>JAPDVU010000006.1:129449641-132229641 GCA_026230045.1 Corynorhinus townsendii
TTTTTTTCTTCCAGTTTTATTATTAAATAATGCCCCTTCATTTTTCTTCCATAGTAAACTACTGTCATGAATTTAGAATGTTTCTTATGACTCATGTTTTTATACTTTAAACATTTTTTATGAATCTGTAAATAATATAGTTGTTTTTAAAAATTCATTCATTTTATTGGTTATGTAATATTTATTTGTATAACTAATTTCTCCATTCCCCTTTTGATGAATATTTAGGGTATTTCTAGAGTTATGTAAAACCAAACAAGACTACAGTGACTATTTTTTACTTATCAGGAAAAGACTGTTGGTTGGCACATACCTATCAGAGTTTCTCTCGTGTATGTATCTGATTAGAATTGCTGGGCCATAGGGCATTTCTATTGTGAACTATATTAGGCAGTGCAAGACTGCTCTCCAAAGTGGTTATACACACCTACCTGAATATATAAGATGGTTGATGACCCCACATCCTTGCCAAATATTGATAGACTTTATAATTTTTGCTAATACAGTGAGTCTGGAATAATATATGTTTTATTTTGTATTATTTCTGATTATTAGTAAAGTCAAGCAACTTTCCAGATAAATATTTGCTAGATATATTTGGGCTCTTCCATTATTTTGCTCATTTCTTATTTGGTGGTTTGCCCTTTTCTTTTTGCTTTCTTGGAATTCTTTATGTATTCTGGATACTCTTTGTTTGCTATACGTATTGCAAATATTTTCTCCTTGTCACTGTCTTCTCTTATAATTTTGTAATCTTGTCTTTGGTAGGCAGCCTCTGGCATGACTCCCAATGGTCCCTACCTTCTATTATTCATGACCTTTGTAGTTTCTCCACCTTGAGTATGGGCTAGAGTTACTGATTCACTTTTAATAAATAGACCATAGAAAAAGGGATGGGCTATCACTTCAAGAGTGGATTATAAACAACTGTGACTCCCATGTCATGAGTAGTGCTATGCAGGGACCCCTGTGGTGAGGAACTGATGTCTTTTGCCAGACATCCGTGTGAATGAACTTAGAATTAGAAGCACATCTCCAGTTCCAGTTGAGTGTTCAGAGACTATAGCCTGGCCAGCACCCTGACTTTAAACTTATGAGATTTTCTGAGCCAGCATCACGGAACTAAGCCATCTGTGATTCCTGATCCCGAGAAACTATGTGAGATAATAAATGTTTGTGGTTTAACTTGCAAAGTTTTGGGGATAATTTGTTGAACAGCAATGGATAACTCATACAATATTTTTGCTCATAGGAATTTTAAATTTCGGTGTAATGAAAGAAATCAGTATTTATTTTATGAACTTTTTCCAGATAAATAAATTTTAGCCTGAAATTTATGAAGATATTTGTCTGTATTTTTTTTGAAAGTTTTTTTCTCATGGATTTTTTTTTTGTTGTGTTGTGCTTTCAAATTGATTATGGTATAACAAGGTTTTATATTTTTTTCAGATAATGTTGTTGAGTTGTCAACAACAATGTTGACTTTTAAAAAATTTGAATGCCGCTTGATAGAATCTCTTGGGGTTTCTATGTAAACAAAGTAATCAGCACATAATGACTATTTCAGATCCCTTTAATATATTTTAAAAAATCAGCTCTACTGAGATACGATTTATATTATGAACTTTAATTTTAAAATTTTGATGAGTACAGTATCTGACCATTACTATCATCATGATATGGGGTATTTACATAGCCCCCCAAAAGTCTTCATTCCCTTTTTGCAAGTAATTGCCTCTCCCTGCCTTTGGCTCCTGGAACCACTGATCTAGCTTTGAACACTATAGATTTAACTTTTCTAAAATTTCATGTAAGTGAATATACAATATGTGGTCTTTTCTGTCTGGCTTTGTCACTTAGCATAGTGTTTTCAGATTCCCCTGTTATTGAGTTTATCAGTACATGGTTTCTTTTTATTGCTGATTAATATTCCATTTTATGGGCATACTGCAATCTTCTTATCCACCGAAGATTGACATTTGAATTATTTCCAGTTGGTGGTTATTATGAGTAAATCATCTATAATAATTCAAATTCAAGTCTTTATGTGGACATACATTTTCCTGTCTCCTGAGTAAATACCTAGGAGTAGAATTTCTGGGTCAAGTGGTAAGTGTATGTTTAAGTTTATAAGATACTGCCAAACAGTTTTCCAAAATGGTTGTATATTTTGCATCTCTACCAGCACTTTGAGTTCCAGGTGTTCTATATCCTTTCCAAAATTTGGTTTTGTCAGTTGTTTGAATTTTATCCACTCTTAATGGGTATATCATAGTATCTCATTGTGGTTTTATTTGCATTTCCCTAATGACTAATGATGAGTGTCTTTTCATGGTTTATTTGCCATGTGTATATTTTCTTTGGTACATTGCCTATTTAAATCTATTACTCATTAAAAATTGTGTTGTTTGTATTCATAAAATTGAGTTGAAAGGGGCATTTATGTTTTATCTTTACAAGTCTTGTTAAATGTATACTTTGCAGATAGCTTCTCCCAGCTTGTGGCTTACTTTTTCCTTTTTTTTTTTTTTTTTTTAAAGCAGTGCCTTAATAGTGTCTATAAAAGAGCAAGACATTTAATTTTGATATAGTCCAATTTATCAGTCTTACATAAATTGTGCTTTTTGTGTCTTATATAAGAAATCTTTGACTAACCCAGTTATTGAGATTTCTCCTGTTTCTTCTGGAAGTTTCATAATTTCAGTTACACTTAAGTTATTTTCATTTCAAGTTAATTTTTTATAAATAGTGGGTACTATGGATTGAAGTGTTTTGGTTTTTTTTTCGTTGTTGTTGTTTGTTTTTTTTTGCACATAGGTACTTGTTCCAGTACCATTTGTTGAAAAGACTAATTTTTCCTTTGAATTGCCTTGGCATTTGTCAAAAATTAATTAACCGTAGAAGTGTGGGTCTATTTCAGGACTCCCTATTCTGCTCCATTGATATGAGACCAAATATATGTTTTTAAACTGTAAAAATATAAAAAGAAAATTACTGAGGTCCCTTTAAGTCCCTCCTTCCATACTTATAAAAATATTTTTCTTTTTAATCTTTCTGGAAATTATATTTGTCTACAATGTGATGTGAGGCTCTTTAAATTTTACTTATTTTTACTTATATGCAATTTCTATTTTCAATGTATTGATTTCTTTTAACTCTGATTTCAGATGTCACCCTAACCAAACATTTAAATTTATATCTGTATCTATCACACGTCATAGCACACACACTGAATAGGTATATTTCTGTTTCTAGGCTATCAGTTTTGTTCTGTTGCTCTCATTTTCTCTTTCTGCTCCAATATCATCCTGTTTTTATGTAAATCACTGTAGTTCTGATTTATGGTAGAGCAAATCTTTTAAAAATATTCCCTTTTTCAAAAAAAATGTTTGGTTTTTACTTCACATTTACTCTTCCAACTAATCTTTCTACATCTTGAAAAAATATATTGCTCCATAATTTTGTTCCTCAGTAGAGGATTGCTAACACTTTCCTTTTGATTGAATTTTTCAGCTTATGCACGTTGAGAGAAAGTGACTCCACAGGCTATAAAAGAATCAGGCAGAAGAGGTTTGGGCATGCCTTCAGAGTGTAAATAAATCCGTCTACAGATGTGGTTCTGAAATAATGCATTTAAAATATAATACACAGTAACTCGGTGTCCTGTGGCCCCTAGGCATCCAAAGAACTGTAACTCAAGAGTGCTTTCCAACGCAAAGGGCAGAAGGGTTTAATAAAGACCAGAAGTCTAGAACAGCTTGATTTCCTACATCTCCTACTACATGAGTCATAAATATCATGTAAAGTATTTGAAGATATTTCATATCTAACCAGCATTTCCTGATCAACTTTTGAATTTGGGGCTTTAAATGTCAGTAGCTGTAAATTGATCTTCATTAGTTCTTTTTCATCAGTCTTCAAAGATAGGTCTGAAAATCAATAGGAATTCTGAGTGGTTCACTGAGTCTTAAATGCTGTGTTATCTCTAATAACAGTGGTTTTTCTGACTTGAAATTTCATGGTGTACATTCTTTGTCAGTACGGATGCCCACCGTCATACACTGATCACCATGACACACCTGCTGAGGCTGTCAGCCTTTAGAGAAGGGGTCAATTGTGCTGCACTCAAAGGCAGGAGGGAGGCAGGAAGCTGAAGTAAATGAGTTAGATAGAGCCTTGTAGGCAAGACTTGCTCATTAACTGAGAGTGGAAGCCATTAGAGGATTCTGAGCATTGGGGTCATGTGATCCACCTGGCATGACCAAAGGACCCCTCTGGATGCTGTGTGGAGAAAGTCTTCAAGGGGAATCAAGAGTTGAAGTAAGTAAACTAGTAGCAGGCTATTTTAATATGTTAGGAGAAGAGATGCCACCTTGGTCCAGAGCAGTAGCTGTGGAGGTGGTAAAAGTGTTCAGATTTTGTATATATTTCAAAGGCAGAGCTAAAAGGTTTTTTTTTTTTTTTGAAGATGGGTTTAAGAGAAAGAGAAATGTCAGGAATATAGGGCGGGGGGTGCTACATCCCATTTGGGGGAAGGTGTTAACTAATTCAAATGATCAACTTGCCATTTATTGGTATGAGGAAAACATTCATACTAGTGTATTTGGGGTGTTGGGTAAGGAAAGTAAAAGTTTGGTTTTGGATATACACATTATAATTTAGATGCTTATTAGATATCAAAGGAGATATTAAGAAGAAAATGAGATGAGTCTGGAGTTCAGGGGAGAGGTCTGGACTGGAGGTCATTCACATAGAGGTAGGCTTTAAAGCTAAGGAGCTAGATGAGATCACCTAAGGAATCAGAAGTCCAAGTACTGTGTGTGTGTACCTTTATCAACTAAACAATTGTACAAAACCACATACTATATAATAAAATCAAACAAAATGGTCCATATTGGGCCTATATAAAAATTCATTAATATTCCTGCTATTATCTGTATTCAAGACACCATCTTGTAAAATTTAGCCATATGAAGCAATTTTAAAATTACAGAATTTAGATTGTAAGTGACTTTGAAGATCATTATTTTATAGGCAAGGAAATTAAAACCCAGGCAGATCTTCTTTTCTGAAAGTCACATTGTAGGACACTTTGCACAATAGTATTTCTCCTTTATGCTTTTAATCTTTATTGGGTATTTTAACATTTGAGGATATATGTGATTTGGATGCAACAGAGATCAGAATAGTTTGAAAGCAAAATATAAATATGTTGTTAAATTCTTTCAGCTCCATTTTATATGGAGCCAGTCTTTAAGAGTTAGTAGTCTGGAATTGGTTCTAGAATTCGATTCATTACCAGCTCCTGCAACTGGGTTTCTATCCAATCTCCTCATTTGTTGGCCTTTATTACCTCCCAGCTATGTCAGCAATTGCGTTAACTTTCCATTAAAAAGAAAACTGCATACCTATGATAGTAAATGTATTTTGTTCACTGTATTAGGAAGAGAAACTAAGATGTATAATGGAAACTAGTTATATTTTACAATGCAACATTACTTCAGAAAAATTTATACATAGAACAGGATGGATCTTTGGGCAACAAATGTACTAAGGAAAATTAAGTCTGAAATTGATGGTCAAAAACTTTATTTTCTTACTGCTTATTCTACTATTCTGTAAGGTGGGGGGACACATATTTATTCCAGCTTCCACTCTGTTCATTTGTTTCTCTGGGAAAGCCCACTCTTCATGGTCTCTCCATTGGCTGTGGTTATTCTGGTGCTTGTTAGATGCAAGCATTTTCTTTCTCTTCACATGGCAAACAAATGGTTGCAAGGGCATGATTAGGGGGTACCATGATGGAAGAGCATACCAGAAGATGTGTATTTGGGTGTGATCTTTTATCCCCTTTCTCTGTGTCTGTCTCACAAATTAAATTAGGTGGAATATGTAGGGTAAGAGTGTGATCAGTTAAACCCATGAAATAAAGTTTCATATTATCAATCTATGTGCTATCATACATTTCTTGGACATTCTCTAAGTGTGAGATTATTAGTCAGCAGCCGGGCCAGAAAACCCAGGCAAATCATCCCTCTGGTGAGTCCCTGAAGAGTGGGGAAGCCACATTGAGCAGCCATAGTTGGCAGAACATTAAACAGAAGGGTATTAGCATGGATTGTAGAGAAAATCATGTCACCCCCCAAAAAAAATCTTCTTAAATATAATAGATTTACTGACCACATTTGTTTTTAATTACTGTTGACTTTCTTGACTTCTGAGTGAAATATAAAAAATCCTGATGTTAGGAAGTTAGAACAACATTTGGAGAGAATTGTTAGGGGCAGGAGAGCAGAGAGAACAAAATGTTTGGTAACATTCATGGCAACTTTTATAAGCACATTTAAATAAAATAAATAAAAATAAATAGAAGCATATCCTACTACTCTTACACAGACACATAATTTCAAACCACCTCTACTTGAGAAAAACATTGCTGAAGTTGGAGTAGATAGAGGGTGATATTGCCAAAAACGTGTTTCATAGCGCCAATGATTTTGAGCTATAAGTACCCCAAAAAGGATTTTGAGTATTTTCTTGAGTTAGAGAATTACCTTTACCTTTTTTGCATTCTTATTACTTGAACATGTTGATTATAGGGCCTAAGCTATACTGTTTTGTGGTACATTGAGGATAGGAGCAGTGTGCCTCGAAAAGAGTAAGTTATTATTTCATGTATGCTTCCCTAACTCAAAATATCAAGGACATTGCTCTGTAGCATGTAGGGTCTGAGTTTGAAAACTTCAAGGAGCTTTTTGAGTTCACTGTCTTCAAGTCTTGGTTGAATTCAATGGGCTGTCCTTTGAAGGTGCTGAGTGGGCAGCTGGAACTTTAATATATTGTTACATCTACAGGCAGACTTCGGATTACGTCGGAGATCCGGTCCTACGGCGTGATGTAACGCGATTTTTGCCATAAGTTGGAACCCAACTACATAAGCACCTACGTCACTCACATGGAGCACAGACACAGCAGTAATGAAGTGAAACAGTAAAACAAATTTAAAAGAAAGATAACAATTCCTGACTTGTACTTGTGGTAAATAAATAATAAAAAACATAAAGCACATATGTACATACGTTACAATGATGGAACATTTTTTTTTTTTATAAATACTGTAAATGACAGATGGTGACATAACCACGAAACGACATACGTCGAGTCCGACATAACCCGAGGACTGCCTGTATAATGAAGCTTTTCTCCTTTCGTGGAAATGACCACTTTACAGCTCTTGCTCCAAAGTAACCACTATGTAATACACATGATACATCAAGGATGGTGCCGCATAGCAACTTGTTAAAGGTCCAGTATGGCCCACCTGGTGTGGCTCAGTGGTTGGCCAAGCCATGAACCTCCATTCCTGGTCTGGGCACATGCCCAGGTTTCAGGCTCGATCCCCAGTAGGGGGCATGCAGAAGGCAGCCGATCGATTGATGTTTCTGTCTCCCCCCTCTTTCTTCCTCTCTCTAAAAAATTAAAAAAATGAGTAAAAACACATTTTTAAAAAAGTTCTAGTCTGTTGAGAAGAGCTTAAGGATATTCATACAGTATTTCCTCAGGAGATGCAAAAATCTTTAATTTGTATGAGCTAGAACTTTTTTTTTTCTCTGAAAGAGATCAGCATGTAGGAAAGGATATGTCTTATATGGGGAATCAAAACTATCCAAATTATCTAAACTGTAACAGGATATATTACTATCTTGGAAGGACTTCTTATTAGTATTATCGGCTAGCAGAACCTATTTTCAGATAGAAACAACTATTTCCATGATGGGGCAAACATAAGAAGCTGCTTCATTTGTTTTGTTAACAACTTGAACCAATCTATTTCTTTTAATGGTAAAACCCAAAATTTTGTTTTCTCAAAAAAATTTTTGTCATGCCACTTATATCGAGGCCTCACAATTTTTAGGATGATTACGACAAAGGAAAATGATTTCAAAATTTATTTTAGTAACTGTGAGGCCCAAATGAGAGAAGAAAAAAAATCAACTTCTGCATTTTTGTTTTGGTGGGAAGTGGGGAGTTCTATTCATAAGCATATCGACAAATGTCTTCTGTTAAAGAATACAGCTGTGGGGATATTGTTTGCATGTCTTGTGCAGCATTGAGTCTGAACAGATTGAATCTGAAAGTTATGGGGACTAGGTCAAACCAAATTTCAATGTAAGATCGTTAAAGGTCTGCTCATAAATTTAACCAGGAATGTAGGAGGTGGGAGTCAAGTTAGATTTCTCTGCTCGCAGCTTTATATTTCAGTTATGTATTGCAAAATATAACATTGCATATCTATAAAATTAGGGAGACTAGAAAATCTTTGAAGATTTAGATTTAAGATGCTATCATTCCATGACTCTTTAACCTTTGAATGAATTCGAGAAATAAAACAACTGGGAAACAGATTGCACTATTATCACTTTATACTCGTAGAATGCTAGAGCTTGAAGTGATTTTTATATCTGACATCTCCTTTTTGGCCCAGAGTGTGTTGCTGTCTAAATGACCTTGAACTCATGGGTTTTATACCCTATTGATAAAATTGTGTATCAGTGGAGTCTTCGCGCTCTTCTTGACAACACACCCTAGTGCCTCGTAAATCTCAAGGCAAAGCGGTCTTCCTTATGGCCAAGTTAAGTGCCTTTGCACATATTGCCATTATCTACACTTTCTGGAAGCGCCAAAGCCCTTTTGAAAAAGTATGGACGATCTTTCTTTTCTTTTTTAAAATTCTCATACATATTCTAGTAAGACACATAATTCACTTTATAGCATTAAAATGTATTGTTGAGCTTCTGAATCTTAACACTTTATACTAATTTATTAATTGACTGAAAGTTATATTCACTCTATTTTGTTTTTGAAACGTTTAGTGTTCTTTCTTGGTCTCCTTTTAAACTCCTGTGTTCCTACCTAGATGGGACGTTGTCAGTTCAGAACTAAGGCAGCTTTTAAAAGTGGATAGACTAATAAAGATTACGAGAAGAAATTCATTCACACTTACGATTGAAGGCCTGTGGGGTTCTGCTGGTTCACGTGAGCCTAGTTTACATTGATCAGAGTTACAAATACAGATTTTTACTGTAAAATCAAGGGCAATACTTTTGATGGGCTTGTTAAGTGACATCTTGAGAACCTGTAAGCCTGCAATGAGCAGCAGCAGGCAACTTTCCCTGTGAAATGCCTGTTTCCACGTCGCACATTACTTCTGTCGCCTGCCTTGCTGGACTATGGGGTTGCTTCTCACACCATTTTCTCATTTTGTTCATGATAATGAGCAACATATGGCAAATGTCAGTCCCCCTCCCTCGAGTTTCGGTGTTTCAGTGCAGCTGAGGTGACTTGCTAGGTTTTCTTGTTTGTCTGTCTTCCTTGTAGCCACATTTAGATTTTTCTTACTGATTTACAAATAAAAAAGATGCAGCAATGGGTACCAGCATTGGTGCCCACAGTTCACGTGTTGGGCTGGTGACCTCGTGTTGAGCAGTTTTCACTCCCTTCTTCCCTGATTCCATTCAGGGGAGGGAATTTGAGCAAGAGCCAAGACATGTGGCAGCCCTTAAGTTTCTTCCAAACTTTATGAGCTCAGAATCTAATGTGGAGTCCACCCTTCTATCACTGGCCTTGATATCATAGAATTTATACTACCACTCTGCCCTTGAAACTTGGAAATTGCCTATTATCCAGGTCATTGGAGGAGTTTGCTTATTGATTCTGAAGCTGTTATTTGGTAACAATTCAAAGTGTTAAGTAGAGACCCCACCTCCCAAATCCTGCCTTGTGCGCTCTCTCCTATGCAGCGGGTTGTAATTTTGCTTGGTTATACGCAAGCACCTTTTCCCAGCATGCCTCTTCTGAGCATGCCTTTCCTGGTGCCAGACACTGTTATGCTCTATCAATTTAATATTTGCAAGCCTTTAGTTGTGTGGCTGTGCCAGGTATGGCTAATTTTTCTGTTCATCTAAAAAATAGCTTCATGTTATTATAAATAGAATGCACATTTGGAGATGGAAACACACTGTTCATTAGGTATACCAGTACAAACTATTGGCCTCTGGCCACGCTTCTCTAATGGTGTAATTTCCATACCCCCAGGGATATGGTTATGTATCCTCTCTTTATTTTGAAGGCTATAATTGTAAACACATGTCGTTGACTGGATACCTTATATCAATAGCCTTCATCCACTCTGCCAGAAGACGTGCACAGCGCAATGCAACATCAAAGGAAACCCAATGAAATGTTGGTTTATTATTGGAGATATATTTGGGCTAAGCTCATACTAGTGTTTTGCTAGATTTGAAAATCAAACCTTAGGCTAAGACAGAGGGATTTTAGGGGACCAAAGTTAGTACCAAATAGATGAGATAAAAAATTATACAGTTAAAAGAGCCCGTTGTAGCCATCTGCATGGTAAAACCTCCGACTCTAACATACATAAGCCAGAGTCTATTATCAGTCACATCTATTTAGTTTATTTACATTAAATTTCCCAGATCTGTCCATACTAATTTGTGAATTTTCAGGGGGAAAATTCCTCTGGGTTTTCTATTTACTTTCATTTAGAGGGTATCATTTGCAAACCTAGGGCCTTGTTATGTTCAATAAAAGCTAGTTACAAGTAAACAAACAAACACCAGATTCCCTAGTGGTCACTCGGCTTGGAGCGTGAGTTTTAATAGTTTATCGATGATTGATCCCTCTGGATATTGTTACAATCCTTTTTCATGTAGAACTATAGTCCTAAACAAACCTTTACTAAGTTATTTTCTTAAAAGAGAAAAAAAAATCTATTAATAGTGAGTAGTAAAATCTGAAATGTATGTTTTGCATTTACATAAAAATAAATTATCCTACTTTCTCTTTTTTTACATTATAAATTCTTATATTAGTTAATGAGGCAGTGCCAAAACAATTAAAAATTTTAAATATATTTTTTTCTGAATGTAAATAGTTGTCATCATAAAACCTAAAGAACTTAAGTTTTTTGGGGGCAGTATTTATTTTTATGCAATGCTCTCAGAGAATTCAAGCAAATGTGCAGTACGCTATGG
Source organism: Corynorhinus townsendii (assembly GCA_026230045.1). Taxonomy (NCBI): domain Eukaryota; kingdom Metazoa; phylum Chordata; class Mammalia; order Chiroptera; family Vespertilionidae; genus Corynorhinus; species Corynorhinus townsendii. The sequence goes on from JAPDVU010000006.1 coordinate 129,460,696, forward strand.
CAGTCCTGTCCTAATGTTAGTGCTTCATGCTGTAGGGAGGTGCCGTGGGAACCTTTCGAACAATAATGTGGAAGTTAGAGTTTAATGGCACGCTGACACTCATGTGGAAGAAGGTGGATGGGGTGCCTCCCTGATCCGTGCCAGAACAGCAGATGTCCTGAGCCTTTGTTCATGGGACACATTTGTGTCAGCTGGCTATACTATGCGCTACAGAGGAAGCTGAGTCCTTATTCCCCCACACCCATCCCAGGGCCCGCACATATGATTTAAGAAAGGTCTCTTTTAACCAAGAGAAAGGATTGTTTTCCCCTCAATATGGAAATGACTTCCAAATGACTGACATTCACTAATGAAGATACTATATTCTCCCAAAGACTTAATGCGTTTTTTTCACTAGTATGAAATCAGGCTGAGTAACAAAAGCTTCTGTAAGGATTTAATCACGTTGTGGCTAGAAGAGAACACACACACATAATTTAGTTATAATAGAGAACAAATACAGTTGGTCCTGTGTATCCACAGGTTCCATATTGGATTTAACCAAACACGAGTACAAATATTAAAAAAATTGTTATGTTGTCGCTGATGTGAACTGTGTAGTCAGACCGAATAGAAGTTGGGTGTTTGGGTCAGTACTGAACGTGTACAGACCTTTTTTTTCCTTGTCATTATTCCCTAAACAATACTGTATTACAACTATTTATATCGCATTGACATTGTATTAGGTATTGTGAGTAACCTAGAGATGATTTAAAATGTACAGGAGGATGTGTGTAGATTATATGCAAATACTGCACCACTTTATATGAGCATCCTTGGGTTTTCGTATTCATAGGGGCCCTGGAATCTATCCCCCATGGATACCGAGGCATGACTGTATTTTAAAAATCAAAGTGTTTCTCAGGGAAATTTAAGGGGATTCACAAGATGATTAATTTTGGTGCACTAATAGACCAAATAAAACTTACCCTTTTTTGTATCAGTGTTTTCTTACATTTTTCATGTTATGGAACCCACATAAAAGAATACTATTTCACCCTGGTTGGTGTGGCTCAGTGGTGAGAGCATTGGCCTTCAAACCAAAGGGTCTTGGGTTTGATTCCAGTCAAGGGCAGGTCCCTGCATTGTAGGTTCCCTCATCCAGTTGGAGCCAGTGTGGGAGGCAACCAATTGATGTGGCTCTCTCACATGGATGTTTCTCCCTGTCTCCTCTCTTTCCCTCCACCACCCACCTGTCCTCTAAAAAGAATCAATGGAAGAAATATCCTCCACTGAGGATTAAAAAAAAAAGAATACTCTATGCCACACTACAGTAAACAAAGAAACAAAGTCTGGAGTGGATTGCTGCCTGCTTGCTCTAGACTTGAGGACTGATATCTGAGTGCTTAGACACATTTCTTTATTTCCTTATTGCAACTAATCAGCAGGAAATACTGATACACTTTTTATTCTTGAATTTCCCCCCTAATTTCAAGCAGTATAAAATTAGGCAAATTATTTTCAATTTGAGACTTTTTTCAATTAACAGGAGTTCTGTTGGTGTAAAGACAAATGCAGCTTATTTCCTTAAAACCAAGTCTAACTGTGCTCTGGTGAGCCCTCAGTGCCTCGCAGAATGCCAGTGGGCTGGTTGGTATTCACACTATAGAAATGACGTTGAAAATATAACAAGTAAACCAAAGGTTGGAAATAAGAATAATATGCTGAGAAATCTGCAGTAATTCAGCCTTATTTGCCCCAATTTTATTTATTTATTTATTTTTAAATAAATCTTTATTGTTCAGATTATTACAAGTGTTCCTCTTTTATTTTTCCCCATAGCTCCCCTCCACCCGATTCCCCACCCCACCCCATGCCCTTACCCCCTGCCACTGTCTTCATCCATAGGAGTAAGATTTTTGTCCAATCTCTTCCCGCACCCCTCCCACCTACTTCCCCTGAGAACTGTCAGTCCACTCCCTTTCTATGTCTCTGATTCTATTATATTCACCAGTCCATTCTGTTCTTCAGATTTTTCATTCACTTGATTTTTAGATTCACTTGTTGGTAGGTATGTATTTGATGTCATTTTGTTGTTCATAATTTTTATCTTTACCTTTTTCTTCTTCTTCCTCTTCTTAAAGGATACCCTTCAGCATTTTGTGTAATCCTGGTTTGGTGGTGATGAACTCCTTTAGCTTTTTCTTGTCTGTGAAGCTCTTTATCTGACCTTCAACTCTGAATGATAGCTTTGCTGGGTAGAGTAATCTTGGTTGTAGGTTCTTGCTGTTCATCACTTTGAATATTTCTTGCCACTCCCTTCTGGCCTGCATAGTTTCTGTTGAGAAATCAGCTGACAGTCGTATGGGTACTCCCTTGTAGGTAATTAACTGTTTTTCTCTTGCTGCTTTTAATATTCTCTCTTTGTCTTTTGCCCTTGGCATTTTAATTATGATGTGTCTTGGTGTAGTCCTCTTTGGATTCCTCTTATATGGGGTTCTGTGCGCTTCCTGAACTTGTAAGTCTATTTCTTTCACCAGGTAGGGAAAGTTTTCTGTCATTATTTCTTCTAATAGGTTTTCAATATTTTGCTCTCTCCCTTCTTCTGGCACCCCAAAAATTCGGATGTTGGTTCGCTTGAAGTTGTCCCAGAGGCTCCTTACACTATCTTCATATTTTTGGATTCTTTTTTCTTTTTGTTTTTCTGGTTGGATGTTTTTTGTTTCCACATATTTCAGATCTTTGGTTTGATTCTTGGGGTACGTTGATCTACAGTTGAGTTTCTGCATATTCTTTATTTCAGACAGTGTATGCTTCATTTCTGACTGATCCTTTTCCATTTTTTTTGGCATTCTCATTAAGCTCCTTGAAGGTTTCATCAAGTTTCTCAGCGGTTTTAAGAAGATTCTTGAGTAACCTTATAAATGTGGTTCTGAACTCTATGTCATCCAGTAGTTTGCTTTCCTCCGTTTCTTTCATTCGTGACATGTTTCTTTGTCTCCACATTTTGGCTGCTTCCCTGTGTTGATGGAGTAGCTTTGTGTGGTAGGAGATCTATGGGGGGCAGTAGCTCAGCCTCCTCAATCACATGAGGTGGATGCTCTTGGTACACCCCTTTGTGGGCTGAGTGCAAAGTCTTGGTGTAGTTAAGCCTTAATTGCCGTTGGTACACTGGGAGGAATTGACCTCCAGGCCAATTAGCTGTGAGCACTCCCTGTGTCTATAATGGAAGAACTGCTGTGCTGAAGACACGCTTATGGGGCAGGACTTGTTTCAGTGGGGCTTTGGTGCTCAGTGAGTCTGCCTCTTGAATGTGTCACTTATGGATGTGAGGAGTTGAAATCTGGTGTCTCACACTGACCACTAGGTACACTGGCTTCTGGATCTCCAATGGGGTGCAGGTCAGCTACTGTCTGAGGCCACTCAGCAGGAGCTACAGTGAGAGCTGCAGTTTTCTCCTCTTTGCTTGAGGTTTGGAGGTTTTGGAGCTGTCTGACCCAGGCTTCAAGTTTGCTAGGTTAAGCTGCGATAGGGCAGGGCTTTCTTATGCTAAATGAGCTGGTTGGAGCTTGGGTGGGTTTGTAGGTTGAGCAGGGCGGGGCCTCAGGGTGTCACTAGGTTAGGGTGTGGCAAACAGCAATGGCTGCTAGTTAGCCGGCTCTGAGTCCCCGATGGCATTCGCAAGTCCGGTGCCCCAGTGCAGTAAACAATTATTCCTGCGTGCAGCTCTGCAAGCAAGCCACCCTCAATGGCACACAGTCCAGCTTCTCTCCGTAGGAGTTTGGGTCCCCTGCGTCTCCCCAGAGACTGGATTTCAGAGTAATCGGGGGCTTGTCTCCCTTTGGGTTGAAAAAAGCAACGCACCCAGTCGCCCGCAGCCAGCCCGGATCACGCGCCTCCGTACCTCAGCTTTTCAGCGCTCGTGCACGTCTCAATGCTCTTTTCTCTTTCCTTCTAGTTGTAGAACTTCCACTCAGCCAGCTTTCCCGTGGTTCTGGGTGATAGACGTTTTGTCTTTTAGTTGCAGTTTAAATTGTTGTGGGAGGCAGCAGTTTAGGTGTTTACCTACGCCGCCATCTTGGATTCCTCCAAGCCCGCCTCATTTGCCCCAATTTTAATCAATGCTCTATTGTTTGCTATTTTGAATCATAAACATAAACACTTCATTCTCAGCTAAGGTTCAAAGCTAGGTGACCTAGAATTGGCATTTATTATATTAATTCTAATATGTTGGTTCTTACAGATATTTGAAATCCCCCCTTTCATTTTTCCTTTTTTTTAAATTTTTTTTTCTTTACTCCCTCACTCCTTCCTGATCTTTCCTTCCTCCTTCTCTGTTTTTCACAGAAAAAGTTTCTGAAAATTTCAGCCAGTCCCTAAACACAAGAGCCAAGGCCTAGCATTTGAGATGGGGTACGTGCAGGAGAGTCGTTATAAATATGGCAGTATTTACGTTTCTCTTCATTTTTTTTTGGTCTTTTTATTCCAGAAAGTCAAAAAATATTGAGTTCATTAAGGAAGACTTTCATGTGGTTACCTTCTGTTGTCATAAAAAAATTCATGAAGATGGAAAGCCATCCAGAAATGGAGTTTTATTTAGATTCTGAATCAGGTTAAAGTTTTCAGCGTATGTTTTAATTAGCGATGGTAACCCTTGGCCACAGTTTGGATTCATTGGGTTTCTGTTCTTCAAACGTTTTACATTTAGCAACCTCTAGAAGTTATTATTCGTTTATTTGATTTATAAAATGCACTCATCACCCTGGCCCCTGGGTGTATTTACAATAGTGATGCAAATCTAATTAATACAACATTGCTTGGTTCTCCCCCAGCAAGTGGATTTCCTCACCTCCCTCCTGTAGCCACCACGAATCAGGAGGAGGGCCAACTGGAACAGATGGGTCATGCAACTGGGCTTTAGAGGAGAAATGTAAATGGTTGTTATACTGAGAGAGGAAATGAATTTGTACAAAGTATCTTTCTCTTGCTGGTCAGGTAGAAGAAATTGCCAACAAGCATGTGCTACTTGACATACACAGTTAAGGTTATGCATCCCTCATTCCTCTGGGAAAGAGCCAGGACAGCAAAAAATAAATTTTAGAATACTTCATTTACATAGTAGGTGGCCAAGGAACACTGGAATGCAAGTAGTATGAGCGCTACACAGTGTCTTTCCAATGTGGTTTTTTCTTGTTTTTACAGATTTCAAGTCATGGTGAATGCAGGATAATATGATTATTAAATGAACACAACTGGAGTCATCTTGCTTTGTCTTAAATCCAGACCTATCTAAGGTTTTGATCTGTAACATGAGGACAAAATAGTACCTAATTCTCTGAATTGTGCGTGGATCCAATGAGATAACATGTACAAAGTGTCTCTAAGAATGTTAGTTTTAGTTTTTCATGGAATTTATAATTAGAGAGTTGCCTCTCTTGGAGGAGGCCTAAGTGACCAGTTTTTGGACCCTATAACTTGCATTAAAATGGAAGTAATATGCTTCCACCGTTGAAATATTTTCTGTGACTGATGAATACTGACAAAGATTTCTGGAGAAATCTTTAGTAGGATTTTAACACAGTGTTGACAACGGTTTTAACAAAATGTGAATGTAAAAATCTCTGGGCCATACGGTATGGGCAAGTAATGCTGGTTACCCTCATAAGCCATTTGCACTGTCCTCATCCACCCAGTGAAAGAGACATATATAGATGTTTCTCATAAAATGATGATTTGGGGGCTATATAAACATTTATAACTAATAATGTGAGGAAAATAATTTTATACTTTTTGCCCATATATTTTTTGTATTTAGCCATGGTTCTATTTTTTTCTTGCTTCCATATCAAATACATAGTATAGTTAACCTTTGAACAACTTGGGGGTTGGGGCACTGATAGCCCCTCAAACAGTCAAAAATCCACATGACTTTTGTCTCCCACAAAACTTAACTATTAATGGCCTACTGTTGACCAGAAGTCTTACTAATAAATACTCGATTAACACATATTTTGTATGTTATATATATTATATACTATGTTCTTAGAATAAAATAAGCTAGAGAAAAGAAAATGTTACCGAGAAAATTGTAAGGAAGAGAAATCACATTTACAGTATTTATTGAAAAAATCTGCATATAAGTTTACCCACACAATTCAAAACCGTGTTGTTCAAAGGTCAACTGTGTTCCCATATCAGTAACATCTCTCATTCAAACTCCATGATTTTCCATCTTCTAGTGGTAGGTTTTTATTGGGATTTAAGGGTAACTTGTTGCTTTTTCCCTTATGTGAAGTTGAGAATAGTTGATTAGATTATTGTCAGCCCTTTTAACCTCCAAGGGAATTTAGAGGCCTTTTATGCATTCACCCCAAGAACCACCCAGTTGCTAACAGACCACATTCTACAGTTAAGTAGAATGCTTGCTCTGGAGTGACCCAAATAGCAGCTCCTGCAAGTAAAGGGTGCTCTCTCTTTTCCCACGAGCCTAGGTGACGTAGGGCTGGATGCATCTTCCCCTTCCCTCACTCCAGAAGAAAGGTTGGGGTATGTAGTATGGGAAAGCCCACTCTCCATATTAGGACAAAGTCCTTGTGGCTCTTTATACCTTATGAAAGAAGGTCTGCCCTTCCTGCAGATGGAAGAGGTTTGAGGTTTGGATCTGGGCTTTGCCTTGAAGGTTGGTTCCTTAGACCCACCTGGGAAATTGGGTTCTTTGTGAGGTGTGGGCCACCTCAGTGAAATTCTATAATGGGATTTGGAGATCAAAGTGTCTTCTAGTAATAAAGAGTTCCTTTGGCTTGTCATAATCTTTGAGGATTGTGTTTGTTTGTTTGTTTGTTAAGGGGTGGCTGGTAAGGGGCAGAATTGGGGTTTACCATAGGCTTAGCCAACTACCAACTTTTTTTTTCTTTGAAAAAAAAAGTATTATTTTTATTGATTTCAGAGAGGAAGGGAGAGGGGGAGAGAGAGAGAGAGAGAGGAACATCAATGATGAGAGAGAGAATCATTGATTGGCTACCTCCTGCATGTCCCCCACTGGGATCAAGCCTGCAACCTGGGCATATGCCCTGACCAGGAATCGGACCATGACCTCCTGGTTCATAGGTAGACACTCAACTACAAAGCCACACTGGCTGGGCCTGACTACCACCTTTTAATGTAATGTCCCATATCCTCATCTATCACTGTATTAATAGTGAACCTCAAATCCTACGGAGTGAGGTAGAATTTTTTTTCCAGTGTTATTATTTGGAAAAATAAGACTAAAATTCACTGGTGATTATTATTTTCTCTTGCTCAATAGTCTGCAGAATATAGTTGGTCCCACCCATTTGATTTCCTGTTATCTCCATCTGCATAGAATAAGGCTCATTACTTACATAAAGGATACTGTGTGTCTGAACTTACAGAAAACAAACCAGTGGGAGGATTTTTATTAAGTTGGAAATGCCTGCAATATATATATATATTTATAGCCATAGGAATCTCTCTTGAGGGGTGTGTAGATTACCTGCTCGGTGCAAATTCTCAGAAGCTAGAGAATTAAATTGTTTGTGAAAGAAATCGTGGAAAATCCCCCTCCTGGAATTTAAAATTTTGTGACACTTCCAAACTCAGTAGAAGACAGAAGAAACATTATATGAGGTAAAGGAAAACATCCTAATACCACCAAAAATGCATTTCTTTAGCAAACACTAGTTGGGAGAGGATGTGACCCTTCAAGGGTTCTAATCCAGACACTTATTGTAAAACGAGGTAGTCAAATGTCTTCCAAATTCTCCAATTCTTTGGGGTGCAGTTGAGTTGTGGTTTTGATTTTTCATGAGCAGTGGGATGCTGAGATGAAGCCTATCCTGTGTCTTTCTGTCAGCAGGAGCTTTCCCACGGTGTGCACTGGAGCTAGGCCTGTTGTTGCCATTAATTCCTTTGCCTTTACAGTAGCTCTGTGCTAATCCCGACAGGCCGGTCTGTGTCCTGTTAGTTCTCAGCCAATCCCATTCTTGGAGTCTTAGGCAAACGGGAGAGATGGTGTGATGCTATAGCCCCCTTTCACTGAATTTTTATTATTGTTTAGATATTTACACCCATTGGCATGTATGGAACCAGACTGTTCTCTTGTGGTCTATAAAAGACAGGGTTATGGAATATATGAGATAAGTTTTATTCTTTAGTGGAGGAAACTATTTTTCATGTGAAACTTACGTGGAATCCTAACACAGACTAAATGATGGATGTGAAAATAGGGGGCAAAGGGTCACTTCTTGACCCTCTCCTTGCATCCATACTAAAAATTGTTTTCCCTAAATTCATGGCAATACTTTAAACACTTGAAGGAAGGGGGAGTTACTCAGTTCAATGTTAACCATTTTTACAGTGATTAATTTGTCATTCAACAAATATTTATGGGAAGTCCAGAACGTGCCAGTGTTTCTTGCTCCTGCTACCAATAATAACTAGTATTCACTGAAAGTTTTTTGAAGATATCCGGGATGGATAATCTCAATTCTCATATTAATCCTATTAGACAGGCACTATTAGTACCTCAATTTTACAGCTGAGATAACTGCGGTTTAGGAGTTAAGAATGGTGCCCAGAGTCACCCAATAGTAAATAGAAGTAGAAATGTTGGCTCTGATAGTTCCTGCTCCCTTCCCATGATAATATCAGACACTGATTTAAAACTTACTGTGTCAGCCTAAACAATTTCACATATATTCTCTTTTAATCCTCTCACCATTCCTATGTTGAAACATAATCTCTTTATTTTAGCTTAAGGAAACTAAAGCAAAAAAGAAAAAAAAGAAAAAGATAAAAACAACCCTAATGTTGCAGAGCAAGCGGTTGCAGAGTTAAGCTATTAATCCAGGAAATGTATGTAAACTCTTAAATACCATTCTCTAATAAATAGGAACAGTTCAGGTTTTCAGGAAGCTTATAAGAATAAGTTATAGATATGCAAAATTTAAAAATCCAATATAAAAAGGCAGTTGCCCCAAGGAGGTGTAGGCAAATATTTTGGACAATGTTAATTTTAGCTTGGTGTCCTAATGACCCCTCCTTATCTCTAACCTACAGAAAGCTTTTATTTATCTTATTTTATTTTATTTTGGTAGAAAGATGAGTTTATTAATATATTAAAATGTTTTTGACCCAAAATTTTTTCCATTTTTTTATTAAGGTATTACATGTGTACATATCTTCCCATTGCCTCCCCCCCCCCATACATGCCCTCACCCCCCAGTGTCTTGCGTCCATTGGTTATGCTTATATGCATGCATACAAGTCCTTCGGTTGATGTCTTATTTCCCCAACTCTCCCTAACCTTCCCGCTGTAATTTAACAATCTGTTTGATGCTTTATTGCCTCTGTATCTATCTTTTTGTTCATCAGCTTATACTATTCTTTATTAATCACAAATGAGTGAGATCATGTGGTATTTTTCTTTCATTGACTGGCTTATTTCACTTAGCATAATGCTCTCCAGTTCCATCCAGGTTGCTGCAAATGGTAAGAATTCCTTCTTTTTTAAGGCAGCATAGTATTCCATTGTGTAGATGTACCATAGTTTTCTAATCCAGTAATCTGCTGATGGGCACCTAGGCTGTTTCCAAAAATTAGCTATTGCAAATTGTGCTGCTATGAACATAGGGGTGCATATATCCTTTCTGATTTGTGTTTCTAGTTTCTTAGGATATATTCCTAGGAGTGGGATTGCTGGGTCAAATGGGATTTCCATTTTCAGTTTTTTGAGGAAACTCCATACTGTTCTCCACAGTGGCTGCACCAGTCTGCATTCCCACTAGCAGTGCACGAGGTTTCCTTTATCTCCGCATCCTTGTCAGCACTTGTCGTTTGTTGATTTGTTGATGATAGCCATTCTGGCAGGTGTGAGATGGTACCCCATTATCATTTTGATTTGCATCTCTTGGATAATTAGTGACTTTGAGCATGTTTTCATGCATCTCTTGGCCTTCCTTCTGTCTTCTTTCGAAAAGTATCTATTTAGGTCCGTTGCCTATTTTTTTTTATTGGATCATTTATTTTCCTTTTATTAAGTTGTATAAGTTGCCTGTAGTTGTTGGAGATTAAACCTTTTTCAGTGATAATGTTTGCAAATATGTTCTCCCATACAGTGGGCTTTCTTGTTGTTTTGTTGATGGTTTCTTTTTGCTGAGAAAAAGCTTTTAATTTTGATGTAGTCCCATTTGTTTATTTTTTCTTTAGTTTCCATTGCCCTAGGAGCAGTATCAGTGAAGAAGTTCTTTTGTGGTTTGGGTAGATATCTGGATTCTCTATTCTATTCCATTGGTCCATATGTCTGTTCTTGTACCAGTACCAGGCTGTTTTGAGAACAGCGGCTTTGTAATACAGCTTGGTATCTGGTATTGAGATCCCACCTATTTTATTCTTCTTTCTCAGGATTGCTGTGGCTAGTCGGGGTCTTTTTTATTCCAGATGAATTTTTGGAGAGTTCTTTCTAGGTCTGTGAAATATGCTGTTGGTATTTTAATGGGGAATGCATTGAATCAATAGATTGCTTTGGGTAGTATGGACATTTTAATGATGTTGATTTTACCAATCCATGAACATGGTATGTTCTTCCATCTGTTTATGTCTTCTTCTATCTATTTTTTCAGTGTCCTGTAGTTTTTCGCATATAGGTCTTTTACCTCCTTGGTTAAGTTTATTCCTAGGTATCTTAATTTTTTTGGTACGATGGTAAATGGGATTGCTTTTTTAGTCTCTCTTTCTGTAAGTTCATTATTGGTGTATAGAAATGCCATAGATTTCTTGGTGTTAATTTTGTATCCTGCTACATTGCTGAATTCATTTATTAAGTCTGTTAGATTTTTGATGGAGTCTTTTGGGTTTTTCATGTACAATATCATGTCATCTGCAAATAAGGACAGCTTTACTTCTTCTTTTCCAAATTGGATGACTTTTATTTCTTTTTCTTGTCTAATTGCATTGGCTAATACTTCCAGTACTATGTTGAACAGGAGTGGTGATAGTGGGCATCCCTGTCTTGTTCCTAGGGGAAGTGGTTTTAGTTTTTGCCCATTGAGTCTGATGTTAGTTGTGGGTTTACCATACATAGCTTTTATTATGTTGAGGTATAATCCTTCTATTCCCACCTTGTTGAGAGTTTTTATCAAGAAAGGGTGTTGGATTTTGTCAAATGCTTTTTCTGCATCAATTGATATGACTATGTGATTTTTATCTGTCAATTTGTCTATGTGATGTATCACCTTTATTGATTTGCGGATATTATACCATCCTTGCATTCCTGGGATAAATCCTACTTGGTCATGGTGTATGATCTTTCTGATGTAGTGCTGGATCCGATTTGCTAGAATTTTGTTGAGGATTTTGGCATCTATATTCATGAGGATATTGGCCTGTAATTCTCTATCATTGTATTGTCTTTATCTGGTTTTGGTATTAGGGTGATGCTGGCTTCATAGAAGCAGCTTGGAAATGTTCCTTCCTCTTGAATTTTTTGGAATAGTCTGAGGAGGATAGGTTTTAGTTCTTCCTTGAATGTTTGGTAAAACTCCCTTGTGAAGCCATCTGGCCCCGGGCTTTTGTTTGCTGAAAGCTTTTTGATGACTGTTTCAATTTCTTCCACAGTTATTGGCCTATTGAGCTGTTTAGATTCTTCCTGATTGAGTTTTGGAAGGTTATATTTTTCTAGAAATATGTCCATTTCCTCCAAGTTGTCCAGTTTGTTGGAATAGAGTTGTTCATAGTATTTTTTTAAACAACCCTTTGTATTTCTGTGGGGTCTGTTGTTATTTCACCTCTTTCATTTCTGATTTTGTTTATTTGGGTCCTCTCTCTTTTCTTCTTGGTGAGCCTGGCTAGAGGTTCATCAATCTTGTTTATCTTTTCAAAGAACCAGCTCTTGTTTTTGTTGATCTTTTGTATTGTTTCTTTGGTCTCAATGACGTTTATCTCCGCTCTGATCTTTATTATTTCCTTCCTTCTGCTTATGCTGGGGTTTTCTTGTTGCTCTCTTTCTAACTCTTTGAATTGTAGGGTTAGGTAATTTATTACCATTGTTTCTTGTTTTTTTGCAGTAGGCTTGTAGAGCTATGAACGTCCCTCTCAAGACTGCTTTCGCTGTGTCCCATAGATTTTGGATTGTTGTGTTTTCATTGTAATTTGTTGCTATGATATATTTTATTTCTTCCTTGATCTCACTGGTAAGCCATTCATTGTTTAATAGCATGATGTTTAGTCTCCATGTGTTTGATTTTTTTGGATTGTTTTTATTGTAGTTGATTTCCAGTTTTATGCCACTGTGATCTGAGAAGATGCTTGATATGATTTCTATCTTCTTGAATTTGAAGAGACTTTGCCTATGACCCAACATGTGGTCTATCTTTGAAAATGACCCATGTGCACTTGAGAAGAATGTATATTATGTGGCTTTGGGGTGAAATGTTCTGAAGTTGACAATTAATTCCATCTGATCTAGTGAGTGTTTTAGGATTGATGTTTCTTTGCTGATTTTTTGTTTAGAGGATTTGTCCAATGGTGATAGTGGGGTACTAGAGTCTCCTCCTATGATTGTATTGCTGTCAATCTCTCCCTTGATATCATCCAGGAGTTTTTTTTATGTATTTGGGTGCTCCTGTATTGGGTGCATATATGTTTACCAGAGTTATTTCTTCTTGTTAGATTGCTCCCTTTATTATTACGAAGTGGCCTTCCTTATCTCTTATTATGTCCTTCACTTTGAGATCTAATTTGTCAATATAAGTATTGCTTCCCCAGCTTTTTTTTCACTTCCATTTTTCTGAAAAATCTTTTTCCATCCATTTACCCTCAGTCTGTGTGTGTCATTTTTTCTGAGGTGGGTTTCTTGTAGACAGCAGATATATGGGTCATGTTTTCTTTTCCAATCCGTTACCCTATGTCTTTTGATTGGGGCATTTAATCCATTTACATTTAAAATTATTATTGATAGGTACTTATTTGTTGCCATTTTTATTCTTTACCCCTGTGTTCCCTCTTCACTCCCTATTTATTTTTATTTTTTTATAGCAGACCTTTTAACATTTCTTGCATTGCGGGTTTGGTGGTAGTAAATTCATTTAGTCCTTTTTTGTCTGTGAAGCTCCTATCAATTTTGATTGATAGCCTTGTTGGGTACAGTATTCTTGGATTCAGACCCTTCTTTTGCATGACTTTGTATATTTCATTCCATTCTCTTCTGGTCTAATGAGTGTCTGTTGAGAAATCAGTTACTAGTCTGATGGGAGTTCCTTTGTAGGTAACTTTCTGTCTCTCTCTGGTCACTTTTAAGATTCTTACTTTGTCGTTGGTGTTTGCCAATTAAATTATAATGTGCCTTAGCATCAGTCTTTTGGGGTTCATTTTGCTTGTGACTTTGTGAGCTTCTTGGATTTGTGTGGGTTTTTTCTTCCCTATATCAGGGACATTTTCTGTCATTATTTCTTCAAACAGTTTTCTATTCCTTGATCAGTTTCCTCTCCTTCTGGAACCCCTATTATGTGGATATTGTTTTATTTCATTTTTTCCCAAAGTTCCCTTAGGCTCTCCTCCTGCTTTTTAATATTTTTTTCTAGAAGCTGCTCTACTTGGGTATTTTTTCCTACCTTGTCTTCTAGCTCACTGATGCAGTGTTCTGCTTCTTTTAGTCTACTCTTGATGCTTTCTATTGAGTTCTTTACAGCAGCAATGTCATTTTTCATTTCTTGGTTCTTCTTCATTTCCTCTTGGTTGTTACTCATATTGTCGAATTTGTCTTCCTTTCTTTTCAGCCACCTTATGACCATTTCTCTGAATTCTTTCTCTGGCTGGTTGCTTGCTTCCATTTTGTTTACTTCCTTTTCTGGTGATGCCTGCTTTTCTTTCATATGCAGGCTGTTTCTTTGTCTCCCCATGTTTTCTTTTCTCCAGATGTCTTATTATGTAGTTCTCTCTCTCCTGCATTGATTTAAAGGCACAAAATACAACACAACCAGGTACAATGCACTTGGCATTGAACAGGAATGTATTCATGATATTAATAACTCCAAATAAAGGTGACCACCAGAGAAAGGCAAATTAGGGGATAGGAGAGAAAGAAAAGGAGAAAAAAAGAAAGAAAGGAGTGCCAAATTGAAATTGGGAAAAGGAAAAAAAAAGTAAGAGAGAAAAGAAAGAGAATAAGAAAGAATAGGGGAACAAACTATATATATGGGAGAATAATCCAATAGAACAGCCACTAATCCCAACAAATGCCAGCAACAAGTACCTGGAGATTAATACAAACTACTAAAACAACTAATATCAAGTGAGGCGAGGGAAAACAGAAGGAAAAAACAAGCAAAAACAAAGCAAACAAAAACAATACAAAACAAAAAAAAGAGTAAGCAAAAGAACCTCACAAACAAGCATAAAAAATCGATATAATCAACATTCAAGCAAACAACAACAAAAGAACAGAGAGAAAAACAATGTTTTGGATATTGAAGACAGAGTAGAGAGAGGTGTGTATGGACTTGGAGCAGGGGATAGGAAATTAGATATATAAGTAGGGTGAAATATTAACAGGGGGCAAAAAGAAAAAATAGGGAAAATCTAAAGCAGGAAAATGGTAAGAGAAACAGGACCACAACAGGGGAAAAGTTAGGAAGAGAGTAATGGCATAAAGGTAGAGTTGAGATATAGTAAAAAGATGCTAAAGGAAAAATGAGAATAGAATGTGGAACACTAATCCCAATGTAAAAAAAAAGGTAAAATAGTAGGAGTAATAATACTGATTGAAAATAAAAATGTAATAATTAAAAAGGTAAAATCAAGTGAGGCAAAAAAGAAAGAAAATTAGTTTTTTAAGTAAAAGATGAAAAAATAAATAAATAAATAAAATGTGCAGTAGTGAAGGTCATTCACTTCCTCTATTGTTCTGTTTGGCATGCCTGTTTCTCAGTCTGGACAGTATTGCAGTTCCCTCTGTTCCACTGCTCCTCAGTGTTGTAAGCCAGTCCTGATTTTTAACCAGGCTTAATTTCTCGTATCCCTTTATTTGTGATTACACAAGAGTCAATTTGTGATTCAGCCCCTGGGTGGCAGTGTTTCTGGATTGACTTCCGGGTCTATAGGTCCTCTCTAGCCTGTGCTTAGATCCTGCTTTCCCTGTGGCACTCAGTACTGGTTTGTGGGAGTGGGCTGCCCCAGAGCTCGTTCTCTGATGGTCGCTCCCCGCTCTGATCCCCAGGTTCCAGAAAAACAACATTCCCCCACAGTCTCCTAGGGTGTCCCCAACTGGGTGGTCCTATGTATTGGGCTTAGTAATCAGAAGCAAGGATTTAAAGAGGAAAAAGCGCAAGTGTGTGAACTCTGGATCTGTGCACAAGTCTGCGCAGTCCCTTTTTGCCCCTTGGGTCTAAGCAGCTGGCACACTTTTAAAATTTTTAGGCTGTCCTTTTGTGTCAGATCAAAATGGGTTGCTTTTTAGAGATCCCTCTGTTAGCAGCTCTGAGGACCCCCTTCCACATTCACGGATCACGCCCTCCCCAACAGCCATGGATTTTTCTACGCGCAGACTTCCCCCGTTCCTCCAGCTCATGCAGTGAGTGCGTTTCTTTGTCCTGCTGGGACCAGGGAACTCACCTTATCCCAGGCGAAACCTGACTTTTCTGTGGTGGAGTGTAGAGCTCCTCTGAATCCGCATGTTTGTGCCAATTGGGGACCGGTGTTCTGGGGCTTGCAGCTGTTTGGTGGGTGCCACAGTGGTAGATTTTCAGGCTTCTGACAACATCCACTTTTTCCTTCAAGATGGTGTGGTCTCTGTGTCTGAGCCAGTGGCTCCGGGAGGGAACCCAGCAGCAGTGGGTGTTGCCCGGTCAGGGGGAGCCCCATCCAGCGGTCGCCCACCTTCTCCTGGAGTATAGCTGTCCCTTAACTTGCCAACAAACACTCCCCGTGTGACCCTCAGCTGTTCTTTCTATATCCTCCGGGACAAGGCTCAGGACACATCTGTCTATTCCACCGCCATTTTTTTTTTTCGGAAAACTTTTATAGATACTATTTCAGTAGCTCTGAAATTCCCCCATTCTCTGTGTCCTACCATTCACCTAAAACCTTTGCTAGTTTTTGGCTTGGTTTTCCTTATTTCCCTTCTATTGGCTTGTACCCCCAAGTTTTCCTTTTTGCCTGTCTCATAAATACACACTTTTACCAATCTGCTTGATCTTACTTAATGGCTACCGCCTCTCCCAATCCACTCTGGCCTATCTCCTGTGCCACACTCCTCTCATGGGATGGAGTGCTCCACCTGGGCCAGCAATTTGAGTGGAGTGGGCTCTTTTATTTAGAAAAAATATTTTTTACTGATTTCAGAGAGGAAGGAAGAGGGAGAGGGAGAGAGAGCTAGAAACACCAATGATGAGAGAGAACCATTGATCAGCTGTTTCCTGCACACTCCACACTGGGGATCAAGCCCACTTCCTGGGTTTGTGCCCTGACCCAGAATCGAACCCAGAAGGTTCATAGGTCAACCCTCAACCACTGAGCCACACTGGCTGGACTTGAGTGGGCTCTTTGAGTGGTCTCTTGTTACTCCAAGTGCGGTTGGTACAGAAACATAGCGATCACCTGGTAGCTTGTAATAAAATCAGAATCTCGTCTCTACTCTTGACCTGCTGAATCAGTCTGAATCTTAATAATATCCTGGGTGACTGGTGTCTTTGAGAAGCATTGGTTTAGAAGGTGAGATCTTACTGGAGCATGGAGGGAGTTCAAGTTCACCTGGCATTGTCGGGGAAGCTCTCGCAGTGGAAGTAGTGTTTTGATGATACTAAAGGAAATTAGTAAGGATTTTCCAGGGAGGGGGGGAGGGAGAGTATCTGTATTAGTCAGGGTTCTTCAGAGGAAAGAACCCGTAAAAGATGTAGAGGAAGAGACTTAGTAAAAGACATTGACTGAGACGTCCCATAATCTGCCATCTGCCCCTGGAGACCCAGGGAAGCCAGTAATGTAGTTAGAAGGCTGGGGAGTCAGAGAACTGATGATATAGGTGTCAGTCTGGGTCTGAAAGCTAGAGATTCCAGAGTGCAAGGGGCAGACCAATGTCCCAGCTTAAGTAGTCAGGCAGAGTTAATTCATCCTTTCTTGCTTTTTTGTTCTAATCAGACCCTCAAGAGACTGCCCACCCACATTGGGGAGGGCCATCTGCTTTACTCAGTCCACCGCTTTTAGTGTTCATTTCTCCCACAGACCTCCTCACAGGCACATCCAGAAATAAGCTTTTGCTACAATGTGCATCCGTGGCCCAGTCAAGTTGATACATAAAGTTAACCATCACCATATCACACTCTGAGATAGGAATTTATGCAATAGAATAATTGGGAAACTACTAGTTCACTTTTTTCTAGGGCACAACATGTGAAAGACAGAGGTGGGTATGGTGGTTTAACACTTGCAAATTCTTTGACACTCTTCCCATCAAGTGTCCCTTGAATCTGGGTGGGCTTGTGACTGCTTTGTCCAATAGAATGAGAGGGGGTGATATCATCTGGTTTCCAAGGTTAGGTTATAAAAGTCCATGCAGCTTTTACATGCTTGTGACACCTTAAGCTGCTATGTAAGATTTTTGAGTAACAGGCTGCCACACTCATATGCAATTAGGATTCATTGAAGGGTTTAAATCAGGAAATAACTCATTTGAAGGACCATTAGCAAAGTAACTTAGTTAACAGCTATAATAATATGGTTGAAGAAAAACTATAAGATTTGGGGCTAATAAAATGTTATTTAGAATGTAGAGAATAAATGTGAAAACTACTTAGGAAGTAAAATTTGCAGGATTGATTGATTAGATGTAAGGGTGAGACAAAATACTATGTCATTTGGATGTCTGGATTATTGGTATTGTCCTTTATAAAAACAGAAATGTAAAGAGAGGAGGAGATACTTTGTGGGAAGAGAATGAGTTTATGTCCCTGAACATATTCAGTTAGAGACATGTCAATGGCAATTGGGTTTCCATTGGTACCACAATTTCAGAGCAACACTTTCACTCATGCTATCTCTGAATAATTGATGGGGGCTGTCTGGAAGGTTGAGTTGAGGATTCTGGGGATGATCTTGGCTTGATGGGATGAAGAGGCATCATCAGTGATTGATGTTTACCTGGGACAAGGCCAAAGAGAATGATCATTTGCCTGATGTGTGTTTGCCAGCTTTGATAGTAACCATGGGAAGTATCAAGGTATTATGATATTGAGAGGCAATGATAATCCAGTGGAGGTTCCATGGGAAACACCAACATTTATCTCTTTTGGAACCCTTTTACCTTTTTTTGAGTGTAGTGAAGTCTGAAGAAATGTTCAGAGAGCCATCATTGTTTATGGTGTGATGCTCTGTGGTGACTGACCCATGATGATTCTTGATAATTACAAGAGCTAGCAATGGCAAGGGCGTATCTTAGGCTTCCTACTAAGTAAAAGCAATGGGAAGAAGTAGAATCATGGAATTATGGAACTGGACAGAAATTTGGAGTTTGGTCATTCCAACCCTTTCATGTTACTGAGAGGAAGATTGAAGCTTGAGAAGACGTATCTTGCCTAAGATCATGTAGCTTTTATTAGCTCTGCAATTGCTTTCAAATCTATACAATAAACCTTTCTTCCTAGGACAGAGCCAGTACTGGAAGCTGGCCTACCTGCACTGTGGTAACATTGGCTTATAATGAACAAGATCAGTTGCTTAGCAGAAAGAATGTCCTATGCAAATGCCCAGGGAGAAGCAGGGATTCCGTCCATAGTGAGGATATCCACTCCCCCCCATGGCTGTCAGAAGCTGGTGGCCCAGAAGATACCTTCAAATTTTCAGGGAAGGATAATAGATGTTTGGGAGAGTTTCTAGAATGGCGGTTTCTGTAACATCTGTAGCCTCAGAAATTAGGAAGAGCAAGCGCAAAAATACGTTTTTGCAATTGTTTTTTATGGATTTAAGACTTAAGCTGTTTAACAGATTGTCCTGCTTAAAAAATATGATTGCTTTTAGCTGACAAGATGGGTTTTTATGAACTGATTGATGCCAGCTGCCAGTTGTCAAGGCCAGTGGATGTTCGAAATTGGCAGTCCCCAAAGACCTTGCATTGATTGGTTTAAAAGAGAGAAAGGAAGAGTTGGGGGTGGAGAACATAGAGTTTTATAAAGCTAATATAACATGGTGAGACCTTCTACATGGATAAATTCTTGAGGGAATGTGGCAGTTGTTTGAAATTCATTTTTTTATTTTACTGTGAGATCCAAATCCATAGTTTAGCATATTCACAATGCTGTGAAGACGTTATCTCTTTATTTTATGCTTAAGGAAACTAAAGCAGGAATAGAAAGAGAAATTCACTTGCACCTTGCTAGTCTGAGAGACCAGGAAAAGAGTGGTATTAATAGTAACAGAAAAGTCAGGAGGTATATTTTGGGGAAAGAGAATGAGTAGGATTTAGATATGTTGAATGGAATTGATTCAGTTCTGTCCCTGGCATCTTTTATTTTTATGTAAATGTTTATACCTGCTTCAATTCCATGGACATTTTAGGTGACCATATAAACATACAGAAAAGGAATTTTCAAGATGGTTGGAGGAGGAAGCTGCCAGCGCAGTGGGGGCAGGGGAGAAAAACAGGGTTCAGACCTGGGGTGTGAAGGAGGGCTGCACAGGAGCAGTGGAAGCACGTTCGCAACACTTTCCCAACAGAAGTGTTAGTTCAAGTCGGGAGAGATGGCTGACACTCCAGGGGGATTCTTGGTATTTAAATGGGCCATTTCAGGGCTAGCATTAATGAACATCTTGTTCTATTTATGATTTTTATCATTTTCCAAGTTGGTAGGCATGAATGACAGCCAATCCCTGTCCAGTTCTTTCTTCTTGCATGGTTTTTCGCGAATTCCCCATTGCTTGGAATCACAGCATCCATTTTTATCTGTTGCCGCTGCCTAGGTTTGTATAGCCAGGAATTTGATTCTACTCTTGTATCTTTAAAAGATTATTCCAGGATGCAACCAGCAGTGTTTCAGGCAATATGAGCCTTGAGCCTTAGGAGAATGTAATGTAGAATTTAGCTCTGGGGAAATGATGCTTTATGCATTTATTACTGCATTTAGAATTCACATCTAAATGACTGATGCCACGTATTAGAAAAAAGTCTCTTAGATATTATGAACTACAATAATGCTTTACGAACTGCTGGCAAATTACGTGTGTGGCAGTGAGGGAGTCAAAATACATTCCTACCACGTTTCTCTGGAACAGGTTCCCAGGAGAAAGGCTTTGGGTGACCACGATGGTGTGTATTTTCAGGAAGACTTCCCACTTCAGTCCCACCCACCACTCGCCACACACGTGCTGTGACCACTTATTTCATCACGAGACAGAAATACAGCGATGCTTCTTAACAGTTTATAAGAGAGCAAGTGTTTAAGTGTGACTTTAAAAAAGAAAGCACACTGTAATGATGCCTCTGGAGACCGAAAGAGCTATGTTGAATTCCTGCCAGCACGTTCATTCTCAATCGGTGGATTTAAACACAGTGCTTTCTGTGGATAAGACAGAAATGACATTTTGTTGTTGTTGATTCTTCTTCCATTCTCTCTGTGTTAGGTAGAGTAACATTCTCTGTGCCAATATTAGCATTTCTTGAGCACTCAGTGTTTGTTACCATGTGTTAAAATGAGATGGAACACAATTGTCTTGTGGCTCCTGATCCCCTTTTGTGCATATGCCTCTTCATGGCCTTAACAACCTTTGCTCTGAGTCAATGTAATTGTTCTGATGTATATATTAATCTGCTTAGATACATTGTATATTCATGTTTTGCACTCACTAATTAGATTATTGGTCTGTAATAGATTATTGTTCTATAGTATTAGAGCATTACTTTGCTTGGGTACACAAAATGCAAAGCAGTATTATTAGGGCAACGATTTTCAGTAGGCTTATTTAGCCAAGTTTGTCTTTTTATAGTTTTATTTCAGTTTTGTCCTCACCCCTAAAAGTTTATAACTGAACTCAGTCATGAAAAGTGACCAAAGAAAATGGGCACGCTATTAAAGCATGGGCCTGGAGTCAGATCCTACCCCTGGAAGATGCCCCCTCTGTGGGTAATTTTGTTTAATGTTGGCAGTTACTTAAATGTGCTTTAGTTTCCTCCAATGTAAAATATCCATAAAGTAATAAATGTTTCCATGGGTTGGGAAAAATAGTGCCTAGTATAGAGGAAGTACTAAGTGAATATTAACAAATAACAAAAAAATAAATAAATAAATGAGAATCTTAAGCATAATCTCCAAGGCTTAATCACAGATTTTCTCTCTGCATGAAGGTGGGATGACCATCTATGTAGGGTGCTGTATCAGTTACCATGAAAGACTGCTCCATCAGTTATCTATTTATGCATAAATTTCACCCCTAACTTTAGTGGTTTAAAACAACAAAAGTAATTTTAAAATAAAAATCTGAGATGGCAGTGTCTGTGGTCAGAAATTCAGGAGGGGCTGAGCCAGGGAGTTTTGGCTTGGGTCTACCATGCTGTTGTGCTAAGATTGTGGCTGGGGCCAAGGATCTCTCTCTTTTTTTTTTAAAAAAAAATATTTTATTGATTTTTTTACAGAGAGGAAGGGAGCAGGAGAGAGAGTTAGAAACATCGATGAGAGAGAAACACCAATCATCTGCCTCCTGCACACCTCCTACTGGGGATGTGCCTGCAATCAAGGTACATGCCCTTGACCGGAATCGAACATGGGACCCTTGAGTCCTCAAGTCGACGCTCTGTACACTGAGCCAAACCAGTTAGGGCCCAGGATCTCTTGAAGGCTCCTTCAGTCACGTGTCAGGTGGTGAAGATGAGGGCTCTCAAAGTCTGGGGCTGGAATAGTAGAGTCCCTTGGATGCCCCTCTGTCTGCGTAGTCTCTTCATGTGGCTTTCCCAATATGCCAGCTTCAGGATAGGCAGACTTCTTAAATGTTAGCTCTGATCTCCCAAGTTATGTATCCCAGGAGAGAGAAAAGCAGGTGGAGACCACTTCACCTTTCATGACCAAGTCTGGGAAGTTGGTGTCTTTTTCAACATAATCTATTGGTTGAAGTAGTTACAAAGGTCACCAGGTTCAAAGTGAAGGAGCAGGGACCTCACTTCCAGGTGAAGACGCATGGGCATCACACTGTTAAGAGTGTGGGTAGGACTCAGATTGGTGCATTTTTGGAAAATACCATGTGGACAACTGTGAAGCATCTGGTTTTGAGATGATTGTGTAACATGGATGGATGACTTTTAAGAATGTGGCCTCAAATTCTCTGCCACTCTATGCTCATCAAAACCTTAGTTGTGAGAAATACTATTCAGGAAAGATTTTTTTTAAAATCCTGCTTTTTGTCTCTGGTTTAAACCAAATCATCAGGGAACTCTTTGAGTCATTATAGAAATACTTCACCAGACTTGACCTTTGACCTTAAGTCACTGGCAGGTATTGGAGAAATGGCTTTATAAAAATCACGAATGCACTGAATATAGAGATATTTAATCATCATCACCCCCTCTCCCACCAAAGCTCATTTTCTCAGTTCTTATCCACCCACTTTCCTAAGTCACCTGTGTATATTCCTTGACCTCACACTTTGCTTCATATCTAATTCATCACCAAGTTTTGATGTTCATCGTATTTCAAATCTGTACCCTTCTTTCCACATATACCTAGGAATGGTCTTGCACAAGAGGAGATCAAAGCTCAGATTTGGATTTAGTCTCTCATTTTGGGATTAAAATCAATGAGAGAAATGAAGAAAAAAGAGCACATTTTAAGTAGCATTTATTCTGATTGTTTTCCCAACCATTTTTTTTTTTAGGGTCCTGAACCACAGGCATAGTAATCATCGGCCTGTAATAATTACATTTCATGTTGAACTATCTTAGCATCTCTGGGTTTTGTTTTTTTTCTTACCTTTGTTTTTTCTTAACTTTTTTCTTATATTTATATATAAGCTTTATTGATTGTGACTATAATTTTTTGGACTCTGGTACATAAAGCTGATATAATTAGATTTCCTAGCTCATAGCATAGTGTCATCATTGCTCCATGCAAGGTTTTTGTTTTTTTTTAATTTCTGAAATTCAAACCACTTCTATTTAAATTGAAAAAAACCCCACACAATTATTAAAACTGCATTAGTAGTCAAAACCCTTTGTTATAAAAATCCTAAAAACTATTTCTAGATAAGGCAGAAGTTCTAGGTTAATAAGAGCAGATTTGACTTGAGACTATGCTTTGAATTGTAGAGAATGGAAAATAGGTTATTTACAGAGAACATTATCTACATATGTACTCAGGTACAAATTTGGTGACAAAAGAAACTTTTAAAAGCATGTGGAAATCTGAGACGTAGTTCTCCAAGAGCCTAGTTTTGTTTTCTTGGATTTTAAAAGCGTCTTCATCTTCGATCTTGGGAGCCAGATAGTACTTTAAATGTCCCATATCAGCACTTTTATACTCCACAACAAGGGGTACATCTGCAGACATACTGAGTGTTACTATAGGAGAGAGTGGAGTAGCTTTTGTAAAGAAGTTCAGATATTTCAGTACAAAAGTTAGCTGAACTGGCTCATTCATCTCTGTGGCAGCCGCTTCCTCTTCTTTATCAACATTACTTGTTTGTGACAACTTAATATTTCCATTTCCAAGTTCCCCACTGGCAGAGAATTTCACTCCATGTTTTGCACAGGAAATGACAACAGCATCTCCAACATGACTGAGATCTCAGCATAGACGGCAAATTCACCAGAAGGCATCTTTCCCGCACAGCTATACTCCTGTTCCGGCTCTCCAAGTCGTTCAACATCAAATCCATGAACTTCATTTCATAGTCTGAAACTTTTTCTTGGTTTGGAGCTTCAAATACTAGTGCCAAGGTGTCCGCATTATCTTCAGCCCTTAGGGTAATGACGTCTTCGTTGCCAGCACGTGCTAGTATCTTGGACATGCCGGTGAGGTTCACACCCACGGCCAGGTTGCGGCCCCAGCGGTACCTGTGGAAGCCCTCAGCCGGCAGAGTGAGCTGCACCAAAGAGACGAGGGACGAGTCCCTGCTCTGCAGGGTCACGCTGCTCGAGCTGATGTCCCAGCAGGCCTCACTGATGAGGTTCTTAAGCGCCGCCAGCACCTTTCTGAGGTGGAGCCCTGGACCAGGCGCTCTTTGAACGTGGTGGCGGAGTGGCAAAGAGTAGCTGGAGGCGAAGTGAAGGAGGAGTAGCCGGCCTAGGCTTCACAGAGGAGCGGGCTACCGCAGCGGTGAGAGCCCGAGACCTAGGAAGATCACAAGAACGCTCCGCTTGCAACCATGTAATACCGCCGGGTCTCTGTTTTTTTTTTTGTTTTTTTTTTAATGTGTTATCTCTCTATCTCCATTCTCCACTCTTACTGCCTCGCTCACTCTCAGATAGTTATTCTAATGCATTCACTGTGTTCTTTGGTTTTGGTATACACTCTTATTAAAAGCTTATTGTTGTTTTGTGTACATGTATTTTACAATTACATAAATGATATTCTGCTATAGATCTTGTTCTACTCATTACATTTAAAAATTTCACTTAGGACTATGTTTAAGATATATCCAGGTTGTTAAAAAAAACTTTCTTTTCTTTAACTCAACTATTCTGATTTTTTCACAAATTAGGACAGAAGCGTGTGGATCTATTGTTCTTTATATGTAGTTTAAACTTACAGTTAAATGGTAAACTTAAAGTTTATAACAGCTTGAAAAAGTATCAGTCTTCCCTTTTCAGATGTACTGATTTTGTGCTCATCGTTGTATTTCAAGCCTATTGTTAAAAAATAGCTATTCTTTATTCCTAAGAAGTCTTCTGCTCTTCCAGACCCTTCATTTAACCCTTCCTGACTAAGCAAATACTAAAAAATGGGTCAAAAGCAGTATTGCACTTACCACAGGGATCTGACTATTAATATCTGAAACTGATTTTAGGGCTGTACTTCACAAATACTCTACAAATTTGGGTCTGGCATTTTAACTGAATGTTTTTCTAATTATAGAACTAAAGCATCAGCAATGATGTATTTATTCATTCTGACTATTTACCACCCTCTTGACAGCTGACATGGGTAAAGGGAGGTCATTTCCCTCTTTTGCTTGTCTTGGTGTGTATTTGCTGGCTTTGATTAGCAGCCCATTGAGCAATCTGAAATAAATTAGGATCAATGGAATGGAAATCTTAGTGGTTTAAGCAGCACTGTTGTATACACAATGTGTCTGAAGCCCTACATTCCTCTCCTGGCTGCATCTCCTTGTTCCTTGTCCTTCCAAGGTTCTGTTGGTAAAGTCCGAAGTACTGGACTCCTTGCAGGATAGCTGGAAATAAAAGAGAGCTCCAGCTTTAGATACAAGGATCATTTTGTTGACTTGTTGAAAGTTTAGGTCTTGGTGGGTTCACACTGAAACAGATTTGAGCCTTAAGTAAAAAATAAAATTTTCTTACTATTCATCCTACTCTTAAAAAAATTTTTTTTTGAGAGAGGAAGGTGTGTGTGAAATAAAGAGACACTGATTTGTTGTTCCACTTCTTTATGCACTAATTGGTTGATTCTTGTATGGGCCCTGACTGGAGATCGAACCCGCAACCTTGACATATTGGGATGCCACTCCGACCACCTGAGCTAGCGAGCCAGGACTACTGTTCATCTTGCTCTTAAGTGGTAGAATGTTACTTGCATACTCTTGTATCACCCAGACAAATAGGCAGGTATTACTTAAAGACCTCATTGTGGGTAGCATATGGGCAGAATCAAATGGAAACACGTTTTTTGTTGTTGTTGTTGTTTTGCTTTGTTTTGTTTGTTTGTTTGTTTTTGGTCTTGTACTTGGCAAAGTTTTACTAAAAATAGGCCGACAGATGAGCTTAGGTTTAGCACTGTTGACATAGATCCATTGTGTGTGCCCTTCATCTCCTCTCCTTCCTTCCCTGGCCAGTTTTCCATCCCTCCACTCTACCCCAGGCCTTGCTGCCTGGCATCGAACTCTGGATGGCCATCAGTGAGGGATAGGTCAAATTAGAACTGGTCATGGTGAGGGTATTTGTTATAAACATGAGAAGCCATAAACACTGGGATGCTGGCAAACAAGAAGCTGATGGAAAGGAGAGGGGTGCTGTGTGTTCATTAGTGCTCTTCTTACTCAGAAAGCACGAGACCATTGTCAAGTTAGGAAATGCACCTCCTGCCTCCTCTCTTGCCAGGAAAAACACAACCTTTGGAGAACAGGGGCATAAGAAACTGCTAGTTAAGATTTTTCTGCGCCTGCTGGCACTTGAAGTCCCCATTGCTGTGGTTAGTCTTGCTGCTCATTCTTGGTCTTAGTGTGCATGACTTTGGCTGATTTATCTGTCATTACTCCAGAGCTACACCACTCAGGGGGATTTGAGTACAAAAACTTTCTCCTGAGATTACTGAGAGATCTTTTCCTTTTGAACTGAAGCAGAAATAACCTTTGAAGGCTTTTGAATTTAAACAGTACTCCCACTGTATCATAGCAGTCTCATTTTACCAAAACAACAGCAACTTAGGTCTGGAAGTGTAAGTTTAGGTTGCTTTCAATTGAATTTATATTATTTCACTTTATTTTTTAATAGGTTTTGTGATATCTATGTGAACCATGGGTCTAGTTAGAAATGGGCTCTTTCTCAGGTCAAAAAGGAATACTTTTTCCCCCAGGAAAGACTATGCAAGAGAATATAAACATTCAAATTCTTAAATAATCAGAATCACCCATTATTAGATTTTTTTAACCCTGTAATTTGATAAATAGATGAAAGGACAATAAATGCCTATTGATGATGACTTTATACAAAACCCTCATAAACTGTAACCTGATATCAGGGAAGCTCTGCCTCTATTTCTTTTTTTTTAAGTTTTATTTTTATTTATTTTAAAAATATTTATTGTTGAGATTATTACAGATGTCCCTCTTCCTCCTCCCATTGCCCCCCTGCCCCCAGTTCCTGCCCTGCCTTAGGCCTTTGCCACCCTACTGTTTATGTCCATAGGTAATGCATATATGCATATAAGATTTTTGTTTAATCTCTTCCTGCCCCCCTACCCCCCTTACGACTGAGAAACATCAGTCTGGTCTATTTCCATGCCTTTGATTTTATTTTATTCACCAATTTATTTTATTCATTTCTTATTTGCTTATTTTGATTTTTAGATTCAATTGCTGATAGGTATGTATTTGTTGCCACTTTGTTGTTAATATTTTTTATCTTTATCTTTTTCTTCTTCCTCTTCTTAAAGAATACCCTTCAACATTTCATATACTACTGGTTTGGTGGTGATGAATTCCTTTAGCTTTTTCTTGTCTGTGAAGCTCTTTATCTGTCCTTCAATTCTAAATGATAGCTTTGCTGGGTAGAGTAATCTTAGTTGTAGGTCCTTGCTATTCATCACTTTGACTATTTCTTGCCACTCCCTTCTGGCCTGCATAGTTTCTGTTGAGAAATCAGCTGACAGTTGTATGGGCATTCCCTTGTAGGTAACTAACTGCTTTTCTCTTACTGTCTTTAAGATTCTTTCTTTGTCTTTAGCCCTTGGCATTTTAATTATGATGTGTGTTAGTGTGGTCCTCATTGGGTTCCTCTTGATTGGGACTCTCTGTGCTTCCTGGACTTGTAAATCTATTTCTTTCACCAGGAAGAAGAAATTTTCTGTCATTATTTATTCAAAAAGGTTTTCAATATCTTGCTCTCTCTCTTCTTCTGGCACCCCCATGATGCAAATGGTTGGTACGCTTGAAGTTGTTCCAGAGGCTCCTTATACTATCTTCATATTTTTGGATTCCTTTTTCTTTTTGCTCTTCTAGTTGGGTGTTTTTTGCTTCCTCATATTTCAAATCATTGATTTGATTCTCAGAATGTTCTACTCTACTGTTGAATCCCTGTATATCATTCTTTATTTCAGTCAGTGTACGCTTAATTTCTGACTGGTCCTTTTCCAGGTGTTTGGCATTATCACTAAGATCCTTGAAAGTCTCACTAAGTCCCTTGGAGGTTTCTAGAAGATTCTTGAGTAACCTTATAACTGTGGTTTTGAGCTCTATATGACATGTTTCTTTGTCTCCGCTTTTTGACTGCTTCCTTGTGTTTGTTTCTATGTATTGGGTAGAGCTATTCTGTCATCTTGAGTTGGTAGAGAGACTTTGTGCAGGTTTCCTAGTGGCTCAACCTCTCCAGTCACCTGAGCACAGTCTTGTTGTAGTTGAGACTTGATTGCTGTTTGGGAGAAAATGACCTCCAGGTTGATTGGCTGTGAGGACCAGCCGTGACTACAGTGGGAGAGCTGCTATGCAGGAGACATCCCTATGGAGCAGGACTTGCTTTGGTGCTCACTGAATCTGCCCCTTGAGTGTGTCACTTATGGATGTGTAGAGTTGTAATCTGGTATGGTCTGATACTGACCACTGGGTACACTGGCTCCTGGGTCTCCCAGGAGGTGCAAAGTCAGCCACTGTCTGGGACCACCCAGCAGGAGCTACAGAGAGATCTTTAGGTTCCTCCTCTTTGTATTGGGTTTGGAAGTGCCCAGATGAGGCCCAGCTATGAAGAAAGGCATGCTGGTGATGGTTCTGGTGCCAGGTCTTGGGCCTTTTATTATAGGTTTGGGGCTCCCTAATCCAGCTGCAGCTTATTTGAGAGAATTTAGCTTGAGCAGTGACAGTCCATTCGTGTGCAAAAGCTGCTACAGGCAGTTTGGGTGGGGCTGTAAATTAGATGAGGTAGGGTCTTAGGGAATCACCAGGGGGGAACAAACAGAAATGGCTGCCAGTAAGCCCTGTGACCAGGGAGGTCTCAGCACAGGAACAATGATCCCTGCAAGCACCTCCATCTGGGAGAAAGCTGCCCCCAAGTTCCTATCCCAATGCCAGACAAATGTGTCCCCCAGAGCCTTGCCATGATGCTGGAGCTCAGAAGAAGTGGGACTTTGTAAGTTCAGCTTGTGGTGCCGGTCTTTTAAGAGGAACAACTGGGTCTCCAGCAGCCTCTGTGTCACCGAGCCCTCGTCTGCACTCGTTTTCACCACCCGTGGTTATGGGGACTTCTTTTCCCAGCTCTGGGACCCTGAGCTGGGCTTCTGGTGTGGGGCTGGGACTCCTTGCTCCTCAAGGGTGGCCTCCACAGAGAAGATCTCTCTCCTTATTAAAAAAGCAGCACGGGTGGGTGCCGGACCAGCCCGTTCTGCACCTCCTTACCTCCTATCAGTCTCAGTGTGCTTTCTTCCTTACTTTTCTAGTTGTAGGACTTCCATTCAGCCAGCTTTCCAGCAGTTCTGGATGGTGGTTGTTCTGTATTTTAGTTGTAATTTTGATGTGGTTGTGGGAGGCGGTGAAATTTTGTTGTGGTTGTGGGAGGCGGTGAGTACAGGCATTTACCTATGTTGCCATCTTGGTTTCCTACCTGTCTCTATTTCTTAATAGCACCAAAGTAACTGATCCCCAAAGTATGACCTTAGGGACCATAAGTATCTGACCATCAAATAGAGATAGAATTATATTTCCTGTGCTGCAGTTAATAAATCAGGAAAATAGACAAATGCCTTTATAAACATTTTTGATCCTGAGGGTTGAAATAGAAAGGATTTTTCTATGTAATTGTGACTTGACCAGAAAAATCCAATGACCTAGAACATCTCCTTCCTTGAGAATTCCAATCAATTGTGGTTTTGAAGTATTTACATGGGGATCATTTTGCATGCACCATGTGGAATTAGACTGAACGGGGTCATGGCCTCATACGTCAGGGAACCTAAGTCTAAAGCTCAGTTTTCCAAAGGTGAGTAAGATTAAACTTCTGCCTTTGGAATCAGACCCATATGTATAGTAACACCACCAGGATTCAGCTGTCCTTCCCCGCCTCCCAGCCCCAACCCAGCATGGGGGAAATACCAAATCTAGTTCCAATTTAGGCTCCTTTGGCCTCTTTTCTCCAGGACTCTACATTTTCTCTCACTAGATCACTTTCTATAGAGATATTAAACCCCCAATGAAGATGTATTAGAAACCCATTACAGGATAATGTCCCAAGAAAATTATTCTTTTGAAGTTTGATTTGAAACTTATGCTCCTCATTGATACAGGCAGCAGGAGCATGGGGAACCCGTCTCTGAAAAGGGCTTGTTATGAGTTGGGGAAGCAGCTTGAATCCTCAGCATCAATGTATAGACTTAAAAGCAAAGCCAGACAAGAAATGAGATCAAGCCTGGAATTCGGTATCTGTTAGTAATTTCAGAGCCACATGTCTGGAGAGTGACAGCATGCTCATTCTCTAGCAGTTTTTTTGAAAGACTGATCAGTGTAGAGTTGAAACAGGATTTTAACTTTTGATTCTTATTCTAATTTCAAGATTTTTCTTTTTCCCTAAATTTATCCATGCAGTTACCTCTGTGATATACTTGAGCCAGAGCACAACTATCTATTTCACATATCATCAGATTCTCCCCTCGGCATGAAGAAACAGCAGAATAGGAGCAAATTCCTTTAGGGACAGAGCATGCTTTGTAGTTTTCTATTTTAAACGCAAATCATCCAGGCAGAACTTGGTTGTCAGTAAAGATGTTTGTTTTCATTGGCAATCAGCATGTTTAGTCTGAGAGTCAGGGACGTGGGTCTCAGAGGTAAGGCCTGAAGGTGCATTGTCTAAGCTGAGAGAGAGCAAAGGCAGCAATGGCTCTGGTCTCTTTCACAGAACCATCTAATGCTTACCTACTCAACTGGACTTGGTTATGAGTGTGAAATGTGCACGTGTTTTTCTCGTGTCACAGGCAGAGCTTGAGGTCAAGGTGGTGAGAGGGGATACACAGAACTCTTGATTTGGAAACTGCACTAGAGCTTTTCCAGAGTGGAGAATGGAGTGGATACACACCCCTCCCCAGAACCCTTCCTGCCTTCTCTTCCCATGTTATCCATCTCCTCCCTTCCACATTTCACTCCCTTCAACAAATATTTGTTCAACCTATGAAACTCAGTTTCCCAACCACTGAATCCCAATCCCAATCTCTTAAGGCTCAGTTTTCTTGTCACTAAAATGGAGATAAAAATATTGTCTATTGCAGTGGTTCTAGTGAAGATTAAATGGCATGATCCCAATTCAGCATTCGGTGCCTGGTAGATAGGAAGTGCTTAATAGTTATGGTACCTGTTTATGTTTAAAATTTTTATGATGAATATATATATATATATATCTATCAATATGTTACATAATTAACTAAAGTTATTATTATCAGTCCGAAGTATGGTTTTCCATAGAAGTGATTTTCAAATTGGGCACAGGAGGAAGAGGGGTAAGAATTTAGATGAAACTTCTTTTGACTCGAGTTTTCTCTGGGAAATCTCTCAATGATGAGGAATGTTAGTGGGGCAAGGTGGGGCACCAGTGCAGTTGTCCTCTGAAGACCAGGGTTGATAAGAGATACTGCTGTGGGACTGAGCACTCTAATAGTAGTGAAGGTGATTGGATTCCAGAAAGGCAAAGCCAGGTGCTGACACTTAACTGTCAGAGGCAAGGTGGGCATAAATACCATGATGGACCGGTTGGCAAGAAAGCTAGGGTGGCAACCAGGAGACCTTGACCCTTAGGGATCTGTGGAAATAGCTACTATGCAATACTGTACCTAGGAGTGAGGTAGATGGACAGCCAGCAAGGGCACTGCTAACCTGTATAATAAAACAGACAAACAGGCAGATTGACAAACTATGGATAGCACAGGCATAATGTTAACTACTGCAATAGGAAAAATTCAGTCCTTCACTCATGTTCTCAACTTGACCCATATTTTAGACCTGGATCCTTTTGGATGAAGGGTGTTATCCTGCACATCAACACACTTTATATTAATGTCTCTCTGTCTTACTGACTTACTACTGTTGTTTGCTGGGATCATTTACATAACTCAGCTATATAACTTGTACTCAAATCCTTGTTTCAATGGTGCTTCTATGAACCAGCCACCTTAAGAAAATGTACCTTCATTTTGTGCGCGCGTGCGCGTGCGCGTGCGCGTTTGTATTGAAGGACTGGCGAGAGTTGATGTATCCATGTGTCCTGGGTAATGCTGGTATCCACGTGTCCTGGGTAATGCTGGTCAATTTTCCTAGCTCAAGGATTGCAAAGTCAAATGCACATAGGGAACAGTGAGGTAAGAAAAATGAAGCGGGAGTCAGTGGGAAGTAGTGGGATCTTAGATGAGCCAAAGGGTGCATGTCAGTTGATAGCAATCCTGATTCTGCTTTCCTAGACAAATAAGAAGCATGATTTTAATGTAAATTTTCGTGATTTTTAAAAGTTGGCAACTAATTCAAAATTATAAAAATCTTTCTATTGGTCTAGTCCTGGGAACCAGCCATTTGCATCCTCTGATGTCATCTAGCTAGACTTTGGGCAGATTCTCTGATACTGTATTTTGGATAGAGTCAGATTTTTCTGTAGTTTTATTTTTATATTACAGCTTAATTTAGAAGTTTTAATTTAGTGCAGAAAACAAAATTCATCATCTTATTTTGTTTAATTTAGGGTGTTGCAAGGAAACCAAATTTAGTAGAAACCGTAATGTAAAAACTCATGGAAGAATTCACTGTGCATTCTCAGTCTATATGAGGTACAGCTGAGAGAACAGATTGACTCATTGCTACCAATACCCTTGGAATATGGTTTAAGAAAGAGTTGATTTAAACCTCAGCTACAAATATGAGCTATTGTTATACTATATAATATGAATAAAATTAGGCATTAAAATATTGATTTACTGATGACCGACTGCCTAAATCCAAGGGGTTAATTCAGAGCAGGTTCTTTATTCTGTTTCTCCACTTTTAATTGTGGGTAGGGCTTTAACCAATTTCCTCCCCTACTATGAACTAGGGCATATACCAGAAATTTCTGATTTATAATTTTATAATTTTTTTTATAAATGAAGGTATATTTGACCAAGAATCCAGGAATGGCAGGCAACAATAAGCTTCAAAACTATATAATTGATTTGGGATCCTTTTTATTTTTGCCCAAACGATTTTCCTTTGTCTTATTTAGACACCATGTGTGTTTTTCATGGCCTTCTTGCTGTTAGCATTACAAATGAAAATTAATTTTGTAAAGTAAAAATTTTCTAGATGTAATTTACTTATAGGATATTTTTCCTTACATGATATTACCCTACTACCCCCCCTTTTTTTTATTAATGGAGGTTTTTGTAAATTTTATAATGCAGACTAAAATTGTTGCAGTCACTGGGCAATGCCAGGTGTCTCTTATAGGATGGACCTACATTCTTCTGCCTGGTCCTCTCTGTACAAGGGTTTGCCAATAGAACAATAATGCAAGCCACATGTATAATTTTAAATTTTCTGGTAGTTACATTAAAAATACTAAAATAAATAGATAAAATTAATTTTAACAATGTTTTATTTAACTCAATATATAAAAAATATCACTTCAACTTACAATAAACATAAAAATGATTGATGATATTGTTTGCATTCTTTCTTCATAGTAAGTATTTGAAATGTGGGATGTATTTTACACTTAAAGCATGTCTCAGTTTGGACTAGCCTTATGACACATGCCTGATAAACACAGGCAGCCTGCAACTATGCTGTTGATCAGCTAGCTACATTTAGTTCTCTATATAGTCAGTCACATTTATCCTGTAGGTTGTACAAATTTACTATTTTATTTTTGCACCAAGAGCATTGCCACTTGGTGTTTTATGTTAAATAATACTATGTGCTATTCAGTGAAAGTATATCTTAAATGAATATTGTGAAGTCCTTAATTAATAAATACTTTGTTTTTGAGAGTATAAACAAGTGGATAGGTGGGGGATGACAATGCTCTAAATTTTTGCCAGGAGTGAGACAACCATGGTAATGTTAGAAAAAGGTAAAACAGCATTTTCATAGATTGTGTTGTAAGTAGGTCCTCCTGATTTAAGTTTTTTATAAGGTCTTCGGTTCCTAACCTGTGAATGCTCCAATCAGGTTTTTTAGGAGCATAAACATCATGGTTTGAGAGGGAGTACTTTAGCTAAGGGATTTCACTAGTACATAGTAGGTGGTCAATAAAATGTTATGGAAGGGAATAAAATTGACTTAAGGTCAACGATTCTGGGTATTAGCTACTTACCCTTGTGGCAGTGGATCCTTGGGCACTAAAACAAGTTCTGTTTTCTAATGATACTGTCTCTTTAGTGATTGAGTTATAATGGGTATAAAGCAAAAGGAGGGGCCCTAGCTGGTGGGTTCAGTGGACAGAGCATCGGCCTGGGGACTGAAGGGTCCTGGGTTAGATTCTGGTCAAGGGTACATGCCCAGGTTGCGGGCTCAATCCCCAGTAGGGGGTGTGTAGGAGGCAGCCAATCAGTGATTCTCTTTCATCATTGATGTTTCTATCTCTCTCCCCCCCTCCCTTCCTCTGTGAAATTAATAATATATCTATCTACCTATCATCTATCATCTATCTATCTATCTATCTATCTATCTATCTATCTATCTATCTATCATCTATCTATCTATCTCTATCTATTTATGTATCTATAATAATACAAGTGTAATATGCTAATTAGACTGGATGTCTCCCAGACGTTATTACAGACATCCTTCCTGATGAAGCCGGGGCCTGAGGGAAGCCAGCCCAGCTCTCGGGTGCCTGCCAGCAGCCAGAGGAGGGAAGCAGTCCGGGTCCCAGGTGCTGAAGGGAAGCCGGTGCCCGCAGCTGGGGGAAGGCATACTCTTGCACAAATTTTCATGCATTTGGCCTCTAGTATATATATAAAAGCAAAAGGAGGGTTTTATGTCTAATGATTTGACACCATTAATTTTAGAAGGTATAGTTGAGGATTCTTGGGAAGTTTTGATGACTGCTCATTGCCACCTTCTAGCTCAAGGATTGTCGGTATAATGTTTGCATTTCAGTATTGCCCACATTTCATTTTATTATTTCCCTGGAGCTCTTTGCAAGCAGAGGAGGGCTTACTTCTTCAGTCCTAGTATTTCGATGTTAGATTTTATTTTGCTCCTTATCAGTTTTAATCCTTAGGTGTTTTTTTTTTCTTCACTGTTATCTGGGATGACAACAGAGGTTACATCTGAATCCAACTCATGGCAATTTTATGTTAGCTCATTACTGTTGACTTTAAACAATAGAGTAAATTTCTAGATCCATGCCTTTCATGTTCATAGAAATATCTTTTCTTTCGATTTTCTTTTTTCTCTCTCAGTTGAACTTTTGCTCTATTTATATATCACTCTAGATTCCTCCCAAATCCCTTTTTTTCTCCTTAATTAAAACATCATGATGAAGCATAATGGTCTAATATATGTGTATATAAAACTCTAGCCTGGTCCACAGATAAGATTTCAGTTTAATTTCACTTACTTTGAATTCCTCATGTTTAAAATTAAAATTAAAATCCAATATAGCTCACATATAACAAAGAAGAAAAATAATCCAACTTAATGGTCTCAAAACATTCACATCTAATTCAGAATAGTTAAAGCCTACTAAATTCTAAAGATCTGACAGGCTTCTTAAAATTTTTTTCTCTTTCTCAGATTGTATCACCTAATGTGTTTTGTATGAAGAACGTAAGTGACACCTGGAATCTACCTTTCACTCAGAACTCAAGGATTTTATTTATTTTTATTACTCACAGGGCAAGTATAATATGCATGGCCATATGTCTAGTATTTTGTTGCTACTTCAGTTGCTGAAGGAGATGACTGCCACCTTTGAAATACTTTCAAGGAAAGTTTCAGGCTTGATAATAAAAATCCCAGACATTTAGGAAATAGTATTGTAGTCTAAGATATGTGGAGAAAACAGAGATGAACCTAAACAAGAAATAGGTTATTGTGGTCTAAGTGTCTGGTAGTGTTGATAACTGTTAATAACCTGGTTATTATTATTATTAGGAAAAGAGTAAAGAGAAGATGAGATAATATAGGCATGCCATTTATACAGCTTTGCTATAAAGCTACAGTTTAATACTCTCCAAGTCTGTTCCTCACAGATTGATGGGGAAAAGGGCTGGATAAAGGCAGTTTAGACACATGCCCAGTAAAATCTGGGTGATGTGGCAAGATACTTACTGGTAAGTCACACCTGAGAGCAAGGCGGTGACCAGAATAGGCATGGCCACTGCAAGGGCACACAATATGAGATGCTTAACTCGTGAACAAAGAAAGGTCTCTCTCTTGGCGCTTGCTCTCTCGCATTTCTTGGTCCTTTTGCTCTCTGGGGACTCCTGTTGCAGGGCGGCACACAATGGACTGATTACTAAATCTGGCCTAATGCTACCTCAGACGCAGCTTCACCATAGAACGAAAACTCTGGACATTGTCTCTGCTTTTAGCTCTCTTGGAGCCCCAGCTACATATTTTCCAGAACTGGTTTAAAGACCACGGGATTTTACAAACCAAGAAATATAATTCCATACAAAAAAAAAAAATCATTCATTCACGGGTGCGATTCTCAGAAAATTCCTTTTCTGAAGATATGGCAAGAACCCCACTCCCACTAGTGACAGAGGAATTCTCCCCACCCACTTCTCCAGCAACAGTGTAACTAACTCTCAATTATCCATGGTATTGAGAGGTACACAGATAATTGACATCTACTCATAATCCAGAAGCCTCGGTTTAATGAGCAGTTTCCATATCCTCTTCAATGAGAACTACTAACAAGGAGCAGAATAGGCTGTGTTTCAGCAGATTTTATTTCTCCTGCTCAGCTTTGGGTGGGGTTGCTAATGAGCAATGTGTTGTCTATAAGGCTGGGAGCCAGAGGGGAAATCAGGAGAAATCAGTGGCTAGTAGAGTCCACAATTGGATAATCAGCCTCAGAATAATATAACCATGTGTCCATGAGGAAGAGAGAAACAAATAAGCTCCCCTGTGATCCTTGATTATTAAAAAAAGTCTGCCCTCTCCTCAGGATCTTCTCATTATAGAAACATGTATTCCTTGTATCCCAGTGGGTTGGAAACCAGAAATAGATCCTATGTAGTATCCTGGTGAATTTGAAGAGCCACTTACTCTTGGAGTTAGCAGCACTTGGGTTCTGCACCTTCCGTGTTCACAGCCCACATCATGGCTGGTTTGGTTTGGTTTTGAGACCCCACTGTCACCACAATGAGAGTAAGTGATGCAATTTACTGTGAAGGGATTCCCTATTGGGAAGCGACTGGCGCCGGAAAGGCTTTCCTGAGCCTGGATAAAGGCAGTTAAACATTGTTTTTGCCTCAAAACAGGGTGAAATTCCAAAATACCACAGAGAGAGAAAGCCATGTTTTGCATTTAAGGGTAAGGGCAGTACTGCATAATCTGTGTACATTCAAATAAACATTTTCCACATTCGAACAACTGCTCCATAATTAAATGTAAATGCCCAATTCCCGCATAATAAGCCATGCCCGAACACACCAATAATATCCCCATGGAGCCCTCCGACATTCCCTCCTTTTCTCCATCTTAAACTGGATGAGGAACTATAAAAACATTCCTGAAGCAGTCATGCAATTATCTCAGGTCTTTGGCCTCCAGCCTGATAGAAGCGAGACCATGTCTAAATGAACTCAGACTCCAAGCAAGTAAGAGACATAGGCATTCAGGGCACGGAAGAGTAAAATCTGAATATTGAACTGCTTCACAGCCATTCAATGTAAAATCAATACACTGGAGACTTGAGTTGAAGAATTACCAAAAGCTTGAATATAAAGAGCTACTTTTTTTAGGTTTATAAGTAAAACCACACGCGCATTGAAAAACAACAACAACCTCTATATCCCCACAAAAGGCTGACTTTCTTGTTAAAACACAAACCATGAAGTGAACTCTGGTATGAAACATAGTTTATTTTTGTGAA
Source organism: Corynorhinus townsendii (assembly GCA_026230045.1). Classification (NCBI taxonomy): domain Eukaryota; kingdom Metazoa; phylum Chordata; class Mammalia; order Chiroptera; family Vespertilionidae; genus Corynorhinus; species Corynorhinus townsendii. The sequence goes on from JAPDVU010000006.1 coordinate 129,498,602, forward strand.
ATTTTAATAAAATGCAAACTACCTTCAATAGAAATGCTTTATTAATCCATATGTTTTTGTTCCGTTCACTGTTCCTTGAAAACATAATAACTTATAATTAGAATAATGGATATGATACATTTATAATGACCAAATTAAACCTGGAAGAAATTTTTTCAAAGACTCCTCCCCAAAGAATCAGTCATATAACAAAACTTTTAAAAATGGCACATTTCACGTTATAGTTGGTTCTTGAGAAAGTGAAGCAGAAATAGACAAGTTTTGAAGGGCACATTTTATCTATTTGACTACTCTGTGGTCTATTGCATCATAGACAGTGTAGAGATTTATGTGAAGTGGATGGACTATAGAGGATGAAAAGAGGGGAAGTAGAGATGGAAAGTATAGCTCTTTTAATAAACTTAATTGTGAAGTTTTTTTTTTTTTTTGGAGGGTGAAATATCCAGATTTCTTTTTACATTAGGAGAAACTTGCTTTTTTTTTTTTTTTGGTTTTGTTTTTTTAAATTTTGGGAAGTAGCTGGCATTAAAGGATAGGTTGAGTAGAGTGGAAATGAAGATTGTGTAAGGATCACTAAGGGAATATGGCAGGACATGAGATTCAAGGCCAAGGTCTTGCAAGAAAAGCAAGACTGAGTGAGCAAATGATGCTGTAAGACCATGAAATCTCTGGAGAAGGGGGTGTTTGAAGATCCTGATGAGGTTAGATAAATCATCTGAGAAAATGAGCAGGGCAGAAGTGAGGTAAGGGCCTTAGGATGGTGGTAAAAGTTTAGAGCACATTACAGAAATGGGAAAGTGGCCTACTTAGAGAAAGAGACAAAATTTTATAACATCAACTCAGGGTCTCTCTAAAACCTCGCCTGGAGGTAGACAGTTGGATTGATCTGTGACAACGGCCTTGTTGGGTAAATGTGGCAGGAGGACAAACATGATAGAACATGAGGATGCTAATTATAAAGATATGGAGAGAGTTAAATGGGGAAGACAAAGGGAGGATTTAGGGGACTGAGTGCTCATGAAGTTCAAGTGGGTTTAGTGGGAGTGAAATGGCAAGAGGATGGGTGATTTTCTTCCGAGTAGAACACTGATGTTTAGGAGAAGGAACTGGGTGATGACAAGGGCCAGTGCACAGCCAAGACAGTGGGTTGCTTCCATCCGCATTCTCTCACAAACATATGGAAAAGATCAGGAAGGAGGCGCTTGACATCATCTGCTTCCATCAAGGCTCCATGTACAGCACCCTGGAAAAGTACAGGGAAGGCCCAAGTGGGTCCTGGCTCTGCTGCTATGCAGTTCTTGGTCCCCCTTTGATAAGGTGAGTGTGAAAATATCTGTTACACCCCTGTCTCAGGTATGGTGTGAAGAGTAAGATATGTATGTGCAGGTTCTTTGAAAACTGCAAGATTATATATACATGTTGAGTATTGCTAAGGCACACATTTTTCAAATGTGAAAGTGTCCTCACCGTGAGCTTGGGCAGTTAGGAAACCTTTTAACAAAGAAAATAAAGATCTTAATCACAGGAACTTAATTATTATTTGATTCTGAAACCCTGCCTGGGAAGTCCTTTGCCTGATCTGATTCCCTACTCCTCAGGATCCCCCAAGTGATGGTGAAAGGCTTGTTAGTAACGAAAGAGATCACCTGATGATTAAAACCCTGCTGCCTGTTCACTTGACCCAGAGTATTGCCACTGCCTGGAAATTCTTGTTTTCACAGCCCAATTGCTAGACCCTACCCCAGTACATGAAGATGTTCGCTTGGAATTGAACCCAGTTAGTTATGATAGATACATTGGTCACTTGTATTTAGACTTCTGATTATCTTCCTTAATGTCAGCTTCACAGCCCAGTGTCCAGAACTGAAGTCCCGCTCTCTCCAGGCCTCCTCCTCTCGGGAGGTCATCTGAAGGCTTCTGCGAGCTTTGTAGTGGTCCTACATGGCTATGATAATAGAAAATGATTTAAATGGTTAAAAAAAACCAAGCCAAGGAGAAATAGCATGGATCAGTTTCCTTGAAAGGGAGAGTAAAAATTAAGGCCACAATATTGTTTTTTGAGTGTTTTTTAAAGTGTACATTTCAAAAACTCAGATATAATTAGTTTTATCTGATGTGTATGTTGAGACAGATATTACTCTATTTATAGAAATAATTTTGCAATGGATGCAATATTGCAATATTAATTGCCTTAAGGCATATTTTTTCAAAGTAGTGAAAAATACCTGTTATGAGAACAAATTTGGGATGAAATCCTAAAAAATGTTGACCTTTTATAGATGTCAATGAAAATAAGAACAATGAAATTGCTTTCTCTGACCTATTCTGTCTTATAGGCAATTTTACATTAGTTTGCAAATGTTATTCCAGAATAAACCAATTATGTTTTGTGAAACACATGTGGAAGTTGAGGCCCTGATACTCCATCTCCCTGTTTCAAGCCCCCTCTTCCCCCCCTAACTTATATACACAGAAACCACCAATAGATTCCAGCTGGCTATCTGTCCTGAAATAGTTCAGAAAAAGAAAATCCCAGTTCGAAAGCTTTTCTAATGATCTGTTTGATAACGCCATGAATTGTAAGTCTCTCACATGCAAAAATAAATAAATTTAAAAAATTTAAAACTGGCCCAGCCAAGTTTTATGTGGATGAAGAGAAGTTTAGATATCTCTTGGACTTGCATCTAACATCAACAATACCACAATTATTAATAGCAAGACCTGTGGAGCTAAACTTTACCTCACTGTCAGCCAAGAATGTGCTTGCTGCAATGTATTAGGCTTTTCTTTGACAAGTTTAAGACACCATAATGAAGCAGTTGCATGGGACAGACAGATAAAGTAATTCGTCAGATAAATCAGTTCTTTATCCTATTCATGCTCATATTCAAAAGCTAATTCCATAAGGAGAGCAGGGTTGGAAGACATTTCTTTGTTATAGTGTTCTAGACAGTTTTCTCTTTTTAATGGTCCAAGTCTTTGTATGCATTGTAGAAAGTATGATAAGGCCCAGGAAAAAGACTTGTAAACTCTAAAGTGCTTTGCAAAGATAAGTTAGGAGTAAAAAGCCATAATTAAAGCAGATTTCTGGTCCTGCTATTCAGTTCTACTATGGACTGAATTGTGTCCCCAAAAATCCTTATGTTGAAGTCCTAAACCCCAATGTGACTATATTTAGAATCATCTGTGAGGACGTGACAAGGGTGTAATGAGATCATAGGTTTAGCTCCAATCCAACAGAGCTGTGCCTTTATAATAAGAGGAAGAGACACCAGGGCTCTCTCTGTGCACACTGAGGAAAGACACGTGAGCATGGAGAGAAAGCTCCTATCTGCAAGCAAGGAAGAGAACTCTCTCCAGAAACTGAATTGGCTGGAACCTTGATTTGGGATTCAGCCTCCAGAATGAGAACAGAATATTGATAGATATATGGCTGTTAAAGGTCATCCTGGTGAGGTGTCAGAACTGAGGAACAGGTTATTGGCAGTTAATTGGAGGAAAGGCATTTCTTGTTATAAAGCAGCAGACAACTTGGCTTAACTGTGTTCTAGTATTTCATGGTAGGTAGAAGTCACAAACCATGAAAGTGGTTATTTAGTTGAGGGCATTTCAAAGCAAAATGTTGGAGGTGCCGTCTCCACCCTTCTGACTGCTTACACAGTAAAATACAAGAGGAGAGAGATGAAATGAATAAAGAATTGTTAATTTAAAAGGACCAGAACTTAGAGATTTGGAAAAATTTCAACTTGTACTTATTGCATAAAATTGAGAAGGTGTGTTTACAAGAGAACACCAAGGGTGTGGCTGGACTATCATTTGGTAAAGAGTTTATGGGATTATACAAATAGAAACCCGGACAGTCTGACCTGTAAGGGGATAGAGATGGGGCAAAATGAAGGGTGGAGGTCTCTTACATTCTATAGGACAAGATGATTAAGCCATTTTGCGGCAAACTTGCTTTATCATTCAAGTAAAGGGAATAATGATTCTAAAGGTGATTCAGAGGTCATCAGGGTTGCCCCTTCTACCACATGCTCAACAGGAAGGGCTGGTTCCCCCTATATTTCTTCTTCAGTCTTGGTAGACCAGGATGTCTGGCCCAGTGTGTCAGGAGTGGGACTTAGGCAGAGCTGTGGGCTCATTGCTGCCATCCCAGTGGGCTTGGAGGGCAGAGCATTTAACAAAAGAGGATTTGCTCAGCTGGGTTTTGAACTTGTTTGGGAAACATCACTCCTACCATCTTTGGACCTCTCCCTTTTTGAATGAGAATATCTATTCTTTGCCTGTCACAACGTTGTATTTGGGAAGCATCAATCTTGTCTGGCTTCACAGGGAATTTGGAGAGGAATTTTGCCTTGAGATGAATCATATCTCCAGATTTAGATAATATTTAGATGAGACTTTGGATTTAGTGTTGATGCTGGAATGAGTTAAGACTTTTGGGCTGTTAGGATGAAATTAATGTATTTTGCATATGACAAAGACATGAATTTTGGGGGGCCTGGTATGGAATGCTGTGTATTAAATTGTATCCTTCCCCCAGATTCCTATGTTGAAGCCCCCAACCTTCAGTGTGACTGTATGTGGAAAGAAGGCCTATGTGTGGATGATAAAGTTTAAATGAGGTCATATGGGTGGGCCCCTAATCAATAGGGCTGGTGCCTTTTTTAGGAGAGGAAGAAACACCAAAGTTCTCTTTCTGTGCTCACTTAGGAAAAGCCAGGTGAGAAGGTGACTTTCTGCAAGGCAGGAAGAGAGCCTTCACCAGACGCCGAATTGGCTTGAACATTGGTTTTGGACTCGTAGCCTCTACAACTGTGAGAAAATACGTTTCTGCTGTTTAAGCCACTCAGCCTATGGGGTTTGTTATGACAGTCCAAGCTGACTACACAAATTCATTTAAAAAATATTTATTCAGCATCTACATTGTTCTAGGAGCTGCCTAGCACAATGGTCAGCAAACTAAAGCTCATGGGTGAAATTTGTCCTTCAGGCCATTTCTGTAATTAAAGTCTTTTTGGAATACAGCCGTGCCCACTATTTTATATATTTTCCATAGCTTCTTTCATGCTACAATGATACAGTTGAGTAGGTAATAAAAACAGAGTTTGTATGGCTAATAAAGCCCAAAATATTTGCTATCTGATTCTTTGCAGAAAAAAATTGCCCCACACTGGTATAGAATCTTGGAATATAGCAGTCACACTCTATAATAATTATAGAATCTAAGATGATTTTTTTCTTGTCAATTGCTTAGGAGAAATAGCATGAAAGTGATTTTCTCTCTTTGAATTAAAAAGCCTGATTGGTTGAACCACCAGTCAATCTCAGACAGATGTGTTATTTTCTTTCATTAACTCATAGGGAAAGATTGGCTATCAGTTCAGCAGGGTTAGGAAGGACTTCCAAAACAAAAACTGAAAGTTTTGCCTTTGAGTTTTAAAAATGTAATTCCGTATGTTTTAGTAAGATGGTGACATGAGAGGCCCACGAGATTCTTTGCCCCCATAATTGTATAGCTGCACACAAAGCAATTCCCTCTGGAAAAGATCCAGAAACTAGCTGAGCAACTCCTACACTTCAGACAAATACCCACATCAAAATGGGTAAGAAACGCTAAAACATATTCTAGCCATAAATCGCAGCCCTTACACTGCGCCATAGGATCAAGCAGGTACCCACAACTCCTAGCTTCTCCTTAAGGATAAAAAGGTTTGGACACTACCACACCCAGTGCCCCAAATTTTAAGACTCTTATGGGAGAGATGGGCCTCTAAAAACCAGGCAGCTTGTGTCCAGGTGATCCATAAGACTCTAGAAAACAACTCTTAAATGGTGATGAGCATTCACTGAGCCTATTCCCCCAGTTCTCAGCACAATATGAATATTGTGAATTGAACTATCCTTGCATCACAGGAATAAACCACACTTGATCATGGTGTATGATCCTTTTAATGTACTGTCACAGTTGAATTGCTAATATTTTGTCAAGGATTTTTCCATCATTGGGTATATTAGCCTGTAATTTTCTTTCCTTGTATTGCCCTAGTCTTGGTAATGGTGCTTAATCCTTTCAATGTGCTCTTGTAGTTGGTTTGCTACTATCTTGTTGAGAATTTTTGTGTTTATATTTATAACAGTTTTAACAATTATATATTCACTGGGGGGGGGGGGGGATGTCCCTCAGCCCAACCTGCACCCTCTCCATTCTGGGACCCCTCGGGGGATGTCTGACTACCTGTTTAGGCCTGATCCCACAGGACATCCCTTTCACAATCCGGGACTGCTGGTTCCCAACTGCTCACCTGCCTGCCTGATTGCCCCTAACTACTTCTGCCTGCCAGCCTGATCACCCCCTAACCACTCCTCTGCCAGCCTGATCGATGCCTAACTGCTCCCCTGCCAGCCCGATTGTCCCCAACTGCCCTCCTTTGACAACCCGGTCACCCCTAAATGCCCCCCCCCTGCATATTCCCTCTTTATTAGATAGGGTTTTTTCTTTAACATATTGGACAGCCCTAACTGGTTTGGCTCAGTGGATGGAGCGTTGGCCTACAGACTCAAGGGTTCCAGGTTCAATTCTGGTCAAGGGGATGTACCTTGGTTGGGGGCACATACCCAGTGGGGAGTGTGCAGGAGGCAGCTGATCGATGTTTCTCTCTCATAGATGTTTCTAGCTCTCTATTCCTTTCCCTTCCTCTCTGTAAAAAATCAATGAAATATATTTAAAAAAAAGAAACATTTAAGATTCCTCCATATCTGCCTGGCTGGTGTGAGTCAGTGGTTGAGACCCCAGGCTGCTGCTGCTGGGAGGGGATCACGCTGTGGGGGTGCATGCCCCTCCCAGGCTGAGACCCCAGGCTGCTGCCACCACTGGGAGGGGATTGCGCTGTGGGGAGTGAATTTTTTTTTTTTTTATTAAGGGTCAGGAGGGCCTCTGGGCAGCATTCCGCCAGGCTGCTTACTCTGCCGGCTCTCAGCGGCAGTCCTTCCTGAGACTGGGGGACTCCAGCAGGGCTGAGAGGACTGGGCACCGCTATCTTGTGGCTATGGTGTTGCCATTTTGTTGCAGAGTGATGGTTAATTTGCATATTACTCTTTTATTAGATAGGATACCCTCTCAACTAGCATCACTAGAAACTATTTATATGTAAATATGCCATATCTCATAGAATACTTAAATATGTCAGTATTCAACATACATGAGCTAAAGGAAACAGAAAAAATAAACAACATTACCTTTAAAAGTCCAGCAGTGTGTAATTTAAATTAATTTCTCTTGATTCCAGATGTTAAAAATTCAATATCCCTTGCTTTGGTACTACATTAAATCTTAGCAGTCTTTTGCATCTAATGAAAATTTTGACTGATTAGTTTAAGAACTAGTCCTCTTTCTGAGCATCAATGAAATCCTGAAAGCAACCCAGTACTTTGAAAGAGCTCTGGACTTGATCTGTCCAGGCTCCATACTCCCTTATAATGTGACCTGGGAGAAACCTCTGTCCTCTTGTTGCCTCAGTTTCCTTATCAACCAATGTGATGAGCGAATACAATATTTATAAGTCTGTATCCTCATCTCAAAAATATGCTCCTAATGTTAAATGTAGTTAGAGTCCAATCAGTTTTATCACTTTCATCGTTCTATCTTGGACAGTGGTTCTCAACCTTGGCTGCACATTGACATCACTTTGGGGAGATTTAAAATGACCAATGTTTGGTCCCATGCATAAATATATTTTTTCAGTTGCTCTGGGTTTGGCCTGAGCATTGGTATTTTTTAGAAGCTCCTTAAGAGGAGCCAGGGTTGAAAAGCACTGACCCTTGATCAAGTCACCATCTCTTTAAACTTCATTATTACAGCAGTTGCTATTGAGTTTCACAGCTTCCATTTTTACCTCTCTAACTGCAGCCAGGATTATGTTTTAAAATTTATATGACTGTCCAATGGTTTCCCATCAGAAAGTAAAATATTACTCCTGGCCATGGCCAACAGGATGACAAGACCCGGCCTCATTAGCCATTTGCCACTTCCTCCTCTCTCACCGTCCTCCGGCTTGCCTCCTCGTGGTCTCCTGAACACACTACATACTACAGCCTCAGGGACATTGTGCTTGTATTTTCCAGGCATCCACATGAGTCTCTCCTCATGTCTTTCACATCTTTATTTTAATGTCACCTTTTTTTCCAGAGAGGCCTTTCCTGAACACCTACTATGAATAGCTGGTTCTGATGGGAAATGGCAGGATAAAATGTTAAATGGACCTTTCAGTTTATGTTGGTTGCCTTTCATTAATGGGAACCAGAGTCAGTAAGAAGGGTGATCTTTTATAGGTCATTCAGTGTCTCTGGGCTTCAGTTTCTTTATCTGTAAAATAAGGGAAGCTTAATTCACTTTGTGAATATTTGTATGCAGTTTGCCTCCTTGTTTTCCAGTCCCCTCGCTCAGTGAAAGCCAATGGTTCAATGCTTCCATGCATCTGTGAAATAGGACTGTGTTTTTAATATTCACATAATCTAAGAATCCAATTCTTGAGTTCTGTAAGAACTATTGTGTGAGATGACTATTCCCACTGAATATGTTACTCACTTTTTTCTTCCTCATATGCTGGCCATATTGTTTTCAGGTGATTACATCAGTTATGCCATCTAGATTATAATAAGTACTATTCAGATGATGGTGGATATTGAACAACTTGAGGATGGAATAAAAATGTTTGTTTATGCCGTCAGTTTTGTCTTCTTATAAATAGGAATTTAATACTGCTATTTGATGCTGCTACAACAGAAATTACTTGAAATTATATTTACTTCTGATTTGGATTCATGAAGACTTTTGTAATTCATATCAATGTTCATGTCTATCAATGTTTTCTGGGTGTAATTATAAATATAACCATAATCAGAGGGGTATTCTTTTTTTCATCTACCTATTAATTCCATAAATATTGACCGAATGCCTAATGTGTGGCTCTGCTAAGTGCTGCAGATACAGAAATTAAAAAGGTACCATAAATAACTATAATATAGAGATTTAAATGATGATGAATCAAGTCACTGAATACTAGAGGACAAGGTGTGATGACCTCCTGGAAGGAGCCAGGTTTTTGTCAGGCTTCAGAGAGGATGTAATATCTGACCTGAGTCTTGTGCAAGATGCAGGAATTTGCTACATGGAAAAAAATGGGAAGAGAGGAGAGCAGAAGATAAAAGCTTGTAAGAAAGAATTTGGCCAAAATGATTTTTTAATCAAGACATGAAGGCCTTTGGTACCAGCTTCTTCATCTGCATTTCCAATAGGAAGTCACCAACCTTGAGGACTTTACAGTGAAACTCAGTATGATGTTGATGAAATGATAACGGAGCCATTACTAAGATTCATGAATATCTTCCCATGGAAAATCCCCATAAAGTCTGTTGTTTCTCATAGATTCATGAGCCTGTAAAGCAAAAGGCCTATAAAGAGAAACATTTGTGCTCATGAGTGTAAAATCTTGTACCCTCTGCTATGATTATAGCAGGTTGACTTGAACCTGTTTGATTACAATAAGGGGGTATGCATGCTACCAATGTTGAGCTCCCTTTTTCAGTCCAGGAGTCTTGCCTGGTTGGTCCTTTTGTATTTGCTTTAAGTGATGTTGAAGATAGTGGATCAATGTGGGAGGGAGTATGTGTCATGTAGATTCCAGACTTTCATGCTCAAGTAATATGTAAATTACTGACTTAGTCATTTCCAAGTTGGATTTGTTATACATAGCAGTTCCTCAGTGATTTTAGGGGCTTAATACAGGATGTTCTTTTACTAATGTTTTTGACTCTGCTGCCAATTTTTTTTTCTGAAAAAATCAATTTAATGCTTTTCAAGTAGAAATGACAGATGGCTTTATTGGCTTTATTTAGTTGTAACAGAGAGAAAAGAGCTATTATACACTGGAAATTATATTATAGTTTTGTTTCTTCTATCATAGCAAAGAAAGTTGATAACCAATGAAAGAGAAAACACTATATATTATACCTAAATGATTCTTCTCCATATTGGTATAATTAAAGTCTTGGTAATTCTCACAAAGTTGTTTTCATAATAAATTACATTTTCCTGATGGAATTAAATGGATTTTTTAAGGTAAGGTTTAACCAATTGTTCCTATGAAGAAATATTACAATCCTATAAAGTGAGAAGTTAGCCAAATGCAAAGTTAGAGAGCATACATAGTTCACAAGATTAGAGAGCATAGTTCTGACACCAATTGCAAGTTTGGGGGTTCCCAGGACCTCTTTCAGGTTCAGCGATTTGCTGGGACTGACAGAACTCCCCTAAAACTGTTATACTAAACACTTGTGGTTTATTACAGTCAAAGGAGACCAATTAAGATCAGCAAGGGAAGAAGTACGTGGGACAGAGTGCAGGAGGGTTCCAAGCATGGAGGTTCCAGTGGTGCTCTTCCTGCGGAATACTGGGCGGCATTTACTTTCCCAGCAATGCGGTGCAATGACACACACAGACTTGCTAATCAAGGAAGCTCATCTGAGCCTTAGGGTCCAGAGTTTCATTGGGGCTCCATGGTTGACTTCCCACGTGGCTGACCTTTAATCTCCATCCTTCCTATAGGTAATGCAGTTACTACCTGGCCCAAAGCCCCCATCATAGCTCACACTCTGAGACTGTCAGGTGGCCAAGGCCCCAAATAAACAAGACATTCTTCCTGGATATCACTTCCCAGATGAAGAGGCCAAAAGCAGACCTCTCTTTGAGTTAGGTTAATTCTTTAATACACAGAAACCAATATGAGTAACTGTGAAAAGAGCTTGGACATTCTGAAGGCAAACTCTGTCTTTTAAAATGTGACCATTTTTTTTGTTTTGTTTTGTTTTGTTACAGAAGCTTCATGAATAGTCAAAAGTGACCTGCTAGGAACCAGATCTCAGTTCATGTGTCCTGGTTTGGGTGTGTATTAGGCATATAATCCAACAAGTTGTTTTGTTTTCCTATGCTTTAGTTTCATGGATGATAAAACCAGAGTAATCAACCCTGCCTATTTCACTGGATCATTTTGAAACCTACATAACAAAAGGTGTGTAAAAGAGCTTTGCAGAGATTCATAGAAATGTAATTTGTAACACTCAATATCTCTGAAAGAGAGCTGGCAGTTATGAGTGACCAAACTATTTGAGTTAGCAACTTTTGACTTGAAATTGTAAAGACTATTGTTAGCCAGGGACATGATTATTATAAGACAACAAATAAATGTATAAATATTTTATTTCAGTTACATAATTCCTATTAATAGACTGCAGGGAACTTTTATAGACAAATCTTTTTTACTCTACAAAAGTAAATGAGGGCTAGTTCAAGAAATGTAGATCAATGGAGGACAAAGGATGCATATGATGCATTGGTCACACATTTTATGTGGCTCATGTTATCATTAACAGTGAAAGATTTAACCATGACATGGCTATTTTATGCTGATGTATTTCATTATTTAAGAAATAATACCAAATAGAATTAGAACTAGTAGGAAGTTGCCTTTGAACAAGGCCCTGAGCTCCTTCTGTAATTAGGCATTATTTTAATTTGTTTAGTAAAATGCAGTTGCTGACAAACAACACTTGTCCTTTTCTGAGACTGTCATAATTTGAGAAGTTGAATGACTATCAGTTACATTCCGGCTACATGCAGAACATTTCATTTAAAGAACACTTGTAGGAAAAGAAAATATATCGGTGTAACAGGCATTGACTTTTGTTAGCAGTTATAATCATGATATATTGTCCTAGTTTGTTCTTTTTGTTGAAAAAAGAAAAGGGAGGAATTTCCATCTGGCTTTTGTCCTGAAGTTGAGCCCAAGAGGGAGGTGACATAGGGTGAAGACTTAGAGTCCTTGCACCAAATCAGTGTCCTGCTGACATCACGAAGCCAAGGTTCTCTGTACGGTCCCTGTCACCCACCTAGAACTCTTTCACATATCTCTATATACAGTTCAGTTGGGAACAGTAGTTAGGATTGTTCCAGATGTTCCTCAGGAGAATGTGCTTCTTTATAATAAAAGTTATGTTAGCGCACATATTCCTATGGCACCCATTTACAAGAATTTGTAATACATCCCAAACATCTGCAGATAGTATCTTCATAATTACTTTTGAAATTACCAGCCACCTGTCAGCACAGGGATTACTACTATGAAAGATGTCAAATTGGAATTAAGGTTTTCTTTTTTTTTAAATTAGGTCACCAGCCTTTTACCATAGACATATTGTGGGCAGATAGGAGCATTTCAGCACACAGTTTTACTAGGAACAATAAATTTGGAGGCTACGTATTTTGCTGTTATTGCATATGCATATTTTCTCTGTGCATATGTGTGCGACAATAAATGAAAACCACTTAGATGGTAGTGGGACCTTGGGCTTTGAGCTTCTGATGAAAAGGAGATGTTCAGCTTCTTTATTTCTTGTATCAAAATATATTTGCTTAAAAAGCAATTGGAACTATTTAGAAAGCATTATGCTGCTTTGCCTCATGGAAACGCTGTAATTTTGATTTTGTAAATGAAGAACTGTACTAGAGAGAATAACTTTTCTACCAAAAAGTAAAAGTGTACAAGGAGCAAATTGGCTTAGCTTAGTTCCCAATAGCAACATCTAGGTTTCAAGGGCTCCACGGCTCATCAAAACATAGAGAAATAAAACACCTGATACAGAACTTTTTGTGAGTCTGGTACAATTGAACTTGTGTCAGAGTATTCTTATGCTATCAGAAGGCTAAATAAAATCAAATTAATTATCGCATTAACTTCTTTTGCTAAAGGCTATAATTGTTCATCTTATCCCCCTACACCAAGCACAATATCTCTATATACAGTTCAATTGGGAACAGTAGTTAGGATTGTTTTTCTGTGTGTGTTCTTTAACTATATTTTCATGGATTTCAGAGAGGAAGAGATAGTTAGAAACATCAATGATTAGAGAGAATTATTCATCGGCTGCCTCCTACACACTCTCTACTGGGGATCAAGCCTGTAACCTAGGCATGTGCCCTGACTAGGAATTGAACTGTGACTTCCTGGTTCATAGGTTGATGCTCAACCACTGATCGACGCCAGCTGGATTGTTTTTAAATAGAGCACATAATCTTTGAAAGGATCAGCCAGTGCCCCTAAAACTCAGCCTTTAGAGTGAGATTTGATTGAAAACCTTGCACATAGAGGCCAATCACTGCCCAGGAACAGACTGGCCTGATGGTCTTACAGGGATCCTGGGAGATGTGGCAGGACTGCTAATTTTAAAAAATTTTATGTACGCCACATTTTTGTTCCTCTCTGTCGTGACTGTGCTTTCCCCTTTGATTTGCAGTTGGAATATAGATATATTTTCCAAATGAATGAAAACTTAGTTTGCAATGAGATGGCAAAGCCTCCTTCATGGAGAGGTACAACCTGGGGACTCACAGAGGCCTCTTTCAGGCTGGACTGGAAATGAGAAAGATTACGTTTTCTGGCTTTGAAGGCACATCCTACCGACTCAAAGCTTTTAATCTGATCATGCAAACTTATCATTCCTCTTCCTACAGAATCATTAGGGACTGTTCTCTCTGTGGGTCATGGATGCCTTCTCAAGTATGTGTTGCTTTTGTTGCTTTAATACACTTCACCCTCGTGGAGCAAAGAGCACAGCCCTGCTCTTCCACAGAGTATTTTTAACTGAAACAAAATTAGAGTATTTAAGAAAGTGGTTGCCCCCAAACTACCGCAGGGTCTTTTTGTGTAACAGGCACCCCAAAGCCTTTCCAGCAGTGACAGTGTGGTGACTGTGATGGAAGGCCTGGGCAGGTCTGACCTGCGCTAGGAAATGCTTAGTAGGATCCATGACTCTTTCCTCATCCCTAAGACTACCCAGCACTTGCCATGGGACTGTGGCTGGATTTAAAGGACACCTGCCATGAGCAATGCATTGTGAACATAAGGAACTGTATGTTTTATAGAGACTTTTATTTACTGTCTATGGTGTGAGCTATTTCACATTTGAATGAATTAGGCAAACAACAGGAAAACAAAACAAAAACTCAAGCTTCATAATTCAATGCTCTCAATTTCTTCTACTTTTTAAAAAATCTTCACCTAAAGATATTTTTTTTTCTATTGATTCTTAGAGAGAAGGGAAAGGACAGAGAGAAATATTGATGTGAGAGAAACACATCGATTGGTTGCCTCCTGCATGCTCCCAGACCAGGGCCTGAGCCAGGGAGGAGCCTGCAACCAAGGTATGTACCATTGACTGGAATCAAACCTTGAACCCTTCAGTCCAACGCTCTATCCACTGAGCCAAACCAACCAGGTTATTTCTTCTACTTTTGATTGGAATTATTGTGTTGGGTTATGGGTATTTTATTAGAATAAAATAAACCTTGTGTTCTTATGTTAGTTTCAGAGGTAATCAGCGCTAGGGTTTTCTTCTAACATGCTTCCACGACTAAAATGTCTACACAGTTTATTAGACCTCATTCACAGGGCCATGCAAAGAGAAAGTAGAGTGCTTTATTTTAGATAAGGAAGGGCCACAATTTATCGTAAGAAGAACATGTCACATGTTGTAGTCAGCAATTCTAATAGCAGTAATAAATATGGCAGTAAGTTAACGTCAAACACATAATTTAATACTGGTAATTATATACCCACAAACCTCATACAAGCTAGGCTCATACTTTCAGTTCCAACAGGCACAAATGCATCATTACATGACTGTGGGTTTTCAAATGTTTCACCAGAAAAGTATTTTTTATCCCAGTGCTATGTGGTGTCATGTCAAAAGACTTTCTTCAGGGGTTTTGTTGTGTGTGTTTTTTTAAAGGAAACCTTAATTAATAGATTTTATGAGAAAGTCACAAAGCCAGATGTATTTACAACTCTGAACAGAGACCAAGTTGAGGGAAAGAGTCAGTACTAATCATAGAAATGAGAAAGTATGGTTGGACAATATTCATGGTTTTCAAAAAAGTGTTGTTGTTTTTTTTACCTCATATTGAAGGTTTTAGACCTTTCTTTAAAATTAAAAAATAAAATAAACCAATAGGAGAATGTAAGGGTACAATACCATAATGGGTTTTCCTAATTGGTCATTTATATCTCTGTGGCATTCAAGATACACACAGAGAATATTGAGGAGGGGGAGATAAATACTGCTGTTATTTTTAAACATTTTATTGTGAAATACTTTTCAAACTCTCAGAAAAGTGGCAAAGATGGTACAAAGAAATCTTGTTTAGCCTTCATCCTAATTCCCCAGTTGTTACCATTTTAACACATTTGCCTCTTTTATGTATGTATGTATATCAGTCTCTATCATTTATCTTTTCTTTCCAGTTGATTGTATGTTGCAGATGTGATGCTTTGTTGTCCCTAAATATCTGTGTCTATATCCTCCTCTTTCATAATCATTACACACACACACACACACACACACACACACATCAAAATCAGAAAATTAATATTGGTTCAAGAGTACTATATAACCCCCAAAACCCCATTTAAATTTCAGTGATTGTCTCAATAATATCATTTATAGCAATAGACAAAAGGAAGTAAAGGGGAGGAGGAAGAGGAGTTGCAGGGAGGGGGAGGGGAAGGAGGAAAGCATGCTATGGGAAAAACAAAACTTCTGGTGAAGGAATCAGTTCAAGGTCAAGAGTTTCATTTAATTGCCATATTTTTAAAAATTTCTTCAATGTGCAGCAACTTTTCAGCCTTACTTTGTTTCTTGACCTAGATATTTTAGAGGTGTACAAGCTAATTCTTTTGTAGATCATCTCTCAGTTTATCTAATGTTTCCTCATGGTTAGATTCAGAATATACTTTTTTTTCTTTTTTTGGCAGTAATGTTACAAAAAAGATGCTGTTTTCTTCACTGTACTTTATATTAGGAAACAAGTAATGTCCATTTGTGCTTGTATTAATAATGTTAATTTACAGTCTACCTCTCTAAAGTTCATTAACCACTATTTTGTACTTATTAACAACTAATTAGTAAGCATTATGTGGGAGATATTTTGAGTTCATGTAAGTATTCTATTCCTTATTAAATCTTTACTCACTAGTTTTGGCATCTTTTGCTTATTTTTGTCTGAAGAAGTTATTATAAGATTGGTGCCAAATGATGATTTTCCAATTCTATTATCCCTTCTATAATTATTACCCGGAATTTGATGGAAAGTAGACCCCTCTCCCTCTCCCTCTCCCTCCCCCTCTCCCTCTCCCTCTCCCTCTCCCTCTCCCTCTCCCTCTCCCTCTCCCTCTCCCTCTCCCTCTCCGTCCCCCTCTCCCTCTCCCTCTCCCTCTACCTCTCCCTCTCCCTCTCCCTCTCCCTCTCCCTCTCCCTCTCCCTCTCCCTCTCCGTCCCCCTCTCCCTCTCCCTGTCCCATTGAATTCCTAATGTAATCAATGGGCTATGGATCTCATTATTTAATACTCCGGTTATGTAACCACCACCACAATCAAGATAGAGAACATTTCTATTGCTTCTAAAAGTTGTCTTATGTTCATTTGTAATCAGCCCCCCTCATCCCACCCTACACCTTGGCAAGCAACACTGATACATGTATCAGTTCACTCTTTTGGTTGGTGAGTAGTATAGTATTTCATTATGTAAACATGCCATAGCTTAGTTATCTGCTTACCAGCTGATGGTCATTGGAGTTGTTCTCAGTTTTTGGCATTATGAATGATATAGCTGTAAGGGCTTGCATACAGGTTCTTTGATGGACATATGTTTGCATTGCTCTTAGCTAAATATCTAGCAGTGGAATTTTTGGTCATATGATAAATGTGTGATTACTAGTAATTTTTTGAGAAACTATACACTATTTCAAAGTTGCTGTGTCATTTTTACATTCATACCAGAAAGGAATAAGAGCTCCAGTATCTTTTCATCTTTGTCAGCTTCTGATATTGTCATTTTAAATATTAGCCACTCTAATGTTTTTGTAGTGGTATCACTTTGTGTTTTTCTTTTCAATTCTCTAATGATTAATTATACGGAGCATCTTTTTGTGTGCTTATTTGCCATTTGTATATAGATTATTTGGTAAAGTATCTGTTAAAATCTCATGCCCCCTTTTTTATTGAGTTGTATGTTTTCTTGTTATTGAGTTGTGAGAGATTTACAAAGCATTCTGGATGCTAGTCCTTATCAGACACAGGAGATGCCTTGGACATATTGCGGGTTCAGTTCTAAACCACTGCAATAAAGTAAATATCTCAGTAAAGTGAGTCACACAAATGTCTTGGTTTTCCAGTGCATATAAAAGTTATGTGTATACTATAATGTAGTATGTTAAGTGTGCAATACTATTATATCTAAAAATGTGCGTACCCTAATTTAAAAATACTTTATTGCTAACAAATGCTAACCATCATCTGAATCTTCAGCTGAACTTGTAATATTTTGATGGTGGAGGGTCTTGCCTCAATTTTTATGGCTGCTGATTGATTAGAATTTTAAAGATCAATTAAAAAATTACTGATCACAGATCACCATCACAAATATTGATAATAAAAAAGTTTGAAATATAATGAGATTCACCAAAATGTGACACAGAGACATGAAGTGAGCAGATGCTATTAGAAAAATGATGCTGATAGACTTGCTTGATGCAGGGTTGTCACAGATCTTCATTTTGTAAAAAAACAGCATTTATCAACCACAATAGAGGGAAAACCAATAAAATGAGGCATGACTGTATATACTTTGCAAATATTTTTAAAAATATATTTGTATTGATTTTAGAGAGAAAGGGAGAGGGACAGGGAGAGGGAGAGGGAGAGGAAAGAGAGATAGAAACATCAATGATGAGAGAGAATTATTGATTGGCTGCCTCCTGCATGCCTCACACAAGGGATGGAGCCCGAAACCTGGGTATGTGCCCTGACAGGGAATCAAACCGTGACCTCCTGGTTCATAGGTCGACCACTGAGCCATGGCAGCCAGGCAACTTCGCAAATATTTTTCTCATAGCTTGTGACTTCTCTTTTTATTGCCTTAGCAATATTTTAAAGAGTAGAAGCTGTTAATTTTGATGAAGTCTAATTTATTGATTTTTTTTCCTTTTATAATATACTAGTGACCCAGTACACAGATTCATGCACATTGAAAGGAAATTAATTAGAAGATGGCAAGCAGGGTGGGACTGGGCGAGATGGGCCAGACACGCCCTGGAGCCAACCTCTGCAGTCCCTCCCCGGCTTGCCACAGCTGAGGTGGCACTGTGGCTTGAAGGATGTCTGAAGAATGAATAGGGTTCCTCCGGCAGGTGGGGTTCCTCGGCCTGGCCTGCGGGGATCAGGCTGAAACCGGCTGTCCAACATCCCCTGAGGGGTCCCAGAGTGCGAGAGGGCACTCTCTGAAGTTGCTGTCATACAGGGTATGAAACGCAAATGCAAGTGTGCAGTAAACCAGATTTGGGGCTGACAGTGCCTCAGCAATAACATAACCCACGGCCAAAGGTGGAATTTTGCAGCCCCACGAAGAATCAGGCTCCCTCCTCTCTGGTTTTGGGGTGCATCACCTGAGAACCGCCACTGCCAAGTCACTGCAGCTTGGCAGCTCCTGCATTGAGCATTTGCCCCTTGGTGGTCAGTTCGAGTCATAGCTACTGGTTGGATGGACAGTTAGCATATTAGCCTTTCATACAGTATATAGATGTTTTCTGTGTTTTAAGAAGTTTGTTGCTTAATCCAAGACTGAAAATATTTTCTCCAGTGTTTTCTTCTATAGTTTATTTTTAGTTTTTGTACATGGTGCAAGGGATGGGTTGAGGTTATTTACTTTTTATTTTTTATTTTACTGTATATGGATTTTCAATTGTTGCAGAATCACTTTTTTTTTTATCTTGAAGGGGAAGAATTCAGTTTTTCTATTAAGTATGATGTTAGCTTTAGGTTGTATAGGTATTCTTTATTGAGTTGAGGAAGTTTGCTTTATTTCTAGTTTTGTTAGTTTTTATCATGAATGGGTAATGTATTTATAAAAATGCTCCTTTTGCTTCTATTGAGATCATTATTTATTTTGTTTGCTTATATTTAGTCTGTTTATATGATGAGTGTCATTGATTGATTTTCCAATGTTGAACCAACCTTGCATTACCAGCATAAACACCTGTTGGTTATGATGTAATCATTTTATATGTTGCTGGATTTGATTGCTAGTATTTTTGCTTTGTTTTTGTATCCATGATAATAATGGGTAATAGTAAATAGTTTTATTGTAATGTCTTTCTCTGGTTTTGGTCAAAGTGATACTACCTTTTAAAATGAGTTGGAAAGTCTTACCTTCCCTCTGAGGTTCAACAGTCTGCTCATGCTTCCATGACTCTGAGTCTATTTTTGATCATCAGTTTATTTGGTTCATTAGATTCCACATATGAGTGAGATCAAGTGATAACTTATCTTTTTTCCTCCCATATCACTTGCTTGGGCACATTTAGAGATAGGGCGTGACTATGTCTGATCCCCTTATACCTTTGTGGGGAATATCCTTTCCTGACTTGTGACTGTGGTTGTTTGAAAAAAATTCTATCTAATAAAGAGGGAATATGCTAATTGACCAACACTCCATCACAAAGATGGTTGCACCCACAGCTGAGGCCAAGTTCCCTTAAGGAGCCTTAATGAGCAATCAGCAGGGACCTGAGGCTACACTCTCCCCCGCCCCTGTGGGGCTAGACAGGGGACCTCAGGCTGTAACCCCAACCTGGCATCAAGCTGGGGACCTCAGGCTGCACCCCCTGCCCCAGTGCTAGGCCAGGGGACCTGAGGCTATTCCCTCCCCCGCCCCCATGGGGCTTGACAGGGGACCTCAAGGTGCTCTTCCCATCCTGGTGCTGGGCTAGGGGACCTCAGGCTGCTCCCCCTACCCCAGTGCCAAACAAAGGGACCTCAGGCTGCTCCCCCCACCAGGTGGGGCTTGACAGGGGACCTCAGGCCACACCCCCCACCCCAGCACCAGGCCAGGGGACCTGAGGCTGTGTCCCCCTGCCTGGCTGGGCTTGACAGGGCACATCAGGCCGTGCCCCCCACCCAGTGGAGCTTGGCAGGGGACCTCAAGGTGCACCCTCAGTGCTGGGTCGGGGGAACTCAGGCTGAGTCCCCGTCCAGTGGGGCTTGACGGGGGACCTGAGACTGTGCCCCCACACCTGACAGGGCTTGACAGGGGACCTCAGGCCATACCCCCCACTCAGCAGGGCTTGACAGGAGATCTCAAGCCATGTCCCCCACCTGGCGGGACTTGACAGAGGACCTCAAGGCATGCCCTCTGCCCTGGTCTGGGCTGGGGACCTCAGGCCATTCCCCCCATCCTGGCACCAGGCCAGGGGACCTGAGGCTATGCCCTCTGCCCAGAAGGGCTTGACAAGGGTGGGACTGGCTGGGTCTGGATCTAGCCCAATTTGAGGATGTGGGGGGCAGCCAGGTCTGGGTCTCACATAATTTTGAGGTGCATGTGGGTGGGCGGGGACTTGACTCTGGGTCCTGTGGTGAGCCCCAGACTCTGACAGGAGGAAGTTTTTCATATACATTTTACTAATTTTCTTTCATCTCTGACACTTCTATTATAGAGAAAGGGCAAATAGCAATATTAAATTATTTCCTCTAATTAATCCCCTTTTAATGCGCACAAATTTTGTGCACCAGGTCACTAGTATTATTATAATAGAGCATCCCATACAACATTTCTGCTTAACCCCAGTCTTTCATTTTTTCCATGTTCCTAAAATGTCCTTTTGATATCTTAAGCCTTATGTTAATACCATTCTTGTTGGAGAAGCTGTCAGTCTCCTTGACATATCTCTGGCTTTACACTCCTGCTCTCCAGCACTAGGTCTGCAGACCGCAACCTCCACTCCTTCCTGCCCCTGATTCCATTTTTTCCACAGAGTGCTTTTTCCCCTGGTTTTTAAACTCTTTTCACTTCAGTGGATCATTCTCTTCCCACCAGTTTTTAAAAGTAGAATAAAAACTATTACTCTGAGAGAGTCCCTAAAGGCACTATTTCTGTTGAGATGAGTTCTCTATACAATTTGAGGGTTCTTAACACTTCAAGCTGGCTAGCAGTGGCCAATGGGCCCAAAATGGAGGACCCACTACTATACTCCTGAGAAGAGAAGTACCAGAGAAGACAGGTCCAACTGTTTACAAGGGTCAGGGCTCTCAGGGGAATAGGACTGAATGTTCAAGGGCATAAACTGGGCTAACAGTCATAAATTATAATCACTGTGAGCAAAAGCCAAAAAGATGTCCAAACATAAAACCACCTACTCTGCTGGACAGGCTCAGACACAACCAAAGTAAAGGAACAAAGGATAGCTCTGAGGTAAACAAATCAGTTATGAAAACAAAGGTAATTAGACTCCTTTTATTATAAAAAAGGAACAAAGGACTGACAGTAACTTGATCTTCTTAAACCCCCACCTCAGAAAGAATGCACCAAATACTCTTACTACCTTAGCTTCTACTTTATGTTTCTAATATTATATATTCTTTCCTTTCTGACAATTCTGTTGACAGTTGCTATAGTTTTATGTGGCCCTTCTTTATGTACTTTAAGCATCCACTCTTTTTCTCACATTGTTATCAGATGAAAATATCTAAACAACTACATTCAACCTACATTTTAACCAGCCTTTTTCTGCTTTGTATTTACCATCATTTAAACTTTTTCTGGTAGGGAACTTCAGAGTACTCACAGAATGACAGGTTAATATCAGTTCTGTCATTTTAATATTTTCCTCTCCCCTCCCCATAAACATGGGGGATATTGTTAGGATCCTTTAAAAAATTAAATAAAGTTTTTACTATAATGTAACTAGCATAGCACTATAACTGTGCAAAAAAATCACAAGCATGAATATTAATGAATTGTGTTATTTCTCCCGGGTCTCTACCCACTAGATCAGGAAAAGAATTTTCCACCACCCTGGAAGCCTATCTCTTCCCAATTACCACCCTGCACTTCTTCACAGAGAAGTCTGTCCTGAATTCTCATACAATAAATTAGTAGTGCTTGCTTTTGAACTTTATGTGGATTCTTATATATATTCTTAATAGAACGGCTTCTCTCTCATTTACATTATGTTTTTGAGATTTATCCATGTGGATACCTGTAGGAGTATTCACTTTTAATGCTATATGCTAGTCCACCACACGAATATACATACTGCCATTAATTTATCCATTCTGGACAACTGGCTTGTTTCCAAGTTTTTGCTATTATGAATAATACCACTATGGAAAATCTTAACTCGTCTTTTGGTGTATATATCTCCATTGGGTCCATATCTAGCAGGGGAACTGTTAGGTCCTAGGGAGGTGTCTTTAATTTTAACGGATACTTTGAATTTCCAAAAAGTTGCACCAATAGCAATGAGAGTTCCTGTGCTCTACATCCTCACCAACACTAGGCATTGTCAGCCTTATGTCTGTTTGTTTGCCATCCTGGCAGGTGCTAGAGGTGTCTCAGTACGGTTTTAATTTGCATTTCCCAGTTTACTAACGGAGTTAAACATCTTTTCAATGTTCTTTGATCAGTTGGATATCTTCTTTGTGAAGTCCCTGTTCAATATTTTGCCCATTTTTCTACTCAGTGGTTTGATTTTGTTTATTCATTCATGAGAATCGTCATATATTCTTTGTGAATTAGATGTATAACAAATAGCTAACCCTTTGTCGGTTATATGTGTAACAATATTTGTCAAATGTGTAGCAAATCTGAACTTGCCTTTTCAGTTTTTATTGGTATCTTTTGATGAATAGAGATTCTTAATTTAATGTAGTCCAATTTGCTAATCTTTATAGTTAGTGCTTTTGTTTTAGAAATGTTTTGCCTATTCTAGGTCATGATTATATACCTTATGTTATCTTCTTGAATCTTTGCTGTTTTATCTTTTACTTGTAGACCAGCAATCAATCTGGAATTGATTTTTATAAGGTGTGATGCAAGGGTCTTTTTTGTCCATATGGGTATCCAACTGACTCAACATGAATCAATGAAGAACTGCCCTTTCCCCAACTTTTCCTCAGTGCCAGCTTTGTCATGAATCCCATGTGGTCTGTTTCTGACCTCTCTATTCTATTCTGTTGGTTTATTCGTCTATACTAGCACTAATATCACAATGCCTTCATTATTTTGTAGAGTAAGTTTAAAACATTTTTCTTTCCCTTTAATATTCCTTAACTCTTCTCTTCTTTGCCCTTTGTATTTTTATATAAATTTTGTAATCAAATTGTCAATGTTTACCTAACTGTAGTAAAACTGATTACATTGATTGTATGGTCTTTATTTTTTCAGCAGATAATCGGGCACGTAATTTCTCCATGAAAACTGTTTCTTACATACTTCTGTTGGAGGCAGTCACAGAGCAGCCACATGCACCTCCTTCTCCCACACAGCCCTTCCCTGCGCACCCCTCCCTGGGCGTTCCTGTGCTCTGCTCCACACCCTCTGCTTGTCTCTCAAACCGTACTACTAGGGAATGCAGGATCCAGGTTGGATGCTATCGCCCTCTGGTTTCTAGTCCACTCCCTTTTTCCTTTGAAAAATACATTTGGTTAAAACTCCTGACTTCATTTTGTTGGTTGTTTCACCTTTCTCCCATGAAACAGCAGCCAAAGCATTGTTCAGACAAAACTCAAAAAGTCTCTCTGAACTCAGAAACAAGAGCATTAATGCCAGAATCACTTCCCCTCTTCTACAACATGAGTGTTCCTTGAACTAAGATGCCTGCTTCTTATCTGTAGCCTTTGACTGAAACTTCAGCATAAGTCGCATTCTTTCTCCAAGAGCAGGAGAGAAAAAGATTGCCTTCAGAATCAGAACATCTTAGGTTCTGTCAAAGCCAGGTTTGACATGTAGTAGCTGTGCTTCTGGCCAATGATTTGATGAAAAAAGGTAACACTATATTTTAAGTTTCTAAAACAGTGCCTAGTGCTCAGGAATTTCTTATCAACTGCTGCCTTCTATTTCAGTACAATTCTCTTTCTTACAGCACATTTTATAGAAACTATAACCTTTGTATTTTGGGGCTATAACTAACTTTCTGTTTCCATTCTTAATCTTACCATGCTTCTCCCTTCTTTTCTATTGTCACACGATAAAATCTCAGCATTTAATATTCTCATTATTGCTCAATAATCTCATTATTCTCTAATAGTCTTAGCTCTAATTATAAACTTCTTGTAGCATTTGTTTGTAAATTTTCCATTTCTAAAACCTTTATTATTTCTCTTCATAGGTTCTGTTACTTTCTTGCAGCTAGGTAACTTTGCAGATCCTTATGATTGAGGCATTCTATGCATCCAGTGTTTTCAGGTTTGTCAGCTCCCTCTGAGCCTGTCAGTCCGTCACCTCCGTTACTGCCTCTTCTGGACTTCCCACTCCCACAAGCCACATCTGCATTTCTTGTCCCTCCTCAATGCTGCAGCTTATTCACCACCTGCCGCCTCACCCGCTGAAGCCAACGATGGACAGGAGTCACTCTATTGGAAGTTAATTTAGGGTGAGCATGTCCTCTTTAGCATAATATCTCATCTGATGCAGCCCACTTAGTGCTACATTGACCATATTTATCAGAAACGGACGAGTGGAAACAGCTCCTTTCATTTTATTCTGCATTCAGGAACATATCTCCGTAATGGGTACCACAATAAACATAAAAGGGCCCCCTTCTCTGGATGACTGGGCTCATCCAGAGTTGGGTCAGCTCAGCAGACTGACTTCTTCTTCCCTTAGGATGGGTTCTTTCCCACAAGAATTCTAAATTCATCTTACAAAGAAGCCCCTGGCAGGCAAGTTTCACCAGTTCCCAGAGAGGCTCACACATATCTAAATTACCTACAACCAAGAATAAACTAAAAAGAAAAGAAAAAAAAAAGAATGAACTCAACCCAGGCCCCTGTAGTACTGTCAAGAGTAAAATAAAAAAATACACCCTTCTACACGTATTTATATACTCTGAGACTAGGAATGTTCTTTCTCATTTGTTTCTCCTAAAATACAGTTGGATTCCCCTCCCGTACTGCCCTTCTTGTTATATATGGGAAAGGTGACATGACCTTTAATAATTTTTCCTTTCACATTTCATTTGGAATCATACACATGAACTTATCTGATCTTCTCTCTTCACCAGAATATAAATCTTCCAAACATGATTTCATTTTTAAAACATCCATATTGTGGTTTGAATAAAGAAAATTCCTACCCTGTAAAACTTTCCTCCCTTGCTGACCAGCAAAACCAGCCACAACCCAGGTCTTTTGTGGACAATATATTTCCCTTCTGGTATTCAGTCTTATTCCTTGTACCAGGTCATACCCCATGTCTCTCACCTCAAATCCCCCAGGGCTCTTAAAGTTCTCTGGCCTCTGAAAGCACAGGAACACAGCATGCTCAGATCACAGGGTGCTACAGAGATCAGGACGTTCAAAAGCTTTAGAATACACGTGAGGAAACTGAGACTTGCTCAAGGTCATACAGGTGGAAACACCATCACCAGCACTATTTTATTTTCTTCCTTACTTTCTATATGCAAAAATAATATCACATCCCCCACAAAATGTGTTGCTATCACAGTAGTTAAATTTAAAGAGTACATTCCTCTTACTATTGTTTGGTTTTACTCAGGACATGGTTAAAACAAGCACATTTATTTACAGGGCAAATCTGGTATACCTGATGTAATACCAAGCTTAAGATTAAGGAGCCTTATGAAAACTTGGGGGGATACACGAATATTTTTCCCATTTGGCCCCATCTCTCTGGCTAGAATTCTAAAGCAGTGATGAAGGCAGTGGGTCTTCTCGTCTTCCCATTAAGCTGAGACTGGAGATCCACACTGATGGATGAGAGACCTAAAGTGCTTCTCATCCCTTCTCATAACTCGTAAGTAGTACTGAAATCCACTATATGAATTTTCTCATTATACAAATTGACCCAAGGTTCCACTACAAACTACTTAGAACTATTCACATTACTGCTTTCTTCCTTTAGTCACATGGTCATAGCCATATTTATAAGACTTGGTTGTCTTAATAATACTTACATTTGTTAAAAATAATTTGTTAAATGCATTTATTAAAAAGAGAGTAACATTCATTATTCTCCTTTAATTTATAGTTAGGAACTTTATCAAAGCATGATCATGGTATCACCCTGATGGTTAGTAATTGAACTAAGATGAGGACAGAGATTCCAAATTCACACCCTAATGCCTCAATTCATTAGAAACAATCACTTTGATTTACTTTTTATCTCAAGCTTATTTATTGCAAATCTACCTATGTTGTCAAGAATTACATGAAAATTCTTGCTGATGAAAGGGATTTGTTCACCATTTTCAAACCAAGGACTTTGTCAAGTTTCTTAATCAAAAATCACTTCGTGGCATTTTTACTTGCTCTAGTTATTAAGTCTTTGTTATGTATTCTGCCAAACATCACCTACCTCACTCTTAGTACAAGAGTACAAAATGATAATAATAACATATTCATAGCAAGCCAGAAAATATAGATTGGATCATTCTGTAATATTGAAAAAAAAATGAGGGGTGAAGGAAAGAGCAAGGCCATGCATTCCAACTTACATGAGCAATTTGTTCAAAGCCAAACTCAAATGTAGACTAAATAAGCAAACTTTTTAGTTCATTCTAACAATAAGAGGAAGGAAATACTTTTATCCATTTAGTGCCACCAAGTTCTGCATTTTACATTGTACAGTTACAGTTCTTGCTATTGAATCATAAGTCTCCAGAACAAGCTATGGGTTCATTTTAAGGAGTCTTTTAAATCATTCAAGCATTAAACACCTCAGGTTCAAGCAAGAAATCACAGTTATCCAATTATCTTTTCTGTGACTTTGATTTCTTTGGAAAACTGGTTTTATGAGGAAATACACACAAAACTAGGCTTACTTAATAATGCAGATGTAAATGTAATTCTGAAAGTGCAGCCCAAAATTAAATGCTTCAATGTATGCAAAATCTAGACATCATTCAATACAAGCAAAGAGGAGCAAATTCTTAACTCTTTCAGTAGCTCTAGATCAGAAAGATGGCACAGTCTAATGGAATGAGTTAAAGTCCAATGTTTAAAAACTATCTGCATTGTAATCACTGTCATTATGAGCAATTCACTTAAATGGTAGAGAATTCTGAAATTAACCAGTATTAAACATGTAATTAGCAATAATCTGATTGCACCTAACTGATAGGTAGAATAAATGGAAGTATTGTAAGTTAATTTGAGAAATATTAAATAAATGGAGTCTCAGTCCAGGAGATGGAAACACAGGGATAAGCAAGCAAAATGCCTCTAAGTAACAAGTAGAAAAGTAAACAAAGATGAGTAGGGTCTCTCTAAATGCCTTTGAGCTTTGCTATTTGTCATGTAGTTCGCTAATGAATTCTATCAAAATCTAAGAAAGAAATAATAACAGTTCTTCACAGATTCTTCCAGAAATAGAAAAAAAAAAAAAGGAAGGTAAGACTTTCCAACTCATTTTAAAAGGTAGTATCACTTTGACCAAAACCAGAGAAAGACATTACAATAAAACTATTTACTATTACCCATTATTATCATGGATATAAAAACAAAGCAAAATTACTAGCAATCAAATCCAGCAACATATAAAATGATTACATCATAACCAACAGGTGTTTATGCTGGTAATGCAAGGTTGGTTCAACATTGGAAAATCAATCAATGACACTCATCATATAAACAGACTAAATATAAGCAAACAAAATAAATAATGATCTCAATAGAAGCAAAAGGAGCATTTTTATAAATACATTACCCATTCATGATAAAAACTAACAAAACTAACCCAGACAATGGGGTGGTGAGGGTCTTTGGGGAGGGGCAGGCTAGAAGAGGTTTATGGGGGGAAAAAGGAGGACCTATGGAAAGGAGAACTTTCAACAATAAAGATGGAAAAAAGAAGAGGTATGTTTTAATTACAAATTATTTCTTTA
This sequence comes from Corynorhinus townsendii, assembly GCA_026230045.1. Taxonomy (NCBI): domain Eukaryota; kingdom Metazoa; phylum Chordata; class Mammalia; order Chiroptera; family Vespertilionidae; genus Corynorhinus; species Corynorhinus townsendii. Next base: position 129,526,608 of record JAPDVU010000006.1, read on the forward strand.
AAGGTATAATAAGGAAAAATAACTGATTTCTGGGTAGCAAAAACAGTGAAAAAAATTAAAACTGATAAAGAGAACACAATAATAAAGAGAAATACTTTATATTTCTATAATATATAGAGCCCATATCACATTTTTGCTTTTCATACTTTTTGGTGTTTTAGGCACACAATCCTGTACCCCATGAAGGTTGGCTTTATAACTGTTCCTATGTCCAAAGTTAAGTGTTGGTGACATAAGTTAGCATGTTGGTTAGAGGTCTGAACTGCCCGAGATTGAGTAATAATTCTGCTGATGTCCTAGCCTTGTTACTTTGGGAAACATAACTAACCTCTCTGTGCCTCAGTCTCTTCAACTGTGAAAAGCAGGTAATAATATAACTTTCCTCAGGGTTTTGTGAGGATGAAGTGTGATTTTATTTAATTATTAAGAACTCAATTGATGTTAGCTGTTACTGTCCAAAGCTACACTGCTCATTAGTGGCACAGCTTGGACTCAGGTCCAGTTTTTCGGCCTCCAAATCCAATGCCCTTTCCTGGGTGCCTTTTTACTTCTGCTCCCAGATGAGTTAGAATCTGGGCCTCTAGCCAAGTTGAGGTCTTGATAGTCAGGGCCAAAAAGCAAGAGGGCAGTCTCTGAGGTATTGGTGCAAAGATGAAGTGTGATCCAACTTTGAAGTCAGTTGATAAAGGCTAGCAAGAAACAGTTCAAAAACATAAGGCCCAGAGGGGCAGACAGAGCAAGAATCAGCTCCAAAATGTATGCTTTATAATGGATAATAGGTAGACTGGTGGGTATTTTGGGATGGGAGACTAGTAGAAATCTCTAAGGCAATGGTGTAGATCTTTTATTATTATTACTTTTTGGCAGTGAGGATCCATTTGTAAATGTTTATAAAATAATGATGTACTTGGCTTCTACTTCTGGCAGCTGGGACTACTTAACACCTACCTGTAGGTCCAACTTCGTCTCCAATGTCTATGCCAACTTTGGCTCTTGCCAAAGCAGTTCTTATGAGTCCACTCCTAGTCAACTAGCATCGAGTCATTCTTTTAGGTGGATACAATCTGAGGCTATGCTTTGGCCTTCAGTACATTCATCAGTTTCCTTTAGAGTGGTCAGATGGATGCTACACCTGGACGCTGGTGAAGGCCAGGCCCCACTGCTCAAAGCTGCCCCTCTTTGAAATGGGACTCTGCACCTTTTCTGACCTGGAGTGCTGCCTATTATCTGCTGTCCAACCACTCTAGCACTGAGATTGCTACCTGTTGGTTACTCATTTGAATTGTGTGATTATTCTGGCCTATTGCTCTTGGTCTACTTGCTCTCCTGGTCTGACTTTCTTGATGAGACCTGTCCTACTGCAGGTTAAAGATGTCTTTAACTATTGCATGCATGCTATCTAACACTAAACATTTCTACGTATCAGCCCTGTGCTTCATACCCATTTTTTAATTTAATCTACTGATTATGTAAAAAGTCATTGGTCATTAGTGACTAAATGGTAATGTTCAAATAATGGCTTATGTTTCTCATGTGGCCTTCTTGGACTTATTAAAGGGAGACCCTTAACACACAAAAAAACTAGAACAAATAATATGGTTTCTTTTGTTCAGGACCAAAAATAGTTGTTCTTAACATTTTATTTTATTTTATTTTATTCATAAGTCATTTTGCAGATCTAATAAAATCTACATACTCTCTTCATGGGAAAAGTCATAAAAATCCATATCCTCACACAATTTATTGTACAGTTTTATGTGCAACCCGAAAGCCTATTCACAGTCCTCAAACTAAGAATCTTTGATTGGGAAGAATTCTTTTTGACTTAGGGAGAATTTCAGGGTTAGGATTAAATCCTAGCAAACATCTCTTGCCAAATGCCCTCAGATAGCTGTAGTATCGGTGACTTGATTATGCACTTGTAAATAGAACAGCTGCTGCTGTTTCAGAATCTGCGGTTTCTCATAACCAGAGATAAGTTTAAGTCTCACACTATTTTTATTGCTGTTCTCGTTCGCATCCTTCTACAGATAATTATTTACCCAAATTCTGTTGAGGGATTCAGGATGGGCAAGAGATCTTTTAAAATCTGTTGTCGTGTTTTATTCTTTTTTATTTTCATTGAAATATATGCTTCCTTTAGCCACAAAATTACTGTAGGTTGTGGCCTAGAGGCATTTCCATAGTTCAGGCAGATTTTGGGCTCTGATTCTAGTGTGGTTATCACGCCATGGTAGGGCCTAAAACATAACACAGACTCAGGTGATCAGCCAGCCATCTCTGCCATTCTTACTTTCAATGTATGCTGTGGGCATCTCTTCATAGTTATGCTGTGAACTACTCCTTGATCATTTATTGTCATATGATTCTTATGTATCTAAGTTCTTTCTATCCATTTTGCATTTCCATTTTACATAAGACAATGAAGGCACGTATCCTATGGCACCCAAGTAAAGACAGGAGAGCTATTTTGCGTTCTTTTCCAGCCTTAGGTCAATTGATTCTTTCCAGTCATCTTTGGCTTTATCTTTTGTAGCCATATAAGACTGACATATAAATAAAGTTTATTCAAACCTGAAAGGCTGACTTTGAAACACATCTGTATTGTTCTAGGCTAGAAAAAAGCCTACTTTTTCCTCTTCTTTTTCCAGAATGACATGAATACAGAGGTGGGCAAAAGTAGGTTTACAGTTGTGAGTACAGGAAACATGTATTATTCTTGCATGTCTTTTTCCATACGAACAAATGTGAACCTTATTTTGCCCACCCATATTTTACCTCCCATTTATGGATTTATCTTGATACAATGATAAAGCTGAGATTCAGTTCTTAGCTGGGAGAAACATTTGAGTCCCTTAAAAAGAAAACTACCTTATTATAAGCAATTGCATATGCCAGCTTAGAATTAAGCTACCGCATGGGCAGGGAGATAGAGATGGATTGAGTGGCTCTTTGCTCAGTACCTGCAAAGGTTATGATAAGATGGTGAGGACTGGGTTTGAGAATGAGAAATGCAAAGTGAGTGGTTAATAAAACAGGGATTTGTCTCTCTGTCTGAAAACTCCTATTCTATATAATAAAAAACTAATATGCAAATTGTCCCCACTATTGGGAGTTCAATTGGGAGCTCAACTGGGAGTTTGACCAGGGGGTGGGGCTGACCGGCCAACTGCCCACAGCCCCTCTCCCCAGCTAGCCCTGCCCCTGGTCGCCTTCCCCTTACCCCGATCAGGGGCAGGGCCGGCCGGACCCCACCTGTGTACGAATTCATGCACGAGGCCTCTAGTATAAAATAGAAAACAATAAAAGCCCCAGAAATTTAAAAGTAGAAAATGGAATACATTTACTTTCTGTAGAGTGCGGAAGAATCACTGCTTGAGCCATCGCCTGGGTAGGTGCTGTGTGAATGTTGTCACCTGCCAGTGACGAGGAATCTGACGTCAGTGCTGGCTCTTGTTCTCCTACTCCCAGACCCCTGTTGAGAAGATACTGCCAAAGAGATGAGTCAGATAATTGGAAAAGGGCGTATGCATACGTATATATTGTAGGTAACTCAGTCATGACACACTAGGAAGAGAGTGCAAAAATAAACAAAAATAATGCCATGAAGAGGAGGCTATGTTGACATTCTGACGTTCTGAATCAGATACATCAGCTCTTGATTGGGGACATCAAGCATACTTTCCAGTGTGGCCCAACCCAAGATGTATTACCACATCTGCAGACGTGAAAGGTCACTGTGGTCACCCACTAGGACAAACACACACCCTCTGCACATGCAGTTCTAATTAGTTGGGGTTCAGGGCAGGGCACCAGCCATTTGTACTTAATGGTGATAGTTTTATGGATTCCTTGAAAATTCAGTGATTCTACAGAGGATGCTTGATGGAGAAACACCTCACAGAATTAGAGGGAGAGACCCGATCTCTGTTTGAATGAAACATATAGCCTGTTCTTTCAGGAATGCCTTACTAGTGGAGTTTGCGCAGTTAGAGTACATTGACTGTATCTTTCATAGTAATTATATAATTGCTGTGCTGAAGGGTGACTTTACTACATATGGTTTTTGATCCAATTTGGTACAGTCTTCTCCCAACCTCACTGCACCTCAGAAAACAGACAGACACCTTCCAATGAGAGGTCTCTTTTCCAGTAAGTAGGTATTTTCAGGTGTATCAGAATAGGCCATGTGCATTTATATCTATAGCAAATATTTTTTGAATTAATTTATTGCCTTTCTGAACAATTTGAACACTGCTTTAGGGGAGAGAACTGGAATTTGAACCTGGGCCTGTCTGACTCTGGCAGACAAAATAAATAAAATCTACAAGTCAGAGAGGTTTGAGTTGGAGACCCTGTCCTCTCACCAGCTATTGGTATGTTTTGGTCAAGTTATTTAAATACTTCTGAAACTGTTCTTTTTCCTTCAAATTTATTTGTGATAATAGCTCAAAAGCTTGCAGCTGAAATAAAGTGAGATCAGATAGAGTACCTGGCATGCAAGAGGCTCTCCGGAATTAGTAGCTAATACTGCTACTTACAGAGGATCCTGTAAATACACTTGGTAATTCTGAAGGTCTTTATTTTTTGTCTCCCTATTCTTACAATATAATGAAATATTTAAAATCAAAGACTAATGTTTTCTGTTATGTAAAACCTTAAGAGATTTTAGTGATACTGAATGTAATACAATGAAAACTAGGCATTATAAAGATAGGAAAAAATAAGAGAAAGAACAAAGGGTAGGATATTTAGAAAAGTGTGTCATCTTATTTCTAAACTTTATATCGAATAAAACTTAAGCTTTTGGAAAAAAACTTAAATAATGAAAATAAAGATTTGAGAGACATTGAATGTCATACTTCATAGGATGGGCTGTGTGCCACAGGTTCCTCTGTAAGGCCAGTGATGTTGATGGCTTCTGTTGTTTGTTTAGACTTGTTTTCAGTCTGAAACTCTGCAGGGGACATTAACTAACATTTCCTCTGGTACAAGCCTTGGCATTGGGCAATCTCTCTAAATAGATGCGTCTTGGTGAAGTTGAATCAGCTTTACTATTTTAGGTAGTGGAGATTCTTAGCTGACTTACTGTTTTTCTGTAATCTGCTATGTGTTGGAGTCAAACTGGCCTGTGCTTAGTTACTAATTCTATCATGTGACAGTAGTGAGACTTTGAATCAGTCACTTAACCTCCCCTAACCTGACTTGCTGAAGTTATAAACTTCAAGGAACTGAAGGAACAATACTTATTTCCCTCTATTGCTGAGAAGATTAAATAAAATTAAAGTGATGTGAAGAGGAGACAGTAGAGAAGTACATAGATCATTAAAGATTCATGAGATAAAGGATTGGAACTTACTCCTCTAGAATATAATCAAACGATAGAGTACCACATTATACCTGTTGTTGCTTGTTAATATAAATATGAATTTTTATCAATGTACACAATTTGTAAGTTATTTTAGAAATTGTGGTACTACAACTTTGCACACGTAAAAGCCAAGTAAGAATATTAACTTCATGAAAGTTGTTAGGACAATTGTGCAGAGTAAAGGAAATTGTATGTCTTAATAAGATTTAAGAAGTCAGGAGACTATTGCTGTCTTCTGCTTTTCTGAGCTATTTAATTTTTATGCTTAAAAAAAGTCTGATTCACCACAGATGACAGGCTGAACCAAAAATGATGCATTTTTGCTCTCTCATTGATGCATTATTTTAATTCACAGCCTTTAATTCCTCTGGAATAAAAAAACTACAAATTGAGGATTAATATACTTTAAATGCTAGAAGACAATTTCATGCACATGTTTTTTCTTTCCTGCATGCAGTTGGGATTTTGCAGTCCTCATTCCCAGCACTTGTTTTTGACTCTTTTGTGGTTTTTGCCACACTCTAGCAGACCCATGGACCAAGAAGAATTAGAAATAGTGACTATGGTGGAAGAGCCAACAGAACACTCAAGTCAGGGGATTTGTGAAATGTCCTTTATCCGAATGTAGGCCTTGGGCTGGCATATAATAGGCATTGTCTGAAGTTGATGTGAATGCATCTTTTGTGTGTGTGTGTCATGCTCTGTTAAGCAGGATATTATCAAGGAAGTAAAAATATAATAAAATTTTCTGTTTGTTTAGGGACTGGGCAGAAGGACTGTGTATGTGAATTTCAACCACCCTGGGGCAGGCCTTTAATGTGAGTGGGCAGAGCTGGGGTTCAGGATTGCCAGTGATAACTGGGTATCTCCTTAAACACTGGAAGAATGAGAGATGGCAGGTCCCAGTTTCTTTTTAACTATTGGCAACCATTCTCCAGGAAGCAAAAAATTATGCTGAAGAAAGAATTACTTTGATGTTTTAATATCGTTTTAGTCTCCAATGTTTTGTGCAATCTGATGACAGTTTTGATCCATTTGATTTAGCACTTGATTCCAAATAATCCAAACAGATTTTGGAGGATGTTGAACTCACGTGGAATCAAGATAAATTTATTGAAGTCTCTCAGCTGGGTGATTTTTTTTTGAGATCAGGTAGATAAAACTGAAAAATCAAAAAGAATAAGAGAATTGTTCAAGAACACTGAGCTAGTGAATGATAAAAATTCATACTTTAATGAAAAAATACACTATGAATACAATTCAATACATTGAAATATTGTGGAAAGAATGAATACCATACTTACTAGGTCTATGCTCCTTGAAAATCATATATACTTTTAATTACTTTCCATCCCCTTTATCTCCTTTATTGTTAACACAAAAAAGAAATGTTTTGCATAAGTAATCATCTCCCCTTTATAATGGCGTGTGCTGTCCTGCAATAGAGGAAAAAGCTGATAAAGAATGACAGTGTGTTCAATAAGATTATCATTAATGATTACTGCTGAATTAGAGGCTGAGAATGCCCCCTCTTCATTCCCAACTCCCACATTCCTGCTCCAGGAAATCAGAAGAACCCAGATAGCCACTGAATTGCTGCCTCCCCTCTCATCCACTGTCTGACTTCTCACTCCAGAGCCTAGCATACAGCTCAGCTAACAGACTTGTAACCCAGCAGGAAACGGTTACTTAGTTCTATAAAACTATCAGGTGACTCCACCTTAGGAACTGTGGTGGCCACAGAAAATTATTACTTCCTTTCCTTTGTGGCCCTGGTGAGAACGCAGGAGGAGAATCTAAAAAATGAATGCCAGATGGCCTTAGCAAAGATGTACCTGGGGACAACGCCTGCCCAGAACTCCAGAAGGAATGCCTTTGAAGTTGTCACCTACAAGCTGGACCTTGTATAGCTCAGGGCTCTGCCCCATGGTGGCGAAAAACCTGCTCCTCCATAGTTGTCATCAGACTGATCGTTGTATTGAAAATGAGCTAACTCCGTGGAGGCAGAGTGGCACTCAGAAAAATGCTTGTTGCCATTGGTGGCTGAATTAGGTCTGGAAAAAGGTCTTCACCCATCAGTGAACTGACCGATTCTTCAGGACAGGAAAGACATGCTGAGGCTGAGGGCCCCAACTGCGTATGCCAGGGAAGAGTTTATCTGAAAGGTCCCTGAGTGTAGAGGCTAGTGCTGGCCCTGAAGAACAGGGCTCTTGGGGCTGAAACTAACATAAAGTTTAGCCAAAAGCAAATTTGTTGGAATTACATTGTGTTTTTTCACCATCTCAAGTCTCCTTCCATCACCATTTATCCTCCTTTTACCCTCTTCTGCCTTCCCCACCCCTCCTCCCGTTTGGTAATCACCATACTGTTCTCTGTGTCTATGAGTTTTGTTTTTCTTTGTTTAATTCCTTCATCTTTTTAACCCAGCCCTCCCCTCGCCCTTCCTTCTGACAGTTGTCAGTCTGTTCTCTAAATGAAATGGTTTGATGTGAATATATGATTGAACAAATATATGTATGTATATATTCTGCAGTATTAGTAATCTATGGAGAGAGAGACAAAGTAATTAAGAGCATAGGCTCTGGTATCAGACTAGCTGGCTCTAAATCCCACCTCTGCCATGTATGAACCGAATTGTCAATGGGACTTTAATCTGGGTTTGAATCCCGGCTCTGCGGTATGCTAGATGTGTAACTTGGGTAAGTTACTGAGTTTCTCTGAACCTCAGTTTTCTCATTTGTACATGCAAAACCCATCATGGAAAGCACTTCAAATTGTGCCTGTGCATAGCAAATGCTCATAACTCACATGATATACTTATTTTGGTACACTTTTGGGCCAGATATTACTCTAACTATGCTACAAATATTATCAATACATGTGAACTGTTATTATTAACATCATTGTTATTTTTGAGGTACCCAAGATTATATTTTGAAACTATTTGATTACTTTTAGCAATTTGTTTTCAGTCTACGGTTTTTGCTATGGCTTATTTACAGTAGTGAAGGGTTGGAATAATTGAAATATCCACGCCTTGCCTATTAGTGTTGGGGTTTAATATTTCAGAGGTGGTGTCATTTGGGTGCTGAAAATAATAAAAGCTAACAATAATTGATTATTATTATACTAGAGGCCCAGTGCATGAAATTCGTGCACTTGGCAGGGCAGGGGTGGGGGGTCCCTCAGCCTGGCCTGTGCCCTCTTGCAGTCTGGGAGCCCTCAGAGGGCTCCACTGCCGTGGAGGCGGGAGAGGCTTCTGCCACCACTGCTGCACTTGCCAGTCATGAGCCTGGCTTTTGGCTGTGCACTGACAACCAGGGGGAAGCTCCTGCATTGAGTGCCTGCCCCATGGTGGTCAGTGCACATGATAGTGACTGGTCATTCCGCTGTTTGGTCGATTTGCATATCAGCCTTTTATGCCTGTGGGATCGGGCCCAAACCAGCTCTCTGACATTCCCGAGGGGTCCTGGATTGTGAGAGGGCACAAGCCAGGCTGAGGGACCCCACCGGTGCATGATCGAGGCTGGGGAGGGATGTGGGAGGTTGGTTAGCCAGGAAGGGACCATGGGAGGGCCCCAGAGCATGTCCAGCCCGTCTCGCTCAGTTCCGATCAGCTGGACCCCAGCAGCAAGCTAACCTACCGGTTGGATTGTCTGCCCCCCGGTGGTCAGTGCATGTCATAGCGACTGGTTGACTGGTCGACTGTCTGCCCCTTGGTGGTCAGTGCACATCATAGCTAACAGTTGAGCTGTCTTAGCATATCATTAGCATATTTCACTTTGATGGGTTGAACAGATGACTGGACAACAGGACACCTAGCATATTAGGCTTTTATTATATAGGATAGCAAACACTGCCAGGTAAGTGTCTTTATCATTGCATTTAGCAAATGAGTGTGTCGCTGGTTACATGGCCACAACTACTGATGGAGCTGGAATTCGTGTCCAAGAAGACTGGTTCCAGAGAGAATGCCTGTGTATGGCCATGGGACATATATCACTGAAAGAAAGAAGTGCAAGTCACTGAAGATGAAAGACCAGTGAGTGTAAAGACAGGGCTTGATGAATTGTGAAGTGTGAAGACAGGGCTTAATGAATTGATGTCACCCAGACTGACAGTAGATCTACGGGAGGAGAGAAAGACCTCAGGCAAGGGATAAAGCCCTGACACCTACGTGGCATGAACCAAGAGGTTGGTTGAGTGAAGTAACAAGGAGACACAGAGGGTGATACACAACCACTAGCAAAATAACAATAAGCTAATATATATGGAATCCTCACTATGTGCCTGGCTTTGTATGGAACTTTTGCAAAGCACTATTTAAAGAAATATGCACAACAATCCTTTGAACAAGATACTATTATTATTTTCATTTAATGTATAAATTAACTCAACTTTAGAAAAATTGAATACATTGCCCACGTCTACTGTTTCAAGTAATCCAGAATGGCTCTGTGAAATGGTTTTAAGTCATCAATCCATCCATCCATCCATTTATCCACCCATTCATCCATTTGTTTAACAAACGTGAGGATCTGCCAGCGGTATTAAGCTCTAGGAATTAAGCTTTAGGAATGGAAAAGTGCTTTAAATCCCAGCCCCTGCCTTTGACTCTGATGGGGAAGGAAGATATAGTAAGGCTGTGATTTAATTATTTGTAAAATGAGAGTGCTGCATTGCGTAATCCTTAGTATTCCTTCCAACCCCACCTCTGTCAATCTAGAAACAGCAAGAAGTAATCAGTAAAAATCAAGTTTTGTGCCACCAGCTTGGTGGTATAAAACTCGAACTGACTTAACTGTTGTTAGCATACAACCATCCATTTTCTCAGTGCTATGAAGACTAGCAATCTTGGCAGCCAAGGAGCCCCGTGTGAGGCAGCCGGGCATGGTTTTGGGTGGGAGACTCACATTCACTGTCGGTGAAGTGTTTACAGTTTGCATGTGCACTGCAGGTGTGTGACATCACTTCCCACGACTGATGCAAATGCTGGGAACAGTGGCAGGAGACTGATAGCCTGCCTTTAACCATTTCCAAAGGAGCCATCTTGTGGGCAGATGTCGGCCACACCTTCTTGCACATCTCTCCGAATAACCTGGAGAGGAGCCAGTTCTTGCTGATCCGGCTTTGGCATTAGAATGCACAGCCACTGAGCTTCTTCAGGAAGTGGGAATAGGAAACCAAGTGCTTTGCTTTAATGCCCCAGGTGATGAAAATGATGGGAAGAATCAGCATTATTTTCTTGTTTAGACTACAATCAAAACTCATTACTGAGGTTGCATGATTTTGGAGGGCATGGGAGTGGAACAAGGCTTTCTCTGTAGGAGAAAGCCCCATTTAAAAAACAGTTCCCCAAACTACTAGTGTAAACAAAATTGGAGATGGGAATATTAAAACTATGTAAAGAAACAAATGTTTTCATGTTTTTCCTTGCAAATAGTCCTCTAGTTTATCCAACACAGGATTTCCATTGACATAAAGGAAACAAATGAAATGAAAAGTGATGGTAATGAAAAGTCACCTCTGTGCAGTTATTAAAATAGATTATGCTCTTAGTTTATGCATACTCTGCGGTGTTAAATCGGGCATCGGATACAACATCTAAGCAATTTGGAATAACCACAGAAAAGTTGCTAGACATTGGCTAAGACTCTTTCATATAACCCATATTACATACTTCCCTGTAGCATATGTGTACAAGTACATATAAACATAAACTAAAATGTACGTTTTATATGAATAAAAGTAACAGTACTTTAGTTTAAAGTAGCCTGTATTTTAGACTTCCCAGCAATTTGTGTAACTTTCCCTGTAATTACTTCACATTATAGCAGGTTTACCAGGCTGATACTTTTTATCCTATACATTTACAGTGTGTGAGGTACTGTTGCTGCTTTTACTCTTCCGCACAACTTCAGGATGGATGCTAAGAGGGTTGTTTCTTGTAGGTGATCACTGGAGAACACAGAGCCAGGTTCTGGGGACTTAATGTATTGTTAATCATTATTTCTGTAATCATAAGGGCTACTATGAGCAATGGGAAGCAAATGGTGTTTGAAAATAGATCCCAGTGAAGGAAACAAACAGCCATATCCCAGCCTTCTATTTTTCTTCCCACACCAGAATTGGTACTCTCTGTGGGTGTCTGTTTGGGTCACATTATCTATGAAGTGCCTTTGAAAAAGTCATCCACTCTGCTGCAGCTGCTAGTGCTGAGCATTTTGCTTGGATCTGTAGTTCTGTGATGTATTCTGGCATGCACAACTTTGGAAAACATTTAGACACAGCCTACCATTGTTTTTCAAGTCCTAGACAATTCTGGTTGAGCAGGTCTGATTAACATCAGTTTAGAAGTTTGAAGCCAAACCTTTTGCAAGGTGTCAACATCTGTAGGATGGGATCTTACTTGGAAAGAAACTAAGCTTCCTTATGTTTCAAGTTTGAAGATGAAGTGTGTCTGTTAATTTGCATCCGTTAAAGATTGTAGAGCCAGGGAAGCAGAAACTAGGATATAAAATTTAAAAAATATATACGTTTTTTAAAAAATGATTTTAGAGAGAGAGAAAGGGAGAGGGAGAGAGAGAAACAGTAACAAGCTGCCTTCTGCACAGCCTCTATTGGGGATTGAGCCCCAAACCTGGGCATGTGCCCTGACTGGGAATCGAATTGGTAACCTCTTGGTTCATGGAATGATGCTCACCAACTGAGCCACATTGGCCAGGGCACTATATAAAAATTAAAAAAAAATATTTCACAGTATTAAAATGGACTCTTACTACAATGTTAGAACATTTAGATGACAACTTCTTTTTTTCTAGTCAACTCATCCATTTCTCTTATTCACATGCTCCAAGCTGTAAAAAGTTAGTTTTGGAAAACTGCAAGAGAAAAATTAAAGGAAACCTTTCTTTTAATACTACCTTAGGAAGACATCCACTTCTCAGATGTTTTTCTGTGATTGGTTGTGGCTGTGAGAGCGCGAGTTTGCGACACTGACGTAGGATATCCCTCTGTCAGGCTGTGAGCTGGCACTTCTGAATACACAACTGAAAGTAGAATGACTGATGAGTCTACCTTGGAAACTCAGAAGCCAACTGGAGACCCTGTGGCCGACAAACTCAGGCACATAATCAAAACCAGGCGACCTTTTATTTAAATCAGAAAATTAAAAATGGCAGGTACTGCCTCTGCTGTGGGGCTTGGGGCCTCCCTTACTAGTAGTGGCAGTTCATAGTCATGCGTCCAGTAGGGGCAGAGCAAAGGTGGTTGTGACTAGTTATGTTGCACACTTTCATGGTCTTTTAAATATTTTAGGCAATGATATTGGAGACATCCCAAAGTGTACAATCTGCTAATGATTTAAAAAATTTTTATTTTGAGATAATTTTATATTCACATGCAATTGTAAGAAATAATATAGAGAGATCCATCTACCCTTCACCCAATTTTCCCCAATGGTCGCATCTTGTGACACTAAAGTACAATATCATAACCAGGAAATTGACACTGATATAATCCATTAGCCTTATTTCAGCTCATCAGCTTTGTATGGACTCATATATATGTACTTGTGTGTGCATTTGCATTTAGTGCTGTTCCATTTGACTACATGTGCAGATTTGTGGGCTCACCATCACAGGCAAGATAGAGAAGAGTGCCATCACAAGGCCCCTTGTGCTAGCTATTCATTTATTTAAATTCTCACCTGAGAATATGTTCATTGATATTAGAGAAAGAGGAAAGAGAGGGAGAGGGAGAGGGAGGGGGAGAAGGAGAGGGAAAGGGAGAGGGGGAGAGAGAGAGAGAAACATTGATGTGAGAGAGAAACCAACTGGCTGCCTCCCATAGCCACAGAGAGAGAGAGAGAGAAACATTGATGTCATCCTGACCTGGAATAAACACAAACCCAGGTTTGTGCCCTGACTGGGACTCAAACCTGTACCCTTTTGGTTTATGGGATGATGCTCCAACTGTCCAGCTCCAAGCTGTTCATTTTTAATCAGGGATGTACTCAGAAGATTTATTCCCAAATTGGAATAGCTTCTCTGAGGCCATGTTGGATCTAAAATAGTTTTGAAAGAGATGACTAAGAAGACAGAAGACCTTGACCTTCACACTAATTCCAAGGACTAGACGGAAATTTGAAATTCGGAGCTGGCCTCCCTGGGGAGTTCTTTGGGAATACAAAAAATGAATTACCATGCTGCCAGAGAAAGGAGAGCTGAGCAGAGAGTGGAGGAAGGTTTTAATGATATCTGGAGTAAAACTAAGGCAGGGCTTTAAGGATACAGGTTAGTAGGCCTTTAGTACAGTTTTAAAAAGGAAGTTAAGAATTATAGCCTCAGATTATTTTGTGTAAAAAGGAAAAAAGCAATGTCAGCAAGAACCAAAAAAAAAAAAAAAAAAAAAAAAAATTTTTACTGGTCCAAGCTCTGTGAAAAGAGCTTTCTCCCCCTGGGAAAACAATAAAAAAAAAAAAATTTGCCCTGTATCAAATTTAGGACCACTTACCAAAATGGCAGTTTAGCAGAGGCTGCTGTTTAGCTGAGAGCTTGATTGTCCGGCCCACTTGTGGCTCAGCATGAGCTTTCCTCAGAGACAATAGATATTTGTGTTCACACATTTGGAAAATGAACTTGCACAAACAAGTTCAATTTATACAGTTTCTTAAAACCATAAAACATCGACACTTTCAAAGTAATGGGCTTTGGGCTACACTCAAAATAAGGCCTTGTGTTCCTTGCTGCTATCTAGGTAATGAAGACCATCTATAAAGCGACTTGTTAATAGGAGAAAACTATGAGAAGCCAATCATAAAAGCTGCATGCTGGGTATTTTCTCCTCGTTTTGTCCCCGTTGGAATTAGAAATATTCATTTTGTTCAGAAGAGAATGTTACTTTAGTTATAATTAAAATGTGGATCTTTTTCACTAATAGGTGGAAAAGACTGTCAGACATACTGCTAATTAAACTCCTTTTAGACTTTCCACCTCGCTGATCAGCTGCACTGGGGTTGATCTTGTCAGACTCGGGATTAACTGCTAGACTAGATGGTAAAGGTCCAGGAAAATGGATGAGCTTGGAATACATCGAAGAGGATGTTATTTCCTTATAAAGTGCTGGAAGGACCTAAGCACAAGAACCCAAGACTCAAAGTCTTGGAGCTCTACTCATGGTGTTCGCTCTACCTTGTTTCCTAAGCTGGCCTCATCCCTCGCTCACAGGTCCTGCAGCCTCTACCAGGTCACACATCCCTATTGCCCTAGGCAGGAAGTTCATCCATGATCATAGTTGCATCCATGATAATAGAGTAAATGTATACACCTTCACAGACATAAGATCTGCAGCGGCTCCGCGGATTTTGAGCTCCTGAGAATCTCCTCAGGCCTGGAACTGGTTCCCACAGACGAACCCTGGGTTCTGAGCAACTCAGTGGCTGTCATGTTTACCTCCCCCTCCTCCCTTCTTCCCTACCCTCCCTCCTCCCTCTCCCTGCATTGGGCATTAGCCTTTGTTATAGGGGATGATCTGCCCTGGTCTCTACTTCTGAGACCATTGTTTAGACTTCCAATTTAGAGGTTTTAGGAGCCCTGCCTCCTTATTTTGCCCCTTTGCTCTTCTCACCTGTATTCAGAGCCTTGCTCTGCATCCCATCAAGGGGCTAGCTTTCTTATTGGCACTTTCCCTTTAAACCAAGTATTTATAATGATACCACTTTCTAGTTCTCTGTCTTGACCCTTGAACAACACAGGACACAGGTTTTGAACTGCACAGGTCAATTTACATGGAGATTTTCTTTCAATAAATACCTGTACTCTTTTTCAGTCCGGGGTTGGGAGTCTGTGGATGCAGAGGGCTGACTATATGCATTGATTTATGCCATTTTCTCAAGGGGACTTGAACAAAGTCCCCTTTTGATATCCATGGAGGATCCTGGAACCCATTCCCCATAGATACCAAAGACCACTAAGTTTTGGGGGAGTCAAATATTGTATTCAAATTTTGAAGTACATTGGGGAGGGTTGTGGTGAGGTTAGTGCTTGTAAAACACTCCCCACCCCCATTGCTCAAGGGTTAACTGTGTGTGTGTATGTGTGTATATATATGTATGTGTATGTATATAATTTTATGTAATAGAAAAGATAATATATGCATAGACTGTATAAAATTATCAAAAGCTAACTAGCATTTTGAATTTTATATGTGGATCTTAGAGAAGTCTGCAGAAGTCAATAATTCCTCAGTTAATTATTTTAATCTTCAAATGAAAAAATGGGGCCCTTAAGAGATCAGAAGTGTATCTTTCTTGATGGATTGTATAGATTTGTGATGCTGAGAGTAGGCCTTTGCTCAGAATGCTGGAATAAGTCTCTTGACCATTAAAGGAAGCAAAAGTCTATAAACTGCTTTTTCAGTACTAAAATATCAGTACTCCCTTCACTTACTAGATCTCCCTTTCTCTCTTGTATCTTTGGTTTTAGATTTTCCCTATCCCTACTCTTTGCATTGCTGGACTGATATTTATGTGACCTCTCTTCTTTAGTCTCTCCAACTACTCCTGTTCACAGCAATACTTTTCTCCTTACCCAAATTACTGTGGACTAAAAGTTGACCTCAGACGGGGCAGTGGCTTACCTGATAATATATAAAACCAGTCCTTAATTATTTCAAAATGTGCATTGGTGTCCTGGCCAGTATAACTCAGTGGTTAAACAACAGCCCATGGACTGAAGGGTCTCGGGTTCAATTCCAGGTCAGGGGCACGTACCTCTGTTGCAGGTTTCCCAACCCTGGTAGGGGTGCATGCAGGAGGCAACCAGTCGATGTGTCTCTCTCATGTCAATGTTTCTCTCTTCCCCTCCTCCTTCCCTTCCACTCTCACTAGAAGTCAGTGGAAAAAGTATCCTTTGGGTAAAGATTAAAATAATAATAATAATAATGAAAAATAAAAGTTTTAAAAAAATGTGCTTTGGTGGATGAGATTCACATGGTGATGAATAGTGTGCATCAGTATTAGTCTGCTTGGCTGCCATAACAAAATACTACATATTAGGTGGCTTAAACCACAGAAACTTATCTTCTTATAGTTCTGGAGGTTGGAAGTTCAAGATAGAGTGCCAGCATGGTTGAGTTCTGGTGAGGGGTTTCTTTTTTTGGCTTTCAGAATGCTGCCTTCTTATTGTGTCTTCACGTGGGAGAGAGAGACACACACAGAAAGATCTCTGGTGTCTCTTTATTTTTAAGGGTGCTAATTCCATCCCATTATGGGGACCCCACCCTCATGCACTCACCACATTGAATTATTTCCCTAAGGTCTCATCTTCATATAACATCACATTGGTAGTTAGTGCTTGAACACAAAAATTTTAGGGGGACACAATTCAGTCCACAATGGCATTTCTGAAAGAGGAATATGGTGAAAGGCATGTAGTGACCAACTTTTCAAGGAAGCCCAGTCCTCCAGCTGAGGTTTGCATGTTAATAAATGTATGGAAAAAGGGGGGCAGTATTTCTAGGGGTAGAATTTTACTGAACACTTACATCTTTTTGAAGAGCAATCTTTATCAGAATCCAAAGTGGATAGATTGGGGGCCCAACCAGGGAAAACTTTCTTCCTCTAGAAATGAAAACGATTTTATTTTAGTAAATTGCTCCATGTTGCATTTAGGTTGAAAGTAGAAGAGCAATTCCAAGCATTGGCCTTGATTGCTATTGAACTAACAATGCAGTGAAGACAAGTGATATCTGAAAAGGTTTGTTTAATACTTTAAACTTGGATCATTCTAACAAGATGCAATTTTCTTGTAATTTACCCTGTCAGGATATACTTAATGCCTTGGAATTACGTCCTGGGCAGCCTTATTTAATGAGTTTTCTTGTACTACCATTGTGTAAGGTTTATATATCACTGGATAGCAGGGAGAATTTGTGCTGTTGAAAAGGAGAACCAAGTTTGAGTTGGCATGCTAGCATTGTGAAATTTTTTTTATTATTATCATGAAAATATTGATACAAAGTGATCTCAAGGCAATTGTAGACCAGAAAGCACATTGAGTGGATCCAAAGTGAGATGTTCCATTGAGTCTCAGAAGAATGGTCTTTACATTCTGTTTCAATTCTAGCATTTTTTTCCATGGATATATATATTTTTTCATATGATGGTAGAGGCATTAGCCTACGAAGTACAATCAGGGGCTCTGACTTTCTGACAGACTCTTAGTCTCCATCACTGGGGAGGAAGTGGTTTAGAGCAGAAACCTCAGTGTCAGTTCAGGAATCAATTTGGCTCTGCCATTTAGGAGCTATTGTGAACATGGGCAAATTACATGAACTTATATAATTAAGCTTCAGTGTCCTAACTTGGTGCTTGTGAGGACTGGTTTAAATAATGTAAAGAAAGAGCTGAGTGCAGAACTTGGCACAGTTTAAGCTCTACATATGATAGCTGTTATCATATCAGATTGATAATTCATCAACTCGATGACTGACCATCCATGCTTGGGAAGAGTTTAAAAATCACTATTAAGACCAGTTTTGTTCCACAAAATGCATTACTGCTTTCTGATAGCTAACTCTTCCTTTCCTCCTACTAAGCGTTGTACGCTATTCTTGACTCTTTCTCAGAAGGCCCGGGAACAAAAGTAGATATGTACAACTTGCCCCCTCTTTTCCTGTAATGAAGATTCCTGTAGAGTTAAAAAAGCACCTGAAGTAGAATTCAAATGAGAAGCATCATACATTCCCCTTTTTGGGGAACAATTAATTGACTATCATTAAGTGTGGTTTAATTGGCCTTGAACATACAGATCAGGGCATATTTTTGTGTACAATCCTAACTGATTCAAGATGGAGTCAATTCACTAGTACTTTTTTTTTTTTTTTAAACTCAGCCTATTTAATTCTAAAATTAAATAGGGGTATGTTATCTAAATAGGTTTGAGTTATTTTTCAAGTCAGGGACTGCAGACATGAATTGAGAAATATTTCTATGTATTGACATATCGAGCTGTTTATGTCTGATGGAATAGTGTCCCACAGAGAAGGAATTAAAATCCAGGATTATGGAGAAAATGATCGCTATCTGGCTCCATGCAGAGAGCCTGTGCCTTTAATGGAATGTTTGAATAAAAGTAGTAAAGTAGGATTTTACACTGAGAGCACCAAGTAGCCAGGGCAGCCACTTCTAATAGTGGGTATTATGACTGAATCTGGTACAGTAGCCAGACCACAAGAGAGGCAAAAGTGTTCGACTGTAAAAAAAGGAAGGATAGTTCTGTTTCACTCTATCCTTTTCCTAATACTTTCTCCCATCCAGATGTGCGGCCTCAGATCAAAATTCTACTTCTGTTAGACTGTATATGAATCTAATGAGACTCAATAGCTCCATTATGCATTATTTTCTCAACATCTGTTAGCCACAGTTCCTGAACTTAACTTTAAAGCTTTCTCCTTTGCTATTAAAGTCCTATCCATTTGCAATTTTTTCATAACCCAATAAAACCACCCTTTTGCAGCCTGAGCTTAAGTTACTTTTTGCTTGCCTGAGGCTGACTATGCAGACAAGCTGAGTGGCCAGCTGAAGTGGTAACAGGCTATGCTAAACTAAATCCATAGTAATCGCCTCAAAACACTAGATGGCACAGGAGAGGCATGAATGGACTGAGGAGAGCCCAGCCTTCAAACTTGGAGGCTTTAAATAATTCTTAGGGTTAAAAAGAACAACATTTAAGGATATTCTTATACATTGTTTTCTATGAACTTTCCTATTGTTTTGAGCTTTATCTTTGGGACTGTTCAGAACTGGGTGATGTAAGGTGAAATTCTTTCTAGCTTGAAAGCAAGCACTTAAAAAATTCTTGGTTGAGTTATATCTTTATTTTTCTTTATTTTATCACAGAATCACACATATGCTTGCTATATGTATAATAATGCATACATACAATAATATGTTTATATGCATATATGATTGATACATCTGTATGTTGTCTTTATGATATATTAGACGTGCTGTTCCAGGATACTTGGGGAAAATGCACACCATGGTATGTATAACTATGCCTGTGATTCTACTTATTGTTTTAATTATGTGATTGTATAGAGCTGAATTCTCAGAAATACTTTTCTAAGAGAAAACATCTAAACATAGAAGTTGGTGCTATGTAATTTCTAGTTTTCTCTCAGCTTGCAGTGACTAATGTATTCCAGGAAGTTTCTTATAGAGTGTTTTTATTAAACACGAGGTTATTATTTCCTTTAATGGAAAATGATAAGGAAAGTATATTAAGCAGATACTGAATATTGAGACTCAAAGTTAGTACTGAGTACAGTAAGAGTATCATTAGCCTTAGTTATAAAACTTCTACTTATTTGTAGGGAACATTATACATGTAAAATCATAAGTAGATCAATGGTTTACTATTTAGTAATTTCTCATATTTAGAGGGGAAAACTAAAAATCATCCTCACAGCTGGTGATGCTAAAAAATACTTGTGTAGAGAAAGCTAGCATGACTATTAAAACCTGAATAGATTCTCATTTTTAAAAAGTATATCTGGCCTTACCTATCTGGATAGAGCATTGACCTGTGGACCAGAGGGTCCTGGGTTCAATTCCAGACAAGAGCATGTACCTAGTTTGGGTTTTAGGCTCCTCCCTGAGCTGGGCCCTGGTCAGGGCACCCAATTGATGTGTTTCTCTCACATTGATATTTCTCTCTGTCTTTCCCTCTCTCTTCCACTCTCTCTAAAAATCAATGGAAAAATATCTTTGGGTGAGGATTTAAAAAAGAAGTACATAAAAACTAGATCTGGACTGTTTGAGTTTTTAAGAAAGCTCTTTGGATAATTACTGATAACTTAAAACCAAGAGAAGCTGTTTAACATATTGTTTCCCAAGCTTTTCCATAGACTAATTGAGTTCATTAAACAAAACATCCTTTCTTATCTGTAATTTGGAGAAAATGACATTTACCTCAAAGGATTGTTTTGAAAACTAGAGATAATGCATGTAAATATATATAAATTTAAATAGCCTCAGGTTTCACAGATTAACCACTTTATTGCTGAAGTAGATAATTGAGAAAGAAATAAAATTAACCAGAAACACAGAATCATAATATCAAAATAAAAAAGACGTAGGGAGTCTGACATCTCTACATTTCTGATGGCCATTTGTAAAGAATTTATTTGTAATTATTTAAAAACTAGTGTCCAGGTGCATGGATTCATGCACATTGAAAGGAAATTAATTAGAAGAAATATTTTAATATCGCTATTCGCCCTTTCTCTATAATAGAAGTGTCAACCAAATTCATGATAGACATTGACAGATAGAAACAGATGCAGGTGATTGGCGCTAGTGAGAATTTTATATGTATTGTGCACATGTGAGTCAACTTAGCCTTTTATATATATAAAATAAACTTGTTTAATTAGACCTGCTTTCTCATGTAGCTAAACTTTTCCCAGCCCAGTGAAGCACCCCAACTTCTCTTTCAGGTAATTGTCAGCAACACAGCAGTAAATATCAACATGAAGCAGATTATTATTGTAGATCACGCAGGGAGAACAAAGGGTAAAATATTTAACTGCAGCAGTGTTTGACTATATTCTGCACAGTGAGAAAACCTGAAGTCATTTTCAAGTTCCACCATTTCTTACTCTTTTCAGTCAGGTCAAGTTTCTAAGCTTTCTAAATCTCAGTTTTCCAGGGTAATGAAAAGAAAATAGGTTTCCACTGAATCTGAATCGCCTATCTACCTACTCTAGGACTTCTGTAAGGATCAAATGAGATGAGGCATAGGAAAATACTTCACAGACATTTGGTTAAAGTGTGAAATGTTTGCACCTGGCTATAAAGCAAGTCGTGTTCCTGGGCTGAAGAAACTCTAAGGAGGCTAGTAGTCACTTGGGAGAGGAAGCTGGGTGTTGCTACGTGACATCATTACCTGGTGCCTACAGCCACTGTTTCCAGGCTGGGCTGGGTTGTGCACCGCTTTTTGCGCCATGGGGTCTCACAGCATTGGCTGCGATTTGGTGGGCTGTTGCTCCTGGGTGGTTGCAGGGCCTGTGTCCCACTTGGGGGAAGCTGAGTGTTGCTTTGTGGGTGCCAGGTCTGTGATGCCGTTTCTCTGTAGGTGGCCAATGTGCATTACGGCAGCTTCTGTGTTGAGAATCTGCCCCCTGGTGGTCAGTGCATGTCAGAGTGACCAGTTGGACACAGCATATTAGCATTTTATATATATAGATGTTCTATATTTTATTTTGGAAAATGTGATTTCACAGTGCATCATACAATCATACATAGCATAGTCATAAATATATCTAAAAATAATAATGATTGGGTGGTTGTACCATCCTATATTGAAGAGAACAAGTTTCTGCTTTCAGAGACATGAGTTCAAATTCTAGTCCCATTATTTATTAACTAAGTAGTCTTGAATACTCAATTCTTAAAGTCTTATTTTCTTATTCTTAACATGGGTTTGACATCTTTTAACCAGACAAGGTTGCTATGGTTAAGCAGAATTTCTCAATGAGAGTACCTCAGCACTTGACATTTGGGGCCAAATACTTCTTCTTTGTTGTGTGTATGTGTGGGTGTACTATGACTTCATTGCACGATGTTCAGCAACATTCCTGGCTTCTACCCACTAGATACCAATAGCACATTGTAACAATTAAAAATGTCTCCAGACACTGCCAACTGTCCCCAGACGGCAAAAATTGCCCCCTAGTTGAGAATTATTGGTATGTAATAATCCATTCTGTATAAAACCAAGTCAACATTCAAAAAATGTTAACTATTATTACTTTTTAGCTGAGCAATCTCTCATAAGTTTTGACATTAAAAACTTCATCAGAAATCCCCAGAGTTATCCAAATCATCTTATTTAGGGACCTTTATTTGAGATAAGAATCCAATAAAAATGTTTCATGAAGTTACTGGTTCATACTTGTGGGTTAACTCATTAAGTCAATCCATTCAATCATATGTTAAATCAATCAGTCAAAAATGTAGATGGTATTAAATAATCACTAGGGGCACAATGATAGTAAATGTCAGTTTTATGGAGTCAAACCCCTGAAGGACATGCATTAAATACAGGAACTATTCAGACCTCTTTATGGGCTCAGAAATCCTCTCTCTAATTACACAGCAGTCACTCATTAGGCAAATATTTATCGCACTCTAATTTCAGTTCAATAGGTTAAACTCTGTGTTGAATCAGTGCCACTCCTTAGGCATTATACAGGGAAGACAAACAAATAAACCAACAATTCAGTGAGATCTAAAATACAAACTATATTCTTTGGAGGGTCTCTGAACTCATTGGGAAAGTTCCCAGCGAAGGTGAAATCTGAGTTACATGGTGAAAGTGGAACAGTGGAACAAGTGAAGTGGGAGTCAGGAGGTATGGATATTCTGTATGTGTAATAGCATGTGGGTAGGGTGTAGAGAATATGTCATAGTTTACTTTCTTCAAGGAAATCAATGTATTAGGTGAGAGTATGATAGAAGGGTCTGGTGAGTACATGAAATACTTCATACACATTCTGATAGGAGGGACTTATAATCTGATAGATAGAGCATCTGAATTAATCTGAAAAGTAATCATATTATTTTAAATCTTAGAACACTTATACTTATGTGAATAGGGGGTTAAGTTTTTCTTAAAGTTTCCTTTTCAAGGCTGGTGCGAAGCGATTAGGGAGGTGACTTATCTGTGAATCCAGCAAGCAGAACCGATAAGCATGGTCAAGCCAACCCACCAGGGGTCAAAACATCATCTCATCGCCTGATGACTACAATAGCTGATGTCTGCAGACCCCCAGGGCAGCACATAGCACCCTATCCCATTCCCCTTTATAATCCTGTCTCCTACACCTTGCTGGAAGACAGGATTTGATGCTTGTAAGCACCCTGTCTTCTTGGTTGGCTAGCCTTCTTAATAAATGCCTAATATGATTCAACCTTGCCATCTTTACTGGACATAGCGACAGGCAGCCTGATCCCAACCGGGGGTTTCCCCATAACAATTCTAAGGAGTTTAGAGTTTATAAGGAAAGCTAATAGTATCTATTAAGTCATGATAAGATGAGGTATGACTAGGTCTGACTCCATTTAATTTTCATTTTAGATTACTCTGGTGTTGTATATAGGAAGGACTGGAGGGGAAGGCAAATGTAGAAATAGGGAAACTACTTAGAGAATATTGCAGTTATCCAGATAAATGAGAAAAACTTAAAAACTAAGATAATGATAATAAGAATTGAAGAAGGCAGAACCAAAACACATTTAGCAGGCAAACTTGGGAGGAGTTATTTATTGGGTGCACTGGGGAAATGAAAAAATATATTGTGCTGAGCATGAATACTATGCTTCTGATTTGGGTTATTAGAAAATGGCGATTTCAATGTAAGAAACAGGAAATAGATGGGAAGATGCTGAGTTTGTATTGGTGGATGAATATGGGGGAGGAGAGAGATGTTGGGTCAGTCTTGGCCATGAGTATGAGCTGCTAATGGGACATCTTTGTGGAGAGTTTATTGCTGGTTTGATGGCACAGGTTTAGAACTAAGGGAGGACAGTCTGGAGATAGAGATACTGTAGGAATTTTCAGGACTCAGACAGTGATGGGTGAGTTCATCAAAAGATTGCAGATTGAGATTTGGATTGAAGACAAATCATGGGCAACATGAATACTTAGGGTAGGTAAAGAAAGCAGAACCCTTAAAGTAGGCTGAGAAGGATGGTGGTAGAAGACAGTAGCTATCCATGTAAAAGTAGAGTCTTAGAATCCAAGAGGAGGAAAACATTGCAAGAGAGTATAAGTGGAAGAATGCCCGCTGAACTGAAATGCTCATTAGGACAGTTTGAATGAGAAATCATTGTAGGGTTAGGAGTGGTGGGGAGTCTGGGGGCAAAGTATGGGTAGTGTTTTTATTTTTTTATTTTTCCATTTTTTAAATTAAGGTATTATATGTGTACATATCTTACCATTGTCCCCCCCACCCTACTCCCATACATGCCCTCACCCCCCAATGTTTTGCATCTGTTGGTTATTCTTATATGCATGCATATAAGTCCTTTGGTTGATCTCTTATTTCCCCCACCTCTCCTTAACTTTCCTGCTGTAATTTGACAGTCTGCTTGAGGCTTTACTGCCTCTGTATCTATCTTTTTGTTAATCAGTTTATAATGTGTTTCTTATTATCCACAAATGAGTGAGATCATGTGGTATTTTTCTTTCATTGACTGGCTTATTTCACTTAGCATATTGTTCTCCAATTCCATCCAGGTTGCTACAAATGGTAAGAATTCCTTCTTTTATATGGCAGCATGGTATTCCATTGTGTAGATTTACCATAATTTTCTGATCCAGTCATCTGCTGATGGGGACCTAGGCTGTTTCCAAATCTTAGCTATTATAAATTGTGCTGCTATGAACACAGGGGTGCATATATCCTTCCTGATTGGTGTTTCCAGTTTCTTAGGATATATTCCTAGGAGTGGGATTACTGGGTCAAATGGGATTTCCATTTTCAGTTTTTTGAGGAAACTCCATACTGTTCTCCATAGTGGCTGCATCAGTCTGCATTCCCACCAGCAGTGCATGAGGGTTCCTTTTTCTCCACATCCTCGCCAGCACTTGTCGTTTGTTGATTTGTTGATGATAGCCATTCTGACTGGTGTGAGAGGATACCGCATTATCGTTTTGATTTGCATCTCTCTGATAATTAGTGACTTTGAGCATGTTTTCATGTGTCTCTTGGCATTACTTCTGTCTTCTTTCCAAAAGATTCTATTTAGGTCCATTGCCCATTTTTTTATTGGATCATTTATCTTCCTTTTATTAAGTTGTATAAGCTGCCTATAGATGTTGGAGATTAAACCTTTATCAGTGATAACATTTGCAAATATGTTCTCCCAGACTGGGATTTCTTGTGGTTTTGTTGATGGTTTCTTTTGCTGTGCAAAAGCTTTTAATTTTGATGTAGTCCCATTTGTTTATTTTCTCTTTAGTTTCCATTGCCGTTGGGGTAGTATCAGTGAAGAAATTCTTTCAGCATATTCTGAGATTTTGCTGCCTGTGGATTCCTCTAGTATTTTTATGGTTTCCCGTCTTATGTTTAAGTCCTGTATCCATTTTGAGTTTATTTTTGTGTATGGTGTAAGTTGGTGATCTAGTTTCATTTTTTTGCATGTATCTGGTCCAATTTCCCCAACACAATTTATTGAAGAGACTGTCTTGACTCCATTGTATATTCATGCCTCCTTTGTCAAATATTAATTTAGCATAGTGGTTTGGGTCAATATATGGATTCTCTATTTTATTCCATTGATCTATATGTCTGTTCTTGTGCCAGTACCAGGCTGTTTTGAGAACAGTAGCTTTGTAATACAGCTTGAAATCTGGTATTGAGATCTCTCCTACTTTATTCTTCTTTCTCAGGATTGCTGTGGCTATTCAGGGTCTTTTTTTATTCCAGATGAAGTTTTGAAGAGTTCTTTCTAGATCTGTGAAATATGCCATTGGTATTTTAATGGGGAGTGCATTGAATCTATAGATTGCTTTGGGTAGTATGGATATTTTAATGATGTTGATTCTACCAATCCATGAACGTGGTACGTTCTTCCATATGTTTACATCTTCCTCTATCTCTTTTATCAGGGTTCTGTAGTTTTCTGCATATAGGTCTTTTACCTCCTTGGTTAAGTTTATTCCTAGGTATCTTAATTTTTTTGGTGTGATGGTAAATGGGATTGCTTTTTTAGTCTCTCTTTCTGTAAGTTCATTATTAGTGTATAGAAATGCCATAGATTTCTTGGTGTTAATTTTGTATCCTGCTACATTGCCGAATTCATTTATTAAGTCTGTTAGTTTTTTGATGGAATCTTTCGGGTTTTTTATGTACAATATCATGTCATCTGCAAATAAGGACAGCTTTATTTCTTTTCCAATTTGGATGCCTTTTATTTCTTCTTCTTGTCTAATTGCAATGGCTAATACTTCCAGTATTATGTTGAACAGGAGTGGTGATAGTGGGCATCCCTGTCTTATTCCTGTTCTTAGGGGAAATGGTTTTAGTTTTTGCCCATTGAGTGTGATGTTAGCTGTGGGTTTATCATATATAGCTTTTATTATGTTGAGGTATGATCCTTCTATTCCCACCTTGTTGAGAGTTTTTATGAAGAAAGGGTGTTGGATTTTGTAAAATGCTTTTTCTGCATCAATTGATATGACTATGTGATTTTTATCTCTCAGTTTGTCTATGTGATGTATCACCTTTATTGATTTGCGCATATTGTACCATCCTTGCATTCCTGGGATAAATCCTACTTGATCATGGTGTATGATCTTTCTGATGTACTGCTGGATCCGTTTTACTAGAATTTTGTTGAGGATTTTGGCATCTATATTCATGAGGGATTTTGGCCTGTAATTTCCTTTGTGTTGTCTTTATCTGGTTTTGGTATTAGGGTGATGCTGTCTTCATAGAAGCAGCTTGGAAGTGTTCCTTCCTTTTGAATTTTTTTGAATAGTCTGAGGAGGATAGGTTTTAGTTATTCCTTGAATGTTTGGTAAAACTCTCCTGTGAAGCCATCTGGCCCCGGGCTTTAGTTTGCTGGAAGCTTTTTGATGACTGCTTCAATTTCTTCCATAGTTATTGGCCTATTGAGATGTTTAGATTCTTCCTGATTGAGTTTTGGAAGGTTATACTTTTCTAGGAATATGTCCATTTCCTCCAGGTTGTCCAGTTTGTTGGAATAGAGTTGTTTGTAGTATTTTTTAACAATCCTTTGTATTTCGGCAGGATCTGTTGTTATTTCACCTCTTTCATTTCTGATTTTGTTTATTTGGGTCTTCTATCTTTGCTTCTTGGTGAGCATGGATAGAGGTTCATCAATCTTGTTTATCCTTTCCAAGAATCAGCTCTTGGTTTTGTTGATCTTTTGTATTGTTTCTTTGGTCTCAATGTCATTTATCTCCACTCTGATCTTTATTATTTCCTTCCTTCTGCTTACGCTGGGCTTTTCTTGTTGCTTTTTTTCTAACTGTTTGAGTTGTAGGGTTAGGTAATTTATTACCATTGTTTTTTGTTTTTTGCAGTATGCTTGTAGAGCTATGAACTTCCCTCTCACGACTGCTTTTGCTGTGTCCCATAGATTTTGGATTGTTGTGTTTTCGTTGTCATTTGTTGCCATGATGTTTTTTATTTCTTCCTTGATCTCTCTGGTAACCTATTCATTGTTTAATAGCATGCTGTTTAGTCTCCATGTGTTTGATTTCTTTGGATTATTCTTATTGTAGTTGATTTTTAGTTTTATGCCACTGTGGTCTGAGAAGATGCTTGATATGATTTCTATCTTCTTGAATTTGAAGAGACTTTGCCTATGTCCCAACATATGGTCTATCTTTGAAAATGAGCCATGTGCACTTGAGAAGAATGTATATTCTGTGGCTTTGGGGTGAAATGTTCTGAAGATGTCAATTAATTCCACCTGGTTTAGTGAGTCATTTAGGATCGATGTTTCTTTGCTGATTTTTTGTTTAGAGGATTTGTCCATTGGCGATAGTGGGGTATTAAATTCTCCTAGTATGATTGTATTGCTGTTAATCTCTCCCTTGATATCTTCCAGGAGTTTTTTTATGTATTTGGGTGCTCCTGTATTGGGTGCATATATGTTTACCAGAGTTATTTCTTCTTGTTGGATTGCTCCCTTTAGTATTATGAAGTGGCCTTCCTTATCTCTTGTTATGTCATTCACTTTGAGATCTAATTTGTCAGATATAAGTATTGCTACCCCAGCTTTTTTTTCATTTCCATTCACCTAGAAAACCTTTTTCCATCCCTTCACCCTCAGTCTGTGTACGTCTTTTTTTCTGAGGTGGGTTTCTTGTAGACAGCAGGTATATGGGTCTTGTTTTCTTATCCAGTCCGTTACCCTATGTCTTTGATTGGGAGCATTTAGTCCATTTACATTTAAAGTTATTATTGTTAGGTACTTATTTGTCGCCATTTTTATTCTTTACCCCTGCGTTCCTACTTCGCTTCCTTTTTTTTTTTTTTTTTACAGCAGACCCTTTAGCATTTCTTACATTGCTGGTTTGGTGGTAATAAATTCCCTTAGCCCTTTTTTTGTCTGTGAAGCTCCTGATTTCACCTTCAATTTTGATTGATAGCCTCGCTGGGTACAGTGTTCTTGGATTCAGACCCTTCCTTTGCATGACTTTGTATATTTCATTCCATTCCCTTCTGGCCTGATGAGTTTCTGTTGAGAAATCTGTTGCTAGTCTGATGGGGGTTCCTTTGTATGTAACTTTCTGTCTCTCTCTGGCCGCTTTTAAGATTCTTACTTTGTCGTTGGTGTTTGCCAATTTAATTATAATGTGCCTTGGTGTCAGTCTTTTGGGGTTCATTTTGCTTGGGACTCTGTGAGCTTCTTGGATTTGTGTGGGTTTTTTCTTCCCTATATCAGGGAAGTTTTCTGTTGTTATTTCTTCAAACAGGTTTTTTATTCCTTGGTCAGTTTTGTTTCCTTCTTGAACCCTTATTATGCGGATGTTGTTTTGTTTTGTGTTGTCCCAAAGTTCCCTTAGGCTTCTTCCTGCTTTTTAATTATTTTTATAGAAGCTGCTCTACTTGGGTATTTTTTTCCATCTTGTCTTCTAGCTCACTGATGCAGTCCTCTGCTTCTTCTAGTCTACTCTTGATTCTTTCTATTGAGTTCTTTACAGCAGCAATGCCATTTTTCATTTCTTTTTGGTTCTTCTTCATTTCCTCTTGGTTCTTACTCATATTGTTGAATTTGTCTTCCATTATTTTCAGCCACCTTATGACCATTTCTCTGAATCCTTTCTCTGGCAAGTTGCTTGCCTCTATTTCATTTACTTCTTTTTCTGGTGATGCCTGCTTTTCTTTCATATGTGGGCTGTTTCTTCATCTCCCCATGTTCTCTCTTCTCCAGGTGTCTTTTTATGTAGTTCTCTCTCTCCTGCCTTGACTTAAAGGCACAAAATACAACACAACCAGGTACAACACACAAGGCACTGAACAGAAATGTATTCATGATAGTAATAACCTCCAATAGAGGTGACACCAGAGAAAGGCAAATTAGGGGATAGGAGAGAAAGAAGAAGAGAAAAAAGAAAGAAAAAAAGGAGTGTCGAAATGAAATTGGGAAAAGAAAAAAATAAGAGAGACAAGAAAGAGACTAAGAGAGAAAAGGGGAACAAACTATATATATGGGGAGAAAAATCCAATAGAACAACCACTAATCCCAGCAAATGCCAGCCACAAGTACCTGGGGATTAATACAAACTATAACACCAATTAATATCAAGCAAGGCAAGGGAAAACAGAAGCAAAAAGCAAACAAAAACAAAGCAAACAAAAACAAAGAAACAAACAAACAAAAAAGAGTAAGCAAAACAATTTCACAAAAAAGCATAAAAATTCAATATAATCAACAATCAAGCAGACAACAACTAAAGGACAGGGAGAAAAACAATTTTTTGGGTAGTTAAGACAGTGAAGAGAGAGGTGTGTATGGACTTAGAGCAGGGGATTGGAAATTAGATATATATGTACAGTGAAATTTTAATAGGGGCTAAACAGAAAGAATAGGGTAAATCTAAAGCAGGAAAGGGGTAAGATAAACAGGACACCAAAAGGGGAAAAGTTAGGAAGAGAGTGATGGCATAAAGGTAGATTTGAGATAGAGTAAAATGATGCTAAAGGAATGATGAAAATAGGACGTAGAACACTAGTCCCAAAGTAAAATAAAGAGAAAGTAAAATGAGACTTAAAAAAAAAGGTAAAATAGTAGTAGTAATAATACTGATTAAAAATAAAAATGTAAAATCAAGTGAGAAAAAAAAAGAAAAAAATAGTTTCTTAAGTAAAAGATGCAAAAAATGAACACTAAAAAATAAAAAAATATATAATGTGCAGTAGTGAAGGTCATTCACTTCCTCTGTTGTTCTGTTTGGCATGCCTGTTTCTCAGTCTGGACAGTATTGCAGTTCCCTGCATTCTACTGTTCCTCAGTGTTGTAAGCCAGTCCTGATTTTTAAGCAGGCGGTGTCTTAATTTCTCGTATTCCTTTATTTTTGATTACACAAGAGTCAATTTTTGATTCAGCCCCTGGGTGGCAGTGTTTCTGGATTGACTTCTGGGTCTATATATGGCCTCTCTAGCCTGTGTTTATCCCTGTGGCACTCAATACTGGTTTGTGGGAGCGGGCTGCCTCAGAGCTGGCTCTCTGATGGTTACTCACAGCTCCGACCCCCAGGTTCCAGAAAAACAACTTTCCCCTGCAGTCTTCCAGGGTGTCCCCAACTGGGTGATCCTATGTATTGGGCTTAGTAATCAGAAGCAAGGATTTGAAGAGGAAAAAGCCCAAGTGTGCAAACAATGGGTCTGCGTGCAAGTCTAAGCAGCCGGCACACCTTTGAAATTCTTAGGCTGTCCCTACACATCAGATCAAAATTGGTTGATTTTTAGGGATCCCTTCTGTTAGCAGCTCTGAGGACCCCCTTCCACAGTCACGGGTCACGCCAGCCCCAACAGCCATGGATTTTTTTAGGCACAGACTTCCCTGGTCCTCCAGCTTTCGCAAAACG
This sequence comes from Corynorhinus townsendii, assembly GCA_026230045.1. Taxonomy (NCBI): domain Eukaryota; kingdom Metazoa; phylum Chordata; class Mammalia; order Chiroptera; family Vespertilionidae; genus Corynorhinus; species Corynorhinus townsendii. The sequence goes on from JAPDVU010000006.1 coordinate 129,557,613, forward strand.
TGCGTTTCTATCTTCTGCCGAGACCAGAGACCTCACCTTATCCCAGGTGAAATCTGATATTTCTGTGGTGGAATGAAGAGCCCCTTTGAATCCGCAAGTTTGCGCCAGTTGGGGACCGGTGTTCTGGGGCTCACAGCTGTTCGGTGTTTGCTGCAGTTGTGGATTTTCAGGCTTCTGATAAGCTCCACTTTCCCTATCAAGATGGCGCGGTCTCCGCGTTGGAGCACGTAGCTCCGGGAGGGGACCCAGCCACAGTGGGGGCTGCCCGGTCAGGGGAACCCCTTCTAGCAGTCCCCCACCTTCTCCTGGAGTTTAGCTGTCCCTTAACTTGCCAACAAACACTCCTTGTGCGACCCTCAGCTGTTCTTTCTTTCTGCTCCGGGACAAGGTTCGGAACACTTCTGTCTATTCTGCCGCCATTTTTCTCCTCCTGGGTAGTGTTTTTCAACAATATTTTTAAAAGTGCTTTTAGTTGGAGTTATTCTTTTTCTAGCATCCATATGCTCCATCAATTACTACTGTCTTACAGAAGGTAGAATATGGAGTCAGAGACTGCTGATCTCAGAGAGATTAAATAACAAATATACTGACATTAGGAGACAGAGAGAGGGGAAAGAAAACCATGCGCTTTGGTTATATCTAATACTAATACTAGTACTAATGCTAATAAATACTAATACTAATACAACAGTTGTTTGAACATTGACTGACATTAGTATCAGGCACAGAGACACTGCTCAATTAGAAATCAGGAATCTGAAGATCTGTGTGGTAGTGGCCATATCAACCGAAGCAGGCTGGTAAAATCATGATGCTAGTTTAGAAGAAGAAATTTCTAGAGAGTTAAAGAATGATATATTTTATTGTTTGTAATGTAAAGCACTTCAGCAAAGCAGTGTTGTATGTGTGTGCTCAGTTTTTATCTGTGGAGTGAGGGTGGGATATGGTTAGTTAAAATTTCAAACAACCAAATATGGAATACACATGCTGGTGAGCCCGTGAAAGGCTCTAATCAAATTCCCACTTTTCAGAGGTGTCTAATCCAAGCTCTCAGCTCTCTTCATCTCAGATCAACACCAGATGGCATGGTAATTAGCACGTTGGATATAGAAATGTTTTTTCATTGATAAAATTAGTTATATTCAAGATGTGTATGTGTTATTGGCTAGGTGTATTGGACTGGAGCTCCTGCATGGACAGGATTTCAGAATAGAGTGAACTTGATAGCCTGTATCCCTTGAGAATGGTCTCTTGGTTTAGGGTTTCAAACCCATCTGGTGCGAGTATACTCATTTGAGAGGATTCTTTGCCTGACTCCTACTGAGATAGCTGAATCCTGCCTCTAGCATCTTGTGGTCTTTTTTTTCTCTGCTTTGCATTAACCTTTTATGCATGATGCTGATAATTACCTAAAACTATAGAGAGCAGGTACTTAATTGAACCTATAGAACTAATTGCATTAGTATTTTTGTGGCTCCCTATAGTTGACTATGGCAGGATTTGGTCTGAAACATTCGTTTATGGCACTATTATAGTCAACATCAAAGTGGCCGGTGAGGAGACCTATTAAAGCTACCACTATTTACCCAAAATAATCCAATAATTGTGAATTGCCAAATTAGATCAGTTTGCAACCATCTGATATTTACTCCTCTGTATGACAATTTTCTGATTCCTTCATAGGTACCTGAGAAAATTTTGAAAAGTTAATGACTGAGCTTGGATTTCTTTATATAATAAGTAAAAAATAATATTCACCTCATGAGTAGTAATGGCTAATATTTTCTGAACAGTGTTATGAGAATTTATATATACATCTGCATTTAATCTCCAAATCACCTTACAAAATAGTTAAAAACTATTATCCCCATTTTTTTGGATGAGAGCATTGAGGCCCAGTGATATTAAGGAAGTATCTCATGAGTTCAAGGTCACACAACTAGAAGGTAATAGGCCTGATTATGAGCTCAAACAGTCTAGTTCTAGAGACCATGCTCTTGAATACAATCTTCTTTTAACTCTCTAGGTTAAATGAGATAATTTATGGGAGAAACATTTATTACACACACATAGACACACAAACATTGGTCAAATATGAATTGGTCCTAGAATAATCCAAAGTTCATTTATTAATTAGTCAAGCACTCATGCATAATGCATAAGTACTAGAAAACCACTCAGATAAACTTAACAAAAAGAAGATATTTATGGGATAATGGAAACTTCCTAATTAGGCTTTACTGTTCAACCTTATCACACATGTATTATATACATATTTACTTTGATTTTATTATCTTTAAAAGATCTTTTAAAACTTTATTCTAGAAAACAGTATTTTACAGTTGAATAATTCTTCAGGTATCTTAATAAAACTTCCTCACTCAGCAATGACTTTTATTCCAAAACATTTTCCAGATCTGTTAAGAAAAAACATCAACTTACCTTTTAGTTAGATGTTCCTATAAAGTTACCCTGACTTCAACTAATTATTGATTGGACCTTGGAAAGTATAATTGGAAGCAAGGTTGTCTGAATACTACCTTCAAATACTAATTTTCACTGACTGAAGTATTTTCTTGGCTGGATTTCATTGGAACTAGGCAAGAGATTAAAGAGCTTGCTTTTCTTTTATTTTTCTTTATTTCTTTTCTTTTTTTTTTTTTTTTGCATGAAGAGAAAATACATTTTTTCCCCTGGTTACATATCAGCTTTAGATAAGCCTTCTGAGATCAAAAACTGTACAAAGGATGTTAAAACATTGCTTCTCAGTTTTAAAGTTCCCACAGTGTGTTCAGTTCACCTAATGGCATCTCAGTAGAATGGCCAGGGGAGTATGGAGGAGAAATGAGATTTCATTCCGAGTTTTAGAGGCAAGAGGAGAGAATGTTTGTTCCATGTGTTCATTATCTGGAAAGCAGAGGATGGTCTGTTTGTCATTAATATTAACATGAATTAGTGTTGCTTACTTCCCATCGGAGCCCTCATGATAGAAAGTCAGGGTGGGCCAAACTTAGTCCCAAGAAATATGGGGAAATACTCCAGAGAAGCTATAGTCCAGCATTTGAAAAGAATAAACAGGAATAAAAAAGCAAAGCCTATGAGAATGGGGGAGAGGTCTTCACCTCTGCTGATGTATGGTCCAATTGTCGCACTGTCTATGCGGAGAAACAGAGGCGGAAAAATCTTTAACCAGCAGAGTAGATGGATTTTCAGTGTAAATTGAATGTTAAAACTTTAAAAAATTATTTTTTAAAGAAAGCACTAAATACCATGATTATCTCAGTTTTATAAAATCCTTTTAAAGGGATTTTAAAAAATAAGCTTTTCTTATGTAGAAATTTGTTGTGTTAAATTACATAAACTAAACAGGGGAACAATCTTTAACATACCAGTCAGTCAGAGACTCCAAATCTAGATAGTTAAAAACTGTAGAAATGAAAATAAGCAGTAACTTTAACAGCATATACTGTCTTAGTAATGGCTAACATTTATGATTGTAGTTACTGTAGATTAGCTATCATTTGTAACTTTACAGGAGTTATTTTATTCAATGAAAACAACCTTATTAATGTCCTCACTTCACATTTGAGGAAACTGAATTTAATAGCACTTAATATCCCCAAGATCTCATACCTAACTGGTGAAATTGGGACTTAACCAAACACATAATACACTTTCCCTTAGGTAGCATTCTTTTTGAGCGGACAACCTTTGTGAACTTTTTCCATGTTCTTACAGAGGATGGAGAACAGATGACTCCATTTCTGCAGTTTCCGTAGGGGAGGGAGACTGAGCACTGCCCTTGTATTAGAAGCCGGTCACTTCACTTCTATGGCCTGTGTCATGTATCCAGTAGGGAGTTGAATTGTCAAGTGAATTCAGTAAAGAAATGCTGTTGGAGGATCATTATAAATTCTTAACCTACTTATTCTAGAAATGAGGCAGATTGTGTAACTGTCATTTGAGCAATAAACCTCTCAATAGAGTCTGCATGTGAAACCTGTGAGTAATGATTAGTGCTTTGGAAAAGTGTTTCTTCAAAAGGTCCGAGCGTTGAAGTGGACTGGTAGATGGAGAGAGGGTCATGAGTGGCCATATGATATGCTCCTGGGCTTTTTGGATCGTTAAGAGGCATTGGTCCTTCTGTGCAGAACTCTTTATTTTGATTTCTTCAAATAGGTGAAAACCTCTCTTTAGACTGACATCAGCCTCTTTGTGTGCAAATAAAAAAGAAAAGCTATTTATGAGTAGAAGACAATGAAGAACATGGACTATGTTTAAATTTGCTAATTTTCAAACTTACTGTTTATTAGAAGCAAGCGAGATACTTCATATCTATTAGTTTTTTTAAAATCCTTATAACAACTTAGATATGTACCATATTTAACCCTTATTTTCTAGAAGACAAAAACAAAAGCACAATAACTTTCCCAAGGTCATAAACTTATTAAGAAGGAAATCACAGGCAGTTTGCATTCACTGACAACAGCACACCTTTCTAATCTTTCCCTAGGGCTGTGTTATATCTGGTCATTCCACAGAACATCTTACTACATCTTGTTGGTCTACTACATTGATGATATCAGGGTAATTGAACCAAATGAGCAAGTACATTGGGAGACTTTGTAGGCAGAAGGAAGGAGATGAACCCAATGCAGATTCAAGACCCCACAATATTAGCAAAGTTTTTCAAACTCTAAGGGACTGGGGCTTGCTGTGATAGCCCCTCCAAAGTAAAGAACAGATCATTTGCATCTTATCTATCTCTAAGAAAGAAGCACAATGCTTGGTAAACCCCTTAATCACTCTAGGGTTCTTGTAGCAAGGAGGCAATAGGAAGAATGGAATCATCACACTGCATCTGATCATCAGGAAGAGGTAGGGCTGCTGCTAGACCACAGGGCAGGAAAAACGTTTTGTATTTAGATGGTCTATTTGGACATATCCTGATGTTCCCATGCCCCTTAGTCATAGCCTGAGGAGACCATAGTAAGAGGGATTCAGGCACACAGAAATGAAGGTCTGGGTCATTCTACTAGGCAATCTGCCTAGTCTATGCTCCTGCTATCTCAATGGAAATGGCCAGGAGAATATGGAGGAGAAAATGTAAGTTCCTTTTAAATTTTAGAGGCAGGAGAAGAGAATGTTTGTTCCTTTGGATAGGAACTCCTTGCAAACGCTTTGGAAAGCAGAGGATTGTCTGTTTGTCATTAGAATTAGCATGAATTAGAACTTCTAGCCAAGGATGAAGGGAATTTAGGAAGGGCAGTAGAAAGGGGGATGCTGATTAACATTTATAGCTCCAAGAGCAGCAACAGTGGAGACTGTTCATTCCAGTAACATGTCTTTTGTGAGTTTTCCCAGAAAACAAGAACAATCAGAACACAGGGGAAACTCTTTCCAAATGGGGTATACTTACTATGAGAAGGAATGACTCTGAAAAATGCAAGGGGTAGACTGTAGTGGGTTCTGAAGTTCTCTACCCAGATTCCCAAGCTGATGATGGTTCACATCTCTGCCCCACACTGGTAATTTCACTTAGCCCAGGGAACTGCCTGGTCACAATGTTTGGGGCCCAAAGCTAGAAGACTTTAAGATTGGGCATGGCTCTGTTGCTGGGGTTTGGGGACATCTGGAGGCATCTGGGGTCTGGAAGTTAATGCTGGTTGTTGGCTGAGATCTTGACTGTCAGTTGAAACACATACATTCTTTGCATGGTCTCTCATATGCCTCTAATTTGCACTGAACAACATGGTAGGTGAGTTTCAAGAACTACCATCTCAAGAGAGTGAGGCAGAAATGCTTTGCATGTCCTGGTCTAATTTTAGAAGCAACATATCATCAATTCTGCTGGACTCTAGTGGTCAGCACTCACAGAAGTCCTCTGCTTCAATGGGGAGAAGATATAGACCCCACCACTTGATGGAAGTAATGTCATATCACAATGTAAGCCCATGGGGCTTTTGAAATAGTGTATCCATCTTTGGAAAATACAATCTGCTACATCAAGGAAGGGGAGAGAAACTCCTCCTCTTGCCTGTACATTCTACCTTCTCCGGCACAGCACTGTTGTATTCATTTTCTTGAAATAGTACCTTTAACAGAGCAATTCCTTGACAAAAACAAAACAATGTAAAACTATCAAAGTCTCTTTGCTAGTTATACTAGTGAAGTCCAAATTCCTTAAGGTAGCATTCAAGAGTCTCCAAAATTCAGACATGATCTCTTTACCCCTTCCTGTTACTTTCAGAGCTAGACTGTAGCTTATGGCCAGTTTACATAATTTATCATGGTCGTGCTGTGTCCTGAGCTTTTCACTTTTGTACCATTGTACATGCTTTTTTACTAATTTCAGAAGGTCACCATAGAGGTGCCTTCAATGTTTGTCCAATAAAATCCTACTCATCTTTTAAAACCTTTCTTTCTTTCACGTTCAAACCAGGAGTGATTACTCCTTTCTCCTTTCAAGACTACTGCAGTACCAGTTAAATACCGATCGTGTGTTCTTTGTCACACTGTGCTAAGCTACGTCATTTTGAGGAGAGGAAATGCTCTACTGAGATGTGGTTTATTAGTTAATGCTATTCCCAGTGCAAAGAGAATGTCTTTTCTCAGCAAAATTTAGAGGATAGCCATACTTTCTCTAATTGCAGTGCTTCAGTGAACTAGTTATTTATCACAGTATTCCTCTACCTTAAAACCCAAGTACTGTGTGCCGCTTAATTTCTTCCAGATTTCAAAATATTCAAAGGGATAACATCTCTTATGGATTTCCAGGGCACCCAGAATGGTAATATAGAGACACACAGCTATGCAACAGTGTTGATGAGCCACAGAGTGACTGTTCTGGAGTAATGTTAGTTGGAATTAGTGACAGAGATCAATTTCCAGGGAAGAATTTTCAAATATATCATAGATAGTCAGTTGTTCAAATGTATTATGCACGCATATGTACAAAAACATTTTTTCATTGTTATAAAATTGGTTGAGAAATATGAATTTAAACTGTTTAAGGTTTTTGTAGCTTTGCTCACAGGCTTTGTGACTGCCTAAGAAGTGTGTAGCGTGAGGCAGCATTTTTTAGGTCTATGTAGTGCACCCTAGGAGATTATGGGCCCAGAACACCATCTGAGAGCCACCTATGGCATGTAGAGAGGCAGCAGTGTTGCAGTGTGACCCTGCTGTCTGCAGTGGCTCTGACTCTGACGTTGCCTGGGGAGGATCTGACTCAGCAGGGCCAGTGAGTCTTTGTCCCAGGACTTTTGAATTCAGAAATGAAAGAGAATTGAGCCAATCTTGTGTGGGTGCCTGGATTGTGGCTAAACTATCACTCTCAGCCTTTCTCCCCACCATGTAAAGTGGAAGGAGATGGTTTTTTACCAAGTAAGAGAAGGATGAAACAGGGAGGAGAGGAAGAGAATGAGTCCTAAGAGCATTTGAGTCCTTGGATCTCGCTGACTCTGAGTGCACTCACATTCTTGAACTTAGGTTCCATGTGACATTCTATATTCCTTATAAACATTCTCCCCTTTCCTCGGTCTAATTATTTTCCCCGAACTTGCAACCGAAAGTATTCTAATTAAAATGCCATAAAGCCTTTTTTTTCTCAGAGCACTTTATGGGATTTATGTTAGAGAAAACTCATCTTGGGTAATGTTGCCATCAAATGGTAAAATTCAGAGAAAAGGGGAGGCTTCTCCAAAGATCAACCTGTGACAGATTGGACAAAATCTTGTTTCTCTGAATTCCTAATCTGTAGTACATTATTGGTTTTAATATTTACATGTACATGTTTTTAAATACAGTCACAACATTTCAGAGCTGCAGTGGTCTTGGGAATAATATTGTTGGACTTTTAAATTATACATATAAAGAAACAGAGGTCCAGAGAGGCCAATGTTTAATCAAAGAGCACACAGACAAATGGCAATTAGCTCACCCATACATTTTCTATAGATTGTAATGTCCTTCCTATACAAAGACGGTTCAGTGAATCTTTCCAGATCCTCCTTGTTTGCAGGAAGTGGTATGTGCAACTTTCTGGCACTACTCAAAAGCCCACTAGTTCCCTGAATCCCATGTCCTACTTCACACTAGCTGGATGTGGTGACAATGGCAGCAGCCACTTTAGGCACAGAAATGGAGAGCACAAGTTGAGATAACAGAGCTGCCCTGGCAACAGAGACCTTGGAATTCTACATGAGGCAGAAATAGACTTTTGCTCTGATCCATAGTGCTCTGGCTTTCTTTGTTACAGCTACTTATTTTATACCCTAATTCATACACCTTTAAAAATAACACCCTGTGAGCTTGTTGTAAGATTGAAACAGGTAAACAGAGTAAGCAATGGGGACACATAGCTGTTATTTTCATTTTTCCTGAATCTGGCCCCTTTTATAACTGACACTTCGATTCTGTCCTTGGTTTCTGAGCTCATCTTTGTCTGTTTTCCTCAGTAAGTCATTTTATCCATGCCAATAAATGTGGAATAGGGACACCCTACTCTAAGCCCATTCTAGATGTAGGAAACCTGGTTGGAGTCAGCCCTAATTGTCTAGGAAGTAAATTTATGGATTTATAGAGTTGATACCTGAATCCACATTTCATTCTCTCTTGATCTCAGAGAGAAATTAGTTAATTGTGAAGACTCAAGGATTGTGCTGTTTATTTTTTGTTCATTCTTCAAATTGTTGTGGCATGCATTACAATAAGAGTTCATGTTCCCATTTAGTACCTAGCCGGAGATCTTGGAATGCACAGTGAATCTCAGATATGGAGGTGAGAGAGTGATCTGCCTGCTTAATTCTCCAATAACCACCAAGAAGGATACCTTTTAGTGCCCAAAAGGAGCCATGATTTTTTCTTTCTGGGGTGGTGCCTGCCCAGAAGGTCATCATGGTCCATGATGATCAACAAAACCAAACTCCTGAAGTACCACCAGGACTTTCCTTTTTACCAGTGCCATCTTCAAAATATGCAGAGACTCTCTTGCCAACAAATCAGATTTCAAAAAGAGAAAGAGTAGTGAAGATGAAACGGAATTGGAAGGGACAGTGTATATCCTGTAATAAAGTTAGGTCATATTTTATTTTTTAATTATCAATGGGATCTAAAATTCCTTTGTACTGACAGGTGAGATAATCTGCCTTTTTTTTGTGTGATTGACTAATGAATGTCACACAGTGGTGATGACCAGGAAGACAGGGGCCTGGTAACTTCAACACAGAGGACGCTGGCTTTGCTCTAAAATGTAGTGGTTAGAGAACAATTACTGGGGAAATGCTTCCCAGTTGAGCCAAGGGAGATCTGGACAGGGATATATAAAGACATTATTAATTTGGATGAAAGTTTTGTTTTTGCCAATATATCTTTTATTTGGCTCCAGATAAGAGGATTGTTCAGAGCTTTTCAAAAGACCTCTAGTATGCTATTTATTAGAGAAACATTCATCTAATCAAATAACACTCACTTTATAGAGGAAGAAATATTCCTCTGCTTTGAGGGCCATAGGTCATACATTGGAATATGGCTTTGGTCACTGACAGTGCTGACATGATGAAGACTTTTTTTTCTCCTACCCTTATGGGGATTCTTTTCTGTAACCTCTGGCTGCATTAGAAACTTCGCTGCTTAACAGAAACAATTGTTCTTTGTTCTCACAGCCAAATGAAAGCTCTTGTTTTCCAGTCCAGTTCTGCTGGCAGGTTAGGTGCAATCAGGGGTGTCATCAAGAGGAGATGAGAATATGCAGAATACAACCACTGTTGTTTTTGGAGGCAGAATGCCCCCCTTTTTTGGCAAAGTCAAAGCTAAGCACATGTGAAAGCAAAGAAGGCTAAACTATGGATCTTTCAATATGATGGTTAATGCTTTGCACAAATGCAAAGTGATGTTTGAGAGCACCAACCTTTCTGACCACTTTCCTAAGATAGACACACAGGCAGACAGACATTTTAACATGTCTCAGAAACTCAGAGCTCAAATATGATGCATTAAGCACATCTGTAATCCTGACACCTGAGTGCTTGTATATTTGTGCAAGAATCTTTTACTTGGTATCTTCAGTAGAAATCCTATCCTAAAATGATTTGGGGAAGAAAAGTGGTGGACAGTATGTAGGGAAGTCTCATTTCCTGCAGGTCTTAGGGGTTTTAATGAGGTTGCCAACACACAGGGCTAGGTCTTCCATTCTCCACTGCACTTCATTTTCTGTCATATTGATTATCCTGCTGCTCAGGTCATACTCTGGTTCTGAGGTCATTATTCAGGAACCATCTCTGTTAAAGTGCAGTGATGCCTACTTTCTTGTACCTAATAGTAAAGACATTAAAGGACAAGCTAAAACCTGACTCGACAATATTGTCATGCCTAAGAGATACTGTTATATGCTGTGTTATGAATGTCTTCAAAGATACATGGATGTCACAAATGTGGAGAAGAGAGGACAGGCTGAATTGGTTAGAATTCTTGAATGAGAACTGTTCAGGGATCCATTAGGGAGAAAGCAGTGTCATCAAGGAACTCCTGGGAGAGGAACTCTGAGGGAGAAGGAAGAGGCCTTCCTTGTAAAGGTAGCAGGGTGTTCGAGGACTGAGAAAAGACCTGCATGAGAACTGAGGGAGGGAGATGAGTCTCTAGGGAATTGTTAGGCAAAAGGATGTTCTCAAACAGAAATATTTCAAAAGCATATCTAGCCGTTGAGGGTAAAAAAAAAAGGGAACATTTTATTTTGTATTTCGAAAGGAAAGATTTGACTTTTAGTGAGAAGTCTGCATTTCATCTTAAAGGAAGAATACATCTTCAGCTTAATTATTCCCGATAGGAAAAGCTTCTGTGTGTGAATGTGTGTGAGTGTGTGTGTGTGTGTGTGTGTGATTTTGATTTGTGCATTAATATACACTGAACACATGTTTCAGCAAAGTTCTTTCTGGCATGGCAGATATATATGTAGACAGTATATTCAAGCTCCCACAATCTTTAATCTAAGTTCATGGTTGTAATAAACAATGTTCAGTTGGATTGAAGCAAAAATTCTGGTGGTCCCCAAAATGCTTCTGGGAAAGCACTGCTTCATGAATTATTGTGGAGTCAGCATTGCCAGGTCCACTAGTTCTGCTAAGGAAAGTATCATATGCTTTCCTTAGAAAAAGAACGGCCTCAGGAATCAGGTACAAGTTCTGACCATGACATTTTTATCTATTGAGTGGATCCAGTGATACCTGTTTGGAGGGCTTGTTGTGAGGATTAATTGAAATAATGCATATTAAAGTGCCTTTAGAAGGATTAGATTTCTATGCAAATGAATGGCACACATACCAGTTGTATATAAGTTGTATATTACGATATGTCAGAGTCTCTGGGAGAGCATGTATGTAATATTTATACTAACCTTCAAGTCCAGGACTGGAAAAATGTGTTCTGGCAGATGTTCTCAGATAAAATGATGTTTTTGTGAAAATTTATATAAAATGTTCAGCTGATGGAGGATTAAACATAAAAAAGACAGTATAATAGGTTTGCCCATGGTGAAAAAGAACCATTTATTAAAGTTTGTGTGTTATTTTAGTCAGGTATTTTAGATTGGGTAATGGGAGTTTCAGAAGAGGCTACTAAACTATGTACATTTTGATTTTTTATACTAGACTAGAGGCCCAGTGCACGGATTCATGCACCAGTGGGGTCCCTCGGCTTGGCCTGCAAACATCCCCTGAGGGTTCCCAGATTGCCAGAGGGTGCAGGCCAGGCTGAGGGACCCCACCGGTGCATGATTGGGGCCAGAGAGGGACCGCAGGAGGGCTCCAGGACGTCTGGCCCATCTCACTCAGTTCCAATAGGCAGGATCCCAGCAGCAAGCTAACCTATCAGTTGGAGCGTCTGCCTGCTGGTGGTCATGGAGCATCATAGATACCAGTTGAATGGTTGAACGGTCGCTCAGGCCTTTATATATATAGATTCCATTAGGACTTAAGGCATTTTACAATAAAAGCACAACTAGAAAATGGTAAATTACAAGTAAAAAATGGAAAAAAAATTGAACAAATTAAATAAGTAGTAAAAACTGAAGGAGAAAAATAGAATGCATATAGCTAGGGTTTAGAGCTATTAGGGTTATATCACAATTATTATGCAACTGTTTTAACTTTCAAAGTAAATGTAATAAATGTTTTTTAATAGAAAATGTTAAAACACGGAAAAGTATAAAATGAAGAGTGAAAGTGTCCTAATAATTTCTCTAGCCAGAAGTAACTGTTAACATTTTGATACATATCATTCCAGCATTTTGCTCTTTACTAGTATAAACCTAATTTTTTACATACAAATTTGAGCTCATATACTACGTATTGCTTTGTTCACACTATGGTATATTTTAGCATTTTTATGCCCTCGTGAGTTCTTTGAGAACTGATTTTAAGTGGCTGCATAACTATTGTATGGGTAACCATAATATACTCAGCCAGCACCCCAGTATTAGACATGGATGTTGTCTCCAAGATTTTGCTATTATAAATGATGCTGCTCTCAACATATTTGTGTGTAAATCTTTGTGTGAATCCTTAAAAACTTCAAGTCCAGGACTTGGAAAAAATTATTAGAAGACAGTAGAAATTTTGAACTGGTCAAAATCTGATTGGGTCAAAATTTTTGTGCTTCCGTTTCTTGATGTGAAAATTAAGGATTATAATAGTACTTTCCTGACATGCTTGAAGGCCCTGGGGTTCTCACTGTGCCAGATCACAAAGGATTTAGTCTGTAGCCCACAACACTGGCCCAAAACAAGACTACTCTGTCCTTCAAAGCCTTGAAACCTGGCGTTTACTTGGCCTCCTTATGGATGAAATTCTCTTCAGGCATCTATTTCTAGAATAGGGAGGTTTCATCCATGTTGCATATTTTCTCTGGCAAGTAATTTTCCTCCTTAGTTAGCTTATCTAGAGTTTCCAAAAATTCCTCAGCTGCCTTCACACCAGCATTCCCAGACTTACCACTCACTTTTACATTATGGAATGAATAATCATTCTTAAGTTGTTTAAAGTACCCAGAGCTGGTAGTAAACTCAATATTGCAGTCAGGCCCAGCCTTTTTTTTAAAACATCAGAAACAACCTTTTTGCTTTGTCTATGATTTTCTGACAGTACTATGCTTCAGTGTCTGGTCTTCAATCCAGGTCATTGGATGTTTCTCCATGTCTGATATAGGCCCTTTGTGAATACTAGTTAGTCTCATTGTCTTCAATGAAACAGACCCTTAAAAGCTAGTGTCATTTTGTTCTTGTTCTTCAAGGTCATAGATATGATGAAATGGGATATCAATAAACATCACTATTTAGTGGAGATCAATAAACACCACTATTTTTTTCTTCGTTGTTCTGAATCATGTGTAATTTTGTTTCTAGTTCAGTCACTCGATGTGGACTCGTATAGGCAACATTAGCAGTGGATTTTATATGTTTACGGGTCATAATGAACCAAACAATACAAGATTAAATTAAGGATGAGAGAAACTGATACAATAAAGAGATCAGGTAAACAGGAGATGTATGAGGCTACTGCGGGCATAAAAGTGCATACTGTTTTATAAGTAAAGAGAGTATACTCTAAAACAATGATTAGAAGTATAGTATAGTAAATACACAAATCATTAACAGTGTTTATTATCATTACCAAGTTTTATGTACTGTGCATAATGGTACATACTGTACTTTTATGCAGCTGTCAGCACAGTAGGCTTGTCTACACTAGCATCATCACAAACATGTGAGGAATGTGTTGTACTACAACATTATGAGAGCTACCAATCTTATTGGACCACAGGGATTTTTCAGCTCCACTATTCCACTGTAATCTTATAGGACCACCATGGTATATGTGGTCCATTGTAGACTGAAAGGTTGTTATGCAGTGTATGACTGTACATCATATTGTCAGAATCTTGGAGAATATTTATCCTACTTTCTATGGTGTAAGCCAAGTATCAATATCATACAAAGGTGATTAAGAAATATGTTTCTACTCAAATTGTGTTTGATTTCTCAGGAGGATTTGTGACCTGCTCTTACTCTGGCAGTGGTATTAAGTATCAGGTATTGTATGAACATCAATAACTGAAAATCTTTATTGATCTCATACAGAATATATGGTCCAAGCCTGAGGAGAAATCAATAAAACTTTCAAATTTTCTTATATAATTCTGAAACAACTGTGACTCCAGATCATAATGTGTTATACACTTAAAAGAGGAGTAGCTGAGCTTGAACTCCTGTTCTTCTGCTTGAAAAGGTTGGTCTCTAACCCCAACTATACTCTGAAAATGTTAAGGAATAAGCTGATGCAGAGTTTCCATGTGGTGCTCAATAAAGTAACAGATTCATAGTTTGGGGACAGTGAGGACTGTCACACAGGTATGCTTTCTTCTAAACGCACATTGCATGTGTGGTTAATTCCAATCTGTTTAGGATTTAAATATTCTTTACTTGACTCTAGTGTAAGCTTTCTGAAAACAGTTACCACATCTTATACTTGTCTTGTGTCCTGGACATTGTTAACAGTATGGGACACCTGTTAAGTGGTCAACAAACCTGTCGACTAATCCAAGTTCTTTTGCAATTGTTTGCTACCATTTTAAGTGAAAAAGTAATCATGGGAACATGATTTAGATACCACAATTACATCTTTATTATTATTATTTCTTATTTACTTATTTTTATATTATTTATTTTATTATTATTTTTTCTATCACCATTTCCCTCCATGTACCCTCTTCCACCTCCACCTCCACCCTCCTCCTCACAGTCAAACACTGTTGTCCATGTCCACGAGTTTTCTTTCTTTATTTTTGCCCAATCCCCTCACCCCCCAACAGTCCTCTTATTCCCCTTTATGGACAAACATTTTTTATCAACATAAAAACCTGAAATTATTACTATTTTTAAAAAATGTATTTTTTCTAATTTAGAAATTGAAAACCACACAATTTATTTGAAAAGAAGAATTTATTACAGATTAAATTTATCTCTCTTCAGGTTGATTGAAAGAAGGAAACTATAGCAGTGGTATAGCAGGAAGATTGGAAATCTGAATTCTAACTTGAGGTTTTCCAGAAACTACAGTAATAAACCAAAGACCTTGAATAAATGTGTGTGTGTGTGTGTGTGTGTGTGTGTGTGTGTGTGTGTGTGTGTGAGATTGGGTAGGAATATGGTTGGAGAATATGTTGGATAATGCTTCTAAGTTCCCTTCCACTGTTAAAATTTGAATTCTAGAACACCCATTTTGTATTTAATGAATGTACAAAGGCATTCTATGGAGGTAAATTTCTGAATTTATTATTTTTAAACTCTTTAACTGGCTCACATCACATATCTACTTGGAGATGTTTCCTCTTTTCAAAATGGGAAGATTGAACAGCCATTCTGTCTCACGGGATTGTTGTAATCAATGAAGTTCACACATATGAACCTTTAAGAAATAGTTAAGATATGAATAGCAATGTTTTTGTTGCTATTACTATTTTTGCACTTACAACACACACACACACACACACACACACACACACACACACGTATTTAAAGCAGTTGGCCCATATTTTGGGTCAGGTAATATAAAATCCTCATATTCTGCCTACAGCCACCAGACTTATCGTGGACTGTACCTGGAAGGTATACAAGGTAGAAAATTTCAGTGTGTGGTTGCTTGTAAGCACTGAACAAACCTGTTCCCACCACCTAGTAAATGTTTCTGAACAGATTGTTGAGCTACTATCAGCTGAGTTTCTGACAATTACTCGGAGCTTCCAACCCCATTAATTATGTATTCAGAAACACAGCACTTGGCACCTTAAGAACTAATTATTCCCAGTTCCTAATCTTAATTTTTCAGTCTATTGTAATTTCTTCATTATGTCCAAATTGTCTGAGTAAGCAGCTTATCTCCCAATAGCTCCACTTGTCTAACAGATGTTCTCTCTAAACAGGCGTTGGCACTTCCTAGTCATCCCTGTTCGAAGAGAATAAGTTAATCATGTGGAAAGCTTTAGAGGGAAGTGTAATTTCCTCTGCCCAAATTAATGAAAATCAAATCAATATTAATGAAAATCAAAGCAAGCAAATACATTGCAGTAATTCTGACTTCACTTCTTTCTCTCTTCATCCCTTTCCCTCTTCTACTTCATTCTTTCTTTTAAAAATATTTTTTTCCAGTTTAAACTAATAGAAGAATTAAATCTGTAATTAAAAACGTGATTTAAAAGTGTAAAAATTATGCTGAAATGTTCTCTTCAAGTGTATATAGTCAATCATAATGGTAAAGTTCCAATAGCATAAAATAATATAAAGTTAGTTGAATAGATAGTTCTCTTTACACCTCCTTAATTTGTGTGAGAAAATTACAACAGATACTGAAAATAAGAGATTTTCTATGAAGTTTTGGAATTTTGCAATTATATACACTTTGTTTAATGTCACAGGATGAAACAAATATAACCCTAAATAACTATCTAAGGTAACTTCCTCATTTCTGGATAGAAAACACTAAAGTTCTGAAAAGCTAGTGATTTACTAAATGATACAAACCAGTTTCCAGATCTGTAAGGAGAACACACTCGCTTCCCAGGTGTTTAAAATTTTTATTTAGAAATTGGTGAATGAAGAGAATTGTTCATTTAATATTTTATCATTTCCCTGGTCCCAAGAAAGGTGCTGAACACATGGTATATTTTCATTAAATATTAAAAAAAATAAATACGTGTTTGTTTCATTGAAAACTTTCTAATTGAGAGGTACTACTGAATGGAAATTATGGGTGAGAGTTCAGGTGGTATAACCATGTCGGTTCAAATTCTGGCTCCTCCACTCAAAAGCTGTGTGATCTTGGGTGAATAGCCTAAACTCTCTGTGCTTCTATTTCCTAAATTTCTGTAAAATGAGGATAGCAATAGGATCTGCCTCACAGATTTTTATGAAAAATAAAGTACTTGCAACAATGCTTGGCTAACACATAGTACACACTAAAAAACATGAGCTATTAGTCTTGAGTTATGAACCAATAAAACATATTTTGTAGGAATGAAGGTGTCACTTTCCTTTAGTAAATGTGTTATATTTAAATCTAAACATAAACATAAAATGGAGGTTATGAGGATGGGTGAGTGGGGGTTATTTGATTATTTATTTACAAATCATTATTGGAAAAATAAAGACCTATAAATAAATCTTTATTGGAAAAGCCTTTAAATCTCTAACTGGAGAGCAATTTTTCAAAAATTAATCCTCACCTGAGGATATTTTTTTCCTTTGACCCAGGGCCAGTTTTGCTGTCTCACACATAGTTTCCTCCCTAGATTTTGCACGTAAAAAACTCTAGTAATGCTCCAGAGCACAGCCTGCTGTAATGTATCCATTTTTCCTCTCAGGCCCCTGTGCTTTGAGGTACACTCATGCACAATGAAGGAGCTTGCACATATCTTGCAGCATCTTCCTGTTAGCCTGAGAGCAAGCACATCTGAGAAAAGCACCCTCAGAGTAAGCTCTGCCTTGGCCGGCTCTGTGAGATTGAGTGCCTGAGGTCGGAGCTCACCAACACCTGTATGCTTCTGAGCAGATTTGGCTACGGGAGGCCACGTCTGTATTTTACATTTTTTAAATGAAGCTCTGTCGTAGGTAAAGGGCAGTAAAAAATGTGGTTAGTCAGTAATCTAAACATTCCTATTAGGTAAGAGTACTTGGACAACAGAGGCTAAGGCAGTCAGAGACCTGAATCTAGTTGCTTCTCCTCTTTGTGGAAGAATGCATAAAGGACATCTTTGGAGCCAGCCATTTGAAGGGACCACTAGAATATTTCTCATCAGAACAAAAGTAGGCTCTCTCCCTTGCATTTGCCTATAGAATTTAGTGAAGAATAATAATGAAGACAACAACAACAACACACACACACACACACACACACACACACACAGTGAAAACAGTGTCTTCAGCTGACTATTAAAATCTGTTGTTAATCTAGGGCAGTGGTTGGCAAACCGCGGCTCGCGAGCTGTGGTTTGCCACTCTGTTGACTAATGAGTTTGCTGACCACTGGGATAGGGCCTTAATCACAAGAAACAACAACAGCCTGTAATTATTGGAATCGAGAGTCTAGGCCAGTGGTCGGCAAACTCATTAGTCAACAGAGCCGCAGTTTGCTGACCACTGACCTAAGGCACTTTAAAAAGTGAGGAGACATAGCTGCCTGCTGGGTCTGCCAAGTGGTGTCCAGACACTGCAGTAGACTTATCAAGTTTGCAGAAAAAGTCACCTTGGACCAGGTTTTCCATGAGTTCCTGTTTCTCTTATTATTCTGGACCCTTGTCTGGTCTTTCGGTGGACCTCCATACATCTTTTGTCATTTAGGCCAATTCTTCAATCTCACCTTCTTTCTTTTCTGGGGAAATGTCAGTGATTTTATCTCCTGTCATATAAACCTCTTTTGAGAAATGAATTTTAGGTGTTATTTACACATATTATACTTGATTGTTTATTATCTTTTGGTATTCATTTCAGTTTGATTTCTATGTCTTTGGATGAATTAGGACATTAAGGACCATTTAGAGTATTTTTCCTGAAAGTCTTAAGCACCAGATTTCCTCCTATCTAGGAGGGGTAATAGCAGTACCAAAAATCTTTATTTTTAAATAATTGCATGCTCAAAATGAACTATATTCTAGATTAAAGACTCAGGAAAATGGAGTGGAAACTGACATATGAATTTGGCATCAAAACATAGGCTAATATATGTATATATTTTTTAGTGGAGATTGACAAAAAGAAGGTTGTTTCTTAGAGTTTATTGTGGTTATTCAAATTTAGTTGAGAATATTATTGGACTCTGTAAAATATAAATGATACCGAGTATATGTACTTGTAGAACCAGAAGGCATGCTATCACATTTCAACCATCTATACATAGGAAAAAATATGAACTTTCAAGGAAGCTTTCATGTGAAAAAGCAATTTGAATGAACAGAAAGATGATTGACTAGAGGAGGCTAAGATTAAAGGAGCAATAGTATACCACTGTTTCATCTTTCATGAAAGATCATTAAAAGATATTTAAAAAAATCAAAATTTGAAGTTAAATTTCTTAATACAACTTGGTGATATAGATTCTTCAGGTACTTTCTAGTCTATGGGTAAGTAGGATATCTGTAGATGTAGCCTTCACACTTGTGAAGATATAAATATGTCTAAAGCTTGAAATCTTCCTGGTAGCTCTGATAGACAATGGGAAATACTCCAAAGGACAGAAGTTACAAGGCTGCTTAACTTATATGAAGAAGTGACTTAGGTCCTGGGATAACCTGGTTCCCATTTCCCCCTCTTATTCCCATATTATATATCAATAAAGAAGGTGTAGTTCATGATTCAATTAGGTAGGGTCCCTTCCAGTGGGTTTTAGTGTCCAAATAAATAGGTTTCCAATTAGAGTGATGTTGTTCATTCACAAAAGGAAAATAATTTCAAGTAGGAGCATGTGTCTGTGCAAACTCATACCACTGATATACATGAAATAACAGGTTCAGTTCACACGTGTTTTTTATTGCCACACAGGGATACAAATGAGAAAATTAGGCTCTAAGACTTGATTAAAGTTTCAATATATGAGCATTTCAAAAAACATGCCCACAAAACAACGTTCTGACATTCTCCCCTGGCTTTAATCTCAGGTAGTAACATGCTTTCTCTATAGCACACAAGCTTGATGCTGTTAGTGCCACAAGCTCTTCCCATGTGGTATAGATCTGTCTCATTACTCTGAAATGTGTTCTCTTGCATTCCAAAGTCCTTCCTATATTTTCTCTGAAGAAATAATTTCTAATTTGGAAACCCCTATAGGTGGAATCCGTATATCGTTTTTACTATTTGGTGGGGAACAAACTCTCTCTTTTGGATACTGGATAATAATAGATTTTGTGGGCATGACAGCAATATGGCCAGATTCTCTGTGAAAATAATTGCTTTCATGCTGTTATTTGAAAGAAGAATAATAGTCTTTGTTATTAAAGAAATTGCTTCTTTTCATCAGAAACCCTGATGTATCTAATTGAGACCCTGGGTATTCCCTCTGTCCATGCTGAGATTCTGCCTCTAGCACAGATGCTGAAGCCACAGATGTCCACTACACAGATCAGAGCATCCTTTTTCAGATGGTTTTACTTTCTAGCATAAGAACCGAAGATATGATCACAAAGAATGAAAACTTTTCTTTGTGTAATAGTTTAGAAATGGAGAAGCATTTCTGGCTAAGATGGCATTCTACATTTTGAGCATTTTTATGGGGGATGAGATGCAGATTGTCACTGATTATTCATAAAATGTCCTTAGAGAAGAGTTTAATAAGCACAGTGTTCTAGAAAATGCAATTTTGGAAGGATCTCACAGCCTGGCCACATGTTACATATTAAGGAGAATTAATGAGATTGGAGATAATTTTTGCTATGGTGTTACTGCTGCTTGTAAGTGCAAGAGCTGGAGGGTATGTGAAGTAAATATTTCTTAGTTCATATGGTGGTGCATGATGCATTATCTTGGCTCTCCCCACAAAGTCATAAATCGATGGAATGAGCTGGAAAAAAAATCCAAAAGAATTTTGATAGGGTAAGTACTCATTGGGGGCCATTCTTGACCAAATGACTACTTGGCTGTGTTATCTGAAGACTATCACATGATCTCTAATTACTTCAGTTACTTTATAGGTCAAGTACAATCCAGTCTATGTCTACCTGGCATCACTGCAACTATTTAAAATCATTGCACTGTCTCTTAAAATCAGTTCAGCTGATTTTGTTTTTCTTTGAGTAGACAGGTTTGTTTGGGTGTTGTATAGACAAAACCTCATTTATCAGCAGTAAAACATCATCCATTTAAACTCTACTGATTCATAATTTGTGTTATTTTGACTTGGGTGGATCTAAAGTTTATCTTAGTACAATCTGTTAAAGACATTAATAAAATTAGTATGTTAATAGTATAAACTTCATGAGACTGTAGAGGAGATTGGATCAAGATGGGGAAATGAGCACATGATCCTCAAGTCTCTAAGTTAAACAGAGAAAATATTAAAGATTTTAAAATAATAAGTCTATAATAATATTATAAAACAAAATGACCACTATAAAGCATATGAAATGAGTTACTGACAAAATGATAGTCCCAAAAGTGCACAACAGAATAGTGCAGTACATGGGGGATCTCTAGGGGACCTCTACATTTGAGGACTTCGAAGCCAAGGGACAGAGGAATGCCTGAGGGAAAGTCAGAGCAGTTAATTGGTGTCACAGTGCAGGCGAATACTCCACAGCCAATTTCAAAATTACAAACCACTGACTCCATCCCCTTACCCCCCAGCCCCTGAAATAGTGAGTGTGAGGATTTGGGTCAGAGAGGAGGACTGGCCTTGATGCCCTAATGATGCCCAGATATGGTAGAAAGTCTTTACTCCGATAAAGTGATTTGCAGGTACTTCCTTGTTGGCTAGATTGTCCTTTCCCTTTCCCATGGTGGGTACAGATCACAGTAAAGAGAAACACTATTTACAAACAGGTGAACGGGATTATAAAATACAATCATAAGCATACCACTGAGAACCATCATGCATTAATGGTGATGAACTAAATAAAGATAACACCTGAAAAAAGAGATCCAATTAAGGACACAGAAAAGGGCTTTGGAATAAGTATAAATAATATTCCCAGTGGAATAAGAAACTATATCTCATTCATAAAACAATAAGTCTTGAAGATGAAAAATAATATAACTGATAAAGAATTGAGCCCACCCAGTCTCGCTCAGTGGTTGAGCGTTGACTCATGAACCAAAAGGTCACTGTTCAATTCCTGATCAGGACACATGACCAGGTTGCAGGCTCAGTTCCCAGTAGCGGGTATGCAGGAGGCAGCTGAACCATGTTTCTCTCTCATTGATGTTTCTATCTCTTTATCCCTTTCCCTTCCTCTCTCTCTAAAGTCAATAAAAGCATATTTAAAAAAGAATTGAATAGACAGATTTAATACATACCTGCATAATTCAAGCAAGAATTAATGAGCTGTAAGATTATGCAGATTAATTCTAGAATATAGCATAAAAGGATAGAACATATGAAAGAAGAGCAATAAACAGAAATTTAATTATAAATGTTATAGAAGTTCTGAGAGTGAGAAATAATGAAAGAACTGATAAAAAATGTTTTGAGATGGAGATAGATATAAGCCTTCAGATGGCCTACAAGTGTGGAGCTAGGTGAATGAAGAAAAACCTATATATAAATAGATCTATTGTGGTGAAATTTTAAAATAAAAGATTCAAAAAGTAAAAAAATATATTGCTTAAGATAAATGGAAATCAGGTTAACATTAGACTTCTCATAGGCATTGGAAAACAGAAGGAAATAAAGAAGTAGTTTCTTAGTTTATAGGGGAAATATTTTAAAATTCCCAATTATATATTCTTAAACTAGTTTATAATTTATGAGGATGGGCATATGAAATTTAAGCACAGAAACTTTATAAAAGAAATATTAAAAACTTGTTTAAGAAAAGTAAAGAAAACCATAAATAAAATCGAATGATGTGGGATATAGAAAAAAATGATACTAAATAATAAATTACTTAAGTAATGTAAAAATTGTAGTCATAATTACTTTAAAAAGATTCATTTAGTGCATACTCTTTTCCAGGTACTATTTTAGAACTACTCATTGATAGAATGTTAAATGTTCATGTTACTAATATAAGGATGGATATTGGAAGACTAAATATAATATATGTACATCTCCCAATTCATCAAAGGAAAAGAATAAAGTGAAATTTAATCAGTCTAACAACAGCCAGAAAGGGACAGGAGAAGAAA
The DNA here is from genome assembly GCA_026230045.1 of Corynorhinus townsendii. Classification (NCBI taxonomy): domain Eukaryota; kingdom Metazoa; phylum Chordata; class Mammalia; order Chiroptera; family Vespertilionidae; genus Corynorhinus; species Corynorhinus townsendii. Next base: position 129,580,489 of record JAPDVU010000006.1, read on the forward strand.
CCAGAAGCAAGGTTTATTATCTTATATAATAAAAGGGTAATATGCAAATTGATCTTAATGGTGAAAAGACCAGAATGACCGCTCAACCAGTCAGTATGAGGAGCACTGACTTCCTCTTGGCCCTCCTCCCTGACCAGCAGGCTCCAATCACCCGATGATAAACAAGGAACCAGGGATGGGTGGTGACGGGGGGGCGAAGCCGGCTGTGGGCAGCTGGGGAAGATGGCCCTGATCACAGGCCAGGCCTAGGGACCATACCGATGCACGAATTTTGTGCGCCTGGCCTCTAGTCTAGATATATAAAAGCCTAAGTGACCTGCTGACTGGCGACTGGTAGCTATGATGTGCAATGACCACCAGTGGGCAGACAGTCAACACAGGAGCTGCTGAGCGACAGCAACTTTGCAGAGTGTCCTCTCACACTCCGGGATCCCTCAGGGGATGTCGAACTGCTGGTTTTGGCCCCATTCCTACAGGTCAGGCTGAGGGACCCCACCTGCCAGAGGGACCCTGCTCACTCTGCAGACACCCTTCAAGCCCTGGCACTGTCCCAGATGTGGAGGCTGGGGAGGGACTGCTGAAGGTTGGCTCCAGGGCATGTCTGGCCCATTTTGCCCAGTCCCATCCCGCCGGTCACCTTCTAATTAATTTCCTTTCAATGTGCACGAATCCGTGCACCAGGTCTCTAGTTAAAAAAATAAAACAAGGTGAAGGAACAAGTTCAAGTATATTAAAATATAGTCATCATTATATTAAAGTTATAATCATGTGAAAAGATTAAATTCTCCCACTTAAAGGAGAATTAAGATTAGGTTAAATAAGGAGAGATCAGGTTATTTGATACATCTGACTCAAACCTTATCAACTCTCTCAGGGTATCTCTACGAAATCACTAACACAGCTTTGTGCAGTCTAGAGAGAGGCATGACTTAGAAAGAATTGCAGTGTGTTTTTTGCCAGATGGAGTTCACTGCAATCCGATGTATAAAGATACGTAGTACATAGAGAGTCCAAGAAAGTGTTTGAGAGAGCTACAAAGTGTCATTAGCATGGATTAAAAGAGAAGTGACAGTTCAGGACTTACAAGGACTTTTTGATACTCCAACTTCCTACTGTCAGGAATCCAGTGGAGAAAGCTGCTCATCAACCAATGATGGCATATTCCTCAATGCCCTCTTCAAATATAGCCGAGGAAGAGGAAGGAAAATCCCAGAGAGTAGAGCCAATAGCCAAGGAAAACTGTGGCTGGGAAGTTTCCTCCAAGAAGCAGGACTTGGGCCTCATTAAGAAACATTTTCTATCCCAGGTAGAGGGATGTATCCACTGTGATTTGAAATGGCCATAGACAACATTATTATTTGTTCTTCAAAATCCCCCTTTTGAAATGGCAACACTCCTTGCAGTTATCCCATTCCCATTGTTTATGTTGGATGTGTGAAGAAGGGGGGCAGAGTTCTTGAGATCAAGAGTTCAAATTCTGAAAGCTTTCCCCCTGTTATATTGTTTGAACTCTTTGAATCCCCTTTCCTAAGAATAAAATGGGAAGAGTAATATTAATACTACTTTGCATATCTGTGAGGATTGAAAAGGCATTGATGAAAATGTTTGTATATTGGAGGGTGCTCAGTAAATGATAACTGCTACAGCTCTTGCTTTTCCTGATGGTGTTGTTCCTCTCCCGGAACTTCCTTGGATAATCAGCCCCTTGCAGAACAGTACTTGGTTATTCTGTATAAGCTGTTCAAGTAGATGACAGTAATATGAGTCTTCTTTAGTGTAGTAGTGCCCAGTGCCCAAATAATGACAACCAGACACTTGAAGGTTTCAGTTGTCAATCATTTATTCTTGGGGGAAAAATGAAATTTAAAGTACTTCTCAATAAGAATAATTTTTATGGAGACAGTCATTTGGAAACTACATTGTCATTGCCAATGAGAACTAGAGGAATTTGAATCTGCATTTTTTTAAAACTATAGAACAAATGCTTCTGATTTATTAGGACCAGTCATGAAATTGTATTATCATAATTATCCAACATAATTCCAAGGAGTGTACTCAGCTATATGTTCCTCAGAAGGCTGCGTGTCCTGTTTTCACAGCTGGCATATGTAAAATTTTGTCAAATTCCTTGTAACTTTATTTCTTCTCCTTTTTCCATTATTTGCACTCTAGGCAAGATATGCTATGGAGCTCAAACTCCAGAATGTTTTTGTTCAAAAGAAATCCCTGAAAGCCCAGCATGCCAAAATTGCCTTCTCCTTTGAACTCTGGGGGATTCGCATAGACGGTGCAATGTGAAAAGAAGCATCTATTTTTCAGGAAGGTAGAAGATTTGCCCAAGATTTATGAGGCTTTGCTTTTTGAGATGAGACCTGATAAAGGCTGGGGCACCTCTGGGAAACCACCCGTTATGTCTACTCAACACTGTGCTGGCAGCTGTAAGGTGTACAGAAGCATGAGGTACCATGATTTCCATCTTTAAATAGCTTCCAATAGAGATAAGTTAAAATAAGAAATACTTATGCAAAACTATGATGTAATACTGTGTCAAAACAAGTAAGTGTGCTTTAAAATTCAGAGAAGTATACAATGAAGGCTTGGAAGAGAAGTGAAGTGTCAATTTAGTTGAGCTATCCATAATGTTCCAAGTTATGGGAAGATCATGGGCAAGGAATAGGGAAGTGGGGGAGCCTGCTTTGTGAAAAAGTGAACAGATCAGAGTCTCCAGAACAGAGGGCTGCGAAGCTAGGGAAATTCGTCTGGATAGTATGTCTTGAGAGTCACTTACAGGTTCAGAATTGATTTGGAGAAACTTAAGGAGGAGAGAGGATGGAGTGAAAACTGCAATGGTGTTGAAAGCAGGAAACCTAGGATCAAATTTATATTTTGCCTCCAAGTAGCTTAATGAATGAGAAGACTATAGGATCTTTCTTCTTATGGATCTCAAGACTAGCAGCAAACGCATATATTTAAATAAAACATTCTCTGATAAAAACATATTTAAAATTATGATAATTGGCTGAGGGACAATAAGAATCTAGGTTTAGGCACAGTGAGCTGAGATGGGCAGCGTGAGATTGAGGAGGTAGACCTTGGGCCAGAATCAAGTTACATGTATTTATTGGAGTTCATACTAAGAGTCACGGAAAAGACATTTTCTTAAGCTAACTGTGGGTGATTTGTTTTGTTTTGCATTTTGTTGTTGTTGTTAAAACTTAAAATTTATAGAGAAGTTATAAGTTCACAGCAAAAGTGACTAAGAAATGCAGAGATTTCCCATATACCCCTGCTCTCACACATGCACAGCCTCCCCCATTATCAACATTCTCCACCACAATGGTGCATTTATTTCAATTGATGAACCCACATTGATGCACCATAATCACCCTAAGTCCATAATGTACATTAAGATTCACTCTTGGTGTTGTACATTCTGTGGGTTTGGAAAGATGAATAATGACATTTACCCATCATTATGGTATCACACAGAGTATTTTCAGTTCCCTATACATCCTCTGTGCTCTTCCTCCCCCAGCCCCAACAGCTGGCAACCACTGATATTTTTACTGCCTTCATAGTTTTGCCTTTTCCAGAAGGTTGTATACTAGTAATTAGAATTACATAGTATGGCGCCTTTCCAGATTGACTTCTTTCGCTTAGTAATAGGCATGTACCGTTCTTCCATGTCATTTCGTGGCTTGATAGCTCATTTCTTTTTAGTGTTGAATAATATTCCCTTGTCTGGATGTACCATGGTTTATTTATCCACTCATCTATTGAAGGACATTTTGATTGCTTTCAAGTTTTGGTAATTGTGAATAAAGCTACTATGAACATTCATATGCAGGGTTTTATGTGGACAGACATTTTCTATTCTGCTGCATAAATAGGAAGGAACTGGAGTATGAGTATGTCTAGTTTTGTGAGAAACTTGCCAAACTAACTTCCAGGGTGTTTACACTATTTTGTACTCCCACCAGCAGTGAATGAGAGTTCCTGTTGCTCCACACCTTCCCAGCATTTGGGGGTGAAATGCGAAAATTGAACTGGAATGCCCTGAATTCCCAGGTTCTTGTCCCAGTGGATTCGAAGAATGAAGCCACGAATAAAAGGTGATGGGTGAAAAGTACAGAAACTTTATTACAGGCATACACTACCTCTAAAGCCTAATTCTAAACTCTAAGTCTAAGACGCTATCCCTCCTGGAAGGACAGAGGGGCCTCTGAGAAGGGTGGCCGCTGCTTTCTTTGTCTTGAGGCATTAAATAGGCTGCAGTTCTTTGTCTGAACCTGACCCCTTCTTACTGGTCATTCTGCTACATAGAAGTAGTTTTCAAAGCTCAAAGCCCACATGGTGTCCCCCACCTTCTCTAGCCCTTATCTGATTGGTTGGAGTCACTGTTGATTTATCTTATAGCTCTCCCAGTTGTGTTGGCAGAGAAAGCCTTACCTTATGGCCCTCCCAGTTCCTCAGGTCAGGGCTACTTTTGGCCTAACTTATGGTCACTTTGATTGCTCAAGCCAGAGATGCCTTTTGGTTTATGGCTATCTTTAATGGCATGGACCAGATATATTTCTATTTACCTATGCCATTTCTCTATTCTCCATACAAGTAAGATAAACAGCCTGGTGTCTTCAAGTCTCCATTATGTATTCCTCTCCTATAGACTCCTTTCATTCCTAAAACTTTCTAAACCTGCCTAATTAAACTAGCTAGCTAATCCTTTCAGTGGTGTCAGTGTTTTAGATTTTGGCTGCCTAACAGGTGTGTAGAGGTATGTCATTGTTTTAATTTGTAATTCCTTGATGAAACATTGTGTGGAACATCTTTTCACATGCTTATTTGCCAACTTTAGTGAGGGATCGGTTCAGGTCTTTGGCCCATTATTAAATTGGATTATTTTCTTATTGTTGAGTTTTAGAAGTTGCTTATTTTGGATAACAGTCCTTTTATTTATAAGATGTCTTTTGCAAAATATTTTCTCCCACTCTGTGTCTTGTCCTCTCATTCTTTGGACAGTGTCCTTTTCAGAGCAGATGTTTTTAATTTTAATAAAGTGAAGCTTATCAATTATTCCTTTCATAATGTCAAGTGAAAAAGGTATCAACTAGGTGTTTCATCACCTAAAAGGACTTATGGTATTTAGGACAAAGAAAGGGTTGCAGCCCAGTGCACACAGACATGGCAAGCTAGGTGCCAAGATGCAGGGTGTTTATGGGATGGAAAAGGAAGTTAAAGGAAGGGGAAGTCAGGACCATAGAGCTTTATTATAATGTAGAATTCTTCCTGTAGGGTTCCTGTGATTAAGTAGAATGCCAGAACTTCCATAAGCCCCACCTCCTCCCATAGACCCTCCCAACTGATTGTTTGCTTAAAGTCCCAGTTAGTCTTTATCATGATCATGCCTTTGGTATTTATTAGGTTTGTATATTTGAAAGAGCCCTCTGGTTGCAATGTAAAGAAAAGTTTGGTGAGAGATAAAACCGGATGCAGGAAGTGTGGTTGAAATGCCACCCTAGGTATGCAGAGGGGTTACACAGAAAGGCTGAGCATAGCACCCACCTGATCCTACTTTTCTGTGACCATGGAGAATGTGAATTAACACTAAGGAGGTGTCAAATGCCCCTGTGGAGTAGTGCAGTACAAAAGGCATCTTGACAATCTTTAGAAAAAAATGGAACACTTTGATTTTAACCAAGTCACTACCTGTGTGTGTGTGTCCCTGTTCTCCTCTCTGGGAGCTTCAGCAGAAGGTTGGAAACTCATCTGATCTCAATCTTTTCCTTCTTTTTCTCTCTTTATTTTCTTGGAATAATGTCATGTTTCTAAAATATACCAAAAGTTAAAAAAAAACACACTGGTATGAATAAAGAAGCACACTTCCAAGGTAGGATTAAGGTCATAGTAAATAGCACATTTTAAAAATGGAGATTCATTATCTTCCAACATACCCTGTCTTACACGTGGTGTGAGGCAATGGCAGGCTGGTTTGTCCTATCACATGTGCTCCAGCCTCGGTGGACACACACCAGACACACATGACTTTTGAATCATGGAGTAATCCGAGAGGCCCATGAGGTCATTGTGAGCATTCTGCTGCCAGGGTTGCATTGTTCCTTCACCAAAGAGCTTGGAGCTCATGGCCTAATGCAGATTTAAACAGCTCATGCTAAACAGCTCTTTCCTTCTTTTCGGCTCATTCTTTGTTCTGAGGTCCGTAAAATCTTTCTTTTTTTCTTTTTTCATTCTTTTGAGTGTTTCCTTTTTCATTTTCATTTTCCTATTCCGTATGTAGAATTTAATTGTAAACTTTTATCTTTTAGCATGTCTGAAGTTTAGGCAAAAACAAGCTATTGATATTTTCAGCAAAGCATGTGTTGATATAAGAACGTCCAAACTTATGGAAAAATTGTCTGAGTAGAGTATATGGGGCGTTATCCAAGGCATCCTTTGAGATAAACTTAAAGGTGCAGGTGTTCAGACATAAAGTAGTAGCTAGTGAAGAGACTACTCTAAGCGAGTAGGCCCGAGGTAGGCATTATCATCTGACCTTATATTAATATAGTTAAGACTGCCAGAGGAATTACTTCACACAAAAAATATGCAGTTGCAAATCTCACAGCACACTTTATTACTCACAAGATTCCTGGTGCCGTGGGCTCAGACTTAATGGGGTCTCCGGGGAAGAGTGGTGTCCTCTGCGGGCAGCGGCAGATCCGTCTTTGGGTGGCTCGCTGTCTGGTTGGGTCGAATCAGCAGAGGAGGGCGACCAAAGTCTCGCCATTGGAGGTTCGGCCCTTCTCCTGTCGTTCGGCATGGAGCAAGGCAGCGTGGAGCGTGGATCAAGAGGATGATCGATGTCTGAAGTCGGGGACCCGTTTTTAAGCCTGTTTTGGCCCACGGCAGTCCAGGTGGCTATCAATAGCATATGTCATCACACAAGTGTTAATCAGAGTACAAGCTGGTTATCAATCACAGTGCGTCAATCAGAAGGTGTCTATCAGGTTTACATACGTTATTCCTAAGGGTAGCATTCAGCTACGGTGCAGCTAGGGCTTGTCCAGAGTGGTCATTCCCTGTGCTCTTTAATATTACTCTTTAATATTTCACACAAAATAAATTTTCTATAAATTAATTTGTTACTAAGACAAAAATTTTCTAAGAATTTATTTGTACCATAATGTTGAGGATACATCTGGAAGCAAGACCTCAATGGATTTTGAAAGTGCTCTAGAGAATGGCAGTTTTGCAGCTCATTTTATACACTAGAATCAAAGGAAGAAAATGTCAGGAGGGTACATGAAATCCATTGGCGGTAGGTTAAGAGGGCAGGAGAAAGCAAAACGGAAATATCTAGGATTGGATAAAAACAGGGCAGTTAACATTTAATATTTACAGCACAGAGAGATGGTATGTGGGCAATAAGATTACAACAAGGGGTTCTGTGGTCTCGCACTCAGTGACAGAGGTTATGTTTTTGGGGAATCTGGAAAAAAAAATTACTCTGACATTAAAAGATCTGTTATTATGGATGCATCAGAACAATAGACAGGGATCACTTAAGGGAAAGATTGACCTTTACTAAGGAAGCTATAGCACTGTGATGTGACTACCTACCTGCCATGACTTGCCCAGTTCTGAATTTATGATCAGAATATCCTGTGTGGTGACTTTCGATCACTAGGCCTGTCAGGCCTTCCCTGTGGCTTCTTGAGCTTGGCAGGTTTATTCTATAGCTCTTTTTTTTGTTCACACATGTGAGGGCAGTTGACCTTTGACATGTTCCATTTTCTGGGTGGTCACATAATCAGGCTCATGAGATCTGTATCTTATACCAGGTGGTCCTTCAGGGCCAGTGTGTCCCTGCTGTCCTCCTGCACACCCAGAGCACAGCTGCTCAGTCCCATTCCGCCCTCTGCCACTGCGTCCCCTGGAACTTCTCTTTGGATGGCTGCTCTGTCTCGGGTAGCTACACGAAAGCTATTTATAGAGTGGGGTCCACATCTCTATTTTTATGTAAGTGTAAAACACCTCACACTTCAGAAAGCTATGGCTTCATCCTGTCCAACTTGATTTGCTTGGGCAATTTTTATATTAGTTTCAAAAGGGATTATGTCTCTTGGAATAATAATTCACCAGCACATGTGCACTAGAAAGAACATTGGTGTGATGTTTATTGGTTTGTAAATTTGCCAGAATGCAAAGAATGAGATGCTGCTTTCATACTGACCACCATTTCCATCCTTAATGGAAAAGGAGATGCCAGGCGCACTCACCAGCACCTCTAACAACAAGTGGTTATGCCTTTGATTTCGATTAATGATGTAAGACTGTATCTTGATGTATTTGTCTTTTAAATATCAATATCATCACCTTGTGAAAAGAATATAGACAAACCATTCTTGTGTAAACCTGAAACTTTTCTCTTGGTCAATCACTGACTCTTTGAAAATATTCTCTGCAGTGGACTATGTTGAGGTCAAATATTTTAAAAAGTCGTAGAAACCAATACTTGGACATAAGACCACTAATGGTTTGTTTTCTCTTTTAAACTAGAAACTCTTTGTTGAGCTTGAGTTTAGATATCTGGTTCTGTGACATTTTGAGATGTCAGTCTGGGAGTTTTCTTCCTCTGGTTGGTCCCCCTTCATCCCATTACCTGCTCCTCTCAGGGGACAGTGATTGTGGAATGTCTACCCGAGGGAGACCTGTGGCAGGACAAACAATAGAAGCAGGATGCAAGTCATAGGGCTTAATGGATGACAATCACTGGGATTTTATCTTCAGGGCATGTGCAGGGGTAGGGAGGCCTGGGGGAAGATAAATGGGGGAAAAAAGGAGACATATACTACTATTTGTATTACTTTAAACAATAAAATTAAATCAAGAAAGAAAATGTTTCCATTGCTAAAAAATAAAACTTAAATACCTTTTTGAAAGAATAAAAAAAAAATAACTATCTTAAGGAATCATGAGATAGAAGGACTTTCCTGTGATTTAATTCAGTGGTTTAGAGAGCAAATAATAGGAGCTGGTTCTTAGAAGTGATCATTTTAGAAGGAGCAGACCGGTAACAACAACCAAAAGACAGAGTTTGGAGAGTGATAACCTAATGTGGACGGATGAAGCAGAAATAGTGAAAATGCCTCGCATGGTTATTGCTGAACCCCCTTCTCTGCTCTCAATTGCATATACTTTCCTGGAAAAATGAGGGAGATTTAGATGGGCCTGGATTTCCAAAAACTTTGTGAGTAAGAGTGAATGGGAGAGACTGGGATTTCTTTTGATTTAATTATTTTCTGTGCATTCATGCATATTTTTATACTCAATGCATATGCATGTTCACATTGTGAAAAATAATGTAAATTTGGCTTTGGTTTGGTGACTTAATAAAATAATAAGTAAGATCAGCGAAAAATGTAGAATGGAATGTAGGCCTATGTTTTTGTCATTGTTATTTCTCAGTTGCGTTTCCTTGTTCTCTTACTCTGGATTCTGCAAACATATAATCCATAGAAATTAATTTAAATTTTCTTTTGATGTTGATCTTCATCAGTTCTCAATTTAAATACCAAACACTTCACACACCACAGATTCTTGTTTTAATCCATGAATGTAATCAACATTTCATATTCCCCTTCATATGTTTGCTATTAGTAAGCCTCCAAATTCTGTTCTCAATTACCACAGATATGCTAAATGTATGTATAGCAGAAACTTGCTAATTTGTAACTTAAAAGCCTGGAAAACAATGGGCTTAAATTAATTGGGTATCTGGTACTTTTAAAATTATGAAACAACTGAACATTAACTAGGTTGAGAAAGAACAAATACTGTACTTCCTATTATACACTATTTTCTATGAACATATAATAGCTTACATGAGACTTCCGAGTTACTCCCAACTATGTATGTTTGTACAGCTATGTGTTTAGGCACTGGTTGTAGGTCAATATTCCAATAACCAATTTGCCAAAAGTCAGTTTTCTGAATGACCAATTCACTGAGTTACCGAAGAAATTCTTAGAGTTGTAGTTTTTCTGTGTCTCTTGCCTCTACATTATATGCCAGTAGGTGTTTCCCCTTAAATACAGTTTGCTGAATGTCCTATTTATGTGGACTTATGTTCACTCTTGTCTCTTGTGGTAAATGGTTCAGGAAAACAGTTTTGTTCAAATTATTAGGTTAAAACATTGATTTGGGCTTTGGGGACTGAAGATTTCCAAACAGAGACTAGAAAAAACATTGGACTGATGAGGAGGCCTGGAATCTGGGGAGCTGTGTGGCCTTGAACAAGGTGTTTATCTTCTGAAGGCTTAGGTTTCCTTATCTCAACATGTTAGCAAGTGTCTCAATTGAGAAATGAGTCTTGGGGAAGAAAGAAGTGGACTCCCATTGTGCCTATAATTGAGCAGAGAGTGTGGTCCCCGTTACCTATGGAGAACAGGGTTACTTAGGTAAATAGCACCTGCTGTGTATTCTAAGAGATAGAGGATTGAGAATAGCATTCTCAGATAACTTCCAGCCCTGATATTCTATGATTTCATGGTCTTCTAGGCACACCAGAACTTCTATGTCTCTGATTTAAGGGAGTTTCACTCCATAGCTCTCCAGGAGACACAGTATAGATTTGGATAACATACTTCAGCTAAATTGATTATAACACAAGATACTTAAAACACTTTTGCTAATAAAATGAACATGATGGTAACCCAGAGCCCTTTTGTGAGATTCAAGGTGACTTCAATGCAGGTGGTTGGGGCACATCCGTTTCAAGCTACATGTCTTTGATGAATGCCATCAGACAGTGTGCATGAGGTGCTGGGGGAAGGGGACAGGACACCAAAACAACAGGATACAAAGACTTCTCTCAGCTTTTCATTTCTCTGTTGCTCACTCCCTAATGCTAAAGGTAAGGTAATGCCTTTGTTTTCCATCTTGTCTAGATTCATTGACCCAGAAAGAAGTTGAACTGGTTTCTGAAGCAAGGGTGCCTTATACAACCTTCAAGCACCTACGCTTCTCCTCCCAGCATCCTTTGTCCCCTCAATAGCTTTTAGGTTCCCTCAGTGGTTCTATTACTATACAATGGTGGAGCTGTTTACCATTTAAAGGAGTTCATCGGGTGAAATTTACCCAGGGCTCACTTCAAACTGCCACTGCATGCATGAACCGCTTCCAGGGTTACTCACTTCGTTCGCTTTTGCGAACCTGTCAGTCAAATGAGGAGCTGCTGACATCAACTTTTTAAGACTCTTTTCTCTTAACTGTAACATATTAAACACCTTGCAAACAGATAAGCAAACATTTTCTCACAGGATCTTGTACGTGTTTCCTTGCTGCCCATTTCAATATAATGAAATTCATGTTGTGCAAAGAGGATTTTGGTGAAATGCATCAAATTTCTTTCTTTTTCATTTTGTCCATACGTGTGAGGTTTCCCATAAACCCATGACATATATGATTGGTATAATAGTAAGTTTCTATTTTGAAGAGTGAAGGTCTTTATTATGACCCACAGCTCCACTTACATTTTTCTTGTGAAAAATGTGATGTTTCTGTTTACATTTAGTTCTGTTTTGCTCATCTTCTCCATTAGCATGAATGTAGCATTGTGAAAACAGGAGGGTCACAGTAGTGGCTTCTTGTAGGGGAGTACCCTCACTAGGCTGCAATACCCGAGAAGCTATGTGGAAATGGGCTTTGTGGTGATGGATCACTGTTGCAAAGAGCACTGTGACACTGATAAATATTAAAGAGCTACTGTTGCCCCCATGGAAACCATTTTATTTAGTTGCTTCTGAAACCTACTCTCTGTACTTCTCTTTCCTTTTATTTCTGAGCTGATTTCCATGACAACAGAGTCTCTGGTTCTTGGGAGTATGTCTGCCTCTATTCTCTACTTTGAGTAGTCACCCTCTCTCTGCTGAGAAGATGAGTGACAATGAAGTGAGGAGTAAATGGTTACTGGAGCAAATGAACTCACAGAAACAAAGGTCCCCTTTTCATGCAAATTTCCACAGTAATTTAACATGAAGAAAAGAAGCCGGGGTACAAGATAGCAAGAGAACTGGATGGTATTCGAGGCTGTTCCATGGAGCCTTGACATCTCTTTAAGCATGTCATCCATCAAAGCATCTCTGTCTCTCTCTCTCTCATATAAAGGGAAACCCATTTCCAGTTTGAAGGGAAACACAGAGGAATATAAAATCTAGCCTTAGTCATAGGGCCTGGATGTACATTCACAGCACCAGTCCCCGAAGTCACTTTTAACTTTGTCATTCATTCCTAACTAATCAGAATATATCTGTGTGTGCCTACTTATAGGCCAAGCTGTCTTCTCTGCCTGGGATGCCTGCTCTTCTTCTTTTCTTATTTAAGTTTTCTATACCTTCAAAGCTTACCTCAAGTTCTGTTCCATTATCTTTATAGTTGTTGCATCCAGATTGGTCATTCTTGTTTTAGAATTCCCATTACATTTTGAGTTAGTGTTGGTCACTCAGTTGCCAGTTCTTCCTTATTTGGTGAAATTTTCTCACCAAGATTTATTGAGGAAAGTAATCATGTATTATACTGCATTGCTCTTTTTCTGTAGCTCTTGATATAATAGCAGATATGTAATATGTGGTTATTAGATGGGGTAGCTACAATTTAAAATACATGAAACTAAGAAGGATAAATTTCATTTGATACATATATATCATGATTGTTTTCCTTCTAACTTTAACATAAAGCAAGGATATATTAGTTGGCTATTTAATAATGCCATGATTCACAGAATGCCAACCAATGCATTTTAGTTAAAATAATTTTTAACTCTGAGGTGAAATACCCACTCACATTTTTTTCTTATGATATATTATTGAGAGTAATAATATTTATAATAGCAAAGACTTAGAGCTTACTTTATGTCTAGTACCAGTCTAAACATTTTAAGTATGTGTACTTTTATTTAATCCTCACAATAATGCTATGAAGTAACTAGAGTACCGTAATTACCATTTTGTAGAAGAGAAAATTGAGTGTTAAGTAACTTGCCTACAATTATAGAATCTGGTCCTCAGTAGGCTGGCTCCCAAGTCTGCATTTTTAACCACCCTTCTATTTTCTGCCTCTTCCACCTACACTCGCACCTTCTCTGGTGCCCTGTGTCCCTCGCTACCCAAATTTAGGACCAGAGAGTCTGAGAAAGTTTCTGATAAGCCTTTCATCTGAAATCTTAACACTCACCACACAGAACTCACAGGTGGATTTGAATTGGAGAGTTAGATCTACTCTAAATGACAGAATAGGATATTGTAGTTAAAGCTGACACATGAGATTGCTAGAAAGTTCTTCAGTTAGTGTAAATGGTGCTAATGAAAACATAAATGAAGGCCAGTAGATCAGGTAGTTTGATGAGAATTCTTTTAAAACATCACTTCTTTCTATTAGTTATTTGTTAAATTATGGCATTGATGAGTAAAGTTGAATTATAAAATTGCTTGGAAAATGTATAATATAAAGTAAATAATCCCAGAACTTATTTCTCTTGTGCTGTAGGGAACAATTGATTTCTTAATTGGCAAGCAAAAGACTCGTCCTCACTCTGTTATGTATTTAGGAACCCAACTTGCGTTGTGGGACTGAATTACTATTGGAGGAGATTGCTTTTTAATTAACACAAAGGACAAAGAGGTTTCTCTTTTTCTTGTGTGTATATGTCCCTTTGAGGAGGGACCGTTTAGCCTAAAGGTCTATTTTCTGAAGTAGTGTATAATGAAATTAAGCTACAAATCCCTTCTGTCACCCAGAGGGATGGTGAGAATTAGAGCTGAGAACAAAATTTGACTCCACATCCACAGTGCAAAAATGTGATTGCAAGGGCACTCCTTGTGGGGGATTTCAGAGGCTCCTGACAGCTGTGCTCCAAGAAATCAAGCCCATTGCTCATAAACCTGCTCTCAGGGCAAGGGAGAGGTGCCACATATCAGCAAGTGTCATCATCCTCACCGAGTGAAATACCTGCTTTTCTAAATTGAAATGAGAGAAACTAAGAACAACCAGCGTGAGCCTAGAGATGATGTATTTATCAGTCATACATCTACTGGGAAACTTCTGTCTTTCAGGTACTGTACTAAGCACCAGGCACAGAAAAAGAATAAATTTCACTCTCTGCCCTTTAAGATCTCATAGCCTGGAGAAGAGCTTAAGGATGAGGGGACATTTGCAAACTGATATTACACATTACATAAACATCCAAGTGACTTAGCTGAGTTTTTCAGGTATTGAGGGATAAGAGCAGAGAAAGGCATCACAGAGCAGGAAATTTTTTGAGCTCAGCACACACAGAAAATCAGACCTGTGTGGGTAGAAGCATGGAAAGTGATGCCTTCCAGAGGGAACTGGGTGTAGAATGACATCCAGGTGTGACAACACAGGGTTTCTGTGGGACACAGTACATAACTGCTGTTCCATTTTGTTAGGGCCTATTGTTTGCATTCATTTAGAAAGCTTGACCTATGTTCCTTAATTCATCTTTAAAATTCCCTCTGAGAGTGTATTTGGGGTTCAGCATCAGGTTTGAGCTGTTTTGCATGATAGGTTGGCCTGGTAAAGGGCTGGCCTGGGCATTTCCAGGGCACACGCCAAGCGCAGGAGTGCCTGTGCTGTGGACTGCAGGCCCTAAGGGAGAATGCAGTGGCTGCTGGACGAGGGCTGCAGCCTCTGGGGGAGCTGAGTTGCTGTTCCCTGGTTGCTCATGACTCTTGCATTTCTACACATTGTATTCCCTATTCCCTCTGCTGCAGATGTCTGTCTCCCGCTTTCCTACATGAGAAAGTCTCATTCTCATTTTGAAATCAAGTGACAATTAAGGGCTATTATGTGGAAGAGGTTCTCAATTGACCTGTGCATGTCCCACACGTACACTGGCTTGCACGTGGTAGAGACACGTACATAAAGCTCTTCTTTTTTCTTTTACAGTGTAGAGTGTTGGTCTGAATTTATTTTAGTTATCTGAATTAATCATGAGTTAAGAGAACATCTGACTTTCAGAAACCATAATCATCATGGTCGGTTAATGATGACATTAATATAAAGTGTGTGTAGGGAGGGCACAAGAGACTGGGCTTTCCTATCACAAGTACAAAATAACTCAAAGAAACAGTCTGAAATTATAATCTGCAGTTTCTTCCCTTAAAGCAGCTGTGGTCCTTCACACCATAGACCTCTACAGAGCGCTTGACCAGATGCCGGGGGCCTTGCTCTGAACACAGTCACTGCAGATGCACTGTCTGCATGGGGCAAATAACATGGCCATTGCCACCGGTTTAATCTTTCAATTGGCATGTGTACATAGGCAGTTTTTTTGAAGTAGTAATTAGCTGAAACCTCTGGTAATTTCTTCCAAAAGGCACGTTGGTCATTATGAGTCTCATTATGTTGCTTCTGCAGGCTGTCTCGTTCAAGTAAGTACAGATTTGTGGTGATGGTCTGGTTTCTTCAGGACTCCCACTTTAATGTGACAGATAGAGAGTGATGGTGGTGCCTGCAGTCCTGTCTGTCCCAAAGTCAGAGACATGATGTAACACGGGATATTTATTTGATTCCTGGAGTTTATTTTCAATGGGCAGAAGAATAGATGTTCAGATATATCTTTAGATTGTGAGGTACTTGCACCTGAGGAGATGGACTCCAGAGACATTTTGTTGGCAAACAACCAACTGATTTGAGACTATGGTTGGCAGTGGTTTCCAATTTTGATCCTGCGATAAAATATATATTGAACGGATTCGTTTATTCCACAATGTCTGTCCTAAAATGAAGTTTCAGCCTGAAGGTTTGTTCCCTCCTCCCCCTCCACTCAAGTAGACAGCCGAAATATTCTGTTGGGATTGTTATGCTATCTCTTCAAAGAGCATGGAATAGATGATGGTCTTCAAACTATGTGGAAATAACAAAACTGTACCTTACTTCTTATTAAGAGGAATTAATTCATATATGATTAAACTACTCATAAAAGTTATATGAATTTCTTCTTGAATATAAATGTTCTGAATTTCCTCACCTTTTTGAATCATAATAGTTTTCCATTATAATACGTGCTTTATACTTTTCAATCCCTCACTCATAAAGAGAAGTAATATTGAATATAAAAGGATCAAGGATATGGCACATTTGAAACATTCTTTGATTGGTTTATGGTGGGATTCATATCATAATGAGATAAGCCATCCTTGGCCACTTGGGATTCTCCTGCTCACATGATGGACACACCTCAATGGTGACTGAGATTACTGATTAGCAGTGGTTCTCAACCTTTCTAATGTCGCGACCATTTAATACAGTTCCTCATGTTGTGGTGACCCCCAACCATAAAATTATTTTCGTTGCTACTTCATAACTGTAATTTTCAACCCACAGGTTGAGAACCGCTGCTATAGAGCCTAAGACCATCGGAAAACACAGATATTTACATTACGATTCATAACAGTAGCAAAATTACAGTTATAAAGTAGCAACAAAAATAATTTTATGGTTGGGGATCACCGCAGCTTGAGGAACTGTATTAAAGGGTTGCGGTATTAGAAAGGTTGAGAACCACTGGATTAGAGGATAGGATTCACTCACTGAGAAAGTTAACTTAATGGATTCCATTGTTGGGCCTTTGTGTTAATACTAATCCCCATTTTTTCTGCCCAGGATGAATTATAAGGAGACAACAGAATTTTGCACTCTCTTTTCAAGTTGAGGCCCTGCCTGATAATCAGGAAGGCATCCCAGTGCCTAGCCCACATTACACCTTTCTGGAATTCTCTTTGGTCATTGGCTGAGCCTGGTAACTCTTACCAGCTGCTTCTTCCTGGTGTCTGTGTCATTTTCTGTGCCTTCCAAGTTGTCCATTAATGTGCACTTCCAAAATAGGGATGATCCCAGGATCTGTGAAGCCTAAAACATTTACAATCTAAGAAAAAAATACCAAATTATAAATAAAGAATTCCATGTAAAGTGATTATTGAAATAGAATTTTAAAAATCATGGAAATTATTATTTTTTGTTTCTTTTTAAATAAATCTTTATTGTTGAAAGTATTACATATGTCCCTTTTTATCCCCCATTGCCCTCTTCCACCCTCCTTCCCACCCAAGCCTTCACCACCCACTGTCTGTGTCCTTGGATTACACATATAAACATATGAGTTCATTGGTTGATCTCTTCCCTCCCTCCATCCTCCCCTGCCTCCCCTCTGAGGTTTGACAGTCTGTTTGATGA
Source organism: Corynorhinus townsendii (assembly GCA_026230045.1). Classification (NCBI taxonomy): domain Eukaryota; kingdom Metazoa; phylum Chordata; class Mammalia; order Chiroptera; family Vespertilionidae; genus Corynorhinus; species Corynorhinus townsendii. Next base: position 129,597,742 of record JAPDVU010000006.1, read on the forward strand.
TTCTATGTCTCTGGGTCTCTTTTTGTTCATCAGTTTATGTTGGTCATTAGATTCCACATATGAGTGAGATCATGTGATACTTACCTTTCTCCTACTGGCATATTTCGCTTAGCAGAATGCTCTCTATGTCCATCCATGCTATTGCAAATGATGAGTTCTTTCTTTTTTACAGCTGTGTAGTATTCAATTGTATAGATGTACCACAATTTTTAACTGAAGAAAACTTACAAATTGTATAATAATCACAAAATGCATACATTTTATTAACTACCTGCCGTACCTCTGTAAAATTGTTTTCTTACATTTTTTTCTCATATACACATTGATCACTCTTTCAAATGAAAACAATTTGGTAGTATTTTTTAGAGGAAAATAGAAGGGTTAGTCAATATTTTCTCTAGCATGGTTGGTTTTATATCTAATAGTTTAGTAATAAAAATCTTATCTTTACAACTTACTACTGGTAAAATTTTATCAATTTTTAAAATTGCTATCAATAGGAAGACCTCCATAAAATTTAATATGTAAGCTTTCTCACAGCATAAAAACTTTTTTGGTACAGTGTCTAATCTTAAATTCCTTTTGGTTTCAAAATCTTCAGTAACCAGTTCGTTACTTATGATATCATTGCAGAATTTTACATTATCTGAATGTCAGCATTTTATATATTATCAGCAAGGAAATAAATATTTTCCCTCAATTTCATTTGATTTATATCTCTTTATCGATTGAAATTATTACTCTGTACTGAATCAGAGTTCACCTCTAACATTTAGCTCTGTCCCTCATTTCTTCCTCTTTCCCTACTTTTTTTTTTCCATTCTGGGAGTTTAGCATACTCTCCAGCTGAGGACACATGTAATTATTTTTAAAATGTTTGAAAAAGAACACTCAAGTAGATTGGAGAAGAAAAGTATGTGATCAAAGGATATCAGTATTGAAATGGGAAAAATAGTCCTAAGCAGGGAATTATTGAAAATGGAGGAATTCCCTAAATCCAAGGGTGCTACATGGCATTACTGCTGTACTTATCTGTTGGCAGGTCAATGAGATGAAAAGTCATCTTCCACCTAAACCTAGCTGATCACCATACCTCTGGCTTGAGCTTATTTAGTGGGAGTAAACAAAGGAAGTTTCTCAAACTATTCTATAAGCGTTTCAGACATTGGAGCAAGATAAAGGGATACTTTGCTTAATTTAATTATCAGATGGGATGCTGGATGGCTGCAACTTTATGTCGTGTGAAAGTTTCTATTTGACATTTCTTTGGGTTTTGATCTTATCTGTTGGTGTATTTTCTCAACATGGCAGACTTCTGGTTCATCAGAGTCTAATAACACTTCTGATACTACTTGCTGCCCTTAAGTACTGTTAGAAGATTGAATTATTTGATGCAGATGGTAGAAACAAGAATCCTGCAAGATAAATTACATGTTGTAATTTCAACCAGCCAGAGATGGACCAGTATAGGATAAGTTGCTATATGTTGTGTTTCACCCATTTTCCCTGGTGTTCCCAGGATTTCAGAAGCTCCACCGAGTCTTATTCTCTAGTACCTGCTCCTTGACGAGTTCAGAAACTGAAATTGCACTTTAGGAACAGGGAGAATATGGGGCCCTACCAGGTGGGGGGAAGAAAAACAGCATCAGTAAGAATTCAAAACTTCTTCATAGAAAATGATAACTCGCAAATGCAATGTGATAACCTCTCTTCTGATAAAAGCATGAGAAAGTATTTGTTTAGTTTTAAAAATTGTTGCTCTTCGAAGATTGGTTTCTTCACTTTGAAAAAGAGGTTTTAAATTTCTGTTCTCTGCCATTTGAATAATTAGGTCAGTGCCTCCAAAGAGCCTTCCTTGAAGATGCATGTCTGCTCTGAACAAGCTTATTAGTCTATGATGACTTTAAAAATTTGGAATCTTAGATTAGTCTCTTTATTTAAAAGATAGGATTTTCTTTTTTTTCTTTTCTTCCTTTTCCCATATTTTAAAAGCAGTAACACCAAATACCAAGTATGTGTGTTTATGGTATGCAGGTCTTTCCGATAAGCCCATAAAAACTGAGGCCGCACATTTCCTTGTGAATTGATGATTTATTACCATAGTTGAATAGCTCTTTTCATTGGCATATGGTGTTTTTTTCAAGGTGTACTTGATCATGATTAATGAGCCTCACAAAATCCTAGAGCCTCTAAAATCCTAAGTATGTGGCTTATTTGTAAGAAGTGTAAATTACTTAAGAAAACATAATGAACCTTAATTTTTAAAAATTTTATGCAGTTACATTCTAGAAAACATTTCTATTAAATGCATATAACATTAAAGATACATTTCTGTTGTCAATAACTTTAAATGACTTTAAAATAATGAATATACAGAAATAAGTCGTGTGTGATATATATAGAAAATTACCTATGTGCAAATATCCATTAAATTAAATAATACTCTAGCATAAATTTTCAAAGTAACTTTAGTCAGTTATGCAGAATAGTGTCTTCCAAATGGTAAAAGGTATTAATTAGGATATGATTTTATTGTGATTTTTTTTTTGGTCACAAATGACAGTCATTTTCAGTGGGACTGTTTTGCTTTATTTTATCCTAAAACAAATACTGTTCTGATAGGTATAATAATCAAGAAGAGACTGAAACATTTCAAGCAAATAGGAATATTTATAACAAACAAAATTTACTTTCTGTATTTCTTTGATTATGCTAGTGTGGATATATTGAATATTTTTGTCTTGGATGTGAGGTAATGGAGTGCTAAAAAAAAAAGAAGAATGCTGTATTCTGAGAATGTTCCTATGATGCTAATGTACAAAACTCTTGGCTGTCTTTCACCTACTGGTTAGATATCTTGCATAATAATATATCACAACTGATTACTTTCCATTATACCTAAATAACAGGACTCTGATTAATAACTGATAGTCATGATCATATTATACTCCATTCTAATGCTATTATTGTTTGGTCTGCTATAGTGTGTATTTTGCCCAATTGAGAAAAATGTTTTTGTTTTTTTTTTTTTTACAAAAATGACAAATATATGAAAAAAGAATTACATTTGGAAATTTTTTAAAGCTTTATTTTGGTCAATTGGGTTTGTGATCCATCTGGAAAGAAAGATTTTTAAGGGTTCTTTTTGGCTTGATTTAGTGAGTCTACTGTGTAATGATGGAAAGAAAATTATGTGTTATCTTTGGATAAGAAACATCACACTATTAAAATTAGAAAAAGAAAGAATGACAGCAGATTTGAAAGGATAATGGGAACATGAAGAAAGTATTTTACAAAATTCTTAGTGGGGCTATTTAAATTCCAGAAGTAATTTTTTAAAATTATTATTTTTTTATTTTTCAATTACAGTTGACATACAATAAATCAGTCTCAGGTATACAGCATAGTAATTAGACATTTATATAACTTACAAAATGATCCCCCTGGTAAATCTAGTATTCACCTGGGACTATGCGCAATTATTACAATATTATCGACTATATTCCCTATGCTGTACTTTACATCCCTGTGCCTGTTTTTATATCTGGCAGTTTGTCAGAAGTAATTATTAATAAAACTGTCTGAGAGGTTGAAATTCGAATGTACATTAATTAGTACATAGTTTTTGAGTTCCTATTTTGAGTCCATTGTTGAACTATATTGTGGAAAAATCAAGAATGGTATATATTATTATATCCACCTCCTAGGAATTTAACACCCATTTAGTGAGACAAAGTAACCCATATAAAACAGCATACCCCACCTTTCTTGGGCTAAATGGTAAGAATACATTGTATTCATCAATTATTCTCACAGAAACCAAATCTTTCAAAACATCAGGTCATAGCAGCATGAAAACAAGTGATTACTTGAGGAGACATGCTATGATGTGATAGAAAGCATCTCAAATTTGGAATCAAAAGACTAACTGTGTCAGCTTCCTCTTATGCTCAAAGTTATGTCCTTTCTGCCTGCAATTTAAACTCCAGCCGTTGCTACAGCAACCAGCTGGGGCAGATATGACCCCACTGAACCTTACTTGGCTGCATTGAGTATCTGTCACCTTGCAGATTCTCAGCTGCCACCGCGTGGGCGATGTAGGAACTCACCCAGTTATTCTGGTGGATGCGCAACCCTGAAAGTGTGAGACCTGGAGACTAAGTGGGGACCCTTTGGTCCATGGGGAACATGAGCTGGTGAATAAATATTTCCTTCTGCTGTCCCTTGAGCAGCCGATTTGGAGATGCAGTCTCCACACTCCTCACTGTAGGTGCACACTGGGATGAATTCCCGGTTATCAGCTTGACAAGTTATCCGTGAACTGGAGTTCCCTTCTCCCCTCTTTCACTATCACAAGTCGCCTATTCCTGCTTCTTAGGATCCATACCCCAAATAAATGACCTGCACCCAAACCTTTTTCTCAGGCTTTGATTTTTGGGGAAACACTGATTAAGACACTGTTTTGGGTATTTTTAAGAGTGTGGACATGACAAAACACACACACACACACACACACACACACACACACACACACACACACACACACAGCAACTCACTTTAAATCAAGGGACAGCCTAGATTGCCTGTGTTCTGGCTCAAGGCCTGTCAATGACTAGCTGTATGATCTTAGACAAATTACTTTAACTTTTTGTGACCTGGTTTTCACACTTGTAAAATGGGGATAAAGCCTGACCTATGTTTTATGGATTGTTGTGGTGATTAAATATAAATCCCTTAACAGTGCCTGACTCATGGTAAGTGAGGCTGAAATGATTTCATTCATGCAAAGCACTTATAATAAAGCCAGGTACATCTGGGGCTTAAAATAGTGCACATGTATTATTTTAGAGTCTGGAGGTGAAGGTGTCCATGGAGCTGTGTTCCTCCCGAAGGTTCCAGGGGAGAACACATTTCTTTGCTCTTCCAGCTTCTACAGGCTGCCCATGTCCTTCACCTTGGGAGCCTTCCTTCCAACTCCTGGTCTGTTACCACATCTCCTTATCTGAATCCAACTTCTCTGCCTCCCTCTTTTTGGGTTTACCAGGATAATCCGGGATAATCTTCCCATCTCAATATCTTCAATCACATCTGCATGCTCCCTTTTGACATGGAAGATTACATATTCAAAGGTTCCAGGGATTAGCATGTAGATATCTTCGGAGAGCAATTATTCTGTCTACCATAGTACTCAACAAAGTTGACTGGATAAATGTCTCTGAGTCCCAGTTGCATTGTTTATTACAATAAGAATGATTAGAATCAGAATGGCATAGATGATAAAATAAAAGTCTATATTTATTTTTACAAAATCCTGCTATAATATTGGGTTTTCAATAATGTCTTTTAATCCTTGTACTGCTTCATAGATAGTTTTAGTCCACTTCATGTTAAGCCTGCACCCTGGTCATACCAAGAGATTTGCAGTTTCCCAAACTCCCATGATACTCAAAACTAGCCCTTACTATGTGGTATTTTAATTCATTTTTTCTCTGTTTCCCTTAGAATACTGTAAGCTTCTTGAAGGACTGTGTCCTGTTTTTCTGTGAATGTCCTGGGTGTCCCCATCTAGAACAGTCATGCTCACTAGTTTCTGTTGTGTGATGACATAGCTGACTGGATGCATGAATCCATAGAATGCCTAAAGGATACTTATTAAATATGATAGTTTAATCTATAGCTATAGAAAGAGTTGATCATAAATCTCTTGCATTGAAGCCATAAGCAGAGATATAGCAACCAATAAAATAATTGTTTCAAATATTTTTAGGGTAATATTTTGGATTAATATGCCAGAGAAAGTATTTTAAGAACATACTTTCAGACTTACAAATCAGGCTTAATTGCTGTGGACAGAGCACTTAAGTACAGCCCAAGGTTAACTTCTTTCCCTCAGAGAGCAAATATGGGACTGATGAACTCAGAATTTTGTTGTGTGAAGATTGGAAAAATAAGCCCTTGGAAGCCACTTATCTGGTAACATGCAAATGCAAGCAAATATCATTGCTACCCTCCTTATCTTTGCAGCAAAAATATGCAAGTATATAGGCAGATGAGGTAGTGCTGTTGGCAGCCTGGAATTTTGCCCGGAGTGCCTCAGGTGACATGAGGTTTTGACTGTGCCCTGAAACTACGTGCCAGAATGCTAGCTAGAAGTTTCCAATTTTAATTTTGCAATGAAATTAGGTGTGAATGTGATGACTGATGTAATGTATGCAGTACTATCAGATTTATATTTGACATTAATATGTTGCTTCTGGGTACAGTAGTGGCTTTCCCAATTTTCCCGGTCCCTCGGTCTGTTGGAAGGAAGCCATCCCAACACCATGATGTCAGACCAAAGCTCTCTTTCCAGTCGCGGAAATGGCATTTGGTGTAAGTCGCCGCAGTGTCTTGTGTGGTCCACAGATTCAAATTCAAGCTTTACGTGCCTTTATACGACAGTAGTGTTCCTCAGTAGAATTGTGTTCTTATGTGGCATGTGTTTCTGTACAACTATTCAAGATTTGATATGCTCAGATTTATAGAATCATTAAAGCTTTAAGATATGCTACTTAGGACTTAGAATAGCAAAACCAGTTTCACTAATACTGGTCTTCTCTGATGTTCAAAGTTTCCAAAATTTAAAATTCACATATGAGTTGCTGTAATGATTAAGTATATATGTCCACTTGACTAAGCTATAGCATCCAGATATTGGTCAAACAGCAGTCTAGGTGTTGCTGTGAGGGTACTTTTTACATGTGATTTAATTTTGTCTTAATATTTTTTTTTTTTAAAAAAAGGGCAGCTAATGATCACAGTTCCACATATTTTGTGCAAGTCATCATTGAGCTACATTGACAAGAATGAGAAATAGAGGTGTCAAAAATGTTGCATAAATCTATCTCCACTAACCCTGAATTCTGATTTTTTTAAGTTTCTGAAATTTTTAAATTTCACATTCATGGATCCTTAGCCATGTTATTGTTTTAAGTGTTTCTGAAATGCAAAGCAGACACCGTTGCCACAAGGAAGACAAAAGTAAAAATAAAGCAGAGTGACTACAATTTTTATAGTGCATTAGTCTCCCTCAACCCCCCAAACACTAAAATAAATCAATTCAGAGATAAAAACGTAATCTGGCTGTTAATCAATACATTCTTCCCTGCATACTCAGGACACATATTCTGACCCTCATTCATTCTTTCATATGTACTGGTAAACCCACGGACAGTCGAGCTCTGCCAGAAAGCTTTTCCTTGTAACATCAGAATCCACAGAGCCTTTGAACACATGTCCCGCTCAGTTCCTCTTTATGAGAATTACTGCATGCAAATGCGAATGAATAATGCATGTTCTGTTTGTATTTCTTGGTGGGGACCAAAATACCTTAATATGAATTACATCACAAAAACTACAACTTAAATGTTGTGTTTCTTTTTTGCCCAGTGTTGACCACTTATTGGTCAGACGATTTCACTCCATTCTTCTTCTTGTCCATCTTTTGAATGGACCTAGTGTTTACACAAGAATAACTTTCTTTGGCTGGGTCATCTATGCATGTATAGTTCCTCACATAAGGCTTCCTGCCATCTGTTTCACATTTTATTTCCCATGTATGCTTTCTTGTTCCATCATCTGTATTAGTTTGGAACTAATTCTTGAGTAAGAAGTAATGTTCTTTCCCGAGTCTGTTCTGAATTGCCAGGGGTTTGGGTATTTGAAAAACCTCTTACGCAAAAACAGTGTGTATTGTGTGGATTAGAGAAAATTATTCCACTTTGAATATTTTATGCTGAATTATCTTTCAGATTTAGGTTCAACTAATCTTAGTCAATGTCTCTTTAAGAAAATATAGAAGAATTATATGACATTGCATTCCTGGATGGCTATGACTAGATCATGGAAATAAATTTGGAACTTGTACAAAAGGTTTTATAAAGTGCTGTATAATAAGCTAATAACCCAAGTTTTTCTTCTTTTTCTTAAAGAGAAGCATAGTGCATTGGTGGCATTGTCTTCTAAACAGAGAGGTGCAGTAGATAACTGGTAGCTTCTTCACCTTTGCCTGTGACAATTGCATCAAGAAAGAGCAACTTTAGTGATTAATCCTGAACATGCAGGGGAACCGGGTATTAGCAAGTCTATACCTCTTAGTGAGTTACAGATTGGCTGAAGTTTGTACTATATACACATTTAGTGATGGAAGTTTCCAGGTCAGTTTTTATAGTCCTTTTAGCCTCAAGAGACTGTGGAGAAGTTTTGAAGGATGCCAGTAAGATTGTAACTTGAGTCCTTGAGTGATGTCTTGGTCTGCCTGAATAAACTGGGAAATAATGGATGCCAAGGACAGTGAGTCCTTTGCACTCCCCAGAGGCACCTATGGCTGTGTGTCCTGAGGTTCTCTGGGACGGAGGAGGGGGAAGAACATGAGCACATCTGTAGTCTTCTCTCTCTGAAAGGATGCCTTGAGCTTTGGAAAAGCAGACAACTCTCCCTAGGAACAGTTGATCTTGTGTTCAAAATGGACATTAAAGATAACCTACTGTCCAGGAGAGCTTAGTTTTTGCCTAAGTTGAACTGTAATGAAAAAGTTCTTATTAGACTTTATCAGGTTTTCTGGGACCTAAACACAATCAAAATGTTTCACAACATTTCAGACGCCTGGCTAAGAAAGAAACCTCAGTAGTTAATTTGGGCTATTTATGGGCCCTGAATAGCAAATGGTACTGGTGGAAGGGTTGCTTTGGGCAATGATTGCATTGCCCCAGGCAAGCATAACTTCTGAAATAGAAATCATTGCATTTTGGAGGTGGGAGCAATCTACACTAATAAAAGAGTAAGATGCAAATTGACCATACCTTTGTGACACCCACCAGCCAATCAGGAGTGAGTATGCAAATTAACCCAACAAAGATGGAAGGTTAATTTTCATACACAGGCACGGAGTGAAGACTGAAGACTGAACAGGCTTGGCTTTTCTGCTGCAGCTGGAGCGAAGGCCTGGGTTCCAGGTGCCGGAGGGAAACTGGTGCTGGCAGTCATGGGAAGGAAGGCCTTTTGCATGAATCTTCATGCAACGGGCCTGTAGTGTATAGATAAAAGGATCCAGCTACCTCGGGTCCATGAACCATGATGCCATTTCTTTCCCTATTTAATGATATGGATTTTTCAGAAAACATAGGATCATAAAGAACATCAGATACTATGGTCTTATTGATATAATTTGCTCTCTAGTAGAAATAAGTAAAATTACTTTTTCTCTTGTATTATGTAAGAATGTCTTAGTAGTAAAGTCATTAACTCCAAGAAATACAGTTAAGTTTGCCACAATTTAGCTTATTTCTATGAACTGAACTGCTCCACCATTGAAAATCAATTTATAATTTTTTTTCTCTTGGTGCATATTCTATTAACTTGTTATATTAAACATCCCTTTGTCATGCCTCTGCTGTCAGGTGATACTAAAATAATAAAACTGTTTTGTGTAAGTCAGCAAAAAAATGTAATCCATTTATGTTTGACTGAAGAGTCTTTAGAATAAATCAACAAGACATGTTACATGTGTAATTATTTCAGGAAACAAAGCAGCCTTTAATGCTGTCCTTTCCATTTATCCTCTTTCCTGTACCATTTCAATTGTTTCCAAGTTGCATGGACTGGCGGGAGTAACCTGTTAAGTGCCCCCCTGTGGGGTTATGGGCTTGTTGGAATCTCATAACTAATGGGTATAGAAAGGCTCCTAACTACTTATCTGCTGCTCATGATTGTGACCCAGAGAAGCGTTAGAGCAAGATTTTATGTATTTGTAGGTACACACATCCTGTATCTATAATTATAGATTTTGTTCTGCTTTGCTGGAGATGTTAGTGACACGTGGTGTGATGCAGGGAGAATGTGCTGTGTGCTGCTTTCCACAATGGCTGAGATAAATGACTATTACGCAGTCCTGAAATGCAAACCATCCCAATCTGAAAGCGCTCTGCAGAAGAGGAATGTGCACCTCATTTTGGGGCAAAGAATTATGCAGAATGTGTCCAAGACACCTGCAGAAAATTAAAGACTTTACTTCTCTGTATGTGAAATTCTCATGATGTAATTACACTCCGTGTCAGACATAATACTGCTCCCATTAGATGGAACACATTGAGGGAACGTTGAATGGACGTTTTGTCGGGAGTGTTCCGAAGGATTAATAGGGCTGTCTAAAGCAGTAATTGGAAGGTTTCTCCCCGCTTTGCATGCAGCCATCCTCAGTTGTGTCTTTCAGGTTCATTATTAGGCCATTGCCATTCTATTTGCCATGGAGGCACAAGCATCTTTGTTGTTAACATCTCCTGCCAGCACCCCCGTTTCTTTGGAAAGAGCTGCTGCCTTTAACCACTTCCCCTTTTGTGCTGGCCTTGCCTTGCCTCCCTTTATGTCTCTCCCTGGTCACAGTGCCAAGAGCTGGCAGGAAAGGGGCTCCTTTTCCATGCATCGCAAAGATGAAAGTGACCAAATAGGGCTTGATCAGCTAAAGCATCTCACTTTGTTCCAGGGCCCTTTCATCCTTCAGGGAACTTCCTCAGCGGGGATGGAGCTGCGAGCTAATCTTCCTGACTGTGTTTTGGCATCTGTAGCGTCAATATCCAGTTTATAGATCTATACAGCAAGCGGTCTCTTTATTTAGCGTTTTAGTGTGCCTCTAATTACTGCATGATAAGATTTCTGAGCTAAAAGGAGATGCATAAATCTGTATCATATTATTTTCTCTGCTTCTCTAGCATATGGGGCCATGTTGAAGGATTCATAGTAAATTGCCATGAGTTATATTCCATTTATCAGTAACAACATTCTGGTTTAGGTTAACATAAAACTGGACTTAACAGTACTAAATGTACAATCAGGTCATTGTATATAAAAATGTCTGATTCAGGTGGTGTGTGTGTGTGTGTTTTGTTAGGAGGAGGGAGGGAGGTTGGATGGAAAATGAGGAAAAAAAATATTTATGTGGGCTAATGATTTTGTGACTCTCCTTTTTAGATATTCTCCTTGAAGCCAGAGATTTTAGTTTACGTACTCTGCCTTTTAGTGCATACATGAAGGCTTGTGTATTAAAAGAAAAATACCAGCATGAAAAATTTGCCATCAATGACAAGAACCAATATGATTAATTGTGTTGAAATAAGTCAATGAGAATGAAGAAACACCATCTCTCTTTATTTCTAGGGTCAATTTAGTGACTAACTAATGCCATTCCAGACCTCTCTGAATTGATTCTGAGTTGCCTCTTTAAAGGCAATTAGATGATTTAGAGGAGTGCTGTTGCTGAAATGTTAATGTTGACATATTTTATGGTAATTTAAGATATAATTCATTTTCTATTTAGAATAACTCAAAGAAATCAAATATTGGATTCTGGCCAATACTCATTACCTTTTACTTGTGTGTTTCTAATTCTTCTTACTAGAGTATAAGTCCTTAAAAGTAGATATTGTATGATATACTTTTGTATATCTCCTACTTCCATAAGATAGCAGATTTTCAATAAATATCTGTGAAGTAGAACCTTCTAGAGTAATTTGGATAGTTTTCATAAAATAACCAGTCAGCTGACATGCAGCTAATACTTTTAATGTAGGGCTTTGCCTACTTTCACTTTTAAACCAAATATATATATTTTTTGATACAAAGGGTCAAATAAAAATGGCCAAGAAAAATTTAGTTTTAATTATTGACCTTGCAAGAGTTTCTTTTACATTTTACTAAAATGACCAATCCTTAATCTGCACTATTTTCATTGTAGCTAATTTTTTATATATAGTTATATATGAAATATATACTGAGTGGCCAGATTTTTATGATTTCTGAACGCATAATAATCTGGCCACTTAGTGTATAGCCTATATAATAAAAGGCTAACATGCAAACTGTCCCCTCAACCAGGAGTTCGACCAGCAGGCAGGCCGGCCAACCATCCATGTCCCCTCCCCCTGGCCAGGCTGGCCGGATCGCACCCATGCATGAATTCATGCACTAGGCCATATATATACACACACATATATACACTGAGTGGCCAGACTATTATGCGTTCAGAGATCATAATAATCTGGCCACTCAGTGTATAATGAAATAAATAAAATATATAAAAGTTCATAATGTATATATGAATGATACTTTTATGCTCCCATTAAAGAGGGCAAAACATGGTCTTTTCAACTTATAAAGCTGATAAGAAATCTTTATTGTAATCAAAGGATTCAACACAGACAGCTCTTGCTATGCATTTAAATATAATTTACTGTTTTAAATTTAAACACAGAAGTATAAAGTGCATTATACAGCATGCCTCACATTTGCTAGGTCCTCACTAAAAATGAAAAAATGGCAGCTGCTATCACTATTCTTGTTCCTATTTTTAGGCTTCTGTGGTGTAGGTAGGTTATTTAACACTGGACTTGAATTTATGTTTAGAATATGTCCTGACTCAGTCCTCTACTATATATATGAGCTTGGGCAAATTTTTTACTTCTAAAATTAAAAATTCCCACTTCTTATGGCATGTGAAGTCGTTTGCTAAATTGTAAAATTCTACATAATGGGAGAGTATGTTTATTTTGAGGATGTTATTTTCTAGCTTCTTTCTAGGATGACATCTGAGTAAACCCAGCTCTTTAAGAAGCACAGTTACCTGCTCATCTGCCTGTCCTGAGCCTTCTGATCTGTGGCTGATGGACTTTTACTAGCATGTACCTCAGTGCATTGGGTGAGATGTCACTTACGCACTTTATGGGACTGAGATTTTCAAAATGGCTGATTCAGATACAGGCTCATTCATCAAAGTTCCTTCATTTTGGAAATCTGGCCCTGCCAGCTAAGTTCTGGTAGAGAAGCTGGACTGGCAGCCCTAACAGATAAAAAACTCTCCTTATTACACGGAACACATAACTTTTACCAGCAAGCTGTGGCCAGACGTCTGTGCCAGGCAGGCGAGGCCACCGAAGGCCATGAATGGGCTGTTCAATCTCCAGACCTTCTTGCTTTTGGACCTCTGCCCCCCACCCCCACCCCCACCCGGGGAAATTTTAAGCAAAAGCCTAATTAGCGGTGGTGACACCTTCCGGCCGAAGAATGATGGAAGACCATTAGCTCGTGTCTCAGAGATCACTGAGTGTCTAGTAGGCTGTGAAAATACTGGTCATGACTCATTCTGCACTTGGACTAGGTTCAGAGTGGGGAAACTTCAAGTGCAAAGCTACATAGCTACTTCTCTGAATAAATACATCTTATCACCTAAATGTAATGCTCACATCCTCTGCGACTCTGGCTCTTTTATAGGTCAATTATTGTATACAAACCCACAGGGGAGTACACTTTCATTAGGGCACATCTCTTTTTATATATGTTTGTTACATGACCATTTGTAAAGACATGACCACATTTTCAGGTATGTTCATGTTGAAATATTCTTTTCCTATTGCTTATTTTTCACACTAATGCAACATGACTTATGAAAACAGGATAAACTTCTTTATTCATGAATACTTCCAAAATGAAGCTAGTAATTTTCCTCTGCTTTTTCTAGAAAAATAAGCATTTTATCTTTATTTGTGGCTTTTAATTCACTATTTTTTTGGAGGTGATAAAGTTTAATGCAGAAAACAGTGTGCCAATTTTCTTTAATATGTTGTTTAATATTTTCTAATCTTCCCCTGTCCTCCCTGTACTTTAAACCATTTAGAGTCTTTCTTTTTTGGTAAAATTTTCTCTCATTATCATTTTTGTTAGACTACATTTTTTCCAAGCTCAATATTATTTACTATTCCCCTATCTTATATTGAGGGATTAAAAAATATCTCAAAATGTTCAAAGAGACATAAAACTATTGGTTAAAGTTATTTTTTCATCCACAACTTCATAATTTTTAAGGCACATGATATTTTCTTTTAAAACACTTACTAGTAGTGTAAAATTGTAAAATAAAAGCAACACCCATGTGAAGAAATAGAACCTTATGCCAGTGTACTCCTCTCCTATCACATTCTTTTCTCTGTCTATATTTTGTGACTAACTACATGTAAATACCCTGACAGCGCATTTAGTTGACTGGTCCTGAACTTCTTTAAAATTCCTGTTGATTTTTATAGCAGTTTTCACTGTGGTTCCTTTGTCTTTTTATTTTTTGATTAATATAAATTTTTACATATCCTGACTACTACTCCGTATTTACAAATGTTTTCCTCCAGGTTATAGGTTGTCTCTTTATTCTCTCCATGGTGTATTTTAGGAACAGAAGTTGTTAGTTCTAATGCAGGTACTTATCATTTTCTTTATGATTTTATCTTTTGTACCTTGTTCTGGGTCTTTTCCTATGCCAAGCTCATAAAGATACTATCCTAATTGCCAGCTTCAATGTTTATAGATTTGTGTGTTACCAAAAGAGAGTACTTAATATATTTGGAATTTAAGATTCATGTAGAGTGTGAGATAAGGATCCAGCACATTTACTGAATAGACAATTCTTTCCCCACCAATGTGCAGTATTAGTCAGTTAGAAGTAATTTATATGTGCATGAATTTATTATTGATTATCTCCATCTCTTTTTGCTTATATTCTCTATTTCTACACCTTACCTCTGTCATATTTATGACACATTGTAATAAAGCTTTGATATTTGTCAAAAGGAAGTCCTCTCACCTTTTTAATTCTCAGGCATGTTTTGTTGTTTCTAAGCCTTTGTCATATCATATGGATTTTAGAATTAGCTTGTCAAATTCCATTAAAAAAAGACCTCTTTGGATGTTTACTGGAATTACATTTAATCTATAGATTAATTTGAGAGACTTTTCATCTCAACAATTCTTGGTATTCCTACCAAAAATATGATATGCCTTTCCAAATAGAGAGGTTTTAAAATATATTTTTCAATGAGAATTTATAATTTCCTTTACACACATTTTGCAGACTTTTTTTTTATTTATTCTTTTATGGCTTAAAAATATCTTTATAAATATATTACATTAGCAAATATTATAAACAAACTAAAAGTGCACAAAACATGACGTGCAGTTTAATGATTTGGAATACAAACCATCATGTGGCCATCGGCCAGGTGAAGATATAGGGTATGGGTAGTTCTCTGGATACTTCCTCATTGTGTCTCCTGGCGTAGCTGCCTCCTACTGATTTCTTCTCTCCACTCTCCAATTTCTCTCTTCTCCTTCAGAGCTAAACATATGAAAAACATTATCTAAATTTGTTCCTCCCTTCATTTCTTCTCTGATATTCATTCTTCAGCAGAATGACTTATGTGGCTTTCCTATCTGCTTTCACCATAACTCGCAATGACAGTAAATCTGAGGAATGCATTTTAAGTCTTATCATAATTTTTTCTCAGAAAATGCTCTATATTTACTCCCATGATTCAAAACTCAACATATTTTCTCCTGCCCACTAAGCCATACTTTCTTAACTTTTTTTTTTTTGCAGAATTCTTATGCTCTACCTGGTGGATTTTGTTCTTGGTACTTTTTTTTTTTTACTCTAAATATGAGTAATCTCACCCATTCCAGTTCTCTCAATTATTATTGATAGACTGATGACTCCTCCTCATTTCCAATCTTCTGAGCCTCAGGTTAACATATAGGGTATGGATAGTCTCACAATAGAGCACATTCTACAAGTCGTCTGCATGTTTCTCAGGTACTAGACACCCAACTCACCATCTGTTATCTCATCCTGCTCCCCTCTGCAGTCCAAATCATAGCAAACGTCCTATTTGTTCACTGTTAAATACTAGCTGCCTAGCATAGGACTTGGCACATAATAGCTACTTATTAAATAATTGTTGGGTGAGTGAATGAATGAGGATATAGGGGAACAAGAAGAAATAATTAAGTTTGGTATTTAGCTGGGGAGATTAGGAGTGCTATTATGTATTTATCAGTAATTAAGCTTGGTTTTAGCTGGGGGAAATTAGGAGGGCTATTATGTGTTTACAGCATAAAGAGCAGGTGCATATATGGAGAAAGGATTGGGGATATAGTGCTTCCACAACTATAAAAAATAAAATACATCATTTTATTTTGGTCATTCCTGACCTACTTTTCAAAGTAGCAATTGCATGAAATTCTCACTTTGGAAATAAATTATTTTGTTAAGAAGAACAGATAGTGTTTGTTTTGGGTGATCAAGCTATCTACTTTTCCTACAACAATATTCCTCTGAAATTTTCCTCTGTCTCATGCTAGCATCTACCCCCTCTGCTTCCAGCTACCCGTTTGATACGAATCACTATCTAGGCAACTATGAATAATCTCTAGATCAGTGGGAGGCAAACTTTCTCTGGAAAGGGCCAGATAGTAACTATTTTTATTTTATTTTTTAAAGATAAGTGCTTTTATTTATTTATTATTTTAAAAATAGGTTTTTATTGATTTCAGAGAGGAAGGGAGAGGGAGAGAGAGATAGAAACATCGACGATGAGAGAAAATCATTGATCAGCTGCCTCCTGCACACCCCTACCCAGGATCGAGCCTGCAACCCAGGCATGTGCCCTTGACTGGAATCAAACCCGGGACTCTTCAGTCTAGAGGCCGAGGCTCTATCGACTGAACCCAACCAGCTAGGGTGATAGTAACTATTTTTAGATTTGTGGATCCTAGGGTCTCTTTTGTACTATTCAACTCTGACTTTGTCATCGACACTATTGTAAACAAGTGAGTGTGACTGTGTTCTAATCAAACTTTACAGAGCTGGTTGAGGGATACGTTAACCCATGGGTCATAGTTGTGCAAGCCCAGCTCCAGAGGAAATATTGAAGGAAGGTGGAAGGCGTGTGAGACTAAGCCTGGACCAGCTCCGTGTGTGCAGTCATTTCCTCTGTAGAAGACGCGCGGTGAGCTGCAGAGCCTGTGCTAGCGGGCGGAGGGGGGACCGCGCCTCCAGGCGCTGATCTGCGCTGGAGACCTCACCGAGCTCTCGCCTTTGCATTTCCAGCCTCCGCCACGACGCCTTGGACTTTTCGTTTGAAAAACAACTGGTTTAGAAGAATGGTTTCTCTGGAATAATGGTTTCAATATTTAGTTTACACGAGCGAGGTGTGCTTGAGATACATTCGGGCTACTCCCAAGCCAGCTCTAGGGACTGCTGTGGCATATCTGTGTTCACCAGGCAGAGCTTCCAAATGACTTTTAAACCAGGAATAACTTGGTAACGGAGTGCTTCCTCACCGGAAGGGCAATGGATGTCCCCGAGAAAAACACGCACACGTAAGAGCGGTCTGACCACGTCGCTCCGGGGCGTGTGGCCAGTGAGGGCATGGCAGAGAAGGCAGCTGTTTTCCCGCCAGGTGCTTCCGCCCCTCTGCTCCAGGTGTCCGTCTCAGTCTGCGTCACCAGCACCATAATCTAGTCCGGGAAAGAAGTGCCAGTAAGAAACCTTCTACTACGTTTGTATTTTATGTGCAACTTATTTTTGAAAATCTCTATCCTACGGTTGCTCTTGACGCAGCAAGAATGAAACCGTTTCGCTCCAGCGTTACACATGGCACGGGGCGGGGGGGGGGGGGGTCGCGTTGGCAGTCCCTCCTCATCCGGGCCGCGGGGCCGCCTGCAGTGGGTCACTGGTCCTGTCCACACGGTGCCTCCAGGCTTCTTCTGGGGGACACCACTGGCACCTGGGAGTGGGGTGAACCTCATGAGAGAAAACACTGAGAGAAAGAAATTAAAATAGTGGCTTTTAAAAATTAAGGTTATTTCTTAGGGCAGTTTCAGGTTCGAGAACAGTGGCTTTTAAGATTTTGGGATCACCAGGTGAGCTTGTGCAGGTGCTGTGGATTCACCGCTAGGAAGTCGGGTTGGGTAGATCTGAAGAGGGGCCCAGGAATCTCCATCATTAATTCATCGCTGTTGGAATTCCCAGGCAGTTGGTCCACAGACCACACTGTTCTTTTTGTTTGTTTGTTTGTGTTTATTTTCTCTCTCTCTCTTTTTTAAATTTAGTAAATCTTTATTGTTCAGATTATTACAATTGTTCCTCTTTTTTCCTCCCATAGCTCCCCTCCACCCGGTTCCCACCCCACCCTCTGCCCTTACCCCCCCCCCCCCCATCCTCATCCATAGGTGTACGATTTTTGTGGAGTCTCTTTCCACACCCCCCACACCCCTTTCCCCCCAAGAATTGTCAGTCCACTCCATTTCTATGTCCCCGATTCTATTATATTCACCAGTTTATTCTGTTATCAGATTTTTTATTCACTTGATTTTTAGATTCACTTGTTGATAGACATGTATTTGTTGTTCATAATTTTTATCTTTACCTTTTTCTTCTTCTTCCTCTTCTTAAAGAATACCTTTCAGCATTTCATATAATACTGGTTTGGTGGTGATGAACTCCTTTAGCTTTTTCTTATCTGTGAAGCTCTTTATCTGCCCTTCCATTCTGAATGATAGCTTTGCTGGGTAGAGTAATCTTGGTTGTAGGTTCTTGCTATTCATCACTTTGAATATTTCTTGCCACTCCCGTCTGGCCTGCATAGTTTCTGTTGAGAAATCAGCTGACAGTCATATGGGTGCTCAGTTGTAGGTAACTAACTATTTTTCTCTTACTGTTTTTAATATTCTCTTTTTGTCTTTTGCTCTTGACATTTTAATTATGATGTGTCTTGGTATGGTCCTCTTTGGATTCCTTTTGTTTGGGGTTCTGTGTGCTTCCTGGACTTATAAGTCTATTTCTTTCACCAGGGAGGGAAAGTTTTCAGTCATTATTTCTTCTAATAGGTTTTCAGTATCTTGCTCTCTCTCTTCTTCTGGCACCTCCACAATTCTGATGTTGCTCCCAGAGGCTCCTTACACTATGTTCATATTTTTGGATTATTTTTTTCTTTTTGCTTTTCCAGTTGTTTTTTGCTTCTTTGTATTTCAAATCTTTGACTTGATTCTTGTGGTCCTATAGTCTGCTTTTAGGTCTCTGTATAATATTTTTTATTTCAGTCAGTGTATGCTTAATTTCTAGTTGGTCCTTTTTCATATCCTCGAGGGTCTCGCTAAATTTATCGGCCTTTTCTAGAAAATTCATGGAAAACCTTTTAACCATGGTTTTGAACTCTATATCCAGTCATTTGCTTTCCTCCATTTCTTTCATTTGTGATCTGTTTCTTTGTCTCCACATTTTTGCTGCTTCCCTGAGTTGACAGAGTGGCTTTGTGTGCTAGGTGTCCTGTAGGGCCCAGTGGCTCAGCCTCCCCAGTTACCTGAGGTGTACACTCTTGATGTACCCCTTTGTGGACTGTGTGCACAGTCTTGTTATAGTTAAGCCTTGATTGTTGTTGGTATCACTGGGAGGAATTATCCTCCAGGCCAATTGGCTGTGAGGATCAGCTGTGTCTATGATGGGAGAACTTCTGTTCTGGAGACACCATTATGAGATAAGACTTCGAAAAGCCTCTGTGCTCAGCTTGGATGGGGTGGAGTCTCAGGGCGGAGCAGACAGCATTGGTTTCCCATCAGCCCTGCCCTAATGGGCCCCTGTGTCTCAGTGTCCCATGGTAATCACTGTAAGCACCTCTGAGAGAAAGCCGCCCTCGAGTTCTGCCTGCTGCCAGACAGTCCAGTTTCTCCCTGAATGAGTCTGGGTCCCCAAAGTCTCACCCAGAACTGGAGTTCAGTGCAGTTGGGAGCTTTTGTCTCCTTTCCACTTGAGAAAGCCAGCTGCACACTCAGTTGCCAGTCCTCTCAGCCGTGCGTCTCAGTACCTCTGCCTCCTGAAGCTCCTCTGAGTCTCAGTGTGCTTTCCGCTTTTCTTCTAGTTGTAGAATTTCCATTCAGCAAGCCTTCCTGTGGTTCTGGATGATGTCCGTTTGTCTTTTAGTTGTAGTTTTGAAACTGTTGTGTGAGACAGCAGTTTGGGTGTTTACCTATGCCACCATCTTGGTTTCTCTCGAGAAACACTATTCTTATACTTCACTTGTGTCTCACGGGTCTGTAGCCAATAGCTTGTTGGGATAGGAATTGTATTTCACCTTTGGGTTGCCTCCAAAGTGTTCTCTGGTGCATGACAAATTTTATGATAAGACCCCACTGGCTTGCACACTCAGTAACAAGACCATGGAAGCTACAGTGAAGAGGCAGATGCTTGGATCCTGCTGTTCATGGGGTAGAAATGATGATAGTCAGCAGCATAATCCAGAGAGACCAGATGAAGCCTAATCAGATAAGTCAGTTTCCAGAAATATAATCCATTCCTAAGAGTGAAAAACAATAGTATGCAAGTCATTAAAATCATTACATCAGTCTAGCATTTAAAGGAGAGACTTTTACATTTCTATCTTGCTTTATATATAGCCAGACCACTTAATCCTATAATTCTCTCCACTGCCTGCCAAGGTGACACTCTAAAAATGAATTGAGATGACATTTTGTGAGTTTCACACTTGACATGATTAGGCATATTTGGTGATAACAGCTGAATTATTAATAAACAAATAGTCTGGAGACATATGCTATTGCTTTGGGGTTGAAGAGCTATAGTTATTTTCCCCAAAAGCTTCTTTTTAGTATTTGAATAATTCTTTAGTAAATATTTAGAAGACATGTATGTAGTTCATCAAGTTATAGTTTCAGATCCCTTCCTCCCTCCCTGTCTTCCTCCCTGTTTTCCTTCCTTCCTACCTTCCATCCTTCCCTCTCTTCATCTTTTCTTTCTCCCTCTTTCCTTCTTCTCACCTTTTCTTCTTTAACCTGTACACACTTAAGGAACAGCTTCGTTAGATTTTATAATGACATGTGCTAGTGAAGTTCTTTCTCTCATTTTGAGCAGATATTTTAATTTTTCATGACTAATTTATTTTTATCCAGAGCAAGATGATGGTATTGGCTGTGTAGCTCAAGGTACATAGACAATTAAAATAGCATAGAAACATTAGCTTATTCTGAAATAGTGTGAGAGAAGTACAAACATTCCTACTTCCTATGAGATTATGCTAATCAAACTAATTTGTTTGAAATTGAGTATCATAGGTTTGTGCAAATCACCACTATATTTCTAAGGAAGACTATATAGCCTGTGGCAGAGAGAAGCGCCTTGAAGCTTTACATTGACTTGAATGATGCCTGACCCTCTGGGGAATAGCTGTGCATAAAAACACGGTGTTGATGCCCGGGAGGAAACACATTCTTTCAGCTTGGGCAAACTTCATAACTTACCTCTGATGCACCTTACATCTGGGTCCTTGTTTGCTCCACTATGACAGTGTTGGTCACATATTATTTTTAGCTCCTTGACAATACTTAGAAAATATTGTACACCCTGCTAAAAAGGACACAGTAATTTCATTTTGGCAGCACAGGCATAGTTCGTGCTAATTTTGATGCAAACCATAAGAACACCTGTCAATCCCTCCTTGCTAATACGGGCCCAGCATTTCTTTCTGATGCTCTCAGGAGACCAACACACACCATGCTCAGAACCTGTTTTGTGCCTCCCACAGCCCTCCTGTAGGTCTTGCTGCACAGCCTCGTTATCGCTTTGAAGTTCTTCTAGTGATTTATTTGTTGTCAAAGAGTTACCAGGAGAAAGGTCATGTTTAGAAGAAGAAAACCTCACCTGTAGAAAAATGACAACATTGTCAGAGTCACCTTGTTGAAATTGTTCTGACTTAATGAAATGGACATTCACCTGTGGGAGGTAGAGCAAAGGACACCAGACTAGGAACAGAGACCCGGCAGTGTCCCTGCATGACCGGGGCAAGTCACTTAACCTCTCTGAACTTCCTTTTCTTCTGACTGTAACTTGAGATAATAAAATGGACTTTTGTGGGATCAAATGAGATCACCTGCTTTATGGTGTATTATGAGCTATGAAGTGCTACATAATGTCTGGAGTTACTGTTCTTGGTGTTGAGTTAGATTAAGAATACTATGCATTGGAAACTTTGGTCTAAAATGTATTGGTTTCCAATGAGTGAATGGTTAACTAGTATATTTTCAACAAAATGTTTTGTTTATTTTATTTATTTCTTTTACTATTTTCCTCTAAAAAAAATGTCTGCACAATTTTTTTTCTCCCCATAGAATACTAAGCAGTCTGATCATGTGAAATACTTTATGGTATAAAAAAACTCAAGTCAATTTAATCTGAGCCTATGATATTACTGCTCTGTCCCTCATACCACATCTCAGAGATGTTTGCTCATCTGGCAGGGTGAAATAACAGATTAAAGCTTCTCAGGTGTCAAGGATAAAGTGCACTCAGTGGCCTTATGAACAGTGGTTAAAACATTAGTCTTTCTATTTTTCTTTTTTTAAAAAATATTTTATTGATTTTTTACAGAGAGGAAGGGAGAGGGATAAAGAGTTAGAAACATCAATGAGAGAGACACATCGATCAGCTGCCTCCTGCACACTCCCACTGGTATGTGCCTGCAACCAAGGTACATGCCCTTGACTGGAATCGAACCTGGGACCCTTGAGTCTGCAGGCCAATGCTCTATCCACTGAGCCAAACCGGTTAGGGCAAACATTAATTAGTCTTTCATTGAACCTTGAGAAGAGATAATAAAATGATGAACTCTTCTTTTTCCCAGCCTATACTATGTGGAAAGGTGAGGTTCTGATTTGGGAAGTAGGGAAGAGAAGAAAGCTGTAAGTATTATGAAAAATCTCCCCTGGTTTCATGGCAATCCTCTTGCTAATTCATTTTCCCCTCCTCCTTTTTTTCAATGGTTCCTCTGTTCTGTGGCTATGTTTTTATTTCACAGTTTATAAAAAATAAGTGTGTATCATAGATCATGACATTCTCTCTGGTGAGAAGCAAATGAGCAATGTGATAAGCATTTAAGAAAATTGTTAAAACCTTGGTTTAATACAAAGATTCATAACAGGTAAATATGCTCCTTCTAATACACTATATTTATAGTTTTTATTTTGCTAGTATGAGGTCAAAGATGATAAATGCTAATGCCCAGGCTATTCAAAAAGATTATTAAGGGAGAGATGCAAGAAATATGGATTTTGGCAAGATATTGTATATGATAATTTCAGTTGTCTTGAAATTCCAGTGTGCCTTTTTTATTTTCTTCCATCCCCAAATACTTGCACTAAAAAAGAAAGTTGTGTATAAGCAGAGAATTCACCAGCTATGTGAGTGTGAGTTTTAGACAAAAGCTGCTGGGACTAGAAGACTAAAAGTGGGGAAGAAACCAGAGGTTGTCATTTTCTATTCCTCCCATGACAAATAATATATACCTACCTATGCCAATGTCAGCGATCAGGTGTGTGCCATGAAATGTGGATTCTGACAAGGTTTGGGGGTTCCCCACTGTGATGTTGAAAGCAGGATTCATTGCTGAGATCTTGAGTTGGGTCCTGCAGGGGTGGGAACACTTTCTGAATCTCCAGGAAGCATGGAGATATGAATAGGTGTTTTATAAAATGGGATTTTTCAGAGTATTCTGTTTCATGGATACTGTTGGGATTTCATGGATACTGTTTCTGTATTCATTCTATAGATTTGATGTTTGCTTTGTTATTTTCTATTCATTGAACTTTGTTATTTTCTATTCATTGAACTTTGAAACAAGAGGGTGATGCTAGCTACCCTATAGATTATGTTTCCTGGATGCCTTGTCTAAGGCCAATTAAACTGAACTGAGATAAACTAGAGGTGTGGTCAGGGCTCGCATGTTTTATGGTTCAATTCTAAGGGAAGGTTTCAAGTACCTAATTGTGCTTTTTATGGTTTCAAATCATTTAAACTGACTTAAAAGTTATGTAAACTAGAGAAAATTAGAATTTGATAGAATATTTGCAAAAGAAAGTAAAACTACTGTAGGGAAATGACATAAAATGGGGAAGGGGTGGGAATGGAACAGAAAACCTTATGTCAGAAGTCACTCAGTTGCTTTGGTGTGCCTCTAAAATTTCTAGTAGCCAATAAGAAAGTTCAGTTAATCAAGTTCAATTGTCCATGAAATAAAACAGAAAAAAATTCCTTAAGAGAATTACAATGTTAAATATCATACAGAAGCAATAGAGGAACTATTCTCCTTCCTTATTTTTTTTTTTTAAATAATGCAATGTCATAGAATTCTAGCCTTTAAAATAATCTAATTTTTTAAAACTTTGAAATCTCCAAATTCACTATGTGAGGTTTTGATGCTAAGACAGTAGAGTGGCAAACTCGCAATCAGAATCGCAGAAAGTTGTCCCACATTAATTCTTGGCTTCATTATTATCATTGATTCCTAATGAAGTGAGAAAAACTATTAACATTCAAATTTGAAGAAATTGTTTGGGTCATCGAAGGAAGCCTTATGATATTTTATAAGCTCTTTCTAACCTGGGATGATAAGCATTTTTTTTTACACAGATTCAGTATTCCTTACCTGGACAGTTACTTTCTGCCTGATGTTCCATACACTCATTTATGACTCTTTGCAATGAAGGGTTGCATGACATCTGTTTTAAATCAGATTTTCCCTAATTTTTATGTATGCCCTCTTGTTCCATCATATGCATTAAAATTCACAAGCAGACATGATCTATTCCACACCGGATTTCATCTTCTATAAAACCATCTTTACTACCTTGTTTCACAGGTCTCTTCTGTAAGCATTTGTCTTCTTGGCATCTCTTTCTTTCACCTTTGACCTGAAATCAGGCATATTTGGGTCTTTCTTTTGGCATGTCAATGGCTAAAGCATCTTTCTGTAAAGGAGTGGAGCTAATCAAGTTGGCAATCCAAGAGAGGTCTGTGTATTCTCACTTCTCAGATTCACAGCACCTTCTCATCATTGTCTCAGTGCCTGTTCTTATTTCTGTGGAGTTTTAAAAGTCATTCCCCTGCTCAGTGAAGACATCTGGACAGTCAAAGACGTGTCTGGTTGTATGTTGTGTATGTGTTTTCCTTTAAAAAGAGGTAAATTCCAGCCCCTTGCTCATGTTCATTCTTATAGGATTGGTAAAATTCTTACTCTGAATGGAGTAATTTTTTCCCAGCAAGGTAAACCTTTTGGAAATTTTGTTGGAAACATCTGTGTGACTTCTCCCCTACCCTGGAAAGCAGCCTACTTGTGCAGTGCTGAGAGATTCACTTGATTAAAAGGGATAGGAGCTGGCTTTGAATCTCCAAGTGGTGCGGCTATAAGTTCTCCAGTCTTCTCAGAAGAACTCTGGTCTTTGCAACACATTATTGAGGGATAGAAAATAGAGTTTTACATGGTCAGGGAATGTGGCTACTCAGATGAGGCAATAACACGTAATGAGCAACTTTGTCATTTCTATACTTCAGGTGGGCTAGTAGATTATTGAATATAATTGAAGAGTATTTTACTTGGCACCTACTGTTTTTGGGCAGTATACGACATTATTCATGTCTTATACTTACAGAGATGAGCAATAATTTATTGTTCATGCCTAAGTTCACAGCACAATAAGAGACTCAATTGACCAATTGGAAAAAAATGTTTTGGTTGTTTTAGTGTTGATCTTTAGAAAGACTTTAGTGCAATGGAAGGAAACTATTCAGCCATCTTCACATAACAATCTTTTACTTTTTTTAACTTTGTTTTCAAGTTCTGTGGTCTGAAACATGCTTTGTGGAGGAGGCTCACCAAATGTTTTGCAACATCTTTGTTATTCTCTCCATTTGTTCAAACATATAAAAATTCTTTTGCATTTGTAGAAAAAGTGATTTATAATTCTTTGGCTTAATCCTATTGCAAGTGGATGGACAAATTAAAAATATTTTGTTTTGGCTTTTCATGTTGTCTCCAGCTACTGTAGTTGCCTCGTGACAATTTTATGTTGTTCTTGGCTGGTTATTGGCATCACTTGTTACTGGCATACCAGTTAATGACAAATCAGTATCTGGAAAGCCTTCTTGATTGACTGTGGCTTTGGGTGTTAAAAATTGTTTTATTTGATTCCTGTTAGGAATCATAATATTAGTTTTTAATTTAGTCATCTTCATTTCTTGCTTCATGCTTATATTTTTTTCTAAACATTTAAAAAAGAATCTGATCAGAACTTATACATAATATTTAATATGTAAATGTTCTTTTATGTGTTCTCTAAACTTCTACATATAGCTGTGATCATCTTGCTGACGATATCAAGAATGTAAGAAACCAGGTAAGTGATAATTGGCGGAGTACTAAGAGATCATTAGTATGGAACAGGAGTTGGGCAACTACAGCCATGGGGCAAGTCTGGTTCACCACAATTTTTGTAGATAAGGTTTTATTGCAATGCAGCAACCCATTTGTTTACCTATTGTCTATGGCAAATTTTGTACTTTGATGGCAGAGTAAGAACAAAGACCATATGGCATGCAAAGCCTAAAATAATGATCATCTGGTCTTTGCAGAAAAAATTTTGCTGATCCCTGGTCATGAGAATGGCTCACTCTATCACTATGCAATTGCCCAATGCAATGATAAAGGCAGAGTTCATTTTGTTTTTCTTACAATACATGAATACTGGATTTTCTTGAATAAATTAGGACATGTGAAAATCTCCATATATAGTTTACAAAGTCACTGATTTTATGTAAAGGAATATACTATTTCAAATTTATTATAGCTTGCTGTGACAAGTTGGCCAATTCCTGATTGACTGTTTTGATACTCTTAGTTTTAACTATAATGGTATAATTAAATTATTAACTGTAATGACTTCTCAGGACAGGGTGAGAAAATCAGTTGTGCACCTTATATGATCCAGGCTCTGTACTAGGTTCCTGTCCCTAGAAAGTAGCCTGTCTGCAACACAGAGGAAGAAGACACGCCAGATTCCAATGGAGACATTTTGCTTCTCATATTCTCTTCCACCCAATTCTCACTTTACCACGGAGACAATAAAATTCAGTATTTAAATAGCTCATTGGCAGAGTTGACATTTGAATATAGGTCTGCAGGGTCCCAAAGGCCATGCTTCTTATGCTAAACCATATTGACTGGCATTTTATGTCAAGACGTATATTGTCTTCAAAACAATCTACTTGAAGAGTGTAACCTTTTTAAAAAATTTAAATAGCCCAAGGATCTTTTTCCATAGTTATTAACTACTTGCAGCACCTTATTAACCCATTAGGCAAGAAGATATTGAGCAGGTTTAATACAATCATTTATATAAGGGGAAAATAAGATACCAAAATCATACTCACTTCAAGAAACTAATGAAGTTATAGAAAAAGGCCACCTGGAGCTGAATTCACTGTCAATGGTAACTGTATTTTTGTAGCACATGGGAAAATGTTCATTTCTCTCCTAAAGTCTTGGTCTAGGCCACTCTTTTTCAAAAAGTCTAATGCTTTTGTATGACAAAATCAGTGGAGCATAGTCTGAAATTAAGAATGATAGTGAGCTTCCAGGACATTCAAAAGTGTTTGAGCTTATGATAAACCCCATAGAAGGCTGGAAGTATCCATCAGAATGACCCCGTCCTATGTCATACCGCACTCTTCACTGCTGCTTTCCTCAGTTCCTTATGATGGCAAACTCCTCCCAGAGTCGTCTTGTAATTCTGCTCCTCAACACCGCCTTCGTTTAGAGAACAATTAGTAGCTGCACAAGAGCTCTCGATTTGTAGAAATATTTGTAATCCTTTAGTTCTTTTGTGACAAATCACTGGATTTGTTTAGCAAACTGAAAATGAAATTGGCTTTTTAAAAAATTGCAGAATTTTTCAAGGGTGACATCTGTGGATGTCACTCTTGTCATCAATCCACCCCCCTAAGTAATATGGCTTTAACTTGGCTGACTGATTCAAACCCTGTAGCAATTCTAAACTCTTTATAACTATTTGAAATAACATTCAATAACATGTATGTACAGCTAAAGTTTCAAAATGGTGACCAAGACACAGAAACAACCAAAGTGTCCTTTGGCAGATGATTGGATAAAGAAGATGGGGCACATATATACATGTATGTAAGAAAAGATGAAAAACTTCAATTTGTGACAACATGGATAGAGCTTGAGGATATCATGCTGAACAAAACAAGGCAGTCAGGAAGAGCTAAGAACTATATGATTTCACTCATACATAGAATATAAAACTGAAAGCAACAAATGAACAAACTAGAAAAACAAACAAAAACACATAGACCAGAGAGAATGGGGGATGGGGAGTATTAAAGAGTAAAGGGGGTCAAATATATGGTGATGGAAGTTGGTTTGACTTTGGGTAGTGGGCACACAATGCAATATACAGACCATGTATCATAGAAATGTACACTTGAAACCTATATAATCTTATTAACCAAGGTGTCCCCAATAAATTCAATAAAAAAGGAAAACAAAATGGATCTATCTATTGAATTGTAATCCAAAATTATTTTAATTATGTTTCTTTTTTTGCATATAGATGTCAAATAATTAAAGCTCCAGGAGATATATTGATTAATTTCTTATTTATGGTAATAGAAAGCACATTCAGAGAAAAGAAATCAGGGAGTAGATACTTTGTTTACTGCTTCATAGAGGTATAACAAATTCTAACCTATTTATGGGGTGTGCTGCCAAGTAAAATCTGGTGGTTATCATGTGATAGAAATAGGTGAATTGATTGCTTTGGCTCAACTCTAGGTAGTGCTAAATATAAGATTGCATCAGGGGGTATAAACTTTAGAGGACTAGATAAAAAGAGTTGAGAAAGTACATATATTCCACATATTCTACATGTAAAATTGTAACCATATCATAACAGAAAACATATGTGGTACCACTAGCTTGACTTGAATTACTGAACATGCACATTGGCTCCTTTTCTCCAGCATTTTAAATAAGGGCATACGATTCTAAAGCTTGTTTTAAGAGTGTATATGTCAAACCAACCTGATGATTAATAGCATCAGAAAATAAGAAACAATTAGAAATCTGGGAGAAAACTGTCATGTAAAATTTGTATGGTTAATAAATTAAGAGATGAATAATTAAACTAGTATTTAAGTACTTTTATTAAAATGTGCAAATTATGCCAATCTTATCTGGATATGATTACTTTATGATGGCAAACTGTGAGGTCACTAATAAAATTAACATATTTCAGGTGCATTATTCTTCTGGCACAATGCCATGGGGGAAATATGTTTATTCATCTTAAACCAAGAAAAATATAAGTTAATTCAGATGTACAAGATAAAACTTGGTTTAAAACTACTTGTGGCCATTTGTCTCCATTGGCACCAAAAAACAAAACCTGAGCTTTTAACATTGTTTTAGCAAGTCACAAATCCATTGTATAGGAGTGTTTTCAACTTCAAACTCCATCAACAGAGTGAATGAGAGATGTAATATATTCTGGGGTGCTGTTTTGGAATATATATGTATTTTTTTTGCAGGAGAAAATTAGGTATTAAGTTTCTGAAAGTTAGGTCGATTAACTTATTTACATACTTATAAACATTTGTCTGGTACCTTTACTAGCAATAACAAATTTTGCATGCTTGCTACATGTCATGCTGTGATCTTAGGGACATATTTGTGAGCAAAATATCTCCCAAATTAAAATTCCTTTTATATTCCATTTGCTCTGAAAAATAATTTTTATATCTGAATGAAAAAGTAAATATTTAAAAAATGTCTTCTCAATTATTTTATTGTTTTGTTTAATTCAGAAATTATTTATTTGGAGTATTTTGATCCAAATATTTAAATTTGAAATGTAGCAAGTTTAAGAAAATATAAGAAATACTGGTGTTCTTCCCAAAAGAAATAGCATAAAAAATTAAGACTGTATCTTGATTTAAGATAAATCATTTATGAGATCTCCAAAATAGTTTTAGCCTTTTAAGTCTTTTCAATTTTGTAACTGAATTACTATTTCTCATTCAAAATGCTTTTAAGATTCTCTTTGAACTTAGTTTTTCAATCTCTCACAATAAGAGAGGAGAATCCTTGACATTTACAAAATGGCAGTGCCCCTGATTATGTAGGAATAAACCATACTTTTCTACAGCAGCAATTTTCAACTGGTGTGCCACAAGAATTTTTAAAATATGCAGTACCTGACTATTTAGTCAGGGCCACTGACCTATTTTCCCTTAGATTGTCAAATTAAAAAATGACAACAGCCAACACAACAATGGCTGTCTGGTGTGAATGAATCAAAATTTTGTCAGATCAGCAAAAAGTATATTTCTTGTTTTGTAATTAGTTTATGTGTGTCACGAGATGAAAAAGATTGAAAAGTGCTGTTCTATATCACACATTTCTTTCCCTACTAAAATATGCATGGGAGTGCCAGATTTGAATATACCTAAATTATTATATACTAGAGGCCCAGCGCATGAAATTCATGCACTGGTAGGGTCCCTAGCAGCTGCCAACACCCGGGCCTCCCTCCCTTCCCCTGGCTAGCCCTGGCCCCTGGTTGAACTGCTGAACAAACTCCCAATTGAGGGGACAATTTGCATACTATGCTTTTATTATATAGGACTAGAGGCCCGGTGCACGAAATTTGTGCATGGGGGTGTGTGTCCCTCATCCCAGCCTGCACCCTCTCCAATCTGGGACCCCTCAAGGGATGTCCGACTGCCTGTTTAGGCCCGATCCTAAATGGGCAGATGGACATTCCTCTCACAATCCAGAACTGCTGGCTCCCAACTGCTCGCCTGCCTGCCTTCCTGATTGCCCCTAGCTGCTTCTGCCTGGCAGCCTGATCACCCCCTAACCACTCCCCTGCCAGCCTGTTTGCCCCTAACTGCCCTCTCCTGCAGGCCTGGGTTCCCCCCAGCTGCCCTCCCTTGCAGGCCTGGTCCCTTCCAACTGCCCTTCCCTGCTGGCCATCTTGTGGTGGCCATCCTGTGTCCACATGGGAGCAGCCATCTTTGACCACATGGGGGCAGTCATCTTGTGTATTGGAGTGATGGTCAATTTTCATATTACTCTTTTATTAGATAGGATACCCGCCCCCCACAAGACAAGTCTATTTTTCATTATTTTAAGTGAGTTTTATCTCCTCAGTCTAATAGTAATGACAATCAGAATGTTTTCAGTGCTGTTTCCAAAACAAAAAAATGAAGACAATGGGAAGATAGTTTAGGATGCCATGCATATGAAACTGTGAGAAACTGTCTTACATTTTCTATGATTTAAATTTAATAACACAAACAATATAAATGAATTAAATTCAATGAACTGTCCAGAAATAATGACTATTTAAAAAGTTACTAGATGAAGAAGCTGAGGCCCAGGGAAGCTGAATGATCTAAATAAAAAATGTATTTGTTGTAGGGCCAGACCAAATGGAGGCTTTGGGACTCTTACTGCTGTGTTTTCACACTGGCAAGGCTGTACTATTTTATTTTTAAATTTTTTTATTGTTTGAAGTATTACAAATAGTAGTACATATGTCTCCTTTTTCCCCCCCCCATTGACCTCCCCCTGGCCTCTCCTATCCCCCAGTACATGTTATTTTAATGTATATAAATGTTTAAGCCCCCCCCCACCCCCAAATGCCTATAGCCTCATCTATGGAACCTTTGAATATATTAGGTTGCATGGCAAAGGGGAATTAAAGTTGCAGATAGAATTAGGGTTGTTCATTAGTTGAATTTAGGATAGAGAGTACTTCGGGTTGGCCAGGAAGAGGGAAGGGGCAGGATCGGTATGGTGCCAAGAGAGAAGAATTGAATTGGCCATTGCTGGCTTTGAATGAACATGAACCAAGGGTTCCATGAGTCAAGTGGTGCAGGCAGCCCCTAGAAAGGAGAAAAGCCCAGAAAACATATTGTTCCCAGAGCCTCAGAAAGAAAGCCGGCCTGCAGACACCTTGATTTTGCTCAGTGAGTCCTCTTTCAGACCTCTGACCTCCAGAAGTATAAGTAAAATACTAAATCTGTGTTGTTTTAGGCCACTTCATTTATGGCATTTTGTTATAGCAGCAATCTGAAACTAATACAAATGAGAAACAGATATAACATTGTAAATCACGACTGGAATGGAATGATTTCTATACCCAAGGAATGAAGGATCTTGTTAAAGAAAAGTGAAGAATAGAAAGTGAGTTGTACACACCCTTTTCCTCCTTTAAGGTTCACACATGAGTTGTCTCTCTTTCCCAGTTCTTTCAGATCAGGTTGCATCCCATAGCGGGCAGGCTGTTATCCATAAGTGGAGGATAGCACACATTTGTGCTGTTACCTCCTTGACGTTTCCATTAGAAGTAGTGTAATTTGTTAAACGAACATAAAAGTGTCTGTTCCATCAGTTCATGTGCCTCAAGAACTTAATTTGTTAATTTTTTTTAATTCGTGAAATAGGAGTAAGGCTACTCATTCCTAGATAAGGCTGAGATTTTCTCTTTGAAAACTTGATGTGGTAGAGGAATTTATTTGCCTGTTTATTTTTTACAATGGAGCAAGCTAGTCTATAAGAAAGTCTTGAGGCTTTGATCTTGTTC
The DNA here is from genome assembly GCA_026230045.1 of Corynorhinus townsendii. Lineage (NCBI taxonomy): Eukaryota > Metazoa > Chordata > Mammalia > Chiroptera > Vespertilionidae > Corynorhinus > Corynorhinus townsendii. The sequence goes on from JAPDVU010000006.1 coordinate 129,630,106, forward strand.
ATTGACAAACTGGTTTTCAAGAACTATATTGTTTTCTTCATCTTTATTTTTGTTCACACACTTAAATTTGCTTTATTTGGGATTGTCTTGGTTCACTGCTATTTTCCTGACAGCTAAAGGCCCGTAGGAGTGACCTCCTGAGACCACTGTGGCTAGAACAGCTTTCATCCTTTGTTTCCCGGGTCCCTCTCAGCAGTCCTGCTGAAAGCAGCTTCATTAAGACCAGGCAGATCTGATTTCTTGGAAAGATTCCTGGGAACATTGTCACAAGAACTTTACCAAAGTCTGTATCTGATAAACAAGGGTCTTGTTCAGATTCAAGCAAGAGGGTGAGTAAGCTGGCACAGCTGGAAAACAGGCCCACATCACACAGCAGTAGGTCCTCTATTAGCTCATCACGCTGGCTGATTAGTGCTCTTGCTGGAGTGACACCAAACTGTGTGATTAGGTTAAGGATTCGCCATCCAGGGGTGCTTTGCAATTGGGACCTTTTGTTTTTCGGGTAACATGGTATGCAACTTTTTCAACTGAACCTCAATTTTAGGCTAACTAGACGCTCGCCCTTCTTTTCTACCTGACCTGAGGAATACAAACCTTAAAACCTGTAGACTCATTAGTCTCATGTTAATGGATAGAGTTAAAAAGGATAGATTAAATCCCAGGAAGAGTTGGTGCACGGACATATGATATTATTTATTTAAAAAGGTATAAATTTGTTAATGGTTAGGAGATTCTAATACATAAGATCAATAAACTACTTTATTTGGATGCCTTTTAAAGATATGTTGAACAATTTTATGTAGTGCCATTGTATAATAATTTGGCTGATCTTTGTTGCTGTTCTTGAAATTTCCCAAGCAATTAGAGTGTCTTTGTTACTGAGGATGGACACATGGGACCACACCTGCATGTATTTTGCTAACAAGGTGACTCCTGGTAGGCCCTTGATAGTTTCAGCATGGAGTTTGGTTTTGTAGAAAGACCAAAACGTTTGATTTTGAGGGTTTGGACTTTGAACCACACGATGTAGTCCTGACCTCCTGACACTGGGGAGCTGGAGATTTTCAACTGGTATGGCCAATTCACTCAATTATGCCTATGTAATAACATTCCAATAAGACTCTGAGGCCTCAAATTCTGGGTCTTCCATTATGCATTCCAAATTTCATTTCTAATTACCAGAATCTTAGTTTTTACTTCTCTCTCTCTTTCTCTCACACACACTTTAGGAGAAGCTGATTTTTCATTTGGAGAAAAATAGAGTGCTGTTTGAAATAGAAATTGCCTTTGAATCTCTGTAGGGGCTCAGTATCAAATTATGTCACAGAAAGACTTTAAAATAAAAGCTACACAATAGTTAAGTAAATTATATTATAAATTACATGTAAATATTTGGGGACAACATATGCATATTCTTAAAATTTGTGCCTGCATATGAGATTGAAGATTCTTTTCAATCTAAATGTATATAAGAGTGTGATAGTGATTATATACACATTTGAGTAATGGGCTCATTATATTTTAAATCATATATTTATTTAAAATTTGTGAAGTTGCTTTATGTTGGCATAGAAAAATTGGTCCATTAATATAGCAAATAAAAAAATCAACTTTATTTAATTTGTTTCAAGAGCTTGTATTTTTAGATGATTTACCTGGGACCTGCACATATTAACTGAAATGAATAATTGAGATAATTACCTAAATTATTTCAGAAAAGTATATTTTAATCAACTATTTATATTTTTTTCCATTTTTGCCTATTGGACCCAATTACTTGGACAATATTTTCAGTTTTTAATAACAATTTATATATAGAATAACATGCCAATATATTTTTTACATCATGTGGCACTGCATTTAAGCACTATTAAAATAAGTACAAATAACATAAAAAGATAAAAGGAAACTATAAAGTGCTTTAGGAGTAATCAATTTAATAAAATTAATGTCTCAAAGCTGAAAGATATACCTATAGTGTTTTAGCAATATATTATATAAGCTTCTTTTTCTATATGTTAATTTAAAAAGGTTAAGAGAGGATTAAAGGAAAATGTATCCTTTGAACCTTCCTCGCCAGTCACTGAAAACCTTGCATGTTTATATGCTGGGGTAGAGGCAGAGCATGCTGATGGAACTTAGAAGGCTTGCTCACTAGAGTATATCTGGAAAGATACATATTTGTTGGGGGACTTTTAGGTGATTATAATGTACTATTTCTTATGGTAGTTACAAAGGTGTTCACTATTTACTTATTCATTTTATGTTTATATGTTGTTTACTTTTGTCTTGATGCATTATGTTCCATAATTTAACAAAGAAAGCAAAAATGCAATCTTATTAAAGGACATAAAACTAAAAAACAGTTAAGTTGAGAGGTGCTGAGGCTGCTAAGTGGGAAAAAAATGAAAAAATAGTAATTTATGTAATGCAATTCAAGACAGACTAGCAGTGGTTCAAGAATTAGATAAAACTATTTACAAATTTATATAAAAGAATAAATGTCCTGGAATATTCAAGGATGATATGAGAAGAATATTAAGTATAGACTTGCCTTGCCTGATTCTGAAACTTACTACCAAATCATTGTAATCAATACAGCATAGCACTGGCACAGGAATAAAAAGTAGACTAGTTTAAACAATAGGAATTTTATAGACATAAAATCAAGAGCATAAGGAGATTTAAAATAATGCAAAAAACGTTATAGAATGTTACTTAATGAAAGATGTTGACAGGGTTGGTTATCTATCTGGAAGACTTTAAGAAAGCTGGGATTTCAGAGGGTCAAAGGTAAGAACCTAATGATAAAACAACAAATTGTGTACCTATTATCTAAATATAGAGGAAATCTTTCTAAGCAAAATAGGAAACTCAGAAAAGAAAAATATATTTGAGAAGGAAAAGTGAAAAATTTGAATGAGAAGACCATATCAAAGTCCAAGGCAAACTATTATATGGAAAAGAAATACATTATCTATAGCACTCTGATGATCACCATTTCTAATATGCAAAGGACCCATAAAATGAACATAAGAAAATGGATATATATGTATATACACTTTAACAGTTGATATATCAATTTTGAAAATTTATTTTAATAAACACTGACTTTATAATTATTCAAAGTATATGTATATATTTTTGGGATACTATCCTATCTAATAAAAGATCAATATGCAAATTAACTATCACCCCACTACACCCATAAGCCACGCCCACCAGCTGTGCTCACCAGCCAATCAGGAGCAAGTATGCAAATTAACCCAACCAAGATGGCTGCGGCCACAGAGAGAGCAGGAGGGAGGCTTGGGTTTCCCCGGTGATGGAGGATGCCAAGCTTTCCACACACCCTGGCTGGCCCACTCCAGGCTACAAAGTTTCAATTATAGAAGATAAATAAGTCCCAACAGAAATGGCTTCTGCCAAAGTGTGAGCAGAAGGCTTGGCTCCACTCCAGGCTACAAAGTTTTAATTGTAGAAGATAAATAAATCCCACATACCAGGGCCTCCACTTGGGTCGCTGGGGGGCGTGGCCGGCCTGCAAACCACTACAGGGCCCTTGCCCAGGCCACCCCATGCCCCAAGGGAACACCCACCTTGATCCTGGATACCCTTCAGGGCAAACCAGCTGACCCCCACCCATGCACCAGGCCGCTATCCTATCTAATAAAAGAGTAATATGCAGATTGACCATCACTCCAATACACAAGATGGCTGCCTCCATTTGGTCAAAGGTCCTGCGCCCATGTGGACACAAGATGGCCACCACAAGATGGCCAGCAGGGGGGCAGTTGGGAGGGACCAGGCCTGCAAGGGAAGGCAGTTGGGGGTGATCAAGCCTGCAGGGGAGGGCAGTTAGGGGTGACCAGGCCGGCAGAAGAGGGAAGTTGGGGTGACCGGGCCTGTAGGGAAGGGCAGTTAGGGGCAAGCAGGCTGGCAGGGGAGCAGTTAGGCATCAATCAGGGTGGTGCGGGAGTGGTTAGGGGGTGATCAGGCTGGCAGGCAGAAGCGGTTAGGGGCAATCAGGAAGGCAGGCAGGTGAGCAGTTGGGAGCCAGCAGTTCTGGATTGTGAGAGGGATGTCCGACTGCCCGTTTAGGTCCGATCCTGGTGGGATCAGGCAGTCGGCCATCCCTCGAGGGGTTCCAGATTGGAGAGGGTGCAGGCTGGGCTGAGGGACACCTGTCCCCCCACTATGCACAAATTTCATGCACCGGGCCTCTAGTGTGTGTGTGTGTGTGTGTGTGTGTGTGTGTGTGTGTTATATTATATATATAATTATATATATATAATTCTGTCTATACAGAATTTTTCAAAAAATATTTACTATATTGTGAATCACATCACTAGTTATGGTATCTACATATGCATTTGTTTATAATGATTTATCCACTTTATTATTTATATATTTATTATTGAGATATAATTGATATATAACATTTTATTAGTTTCAGGTGTACCACATAATGATTTGATATTTATATACATTGCAAAATGATCTTCACAATAAGTCTAGTTATTATCCATCAACATACATCGTTATAAAATATTTTTCTTGTGATAAGGAGTTTTAAGATTTATACTCTTTTCAACATTCAGATATACAATACAGTATTATTAACTATATTTATCTTGCCATGCTATACATTACATCCCATGACTTATTTACTTTATAACTGAAAGTTTGTACCTTTTGACCCCTTTCAATATAGGAAACTCAGAAAAGAAAAATATACCTATTTTGCCCATTTCCCCAATCCTCTCCCTTTTGGCAACCACCAACCTGTTCTATGTATAAGTGAGAACTTTTTTTGTTATTTATTATTTATTTTTAGATTCCACATATAAGTACAATTATATAGTATTTGTTTTTCTGTGTCTGACATTGCACTTAGCATAATGCCCTCAAGGTCCATCATCCATGTTGCTACACATGGAAAGATTTCATTCTTTTGATGCTGAACAGTATTGCATTGTGTGTGTGTGTGTGCGCACCACACCTTTCTTTATCCATTCTTCCATCAGTGGACACTCAGGTCATTTGCATATCTTGGCTATTATAAATAATGCATCAATGAACGTGGGGATGCATTTATCTTTTATTAGTAACAGGGTGGGACAAAAGTAGGGTTACAGTTGTGGTTATGCAAAACACAACAGAGTTTATTATAGTACTTGAGGCCCAGTGCACAAAATTCATGAACAGAGGGTGTCCCTCAGCCCAGCCTGCACCCTCTCCAATCCTGGACCCCTCGGGGGATATCCGACTGCCAGTTTAGGCCCCAAACCAGCAGTCGGACATCCCTCTTGCAATCTGGGACCATTGGCTCCCAACTGCTTACCTGCCTGCTGGCCGATCCCCCTAACTGCTCTCCCCTGTCAGCCCAATTCCCCTAACTGCTCTCTCCTGCTGGCCTGATTGCCCTAACTGCTCTCCCTTGCTGGCCTGATCCCCCTAATTGCTCTCCCCTGCTGACCTGATCCTCTTAAGTGCTCTCCCCTGCCAGCCTGATCCCTAACTGCTCTCCCCTGCCAGCCTGATCCCCCTAACTGCTCTCACCTGCCAGCCTGATCTCTGCCTCAGCCCCACCACCATGGCTTTGTCTGGAAGGGTGTCCAGAGGGTCATCTGGAAGATGTCCAGTCTAATTAGCATATTACCCTTTTATTAGTATAGATTATCATTCAGTACTTGTTTATTTTCCATACAAACTACTGTAAATCTATTGTCAAACCTCACATCTGGTTCATCAGGGAATCTTATACCTCCGGAATCTGACCACTTCTCACCATCTCCCCTGCTATGCTCTGTTCTGTTGTGATGTTTACCATAGACTCCTAACTAGTCTCCCTGCTTCTGCCTTTGCTGCCTGACTCTCTTCTCAACACAGGAGCCAAAATCACCCGGTAAACCATGTAAATGAGATCACAGCACTCTTCTGTTTAAAACTCTGCAGTGGTTTCCAGTTTCACCCAGAGGCCAAATCCAAAGTCCTTACAATCCCTACCTGACCCTGTGAGATCTGGCCCCTGGTGTTAGCTCCCCACCTTCCACCTGTTCCCTCCTGCTGCTCCAGAGCAGTCATAGCAGCTTTCTTGCTGTTTCTGCAGAGGTCTGATAAGCTCTGACCTTGGTCTAGTCTTTAGCCATCGCCTTTGCCTGGGAAAAAAATCTTTCTCCGTATAAAGCTTCACTTTCTCACCTCCATCAGGTCTTTGGTAATAAGGTCTATCCAAACTGCCTTATTTTGTGACAGTATCTCTCTTCTTCCCTTTAATTCCTTTTATAGTTACTTTTCCATGCTTTTTTTGTCCTATAACACACCATATAATATAGTATCTACTATTTATTATTTACTTTCTGTCTCTTCTTCCTAGACTACAAGCTCCACAGAGTGAAGCATTTTTTTCTGTTTTGTTCATTGCAGCCTCTCCCACATAATGACTGGAAAGATATAAAATGATATTTGAGTCTTAAAAATACATTGCAAATAAAATATTAGGTGGAGATACTGAGATCTCATTACATTTGGTTAATCAGGTTATTTTTAAAGTATTTAATGTTTTCAGTTTATAATATTTAATTTTATATAGAACATTAAGAAATTTATGTTGTGAAAATTAGATATAGAAATCCTATAAAATAAAAAAGGCTAATATGCAAATTGACTGAATGTTGTAAGGACTGGTCACTATGATGTGCGCTGACCACCAAGGGGCAGACGCTCAACGCAGGAGCTGCCCCCAGTGGTCAATACACTCCCACAGGGGGAGCGCCACTCAGCCAGAAGCCGGGCTCAGGGCTGGCGAGCACAGTGGTGGTGGTGGGAGCCTCTCCTGCCTCTGCAGCAGCTAAGGATGTCTGACTGACAGCTTAGGCCCATGGAGAGCAGGCCTAAGCCATCAGCTGAACATCTCCCAAGGGCTCCCAGACTGTGAGAGGCACGGATCTTGTGCACTAGGCCTCTAATGGCTTAGCTGTTTGTTAATCTTATTCTGATACTGTCCTCAGAGGTTTACCATAAATTCTTTTACTATGGATTCCTTTTTCAATTCATTCTTTGTTCATCCATTACCTATGGTAGGGTGCCTCCTTTCAGGATCTTTTTAAGTGCTTGACACAAAATACCTGTGGTTAACTTTCAAGATAAGGGTTTTTCTGTGACTTTTAATCACTACTCTATCTTGTATTGTCTTGGTTTCTTATTGTTCCTGCATAACAATCTTAGTGGCTTGAAACAATTTATACTTATTTCCCCACAGTTTCTGTGGGTCAGGAGTCCAGGCAGAGCTTAGCTGGGTCCTCTGCTCAGTATCTCACAAGACTACAGTCGAAATGTTGGCCACACACATGCTATCACATGAGGCTTGGGACCCCTCCAAGCCCATATGCCTATTAGCAGAATTCAGTTTATTGCAGCTCATAGAACTCATAGAGACTTGCTTCTTCAAGGCCACTGGAAGAATCTCTCTGAACTCTAAATTATTATTATTATTTTAATATATATTTTTATTGATTTTAGAGAGGAAAGGAGAGGGAAAAAGAGATAGAAACATCAATTATGAGAGAGAATCATTGTTTGAATGCCTCCTGCACAGCCCCAACTGGGGATTGAGCCTTCTGGGGCATGTGCTTTAACTAGGAATTGAACTGTGGCCTCCTGGTTCATGGGTCGATGCTCAACCACTGAACCATAACAGCCCGGCTCTACATTATTTTTTGAAGGTCTCACCTCATTGAGTCAGGCCCACCCAGGATAATGATCTTTTCTAGTCATTCAAATCCAAAAGACTAGGGACCTCAATTACATCTGCAAAATTTCTTCTGTCATATAGCATGATATGTAAATGACATCTCATCACTTTTCCCATATGCTGTTATTGATTAGAAGCAGGTTATAGGTCTCTTGTCTTAATTTAAAAATTATTTGTTTTTTTTCAGATCTGACAAAAATTTTTATTCATTCACACAAGATAGCTATTGTTCTGTTGGCTATTGTCATTTGTAAATTTGATGATCTAAGAAAAGAGGTCAGTGCACCTGGCTAAATAGTCAGGTATTGCACATTTTAAATATTCTTGTGGCACACTGATTGAAAATCGCTGCCCGATACCAATGCATCTCAGTTCCTTGATTTGACAAACAACTCTTCTTTTCATTCACTTGTTTTTGTGGTCATATCATAGACCTTATTACTACCAAAGCCTACATCACTTCTAAACCATAGATGTCAAGGACCCCAAATTTCATTACCTCTTCTAATTTTAAAGCTCACTCTCTTTAGTATCCTCACTGGATGAATTCTTAAGTCTAGTGGAGAAATTTAATGTTATTTTCCCCATCATGCTCTCTCATGTGTTCATTTTTCCCTTTACCATGCTTAGAGACTATTACTAAAATCATTTACTTGCTTGCATATACATTTCTCCATTATCTAAGTTTACCAAACTCCCATCCTGGTTAAACCTAAGTCTTCTTCCCACCCTATAACCAACAGATAGACTTGTTGGAAAAACCAATCAATTAGCCAACTAACAAAGTCAGCAGACTGCTATTTTTCAAGCTGTTCTTCAGCTCTAATTGTTCTACTGGTATTCCTAGTCAAATTTTCTCCTGTGCTCCAACATCTACTTTAATGCGTCTCCTGCTCCTCAAACATTCAACATCCATTTCTTTTTCTTCACTGTCAGCTAATAAAGCAACCAGAACACAGACCTCACTTTAATTTATTTCTCTATAATTTGTTAATTCTTTTATATTTGTGTTCATCTTCTCAGCCTTCCATTATGATGCATGAACCCTTTGTTGGATCCCATCTGTTTACTCATGGATTTTACTCCCGAAGTCTCTCCCCTCTGTCATGTATCCTCAATTTCTCCTTTTTACTGAATCAATCTCAGTAGCATACCAATATGTCATAATAATTCTGATCTTAAAAATTACTGAAACCCCTCCCTCACATCTACATCCAGCTATTTCATATTTATCTCCTTCCCAATGATAACAAAATTCCTTGAAAAGTTTTATACTTGTAGCAATTTTATACCTGTACTTAGGAAAACAGAATGAGTATTATAGAATAAGGGATAGGTTATAAGAATTAAAGGGGGAGAAGCTGGGAAATAAAGCTACCTAAGGAGTGGTTGGAGGATCATAGTCTTTTCTCCACAGAGAGTCAGAATGTACTTTGAAAATGTAGATGGGTTCCTGTTCACAATGGGTCCCCATCACATTTATTCCACTTGCAAGATTACATAACCCTACCTCATCATCCCCTTTCCTACCTTTTGTGGATGAAGTTTCCACTACTTTCTCTTTTGCATTCTCACTCTTACCATCCTGAAACTATGTTGCTCTTCAAACAATATCAAATATCAAGGTCTTGATTATATTTTGTTTTTTACCCCTCTTGAACTTTGATCCTCTTGCTCAATCTATATTTTCTTTCTTTGGATTCTGGAATGCCCTTTCTTATACTTTTCACTTATCTTTTTAGCCACCCTTCTAAAATTTCTTCTGATTCCTTAGGTATGCCTGTAAAATGCCAAGTGCAGAAAATGCTGAAATTGGGTGTATCTGGAACAAGGTAGGCCCTTTTTTAGTACATGAGGCATTATTTTGATAGGGTAAGGTTGGATTGGGTGAGGAAAAGCACAACAATAAATGAGGTTTTTAGAAACTATTTTACTATTGTAAATGCTCTCTCCCATTTATATTGGTTTGCCTGCAAGTAGTTAGGGCAGGATTTGTACAATACCAAGTGAGCTCCAGGAATCACGAGAAATCTTGGGTGACCTTATAAATTTCTATTCTAAAACTGTTTGTGAGGGATAGAATATGGTTCAAGAAATGTACCTTAGGGCTTTCATGATATTATGAAATCCAACTCAGTGCCCTAGGTGTCAGACAAATTCTCTTGTTCTCCTTTCTCAGTAATAGTTATAATCACAACTACAAGCTTTCAAGGGTTGTACAATTGAGTTAAATAGTTCAACCTAAGATATTGCAGGCTGGGTGATGGTTAAACATTTTAACATTAACCCAATCATGTAATAGTCTTAAATTTTATCATATACTTTCTGAGCTTAGCATCAAGGAAGCTTAGCAGCAAATAGTGAATAATGTGAAGATTTTATTCACTGTGGCAAGATTGGTGGTAGGAGGTAATTAATATTTATTATTATTATAGAACCTTATGAACCCAAGGTTGATCCTGTTTATTTATTTGAGATTCCAGAACCAAGAGGATTATGGCAATTGGCAAGTCTATGGAAATGAACTTGACTTTAGAATTTGAAAAAGGGAACCTCTATATTAGTAGCAATATTCTTAGCCATTACATACTCAGGTATAAATAAGATTAATGTTGTTTTCATATAGCATAGGTAAATACTGTTTCTCATAAAGATAATATGCTTTAAAAGATGAAATTTCATGCTTTAAAAAGATAGTTGTGAGTCCTGGAAATTGATTCAATAAACGTCCTATCATAATGTGAACTGTCAACAATTTTATTCTAAACACTAGAGGTCTGGTGTACAAAATTCGTGCATAGGGAGTGTGTGTGTGTCCCTCAGCCCAGCTTGCACCCTCTCCAATCTGGGATCCCTCTCACAGTCCAGGACTGTTGACTCCCAACTGCTTGCCTGCCTGCCTGCCTAATTGTCCCTAACTGCTTCTGCCTGCCAGGCTGATCACCCCCTAACCACTCCCCTGCCAGCCTGATTGATGCCTAACTGCTCCCCTGCCAGCCTGTTTGCCCCTAACTGCCCTCCCCTGCTGGCCTGGTTGCCCCCAACTGCCCTCCCCTGCTGGCCTGGTCCCCCACAACTGCCCTCCCTTGCAGGCCATCTTGTGGAGGCCAGCTTGTGTCCACATGGGTGCAGCCATCTTATGTGTTGGAGTGATGGTCAATTTGCAAATTACTCTTTTATTATATAGGATAGCAAAGTTCTTATTTCTGCAAGTGCACATCCCGCAGTATTTTTCTAACCATCACAGCAGAGACAACAGCACCTCTTACAGATTCTGCCTTCATTCTAGAAGCAATGATGTGAACACTGGCTTCCTAAGCTCAAGTGTTTGTTTCTGCAGCAGATTACAAGTGAGCAGCATTTTTTTCTGCTGTGGTTTGTGGTCTAATATTAATACATTTTCACAATGGAAACTCGGTGGATTTTAGATCATTTTCCTAGGTTTGTATCCCAAAGGATATCTAACCTATGTTGGTTGTTTTAATTAAATTACCACATTGTCCAAATGATTAAATGCTTGGATAATGAAGACTTATGGGACTGAATTTTAATACACCATACACAAATAAGAGCACTGGGTGAGGACACATATAATCTTACTTTAAGTAAAACCTGTCAGTAGCAAATGTTTTACCTCTTGCCTTTTTTCATGGAGCCAATGAGAATTCAGTGCTTCAGAGCACCAACCAGTGGAGTCACCTGACATGGCCCTCAATGAATGGGCAAGAGCACCTTCAAGATTTTCTTTTAGACCTTGGAGTTTGGAAGGAGATTCTGTGTATGGGCTAATGTTTTCAGAGTAATGATACTGACGGACTCCTATTCCTACTGGAGTAGGACCACTTGCCATTACTTTTCTCTCCACATGTCAGATATATTTTACATCAGCTTTGTTGACTTATCAACGCATGGATATTGATAGGCACAGGGTATCTAATAAGAAAATTGTGTACAACCACTTTAGATTTCAGCGCAGAAAGTTTGTACAATCGTTTTTCCTTTTCGAGTATCATCATTATAGCCTCAATGTCAAAAATAATTAGGCAAAAAGGGGAGAGGATATATCTTGATTTGTACTTTAGAAACATTTCCTAAACTATGGTTAGAAGACTAAAAATCAACCATTTGAAACTGTAGTAAATGTTGTGCATACTTTTGCCAGAAGCCAGTACATTTAGATATGTCTGAGATCAGTTAGTTGTTTTGTTTTATATTTCACTATTAAATGGTAAGTCTAATGTAAAATTGTATATTTTGTTACCATAACTGCATTTAATTAAGTAGATACGAGGACTATATGTTGATAGTGTTGTTTTTCTTAGGGTGTACTTAAAAAGAAAAAGACATTTTAGCATTGTTGAAGACTTCTAACACAATTTTTGTTGTTTGTTTTATTTTAGACTTTTCTGAGAGAAAAAAAAACATAGAAAAAGAAAAATTGGGAAAATACTTGTAATTTTGGCAACTGAGAGGTTAGAATAGGGAAATAGTATAGAGTTTTAGGGTTCAAATTGTGGTATTTGCTAGGTTATCAGTTGGACATCAGTTTTTTCATCTGGATAATGTGGTTATCAGTACTTACCTCACAGGATTATTCTGATGAAATGAAATGCTATTTTGAAGGATCCAAAAAGTGTCATGTCATAAATGTGAGGTCCCCTTTCTTTTCTCTCTCCCTCTGGAATATTCTACCCTATGTGAATGAAAGAAAAATAAAATGAAATTCTTTTTCTTTCTCCCCTTTTAAGACCATAGATTATTTAAGGAAAATATTGCAGTAGATTCTGAGATGGAGAAAACACATGCATTTGGTTTATTAACTTTCTAGTTAAGAGATTTATTCCCTAGCTCGTTTAAATATTTTGAGAAACATACTGTTACATTTAAACATGAAATCTGTCTCCCCTACACTTCATGAAACTTTTCCAGTTTCCTGTCTTCAAGTTAGGAAATGATGAGGTTGAAAGCATTCTGGCCTCAAGACACCGGCATTTCTGAGCTGACCACGAAAGTTCATTCAACTTCTCATAAATGCCTCAAGACCTTCAAATGCAAAACATTTGGGCAATAGACTGAGTCAGGGGACATGATACCAGTCTGCTCTGCTGTGCCATTTATCAGACCCTGATTTGTAGATTACAGAGTTTCAAAGCTTGACTTTTCTTCTCAGATACTGCATACCATTCAGAGTGCCTCATTCCCTGGGTTTGTGTTCCTTTCTGCCCATGTTTCACTTCTTACTCTACCCAGCTTCATATCGTCATAGTTATTTTGCCTATGGTTTTTCTCCCCCTTTAAGACATTTTTCACAATTTAGAATCGTGGGAAGGAAATATAGGTCCGACTCATTTAGGGGAACTTCAATTTATATTTTTGACAAATATTTGCCTCAAATAATATCAGTGCAGTACCATTATCTTAGTGCATCTCTGGTCGGTAATAGCCTCAGTCTTGACCTCTCACTATAAATAAATAGGATCGGAGTTTGTAACTGTGGAGAAAGCAAGAGTTTACAAACATTTATACAGTTATAAAGCTTCCCTGAAGGAAAATGGGATGCAACTGAAGGGAAGATAGATGATCTTTAAAGATGTTTCTCAGATTGGATTGTTCTTAATAAATAACTTTGTTCTACACATTTTCTTTCTTGGAGCTGAGTCCTGCCTTTGGTGTGTTGGCCTGCTCCATTTGCTCACAGAGGGAGGTCCACATGGGAGAGTGTGCCTTTGCATCAACTCTAAAGAATTTAGGAAAAGTAAAAGCATGCATAGCTGTGAAGGGTTATTCATTTCAATCCATGAGTATTTGCTGAGCACCTTCTATGTGACCATCACTGGGCGGGAGTTTATTAGGGAGAGGGGCACATGGAAAAACTAGGCAGATATCAAAAAGTACCAAATGATGACATATCATTATATAACAGTGGTTCTCATTTGGGGTGATTTTGCCTCCTAGAGGCAACTGGCAATGTGTGGAGATGGTTTGGATTGTCAGAACTCAGGGGAGGTGCTGTTGGCATCTAGTGGGGCAGCTGTGTAAGATCTTTAGTGGATCCTACAATACATAGCACAGCCCCTGGGACATAGAATTATCCGGCCCAGTAATGCTGAGGTTGAGAAACCCTGCTGTAGAAATTTCAAGGGAGAGAATCCATCAGGTGGAAGAGGTCTTTTTTTTGCAAAATTGTCAGAATATGATCATATAAGTAACGTTAAAAATGTCCTTTTCTTTGAAGAAGTTGGAAGATATCTATTGTTTATACAGGGTGGGGCAAAAATAGATTTACAGTTGTAAGTACACGAAACAGGGTTTATTCTTGTATTATTATTGATTAATTATTGCATTATTTTCCATATGAACAACTGCAAACCTACTTTTGCCCCACCCTGTATTCTTGCTCTTGTGGAGCTGAAGTGCCTTCTACTTATTAGCTGGGCTGGTACTTTTGTGGAAAATGCTCCTTGAGTTTTGGCTTAAACTTTCCCTCCATTGGGTTCATACAGGAGAGTTGGTGAGGTAACCAATATCCATGACACAAAAAAATATAAAATATGTTTTCCTCTACTCATTCCAAAGCTATGACACAGATCAGTTTTGTAAATGGTCTCCCAGGAGATGTCCCTGTTAACCCATCATACCTACCCAAGACGTGGTTGCATCCCACCAGAGGACAGAGTTAAGGCCACAGTTGGTATTCCCTGCACCATAATTTGTTGCTTTGTGTTCATAAAGAGCATGCCTGGGAAGAGGGAGAAGGAGTGGAGCCTGGAGGAGGGGCCAGCAACAAGAAGAGAAAATGTAGGTAAAAGAAGTGGCATTTTGATAGCAGTTTGACATCAGTTCCAATGCCCAGGCATTTTGAAGCTCTTTGGTTTGGCCACGTTGTCTCTCTGAGTTCTTTCACTTCCTCTTCAGAGAAACCTTCCCTAAACTTCATGGAGGTTTAGGGGCCTTCTCATAAACCCTCACAGTCTCTGCATCTCTCTAACTGAGCTTTTATATTATAATGCTTATCTTCTTTAAGAGACTGAAGGTGCGTGAGGGCAAGCACTCCATAAGCCCCGGCTCCTAGGACAGCCGGACAGGGCTCGCTAGGCACAAACACCTGTGGAATAGCCACTAAGCCAACGCCCGAACAAGGAGAACACCCAGGAGGCGTCCTGTTTTCTGGTTTGCTAGGGCTCCAGTTCTGCCTGACAACTTTTCCTGGTGGAAATCACACACAGTCACAGTGCAGGATGCATTTTCTCTGCATGTCCATCCTGCGGTCTCTCATGCTAAGTCTCTTTTCACAATTACTGTCGATTTGTGCTGATTGTAGTTCTATCTCTTCATTGGATTGTTGGCTCCTGGATGAGAGAGACTGTGCCCCACCTATGGTTTTTGTATCCACCGAGTACTTTGTTTTCATGAAGGCAGCTGGAAAGGCCTGGAGTTGCTGCCTGTGAACCCTCTCCTGAGTCCATTATCTCCTGTGCTGAATGGTGGGTATTGCTTAAAAGCGTGTTCTTTTCTTTTATTAATGTGGATTTTTTTCCTTGCCATTGAATCCTTGCTTTTCATGGCTAGGAGATGTGAGGTCACAGTTACATGTGAGTTTATTCATTAAGGATCTATCCCTTGAAATAAGTTACATTATAGAGGTAAAAAAATAACTCTCTGGTTTAAATTAAAAAAACACAAAACACCTAAATAAATGTATTAAGAAAGACAACAACAGCTAGGGGGCAATCTTTGCTTCCTAGTGCAGAGTGCCAGGAACTAGTGGGAAGGCAAATAAATAAATAAATAAATAAATAAATAAATAAATAAATAAATAAAATGAGGAGGGTTGGTAATATAACAAGAAGGTTTGGTGGGAGGGAAGAGAACAAGATTTTATCTGGAAGTGAGGGAACAATGGGTTCAAGCTCAGATGTCGGCCAGGTGTATGGGCACGGGGAGATGTATAAAGTGAGTGACTAGAGGGGCACACAGCCCTCACTGTGAGATTGAGCTTGGAATCTTGTTTTAAAGTTTTGTAACAGAAAGATGAATTTTAGACTCAAAATAGATATGTTAAAGGGCAACTCTCTCAAGTCTTCAATCCATTGTTACATTAATAAATATTTTTATTGATTTCAGAGAGGTAAGGAAAGGGAGGGAGAGATAGAAACATCAATGATGAAAGATCCCCTACTGGGGATCAAGCCTGCATCCCAGGCATATGCCCTGACTGGGAATCAAACCCTGACCTCCTGGTTCATAGGTTGTTGCCCAACCACTGAGCTACACCAGCCAGGCAATCTCATTGTTACTTTGATGGGGAAATTATTTTCATGCAGAGAAAGAAATGCCATTTTTCATACTCCACTTTTTAGTGCTCAGTTACATTTGCTTAAGCAAGATCTGATTTTTCTCAAATACAGTGGAAAATTCTAATTGTGGGGTTTGCAAATCTGTTGCTCATGTTCTGATTTTATGATAAGCTTATTTATCATTCAGTAAACTTAGAGATGATCAATCTATCTCTTCTGTCTCTCTTTTTCTTTCTATACATATGTAATTTTGCAAATATATAAAGTTGATGAATTATTATATCTTGATAATTGGAGTAAACATACAATATCTGATTTCAAACAAAGATATAAAAGTATGCAATTCGCTTTGCGGTGGCTCACGTTTGCTGTAGCATTATACATTAGTAGACAGTCTCTTTCCCATTGCAGAACTGTGGATTGTAAAGTGTATGCAACTTACTCTTACAGTTTGTGATGGGCAGCTGACAGGAAGGAGTGAATCAGTAGGCAGGATGCTGTGCTGGAACTGGCTGGAGTTGGTGCTGTTGAAATGCCAGAGCACACGAAGGGCATGCTTCCCTCCTCTCCTGCCTGGCTGAGAGGCGCTAATGCAGAAAAGAGTGCTGAAAGCAATATGCCAGCTCTGTGAAACAGGAAACAGATAGGGTATCCAATTTTTTGTTGTTGTTAAACTACCGTCTGCGATAAAGCAGAACAAATGTGGCTGCTGCTTTGCCTGTATTGAAGTTATGGACAAGAGAGAAATTAGCATAAATTTAGCAGTTGATAGCACCAACCCCCCCCCCCCCCAAAAAAAAAGACAAACACAAAAAACAACACACAAAAAACAAAAAACGAAAAAACCAGGAAACTCAAGATCCTGGTTATTAAGATGATAAGGACCTCTTCTGATAACTGTAAGAGTTGAATCAAAATAGTATACATTTGGTCTTCTGCCTTGGCTGATAAATGCTGAAGGAAGAGAAATATTGATCCTCGAATTTAACTAGTGGCTTTAGCATTAGGACAGCGAGTCTTTGTCATCGGCTCACACTGTTCTGCATGAAGCTCTCTCTGAAAGGCTAAACTGCAATTATGAAATAGTGTTTAGTGTTAACATAAAAGAAGATCGGATAGCTCAAAGCATCACCATTGAATATGATGCACGTAACATACTGGTTCATGTTAATTAGTCTGTCAGCGAAAAGCAAGGAGCTCCAGCGACTGTGGGAAAGTGACTTGGTGATTTGCTATTGCTGGTCAGTCTCACAAAAGGAGAATTGTCTATTGTGAAAAGGCAGAGAATGGGAAATCAAAGAATCTCTTGGGATTTGGATTGGGTAGTAGGAAGACAGATGAGTAGGAGGAAATCTAAAACCTATTGGGTTGATTTCCTAAAAATATAATTTGAATGTACCTTTGGTTAGAAGATTGTTATTTTATCATGTAAACTGTTCTTTGGTACATTTTCAGATTGTTCAGGTGAGCAAATTGAAAAGCTGGTGAAAAAGGAGGAACCCATATTTTCAATATCAGCATTGATTTTCAGTACAGCACATGAGAATAGAATGCAGAGCAGAATCTCAAGAAATCATGAACATACTATGCAAATCCTTTATTCCCTCAACATTTCTAGGTGATGCTGCAGCAGGCTTATTGTTTCCCTGGTGTGGACATATGTAGAAGTTCATAATTACAGAATCCAAATTTAAGCTATCCTAACCAATGAAACCATACTAGTAGTATATTCTGACTTTACTAAAAGTCTTAGATGAGAAGATGATAGAATGAAATCTCCATATTAAAGATCTGCTGCAGACTTTTAAGTTAATTACACAGGTCTCAGTTTTTAGTATAGTTAAAGTCCACTCAATTGCTAGTGACCAAGATGTAAAGAAAGTAGAGCACACTTTTATTTGAGCAAATATGAATATTTTACTATGAATTGAAGGGCAGAATACTTTAGTCTGTCAGTTACTTTTCTTAGTATTCTACAGCATGCTTTATGCTCTGAACAACTTGAAAATACATGCATTGTTGAATCCTTCATTAGGTCAAATTATTTATTTCTTACCCTTCTTCCTTTCTTTCCTTCCTCCTCCTTTCTTTCTTTTCTTCCTTCTATATGTATTAAGCAGCTGGCCAATTCCAGCATTTGGTTAAGTGCAGTGACATAATGATGATTAGGGCCAAAATCATTTTTACCCATTATGGACTTAACATTGAATAATTTCCAGCATATCCCTCACATAGGAACCCTTGACATTTTTAAGTTTTAACATTATGATATAAACTTCTATTTCACTAGGAGAGAAAGGAAGTATTTGAATACAAAAAGAGAATTCAGACATAAATTCCCTCCTTATTTTAACATCTGAAGGAGACATAATTATTTTTGGTAGAACTGAAGAAGTCGGAATATTATTGCTGTGCAGGCAGTGAGAGTGATGGAGTCAAGAACTGGAAGCGATTGTTAGAGGCTATTGGTTCATTCCTCGGCTGGCATGGAATGTGTAACCTCCCAGAGTAGCTGCGTGAGGCGAGTGGGGAACAGTGGTGTGGCTGGCTTCTTTCCTACCTGTGTCTTCTTAGATCAGTATAACGTAGCTGGTGTTCACCTGAAAATCTCTTGGTCTGATGGGACTCTCTCCTTGGTTACATGGAAGAGATGGGAAAGCACTTAACAGTAGGTTGGTCTGGAATAGGATGGGCCTCACCCAAATTAGGAGGGAGGAAGCTTTCTTTGGGCCACCTTTGTCCTTCCCATAGTTTCCTTTAGATATTTCTCCCTCCAGGGCAGTCAGGCTTCTCCTACAGAATCTTAAGTGGCCAGGGGATTCCAGTGCCGTTCCTTAATGCCTAACTCACTATGATGGAGACCTTTATGACATCTCCTATCCCTGGTCTCATTTGTTCCATCTGGAGCTTAGCATTTAGACGAATAAGATCTAACTTCTTCCAAATAATGACTTCTTATGCAGGAAACCTCAGTCCTGTGGAACATATGTATTCCCATATCATTATATTTTGTCTGTACCGGACTTGGGTTTCTTTACGGCAGGAAATCTGCTGATATGTCTCAAATCATACTTCAGCTCCCTCTGGTTTAGTTGTTTGGATGGTAAGAATGGCTTCAACTGAAGAGTTCAAATGAATTCTAATTTGCATAGTATATGTTAGCTTGGTACATTTCCTCAATAAAACTGAGATCCTTTGAGTAATGAGAACATACAAGCACACATTTTACTGTTGTAGGACCATTTCAACCATCGGTGCCACATTGCACTGATCAAATAATTGGTTTTATTCATTATTGGTAGTTTTATAAACAATGGATCAATTACTTTTGCAATAGTTTGTTAATTCCTATTTTTTTTGTTTTGTTACTTTCTTGGTCTACTGTACAGGATTAAAGCCATTTTCAACAATTCAATGAAGATGTACTGGGCCAGGCACTCAGTTTGCTTCTTGTTTATTTCTGTGGTCCAGGATGATGTCCATGATGTAAGTTCTGATATTATGGGAGGGTTCCTAGTACCCAGGATTTTGTTATCAGGCTCATATGGTATATGTAACATATCATATCTGTTGATACTTGTTTGAACATATTTGTCAGTGTACATAAGCTATGCTTATAGAATAGTGATTTATATGGTTGCGTTAAGAAAAGTAGGTTGTTCAGGTCTTAAATGCTCCTGTGGTTTTATTATGCATAAAATCCTGAGATTTAAACATTTAACTGAAGTGGCTCCATGATCATGAAAAGTAAGTTATTCTTGGCTGCCTAAAAAGAAAGTAAAACACATTCTTGGTCTTATTTCTGTCTTTTATTTCCACCTGATGTCATCCTCAAATCATGCAAGATCCTCAAACCAGGAGGTTACAACTAATTCCAAACAAGTTTTATCGGGGCTTTTCTTCCTGCAGACATTTCCTAATACAGAATATATTGTAAACATTCACAGAACTCTGGGACAAGAGACTGTCCCAGTGGTTGGTTCTCTCTACACACCCTCAGCCTTGGTCTACTGTACAGGATTGTCCGTCAGCAGAGCCTGGGCGGCACACCGTGAGACCTCAGACAGGTGAATGCTGATACACTTGGAGAAATAAACAAGGAAAAATGACACATTTTCTGGGAGGCAGTCAAAATAAGTTGGGTTTCAGATTCCAAATTCTATTTGAATATCTAAATAAATCCAGTTGAATTTATGGCAAAAGTGTAAAATGAAAGAAGAAAACTTTTAAAAGCAAAAAAGAAATTGTTGATGTGTGTCAAGGCCCCTCCCTCCGGGTCTCGCTTTCTTTTGTTTTCCAAGTTTCCATTCTCCTAAATCAAGTGGTATAATTGCTTCAGATAGGTTGCGTTTGCTATTTTCTTTTGGTTGTTGTGAATAGTTATAAATTACATAAAAAGAAGCTGCAGTTGCACTTTCAGCTGTCTTTCCAATAAGGATTTAATTTAGGTTTAATAGGACAGTTATCATATGTTAATTAAATACTGATGGATTATGAGAAACATACTTTCTCTGGTTTACCAACAAGGTACAAAAATATGGTTTAAATCTAAGTCTGGCATTTATCTAGTTGCAAACTCTTCTGTAGAAAGATACAGTTCTTCAGAGTTAATATATTTATTTTTCCTGAGATTAAATTGTATGTGGCAGTTAAAGTATTTGTATGTGCTATCAAGGTGGATAGTTGTGTTGCAGAGATGTATGTGGATATGTTTCAGATCAGCAAACACTGAATCTTCCAACATCAATTATCTATTTAAAAGTCAATTGATCTTTTTTATAGCTTCATTTTTATTTGTGGAATTTGACTGTCTTTAACAGGTATAAAACTCTGCTGGATGGACTTCTTTTTATCAAATTTTCAATAAACTACTTATTAATAAATGATATATTTTAAGAATGTTTTCTTCAAATCAACACTTTCCATCTCCAAGATTGATTGTTTTCTCTCTAATTGAGTGCATTTTCCTGCACCATCCTTATGAATACTCTTGATTGCATTCACCTTTTTTCATTGGAGCCAGGATTCCTCCTCATCTCTCTCTTTTGCGTGTCTGATTATAACCCTCTTTTTTTTCTGTCTCCTCTTCTATCATTTTACCCCTAAAGCCTCCCCTAAGGACTGAAAACCTGGCTTCCCACCAAAGTACATTGTCTGGAGTCAGAGATCTTAAGAGTGCTGAGTTAACTTATCTCCTGCATTTCTAGGCACTTTATAAAGACTACACAGTAAAACAATGTGAGCCAGTAAAAGTAGAGGGTTGAGGAGTTATCTGAAAAATGTGGACAATATGCACAAAAAATCTGGACCATTTCATGTCTAATTTCCATGCCCCCCCAATAAGGATCATGTGGGTCTTGACACTTGTATTTCCACTTCTCTGTGTACAGAGATGCAGCCAAAGGCAAGAGGTAATTTGGAGTTTTCTTTTTATTAAAGAGAAATGCAAAAATCTTTGACACAGGAGCTCATTGTACTGAAAAAATAAAAGGTAAATTACTTGTGTGTTTAGGAAGAGAACACGAGGTGGCAGGGCGGAAATAGTACTGCTGATGTCAGAAAGCACACACAGGTCAGGGCAGAGATACAAACAGCTTTAAATTCTCTGCAAAGTGCATTCTCTTCAATGCCAGTTTCATACAGCACATTATTTTCTTTACCAACAGCACGTCACTAATCCCTCTGGGGCACAATCAATCTTGGTGTATGAAGTTGCAATGCATCAGGACAGAAAGCAGATGTGATTAACATTGAGAATTATTTGTCTGAAGTGTGCTGCAATATGTTTCTTTGTTAGTTTAATGAAAATGCTTTATGAATAATTCTGAGAAACAAAATAATATTTTTTCAAGGATCTAGATAATTAGAATATCCCTGGTTTCTCTTACATTTCAGAATGTTTTGTTTCTTTGAGAATTATTGGCATTTTCTATAAGTAATGAGGTAAGAAAAAAATCAATAGATTTATCTCTATATATTCAGCCAAGGGTAGTATGCAGTAGTGATGGATATTTTAAGCTTTTGTTGGTAATAAAATAGAATATTATGGAAGAGAAAATGTTTGTGCTAGTTAAGAGACTAGAACTTATGTAAAATATAAATACAATTATTTCAGAAACTTAATACAACGGAAGTTTAATTCTTGCTCATGAAAAGTCCCAAAAAGGCATTTCTGAGTGGCAGGCAGCTTTTGTGAAAGAATTAATTCAGTAACCCAGTTTCCTTCTATCTATTGGCTTGGTACTTTTCAACACCAGGCTTCTAAAATTATCACAGAAGGGGAAAGAACATGGGAGATTGTAAATGTTAGGTTGTATGGGCAAAGCCTGGAAATAGTGATTGTCACTTCTACTCACATCCTATTGGCCAGACTCAGCCACATGGCCAGATCTAACTGCAAAGAATACTGGGAAATATTGTCCATATGTGTGTCCAGGAGGCAGAAGAATAGATTTGGTGACCAGCTAGCTAGTCTCTGCCATACTGCTTTTTGTCATTTTAAGTAAATTACTACAAAGGCAAGAATATTGCTGCAAATATATATTTGGAAAGCATCCTATATAATAAAGAGCCTATATAATAATGGCTAATTAGACTGAATAACAGAACAACCGTCAGGATGACCTTCCGCGTGAAGCTGGCGTTGCCAGGGCTGGCAGAGGCATCTGGGGCTACGAGGGCTGAGCCCCTTGCACAAATTTTGTGCATCGGGCCTCCATTCTATCTATATCTGTGTATCTCTCATCCATCCATCCATCCATCCATCCATCCATCCATCCGGATTTAACCATAGAAACCATTAGGCAATATACTAGTATATTAAGATAATTGCCTCCATGATGTGAGGGCTGGGTAGGAAAGTCTGAAATCCTCACAGCAGGTCATCTAGAAGGGTAGGCTGGTACTCTCTGGTTTGGGTGGAGCTGCAGTCCATGGGTGAACTCCCTCCCTCTTCATGGGATCCTCAGCTCTTTTCCAAAGGCCTGTCAGCTGATCATGTCAGGTTCATCCAGATGATCTAAGAAAATCTCCTTCCTTAAAGTTATATGATTATGGACATTAATCACATCTATCAAATACCTTCATAACAATGCCTAGATTAGTGTTTATTGAATAACTGGAGGCTGTTGCTAGGCAGATTGACTACTAAAAAATGACTACCACAATATTTATATATGTGTGTATAGTTATATTTGATTATTAATATAACTCAAAATTATTTTCATTTTTTTTGTCTTTTGACACTTAGTATGACTATACAAACACATTTACATATGTAGTATATCTTGAAAGCCAGTTTTTTCCTCTTTGCATTTATGTATTTAATTAAGAAAAAAATAAAATGCAGCTTGACATAAGTAGGATAAACCCTAGCTTTAAAGTGCAACAAATGTTTGTTTCAAACCTTATTCTACTATTTACTAGTAATTCTATAACCTTGGACAATGTTACTCAATCACTTAGAGGACAGCTTTGTTTCCTGTTATATAAGGTAATAATAATTACATTTCTATGTAACATACTATAACTGTCCTTGGTTGGGGTAGCCACTCAATAAATGATAGATATTATTAAATGAGATTGGAGGTAGCCTATAGGCAGGGTTGGGCTGTCTCCTAGAATCCTGACAAGACTCAGAAGCCTGGAAACTCCTACTGAGTGTCTCCACACCTCAGGGAGGAAGTGGCAGGATGCACCATGCTTGATTCAGGGATTCTTTACTAGAAATGTGCTGATAGAGGAGGGACAGTGTTCAGGGGCAATGCCAATGCCACAGAGAGTGGTTTCTAAGGCTATGAAATTCTTGCCTCAACTCTAGTTCTTTACAATTAAAATATGAGCTGTTCTCAGAAACTCCTGAAGAGTAGTGTGATGGTGAGAATTTTGTTCATTATATTCATTCATATTTTTGTCATTCAGCCACCATTAGTTGAGTTGCTACTAACTCCTTGACACTATTCTGGATGAGAGTGAGAGGGACATATTGGGACTGTGGAGAGGTGGACTTTAGGATAACAGTTTACATATTGGAAGGATGAGGCTGGCAAATATTTCAGTCAACAATGCTCCTGGTCCCAGTGTGGGTTGCCTTCTGTGGTCACAATAAAGGCTATGTAAAAGTTTGGTTTTTATTGATGTTAGTAACTCTTCCGACCTTTACATGTTAAATTTTTTTCTTAAAACTTTCTGGGGATATAAACTTTTATACTGGCTATTTATGTAGTCAATTTTCTTACAGAAAAATAATCTTTAAAAAATAATTAATCTCACTGCTCTTTCCTACATACGTATACTTTTGATAAAATATCAATTTCTTGGGGCCAATTTCTAGAAATCTAGGCTCTAGGAAACAGCTGAATAGGAGCAGTTTATGAAAATGGCCATTACTTGGCTGGAGAATCATTTGAATAGTGATAGTTTTCTTAGGAGCAACGAACTGAAGATAACTTTTTGCTTTCTATTTTTTTGGGATAGTTAATACGGTATATGCATTCAGTAGTCAAAATCTCAAAGGTTGTGAAAAACCTCACAAAAATGAGGCAACATCTACCAATGGCCTGGAGGTGGGCTGCCTGGGAAGCCACTCCTGCAATGGTAGAGTAAGGCCATT
Organism: Corynorhinus townsendii; assembly: GCA_026230045.1. Taxonomy (NCBI): domain Eukaryota; kingdom Metazoa; phylum Chordata; class Mammalia; order Chiroptera; family Vespertilionidae; genus Corynorhinus; species Corynorhinus townsendii. The sequence goes on from JAPDVU010000006.1 coordinate 129,654,770, forward strand.
AATAACAGTGTGTAATTGTGTGCGATACAGGAAAGTGATTTTAGAACACGTACTATTAACTGTTTCAATGCAAAATTCATATTATACACATGAATCTTTTTATTTTACTACTTAAGTGTCACATACTGTTTAATTAAACCTAAATTCATTTCCAAAAAGACATAACATGTCAGCAAATGCATTTTTAAATGAGATTTCATGTTTTGTTTAGGGACTGATTGTGTATTAAATGTTAACTAGAACATGAAACTCGATTTTTTTAGTATTAAAAACAGACCAAGTGAGCAATAATCCTGTAAAGTATTTGGCCAGTTTATTTTTATAATTTTGTTTCCAAATGAAGATTATACATACACTGCAGGAGTGGATACATCTGTTTACCTCCGTAAAGAAAAAAAGACAATACATTTTCTCTTTCATCATTTTTTTCACATTCTAGAAACTTCTTGCTGTGCTATATGAAAATATTGATCAGATATAGTCAATTTATAAATAAGATGAAGATATTACTTTTGGTTATTTGGGCAATTTTATAGTAAAGGAAGCTGAGGTTTATAGATGTTTACCACTGTGAGAAGTCAAGTATGAACCTGACATTTGTGGGTAAATCTCATATGTATCTGTGAGCATATTTACTATAGAAAGATGTGATAGCTACATCTCTCTCTCCCTCCTTCCTTCCCTCCCTCCCTCCCTTTTGTCTTTTTTCTTTGAACAATTAATTTTTTAAAAGCCGATAGAAATGCTCATGACTTTTAATACTTTCACCAGCTTGCTTTCTTTCACAAAATTCTGCCTTTTGGATTTTCAGTGATTGTTTTGCCAAATTGGCTTTAGAGCAACAGCAGCAGTGTGATTTTAGTTAAGAGAGTGATGACAGGAAGTAGCTGTGAATAAAATCTTTTGATTTGGTCATCACAGCTCTATGACCTATGCAGCACTGGCTGCTGCTTCTTACTGACTGGTTCTAGTTGTACTCTTCCTGACCAGAGAGCCCCTTATCCTCACCCTAGCACTTAAAAATACTTTTTAGATTGTATTGTGTAGTATTTTGTATTATTATTGGTTTTAGAGAGAGAGAAAAGGAGAGGGAGAGAGAGGAACATCAATTGGTTGCCTCCCGAATGCACCCCGACTAGGTATTGAGCCCATAACCTACCAGTAGGTATGAGCCCTGACCAGGAATCAAACTGACAGCCTTTAGGTGCACAGGACTGTGCTCAACCAACTGAGCGACACCAGCCAAGGCATATTTTACAGCCTAATGGAATTGTGTTTCTCTTAGTTATAAAGATGTTAAAGTTAACTTACTAGATGTTAAAGTAACTTTACTAGTAAAGTTCAGTGGAGAATGCTTTGTAAGGTGTTTAAAAGTATATTTAACAAACAAATCAAAAGGAATAACACCTGTAAACTGCAACACTTAATAGCAGAGGTAACTCAGACACTAGGGCTGTAGCAGCTTGAGAGGTTTATAAGATTTTAGGAGTTGAGCTGCAGTGACTGGCCCCGTGATCGGGAGTGGTTTGTCATAATGAATGCTATTTGAAAATGATTTTTTCCCACAGTGTCACTTTTATTACCAGGAGTGATTTGGTCATTTTTAGTGTATTTTTTCGGATACTAGACAGCCCTGATTAATGTCCTGATGCTTAGCATATCCTGAAGTCCTGAGAATTCTCTTGCTGTTAATTTTCATAGTGCATGAACCAAAAATATGCTAAATGCTCTCAATGTTCCAATCTTAAAAATCACATTTTGCAACCAGATGATCCTTATAAATTTGTTTCCCAGAGGATCATAATCCCGTATTGAAAAATATGTATTTTAATATCAAATGTTTTCTTAGTTAGCATCTGTTTTGTAAGGTTCATAATTCAGTAAAATGGCATATTTCAAAGTACAGAGCCTTTTTAAATAATTAGGAGTGGGTTAGCCAGTTTGGAAGTATGACAAATTCTAGCTCTGTGAGTATTAGGAATGTACTGGTAGAAAGAGCAGAAAGAGGATCTGAGATAGGTTCTGCTCTGAAATTATAGGTAAGAGAAAATAATTTCAGCAGAAGGAGCCAAATGAGATATATAGTTATGCATAAATCAGTACGCAGCTGTGTAGCAGGCACCTCATGTTGGATTCATCAGACTTGGTGGAAAAAGAAGTTTTGGAAAGTGGGGGAGGGGTCATGGGATAATCAAGAGCAGGTAAAATTCCCATTATAATGGATTCCATGAGGCAACTAAATTGTTTTGTAGTGACTGCATACATTGCTGTAAATATTTCCATTCTGCAGGAGGGGAAAACAGCTTAAACTTAGCTTATCCAAAGCAAATTAAGAAGAAAACCAGTGCTTTGAACTCAGAATTAAAAATGGAGTGATGAGTAAGATGCTTATGCCATTTCCTCCTGACTCGGTAGTTTGTTTTGTCCTTCTGTTTAGAAAATTTATGAATTTTTAGAGGGTAGAGTGTTGGTATACTTGGAGAAGGAAAATGTAGAATAAATCTAACCTAGCATGGTTGATATAGTAAGCTCACAAAATATTGAACGAATGAGTAAAAGTTGAAAGATAATTGCTGCTTGAGGCTACAGTGACAATGTGAACAGCGTCACCAGGGCCTGACTCAAGGTCAATATGCCCTTCCTTGTTCTTTCTTCTAGAAAAAGTGCTCTGATTGATGACATCATATTCTCTTTCTTGAATTCTCCTGATCCTCTTCACAGAAACTTGAAAGTCAAAGGAGCTGGGCTCTTAGCTTCACCCAGAGATATCTAAGTGGTGATCAGTGTGGAGCCAGCAAATGTCAAGAAAATTAGTTCTTTCATAGAAAGTACAAACTCTTGCCATGAAAATTGTCTTGCCCTGATGGTGGATCATCTGGAACATGATGGTGGCAAGAAACAGCTAAAGTACTAGTATTCTTGCATAGGCAATGTCTTGAGTCAGCGTTCCGTCAAAGACATCTTCACAGTTATGCCCTTCAACTATATTATTCCTATACTAAAAGCTAGCTAGCCTTTTATCCTGACTGCATTGATAAAATAAGAGATCATTGCCCTCCTAATTAACAATTAAAAACACTCACCACATGACATTTTGAAAACACGGGATTTTGGAGTCAAAAGTTCATTGCTGTCATTGTATTTATGAAAAAAAAGGATGATCAGCCCAAATAGTGTTTGGACAGATCTTGGGCCTCAGACATCCTGACTGCCTTTATTTATATTCCTCTACTCTCTATAGTTTCACTGCTTCCCAGTCCTCAAAATACAAGATTCTAACCCTGTTCTGCCCTGGGATTACAGAATTTTTCTTTCATTCAGTACTAATTAAGCACTTGCTGAATGCAAGCAATCTGACGAGGCCAAAATCTGGCTGTAACCCTTAAGCCAGTTTGCTCAGCAGAAGTCCTTGAGAAATTATGTAGGAATATAACTTTTTTGACCCCACATCAGACCTACTAAAACAAGATCTATGAGTGCAGGTCTCAGGACTTTCTATTGAAAAAAATAGCCCAAATTAAGTAAAAAGATGAGAGGGGCTTGGTACCATTGCTTAAGGAGTATATACACAAGGAGTGTAGGTTTATTATTTGAGACTGTGCCTCCAACTCCCCCCATTGCTTTCTTTCTGCAGTCATTCCCACCTTAGAAGCCTTTTCTTCTTTCTGTTTTAAAGTTAGAGCACCATGGTTTCCTCCCCTTTCCTCCTGAATGCAAATAGAAGGGCTTTCCAGAATAATTTCTGTTGCTCTCTTGTTCTGCAGAGTTATCCATTCAAATGAGAGATTGGTTTTGCAAAACCTGATGGAGGAAGTTTCACATTTCCAGGTACAGGCATAGAGGAGGTGTCAGTAGATTGCCCTTAGGAGAGAGTGTATAGGAAACAGTAGCCAATACAGTCATGTAAATTCTAATTTTATGATAAGATTCTAAAATCACCATAAAAATAAAGATAATACATTTATTTGATTCTTTATGGAGGAAAGATGCAGAAAACTAAACAAATTCTTTGATTTTTCTCATCAGCTTGTTGATTTGATATCATGCATGTACTACTTATAGTTTCTAGTTATTTATGAATCAAGGAAATGAAGTAATTTTTACACATTGCAATCTTATTTAAGGATCCATTGACTCCACTTAAATAACCCTACATCAAACTTTTACATTAAATGTAACTTCATTTTAATAACTATTGTCTCCTAGGTAAAAATATGTACTTTTCATAAGATGAAACAAAAACATTCTGGATTTTTTCATTTGCTTAGTGCATAATAAAGAAAAAAAAGATTTAAAAATAATAATATATAAAATACAATAATAATATTTTAAAATAAAAAAACTGTCAGTGCCAAATATTTAAATATTAAAAAAAATCTTCAGGTCTTTGTTTTACCAGTCTTTGGAATTACATATTTTATAGCCAGGAGGGAAGAAAGATTCAGGCCCGGATGTTAGATATTTGCATGTCCTATCAAAGCAGATCACCTTCTAAATGAATATAGAATAGTAACCACTCGCTTAATTTGCTGCTACTTATGACGACTTTGCTCCTTGGAGCTAAGATAAATGAAATGTGGAGAACAACCTGCCTAATTCAAGAATTTTAAAACAATCTCCACTTGTTTTTTCTTGATTGGATCTTGTCTATACTTAAAGACCGCCCAGTTGATTAGGAAACAATGCATATACTTATTTTTCAAGTATATTTGTTACACTTCCGAACATATATTTTTGTTCAATCTCTAGACACTTTTTTGGGTGAAATATTTATAAGTTTAAAGCAATGGGTCCAATTGTTAAGCTAAGAAAAGTACAAACATATGCTAGGTTCTCATTTTTCCAGAGTTGTTGATACTGTAGTGTATTTGTTATAGTTTATTTCACACAAATTTTCTTGCTTAATTTTTTTAAAATGTAAAAACTTATGAAATTTATTAAGAAATTTTTTTAAGTGTAAAAACTTATGAAATTTATTAAGAAAATAGATAGGCTACCAGAGAGGCAAATTTAAGGAAAAACAAGGTATATTAAGTCCCATCTTGTTTTATTAATAATATAGAAATTCCAAGCCAGACCTGAAAATATTTAAATGAAGAAATGGAAAAAATTGCATTGCAAAAAAACATTGATTAAACAAGATGGTCAAAATCAAGATGATTTTAAAATATATGGAAAATTACACAAAGTCAGAAAGGTTGTTTTTCCTTTTCAAAGTGAAGTTTTTGTGGATTTATTCTGAGTCCATTCTCTGTGTACAGCACTGTGCCAGCTTGATTTAATTTTTTTATGTATTTTGAATCGTGAAAAATTTTCTCTTGTTTGTGAAATGAAGGCCAGTGTAATAATAATATGGATAGTGTATTGTCCCCTTATAGGTTAATTTTGAAATATTCTGTTTTTCAAAGTAGACAGTAATTGTTGCTAGAGAGAAGTTACTACATCACAGATCCTTTAAAAAATTCTAAATATACTATATCTGTACACTTAAAACATGCATATGTGCCCATACAAAAACAAAATCCCAATACTGCTGTTTTAAATCAAACTAGCCAAAGAAAATTATTTTTAGAGTTGAAGATTTAATTTAATTCTGCAAATATCTTTTAGCACTTCACCTACATCTCTCACACTGCCGATTGCATAATTGGCAACCGTTGATACTTGATGTTGGGGAATGAGTGAACACATGGAAGCATTTTGTTAGCTGAAACAAGTTATGAATAAAGGTATGTAAATATTACTTGTTCTCAAAGTTCTTTCAATTAGCTGGGGATTCAAACAGGTAAAGACAGAAAAGAAGGTATTTCAGGAGAAAGAACAGAAAGAGGAAGAGGAAGAAACAGGAAGCTTAGGAAGTGCTTGGGAGCAGTGCATGGCCTCAGGGGCTTGGAGCTCAGTGTCTGTGGGGCCAGATGCAAACTAACCTGGAGGAGTGAGTTGGCCCTCGTTTTAGAGAGATTTTAATCTAGCCTACATTTGTACTTACATGGTTAGAAAATGGACACTTCTTGGAAAGGTTTTGATTGGAGAGTTGACATGACATTAGGAAGCCAATTGGTTAGCAATGTTTACCACGTGGCCTGTGGAACTGAAAAGAGAGGCTGACAGGAGAGATCCAACCAAGAGGCAAACCAGGCCATTGGCTACTGTCTGGGGTTTATCAAAGTATTATTATTGTTATTTTCTGAGGTAGGGTTTGCTTTATCCATAGGCTAGCTTTCCAATGTTTATTGGCAAATCTAGAACACTTCTTAGCTTATCTTGGCTAGTGCTCTCTTACATCCATATCATAATACTTTTCCTATATTTCTTAGGTAGGATATTTAGCTATAAGGAGCTTCTGAAAATAAACCTTAGTTAACATGGTATGTGTGTGTGTCTCCAATTTCATAACTTGTATCAACTTCCTTATTGAGTTTAGGACTAAGAAACAAAAGACAAATAATTTGGGACCCCAAACTCCCTGTTAATCAGTGACTTCTCTAAAATATCACTAGCTCTTTTAGTTGTGTTTCTATTAATTATATAGTTTTAGATTTAATTATTTTTATATCAACTTTATCTGCAAATCTGTACTTTTAGGAAGGTTTAGTTCTATTATTATCTTCCCCAGAACTTTATTTTATACTAGAGGCCCAGTGCACAAAATTCATGCGGGGGTTGGGGGGAAGGTCCCTTAGCCCAGCCTGTACCCTCTCCAATCCGGGACTTCTCGGGGGACCCCTGCAGGATTGGGCCTAAACTGGCAGTCAGACATCCCTCTTGCAATCTAGGATCACTGGCTCCTAACCACTCGCATGCCTGCCTGCCTGATTGCCCCTAACCACTCTGCCTGCCTTCCTGATCACCCCTAACCCCTCTGCCTGCCTGATCACCCCTAACTTCTCCCCTGCCATCCTGATCACCCTAACTGCCTCTGTCTCGGCCCCACCACTGTGGCTTTGTCTGGAAGGATGTCTGGTCTAATTAGCATATTACCCTTTTATTAGTATAGATTGCCTCTGGTCATCCACTGGAGATAGTGTGCAGACCCTAGGCATCTTCATGGTAGATTTTCTTGCCACTTTCTTCTGTCTGTTCTATGCAGCTGCCTAATGAGGCACCTCAATGTCCACTTCATATTTCTCAGCTGCATTTCATTTAGTTACCTGATTTACTACACATGCATGAAGAAATGTGTCTTATAAGGTTCATGTTTAAAAATGCTCAGGTTAGTGGGTGGCTTGTTGGGGAGGGTAAGGGAGGGGATGACAGAAAGAAATTGATGGAGTCTTCACAGAAAGGTAATTCTTTAAAATGCACAATAATTTCTTATAACCTGAATCACCCCAACACCATATATAATACACTTTGAATGTACATCTATCTTAACTTTTGAAATAACATTAATTTATTAAGGTGAAAGTGCTTGTTAGCATTTGCTTCAGCTTGCAAAGGATGTAAATGATTGGTTTTCAAATGTTTGATAATTCAGGGTTAATTAATGAGTTTTAGGGGCTTAGGATTCTTATGAATTATATTTTAAACTTTGTAATATAAGCTTGTAAGTACCACCTGCAAAATGAGAGTGTTCTGGTGCTTGAAATATATTGATATGACCTAAAGTGATGATCATAAATTTTGTTCTGTTTTTCCTCTGAACAAACACAGCTTAGGGTTGTAGAATGCATGTCTGGGGTGGTCTTGTTCATTGTGCTGTTGGAAAGCAGTTTGCTATGTTGTTCCAGAAATATACATGTGATAAGTTACATGCTGGGAAGAAATAATTTATCTTGTGTGAAAACCCATTATTTTTCTCTCTTGCCTTTGTGTATAATTTTACTTTAATATAGAATAAGCAAAATATTATTGATAAAGTAAACAGTGAGGAAGCTGATCTGAAAATTATCTTAAAAGATTTTACGGACACTCTGAACTAATCATTCCATGTTAGGTTTTCGTGAAATTACTGAATGTTGTTAGATAGCATTCCCTTTAGAAACTGCAAGTGATGGTCCAATGTTGGTTTTGGCTTGTAGATATTTGGTTCACACAGTGTATTTTAACAACTAAATTACTTTCCTACATTCAAAATGTGAAGATTTCACCTAAAATACCAGATATCTGGCTTCCCTTGAAAAAAATCAGAAGATCTGGCAATCTTGAACAGACCTTCCCTTCTGGCCACAGTTGAGAATGACAGAGACTGCCCCCTGCACACATTTGCTAGAATATCAATTCCATGAAGAGTCATGAAGAAGTAACTGTTCCATGAAGATACGAAGTTCCATGAGGAACTGGTTTATGTATTGATCCAATCTGAGCACCTGGCGGAATGGCTGGCTATAGATGTTCAGTAAATGTTTATCACGTGAATCTACCTGTAGTCTTTTAGTAAATATTTATTGAATCAACAGGTTTGGGTTCTCCAGTATTACACCCACCAATCTTTTCTCAAACTGCATTTCCATGTATGTTATCTCCCTGGCCCCCTAGTCATCTAACATTTTACTGCTTTCTAAAAATTGTGGTTAAAAAAAAAATATATATATATATGTGTTCTCTGAACACATAATAATCTGGCCACTCTGTGTGTGTGTGTGTGTGTGTGTGTGTGTGTGTGTGTGTGTGTATTAGAGGCCCGGTGCATGAATTCATGCATGGGTGGGGTCTGGCCAGCCTGGCCAGGGGGAGGGAACATGGGCAGTTGGCCAGCTTGCCTACTAGTCGAACTCCTGGCTGAGGGGACAATTTGCATATTAGGCTTTTATTATATAGGATATACACTGATCTCTGAATGCATAATAATCTGGCCACTCAATATTCACATTATTGTGCAACCATCACTACCATACATCTCTAGAACATTTTCATTTTCCCCAACTGAAAATTCATACTTATTCAACAATAACTCTCTGTGCCCCTTCCCACCATCCCCTAACAATCTCCAGTCAACTGTCTATCTCTATGGATTTAACTAACTCTACAAATTTATGTAAGGACAATAATACAATATTTGTCATTTTGTGTCCCCCTAAGCATTTAACGTAATGCATTACCTCTGTTTATTTTATCCCCTGCCCTGTCAAACATTACTCTTGGATGGAAGTGAGGCTCAGAGAGATTAGAGAGAGTATGTACATAGTCATATAACTAATTAATGGCAAACCTATCTGGAACCATTTTTTTTCTCCTGGACTTGTAATTCTTTGTACTACAACATGTTGAATTACTTATTTTTCCCATTCACAGAAAGAGATATTCTATATTTCTAAGCTAAGAATGAGAGACAAAATATAATATTCAAGCTAAATACAGTCAAAATTGAAGTTACCATACAAAATTAAAAAAAGTCACTAATCATGTGACAGTGTTTCAAAAAGCACACATACCAAATTGTTAATAAATATTTATTATTAAAAATCTCTGTAATATATTCTCTGCTGATTTATCTAATTGCATATGGCTCTTTTCTGGGCTACCCCATGAAAATAATGTACAGTGGTACAAGCAAATAGACAAATGCCTTAAAATGTTTCAAACCCATGCTTTAAATCCATCCCCAGCCTCAACTGATTAGAAGTGGAAAAGAAGACCATTCTAGTGCCTATTTGATGTAACTTATCTATGCATTTACCCTAAGAAAAGTTAAAAGTGATTAATTTTTTAAAAAAGAAAATCACTTTAGATTGATTTAAACTAATTTAAGCTGTGTTTGACTGAATGCTTTTTCTTTGGTTAAGACTGAAGATCTGCTCACAAACTTTTCCGTTTGGCCTTGGCGCATGAAGTATGAAGTCTATGCAGGATCCTCTGTGTAACAAGCTCACATCTAGCTCCTGTGTAAGCCTTAAGCTTCTCTCCCAAGGAGAAATGTAAATATAGAATTTCTCTGGTGCCATTTTTTAGGTCTAGCATAAGAATCCAAGGTCAGCCATGTCCTCAGGTCCTTTCTGATCATAGGTGGCCTGCCTTTTCAGAACCATCACATTTTACTACAGATTTCATAGTGTTCTCTACTGTCCCTAATGGTTTTCCTGGCCTCTGTCCTAATCTGATTATATATTTCTATTCACTATTTTTGTCATCTCACTTCATAGATATTTTTGCACTAAGTCAGAATTTCCCAATATTTGTTTCTCGAAGCACTAGAACTGTGGGATGTTACTTTATAAAAATTTGTTATGGAGTTAAGCAACTTTAGGGGAAAACCAAGTCAATAAAATTTAATGATTTTTTTCTTTAGTTTGTTTCAGAATTTTTAATATGCTAAGCTGAGAATTGTATGTTTACAAAAAGAATATATGGCACTATTTTCCAAACTTTTTTTGAACAATAAGTTCCATATTAATAGTTTTTGAGACTAGAATTCATCCTAGAGAACATTCTCTGAGAAATAAATACTTCTTAGAAAAAGTTTCCTGGATTATTTATTTTTTACATTAATTCAAAAATATTTCAGATAGGAATTATGCTCAGTATTATGTGATATGGAAATGTTTTAGTCTTTGTTACCACAGACCTCCTATCCTTAAGCGGGGAGCCTAGTCAGGCACCCTGTAATAAACTTTGATGGATCAGTATGGTGGGTGCTGTGGGATCTCATGGAAGGTATACCTAACACAGAGGTCAGAGAGGATTCCCCAAAGCTATGATGTTGTACAGAGAACTGAAGGATAAATAGAGCTTAAAAGGAAAAGCATGATTGGCATTGTAAACTGGTGCCAAATTGAGCTCCAGTTATTTCAAACCAGAAAAATTATTTATATTTACTCTTGAAATGAATGAGAGCAGCTCAGGTAGCTGAGTTGTGTGTGTCAGGGCTGACTGGGTAACTTGAGTTTTCCAAGTTAACTTGCCTTCAGAAGACTATTTTTATTAAAGGTAAATAATAAACACATGCTTAGTTGGACCATAATATACTAGTATTTTATTAAAACTCAACAGTAATTGTTTCAATGTTTAGAACATGGAGCAGATATTTTCAAACTACAGCCTGTGGTCCAAACCCCACATGATCTCAGCTGATCCATTTTTGGGGAGAAAAAGGAGAGCAGGAAAAGGCTCAAATGCCCTTTCTGCACATGCAGTTATGATCGGGCTAAACGCTGGTGTGTGTGTGCTGTTCTGACCAGGCTTTATGAAAAGCAAACACAGACTCTGGCATTTCATTTCCCAGTTGCTGTGAGTCTTAGGTGTTGGCTTTCTCAGTGGTAAATGTGGTTAACTTAAGTGTGGTTGAGAAAATGTGTCTCATGTGTCTGAACCTCTGTGACTTCTTTGGGGAGAGAGTCCAAGCTACAGATTTAAATCAAAACCTTCGAGGAATTATATTTCTCCAAGCAGCTTGACCTTAGTATAGTTTTATTTGTTTTTTACATTTTCATTAAAAATAGTTTAATGAGCCTGGCTGGCATGGCTCAGTGGTTGAGCCTCGACCTATGAACCAGGAGTTCATGTTTGGATTCTGTTCCATTCCCGGTCAGGGCACACGGCTGGTTTGCGGACTTGTTCCCCAGTGGAGAGAGAGTGTGTGTGTGTGTGTGTGTGTGTGTGTGTGTGTGTGTGTGTGTGCGCGCGCGCGCGCGCGCGCGCGCGCAGGGCAGCTGATCGATGATAGAACATAATGGATGTTTCTATCTCTATCTCTATCTCCCTCTCCTCCATTCTGAAATCAGTTAAAATATAAAAAATAGTTTAATGACCAGAACTGTTTTTTTACATAAATACCTGCTAGCTATGATTTTGAAATAATTTCTCCCTCTTTGATCTAATCTTATTCAAATAAACACCTGTTATTTATGTAATTAAACTTCCTTGGCTTTTCCTTTAAAGTACATTCCTTTATTTATAGGGTCCATAAAAGTCTAAAAATAATTACTCCTGTCATATTTTAACAGACCAGAAATATAACTTGTAGGAGAAACTTCTTTTGTTCTACATTTGCTTTAGCCACAGAGATCATCATGTTGTCACTCTCTCTGAGGATCTGTACCCAAATGGAATGGACTTTGTTTCCTTCTGTGGGATTGTTGACAGATATTTCTGAATTTATCTTGCAGGGACTGCAAACTTTGCACCCATATTCTCTTTGTTATGATATTGCAATTATGCTGGTTCTTTTAGTACAGTGATTTTTCTCCATTTTGTGTTTATCATGCTAAATAAAACACAATAGGAAAAGCCACCTTAAAACTATATAACTGCATATCCTTGCCACATACCACTAACTGCATTGGTGCTGGGCTAGAGTCTGGTGATTTATTTTTGCCCCCTTTCCTTGGAAGAAGGCACAGACCTGGCTCCCACATGCATGCAGGTCTAGCCCAAGACCTCATAGACTATCTCTGGCTCTATATTCAAGGTCTACATGAGTGGATTTACAATTGCTTTCTTTTTTAAAAAAATATATCTTTGTTGTTGAAAGTATTACAGATCCCCCCACCCCCGCATTGACCCTCCTCTTCCCCACTCCCATCCATTCCCCTGGCCTTCACCCCACCATTGTTTGTGTCCATGGGCTAATCATATATGCATATAAGCTCCTAAGTTGATCTCTCCCACCCCTCCACCCCCATTGCCTCTAAGGATCCTCAGTCTATTGCATGCTTCCATGTCTCTGTATCTATTTTGTTTGTCAGTTTATTTTGTTCATTAGATTCCACATATAAGTTAAATCATGTGATACTTGTCTTTCTCTGACTGACGTATTTCACTTAGCATGTTTTTCTTTATATTCTTCTTCTAAATTTTCTGCTTCATGTCTTTATACCTAATTTGTTTATGGCTTCTTTCCCTATTTTAAACAAAAAAAGAAGCTATTATCTATCATTTCTATACTCTGGGAATAGAAGAGATAATTTTATATGCTTTACCCTCTATGTTCAACTGAAAAAAAGTATGTATTTGCCATAAAACCCAGAATTATTTGTAAATTCCATTATTTCTGCCCAAAAAAGGAACAAAAACTTTCTTAGCTGGTAACATAAATTTGTAGTCTCTGCATGAAAGACCTCCAACCTGCTTAACCACAAGGATCTGCACCTCTGTAGAAAATAGGAACAGTAAGTATCACCTCTATTTAGTTTAGGAAACCAAGGTAAACAAAGAAGACATTCTGTTTCTTACATGAAATAATAGCAGCTCCTCTCACAGAATGGTGATGTAATAAGATTAATGTCACAAATTATACTGTTGCATCAAATACTTAAACTTCAGAAGGTAAATGAGGCATTTGTGATGGTCCTTCTTGACTTTAACTTTGTTAACATTCTTCCATGCCCAGTTGTCTGTTTAACGGAGAGAGTAAAACTATATCAGAAGAAGGGGTACATAATCACTTTCAGCATAATTCACACAACTACAGGTATTCATAAAAATGCTAAAGAAGGCACCTGGAGGAGAGCGGGCTCATTTACAGGAATATCCTAGACTTTACTCATGGTGTTATTTTTCAGTTCTCATATTAATTTCTCTTTACCACTCATCAGTTTCTGCTTCCATATCTCTTTTCAAGCCTCTAAATGGAAATGACCATCCTCTTAAGCTTATCAAACTTTAGCAGGTTTCCAAATAAACATTTCTGAAATCTTAATTTATTTTTCCGGAAGACTTTTCAGGTAAATTAGAAAAAATAACTTTCTACTCTAAAGTAGAAAGTAGTTTCAATTTTTTAAATCTTTCCAACTGATACAAGAGTTCCTGGGATATTTTGTCACATGTGGCATAAACATATAGTACTCATAAAATGCTTTTATTGCCATCAATTATTTTCTCAAATTATTTTCCATATGATTACTCTACTATAAATTTAAGTCAGATTATATGTATACTAGTGGCCTGGTGCACAAAATTCGTGCCCGGGGTGGGGGGGGGGTGTGTTCCTCAGCCCGGCCTGCACCCTCTCCAATCTGGGACCCCTCGAAGGATGTCCTACTGCTGGTTTACAGGGATCAGGCCTAAACCAGCAGCTGGACATTCCTCTCACAATCGGGACTGCTGGCTCCAGCCGCTCACCTGACTGCTTGCCTGCCTGATTGCCCCTAACCACTCTACCTGCTGGCCTGCTCGCCCCCAACTGCCCCCCTGCCAGCCAGATAACCACCAATAGCCCCCCCCTGCTGGCCTGCTCACCCCTACCTTCCCTCCCCACTGGCCTGCTCACACCCAACTGTTTTCCCTGCTGGCCTGCTTACCCCCAATGGCCCCGCCCCCTACCAGCCTGATCACCCACAACTGCTGTCCCATCCTGGCCTGATCACCCCTGGCGACCCAAGCTCCCAGCCCCTCCTTTGTTTCTTTTCTTCTTTTTTTTTTTCAGAGGCTTCTTGAGCAGAAGCCAGTGCTGGCTGGAAGCAAGTATCTGGGATTTATTTATCTTCTATAATTGAAACTTTGTAGCCTTGAGCGGAGGCCAGGGCCAGCCAGAGCTGGCAGGAAGCTTGGCTTCCTCCATTGCCAGGGGCAATCCAAGCCTCCTGCTCACTCCAGCTCTGTGGCTGCCACCATCTTGATTGGGTTAATTTGCATACTCAGTCCTGATTGGCTGGCAGGCATGGCTTGTGGGCATAGCAGAGGTACGGTCAATTTGCATGTTTCTCTTTTATTAGTGTAGATATTTTGTCCTTTTCTCATACCTGTAAAATACTGCCTTTGTGATTGTGCTTTACTCTATTAAAGCATCTGGAGATAGTAAAAACTGCATTAATTTACCTGGACCATCAGCTCTATAATGCCAAGCATATGCTTAGCTGACTAATATTTTTGCATTTATATGTCATATAACTTCAGCTTTAGCATAAGTCATCAAAGAGACCTATTATCTTTCTTCACATATTTTTTTGTTACTGTAAAGTAGAAGGTGTCTAGGAACTACTTTTGGAAGAGTGTAGTGATTCTGAAAGTCTATGTAGAATTTTAAAAAGCCAACTTTCATAAACATTTATTTAAAAACTGATATGTGTTCACTTACAAGTATTCAAACAGTACATATTTATAAAAAAATAACAGTATCATTTTCTTCCCTTAGTTCTACCTGTCTGAGGTAACCAATTCTAAAGGTTTGGTAATATATTCTGGAAATATTTAAATAGTACTTTTCCTATTCCCGTTATGATTCTTAGAATTTCCCCTTACTTGATTTTATTACATGTTAGTTTTCCTGCATGATCTTGCTATTTCTTCATGGAACTCTTTGGCAGCACAATCTAGTTTCAACTTTTATCTTTCCAACGGATATAAGAGTTCCTGGGGTATTTTGTCAGATGTGGCATCTACCCTTAGCTAGTCAAAAATGGCAGGACTGTTGACATTTTTTTTTATGTGTAGCATTAGCTAAGACACTAGATGATGATCTACAGTGACTTTACAATGAGCACTGGAGTGTAATTTATTAGAGGCACTCACTTATATTACCTGCCACAAACAGGTAAGTTATATTTTGATACTTTCCCCCTGAATAACATTGTAGCCTAAGCGACCTTCCCACAATTCCAATTGCACCAGAACAGTCTATAAAACACTGAACTTTTCTCTGAGAGAGATCAGTACTCATTACCTTCAGGTTAAACTTAAAAATATGGAATGGTTTGAATGAGTGGGAGTATAGTATGGTATCTTGTGAATGCACTTCTAAAAATTATTGTTAGGAGGATTTAATCTAAGCCCAGTTTATGCAAATGAGAAACTTACAGCTGAAAACCTGAATAAACAACAGGGGAGTTGGCATTTCAACTTTTACATGTTTCACAAAGGATTATGGAATTGTCCCACAAGCATCAGCGAAATCATGAAAATTTACATTTTCCTTCTGGAGGACAGTTCCTTCTAGCACTGTCCTCGGAACAACAGCTCTTTCGGGTGCCAGCATTCTATTCCCTGAACTGCAGCTTGGCAGCAGTCAGCTCTCAAATTTCAACCACATGTATTTCAAAAAAATCAAAAGGTCCTTATTTGGACTTTAGTCATATATCTTTAAAAGCAGTGTTTGTGCGTCAGATTTAAAAATAATTGAAACCAGGGGCTTAAAAAAAAAACAAAAAACGACCCAGTCCCAACTTCTCTTCCAAGATGTTTCAACTTCAACTGATTCCAAAAGCATTGAAAGCAACAGAATGGAAACGAGAATAGAAACCGCATGCAGCCTGCAGCTCAATGTACTGACAGTGCCTGCAGAAATGGGCTCAAAATGTGCACCCTGCCCCCAGCCAGGATGGGTCCCCTAGTCTGAACCTCTTTGCAGGGTAGCCTGCCTGGAAACAGACCTGGGGTCCTACAAGTCTGCCGTTGAGGGTGTCAGCCCATGAGATCATTTTCTCTAAGAATGAACTCAGACCTGAAGATGGGAACATATGTAGCTGTTTTGGGTTGGTTATTAAATATTAAAAATCACATTAAAAACTATATGCATATACATTACATGGTCACAATTGATTTTCCATTCCTCAGATTTGCCTCTTTTTTGGGGGGAGGGATTCTTGCATCATGTTCTTGTCACAACCTTGAACAGTCTAGCGAGGCTGAGCTTATGTCCTTGTGAGTAGTGTGGTTTGGAGTTCTGTTTCAGTTTTGAGTATTTGTCAGGTTGAGCTAATCATGTGAAAACAGCTCTCTATAATTGCCTTAAGACCTGTTCTTTTGTATTTGTTGGCTTTAAAAGCAGTTGAAAAGAGCCCAGATACCTTTAAGAAAAAGGAGCCGTCCTTGTAAAATGCAGATAAAGGACATATTGCAGTTGGCAAAGGATTCCTTGTAGATTTGCAGCACGTGCTGCCCCCGGTTTGTGGAGTGGGTAGCAGTACTCTCTCTACTCCAAAAGAGCAGTTAGTATTCTCCTCCTGAAGAGTTGCCAACAGGAACCTTCACTCTGCCTGTAGGTGAAATAGGAGATAGAAATATATAAATACAGCAAAGAAGGAGAAATTTACTCAATTTTTATGCAAATGTGTTTTAAACTCTGTTGCATATGTAAATTTTTTCTGTATAATTAAGGGACATAAAATATTGGTTATTTTAAGGAGACAAGCTTTTATTTGTGACAAGACCACACTGCAAACTTAATAATTTTGTGTTTCTCTGAGCTTCCATTCTTTCTTAATTCCAAACATTGTTCAAATTGTAAAGATTCACCTTTATAGAGAACTGCTTTGATTATCCCCTATTCAGCTCAAAACCCCTCACCGAGCCACCATTTTCTTCTCTTCAATCATGTCCAAATGCCTGAGCTGGAAGTAGGGTTCCTACAATTTACATTTGTCCTTCAAATCCTTTTCCAGTCTTAACACCCATCATCCCCTCATGCTGCACCCCACCCCTTCCTCATTTGTACAGTAGAAAACCTTGCTTTTCCTAGCAGAGCATATTGCAAAGAGAACAGACTTCAGAGTTCAGTAAACTGTAACTGAAATGTCACCTTCATCACTCATTAGCTTTGAAATCTAGGAAAAATAATTTAATATTTATAAAATACCTCAGTGCCACCTATCTCTAGGCTGATTGTACTTCCAAATGACAAAACCCCAAATAAACATTTTTCAGAACTATAATGTGATATACCATTATTTCCCAAAGTGTATCAGAATACTGATTCCATTTTATTTGTATAGTTTTATATTAAACAGTGGCTCCATGTTTAAACCGGTTTATTTGAATCCCAGCTCCACAATTTACTAGGTGCTGACTTGGATAACTTACTTAATCTCCTTGTGATTCATTTTTCTCATTTGTAAGATGGGTCAAAAGGTTCTTATGAGAAGATTAATTAAGAGTTAATTCTTATGAAGTGGTATTACTGGGTCAAATGGGAGTTCCATATTTAATTTTTTGAGGAAACACCATACTGTTTTCCACAGTGGCCGTACCAGTCTGCATTCCCACCAGCAGTGCACAAGGGTTCCTTTTTCTCCACATCCTCACAAGCACTGTCATTTGTTGATTTGTTGATGATAGCCATTCTGACAGGTGTGAGGTGATACTTCATTGTTGTTTTAACTTGCATCTCTCTGCTGATTAGTGACTGGGCATTTTTTTTCATGTCTATTGGCCATCTATGGGGGAAAAAAGCAGGACATCTGTAATACTTTCAACAATAAAGATACATTTTAAAAATCACTCAAAAAGTTAATCCATATGAGAAGTTTAATTAAGATATAATGTTTGAAAAAATGCCTAGAAGAGTACTCTCCATAAAGTAAATGCTATATAAGGGTTTGCTGAATAAATAAGCACTGTATTAAACAAAATTAATTAGGTTTCTTTCCTTTAGGACTTATAAGCAAATAAGCAATGTAGCTTTCCAAGAGAATATTATAGAGTTTCTGAAAATTATTTCATAAAAGAAAATTTCTTTTGAAGAGTAACTGGGAAAATTCTGTGCTTTACTAATAAATTACTTAATTTTTTTTCCTATAAAAGAGTCCATTTTCCTCACTGCCTAACTTCTGATTGGGGAATGATATGCACATTTATTTCTGTAGCATTGGGAAATATTTTCTTAATTAATAGGCTATATTTCTTAGAGTTGCTTTAGGTTCACACCAAAATTGAGTAGGAAATACAGTTATATATACTCTATCTCCACACCTGTAAAACTGTCTCTAACTTTCTTTATTTCACACCACAGTGGTGCATTTGTTATGAATGACGGAACTACATGGACACACGAATACCACCTGAAGTCTAGTTTACATAAGGGTTCACTCCTGGTTTTGTACATTCTGTGGGTTTTTGACAAATGTATAATGGCATGTATCCACCATTGTAACATCGTATAGAATAGTTTCACTACCCTAAAAACATCTGTCATCTGCCTATTCATTCCTCCTTCTTACCTAACTCCTGGAACCACTGAATTTTTCACTGTTTGAATAGTTTTGCCTTTCCCAGAATATCATATGATTGGAATTATATGTATGTAGCTTCCTCAGATTGGTGTCTTTCACTTAGTACATGCATTGAAAATTCCTCTATTTCTTTTCATAGTTTGACAGCTCATTTCGTTTTAGCACTGAGTAATATTTCATTGTCTGGATATACCACCATTTATTTATCCATTCACTTACCGAAGGACACCTTGGTTGCTTCCAAGTTTTGGCAATTATGAATAAAGCTGCTATAAACATTACTTTGCAGGTCTTTACAGAGACATATATTTCAGAGGAGCATGATTGTTGGATGGCATGGAAAGCGTATGTTTAGGTTTGTAAGAAACTATCAAACTAATTTCCAAAGTGCATGTAGCATTTTGCATTCCCACCAGCAATAAATGAGAGTTCCTGTTGCTCCATATCTTCCTCATCATTTGGTGTTGTCAGTGTTTTGGTTTTCAGCTACTTAATAGGTATGTAGAGGGATGCCATTGTTGTTTTTATTTGCAACTTCCTAATGACATACGATGTCTAACATCTTATGTGCTTACACATCTTTTTATATTTCATTTTTGTATCTTCTTCATCTGTATACCTTGCAACTGTATATCTTAAAAAAATTCTTGTTGAATTTTAAGAGTTGTTTGTATATTTTGGATAACAATCTTTCATTAGGCATTTCTTTTGTAAATATTTTTTCTCACTCAGTATCTTATCTTCTCATTCTCTTGACAATGTCTTTCACAGAACAGAGGAAGGAGGGGAAACAAATATAGTTATATGACTACGTCTCAGTCGCCCGAAGTCAGTGTTCCTGGACTGTGAACTTCATTAGTGCCTCTCAATTGTTCCCCACCCCCACCTCCGCCTTTAGGTTTTCAGATGGCTAGAGTAGGCTGGAGTTGGGCATTTCCTTTTCCACAGGTAGGTTAGGTTCTGATAAAACCTTATCAGATAGTTTCTGGTAAAATAATTTCCCTTGAGGTCAGGCCTTGTTAAGAAGAGGAGAATGTTCTGGTATATTTTAAAAATGGTTTATTTCCCCTAGGGCTGCTGGAAGAACAGAGGGAGTTTTTTTCTTAGATATCCACTGTTAGGACCTGTTAGAGCTCCTGGAGGTAAAACTCACAAAAGTATGGAAGTTCCCTTATACCTTGGAGTTTTTAACTGGAAGACTTGTCCACACTGGGGCCTCCAGAAATATGTCAATTTATGTTTAGGCTTTCCTAAAAGTTCCCATGAAGGTTTCTATTAGTAGGTTTTTGCTTTGGGTAAGTTTTTATTCTCTATATGTACCTGTCTTTCCAGTTTGGGAGCCAGCATTTTGCCTTGTGAACTCACTTCTCTGATGATTCAAGAGTATTTTTTTTCCAACGTTTTACTAGTTGGCAGCATGGAGTGGTGACTTTTAAGCACTTTACGTGCCAGACTAGAAACCTGTAGTAGCAATAGCCGCTCCTCTCCTCTTTTTAAACAATTTAAAAAGAGGCCTACAAAAAATTAACACTGTATTAGTAATGAAGACAGGAATGATACTTAACACTATTAGTTGTATTTCTAGATAAGAGGATTTTTATATTTTTAGGCTGTATATGATATTTGAAATTGAGCTAACTTTTTCAGTACAATATTTTGTTATTTATAAAATTACTTTTTGACATTTCAAATATTTTTTCATTCTCCTTTCTTTTTTCCAGGTATTTTATCTTTACTATTTCTCTTTATTACAGTTTTCTTTTGAAAGATAGTAAGAATATTTCTCTAATATGCTTGGTACAGTGAGATTAAACATATATTTTAGTTTAAATAATCTTAAAATCAGATTAAATAATTATTTTGTTTGTTTTTGAAAGCTTTTATTGAAAACTTTCATTGAGAAAATGTTCAACCAATAGTGAAATAATATAATGCATTTTGTGTAATATTTAATATATAACATAATTGCTCTATGCTTGATATTTTAACTATGATTGGTACTACTTTTTTAAAAAAATTAAATTCTTTATTGTTTAAAGTATTACATAAGTCTCCTTTTTCCCTTATTGACCTTTCCCCAGCCACTCCCAGCCCCGGCACATGCCCTCAACCCCCTAGTGTCTGTGTCCATTGGTTATGCTCATATGCATGCATACAAGTACTTTGGTTGATCTCCTACCCTCCCCTGCCTTCACTTTGAAGTTTGACAGTCTGTTCAATGCTTCTCTGACTCTGGCTCTATTTTTGTTCATCAGTTTATGTTGTTCATTATATTCCACAAGTGAGTGAGATCATGTGATATTTACCTTTCTCTGACTGGCTTATTTCACTTAGCGTAAAGCTCTCCAGTTCTATCCATGCTGTTGCAAATGGTAAGAACTTTTTTACTGCAGCTTAGTATTCTATGGTATAGATCAAACATGTCAAACTCAAAGGCTAATATGGGCCAAATAAATGAGGCATGTGGCCTGTGGGCCACGAGTTTGACATGCTTGGTGTAGATGTACCACAGTTTTTTAATCAACTCATCTGCTAATGGGCACTTAGGCTGTTTCCAAATCTCAGCTATTATAAATTGTGCTGCTATGAACATAGGGGTGCATATTTCCTTTATGACTGGTGTTTCTGATTTATTAGGATATAATCCTAGAAGTAGGATTACTGGGTCAAATGGGAGTTCTATTTTTAATTATTTGAGAAAATTCCATACTGTTTTCCACAGTGGCTGCACCAGTCTGCATTCCCACCAGGACTGCACAAGGGTTCCTTTTTCTCTGCCTCCCAGCCAGCACTTGTTGTTTGTTGATTTGTTGATGATAGCCATTCTGACAGGTGTGAGATGGTACCTCATTGTTGTTTTGATTTGCATCTCTCAGGTGATTAGTGACTTTGAGCATGTTTTCATATGTCTCTTGGCCTTCTGTATGTCCTCTTTCAAAAAATGTCTATTTAGGTCCTTTGCCCATTTTTGATTGGATTGTTTATATTCCTTTTGTTAAGTTGTATGAGTTCTCTGTAAATGTTGAAGATTCAACCCTTATCAGAAATAATATTGGCAATGCAGTTGGCTTTCTTGTTTTTTGTTGTTGGTTTCTTTTGCTGTGCAGAAGCTTTTTATTTTGATGTAGTCCCATTTGTTTATTTTCTCCTTAGTTTCCCTTGCCCTAGGAGCTGTATTAGTAAAGATATTGCTATGACATATGTCTGCTATTTTGCTGCCTATGGAATCTTCTAAGATTTTTATGGTTTCCCATTTTATGTTTAAGTCCTTTATCCATTTTCAGTTTATTTTTGTGTATGGTGTACGTTGGTGATCTAGTTTTATTTTATTTTTTTGCATGTATCTGTCCAATTTTCCCAACACTATTTATTGAAGAGACTGTCTCGACTCCATTGTATGATCTTGCTTCCTTTGTCAAATATTAATTATGCATAATGACTTGGGTCAATTTCTGGGTTCTCTGTTCTGTTCCATTGTTCTATTCTTGTGCTGGTACCAGGCAGTTTTGAGAACAGTAGCTTTATAATATAGCTTGATATATTGTTCTTCTTTCTCAAAATTGCTGTGGCTATTCGGGGTCTTTTTTATTCCATATGAATTTTTGGAGAGTTTGTTCTAGGTCTGTGAAATATGCCGTTGGTATTTTAAGGGGGATTTCATTGAATCTATAGATTGCTTTGTGTAGTATGGACATTTTAATGATGTTGATTCTACCAATCCACAAACACAATATATTCTTGCTTATGTCTTCCTCTACCTCTTATTTTAATGTCCTGTAGTTTTCTGAGTACAGGTCCTTTACCTCCTTAGTTAAGTTTATTCCTAGGTATCTTAACTTTTTTGTTGCAATGGTAAATGGTATTTTTTTTTTTAGTTTCTCTTTCTGTGAGTTCATTATTGGAATATAAAAAAGCCATAGATTCCTGGGTATTAATTTTGTATCCTGCTACATTGCTGAATTCATTTATTAAGTCTAGTAGTTTTTTTGATGGAGTCTTTAGGGTTTTCTATGTACAGTATCATGTCATCTGTGAATAATGACAGTTTTACTTCTTTTCCAATTTGAGTGCCTTTTATTTCTTCTTGTCTGATAGCTATGGTTAACAATTCCAGTACTATGACAAACAGGAGTGGTAAAAGTGGGAATCACTGTCTTGTTCCTGTTCTTAGGGGAAATGGTTTTAGTTTTTGCCCATTGAGTACTAGTATGATGTTGGCTGTAGGTTTGTCATATAAGGCTTTTATTATCTTGGGGTATGATCACTCTATTCCCATTTTGCTGAGAGTTTTTATCAGGAAAGGGTGTTGAATTTTGTCAAATGCTTTTTTTGCATCAATTGATTGGTGCTACCTTTTACAGTACATTTTCTAACAGCTGTTACCCTAGAGGAAAACAAACTAACAAACCCTGCAATACATTGCATGATTTCAGCATTTCTTTTTTGATTATCTTTTGAAACATTCATAAATACCCTTTGTTTAAGCTATTAAATAATCTGGCTACTATAAACATTATGGCCATCTATAATTTTTGCACATCATTTTTCTTCCTGGTATCTTTATAGGTTTTTGAAATACAATGAACTTATGGAATTTGTTAGCAAAATATTTTAGCCAATAAGTAGAGCCTGTAAAATTCCTTTTGTCATAGATGTTTTTATTGTGGTAATTTGTCATTTGATTTATCAAGCTAGGAGGGATCAGTCTAATAGCCTACTGCAGCTTAAAAGAATAATCTCATTTTTCTTTAAGAATAAGCTGAGCTTTGTAATTGTATCTTCATTGAAAAAATGTGAATAGACTCTAAGCCTGAACTGGAAATGACACATGCTTTATCAGTCTGAAAGCTGTATAGAATCAAATATTCAATATAAGCTTGACTTTAAAAAAGGTATTGTTAGTTCATTTTTCTTCTTTTTTTGATATTCCATAAATCTTTGACAGATACTTCTATGTAATTATACCTATAGACAAAGCATGTGTTAACCCTTGCCCTCTAACTATATTTTTTATATTCATTCATGACTTTTCTTTAATACATATGGATAGCTATACACATAATTGTTTAAGAGAAAATGTAACATTAAAAAGTGTACATCCTACAAAACACATAATAGCATTTCCCAAGGTGAGGTTAACTCTCTAGGGATTGATCTCCCCCCTTTAATTCCCGTTTGCTTCAGTGAATTTGAATTTCATCAATACCTTCTATCTTCACTGTATAACCCATACACTAAAAATTGCCAAACTCTGTACCATAGACACAATCGTAATACACTTGTTGTATATTTTTAGCAAAACAATATGGAAGGTGGTCAGGAAAAAGATATTTAGGGATAGAATACATTGGCTTTAATTATACATATTATTCACACAATATTCTTTTACAGTTATACAAAGTATTCTATGCTCTCTTGTTCCTCAAATTATCCCTATTTGTATACTAATTCATGGTTAATGGTCTGACTATCAAGGACTTTATAATATTCAACCTAAAGTGAAAGGGAGGAAAACTTTTTATTCAATATATTCACATTTTTTATTCTGTCTTCCAGTTGATGATCAGGTTGTTGGGTATAGAATTAAAAAAAAATAGAATTGTTGCTTGATTGTCTTTTAGCATCCAGTGTTGCTAATGAGAAAATTTATGCCAATGAAACAGAATAGTATTTTTGAGTTATTAAGCTAATATATTTCTCTGGATAATCCCTATTCCTTCTTGTCCCATGACTCAGTGGCTTTTTAATTCCATGGGAGGGAGGACTTGAATAGGAGGACCCATGTAGGACCCTTCATGACTGACATCCAATCAGGCTCCAGTAGACACCAAAACAGGAAGGCTCATGGCCTGAGGGAAGAAACATCTCAATTGACTAGAGACTCTTCCTCCTGAGAACCCTGCAGCAGCTCAGCCGCTAATATGAGAGCACTAAACACAAACTGGCTTCAAGAAATAAAGAAACTTGCATGAATGTTGAAACCTTCATATACACCTTGGGTTTCAGTGTGGTTTCTGGTCTCTTTCACCATAATGCTCTTGGTTCTGTTTTCTGCATATTGACTTCATGCCGAGGCTAGTAGCTCATTGGCTGCAGACATCGAGCCTTCTATGCCTGTAAGCTAATGGCCAGAGAAAGAGAATCCACGTTTCCCCCCCTCTCCTAAAAGCAAGGCTACATTTCACAAGGAACTTCTGAATACTTTCTCCCTAAGTTTGTGTGTGTGTGTGTGTGTGTGTGTGTGTGTGTGTGTGTGTATCCAATCTTTTACAGACTCATCTGTGAATCTATTCTTGCACCAGTGGGTTATATAATTCAAAGGATAATGGTATAAAGTTTCTCATGTTGTTTTGGTCTAGTTTATCCAAAGCTGATTCACCCTGGGAAAGGGTTATTGATGTGAAACCCAGTGATCCCAGTCTGCAGATAACTTATTTGGAAGAAGATAGGTGAGTGGAAAGAACCCTCGAGAACTGAGAAAGACCCTGACAGGATTATTTTAACTAAAATTACTGAATATTTCCCACGAGTGACTTACTTAAAGCAGAAAACTTTGAGTTACCTTTAAATGCATGTATAAGTCTTCATATTTCCAAGCCCTCTATCTTTGTTTCCCCTACATTTGAGTTGTAGAAGCAGAATTTGACCCTTCCTCTAGTTTTATATTTGTTTTGTATGTAACATGTTTTCTTTCTTTGGAAACATTTAAGGTTTTTTTCCCTTAACATTCTGAAATTTTAAAAGATTGTATATAGGTATAGATATTTTATTAATTTAGCACATGTGTTACTCAGTGAGTGGATCCTTTTATGTTTTTATATGCATTTTTATAATTTCATTCTCTCAAATTCTTTTTTATGAATTTATTGTTAGTTACTGAACCTTTTAAATTAATCCTCTACCGTATATATTTTTCTCTCATGTTATCAAATTTTTTGTCTTTTGCAATGTATTTTGAGACATTTCTACCACATACTTTCTATTTTTTATTTTAACAGTTACATATTTTAATTTCTAAGAGATTTCTCTTGTTTTCTTTTGGTTCTTTTTACAACTTCTCAATCTTGTTTTACAAATGCAAAATTTTCTTGTATCTCTATAAGAAATTCATTAAGGAATTCAATATTTTCCTTTTATTTGCTGAGTTTTTATGATTCTTTTGTGACCAATTACCCACTTTTTTTTTTTTTACTTCATCTTTCAAACTGTGTCCTGTTTGAAGTTCTTAGCTGTCCATTTATATTGAAAGCTGATTTTTCCAGGTGGCTCTGGAGTTCCTCTGCTCTCTGTTTCCTGATAGGACACATGAGTACGAGGAATGATTGATGGGAAACCCTAGATTGCTGGGTGAATTACGCCTATTGCCATCTTCTATTTTGGGTGAGAGGAGGAGATGAGAGCTTTCAGGTTGTGAGCCTCACATATAAATCTGGGGTAACAATGCCAATTTTAGAAGTCAGAGTTTCCCTCAAGTTAAGCAATTCACCAATAGAAAAGACATTTGCTCTTTTGCCTGGGGATAAATAGTGCTCTGCTTGCTGCTCTGAGAATGAAATGGGGCTGAACCAACAGTTCCTTCTAGTGTGTTCAGCCAGCCCCTCCCTCTGTATCCCTCTATCACATCGGCTGATTGCGAGGTGGAGTTTTCTCCTGGGTCCCAGTGGACATGTACTCTCACCTCAGAAGCAGCATCTCACAGCATATTCTGGGATGCAATTTCGTCCTCTCTGTTTTATCAGAGGACATATTTTTCTTTCCTTGCTTTCTTCCAGAAATATATTGAGATTTCAAATTTGCTGATGAATCCCCTTCACGTTTTCCTGGCTGACTTTTTGCAGCTGTGTCCTGTCATTCTATGGAACCCTGACAGACTCAGTGCATAGTTACTTATTGTTCTTTATTCTTTGGCCAGACACTGTTCCACCTACAAGAGACTAAGTAAACTATGTGTTTCCTTTTAAACCATGTCTTAGCTTCACAGAGCTTTCCATGGGCAGAGGAGATGGAGGGACTCTAGGGAGCAGGTTTTATTTTTTATAACAAATTACCAGAAGGAGTAACAAGTGATCTAAAGGAAGCAATACAAAATGCTTAAAAGTTACCCAACATGGGCAGGGGAGTCTGCTTAGAGCACAAGCCATTCATATTAAGAAAGGAAAGATGAGTAAGGGAAAGGTTAAAGTAGGATTCAATGGCAAAGAGAGTGAACTACAGTGGGGCCAGCAGAAACAGAGGACAGAGCGTTTACTGTATATTGAGAAAACAAGTAGTTGGTGGGACCATGAGTGCATGGGACTAGGAAGGCCAAGGGCGCCACTGACGCAGTCGGTTTTATTGAAGACTTTGACTGTTATGCTAAGAGTAATAAAAAGCCTTTGAAAGCTTATCGTCTGTGGAATAACGAGAAGCACTTGAGAAAGCTCACTGTGCTCACATCATGAAGAATGACTTGGAGGGAGAAGAGCCTGGGTCAACGAAGGCTGTGTGGAGGAAGTTTAGGAGGGTTCTGTGGGAGCCCTGTTCTAGGCTGTTGCCAGTGGTGATGAAGAGGTGGAAGGATTTGATGGATATTTAGAGTCCACAGAGCTTAGTGACTTTTTGGATATGAGAAATGAGGAGCAGGAAGGATTCAGAGATGATCCAGACTCATCCATGTCATCTCAGTGAACCTAAAATAGGGGCAAGTGTGCAAGGGAAATGCAGTTGCTGACAATTTGTTCAGTGTGGGGCATGCTGAAATCAGCTGAAGCAAGAGCCAGAGAGAGAGAGGAAAGCTGGTAAAAATTACTGAGGTGTGGGATCTGGTCTAGTGCTATTTGTGTTAAGATTCTTAGCTGGGTTTCCCTTCCTATGGAAAGCTGACACATTTTTCTTTTTTCACCAAGGAGGAAATACTATGTGGGCAACTCTAACTGAACCCAACATATGAATAAAAATGTTTTCTGAAAAGTAGAAACACAGACTGTTTTGATACAAATAAACAAAATTAATGAATTAAGTAGGAAATATTATTTTGATTTCAAGAGATGTAGTAAGATAGAGAGGTAGATGAATAGTAGGGCAAAGTTTCTCAAAAGGCATATTAGATTTAAGTAATCTTTCATAGAAGCTTAAAGGGGGCCTCACAATCTTATTTTTCTTAAAGGCATCTGTGTGAGTGTGTGTGTGTGTGTGTGTGTGTGTGTACCCAGGCATACATACATTCTATAATTAAAGTTTAAGCATTGGAATGTTGCCTTAGCTTCTGCCATCCCACATCTGTGAAGGAAAGGATGGACCAAGTTAGGGGCCCTTGTGAAAACTGAAGCAGGGGTATAATTCATAGCCTCCAAGAGACAAAATCTGTTTATGTAAAAGTGTTAGAATAGATGAGTCATGGGTATAAAAATATCACAAATGGAAAAACAAATCCTAGAATCTAGTAGGGGCAGAGAATCGACCTAAAATAATTGGGTATCCTCAAATCTCCCTCATGATTCTTATGATCTTTCATTGTTTGGTTTTGACTTCAAATCAGTGACAGAAGAAATGAAAGGTTTAAACATCGGGTCACCCATATTCGACTCACAGCAAATCACAAACGGCATTTGTCAGTGCTAAGCAGCCTCGACACTTGTCATGTACATAGTGTGCAGTTACCAGGTGAGGGGGTTCATACAGTTAAATATTAAAATATTAAAAGTAATTTTAATAATCATAACCAGTTCATGATCCCCACAGATATGCAGAAATGTTGATGTACTTCTTTTGGGTGGTACTGTTAAGAAACACTCTCCTACCCAGAACATTGGTGTGTGGGTGGACGGGCAGGCACACTTGTTTTGGGAGATGCCATATTAACAGGGTGGATTCTCACGCCCTTTGGCTAGTGGCTAGTGTTTACCTGAAGCTGGTGCCTTATTTCTGGTCTGTATATAAATAAATAGTGGGACCATGAGATCAGATCGTCAAATGCCTGACTGAATTGTGCAGGTGTTTTCATTAACTCAGCCCCAAACCAGGTTGACTAAAAACACATTTTGTGTAGTTACTTAGTGTGGTGATAAAGGTAGTATTACATTTTTTTGTTTAGAATTATTTTTCAAAATAGAGTTGTGTAAAGTAGCGTAGGAACCTAGTTAACGTGTTTATCCTGAAGGCTTGCTCTGACAATCTTATGTAAAAGTCTTACTCAGGAGATTTTTATTTCATTTTTAAATCAAAGCTTCTACTTCCAAAATTTATCCATTCAACATTTTTTTGAGACTTTAAGGGTAAAAGTTATTGGACAGAGTTGCTACTTTCAGTCTTCTTATAGTTAAGCAATACAACAAAATAAATAGCGAAGTGTGTTCGTTCTTCAAGCTGTTTTTATACTCTGTATCTTGAGACACAGTTTTCTTTGAAACTAGGAAAATTATTTTCTTACTGCACACTTACAGTTACTTTCTTGCCATCAAGTCATAAAGTTAATTGTAAAATCTTGTCATTGGTAAATGAAGGGCGCGTTGGTGTCTTTTGGGCAAACTTACATACCAAAAAATCTGGTAAAGTCAAATAAATACTAAACAAAAAATAAACATAAAAGAATTAGTTGAAAGATGACTCGAATGCTCAACTAATCAGGGGGTTGCTGGAAATCTGAGCTCTGGGATCAGGGTCAGGCAGCTTGGCGGGCTTGGCAGCAGGACCTAGTGGAGCTTCTCTCTGGATTTGTAGTCTGAAAACTTAGGTCCCCATGCCAGTCACCAACCTGTTTCATGCAGCCTGCAAGCTAAGAATATTTTGTTTGGTTTACTTAATTTTTGAATGGTTGGGAAAAAATCAAAAGAATGCTATTTTGTAGCACACGAAAATTATATGAAGTTTGAATTTGTGTCCATTGGTAAAGTTTTATTGAAAGAGGTCCCCTTCCCCACACTTATTTATGTCTTGTCTATGGCTGCTTTCATGTCTTATTGACAGAATTGTAATGACAAATACCATTGCCTGCAAAGCTGAGAATGTTAACTATCTGGGCCTTTACAGGACAATTTTGTTGGACTATAAATTGGAGAAATGACAAAGATAACTAGTCTCTAATAACTCTCAGTGGTACTGTCTCCACTCAAGTTTCTGATAACTGCAGAAAAATCTGGTAAATTCAGCTAATCTCATCTCAACTTTTCATTCTCAGACCTGTGACCACAGATGGTTTATAAATGGACTAGCCTTGTTTTGTGTGTCTAATGCAATGGAACCTCTTATAAATGGAAGGGAGGACCAGTGAGGAAAACCTCTGGAAGCAAAAGCAATGGCCACTTCAACACCACAATCAAATTAACATTGCTGTCTTTTCTCTCATTTCTTCATTAATATAGCTTATATTTCAATATACCAATGAGCACTTAATGAGGATCTATTGTATGGGTTCTTTTCAGTGGCTTTAGGACCAGATTATATATGAAACAGTTCCTATCTTTAAGGGTCTCATAGTACTATGAGTTAGTTGGTGACTCAAAGGAGAAATAAAGTACTGTGTGATAAATACTACAAACGTGATACAAACGACCTGGACGAGGAGCAAAAAGAAACAACTGAAATAACCTTATTACTCCATAAATTTGATTAAGAGCAGGGGGATTTGAGCTGCATCCTTAATCATGATGTTCCAATTATCCTATATTAATAGCCTAATATGCTAAGTGTCTGGTCATCTGTTCAACCAATCAAAGCGTAATATGCTAATGATATGCTAAGGCTGCTCAACCACTCACTATGATGTGCACTGACCTCCAGGGGGCAGATGCTCCAACTGGTAGATTAGCTTGCTGCTGGGGTCTGGCCCATCGGGGCTGAGCAAGACGGGCCAGACATGCCCTGGAGCCCGCCGCAGTCCCTCCCTGGCTGGCCAATCTCTTGCATCCCTCCCTGGCCCCACTCATTGTGCATTGGTGAGGCCTCTAGGCCTGGCCTGTTCCCTCTTGCAATCCGGGACCCCTTGGGGGATGTTGGAGAGCGGGTTTTGGCCTGATAACGGAACGACCGGTCACTGTTATGTGCACTGACCACCAGGGGCAGACGCTCAATGCAGGAGCTGCCCCCTGGTGGTCAGTGTGCTCCCACAGGGGGAGCGCTGCTCAGCCAGAAGCTGGGCTCATGGCTGGCAAGTGCAGTGGTGGTGGCGGAAGCCTCTTCTGCCTCTGCGGCAGTGCTAAGGACGTTGGACTCGCTTCCCCCAGGGAGCAGGCCTAAGCCATCAATCAGACATCTCCCGAGGGCTCCTGGACTGCGAGAGGGTGCAGGCTGGCTGAGGGACCTCCTCAAGTACATGAATTTCATGCACCAGGCCTCTAGTTTATTACTATAAAACAACTCCAAAACTTAGTGGCTTAAAATAGTAATCATTTTATTGTGGGTGTTTATTTTATAGCAACTAATAGTGGGAACATCATCTTAAAGATACAGTCAAACATACCTGTTCTTAAAGCATTCTTGGAGTTCTAAAGGTAAATTCAGGTACTTCTTTTGTCTTTGCTCCTCTAATATGTGGTTTCTATCTCACCTTGCACTTACTACCTGGCATTTTTACTTCTCTTTTTGAATGACTGCCTGCTTCATGCAACTAGAAGAGCAAACCTGAAGAAGTACTTAATGATGGGATTATGTTTTCAGGATTGTTTTAGCAGAGATCACTCCCTTTAATGTCTTAGTTATGTCCTTATAGTTAGATAGCTAAACATGCGTATAAATATAACCATATTTAATAACATGAACTCTTACTTATATATTGTACTTATGCCAACAAACTATAACTTCATTTTATTATATATTAAATTATCAGATTGAATGTATGATCAACTTGGAATTTTTATTTGTTCAAATGGAAATATTTATTGCTAAACACACAGACCACAAAGCACAAACCTGAACTGTCAAACTTTGCAAGTAAAGCGTTTTTGCTGTCTATCACCAGCTTTGGTCTAAGACTTTGCAGTTCTCGGAAAGACCCTTGCTCCCTGTATATCCTTCTATTTTGCCAGAAACAGTAATATAACCTTAGCAACTTGATTGATCATAAACCTGAAATCTGTGCTTTTTTAACTGAAAATTTCTTTTTTACTACTTTTTCTTATATCATACAGCTTGAAACTAAAATCTGAATCTCCAGGTGTTTCTAGAGTAACTGCATGAGTGGTCAATTGCTGTGTGACAAATTATCAAAAATCCAGCTGCCTTATTTAGCCTACAGTTTTCTAGGTCATAAATCTGGGCTTAGTGTACTTCCAGTCTTATGAGGTGAAAATTAAGGTGTCAGCTAATGCTATAATCTCATCTGGAGCTCAGGGTTCTTTTCCAATGTACATGGTGGTGGTAGAATTCAGTTCCTTGTGGTTTTAGGACTGAGGTCCCAGTTTCCTCATTGGCTATCAGCCAGGGGCTGTCCTCAACTAGTTTCTGACTGTATTCCTTGTCCCGTGGCTCCCTCTGTCTTGCAAGGAAGGAAAAAACTCCCTTGCTTCTTACTTCTGTCACATGTGCGATCTCTTTTTTTTCACAGAGGAGCCCTGTCCCGTGTAAGATTAAGTAGTGTTCACGCAGATAATCTCTGTTTCATAAAGGCAGCTATGCCTAATAACATATCCTCATCATGAGAGTGAAATTCATGGTCACATTCCTCAGGAGGTATGGATTGTGCTCAAGATGGGAAACTTTTGAGAGTGGAATGGGGCAATGTTTATTAATAATGACACTGAGACCATACGTGGAAACTGGGGCTACCTTGGAAAATGCAGGATCCTGTTTACACTTAATTTACTTTCTTTGCTTTTGTATTTCATTATCACTAAGTCCACATGTACACTCTCCAACTCCTTTCTATTCCATTTTATTTTCAGATTTGTTTATTATTTTATATTTGAGTCATGCAAAAAACGTGAATGTTACATATACGTTATGGAGCATAAAACTTTGAAACCATGAATCTAACATTCAAGTTAAAATTTTGAACATGCAACCCCGTTGCATCTGCTTTTGGGCTGCTCCCTTGCCCCATTGCCCTGCCCCATCCCTGTGTTCCTGCTGGAGCTTAGTGGTCATTATATTAGATTCACACTTGCATCATCGCTGAGAAGAGGTCCCAGTGTGTGGAGTCATCAGATGGGAGAGTCACCAAGGTATAGTCACCATGTTTACTGTAGTAGCTTAAAGT
This sequence comes from Corynorhinus townsendii, assembly GCA_026230045.1. NCBI lineage: Eukaryota > Metazoa > Chordata > Mammalia > Chiroptera > Vespertilionidae > Corynorhinus > Corynorhinus townsendii. Next base: position 129,687,761 of record JAPDVU010000006.1, read on the forward strand.
TAGGCTGGTGCTGACCCCTAAACCTAAAGTAGAAAAGTTGCCATCATTTGGAGTCACCAGCCGTAGAGTTCCTTCGTAACTTAACTGAGTGGAGTACTATTCCTGGCCATTTGCCACCTGGAAGTGAACCCTATTGAACAGCTGATTCCATCTCAAGGTTCTGATAGCTCTGATCAGGGTCCTCCACTTTTTCTCCCCAGTGCTTTCCCTACTTGATCCTTCCACAGTAACCCATCCCTCACAGCTTCTATTGCTGAGAAATTGTATCCACTGAGTTCCTAGGAGAGGCCTTCCTTTGTTTGTTTTCAATTATAAGCTCATGGATACTTCCCAAAGTGTAGTTATTTGTACCATATTGTGTACAAAGTCATCTAGGTGTCCGTCCTAGAGACATTAGCAAAAAACTTAAAAAAATTCTCATATTTATTTGGCTTGTACTCTTACTGTTTTAGCAAGTCAATTTCCAGCCTGACTTTCACTGGCAATCTCTTGCTGCCTTCTTATCTCTAAAACCAACTGAAACCATATGGTGCTTTGCATTGATACTACTGTATTTTGCCATTGTCAAAGATGAACTGTATTTGCCATACTTCTAAGGAGTCATTTATGAAGACTCTATCAAAAGCATTACAATACACTTTGTCAGGACTTGTCTGTTTCCTAGAATTTTAGACTGAACTTTCCACAGCTTGTACCAGCTGACTGCAACCTGCAAACTCAGTTTTACATGTGCCCTCAAAGACTATTCTGGCTTTAAAAGGAGGAGTCGAAATACTTTTAGCTCAACTCTGTTAGACCGAGCATTAAGCTCTCCTGCTTGTGCACTTCTGACATTGGAACAATTCTCATTATTACAACTGTCTTGTCCCAGCTAACTGGCCATTCTCTGATGCTCAAATCTTTGTCTGAACATGTACCTCTCCAGACTGGGGCCTTGCCTACCTCATATCATACCCTTTTCTTATTCTTCACTCCATAGCCAGAACATCTACTACTTGTTGGTACAGTGTTCAGGTCCTGGTGCTCACCTTCTTGCATTCAGGGCACTCTTTGATTGTGGCCTCTCTATGCCACCTTCCCTTTGAATACTGATTGTTTCTTGACTTTTCAGGATGTTCCCCCCACTTTCTGTCTTCTAGTGCCTGCCGCTGCCACTGTACATCTATTTTAGAGCTTTGGCTCTCCATAGAGAATGGGGTCATGTCTGCTGGTGACTCCATAAATGAGACAGAATGGGAGCCATACCAAATTATGTGCCATAAACTATTCAATTTTCTATGTTGATAAGGTGAATCAACAAACTTTTATTATGTTTCCACTATGATGCAGGCACTGTACTAGACAACATCTGTCAGTGAATTCATCCCTTAGCCCCTTGCTCTGGTTTGTTTTCCTCCCATCCAATAAAAATCTCAATCTCGCTTGCACTTCCGTTCATTTTTCATAGTACAGTCTCTTTAATCAAGTTGCAATTTCTCTATCTTCACTGCTTATTCCTAAAGAAAATAAACTCTGCATCTGATATTTGATTAATAAACTCATCAGAATGTTCACAATGTGACTTAGACACTCTCTCCCAAATTCGTAATTAAGCTCACTTCTTCAGTTTGAAGCTCTCATGTAACATCTCTTTCTCATATTTGAATTATAACAAATTATCAGTTCTTGGCAAAATGGTAAGAGCTCATGTGTATATCATCTGCTATTAATCTGTGTTTTCTTTGAATTCACATGATACTAATGGCTTCCATCTCATAGTCCTTGCTAAGCAGCTGCTCTCGTTCTCTTTGAAGTGCAGCTCCTTCAAGACACTCTTCATGGCCTTCTCTTCCAGAAGTCCCCTCGCCTTACTTACTTTCACTCTTCTTTCTTATGCTGTGATCTTGCAAATGACTGAGGAGCTAGATCTACAGAAGTGATTTCTTTTCACTTTTCACCTTCCTATGCTCCCTTCCCGCAGCCTCCCATCTACCCTCATGTCCCACTTCTTTATCTTTATTCTGCAGTTCCTCCCCTTGATATCCTGATTAGAGATGATAGCTGAGACTCCCCAGACCCTGACAGGAGTGTGGGGAACACAGTTCAGGTTGTGTTTCTCCTGACTCCCACAGGCCTGTTACTTCTGCTTTCCGTCCCTAGTCCCTTGGTTCTGCCTACCTGGTGGCTCCAGGACACATTTCATGCCCTCTGCCTCCCCTGCCCCCACCTCTGGGCTGCCCCCAGAGGGATTACTGCCTCCAGCACTATCACCTCCCAGTGTGTCCTTCTCAGATGTGAAAGCCATGGCCTCCTTCTCAGCAGTCACTCATGGGTGGAGAACCATTGGTTTATGCAGTCATCTGATGTACAGTTATCATTCTAAACTTGTTGCTTACAGAGATGAGGAAATTGGGGCACAGCTAGATTAAAAGACTTTGACACAGTCAAAAGGAAGTTAACTGTCAGAAGTTGAACTTACAGCTAGGTTCCTTGACTTCTAAGCTAAAAATATGTGGAACGAATTGGGGTGTTAGGGAAATCTGCCTCCATCCATATGTTCTGGTTTATCCTCAGCCAAAAACACTTGTTTGTAAACATGCTAATCTACTCTTACTAATTGGGCTTAAAGTCTTCTTCAGGAAGGTCATTGCAATTTTAGACAAAAAGATTTCAGTTTTCTTTGAGTACCGGATGCAAAATGTCAAATATAAAGGAATTTGTCTTTGCCCTAGCCAATTTGGCTTAGTGGATAGAGCATCAGCCTGCAGTCTGAAGGGTCCTGGGTTTGATTCTGGTCAAGGGCACATACCTTGGTTGCAGGCTGGATCTCCGGCCCTGGTTGCAGCTCATGTGGGGGGGACCAATTGATGTGCCTCATTGATGTTTCTCTCTCTGTGTCTCTCCCCCTCCCTTCCACTCTCTCTAAAAATCAATGGAAAATCCTCGAGTGAAGATTTACAAAGAAAATAAAATAAATTAATTGATTAAAAAAAATTAAGGAATTTGTCTTTGTATATTTTCCAGCTTGGAAGTGGACTATGAAGAAACTTGAAGTTTAATTTTGTAATCCTTCTGTGTATTAATTTTGAAAACGGGGGGTGGAGGGGTGTCCTAGTCCCTCTTCATTGTTTCTTTTCACTTAAGAAAAGTGAGTCTCTACCATCAACTGCCAATATCAGTCATTATAAAATAATCATTACCATTTACATGCCTATCTCTAAATGGATTTTCACCTAATTTGCAATTCGAGTAAAAATATAGTTGCACAACTCTAAAATACAAAGCATCAGAAACTATTCCTGCTAGTTTTGGAGTGAAGATCTCAATTTCCAGGAATAGTCTTTATTCAGAATGAACTTTTTAGGCTGTAGCTATTCAAAGCCAAAACATCATGCTAAATAACTAAAGGTGGAGTTAAACCAAACATAGATAGCATGGTCCCCAAAACAACAAATGGCTCAAATTCAATCTATTTATTTAAGCAATTTTTGAATGTCACGATTCATAAGATGTCCAAATACATGCAAAATAAGTTGTAAATGAGAGTATACTTATTTTAAATGTTGTATACAGTATCATGTGTAAGGCAACTAACAGTGACATATAAGCTGTGTTCTAAATAAACAGCTCTTAGGAGAGCCTTGTATGTTCCTGATATTTCCCTATTGCTGTGTGCAGTAGAGATCATGAGGTCCCTGAGGGCAGTGGTTCTAACCCAGGAGGCACTTGAAGCTCAGTTTGGGAAATAAGATGAAAGTAGTGAGAAATGAGGTATAACTAGAAAATATTATTATTTTAATCCCATTTCTCATAATATCTTAAAATGTTCTTCAAGTGATTTTAAGATTTTTAAAATTAATACATTCATATTGTGACACATGTATGACTCATATAGTTACATATTATTTGTGAATGTTTCCCTTGTTTTATAAAAGGGACACATTTCTCACCTTTTAAAAGGGCTTGCCTTTTTCAATAAATTTCTATTTAGTAACTGAGAAATGGTATTGGAATTTAGAAAAACCTTGTAAAGTGGACCCATGTGACTGGAAAGATTGATGAATCTTCAAAGTATGACTTCACTGGAATGAGTGAGTCCTGTGATATTTTTAATGAATTTTTATAATGTAAAAATTTCTCCCTAAAACTGCAAAATATGTCATGTTTTCTTTACTAAAAGTACAAGTCCCTCAAGATTGAGGTCCTCTAGCCTAGTATATATTTTTACAGTTGTGAATATTCTTGTGTTTCTTTTTTTCCTTAGTTGGTTTTCATGTGAGAGATTCTCTATAATCTTTTAGTGTGAACAACATTTTCTCTGCAGTTTCTCACAAAGCTTCACACATTCTAGTGTGACCCTATATTTAACCTGGCATTCATCTGGCTCTCTGTTAATTTACAAAAGATCACTGAGAAATATATTTTGTAATTTAATAGCCTTTAGAATAAATAAACATACATATAAGGATAAATTACTAAGCTGTGAGGAGAAAAGAATAATGAAGAGATACTAGAGAATAGGATGAGGCATGAAGAGGGACAGATTCCATAGAGAATGGACAATTGTGTATATGTATTTTTCAGAATCAAAAGAGCAAATTTGTCTTTGTTAAGGTATCATTATTCAACTGCTTATGTGATTCACAATTAAGATAATTTTACTGTCATCATACCCAATTAAATTTTTTTGCCATATTTTTCTATCAGCTCTACCTCTAAAATAAGGTTAATAAATGCAACAATTAATCCTTCATTTTATGGATATATGTAAATATGATATTTTGAGTGGGAGGACAGGAATAAATAAAGGCTGAAAAAGATTGTGTAATGTAATATCTGTTGATTTTTGTACTTTTCAAGCTTATTTATTTTGCTTGCAATTTGTGACATCTTGTCCTGTATTAAGAAACAACAATGCTATCATTTTGGTCCATGAGTATACCATTAACTTTTAACCAAGCAAGCCAATATGATTGAAATATTATGAACTATGAGAGTTTGAAAGTTGAAACTTCTGAGATTAAAGATTAAAAATCATAGTTTACTAATTTGAAGAATAGTATTCAAACTTGATATTTACTTTTGTTTGTAAAGTATATTTTGAATTAAATGATAAGAAAGTAGAGATAGAAAAGTCAAATACCTTCTTCCTTCTCACTAGTACTCATTGAAAATTGAATATTGCTTCGAGTTCTCTTGTGTTAGGAATGTTTGGGATACTGGTTTAACATTACACCAAAGTTTTAAAAGATTACTTGTCCTGAAGTCAGACTAATCCTTGTGGACCTCTATTTTGTGAAATTATATTCCTCCTAGTACAGCTAGTCTAACTGGTCTCTTTTAGACTTTATGATTTAGGTCAAAGGTCATCTGGAAGTCTTTCTTAGTTCCTAAGACATAAGAACCCTGTACGTATCTGTATTATAGTTTATCATATTTTGCTATATGTGTTTGCTTATGTATCTAGGTCTCTCTCATGAAAATTATAAATTCTTGAAATGGATAACCACTTCAGTACAGAGACATGCAATTAATATCTTACTCATCTTGTTTGCTCTAGGATCCAAGAGAAAGTACGTGTCCTATAAATATATTTTAGATGGCCCTAGCTGGCTTTGCTCAGTGGATAGAGCATCAGCCTCCATGCCTGCTTATATTTTTTAGATAAATAGGTATGGAGGCATTCCATGATCCTTAACTGGTCTTACTCTATTTTTAAGCCATGTCTTTAAAAATATATATTTATTTAAATATGTTTTTATTGATTTTACAGAGGAAGAGAGGAGAGACAGATAGAAACATCAATGATGAGAGAGAATCATTGATCAGGTGCCTCCTGCACAACCTCTACTAGGAATTGAGCCCACAGTTGGGGAGTGTGCTCTGACTGGGAATCAAACCATGAGTTCCTGGTTCATAGCTCATTACTCAACCACTGAGCAACATCGGCTGGGCTAAGCCCTGTCTTTGAATAGTCTGTATTATGATAACTAGTATTTTATCTAATGCAGAAATATTCTGACTTCTCTCTGTTACATTTATTCTAATTTTGTTGGTAAAAATGATTGTGGTAATCTTCACATGTTATTTACTAGTGTAGAACAGTGTGAAGACCTTTGAATTTAAAAATCACTTTCATAGTTCAAATACTTTTCTAATGTTGTCAAACAATTTAACAAATGGGAGACTTTGAGAATTAAGATTTGCTAAAGGAGTATGGATTTGTTTTCACAAGCTTATAATTACTCCCTATCCCCCTTAAAAATATCAATGTTCTTCATTAAAATTATCTTGAAATGTGGAAGACATCCTTCACACATGTATTTATTTGCTTGAATGTCTCTGATCATTTTTTTTTTTTACAGCCTTGGAGTTTAAGTTCTTAAACTGGAACAATATTTGCATACATTTTGTTCATAACCTATAGCCTAGTAAGCTTCTAAAAATGGCTTGGAAAGTTGATAAGAATGAGAATACTGACAACCTTTTTTTTTTTTTAATCCACCTCCTCCCCCAGTCCCCCACATGGGAGTTGGGTGTGGAGGACAGCACATAGGACTTTATCAGGGAGAAGGACATGCCAAACAGGCCTACGCTTTAACTAAGTCTCCACTTTGAGAGTGTGTGCAAACCCAGTCCCTATGATGCCTGCAAATGTCAGGCATTATTGCAATCTGACACTCAATGAAGTAACTGTTCTCCCTAAAGCCTAAGAAAGCCTCTCTTATTTAAGGGGACCAGGCGCCTGCTGATGAAGAAGTCTAGGTCCTCCTGGCTTCCAGTGACAGGCATTCTCCTGGGTTAGTGCTGCATTTGTCAGCGAGAATCTAGGATACCCAGGATGGGAATGGGAGTTGTCCCTGGCATTTTCACCATCCTAACACTCACTTGGTCACAGGTATATTGATTCCTGTAGCTTATTTGCTCTGTGAACAAAGTGTTCCGTCTGTTTTGATTCTTAGTCCTCACTCTCCATCTGTCATGCATCATATATTGTTTTTTTTCTGCACCATTACCCACAGCAACAGACTAGACAAGACTGTGTCATTAACTGCAGACTTCATTGCCGCCCCTCCAGAATTGAAAACATATTGCTGATTATTATGTTTAAAGTCCCTAACCTGTATGCAATCTGTTTAGGGTAAGAAGGTTTTGATGTTAACCTTTTGGTTTCATGAACCATGACAAAACTTAATTCTCTCAGGCTACTTGCAAGGAAAACCAGATTGTGACCATGTAAAGCTAAGGAGAGTCAGGAGAAGCCGATATAAAATAAAAGGGCTGAAGGTGTACTCTTTACCCTAGGAATTAACTAAAAAAATTGCCAGTTTCAAAATTAAATTTGGTTATCATCCTATCTCATTTCAAATTGCATTATAATAAAATCTATAACCATATCCTCCCTCCCACCCCACCCCCCAAAAAAAAGGAGTGGAGTCAGAGAACAAAAAGTTTTATTTCTGTCTTTTAAAAAATAAAATAAATATTAAATAAAATTAATATTTTTAAAAAGCTATCATGCTGACACTTATTTATTGAAATGTATGTTCACCTTAAAAGCAGATGCCTTATGTTGCTATAAACTTAATCACATAGGCTTGGCTTCTTTACTTTTTTAAAAAGATTAAATATTTATTGTTGGAAATATTACATAAGGCCCTCTTTTCCCCCATTGACCCCATCTAGCCCGCCCCTACCCCTACCCCAGGCCTTCACCACCCTGTTGTCTGTGTCCATGGATTATGCATATCTGCATACAAGTTCTTTGGCTGATCTCTTCCCACCCACCCACCCTTGTTTTTTGTATTCTATTGCACATTTTCTTCAGGATAACTCCAGTGATGGCAATTATTAATCTTTTATAGATAGTTTATATTTTTTTTGAAATGGTTTAAAGTCCTTTGGTTACATGTTTCATCAGCAGGGAGCATATAGGGTGTTCCCCCCCCCAAATGTATACACACTTTGAATGATTTTAAAGTCAGTGTTCAATAACATACAGTTCATTTTCAAAATTTAAAATAATCTACAGAAATAAAGACACATTTTTGGCAATGCATGTTTTCTAACTGATGACTATTCTGGTCTAGGCACTGCTGATAATGCAAAGCAATGGAACTGCGAACATCAAGAAGCATTTTGTTCGGTATTAGTGTGCCCTCATTTCATCAATGAATGAATGCTGTGCATATGTGGAGTAAGAAAAGAAGGGTAGTATTGGAAGGCAGAAGAAAAGAGTGGTTAGGAACCTATAGCTTTCAGAGTTAGTCACATTTTTGAGTTCACTTACCAGGAATGTGATTTTGAACATATATTCAAAAATTTACAACTTTAAGCCAAGAAGCATGTCTACCTCATAGTTTATTCTGACAATATAGATATAGGTCAATGTCAGGGAAATAAATACCTAAGTTCAGTACCTGGCACATGATAAAATTCCCATAGTGCTATTGTTACCATAGTAACAAGAACTGGCACTTTGGTGAGAGCTAATTGTGTATATAAGAGCAGAAAATACCTTCCTTTTTAGATTTTCCTCTACCCTCTGCTACCTGCACCCCAAATCCCTCAGCCTAGAGCTGACAACTCTTGTTCCCAGCTGGTTTTCCTCCCTTTCTCTCTTTGCCTTTGTTCTGTCCCCACTCTTGGCAGGAGAGCCTCACAGAAGGCATGAAAATTGGGTGATAAGCCTGATTTGATATAATTCAGAGATGGTTCTCTGTGATAATCCAGTATGATTCTATTTACATATTATATGCCTAATGGTACATGATGATACAGAAATGAATGAATATTCACTTCCCTTTAACTTTATATAATTATCCAGTAATTTTATTACTTGTTTCACATTTGTTTCTCTCATGCTCAAATTTCCATTTATTTGTATATCCATGTTAGCTTTTAAATTAACTAAAAAAAATTTTGAGCATAGCTGTCAAGATGCATAACAGCAGAGAAAGAATTCACCTTATACTCTATGTCATGGGTTCTGTGAAAATTTCCTTTGTTTGCCTTTTTCCATGAGTAACCAAAAATGAAGTGCCTCGTAACTAACCTTAGTGGGAAAGCTTTGAGTTTCTCACCACTAAGTATGATCTTAGCTGAAGGTCTCTTGTTGATAGTCTTTACCAAGTGGAGAAAAATTTCCTCTATTTTTAGTTTACTGAGAGTTTTTGTCATGAATGGGTGTTAGATTTTGTTACATGCCCTTTTCTGCATTTATTGATAAGATCATATGTTTTCCTTTCTTAGTCTCTTTAGATTAAAAAAAATCTTATTTTGAAATAACTTTAGATTTACAGAAGAGGTCTAAAGGCAGTACAGAGAATTTCTGTACTTCACTCAGTTCCCCCTAATATGAACATTTTAATACTGTGGTACACTTACTAAGCCAAGGGTTTAATATTGGTGCTTAACTGCTAACTACAGTTCCGATTTTATTCCGATTTTACCAGTTTTCCCACTAGTACTGGTATACTTTTATATTCCAGGCTCCAATCCAGGATTCCACATTTCATTTAGTTGTATGTTATTTCTAGAGACAAGTTCTCATTCTTGTGTGTGTGTGTGTGTGTGTGTGTGTGTGTGTGTGTGACCCTGACAGTTTTGAAGAGACCAATAAACTATTTTATAGAATCTTCTTCAATTTGAGTTTCCTCCTGGTTAGACTGGGGTTATGGTTTTTGTGGAGGGACAGCACTGAGATGAAGTGCCCTTCTCACTACACTATATCAGGAAATCAGTGTAATTTATTGCTTTTTTTGTTAACATTGGTAACTTGTTTAAGATAGTGCCTGTGGACCTTTACTCTAAAGTTCCCAATTTTCCATTTCTGAACTCTTTTGGAAGTGAGTTGCTAAGAGTGGCCAAATCCAGATCACACTTGAGGGAGGGAGGAGGATTTAAGCTCTATCTCCTGGAGAGGAGCATTTTAAGTGAATAAATAACTAAAAAATTTAAACCATATCAATTTTAATTTTTAATATTGTTTATTTCTACATAAATAAAACTCTAGTGTCTCAGTCATGTTTAAGATTGTAATGGAATCTTAAAACCAAAAAGTTTGAGAGCCACAGTTCTTCCTATTGAATGAACACTTTATTTGTCCTATCATCCACTTTTCTTTGTAGTTATATTTTTGGTGATAGGATACATCCCTGTTGTATCATTCCTTTTTTAAATGCATTTCCATGTCAAGACCACATTTCGCCCTTACATCACTCAATGATTGTTGTTCTTTGTACAGAAGGAGAGGTAGTCTCAGAACTACTACCTGATTCACCTAGTTTTGCCTGATGCCTTGGTCTTTCTGCTTCACCAGTATTCTTCATTATCCTGCATGCAATTATTCTTGTAGTTGTGCTCATTTCCAGGGACTAAATATGCATGTTGTAAAGTTTATGTGAGAAAGATACTGAAAGATAAAGATAATGTTAATTGAAATGCATGTAAGGATTTTTAATAATAATAAAAAAACTAAGTATGATTTTAAGAAGAATGATCATGTTCAAGCCACACAAAAATGATAAACCATGGCAACCATTTAGCTATCGCTATAGCTCCAGGAACTCTATCCTTTATGAAAGACGAATTGTCTCATGAAAGAAATGCAAACAACCTTATAGTCCATTTATTATGATTATGGTTATAATAATTGGAATTATTTTGCCCTTGTCAAGATGGTTGAGTGTTAGAGACACCATTATAATTTCTTGAGTTAGAAACATTTTTAATATATCTTGTAAGATATCTTAGAAATGCCCTATTAGAAATATCAAAACCAGAATTTCTTTAAGTGGTGTAATGATGGACACATGAGTTGTTGTGTTCTGAACAGACACTGCACTTGCCATGTGTGGTTCACAGAGCTGACCTGCCCATGTTTTATATTAATCAGAATAACCTGGAGGGCTTCTTAAAATAATGGACTCAATGGGCTTCACCTATAACCTGTCAAATCAGAATCTCCTTGGATGTGACTCCACAATGTTAATGTTAAATATTAACTATCGATGATTTTTGCTCACCTGAAAAGGTAAAGTCACCAAAATAGAAGAAAGCACTAAGTAATCTTTTGCTTCAAGAAGTTATTTTGATTTTGTAAAAAGGCTCACTCATTATACCAAACTGAGAGTATGCTAGGATTCTTAAGCTAGTAGAGCCTGAGTAAGATAGTAAGACTTGCTCTAGGGTCAAATGCAAGGATGCCTCAGTTTATTAACTTGCATTTAAAAATATTTTTATTAATTTCAGAGAGGAAGGGGGGGAGATAGAGAGAGAGAGAGATCAATGATGAAAGAGAATCATCGATCATATGCCTCCTCTCCAGCACGCCCCACACTGAAGATTGAGCACACAACCTGGGCATGTGCCTTGACTAGAAATTAAACCTCCTGGTTCATAGGCCGGTGCTCAACCAGTAAGCCACACTGGGTGGGCTCAGCTTACATTTTTGAAAGTGCTAGTCCTTCAAGGCTGACAGGAATGAAAATACTTAGCTAAGACACATGAACAAAAGTAGGCTCATTTTTGATTCAGAATTACTGAGGCAGCTGTACTCTTGAAGGCCTGGATCCCTGGTTCCATCAATCTGCCTTCATTCATCTTAAATGTGCAGCCCTCTGAAACTGTTATCTGATTGGCATTATATTAGAGAAGAAAAATTGTAGAGGCAAAAAATTTCCTTGTGGAATTTGAGGCATATGTTTGAAGGAATTTTAGGAGCACTAAGGAGAATGATTTTAATAATACACTGAGGAATTTCAGAATGGTTACACAAGAAGTATTTTTTACTATTGTTCAGCCCCAATTCCCAAACTCATTGGTATTCAGTATTCTTGCCTGAACTATAACATGAAAGCTGCATTTAAATATTATGGAGCTGAAACACAGTCTAGATTAAATCCAGCTCTTTAAGTTTCCATTGAAAATTACCAAAGGAGTTTAAATTAAATTGTTAATGTGCCTCTCTGCTTTTGGTGCTGAACACCCTTATGGATCTTCTACGAACCTGGGATGGGAGGCATGTGTAGAAATGCCCTTTGTACTAAGTTTTCTCTGGTTTTAATTTTCACTGTTTTCAATGAGTACACTCTTGTGTGGTTTTCCTGGGAGAGCTGAAACTAAATTGTAGCAGTGTGTTTAGAGGGAAACACATTTAAGCTATTTGCATGAAGATAAATAATGACTTGGAGGCCAACCTTAAAAGTATATGATGTCAAATGGTATAGGTGTTATTATTTATTTATGGATAACTGAAGAAGCTTATAATTTTGAAACAATTTGTCCTACATTGCTAGTTTTTGTTGGAAGTTTGAAGTGTCTCTGAAGAAGACATTTTTTAAAGTTCCTCTTTAAATGATATAGGATTATAAATTGCCTTCACACTAGGTGGTGATGAATTTCTTGGTTTCTTTCATTAGACTTTTTGATTACCAGAGTGCATTAGACATTTTTGCTTAGAAGAAGGAATAGAATTTGTTTGACTTTTAAATAATATTCAACCTATATTGCTCACCTACAATATGATATGTTAAAAATAATGTGTATGATAGAGGAATAAGATACATTTCCCTAACCTCAAGGAGTTTTTGGTTCAACTGGCTGGAATAACGCTTGTGCTAAAATAAATGTGAGACAGTTAATTCTATGAAAAAGTGTCCCAAGAAGAATAGAAGTGGTGTGTGTCTGTTCAAAGGCAGGCAAAGTAGGGATGACACTGAGGCTACTGGTGATACAGCTTTCTGTGATTAAATCCCAATGCGTGAAAGCTCTTGGGGCCTATTCTTTTTTTAAATTTTATACAGTTTCCAGCTGAAGCAACTACTTGGGTGAATATACTCAGAAACTTGAAGGAGGAAAGAAGACTTGTGTTCAGCATCACACATGGATGCTATGCACACACCTGGTAGAAATAATTTGGTTCTGAAGATCCTGTTCCCCTAACTGAGGTAATAGAGAACCAATCCTCTAATGAATCTTTGAAAAGTGGAATTTAGGATTTACATAGCATAGGTAGTAAGGCAGTCTATCAGGAACTTCCTGAATCTGCATCTTCACTGTTTTTGTACTGAACCCTTGGTGAAACTAGGGCATTAAAACATAGTGTTGAGGAAGCCTACCATGTCAGCCTTCAGGCGTAAAATTTATCTTTTTATTCTTTCCGAACTTAGTTATAATTCATTTGCAGTAAAGATAAGAGATGTATATATTTCAGTTCCAAAAGCACATGGAGGCTTTCCTTGAACAAAAACTGCAGTGATGAAAAAAAATTTACTTGAGCGTAGGGACAATTGGTGAAAATACTATTGTAAGTTTTTCATCATCTGAAAAGAAAAAGAAAGCTTAGTGGACACATTGCATATAATGTTAAATCTGTTATCAGTGCAGATGACTCCTAATCCTTACTCTGAATAGAATGTGAACGACAGGAATGTACCCAGAGCTTCTTTCATATATCAGTGACAGGATTCTGTGCAACAGGGAAGGGAGTGAATTATGGTAATCTTTAGCCAAGACTCCTCTCACAGTCAAAAAAACAAAAAATCCCTAGGACTCTTTTGGTTAAAATTAATTCCAGAAAGTTTTAAAATGTGTATTAAAATAGTTTGTGACACAATTTTATTATGCTTCCTTGTGTTAAGAGTTCTTCCTACAGTGTGGCAGTAAATCTTATTAAGTAGTGTTCTTATTTCTCATTATAACAAAGCCAATATTTTTCTTCACCAAGCTACACCTCCAAATACAGCTGTAGAAACCATAACAAGTTAAGAAAAATTTGCATTTAATGACAAGAAATTTCATCATAAATATTATAAAACTCCATATTAATACATTCCAGAATAACATAGGGAGTAAAAAAGATGAGTAGTATATATTAAGTTAAAAATAAAACACCTGATTTTGATATGTGGTTTGGCACCCCAGTGATTATTACTGGCACATATATCAACACCATTATTCAAAGTAATGAATCATTCAAGCTTAAAAATGTTTCCTTTTAATATCATTTATATAAATTGGATAGAATTATTTATTAATAATAGTCTTCAAAGTATCTGAAAAATGTGTCATATTTTTGACAAAGGGTATGATCTCTTCAGAAAGTGAGATTTGAATATTTCAAATATTCAAAGGCTGTGTAAAGACCTTTGTAATAGTTTTTACTTTATTTTTACATTGGTTTATGAGCCATTGTAAAGGTTTTAAAGGTTAATATAGTCATTGACCCCTCACAGAATTCTTATGTAAGAGAGTTCAGTTCAATATGGATTTCTGTTTCAATACATGTGCAAATACTGTTGTTATTTTTATTTCCTACTGAAATATATATGTTTATTTCAAACAGCTGTTGGGAGGTGCTGACTCCTAATGACAGTCTTCAGCTAGAGTCGAAACCTTGGCCTTGGTCAAGTCTCCCCAAGTATTCATTTGAGGAGATATTATGATTTTAATTTGGGGAATTTTTATGGTTGATTATGTCATAGTTATAAACATATGGACTTATTAAAATTATGAAAGAATGCGCTTTCCTTAAACTCCTTCTTTTTTACCAAACTCATGAAGAACCAGGAAGGATTGGGAATGGCAGAGGAGTAATTTGCATGTGCTCAGAAGTGAAAATATGGAATCATGTTACCAAAACAACTTCTGGAGTGACATTCCCTTTGTTTTCTCTCAAATTTAAGTACTCTTTGAGGGATTATAGATTTTATGGGCAGGGTGAAGAGTTAAAGACTTCTCTAAATATTATTAAATATGCTTCAAAGGAATATATTTGTGCAGTTTAAGTGAGGAATGTTTAAATGTAATAATTTACCATCATTTGAGGACAAATATATTTGCGTTTATACATGTTGTATGGCATTTAATACTGATACATGTATACATGCACCCAGTAAAAAATTAAAACATGATAGATGTTCTCAAGTTAGTTAGGGTACAACATAAATAGTTGAAACTCCTGGGAATGAATGACTGTATTTTGCTATAATTAAGGACCATGGGGAAAAATGTAAGCAGATGGTCAGTGCTCTGGCTGATGTGTGGCCAGCCAGGTTCTGATTTCATTGACACGTTTCATAGAAGGGGCATTTTAATGAAGGATGGAATTGGAGATAATTCATTCCGTGCTGTGAGGTTAACCACAGGCCTCTCAGAAATCACAAAATGTATTACTACTGCAGATGTGCTGGAAGGAAAAACAGGGACTGAAATTCTGAAAGCACTGTCTTTTTTTCTGACTTGATTTGATTGTGAAGCATGTCCTGGTTAGGTGGCCAGATTTATAAAGTGTGTGTGTATGTGTGTGTGTGTGTGTTTCTGCTTTTTTGAGAGAACACTTCTTTTTATTGGTGTTCCCCAATACAGTTGAGACAATTTCAAAGCTGAAAGTGTCAGTACGCCTCCATCTGTGCTGCTTTAAAAGTCATCCTGTGTCATTATTTCTTTTTGTACTGTCACATTCTTACTCTCACCTCCTAGCTCAGCAAATGTGGAGCCATCATTATCACATTAATAAGGCAGGGAAATAGTTTTGAAACTTTGAAAACTATTTCTCCCTCTCTCCCTGCTTTCTGTAACACCTGGGTGCTCTGCTCATAAAATCAGGTGACACTTATGAAGATGTGGACAGCAGTTTGACAGTCTGGGCTTGGGCCTGAGAAAAGGGATTTGCTGAAATTAGTCACATAGATATAAAAGAATCTCTTCTAGCTTTTTGAGTATCAAAAATGTATCTCCTTGGGGAAGCTGAGGAGAACAGAATGGATTCAGGCATAAGAAAGAAATGTATGTTAAGGCAAATAAAAATTTTCATTATTGAAATTAGATAGATTTCCTAGGATTGGAGAAGGAGATACAACATTTACATGGACCTGTCCTCTCCCCTTCCCTCTCCTCCCTCCATCTCCCCTGCCTCAGCTGTCCAGGCATTTGGCAATTCTGCCTAATAGATTAAGAAGTAACTCGAAGTTTCAGTCCCAAAGGCTTCTGTGGTTGGAAGAGAAGGGTGACTAAACATTCATCTCAAGGACTCATGACCAAAAAGCTGAGCCACAGTGGTCCATGTCATGCCTGTATGGTTAGATGATAAATGACATCCTGACATTAAGTCATCTCTCAAGACCTTAGATGCAAACCTGGGGAACTGGGAGAGGGTTTCCTACCTGAGAGATAGTCTGGTAGAATGGGAGCTCAAGAAATTGTGTTGAATTATGGAAATGTTTTAAATAAGCTTTTCCTTTTATACACAAGTTTGATCTGAAATTGTGGCCAGTGAATAACTATAGGATTAGAACAAAAGATCTAAAGAAGACAATATGCAAAATCTAATATACAATGAGGGTGGGTGGCTAAGGAAAAGGAAAAGAGATTGGTATGATTATAGGTAAATTGCTGATAGGAACCTGAACATAGAATGCCATGTCCACATTGGAGAATAAATCTATTTTTGCCATCTTTTTTTTTAAAGTCTGAAATTATTTAAATATGAAAATTTGGAAAAGAAGAAAACATACATTGTGGTATGCGTAACGATGGCAGAATGTATATATTCAAAATTAGCACAGATGCACGTCAGAATAATTTGGCCAAGAGTTGTCAGAGAAAGATTCTTTAAGGAAAGTAACATTTCATTGGTTTTGGAAAAGAATTAAATTCTGTAGATGAGTCAAGGTTTTAATACACCAGTTTGAACATTCCAATGGGGAAATGCAAAATCTGGCCCTTCTCAACCTTATCTGCGCTTTCTCCTGGAACCCATTATTGACTTAAGTTCTAAGAAAAGCCCTTTATTAAACAGTAATGAAAGCAGTGGGTAGTCAGAAGGGGGTGTTTTTAGTATGGAAACGATATGAAAAGAAACCTTTATGGAATATGTGTCCAATCATCTTCCAAAACATGAATATGCATAACAGGGATCTCAGTGTGTGTCCAAACCTTCATCCCATTGCTGAGGCTCAGGCACATCTGAGCATATTTGGTGAACTGGTGGGTCAGGCCCCACAAGGTCATTTGCACTGGGTCATGGAGTCTTGGAGAAGACTTCATACTTTGGCCATTTCTTGCAAACGGACAACGGGGCAGGAAGGTAGGATGAATCTCTCAGCAAAACAACGATAACAATAAATACAATGATGATAAACTAATTGTACCAGAATAATTGGTCAACCATGATGGGCTTCAGGAGGACCGGGAGCCTTAGGACCTAAACGGGAAGAATGGCATGAGTAGACTTTCTCCTTGGCTGGGTCTATGCTTAGATCCTTGAGGGAGAGGGAGTTGATGTAAAACTTACAGTGCTGAGACAAACACAAGGGGACACTAACCTCAATTTCCCAGCATCCATCTCCACAGAAACTTGCAGCTGTGAACCCAGTCCTTCAGCCCATGCAGGTGGTGCCAGCAGCCAGAACGCTCCTATTGCTCTTCCTGGGGGTACATTGGCAAAGAAGGGGAGCAAAGCAACATGGGATCAGCTGGAACAAACCTGATCATGAGCACATTTGTCATGTACCCAGAGTGATCCCCAAAGCACATATCAGTTGTTGACATGGGGACAATTTGAGTTCTAGTCATTTTCTGAAAATTGTTTTCACAATTTTTGTTTGCTGCTAGGGAGACCTGGAAAAAAGGGCCCCTTTTTCCCATTCCTTATGTAGACCCACACAGATTGGATATGGCAGTTTTTCTTTGCTCTCAAGGCTGACTTGACTTTCTCAGTAGAGTTTTAATAAATAGCAACTGATAGTCCACTTGTAAGTAAAACCTGAACAAGTCAATAAGATCACTGGATGTATAGTGATTGCAAATGAGCATTCAGCACAACCTCTATAGCACACAAAAGAAAAGAAAAGAAAACCTGTTTTTGAATGTGCTCTGCTTTATGTCATCACCACATTGTTATTTTTACTCACTCAGAGTGAAGTTTATGAGCCCCGTGCCTCCTGCTACATGTGTGGGCACATATGTGGGCACATGTGTAGGCACATATGTGATGTGTGGGAAGGGTGCTTGGACCAGAGTAGAGAAGTGTGAGGTGACTGCATGCAAGCATTTGACTTAACTTTTTAATCCGTTTAGTGATATTTTGTTAGTATCCTATCATTTGACTTCTCTGTGCCACTTAGTGATACATTTATTCTATATTTTCATCAAAAACTGTGTGTCTGTTACTCCAGTGTCACAACTAGAGAGATGCATAAATCATAAAAGTCTTTTTTTAGACCCTTCATAGTGTTGCCTTTTATAACATCCTCATTCTTCTAAATATATTCCAGGCGAGCTGGATTTTCTTTTGTGTTTCTGTTAGTGGTTCTGTGTGCAACTACTTAGGATACACATATATTTTCAAGCACATGTCCTGTCTCAGTTTGCTTTTTCCTGGATAAAGAAATCTCCTGGTTGCTCAGCTGCAGTACTATATACACTCTCAGACCTAGAGGTTTAATGAAATTCCCTGATATTCATGTTTCATGCTATTCTAAATCCAAACTAAACACCCTATTCATTTTTGCCACTGAATAGGAAATGACCCCAGCTAAAGGCTACTCAGCCTCCTTTTAAGTTTGCTAATAGGCCTTTATTAACATCTTTTTGGACAAGTAAACTCCCTAGCTGGGAATTCTCCTTCCAAATGTCTAAGTTTTCTTTGCCTGCAAGAAGAATAAGATAACTGCTATTGGAGCACAGCTCTGGGCCTTGGCAGTGGTCCGTGGACAGTCTTCTCACCATGAGGGATGTTCCCATGCAATTCAATATTTCACTGCTGTTTCATGAAAATCTACTCAGGATCTTGGTGAATATGGATGTGAATTGAACTCCTGAGGTGTTCTGAGACTAATTGGGATTTGGGGAGAATAGTGGAAGGAGGAACTAAATGCTATGATGTAATTTCACTCAAACCTGGATTCATGAAAAGACAAGTATTCATAAGGTCAGCCTTATATTTACAAACATGCTTCTTTGTACATGCAACTCCCAACACTTTTTTAAAAGTTTAATTCTGTCTTTTTCCATCACCATTTATCCCCCTATGTCCTCTTCCAGCTCCGCCACCCTTCTCCAACAATCACCACACTGTTGTCTGTGTCCAAAACATTGTCTTCTGTCTTGACAGGTATTCTAAGCTCTTGGTGCATATTTCTATTTCCACATTGTACATCTATACTTAGCCATTCTTTAAATTTCATATATGATAACAATGGCAAAAATAAAAATGACACGTTCATGAAAACACTTGGTGATTCAAAAATATTCTTTCAAATGGAGTATCTTGTTTGTTCTTGAAAGCATACATATGAAGTAAATAGGGATTTTATTTTTGTTATTCATTTTCAGGTCAGTATACCAGAGGACTTAAATAATTTGCCCATGGTTATACAAACATATACTGTATTAACAAATTGTAGGGAAAATGAAATTGAGGTCCAGGTCTTGCAACTATAAAAATTAGGACTATTTCAACCATACTATGCTCATATTCCTCCCTTTCTGGTTCTTTCTCCAACTTTCTCTAACTTGTGGCAATTTGATGTTATCCACATTTTCCCATGGTATTCAGTCACCTCGATTCTTTATTATTATATGATAATTTCATTTTTTATTTTTTACTTTTCCCATCACCATTTATCCCTTCTATGCCCTCTTCCCCCTGCCCCCCAACCTTGCAATAACCACATTGTTGTCCAGGTCCGTGAGTTCTCACTGAGTATTTAAATTATTCATTTATAGTTTCTTTTACCATCTCTTCATAAAAATATAAAATTATAGATCATTAATCTTAGAAGGCACATACTTTAGTCTAAATCCCAAAGAATATTTTACTTGCTCCCCCCCCCCAAAAAAAAAATCCTGGACATATGTTCTATTTTTTCTTGAATACCCTATCCAAATTTGGATCCTATCTAGAGCTATCAAATTTTGTCCTTTTAGTACTCAAAGACAGATTTCATTTTCCAAAACCTCTCTTTTGTAGGTTATATAATCTTAATTTTAATTAATTTTTCTTTCTAAGGTTTCAAATCAGTTAGGGATCATTTAGATTCACATGACAAAAACATGACCTAAACTTAAACTTTAAAAAGGAATTTATTTTCTTATACAACTGAAATATGTAGAATTAGAGCCAGATACAGGACTAAGTTGATTTGAAAAGGACAGCATGAAGGGATTTTGGAGTAATGGAAATGTTCTGTATCGTGACTATGGTGGTGGATACTTAACTCTATGCATTTATCAAAGCCATGGAAATATAGAAAATGCACCATAAAGAGTTCATTTTATTGATGTAAATTTTAAAAAAACAACCAGGATATGTATATAACCTAAATTGGAATGAACTGTTTATGCTACTATACCATGGGAGAAAAACCAACTATAATAATATAAATGTATCGCTTTGGGTTTGCTTCTTTCAATATATGGGATTATACTTACATGAGAATGGCAATTGCATTTAGGAAGAAATAACCATTACTTAAATACCTGGTACTATTCCTGATGAAGACTCAGTTACTTGTGTCCAAAGCTCAAGTCATGCAAATGACAGTGTAATATTTTATATCAATTGGAAAGTTTATAATTGGCAGCTAAGTCAATTTCTTTTTATATAGAAGAGAGTAAACTATGTGATTTCTCCAGGTTTTTACATCTTGATTATTTGATTATGCTCATTGACTCACTTTATCCAATTATCCTCAGTATTTATATTTGCTTTTCCTCCTGTCAAGGAAAAGGAAATGTTAGACAGAGTAATATGTATTGGCAAAAAGGGGACAGCATTCTATTCATGAAAACCACAGTCAATCTGTGTGAAAAATACTACTATATTATACTAAGATAAAAATGAAAGCTTTAGTGTGCATTGTATTAACTCTTTTTTTTTAAATGTCACTTTATATCTAAGTGTTTGCAGCACTATTTTGTCATCAAAAGCATAGTTTACTTAAATACTTAGAATATTTAAAAAATCCCACTATTTGCTTGCTATAATATCAACTCTTGAGAAGATTAGGGAGTCAAAGCTGTATTTATTTTTCATTCATGTGGAAAGTTATGCAAATCTTGAAAGCACTGTATTTGCAATCACACTTCAAATGATATCAGTCAGTGTACTGAATTTTGTGATGGCTAGGATGCTTTAAAATCATTGACAATATAATTTCTTTTCATGAAATCAAAGAAATTCTTCTTTTACATAAATGTAAGCATTTACATAAATACAAGCATCCAAAAAGGCCATTTGACATTATTTTGTTTTTCATATCTTCCTTTCTTTCTTCTTTTACATTCTCCTTTTACATGCCTTTGACTGCAAAAATAAGTTGCTTGTTGAATATTCTGGTAGATTAGCATTTATGTTTTAAGTAACTTTTTCCATATGCTTGTTTTTGCTGCTATGAGGTCTCTTTGTCTCGACTTTCTTTACTCCCTGCTCTTAAAGAAAAAATAATTCTTTAGCTTTCCTTGTTTTGTTTGGCTATGGTGTGTAATATCATTCATACCCAGCCCTCTCCTGAAGTTTACAATTTTAATTAGCTTCCTATAAAATTTCCCTCCTGTCTCCATTGCCCAGTTAAAATAAGTTTCAACTTCTTCAACTCCCAAGCAGTGGGATGTGCAGGAAGACAGTGATTAAAGGATTAAAATAAACCTCTAGAAATCCTATTTCTTCTTTGAAGAAAATTAGGTCAGTTCTTGCCATGTTTTCTGCTTGGCTTCATAATTCATGGCTGACCATCAATATTTGATGATTTAAAATGGCTTTGGCTCTCTTTTTAAAATCAGGATTAGTTACGTATGTCATGCATACTCCTACATTTGTGGTAGCACACTCTAGAATTAAGGTTATTATTCTTTTTTCCATTACTGTATGCTGTCTTTACTCAGACCTTTCTCAAGAATATTCCTTTGTGGATTGGAAGTTTGAATGCTTGGTCTCAGATGTTGTCTAATTATCAGCACATTCAAATCTTCAAAGACAGAATCAAAACAAATATTAGAGGATGGTAGAGACAAGGATGTTAATCTTCTCTGAATAAAAATAAATTAGGCAGCATTTGGATAATCAAGGCAGAATGGGATGTAACAGAAAGATATAGTCATTCTGGCTATCTAAAGCCTTCTACCAAAGTCCTCTTGGAAGCAGAAATTAGGGAAAAGGTATGATCAGATTGGAAGATAATATTTTGAGAATAAAATTTATCTACTCTATTTTTCATTTTTATTCCATTATGGAAATAAATTCAAAGTAATTCTACTAGTAAATGATATTACTTAAGTATGCATTTTATTGTAATGTAAATTTATTAATTTGGCAGTATCAATTCAAATTTTACATTAGTGTACTTCAAGACCCAGTAATGATATTCATGTTTTCTCTACAGAAACACTTTTATATCCCAAGGAGTCATGTACAACAAAACTATTGAATTATTTGTTGTAGTGTAACATGAGAATAACCAAGATAGTCAATAAAGAAAAGGCTAAATATTATTATGGACTACTAATAATAGTTAAATATCTCTAAAATACACACTGAGTGGCCAGATTATTATGATCTCTGAACGCATAATAATCTGGCCACTCAGTGTGTATATATATAAATATATATGTGTGTGTGTGTGTATATATATATATATATAGTAGGCCCAATGCATGAATTTGTGCTTGGGTGGGGTCCGGCCAGCCTGCCCAGGGGGAGAGGACATGGGCGGTTGGCCAGCCTGCCTGCTGGTCGAACTCCTGGTCAAAGGGACAATTTGCATATTAGTCTTTTATTATATTGGATATACACTGAGTGGTCAGATTATTATGCATTCAGAGATCATAATAATCTGGCCCCTCAGTGTAGTATTTACTGAAAATTGCAACCTGCAGGCTTCTCTCTGATATCACTTATGTAATGGGTGTGGAGAGAAAGAGAGAGCGAGTGATAGAGCGAGAGAGAGAGAGAACCCACATGTACAACACATACAAAATGAGCAACACTCATATATGTATAAAATAAACCTATCCAGAACTATACATAGTAAGTTAATTGTCATAGTTACTTCTGGGAGAGAAATTTGGGTTGGCAGTTTGATAGTCAAGGAGAACTTTTTCCTTACCTACATGGTTAGTTTTTTATTTACTTTGTATTTCTATGTACTATCTAAATAGTGATGGATATTAAGATAACATTTAAGCAAAAAGTGTTTTATGGAAATATTATATTTTTTATCATACAAATAAAAATGTACATATATTCACATATTTTGCTCTATGAATTCAAATTATCCAGCCTGGTCATTTTTTTTACCTATGTATTCACTTTGGGGACCCACCACTCCAAGATACAGAATGTGAAATAGCTAATTTATAATACAGAATATTGTCTCATTTATTTAACAAAAAATGAGACAATGATGATGGAATTGAGGAAAGTCATAACTATCACACTTATCTTAGTGACTGCAAACAAATTGGAACATTTGCATTTGTATCTACATGGTAAGATAGCAAGATGAGAATAGAATATACTGTATATTTTATTTAAAAAGAAGAGTAACAATGATATTATGATCAAAGTCTTTTTAGATTTGTCAACATTTTCATTTAATCCAGTTATGCAGGATGAAAGTGATTCTGGGATATCCTCTTTCCTGTAATATGATTATTTTGTTACCATGAGGATAACAATTAGCTGTGTGAACTGACCAACAAACTAATTTTGCTTTGGCAACAACTGGATGGTATTGTTTAACTTACTAGTATTTGCTGAATCAGTCATGCTGGTACTTTTGTGTAGGTGATAATTACTTTAAATTAATAACTGCATTATATATAGTAATGATTTTGTTGTTTAGAGAAAGTGGAACCAGAAATAGATGTCTTGTATGATTTGATGGTCAAAACCTTTATCTGGAGCAATGACCGACATTGAGAAAGTGGTTTTTATATTTTAGTCTCAATCTTGATGATGCTTTGTTTAGTTATGAGGCTGGTAAAATGGCAATGCAACATCTCCTAGAAGCCATAAAACCATGGTTCATTTAGCTTACACTGTTCTCGATGAACACCTAATAGGGCTGAAATGTGAAGCACAGTTTTTATGATTCTTATTAATATAAACACACACACACACACACACACACACACACACACACACTTCAAGCAAATGGAAAGTATAGGGACTAATATAATGAGTATCCATGCATCTTTATCTAGGTTGGTGATATCTGAGTAGTGTACATTATATGCTTTTGTTAAAGATTATTTTAAAGAACTAAACAATTATTTTTATAATGAAATTACCTTTATAACTTTCTCCATTCTCAAATTGATCAATTCTAGAGTAAAACATTTTTGATTTGATATTTATCTTCCCACATAGGCTTTATTCATTATTTTTCAAGTTATATAACTACATGTGAATTATATCATTATCCAGGTATCCTTTAAAAACTTGCTCATTTCTTTTAACCCAAGATTGCTTTTGAGATTTAGCCAAGATGAAAAAAGGAGTACTGTTAGTCTTAGATCTTTGGCCAATAAATTAATTATTACAAATGAAATATAAGTCTTTTATATTCTCAATAGAGGCCCAGGGCATGAAATTCATGCACTGTGGGGGGTGTCCCTCAGCCCAGCCTGCACCCTCTCCAATCTGGGACTCCTCAGGAGATGTCCGACTGCTGGTTTAGGCCTGATCCCTCTCACATTCTGGACCACTGGCTCCTAACCACTTGCTTGCCTGCCTGCCTGCCTGCCTGATTGCCCCAACCACTCTGCCTGCCAGCCCGATCACCCCCTAACTGCTCCCCTGCCAGCCTGATTGACACCTAACTGCTCCCCTGCCAGCAAGATTGACATCTAACTGCTCCCCTGCCAGCCTGATTGCCCCAACTGCCCTCCCCTGCCGGCCCAATCACCCCCAACTGCCCTCCTCTGCAGGCCTGGTCACCCCAACTGCCCTTCCCTGATGGCCATCTTGTGACAATGTGGGGGTGGCCATCTTGTGATGACATGGGGCAGTCATCTTGTGACAACCGGGGTGGTCATCTTGTGACACGAGGGCATGAGGGTCAATTTGCATATTACCTCTTTATTATATAGGATCCGTCAAGTGCTATCCTTTTTGTTCCTCCTGGATATGAACACTTATCATAAGTGTTTTCATGACTGGTCAAACTATTTGCAATTATACTGCATATACATATATCCAGAAACTAGAGGCCTGATGCATGAAGATTCATGCAAGAATGGGCCTTCCTTCCCCTGGCTGCCGGCACTGCTTTTGCTCTGGCATGGAGCTGCCTTTCTGCCTTCAATCCACCCAGAGCTGCTTTTCTGCCTTCCCACACTGCCCAGAGTCCCAGAGCAGCTGGGGCTGTGCTGAATGTGACGATGCAAGTGTCCTGCCCCCTGCCGCTCAGCACCTGTGTATGCAAATTAACCAGCCATCTTTGTTGGGTTAATTTTCATGCTCACTCCTGATTGGCTGGTGGGCGTCGTGAAGGTACAGTCAATTTGCATCTTTCTCTTTTATTAGTGTAGATAATATGCTATATTGTTTTGTATTTGAATGTTGTAATTATGTACATTTTGCCATATGTCCATATGAAATATTATTTTTATAATTTTGGCAATACTTTTGTAATACAGTCTGGTTTTATCTGAGTTTACATAGTCACTTCAGACTTCTTAGCTTTACTGTTTACATAATTTATTTACGCTAGTCTTTTATTTTCAACTTATTTGCACCTTTATATTGAAAGACACATACTATGTATATGTAGTTGGGCCTACCTTTTTAAAACTGGGTTTAATAATCTGCTTTTTATTTGGAGAACTTAGTCCATTTATATTCAATGTAATTGCTGCTATGGTTGGATATAGGTCTATCATTTTATAATTTGTTCTCTATTTGTTATAATTTTTCATTTCTTTGATCCTTTCCTAACTGCATTTATGTTAATTAAATATTTTAATCTTCCATTTTATTTTAGCTATAACTCCTTGCATTATTTTAAAGTGTTTTCTCTAAAGTTTATAAAATGTTTCTCTCACAGTCCAGTTAATGTTTATAGTGGACTTAGTTGAGAAGTTTGCAAAGTTCAATTTCATCTAACTCCTCTCCCATTCTTTATGATATGGTGTCATAGGTATTAGGTTTATTTCTTTTATAAATTTAAGAATACAATATAATTTTGCTTTGAACAGTTACTTGTCTTTTTTAAAAATGAAAAAGAGAAGGGAAAATATATATCTCACACTTGTCCACATAATTGTCATTTTTCATCGCTTTATTTTTTTCTTATAGAGCTAAGTTTCTATTTGGAGTGGAGTTTTATCACTTTTTCCCTGCAGCAAACAACCATGTTGAATAAAAATGGTGAGTGTGGATACCTATTTCATTCCTATTTAATTTAAACAATAGCTTCTAATGTTCCTTACTCTGAATATTATTATTATAGATTAGTCAATTTATTAAGTTAAAGTATTTTTCTATGTTATTAGGTTACTAAGAGCTCTTATCATAAATACATGTTTAATTTGATTAGTCTTAACTGTATTTAATGAAATAATCATCTTTCCCTTCTTTAATCTTTGAGTGAAGTTATTTCTCAAATTGTTAACTAAAACCAATCTTTGTATTCCTAGGATAAAGATAATTTAGTAATTTTTAAATTATCATATTTTTATATAGTGTGGAATTTGTTGTTGTTTTGGCCTTTTACACTTACATTAATGAGTGATACAGATTTTTAATTTTTCCATTTTAATATTGTTCTTTTTCTGGTTCTTTATTCCTAAGTACCATCTTTAGTAGTTATTTGAGTAATTGTGTTAATGGTAAATCGTCTCAATTTTTATTTTATTCTGATCCTGTTTGAGCATGTATTAATTGTTGAGAAGTATTTGTATAGTACTTTTAATGCATTATTCCATTTATTTTCTGGCTCCTACTGTTGTTTTGAAAAACTTGCTATCAGAGGCAGTTTATGTTTTAAAATTATTTCCTAGTAATTTCTATTTTCTCCATATTTGCCTTTAAGTTCTCCTTTATGGAGTTCTGTAGTTTTTACTAATATAAATTTAAGTTTGAATTCTTTTTAATTTGTATCATTCAGTTCATGTTGCATAATGAAATAAAGATTTTGGCAGTCCCTTAAATGTGTTAATATCTCAAATTTTGCCTCTTTTCAATCTGTTTGGTCTTTCATTTTGAAAATATATATTTTTTTTATTCAAAAGTAGGATTTTCTTCTTCTCTCCTTGATGCTATTTAACCTTCCTTCTTAATTTCTATTTATTCATCTACTGTGTTCTAATCTGTGCTTCTATTTTATCTTCAAATATCTCCAATCTTTTGTATGAGCTGTTTTCTTTCTTATGTTTTTAACTGATTATTATATTTTACTATTTATTTTAAATAGACTTACAGTTTCATCTGTGAGGATTCCTAGTTGAAGTTCTTGGTGGTCTAATTCTGTAGATGTTATGCCTGATGACTTTTGCTTAGAGTGTTTGATAATTCTGAAATTGTGAGCTTTTTCTCATACCTTTAGCTATGGGAATCCTATGAGCCTGAAGGAGGGTTTCATTGACTTCTACCAGGGACCCATTTTATTATTAATTATAAAGCTTGTAGTTGT
The DNA here is from genome assembly GCA_026230045.1 of Corynorhinus townsendii. Taxonomy (NCBI): domain Eukaryota; kingdom Metazoa; phylum Chordata; class Mammalia; order Chiroptera; family Vespertilionidae; genus Corynorhinus; species Corynorhinus townsendii. Next base: position 129,715,378 of record JAPDVU010000006.1, read on the forward strand.
ACCCATTAAAACAAAACATATAAAATTAAAAATCTATCATATGTCATGGAATATCCATGACTAGACATTTTCTCACCCTCTTCTATGTGGTTTACTGTGGATTGGCCCAGTAAAGAAACATGACACTGATAAACAGTAAAAATTACATATTATTTCTTATTTATAAAAAAAAACATTGCTTATCTGAAAATTTTGAGTGGTAACATGGGAAAAGGAGATTTGTAAATGATTAAAGTACTATAAATACTCATTTAGCATGCTGAATTAATATATTTACTTCAAAGAGGTACGCTGTAAAGTTTGAGGGGGTTTTGCTAATATAATTACTATATTAAGAAAATAATTTCAATGATCTGTGCTCCCAGGTATCAAAAAGTTACATAAATAAAAATTTGAAGTGTGTAAGTTCCAGAGTTTATATACTAACATTAAACTTTTTTTTACATTAGTAATGAGCTTATAGTAAATTAAAAAATTACCTTGATTATTTGGCAGTTCATATAGTGCCTCCATAGAAGTTAATTACATCTTTAATTACATTTTTAGAATAGTAAGGGAAGTAAGACAGATATAATTACATTCATTTTTATACATAGGTCAGCAGCCTCAACCTAGTTAAGTAACTTCTAACATTGGAGGTGAAATGTGATCATAGACTTTTTAAAAAATATATTTTTATTGATTTCAGAGAAGATGGGAAAGGGAAAAATAGGAACATCAATGACTAATTGCTGCCTTCTGCAAGCCCCACACTGGGGACTGAGCCCACAACCAAGGCATGTCCTCTGACTGGGATTCAAACTGTGACCTCCTTGTTCATAGATTGAGCACTGAGTTACACTGGCCAGGCAAACCTAGACTTTTAATACTAAATTCATTACCCTTATAATTATACCTTTGTACTAAAGATTCCAGGAATCGTCATTTAAAAAACAACCCTGAACTTTTTTTCACACTGTGAGTATTACTTACTGTTTTGGTTAAGTTTAAGTTTGTGGTAGCATAAAAAATAAAAAAATAAAAATCTCAAGGAACAGAAATGTAATCCTGATTCTGACTGAATTCTTTTTCTTCTCTGTGGGAGTTATACAATTGTAAATGCAGCTTTTAAGATTCCTAGTATGTTAAATTTTGAGTCTCTGGGCACCAGATTTATCATGTAATACATACTAAAATGATTTATTCCTTTAATTACTTAACTCAACAATGACAAATTATGTAAAAATATCTCTAATAATCCTTTTCACAGTGCAGATTTTCCTTGTTTAGTCTAATAATAACCAACTATTGGGTACAGTTGAAGATTTCTATTTTTGGTATATTCCTATCTAGTTGAATATAGCACACTTTTAGCATCTGAGATTTTATTAAGAAAACATGTATGAGCCCTGACCAGTTTGGCTCAGTGGATAGAGTGTCCGCCTGCAGACTGAAGGGTCCTGGGTTCGATTCCAGTCAAGGGCATGTAGCCTGGTTGTGGACACATCCTCAGTGCGGGGTGTGCAGTAGGCAGCTGGTTGATGTTTCTCTCTCATTGATGTTTCTGGCTCTCTATCCCTCTCCCTTCCTCTCTGTAAAAAATCAAATATATATATATATATATATATATATATATATATATATGTATATATGAAAACATGTATGAGTTAAGTCGTGGTTAAGTGCTATAACTAATGGTACTTTGTGTATAAAAAGATATATTTACCTATTTATCTTTTGCTTTATTTCCTAATTTGCAAAATAACAATACGGTCTAAGGAAGAGATTATAGATGATGATGTAATTTTCTGTCAAAAACTGTTTGATTTGAACTTTGATTCTGTATATTTTGCTCTTAGTCTCTGAGTTCCTGTCACATTGGGGCTCTGAAATCACATTATCATACTTTGGTTATAATTTATAAATTGTAGTTGAAGTATAAATGTTCATCAATAAGTGTAAATTATTGTCTAATATTTATTTAGCATATTGTTTAAGTATACATATTTTCCTTAATGATATCTATATGTTTCTAGCTGCTATTATCTTTGAAAAAAATTGTGTTTGCATCAGGCTAAAAGTATGTGGTTGGCTACTCATTTATATGAAATTGTTCATTACAAGTTACTAAACTCCATGAATTCTAGCATTTATATTATTATTATTATTATATGATAAATACTGAAAATATTTCATTGATTACATGTGCCTAGTAACATTTTGTATGGTGGTTGAGATAAAAACTTAATTAGAAACATAGGAGATTTAAAAACTTTTCAATGAAATGCTTTAAGGATCTTATCAACAATAACTTTAATGAGATCTCTAGAGGAAACTATGGACCATTTTAGATCTAGAGTTGTTTGCGTGTTTACTTTTGTTTGTTTTGGACTCCTAAATTGTCCTCCTGTGTTCTGATTCGTACTTTCTTAATTGTAAAATCCCATCTTCATTCAGCAAAGTTATTTATTTGGTTAAACTATTTAGATTTCAAAGAGTTTATTGAAATATGTAAGATGTATGGAAAAAAGCTGACTAGAAACTATATAAAACATCTTTTCTAATGTAGGAGAATACTGACTATAAACCTGATTCAGTATCAATAACTTATTGGCTGCAAAACCCATAGTAAGCATGGTCTTTTATTAGTAGGAACTGGTATGCATAAGGATTGAATTTTATATTGATACTAGAAGCCCGGTGCACAAATTTTGTGCAAGAATGCGCCTTCCTTTCCCTGACTGCTGGCACCGCCTTTTCGCTTCAGCCCCACCTTCCCATTCTGCCCAGAGGCAGTGAGTGGCTGGGGCATTGCGGAACACCCCTGGCCCGCTCGTCACCTGTGTATGCAAATTAACCTTCCACCTTTGCTGGGTTAATTTGCATACTCACTCCTAATTGGCTAGTGGGCGTCATGAAGGTATGGTCAATTTGCATCTTTCTCTTTTCTTAGTGAAAATTGATTTTTTATTTAATGCCATAATGAGATATTGCAGTAAGAAGCACTTTGTGTTATTATATCTAGAGCAACTTCAAGATATATCACTTATTGATATAAATATGCACTTATTAAAGAGGCACTCATATTTATACTGTTAGAATGATAAGGAATTATAAGTCCCAGTAAAATATGAATCAAACAACTTCTTCATACTCCTAAAATAATGTCACAATTCAAGTTTTTCTCAAACATCAGTATGACTCTAGCCTATGTGGGAGGTAATGCACAATGGAAAGTCTGTCACAGTCACATTATGGCAAGGGATGCTCAAGAAAAATATCCTTCCCTGACAGTTCATTTTTTTTTCTATGACAATTTACAAAAGGTTCCCTCAGGTCAGTTTTCCCTTTAGGGTAAGATCATTTGAAAACAGCCTTTTCTCACAACAAAAGTATCTGGCAATGTTTCTTTAAACCTTTTCCTTGTTGGAAAAATTTGGGATTTATAGAGATCAAATTTATCAGGCCAAAACTGAAAACAGTGTCAGGGGCTCAGACAACAGTGGTAAACAGCCATCTCCTGATGCCACATGTCACAGCTGATGGAGTCTTGCTGCTGATCCATTTCTTTCATCAATCGCCTAACACTGTTTTATATAGCAGTGCCTCAGGGCACAGAGAAGGGCTTGGATGTTGAACAGTTTTTCCCACTGAGCATCTGTTCTTGAGACTGTCTTGCATGTGTTATTGACTTTGTTCTGTAGCATATCCCCAGGCATGCAGAGGCTCCAAGCACAGAATCAATGTCAGTAAATTGCTATGATTTTGTAAGTCTGTACCCAACTAGACTATGGAGCATCTGTGGACCTGACTGGCTAAAATTTCCAAAGAAATTCAAATAGAAAGTTTCCATCAAAACGTACTTACCAGAGAGCAATACACTCTTATGTTAAATGAAACTAAAGAGGAAGAAGTCCAAATAATAATAAGAAAATTCAGTAGGTACTTTAAAAAAACATTAAAATCCCGCATCTGCATATATTAAGCTATCCCTATTCCCATCATTATCCTGTCAATTTCTGTCTCAATACAGTTCCTTTTTAAAAAAAAAATATATATATATATATTTCTTTTTATTGATTTCAGAGAGGAAGAGAGAAGGAGAGAGATAGAAACATCAATGATGAGAGAGAATCATTGATTGGCTGCCTCCTGCACACCCCCCATTGGGGATTGAGCCGCAACCCAGGCATGTGCTCTTGGCCGAAATCGAACCCAGGACCCCCTTCAGTCTGCAGGCGAATGCTCTATCTACTGAGCCAAACCAGCTAGGGCTGAAGAGTATTCTTATTTTTCAAAGTTGTTTTTGCAAGTGACAAGACCTCCCATAGTGCAGTGGCAAATCTTATTGTGGAATTAAACAATACAAATAGAATTAGCACAAATGGTCTTTAGGTTTAAAGGAGTCCAAGTGAGTAAATACCTAGTCATTATGTTACACGACTCAAAACACATGGTTGAAAGACTAAAACATATAAAGAGCACAAAACCTACAGATATTTGGAAATACTAGAAAAATTAACTCCTTGTTTGGTTTATTTTTTTTAAATTCAGATTTGCTCCATGTTGCCAAAGACACAAAATACAAAAATTTGTTTTCTTCATCAAAGTGGTTATTAACTTTTTTTTGAGTTTATATCATGAGAATTTTGGTAGAAAATATGGCTTTTTTTCCTGAACAACTCAGAATTCAACTTCATAACCTTTATATATATATATATATATATATATATATATACACACACGCACACACACACACATATATTTGTTCTTTTAATATAAATATACTAGAAATTCCATATGGATCTGAGCATTTTTTGTCATTAAACAAAGCAGACTTCTGTGGTTGCGGTGGGTGAAAATAATTTATTAGTAGGATACTAGCAGAAGCATGGGAAGTAGCCATTAAACTCTGCCAAGTTTTATTGGAAATACTTAAAAAAAACAACCCACCATATCTGAGAGGAAAGAGGCTGGCATCAGCTAGAGGGCAGAGTAAAGATTCCAGCCTTCATTTCATCACAAAAAGCAACGAGATAGCTATCCAAGGATGAAACTAGCTCTAGAGATGCTCAAGAGTCCAGTTAGGAAGGTGCAGCAACATAGTGGAGCAAAACTCTGAGAATAACTGCACACAAAGGATAGAAAGAACAGATTCATTTTGCCTGCATCAACCCATCACCCAGACTGACACAGCTCAGCCAAGATCCCCTCCCAGGGCAAAGGAGATCAGGATGAAGGAGCAGCTTCCCCAGTCCTTTGCCAACCACATCAATTCTGTGCACACACACAGCTGAACAGCCTGAAGGATTTGCTTTGATTTAACCCGCCTGGATTGCTGGGGAAACGGGATGTAGCTGAGATGTCTGGAACAAAGAAGCAAGGTGAAAGCCATCCGTATTAGCCATGTGGTAGGTGCAGCCATGCTCCCCAGTGACCTACTGTGCAGAGGACACTAGCAGCCTTTGCCACTGTCAACAGCCCTTGTGACTGCCATAGAGGTTTTACCAGCAAGGACACTGCAGTGTTCACCATTGCAGATCCCAGCAGCCTGCTCTGCAGAGAATCTCAGTAGCTTTTGCCACTGAAGAAACCAACAGCTATTGCAACTACTATGGATGTAGGCAGTTTCAGCTATGAGAAACCATAGTCTTTGCCTCTGCAGACTGGCTGCCGGAGCTGCCACCCCCTGGAGCTAGTTTAGTTAGTCTCACTGTGAGTACCCTGCCCCTTGGCAAAAGTGTAGCCATTATGTGTACATTCATGACCTGCCTCAGCCCTGCCACCAGCCCTGGCTTTCACTACTGCATGTGTGCACATGGCCAACCACTGCAGCCATGTGTGCACGCATAGCTGGCTCAGGTAGTGGTGCTGATCCCCATCACTGCAATCATGCCCACAACTGGCCTTGGCAGCTACACACATGCATACCACCGGCCCCTAACCAGGTGTGTTCACCACTGGACCTGGACTGGACTGGTCAGACGGCTGGATCTCAACAGTCTTCACAGTCAAAATGGGTCCCCTCCCCACATAGCTTTTACTGCCACGGACCACAGGTGACACTGCAGAATACAGCAGCTTAAAGTCGCCAAGTCACTGCAACTCCAAGACCGGGAGTGACCATAGGCCCACGTGTAGAACCTGCATGCCACTTCTCACTGTGTGACAGCATCTCCTGTGTGCTGCCCTAGTTGGTGCCTCCACTGCCCCATCCCTGCAGGTAAAAGCCTTTCCTTACCAAACCCATACAGTGTGGATTTTAGGACATAAATCTGGAAGACGTGATTGCTTCTTCAAATGTGTAGACATCAATGCAAGGGTACAGGAGTACAATAAGTCAGGGAAATATTACACCACCATAGAAAAAAATGACTAGAACACACTTTGTTTCTATCTATGTATGTGTTTTCTACAAATTAAAATTATATGTATGCAAAAAAACCCTTCTTATGATGTGTTGACATTTACATTATGACGAGTTGCCATTTTTGTTTGCATTATGCAATCTGCTAATATCCCAATAAAAATGAAGCACTAATTGAAGAAGGGATAAAATAATCCCCCAGGTCAGGAAACAAAAACAAACAAACAGCACACATCACAAAATATGATTTATTTTGAATTGAGTGTCAACAAAAATGCTACATATAAAAGTTTGTGAACTACATTTAAAGCAATTCTTAAAGGAAACTGAGCTTTAAACATTCTTTTCTAAGAAATAGAAAATAAGGACAGTTAAAAAAGCAAGCAAGGCATTCTACTTAAGAAGTTTGAAATATAAGAACAGAGTATATATAAAGATATAAGAAAAATAAAAGTATTTGATTTTTTAAAACTTAAAACAATTTTCACCCTTCCAGTGTGGCTCAGTTGGTTGAGCATCTTCCCAAGTACTAGGAGGTCACAGTTAGATTCCCGGTCAGAGTACATGCCTGAGTTTCAGGCTCAGTCTCAAGTAGGGGCCATGTAGGAGGCAGTTAATCTATGTTTCTCTCTAATTGATGTTTCTTTTTTTATAATATATTTTTATTGATTTCAGAGAGGGAGGGAGAGGGAGAGAAACATCAATGATGAGAGAAAATCATTGATTGGCTGCCTCTTGCACCTCTCCTACTGGGGATCGAGCAAGCAACCCAGGCATGTGCCCTAACCAGAATCAAACCATGACCTTCTGGTTCATAGGTCGACACTCAACCACTGACCCATGCCAGCTGGACTTATTGATGTTTCTATCTATCTCTCTCTGAAATCAATAAAAACATATTTTTTAAAAAGTTAAAACAATTAAAAATAAACAGAATAGATCCTTGGAAAAAATAATTGGGATCAAGAAATCTCTGGAAAGTCCAGTCAGCTAAAAAGGGGAGTCAGCAAAAACAAAGTATAAATTTGAATAATACAAAAACCAAATACATGTGTTTAAAATATATGAAGACTATACAAATATGTCTCTAAAACTGAAAACTAGATTAAATGGATGGATTTTTAAAAATAAGTATAAAGTATCTAAAAATTGAATGGATCAATTATCTTTAATAAATTAAAATGTAATCTTAGATATACACACAAATCTATTGAGCTAAATAGTTTATTGAGATCCAACAACCTTTCAAAGGATAGATAATATCTATTTTTTAAAGATATTCTTAAACATAGAATATCAGGGAAACCTGTAGATTGTATCTAGAAGGCTAGTAAAATCTTATTCACATTCCTCACAGTGGACGAAGAAGCTTTAGATGTATTCCTATTCCATGTAACATCCAGAATACAGGTAGTAAGTAGATGCCTGACATGACTGTTAAAAATAGTACTGGAATTTCAGGTTGTAGTAGTTCATTCATTCATTTGTTCAACAAATACTTATTTATTGAGCACCTACTATGTTCTCAGTATTATTTTAGGGTCTGGGACCTTAGAGTGGCTGAAACTTTTAAAAAGCTGTGGTCTTGATAGGGCTTGAGTTCTACTGACAGAAAACAGATAAAATTAGCAAGTGAAATATACGGTGTATTAGAATGTGGTTAAGTACTATGCCAAAAACCTTACAGGGAAAGGGGATAGGAAGTAAAGGCAGTGAGGTGTTTCAATGGACTGCAATTTAAAATAGAACAACCAGGAAAAGCCACACTGCAAGGTGATTATAAACAAATAAGAAAATATATGAAAAAATAAGTCAGACAGAGAGGTGGAGGGGAACACACCCACAACATGCACAGAAAATGGCAAATGCAGAGGCCCTAGGGCTGGTGCATTTGAGGACCATAAAGGGTCATCAATATAGTGGGAGCTCAGAATGCGCCATGGAAAGAGTGCAGGAAATGAGGTCAATGAGGAAACAGAAGGCCTGATGTCTAAGTGATAGGGCAAATTATGAGGGCAAAATAAGCATGAACTGTGTCAATGTAGCATTTTTGTGGTAGTGAGGCATTCCCAGGAATTTATCATTATGGGAACACATAGGTTAAATATAGTTAACACATATACAAGATGTAAGAGTCATTAAAAACAACATAAATATATGCAGAAACTTGGGTTAATGGCCAAAATTGATATTTGAGTAAAAATTTTTAAACCAGTAAGTATACTTATATCTTTATCAAAGTACCAACTGTATACATTAAAATACACAGGACACACAAAAGAGACCTGTCTTCGGCAAAGGTAGATGAATACGCAAGAAAACAGATAAAGCACATTTAATGGTATATATGGGAAGGGGAGATGAACATTGTGATGAGGAATGAAGGCGAAAAATAATATGAAAAAAAGAGGGCTGTTGGCAGTATTGAAAATGATACTGTTCCGTGAACAGATAAGTCAAGGAAAACTTCCTAGGGTAAAAAAAAATCATATATCTACTTGCAAAAGTAAAAAGTGAATTGAGATTAATTATATGCCACCATTTTTATATTGTGGGGTGCCAGGTATGTATTTTTGGATGGTTTTTCCTATTTATTCTATATGTAAAAGTGAAACGGTGGTGAGTAAAATAGTGGATTTTCTTGTTTGGGATTCCTTACCAGAATGATTAAAGTCATGTAAAAATTCTATTGAAGCATGATCTTTAAAATGGGAAACATAATAGTTTATTAATAACTTATCATACATTTTGTTCCAATTGCAGAGTTCTTAGGTCAGTTTTTTTTGTTTTTACCCAGTATGTGATAAGAGCATAACAGGGTATATTACAGAAAGATTGACTTCTCATTTTGTTGCTGCAAATTCATTGCTAACTACACTTAAAATGTAATGCCTTTTATAATATCCAATTTAATGCTTGCTTTGTTGTGAATAATGCAGATCAAGAATGCTATGTGAATACTTTTAAGCTGTAGTGTTAGCATCAATATGATAAGAATTCTGTTATGTTTTCTCTCTATGAAGATTTTATACGAAGATTGGTATTCTTACTCTGTTTGTCCTAGGATGCCAGCTCTGGAAGTGGAGGGTGTAATGTTGTGTAAGCAACATGAAAGGTAAAAAATGTTCCCAAATATATAAGCTGCACAAAAGTAACCTCGGAGCCACAATTACCATCTGTTTCTGGGCTCCACTAATGAGAGAACTTGTTCACTTGCACATCAGCTCAATCTGAAAGTAATAAAACCATGACTTCTATGAGTTAAAAAACATGCCCCTTCTAACCTCCCCCTTTCAACCTCAAGTTTCACTTGTTGAAAAACAAGGAAAACAAATAGACATGTGGCCACCCACATGGTTGTGTAAATTTTTTTTTTAAAAAAAGTGAAAATAACATGTGACAGAATGCCTGAAGGTTTCACTTAGTTCTTCACACATGGACTTAATCACTTTGGCAAATGTTCTCTCCCCCCCATATGAACTTTAATAGATCATCTTTCAAATGAAAAATGCCCTCTTTTCTTTTATGTTTTAAGAACTAGTGGCCCAGGGAAAGACTGGGAATTGATTTGGGGAGCTGCATTATCTACTCAGAATTTTTCTGCTTTTTAAAATTCACCAGAAATGTGTCAATAATATAGATGATAAAAAATTTTGAAAGGCTCCTTGGTATGTGGGATGGTGTGTATGTGTGTGGGGAGGGTGTGTGTGTGCACATGCACACTCATGACCTCAGTTTAAGCCCTCCCTGAAGCAGAAGTGTTCAGATTCCATGGGATACACATACTGTATTAAGGCAAATCCATGTTCCATTGGGCTTTGATTTTTAAAGTTATTTCTAGGGGCTAACTACTCTGCAAATCAAGATTAGAGAAAATGATCAAAAACATTGGATGATGGCATTGACAATGGGGAGGGGAACACACCCACACCTAAATATTCTGAACCCACCTAAATATTCTTCAGACAAGACCACTTTAGTCTATAAAATTGGAAAACAATCACTTCTCTAGTGGAATGGGGACCTTTTGTTTCTTGAAAACCTACAGAATTCAAGTTTGCATGGAAAGCATGAATAACACCTATAGGGTCTTACTCATAGATCTGCAAACACAGAGCTGGTCAACAAAAAGCACCTTAGAGTTGGCTTTTAATTCAGTAGATTAAAGGTCAACAGGCAATGTGGCTTAAGGGCTCTCATGAATTGTTCATTGTAGCCTTGATTTCCATCCTTCTTAATCCTCTTGCTTCATGAATGCATGTTCCATAAATCTCATTCTTTTTGACATGCTTCCTATCCATAAGCTGAAATATGACAAAACACCTTCCATCCATCCAAACACTTCAATGTCACCATTTCCCTATATTTGTCAGTCGTGTAACTTAGAGGTTAGCAAATATTTTCTGTTATGAGTCAGATAGTATTTTAGATTTTGTGGGCCAGAGGTTGTCTGTTGCAACTACTTAACTCAGTGCTTATAGGGTGAAGGTAGTCATAGACATCATGTGAAAGAATGAGTATAGTTGTGTTCCCAAAATCTGTTATTAACAAAAATAAGTGATTGGCTGGATTTGGCCCTTGGACTGTAGTTTTTTTTTAGAAATTCCTCTGATTTGCTCTAAGATTTAGTGGGAAGACTAAATGACAAAGCCAATGCTTTTTGTTTTTTTCCCTGCATGACATTAGGCTTGGTGACAGTCAAACCACAACCTCTGTGGTCTTGGGAAAGAGACAAACTTTCAAATCTTTATTTTTCTCATCCATAAAATGAAATACTAATAACATATATTCCAAAGAGTTGTTATGAGATAAAATGAGAACATGTTTACAAAGGGGACAGTATGGTTATGTCTTTATTTATTTATTTATTTATTTATTTATTTATTTATTTATTTATGTATTTATTTTTCTTTATTGATTAAGGTATAACATGTGTGTCCTTATCCCCCCATTGTCCACCCCAATCCCCGACTCATGCCCTCACCCCCCTGGTGTCTGTGTCCATTGGCTAGGTTTATATGCATGCATACAAGTCCTTTGGTTGATCTTTCCCCCTTATCCCTCCCCTTCCCTACCTTCCCTCTGAGGTTTGACAGTCTGATCGATGCTTCTCTTATCTCTGGATCTGTTTTTGTTCATCAGTTTATGTTGTTCATTATATTCCACAAATGAGTGAGATCATGTGATATTTATCTTTCTCTGACTGGCTTATTTCGCTTAGCATAATGGTCCTATTTCAGGTTTTTGTTTATAGAAAGTGAGCTCTGGATATAGTGCATAAATTATATAGATACCGATTCATAAAATCTTTTGTAATGAATGACTAATTGGACATTGTTATTGCTAATAATGGTAATTCAAGACTAAAATAAGAGCAAAAGCAGGGAAGCAAAATGAAGCTATAAGCAATAAACCAGAACACCTTGTCTTGAAAGACTCCATTGACTTTATCTGTTCTGTTTACAAGTTTATTACCTGGAAAATTATTTTTAGTTACTACTGAAAGCTGTGAACACTTGATGATGGCTCTACATATATAAACACTCTCTGAATAAGAGATGAGATCTCTTTATTTATTTTAAATATATTTTTATTTATTTCAGAGAGGACGGGAGAGGGAGAGAGAGATAAAAACATCAATGATGAGAGAGAATTATTGATTGGCTGCCTCCCGCATGCCTCCTACTGGGGATGGAATCCCAAACCAGGCATGTGCCCTTACCAGTATCAAATCCGGGACCCTTTAGTCCACAGAACCCTCTATCAACTGAGCCAAACCAGCTAGGCCAAGATCTCCTTAGAAAGAGGAAATTGGACATGGCTCTCAACTGTCCTGTAGAAGTGAGTGATATAGTTGACCAATGTTTATCTGAAATCATTGTACTCTGACTGATATTCTGAGAAATTACCCATGTTTTGTTTTCATTGCCTTCTCTCAGCACAACTGGGCACATACTTTCTAGCTCTAAGTGTAAAGCTAGTGTGTTTACTTTATCCATTTTCAGGTGGATATTTTCACATCCCTTGAAGGAAATGAATTCAGAGCAGATACTGTAGTATGAACCCAAATTGAAATGGTATAAAATATGAACATATTTAATAAGTATTTATATTCAAGTTTTATTGGCTTAATAATATGCAATGAGTTAAAACTATATCTGGACCACTGCTTTAGGCAAATGATAATATGCTAAATTCAGCATGTGTTTTTAAAATTCTCTCCCTGTGATGTAATTGTTCACTGATAAACCTTGCTGTAAGGATTTAACTATAGTGCCAGACTGAATACCTGGGGTGATTCCATTGGATCATTAGATTGTGGCCAGTGCCAGACAGGTCCCACAGAAGCTGAGGGCCTGCACAGGCTTTGTACATATGGGGGAGAAACACCATTAATGTTTGTCAATTTCAATTTATTCTCTTAGTTGATAGATGAGTGTGAATGCATACATAGTGTTTATTTTAAAGGTATTATTTAAATTTTTTGCTGTGTGTTTAGAGATTTCCATTATTTTCTGAGTAATGGTAAAATATAAGATTTACAATGATGTGATTTGGTGGTGATGCTATCTAAGAACATTTTGGAGCGTGTACAGCAAATGTCCAAACAATCAAAGCTCTTGTCTGCACCTTCCTGAGTTTTTCAAGACGTCCAATGCTTTCCTTTAAATTATAGTTTCTAGGCCAGTGAGTTTCCATATTTGTCTTTAATGTACTTCAAATACCTTACTTTATGTGCACAGCCCTTATTTTGTTATGTATTTTCAAAAATACTTCCTCTTCATACTGTACTATGTTAAGCCCTATGAATGAAATCATCCAGTCTCTTTTATCAAGAATATTTTAGCAATAGGCAAAACTAGAAAAAAATCTCCATTTAAAATATAGATTGCAACATATAAAGTATATTTTTTGATTTGTAAAAAACATGTGTACAGTTTGAATGAAAATTATATTTAAAACCACTTGTCATATTAGGATTCAGTTTCAAACAAATTGAGGCAGTTAATGTGTACATAGTGACAGGTACTCTGGTACAGTGTAGAAAGTGAAGGTGGTTTTTCACCATTGCTAAGTTAATGAAAAAATATAAAATGGATTCATATAGGATTCACATGCTGTAATAGTTCTGTTGTTCCAGGAGGGAAGACAGCAGTAAGGCCAGTGGGACTCTTAGGTACTTTCCTCCTGCACCAACAGGCAGTCTGCATTTTAAACTGTATTTAGCTTTTACAATGTCTTTCTGTGCAATTGAATAACACCAAAAGCTTTAAAAAATGAATGGCAGTTTTGTTTTCTTAAATGTGGAAAAAATAACATGGTTGCTCTTTTATTCATTCTTTGCTTCACACATTAATGATATTTTTCATGATCCTTCAAGCTTTCCTGGAACTGCAAGGTGAAGTTGCCATCCTTGCTGCTTGTAGGAGTCCATTATTGTCCCAGTGTATATAGGTGTATAAGGCCCCATGAGGGAAATCCTTGTATTATCCCCCGTCAGTGTTGCTTTTGCCCAGACTCTCTCGTGAGGGGAAAAGGGAAAGTGTTGAAAAGTATGTACTGGCCCCACCTTTTCAGGGAGGAAGATGTGGGGCTGGGATTTTTTCCACACAGATTCATCAAATGCATGACTGTCGCTGAGCACTGATTGGCTGGCAGGCGATGGAGCGTTCCCCTTACTGAACTCCTACTGGGAGACCAGAAATAGATCAACATGACCAGGGATTTCCAAATCCTCAGCCAGCCAACCACAGATGAGAACAGAAAACAATGGCTTCAGCCTGTTGATGTAAAGCCCTAGATAGTTGGACCTGGATTCTTGATGTGGCATGATTTTGTATTAAAAAGATCAGACAAGTTTCAGCTGGCTTGTGCCTCAGAATGCCAGGATCAAATTATTATTTGGGAATCAGCCTTTTATTTTTTTCTGATAGGAAACATTGGATTGGAAGGAATTCTTATTTTGTCACATTGTTTTAAAAGCTGAGCTGGCTGCCTTTGCTCATCCTTGGCTGATTCCTCCTGTCAGGACTGATGGGGACCGACACCTGGTTCTTGCCATCAACCTGCTTCATCATCTGGGGACATGCAACTGTAACCCATTATTTCATAGTTCAGGATTTCTGACAAATTTAGCTGGCACACTGAATTCTACAATAAATTAAAAGCTTTCCCATTTTATTATTTTAAAAGGAAGGGCTCTCAGCACCATTGCACAGTTTCAGGGTATAGGTAAGAAAGGTTTGGCACAAGAATATTAGAGTTTCCGTACCAAATATTTAAGCATTAACTCTATGACCAAAGGTCTTTGGTTTTGAAAATTTGATTGGTCCTATGTTAAAGGGCTTGTCACTTCATTAGGTCCTTCAGAAGCAGAATGAAGTCTAGAATTGTTTTCTGATAGTTCGTGGAAAGACATGTTTATGTTAATCTACTGTATTTTTTATTTTACATAGGACTAACTTTTTCACCCCTTTTTTTTTCACTCTGCAAATACATATGATCTTGAGGTGAGGATTTTTTTCTATTTACTTTAATAGCATCGCCATTTAATAGTGTAAATGTAAGGTGGAAAATTTTGAAGATAGAAAGTGCCTTTTCCCAGTTCTCCCCACCAAAACACACGCCTCTTGTTGAAACTCATCGCACAAAATATTTGCACATAGTTTAACTAGAATATTTGTTTATAAGATTTTGTAAGATTGCATAGTTTATATATGTTGCTCATAAATTAATACATCTGCATAATTCTCAGGAGACATGTGCACACCATTTACAATTGCATGGAGGTCTATGAAATCCCTGCAGACAGGAATCGGGGTCTTTTAATTATTTTTGCCACTGGAATTTATTTCACTGTTTACAGTGTGAGTTCAATCACTAATGTTGTCTTACTACCTAAATGACAAATAAGGTAAGTTCAGCTAAAAATAACTTAAGAATAATGCTAAGGTAACTGTAAAACGCTGTGTTAGATATTTTAGATCACTTTTTAAAATGCAATACCTGTATGTGGTAGGACCTAGTAATCTAAGCTTTATATACCCTAAGGTATGAGAATATTAAAGCCCTACTCAGGCTACACGGTACCGTGAAGAATAAGGGGGCAGGACAAGCACCTGGTCCTAAGAGCTAGACCACACTCCTACAAATATTTTGGAAACCCTTTACATCTTGACTTTTAAATGCCCCCAAAATAGGAGCAGGAATGTCACATCATCTCATTTTTTTTTTAGAGCTCATAGTGCACAGGTGTAGCCAAATATGTAAGCAAACAATATGACAGCATGATGGGTATTACAATAAATGTATGACAATGCGCCCTTGTCAACAGGAGGCCGGAAGAGGGAGCAGTGCTCTCCAGGGAGAGTGATATCTGTGCTGTATATACTCTTCCACACATACGTGTATCTGTAAATATGTCTGTGTATAATCCTCTGTATTTCTATTAAGCTAAGCATCAGTTATACTGATGTCTCCAACTCTGATGTCTAAGCCCATGTATCATCCTAGCCTCCTCCTCTTAATTCTCTATAATCACCTCCTGCTCCAGTAGTGAGAAACCTGGATCCCACCATCTGCCATCTATTTAGTTAATTATTTAATCCTAGTACACACGCATAGTGGCTTTTGAATTAATAAGCCATACTTCTGTGGGAAACAACTTCATAGGCTATGAACAGTTCCTTTCGCATTTAGTCTTATGGACTCCGCATATTTCCAAAGTGACTTAGGTCAGCAACTTTCCCCTGATGCCCTTCAGGAAGGTTGATTAATATTTTGGTAATAAAGATATATTCTGTTGTCACATTCTGCATTCCATCCTGGGATCCCTGACCTTCTAAATGATTTATTATTGAAGTTGCATCCATGAAGTTTATCTCTTTGAGCTGTAGGTGTCATGCACCCATCATTACAGTATCATGCAGGATTGTTTCACCAACTTAGAAAGTATCTGTACCTTACCTATTCAACCTTTTTCCTTTTCCCGCATCCCTGACAATCCATCTTAACAATATTAATGCATACAACAGTGACTAAATATGCTAGCCTAGGGAGGACTATTGGCTGTTTCCTTTACTCTCTTTGACTTGTTACTTAATCAATAATTAATCTTTTTATGCTCTTTAAAAATTGTGAAATCTGACATTTCTGCATCCATAAAATGAGGCCCTCTAGTTTTACTGAGTCAGCATCCTCATATTTTGTATTCCTGGCCAAACCCTGTTTTCTATGGTGTAAGCCCTGTCCAGAAGCATGTTGGGAAAAGTAGCATCGAGAACTTTGCTCTTTAATGATGCAGATTATACTTCTGATATCACCTACTAATATTGAATCAACTGTGCCATCATAGTAAATTAGTTTTCCCTTGCGTGTGCCTAATTTTAATTATAATAGCCTGCTATGGATCTGGCACACTTAATCATACTTGATCTATACTGTGTGATAAACAATCTTTTAGTTGTGGCATGCAGTTTTGGTTTTTTATAACAAAAATTTCAGCTGTGGCATATGCACATAGTGGATTCTCTAGTTCTTTCTCCAACATCTTTTTCCCCCCTTTCTCTTATGTGTAGCAGGGTAATTTGGTAGCAATCCATTCCAAACTCTACTGGTGAATGTTGACTTATCTGACCATAAGGGGTTATTTCAAGCAGCAGAGACCTCAGCTAACCAGCATTCCCTTGGCCACAGGAACTAGTGTAGTGGTATTTTGACCTGTGAACGGCTCAGGATATTTTTAGATTGTTATGAGACAATAGGCCTTCTCTCTCATTTTTGGATGTAAGTGAAGAGCTATGACCCCAGTTATCGGTGACATCCATATTGCGACCCCGAGAAAAGCCAACCTGAAGACTCAGCTGATGTATGAAGACCGAAGTGACAAATGTCAGAGATGTGGACCTTGGACCTGTATCTCATCCCAACTGAAACCCACATCAGGACATTTCAATAATATTGGCAGTAAACCCCATATTTGATTAAATTGTTTTGAGTTGAATTTTCACTTATTAGCAATTCAAAGTACTCAAACAGATAAGTATGCCTGGGAATAGTGAAGCTGTAGGCTGTGTAAAGTTCAGTAAATTAGCATTCCAGGATACCTACCATGACCCTACTTTATTAGTTCTACCCTCTTTCTTAACCTTATTTGATCACATATTTTTATAGATTACTTTTATCTATAACATCTCAACAGTGTGCTTAATATGTGAAATATTTTCATGAACTAAAATTTTCTAAGGCCTTATCAGCATAGAACTTGGACAAAAAATAAAACAAGTAGTAAAATAAACATATTTGAAATAATACTAGAGGTCCAGTGGTCCCTAGGCCTGGCTGGAGCTCAGGGTCCATCAGGGCCAGGCCAATTGCAGCTTGCCCACCAGGGGGGATAGACAGGGGGAGGGACCTGTGGGTCATTTGGGGCCTGCTGGCCCGGGGGGGGGGGGGGGGGGAGGGACAGGGTGTGGGAGATTGGCCATCAGACTCAAGGAGGGAGCCAGCCCTCAGCCCACCACCCAACTCTGGTTCCCTGTCCCAGCCCAGGGCTGAAGGCCCCGGCAGGGTTGGAAGAGGAGGTGCCAGTCGTCGGACCAGCGGAAGTAATGGACGACGGACACTGATGCTGCCAGTCGGCTGTGGAAGGTTGGCTGTGGGAGCACACTGACCACCAGGGGCAGCTCCTGCATTGATCGTCTGCCCCCTGGTGGTCAGTGTGCATCATAGAGATTTGTTGACTGGTCATTCCAGTCGTTCTGGTCATTCGGTCCTAATGGTTGCTTAGGCTTTCGTATATATAGATGCTTCTATGATTCTTCAGATTTACCTTTATTATCATTACTTTTTATCTTGTAGACATGAAAATATACAAATACAAGACTAGCTATTTTCTACCCTAGGACTAATATAAGAATTTCAAGTATTTCACATACACTTTGAAGTGAATAATACAGGTGGGTATAGTTTCATTATATAGTATTATCTCTTAATACTACAATTAAGCTATTCTTGAATATTTGGTTTTAGTCTGCTTTATAAGTAGATATATATTTTTATTGAAGTATAATTGACTTATAATGTTACTAGAAGCCTGGTGCACGAAATTCATGCATGGGGGTGGGGGGCGTCCCCTCAGCCCAGCCTGCACCATCTCCAATCCAGCAGTTGGACATCCCTCTCACAATCCTGGACTGCTGGTTCCTAACTGCTCACCTGCCTGCCTGCCTGGTCACCCTTTACTGCCCCCCCTGCCAACCTGGTCACCCCCAACTGTCCCCCTCTGCCAGCCTGGTCACCCCTAACTGTCCCCCCCTGCTGGCCTGGTTGCCCCCAACTGCCTCCCTGCTGGCCTGGTCGCCCCACACAGCCTGCTGTTCAGTTGTTTGGTTGTCCCTCACTAACCCCCCCTTGCCAGCCAGGTCACCCCACACAGCCTGCTGTTCAGTTGTTTGGTTGTCCCTCACTAATCCCCCCTGCCAGCCCGGTTGTCCCACGCAGCCTGCTGTTCAGTCATTTGGTCATCCCTTGCGAATGCCCCTGCTGGCCTGGTTATGAGCAGCCATCTTGTGAGGGTGTGAGGGTCAATTTGCATATTACCTCTTAAGCCCTGTTGTATATTAGTTTAAAATATACAACAGGGCTTTAAAATTTATATTCATTGAAAAGTGATTGCTACAATAAATTAGTTACCTTCTGCCACTATATAAGCTAGATAACTTCATTCTGTTCTTGTACTCCTTCCCCAAAATGCTTCATAGTAGGCAAATATTAATTGAAAATGCATATGTCTCTGGTATTTTATTACAATTTAAATCCTTGTAACTATTGTGATAGGCAAGTATACCATCCCCTTTTGTAGATTAGACAAGTGAGATTCATGGGGTTTTGGTCTCCTACCCAGTATCTACACGGCTACTAAGTAGTGCAGAGGCATTTGAAACCTGTGCCTGTCTGACTCTGGAGTCACTTCATTTGCTAATTGAATTTTCAGGGTTTGTAATTCTCCTCTCCTTTGTTTTTTTCCTCCCAGTGTATGAAAAGGATAGTGTTTTAATCTAGCCTAGACCATTCTTTGTGAGGGAAGGAGAGAGGAAAGTGGGATGGATGGAAGGAATAGAGCTTTCCCATGACTGTAGTCACTGCTGGAGTAGATGAGATCAAGCCAGGAACATATGAAGAGGAAGCACATGTGGATGGCAAGAGTGCACATGCTGAAAGTGGCTTTCACAATGTCTGTGCTGAAACCGTGGATTGTAGATGAACCCTCATGCATCTCAGGGACTCTCATAATGTGGGTCCTGCTTGTAAAGGCATGATCCTGAAAGAAGCCCACATGTTCTTCTGAGACTAGAATGTACTTACTTATTCTTTTCCTCTGTAGTTGGGTAGAGGGGGAGGTGAGTAGCGCATCTTTTTCTAGCCTTCCATGACATGGCCCATATGGAACTCCTTTCTTTTGACAGTTCCTTTGATGCTAAATTGGTAATGATTAATCCCTTTTAAATTAGATGTATTATTGTATCTTACTTAGAAGCCTTTAATTTTAATCTTTTCTTACCTTTTTACTCTTAAAAATTCTCAGTGGCTTAAAATTTATGAGAAAAGATTGGAGACACCAAAATCTTGACAACTATCTTTAGACTAAAATTTCAACAAGTAAACAATTATTTCAGTCCTGCTGAAACCAGAGAACAATTAAATCAAAATGTCCAAAGTAAATACAATATATATTTTGATTATGAGACCAAAGGTAGTGACTCTTTTGAAGATATCATAGTAAAATTCTACACAGGGAAGAAACACATTGAGTTATGTGGTAAGCCATTAGGACAATTCATCTTTATCTGAAAAATTGAATATATTGTAGGATAGATTGTTATGTGCTTTGGTTAACTCTGTATTATAATTTTATTATAACTTTAGAGAGCAGTGAAGTAGAGTTTCCTATAGCCAGATGAAAGGGGAAAGGCTGTGGATATTTTAAATATTTCTGTTTGTTTAAATCAAATAAAATTGTGAGTTTGATCACTCCAAACATCTAAATCAAAATAATCATGACAGATGTGAATTAGGTTTTAAGTAAAATATTTCCTTCTTCTTATGGACTAATGTTCTTCTTTGATTCAATTTACTGAAAACTGGAGAAATCTCCATTTTAATGTAATTTGGTAGGTCTGACTTTTGATATGGAAAGTCTTCCAAGCACAACATGGTTGGACATACGTGTGTTGGAGTCAAGATCACTATGTAGGAGACTGTTTTGTAGCTGCCTGTGCTTTGTAAACCCACTCTTTTCTCCTCCTAGTTCATTTTTATGGTTGGTCATTAAAGTTCCGCAAATCAACCCTATCTTGCTTGTCTTTGTGCTGTATAGCAAAGAGGAAGGAACTTCTTATCAATTTGTTCTTGAAAAATTAATGATGACAGCCACTACCTGAGTCTGATAACTATTTGAGAAGTATGGCAATAACATACATGTTATAGTCAAGGTGAAGTTGCCAATTAAAATATGGCCTAGTTTTATGGCCTTGTTATGTACTTGGTGGCTTTCTTGTTATTGAAGAATTATTAATAACAAGGAAATTGAATTTAATGTTCTTTCAGTTAACTGAATTGAGAGTAGAAGTGTATTATTCATACATAAATATTTTTGTTTGCATGTGTACTGAGAAAAATATCAGGTATTTCCAATTTGAAGAAGGTAGAAAAAAGTTAAATGTTTACAATTTGCTAAATTTCACAAGAGTAAAATGCAGGGATTTTTTTTCCAGATTATTGAGCCAATTCTCTTCTATGTAGATTGTTCTTTAGTCTTGCTACTTAGCTGTGTCAGTTTTAAAATAGTTTTAATCCAGAGTTTCTGCATATTTTGCACCAATGAAATATGTCTAAAAGAACTGTTGGACATTGAAATTGGGACTCAAACATTTTTTTTGTTTTGTTTTGTTTTGTTATTATATGTTTATTTCTAGTCTGCAAAGGCAAAACTTTTTAAAGGAAAGAAATGGTGGGAAAAAGATACAGAAGCAAAGAAGCATTGAACAGACTGTCAAACTACATTGGGAAGACAGGGGAGGTTGGGCGAGGGGGGCTGTAAGAGACCAACCGAAGGACTTGTACGCATGCATATAAGCACAACCAATGGACACAAGACACTGGGGGTGGGGGAGGGCGGGCAGGTGAAGGCATGTACTGGGGGGTAGGGGAGGTCGGGGGGAGGTCAATGGGGAAAAAAAAGGAGGCATATGTACTACTATTTGTAATACTTAAAACAATAAAAAAATAAATTAAAAAATAAAAATAAAAATAAAAGATGATAGTACTCAGTTTGCTCACCAAAGTCACCACATGGCTCTTTGGAGTTTTTGTAGGATATCTATATTTTTTAAAAATATTTTTGTTGATTTCAGAGAGGAAGGGAGAGGGAGAGAGAGAGAGAAACATCAGTGATGAGAGAGAATCATTGATTGGCTACCTCCTGCACACCCCCTACTGGGGATTGAGCCTGCAACCCAGGCATGTTGAACTCAGAATCCTTCAGTCTGCAGGCCGATGCTCTATCCACTGAGCAAAACTGGTGAAGGCAGATATCTGTATTTTTCTGTGTATTTGCAGTTGTATGCTTACCTTACTATGTGATCACAGGAACCATCACAGAAATATCAAAGTGTGGTTCATCAAATCCATTTAAAAGTATTACATTGTGAACTTTAATTGCACTGTGTATGTCACAAATGCCATTTTTTATGATGACACACATTTCTCTTTTATCTTTGTATATTTTATAGGCAACAAAAATGAAGAATACACAGCTAATCTATTAGTTTTCAAATTAAATAAAAACTAAAGAATTAGTATCTTTGATACCATTTTTGGTTCTATTTTTGAAAGAGTTGAAAAATTTACAGGGTTTTTTGTTTTCATGATATGGTTTTAGACTAATATAGATATAAAATATGATTATATGTTAGAGTAGTAAAACATAATTCTGATTATTTTCAATTATTTCATAGCTCTTAGTTCTTCATTTAAAAATATTGAATACATATATATGAAAGTGTAGTGCATAAATATTAATCTGGGTAATCTAAAAAAATAGATTGCTTCAATTGTTTAGCTATTTTCTATTTTTATTTTTATTGTTGATACTGTTACAGACGTCTCCATTTCCCTGTCCCCTTTGCCCATCTCCACACAGCCCTGCTGCTCCCCACCCTCTGTCCTTCACCACACTTTTGTCTGTACCTATGGGCTATGCATATATGTTCTTTGGCTAATCCAGTCACCTTCTTTGCTCCAGTCTCCCCTCCCAGTCCTCTCTGACAGCTTTCAGACTGTTACACGTATCTCTACCTCTGTTTCTATTTTGTTTGTCAGTTTATTTTGTTTATTAGATTCCACATATAAGTAAGGTCATGTGATATGATTCTTTTTCTAATTGGCTTATTTCACTTAGCACAACAATCCCCAGTCTATCCATGCTGTCATAAAAAGGCAAATTTCCTTCTTTTTTATTCCATTGTGTTATGTACCACAACCTTTTATCCACTTACCTATTTTAAATCCCAAGTCTTCATTTTAATTTTTGGACATGCAGTTTGGGTTTCCTTATACACAACAGCCTTTATGTAGGTTAGTGTTGCATTGCATGCTATGAAGCACATTATCTTACCTGAACCTCAGGATAAACTTGAAACATGGGCAATGTAGGTCCCTTCTCTGTTAGTGAGTAAAAGGCCAGAAATATTTATCAATTGGCCCAAGTTCATGAGGCTACTAAAGAGCAGAGAGAAGAACAGAAATGGGCACTGAAAGACTATGTACCCCAGTACTTCAATTTTAATGGTCCTGCCAAATAGCATAAACAGTCAGTTAGCCAATATAGTAGGGATGTAGTTTTTTAACAGTAGTAACAGTGTATATGATATATAGGATACATTTAACAGAACTGTGCTTGTCTATTTGAGGAAAATAGATGGATTTTACTGAAGGGCCTAGAAAAAATATTAAGTGGTGATTGCTGAAGAGGAGGAAGTCAGCTCCTCAGGTTCACCTACAAACTTAACACAATTCTAATCAAGTTCCCAGTGGAACTGGTTTGGAACTTGTCAAATTATTTTGAGGTTTATCTGGAAAAGAAGTTAATGAATAGCCAGAACTTTATTTTTAAAGAAGAGCAATGCCACCTCCAGATTGTAAAATGTACTATTAAAGTATAAAAATCATATGTGGTAGGGTTGTGCCAGACTGGACAGAAAGATCTGAGAAACAGAAAAGAAACACCGAAAAAAGACCTCTATATGGGATTTTAGTATATGAGAGAGATGACATTTCAAACTGGTGAGGAAAGAATGGATAAATGAATAAATCATGGTAGAGCCACTTGGAAACAACCTCACACCTTATACCAAAGTGAATTCCAGATAAGTTAAATATTTAAATGGAAAAACTGAGCTTACAAATCCACTGGAACAAAATATGGTGAATATTTATATACACAGACAGAGGAAGGATTTTCTAAGGCCTAATACCTAAAGAAGAAAGATTTATAAATTTGAGTACATAAATATGTTAAAATTTAGTATGGTCAGTTACCATAATTCAAACTTACAATGTAATTGATAAATATAAGGCTAATAAAATTGGTAACAGGGTCTTATCAATTAATAACAAAAGTATATAAACATGATAATATAAAAATGAGCAAAAAATCTAATGTAAATAACTTACTAAAGGAGAATTGCAAATGGACAAAAAAACAAAAATGTTTACTAGTTTACCAAAATATGTGAATTAAGTCAAGGCAGTGATCTCCCTGTATAGGAAAAATCAATGAATTTTATCAAATATGGGAACAAAAGTTTTTTTTAAACTTTCACATAGCCAGTTCCTTGAATGACTGACACTTTCATAGAACCACGTTCACAATTGCTTTTAAGTTGACTTAAGCTATGACAGCAAATATGGGATTTTTCTTGAGGATCTGTTTTATTTTTTCCTCTTAATACTTGAATTTTGATTAAAATTCAAAATTCAAGTATTAAGTATTTCAGTGTACCCAAGGCTAAGATTATTAAGTACCAGAGGCCAAAAAAAAACACAAAACAAACAAAACAAAATTCTGCATCATATTATGTGATTCTCAGATCTGAATTGTTGATTATTAGTTGCTCTCAGTTTATTTAATGTGAAATAAAAAAAAAACAACCTTAAGAATAAACACACACCATCACACACTAATCCTACCATGTAGTATCATTCACCGATTAGACTATAAACCTGCAGTATAGGCAAGAAATTGTTTCCTTAAATATTTTTGTTAAATTTAAAAATGTATTCTAAAATTCTTAAATACTATTTAAAATTTTTTGTTTAATTTAGTAAGTCTTTTATTTAAGTTGTTTATTTTAAAAGTTGTAATTGGAGTCATAGTCACAGAGTTTTGAGTTCACTAAGAAGAAGTAATCAGTTGGACTACTAATCTTAAAGAAGAGAAAAGAGCTCTCTGATTAGCATACAGATCCCTAGCATATGTATCTTTAGAAAAAGGCAGCACCACCTCAATCCATTTATTTTTTCAGATATCATGAATTCTAATGGACAAATGCTACAATGGATGGAAACTCTTACAATTATAGGGTTATTTTCTTTCAAATAACACATTTTATCTGATTTTTACATTTTCTAAATCCTGCAAAGCCAAACCAAAGTAAGTTTTACCAGGGGGGAAAGTATAAAGATGACCAAAGGAAATATACAAAGAAGAAAGAAGAAATTCCATTTCAATGGGAAAAAAACAAAAAACACCAATATGAAATTATAAGCATTATAATAGAGCTTTATATAGACATAACATGTGGTAATGTTATTCGCCTTTTTTCCTTAATGAACAATGTAAACCCATACACAAAAAAAATCGTGTTTTATAGTTTTGCAAATAGACCTAGAGTTTCAGATGTTTAAAACTAAGCAGTTGTGGATAGATGCTTACCTTACAAATCAACATGAAATATGCACTACTGATTTTGAATTAATTCATGTGTTAGAATGTGAACATTTAACAAAACTTTGAACTAAAGAAGATTATGTGTTTTGAACTTAGATGGATTTAACAGGTATTTTTAAAACTGAAAATGACTTGAAAATATCATTTTTAAAAGTAGCACCTCATTTGCACATTGGTTTGTATTTACAAAACACTTTTATGTCTGTGGAACACTCTTTTAATTTTTATTTCACATATGAATAATAAGGAATGGAAATGTCAGTGGATCACCAAAGGTTGCATATATCTACTATGGGTAATATTATACCTAATATTGTAGGAATTTTCCAAAATATTTGTTTTAGAATGTTGGGATAATTTTAGTTTTAATGAAGATAGAAATGTTAACTCATTGTACTTTAGCATGTTTAATTTTAGTATTTACATTTTTAAAAGGTTCTAAAAATCCTGGTATTCTGATTGAGTGTGGAAATAATTGGCAAGAAAAATTATAATTTATCACATTAGACTTTAATAGGAGTCTCCATTTGGCATTTTTGATGGAATGTGTTAATGAGAGAAAGAGTAGGCAATATTGTACACTGCTAATAATTGAAAATATATTCCCCAAAGGACATGAAAAATGATCAATTAATTTTTAAAACCTACCACTTATAGTCCACAGCCATTAAATATTAAATTACAATGACTGACTTTGGTTTTAAAGAGAACAGTTTATATATATATATATATATATATATATATATATATATATATATATATATATATATTTAAAAAACCCTCTCACCCTACAAAATTTTATTACAAAGCCCAGGGCTATTAAAAAAACCTAGGGCTATTAAAAATATTAAAGTGCATTCTTAGCTGCTTGTATTACATTTTTGGAATACCACCTACTATCCCACAACACTTATAATCCTTTCCCATTCAGATACACTCTGTTGCACCTGACCCCTCTTTAAGAAGTTCAAAAAAATCCCTATCGTGGGCCAACATAATACTCCCAGGGTCCAAGTTTATATTGAATTCTAGACTGTTAGAGTGAATGTGTTTTGTTCTTTTTTTCTGCTTAACAAAGCCTTTATTCTTATAGGTGCTCACTTTCTCCAATGGGCTTCATGTATGGCCTCATAAGTCCAGAAAGGCTTCCTTCCTTCCTTCCTTCCTACCTTCCTTCCTCCCTCCCTCCCTCCCTCCCTCCCTCCCTCCCTCCCTCCCTCCCTCCCTCCCTCCCTCCCTTCCTTCCTTCCTTCCTTCCTTCCTTCCTTCCTTCCTTCCTTCCTTCCTTCCTTCCTCTTTCTTTCTTTCTTTTGCCATTGAGAAAGTCTTACGTATAAAATCAACTTTTATCCCTAATGTTGCAGAGCTTTAATTACATCCAGGTGACCCATAATGACATTTCTGTCAACAACTGACCACATATAGGAATCTGATCCCATATTATCATAATGGAGCTGAAAAGTTTCTATCTTCTAATAATATCGTAGCTGTATAATGCCCTAGCACAACACATTTCTCACGTGTTTGTGGTGATGCAGGTGTAGATAAACCTACCGTGCTGCTAGCCTTATAAAAGTACAGCACATACAATTTTGTGTAGTGCATAATACGAATAAAAACTCAAGAAGGGCCTGCAGCATACATGGAGAACCTTCTAATGACTTGGATTGAGGACCAGACAGACATAGAAGTGTATCCATCCCAGCAGCATGACTATCACAGGCCAAGCAAAGTGTGTTTGCGATGTTCAAAGAAAAGGCTGGAGCTGATTACAATGTTGAATTTACTACAAGCTCTGGGTGGCTTAAATGATTCAAGAATCACTATTCATTCCATAATGTGAAAGTGAATGGTGAGTTTTGATGTGAAAGCAGCTAAAGAAACTCTAGATAAGCCAACTGAGGATGAAAATTACGTGCCAGAGCAACTGTTCAATATGGATGAAACCTCCTTATTCTGGAAACAAATGGCTGAAAGGTCTTTCATCCAAAAGGAGGCCAAGTCAATACCAGATTTCAAGGCTTTTAAGGACAGGATAACAGGCTTGCTTGGGACCAGTATTACAGGCTACACATTGAAACCAGTTGTGATCTGCCACGGTGAAAATCCCAGGGCCTTCAAGAACATCAGTAAGCACACACTGCTGATGAGATACAGGAGCAATCAGAGGTCATGGGTGACCTAGCTCCTCTCCCAACATGTCCTCCTGAATTGCTAGTAAAATGGAGAAGTACTGTTGGAGAATAACATACCTTTCAAGATTTTGCTTATTGTTAATACTTCAAGACAGCCTCCTTTTATTGATGATTTTCATTCCAATATCAAAGTTGTGTTTCGCCCTCTAAATATTATCTTTTTGATCCAACCAATAGATCAAGATAGTAGTAGCTTTTAAGGACTACTACCTGAGGAGGAACTTTGCTCACACAATTGTTATTACTGAGAAAGACACTGAGAAGATGCTGAATGCAATTCCGGAGGGATTAAAGTATCTATAATTGCATCAAAAACCTTGCTCAGGCTTAGGGTGATATCATCAACGAGCGTATGAAGGGCATCTGGAAGAAGACACTCAAGTGGCTTGTCCTTGACTTCAAAAGATTCACCAAGGATGAGGAGGTTGCAAAAATGAACAAGGTTGCAGTTGAAATGGCAAACAACCTTTTTGTTGTTGTTGTTAATCCTTACCCGAGGATATTTTCCATTGATTTTTAGAGAGAGTAGAAGGGAGGGGGAGAACAGAGAGAAAAATCAATGTAAGAGAGACACATACTGTGATTGGTTGCCTCCTGCACATGCCCTGAGTAGGGCTGGGGATTGAGCTGCAACCTTGGTACATGCACGTGACCAGAATTAAACCCGGGATCCTTCAGTCTGAGGGGCAACTATCCACTGAGCCAAACTGGCTAGGGCTGGCAAACAACTTTTTAACCTGGGTGTGGATGAAGATGACATTGAAGATCTCCTAGAGGTGATTCCTGAGGAAATGACTAATGAGGAATGTTTGCAATTGGAACAGGAATGCATAGCTGAAGAAGAGGCAAGAGAAAAGGAAACTGCAGGAGATGAAAAACAAGAACCCCCAAAAGAATTCACAGTGAAGGGTTTAGCAGAAATTTTTTCAGATCTCATTAAGCTCCTTAAAATGTTTGAAAACATGGACCCCAACACTGAAAGCTTTTCATTAATAGAGAGGAATGTTCATAGTGTATTATCTCTTACAAGCAAATCTATGATGGCAAAAAAGAAGCAAACCACCACAAACATACCTGTGAAAAGTATGACAACTCCATAAGAAGAGCCTGAGGCAGGTCCTTCAAGAGGTATTCTAGAAGCAGGTATTATTAATGCAGGGGATGACAGCTCCATGGGTATTATTGTCCCTGCAGCCCTTCCAGTGGGAAAAGATGAGAAGGGGAAGACAGTGATGTTAATGAGATCCTGACCCTTTGTAGACCTAGTCTAGTGTGTATATTTGTGTCTGAGTTTTTAACAAATAACTATAAAAAGTAAAATTTAAATTGAAAAAAAAACTTATAGAATACAGATATAAAGAAAATATTTTTGTATAGCTATACAATGTGTTGTTTTTAAGCCAAGTGTTACCACAAAACAGTTAAAACATTAGAATATCAAAAAAGCTTATCAAGTAAAAGATTATTAAGGAAATTTACATTAAATAGTACTGACTGATAATTTTAGAAACACTGTGCTAAATTAAGAATGATGTTTCTTTGGTTTGCAATAATTGAAAGTCATCATTGGACAAGGTTTTGGGGGCCTGCTTCATCTCTCAACTCCTTAGACTATATAAATATATTACTTTATTTCTGCTGACTCAATTCCTTATGTTACCAGTTTTTACAACTGTATAGTGTTGTTATATATAACAGCAATACTGAGAGCTGCAGTTTTAATTTTATGAACTTGCTATTTTGGTAGACCTATTTTCTGTGATTTGATGTAGACTCCTGCCCAGAAATATAGAATGATTCTTTAATTCAGCAATGCAGTTATCTAGTATTTATTAATAATTGCAAAGGTAAGATTTCCACAAAATTATTGAAGTTGACCATTGTTCATTCTAAGAGCATTCAGTATTTAGCTTATCCTCAATGCTGATGCACATATATTATTTTTGTTTCATGGCCTAACTAGAATTATTAAGTTTTCCCTAGGTCTGACAAAGTAAAGTCTGGTGCAAAATAGCATTGGATGGGGAAATTGTGTGGTACTGGGAATCATACATATGCATTTTAACACATACATGCACTCAAATGTTAAGGCCTTCTGAACATCAGTCAATAAAAGGAAAAAGTTTATGCAGTAGCAGAAAGATAGTCACCGAGGTAATGTGACTAGATAGGTGCTAAATCACATTAGCTCTTCAAATACTTTCTAATTATTTTCACTCTCCTCTTGTGTAAAGCTCATCTTTTCAAAGTGGGCATGAACTTTGCTGGTAGCACAAGGTATGGCAGATAGAGCAGGAGAAGCACAAGGAACTGTGACACATCTAGTGTCAATTTTATAAAAGAGTTGATAGTTTAAATTTTAGCCATGGAATGTTACAAAACAGAATTTATTACAATCTTGTGCCTTGAAAGAAGTTTTCTGACCTTGGCTGTCACTCCAGAAGACCTCTCTCAACCTCATTAGTGGCACATTGGTGACCAGTTTTTCTAGCAAGTGTCTGAATTCTCTATTCACAATAGCTGGTGTGGCTGCCATATACTGTGTGTGTGTGTGTGTGTGTGTGTGTGTGTGTGTATATATATATATATATATATATATATATATATATATATATATTTAAATTTTAATTGATTTTAGAGAGAGAGAGAGGAATGGGGAGAGACTGATTTGTTGTTCCACTTTTTATTCATTTATTGGTTGGTTCCTATATGTGCCCTGACAAGGGTTCAAACCTGCAACCTTGGTGTATCAGGATGATGCTCTTAACCAACTGAGCTTCCCAGCCAGGGCTGGCTGTCATATTTTGATTTAAGGAGACTCCTTGTCTTAAAAGAATTACCTTTGCCTTTCATTTAAACCCAAATGCTTAGAATATTTATAATCTAATTTAGTTTTCCACTAATGTTATTAAAAATGCACATATGCTATTAGGAAAAGATGATCAATTACACTGCTATTTATTGTCACAATAACATACTTTCAGCAGATAAACAACTATGTAAGTTTTTAAGGAAAATAAAAAGTGAAATATCTATTTAGGCAAAGTAATAAGGCAGTAATTATATGGAAAACCCTGATTCTCTCCCCTTCACAAGCACAAATATATGTATACTGTTAATGGAGGTAGTCATATGACACTGAATAACAATGGGTTTTATAAAAATATTAATAATCTTATGAAATGTATGCAGTAGAAATTATAACTAATTGTTCAGCTTAGAAGGTGATTGACTAATTGGTAGCTACCCCTTGATCCAATCTGAAGTGTATCATAAGTAGATTTGTTCAAGACTATTCAACTAGATAAGTTGTGCAGCTGGGTATAGGTCTTTGTAGCCTGACACACAATTCAGGCTCCTCCTCTATGGCCCTAAGGCCCCTCTCTAGCCTAGCATAGTGCCTAGACCTAGAAACAACTTCAATATTTTCTTACACCTCTGTCTACTCTTACTACATTTTGTTAATCTACAAGATTGAAATAATGTTGGCCAAAAAGATTTATACATGAAATCATTCCACTACTGTCCTACTTCATAGTAAGTGGAACA
This sequence comes from Corynorhinus townsendii, assembly GCA_026230045.1. Classification (NCBI taxonomy): domain Eukaryota; kingdom Metazoa; phylum Chordata; class Mammalia; order Chiroptera; family Vespertilionidae; genus Corynorhinus; species Corynorhinus townsendii. The sequence continues at coordinate 129,746,477 of JAPDVU010000006.1, forward strand.
TGGTCAACCAGTTCAAATAATCAAAAAGATTTACTGCTACACATCACAGCATGCAGTAATGCTTTTGCACTCTGAGTTTTCCTTGTTTTTATCTGAGTTCTCTGCTTGTATTGAGTCCATTTTATTATCATTAGCGGTACTCTCAATCTTTTGGCAACATTTTGGTAACTTCAGGGAGTGCAGCCAACCAGAGAAGAGAGGAAAGGCAGAAACAGAAGTTGGTGGGGAGACTTGAGGAAGAGAAACCAGGAGTTCAGCCAACCAGTCAGCCAGGGGGACTCAGCTAGTTCCAGGAGGTCAAGCATCAGTCAGCCAATATTTGATAAACAAATGAACTCAGCTACTGAGCTTCAGTCCGCCTCATTCTACTCAGTTCTGTCTTGGGAGAGAGCTGACCTGTCTCTTCCTTAAATTCCAGAGGGCCTTCCAACTATAATCACTATGTTCTTGAGCCAGATTCTGAAGAGAATTACATGTGGCAAAAAATTATGTTCTTTTCATCTGTATGGGAAAGATAAAAATATGAAACAAAATTTAAAGACATTATACTATTTGCCAAACATCCATATCGATAATGGTGTAATCATAATCTAAGTCTCATAGGACAAAATATATGGCTGAAGTTTTCATTATTTTCATTTATTATTTTTAATGTTCTTTATTTTATTTATCTGTATTTTGACATAGTTTAAAATCTGCATTTGATTTGCCAGGCAGTACAATAAACTTCTAGATTCCTCTCCCAAAGTAATATCTTATTCTAGAGCCTTTTATTTATACAATACTGCATTTGTTCTCTCTCTCATTTACTCTCTTCCTTCAAAACAAATTTCTCCTACCTTGCCATCAGACCATTCTCCCCACCAAGAAATCAACATGATATAGCATTATATTTAATATTTCCCCAGCTGCTCCTGCAGGGTCTCTTTTTCCTTTCTTGTCTAGGATCCTACTCAGAAATACATGCTGCACTTAGTTGTCAGGTCTCAGCAAGATTCTTTAAACTACTCCTCAATCTTTCTTTGCCTCTGATGTCCTTGAGAGTCTTGAAGAATGAATTCATTTCATTCTATAGGTAGCCTCCACCTGTGTCTATCCAATGTTTCCTAAAAACCAACCTTAGGCTGAGCTTCCTTGTGGGAAATCCCACAAATGATGCATGGCTCTTAGTGTATCCCATCTGGAGGTGTGTGATGTCAGCCTGTCCCACTACTTGTGATATTAACTTTTATTACCTAATCTAGCTGCCATCTGTCCCTTTTCTCCAGTATAAAATCACCATTTCCCCTTTTGTATCTCATATTTTAGAAGGTGATATTCCAATATTTTCAAATATCCTGTACCTCATTAAACTTTCACCCACAGGCTACAGTGCCCATTGATGACCCTTATGCATATCAACTAATAGTACAATGGTTACCAATTGATGAATCTGTATTTTGTTCATTCTTTCTACATTGATAATTAGCATTCCACTGTTTCTCATATTCTATGATTGATATGCTTGTTTTAAAGTAGGGCTTGATAATATGATTTCAAATTTTTTTAAATCAATGATTAAAAGGAACAGTTATATTTTAAACTTCAAGTAATCAACACACTTATTTCACATTCTAGAGAAGATTCCTGAGAAGGAAATAAAATAAAAAACAATACTTACTTACTTTCAGTTTATGAAAGTATCTGCATGATACAATGATTTTCAAAAGCAACCAAATAAGAAAACAAAACAAGAGAAAACTCCAGTGTTCAATGAGTGAATTATGGACATTGGCAATGTTCATACTAAATAAAAAGTTATGAGTTGTAGATCATGCTGATCATATCAATATAGGACACATTTTGGTGGGAAATCAAATGAAATATATGTACTTTAACATCACAGATGTAATAACATATATACTTACATTTTTGAAATTAGGCGCTTATCATTGACAGAGATAAACTCAATGGCTCTACTATAAAATAAATAAAATCTATATAATATTTTCCTTTTTCATAGATCTTTCACTAAAAATACTATTGTTTGTTTGATATGACCTACCATTTAATATTTATATAATGTGTATTCATACACAGACATGCCATTTAATATTTATATAGTGCAATTTCAAGGTATTAAAAGTAAAATCTTAGATCTGTCACTCTAACAGATGTAGTTCTCATTATTCTTATTTTTTATCTCACCTGGATAATCCATGTCTGATTTTTTCCTCTTTCTTCCTATGTGTGTCTCTCCCTACACTTTTTCTTTTTCTTTTGGATAAGCATGGGTTTAAAGGAGAAACATCCTGATTAAAATCATTTATTAGTATGAAATCTGCTTATAGATGTAAATCCAGATATAAATTTAGATATGAATCGATAAAGACATATAATAGACACAATGCCTAGGCACATTTACCTCAAATGTATTGATAATTATATAATTCTTTGTGATCTGGAAAAATCTTATATAGCTTATCTGGATGTAGTAACAATGGAAAAAGAAGTCACCACCAATGTAAAGCTTGGTAATGCCAAGGCCAGTGGCCGGCAAACCGCGGCTCGCGAGCCGCGGTTTGCCGCTCTGTTGACTAATGAGTTTGCCGACCACTGACCTAGACTCTCGATTCCAACAATTACAGGCTGTTATTGTTCCTTGTGATTAAGCCCCTATCCCAGTGGTCGGCAAACTCATTAGTCAACAGAGCAGCAAACCGCGGTTCGGGAGCCGCAGTTTGCCCACCACTGGCCTAGGCCCATGAGATAGGGAAGACAAGTAGAGGACATTCAATATTATGTGAAATGGTACTTTGCTACCTGAGCCTTTTGGTAAGAGATTATCAGAGTTGCTAGGAGAATTGGATAGGGCCTAAACTCCTGGAAATTAATTAGCTTCTATTTTTACTTTATCTCCATCATTTTTATCCATGCACTTAATTTTTCTGCAAATGAAGAAGTCTTTTTTGTGTGTGTGTTATCACAAGAAGACCTAGCAATTCTTGGCTATCATTTTTGGATTTCTTCTCTTGTGAAATTTTGTCTTTAGCTAATCTTCAGTTTTATCATCCTTGCCTAATTTCTATTTCCCTTCTTTCAATTCCTTTGTAGGCAGGTGTGCACACACGTATCACAATCCACATTTACCACCATCATTACCATTAACAATAGCAACAACAAAACACATGAGTTTTAAGAAGTATTTCCAAACAATGTATAGGGAGATATATTGGGTAATAAATAAAAATATTGTCATTTTTTCTATTTAATCCATCAACAGCTTGGGTTTACTTAAACTTCTAAAGCTTTATTTCCTTACCCATAAAATGGTGAAATTTGTCCTTTTTTTCCTTCTTATCAGAAGGTTGTTGTGTGGACCAAATAATGTAGTGGGAAACATTTTGAAAATTGCCCAGTATTACAGAAAACTAATTATTATCATTGTTATTATTATAAGAAAAATAACTTTCCTTTATGCATTCTAGGTCCATATGTGATTGAGTGGGTACTAGTTTGCCTAATTTGAAAACAAGACCAAAAATTTTTATTTCAATTCCCAATGCCTTCTACTCTGTTGTCATTTAAATGTAAAGTTTTAAAATTTATTTAAAAATGCTTTAAAATAAAAGATGTACTTTATAACATAAGTTTTAGAAACTTTGAGATTAAATAAAATAATAATTATTTAGCTAAAGGTCACAATTTATACAAATAGTTTTAATTTTTTATTTTACATATATTTATAACAGAAAATGTGCAGTTGTAAGCAATAGCAATTTCATTTCAGATAATATTAATTTCTATTTTATTTTAAGAGTGAATTTTTAGATGAGGAGTCCTCAGAAAGCTTGCTATTGTTATTCTTGCTGAATCATTTGAAAGTGATTTTCAGGTAGCATGACATTTTGCTCCACATATTTATTTAAGCCTGCATATCCTAAGATGAAGAACATTCTCCTACATAACTACAGCATTGCTCTAATTATGAATATTAATTCATTGTTTAACATTTATTCAGTGATGTAGTTTAAAATATAGTCCATGCTACAGTTTCTACTTTTTTTTAAAAAAGTCCAATCTGTGATGTAATCAATGTCAGTACATTGTCTTAGTTTTTCAGGTTGGTAGTTTCCTTTAGTATGGAACCGTCATCCACCTTTTTATGACTTTTGTGACCTTGTAATTTTTAAAAACTTAGATGCCTTATAAAAAGTCTTATATTTTGGACTTGATGAATTGTATCCTAATGATTAGATTCAGATTAAAGAGTTTTGTCAAAAATTTGCAAATGTGATTCTGAATACTTTCTATTCCATCACATGAGTGTAAGTTTATTCCATTTTTTGGTGCTGCTAAGTTTGATTATTTGGTTAAGATTGTGCTTGTCAACTATTTCCACTGTAGAAGTAACTCATTAAGTAATCCATAAAATGATATATTGAAAATGTGTTCTTTCCCCAACATACTTTCATCCAATTGCATTAATAAGCTTTGATGATCTTGAGTAAAGTCATTCTTACCATGTAACTGTCATTTAATGGATTAATGGGTTTAAAAACTATGTTATGATATGTTATTTTCAAGATTCTTTTCTATTGCTAAAGAATGTTTTATATTTGGCAGGGAGTTATACAGTATAGATAAATATATATCCCCATTTTGAAGATATACTTGCTATTTTAATAAGAAAACTTGGTATTTCTTGCATTTGTCTTGTATTAAGGGTTCTGGTATGTATGCAAAGATATCTTACTGTGGATTTAATGTTAATTTCTCTGAAGGGTAATGAAATTGAGCACATTTTAATATAAATATGTAAAATTGTATATTGTATTTGGTGAAGTGTCTATTCAAGTACTCTACATTATTCTATTGTTTTGTTTTTTTCACGGATTTGTGGGAATTTTTTATGCATCTGAGTGCAAATCTTTTGTCTGATATATGCATTGCAGCTATCTTCTTTCATTCTTTGGTTTGGCTTTTAAAAAAATCTCTTAATGATGTTTTTAGATAAATAAAATTTTCTAAATGCCAAGTGTTAGCTGAACATAGAGCAAACAGAACTCTCTAACATTGCTGGTGACAGTGTAAGTTTATATAACCATTTTGTAAATTTAGGTACTATTTACCAAAGAAAAGATGTAAATATTCTGTGATATATCATTCTAATCCTAGGTATAAACTCAAGATAAATGAATACATATTTTTACCAAAGGGCACATGAAAACTGTTTGAAATGGTCCCAAGTATCAGCCTCACTTATCTGAGCTTTCCCTTTTTTTTTTTCTTTTCTTACAATCATGGCCTCTCAAATCGCATTAGTAGTTGTCCAAAATTCCCAAACAGATTTCAAATATTTTCCAGCTTTTCTAGTTACTCTTGGCAGAGAATTGGTCTGCAACACAATACTCGACCATTATCAGAAGCAGAAATCTTAAAGTGATATCACATATGCTATTTCCCATATCTAGTGCTATGTTGTTTAATGGAATCATTAATTTAGAGTCAGAAATAAAGCAGCTTTCATTGTTGTAAATATAGATATGAATGCAGAATTGCTGAATTCTGATTTAACCACACATGCCTTTTGTATAACATCTGCACTAATAAAAACTAGGTGGTCAGGATTTTCAGCTTTCTGAAGGATTCCAAATGTACTCCTATCCAGTCTGATTCTCTCAGTGTTCACTTGATGGTGGGTCTGAGGTCCCTGAGTGTGTTCCTGCTGTCTTGTGCTTGCCATTCCAGCAGCCCTGTGCTCTGCCACAAATGCAGTAGCTGTGGCCTCATTGTTCTGTGTGCAGCTATGTTGTTGACCAATTTCTTCATGTGACATCAAAAGGGTCATTCAAATATGTTATTCTCAGAATACTGATGTCAATTAGTACACATAACAAGTAACAAATATTACATTTAATACCCAAAATATTCAGCAGTTGAACATACTAGATTGAAATCCCTCTCAGAGAAATATACATAAGTATTCTTTTCTTAAAACGGAACCTTTTTGTCTTTTCAGATTTAGAAAAATAAGGTTCTTACATTTTCCAAGGTTTTATAATCTCCTGATTCACTTTGAGAAAAAGTTTGGGATTCCCTAGTGTACCTTTTAAATTTTAAAATACTGACGTCAATGAAGAGGATTGGACCATGTAGAGAAAAGCCAACATCAAATACTGCCGAGACGAGCCTTGCCAAAAGATGGTCTGGATGACCGCATATGGGGCTTTGCCATCACTAACACCTAAGACTTGAGGGACTTTTAGATTAAGTGCATTGGAGCAGAGACATAAGCTGTCCTCATTGGAAAATTCTGAGTCAGGTGAGGAATAAGGTCACACAGCTACTTAATCAAGCAGTGCTTCACAAAGGAAAGGAGGGGAGTCTCATTGTAGGCCAACAATGATATAAAATTAAAGGCTGATTATTATGTACCTCTAGGAAGACCAGTTACATTAAAACTTAGGTACAAATAGATTCATCAACTTCTCCATTCTTCTCTTTGATACAATACTAAGAGTATTAAAATGCAGTTGTTACTCAGTTGGCAAAACTGGGGAAACATGAATTCTCAGATATGGCTGGTTGAAGAGTACAATTGTACAATCCAACAAATTGCACGTGGACAATGAAGTCATTTTCCCTTCGAACATCTGGGACATTATGTGAAATGAAACAATGCTAATGACCATTGGCTCTGCTTTGAAGCTGGAGTGGACTGAATAATTTTATCTTCTGCATGAAAAATGGGGTAAGGTTAGGAGCTGAAAGTCTGATGGGTGCTTGGGACTCTCACAGTGAAGTACAATTGCATGCTTTTTGTAGTAGTCGTTCTTTCCCAACCGTACAAAACAATTGCATGGAAATCCTTTTCTTGTGGCTTTTGTTTATATATGCTAACTGAAAGGCTCATGGAAAAAACTGGTTTTCATTAACTTGTAAAAACATAACACTATATTTTATACAGTTGAATTTTTGGACTTTAATTATGTGTTATAAGAGTTTATTGTACTTAAAAATGAAAGATTATATATATATATATATATATATATATACACACACACACACACACATATATATATATATAGTGTCCCCCAAAATATATACACACATTTTGAGTAATTATAAAAGCAGTGTTTGTTAAATACATTTCATTTTCAAAATTGAGCTATCAGCTGTTAAAATGTATATGCAGTTTTTGGGACTCTCTCTCTCTCTTTATATATATATATATTTGAACAATTTTATCTTGGAATTTAATTGATAGATATTATTATCCCCTCTAAAAATCACAATCATAAAAAGTTATTCTTTTAAACTTTATTAATAATAGAAAAATATTAGAAGAAGTACAAATGCCCTGCAATAGTTCATTGATTAAATGCTTTGGTATATATATATATATATATATATCTATAAAAAGGGAGATTTTTAGGTATTGAGAAGTAACTATGTTAAAATGTTTATAACATGATTTCTTATGCATATTAAGCATTCTGTATGTGTATCTCTTAGGTATTTATAGAGAAACTTCGGAAGGAGATTTAGAAGCTCCCATGGAGGTGAGGATAAGAGTCAGGTGACATGGGATGAGAGGGAGGCTTTGCATAGTTCTTATATTTTCTTTTTGATTTATGCAAATATAACACTTATTCCAAAAATAACACTTAAAATGCAGTCACATAGATAAGACCAACTGTAATTTGTGAATGAGAAATCTAACAGCAATACTTAGATGCATTCTGAGTTGCATCAAAGTATTACACTTATATTTCACTCTTTCTTAAAAGTTGGTAAATTTGATTGATTATCTATCTTGTCTTAAAAATATATTTACATATCAAAAATCACAATGCTGACAGACTCCCATACCTTACAAAGATCAAGTTCTCTGCTTTTCCTTTACAAGGACATGCATGGTTAGATACTGTCCTTTTCAATAGTCTGTTCTTAATGGAGGACCAGATGACATATTGGAGGACCGCAGGCCACATTTTCTGCATCAATTAATAAAAACAAAGATAGCAATGACCCTTCAAATTACATTTCTGTAGTCAAGGAGGAGCTCTCTGTTAGGTTCTGTCCATTCTTTTTCCAAGTTTCCTAATGTGATTAGCTTATTTGTTTGTTTTAAACTTTTTAAAATTGATGTATACAATATCCTATTAGTTTCATGATTTGGTATTTACATATGTTAGGAAGGTAATCCTCATTATAAGTCTAGTTACCATATGTCATGTAATGTACAGCACAGGGAATATAGTCAATAATAGTGTAATAACTTTGTATTTTGACAGATGATTAGCTAATTTAAAAATGTTGGCCTATTTTCTTATCCCTGTAATCCATGAATGGTGATGTGGTAATTTATATTACACATATATAGATATGTATGCAAACTTTGTTTACATGGATATATTTTTCATACTGACTATCATAATATAAGGCTTTGCATTTTGTGTAATGGCATTTAAATGGACATTATTCCTGCCACAATAGCCTACTTTGGGAGGTTTACATATATTACGGTCTTTCCTTAAAACATACTTACATCCCTCTCTTAGAATTATCCTTAAATTCAAGTAGCTTTCAGCTATTTCCAAAAGTCAAACCCACCCTCAAATGATGGAATTTTGATAATCCAATCAAGATTAGTTTAATATTGAACTACTTATTTAGGTGTCCATCCTAAAAATTACTTTGAGCAATGACATCTTATTGAAATAAAGGCAAAAATCGCTCAAGATGGGCCTTCATTTGATGTGTAACTTTTATTACTCAGGGTTCAATCATAATAGCAGAAAACACCTTTGTATTTCAAGAAGGAAGAGAGGTAATACAGGGCTTAGGGGCTTCTAAAGCTGATGGGAGGGCGGGAGAATCAAAGTTAAAGAAAGACAAAGGTAGCTCTTGGAGCTGCTCAGCTTCCAGGCACTCAGGTAGGCCATAGTCTGGCCCAGTCTGTTCCTGGAGGTAGCAGCTGTTGTTCCCCACAGCTGTCTGAAGGAAGTCAGGGGTAGGTGATTTTTTTGGGGAGTACACAGAGGCCACTGAATAGTCCCAGGTGTGCGGAATGCCATGAGAATGCCAACTGTCTGCAGGCAGAAAGGAGGAAGTAATAGCTTTGGCTTCCATTACCCTTTCAAAATCTTACATTTTTCTCACTGGCCAAACCTAAATCAAAAATCTTCCAGCAAGTGCTGCCTGGGAAGCATGTATCCTAGGTGTAGAGGCCAGCCATACAGGGTGGAGCAAGGCAGACAGTGGGTAATTCTAAATAACAGACAAGCTGGCAAGCTTCAGTATGTGAATTAAAATTAAATCATTACACTGTGACCAAAGCTGATAGTCCCATGCTGAGAAGAAACAGCACACTGAACAAATTTATCCAATGTGTGTAATTCTTTGGAGTTTCACAAGATACTTGACTGTATTCACCAGATATTTTAAAACAAAAGATGTTTTAAAAGGACTCAGTGAAGACTGATTTATTTCAAAAATTAATGCAATGTGTATTTGAATTTACCTCAGGGATTGAAGCTATTATTATTGCCTATTGGAATTAAAACTTTAATAAAATAACTCTTTGCTCTCATCAGAATTTCTAATCAGCCACTAAGAATTCTCTGAAAAGTATTCTGTCTTTTAACTGGTTGTTTGTTTACTAGAAATCAGAATAACTTCTGAATATTGCAAATACAATATGTTCTTCATTTTGCTTTCTCTTAGGTTATGACACAAGTTTTATATCCTCTGTTCTCTTAATCTGCTATTGAAAGTAATTCTGCATATTTTATTAGAATGTTATCCTTAATTTCCATGGTTTCAACAAAATCTTCATATTACTTCATATTATCAAAAGATAAAACAAAACAAAAAGGCAGAGTTCTCTTCCAGGGGAAGCTCTGCTTGTGTAAAACTACAGCCTAGTGGACCTCAAGGGGAAGTGAAGGGGGTTGGTGGGGAGAACAAAGGAAGATCTGAAAAAAAAAAAAAAGGCTTATTCCTCATAAGATTTTTCCAATGCTCATTGCTCAGTTTTTCATACTGCTGTTTCATCTTACCTCCCAGGATGTCTGCCCATTGAAGTATGGAAATAAGCAGGACCCAGATAGAGGTATAAAAGTTGATAATTTAAAAAGGTGTGACTAAAAATGAAAATTTCTTCCAACCTAAAACCTTTGCCTGATCCCATAATTCCGCGTTGGTTTCGCTTGGTAGGCATGAAAAGTACTTCTGCCCATGGAGACGTTACCAGAAGTCTATATTAGATGCATATAATACACAAAAGATACTGCTAACTGTACTCTTCAAGAACGGGAACAGGGGAGTCCCAAGAGAGGTGCCATCTCAGTGTTATTACATAGGACCAGGTCACATTGGAATGTAGAGAAGTGAAGCCCATTTGTAACTGAAAGGTCAGACTCTGTCGAAGGGAGGAAAATAAACTCATATAAGCACATAAAACAGGAGATGGGTGTTTTTAACTTTTTAGCACTTAAGGCAAAAGTTTCTTTGCATTTAAAAAAATGATATGATATCATCTTTGGAGTATAAGAATGTATGACTCATGTGTCCTAACCTTAATAATATATAGATATTAACTTTACAATAACTGTAATTTCCTTTTAACTTGGTTGCAGGAACCAATAGTTAAATATTGAAATCATTTTATCGATATAGCTGTCTTTCCTAGTGCCATAGTCAACATCCCCAGTTTCATTTTGCTTTGTCCCACAGGAAAAAAAAATGGCAAAATATACAGAAAATTGTTTGATTGTGTTTTGAACACAGAAATAAATGAAGTTTTCACTTTGAATTTTGGCCAGTCTAATGAGTGGAATTATCTGTTCCCCTCATTTTCATCTTGAGAATCTATGGTTACTTATATTTTTATGAAAAAATGTTCAGAAAATATCAGCCCCAATCAGCACAATGTAGAGGAGGGATATGTACCAGATACAATAACATCTGTAGTATTTTCAAAAAGAATAGGGGGATAAATGAGATTTCTGAGTGGATTAACTTTACACAATAAAACTGAAGTTTATAATTTCATAGCACATTTTTGTTTGAAAGGGAAAGCAAAATCTGTCTGTAAAAGATAATACTTTAATCTTATTAGCATATTACTCTTATTTCCAGCTGACTCAGGTAAAATATTTTAAACACTTAATGTAAGGCTATCATTTGCACTGCTTTCTTTTTAAAATTGTTTTGGCTATTCTGTGTATATTTGCATATGAATTTTAGAATCAGCCTATTCATTTATGAATAAAAGGCAGTTGGAATTTTGATATGGATTTCTTGGAATCTGCAAATCCTGCAATTTGGGGAATATTGCTATCTTAACAATGTTAAGTCTTCCAATCTATGAATATGGAAGTTCTTTCTACTTATTTAGACTATCCTTAATTGCTTCTAGGAATGTTTTGTAGTTTTAGGGCACAAATCTTGTACTTCTGAGGTTAAGTTTATTTCCAAGTATTTTATTATTTTTGAGACTTCTTTAAACATTTATTGGAACAACAAAAAAATCTCCCATTCATTTCCAAGGAACTCTGAAGTGTTTGGGCACACCATCACCCCTCACCAAGGTAGTTTAAAATTGTGCTTTCACTTCCTGCTTCTTTAGCGTCTCAAGGTTATCACGAGATGACAATCTAGGGCCTTTTCAGGTCTTTCCTGAGCATGTGCACAGCCATGAGCATGTACAGAAACTTCTAGATTCACAGGAAAATGTGGAAACCATTCAAAGCCCTCTAGGACATCTCATTCCCCAGCCTTCCTTCCCAAGCTTTGCATTTAGGCTGCTTGCCTGTTACCTACCATGTCAGGCAGTAGCACAGGTAGATGTTTTGGACAGATGCTCTTGAAAGGAACAGCAGGCTTTAGGAATCAGCCAGCCATTTTTAATAGGTAAAATAAAGATAAGACTTTTCTGTTGTTCTTCTAGGGAGCAATCAGACAGGTCAGAACTCGTAATTTTTGTGTGAATGAGGTGCATTCTGCTCCCTCTGGTTACTGGGAATGCAAGCTGTGACTTTTACTGATGCCACCACTGGAGAGTGGGCGATGGGCTCAGGGTAAGCTACAGAACCACAAAGTTCACTGTTCTAGCCAAAAATCAACTGGGGATTGTCTTTCTTTTTCTTTCTCTCTTTTCTTTTCCTTTTTAATACATGTTCCCTGGGTTGCTTCAAGCCTTTGTTAATTTTGAGTTATGAAAAAATGTAATTCTGACTATTTTTGCTCATGTTTAAAAAATTGCTTTATGGAGGGGCAGAATTTTCAATTTCTTATTAGGTCTGCAGATTTTCATTGAGAAAATACTGGTATTTACCCTTTTTATTGATCAAAAACTTATAGTCCTATTCTCCTAATTTTTGTTAATTGATGAAAACGTTGTTTTTGACAATCCATTGTATTACTAACTATTTCAATAAGATTTATAAATGTGTTTCTTCAACCTCAATTTATCCACCAAACATTAATTGAATGCATACAATATGTGATGCACATGTCTTACCAGACACAGGATATACAATTAAGTAACTCAAAGTCTACTGGGGCAAACAGGAACCTAAATACTAAGATCATTTATACACTTTTTTTGCCATTAAATATTGACATCACATTTTTCTAATCTGAATAAATTTACCCATTAACTAAGTCATTAAAAATAAAATAACAAGGTTAATTTAGCACCTGGGTATTTCTGATGGTTAAAGCATAGTCCCACTAGGGTACAGAACAAGCATTCTTATAACCAGACATTCTCCATGAGTTTGTTTAACTTGGACCAAGGACCTCCTTGCCTGAATGACATGCTTCATTCCAACTTTTAAACTGTCGACTGAGTTAAGATGTGTTGATGAATATTAATTTCTTTTACTAAAAGCTCTGACACTGAGACATTCCTGTTGTCTGCTTGTTCCATCAAATAATGAAAGGTCCTGGTGATTTCCTCCAAAGTGTGGATGTTGGCACCTGGAGCTGACAGGCATATTTCAGACAACCTGTGCTATAAACTCTCTTTTTTGCTGCTTCGGATGGCCTCGGAGGTGCCTTTACTCGGTTCCTGCTGCACGTGTTTGATACTGTAGACCCCTTCTGAGACTGTCCCGGGATTATTTATAATGTACTGATGTTCCCTTATTAGTAGCTGCTATTTCTACACAGAAGCAAGGGGTTTGTTGACACTTGTTTTACTGCTGAGACTTTATTTTTGGTGTCTGGGAGACCACTCTGGAGTTTTCACTACTGAAATGTTATGGCAACCTGAATGAAAAGTCATCCCATGTTCATTTCCCTATAGGCTCCCAGGGATTAAATCAGCACCTGAATAAGCTTTAGAACCTGACAGATAATGCGCTTTCACAACGTTATTGCATTCCTGTTTCAATTGGCACTTCCAATGCTCTAGCAGTTTGTGGGGCTGGGAACTTTCCTTTGCAGAGTATTTCAAAAATAGATCCAAACCTACAGCATGCATGTAAACGTATAGGAGGGAGAAATATGAAAGTGATGTTTTATTAATTGTGGAGTGGTGCTCTTTTTGCCCTGATGAGTAATTTCCAAAGCTGGCTCTCCTGTGCTCTGGTGATCTGCAGGCAGAAACAAGGTGACATGACGGAAACCTTCCCTTTGCCCTTGCAGGCCCGTATACCCAAAGCTTCCTCCTGAAGAGCTCCAGATTGAGGTGCTATGGGCAGGCTTCTGTTCCATTTCGCTTCTGCCCTTCAGAAGTCTCTGTTTTCTCTCTAAGGAGCATCTAAACATTTCTAAATGAATTCATGCAAACTATTTTTTAATTTAAAACACATCATGGGGGATGAACTTTAACAAAATTGTATTTCCATTCTTTGAGGCAAGTTGTGTATTTTAATTAAGACATTTCCCATATAAAAATATATCCAAGACTGTTTTATAGTTTTATTTTGTTTTTGGTTATAATATAAGCTATAAAACAAAAAAGGTTAGAGCTATATGCAAAGTAAATTGAAACTTTTTTAAAACTTAGGCTAAGAAGGTGACATTTTTCAGCTGTTTGTGTTTGTGTGAGTTTGCATCTATATATATAAAAGCCTAACAAGCAAAGTGCTGTGCCCCCTTGGGAGTTCGACCAACTGGGAGTTCGATCACTCACTATGATGTGCGCTGACCACTAGGGGGCGGCACAGAATGAAGGAAGGCCCCGGCTGGCAGCTGGCAGCTGGCAGCCACTAGGGACCCTATCTGAACATGAATTTCATGCACTGGGCCTCTAGTATAAATATAAATGCATGTACAAATTACTCACCAGTACATATATATGTGCATTGTTTGCATATGAATGTATATGAATATATGTATACATGTAAGTATGGGTGTATATTATGTATGGGTATATATTATATAAGTATGGGTGTATATGGGTATATGTATGTATACATATAAATATGTGTGTATGTACATATGCCTATATATATGTGCCTATTTATACATATACATACATGAAAATGTCTAAAATTTAGGAAAAGATAAGTAGAATACGATTTGTCTCATTCACTCATTTAGTCAGCATTTGGTTTTGATTCCCTAAGGCATGCTAGACATGACACTCAGCACTGAGATGTAAAGTGGCCCATTAAAAATGGACTTGCTTTCAATTTACACCATAGGAGGCGGGAGCACGGACAGGTCAAAACCTATCACACACTTACACCAGCCTCTGACTGTTAGGTACTCAAGTAACATCAACAAGGTACCTGAGTAACATCTACAATCCAACAGCCAATTGCAATTTGGAGATCATATAATCTGGTAATTTTTAAGGTCAAGGTAAACACTATCATTGTGTTCCCTATGATTCAAATTGTTTGCTTATGAGAACTTTTTAAATAAATGCAAATGAAAAGAATTGTTTTTTGAGGAATCCTTGCAATCTGTGGCGGGGTTCCCCATGTTGTGCTGGTAGAGAGGAAGACAGGCAGGCACGTTGGTCGTTGGGCTCCATCCTTTCAACCTGAAAGAGGACAGAGGTGCTATTTTCCTAATTAGGGCTCCATATAATATTTGAAAAAAAATACTATTTTTTAAAGAATAAAAATGAATGACTCCATTCTTCTCATTTTACCACTGAAAACATTGTGTACACAGAGGGCTTAGCTCAGGGACACACACAGATTAGAGCAAAATCAGGCTGAGAACCTGGGTGGCTTATTTTCTAGCTCCATGTCCTTTCAACTCCACCATACACTCTTACAATACAGCCAATAAACATGGGGAGCAGGTTTTAAATTAACAGAATGTGTCAGACTGAAGTATAGAAGTCATGCTCACCCAATCCTTTATGTTTCCTCAATCATCGCTCTTTTAATTCCCTAACATATGTGATGTATTTGGTGACCAATTAAAATTAAGACCCAGTCTCTTTCTTTCATGGTGTCCCTAATTCTTGTTTGTGTTTGGATACAGGATCATAACCAGGCTACTTTGGATGAATTTACTTCTCATAAGTAGGACTGGCTCTTCTTGGGATAATGCTGGATATGAGACACATACCCATTCTTGGTCCACTTTTTGAGAGTGTCCTGTGCTTATCTGCACACATGCTTGCCTGTGTGTTTTATCAGCAGCACTGATTGACATGAAATATTCTGCAGACAAGGGACGGCTTGGTCAGCTTGCCAAGAGCTGCCGCATGGTCTTCTGGATAGGCCCAGGGGAAGTCAGCATTCTCCTATTAGCTGGAAGCATGCCCACTTTCAGATTTGTTTAAAAGGAAAAGGAAATTTTCTCCTCACTGCTTATTCTATTTCTAAACATCTTGAAAAGGCCTCTTTTTCATCTTTTATTACAGGACATTACAAGGATGGCAGAAATGAGACTTTCCTGGGCATTTACAAATCTCGTGTTTTGAAAGGTATATTACTTTTTCCACTGGAAATTAATGTAATGAGAAATGTTTTACAGACACACTAAACTATAAAAACACAAACACATTTCGTGTGTGGCTTTTCCTTCTCAGAGGAGCTTTTAGTGTCTGGGCAGATCTGTGCTTGAGTGGCCCTGCAGGGTGGCCTCTGCCAGCCCAGCTCTCCTGCCTGGCTCCTGGGCTCACTTTTCTCCTAAACCGTTTTTGCACCCACCCTTGTTCCTCTTCAATCCACCTTTCTTGTTTCCTTTCACTATTTCATGTTTGGATAGCTTGTCTTCATATATATCTAATAGACCTTGTTCTCTCAGACTTGCTTTGATATGCTTATATTCTTCCCAGATCTGTATTATTCTTAGATACTGAGGACACCTAAGTCTCTGCCCCTATCCCCATTGGCTTCTCCATCCACATCTGACTCCTTGTTGGACTTGCCCACTTGGAAGGACAAAACCTATTCAAGCATCATATCTGACTTGTATTCCTGATTTCAGTGTCTCATCAGTAACCGTCTCCTGATAATCTGAGCATCTTTCATTCCATCTCCTACTTCCCGACTTGCCCTGTGCCTTACCAGATTTTCAAGCCTATGTATTTGCTGGAAGGTTACCCTCTGCCTGGGTTCCTTCCTCAGACTGTCCCTTTCCCAACTTCCTATGACATAGTGTTGTATGAAGGTGCTTTAGATGGAGTTAACAATAAAAAAGACATCCTTCTTCAGAACACGTACTAACTAGAAGGGTCTTACATTAATAGTAAAAGAAATAATAATGAATAAAATATTGAATGAGATAAGTGATATTTTGACAGACAGTAGAGGTCATAAACAAAGTTGTAGGGTGCCTTCTTCAGTCCTCATACCTTCCTGCCTTCATGATTTCCATCACTACTTATAATGACATACATATTTGGCAAATGTATATAGTTTTGGGCCAACATTACTTAAAAAGGGGCATGTGATTCATTGCATTCCATTATTAAAATGTGGGAATGCATACTAGAATTTAGAGGCAGAAGCAGCATCAGTGCAATGAGCCACAAAATGGCTTGGTTTGGGGCATTTTCTCCAGTGATGCTTTATGACGTGGCATGTGAGAGCCACGTCATAAAGGCAGGAGCTCTGGAATCTGGTCATCAGGTGAGGAAGAGCATGGCACCCCTAGTGACTAGTAACTGCAAGTACGGTAAAAACTGTATTTATTCTTATCATTTAAAATGGATTTAACAACATATACAATGCTTATTGTGCATGGGCACCATTTCAAGTAGGTTGGTATATTATTTATCCTGATTTTACATATGAGCAAACTGAGGCACAGAAAGCTAAATCATCTGGACAAGGTCATACAGTCAGTAATTGGTGCAAGTAGGCTTCAGGTGATACCTCATACAGACTAAGTATGATATAGGTGCTGTTAAATAAAATTTAAACTGTAAAATAAAGACAGTTTGGTACTGTGGTTATGTAAGAGAATATCCTTATTTTTTGAACTATACAAACTATACATTGAAGTATTCAAAAGTAAAGGACAATGGTATAAGGAAACTACTCATAAATGGTTCAGAAAAAAATATGTTTATATATATATATATATATATAGACACATAACATTATATAAGTGTGTGTGTGTGTGTGTGTGTGTGTGTGTGTGTGTGTGTTTGTGTATGTGGATAGATAGGTTGATAGAGAATAAAATGATAAATGGAGTAAAATACTAACCATAAGTGATTCTAGGACCTAGGTAAATATATGTGAGTATTCATTTTATAATATTTTTCTTTTTTTTGTAATTCATGTTTAAGTTTGAATTTCTGAGTAAAATGCTGTATTTCTCAAAAAAAGGTGAACAAAAATAATAAAAATAAATCATTATTTGCACTAATCTGAATTTTTCCTCTGTGACCCCCCTCTCCCCCTCTTCCTTCCCTAATGGGCTCATGACCCCTGGCTCCTCCTCTCTTTCTCTAAGAAGCTGGTGGCTGCTTCGAAGGGGTGGTTGGCAGAAAAGAGGTGAGGGTCTGGCAACTGGAGAGTTGTCCCCTGTTGGGATGTGTATGATTTCTTAGGTTGCCCTCCCTGCTCCTCCTCCCAAGTGAAGACCTTTAAAAGTGTAGATGTTTTCATGGGCTTATAGAATTTTTTTACCTGCATGGATATTGTATTTTCTTTTTAGCCTCACTTATTCATAAACCAGTCTGCCCAAGATAATAAAAAGGTGATTATACCCATATTGATTAAGAATGGATGACATGAGAAATATCTAAATAATGAACAGCTAACAGGACTCTTGCACAGGCCAAGCATAACAGGCGCTTGTGTCATCTGGCTGACCGAGGCCAGCAGAAGCCAGGTGGCACTGAAGTGGTATGTGCTGGTAGAAAATTAGCTAGATCTTCCTACTTTGAAGAAAAGATTGAGAATCATCTTATCTTTAAAAATAAAGATAAAGAAAAGTAGATGAGCCTTAGCTGCTTAGATAGCTTTGAGGTCTTTGCTAATAAATGTATGTAGTTCTAAACCTGAATTCTTTCCATGAAGCTACTTTTTCTTTCTCCCCAAGTTGCTGCCTCACATTATAGAGAACCACGTTTGCTGGGCACTTTACATGTTTTGTTTTTGTATCATTATTTTTTCAATTATAGTTGACATACAATATTATATTGGTTTCCGGTGTACAGCCTAGTGATTTAACTACTAATTTGTACTTCTAAATCCCTTCACCTTTTTCACCCACCCCCCATCTCCTCTCCTATCAGGCAGCTGTCAAAATGTTCTCTGTATTTATGAGTCTGTTTCTGTTCTGCTTGTTCATTTATTTTAATTTTTAGATTCAATTGTTGATAGCTTTGTATTTATTGCCATTTTATTGTTCATATTTTTTATCTTTTTTTTCTTTTTCTTCTGAAAGAAGACCCTTTAACATTTTATATAATACTGGTGATTATAGTTTTCCCTTGTCTGGGAAGCTCTTTATCTGACCTTCTATTCTAAATGATAGCTTTGCTGGGTAGAGTTATCTTGGTTATAGATCCTTGCTTCTCATCACTTTGAATATTTCTTGACACTCCCTATGACAGTCCTATGAGTGCTCCCTTGTGGGTAACTAACTGATTTTTCTCTTGATACTTTTAAGATTCTCTCTTTGTCTTTAACCTTTGGCATTTTAATTTTGATGTATCTTGGTGTGGGCCTCTTTGGGTTAATCTTGTTTAGGACTCTCTGTGCTTCCTGGACTTTTATGTCTATTTCTTTCACTATTTCTTTCTGTCATTATTTTTTCAAATAGGTTTTCAATTCTTTCTCCCTCTTTTCTCCTTCTGGAACCCCATGATGTGAATGTTGGTACACTTGAAGTTGTCCCAGTGGCTCTTTACACTATCTTCATATTTTGTACTCTTTTTTTCTTTTTATTGTTCTGATTGGGTGTTTTTTGCTGCCTTATCTTCCAAATTCTTGATTTCATTCTCAGCATCCTCTACTCTACTGTTGCTCCCCTATAAATTATCCTTCATTTCTGACTTTTTTGTTTGTTTGTTTTATGTTATTGATGTTCTCACTAAATTCTTAGAAGTTCTCAATAAGTTCCTTGAGCATACATATAACCACTGTTTTTGAACTCTGTATCTGGTAGTTCTTTTGCTTCTGTTTCATTTAGTTCTTTTTCTGCAGATTTCTCATGTTCTTTTATTTGTGACATGTTTCTTTGTTTACTCATTTTGGCTGCTTCCCTGTGCTTCTTTCTATGTATTAGGTAGACCTGCTATGTCTCCTGGACTGGGGAGATTGGCCTTATGTAGTAGGTGTCCTGTAGGGCCCCATGGTGCAGCCTTCCCAGTCACCTGAGCTGGGCATTCCAGGTGTGCCTCTGTATGAGCTGTATGCCCTGTTCTATTGTAGTTGAGCCTTGACTGATGTTGGCCTCACTGGGAGGGAATGACCATCAGGCCAATTGGTTTTGAGGAATGGCTGTGACTGCAGAAGAAGAGCTATTGTGCAGGAGCTAACCCTATGGAGCAAGACTTGCTTCGGTGGGGCTTTGTTGCTCACTGAATCTGCCTTTGAGTGTGTCACTTGTGCAGGTGGTAGGTTGTAATTCAGCATGGTTGAAGCTGACCACCAGGTACAATGGCTTTGGGGCTTCCTGGGAGATGCAAAGTCAGACTCTGCCTGTGCCCTGCCCAGGGTCACCCAGCATGAATGACAAAAGCAGTCTGCAGATGGCTGCTACTTGTGTTGAACTTGAAGGTGCATAGGAGAGGCCAATATGTGAATCAGGGCAGGCTGCAGCTAGTGGCAAGCCTGGGGCCACTTACTGCAAGGTATGGGACACGTTAATGTCAGGTACTGCTTGGTTGAGAGATTTTTAGGAAAGCCCAAAGTATGAGGTAAGAGAAGCCAGTTGTATGGAAAAGCCATTGGAAATGGCTTGGGTGAGCCTGCAAGTAGGAAGGGGTGGGATCTCAGGAAATCACCAGAGCAGATAACAACTGTGAGCCAGGGTGATGGAAATATAGATATAGTGGTGCCTATCAGCTCCATGACAGGGAGGGCTCAGCAAAGGAACTCTGGCCTCTGCAAGCACTTCTGTCTGGGAGAAAGCTAACCCTCCAGCTCTGACTCTGATTCCAGACAAGTTAGTTCCTCCCTGGATGTCCCATTTTCCTTTCAAGCTGCTTCCCCAGCACTGGAGCTCAGAGGGAGTGAGTCTGAGTAAGTACTTGTACAGGCCCTTTAAGAGGTACTGCCTGGGACTCCCCCAACCTCTGTGTCACTCAGCCACAATTCACACTGGTTTTCATAGTCAGAGTTGTGGGGACTTCTCTTCCTGGCAGAGGAACCCTGATCTGGGTGCTGGTGTGGTGCAGGGACCCCTTGCTCCTCAGAGAAACCTCCTCAGCCAAGAGATCCCTCCTGATTTTAAACCGCAACATGTGGGTGTTGAACTAGCTGGTTCCATGATTCTGCCCCATGTCTCTGTCTCTCCTACCAGTGTCAATGTGTTTCTTCTTTAATTCCCTAGTTGTAGGATTTCTGTTAAGCTAGATTTCAGGTGGTTCTCAGGATTGGTTGTTCTGTATTATAGTAGTACATTTTGATGTGTTGTGGGAGGGGGAAATACTGCATTTACCTCGCATGTTTTATTTCTTATATCAGGCATAATAATCTATGTTTCAGAACTGAGGAAATTGAATCACAAGTTGTAGATAACTATTATAATTCTTTTAAATGTAGAGAGGTTTTTTTCATTGTTACACAGTTAATTCTACTATTCCAGAGGATCTGGTTTTAATAAATAATTTGGTCCATTTAGTCTACCAATGTCTTACTTATAGTAACATTTATGCACATAAAACTATACATATTATGTATACACATGCACATAATATTTGTATGCTAGATATTAAGAATTTCCTCTCCAACATGGTCTTCCAAATTTGCATTTTCATAAGCAGCACATGAGAGCTATTTCCTGAAATCTCCATACACTAGGAAGGATTTATGTCATCTGTAATCTGATAGGTGTAGTGTGAAAATTTTCTTTTAATACCTAAACATTTTTATTTCTATAAAGGGCCTTAATAATCATTTCCAAATCTTTATTTTTTTAAGAGGAAAATGAGTCATTGGGCACTTAAGTAATTTATCCAAAGCATTAGAACCCAATACTAAATGCCATCCAGTCTTATTATCTTCTAATATGACACAATAAGTCATTCTTATCTATCTAAATTGCTTCATGTACTATTTCTAAATTAAAAATTTTCCTAAATAATTTGGTGCTAATTTTAATTTGATTTATTTGTATGGGAAAATATTCAGAAAAGTGTTCATGATTTTGGATCAGCAAATTCTTTCAAGCTACTAAACTTGTTCTATAAAATTATTGTATCTGTTCAATTAAATTATGTATTCATTGAATTGAAACTTGAATATTTATAGTATACATTACACTCCCCAACTATTTCTATAGCTTTGAATCATCAACATGAATAAAATTAAGTATTAATTTAGAACTTTCTCTAAAATGAAGCATACACTATGACTCTTACATTATCACTGTAGTGAATAATGGCTTTAGAAGTAAAATTGAATTCAATGCATTAATCCTTCAAGTGTGGTTTTACTAAAACCATTAATGTGCATGAAAACAACATTTGAATGTAGATAATCTGAATAATTTCTTCACATTTTAAAATGTTAATTTTATTTTTCCCAGTATCCTCCAATCATTAAGTCTAAAAAAAAGAGCAATTAACTTTAGAATACATACTTGAAATTGCCCCAAGGACCTCATTCTAAAGACAATTAAACAAGGAAAATAGAAGAGAGGCTGGTAGGTTTGCATTTCCCACGAGTTGGTGCCTGATTTTGCTTAGGTCTTCATTTATTTTACCGTATGCTTCTTGGCATCTTGGTTGGTGTTTATTTCCAAGATTTTATTAAGATAGTTAATTGTGCTATTGTTTGTGGACTTTTAATCTGAACCTCATTATTTTTTCAATAGTTGTTTACTCTGAATTTAGAGTGTGCAGCAGGAAAGCCAATTAAAGGACTCATTATACATCAAGAGGTGCAGAGTGTTTAAGAAGCTTAAAAAGATAAAATTTTCACTAACACTTTTTAAAAACTTTTTCTCTCTTTCTCTCCCTTATTTGTTTTTTGAGCTGGGATTTATTTTTATCTTTTAGCCATCCAGGAGATGCTGTCAGATGACAGTGGAGTGTTATGTCTATATGAATTATCATAATGGGTGATATACTGGATACAGTGCACCATGACCTCACCAAATAAACTAGTTAATGTAGAGTTCTATGTTGGAAGCATATAGGCAGGAGCAGTGCTGATGAGTCAGCGAATAGATATCTTAATTTGAGTTCCCACCTTTCTCTTATCCCTAAAATATTAATTCATCAGTATCTCATAAACTACCTTGGTTTCAGAAATTCACTGACAAAGAATTTTATTTTTAGGTAGGTGAAAGGGAGATTTTTTTTTTTTTACTGTATTTTAAAAATCTCTATTACTTTCCATTTTTAACTTAAGAAGTGTTTTGAAGAGTTTTAGTTTTATTATGTGTATGTTTGCAATTTTAAATTGGTGTGCTTGTCTGATTAAGTGATCATGTCACTATAACAACCATGAATACTGATGGGGCTCAATGGTGCCATAGTGAGGACTGGTTGAGTGGAAGAAAAGAGAAAATGATATATGGTTGGGGGACAAAGGGCATGATAGTATGGAGAGTGTTTCTGATTCTTTCTCAGCTCAGGGTTGGGAGGGAGTAGCCCCCAGCATGGCTGAGCTGCCTTTTGCTGAGAGAAAGCCCTGAATGAAGAGTTTCACAGGGGAGTACTACACACTAGTGCTGGGGGGATGTAAACAGAGGGTCCACAGGAGGGTAACCTCCGACCCCTCCCTCACTGAGGAATATTTTTCCACAAAATAATTCTGATGAAGCAAGCCAATTGACATCAGTAATACAATATCTGAGTCATAATTAAATATGATGGAAGGCCAGTGAAGTATTATTCTTGGAAAAGACGAGTTTTGCTGAACCTTTCAAAAGTATGAAAGAGATCAATAAAATTAATAAAGCAAGATTTTTTCTTTGGACATGGGAAAAAACATTAAAAAATGAACAGACATGCTAACATAGAAAGGTAAGATTAAATAAGAATATTTTACAGCCTATTTATATGGAAAGTAATAAATAAATGTTTTTTTAGGTATAATGTGAATTATTTCAAATTACATTTAAGATCAATTTTGGAAGAGTGACTTATACTGGAACTTTAAGAGACTGCATTTTTTAAATTTAGTTATTTTAGATTATAAAATTCTAGCGCTTTTTTACTATTTCTCCCCAGTTGTTCAAAAAATAAGAGATTTATTATCTATATTAGAATATAAAATACAAATTTAAGCAAATATCAAATAGTATATGTTTCATAGTTTATTAAACAATTGGTCAATTAAAATTTTTTAATTTTTATGGAATTTTTATAATTTGGACCCAAAAAGTAATTCGTGAACAGTTTTATTATTTGCTATGGAAAAACAACTTAAGCATTTGATTAAAACTGTGTTTTAATTAAATAATGTTATGTTATGGCAGTGCTGTCCAATAGAAATATAATGTAAGCCACATATATAATTGAAAATTTTCTAGTAGGTGCATTAAAAAAAAGTAAAAAGAAGCAGGTGAAATTAATGTTAATAATATTTTATTTAACCAATGCATCCAAATACTACCACTTAATATGTACTGACTGATTATGTATTATGTATTGATTATATATTCTATATGTAATCAATATAAAAGTAATTGACATAATACAGGTTGTCCCCCCAAAATGTATACATACTTTAACAGTTGATAGCTCAATTTTGAAAATGAAATTTACTTTAATAAACACTGCTTTTATAATTATTAAAAGTGTGTGTGCACATTTTTAGGGACAGTTATATGGTATATATTTTTATATATGTGCTCTTTGAAATCTGGTGTGTATTTTTTCATTATATCTTAATTCAGAGTAGTCACATTTCAGTGCTTAATAGCCATGTGTGGCCAATGGATACCACATTGGACAATGTAGCCTGTTAGGAGCATGGCATCTATTCCCAATTTTTTCTTTGCCTATTTTCTGGGTTTCATTAAAGGGATAGACTTGCATTACCCAGAAATGTCCTAGCATGAGACTTTGAACATAGGATTAAGTCTGAGGCCATCTTCTTTCTGTGGTGGCCACTGGCAAGCAGGGTTGCCCATGGTGACTTTGATTGCTGGGCTCCCTATGCCCTGTCTGATTACCTCTTCTTGGGGGGGTGGGTGAGACAGAGGTAACAGTGGACTGGTAGGAGCAGTATCAGAAGCCCCCTGATTTCTGCTTCTGCATGTCTTGGACTCCTGTAGTATTCTTCTAGTCCTGGTTGTCTTTCACCCTACTCTTTCTTCTTTTGAACGCTATCTATTTCAAGAGCTAGCCCAGGAAACATCTCACATTTCCTGACCTCACACTTCTTACCAACTTACAATTACTTCTTTCCTAAATAATCATCATATTATGTTGTGGGTGCCTTTTAAACTCCTCTGTCTTATTAAAGGGAAGGATAGTCTCTTTACTATTGCTATTTTTATCATTAACAATTGTTTAATTAGCACTCACACCTTGTAGGTTCTCACTATAGTAAATGTTTATTAAATAAATGGCTGAAGGATGGAGAGAACATCGATGGGCAACATATATTTAAAACTACAACTTGATTTAAATAAAATGTGGGAGCTTTTGGCCATGGACATGGGCTGTGTAACTTAGGTCCTTGACAATCAGCATTGGGGAAAAATAGGCAAAAGTATAAATAATGGAGTATTGAGTGGTTCTATACATTTCCTTTAGGACTTGAGCAATGTGAAGGGCTGCTCCTAGTCTGGGATTCACAGTAGGTGTCTAATGAGTTCTCTTCATGAAATTAATTGATTAAGTAGATGAACAAACATGCATGCAATCTTGACATTTCTGTCATAAACTTTTTGTTACAGTTAACACATAATTTGTCTTTTCTAACTTCTGACATTATTTTTTTTCTTAGATGGGTCTCAGTAGAGATAAACTGGCAAACCATTTTTTTTTTTAATGAAACATGCTTTGCTGCCTTTTGGTTATAGTCTCCAAATTTAAATAACCCCAAAGAGGCACAAGTATCAAAAGGAAGAGTCTTAATTTTAAGGAATAGTACTATAACTACTGCTTCCCAGATCCCACTGCCAGTGGGCCACCCAGTTCCTTTTGCTTTTGTACCTTAAATTTTCTACAACAGGAGGCTCTATTTGAATATATGTTTCATTAAGGAAAGTCAACCAGACCTTTCATGCATTTCTTTTGTTTTTTTATTGTGTGTTTTCTCTACTCAAACTTTTGGCAAAGTGTCTGCAGAATTGATTTGCAAATTTATTTACAATCTGTAGAATATAGACCAAAAAAATAGAAACAATCAGAAATTAGTTTTAGTTAAAATTTGGAGATTTAATTAAAGGCTAATGATTTGTATTATGAATTTTGACTTTGAAGAGAACTTTTATTGAAACTGTATCTTAATTTAAATAAATAAAGAGTTAAAAGACCATTCTGAGTTCAATATTGAAATCATATAGTATCCACATATTCTTTTAGCTGCAAATCACTACCGGGACCTATTCTAGTTGGGTGAAATTTCCTGCAGGGGAAATACTGGTGAGAAGGACTGAGGAGAAACCACGGACAGACCATGTGTCACTACCAGTAAAGGCACAATGAGGATTTGTTGGGATATTCAGATCCTCCTTCCTATGAAGCCCTGGCTTTCTTTGTCAATCTGCTCTTTGGCAATACCCCTTCTTTTCTTATTTTGTCTCAAATATTAAGCTTCCTGCTTTCCTTTCCATGAAAAATACTGATTTTTTTCTTTGAAATCTCTCCCTGCCCAGCTATTGTGGGATGGAATCCAGTTCATCCTCCTACTTCTGATCATAATATTAGCACGGAGCCTTTCTAGGTATCCTAGTAATTTATCCTGAGGCCAACAGAGGAGATAAATGAGAGCAATTTATTTTAATTTGAATAAAACTTCTTCCTATTACTTATTAGAATGTATTAGTAAATAGAACTGAGCTTGGATGCTTTAGACATAATCATCCCATTGTTGTTATTAAGAATCTCAATCAATATGTCTTCTGAATTCCTCTTGATTAGATTAGGGACCTTTATTGCACCATAATCCCTAGACATATTGAATCAGAAGCTCTAGAGATGGGACCTAGCAATTCGAGTTTTAAAAAGCTCACCAGATATTTCTGATAGACACTGAATTTTGAGAACCACTGGTATAAAGATTTTGAAAGGAGTATTCCATATTACTTTGATTTTAGGAAGGATAAAGAATACTTGAAGTTTTATAAAATCTTATGAGAGGCTAAAATGACTGAGATTCTGTCCAAGAATATCTGGGTTGGGCTGATAAATTAAAAGGAAACCAGCCAGCTGAACTTTGCATCTTACTGAGTATTAGTATAGGAAGACTGGTGCCTGGATTACTGCAAAAGTATCTGACACAACAAAAAGGTACTAAAAGGAATCCATACAAATGAGTTTAGTTTTTATTCATACACTCTTGTAAAAATGGAGGGTTTGGGGCATGATGCAGATTAATCCACATGAATGGTGGGTCCAATTCAAAATTCATGCATCCTGAGCAACCATGCACAGCCACAGGCGACTTCTTTCTGTGGTCCATGCTGAGCTCCTTGCATTGACCCATCATCCACTCAGGAAAAGCACCTTGCACTGAGGGACCACAGGGACAGGAAGATTGGTTTTGCAGCTACCCAAAGTCTAATTATGACAAAGGATATGCTTTATTACTTCCAAAAAATATGGAAAGCTGAGTCTCCAAATTTCCTTCACCATCCTTAATTTGAAAAATAGTTAAAACAAAAACCAGAAACAGTTATCAGCTAACAAAACCGAGGGAATTTGAACGCTTACCATGCACAAAGTAAAAACAGGTTTTCAAACTGTCTGTTTTAATTTAAATATTGCTTCTGTATTAGAAGATTTTCCGAAGTCATCTAGCAGGTAGCTCAAGGGCAGAGTTACTCTAGCAGCCATGCCTCCCCAGGGATCGAAAGGAATGACTTCTGAAACCAGGCATTTCTTAGCAAGTCATATAAAAACCTCACTGGAGACTTTTGCTGCCAGGAGAAAGATTTTAAGCATCCAGTGATGAAACCTCTAAGACAATAAAGAGTGCCAGATGCATGAGATTTAGGGTTTAAAACTGCTGATGTCCACATTTAGCCCCAAACATGCTTTATTCAATATTAGAAAACTAATGTAGTTCTACATTCTTGCTTGCGAGGTAACGTCGTTGTGGAGAGATTTTCTTTCCTGTTAATACAAATCAGAAGGGTGGCTGTCTGTATAAAGCAAAGATAACAAAAATAAAAAATATAAAACCATGATTTATATTGAAAAGAAGTAGGGAAGGGTATATGTGTGTTGAGGGGTTGATATAAAAGAAAGAGAGGGAGAGGGGGAGAGAGGAAGGGAGGCAGAAAAGGGAGGGGGAAAGAGGAGGGAGGGAGGGAGAGAGAGAAAGAGAGAGAGAGAGAGAGAGAGAGAGAGAGAGAGAGAGAGAGAGAGAGAGAGAGAGGCATAATATATGCCCCTTATTCTGAAGGTCAAGAGGCTTGAGTTGTCCAATAACTGTATTTGACTTTGAGTCTAATGGTCTGTAATTGGATGTCCTCTATTAATCACAGTCAAAGTAAACAAAGCAGGATATTGAATTTTTGTCATGGATCAGCCTCTTAAAAAATAGCTGTTGTTAAATTGCTATACATTTGGGGAAGTTTGTTCTGTATCTGACCTGTGGTACCCGTTACATCACTACATGCATTTGGCAAAACTTGCAAAACTGTACTCTAAAGTGGGTGGATTTTAATCTAGGAAATTAAACCTTGGTAAGAAAATTGCTCTACCTATTTTAAACTGCAGAGAGATGCATCATTGTTCTGAACATCTCAGCCATTCACTGTCACTAAGGCTAATGGTTTTATAATTCATTGAATTAAACAGTACAAGAATATGTTGAAAATTTATGATAAGATCAATAGTATCTATAAGAAAAAGTTACATTGAAATAAGTATATATAAGTAGTTTAACTTAGCATGGAATATAAATGGAACGTTTTGATTGAACTTCCTTGCGTTTTATTCTTCATGTTCCTCTAAGAAGCTCGATTCTCCTCCATTTTTAGAAAGAGGCGGATGAGCTGACACTGGCAGTCTTCATGCACATGCTCACACATTTAATCTAAATGTCTTGTTCCTGTGACATGAGCAACCAATTATTTTCTGTGAATATATGCCTAGACTTTCACCTGGACTCCTCAGTACAGGTGGTATAAAACTACCTTGTATCAGTTTCACTTTTACAATATGCAATTAAAGATTTTGGATTTTTTATTTTTGCCTCTGCAGAATGCTTTATTAAACAGTTTAATAAAGTCTATTTTTAAACCTGATGGTTAAAATGATTTTTAGCGTGGTTATTTCCAATCTATTTAAACTTTGGATTCCACCCTCTCTCCCTTCCCAGCCAAACCATTCTAACCTCCTAATGGACCCTTACTTTTCCTTGTTAAATCTTAACAACCTATTACTAGCTCTAGGCTGGTCTGGCTCTCTCAGAAATATATGCTGTTTTGGAATCATAAGTGCTTAAGGGTTTTTTGGGGGTTCAGATAAGGGCCATGGGCTAGAGCCAAACTCACTGGAAATGTTGGTACCTAAAAGAAATCTGAAATGAAGACTCTATGGAGAGAGTGATGAGGTGAGAAACCAGGGGGGTTGCGTGTAGTTTACTGTATTTGCTGTTTGACAGGGCCAATCTTTAAAAACCAAACTCAACTTTCACTTAAAAGGAATGAATTGTATCATCTCACAATTCTTTCTTTCTGCTCCATGTGACACAGTTGTCTCAATACATCAACTGGCCCAAACTAATTAATTATCTTATCCAACATTCTGTAGTTTTACTTGATATTTTACAAAATCCCTGAAAGAAAAAAAAAAGCAAAATGTGTTGTTGTGATGCCCATTATTTTTTAAATTACCATTTTCTTTAAAGGTGGATGAATTCTTCAAGTGACTCTGAAATAAATGTCATTACCCTGAAAAGTTTTTTAGTGGATAAAATTATCTTGTATAAATCATCCCAATAGATTATTATATTACTTGAAAAAAAGTAACTTATTTTCAACTCAACATCCAAACTAGTACTAACAGATGAGTGATGTTAAGATCATTAACCACATGGAATCTAGTTTCAAGGAATTTCCTGCTTAATTAATAACAAGTATCTTGAAAGAGGTGAGAAATTGGGATAGTGGAATTGGAGCAGAGAGTTATGGGAAGATATCTGTATGTACAAATTCACCTGCTAAAATGTCACATCTTACTATTGCCTTGCCTGCAGCTTTATAAATAAACCCCTCGTTAAAGTCTCGCCTATTACTCTGACTTGCCTGGGTCTCCCCCTGGGACACTGGCTGATTTACATGAAAGACAAGAAGGAGTCATACATGCAAAATTAGGGGAAGGGCATTCCAAGCTCAGGTAGCAGCAAGTGAATTGGTGTGAAACATACAAGCATGATGAGGCAGATAATTATAATATCCCGGTGGTAGGTAACGTACTTATAAACCACGTAGTGTCATTTTTGATGGGGCATTTTCTTACACTATTGTTCAACAAATATTTTTGACTAGCTATTTAAGGCAATGAACTAGGTACTGCAGCTATATGGCTCCCATTCAAATGTTGCCATATTCATTCTTGAATTTGTTTGTGAACAGATGTTACTCTTTTGGTGTTCACTTATTAGGAGCCAGGGGAGTAAAGAATTTTTATAGTGGGGTTACTTGAAAAATTCCATCCTTAGTGACAGAGTATGAATTGACATAGCATAAAACACAGAGAGGACTGTGCTTAGAACTTTGTTTCTTCATGCCATTCCATACACACAAAAACACCCATATACACATACATACATACATATCCACAAAGCCAATTTTTAATATATCCAAAGTACAGTTTGGCACTTGAATTTGTCTTCAACAAGGTCATATAGGTCCCTTGCTGCAGGTTTTGTACTTAAAGACATATTCTAGTTACTTTGGCTTCCACTCTAATGTTGCCTTTATAAGAACATTCTTTTCTGTTTTGGAGTAATATACTGCTTTGATATGATTAATGAAGGTCCAATATTTCTTTCAATATTTTCAGTGGAAGAATTAAGCATTTAATATATGGTATTTCACAAAATATTCTCATGTGATAAATAGATGCCAAATTTTTGTTTCATGTAAGTTTTCATTAGATAGTAAATCACAAAAGAAAAAATAATTTGAGGAAATAAGAGGGAGTCCTGTTTAGCTTTTTTTTTTGGATGGGTCTTATTTTTACAGTAACTTTTGTCAGCTCTCTGCCCTGTTATGAAGCTTGATAGAGTTTGGGCTATTTCCATTACTTTTCCTATTTTCATTTGGCTAAGATGCATTGTGGAAAAAAAGTTTTATTTTAAAAGTCAAAGGAAAGAAAGAGAAGCTTTCCTGAAATTTTAATAATATTTTCTCTAGTCTAAACTTTAAAGACTTTATATTTAATATTTGTTTAAACTACATACTGATTTAAACAATGATTTTCTGTCACTCAACTATTTTTGTTTAGTATATTTTTAAAATTTTTCCTGGGTGGTGTGGTTTGTAAGAAAGGTGTTCTTTTCATTCTTTTTTTATTTTTTTTCTATATGCAGGACATTTGTGGAGGGTGCAATCTAAGAAAGTTTTTTTTTCTGGTGAATTTTTATTCTTGTTTCTTTCACATTAGGTACTTTTAAAATTCACTTTTAAAATTTCTTTTGAGTTTTGAAATTCTCTTCCTCCCTAATTAAACATTTGGACAAAGAAGAGAAGTGATATTGAAGATGGAATTTAACTACAAAGAAGTACATAGCTTTGTATATGAAACTCTATTATTAGTACAGAGACTAAATATTATTAGGGCAAGTTTTGGTTTGTCCAATTATGTTTTTCTACATTGATCTTAAGAAACATGTTAAGTCCTACTTGGTCATGGTGTATGATCTTTCTGATGTACTGCTGGATCCTATTTGATAGAATTTTGTTGAGGATTTTGGCATCTATGGTCGTGAGGGATATTGGCCTATAATTCTCTTTCATTGTGTTGTCTTTATCTACTTTTGGTATTAGGGTGATGGTAACTTCATAGAATGAGCTTGGAAGTGCTCCTTCCTCATGAATTTTTGGGAATAGTCTGAGGAGGATAGGTTTTAGTTCTTCCTTGAATGTTTGGTAAAACTCCCCTGTGAAGCCATCTGGCCCCGGGCTTTTGTTTGCTTGAAGCTTTTTGATGACTGCTTCAATTTCTACCATAGTCATCTGCCTATTGAGATTTGTAGAATCTTCCTGATTGAGTTTTGGAAATATGTATTTTTCTAGGAATATGTCCATTTTCTCCAGGTTGTCTAGTTGGAATAGAGTTGTTCATAGTATTTTTTAACAATCCTTTGTATTTCTGTTAGGTCTGTCGTTATTTCTCCTTTTTCACTTCTGATTTTGTTTATTTGGGTCCTCTCTGTTTGCTTCTTGGTGAGCCTGGCTAGAGGTTCATCTATCTTATTTATCCTTTTGAAGAACCAACTCTTGGTTTCATTGCTCTTTTATATTGTGGTTTTTTTTTTGTCTCTATGTCATTTATTTCTGCTCGGACCTTTATTATCTCCTTCCTTCTGCTCACTGTGGGCTTTTGTTGTTGCTCTCTTTCTGATTCTTTGAGTTGTAGAGTTAGATGATTTACCACCTTTTTTTTTTGTTTGTTTGTTTTTTGAGGTAGGCCTGTAGAGCTATAAACTTCCCTCTCAGGACTGCTTTCATTGTGTCCCATAGATTTGGGATTGTTGCGTTTTTATTATGATTAGTTTCCATGATGTTTTTAATTTCTTCTTTGATTTCTTTGGTAACCCAATCATTGTTTAATAGCATGATTTATCCGGGGAATGCAAGGATGGTACAATATCTGCAAATCAATAAATGTGACACATCACATAAACAAATTGAGAGATAAAAATCACATAGTCCTATCAATTGATGCAGAAAAGGCATTTGACAAAATCCAACATCCTTTTTTGATTAAAAAAACTCTCAGCAAGGTGGGAATAGAAGAATCATACCTCAACATAATAAAAGCCATATATAACAAACCCACAGCCAACATCATACTCAATGGACAAAAACTAAAACCGTTTCCCCTAAGAACAGGAACAAGACAGGGATGCCCACACTCACCATTCCTATTCGACATAGTACTGGAAGTATCAGACAAGAAGAAGAAATAAAAGGCATCCAGATTGGAAAAGAAGAAGTAAAACTGTCCTTATTCGCAGATGACATGATACTCTACATAGAAAACCCTAAAGATTCCATCAAAAAATTATTAGACTTAATAAATGAATTTGGCAATGTAGCAGGATACAAAATTAATGCCAAGAAATCTAGGGCATTTCTATACACCAATAGTGAACTTACAGAAAGAGAGACTAAAAAAGCAATCCCATTTACCATCGCACCAAAAAAAATTAATATACCTAGGAATAAACTTAACTAAGGAGGTAAAAGACCTATATGCGAAAAACTACACAACACTGAAAAAAGAGATAGAGGAAGACATCAACAGATGGAAGAACATACTGTGTTCTTGGATTGGTAGACTCAACCTCATCAAAATGTCCATACTACCTAAAGCAATCTATAGATTTAATGCACTCCCCATTAAAATACCAACAGCATATTTCACAGACCTAGAACGATCTTTCCAAAAATTCATCTGGAATAAAAAAAGACCCCAAATAGCTGCAGCAATCCTGAGAAAGAACAAAGTAGGTGGGATCTCGATACCAGATATCAAGCTGTATTACAAAGTCACTGTTCTCAAAACAGCCTGGTACTGGCACAAGAAAAGACATATAGATCAGTGGAATAGAAGAGAACCCAGAAATCAAACCAAACCACTATGCCCAATTAATATTCGACAAAGAAAGCATGAACATACAATGGAGTCAAGACTGTCTCGTCAATAAATGGTGTTGGGAAAATTAGACAGATACATGCAAAAAAAAAAAAATGAAATTAGACCACCAACTTACACCATACACAAAAATAAACTCAAAATGGATAAAGAACTTAAACATAAGATGGGAAATCATAAAAATACTAGAGGAATCCACAGGCAGAGAAATCTCAGACATATGCCAAAGCAATTTCTTCACTGATACTGCTCCTAGGGCAATGGAAATTAAAGAGAAAATAAACAAATGTGACTACATCAAATTTAAAAGCTATTGCACAGCAAAGGAAACCATCAACAAAAGAACAAGAAAGCCCCCTGCATGGGAGAACATATTTGCCAATGTTATCCCTGATCAAGGTTTAATCTCCAACATTTACAGGGAACTCATACAACTTAACAAAGGGAAGATAAACAACCCAATCAAAATATGGGCAATGGACCTAAATAGATACTTTTCAAAAAAAGACAGAAGGAAGGCCAAGAGACATATGAAAACATGCTCAACGTCACTAATCATCTGAGAGATGCAAATCAAAACAACAATGAGGTACCATCTCACACCTGTCAGAATGGCTATCATCAACAAATCAACAAATGACAAGTGTTGGCAAGGATGTGGAGAGAAAGGAACCCTTGTGCACTGCTGGTGGGATGCAGACTGGTGCAGCCACTGTGGAGAGAAGTATGGAGTTTCCTCAAAAAACTAAAAATAGAGCTCCCATTTGACCCAGTGATCCCACTTCTAAGAATATAGCCCAAGAAGCTAGAAACACCAATCAGAAAGGATATATGCACCCCTTAAGTTCATAGCAGCACAATTCACCATAGCTAAGATTTGGAAACAGCCCAAGTGCCCATCAGCAGATGAGTGGATATAAAAACTGTGGTACATCTACACAATGGAATACTATGCTGCAGTAAAAAAGAAGAAATTCTTACCATTTGCAACAGCATGGATGGAACTGGAGAGCATTAGGCTAAGTGAAATAAGCCAGTCAGAGAAAGATAAATATCATATGATCTCACTCATTATGGAATATAATGAACAACATAAGCTGATGAACAGAAACAGACCCGGAGACAGAGAAGCATCAATCAGACTGTCAAACCTCTGAGGGAAGGTAGGAGAGAGTAGGGGGTAAGGGGGAGAGATCAACCAAAGGACTTGCATGCATGCGTATAAGCCTGACCAATGGACACAGACAACACGGGGGTGAGGGCATGAATGGGGGGATGGGACGGTAATGGAGGTATGTGGACACATATGTAATACCTTAATGAATAAAGAAATTAAAAAAATAAAAATATGTTAAAAAGAAACATGGTAAGTAAACTGGTCTCTCATAGATGGAACCTGTGAGTATGTGACATTTTATGAAAAAAAAATCAGAAAGAGTCAAAGCTTGAGGTAGACTCTATTAGATTATATCTATCAAATATGAGTTAACCACCTTATAATTTGAGGTAAAAAGCTAGCTGGATGGTAGTCATTTAAACATAGATCTCTCTGGAAAGTTCCTGAAATGCCAATATTTTCTGAGTCATTGCTATAGATACTGACACTAGATGGATAGAGATATTAGGTAAACAGATATAAAACCAATAATTTTGCATTCTGTGTGTTGGGGCAGGTGTGAAACTTTAAGGGAGGGGTAATGTGTTACAGTATCCCTAAAGCTGAATAGAACCAAGAGGCGTTTTTTACAAAACAATTCATGGGCATGCTGGGGGTGGGTGATCAAACTCAAGAAACTGGTAGAATGGAAATTGGTTTCATTTCAGTAAATGGCACTACAATCCACATACTTGCTTTAAGCACAATTTAGAGTTCATCCGTGATCCCCTTTCTTTCATCTCATATCAACCAGTAAGTGATTCCTATCAACTCTCTTGTCAACATTTGTCATGTCATTCATTATGTCTCCCCATACTCACTACTACCACTTTAACAAATGATGCCCAATATTTATAATGTGCTTTCTACTAAGTGCCAAACCCAGTACTAAGCACATTCATGAATTAATTCTTACAATCCTCCTATAATTTCTAATTGCCACTGTCATTATTTCTTTTAAAATGATAAAAAATCAAGAGAAGTGAAGGTCAAGTAACTTGCTCAATACCACAGGAAGTAGGTGGCATAGAAGGAATTTTACAATCTTTTTCCATAGCCTGCACTCAACCATTCCATTTCATTCTCTTTCAAGTCCAGATCAAAGGCCCCTCTATGTCTCACTGAAACACCAGTACCAGCTTCCTTCTGTGGGCATTTACGTATCTAGGGAAATGCTAACTCAATATCCCTCTTAGTTTTAGGGAGTTCTGTTATGGGAAAACTAGAGGCCCAGTGCACAAAATTGAGTAGTAGGGTCCCAGGGCCTCCTGTGATCAGGGCCATCTTCTGGCCACTCACCAGTCCCCAGGCTGAACACCGCCTCCGCCGCTGGCTGTCGGCCGTTGGGTTCAGCAGCTCATCCCCGGCTGCTCAGGGGCTCAGGCCGGAGGGAAAGCAGGCACTGGCAACTTCACCTCCATGCGTGTGCACTGGGCCGGCCTCTGATGGAACACGCTTGGGCTGCTCATGCCAGGGCGGATTGGTCGTGGGCGTGCCCCGCACCTTCTCTTAGTGCCTCAAGCCCCAGCAGGAGTGGCAGCGGCTGCAGCGTCAGTGCCCACATGAGCAGCCCCGCCCAAGCGGGCAATGCATTCCATCAGAGGCCAGCCTGGCGCACGCTCATGGAGGTGAAGTTGCCGGCGCCTGCTTTCCTGTAGGCCTGAGCCCTGGAGCAGCCGGGGATGAGCTGCTGATCCCAATGGCCTGACAGCCAGCTTGGTCCTCCCACCACCCACCCGATTCCCCTGTTCACCATCGCTGATCCATCAGAGCCTGCAGGCCGGGGGCAGGGACCAGGAGGTCAGCCGTTCAGCCCGCTTGCCAATCCCCAGCCCCACCCCGCCCTGCTCGTGGGCCAGGGTGACCGGTTGTTTGGTCCTCATGATCATCACACAGACCTGGCTTTTTATATATGTATATAGATTAAGTGGAGGCACTCCCCTGGGTCTCACTATAAAATCCTTCCTGTACCATGCTTTGGAAGTTTGAGCATGGCCATATGACAAAGTTCAGACCTTTGGTTGATACCACTCAGAAGTTTGAATTTGAAGGGAATGATGCACAGAGGCGGGAAGAATTGGGAAAATGTATAAGACCACATGGAGGGATGCAGAATCCAGCAAAGAGTTTAGCACACGATGTTGCGTAACCAGTGGTAGTGGCATTTGGGAGGGCAACCCACCAGATTATGTCTTTATCTTCATTTGGCTGTGTTTTCTGTTGTCCACCATTTCTTGATTTCCATTTGGGTTCTGTATCGGATCCTCCAGCCTCTGGATGATTCTGTGGGTTACTTGATATTCTTCCAAATAGTTCTTTTCCTGTACAAGTTAGTCAAGTATGTTTCTGATACTTGCAGCCAAGAACATTAATAGTCTTCCAGCTTCTACTCTTGATCCATTTGCATTCTGTTCTCTCCTTGGCAGCCAGAGTGGACTTATAAAAAGGTTAATTAATATTATTCCTCTCATTTAAAACTCAAGATTGCACTGGGAATAAAATGTAAACTCCTTACCAGGGCTTACAGGCTTACAAATTCCAACAATTTTTATTCTCCTATCTATTTTTCTTACCTACTCTTGTTCCAATATCTCCCAGTATTCAACACATGGCTCAATGTTGAATAAACTAAGATATAAAAACACCACAGAGTTTGTTCTGTTTGGCTGTACAATTCATATTACCTTTCTTCCCATTATTATTTTGTTCTCTTTTCAGTAAAACTGTATTGGGTGTCATCTTGGTGAGAGGTAATGCACTCTTCCCACATGGAAACAAAAGGGGCCAGATTCTCTCCCCATTCCTAGAAATCCAAGCTGAGCAGGTGGTGTAGGCTCAGCCATCCAGACCTCAGGCCTGGCATGAGTATCGATGGAGATCATATTTTACCCATTGTCAGCAATGAATTGGGCTAGCCTCTCCCATCTGTGTTAACTTTGCCACATTTTTTAATACCTCATCTTCTCAGAAGTCCTTGGTTCCTATTAGTTTTCCAAAACTAATAGTCTAGGTTTCTATTATTTCTGTGAGACTGTGAAAACTATAGTTTTCCAATAAATTCAATTTTTTGGCTTTGAAATGAACACAGTTAATTTCTGTTCCTAATTTCTAAGAACACTCATTATGGCAAAACTTAGATCTCAGAGGTGAGACATAGAAAACTCTGTCAAACTTAAAAGGTAAGACCAAAGTATATAGTCAATTGCATTGATGGTTGAGGACACAGACAAATGAAATATAATTGGTTCAGAAAACTTGGTTCATTAATTAGGGGAATGTAACTGGATTGTCACTTTATTTTTTTATTTGTTATTTTGGAAGGAGATCTAGGTTACCTCTGCCTGAGATAGTATCATGTCTATGGGAAGAGTAAATAATGAGAGACAAGCACCTGTGTGGAGCCCCAGAATTCTATGCCATAAAGCACCGCCGAAGTGATTTACTCTGTTGAATATTAAGGACCTAGGAATGTCTAGGTACATGTAGATCTGCAATGTGATAGGCAAGAGGGGCCGTTCTGTATAAATATGACCCCTTGACATTGTCACTGCCTTGGAGTTCACTGTGATAAGAAATCTTGATGACAGGGCAACTGTCACTCAAATTTGACAACTCAAGATTGAATAGACTCTTTGTTGGGCCTTAAGCAAAACGTCTAGTTGATTTTTTTCCAAAAATTCAGTTATATTTATTAGAAGTGGGCTGGAGGTTCTGCTGTTAGTCTATGTTCATGATTTTAATTACTAAATTTATTTTTTTACTTTCTCTATGATTCAATCTCTACCTGTTTGCCATAGAGATCTTTTATTTTTCAATTGAATAAATGTGACATGTAACATTGTGTAAGTTTAAGGTGGACAGCATGTTACTTTGATACATTGATAAATGTAATATGATTGCTGATATAGTGATATTTATCAAATTACATAATTATAGTACAATATTATTTTCTCAATCATACTGTGCATTAGACCTCTATGGCTTATTTACTACTCCTTACTAAGTGAACTTTTACAAATATATATTAGATCATGTCATTTCCTGGCTTGGAAATGAACTGAAAGTCTGAAGGGACTCCCATTGAATTTTCTGAAATCAACCTCCTTGCCATGCCCTGAAAGGATTGACAGTCTACTGCCATAGATTTCACTTTCTCATATCCAGCCACACTGGTATCCTGACACATATTAAGCTATTCCTATCTCTGGATCTTTGTCACTCATGGTGAACCTCTCTCTAGAATACTGTTTACCCAAGTAGACTTTTCCTTCTCTGGGTTACACTTCAAATGTCCACCCCCTCTAAGACATTTCCTGTCCCATAACTTTCTATGTTTTGCTTAGTTTACAGCATTAAGACTTTCTTATGCTGTGTCTGTTTACATATGTTTTTTTGTGTTTTGTGTGTGTGTGTGTTATTGTTTTGTTTTTATCTCTCCCATTGGAATTTACACAATTGACCAGGAAATCTGTTTATCTCATTCACTGAGAAATCCTGGGCATGTCTAATTCAGGTTCTTAGATGAATGAATATGGAATGTTTTGTAGAAGTTCAAGGTAAAGATTAGTGAATAATGTTCTAGCTGTTGATGGGGCTGTGGACTTACTATCATGTGAGACCATTTCCAGTGGGGAGCTAGGAGATGGGTGAAATAGGATAATGGCCACCTGAATTTGTCTCCCAAATGGGTCTCTGATGATATGTTCTCGGTTTGAGTGATTGGGGCTCCCTGTAATGGAAACTATCTTCGATGTGCCAGTACCCGTGCAGCTTTTTCCAGGCTGTTAGCTCCCCTTACACCTCCTCGGCTTCAGGATCATCCCAGCCCACTCTGCAAGCCTCATTAGAAAGGAAGGGCAGCCTGGCCTTGAGCCAGAGCTAACCAGGGCTGGAGACAGAGCTCAATTAGCTTGGCTGCTCTGCCAGCTTTCACAGCCAAGTCGTTTCATCCTTCGAGTCACCTGTAAATACTTTGTGGAATTACATCTACAGTGAAATATGATGCCAAGACAGTTCTTAAGTGAGCAACTAAAATGCAGAGGCATAATAGTCAACAAAAGGTATATGACTATAAAGTCAGAGTGATTAGCTGAGAAATTAGGTGAAGTCTTCATAGAAAAATATTTGAGCCTGAGGTTGAAAGAGAAATATAATTTCACTACACAAAAGAAAAAAAGGGAATTCCAAGCATTATCCTATAGAATATAGAGGGAATATGAAAATTGACCATCATGCCATTACAAAGATGGTGGCGCCCATAGCCACAAGATGGAGGCACCCAGTCCCCTCAGCCCCGCTGGAGTCCTCCAGGTTTCTCAGCCCTGCCAGGGGGGTGTCAGGCACGTGGCGTGGCCAGACCCACCCTCAGCCCAGCCGCCCAGGGCTGGCCCGAGGCACAGGCAAGCCTCGGATGGCAGCTGCCCAGCTGCCCAGGGCTGCCTAAGGCTCAGGTAACCAGGGCCAGCTGAGGCTTGCATTGCCAGCAGTGTCAGCAGTAGAGGTGTGATGGGGGCGTCGCCTTCCTCTGATTACTGGGTTGCCTCCTACCCCTGAGGGCTCCTGGACTGTGAGAGGGGTCAGGCTGGGCTGAGGGACCCCCCTCCAGTGCATGAATTTTCATGCACGGGCCTCTAGTATATGTATAAAATTGCATCCTTAATTTTTCAAAATACCTCACTTTTTTCTTATATGAAAACATTATTTTATGAAATTATAATTGAGAAATGAAAAAAGAATAGGTATGAGATAGAATTGGACAGTTAGAATATTTGGGAAGTTGAAGTTATATTAGAGTGATTGGATTATAATTTTTTTCTTTTCTGGTAGTTTTCTTTGCTATATTACATTGTTGCTTTAATGTGAAAAGTTAGCAAAGTATAGAAAGTGAGAAACTGAAAGAAAACTAATTTTATTTTCTTATATTGACTACATTTTCATTTTGCGCCAGACAAAACTGGGTTTTCTTCAGTGTTAATGTTGGTATTGTCAAGCCTTGCTAGATTTATTTTCACTGGACAATCTGTATTGTTCTATATATTTCCTGTAGTTGCAAAATTGCCTCTAATTTGCTAATTTTTATTCATGAAACATTTTTGTGAATTCACAAAGAGCTCTAAAATATGAAAGCAAGAATATTCCTGAATTTGAAGGGCATTTTAAAAAATGACCTTAAATCATATTTTTGATAATATAATTTTTGACTTGTATGCAGGCATATAAGCATAACCAATGGACAGAGACAGCAGGGGGGTTGAGGGCATGGACGGGAGTGGGGTGGAGGGGGGACCATAGGGGGATATGGACACATAAAAATTAATAAAAAAATTGAAAAAAATATAATTTTTGTGGATAGAGGATGATGGCAATGTATGCAATTGACCTTCAAATCATCTCTTTTAATGTAAAATGTTTATTTTAAGGATTTTACAATTACGCATACATATTTTAAATTAAACATGTTTGCTTTGAAATATTTCAGTGATATGAAGTTTGTTTTTTAGGATGCTAAATACTATATATATATATATATATATATATATATATATATATATATAATTTATTCAAAGCAGTCTCCTATGATATTTCTTAATATTTATCAGCTAGATTGATTGTCATCCTCCACATATTTAGTAAACAGTAGAAATATATATTAGTTGAATGACAGAATCAATTTCTAAAGTTATTTTTGAATTATTAGAAAAAAAATTGATGATTTTGTTTCTCAAATAAATAATTAAACATATAAATATTTCTCATTTTTTTGATATTTTCTTTTCTTAATCAACTACAACATTCTTCATTACAAATGATATCACATTATATTTTTACTAGAGGCCTGGTGCACAAAAATTCATGAACTTGGCGGGGGAGTCCCTCAGCCTGGCCTGCGCCCTCTTGCAGTCTGGGAGTCCTCGGGGGATGTCCACCTGCCGGTTTAGGCCCACTCCCTGGGGGATCAGGCCTAAGCTGGCAGTCAGACATCCCTCTGGCAGCCTGGGAGCCTGCACTGGGATATCTTTAACACTGCTGAAGAGGCTGGAGAGGCTCCCAACACCAGTGCTGAGCTCGCAGCCATCAGCCTGGCTTGTGGCTGAGTGGAGCTCCCCCTGTGGGAGTGCACTGACCACCAGGGGGCAGCTCCTGCATTGAGCATCTGCCTCCTGGTGGTCAGTGTGTGTCATAGTTGATCGGTCATTCCTGCTGTTCTGCTGTTAGGATCAACTTGCTTATTACCCTTCTTTATATAGGATAGGAAAAGTGATTTATATACAAACTAAACCTAAAAGTACTATTATTGAGAAAATGAAAACTAAAAATATTATTTTTTATAGTATATTTTTATTGATTTCAGAGAGGAAAAGAGAGGGAGAGAGAGAGATAGAAACATAAATGATGAGAGAAAATCATTGATTGGTTGCCTTCTGCATGCCCCCTTCTGGGATTGAGCCTGCAATTGGGCATGTGCCCTTGACCGGAATTGAGCCCAGGACCTATCAGTCCACAGGCCAATGGTCTATCCACTGAGCAAGACTGGCTAGAGCCTAAAATATTATTTACGTCAAAGTTTATGCATCTTTTAGATGCATTTTTTAAAAATTTTGAATACATTTACACTTTGAGGTAATCACTGATATCAATTATATTCCCAACCTTATTGTTAGGTTCACAGGATATAGTTTACAATAAATAAACACAGTGGAAAACAAAATATTTTCATACTCTCATGGAGCTTGCAATAAATTAATGTTTGTGTGGAGTAAAGGAAGGAGAAAGATAAAAACAGTCAACAGATATATAAATGAGATAAATCTTGGTAGTGGTAAGTACTATATGACAATATTTTTTTATGGCATCTTATTGGTTATCTAGGTAAAACACAAATCTATTTTTACCATGCCTGTTTACTTTTTTATTTAATTTGTTTTCTTTAAGGTAACTAATTCTTTCTTTGATATAAAATTTGTCACTCCTTTTTTTTTATCAGTATGCTCATCATAAAAGAGCATTATTAATGTTCCAATTCTGTAAGTTACTATTGTAGACTACTTGAAGTGTTATGTATAATAACATATTTATATATATAAAACCCTAATATGCAATAGACCAAATGGTGGAACAACTGAACAACCGGTCGCTATGATGTACACTGACCACCAGGGGGTGCATGTGAAACATAGCAGGCATTGACAGCAGGCAGCAAAGTGTGGAACATGGCGGGCATCGGCCATGGTGGGATGGTGGTGCAGATGAGCCAGGGCGCCAGACCAAGGCGAGGCACCAGTCGCTGTCATCAGGGTGAGCTTTTGGTGGTCACTGAAAATTCTTTGCTCCGTGCACTGCAGTCCCACTGGACACTCACACCTGCTGCCAGCACCAGCCCTGCTCGTACCCGCAGCCAGTGCCAGAGCTGCTGCTTGCACCCACTGCCGACGCTGGCCCCACTCACACCTGCAGCCAGCACCGGAGTTCCCGTTTGCACCCGCTGCCAGAGCCCAGAGGGAGTGAGGCTGTTGGCAGCCAGGGGACCGGGGGCCATGGTGGGAGGGGCTGGGAGGATGGGCCAAGACATGCCCCTGTGCCCACTGCAGCCTCGCAGCCCACAGTTCCTTTCAAGGTGCACGAGTTCATGCACTGGGCCCCTAGTAATGGAATAAAACCATTGATTAATAAATAGTACATAACATAGTATGTCTAAGAGCTTGGGTGTTTGAAGTTGGTTTCTAATATACAAAAATTGGTCTCAGGAGTTTTTAGTCCTCAACTTGATTATAAATATGCAAATAAGAACATAGCCACAATTATAAGGCTTAGAAGAAAATTAGGCAGAGACTTAATTACTCTTGGCTTCTTTTATTTATTTTTTTTGGTAGTGAGGGCATTTGAGATATTCATTGGTACTTATGATTTTAGACATATGCTCAAGCAGAATCAATATTATCTTATTTTGAAACACAGCATCTGTTATATTATGTAGTTTTTTTCTTCCCAAGAACAAAAACCCATGACTGTTTGCAGCCTTGAAATACTTTATATATTTCTTTTTTTTTCTTTTATTTCATTTTGTTTTGCCCTGTAATCTTTGAAGTCTCAAGATCTATTAAGTTTACTGGTATCTGAGATCAAACATGCTTCAAACTCCTCAAGTTTTATGTGATCCAAAGAAGGCCATCAGTCATTCATTTCTATTGTGCTGCCCTTTAATGGCATTTTTAGCTACACAAATTTAGTAGAACCTGAAATTTACAACGACTATATTTAATGTATTTTACAATGAATTTTCACATGGAATCAAGCCTTCCCTAACTAAAGTGGAATATGTCATTTTAAAGCTATTTCACATGTAAAAAGGAACTCATACAACTTTCTGAATAGCAATATCACCCTTTTATACCTTTAGAGTAATTATGAAGCTTGGGCTTTGCAATCTCTAACCACTGGATATTTGTGTTTAAATGTATTATACCATTTTCTTACATCACATACCAAATGTGAGCCACAAAGTGAATATGACTTGTGTTTTGACTAAAGAAAAGAATCAACTTAAAAGTGGGATGCCTGGCACATGTGCCGAAGATTTTATTGACCCAGCATCAGCTGGCCATGTGTCTCTAGTTGCTTTTCCAATAATTGTAATGGATTTACACTGACTCATCCACACCCTTCCATCCAATTCCCATTTTGGAGGTGATCATACATGTGCAAGATGGCAGGAATGTAGAGCTCACACGATAGACACAGAACAAAGAGGGGAGGATACAACAAATGTCTGCAATAGCTGCTTAGGCCTTTTCTTGTTTCCAATTTCATTTTTAATTTATTCTGTTCATGAAATTTGGCATGGAGGAACATTAATCAGTTTGTTAGGCTGTGTAATGCAGTTTTAAATGTTCATTAAAGAAAAGACACTCAGCTTCTTTAAAAACTATACATATATCAGAAATGTTATT
The DNA here is from genome assembly GCA_026230045.1 of Corynorhinus townsendii. NCBI lineage: Eukaryota > Metazoa > Chordata > Mammalia > Chiroptera > Vespertilionidae > Corynorhinus > Corynorhinus townsendii. The sequence continues at coordinate 129,791,130 of JAPDVU010000006.1, forward strand.
GAAACTTTCTGAACAGCTGACATGAGGTTCTGGCCGAGTAGACTTTTACTTAAATTTGTTAGTGCCCGTTTTCTACCTGTTCATAATGTTACACATGATCCCATGAGGGAAGTTACTTCTATAATTATATTTCCTTGGAAATATGGGAAGAGAGCAGAAATGAGGTGACTTCTGCAAGTGTTGTGGTACTGGAGGATAAATGGCAGCTTTGACCTGGTCTGACGGTGCTGGCTACAAGAGTAATTCAGTTCAGTTCTCTGTAATTGTTCACACAGCAGATGTGCTAATTATGATTCACTGCCCCATGCCACCTAACAGGTGAGCTTTAGTGGCAGATAATCCAGTGGAATTCAACTGTCCGCCTTCAAAAGTGTCCTCTGTGGGTGACATGGACCAGTGCATAACAAGGCATTCCTCATACCCTGCTACTTCTGATGACAGGAGTTGGGAGAAAAATGAATAAAACCTGACTGTTATCTGGTCACATGTGTCACTGTTTATATACCTTTGCAAAAACAGGCAATCACAAAGAAATAAGTAAAAGAAATGTACTGGCATGGACTAAGCATACCTTTATGATATTTTGAAGTAATTTTATTCCAGTATGTTTTCCTGTATGTGTTTTAAGTAGTTGTGGTTAGTCTTTATTTTTTTATAATATACTAGAAGCCCAGTGCATGAATTCGTGCATGGATGGGGTCTGGCCAGCCCGGCTCCAATCGGGGCAGATTGGGCCCAGACCTGTTGGGAAGAAGAGATGGCCCAGCAGTTGGCTGGCCATCCCACCCCCATCAGGGGCCAACTGGGGGAAGGGGCCATGGGTGATTGGCCAGCGGGCCCTTCCCCTGATTTGGGGGGGGCTGATTGGGGATGGGACCGGCCATGGTGTGGGCTGTGGGTTGTGGGCTGGCCCCACCCCCAAATGGGGTGGGGGGGAACTGATTGGGAGTTAGCAGCTGGGGAGGGGCCATGGATGGTTAGCCAGCTGTCCCTGCCCCTGATTGGGGTGGGTGGGCTGTTCAGGGGTAGGGCTGGCCAAGGGGAGGGGCTGTGGGCTGATCAGCCAGCCCCTCCACCTATTGGGGTGGGGGGGTGATCAGGGGCAGGATTGGCTGGGGGAAGGGGCTGTGGGCTGATCAGGGTTGGGGCTGGCCAGGGGGAAGGGCTGCGGGGGGGGGGTGCCTGATCGGGCCAGTTTACTGGCTGCAGGGGGCATCATAGTGATCAGTTGTCCCAGTTGTTATGGCGTTCTGGTCGCTGGCTTTTTATATATATAAATTATTTCTTAGTTTTATAAATTTTAATTTTCAGTGGCTGCATGATATGCCATTGCATGAATATTCTTTTCTTAAAAATGTCTATTCTGGTCCTTCACCCACTTTTTAATTGGATCAGAACCATTGATACTTTTAAATATTTTTTTTAATTGATTTCAGAGAGACGAGGGGAAAGGGAGAGAGAGACAGAAACATCAATGATGAGAGAGAATCATTGATAGGCTGTCTTCTACAAGCCCCAACTGGGGATTGAGCCTGCAACATGGGCATGTACCCTGACCGGGCATTGAACTGGGACGTGCTGGTTCATTGGTTGATGCTCAACCACTTACTCACATTCTTGATCAATTTTAACTTTCTTTACTTGGAGAGATTTAGATTAACTTTTCACCTTTTTCTTAGTGTGAATATGGTTTTGACAAGCATTGTTGTGCAGAAATCTTTACATATGCTATACACATACATTCCCTGATAGACCCAAGTGAATTTAGTTAGGTCACATTATAAGAAAATGCTTAAGGCTATTAATAAAAATTGCCAAATGCTTTCCAAAATATTGACTTGACTTCCATTCTACGAAGCAGTGTATGAAAGTGCATATTGGATGACACCAGAGAAACACCTAGTTGCAAGTTTGATGCAGATGGGACCCTGCTGAGGTATAATGTTAGCACATTCTACTAAAAATAGAAGTCTGAGATATTTTGACATAGAAGCCTGGTAAATACTAGTAGCTAGCCTTGTTAACATGCACATTGAAGTACTGGAATGTGAAGAAAAATAATATTAAGGATACTTATGAAGTAGTATAAAATGTATTATTAAAAATGTGTCCAAATTTTTTTTATTCTGGTAATAAAACCCACTATTTCACATAAGTTCATTGGTTGACTTTTTGCCACTCTCTCACCTCACTCTATCTCAAGACCATGTCATGCATATAGATGTAGAGTATGGCTCATGCATGAGAATGTACCTGGGGAAGCATTAGGCTTAGCCTTTGGTTTCTTTGAAATTCCTCCTTAGTATATCATTTTGTTTATGTGTGGTGCTTCAACTCTTGTGTATTATAAATTATCTGGACTATAATTTTTAATAAAGAATTGATGTAAAGCTCAAGCTTTATATTGGGTGTTATATAAAGCTTAAATCTGCACCAAAAATGTGTACAGTAAGAGACTTCTTACTGCTTGGTCTTCATTCAAAAGTAAGTCTCTATAAATATTTGAGGGCACAAAATTCCTGGCAGAAGTTCAGTTTGGGGAAGATGCCTATTAAATTCTGTTTATAAGTTTTGAGATCAGTCCCTAATGTTAGAGAATCAAACTTCAAAAGCAATTTTTTTTCAAAGTGTAACATAATATAATCTGATCTTCTTTCTATCATTGCCACATCTGAACAGATATTGTGAAAAAATTAATACAAAATATTTATAATTGCATATTCAATTAAATGCTAACAAATGTACAAAATAATTATCTTCACATCCACACTATTTTATAGTCATTCCTTCTTTCTTGTAGTTTTCAGTACTATTTTCTTTCCTTTAAAAAAAGTAAATAAGATAAATAATAAATTTTTTAAATTGTTATATTTCTTTCAAATAAAATGTATATTTATGATAATCTGCTCTCTTATTATTATTATAGAAAAGCAATAGCATACACGGGTGTTAAAAGTAATCAATAAGCTAATTTAAATTAATTTTATAAGTAATTATAAAGTAATTTCCTATGTACTTCCTTGTATGTTCTCTGTTGCTCTGTATAGGAAAGAGTAAAAGGATAAATACTGTATTTTGTATTGGCTGGGATACTGTTACTTCTGAGTTTCTTTCTAACATTCTACCTTATGAAGAGGGAAAATGTTACAGAAAGTAACATCCCCCCATTGCTGATCATATGCCAGGCTCTATGCTAAATGTTTTAACATTTTCTCATTTAATCCTAACAATAGCCCAAATAAAGTGGGTGGTATTATTAAAAAAAGAAAAAGTAATTGATAGTAAAATAAATTAGTGTTCTTTGCATTTATTTTATAAGTTTGGGTTAGGAGGTTCTTCATTTAGGACTGGATACTTCCTCTTACTATCAGTTAATACACCCAGTGCCCTGAAAATTCACTTACTTCATTCTTAGGTACTTGCATGGGACCTGGCATGTTGTATGGACTGCAAGTTCTTAATAAATCAATAATATCATTGAACTTAGGTCAGTCTCACTAAAGTAGGACTAGTGAAGACCCTATGCTATCAGCCACTTTGACCATCCGGTCATGATTATAAACCTATAAGTTAAACCAGAGTTGTGTTTTGAATGCTCTGTAGTCCATTTTCCAAGGATGCAGACATCCTTATGCAAACTAGGGACAATTTGATTAATTGAACCTCTGTACAAAATTTTACATAAATTATTTTTAGATGAATTAGTCACTTTATGAGTGAACTATATAAACCAAGTATTGTTTTGGGTTCCTTAACTATTGTCTCCATACTCACTGAGTGTTTTCCCTACACAGGCACATTAGTCACCTATGTAATCATTTTCAGCACTTTCTTTAACTTGTTTTTATTTTCATACATCTTTATATCACTTTGTTGCATCAGTAGTAAATATTACAGCAAAGCCAACCAATAGATATCTGTGTTTTATTTTGAGTGAATTTGAAAAACTTATAAAAATCACTTCTTAGTGTTTGCTGGAAACAAACATATAATTGTCTTAAAGCTGTCTTCCAATAAACAACTCTTTGAGGACCTATATTTGTATGTATATCTGTAGTTTTTTCTTATTATTTTTTAAATAAACGAGGCAGTGTTTCTCCTGAAGAGCTGGAGACAGAGAGTAGAAAGAGTGTGGCCTTTGTTTTGATTTTCCTGGGAAGAGGGCTTGAAGTAATGCTGTCTCATGATGTTGCCAGTAGTGAGTTATTGCTAAATAAAGGATAGTGTAAAATGTGCATGGGCCTGAATGCTGGGCCTTTATTAATATAACACTAAACCCTTTCATTTTGTAGGGCTACTGAGCATATAATTCAGACATGAATGATCACAAAGCCTAATTTTTGAGAGGCAAAATAGAATTGCGTATCCCATTTGCTTTGGCGCATCGATTAAAAAGCCAGATGTTAAGAACAGATGTCAATGGGCTATTTTTCATATGCCATGGTTTACAGTTATGAACTCTCCATTTATCACTGCAGATGGGAACAGTTAATTTGACCATAAGTGCTTTGGTTATTAGCCAATTTCAACATGAATCCTTGGTTTTTGAAATTCAATGTACAGATATGTGATAAAAGACCACAATGGAAGCCCTGTTTATTTGATTTTTGTGCCTTAGAGTTTATCAACATGCATAATGCAATGGAAATGAATGTCCCTCTTATAGTGAATGAGCATAAATCCAGTGTTGGCAAATTAATGATGTAAATGTTATGGCTAAAATACAGAATGTTAATCCAATTGCAAATTCCAAATAACCAAAAGTCAGACCCTTGTATGGGCATAGTGAATATTGCTTATTTCTTGTATTTTATGGCAACAAACAATGTTCATTAATAACATTTCTGGCAATGTTTATACTCAATATGCTTTAGGAGTTGGTTTTAATTTAATTTTAATATGTAGAGAATACTGTATTTCAAATTGTTTATATTAGCCAGCCTATATAATAATATGAAAATTGTCCCCTGCTTTGACATGCACTGACCACCACGGGGTGGTGCAGAACATGGAGGGTGACCAAGGACTATGGCAGGGTGCTGAGGGAGCAAGGGAAGGAGGAGGTGGGGAGGCCAGGAGGCAGGGAACCTGATGGGCCCTGATCACTGGCCAGGCCTAGGGATTCTACCTGTGCATGAATTTCATGCACTGGGGCTCTAATATTGATATAATAACTATTTCTAAATCAACCATTTACTATATTCTCCTAGGGAATTTAAGTAACAGACAAAATATCAGAATAGTAATATTTTTTAAAAGTATATGGATAATATTGGAAGATTAAATATAATTTATTATGTATTATATATTTAATTTTTCTCATCAATTTTGTAACATAACTATTTTAATGTTATTATTCCCAAGGCTTGTAAAGGGTGGAGATGGGACTTAGCATTTTTGTGTTTTTTTTTAAATTTCTATTCTATTTTTCCCCCTACTATAATTCATAACTAAAAAAAACCTTCAATTCAAAACTGAAAAACCACTAAAAAATCCACACACAATAGTTACTTCAATCCAGAGTTTGAAAAATGAATCAAGTTCTGTTCTAGGAGATCTGATTATATTGAAGACAATTTAAGTCCCTTTCAAATCTTTACATAAACTGATGACTTTGATAAGAGCAATAGAAATTGGCTTAAGTAGTTTACCCTTACCAACAGCTGGATTAATAAAAACTCTGCATTTTCTCGGTAAACACACTGATCCCAGCCCAAGGCACAATGAATGCTCAGCATTTCTGCCGCTGCTGCTCTAACCTTATGCTGACTTGACTCAGTAGAGTCTTGTCAAAACTCTTTGTACCTGTTGTATCTCTTGTACCAGCTGTACCTGTGGTATTAATGAAAGGTAATTGAATATTGCAGAAATCAGTGGAAGATAGTGAACAGAAAACTAAGCAGAATGATTTGAAAGATTAAATACAAGTTAGTTGCAATAAAATTGTGTGTCTGAAAATTTATGATTGCTGGGGAATGGGGATTAGAAAGTACTAGAAGACCTTTGCATTCAAGTTGCCATGTATTTTTTTTTTTATAAATTCTAGTTTCATTTTTAAAGAAACCCAGACTTGCAACAGTAGGTAGTACATTTTGTGTATTAGTGATGCAAGCAAAGTGATAAGAAACTGCAAATTGCAGTCCCATTCTTAAATAAATGGCCTTATTCCTATAATGGAGAATGAGCAAGCATTTTTATTTTTTGAGTTAAAATTATTTTTAGTTATGACTATATCACTTTTTTATGATTTCCAGAGTTAGCTTCTTTTTACAATGATTTTACCAATGATCTCAACTGCACCAGATATTAGGGATTCTGTTGTTTTAAATATCTAATGTTAACTCATTAAATATCTGTTGTCTAACCCAGTGTCCAAGACACAGTGATGGTTGTTCACAGAGCCCCAGAGCAGAGTATCAGAGGTTTGAGATCCCTCATGTGAAGTCTGCAAATTGTGGACTCTGAACTGCCCATGGTTGGCAAGGAGGAGATGGCTTACTACCTCACAGCAAATAGAAATGATGAGATTTTTCAGGGATCTGACCCAGCCTCCTGGTTCAGAGGAGTTCTCACCGAGCCTTAGGGTTGAGCTTTCTGTTTGTCACAGGAGTGGGAGGTATCCAGTGCATGAATCCATCCTTAGATCTTTTAAGAAAAATGGATGGATGTGATATGGTGAGGGATGAATGAACTCAGAGTAATTATGGCAATGCAGATTCCAGCTTAAGTCTTTAAAAAAATTATATCACTCTCAGAAAACCAATTTCTTTAATTATTTTCATGCTAAAGGGCTGAAAACCATTAGTTAAGAAAAAAAAAATAGCAAAAATATTTTCACGCCTTCTCAATATGAACCTTAAATGCACACAGAGATATTTTATATAAACTTCGGTTAAGTTCCTTAGAACAAAAAAACCTTCAATTATACAACTAAAACTACTCTTTTGGTCTTTCTAGCGCTTAGATATATTTCAGAGAAATGTTTATTTTTGCACACAGATATTAATGATAATTACTAGAAGGCTGAAAAATTCAGATTATTTTTTTAAATTTAAATTTGGCTCTCTTAAAATTCCATAATTCTATTTTATGATCCAGATAAATATGACCTTGGAAGGGAAAACATCTAACTTAAAATAAAATGTAATACCCGTCAGTTCTTGGGTTTTGTTTTTTCATCTGCAGTTCTGCAAAACACATTCCATTTCCATCCGTAAGTTAATTTCTTAAAGTTGTCTTAAGAATTTTATCTGCATGAAATTTTCAGTCACTACAAAGTAACTGGGAATTTCTCCAGATATATCATGATTAAATTATCAGGACAACTGTTACAAGTTTGGAATTTCAGAATGATTTGGACAAGCAGCCAAAATCTTCTTTGTCATAAAATCTGAGTTTACACAGTAACTAGGCACCTTATTGCCTTCTCTGGGCTTTACATTTCTCACTTGGAACAGAAAGAGAAAGATCGTACACATCTGTTCATGGCTAGTGAGGCCATATGGACTCCACCTCCTTTGTTGTCAACTTCCACCCACTTTCCGGTGCACAGATGGGTGGATCTCCCTGTGTCCTAGAGTCTGTGCAGAGGCACTTGCCCCCTCCCCAGTTTTGGACGTTTGATTAGTTGTAAATCGAAGGGAGAGGGAGAAAAAGGAACAACATGCCATCACGATGTTGATGTCACTCTTTCCAACTTTTAATTTTTTTAATCCCTACCTGAGAATATGTTTATTGATTAAAAAAAAATTTAGATGGAGATGGAGAAACACTGATGGGCTGTGTCCCTCATGTGTACTGGCAACCTAGGTCTGTTCCCTGACCGTGAATCAAACCCATAATCTTTTTGGTGTATGGGACAAAGCTCCAACCAACCAAACCACCCAGCCAGGCTCCAACTTTTTTTATGATCATGGTATATCTTTCTCCATATGCTTACTTTTAACCTATTTATACTGACCTCTCTTCAAGCTACTGACTTCTTCTTCAGCCATGTCAATTCTGCTGATGAGCCTCCTCAAAGCATTCTTCATTTCTGTTACAATGTTTTTGATTTCTAGCATTTTAATGATTCTATCTTAGAGTTTCCATATCTCTACTAATATCACCCATCTGGTCTGCCATATTGTCATCTTTTTTCCATTAGAGACTTTAGCACATTCATCACAGTGATTTTAGATTATTTGTATGATTTGAACATCTGTATCATTCTCTTGAGTCTATTTCTAATGATTGCTTTGTCTCTTTAGTCTGTCTTTGTAATTGCTTTTCGGTATTTCTCTCAACTTTTTTGTTGAAAGCCTGATATGTTATATTGGATAACAGGAACTGAGGTAAATAGATGGTTAGTATGGAGCTTTATGTTAATCTGGTTAGGGGGTGAACTGTGTTTAATGTTTGCTGTAGTTATAGGTGCTAGAGGGGTTGAATGTCTCTCCTCTTCACTCTGGGCTTTCCGAAGCATTCCTCGTCAGTGTGACTGAAGCTCCTTCATCTCCAATCCACTGTTTTCATACTGGACCTTTGAGTGTGGTGGTAAAATTTGGGGAAAAGAGGCATTTTATAATCTTTCTACTATATATCAGTCCTTAAGTATGCCTGTGTCTCAGAAGTATGAATTTGACAAGTGCTTCTTCAGTGGGATAGTTTTTCCCACCTGACCCCCATACACCCTTTCCTGACTTCAGAATTTACCATCTATTTCTTTGAAGCCTCACCCCCTCTTTGTCAATTATGTTTTCTTCATTTTTTCCCCCTTTAGTTGAGACAGGAAGCCTAGAAACAGCTGGAGTGGGAGGGTTGACTTTTCTCTACCTAGGAGAAGGCTTCAGACAAGTTTTCTTCTTGGAGAGTATGCCTTTGTTATGAAGAATATTCTGGGCCTGTTCTGATGATTATTCTTCTCTTATTTCCACCACAGCCAGAAGAGTTCTTTCTCAGATATTCACCTGGCGGGGTTACTGGAGGTAAAGCCAACAACACCGTGGGGGTCCCCTAAGCCTAGAGTCCCTAGGAGTGTTTCACTCTCAAGCTAGTCCGTGCTTGGTCTCCAGAAATTCATCAAAATTACCAGTTAAGTGTTCCTACTAGTTCATGGCTTTGCTGGTTTTCCAGTCCAGGTTAGTCAAGCTTGGCTGTGTCTCTCTGGGTAAGCCTGTCCCTTCAGACTCCAGGGTGGCAGTTTGCCCCACAACCTCATTTCTCTGATGACTCCAAGAAGTCACTATCAGTTTATCCAGCTTTTTTGTTGTTGTTGTATGGACAACAGTGATGATTTCTAAAATCCTCATAAATTGGAGCTAAATCCTATACTCCCTCCCTAAGATCAGAAAAAGTTTAAGACTGAGGAAGTTTACAAGTTTATATAATTTATAAATAATACACGAATGTCTTCCCCATCTCAGGATATTTGCATCTGATTTCTGTTCTGCACCTAAGTCTCCTCACCAGTCACTTTTTATTCTCAGGTTTCCTCTTAAAAGTTACTTCCTAAGAGATGCAGGCAAGATGTGGGATGCTTTGGGCATAGACTCTGTGTCAGTACCCATGTGTTTGGAACTTAGCTCCTTCACTTCTGAGAGGCTGGGCTTTAGCAAATCACTCATCCACTCTCTGTCTTAATTCCTTCATTTGTGAAATAGAGATAAAGGTAGATCCTTATTAAATATATTACTTAATGTTAGGCACTTAGAATAGTGTGCAGCACACAATTAGTTGCTCTATGGGTGTTATCTATAATAATAAAAGTGTAATATGCTAATTAGACTGGACATCAGAACAACCTTCTGGACGTCCTTCTTGACAACCTTCCAGATGAAGCTGGGGCTGTGAGGGCTGAGGCAGCTGCCATAGCTGTGAGGGCCAAGACCCTTGAATTTTGTGCCTCTAGTATGTAATATGAAATAAATATTAAAATAACAATGAGGGCAACCTATCATATGTATCTATTAATTACTTTATTTAAAGTTTTCATTTTAAATAATCAGCAAATAATACCTTGATTTTGTAAAGTCTGTAACAGTTAAGAGGACCCTGATATTGATGTCTATCACTATACTTCTTATTCTTATTTTCACAATCCTGTGAAATAGGTTGGGCAGATATTGCCTTTCTCATTTTACAGGGACTTTATTGTTGTACCAAAATCCTACTAATTAGTAGCTGAGTTAGAACTTAAATCTTTGTCTCAACTCTAAATGTAGTGATTGCTTCATATATTTACTGCCTCAGCAGATGTTAATGAACTCTTAATCATATCTGTGTTGTAGTCTAATTGATGTTCTATTTCTTTGAGAGAGAATAGTAAAAATGAAAATTAAAAATTCTTTTTCTTTTCACCTGCTAACATTACACTCTCAATACAAAGCTGTGGTTTAATTATTATTTTTTCCTGCTGAAAAGCACCTTAAAAATCTCAGTATTCACAAAATAATGGCAATTACATGGAAGATGCAAGTCTAACCTGCATTTCTATTCATAGTACTTAAAATCAGGATGAATATTTTGAAGGAAACTGAGTTACTCTATGGCTTTCCCAATTCTCAGCTCATTTTATATTTGTATATGCTATACAGAATCACTGAAGAGTTCTAAAGTATTGCAATAAAGTTAATGCACAGCTGAGGTACACTGTAATTACAGTTTATTTCCCAGGCTTATGTTACTGTCAACAATTTATAATAGTCTACATTTTATAACTGTTCTTATTACCAAGTGCTTTGCCATGTTTATTGCCATCAATCTACAAATTAGCACCCAGCTATTTTAGACTTCCAACTTGACAAAGGAAGTACTTATTACATGGAATGGGGAACAGGTTGTTAAGTTACAGAAGGACCTATGATCCATTTATTTTAGTTTTCATAAACTTGTTCATGAGTCTATTTTTATAATTTAAACTGCTTTCTATGCTTTTAGCACAGGACACTGTGCTACTGTTCACGTTGCTAACTGACTTGGATAGGCCATTCAATTTTGTGCTACCAGGAGACCTTATTCCTCATCCAGGGGACCAGGAAAACTGAACAAAATTATAAGCCAAGAAGAAATTAGGATGCATATGTTGTCTTCATTCTTTCAAATTGGTCACACTTCTATTACCCATGAAAGGAGTTGACAAATTGTAGTGTATCCTCCAAATGTCAGACTTAGCTAAGAATGATTTATATCTTTTGGGTTTTCCAGTAAGGCATTTAATCCACTTCAGTATTTTTGGCCTGTACATCTCACCTAAATACAAAGCTGGGAAAAGAGGGGTTTATAGTAGTAACTAGAGGTGCACAAAATTCATGCATGGGGGTGTGTGTACCTAAGCCCAGCCTGCACCCTCTCCAAGCTGGGACATCCCTCTCACAATCCAGGACTGCTGGCTCCCAACCACTTGCCTGCCTGCCTGCCTGATTGCCAATAATCACTTCTGCCTGTCAGACTGATCACCCCCTAATCACTCCCCTGCCAGCCTGATTGATACCTAACTGCTCCCCTGTTAGCCCCTAACTGCCATCCCCTGCCGGCCTGGTCACCCATAACTACCCTCCCCTGCAGACCTGGTTGCCCCCAACTGCCCTCCCCTGCTGGCCTGGTTACCCCTAACTGCCCTCCCTTGCCAATCTGGTCGTCCCTAACTGCCCTCCCCTGCAGGCCTGGTCACCTCCAACTGCCTTCCCCTGCAGACCTGGTCCCCCCCAACTGCCCTCCCCTACAGATGTCAGTTCCCCCCAACTGTCCTCTCCTGCCAGCCTGGTTGCCCCTAACTGCCCTCCCTTACCAGCCTGGTCACCCCTAACTGCCCTCCCCTGCTGACCTGATTTCCTACAACTGCCCTCCCCTGCTGGCCATCTTGTGGCAGCCATTTTGTGTCCACATGGGGTGGCCATTTTTGACCGCATGGAGGCAGCCATCTTGTGTGTTGGAGTGATGGTAAATTTGCATATTGCCTCTTTATTATATAGGATAATGAGAATGCTTAGTTGCACTGTGAGCTCTTCTGAAGGACACACACTCTGTTTCCCAGTTGCATGATATGCACCCATTTTATTTCACAGAACACAAAGAGAGATTGTTCAGAGCCCAGTAAACAGGCAAATTAATGTGTTGCTCAGGCTTTCTGGGTCAGGGAGCACAGTTCCATATTACTGGACAAGTGTTTTGTTTTGTGGGGTTTTTTTTTGGCATGACAAAATACTTCCTTAATTTCCATTTACTATGACAATTTTTAAGAGAAAAAAAGTTCTTATAAGATTTGGTGTTTTCCCCCAATTCTCTGAAGGATGGATGCATTCTCATCCTAATATATATAAAGAGTTAGGTGGTGTCACGACCGAATGGGTGACCAATAGAGCACCTCTCGGTTTCCCCCTCTCCGCCAGACCCCGAGCCGCTCACCATGGGGGGGGGGGCCTGGCAGCGGGGAGGGACTGGGGACTGTTGAGCGGCGGTGGCGGGCTGCTTTGCAGGGTGGCCGTGAGCTTAGCGGAGCAGTCACCCAGGTGGCAGCAGGTTTCGTGAAGCAGTCATGGGGCGGGGGAGTTTCGTGGAGCAGTTGCGGGTTGGGGAACCTTGCTGAGCAGTGGCAGGGCCGGGGGAGCCTCTCAGAGCAGTTGAGGGGCCACGAGCATCGCAGAGCATCCTGGAGCATCCCAGGGTGGGGAGCTTCATGTAGCGCAGCAGGGCGTCAGAGGCCATGGGACAGAGGCTAGGCTAGGCTATGCCTAGGGACTCCAACCGTGCATGGTTTCCTGCACGCTGGGCCTCTAGTGGTTCATGACAAGCAGATTTCAGAATGAGTTCCCAGGGTGGTAGGGTCTTTGAGAAGCACCCCCGGCAGGTGGGGCAGGGAGAGCATTGTGGAGGGTGGAAGCGCGTGGCAGACTCATGGGTTTTCTACTCCCACCTCAACCTGGGTAGGGGTTCTTTATAATATTTATTGTGTTATTAGAAAAACAAGAACTCTGTTGCTAAAATAGCAACACTAGGAAGCACCCCAGTTCTTTCTCAGGTGATATTTGTGCAACAATGTTTTTAAAAGAACTGATATTGGAGTGTTCTGCTAGGAAGCAGCATTAACAATAAGTGTGATGATTGAATTACACCTTTTAATAGAGGATAAATACTGAAGGGGGCTCGGGAGGGAAGTCCCAAGACAAATGAAGTGCCGCAGCTCCTCAGTCACCACCCCTTCGTCCGCCTTGCTCGCAGGGCAGAGGCCACCCTAGGGCTTTGAATATGTCGGGGATTGCCCTCAGCAGACTCGCCCAGGAGAGGAAAGCTTGGAGAAAAGACCACCCATTTGGTTTTGTAGCTGTCCCAACAAAAAAACCCCAGGTCACAATGAACCTCACGAACGGGGAGTCTGCCATTCCAGGGAAAAAAGGGACCCCTTGGGGAGGAGGCTTGTTTAAACTACGCATGCTCTTCAAAGATGACTATCCATCCTCACCTCCGAAATGCAAATTTGAACCACCATTATTTCACCCGAACGTGTACCCTTCGGGCATGGTGTGCTTGTCTATCCTAGAGGAAGATAAGGACTGGAGGCCATCCATCACAATTAAGCAGATCTTATTAGGAATATAGGAACTTCTAAATGAACCAAATATTCAGGATCCAGCTCAAGCAGAGTCCTACACAATTTACTGCCAATTCAGTGTGGAATATAAGAAAAGGGTTTGAGCCCAAGCCAAGAAGTTTGCACCCTCATAAGCAGCGACCTGGGGCAACATCTAAAGGAAGGGATTGGTTTGGCAAGAACTTATTTACAACATTTGCAGATCCAGCGATGCTCTGTACAGTTATTAGTCACATAGGGAATGTGGGAGGGCACCATTTTCTATTTCCGCCACTGTTCACAGTTCTCCACTCGCTGAATTGCCCAGTTTTTCATACAGGGTCTCTTCCTTCAGTCTTCTGTATTTTGATTGTTATGTAAAACTTGCTTTTATTTTAATATTGATGTCAGTATTTCAACCACTGTAAAATGATAAACTTTTATACTTCTACTAGTGGCCTGGTACACAAAATTCGTGCACATTAAAAGGGGATTAATTAGAGGAAATAATTTAATATTGCTATTTGCTCTTTCTCTATAATGGAAGTGTGAGAGATGGAAGAAAATTAGTAAAACGTGTGTGAAAACCTTCCTCCTGTCAGAGTCTGGGGCGCACCACAGGACCCAGAGTCAAGTCCCTGTCCACCTACATGTGCCATAAAATCATGTGAGACACAGACCCGGCTGTGTGCCCGCCCCCCCCTCCATTTGGCTAGATCCAGACCTGGCCAGGCCTACCCTTGTCAAGCCCCGCCAGACAAGGGGCAGAGCCTCAGGTCCCCTGTCCCAGTGCCAGGACAGGGGGCGTGGCCTGAGGTCCCCCAACCCATACCAGGGCAGGGGGGCATACCTTGAGGTCCCCCATCAAGCCCCACTGGGTGAGGGGCATGGTCTGAGGTCCTCCTCAAGCCCTGACAGGTGGGGGGGGGGCAGCCTCAGGTCCCCCATCAAGCCCCACCAACAGGGTGGCATAGCCTCAGGTCCCTCATCAAGTCCTGCTGGGCAGGGGGCATGGCCTGAGTTCCCCTGACCCAGCACTAGGGGTGCACCTTGAGTTCCCCTGTCAAGCCCCACTGGGTGGGGGGCATGGCCTTAAGGTCCCCTGTCAAGTCCAGCCAGGCAGGGGGGTGCAGCCTCAGTCCCCTGGCCCAGTGTTGGGGTGGGGGGCACAGTCTGAGGTCCCCCATCAAACCCCGCCAGGCTTGGGGGTACTGTCTGAGGTCCCCCAGCCTGGTGCTGGGGTGGGTGGCGCAGTCCGAAGTGCCCTGTCAAGCCCCGCTGGGTGGAGGGCACGGCCTGAGGTCCCCTGTCAAGCCCAGCGAGGCAGGGGGTTGCAGCCTCAGGTCCCCTGGCCCAGTGCTGGGGTGAGGGGCATGGCCTTTTGTCCCCCATCAAGCCCTGCCAGGTGGGGGGTGTGGTCTGAAGTTCCCTGGCCTGATGCCAGGGTGGGAGGCCCAGCCTGAAGTCCTCTGACAAGCCCCACCTGGTGGGGGGCGAGGCCTGAGGTCCCCCAGCCTGACCCCAGGGCGGGGGGTACGGCCTGAGGTCTCTTGTCAAAACCCACGGGGGCAGGGGAGGGCATAGCCTCAGGTCCATGCTGATTGCTCGTTAAGGCTCCTTCTGGGAACTTGGCCTCATTTGTGAGTGCAACCATCTTTGTGATGGAGTGATGGTCAATTAGCATATTCCCTCTTTATTAGATACGATGAGTCCCTGAGGAGCTAGTTCCCTTTGCTCACTGGTGCAGGCATGCTTCCCTTGTCAGAGCTACACTACCCTCCAGCTGGCTGTAGGAAAAGGAAATCAGCCTGTTATCTTCTCTTGGCCTCTGTCCTTCTCTCCGCAGAACCCGGGTTGTGTTGCTATGAGCCTCAGATCCAAAGTCAGCCAGCCTCTTGTTTTCACATCACTTCCTTTGTATATGGTGTTTGGTCTGTGTTGCTGTTTAGAGTAAATAAACTGTTTACATAAAGGTTTTTGTTGCATTATTGTCATTAAAAGTATGAGGAGGCATCTCCCCACCCCCTTCCACAGCTCCAGGCCCCGCAGAGCAACCCTTGGGCCCCAGCAGGTCTCGCTGCCTGTTCCTGGGTCCTGCGTGGCACCTGTCCTGGTCCTTTGTAAACAGTGCTGTGTGCAGAAATGATGTGTGTCCGGGGTTTCTGTCCACCCGACCTGGGTGTTTGGGCTATAGAGCACTAGAGTTCAGATCTAGTCAAGTTGGAATTTGTGTCAAGACTCTTCTAAAGCGTGCTCTGCCTGAGCCATCAGGAGATGTCTAAACCCAGGCCAGGGTGGCTGAGCCTTGGCATGTAGCCTTCTCACATCCGGCACTGCCCTTGGGCCTCTGCATGTAGCAGCCTGGCCCTCCACGCTCACCACATTAGTCCCCACCCCTGGGTGCAGGTAGTCTCGGGCACCGGCACACCCCTAGCAAGCAGCTCCGAGGGCCACTGGCGCATGTTCTTTCTTTTCCTGAAACGCTCTGAACCTGGTAGCCCTGGGAGGCTGCTCTCCTCAGACAGAACCCTGGAACAGGAGCCCATAATGAATCTTCCCGGAGTCCTGAGTCCTGGCTCAGTGGGGAAGTATGTACATGGAGACAGGAAGTGACAGAAGGGGACCTGGTCTCTGGGTCCCAGTGAGCACAGAGCTGACCAGTACAGAGGTCCAGAACTGGCCCTATATCAACCAGCCTTGCACTCCCACCCAAGGACCCTTGTTAGGACCAGGCTGCCTGTGGCTCTGGCATGCAGACTGAGGTGGGGATGGTCCCCAAAGGGGTGAGGAATACAAGGAGAGCTGATCAGCCAGGAAGGGGTGCCTCTGTTCACCCTAAGTAAGGTGTTCCCCTCAGCCGACAGCATGGCCCAAGGGCCCAGTGCCTTGTTCACTTGCTTAGCTGGACATCTGTTGGGTTTCTGCACTCTCGGTTTGATGTTCATGATGATTTCTAATGTAGAGGGTCTTATGCGGGGGGTGCAGTGGGTCATATGTGTATAACCCCTCTCAGAATGTCTTATTTTGCAATGACTGAATTACACTTAGAAATAGTTACACATGTATATGGTTAATGTATATGGAAATGCAATATATTTTCTAGTTAAAGCATTCTAAAGTAATCAATGTTTCTAGCACATTGTCATGACTTTGGCTAATGAAATATCCTTTTGTGCCACAATTCTTGGCTTAACAAAGATGTGAATCTTGTAACGAGAGAACTATGAAATGTGATCATTCTGTTTCTACTATAAGAGAAGAGAGTGTGTTCCCAACATGAGGCGCCTAATTAGTGAGGAATTGTGGGCAATGGATTAACCACTATATCTAAGAATCCTCTAATTAAAACATTTCCACACACACACAAAAACAAAACAAAACAAAAAACAAAAAACTGAAGACAATGATAAGGCTAATAATTCTCATAAAGAACAGATTATTTCATGCATTGGAAGCATGTGAGGATGTAAAACATTAAAATTTCTGTCTTCAAGGAAGTCTGTGAACATCCTCTTGGTCACTCTTTCTACACATTGTTGACCAAGAGGTACAGCCAGTCACCCATAACTGTCCCCTCAAACGCTGACAGACTATTCTCCTCCAAATTCCCAGAAGGAAGTACCAGATTTTCTTCTTAAATTATTGACACTTAGAGCAACCATTTAATCACAATAAGATGAAGTAAAGAAATCCCGAAATATAATTTTAGTTCAATATTTGTGAATTCCTATAGGAAATGTTACTTGCTGGCAGATGAACTGTGTTGCAGAAGTAAGATAGGGAATCTGCAAAAATCCAACGTGGACAGTTTTCCTTTGCTTTTCTTTTTGCCCCCAAAATCCTGTGTCATATTGCAACCTTTAACCTTAAACTTCATTTGACTGTGAGGCCTGCCAAATTCACATCAAGGCAGCAGCCTATAGATGCAAAGGGAAGTATAAATTATTATCATTAATAATCCATCCTGTTCTTCCCCCACCTCACTTAAACTAATGGACCATATGTTGTCATTTTCTTTCAACTGTATCCAAGAACATTTCAGAACAAAAGAGGAGAAGAGGTTGTAAAATATCAAGTGACCACAACCTTACATTTATTCTCCAATTAAGACAAGAAAAGTAATGATAACTGTGATACTTTTCATCTGACTCCATGGAAATATTTCTTGATTATAAATAGAATAATCAAATTTGTGTTATTTAAGGTTGCAAAGGAGAAAACTACTTTTGAAAGTGTTTCAAGGATTTCAAAAATGTAAAGGTGCTATAAGGGGCAACCATCAACAAAACTGTTACCATCTTTTCTTTGTAGCATGCTTAAAGGCTGATTTTTTTCATGACTCCAATTAATTGGCCACGTTTTCATTTGTCTATGAAAATCTCGGAATTTTTATATCCGCTGCAAAGGCATATATGGCATTGGATGAGAAGCAAATGCTGTCTAGGCCGCAGGGGAGATAAAAGCAAAAGAGTCACGGCACTTGTTTGTAGATGGTTTTCAGGAAGCCTCAAGTACCAGAAACTGAGATGTAGCTGATGGTGAGTTGAAAGGGAGCCTGGTACAGGGGTTTTGAATGTGTCAGTTTATATGTCTGGAGGACTGGGGGAAACCAAATCGTCTCCCGAGGAAGAATTCAGTAAACATAAAGGAAAGAGGACTGAGGGACAAAATTACGGCTCAGAAAACTACACAAGGCTAAGTGGACAGAGGTGGTTCTCAGGAGCTATGATGGTGACATTTCGTGCATCTGCATGGTCCTAGGTTAGCAACTCAGTACAACAGCTCTTTCACAAAGGATGTCCAGAGTCTGTAGGTGTTACTCTCATTGGAAAGGGGATCCCTGGCCTCTGACAATGCTGTGAGGTGACGCTGAGGCACAGTCATCAGTTCTCTCAACCTTGGGCTTTGGAGGGTTTGTATGTGAACTGAGTATCTGCAGAGTGATTGGGGTTAAAGCCAAAGAAACACATTTTTCCCCAATTATTATTATGATCCAGGGCAATACAGGGTATGAAAGCATTTTACACTTTTTTCTCATTGTATTTCTAATGAAATTACAAAATTGAAAATTACAGCAAATTATATATTTGACTTAACTCATACTTGATGAATCATATTTCACTGACTTGATTTTTTTTTTTTTTGGTAACTAAGTTTCCAATGTTCTACATTCAATGATATAATTAAGTAATAAAGAACATTTTTTTATTTTAAGCAATCATTTCATTTTGCTTGCCAAATTTCCTTTTATTATCCTGCATAATAAAAGGCTAATATGAAAATTATCCCCTTGGGAGTTCCACTGACCAGGAGTTTGACTGCTCGCTATGACGTGTGCTGACCACCAGGGGATGGCGTGGAATGAAGGAAGGCCCTGGCCGGCAGCCAGAAGGCCCTGATCGGCCCTGATTGTCGGCCAAGCCTAGGGACCCTATCCATGCACAAATTTCATTCACCAGGCCTCTAGTATTTTAGAAGAGGATGAGGTATAAGATCTGAACAATTTCTTTCCATCCTTTAAAGTGTTACAGAAGTTGGATAGAATATAGGGATACACAGGTGTCTCAACTAACGATATAACTGCTTTTTATTATCTTGGAGTTAAACATTCTTTGCGAATAATTGTATTTCCATAACTATCACTTTCTGGGAGAAGAGTGGAGTATTTTGACATATTTCTGCTGAAATCTATAGGGAAGTCTCTCCCACGGGCCTTCTGTGCATCAACCTTGGCATTGCTGCCCCAATTCAGCTGCTCCTTCCATCTTAATGTCTGCTGTTGCTCTGCTTACTACCTTGATTTCTAACACAGCCAGAACGACTGAGTGAGAGTTAATAAAATGAAGGCTATTCGCTTTAAATGAGACAGATAGCTAATTTTTATTGTAAGAGAAGTTATAATCTCTAATGTAGATATGATCATTATATACATTTACAAGATATACTATGCTACAGCAAAAATATATATTCAAAACCAGAGTGAAAATGACTTGTATATTCTTGGAGAAATATCTATATCTATCTATTTATCTATCTATACTATGTATGTATGTATGTGTAAAACTATACATGTAACATTGTATACATATGTTTATGCTATATATAATCCTATATAATAAAGTGGTAATATGCAAATTGACCACCACTCCAACACACAAGGTGACCGCCCCCATGTGGACACAAGATGGCCTCCCCAAGATGGCCAGCAGGGGAGGGCAGTTGGGAGAGACCAGGCCTGCAAGGGAGGGCAGTTGGGGGGACAAGGCCTGTAGGGGAAGGCAGTTGGGGCAATCAGGCCTGCAGGGGAGGGCAGTTGGGGGTGACCAGGCCTGAAGGGGAGGGCAGTTAGGGGCAATTGGGCTGGTATGGGAGGGAAGTTAGGGGTGACAGGGCTGGCAGGGGAGCAGTTAGGTATCAATCAGGCTGGCAGGGGAGTGGTTAGGGGGTGATCAGGCTGGCAGGCAGAAGCAGTTAAGGGCGATCAGGCAGGCAGGCAGGCAGGCAGGCAGGCGAGCAGTTGGGAGCCAGCAGTCCTGGATTGTGAGAGGGATGTCCAGTGGGATCAGGCCTAAATGGGCAGTTGGACATCCCTCAAGGGGTCCCATATTAGAGAGTGTGCAGGCTGGGCTGAGGGACACACCAGCCCCACCTCCCCCATGCACAAATTTCATGCACCGGGCCTCTAGTATATGATATATTATAAAATATTTAAAATATCCTACATAATAAAGATCTAATATGCTAATTAAACTGGAGAGCAGAACGACCTTCCAGAATGACCAGTGGGCAGGGCCACGGGGCAGCTGGGGCCTCAAGGGCCAAGGCAGCCGAGGCTGCAAGGGCTGAGCCCCTTGCATACATTTTGTGCATCAGGCCTCTGGTATAATATAGTTTTATACATAAACTTTTTATTTAGGTAAAACATAAAGGCCAAAAATGCACAAATCCGTGTGTTCAGAATGATAACATTTTCTTAGAGTGCACTGTGATGTCCACATCTGTTTAAGAAACAGAATATTGCGAAGTTCTCAGAGGTCTCCCTGGAGTTCCCTTCTGGATGCCATGCAGCCCAAATTGTACACACCCTCCTGATTTAAAAAATATATATATTTTTTATTGATTTCAGAGAGGAAGGGAGAGGGAGAGATAGAAATGTCAATGATGAGAAAGAATCATCGATTAGCTGCCTTATATACACCCCCAACAGGGGATCCAGCCTGCAACCAGGGCATGTGCCCTGACCAGGAATTGAACCATGACCTCTTGGTTCATAGGTCGATGCTCAACCCCTGAGCCACACCGGCTGGGTGCACATCTTCCTGATTTTTAACCCTACATATAGCTTTGCCAAAAGCAACTATTTATTTAACTACATTTACTTATTATGATAAGGAGCTTTACCTATAGTAATAAAATAAATTCTTCATCAATGAAAGCCGATAAGATTCTGTAAGTAGGTAACGAATAAGCAAGAAGCAGTACCTGAAAATTGGAAGCAATACTCAATATGCCACATGTTCTTCACATAGAACGTCAGATCTGGGAACCTGGACTCTTTGCCTCATTTGAAGCTTTATCCTTGACCTATTTTGCCATTGGTCACTGGGAGTTGGAAATAAAGAATGCAAATGCTTCACTCCAGATTGAGAAGATGGTCTTAAGAGGAACTGTGGAATCTGAATTACAGCAGCAATGGTTGAAGTCCTTTTTGTCTGGCTTCGGCCTTTGTAAACACAATCTTCACCTTCACTTTCTCCCAAGGCACATGAATAGCCCTGTATAGGAGTTGGTAAATGAGCCATGGAGAATAAGGACGGAATCAAACTGAGTGAAATAATTTCAGAGGCTGGGAACTCTTAATCGGCATGTAAACAAGAAGGGGTTTGTTGTGTGTGTGAACACACCACGGAGCGGCACGGACGCATCTCTTCATGCAGACTGCAGTGGGGCCCGTTCATGTTTCCTCTGAAACAGTCTCTGATGCTTCAGTTCAATTTGAAATTGTGCTCAGCCATTATTTTATTATTTTTTAGCCTAGAATAAAAGAAAAGTTTTGAAATAACGTCTTTTTCAAATTGGTGGTTTGCATAAGACATTTCATATCATTTTTCAAGGTATCTCTACAGAATTTGAATATGTAGCTAAGAGAGGGATTGCTTGTGATGCATTTTATTTGTGTCAGAGGTAAAATAAAAAACAATCAAACAAACAAAAAAGTAGTGGAATCAGCCTAAAAATCTGTAACATATATTCATTTGGTTACCAGTCTGGGTTTTGCCTTTGTGTTCCTGATCCCTGATCCATTGTCAATATATCCTTGTTGTTGTTATTAGAAAAATACATGGAAATAGACTTTTGATCTTGGCCTACAAAGTCTCATTTCCTAGATTATTTTTCATTCCCCACTATCATTTTCCTAGACTTTTCAGTGCTTGTACCAAAAGTAATGCTTAGGGGACTGCTGTTTTATTTATGGTTGAGAGACAAGAATTTTAATTGCATATGCTATTTATAAGAATAACAGTTTTAGAATAAGTAAAAGACACAAATAAAAATCTGACATGTCTAAGATTAAAATGTTTACAATTGCATTTTAATCATTTGTGTATCAATCAGCATATGTTTTGGGGGGAAAACCCACTATTTTTTTTTAAAGTTTATTTTTTCTACAATCAACTGAACATATAAGAAAACCTAAGAAAGAATGCTACTTTAAATGCCCTGTCAATGAAAAGTTATATATTATTTCATAACAAACTAATATATATTTTGTAGTGATTTTAAATATGATGGAATTTAGCCCCAATTGCAGACATTTGACAAAATTAAAACTAATGCTCACTTCAATTTTTATTATCCCCACTCTGC
The DNA here is from genome assembly GCA_026230045.1 of Corynorhinus townsendii. Lineage (NCBI taxonomy): Eukaryota > Metazoa > Chordata > Mammalia > Chiroptera > Vespertilionidae > Corynorhinus > Corynorhinus townsendii. The sequence continues at coordinate 129,813,544 of JAPDVU010000006.1, forward strand.
CTTGGACTTTTCAAAATGCTAAGAAAGAAGCAGAAAAAACACACAAAACCCTATTCAAATAATTTCAGTTAGTCAAATCAATTGTACAAAACCAATGAGCACTATACCACATTTGTGAGTCAATATAAATAGAATAAAACAAAATGAAGTGATCCTTTCAATGGACTGCTAATTTTGATTTTATCATCTTCCAATCAGAGTTCATAACCTGCACACCACAAAACATTTGTGAAGAAAATTCTAAAGGAACGGGAGCCTGGATTTCATTCTGTTTGGGGTATAATTTCTTCTTTAGATGTCAATCCATCCCAATGAATTATAGTCATGACCCCTCAGGAGGACATGTAAAAGGCAACTTTCCTCTACAGCTTCTAGCTGGGAAAAAATGCCTCCATGGAATTTGGTAATTTATTTCTGCCCAGAAAAAGGAATACCACTAACATATCTAAGCTTCTCATGTTCTTTTTACTTTTTTCATCATACACTATTTTCCCCAAACTCATTATTATCAGAACATGAATTATAAAACCACACTGCTTTAGAAAAGTATGTGTTATGGATGTATCATCAGTAGGATAGTCTTAACAAAAAAGATCAATTATTACGGATAAGATTAGGAACTAGGAAGACATTCCCATTATCTTTTCTTTTAGAAGAGGGGTGGGCAAGGCACAATCTTAGGGACAGATCTGGTCTGATTTTTGCAAATAAGGTTTTGCTGGAAGATGGCCACCCCTATTCATTTGTATATTTACTAAGGCTGCTTTCATGCTCCAACCATAGCAGAGTTAAGGAGCTGTGATAAAAACCATATGGCCCACCACGCCTAGAGCATTCACTATACTATCTGGCCCTTCAGAGAAAGTTTCTGAACTCCTGTTTCAGAAAAAAATCTCTCACCACATCTTTGATTACATGAATCATGCTTTAGCACTGTGACTGATCAATTTTTTTTACTTCTTTATTTGATATCTAAATCTAAATAAACCTTTAATATTAATAAAAATAACTGTCTACATTTATTTATCATATAACTTGTGCCAAATAATGTATTAAAATGGCTATTGTTTTAAGCTGCTTCAGTTTGTGGCAATTTGTTTCACAGTCATATAAAACTAATAGAGTTGGTATTCCTATTTTGTTGATAAAGAACCAAAAGCAGCAAGAGATCAGATAATTTTCCTAAAGTGTCACAAGTGAGGAAGTGACAAGTCCTGCGCTATAAATACCTCCTACCAGATCTACCTTACTCTGAACTTCAGGGAGTTTTTTGTTGTTTCTTGGGAAAACCTGTTCTATAATGTGGATCTGTATTTCGAAGAGACCAGTCTTATTTTCACCCATTACACAGGATCACTGAAACAGGTTAAAATGTAAAGTGCTTTGGAGAAGGAAATGTTGGGATGTATTTCAACTTCTTTTTATCTGAAAGATGGATTAAAATGCCATATTTCCTGTTAGAAGAAACATCATTTGAAAAACATTGTCCATGGCCTCCTTACAATAAGAAAATTTCCCTGGAACAGGTGGCTGGCTGCAGCGACGTTGGGAGGAGTAGGGATGATACTCTGAGTGGCGTGCCCGGAAAGTAGGAACCCCACCATGATGCTCTTCTTTATGCTCTTTTTGCCACCATCACTCTTGAGAAAGTTTTTCATTTTCTCATTGACCAAGAGATATCAGTTTTCTAGGCTATAGCCTTTTTGTTTCCCCAAGATTATGTAAAAGTTTACCCTAGCTTTAATTCAAAAGTAAAAGAATATCACTAGTTGGATAGTTTGAAATAGCAGCAGTAGTCATAGGTTGAACTTGCTCAAAATGCTGCTACTCATTGTTTTGGTAATTCAGGTATTTTTTAAAAAAATATCTATTTTTAAATTGATTTCAGAGAGGAAGAGAGAGGGAGAGAGAGATAGAAACATCAATGATGAGAGCAAATCATTGATTGTCTGCCTCCCGCATGCCACACACGAGATCAAGCCCGAAACCTGGGCATGTGCCCTTGACCAGAATCGAACCCGGGACCCTTCAGTCTGCAGGCTTACATTCTATCCACTGAGCCAAATCAACTAGGGCTAATTCAGGTATTTTAAACCTGTAGGCATTATTAAATCTTTCATTGAAATATTAGGTGGCTCTGTAACCATACATAAGTTTAGGAGTATTTCAAGTTTAAAGGGTAATAAAGCATTAAAATTTAAATTGCTTCTTTTACATTTGCCTCTATTTTGCTTTATAACAGAGGCTATAAAGAAGTGTTGAGCTGTAGAATAAAAGGAGCAGAGAAAAACACAACCATCTAGAAAAAGTAATGTCCTAAAATAATGTAGAAAACAGAATATCAGATTCTACCAGGCATACAGCAGTGAGCAAAGGCCAAGAACCCTGTCCACATGGAGCTAATATTCTGGTACATACAGGAAAAACACTGCTTAGAATCCTAACTTTTTTTGCCAATGGAGGAATCACATTAGGGATTTAGAATTAATGACCAGGAACTTTGGCATTTTTCTCAGAGTAACAATCTCATTATTTAACACCCCTACACGATGGCTTATAAACATATGAGAAAATGTCTCAAATAAAACAGCCACCTCTTTAAGCTTTAAGAAAAGCTTAAGACAAATGATAAGATGTAATTTATTACGATGAGTAAATTTTCAAGCTTCCCCACCTCCTAAGTGGAATTTTTTTTGGAGGCTTCAGTCTTCTTCCACTTTAAAACTACTTTGCTTCCTTTTAACCTCTAAGTCTCTTTGTTATAACATACCACAGACACATCCTTCAGATACTAGCATGTATATATCTATGTAAAGTATTTATTTGAAAATATTTTAAAATTCTAAATATTCTCAGAAACTATCAGTTCTACCCTATTATTATTGGTTTCATATAATTACCAAAGATGCTAAGACCTGATTTCCCCTAAGCCTTTGGCTCTATCTGGGTCTCCCCCACGCCAACTTGTTACACTGTTGTTTATCATAGCTTTTGTTTTTCCGATTCTTCAGTGCTTTTGAAATCCTCCATAATCAGACAGTACAAATTCCTTCAGCTAGCAAACAAACAAATCCTTATTGTGGGTATAGGCTTTTAATGTACTAAATTAATTCAATTTTGCTAGAGTAGTTTTTCAGAAACTAGTAAAGTGGGGTATGCTCATTTTATTTTATTTTAAAGTTCATAATTTGCTTATTCACAAAATTGGAATATTAAATAAAGGATATTTTTAATGATGCCAGCATAGTGGCATATTATAATTGTAGGGTTTGGAAAATGGCAACCCCAAAATTGTTTCTCTAATCTTTTAGGAACAGTATTGTTTGGCTCAAAACACTCTCAAATAGAATGAGATCTCCAAATAATACCCGAAAGCTAAAGTTAGTCAGTTCCTTTTCCTCAATGAAGGCAGCTCTCTGAAAGGATACTGTAATACAAAGTTAAAGTTGATTGAGCAAGTTAACTGTATTATAATGAACAAAGGGAGTGTTAGAAACTTGATGCATCTTTCTAAAGATGATCTTGCTTCCAAGATAGTATACAATAATTTGAATCTAATCTATTTTTGTATCTTCCTTTCTTCATCAAGTCAAAATTTATACATACATTACGGTAAAAAAGAATACTATAAAAAATTTTAAAGTGCACATGCCCCAAAAGAAGTAATCTTAAAACTCTGACCTAGAGATAATACGCACTTTTCATTTTGTGATATAGATTTGTAATTTTTTATTACTATAAAGCACATTTTAAAATAGAATTAAATTTTAAAAATGTAATATAATACTTTAAAATGTAAAAATGCACAGTGACTGTAATTTCCTTTTACATAATTGGGAATGGCTGCATGTTGTTCTACTGTATTGATGTTTAATAGTTAATTCAACTTTACTGTAGAACATTAGGATTGTTTACAATTTTTGATAATATAAATAATGTTTGGGAAAACATCCTTGTGACTATGTCTTTGTACAAACCATGATTATTTACTGAGGATAGATTCTAAGAAATGGAATTGTTCAGTCCAAGTTATATACATTGCTGAAGTCCCCATATGAATTGGGAATTTGGACCAATTTAAAGTCTTGCCTAATATATAGCATGCTGTCAACATGAACCCTCTTTAACATTAACTAGCTTTTAATTTTAATTTTGTGTTAATATGTGTTAAGTTGAAAATGACACATGATGCCTCCCTTTTCATTGTATTTCTTTGATTTTTAGTTAGTTTAAACTCTCCACTAACTTTGTTTTGATCATTTTAATTTGTTTTATGTGAAATATCATTGGAATTTCAAGTGTAACCCAGGACTCTCCAGGAACACAGGGGTATATAGTTACCTGTTCACAGGTATTATTTTATTTAAATTATAGGGATAACATCTACAGCATTTATTTTTTCTTAACTTTAGTTTAAACCTATAGCTATCCTGTTTCCGCAGTCTAAAACATTTTATCATTTTATTTCAATGGCGATGCTACACTATAAGGCAAAAGTATGCTGATTCTCAAATAGTATCATATTGTACGACAAATGCACCTTAAGCATAGCCTTCCCCTTACAATTTCACCGATAACAGAAAGGTTGAGGTATAGCATGCATTTATTTATTTTGCCTAAGAATTGAGCTCTAAATCTTTATTTTTACTCAATTGCTAACAAATATTACTATGTAAAAGAAATGATTGATCATTTCAATTATTCCAGATCACAGTAATAGATTATTTAACCTTCTATAATTGCCATCAGTGAAAAATAAGCTCTCAAAACTGCAACCCTTCCCATTAGAACCCAATTAATTTCAGTGGGGAGAAGGAAATTAATCCCTGCTGAGAGAGTAATTTCTACTGATGTTTTACCTATGTTATTTCAAGAAATCCTCCAGGAGGCTCAATATATTCCAGATTACCGTCCTCAGTTAATACGGGCAAACACTGAGACTCAAAAGCTGACTGATCTGCCTGGGGTAGAAAGTTAGAAACTAAGTGAGTGAGGATAGAAACTCAAGACTCCATCACTTGAAAGACCTTGCTTTTTCACACTTTATGGTCTCAAATGAGAAATAATTTGCTAAATGTTCTAGGAACTTCTCAGAATGTAGTGTTTTTACTTGTTTGTCATATGTTAGCAATGTAGCTAGTTGTAAACTCCCATGACACCCAGATTATCAGTGTACTTCATAGAGAATTTAAAGATGAACCCCATGTTCATGTTCCAGGGAAGCAAAGCACAACAAATCACAGAAATTAAGTTTCAGTGCGGTCATGTTGATAACCTTCCAGATGAGCTCTCAGGCGGGCACTGGATCTTCCCATGTCCAGGGATATGTGCCTCCTTCCTTTAGATTTCCCCCCACTTTATTGTCACCCATTCCTGGAACATGGAGTTTCTTTTTCAGTAGACCATTGAGGGATGGACTTGCTTCTCCTCAGGGTCTGAGAAAGTAAAGGACACGCACAGCCTCAGGCCCTTATTTTGAAAGCACTATCCATTCTGTATGAAATGACAAAGGACTCAGCAGAGCCAACCTTTTGTTTTCCCACCTTGGCCTTCGATCTGTTTAGTAATGCCGTGACATTTCTATCAGGTTTCTTCCATAAGGCCCTTTCAAGACACAAATAAAAGAATGAATACAGGAGCTGAGCTTTCTCCTATTCAACTTTCAGCTCTGTTAGCTTTCAATACCAGAAATGTATTTAAAACTGGATAATGTTTGTTAACTGTTATATACCACTGTCACTCATCCAGATTAAAAAAAAAAAAGAATAAAACTATATATGATAAGATTTGCAATTCAAATCAAACCATTCCACTTTGAAAACATAGAGTGTTGTGGGTTGGGGAAGATGGGGAAAGCAAAAATAAGGTTTCACATTTACCTTTAGTAATAAAAGTGTACTTCGTGTTCATGAACTAACTACCTAATTGTGCATTTCTTTATAGGATATTGTCATAAAAATTTTCTGATCAGGCTATGCTTATCTTTGGTTCTAACTATGATATAACATCAGTTTTATAAAAAATTAAGTATATTTATGAACAAATTTAGGTTTTTAAAAGCAGGAAAGCCAAATAAATAAGATATTTTAAAATTTTTCACAATATTTGTGCATTCTAAGTCATATGATGGAGACTTCCTCCATATTTCACACAATTTATGATTCCTGTAAATAGGCAAAGAGAACTGTGTGAGTATAATTAGAATCTTTCAAAACACAGTAAAACAAAGAACAAACTCCTTTCAAAACAGTTAAGCTAAATTTCATTGCCTGTCACTTAGATACTATTATTTAAATGTTATAAGGAGCTTACTCCAATAACTATAACCTTAAACTTGAAAAATAAACCCAAAAGTTTTTGAATAACAGTAGTATCAAAACACAATGGATTATTTTAACTTTAACTGATCTTGAGAACTTTCTAAAATGAAAATAGCACCATACATGTTTTCAAGTTCTGTGCTTGAGTAATGATTATGTGATATATTACAGGTCTTTAGGAAAAAAGGGAAGCAGTATGAATTTAACATATGTCTACTGTGAAAATGTCACTAGGCTAGCTCCAGTAGAGATTTATGAATGAATAAATACACAAGTAATAGAGAAGAGCTTTCGCATTGTTCTTCTAAATCTTCTGAATGTGAGCATTACTGACCAGACCTGCCTGGGTTGTCATCAACAGCCATTTGTTTGCATGACCCTTCCCAGCCCAGCTGCTCCTCCTAGCAGTGGACACCTTGATCAAGCAGAGCCTACCAGCTTCTTTCTCTCAGGTATGTGGCGTTTTGCTTGGCTGAGCGATATCTGGGTATGATTTATGGCTAACGCAAGCCTCTGACTTTGCTACAAAGAGAAAGTATAGGCCCTTCAACAGCTAAGATCTCTAAAATGACTCTTATTTCTATCTCTTATGAAGCTTGATATATCAGCTGCTGCATGGATTCTGTGAGGTTACCCAATATCCTTTGAATAATGTTCCTAACTGTACTACCTCTACTTAGTTTCTGATACTTGCAAATGAGAGAACCTTAGCCAAAATTCTCCCTGTTTAATCTTTTCCTGGTGGATCTCTATTTTTAAAGCAAAACTTCATACAACATACATATCTCTTAATGCAATGTTTTGGGTGATTATCTATCTATCTATCTATCTATCTATCTATCTATCTATCTATCTATCTATCTATCATCTATCATCTCCCCAAATGATTTACTTATTTTTAACAAACATTTATGAGGGCAATGAATTCCTAGTTAGCTAATATTTATGTAATTCATGGAGACCAAATATTTTTTTTGCATAAAAATACACATCCACATTAGGAGTGATTTAGCCTCTTCACGTATAGAAACAGAAGTGGCTGGCCTACTTTTCAAGGTTTTACCAGGCGCCACATTATGTAACTATACAGGTGGTAATTGACAACAGAAAAATAGAAGATATTCTAAGGGAAGACTATGCAAAGAGCAGTGGGCTGATGATGGAATCTGCCGTCAACAACTAGGGAGCAGGCAGATACAAAGAGCTCAGGCTATAAACTGGGAAGAAGCAGTATGGAGTGTTCATAATCTTAGAAAAGAGTATCTTCATTTTTCATTTAACTATGGTGTGTTGGATAGAATCACAGTATCCTTCATGAACCAAACTGTTTTCCCCAATTCTCATTTTCTGAAACTGAATAGATTTTGGTGCATTTATTAGGATATTCTTCAATCTGAACTCTATCTACTAAATGAAAATTTGGGGAATAATAGATTAAGTAAATGTATTCTTTGCTATCTGAACTTGAAGTTGGGACGTTTTAGACTATCACATTCAAATATACTAGTATGTATACTAGAGGCCCAGTGCATGAAATTGTGCATGGGGGAAGGGAGGGTCCCTCAGCCTGGCCTGCACCCTCTTGCAATCCGGGATCCCTTGGATATGCCCCTCACAATCCGGAACCGCTGGCTCCTAACCACTTGCCTGCCTGCTTGCCTGATCGCCCCTAACTACTCGTCTGCCTGCCTGATCGCCCCTAACTGCTTGCCTGCCTGCCTGATCACACCTGCCACCTCTGCCTACTTGCCTGATCTCCCCTAACCACATGCCTGATCACCCCTAACCACCTCTGCCTTGGCCCCTGCGGCTTCGTCTGGAAGGATGTCTGGAATGACATCCAGAAGGTCATTCAGCTGTCTGGTCTAATTAGCATATTATGCTTTTATTATTATAGATATTTGAAAAATATATATTATACATACTTTTATCTGAAAACCATTCACATACCCAAAAGAAAGAAATATAAGATATAATAGTGGGCAGTCTTCATTTATAAACTGTAAATTCAATAAAATCAAATTTTATTATTTATAAATTTTATAATTCTCATATAATAAAATGAAAAGCCAATTGTAAGTTTTTGATCCTAATTTCAATCTGGGGTGGGTGGGTTTTGATACTAAACAAGCAATACTCTGTACATAAGCCCGTGCCTTACAATTCAACTCAATTCTGTGGAGATAGCATCAGATTCCATAGGTTAAGGGTTTAGTGCACACTACTGTCCATCCCCTTCCAATGCCAGTTTCAAGTCCAGATGGTACCAGTGCTTCTAACCCATGGGCTGTAGATCAGAGGTTCCAACCACCCTCTCCACGGGTTTGATTAATTTGCTAGAGCAGCTCACAGAATTTAAACATTTTACATATGGGATTTTCAGTTTTTTATAAAAGGATGTAATTCATGAATAGCCAGATGGCAGAAATTCATAGGACAAGGTGTGGGTAAAGGGCACAGAGTTTCCATACTGCCTCTAAACATACCTCTCTCCTGAAATCTGCAAGAGTTCACCAGCCTGGAAGGTCTCTGAATCCTGTCCTTTTGGGTTTTTATGAAGGTTTCCTTCCATAGTCATGATTGACTAACTCATTGGCCATTGGAGATTGATTCAACCTCTAACCCCCCTTTCTTCTTCCCTCACAAGAGGTCAGGGGAGTAGGACTGAAAGTTTTAACCCTCTAATGACATTGTTGGTTCTCTTGACAACCAGTATACCCTGTCCCCAGGTACAGTCCAGCAACAAAAGACACCTTACTTGCTCTTATCACTTAGGAAATTCCAAGGGTTTTAGAACCTCGGTGCCAAGAACACATACATATTTCATAATATCACACCTTCACAGCATTTTTATGTCTATCTGTGGTCATGTGACCAAGCTGTTAACAAAAAGAGGTATGAAAAAATGATGTATGTAAATTCTAGATTATACACTTAAAAGAAACCTGCTTGTCCACTATTTCTCATTCCAATAGTTTAGAATGATGATATAGTTGTCTTTGACCACAGAATGAGGAAAACACCCTAGGACATATAGGATTCACAGCTGGAATATGCCTATGTTCCTAAGTGAGAAAAGTTGCCTGGCACTTGGAATAATCACCAGCTCAGAACTTTATGTAGTACTAGAGGCTCAGTGCACAAAATTTGTGCCCGGGCGGAGGGGGGGGCACTCCCTCAGCCCAGCCTGTGCCCTCTCACAGTCTGAGATCCCTCTTGCATCCGGGATCCCTCATTCCTTATTGCCCACCTGCTCAGTTGGCTCGCTGCTCCTTAGCAGCAGGCTCCTTACTGCTTGACTTGCTGCTCCTTAGAGCTGCTGCTAAGTTGGGAGAGGCTCCCGCTACCACCTCTGTGAGCCCGGCTTCTGGCTGAGTGGCGCTCCCCCAGTGGGAGCGCACTGACCAGCAGGGGGCAGCTCCTGCATTGAGCGTCTATCCCTGGTGGTCAGTGTGCATCATAGCTACCGGTCATTCTGGTCGTTCTTCCATAACGGTCGCTTAGGCCTTTATTATATAGATAGCCCAATCCTCTTCTTCTTTCTTGGGAGTGGGCTTGCCCAAAGAGCAAATATTCTTATTTGTCCTAATCATTTAGCAAGGGAAGATGGTGGCTTCCTGGCCTTGCTTGTGTATGCACATATAATTCTGGCATTTAGTATTTAGAAATATTTGTCCACAACAATCAGCCCCTTCCTCAAAAACCAGGTTGTTCATACAGTTAACAAATTTGTATATGGGTTGCCTCTTTCTAAAACTCCAGTTGCAACATTTGTTAAGAGTGAACATTATTATCTGTGAAAGAGATATTTTCATCTATGTCACCTTCATCCTCTGGAAAAGTAATTATTTTATCTTTGAGGAAAATAATTAAATGTGAATACATACAATGAAATTGTCAGTGAACACACATATATTTTGTAATAAACATGGGACATATACAATTCAACATACAGAAAATTATGCACCATACATTAAATCAAAGGCTGTTGCCTGGCATAACCTGAGAACAAAGAAGACACTGGCTGATTGACATGGAAATCTTTTTGTGCTCTGTAGTGTCTGAAGTTCCTTTTCTCTGACCCTGTTAATGTTACTGTTTTAATGAGTTGAAAGAGGCTCATTCAATGGGTTCCTGTCCACATTATGGAATCTGCTTTTGCATAAAAGGCTATGACAGCACTCCTCTTCCCCAATACAGAAACCATTATTTTATATCAGGAGATACTTTTCCACTCAAATATCCAGCTAAAAGCACACTTTTACATACTCATTTCTTTCTATTTTCTTGTGTTATATTTCCCTTATTTCCACAAGATGAGAATATTTTTCTAAGACTGATATACTACAGCTATAGCTTTTTGATGTAATTCTAACAATTTTATTTAATATATATGTTGCTTGGAGTTTTCCAGTCATTATAATTTTTAAGCAGCAAAAGCATATAGTTACATTTTCTCCTCCAGTGTCACAGTTGAAGGTTGGTTTGTCTGCAAGCAATAGTAGAGATTATAGTTATATAAATGAGAGATAATGGGGGATAATGGAATAATAAATACTCTACTAAAAATATGCAGTTTTTGAATATTGCAATCTTTAATGCCAGAGACACATTTTTTTAGGTACTGCAAAAGAAAATGCTATCTTCTATCCTTACAGAATTTGCATGTTAACTTATTTCCTGTCTACATAACATGAACAGATAACAGAAACATAACTGTTTCACATTAATATATTATTTTGTATAAGGGTGTGCAACATAAAATGCTATTGAAGCATACAAGTTACTTCTGTCAATTACAAATAAGAGATAAAACAAAACATAATTAAATTAATAGCTACTAGCTCTGGAGAATGAAAGGTGAATACATTATGTTTTATATTTTAGCTAACTATATTATTTTCTTAAACTAATTTACCCAATGCCCCAGAACATGTAATGAGCATTACTATTCCATAGACACTGATGCATACACTTCAGATGTAGCTATGGCCTGCTGGTGTGGCTCAATGGTTGACAACTGACCTACGAACCAGGAGGTCATGGTTCAATTCCTGTCAGGACAAATGCCTGGGTCGATCCCCAGTAAGGGTCATGCAGGAGGCAGCCAATAGATGATTCTCTCCCATCATTGATGTTTCTACCTCTCTTCCTCTCCCTGCCTCTCTCTCTAAAAAGAAATAAAAACATATTTTAAAAAAATGTAGCTATGCACAAGAAAGTAAAATTTATATTTCTCATGGAACTGATATTCTCAGGGAATCTGGGCAGCTAAGGTACTTCAGATACGGAAAAGTGGTATTAATAAAATAAACCAGGGTAATAGAACCACTAGGCAGGTCTGCTGGCTGAGATGGGATTAGGAAAGGCTTTCTGAGGAAGGCAAAATGCAGATATGATCGGGACCTTCACCTCTGAATTCCTCGGTCCATTTAATGGTGGTGTAGAAATCAACACTCCTGCATCACATACATTCTCAGTGGTGACAAACATTTCCATCACATGCCTTCTCCAAGGCAATCCTGCTGTTGGTATAGGGCAGTGGTCAGCAAACTCATTAGTCAACAGAGCGGCAAACTGGGGCTCGCGAGCCGCATGTGGTTCGCGAGCCACAGTTTGCCAACCAGTGGTATACTGTAATGGCTGAGGGCAGGGTTGGCAGTTTTCACTTGCTTTCAGGTGCCTGTTAATTGACCTCAGCTTTTTCTTATCTTATAAATTGTACATTGAGTTTAGCACATTCAATGCTATTTTTCTCAAATTTACCACAGTAGACTTCATTGGGCATATGCAAAACCCCCAGTGGGTGCCTGAAACTGCACATAGTACTGAGCCCTATATAGACTATGTTTTTCCCCATACGTACACACTTATGATAAAGTTTAATTTATAAATTAGACACAGTAAGAGTTAACAACAATAAAATGGGGCAATTCTAGCAATATACTGTAATAACATCTATTGAATGTGGTCTCCCTCCAGTAATTTTTATATTTTTCAGTGCAAATCTCTGCCTAGATCTGTGCAGCCATCTGTCCCTTACTTGCAGCAAATGGCTTGGGCTCACTTGATTCAGAGCTCCCTTGCTGAAGTCTCAGTGCTCTCTGGTGCAGCTTCAATCAAACACAATCTTTCTATTTGTCTCCCACCCACAATCATAATGCCTTTTTCCATCTTAAGCATGTGTCACGTACTGTAGCCATAACTTAGGCAGTTTGAGGTGTGACAGCAAATTAACTCAAACTTCTTTTGCCTCCTTCCCAGTTTCAGGGACAAGAAGATTCGTTCTTATCTTAGATCTTAGCAACTTCAGCACAGGACTTTGTTTTCTTTCCTTATTAAGGCATGAACTTTCACCTTTTCACTTCAAGGAAGCACTTAAAGCTTCTCTCTGGCACCTCCCAATCCCATTACTGTGGGCCCTTAGGAAGTAAAATGAGGGTCAGTTAACACAAACACTGCTGAGTGGCTACCGGGTGCAGAGTGTGTACAGCGAGCAGCCACTGGACAAAGGGAGGGGTCACGTCCCAGGCAGGTGGAGCAAGATTGCGTCATGCTCCTCAGAACCGTGAGCAATGGAAAACATCTGAATTATTTTTATTTCTTGAATTTTCCTTTCAATAGTTTTGGACTGGGGTTGACTAAGGATAACTGAAACCTTGCCAGAAAGCAAAACTGTGGATGGTGGGGGTAGGGGGTGTACTGTATTTCCTCCAAATGTGTTTCAAACCAGTGATACATTACACATTCCTTTTCACTGGCACATTGTTCTACTTCAGGAGTGCATTTTCAACAACTGGGTCAGCACCTTGCGCCACGGCCCGTCCTTTGCTTCCCTACCTTAGGTGATGAGGTACTTGATGCTTGCTGATGACCCACCTCATTGCCTGCTTTTCAGGACCACTCTTGGCTTCCACTGTCACAGGTCAGGATCTCGAAGGAGACCCTGAGCTGATGTTAAATGTGCAGATGTTGTCTGGAGATTGTCCTAGAAACGAGTACTTATGGAGGGGAGGTACAAGAACAGGGTTGTGCAGAGGAAGATGATGGGCAGAAGCATAGGGCTGACGATGAAGATGAAAATAGCCCTTCAGAGTCCCTCAAAGCTGTAATTGTGGATTATCACAGGTCACCAGTGAGTACTTCCTGGAGGGGAGTAGGTGGGGGGAGTTGTTTCTTTTCTTTCTTTTTTTTTTTTATGTTTACATCCATCATTTTAACGAACAATTGGTGCAAAAAACAAAGTATGGAAGGCTTGGTAACCTCCTGCTCTCAGTGCAGCTAGCACAGGCCTTGAGTCACAGGTAACCACAGTTTGGTCATCACCTTGGGACCCCACATTTCTGATCCTAAAATGAGGTGTGGGGATGTCTGCAAAGGACACTGGTTCTCTGGGTGCTCTGTTATGCTCACGGCAGTTTTTTATGACAGGCCCAACGCCCAGGGGCCAGACTCCCCCCTCCTCCTACTGAGTTTCCTGAGGATTGGGGTGTCCTACAAAGTAGCTTTGCCTAGGGAGCCCCAAACTGCCCTCTTCTTGGTCAGGCTAGGCCTGTGGTCCAGGAGGCTGGGAGAGCAACTGCTGTGCTTCTCAGATTTCCTGTTGTGGAGCTGCAGATGGTTGATCAAGTATTCCTTTCAGCTGCAATATGTCCCAGCCCTGGGAGGGGTGGGAGGGGCACTCACCAGTGTGCAGCGTGTGGTGCCCTTGGAGCCAGAAGCACACAAAGCTCTAATTGCACCCCAGAACATTGGAGGGCTGGCTCTGCACAAAGCCTGCTGGTACCTGGCCAGGTGCCATGGCCTCTGTGTGCAGCTGTCCCCATGCTCCAGATCCAGGTGTAGTACTGAGGGGGGTGGGAGAGGGCATCTGCTTGACAGCCTTGTAGCAGGGAGGTAAAATTTTTGAAGCAGCTGTAGGTGCTCTGGCACTGCCTTTGGCCTCTGGGAAGGCTGCTTCTGATTGAGGCTGCCACCTCCATGCTGCTGCTCCAAGTGGTCCTGCAGCCAGATGGGCTTCTGTGGTCATTGCTCGGAGCAGGGCCCCTTGAGTGTGGGAGTGCTCAGCTGTGGAACTTGTCCTGGGGAAGGGGCATTTGGGGAGGCACATGCTCTGGATGCCATGCTCTTCATCATCAACTGAGTCTACTCAGGAGCTCCTTTTCTTCTTGTGGAATATGCATTCAGGGCCTCAATCTCACACCACTACCAGAATCTTCTAGTATATTCATCTCTGCACTGAGTCTTCAGTAGCCTCAAGCCTATATCCATCAAGAAGGGAAACAACTTTCTCTTCTGGAGCCCAGCCCTTTTAAAGGGGAATGTGCATAGGAAAGATGATTGAGTTGCATGAAGCACACGTCTTTGGTATATATCAGAGCCATCTCAGACCACTGGTTTCCAGAGCACACAGGCTCCCTTTTCACACAATCCTGTGTACTTGGGCATGTGTTCCCGTGTGTGCATGTGTGTGTGTGTGTGTGTGTGTGTGTGTGTGGTAAGCATGTGCCACACTTCATACGTCCTATAGTTCCTTTGACTCCCTGGCCTCATCCTTGCATCAGCTGAACCAAATTGGCCAGTCTCTCTTATAGGTGCCCCTGTGGAGTTTTGGCTCCTTATACAGTCTGGTTTTACTGCTCTCCCTCTTCCTCCCCAGAATGTACACATAGTTTAAGTATCATATCATATTCCTTGTATATCTAAACTCCCATTTTGGGGTTCATGTTTATTATTTTTTTTTATTTTTTTATGGGGCCTTAAAATCAAAGGCTGTGACCAGATACCTGACTTCAGAGACCCCCAGTATTTTATGGCAGTTAAGGGTACTAAGATTGGTTGGCATATAATAGACTTGTTTGCTCAGAACAAAGACAAGAACACTAGAGGGAACTATTGCCTAATTTCACAGATTAGGATATGACAAATCTATTCATTTGCTAGCCATGAAATGTCTGCAAAGCAAACTATTATTGATATGAGTATGTTTGGGTGATATATTGATCCACAATGAAATTGGTGAAATTTTCAGTCAAATCAGATATTCTGTGCTTGGTTACGATTCTTTCATGTTCACTAGTTATTTTCCGTATCTCACACTATGCAGTAATCCATTCTGGTTTGCACCAAGATGGGTTATTCAGCAGATCACTTGTTTTAGACTAACTTCAAAGTCTTATTTTCCTTGGCAACAACTATGTCAGTATCAGATTCTAAGAACAGAATCTTTCTCACCTGAGTTTCTATTATTCTAATAGCATTTGTTCCTAATTTGCTAATGCAAACATCCCTAATGGATTTCAGAAGGATCTGTGACCTGTTTCTTCTTTGAAACTTCTCCTATAAGTAGAAAAGAGTTTTTGGCATGGAGAAAAGAATTTTGATGTTGTAGTTATGAATCATTTTACAAATGAAAGCTATTATTTTCCTTGTTCATTTGATTTATAAAATAAACAAAATATTGATGGAATGCTATATAACTACAAACTAATCTACTATATATTAGTAGTTGTCAAACTATAGAGAATAATCTCCAGGAGTGTTTACATAAAAATGTAGATTTCTGGAACCCACCTCTCAAGATTCCAACTGTGTGTGTATGTGTGGGGGGTCTGAAAAACCGGCATTTTTAAGTTAACAAGTGTGCTAGGTTATTCTGATGCAAGTGGTGGACATTCATCAGTTAGTTATGTCAAAACCTTTTATGTTTATAAATAATTGAAATTGTTAGAAGAAAGGAATCTTGGTGAAAACTGTGAATAACATCATAAACTTGAGATGATAAACTAGAATCTCCGAGTTTGAAGACTACCAAAAAGTCATCCACCTTGAAGTGATTGTCAGAATCCAAGCCAATGCTCCCCCAATATTACCTGCTAACTAGTCTGTCATCAAATAGATGCAAAGTTGGTTTGATGGAATTCGGATTAAAAGCTTAAAGAATCCAGTAAGTTTCATTATGATGCTCATGAAAAAAAAATGCATCTTTTGCACTTTAAATGATCACTGTGTGGTATTTGTGTTGACACAAACATATTAACATAGATTTTAAATTTTCTGAGTGATGCTTTGATAGGCAGAAACATTCTCGTATCCATTTAAGTTTTGGATGTGAAAGAATCTTGCTCTATACATTATTTAGTAACCTCTTAGAGATCTGAATAGAAGGCTTTACTTGCAACATGAAAATATGAGAAAATGTATAGATGTAAGAGTCCAACTAAATCAAACCCAATCTACTTGGCCACGTATGGTCTCTCTAGAGACTCTAAAGAATTTTTTAAAGATGCAAAGACAACTTATCCCTCTTTTCAACTTCTCTTCTAGTAGATACTGTGGTTTCTCTGCATGGACATTGAAATATAGTTTAAACATATGGCCCATATGCATTTATAATAAAAATGTTCAATGTCAAGTACTACAGAGTCTCCTTTCCATAAATTACTGTGCATTTTTCTTGGTTTTTCCAAGCTGAGAATTTTGGGGGAATATCATTTGAGTATGTATTTCATTAGGGAATAGTATTTTTGGCCTGAAGTTCTTCTTATTGATGTCAATTCTTGGCATATACTAAAAGTAGGAAAGTGAAAATTGCTCAGCAGCAGTATATATGAATTTGGGAGAAAAAAATGGCAGCAGTAAACCATGCCAACATGATCAGAGTGGAGAGAATAGCATAAGTAGATTGCAGTGGAAGAATGTGAAAAGAAGGCATACTGGGCTATGTTAATTTTTTTTTTACAATCATAAATCATGATAGATTTAATCTTAGATCTGATGGTTAACTTACATATTTACAATTTGACTTAGAAAAAAGTCACTTAATCTCCATCTGAGTTAGTTGTGAGTTCTTAAGCTTTCATACCTTACAGTTTGCTATCACATTTTAATCTAGCTACCCCCAAGGAAAATGTATTTTTTAATGTTATTTTTTTATTTTATTTATTTACTTATTTTAAATAAATATTTATTGTTCAGATTACAGGTGTTCCTCTTTTGGTCTTCCCCCTATAGCTCCCCACCACCTGATTCCCCACCCCACCCTACCTCATGCCCTTACCCCCTGCCACTGTCTTCATCCATAGGAGTAGGATTTTTGTCCGATCTCTTCCAGCACCACTCACACCTGCTTCCCCCTGAGAATTGTCAGTCCACTCCCTTTCTATGTCCCTGATTCTATTATATTCACCAGTCCATTCTGTTCTTCAGATTTTTTATTTACTGGATTTTTAGATTCACTTGTTGATAGGTATGTATTTGATGTCATTTTGTTGTTCATAATTTTTATCTTTACCTTTTTCTTCTTCTTCCTCTTCTTAAAGAATACCCTTCAACATTTCATGTAATCCTGGTTTGGTGGCGATGAACTCCTTTAGCTTTTTCTTGTCTGTGAAGCTCTTTATCTGACCTTCAACTCTGAATGATAGCTTTGCTGGGTAGAGTAATCTTGGTTGTAGGTTCTTGCTGTTCATCACTTTGAATATTTCTTGCCACTCCCTTCTGGCCTGCACAGTTTCTGCTGAGAAATCAGCTGACAGTTGTATGGGTACTCCCTTGTAGGTAACTAACTATTATTCTCTTGCTGCTTTCAAGATTCTCTCTTTGTCTTTTGCCCTTGACATTTTAATTATGATGTGTCTTGGTATGGTCCTCTTTGGATTCCTCTTGTATGGGATTCTGTGCGCTTCCTGGACTTGTAAGTCTATTTCTTTCACCAGGTAGGGAAAGTTTTCTATCATTATTTCTTCTAATAGTTTTTCAGTATTTTGCTCTCTCTCTTCTTCTGGCACCCCAAAAATTCGGATGTTGGTACGCTTAAAGTTGTCCCAGAGGCTCCTTACACTATCTTCATATTTTTGGATTCTTTTTTCTTTTTGTTTTTCTGGTTGGGTGTTTTTTGTTTCCTCGTGTTTCAGATCTTTGGTTTGATTCTTGGGGTACGTTAATCTACAGTTGAGTTTCTGTATATTCTTTATTTTAGACACTGTATGCTTCATTTCTGACTGGTCCTTTTCCATTTTTTTGGCATTCTCATTAAGGTCCTTGAAGGTCTCACTAAGCTCCTCAGAAGTGTCATCAAGTTTCTCAGTGGTTTTTAGAAGATTCTTGAGTAACTTTATAAGTGTGGTTCTGAACTCTATGTAGTCCAGTAGTTTGCTTTCCTCCGTTTCTTTCATTTGTGACATGTTTCTTTGTCTCTGCATTTTGGCTGTTTCCCTGTGTTGATGGAGTGGCTTTGTGTGGTAGGTGACCTATAGGGGCAGTAGCTCAGCCTCCCCAATCACCTGATGTGGACGTTCTTGGTACACCCCTTTGTGGGCTGAGTGTAAAGTCTTGGTGTAGTTAAGCCTCAATTGCTGTTGGTATGCTGGGAGGAATTGACCTCCAGGCCAATTGGCTGTCAGGACTCACTGTGTCTATAATGGAAGAACTGCTGTGCTGGAGACACGCTTATGGTGCAGGACTTGTTTCAGTGGGGCTTTGGTGCTCGCTGAGTCTGCCTCTTGAATGTGTCTCTTATGGATGTGAGGAGTTGAAATCTGGTTTCTCACACTGACCACTAGGTATACTGGCTTCTGGATCTCCAATGGGGTGCAGGTCGGCTATTGTCTGAGTCCACCCAGCAGGAGCTACAGCGAGAGCTACAGTTTTCTCCTCTTTGCTTGGGGTTTGGAGGTTTTGGAGCTGTCTGACCCAGGCTGCAAGTTTGCTAGGTTAAGCTGCGATAGGGCAGGCCTTTCTTATGCTAAAGCTGCTGCTTGGAGCTTGGGTGGGTTTGTAGGTTGTGTGGGGCGGGGTCTCAGGGAGTCACTAGGCTAGGGCATGGCAAACAGCAATGGCTGCTAGTTAGCCAGCTCTGTGTCTCAGACTGTGTCCCATGCCCCAGTGCAGTAAACAATTATTCTTGCGCGCAGCTCTGCAAGCAAGCCCCCCTCACTTTCCAACCCAATGGCAGACAGTCCAGCTTCTCCCCGTAGGAGTTTGGGTCCCCTGCATCTCCCCAGAAACTGTATTTCAGAGTAATTGGGGGCTTGTCTCCCTTTGGGTTGAAAAAAGCAATGCCTGCTGCCAGCCTGGATCACTCGCCTCCGTACCTCAGCTTTTCAGCACTTGTGCAGGTCTCAATGCTCTTTTCTCTTTCCTTCTAGTTGTAGAACTTCCACTCAGCCAGCTTTCCCATGGTTCTGGGTGATAGACGTTTTGTCTTTTAGTTGTAGTTTTGAAATTGTTGTGCGAGGCAGCAGCTTAGGTGTTTACCTACGCCACCATCTTGGATTCTCCAGGAAAATGTATTAAGGGAATGCTTATAAATGTAAAATTATTTCAGAAAAGTAGGCCCTTCCTTTCTTTTATTTATAACAATCTGTATGGACATGACAATTGCAGTTGTAGTGTTGAGTGCAAAAAGTCATGAAAATGATTAGAAATTTTCATAAAAGCCTTTTGTTTGACTGAAGCAACTGTATTCCACTATAGTGAGAAAGGAATGGGAGTCCATAAAGTAGTTCCCAGGGTTTGGGAATGTGGTACAGGATTATCTGAAGCACAGGAGTGAAGATTGAGATTTTTTTTCATTTTATTTTTATTTATAATAGCAAGTATACTGTAGTATGTCACAGACTCTGCATTCTGAAATAAATAAAACCACTTAACCTGACTTAACTCACTCTTTTAGGCATGGCGGTCAGGAAGAGTAATGGTCCAAAGATGGAGAGATGGTTCTGTCCCATTCATCACTTACAATAAATCAAATTTGAAATTTTAATTTTTTAAAGATTTGTTAACATCTCCTATATCAAGAGTAACATTGAATTCTTTTTTCCCCAAAGATAACTGAGAGAATAGATGCCTTCTGAGCTCTGAATCTTGGCAAAAAGAAATTGATTCTTTTCCCCTTCATTTTATTATATCTTGTTCTTTATCCAGGGGTCAGCTCAAATGCCACTTCCTCAGTCCCTAGAGTAGGCAATATTCCACATTAAGTAGACCCATATCACAGTATAGTTTTGCTGACATAAAGTTCATCACACTTCTTTAAATTAATTGCTTAATGACTATCTTTTTACCTATACTGTAAGCTACGAGAAGGCAGAGAGCACAGCAGTTATAATAAATATTCAGAATATAGCACTTAACTAACCTAGAGCAGGTGATCACTAAATATTTGTTGTATTTTCTGTAATCGGATGATCACCCCTCATACATCTTTTCTCAGGACTTTTCTTTCTTTACCTGGCCCCACATTTCAGACATTACAATCCTACAATCTGTCTTTCTTTTTAGGCTAGACCAACTGGTCCCAAAACTGTGTGCTACAAAAAACATTTTTAAAAGATATTCTAGGAAGCAAAGACAATTTCAGGATTGAGTAGGTTTTGGAAACGCTGTGTACAATGCAGGATTTTTTTTTGTTTTCATTTTATTTTTATTTATAATAGCAAGTATACTGTAGCATGTCACAGACTCTGCATTCTGAAATAAATAAAACCACTTAACCTGACTTAATTCACTCTTTTAGGTTTGTTGGACATGAGAGCCCATTCTCCAGGACTTTTCTATAACATCTTACAGAATTATGTTGCAAAATATCACTTTGGAGAAAGATTGAGTTAAACAACAATATTGTATGTGGATTTGGATCAGGGCCCGTTCCCAACTCACCTGAGTATCCAGTAATGAGAATCCCATGAGCATTACAACCTGGTTTCTAACCCCATTTCCACTGCTTATTGACCATGTCACCTTAAATAGGAAAATTCATGACATTTCCATGAGGACCGGTTTTCCTCTTCTGCGGTGTTATTTGACCTGCTGTAGTGGGTCACGTGGTAGCCCCCAACATATCTGTCTATTTGGTAACTCCCAGAACCTGTGAATGGGCCCTTATATGGAAATAGGGTCTTTTCATATATAATCAAGTTAAACATTTTCAGATGAGGTTATCCTGGATTATACAGATGGGTCCAAAATCCAATGACAAGTGTCCTTGTAAGAGACAAGAGGAGAAAACATAGACATGGAGGAAAAGGTTGGGAGAAAAGGGGGCAGAGATGAGAGTTACATAGTCACAAGACAAAGAAAGCCTGGAGCAGGGCAAGGACAGGTTCTCCCCTAGAGAATCCGAGGAATGTCGCCCCGCCGACACCTTGACTTTAGATTTCTTGCCTCCACAACTTTAAGAAAATAAATGTCTATTGTTTTATGCCACCAAGTGTGTGTTAATTAATTATGGCAGTCTCAACAAATTAACGTAACTGCCTATTATATTGAGACTATCATAAGGCATGATGCATGTGAAAGTCAACATTTTGAGTATTAAAATGAAGTATGAATGTGGTTAATTTTTATTAATTAGCGAAGCTGAAAAGCAAGGGACACTGGGTAGTATCGATTTTGGATTCTCAATAAATGGTAGGAGTGTCAAAGAGGCAACAAAATATTTTGTCTACATTTTTTTTCCTTCCGGAAGGAGTTATTTTTGTTTGTTTTTTTTAGAAGAAAGTATACTTTAGAGAAATATGACTGGAAAGAAATGTTAGTAGTAGCTATAACATAATTAAAATAAAAATAATTGAGTAACTAATAATTTCAGGTGTGTTACATAAATTACATCATTTAATTTTGTCAGTTTCCCAGAAAAATATTCTTTTCTTTCATAGATGAACAAGAAAGATTTGTTATTACTGGTGGTGTTCATGTTGCTAGTAATAATAGCAATTTTAGTAGTGATTCCTGCTGATTGAGAAACTGCATTATGTTATACCAGTACACCATAGAATGCATACTGGTTTATGCCTTCATATATATTTTCATGCAAAATGCTTAATTTTCAGATAAGAAGATGAATCTCAGAGCAGTTGAGTAACTAGTCCACAGTCACACAGATGGTAAGGGTTGGAACTGGAATTTGACTAAATCTTGTGACCTTTCCACTATATCATGACAAGTTTGTTTTAGCCCATGTTTATTCCTAAAGGAAGCTTATAGGCTGTAATTGAACATGGTGTGACGCCAGGAAGTAATCCTTGCTTTCTGAAGGAGGGATTCATTTCAGGAAGACAAAAATGGGAGAAGATGAGCTAGAAAGGTAAGGACTTGTCACATACGGTACCTGGGAGAGCCCAGGGAAAGAAAATAATTGTAAGTATGCTGGTAAAAACAGGCTAGAGTGCCAGGCTCTCTTCACAAAGAAAATATTCTGCATCATAACTGGTAACAAATGATTTTCATAACTAGACCAGCAAGTTGCAAGCAAAAGGGAAGTTTTCTGCCACCATCAGGTACTAGAAGAGAAAGCTCAACAGATATCTTTCTTTCCAGGTTTATTATTCCTTGTAATGTCCACTATTCAGGGAGCTTGTCCTGTATCCAGAACTAGTCACTTCAAGATCAGCCGGGCCTTTTCACCTTCTTAATTTTGACTTTAGGATTTATATTTCCTCAACAATCTCTCATTCTTATTTTTTTTTCATTCTTAACCATGTTTATTCTTTTTGCTTATTTAACCTGCATTTTTCTTTTAAATTTCTTGGGGAAGATGAAACAGATCTTTCAACATTACATGTCTTACATTTTTGTTTTGAATTGAGTACAAGTTTTTACTTTACATTTTTGCTCATAATGAACAAGATCCATGACTGAACTAAGTTTTGAAATTCTGTGTAATCCTTAGAGGGAGAGGAATGTTGTACTTATACAAATATGAATACATACATTAAATAATTATGTTTTTATTACTGCATTAAGGGAAAAGCTTACAATGAGTGAACCAACATAGAGGCTATCAATCTTGATTATAGAAATGGAGTGACAAAATGCCCTCTTTTTTGAGATGACAAATCCCACACCTTTGTAACTCTATCTCTAATTATCAAGGAATGATTTAAATGCAAAACCGAATCAAACAACATTCATCATGAAACAGAAATTGGCAGCACCACTTCTTTTATTTTTTATTGATTTCAAAGATGAAGGGAGAGGGAGAGAGAAACATCAATGATGAGAGGGAATCATTGATTGGCTGCCTTCTGCACACCCCCTGTGGGGATTGAGCCTACAACCCTGACATGTGCCCTTGACCAGAATCGAACCCAGGACTCTTCAGTCCACAGGCCAACACTCTATCCACTGAGCCAAATTAGGTAGGGCGTGGCACCATTTCTTTATATTAGGATTCTTTGTGAAAAACATTTGTCAATTCTCTTCTTTATTCTTGAGGGGGCTGACAGTTTTTTCTTTGTATACCATGATGAGGAAAAACAGTGCTTTATATGATTTGCTTCATTTAAGACAATCATCTTTAGAAATTGTAATAATGCATCATGTTCATAATTCCACATACCACTTGGCTCAAAAAAGGATAACTGGGTGTAGTTAATGGGGGGAAAATAGCTTGGTTGTTTTTTTGTTTTGTTTTTTCTTTAAATAAAAAATCTTTTTGAAGTGTAAAATTGCTTGCTGGTCTCTGACAAATTTTGAGAATATTTATAGTTACTGTCTGTGGAAGAAAACCTACTCAGAGACACTACAAAACAAAAAAAATAAAACATTGGCTTCACACCATTCTCTGCATTGAATGGAATTATTAGCAATAAACAAAGTTCATATTATCTCAATTTGGAAAACACTGTATTTTTCTCAAATTAACTTCAAAAATCTCAGCAGTGTATTGCAATTTACATTTACACTGGTTATGTGTGTCACCCTTTGCACTGATAATGAGATCATGGACATCCATATATAACTTTGAAAGTCACTTAAAAAATTATACTCACTACAAATCTTTTCACCCTGTTAAGTGTTTCTTTCTTTGCCTTTCCATCTCCTAAACAAATAACTTTGGAAAAATCAACTAATTCCTTGGGCTTCACTTATGTCATATTTTATTAAAAAGACCATCTTAAATAGAGTTATTATTCAGACACTTTTTAGCTCTAAATTTATGGAAGATACAGCTGCAAATCATTCAAAATGCATTGTCAAACATGCATCAAAGAAATATAAAGAAAAAAAGGTTAGTTTATTCCTTCCTGCCTTCCTGCCTCCCTGCCTTCCTGCTTTCCTCGCCCCCTTCCCATTCCTGGCCAACTGGAGAGGAAACTGTGCACATACAACAACTGTAGTTTTCGTTATTGAATATGTGTGCTATTATGGGCTTTTATCTGTTGCCTCCAGCAATGTTCAGGCCTTTGACTTTGCCTTTTGCCACAGGATGTATAATTTTAAAACATTACAATTTTGTCTAAATTATGTCTGCCATAATAAAAAATCTTCATTTCTCTTTGTAGGCAATTTTAAGTTAATGATTATAAGTATTTGACCTGCTTTGAAATTTCCACAGCTGTAAGAGAAAGAGATATCATTGGAATAAAAACACACACCACGTATTATCAGTAGCAATAGCAATATTAGTAAATAAAAATAATAGCTAACATTTATTGAATACTGGTTATGTTTGAGGTATTAGAATGTTAGATATTTTTTAGGGGCAAGTGATTTTTTTCCATCAATTTATAAAGCGGGGGCTTCAGATTAGCATGGTTAAATAACTCGTTGAAGATTATACAGCAACCAAATTGCTTTAGAGCCTATGATCAAAACCACCAGGCTAGAGAAGCCAAGTAGAAAATAAGTTATCCACTGTACCATCAACCCATACAACCTCTGTTAACATGTGCAGGAGGGGCCTCAGTGCCTAAGGCCACTGCTGGCACTGTGCCAGTGTAAAGGCTTATGGGAAAGCCATGTGGTGATGTATCCAGTGGGCCCCCTACTGGGATCCCTAGTCCCCAAAGCTCATGTACTCAATAGCCAAGTAGCCAGAGAAACCTTCATTAAGGTCTTCTTTGTGGAAAAGAATGCTCTTTCTAGGCCACTTATTTTAAATCCAGATAAGATTTTGTCAGGATGGATAAATAGTAAGTGGTTAATAGTTTTTAATAATTTACAAATACTATAAAAATGAAATTAGCTATAGTTGTATATTGATCATTCATTATGCTCTAGGCTCTATGCTAAACAATGTGTGTGTATGAATGCATGTGAGCCTGTCTTTTTTGCCTGTGTGTGCACATGTCTGTGTGCATGTTTGCCCTTTCATTCAGTCTAGAAAATAACCAGCTTATGGAGGAAAAAAATCAAGTCTCAGAGGTTGTTACTAATAATGCCCAAAGTTATTTGCCTGGTTGATGGCATGGTAGAGAGAAACGCAATTTGGAATTGCATATAACTGAATTTTAATATTTCTTTGCCAATTTCTAGATGGGAAGTGGTAGTTTCTGCATTAGTAAAATGTGGATAGTAATATATACATGAGGTTGTATAAAGTTTAAATGAGAAAATGTATTTAAACCCACATAGTCCGCCACCTACAGAGAGCAAACTGTTTTCTCATATTGCTCAAGTTCAGCTACTCTGCTTCCGAAAGGATGAGCAAGTAGGTTTACCTTCCCAGTGTGTTGGGCAACTCTGGGGGAAAGGCTTGCAGCCTGTTAGGAGAGAATGGTGGTGGGAATAGATTATTTCCTCAACAGTTAGTTTAAGTGAAAAATTATCGTGAGCTCATGTACTGTGCCCTCCCCCAGAAGAGAAGAGTGTTCCATAGTCACTAAAAGCAGCACCGTTAGTGTAGAATTTCTTGCTGGGACCAGTCTATGTGTCTATGGACCTGGCTCGTTTGCTTGCTTTATGCCACAGGACACAAAGCCCGGAGACACCACAGTTTGACTGCTCACGCTTCACACTCACTATGCATTTAGAAACATTGAAGTCATTTCCTTATTTGCTTCACCAAGAGCATCAACATCAAGTAAAACGTGCTTGATAAATTCAGTGATAATTCAAAAGCTGTGTCAAAAGCACATTTTACTGAAATGGAAATACTACTAAAACTGGGGACTCGGAGTCTATTACTGCGCTCACCATGTTTTCAGAGCAGTTGCCTCTCATTAGTTCCCATTCCCTGGTGGACTCTGGCTATTTTTGGGTTGAAACAAAGTGTCCAGGACCACCTGCCAAGGCCGAGCAAGCACTTTGTTCAAGGCCTTGCTCATCACATGAGGTAATGACACATCTGTTTGGACCATCGGAGCCCAGATAGCAGATGCTGCTGCAAACTGAGCATTTGGAGAAACAACAACAAAAATAAAGAGAAAGCTAGTTTTGAAACAATCCCCCTTCTGCTCAGATTCACAGGCTGCTGCCAGAGACTGCAGAGAGCTGTCCGCACTCCCAAATGTGGCTGGGCAGCACTGATGCATCACAGATCTCCAGTTGGAGGGATTAGATGAAAATAACTTTTTCTTTTAAATGTAACAGATTCCTTGAAACATTAGGACATTCAAAATAATATACTTTTTTTGCATTTTAATTTCTTTATTGATTAAGGTATTACATATTTGTCCTCCCCCCATTACCTTCCCACCCACCCCCACTCATGCCCTCACCCTCCTGGTGTCTGTGTCCACTGGTTAGGCTTATATGCATGAATAAAAGACCTTTGGTTGATCTCTTCCCCTTACCCCCAACCTCCACTACCTTCCCTCTGAGGTTTGACAGTCTGAAAGATGCTTCCCTGTCTCTGAATCTGTTTTTGTTCATCAGTTTATGTTGTTCATTATTTCCCATAGATGAGTGAGATCATGTGATACTTATCTTTCTCTGACTGACTTATTTCACTTAGCATAATGCTCTCCAGTTCCATCCAAGTTGATGCAAATGGTAGGAATTCCTTCTCTTTTTAGAGCAGCATAGTATTCCTTGTGCAGATGTACCACAGTTGTTTAATCTACTCATCTGCTGATGGGCACTTGGGCTGTTTCCAAATCTTAGCTAAAGGGGTACATATATCCTTTCTGATTGATGTTTCTAGCTTCTTGGGATATATTCCTAGAAGTGAAATCACTGGGTCAAATGGGAGTTCCATTTTTAGTTTTTTGAGGAAACTCCATACTGTTTTCCACAGTAGCTGCACCAGTCTGCATTCCCACCTGCAGTGCACAAGGGTTTTTTTTCCTCTGCATCCTCGCCAACACTTGTCGTTTATTGATTTGTTGATGATAGCCATTCTGACAGGTGTGAGATGGTACTGCATTGTCATTTTGATTTGCATCTCTCAGATGATTAGTGACTTTGAGCATGTTTTCATATGTCTCTTGGCCTTCTGTCCTCTTTTGAAAAGTATCTATTTAGGTCCGTCGCCCATTTTTTTTATTGGATTGTTTATCTTCCTTTTGTTAAGTTGTATGAGGTCCCTGTAAATGTTGGAGATTAAACCATTATTGGTGATAACATTGGCAAATATGTTCTTCCATGCAATGGGCTTTCTTGTTGTTTTGTTGATGGTTTCTTTTGCTGTGCAAAAGCTTTTTATTTTGATGTAGTCACATTTGTTTATTTTCTCTTTAGTTTCCATTGCCCTAGCAGCACTATCAGTGAAGTTCTTTCGGCATATGTCTGAGATTTTGCTGCCTGTGGATTCCTCTAGTATTTTTATGGTTCCCCATCTTATGTTTAAGTCCTTTATCCATTTTGAGTTTATTTTTGTATATGGTATAAGTTGGTGGACTAGTTTCATTTTTTTTTTTTTTGCATGTATCTGTCCAATTTTCCAACACCATTTATTGAAGAGACTGTCTTGACTCCATTGTATGTTCATGCCTCCTTTGTCGAATATTAATTGGGCATAGTGGTTTGGGTCGATACCTGGATTCTCTATTCTATTCTATTGGTCTATATGTCTGTTCTTGTGCCAGTACCAGGCTGTTTTGAGAACAGTGGCTTTGTAATATAGCTTGATATCTGGTATCGAGATCCCACCTACTTTGTTCTTTCTCAGGATTGCTGCAGCTATTTGGGATCTTTTTTTATTCCAGATGAATTTTTGGAAAGTTCGTTCTAGGTCTACGAAATATGCTGTTGGTATTTTAATGGGGATTGCATTGAATCTATAGATTGCTTTGGGTAGTATGGACATTTTGATGATGTTGATTCTACCAATCCATGAACATGGTATGTTCTTCCATCTGTTTATGTCTTCCTCTATCTCTTTTTTCAGTGTTGTGTAGTTTTTTGCATATAGGTCTTTTACCTCCTATATGCAAAGTTTATTCCTAGATAGCTTAGATTTTTGGTGCGCTAGTAAATGGGATTGTTTTTTAGTCTCTCTTTCTATAAGTTCACTATTGGTGTATAGAAATGCCATAGATTTTTTGGCATTCATTTTGTATCCTGCTACATTGCCCAATTCATTTATTAAGTCTAATAATTTTTTGATGGAGTCTTTAGGGTTTTCTGTGTACAGTATCATGTCATCTATGAATATGGACAGTTTAACATCTTCTTTTCCAATTTGGATGCCTTTTATTTCTTCTTCTTGTCTGATAGAAATGGCTAGTACTTCCAGTAATATGTCAAACAGGAGTGGTGAGTGTGGGCATCCCTGTCTTGTTCCTGTTCTTAGAGGAAATGGTTTTAGTTTTTGTTCATTGAGTGTGATATTGGCTCTAGGTTTGTCATATATGCCATTATGATGTTGAGGTATGATCCTTCTATTCCCACCTTGCTGAGAGTTTTTATCAAGAAAGGGTGTTGGATTTTGTCAAATGCTTTTTCTTCATCAATTGATATGACTATGTGATTTTTCTCCCTCAATTTGTTTATGTGATGTAACATGTTTATTGATTTGCAGATATTGTTCCATCCTTGTATCCCTGGGATAAATCCTGCTTGGTCATGGTGTATGATCTTTCTGATGTACTGCTGGATCTTATTTGCTAGAATTTTGTTGAGGATTTTGGCATCTATGGTCATGAGGGATATTGGCCTATAATTCTCTTTCATTGTGTTGTCTTTATCTGGTTTTGGGATTAGGGTGATGGTAGCTTCATAGAATGAGCTTGGAAGTGTTCCTTCCTCTTGAATTTTCTGGAATAGTCTGAGGAGGATTGGTTTTAGTTCTTCCTTGAATGTTTGGTATAACTCTCCTATGAAGCCGTCTGGCCCTGGGCTTTTGTTTGCTGGAAAACAAAACATTTTTGATGACTGCTTCAATTTCTTCCATAGTTATTGGCCTATTGTGATGTTTAGAATCTTCCTGATTGAGTTTTGGAAGGTTGTATTTTTCTAGGAATATGTCCATTTCCTCCAGGTTGTCTAGTTTTTTTAGAATAGAGTTGTTCATAGTATTTTTTAATAATTCTTTGTATTTCTGTGGGGTCTGTTGTTATTTCTTCTCTATCATTTCTAATTTTATGTATTTGGGACCTCTCTGTTTGCTTCTTGGTGAGCCTGGCTAGAGGTTCATCAATCTTGTTTATCCTTTCAAAGAACCAGCTCTTAGTTTCATTGATCTGTTGTATTATTTTTTTGGTCTCTATGTCATTTGTGTCTGCTTGGATCTTTATTATCCCCTTCCTTCTGCTCACTGTGGGCTTTTCTTCTTGCTCTCTTTTTAATTCTTTGAGTTGTTGAATTAGGTGATTTACTACCATTTTTTGTTTTTGTTTTTTTTTTAGTTAGGCCTGTAGAGCTATAAAACTTCCCTCTCTGGACTGTTTTCATTGTGTCCCATAGGTTTTGGATTGTTGTGTTTTTATTGTAATTAGTTTCTAGGATGTTTTTAATTTCTCCTTTGATCTCATTGGTAACCCAGTCAATATTTAATAACATGCTATTCAGCTTCCAAGTCTTTTGGATTGTTTTTATTGTAGTTTATTTCTAATATTATGCCATTGTGGTCTGAGAAGATGCTTGGTATGATTTCAATCTTCTTGAATTTGGGAAGAGTTTGCTTGTGACCCAATATGTGGTCTATTTGAAAATGTCCCATGTGTACTTGAGAAGAACGTATATTCTGCGGCTTTGGGGTGAAATGTTCTGAATATTTCAATTAGGTCCATCTGATCTAGTGAGTCATTTAGGATTGCTGATTTTTTGTCTAGAGGATTTATCCAGTGATGTCAGTGGTATATTAAAGTCCCCTACTCTGATTGTATTGTTGTCAATCTCTCCCTTGATATCTTCCAGGAGTTTTATTTTATTTTTTTAATGTATTTGGGTACTCCTGCCTTGGGTGCATATATGTTTATCAGGGTTATATCCTCTTGTTGTGTTGATCCCTTTAGTATTATGAAGTGGCCTTCCTTATCTTTTATTATGGCCTTCACTTTAATGTATATTTTGTCAGATGTAAGTATTGCTACCCTAGCTTTTTTTTCATTTCCATTTGCCTGGAAGATAATTTTTCCATCCCTTCACTTTCAGTCTGTGTGATTCACTTGTTCTGAGTTGGGTCTCTTGTAGACAGCATATATATGGGTCATTTTTTTTATCCATTCAGTCACTTGATGTCTTTTGATTGGAGCTTTAGTCCATTTACGTTTAAAGTTATTATTGAAAGATACTTGTTTGTAGCCATTTTTATTTTTTGAGCCTGTGTTCCTTCTTACCTTTTTATTTCTTCTTTTTACAGCATTCCCTTTAGCATTTCTTCCATTGTTGGCTTGGAAGTGATAAACTCCCTAAGCTGTTTTTTTGTCTGTGAAGCTCCTGATTTCCCCTTCAATTTTGATTTGATAGTCTTGCTCGATAGAGTATTCTTGGATTCAGTCACTTGCTTTGCATCACTTTGTATATCTCCTTCCATTCACTTCTAGCTTGATTTGTTTCTGTGAGAAATCATTTGATAATCTGATGGGGGATCCTTTGTAGATAACTGTCTCTCTCTTGCAACCTTTAAGATTCTCTCTTTGTCATTAACATTTGCCATTGTAATTATGGCGTGTCTTGGTGTGGGTCTTTTGGGATTAATCTTGCTTGGGACTCTCTGTACTTGTGTAACTTTTTTCTTTCCCATATCTGGGAAGTTTTCTGTCATTATTTCTTCAAATACATTTTCTAATCCTTGCTGCTCTTCTTGTCTTTCTGGCACCCCTATTATACATATGTTATTTTGCATTGTCCCGAAGCTCCCTTAGGCTCTCCTCCTGCTTTTTAATTTTTTTCTCTAGTTGTTGTTCAGATTGGGCTTGTTTCTGTACTTTATCTTCTAACTCACTAATTTGGTCCTCTGCTTCTTCTAGTCTACTGTTGAAGCCTTCCATGGTATTTTTGATTGTAGCTATATCATTTTTCATTTCTTCCTGATTTTTGCATAGGTTGTTGATTTTCTCGTTCATCCATATATGAACTGTATGACCATTACTCTGAATTCTTTTTCGGTCTGTAGCATGCTTCTGTTTCACTTATTTCCTTTTTTGACGATTCCTCCTTTTCTTTCCTCTGGGGATTGTTTTGTTGTCTCCCCATTCTGACTATCACCAGAAGGTTCAAATGTCGAGTTGTGGGGGCCTGGGCCATGTGCAGTGGGAGTTTTGCATACCTCAAGTGTCACTGAAGAGCTCTGACACCAAGAAGTGTGGTTGGTGTGGGCTAGTGGGAGCCATGCTCGCCCCAGGTCTGAGTCACAGGTGGTTAGCGTGGCCACATGTGCGCACCTAGAATCAGGGACACTGCCTGCCCCATGCTAAAACAGAGAACCCACTGGCATGTGCCAAAAATCAAAGTCCCCTATTGCGTGTCAGGAGTCAGAGGCTCCTGTGTCTGTGCCAAGAATCGAGTATCAGAGTCTCTGTTGCTTGGTGCAGCTTTACACTGAGAATCAAGGTCCCTGTGTGTGCATGCACCAAGAATTGGAGTCGCTGGCTCTTAGTGTGAATGTACTAGGAATCAGGGATCCCAGGCTCATGCAATGAGAAACAGAGTCTAGTCACTGGTGCTCATTGCTGCCTCTTGCATGGAGATTCAGGGTCCCCAATCTGCTTGGGAGACCAGGTTGCACAGGTGCACTGTGTTGGCAGGAGGTTCACTCCTGCCCTGTGGAGAACAGCCTTCTGTGTGGGCTTGCCCTGAATCAAAGTCAGGTGGCACTGCCCCTCAGTGTGGGTGTGGAATCTGGCCATGTGGGTGAGCACTGCAGGAAACAAACTCTCTATGTCCATGCACCCAGGTTCAAATTCAGCACTGTTCCTGTGTGGGCCCATGGTCTGCTCGTGGGAATCAAACTCCCCAAGTTCGCACATTCAGATTCAAATTCAGCGCAGTCTCCCTGCTTGGGTACAGGGTCTGGTCATGGGAAACAAACTCCCCGGGTTCTCACCTCAGGCTGAAATTCATCACTGTGTCCCTGCCTGGGCCTGGAGCCTGGTTGTGGGAAACAAACTTCCGATGTCCCACACCAAGGCTCAAAGTTGGGTAGTGCCGCTGCTGCTGTATGTGTGCAGAAAGCCTGATTGTGTGGCTGGGGTCTGATAGTTCCTATGCCACTGCGACACAGGGCCGGTGGGGAGGGGGGTTGGCTTTGTGACTCATAGAAATCTGCAGTTGGGGTGCCTGGAGCCTTGGTGTCCCTGGGTCAGCAGCTGTGGTCACAGGTCTTTTACCAGAGTGGCTGTAGGGTCCCGGTTTGCTACTGAGACCAGGTTAAGATCCTAGTCTCAAGCAGTTCTGTTCTTCAAGATGGCGTGGTCTCTGTGCCACTGGTGTCCTCCCCAGAGTCCAAAATGATATTCTTAACTGGTGTATCTTCTAGCAAATGACAGACTTTGCTTTGTGGCTGTGTGAAACACAAAAGCATTGTGCAATCCTGGCTAATATTGGAAATAGCCAGATATTCTACCAGTAGTCTTCATGGACCTCACCTTTCTGGACAGTTCATGTTCTCTACCTAGGTCATTTTAAACAGAGGAAAACTTATTTATCATTGGTGTTTAATCTGTTCCTTAGACTGTCCATCTGTAGATCCATTGTCCATCCATCTATCCATCCATTACAATGGTTGGACATCAAATTGGATATTTAGGCTTGTTTCCATTTTTTAGTTATATTGACTCAAATTGTATAAACCATTTATTTAATATATGAGTATATTTTTCTTCGGGGCATTAGGAAAGATAGTGAAAATAGATTTTCATTAATGAGGACTAATTTATGTGCCTATAGAAAGCAGAGAGTCCTGGATTTTTGTCAGCCAGATGCCAGATGCTGTATGCATGTGGAAACTTGACTTGTGCTATACCCTATTTTTTCTGATTATCCTGGTAATCTACCTAGTTTATCATTTCTATATAATCTAGTTTTAACAAAGTAAGAATTTGTATTAAGAGCAGTTGGGATGAGTTTGCTAACTCCAACCTTGTCCTTTGAGCTTCGGTTATGGTTTCAATTGGTAATATGTGATAATGGAAAGTAAACGGAATTCTTATTTTAATATGTAATTAAATATGTAAGTTGACCATTCACTTTTCACTCATAACCCTTTGTAGATACAAAGTAAACCTGTCTTTCAAAAAGAAGGCAGAATGCTTGCTGTTAAAATGAAGTACCCCCAGCTATACATGTCTAGAGACAGCTAACTCCTGGTCCCCAGTAGTGGTGGGAGGTGTTCCTTGTTTGTTTGGTGAACTGTCTTGATTTTATTAGGAAGGAGACAACTGAGCACCACAGATACCTCCTAGGCACTCCTGGCGGGAGAATGACAGAAACCCAGACATCACATCCGGTCCTGCCAAGTGCATTGTTTCCTTCCACAAAAGTCAACCTAATTGTAGTGCTTACCGCTTATTTTATTTTATTTTTAAATATGTTTTTATTGATTTCAGAGAGGAAGGGACAGAGAGAGAGAGATAGAAACATCAATGATGAGAGAGAACCATTGATTGTCTGCCTCCTGCTTGCCCTTTACTGGGAATTAAGTCTGTAACCCGGGCATGTGCCCTTGACTGGAATCAAACCCAGGACCCTTCAGTCTGCAGGCCGATGCTCTATCCACTGAGCCAAACCGGCAAGGGCCTTACTTCTTATAATTTTTAGCACATCAAATGTGTCATATATTAATAGCCAAGCAGGATGAACACTTTGATAGTACTTCTATATACCCCCAAATGCAGGGAACATTGAACTCCTTGCTGCTGTAGAGAGCCCCATAAGGTGTGGGGAGAAAGCATTTGCTGCCAAAAAACCCCCAAAAGTATTTATAATCAATAAGATGTAATGTTGGATGGACAAAGGTAACTAAAGGGAAAAGTATTCCTAGAACTAATGTCTTCTGCCCTTCACAGTGATTGAGCCTAGGAATTTGTCTAATATTTATGAAAATATATATACTGTTGGTGGGTTGGAAGGAGGTGGGCAGCCCCAGGGAAGCCCCTCGGCAGTGGGTTGAAGAAAGGAGGGAGTGTGACAGGTTGAGGTAATTTGGATTAGTGCTATTGTAGGAACATTAGCAAACAGACTGGCAGTAGCCTGGTAGACCTTTAGTCCATAGTGACCCAAGGTGAGAAAAACAACCTGGACACCATCTCCCTCCTCAGGCCCCTCCAGCACAAGGTTACAAAAGCCACGGTGAGGCCTTTGTGTTCATTTAAACGGCCTCTGTTCTTGAGACTGCGGATCATATAGAGGATGTAGGTGAAGATGAAGAGCATGGTCAAGGGGGGAGCCATCCCATCCAGATGCCTGGGGAAGAAGCCAGCATAGCCAGTAACCAAGGATCAGTAGAAAGGAGCTGAGCTGCCAAGACACTCAGCTTTTACTTTCTAAAGGACATAGTGGGAAGATCTTCCCTGAGAATATGAAGACGTGCCTTTGCTTAAGAGGTCATGAGCTGTCAGCATGCCAGTAATCAGAGTGGTTGGGAAATGTAGGAGATTACATTAAGCGTATATGAAATGTGTTTGGTAAAAGGTGCTGAGCAGTTCTGTCAAGCTTACAAAGGCTACTTTGAGTATTCTTGCTATTGTCATTCTTGCTATATTATACAAGGTAGACCTATAAGTGTGTGTGAGTGTATATGCATTACTTAGTGGTATTCTTTAATGTAGCAGTAAGTCCTTTTCATAATAAGATGTTCACAATAAAAAGTGCATGTTTAATGCAAAACATAATAACTGAAATTCAGTTTTTAAAGGAAGTTGATGGCATTAATCAACAAATATAGGGGCTGCACTGACAAGAAAAAAATCAGGATAGTGATGAACACTGCTTCAATGTTTGTAATTACTTCTAGAGGAGCATAGCAATAATAATACATGGCCTACTGCATAGGGGTATTCAGGTGGCCTTCTGTTTTCATGACTTTTGATATATATCAAGTGATTATTTGTCTAAATTAACTTCACTCATTTTCTATTCAAAGTTTTATGTGTGTGAATGTACAGCAATAATACAGTAATTGTGAACTCATCAACAGAATTTGCAGTTTAATATCTGTATCCTCAATGCTTTTAATATAAAATCATATAATTAATTCTAAGAATACTTACATTTTTTTTCCCATTCCAAGTTTTAGTATCAGAGCTTCACTTTTCCAGACTCATTCTACTGAAGGTAAAACATCTGACATTATTGTGTGTGCTGTTATAAATTCTGCGTTTAAAAGTCTAAAGGTGCCGGTATATAAGTCCATGGGAATTCATTGAAGAAATACAGATGGAAAGATAGTTTGTCAGGCTAAACTGAATCAGAACAAAGTTAATGCCCTTAATGTGTACTTTTAAAGTTCCCTGTTAACATTTCATAACTGAGAAAACACACACACACACACACGCACACACACACTCATATTTGACTGGCCAGATAGATCCCATACTTGTACTTGACATTTGACTGAATTTATTAGAATTTCTGTAATTGCCTCACTCAGACTTTAGAAGGTTATCTCTTGGATCAATAAATACCCTGTCTAAAAACATGGCAGAATCTTATGATAGAAATTTTAATTTTAAAATATTACATTTCTCTAGTCCTGGAAAGACCCTAACTACAGTAGACAGATTGCCATGTGTGTTAAAATGTCTTTGCAAGGATTTAAGTATGTGTGAACCCAAAAGACAAGCGGAAATATAATCGGCCCATGAAAAAATATTATGCATAATAGCTAAGAAGATGATAATGAATAATGTATGTGTTGTTATTGAAATAATGACTTGCATTTGAGTTTCTCACATGTGCCTGCTACTCAAGGGAAAGATGAGATGTTGCAGAAGCCATAAGATTAACATACAATTAAATGTGATTATATGAATAATTTGTTCTTTTGAAGACTCATTTCTGTCAGTGATGAAACATGACATGAAGCTACTCTACAGACATAAAAGGAGTCTTGAAATCTTTTAACAAATATAAGGAATTCTGAAGATTTCACCTGAATGTACTAGTATATTCTTTTTTATTTCTTCTTTCAGTTAAATTTTTGCCCACTGCTTGGATACCTAAATGGGTCCTGACTTTGCCTGTGAAATCCCAAAGACCTTTATCACTTGGTTTACACTGGGATCCAGCAGAACATCATTGTAACCAGTAGTGGATGAAACTGGAAATCCCGATGCAATGTTCAGAATGCACCTGAGAGAATTAAACTATAGATATAACTAAAATATTTCAAAAACGGTTCTCAGGAATCCTTTATTTTTTAGGTTTGAAAGCCTTGAGTTGGGAACTGGTTTTTCTTCACCACATGTCTTCATGGCCTTATTTTTAAATCAGCTGATCAGTAAACATCTGTCCTTATGGGCAGTTGTAAATTCTGGCAAAATGTGTTCTTAAACTTCAAAGTCTTGCCATGACTGGCAGTATAATGCATCGGTTCCTTTTCTTCCTTGATTCCTTATTTCTATCTCCTTAGCTCCACCCTAACCCAACACACAATTCCTTATTTCTATCTCCTTAGCTCCACCCTAACCCAACAATTGATTTTTTTAATTGTCACCATCTACATTCAATCCTATTATATTTGTGTATTTATCCCTTGAATTATAACTATGGTCCTTGCAATCATCCTGTTACCTTATAGCAATGATAAAATTGTAAAACTTCTGTAGACCAAGCTTTTCTATTTTAACATTTAATTCAAACTATGGGTCATTACAGCAAAGTATATTGTGTGTATGTGTTTTTTTTTTGTTTTTTTTTTTACCATGTTGTTGCTTCCCTTCTACTATTACTTATTCTTAGAAATGTTTTGCTAAAAAATAGAAAATTATATAATGATATTATCCCAGTGGTGTATGGCCAACACATTACATACCGTGTTAAAGCTACCTAAATGATGTGAATTTGGCAAGAAGTAGGAATCATGATATTGATTTGAATCATGGTCCCAGGTTTACCAAGATCACCTCATGTGTCTTAAGGTTACAATGAGATAATCAATCAACTCATACCCATCATATCAGCTAAATGAAAAGTTTCTGGTTAATAAATCTCAATATTTATGACAAGAGTTTGTCAAACTATGTGAACAAGCCCTGCCACAATGAAATAACCATGGAAGCAACATTGCTACATGGTACTTTCTCACCGAGAGGGCCAATTCCTAAGAGAAAAATAACCTTATATTTACAGTACTGCTAAGAGTGGACTTGGGGAAGGTGTTTGAAATGTATACAGAAGGAAAACAAATAAGTAAATATTATTACTACTTGTTTTTAATGCATGGAAAACTAGATAAAAAACTAGATAATTAGCTAAGTGATATATTTGATGTATTTTTTTACCATCAAGCATTTTTTTCAGAGAGGATTAAATCCCAATTGGCAAATGACTGAAAAATCACACTAGACATATTTCAAGTCCTAAATATCTACGTGTGGTTGGTGGCTACTATATCAGATTGTACAGATACAGATAATTTTCATCATCACAGAAAAATATATTAGAGAAAATTCATTAAAGACCAATTTCCAGGTGAGATTTTATGAATAAAATATTTGCTTTTTTAATGTAAGCTATGCACTTATTATTGAATATAGAATCTACTCCTCCAGAATTAACACTTATGCATAAGCATAGTATTCTGATAACTTGAACACAAAATATTCATATTCCATCAAATGTATTTCAACAATAAAGAATATTTGTTTCTGTATGTGCTTTTGTATGTAGGAGCACATTCCTGAGAAACCTTTTATAAAAATTCTAAACTGTATTATTAAACATATATTTTCAAACCTGAACTTCTCAAATATAGATTTTAACACAGTAAAAGGTACTGTTTTAGAAGAAACAATTGCAATAATTTAAGGTAAAGGTTAAAAATGCTCACATAGTTGAAGGTAAACTGAAGCAATATAATTGTTTTCTAGAATATTTATGGAATATATTATTTGAAAAAAATATAGTGTCCTACATAAAGAACGGGATTGAATTTCCCTTGCCAGATGATATAGATGTAGCAATGTTTTTAAATAAAAGAAAGCCTTATGCTTCTTGAAGAGTGGATTATATTATTGAGGATATTGGTCATTTGAAAAATGTAAAGGTTATGTTAATAAATTATGCACATTCTTCAACTAAGTTTGACACTGCACAAGCCACATGCATAATTGATGTTCATTCAGATTAAAACATAAATGTAAATATCAAACCTTAGTATAGTAGGTACTCAGTCTCCTTGGGCGTTATGTCCAAGTAAATTCCATTATTTTTTAATGGCCTTCCACAAAAGATTGCATTATGCAATATTGTCAGATCATATTCATGAGTGTGCAAAAGCATATATTACATCTAGCTACTACACAGGCCACATAGACACCCAAATTTTTGCTCATGTTAGCAGTTGAGTTAGTGAATGACTTAGTCTATTTAACCTAAATCTAATAAATG
This sequence comes from Corynorhinus townsendii, assembly GCA_026230045.1. Lineage (NCBI taxonomy): Eukaryota > Metazoa > Chordata > Mammalia > Chiroptera > Vespertilionidae > Corynorhinus > Corynorhinus townsendii. The sequence goes on from JAPDVU010000006.1 coordinate 129,852,522, forward strand.
TAACATTATAATTTTATATTAATAATTAATATTATATTCAGCTATTTAACAGTTTTAAAAGGATTATGAATAAGGCAGAAGTGTTAGGCAGAGTTTTGATGGAATAAGAATAAGAGAAAAGCAGTCTCTATAAAGCAGGGTAAGATATGACAATAGTTGGAAGAAGGAGCTCTAAACTAATATTAATATCCTGAAAACTGTTTTGTTTTTTAAATTTCCTCATGTTACAGATGTTTTACTTTCATAAAGGAACTTAACATTCTAGAATAGTTATTTTACCCCCCTCACACTTCTGTCTCTGGCCTGATTTGGTGTGTGAAGGCTTTTTTTTTTTATCATAAATATGAGATCAGCTCAACCCCGCTTAAACAGACCAAGAAAGAAATCTATTCTAATGATAAAGAGTTTTGGTTTGTGGTTTTTAAATGAAACTCAAGTGGGAATGTGCAACTGGGCATTAACTGGTAGTGGAACCAGCAACAGGAACACACAATTTACAGGGAATGTGAAATGTACACGCTCTGTCTCCGGCCTGTGCTCCTCTGTCGTTGCTGCTTAGTTTTCTTTCTGCAGATGAGCTTTCTCTCTCCCTTGGTTTGCATGGCTGAAAATGGCTGTCCTCAAATCCTGCGTTTTCTTATCTCCACCATTCAGCCCTTTATATATCCTCCACAACCTTGCTTACTATTTAATGTCCCGCCGTGAGTCACCAATTCATCTTTTAGGACAGAAGACAGCCGTGCAGGGAGTCTGGACTAATTACCCACAGTGTGATAAGAGTTTCATACTCACATGCCTTTGCTTCAGATACTACGCAGCCTTAAATGGTTATGATGATGTTGTAGCCCCCCTCCTATTTTATTCTATCTAGAGCGAAACGTCATATGAACATGGGACACACACATTTAAGTACCTAATAGTCTGGTCTTTAAGCACCCAGCACAGGTTAATGAGGGCCAGGGCACTTGCCCTATGCCCATTCTGAGATAGACTTCCAATTCATATGTGAAATCACCTGTGAAACTTGCCACAAAACACCTGAGTACAGAAGAAGGCTGATATATTATAGAAGAGAATGGGCTAAATCAATATGTAACTCCTGCTAAACAAAGGTTTTTAGAAGTTGTTCCTCCAATGTTCAGTCTTACTTTATTCTTCCAAACTTATTAGCCTGAGTTAGATTTTGCTTCCATTGTTTTCTGTTGTTGTTGAACATACGTTTATTGATTTCAGAAAGGGAGAGGGAGAGAGAGATGAAAACATGAATGATGAGAGAGAATCATTGATTGGCTGCCTTCTTCATGCCCCACACTGGGGATGGAGCCCGCAACCCAGGCATGTGCCCTGACCAGGAGTCGAACTGTCCAGTCTCAACCACTGAGTCACGCTGGCCGGACCCATTGTTTTCAATTTAAAAGAAAAACTGCTAATCTGTGATCAGATGACCTTGGCTCCATTTGGTTAAATTCAAAGCAGCCATTTTTAGGTCACTCTGCAACAGCACATGCATACTACATCAGGCTTCACTGGAAAACAGATCAGATTTCGTCTTTGCTCATTAGCTGTTGGTGTAATCTATTTTGAAACTGGGCAACATTTCTATTCCAAGCTATTTTTTAATTAAAATATGTTTCTGCAGCCCTTCTGTCTGTTTAAAGGTACCTTCTAACCTTTTACTACCTGAATCTGGAGAACAGGCTGTAAAACATTAAATATGAGAAAGCTGGGAAATGTAACACACTGTAAATGCATGAAGGTAGGAGCTCAAAATGTGTGGACATAAAGGTTTTATTTCTTTACATAAGGTTTAAATGAAGAGTCTGTTGTATAATCTTTACTTCCAAACTGGACCATCATTTTTAAGCAAGAAGAAAGGAATGCTTCACTCTTAAAAAAAATTATACTTTAAGACTAATTCAAAAGAACCACAAAAAGCAACATAACATATAAACTTGAAACTCTCCAAATGATAATGCAAATGTCAAAACTATTTTCAAATATTATGTTTCTTACTTTTGTTTAAAACTTATTCTTGAATGGTAACATAAGCTGATTAATATTTGTGTGTGCATAAGTGCTAAAATTATCTAAAAGATACATGGTTCATCCTATTAAAATTTATGTTGTAGGGGTACATTTTATATATTATCTTATGATTTATTATATACATTAAAACATAATTTCAACGTTATCTCATACAAGTCCTATGCTAGTTTATTATCTTCTATTTGTAAATGAGGGAGCTTTGACTAGAACAGAAAAAAAGTGACTTATGAGAGGCCACACACACGTTGAGAATGTCTCAGTTGCCAAACTTATTTAACTTGATTACAATGTGCCAAGATGATTTAAACGACAAAAAACACTGCAGTATTGTTACTATATTGATATCTGAAAGGACTTAAACACCAACTAAAGCCTTGTACAATGTTTTCCTTTGTTTTTTGTTTTTTTAATCCTTACCAGAGGATATTTTTCCATTGGTTTTTAGAGAGAGAGGAAGGGTGGAAGAGGAAGAGAGAGAGAGAGAGAGAGAGAGAGAGAGAGAGAGAGAGAGATTAATATGAGAGACACATTGATGGGTTACATTGATTGGTTACCTTCCACACCTGACCAGGGCTGGGGATTGAACCTGCAACCTAGGAGGCTCCCTTGACCAAAAATGGAACCCACAATCCTTCGGTGCACATGGTTAATGCTCTCACCACTGAGAAACACTGGTCAGGTTTACAGTGTTTTCCTAAAACTTGTAGAGCTTTTAGTGATCAGTGATGAGGAAACACGAACTGGTGTGTCCTAGAAAAATACTCAAGGATTATGTGCCAGCTAAAATTAATGCTGAACATGCAGAGAACTGGGAAAACAAAACAAAAAACTCGGCATACTCAAACCTAACAAATAAACAAACAAAACAAATGTAGGCATATGGTAGAAAATTGTTGCTAATTTATGAACTGGATTTAACTGTGCATGCACTTGAATGGCAAACATGAAGTTTTTCAAAGGAAAGTTTGGGATCAAAAAAGTATTTCAAAATATTTAGGTGAAATGTATTTCTGAAAATCTTTTAGCATATACAATGAACTTGGAGTTTTCAGTAAGAAGTACATCAGTCTGATTGGCTCAGTGGATAGAGCGTCAGCCTGCAGACTGAAGGGTCCTGGGTTCAATTCCAGTCAAGGGCACATACCCAGGCTGCAGGCTCCATCCCCTGTGCAGGAGGCAGCCAATCAATGATTCTCTCTCATCACTGATGTTTCTCTCTCTCTCTCTCCTTCTCCCTTCCTCTCTGAAATCAATAAAAACATTTTAAAAAAAGTAAATCATCCCCAAAGCTAGCTTTCTTCTGCTGTACAATATACTGTTTAGGACAGTTAAGCATGGTTTTCTGTCAAATATGTAATAGAAAATTGCACTTACAAATATATTTAGATTTTCTCTCTGATGCTGCAGTAAATGCATTGATGACACTAAAAAAACTTAAAAATGTTACAACCATTTTATAGATAGTTGACTGAAGAAGTGCTGGTCTACCATCTCGTTAAATATGAGTATCTAATGTGTCAAAGGAGGAGGGACATATGTAATATTGTTAACAGTAAAGATTTAATTTTAAAAAAGAAATATCTGCTTGCAGTAGTGACTGAAATAAGATTTGTAAAATCATTTTATGAACTACAAAGCACAACACAAATTGTAACTATTATTTTTAGTTAAATGTGATATGAAAAAATATTAGAAATTGAGTTTATCTCATGACTGCTTCGGAAATATATCATTATAATCTCGTGAGTAATTATAATATTTTATAGTTATTTATCCTGAATGTGCTAAGTGTTCTCATTTTCGTTTTTGAGAGATATTTCTTTCTTTTTTAAATTTTATTGCAATTATCAGTCAAAACATTCTACACCAATATAAAAATGAACAAAGTATGTCATACTTTTTTAATAATCAGGTTAATTTTTAAATAGATGTCTTTGTCTCAATTTTTTTTTAATTTTAGCAAGCTTTTACAAAAACCACTAGTGATATTGCATTCTGTAAAATATTGCTTAAACAGCCACCTTTTAATGGCTCTTCAGCATTATTATTGTTTATAATGAATTAATTTACACATCTATTTCACCTTTTAGTGCTTACTAAATTTGCAAGGTTTATAAATTTTCATGCAGGGGTTTTTATTTAAAAATTATTTAAACGCCATAGACAAAATGAATTTCAAGTCTACACAATAAATGTCACAACTGATTTTTTTTTTTTTTTTTTTTTTTGCTTAGGGAAAACTAACTTTTCTTGAGGAAATTTGCTAGTCATTGACTAAAGATACAGGTAGAATTTATAATATTAATAGTGTTTACATTACACATTGATTCTTTAAATCGCTCATTGGTTCAAAACAACTCTTCATTTATTCTTTCACAATTTCTTTTAAATTCATAGCAGCCTGGGTGATAGCAGGAGGGGATAAAGTGTAGAAAGCAAGAGGCTTTTTGAATATATAATAGTATCTTTAGAATGATGTTGACGCATTGAGGGTAAGAAGGATTATTTGGTAGGTTGTGGCTTTAAATTTATAGACAAAACAGTGAATATTGGGCCCAACTGGCACGGCTCAGTGATTTAGCATCGACCTATGAACCAGGAGGTCACGGTTCCATTCCTAGTCAGGGCACATGCCTATGGTTGTGGGTTGGATCCCTAGTGTGGGGTGCGCAGGAGGCTGCCAATCATTGATTCTCTCTCATCATTGATGTTCCCATCTCTCTATCCCTCTTACTTCCTCTCTGAAATCTATAAAACATATATTTTTTAAAAAAGCAACAGTGAATATTTGAACTCGGGGACCAAGTTTTTTATTTCAATCATTTCAAAAATCTTTCCCTGCTTATAGGAAAGTGCCATGCCCATGGCAGCTACTCCTTAAATGTGTGTGGATAAAACTGGCTCTGCTCACCAACACCTAACCAACTTTACCACTGTTGTTAGCCAGCCCCACAGCACTGCCCACTAGATGGCAGTCCCATACAGAGAAGCCTCCTTTTGGCATTTGCTTGGTAGAAAAATTGCATTTATGCCAGAACCTGATAGGTTTTGTTTTACAACAGCAAAATACTTTAAATAAATGTTTTAAAATTAAAACCACTTTCAACTTTCAGGGTCTTTTTGTTATTTGTCAGTGTTTTATTTTTAAATCATTTTTGACAATTACAGTCCTCTTGGAAAATAGTACATCTGTTGGGTTCAGATCTCTTGTATGAAATTTTTGCATGGGCTAATGCTACCAGGGGTAGAGAAGGTGTGAGAAAAGCAAATGCTGAAGGACTTTCCTCATTCACCATATACAGCTACTTGTAGTGAGGTTGTACCCCATAAAGGTGAGCACACCGGAAATGCATGGAGCATGGAGCATGATGCTTGCAATGAATGGAAACCAGTATCCATGACTGAGGGAAGCGCAGACAAGTGAGGGTGAACAGAACACCGTAATTCAATTCTAGTATCCAGTAAATCTTCATGAAAAGATTTTAATCCAAAGTGTCATTGGAGTTAGAGTCTATCATAGCTGAAGTTGAGGAGCTATTGATGAATCTTCTGAAAGTTAGTAATTGAGGTAATTTCTAAATTTACTCAAACTTACTTTAAAAAATTTTTTTTTTTAAATTTCAAACTTACTTTTGAGTCAGACGAGACAGGGGTTTGGCATCAGAGGTTAATCACCAGCCAGTCACAGAGCCTAGCTGATTTCCCACACTCACATAACACAACTCTCTAGTCTTTTGTATTAGTTATTTGTTGCCTCTTTACAGATTTGCCCTGCAACATAGCTAAAGAGAACATCAGCCTTTACTATGTCCACATTTCTGTGGGTTAGGAAATAGGATGGCTTAGCTGACTGCCTATCTAAGGTCTCTCATGAGGCTGCTCTGAAGGTGTCCACTCAGGCTATTAGCAGTCCTCAGCTCCTTACAGACTCTTGTCCTGAGACATCAATGTGAATTTCTTCATAGGACTATTTACAATATAGGACTTTTTCCTGACGGGGAAGGGGAGAGGGGGACAAAGAAGGAGAGAGAAGGAGATCCTGGTAATTTTTTAACCCTATCTCAAAAGTGGCATCCCATCACTTTTGCTATATTGTAATACTTAGAAGAGAGTCACTAGGTACAGCCCACACTCAGAGGACAGAGATTACATAAGGAGGCAGAGATCATTGGGGGTCATTTCAGAAGCTGCCTACTGCTAGTTATTGATTTTACTACAACTGTCAAAATCATAAAGTGCATATTTCTTCTGAAATAAAATGTCCCTGCAAAGAAAATAATTTAGTAATAGCAATGAAAACAAACAAGTAAATAAAATGTTGGTTTTTAGTGATTTATGAAATGCCTTAGAATTGGTTCCTCTGAGTGTATTCTGCCTAGATTTTGTTGTGCCTTTTGAAACTTAAGGTTTAACGTTTTCTTCGCATCAACAAATTTTTGATCTTCATCAATTTTTTTTCCATTTTTGTTCAATTACAGACATTAATTACCTTATGCTTGACACTGGCCCACAGGTCTGATTCACTGTTCAATTTCTATTCAACATTTTTATCCTCTCTGGGCGTTATTTTGAATGAGAGGCCCAGTGCACGAATTCATAAAGGGGTGGGGTCTGGCTGGCCTGTCCTGATGGGGGACAATTGGGGATGGACCTGCATGGGGAAGGGGCCTTGGGAGTTTGGCCAGCTGGCCCTGCCCCTGATCAGGTTGGGGGTGCTGATCAGGGGCAGGGTGGGTCAGGTAGAGGAGCCATGGGCGGTTGGCTGCTGCAGTGCGCGTCATAGAGACTGGTTGTTCTGGTCATTCTGCCGTTCTGGTCGTTTGGCTTTTATATATATAGATAGTTGCTATGGTTATGTATTTAAGTTTACTGATTTTTTCCTGCAATGTCTAATCTACTTTTAATCATATCCAGTATATTTTTCACAGAAGTTATTTTTCATCTCCATGAGTTTGATTTGGGTCATTTTTAAACTTATTTTATTTCTTTTATCATGTTCAGTTTCTTCAAAGTTTTTGATCGTATGGAACATATTTGTAATAGCTGTTCTTTTTCTCTTATTTCCATCACCATTTTCGTTTCTGGTTTCTTTTTGATTGATTGGGTTATTCCTCTTGGATATGTTTCTGTGCATGAATAATTTTTAATTACATGCTGAACATTGTTAATTTAGGATGTTAGGTACTGGATTTTACTTATTTATTTAAATAATTTTAGGCTTTTTGTTTTCCTGGAAGGTAATTAAGTTACTTGGCATCAGTTTGACCTTTTCATAATTTGTCTTTTAGCTTTGCTAAGAGGAACCTAGAGCAGCCTTTTAGTCTGAGACTGATTTCGCTGGGTTATTAAAGGGATACCCTTCTGAGAACTCTACTTCACACTCTGTGTATTATAACATCTTTCTCTTCTTACTGGTAGAAAAACAGATTATTCTTTACCCTGTTGAACTCCTAGAATTATTCACATTATTATCTTTCAGTGGTTCTTTTCCCAATCTTGGGTCATTTCTCTTATGCATGTGAAGGTTAGTACTCCACCCAATGCTTGATGGGATGCCTCCCGCCTCCCACACAGACTTCTAGCACTCCCACCATCTCTGAGGCTTTCTCTTCTCTTGGCACACGAATCCTAGTCACTTTGCTCTTCACACCTCTGATCTGTTTGCTCTGATAAGTGAGACCACTTGGCCATGTTTGGTTTCTCCCTCCCTGTTCTATAACCTGAAAACTGCCTGCAAGCAATAAACATAGGCTTCCTACTTCTTTGGACAACTTTCTGTGTAAGAAACTATAGGATTCTTAAGATAATTCTCAAACTGATTAGGCACAATATTATGAAATTGACATAAGAGGATAATAAACTACTTAAGATTTTTAGTTATAGATCCTATGAAGCAGACAAAATAATATGGGTTAAAATTATTTTAAAAAATGATTGAAGCCCTAGCTGGTTTGGCTTAGTGAATACAGCATTGGCCCATGGACTAGAGGGTCCTGGGTTCGATTCTGTTCTCTGGCTCTGGTTGGGGAACATGTAGGAGGCAACCAATCAACCAATTGATGTGTATCTCTCACATCGATGTTTCTCTCTCTGTCTCTCTGTCTCTCTCTCTCTCTCTCTCTCAGGATTAACAAAAAATTATTGAATATGGGGTGATGGTCATGATCTCTATCTTGATAGGAGTTTGAAATACACAGATGTATGTATTTTCAAAATTAGTAAATATACAATTCAGATTTCTGAATTTATTGAATGTAAATTTTACATAACAATTAAAACCATTATAAACAATAATGGATTATAGTAAACTATGTGTATGTTGAAATAATTAAAGGCAAGCTACATATATCTAAAATTTACTTTGCATCAAAAAAATAAGATTGACGGATGTGGATGGATAGGCAGATAAAAAGATATGTGATGAAACCAATGTAGATGTTAATGGAAGAAATTAGGCAGTGACTTTCCCCTAGAATTCCTTTAACTTCCTTATGTGTTGAAATTTTTTTCTTAAGGAAATGTTGAATAAATTAATTGAATATACACATATTTCTTTCACAGAAAAACATGGCAAAATGGAATAAGAGGTAAAATACCAGGAGCCAAGAAGGAAGGAACCAGACAACCCAAGATTTCCTGACATGCTTCTTTTATTTTAAAATATTTCACAGATCTATGAAGTGAAAATTAGCCGAGTCTCAGGGGAAAATTTGTGGGTGTTTGCAGGAATTTATGAATACCATTGAACATCTGCAAAAATATTTTCTATTCACTACAGAGGATACTTCTTCAATGGACAAGACAGCTTACAGAGGCTAGTATGAAGCAAACTGTATGAAGGGAAATTCTTGGCACTTAAATGCTTTAGTTTTTCCTGAATACAATATGGTTAAATGGTTCTATTTACTATATTTCTGTGTTGGTACAGTATAATTCATTCTTTTCCAACTGGGATTATGCAATATAAAGAGATGGCTAAAAGACATGACTCATGCTTTTTTTCAGAAAAACCAACTAAATGCTAAAGTTTATCTTTTCACATTTATTAGTTATATTTGAATATCCCAGACAACCTGAGCTATAATAACAGTTTTATTTATACAGGATTTTATGTATTTAGAGATGATAGTGGTTAACTATCCTAGACAAGATTACCTGATTGTAAGTGCTGGCTATGCACTTATTAGCTAAGAACCTTTCTATGACTTCAATTTTCTTACCCATAAAATGTGTATGATAATAGTAGTAATATCCTAGGTTTGTTATGAGGGTTAAATAAGCATTTATAACAGAGCTTTTCACATAGTGGGTACTCAACAAATAGTAGCTAATATTATTAAACCTAGGCTTATAGCTGGAAAATTGATAGGATAAACTCTTCACATATCCGGAGATCAATAGTACATGAAACCCAGACACAGAATTCTGGTTCTACTATCTGTTCTAACCATGGAACACATAATTCAGTGTCAAGTTGCTTAAAAGGTTCCCAAAAGGATTCTGAAACATAATTAAAAAATAATAATTCCAAGACCCCTTTCAAGCCATCATTGGCCAACTAATTTGAAATAGAGCTTTAATTTCACTATTACTTCTTGGTTTCTTTCCTTTGAGACAGTCAGTAGAGCAATTATGTAGAAAAAAATAAAACCAAGTTTCAATACAGGAAATAACTAATGGAAAATAATTAGTGAATGAAAAGCTATGAGTTTGTTTTAGCATGAATATGTTATAATTACATTTTTCTAAAATATATATAATGCACTTCATATTCTTAGAAATGTCAGCCTTATAAGATAGCCATTCTTTACAGAAAAGCAAAATGTCATTTAAACACAAGTGAGATTCATTAATGTTAGTCCAGTACCTGAGGCAAAATTCTTGCCTTCATGAAAAGTTCTCTTTAGCCGAAACCAGTTTGGTTCAGTGGATAGAGCGTCGGCCTGCGGACTGAAGGGTCCTGGGTTCGATTCCGGTCAAGGGCATGTACCTGGGTTGCGGGCATGTCCCCAGTAGGGGGTGGGCAGGAGGTAGCTGATGGATGTTTCTCTCTCATCGATGTTTCTAACTATCTCCTTTCCTCTCTGTAAAAAATCAATAAAAATGTATTTAAAAAAAAAAGAAGAAAAAAAGAAAAGTTCTCTTTATATTACTCTTTTCTCTATGGCATCATGGGCATGATATACTATTGCATCCTACATTGAATAGCAAGAGCTAATCCTTACCAATCTCATATGCACAGTCAGCTGTCTTTCAGGTTTCTTTGGAAAAATAATCAAAAGAAAGTTGGAAATAGTAAAATCTTGACTCACGGAATCATTGAAATTAGGCCCAGTGTTGGCCCACAACCATCATTGACTTATCTGCATTGCAAATGGCTGGGCTAGTCTTTCTGCCATACCTCTTTTGGACTGGGAATTTAGATTTCAACTTGTGTGGACACATATTCCAAAGAGTTTTGACACAGAAAGCGAATGGACCCAGTGTTTGATCAGTATTTTTTTTCCATTCTTAGTTACACTGTAGCTCTGTTTTCCCCTCCATATTGGGTCTGGCTTATCATTTTTGGATACTAAGAAAAGGGTCTGTTTCAGTTATAAGAAACACATTTATTTATTTTTACTTAGCAGCAATTTGCTTTAGAATATAAGTGCAATAGGAAAGAAAATGTGATCATGAATTCTTGGATACATTACTAATAATCTAATAGAATTTTAATGGGAAGAAGAAGCAGCCTAGGAAGAGTTATATTAAAAACATATTTTTACCAATTTATATTTATCATTAAAATGAACTGTAATAATAATATGCAGCCAAAAACAAACAAACAAACAAAAAACAACACTCATACTTAGCTTCTGTGTAGATGAAAACAGCCAGCATCCCTATCTCACCATTTGTTTATGTCCATCAGAACCCCAAGCAACCTCAGTCTCCAAATGTATCTGTTAAACAAATCATTATCTAAAGACTATGAAAACTTAGGCATACATCTTTCAGGCATTAATGTTGTGTTTATGATCCATGTATGTTAGGATTGCTATCTCCTCACCCTTGGATGGAACTGCACCTGTATATCTTTCCAGAATTTCTAGCACAAACTGTATGTGAGGACTACCTTTCAGGGTTTTGAATTATTAGTATGTATGTCTGGCATGCCTAATTTAACTTACACTGTAGAAACAAGCTAGATATACTGCGTCATATCACCAGAAAGTCATTGGAATGATGTTCAAGACTAGGAGTCAGTCCAAGATATGCACAGGTATAGTAGAAGAAATAACTTCTTATAGGGAAAAAGTATTATGGATGTGCTGAACCCAGAGGTTAGATAAGAGGATATGAGCTAAAGTTAAAAATGCATATTTCTTTTTCTTTTTTTTAAAAAAAATACATTTTTATTGAGTTTTTAGAGAGAGGAAGGGAGAGAAAGAGAGAGAAACATCTATGTGTGAGAAATATTGATTGGCTGCCTTTTGCATGCCCCCTAGTGAAGATCAAGCCTACAACATGGGCATGTGCCCTGACTGGGAATTGAACCAGCAACCTCTTGGTGCATGGCATGACACTCAACCAACTGAGACGCGCCAGCCAGGCAAAAATGCATGTTCCCATCAGAGAGTTTGCATTATGCTTTACTATTTGAATTTATAATAATTAGCCCCACAGTAAATTTCTAGATGAAATAATTCAGGGACTATTGTCTATAAAGAAAGGTTCTTACCCCTGCATTGAAGAACCTGGAATTTTAGCATGAAGTCAGAGTGCTATAATATTTGGAACATCTATAAGAAATACTGAAAATTGATGGGAAGATCTTTGCCCACACGCTAATTGAATTCACCATCACTAGATGTGATGCATTAATTGGACAAGAAGTCAACATATGTTGGTTCTTAACATAAAAGGGAATGAAATACTGCTCAAGCATGTAGAACCTATGAGAGGGGAAAAATTTTTGAACAGTAAATAGAACCAGAAAGGAAGTTTTCAAAGGCAATTGTCAGGAACAGAAAGGTAGTGTGTATTGTTGCAAGAGAGTGCTGGGTCGAAGAGATTCTGTCCATAGTAGTTTTACTAATTGAAAGCAGTTTTTTCTATGTTTATGCTTCCCATGGGATAGAAACCAAGAAGCCCAGGAAGTCAACCACAGACTGCCCTCACTAATTAGGGCCATGCAGGGGAGGATACAGCATAGTAAGGAAGAATAAGTTAAAGAAGAAGCTACAAGGAAGGAGAAAGGGTTTCCTTAGTCATGAGAGAGGGATGATTTTGAGAATGAGAAGCAGAATGAGTTACAGGTCCCCTGAGCCTGTGGGTGTGGTTCGATAGAGAACACTCTGAGAGCCAGTGCTTGTAAGGGAGCATATTAAGGGACTCTTAATGACATTTTATTTCAGTTTTAGGATTCATTAACATTCCTCCTTATGTTGTTGCATGAGAAATTTGAAGATAATTAAATGCAGGCTAAAGGACTTTATCAGTCAGGGTCCTGACAGGAAATGTAAGGTACATTTAGCCAGAAACCTGAAACACTAATTCGAAAGAATATGTGCACCCCTATGTTCATTGCAACATTATTTACAATAATCAAAATATGAAAACAACCCAAGTGCCCATCAATAGACAAGTGGATAAAAATGTGGTGGTACATTTACCCAATGGAATATTACTTGGCCATAGACAAGAGTGAAATCTTATCATTTGTGACAGCATGGATGGACCTAGAGGGTATTATGCTAAGTGAAATACGTTAGAGAAAGACGAATACCATATGATTTCACTTATATGTGGAATCTAAAAGCAGGATAAATAAAACAACAAAACAGAAATAGACTCATAGTCACAGAGAATAGACCAATGGTTGCCAGAGGGGAGGTGGGTTTGGAAACTGGGTGAAAAAGATGAAGGGATGAAGAAATAAATTGGTAGTTACAAAATAGTCACCAGGACTTAAAGTACAGCATATGGGTATAGACAATAACAGCCTAATAATTATGTATGGCAGCAGGTGGGTACTGGAAGTATCTGGGGGATCACTTTGTAAAGTATCTATCTGTAAAAACTAATAGAAAATAAGACTGACTATAAACTGTAAATAAAGTGGTTTGGGAAGGTCAAAGGGAACACATAAGGGATATTGAGATACCAAGGAGGTAGCATGGGCTGAAAACCATTATGACAACTAGGACTAAAATGTCTACACAAGGAAACAGGGTCCCTAGAGCCTATGAAAACTCAAGCCATTTAAGGGACCCTCGTGACTACTCCAAACCCTTGTTCTTTTTATCTTCTGCCAAAAGTTACATTGGCTGAGCCCAATCAGAAGTCAGAGGGCAGTGGACCTGGGCAGAAGTAGTCTCTGAGATTACACCTCCTCACTCAAATCACAGAGCAGCCAAAACAAAGGGCAGAGAATGTATCAGAAGAAAAGGAAAGATAGACATTATCTTAATAGGAACCAAAGGGCCAAGATTGATGGAAATATTTTTCTCCAAATTTTAGGATCCTCAGATGTCATACTATTTTCTAGTGTTCAGAGTCACAGTGGGGTTTGTGGAGAGAAAGGAAGGCTCCACTAGGTAAGGCTCACTAGAAAATAACCTTTTTCTCTCAAGGTTTAACCAGTTGGAGAGAAAGAATGAGGGCAAATTGGAGCCTCACTTTTTTCCTAGAGGCTGATGGAGAAGGTGGTTGGAGAATCTGATATATATATAATCTTTGTATATTTAGAAAATATTCTAGATGACTTTGAGAAAAAAAAAACGAAAACGTGATGTGTCTTTTTACATTAACAATTTGTCTTGAAAAGATAATGACACAATCTTTGGTTGCTCAGTGTTGTTTTACACTGCTCTGATAATTATATGGAATATATTGTTTCCTAACAACAGGTGAACTCAGATTCAGAAATCTCTCTCACCATTCTCTTTGCCCTGCTGAATATAGACAAATAAAAATCTTTTGGATATTCAGTATGTTTTATAGGATGTTCCATAGATCAAACCTGTCACAAATTTGTCTTTGAGATGTCACTAGAATCTCAGTCTGGCTTTGTTGGGGGAATCTTTGGAAGGTTTACAAGGATTGTTGATGTTGGAGCCTAAAAGAAGTGTCAACACATTAGGAAAGCAAATTCCCAAAATATTCTGTATCTTGTTCTGAGTTTTGCTTCAAGGGTGTATATATGTTTTGGTATTAAAAAAACAAATATTTGTCTTGGCTTGTGTGGTGCAGTTGGTTCCCTTGCACTGAAAGGTTGCTGGTTTGATTCCCAGTCAGGGCACATGCCTGGGTTATGGGCTCAATCCCTGGTAGGAAGCATGCAGAAGGCAGCTGATCAGATGATCAATGTTTATTTCTCTTTCCTCCTGTCCTCTCTCTCTAAAATCAATCTAAATAAGTAAATAAATAAATAAGGCATTTCCTATTGTTCCTGGCACAGAACTTCTAAAATTCTTGGAATCTTCTGAGTGAGGAGTGTCTTTTATATGCTAACTAGAGGCCCAGTACACAGGGTACAGTCCCTAGGCTTGGCCTGAGATCAGGGCCAACTTTCCTGGCTACCGCCCCCCCCGCCCCCGCCCGCCACCCCTACCACCCGGTTCCCTATTCGCCATCAGGCATTCAGAGCCTGCTGGTTGGGGGGCAGGACCAAGAGCGTGGCCGTTCCTGCCCACTCGCCAGCCCCATCCTCTGATGCCAGTCGCGGGGCGACCAGCAGAGTGGGGGCCTTGGCCTGGTGCCACCTGTGTCTGCTGCCACCACCCCCAGTTCGCCATTCCCCATCGGGCGATCGGGGCCTCCCGGGATGGGGGCAGCTCCTGCATTGAGCATCTGCCCCCTGGTGGTCAGTGCACATCATAGCGACCGGTCGATCTGCTGTTAGGTCAATTTGCATATTACCCTTTTTTATATAGGATGAGATGGCTGGTATGTGGAACTTGCACATAGTTTTAGCACAGGGTTCTTCACCAGAAAGACAAAGCCTAGTTAGTGGATCGGAACTTTTAGCTCCACCCTTGACCTTCAGGGAGGGGAGAGGGACGGACTGGAATTGAGGTTAATAACCAATAAGCAGTAACTTTATCAACCATACCTATATAATGAAACCTCCATGGAAGTCCTAAATGTTAGGGTTTTGGGAGTTTCTGAGATAGTGAGCACATCAAGAGTAACATGCCTGAGGATGGGTTTGTGGGAATTCCTGAGTAATAGGAATTGTTGGTCAGAGGTATGGGTGTCTCTCCCCTTTCACCTCCTTCCGGAGATTGGTGGCAGAAGTGGGGCCAGTCTTGTGGGACTGATTCCTTAACCAGTAAGGTCTGGGCTAACTCCAGGAGTTGATGTCAGAATTGAATTGAATTGGCATTAGAGAAGCGCACAATTTGATGTCTCAAAAAAGACATTTACGTATGTATAGACGATCATCAATATGTACACTTAAGATGAGTGTACTTTAAAAACTTTAAATATTTAATAAATGTACTTTATACTTCAAATATTTTTTTAAAAGCTTGGGAACCAGTTGGCGATTACCCCTTTGGTAATTTTGCAAATTTGTACAGATATTTATATTTTTCACTGATACCAATAGGGACATCTTAGGATCCATGTAATTACACTAGAAGTCATTGTCTGTATCATCAGCTTTTAGGTGAGATACAAGCCATAGATCCCTTTTTAAAAGAAAAATTAAATTTCATCTAGAAAGTAGGCTTTGGTAGATAAGTTCCTTGGTTACACTTTCTTCATCTTCTTTGCTGGTATTTTGACCCCCATCTCTAAATGTTAAAGGCTTTTAACATGGTTTTCTTTTATTCTCTCTTTACAAACATGATTTTAATGTGTGTAAGGCTTTACATTATATCTATATGTTGATGATTCTCAAATTTATCTCATAGTCCTCACCACTCCACCAAATTTACATATCTTATTTCCATTTCTGCATTTCCATTAGGTGTCTAATAAATATTTTATACAACTCAGATAGCACTCTGATTCCCCAGTGGTAAATATATTATTCCCCACGTCTTCCATGTTTTAGCAAATGGTGGCACTATCTGTTGCTCAGGGAAAAAAATCATAGGATCCATCCTTGCTCATTGTCATTTTAATATAACACATATAAAATGTATCAGCAAGTTCTGTCATCACTATCTTCAAAAATTATATAACCCTAAATGCATTTTTAAAAGATGATCACATTCATCATCTTTAATTCTATGGCACCTTGGTCCAAATCATGATTTCTCTCCTGGATTTCTAAGAAAGTCCCTTGTGATATTTCTGCCCCTTCATTTGAGAGAGACAAAAACTGAGCACAGCTTTTCACATTTGTTCCTTCAGCATCCACCTGGACAGGACATTTATCCTCTAACACAGAATCCTTAAGCTAAAATATATACTTTTTTTTTTTTAATGTGAACAGGTCCCCCCTTTTTTTTAAATCTTTATTGTTCAGATTACTACAGATGTTCCTCTTTTTTCCCCCCATAGCTCCCCTCCACCTGGTTCCCATTCCACCCCATGCCCTCACCCCCCGCCACTGACTTCATCCATAGGTGTAAGATTTTTGTCCAATATCTTCTCGTACCCCAAATACCCCTTTCCCCTCAAGAATTATCAGTCTGTTCCCTTTCTATGTTACTAATTCTATTACATTCACTAGTTTATTCTGTTCAACAGATTTTTTATCCATTTGATTTTTAAATTCACTTGTTGATAGATATGTATTTGCTGTCACTTTGTTTTTCATAATTTTTTATCTTTACCTTTTTCTTCTTCTTTCTATTGTTAGAGAATACCCTTCAGCATTTCATATAATACTGGTTTGGTGTGATGAACTCCTTTAGCTTTTTCTTGACTGTGAAGCTCTTTATCTGACCTTCAATGCTAAATGAGAGCTTTGCTGGGTAGAGTAATCTTGGTTGTAGATTCTTGCTATTCATCACTTTGAATATTTCTTGCCACTCCCTTCTGCCCTGCATAGTTTCTGTTGAGAAATCAGCTGACAGTCATATGGGTACTCCCTTACAGGTAACTAACTTTTCTCTGGCTGCTTTTAATATTCTCTCTTTGTCTTTTGCTCTTGGCATTTTAATTATGATGTGTCTTGGTGTGGTTCTCTTTGGATTCCTCTTGTATGGGGTTCTCTGCACTTCCTGGACTTGTAAGTCTATTTCTTTCACCAGGTAGGGGAAGTTTTCTGTCATTATTTCTTCAAATAGGTTTTTAATATCTTACTTTCTTTCTTCTTCTGGTGTGAAGCCACAGCCCACATGGCCTCGGATTCAAAGACTTGGAGAAAGGTCTGACATGCAAATTAAAACACAAGACAAGAAATATAAATTTGGAAATTACTGGGGAAGCCAGTTGTGATCTTGGTACAAGGGACCAAGTTCCACTGAATCTCTGTTCCCATGTGCTTTTATTTACTAGAATACACAATTGCCTTTCAGGAATGCAAACAGACATATCAAAGGTGATTGTTTAGTAAACAGAAGGATTATCAGTTGCGGTGGAGTTTGCTTTAGGCCATTGAATCATCTGCAGTAGGTAATAAAATGCAGATATTCACCCTGTAAATATCGAAGAGCCCCATTCAGCCTTCTGACTGGACTTCTCGAATTTATACTAATTACTGTTGATCTTGGTTCTCAGCATTCTGGCACCCCCATAATTTGGATGTTGGTACTCTTAAAGTTGTCCCAGAGGTTCTTTACACTATCTTCATGTTTTTGGGTTCTTTTATCTTTTTGCTCTTCAGTTTGGGTGTTTTTTGCTTCCTCATATTTCATATCTTTGACTTGATTCTTGGGATCCTCTAGTCTACTGTTGAATCTCTGTATATTATTCTTTATTTTAGTCAGTGTATGCTTAATTTCTGACTGGTCCTTTTACATTTTTTTGGCATTTTCACTAAGATCCTTGAAGGTCTCACTAAGTTCCTCAGAGGTTTCTAGAAGATTCTTGAGTAACCTTATAACTGTGGTTTTGAACTCTATATCTAGTAGTTTGTTTCCTCCATTTCTTTCATTTGTGATATGTTTCTTTGTCTCCACATTTTGGCTGCTTCCCTGTGTTGATAGGTGGCTTTGTGTGGAAGGTGTCCTATAGGGCCCAGTGGCTCAACCTCCCCAATCACCTGAGGTGAACACTCTTGGTGAACACCTTTGTGGGTTATGTGTACAGTCTTGTTGTAGTTAAGCCTTGATTGCTGTTGGTATCACTGGGAGGAATTGACCTCCAGGCCAATTGGCTGTGAGGACCAGCTGTGTCTACACTGGAAGAGCTGCTGTGCAGGAGACACCCTTATGGGACAGTACTTGCTTCAGTGGGGCTTTGGTGCTCACTGAGTCTGCCCCTTGAGTGTGTTGCTTATGGATGTGAAGAGTTGTAATCTGGTGTGGTCTCACACTGACCACTGGGTACACTGGCTCTTGGATCTCCAAGGAGATGCAAAGTCAGCCACTGCCTGGGGCCACCGAGCAGGAGCTACAGAGAGATCTGCAGATTCCTCCTCTTTGTATGGGGTTTGGAAGTGCCCAAGTGAGGCCAACTGTGAAGCAAGGCAGGCTGCTGCTGCCAGGCCTTGGGCCTTCTTTTGGAAGATTTGGGGCTCTCTGACCCAGCTGCAGTTTGACAGGTTTTAGGCTGAGAAAGGACAGGACATTCATATGCAAAAGCCACTGTGCACAGCTTGGATGAGGTTGTAAATTGGGTGAGGCAGGGTCTCAGGGAATCACCAAGGTGGAGCAAACAGCAATGGCTTCCATTCAGCCCTGCACCAGAGAGGTCCCTGCTTCTCTACACAGGAACATCCTGCATCCTCACACGGGAACAATCATTGCTGTGAGGACCTCTGAGAGGAAGCCACCCTGCAGTCCGGCCTGCTGCCAGACAGTCCAGTTTCTCCCTGTATGAGTTTGGGTCCCCAGAGTCTCACTCGGAACTGGAGTTCAGAGCAATTGGGAGCTTGTATATCCCTCCCAATTGAAAGAAAGAAAGAGAAAAAAAAAGCACACCAGGTTTCCAGCTCATCTGCGTGTGCCTCTGCACCTCCACACCTCCTACCAGTCTCAATGTGCTTTTTTCTTTCCTTCTAGTTGTAGAACTTCCACTCAGCCAGCTTTCCCGTGATTCAGGATGATAGTTACTTTGTCTTTTAGTTGTAGTTTTGATGTGGTTGTGAGAGGCAGCAAGTTCAGATGTTTACCTATGCCTATGCCACCATCTTGGTTCTCTCCCTATACGTTTTTTGTTTTTTTTTTTAATAACAAAAGGCCTATGAAGATAGGCCTTGGCTTCTAGATTTTCTTTGGCTTTTATTCAAGCTAAAGAAGAAAAAAAGCAGCAGCAGCTATGTAGGATGTGTTTTTGCTGAAATTATAAAACCATAAATAGCATTTTCATTGGGTTAAAAGATAATTTTTACCTTAACACTTGGAAATGTTTTCATTTTCTCTCCTTTACAAATTCTCTCCAATGCATATTAGACATTGATTTTTGTTTGTTATTGTTGTGTTCACACACAATGCATCACAAATGAATAGGTTTTCCATTAAGTTCTAGAGAAAGCTAGCCACCTGCAACTCTTGAAAATTGCCAAAGTGACTGAGTTCTTCAGGGCATGTTTAATGAAAAACCCCATTATCATGAATATATAAATATTAGCACAGAATTTAAGCTTTGTTTCATAATAATGAAAAGCAAATGACTAGTTCATGTTTATGCTGGTGGGAAGTTATGAACAGTTATGTCAAGTAGAAGTTATAAATATGATAATGGGACCTGGATAGTGAATTGCTGGTGACTTTAGTGTTGTATTCATCCATTAGTTTTGCCCAGAATCTCTGCGTACTTTGCAGAAAAGATTTCACTCATCTTTATAGCATCTCTTTTATAAGAGGATATTTGAAAGTTTTTTTTTTAGCAAGGCAGAAGAGGAGTGAGAAGCATCCGTTTTGCAATGCTTGGTTCAGAGCTATGTGTATTCCAAGTGACCCATCAGTATAGTACAGCTGTGTCCCTGGCTGGAACGTGCATGGGAACAGTTTGCCACAGGCTTTGGAATTCTTCAAAAGATTGCACCAAGCATTAGTATTGCCAAAGGCCCCAGGCATTGGCAATGCTCTTTCCATCCCCCCCATATGTGGTATCGTTTGTGTTGTGTTATGTTTAAAACTGGAAAATTTTGTTTATGGGATTTTTTTTTTATGTGTGTGCATGATTTTGAGCAAAGTATTTTGCATTCTGGTACTTAGAACGGCCTGTAACTATCCAAATAGATATAAAACACTTGATGTTTAGAAGAAAGTGTTCCAAATATCACAGCTACCATTAAAAAGGAACAAAATTTATAACTTTTAGAATCAATAGCAGCAACCCCTCCCCCAATGACTATTTCTTAAAGGGCCTGGAAATATTCAGGTGTGACATAAGAAGAGAAACACAAATTAACACTAAATACAGACCCCTTAAGGAGCACTAAGCAGCAGCTTATCCATTTTTCCATACAATTTTCAACTCCTACAATGTACAAGGGACTGTGAGACTCAGTATTTCAATTTTTGGATGTACCTGCTCCCAGAAGTACAGCTAGTAAATGGCATCATTTTTTTCATTGAGCAGATGAGGAAACATTTTAAAAATATTCCACAGGTTGAGGATTACTGGTCAGGTGTTGTTAGGATCTGTCTGGTGTTTATCTCATGCTGAGACTGGGTTATGGGTTTGGGGGATACTACAGAGGTCAAGTGCCATTACCATATCAAGGGTATTTACTCTATGTATGTCTTATCACTATTTATGTGACACCTTTATGGTTCTGGAATGAAACCAACTATTTGGTGCCTGAAAAGTCTATTGGACCACTAGTACATAACCAGAAGAAATCTGACTAGAGTTGTAGTGGCATATAAGAGGTTATGATATATTACATATAGTTAGAATTTGTGTAAGTGAAAATTCCTTGTTATCTAGAAACCAACTGTCCAGAGAATAAATCATTCTGTCTCTAAATATTGATAAGGGTGATTATGCATACATTTACATGTGTTTCTACATTCAAAGGTATGGAATTCGTTTTTAATAAGGAGATGTTTTGGGGAAAAAAGTCTGTATGGCAGACATTATTAGTTAATATGCATTAAGCCTCTCAATTTTAGAAAAAAATATAAAATGAGGCAAATGATAACCTAGAGACACTGTCAGAACCCAAGATTCCAAAAGACTTACCTGACTGTGCTTACTCAAATGTGAGAGAAGGCAATTGTGATTTTAAATATTTTAATAAAAATAATTTTAAGTTATAAATGATTAATTCAAAACTCCTTTCCTAGAACAATTTATATAATCTAAGTCCTTTTGAATTTTCAATTTTAGACGATATAAAATGACATTAAAATATTGATACATTATTTTTCTTCAGTTACAGAATAATAAATGGATTGACAGTCTAATATTTTTAGAGACAAAAATTTTACATTCATAGTAATTAGCCAAATGTCCGACCATTTTTTTTGAAATGCCAGATGGCAGAATTTTATGGTTTTATTAACACAAGTACAATGTGCACACAAGCTGTCTATTCATTTTCTTCCCTGCGTAGCCTGGCATTGGTGTTGGTGACTGAGAGCCAGCTGGGCTGCTCTTTGCACAATGGCTTTGCGCTTCTTTGAGGAAACATTGTGAGCCATCTCAGCACAGGGAGATTTGTTGCACATCAGCAGCACTTCGAGCTCCTTGGCACTGTGGACCAGGAGCTTCTGAAAGCCACTGAGCAGCATGTGCTTTGTGTTCTAGTTGCTCCCGTAACCAGGTTTGGGCATCAAGATCTGCCCTTGAATCTTCTGTGCACCCCATTGTCAGTGCCTCTAGGTTTCCGCCAGTTCTGTTTAATCTTGACATATTGGTCTGACTGGTATCAGATGAACTTCTTGGTCCTCTTAAAGACGATTTTGGGCTTCACAAGGGGTCTGAGGCAGCCACAGAGCCAAGGAGGATCTGGCTGCCACTTCTGTAGGAAGCACTTAGAAAGAGTCAACCATTCTAATATTTAATAATGAAATAAAAATAGAGCTAATTGACATTGTGTTCCCTGAAAGCAAAACAAGAGTTTTATAAAATAATTGAATAGAGAAGGAAACACTAATACTTAACAAGTATCACTTCAAAAGGTGTTAACATCTGTTATCACAAATGAACAAAGGAAAAATTATATTAATATATTTTCAAAATGCACTTGCTTGTAGTGCTTATTAATACACACTAAAAACAATGAAAATGCCAAACTTACAGCATAAGTAAGTCACAGGATGTAATGTACAGCATAGACAATACAATCAGTAATATCATAGTGACTCTATATGGTGATAGATGGATACTAGACTACTTTTGGCAATCACTTCATAAGGTATTGAAATGTTAAATCACTCTGATGTACATCTGGACCGAATATGACAACTATACTTTGATTTATAAAATGCTTTACATTCCGGGGTGGAAAAAAGAAAACTACATAGAAAATGAATATACATGTGAATGTCACATGATGGCATACTAGAGACACTATCAAATCTTCATGAATAAACCCAGGAGAAGAATAGAACCATGTTTTGTATAATGGTATCAATATGTCTCTTCCAGCTATTAAATGACATAAACTAATAATATAAAAAAAAACTTCACAAGATAAAAGTCACATAATTTTGTATTCTGGAGCTATTTTTCCCTTGAATTTGCTGATTTTCTTATCAAAAAAATATTTGAATTAGCATTCATTTTAGAGATAGATTGATAAGTAGATAATCTTGGCCATATACTTATTTCATGCCCAGGTTTCATGTTCTTTATCTCCAAGTATTATACAATTTCTATGCATTCCGTTTTCTCCAATTACTTACAACATTGGAGATCCTGCTAGAAGACTTAATTTCTCTTTGTAGAGAAATCCCTCCAGAGAGCTTTCCAAACCCATTCTCTTATCACCCACCTACCCTGTTTCACGGAGGCTTCAGGCCACAGCCATTCAGAATCCGTTCAGAAGGAAGAGGAGTCTAACAGCCACTGAGCTGTAGTTGCCTAAATGACGACCCTTGGGTCTCAAGGTGGCTGCCGGGAGGCTGCTTCTGGGCTTTGTTTTCCTACCAAGGCCAGATGGGGTTTCTTGTGGGTTTTGTTTTTTGTGTGTGGAGTGCGCTTTGTCTTATTATATCACACCTTACCTTGCACACTGGTATTTTCCGACTTAGATTTTAGTGTGTTTAATCACTGCTATCTGCCCAGATTTTTATGCTTTCTGGTTGCCTTAGAACTGGCATGCTACCCCAGTGCTACCAGTTGTCAGTGGTAAGAATGGAATGGTAGACAATCTGGCATAATCTTAGGGCATTTCCTGGACAAATCAGCTAAGCTGTTACTGTTTTTTGTTTGTTTGTTTACTTGTTTTAATCCTGGAGAATGTTGAATAATGCCACCTTAAGCTTGTATTTAAGTTAGAATTTATGAAAAGTCTTCCATTATGTTTTCAAAGAAGTCTCTGAATGTATTTGGATATTTCTAATTTTAAAACAGTGAATTATTTGAGAAAGAATAATGTGTTATGGTTCATAATGTGTATTTCTCTCTGTTTATTCATAGAAAAAATGCACATGATTGGAAGGAGAGTGGGTGAAATACTTTGAAAAAAGCAAGAGTTCCATAAAAGTGAGTTTTCGTCCTATGTTGGCAGACACAAAAGCAGGACTGTCCAGAAAATGAAGTGAAATCAGAATTCAGGACAATGATGCAATGCTAATTAGTGAGTTTTATATGCATTGATAGAGAGAAAGGAATGGGAGAAAGGGCAGGATAGCTGTAATTGTGCTTTGTTTAACTTAGCCGTTGAGTCCGCCAGAGCTTTTACAACTAACTAGCTCTTTTATGGCTATGACATCTTGATGCAGTGGTCCTTTTCTTTTTCTGACTTGGCTGCTTTTGTGCACATTTCAAACGTTTTTGATCAAATGCATATACACAGCCCAATGTTTCCCCCCCTGAAAGCACTGTCCCTCGACGAAGGAAAGCGTTAAAGTAGCTTTCATCAAGGATAAAGGTATGTGGAGGGGGGAGGAAGATAGGAGGCAGGGCCCAGGCTCTATCTGTAACAGTTTGAAAGAGATTTGAAGGGAGATGACATGACCATTGAAAGTCTGTTGACTGGTCAAGGATTGTGCATCTGCACAGTAGAAAGACTACTGAAATAGCAGAGATTCCTTGTGTGGTATTGGTCATAGGGCTATTCCTTTTCCCTCACTTGGATGAAGTAAAATGTGAGGTTCCTGCCCAAACTCTGGGCCCCTGTCTCCCTCAATGCTGGCAGTGACCTGCACAGATAGGATTGTAAATTCACATAGAGATGGCTGTCTCCCCTGTTTCCCCATGCTGTGTGGTTATGACCTACGACCTTCTGCTTCTCCCACAACATAAACCTTTCTTCTTAGGAATAAAAAGGAGGAGGGCTGAGCTAGTAAGGATAGAATATATTACCTCATTCTGTTTGAGGCCTTGCAATGGCTCAAGATTAACTAGACCACTGAACATTATCATTTAGCTAAATAGGCATGCAGTTCAAATTGGATCATTCTGTTTCATTCAGCCCAGGAAGAGATAGGAACAAAACACATTGAAAGAAGATACAAGTAGTATTAATTGGACGAGACATTGTAAAAGCAATCTCATCAGGATAATCCAACAGTTTTATTAAATTTGGGACTCTGTTATTAAGAAGAAAAGGATTTTTTATTTGTGAATTTGAATTTTTTACATCACCATATGAATATTATATTCACTTATGATGAACCTTTATAAGGTATTTATAGTGTCTGTAATTGATAATTGTTATTTGTGCAACATGGCAGAGGAAAAGAATATTAAAGATAGTATAAGAAGTAGTCATTTCTTATAAATACCATAATAATCCTATTCATAAATAAATTGGTGATAAATAGTATATTCATAATAAAAATATAGCCTTTCTATTTTAGTAGGCTATTGTAAAGACCACCTGAGACAATACATGTAGAGTTAGTTATTGGATTATTTTATTGCTTTTATTATGTTTACAAAACATAAATTGTCAGGCTTTTCTTTGAAATGACTGGTGTTTGTCCCAGGAGGAATTTACGCTAGTGACTTAGCAACTTGCAGGCAAAGCTGTAGCCAGTTGCCCAGGAAATGGTTTTTGGGACATAGGATGGAATATAGGAATGTTGTAAAGGAGAAAAGTCACCTTTATTTTGAGAAAACACATCCACAGACTTTTGTAGTAGAAATCAGCCCATATTGTTCTAGGTAAATACATGGATCAAATAAATTTTACATTTTAGAAAATGTCAAGAACAAATGTCAGAATTCACTACTTTTTAATATTCTGCCTTAAACTTGAGTATTTAATTTCAAGGAATGTTTTCTCTCCTTTTTATCTACCTGCATATATATATATATATATATATATATATATATATATATAGTCTATCTATCATCTGTTTAAATAATTTACCTACTATCCATCTATCCACACCTCTCTTTCTCTCATCTACCTACCTACCTATGTGCCGACGTACATGTATAGATCTACCTCTCATTTATCTACAGTCCTACTTAATAAGTATTTATTAATCATTCTAATAACTTACTTTTAGACTTGTGATGGAGTATTTGATTAGTCCCAAATCCTTAGGACACTATTATTTGAGATTAATGTATGGCCCTCCATCATTTCCGCCCTTCCTTCATTAGTTCTTTCTTCTTTCTTTCCTTCCTTCTATTTTAACAACTTCTCCACTTACATTTCTTTGTCTCCATAGTAATCATACTGATACATTTGGTATGCATAATTTATTTGCCTGTGCTTTTGTTTCATGTGCATATACATTTAATTTACATAAATGCTGTTACATTATAAGCCCATTCTATTTATTTTCCATGTTTTCAAATCTACTCATGTCTCTGTGTTTAGATTTAGGTTTTTTTTTTTTGCTAACTGCTGCACAGTATTACAAAGTGTTCATGGGCCACATTTGATTGTCCATTCCTCCCTGGATTGCATTCAAGTTGTTACAGAGAACCAGAATAAATCCAGCAATGCTCAGAGAGTTTGGAGTCACACTTTATTCACCAGTGGGCTTAGAGAAAATGAATTCAAATTCTAAGCAAAACTACAAGCAGAACTTCCCTTTTTATTAAAGAGCCAGCCCAGTGTGCACTTAGTGGTTATCTCACTGCTGGCCTTGAAAACAAGTTCTGTCCAATTAAAAAATGTACCTGGCATGGCATTGAGAGTATGGACATATCTAGTCTCTGGCCTACAAGGTCAGACAGCTAAGTTTATCTTCCTCGTTATTCAAGCAGGCTAAAGCAGGCTAGAAAGCAAAGTTATTTTTTAGAATAAGAGGCCGTCTAAAAAAACAGCAGAGAATTCCAAACAGTAGTTTTACAAAATAGGAGTTAGCCTTCTCAAAGTCACTTCTTCTAAAAACTACATTGGGGTGAACATTTACATATATTTTCTCATACTTGTTCAAGAATGGCTCTGGGATATGCAACTCGGGAATGACTTTATTTAGGTTGTAGGTAGCATGTACCTACACTGAATTTAACATGAAGCTGACACATTATTCTTCAGATGGCGGGACCAGTTGCAATTCCCACATGCAGGCAGTTCAGGAGAATTTTCATTTCTCCAGCAGCATCTGCATTTTCTGGTTGTCTAACATTTCCCTACTCTAGTATTTCCTATTATTATAATGAGAAATACAGATTACTATGCCTTTGTTTTAGTGGCCTTCTTTTGTGAGTCTTTTTTTGGTTGTTGTTGTTAAATGCTTGTTTACATCATTTGCCTATTTTTTTCTTACTTTGACTTGCTGTATTTTTCTTGAGGATTATGAAGAGTTCTTTGTATAGTCTAGATACAGAGATTAGACCTTTGTTGGTTTCATATATGTTGCAAATGTTTTCTGTGAGTAATAAACAAGGGGTTTATTAACTATGCCCATCATGTCCTTTTGTTGACCCCAAGCCTCTATTAGATGTTATAGTGAAAAATCATGTGCTATTCATCTCTGTTACCTTTTGTTAACCCTCTTAACTTTGTAGACAGATCTTTCAAATTAGAGCTTTGATTCTTTTGGGGTATGCCTTTTCATATGCAATGGGATAGAAATTCATTTTTATTTTCCCTAATTTATTGAGCCAGTTTTCATACATCATCAACTAAATGCTCAGTTTTTGGCCCATTGATCCAAGTCTTATTTAAAATCCACGACTTTCTATTTTCCTGAAGGTACGCAGGCTAGAAGGCAATGAAGTGACATTTATAATGTGTTGGAATAAAAAAAATATATATATATATGTATGTGTATATATATATATGTATATATATACACACACACACACACACACATATATATATATATATATATATATATATATATATATATATATATAAATGTATACCATTAACCCAAAATTCTATGCCCAGGGAAAAGATCATTTAGAAATTAGGGGAGGGGTGCATTTTCACATAGATAATGAAGGAATTTACTACAAGAAACATACTCTATAACAAAGGCTTAAATTTTATTTAGGTCCTTACACAAAATATAGAGCAGTGTAAATATTATTTGAAGGTGAACTCTGATTAAATATGTATGTTATAAGGCCTACGTCAACCACTAAAGTTTCTTAAAGAGAATGATAAGTAAATAGAGGTGATAAAATGGAATTGTAAATATTGCTCATTTTATTCAAAAGGAAAAAAGAACATATAGAATGAATGGAAAATAGCTATCCACTAGTAGATTTTAATCAACCACATTAGTAATGATATTAAGTGTTAATAGCCCAAGCATATAAATTAAAAGATAGATTGTCAGATTGGAGTAAAATTATAAGAGACCAAATTATATGATATGTATAAGAAATTATCTTAAAATATGAAGATGAAAATAGAATAAAAGTTAAAGCATGGCAAAAGATAAGCTAGGCAAGCCCTAACCAAAATAAAACTGTATTTTAGAACAAAGTATATTGTCAGGAATAAATACGGTAATTATATAATCATAAAGGCATCAAATTTTTAAGAAGACATCACACTCTTATGCAGTTGGCACCTAACAACAGAGCTTCAAAATATATTCAAAGAAAAGACAGAACTGAAAAAAAGTGCCAATACAGTCTGAGACTTCAACACTCTACTTTCATTAATTGATAGAAAGGGTATACAGAAAACTATTAAGCACAACAGAAGACTTGAACAACACCATCAACCCATGGACCTAACTGACATTTACAGAATGCTGTACACCCAAGGAAACAGAATACATACTATTTTCAAATGCACATAGAACCTTCACCAAGATAAGCCACATTCTGGGCCATAAAACATATTTTAAATTTAAAAGAACAGAAAGGACACAGTTTTTTCATAGCTGATACCTGAATTTTATTAGAAACCAGTAACAGAAATATACCTGAAAAATACCTGGATAGTTGCAGATTAGAAAGACACATGGATCAAAGTGGAAGCCCCAGTGAAATTAAAAGAAAAAAATATATTAACTGAATGAAAATGAAAGTTCAAGGTATCAAACATTTTGGGCTGCAGTTGAAGTAGAGTGAGACTTCAGATTAGTCATCTAAGCTTCCACTCTAAGAACTGCCTTTGCTTATTTTCTAAGTGTATAGGAATTTCCTGATTTTCTTATTTCCTATTTCCTAGTTGACTTCCATGGTGGTTTGAGTATATTCTGTGTTATTTAAGTATAATGATTTTTTTGAGTTTAGAATTATGATTTA
Organism: Corynorhinus townsendii; assembly: GCA_026230045.1. Lineage (NCBI taxonomy): Eukaryota > Metazoa > Chordata > Mammalia > Chiroptera > Vespertilionidae > Corynorhinus > Corynorhinus townsendii. The sequence continues at coordinate 129,881,409 of JAPDVU010000006.1, forward strand.
GTGTATATTCAATTTTGTTATATATCTACTAGGGAGGGGTGCCCCTCAGCCCAGCCTGCACACACTCCCATATGGGACCCCTCTCACAATCTGGGACTGCTGGTTCCTAACCACTTGCCTGCCTGCCTTACTGCCTGATTGTCCCTAACCACTTCTGCCTGCCAGCCTGATCACTCCCCAACCACTCCCCAGCCAGCCTGATTGCCACCTAACTGCTCCCCTGCCGGTCCGATCACCCCCAACTGCCATCCCCTGCAGGCCTGGTCACCCCCAAATGCCCTCCCCTGCTGACCATCTTGTGACAATGTGGGGGTGGCCATCTTGTGACGATGTGGGGCAGCCATCTTTGGTGGCCATCTTGTGATGATGTGGGACTGGCTATCTTGTGGCAGCCATCTTGTGATGACATGGGGACGGCCATCTTGTGGCATGAGGGTGTGAGGGTCAATTTGCATATTACTTCTTTATTATATAGGATATGCATTTGAAATAAACATATACTTTTCATTCATTAGGTTGCCTGTCAATTAGGTAAAGTGTATTGATCATACTATTTATTCTATATACTAGTGGCCCGGTGCACGAAATTCGTGCATGGGGGGGGGTGTCCCTCAGCCTGGCCTGCACCCTCTCTAATCTGGGACCCCTCGGAGGATGTCTGACTGCAGGCCAGAGGGATTGGGCCTAAACCGGCAGTCGGACATCCTTTTTGCAAACTGGGACCACTGGCTCCTAACTGCTCACCTGCCTGCCTGCCTGATCACCCCTAATCACTCTGCCTGCTGGCCTGTTCGCCCCCAACTGCCCCCGCCCCCCCCCCCCGCCGGCCTGCTTGCCCCCAACTGACCCCCCTTGCCAGGCTGATTGCCCCCAACTGCCCTCCACTGCCAGCCTGTTCGTCCCCAACTGCCCCCCCCCGCCAGCCTGCTCTCCCCAATTCCCCCCCCCCCCGCCAGCCTGCTTGCCCCCAATTGGACCCCCATGCCAGCCTGCTCGCTCCCAACTGCCAACCCCTCTGGCCTGATTACCCTCAACTGCTTCTCCTCATGGCCTGATCACCCCTAACCGCCTCTGCCTTGGCCCCAACACCATGGCTTTGTCTGAAAGGACATCCAGAAGGTCTCCCAGTCTAATTAGCATATTACCCTTTTGTTAGTATACATAGGGCGTCCCAAAAATGTATACATACACTTTAAATAATTATAAAGGCAGTGTTTATTAAAATACATTTCATTTTCAAAATTGAACTATCAGCTGTTAAAGTGTGTATACATTTTTATGAGACACCCTATACTTACTGCTTTATTACTCACATGTTCAACTGTTTAATGAGTGGTATGCTAAATGCCTTATGATTTTTGTTTTTATTTTATTCTCCACCAACCTCCGCCAATCCCACCTCTGGCCATCATTACACTATTGTGTGTGTACATGGGCTATGCACATGTGTTCTTCAGCTAATCTCTTCACCTTATTTTATTCAGTCACCTCCCTCCCACTCTTCCCCTCTGAGATCTGCCAGTCTGCATTTTTTCCCTCTCAAGTGCTAAGTTAGACTTGTTTTCAAGTGGATTCTTACAGTTGCTAAAATTAGTTATTTATATATATGCTGCCTTCATGATTGTTCATTATTGGTAACTCTCTCTGATTGATTCTTGAGGGATGCAGCAACTCAAGCTAGCTCTTTGTCAAAAACTAGAAGCCACATCCATATATTTATTTTTATATATTCCCATTTATATATTCCCAACAACTCTATCTATTAGCTATAGTTACCTATTTATATATGTATAAACACATATACTGGAAGTATTGACATTATGTTTTATGTTCATAGCTTTCCTGACTTACATTTTTTGCATGCAACACTGTGACTTTTTAACCCACGTATAGTGTCCTGCTGGATGTTTTTATAGGAAAACTAATAAAATATAGGACTGGATTTTCAAAGGCTATTTCTTGGACTTATGATTGGCCCAATGCCTTTCCATAAGTAGATGTTTCCTTGAATTGTGAAACAATAATTGGACACTGGGGAGCTATCATTTGTAGGGCCTCTGAGTAAATTTTGTTTTAATGCAAAGCCAAAGTGGTGTGCTGGTAAAGGGTATCTGGAAATATGGCTTGGTGTATCTGAGTGCATGGGTTAGTATGGAAAACACATTTCCCTTGCATTAGGGCATAGCGTCTAAAAATTGGGCCATCTGTATAATACTCAATACTTCTGGATTATTTCATAATCAGAGATAAAGGCACATAAATGTATTCACATCTTCAAAGTAGTGCACTGTGATTCTTGCCCTTTTTAGTTTATTTTCCTGAGTTTTTATTGCATAGGATTCTAGTGCGATTTAAAACCCATAATTAGGAGGGGTCATTTAGGGAATATGTGTATTACCAGCTGTGGACTTTCTGAGAAGCATTTTTAAACAAGTTAAGTTGCTAACTAACTAGTTTAGGATTGAGTGTTTTATCAATCCTAAACTCCCCTTCCTCACCAAAATAGCCTGGAAGTACATTGGGATGGTGTCTGAAGAATGATGCTAGGGCCACTTCACTGTGATCTGTCCATTTCTGGATGCCCAGTGGGAATTTTAAAGATCTGAGAAACAAAGTCAGAGAAGAGTTACAAAATTAAAGGTTACAAAATTAAGAGAGAAGGTTAGTACCTTGAAAATGTTTCAAGAAGAATTTATCTGGATGAGGCTAAAGATAGAACACAGTAAACAAAAACAACACACAGGTGTATTTTTTTTTTTGGTAAAAGACTACTACTATCCAGATATATGCACTGAATTATATTTTAGTGTGATTTTGTGATTGACTTGAATAGGCATTTAAAAATGTCAGGTCATCTAACAAGCGTAATACACGTGTAGTTAGCAACATCAACTTATGTCTTACAAATGACCTTGATTTAAGAAATGAATTAAGAGTCTAAACACACTGTGTGTGTTTAACAATTGGTTTAGGCATATATACAACTAAGTAAAGTGCAGAATCATTAATTTTTAATCCCTTGACATTAATAGACAACTCAACACTTGCTAGCCCCATTGATTATGTGTTTGGTATCATGGGTTCCTTTTTCTGGGTGTTGTTTCCTCATCTTGCAAATGGCTTGTTGGAGGACATGGATTTATTCTGTCCCTGAAGATAGAATGTGCATTTTCAAAACAACTCAGAATTTTCTTAGTGTCCTATAATTTAGTATAGATTTATTTACTCATACCAAAAAGTGATTTTGTTCTATATCTGCTACTCCTTTCTCCACTGGTTTTTCTTGGCCTCTGGATTTTGGTACAATACTTAATACTAGGATGAAATTACCCTCATTTGTGCTCTACACATGTTCTCAATGCAATACTTTCCTTTTGATCAGGTTCCCCTCAGATAAATCTTGTATCTCCAAGTGCTGTGTTGAACCCTGCCTTTGGATTAACGATTGCGTTGGGGGATCTGGTTTTTCTGCTAATTCAGTTAGGCTGACTATAGCTCCCATTGGTAACAAGTTGGCTCCTCTAGTCTTATACCTAATAATGTACTAACCCTGACAATTATAACTTGCTAGTTGGTTCTACTCCCAGAGTATATTTTGACTTGATAGTTTATTCTAAAACATTGTGAAATGATTATAATTTATCTTTTTTTGTGTGTTTATTATATATATATATACTAGAGGCCCAGTGCATGAAATTCATCCACTCAGGGGAGGTCCCTCCACCCAGCCTGTACTCTCTTGCAGTCCGGGAGCCCTCAGGGGATGTCTGAATAATGGCTTAGACTGGCTCCCTCTGGGGACCGGTTCCCCAGAAATGGGAGAGGCTCCCGCCACCGTTGCTGCAATCACCAGCCTAGAGCCCAGCTTCTGGCTGAGCAGCGCTCCCCCTGTGGGAACTCACTGACCACCAGGGGGCAGATCCTGCATTTAGTGTCTGCCCCCTGGTGGTCAGTGTGTGTCATAGTGACCAGTCATTCAGTCAATTTGCATATTAGCCTTTTATTATATAGGATATCACATATATTTATATATTTATCTAAACCTGTATATATGTACACACACTATATTAGTATATCGTGCATATGTATATTTGAATAATTCTTGAAAGTATATATCCTTGAAATATATGTATAAATGTAATTTTCTGAAAGTAGATTATTTAAAATCCCTTACAAGAAACAATTGATACTTTTTAATGTGCTTTGTATGTTTTACTTGAAAAATGTTACCCCATTGTATTTTGGGCCAATAGGGATTAAAGTCCTGGTCTTGTATGCCTTAAAACCTATCTATTGTTGGAAAGAGACATCTTGATAGCAATAATCTTTTATTCTCTTATCTTCTCTCCTCCCCCTTGTCCTTCCTCCAGGATGTTTAGGTTAAATGCACGCTCATGAACTTGCTTTTATGCTCAATTTTTATAAAACATTACTCTATCTTTCTTCTTTATTTGTGCATCACTAGGAAAAGACAACCGTAATTATTTAAATATATTTCAAAGAGTAGACACAATCAGTACTTAGGCAGCTTTGGGAAATTAGTAAAAATTTTCTTTTATTCATTGACATTGACCAGTGCATTATGTTTTTCATTATTTATGTGGAGCCTTTTAGTTTAAATCTAGACTTTCAAAAAAGGACTAGGGTTTATATACTTAGTAAATGTGCCAAGTATGCTTATTACAGATCATAAAACAAAATATTTTTGTATATAAACTTACTCACTAGAGATATCTGGTGGAAATCTCTGCAAGTTTTGCTGGACTAGAAATAAAAAAAAAAAAAAAAAAAAAAACGGGGCCCAACTGAATCATGATCAAGCTGTTCAGGAAGCTGGGCCATGTGACGTATAGTGCGGTTCTCTAAAGATTAGTGTAAACACCTATGCCTTTCATTCATGCTGGGGGTGAGAGAAAAAATTGGTACCTTTTCCTTTGTTACTTTTTAAAAAATAGTGTTAATCAGTAGGTTTGGAGTAGAAGGGAGGAGACATTTTACTATATTATTCTTTGATTATAAACATGGTTTTCCTTATTTCTAGGCCATGTACCTTATTTCTAGACCAGCTGACACAGTCATTCCGTGTGTGTGTGTGTGTATGTGTGATTGAAGGGATATATATAAAAATATGTATAGCAGTTATTTCTAGGGACTTAATATGTGGATGATAGCTACTTGCGATTTTATATATGTTTTTATTTTTTATTGTATTTATAGTGTGCATATATTATTTTTATAATGAGAAAAATAATATCTTAAAATTAGAAATAGAAATTCATAAGAAACAAGAGTAATTAAGATTGATGCCTTCTTTGTTGTTGCTACTTTTTATTACATACAGTACAGACCTGGTATGAGAGAGTACAGCAGCTTACCATAAACTTTATTTGGAATTTGGATTAAAAAATTGAAGAAACTAAAATTGTCATTAAAATAAGGATGTTAGAATATGTTAGATTTGGAAAAGAATTTGTAGTTCCAAACTTTAGCTAAATGATCCCTCCCAGGTACATGCCCTTTCTTGCTACCCTACCTTTTTTACATGACCTGCTAGATTCCCTGTGAGACTGCATGTTCTTGAGGAAAGGGGCATGCCTTTCTCATTCTTATTTTCCAAGCATCTGGTATATGAAAGATTCTCAAGAAATATTTGCTGAAAAAAATAAGTCAATGAATGAATGTGTGGAAGGCTACCTTCATATAGATTTTTATATTAGAGATATTATAAATTCCTCAAGTGAATGATAGTAGATCTTGTGCAAATTTCAGTCTTCAGGTCAGTGTTCTGTTTATATTAAATGCTCAATAAATGTCTGTTAACTGCACTTCTGCAAGAGTTAAACAGAATAGTCTATGGCATGAGTCAAGGCCACCCAGAACACTTGAATCACAATCACATTGCCTCCCAAGTAGCAGAAAACTGAACTCCACATACTGCACCCAACTCCAACTGTATTCTCATATGTAATTCATAGGCTGAAACATTTTTATGACTAACAGAGCATGAGCTTTTGGTGAATTTCTGGCTTTTAGTGATTCACTAAAAATTTTTAAGATGAGATAGCTGCTGCCTCTGAAATTATTGTCTCCTAAAATAGTATCAAGCCTTAGAAATCAAAACAATAAAACATGTGACTAGGAAGCTCTGTTTCCAATATACTTTTTCATAAAGGCTTTATTTCTTACAATAGTAAATTAAGATCAAGGAGGCTAAATGATTTCTTCAGGGTTACACAGTTTGTTGGTGGTAGAGCAGTACTCCAATGTGGGTCTACTGGCTGTAAACTAGACCCCTTCACTAATTACAGGATGAACCTTGCTATTGTAGTAATTCTGAGAACACAGGGAAGGCAGCAGCCTCTCTCTTCCCAGCCCTTTCTCATTTCTGTCCCCAAGGAGACTGCAATGGATATTATCAACTTGAAGTGATAGGAGGTAAATGAACTTTGTAAAACAAAAAACAGAGTCTCAGAAAACAATCTAAAGGATCTACAAGTATTACATATCTCTGTGTGGTATCTATACATAGTGGCTCTCATATACACTGAGTGGCCAAATTATTATGATCTCTGAATGCATAATAATCTGGCCACTCAGTGTGTGTGTGTGTGTGTGTGTGTGTGTGTGTGTGTGTGTGTGTGTGTGTGTGTATTAGAGGCCTGGTGCATGAATTCGTGCATGGGTGGGGTCCAGCCCGCCTGGCCAGGGGGAGGGGACATGGGCAGTTGGCCAGCCTGCCTGCTGGTTGAACTCCTGGTCGAGGGGACAATTTGCATATTAGCCTTTTATTATATAGGATATACACTGAGTGGCCAGATTATTATGCATTCAGAGATCATAATAACCTAGCCACTCAGTGTATATATGAATATGTGTATATGTCTTTCAGTCTGTCTATGTATATATGCATCAATATATGAATACTGTATTATGAATAGAGAGCTTATTGCTATTGAGTTCTAACTTTATCTCTGGGAGGACAAAAATTACTACATCATGATAGTATGATAATTATCAAAACTGAATAAGTGTTCTACTACATGAATGTTTCTCAGAAAGATTGCACCAACTTATCTTCACAGGAACCGAAAAGGAATAGCAATCTGAGAAACAATGAAAGAGTTGTACATTTTGCAAGGGTGGCTTATAGTAATTTATATTTTAAAATATGTCATTCATCATTCATCATGGTGAATGACTTAATGCAAAAATAAAAAACCTTTGAGTTTTACTTGCTTTGAATTTTTCCATTTCTCTTTAAAATAGTCAATGTAAGATTTTTGTTAATTCAAAGTAAGCAAAACCCATTATGTAATTTCAGCCTATATGTGTAAAGAATTAGCACAATCTTTGAGTTTCATCATGTTTGGAAGACCAGATACACATATGAAACAAAATCTGTGTGCCAGTATCAATAATCACATGTTATAACAAGAATGTTTAATAAGGTCTTTCATTAAAAAGCTATCATTTTTCCATTTTATTAAAATCAGCACACATATGTACGTTTGATCTATTGACATATTGAGGCCAAAGACCTAGGCCCTGTGCCATTGAGCTGAGATATCGTCACTTCTGGAGTTGTGACTAGCTCTGTATTCTCATTAATATCATCACAGGTTCATATAGTTGCTTCTGTGTTTCTCAGAATTCAGTCTCCCTGTCCAGACTTAAAGGATAAAAAAATATAAAGCTGTGAAAGAGTAATGCAATACATGTAAAGACATTTACAAGATTCGAACCATATCTGGTCCCCAAAGATTTGGTAAAATTTAGAGTAGAAGGGAGGAATCGATTAGGGATCTGGCAATAGTTAAAATATAAAAATCCAAGACTCTATGTTATTGCAGTTAAGTGAGAAAATTTCAGGAGGAATTAAAGACATTTGTAGCTTTTCCAAGATCTTTAAATAATATTGATAAAATATTATAAGCTAACTTTTCCACTTCCAAAACTCAGTAATTGACTTTTAAAATCTAAATGCAATAGCTTTAGAACATTTTACTTCTCTAGAAAGAAGGTATTCTCTGTTTTCCCCCTCTATTATGAAATATTAATATTGAAGTATTAAACTTCGATGAATGACAATTGTTATGTTTCTTTAAAAAATAGTTCTGATTTTCTAATGTTTTGGGGAAGGCAAAAATTCAATATACTATTTAGAGTGATATTAAAACATGTTTGATGAGAAACAAAGAAAGGTTGTAGAACCTATCCCATCTCATGTACAATAAATTTTGGATAGTGCCAACATTTATTAAGATTGTCTTCCTCATCTTTCTACTGCTTTGAACATAGAAGACTAGAGAGACTTTCAATTTAACACACATACACACAGTTGATCTGGAAATATACATAGTGTGTTTGAAATTTTAACTCTTTATAATGATCTCTTTATAATTTCACAGAATTTAGCATTGTTATGTAAAATGGTAAAATTGGCTCATTAAGAAATTATTTTACTAGGATCTGAATCTATACTGCTAGTTGAGATCTAAATCAAATCCATGCTTGCAATTCTCCTTGAAGTGTAATAACATGTCATGTGTCACTTCAAATATTATTGAGTGACTTCCTTAATAGTGATTTACCATCACCCAAATAATAAACTGATAATCAAACAAAATTCAATAAATGTACACTTTCACTTCTTTCGTCTAATCTTTATTCTGACTATTTAAGTTGAGGTGTTTTGTTTTCATTGCATCCGGGTTAAGGATTCCATCTATCAGACATTTGGCTAACTCTAATTGACAATTATCTTCATGTCTTACAGGATTTAAGGAAAAGTTAGAAACTTGAGAAATACTCTTTGTAAAATTAATCTGTCCTAGTTTTGACAGTTGCATCATCTCAGGTGTATTACATTTTCATTCAGTAACATTGGCCATGTACTCTCTCAATCCCAGTTTCCACAGCACAATTTCATGTTTAATGATGAAGAAAAGAAGAACATTCTGTGGTAAAAATAAGTTTGAGGAAACTTAATTAAAAAGGAATTAAACAGGATTTTTACTCATCATTATTAATAATGCAAGATTTCCCAGATATTCTAACCCACTTTAATGTTTTCCAAAACAGTTGATATAATGTGAAGCATATTTGCTCATATAATTTTTGGAAACATCTTAAGTAATTGATATTAAATAATTGATATTATAAGCAGATCATACTTCTCTCAATCTGTTTTGGGAAAGTGAATAAAAAATAAATAGTCCTACTCTAGGTTTATTTTTCAGACATCTTCTCCCTCTTTTTTATTATTATTATCATCATTATTATTCAAGGAGATTAATATACTCATCATATTAGAAGAAAATAAAATTCCATTCTTGAAATTGCAGTGTGTATGTGTGTATGCATATAATGTCAGGCCCTTACGTTTTTGTATGTGTGTGTGTCATTATGTGTTTCATGCATTCCTAAAATGCCATATATCATGGAACTCTAGAAGTGCTGCTAATTGTCAGGAAAAATATGAATGTAACAAAACATTCAGAGAAGTCATGGTATAATAAAGCCAAAAGGGTCAAACATCTGAAACTATTTAATTTTCTTCAGTTAAAAATTGATTAAGACTTGATTAAATTCCACTTGAATAATTATACTCATTCTTATTCTCATGTTTTCTCTATGGGAGTGGGGGATGTGCAACAATTATCCCTCCACAGAGGCATACTCATTGGATTAAGGTCCAAGAGACCTATGTTACATGAATACTTTGGAAGGATCATTTGTCAGGCCCAATCTAGGTAACAAGTGTATGACCATATGCAAATCACTCAAGCTTTCATGACCTCAGTTTTTAGTTATTTTTTAAAATATATTTTATTGATTTTTTTACAGAGAGAAAGGGAGAGAGATGGAGAGTTAGAAACATTGATGAGAGAGAAACATCGATCAGCGGCCTCCTGCACGCCCCCTACTGGGGATGTGCCAGCAACCCAGGTATATGCCCTTGACCGGAATCGAACCTGGGACCTTTCAGTACGCAGGCTGATGCTCTATCTACTGAGCCAAACCGGTTTCGGCTCAGTTTTTATTTTTAATACATAAAGTGAAATGGCTTAGCTCCAAGGAATCTTAACAATTTTTCCCAGTCCCATGTTCTCACTCTAGAATCTAAATTTTGGGATGCATTTGTGTTACCGAGAGAAACAAAAGTCAGTCTTTTTCAATAATGCTGTAGGTAATGCTCTTATATTCATGGATATGATGCCATCTGAGGATATAACTATTTTTACAGTGTGCAAAATATTCTACTTTGGGAGCTAGCTATGAGGAACAACTATACTCCTACAAAGTAGGTTCTTTTATGTATGAAAAAACAGTGCAGACAGCCCAGGGTGTAGATAGTTCTGTGTGTGTGTGTGTGTGTGTGTGTGTGTGTGTGTAAATTCTGCAGCTACAAAGTATAGCAAAGAGCATGGAACCAGGAGCCTGGCATCTAAGTTCTGTGACTGTCCCTGCCTGTCTGCTTTGTGACTTTGAGCAAACCATTTTCAACTCTCACAGCCAGTGTCCTCATGTGTGAAAAATAAAAGCTGAACTCAATGTTACACTTTCTAGTATTGTAATTCTATATAGACACACACACACACACACACACACACACACACACACACACACACATATATATATATATTTGAGAAGTATATGCACCATCCCCTTCCCAAAATTGATGTAACAATACCTATTTCACAAGTCATCTTTGGTAAAACTCTGAGAAATTCTCAGAGAACTGACATGATATTTTTAGAGTATCACATCTTCTGTTTCAGATTTATCTTCTGAAAGCTCACTGAGTAAATAACTGTTTTTATCAGCACACTCTGTGGTTTCTGCAGTTGGAGTGCTATCACCTTGTTCCAGGAAGTGTCATGGCAACTTAACCTCAGTATTTTTGACTAGGATGCTTGGAGGAAGCTGCCAGGCCATTGGCAATGACCTGGGCGTGGGAAAGTTATGAAGCTAACTTGGGAACAGACACTTCAGAATCTTTCCCAGAGACCACGTTTAAGGATGACCACAATTGGTTTTTATTTCATTCTTTATTACTATAAAATTAATCCAAACTAAATAAGCAACTAAAAACAATAGTAAAATGAATGTGAGAATACCATATTCAACCCCAGACTGCTTTGTTTTACAAAGACCAAAGTTAATACATTGAATATGTGGGAGGAGGTTCCAGTGGCCGTGTTTCTTTGTGCACCTTGCAGTCCAAGGAGGACTTGGACAAGGACCCAAGGGCTGGGAATGCTTCAGCTCGTTGGCACTTTCAAGCAGCTATAGTCCATCAGCAGCAGTCCAAAGAGTAGATGCCACCGATGAAAATGAACCACGACTGGAACCCCTTTATAAGGAGTTCAAAGCATGTCCAGAAGTGAACTCTTTATGTAGAAGCTGCAGGTCTTCCTAAAAGCCTATGCTATCAACCCCACATATGCAGTGTCCGACAAGTACGACCACTTTTAAAAAGGAAGTTTTAAAAGACACTGGTTTCTTTCTTTCTTTCACTATTATCAGCAATGGGTGCTATTTCCTTATAGCTGATCTGATACTTCCTCTTTGGATCATTCCATCAAGTTTACTGTTTCTGTATTATCTTTGCCTTTTTCTAGAATAGACTCTATCCAGAGGAATATCGTATATTTACATTTATTTGTCTTGTTTTCATATAAAAGCAGGATGGATAGGAGTCATTCAGGAGAATCTCTTTTTGTCTAAATGTGGATGCCCTTCATATCCCCTGTTGTGCATGCTGTACTCATTGTTAGCTCTACCCACCCATCCTGATCTCAGGATACCAGTACCCTCCCTATTCCTGTAGCCTTGCATTGGCACATTCTCTTCCACCTCCTGTTATGATGTCTTTCTGCTCTTCAATTTTAATCCTAAGATCTCAAGAATGATACAGCTTTCTGACCTCTTGTTTCCTTTTACCAGATGGTAAAATTAATGTATGTATGTGAGTGTTTGTTTAATAATCGTAAAATAATATTATTAATCAATCATATTAATAACCACTGATTTCTGCATCTGTTTTGTTACTGGTCCACTTGTCAGCTCCATGAAGGTCAGGACTTTCTCTTTCACATTTGTTGTTTATAAATATATTAGAGGTCTGATGCATGAAATTCATGCAAGGGGCTCAGCCCTCCCAGTCCCGGCTGCCTTGGCCCTCGCAGCCCCAGCTTCATCTGGAAGGGCATCCAAACGGTAATTCTGCTGTTTGGTCTAATTAGCATATTAACTCTTTTATATATATATATAAACATATATATATATGTATATATATTTCAGAGAGGAAAGGAGAGGGGGAGAGAGAGAGAGAGAAACATCAATGATGAGAATCACTGATGGGCTGCCTCCTGCACACCCCCTACTGGGGATGGCGCCTGCAACCTGGACACGTGCCCTGACCGGGAATTGAACCATGACCTCCAGGTTCATAAGTCAATGCTCAACCACTGAGCCACGTCAGCCGGTCTGTATTTTTTTGTGGCAAACATAGTGCCCTGAAATGGGAAACATTCATACTCAATAAGGGAGTAAAGTAAATGATATTTGTAGCTTTATTCAATGCACAAGGTGAACATTTGATAAAAAGATAAAGGGAATTCAGTTCTGGTCCTGAGGTTGGTTGGTTGGTTGTTTTTTTAATTTTTTGTATATTTTTTGTTAAGATTTGCTTTAGGATTGGAAACAAAAACAAATTGAGGTAATGGGATGCCATTAAAAATTACTTAATTGGAGATTTTGAAGTAAAATTACCCAGGATCATTTCCCCTTGTGCTTGAATACATCCAACATGTTCAGCTGAGAGAAAAGGATCTAGACTGGAGTGGAAACACTGATAACACTAGGAGGGATGCCTTTCAGTGAGGAAGTCGGTGAACATCACTATAAGATTATGTTACTGGTTTGGATGCTCCCGTGCAAAAGAATAAAAGCACGTGAAGACTAGAAGCTTTTCATGCACCCCTGCTTCGGGAAAGGATAGGGAAGCAAGGATATCTGAGTATCAAGGTCATGGACAGCTGGGGGCGATTTCCTTTCTGGTTTCTGTGTGTCTGTGTTAACACACACGTGTACTTAGTGAGCGATTAAGAGAGGTCCACTGTTATTGACTTTGGTTTAAAAATGCCTGTAACAGGGTTCAGTGAGTGTGCTAAATCTATATGCAGCTTCTATAGAAAAAAAAATCCGGGTTTGGTTTTCTAATGGAAATAAAAAATTTCAATGCAGTCTGCTTCACATAACCCTCTGCAATGAACAGTAAAATGGCTGTAAGGCAGATAATTTCTTTCCAGATGGAAAAAATATGAGTATCTGTGTAGCTCTGTTCTAGCTGAAAGTTTCTGCTCAAGCTGTTTATTTAAAATTTATATAGTGCTGCCCTGGCCAGTAGCTCACTTGGTTAGAGCATCGTCCCCATATGCCAAGGTTGCTGGTTCAATCCCCGGTCAGGGCACATATAAGAATCAACCAATGAATGCATAAGTAAGATGAACAATCAATGTTTCTATATTTCTTTCTCTCCCTCACCCTCTCTCAAAATTTACATACCACTTCGGAAGATGTTAGATGATACCAAGTGGAATAAACATTTTTGTTTTTAGATAGCTAGTGCTCTACCATAATATGTATTGTATAAATACAGGGTGTCCCAAAAATGTATACACACACTTTAATTATACAGGCATTGTTTATTAAAATACATTTCATTTTCAAAATTGAGCCATCAGCTGTTAAAGTGTGTATACGTTTTTTGGAACACCGTGTATGATACAAGCAAGCAAAGTTTTCCGTGTTTGGTATATTGTCATATATAGCTAACCTACATGCATGCAATAATACCATTTTCATTGCTTATTTAAATATATGAAAACCATATTCCTTTTACCTGAAGAAAGAAAAAAAATGAATGAATGAATGGGTCATAATGCCAAGAAGAAATGTGGCACCTGGAGTGTTTCTGAACTGAGGATAATCCTCATCACAGGTGAAGGGGCACGGAGCACAGGTCAAATGGCTAGAGGCAATACAGTGATTTATCTAGCAATACTAGCTCATCAGCTTACCTCTCTACATATGTTTTGAACCTTGTTGCAATAAATGTTCTCTGCTACTGAGATGATAGGTTAACACAGAGCATATTCTCCATGCTTGGCTTTAAGGTGAAATTTTGTTTTCAGAATTAAGGAATCTTATTTTAGCTATTTGGAGCATCATTTCCATAGTCCATATATTTTCTGACATTTGGATCCCTGGAGGCCCAACAGTATTTTCAGTGCTAGCCTTGAATCTTGAGAATCTAGGAAGAAAAAGAACAGGGTTGGCAACCATCTAGCTAGTCTTTGCCATGTTAGTGTTTGTTTAATTCTCTCAACCTAGATACCATTACTATCCCCATTTCACAGATGAGATAACTGAGGCACAAGGAGTTTCATACATATACCAAGTTTTACAAGGACTGAATGGCAGGGCTGAGAATTAAAGCCAGGAAAATTGTCTCCAGAGCTCAAACTTCTAATTATTATAAACATGAAGTTAAAATTAGGTGCCATTAAAATCATAACTGCCTTTATTTACTAGACATTATTACGTATTCTTTTCAAACCTAAGAGGGAAATGATTGCTTCTTTAACAGATTACTTCAGTGCTACTTATTATTTTATTCTCCTCCTAATCTTCTATGTGAATATATGTGTGTACAAGTGTGTGTATGTGTGTATCTTGAGTATTCAAGCCAGAAACCTGAATGTAAGTTTTTAGATTCCACTCTACCTTACTAACTCCCACCCCTCCAATTATACTGGAAAATATCGAGAGAGATTTGGGGATGTCTTTATCTATACCCTTATCTCCAGCAATGCTTTTTCAAATTGTAGCCAGAATGATCATTTAAAACACAATCTGATCATGCAATTGCATTGCCTAAAACCCTTGAAGGTCTGGCCATTGTGGCTTAGTGGGTTGGGTGTACTCCCATACACTGAAAGGTTTCTGGGTCCATCCACTGTACAAGGCAAGCGGGAGGCAGCCAATTGATGTTTCACTTTCACATCAGTCTCTCTCTCTCTTTCCCTCTCTCTCTCTCTCTTCCTCTCTATCTAAAAATCAATTGAAAATCTTCAAAAATGCCTTTAAAGACTTTGGAAGTAGTTGGAATAAAGTAAGAATAACATGACAAACAAGATCCCACATTGTTTGCCCCATGTATCTCATCACAGGTGCCTCTCTCCCTACCTCTCTCAATATGCATCAGCCATGTTGGTATTTGTTGTGTCACAAAACATGTCAGGCTTTCCCAGTATTGAACAGTCACATGTGCTTTTCTTCTCTCTGAAAGAAATATTACCTACTCTCCTCCTAACTCCTACATATCCCTTGGGTATCAACATAAATGCTGCTTTTTCAGAGATATTTTTACAGTGAATATAAATCCCAGACCAAAATAGAGCTGAAATTTGTTTAAGCAGACCAGCAGTTAACCTGGCTGAACTTCGATTCCACCTTCTGCTCTTCTGCAGCGGGCTGCAGTGGAAATAGGCACTCCGTTCTCCCACCTTAGCTGGGCAGTGTCCAGGCTGCCAGTGTGTTCTCGGTTCACCGACCAGCACAACATGTGGGCTCAGCCTCTGCTGCTCTCTCCTGGGACTTCCCCTACACTTGGCTGCTGCTGTAGGAGCCCTGACGTCTTTCCTCTGGTTCCTCAAGGTCAGACTTCTCTCAAAGATGTGGCCTTTACAAGTGGGACTGAAATTTCCCTCAGGAGAAAAGTTGTAAACAGGAGAATCTTGTTTGCTTCCAAGTGTGTGTGTGTGCATGTGTGTGTGTGTGTGTATGTGTGTAAATACATATTTTGTTCAGTGTTCATATCATTATTTTTTATGGGAGGGTTTGTTTGATATGAGCCAATTCATCATTACCAGAAGCACAACTGTAGTCAAACCAAAAAAATAATAGCTGAATACCAATTGTATGTCAGATATTCTAAGTCAGTGGTTCTCATCCTTTCTAATGCTGCGACCCTTTAATACAGTTCCTCATGTTGTGGTGACCCCCAACCATAAAACTATTTTTGTTGCTACTTCATAACTGTAATTTTGCTACTGTTATGCATCGTAATGTAAATATCTGTGTTTTCCGATGGTCTTAGGCTCTACAGCAGCGGTTCTCAACCTGTGGTTTGTAAGCAAGAGGTTGAGAACCACTAGCAGGGTCACCTAAGACCATCAGAAAACACAGATATTTACATTACGATGCATAACAGTAGCAAAATTACAGTTATGAAGTAGCAACAAAAATAATTTTATGGTTGGGGGTCACCACAACATGAGGAACTGTATTAAAGGGTCGCAGCATTAGAAAGGTTGAGAACCACTGCTCTAAGTAGTAGCAAGCGATAATGTCTCTTATCTAATTAGATATATCTTCTGCTATGGGAGGGAAGTATTACATACCCAAATAATTAATTGAAATTGTCAAAGGGGGCATGAAAGTGATTTCAAAGGGACATGAGACTATACCAGGCAAATGTTGTCTCCCAAGTTGATTTATAAAAGGCTTCCACAGGAATGAAGTTAACTGGTATTTGAGAGTTCTTAGAAGTCAACTGCTCAGGAAGGTCAGGGTTAGCTGGAGTGGAGTAGGCATTCCATATGCAGAAAGGACATTGAAATGTAATATTGAAGCAAGGAGGAAACCTTGATGGAATGTAAATGTGATCATAGTTTAGAGAATGAGGGAAGAATAGTGATAGAGAGTTTGTTTTAGGACAAATAGAATGACATTGAAGCATTTTAAGAAGGGGAATTAGATGGTCAGGCTTATAGTTCTACCACAGGACTAGTATTTGAATGAAGTACTTTAAATTTTAAATGCAAATATTTAATATAACATAGTATAAAACTTGTAAATTGTGTTTTAATTGTCCTTCTAGGATAAGTATTTTTGTTGTCTATTTTGTATAAACTTTTTATCAAGTACATAGTTTTCCAATGATTGCACGCACCATATTTTTTTCAACTCTTTTCTATCGTTTCATTTAATTCTTTTCAAATTAGCCACTTCACATAATGCTACTATGAATATATTTGTATGAATGCTTTTCTTACATTTAGAAAGCTAAGTTATTAAAGGTATGTTATCATAGACCTTAAAAACTTAAAGATAAAATTGCTTGCAAAATAACATCAATGAATACATTTAATATTAAGTTATTGAATTAAATTTTTAAATGAGGTGCTTTAAGTAAAGCATCATTCATATAGATTTATGTCAGATATCTCTGTGTGTTTTTTTAAGGAGGGATCTTTCAGGATGCTACAGGATGCTTTTAAGTATTAAGTGTACCCTAACACAATGACACTTGTGATTATATTCATGCAAATTGCTTGAGAAACTTCAAATACCTTAATTACTTCACAGCTGCAATATTTTCAAACCAGTTTGAAGATTTTCCAGGAAAAGTGCTCTTTATGTCTGATTAAGAGAACTCTCCCAAGTGAAAACCATGGTTTGGCTTGCTTTCTTTCTCTTAAACCTGTTCATGAATGAAAACTACAGCTGAGAGTGATTATAAAGAGAATATTAGAAACTTAAAGAGACGGTAAGTGTTCAGGTGATCAAGCAATTCTTGAAAGCACCGACATCACTAGTCCTTTATCGTCTGTTGTGTTCAATAAATTAAGATTTTTTTCCATTCTGTAGTTCAGTATAATGCTGTCTGCTTTCCCACAGACTGTCACCTTCAGCTATATAAGCATAAAACTGGTTTAACAGGGCTTCTGGGCAAATATATGATGAATCCAATTCTCAAAGCTTCCTGTGTGTAGGTCTGTAGGTATCGCTGCAGTCATTTTGGATTAGTGATAAACGGTCATGAAATTGGAAACAGATTCCTCCAGCTTTTCACAAGAATCTGAAAAAAACACACACAAATACGTGTACCCAGAAAGTGCAAGTCCAACTCAAACATCATAAAATAATACACAGTGCATGCTTAACGGCATGCAGGGCTGTCTGAACATATTAAATGACATTGCCTGATGCCAAAGTCAAGTATGGTTTCAACATTCAAAGGTGGAGAAATCTGGAGCAGGCTTAGCTTCAACTTGAACTAATGACACAGCTTTGTGTTTACCCTTGTGTTCACAGAAATAAATGTTTTACTCCCTCTTCATCTCTCTCCTTCAAAACAATTGATGGGTGGCATTTTGACATTATTTTACGTTTGGAGATAAGGTCTCCAAAGGTAAAATAATGTCACCAACAAGAATAATGCTGAACATTTAAAATTTGATAGGAAGTTTCCAAAAAGTACCTCATTTAATTATCACCACCACCCTATAAAGGTAGGTAAATTCATTATTATCACCATTTTGTGATGCAGAAAGCTGTATCTCTAGGCTGTCACATGGCTAACCCCTGGTCACAGAGCCAGTAGCTGGTGATGACTGATTTTGACATAGGTCATTTGGGCATTCAAAAGTCCCTGCACTGGACATTATCCCTGTACTGACAATACTTTTCTTAATTAGACAACTCAGTTTCTTTCTGTGGAAATTAGATCACAGTTCTGCCTGTGGAGTGGAGGCATTCAGATAAGAATGCCTTGTATCAGGTATACAAGGGCTCTTCCTAACATGTCCTGTTTCATTGCTTTTTGCCACAGACAACGCTGTTGCTTTTTATAGCTCCAGGGTGTCCAACCCACAGGAGTCCCTCTGTCTCAGAAGACTTCTAGACAGAGTGAGGGCAGTGTTTCATGGGTGATGAAGCCCTTGTGATTCCTTTATTCAGCTATCTCAGAGACTGGCACATTGAAAGAGCAACAAATTAATACCTGGAATTTGTAACTCTCTACAACTTCCAATTTAAATGATCCCCTTCTGTGCTATTCTAGTTAGTCATTCAAGCAGAAAAGAGACCCAGCAGGGGGCCTCCCTGGGAATGGATATTCACCTAGAGTTTTATGTCTTTCTATTTCTTATTAATGGGGGAAATTGGAGACTAAGGAGTATTAAAACATCTAGATTTTTTTTTTTTTTTTAGGTGAAGCATGGGAATTTTAAAACTCCAAGGCATTAGGACCAGATTCAAATTTGGGATCCAGCCCTTCTGCTTCCTCTGACTTGACTGTTACATAAAACTCTTTAATCCCCATCATCACCTCTTTTGAGATCCTAGGGAAAAATTTCTGTATGTCCATAACAGAGATAGAAAAAAGGTGTGAATGATTTGATGCCTAAATAGTCATTATCGCTGAGTTGGAGTAAGCATCTATTAATATATGGTTTCAGGGGTTAAAGAGAAACCCACTTCCTAACTTTTAAAATTCATCTCTCACCTGCTCACAGAGACCATAAATTATTAAAGTTAATTATAAGAGTCATCCCTTTGATTTAAGACTCCATGTATGGGGTTAAAATTCACATGCACCTGGGAATGACAACACACCATGCTGTATAAATCACAATTTAATGAGTTAACCAGATCTTTTCATGAAAATGTGTTTTGATAGGGCAGAACACTAAACAGTGAAAGAGGAGGGGTAAACTCAGAAGGCTTGGAAAAGGTTTCACAAATTCATGAGGACCTCACTTTCCTGAGCTTACTCCGAGTGATAAGGTCACTGTTCATAGTATCAGGGACCCCAAAGTGAGGCTAACCAGAACACCGGCCCTTCACAGCTGCCCATCTGGAAAATATGACTCACAGCAGGTCAAGTTAGCACTATGTGCACCAAGCAGCATCCAAAATAGGAAGTATTGAAATAGACTCCTATACAGGATGCAAACCTGCAAAATAGTCAACTGAGCTGAGGAGGAAGGAAGGAACCTGAGAAATCATTTATTCTGTGTATCTCATCAAAAACGGTGAGAGGGCAGACACTTTGTGAGGCTTTACATCCATGACCGGAACACAAGTGAGTAATGGTTCTTCGTAGGCAAGGTCCTTGTGTTGGCTCTCTGCTTTTGAGATTTGTTCAGGCAATGACAGATCCGGGTTAGCACACTAATCACCACCCCAGATGAAATGACCTAATACCAATAAGTAGCTCCTTTCATCATCATAGCCCTCAACCTTGACCTTTGTTCTGAAATGGATCGCATTCCAACTGTTTCAGAGAGTGAACAATATTTTGTTGATGATGATGATTAAAACAAAAATTGTGGCTGCCATTTTAGCACAAGGGTTTGTTCTGGTATTTTCCAAACCATAAATAAGCGAGTCTCTAAAGCCTCTTTATACAGAAACTGTTCTGGTACATATGGGTTGTCCAAATACAGCCAGCTTGTGCTTCCTAAAGGAATCATAAATTTGAATTTCCTCACTCATGGCCTCATAAAAGCTCAAAATAATATGTACTCATGTAAAAATCTTAACATTTAATATTTTGTTATGCAATAGAAAAAAAAAGTAAAACAAAAAAGAGACTTGATTGATTGGGCATTTTGCATGGGACTAACTTGAGTCATTGACTTAGGAAAAAAGTTGAGGAAAGGTAAACAGATTAATCAGTGTGTTTCTCATTTTTACCCTCAGGCATGACATAGCAGGGCTTACTGCAAGAGGAAATGGTGAAAATGTGGACTGGCCTGAGGAATATTGGGGAACCACATAAGGAAAGCTGACTCTTGGCTTACCGCTACCAGTAGTAGAGGAATTTTATTCCTATACACAGGGCACAACCAAAGTCTAGCTTGATTTTGTACCCCAAACTCCTGTGCTTATAGATGAATTGTATAAACAGTTCTACCTTCCAGACTACCCAGGCCTGTCCTCTGCAGTGTGACGATTGGGAAAATTAAGATGTGAATAATCAGAGAGTGCATTTACCTAAGAAATGCAACCCCTGTTCACTGGGAAAGCCCGTGAGGACTCTGATGCAGCCTCTTCCATAGGATTCAGTCAAAATCATTTACATGAGTCCATGCATCCATAGCTCTTTCTATAAGTTTTCTTTCATCTTCCTTTAAGATCACATACACATACAATTTATTTACTGACATAAAAAATTGCATTTTGTTACTTTGTATAAAATATGTGTAAGCCAACACTTTGGCTATAAAATGCACAATAAAGCACTACTTTGAAAATGTTCCAATGCTTCAGAAATTTCTATCATGAAAAAGTGATTCAAGAAATAATGAGAAAAATAGAAGTAAACATAATTTAAAAATTAGATATGAAATGTTTGCTAAATATTATATGTGACTAATGAAATTACTTAAGGTTGTTTTGAGCATGATAACTTACTGATTTCTTTCCCAAGTAGTATCTAATTTGGGGCCTTCAGCAAACATGTAGGGCAGGTGCCTTTTTAATATAAAGGAGATAAGAGTGATAACATTTCAAAATATAGCACTAGTAAATGAGGCCAGGAATGCCAGTGGATGTCAATGAATAGCAGTATACAGACATGAAACTAGGCCCTTGCAGGGTAGTTCAGTTGGTTAAAGTGTCATCCCCATATGCCAAGGATGCAGGTTTGATCTCCTGTCAGGGCACATACAAGAATCAACCAATTAATGCATAAGTAAGTTAAGCAACAAGTCAATCTCTCTCTCTCTCTCTCTCTCTCTCTCTCTCAAATCAACAACAACAAAAAAGAAAAAGAAACGAAGTCATCTAACTTTAAAAATTAAAAACATTTAGATTTTGAACTTTCTTCTGTGTGTAGAAATATTATGAAATATGTATTGTGCTAAAATATTTAGTATAAATTCAGCTCATAATCTATACATGTTTATTAAAGTATAAATTAAAGTTATGGAAATGTTTATTAAAGTTATTAAATTCTTTAATATTACAGATATACTGGCATATGGAGATATATACATCCATATCTCCATATATCAATATATTCTATGTACATATATCTGCCCATCTACCTGATAAAAGAGTAACGTGCTAATTGACCATACCTTTGCAACACCCACCAGCCAATCAGGAGTGAGTATGCAAATTAACCCAACAAAGTTGGTGGGTTTGTTTGCATATGCAGGCACCAAGCATTCGGGGGCCTCTGGGCAGCGTGGGAAGGTGGAAAGGCGGCTCCAGCCAGAGCGAAGGCGGTGCTGGCAGCCAGGGAAAGGAAGGCCCATTCTGGCATGAATCTTTGTGCATCAGGCTTCTAGTATATCTATATATGTACAGGGTGTGGCAAAAGTAGGTTTACAGTTGTTTGTATGGAAAATAATACAATAATTAATAAATAATAATGTAAGAATGAATACTGTTTAATGTACTGACAACAGTAAATCTACTTTTGCCATATCCTCTAAAAAACTGTTTACCTTATGAAGTAAAGTCTGCACTATTACAAGTAGCATTCTTCATGGTCTAGAATTGCTAAATACTATTCAGTATAAAATAATTTCTTTGGAAACTTCAAGGTGCAATAATTTTGACAATATTTTAACATAAAGCTTGAACTACCTTTTAGTAAAGAAAACTCCTTTTCTATAAATAAGATAATCAATCTATTTTTGTCAACTGAAAAGAAATGGGTCTAGTTGCCCAGAATGCAGGTTAGAAGTCAGACAAACCCAGTTCATGGACTGAAGCACCATAGAGATTCCGATAGAATTAAACATGGATAGTTAAGAAATCTATAGTCTTCTGTTTTTATAAGCAATTATAATTATTTTTGTGTGTGTGCGTGTAATATGTAGAAAATGAGAGACTGGGAGATTTAGAGCTTCCAGTCTTTACATTAGTGTTTCCTAGGGATACAACAAATCTAGGATTATGCTCTCATCAGTTACAGTTTTCTGAATGCATCTTTAATATTCATTCACCTTGGCACGTGAACAAATATATCTAAAAGGAAAATTGGCTTTTAGAAGTACAGAGTAACTTTTCTCTAAAGCACTCATGACACTGTCTTAGGGTTTTGCATGTAAAAGAAATCAAAGGAAGCACATGGGACATACTGCTAGATGCACTAATATTTGCTTAACCTTAAAATTGACTTTGGAAAGAACAACTTCCCAGGGAATATGGAACCCTTGAAATAAGTGAGCCAACATGTTCAGGAAGAAGCTGTGTGACAGGCTTTCCATAGCTTTGACCTTAAAGGTAAACACAAGGCCAAAGAGCCCCCTGGTGTTCCTGGAACCCAAACGTACCCAAGTGAACAAATTGGCTAAATTCAGATTCAGAGAGGGCAGTGGGTTATAAGTAGAAGCCCCAAAGAGCAAATGAAGGAGAAATGGGACTTGAACTTTGTTACATGAGTATGTTTCTAAGAAAGAATGTTCTTCCCCAATAATAAAAATTTAATCCATCTGTGGGAATAAGAACCATAAAGGAAAGAACTTAAACATGAAGGAGCTTCAATTTATATTTCTACTCATCTCCTAGGTCTGCTTGGGATTTTGAGACTTGGCAGAGGTACGGTGATGTCTTGGTGGGCTAAAATGGAGATTTACACTCTGCATCAGCCAGCTTTCACATTCTATTTGTGCAGACTGGGTTCTTAAGAAGCAAGGCTGCTTCTCAGCCTCGACAGGTCACAGGTTGCAGAGGGCATTCAGTGCAATGGGAGGGGGTGGATGATCATCGTGGGATGGGGTGCTTTGTGGTCAGATTGTCCTCTCTGCACACTTTGGTAAGGTGAGCATATAGATTTCTTTGAGTGGAGGTATATAATCCCTCAAGAGGTTAGGCTAGGGGACCTTTAACTCTTTTTACCAAAGCAATCTCTCAGCTGACCTCCTATTTTCCCAAAGGAAAAGAGAGAGGTCTCTAAGCCTCCTTGGCAAAGGTTAGCTGTGGGTCACTGAACACGGTGCCAGTGAATGACATGTCATGAGTGATCATGGATAGAAAAGCTAAAAAGAAAACTAATTTATCTGTCAAAAAATCATCCTATATTTGTTTTTCTAACACAAATTCTGTTTCAAAGAGAAAGGTAGATATGCGTTAAACTATATCTGTATTACCATCATTTTAGGGCCTACTCTGTCAAACCGTGTTCATTCATGACATCTATAAATATTTACATTACTTGGAAGATTGCATGGACATTTTTACTTCCATATTAGTGACACTGATAAAGCAAGTATTTGTAACGTGTTAGTAGTACCATGATGTTACAACAAAAATTGCAAATTCCTCAATATAGAAATGACTGCTTAATGCTCCCCAAACCATGTTACTTAAGCTGTAAGAGCAGAAACCCAATTTTCTTCTCTTCAGTTATTGCTATCCATGATGGAATTATGTGTATATAAGAAGCTCCCCACCTGAAGTCAGTTTAGGAGAGCTATATCAACTAGGTATTGCAATGCGGTAGTTTTACTGGTATTATTTACAACAGAATTCAATGGAGTGAAAGATTAAGAACTCAGCAACTCTGTAACAGCCTTCACCTTACCAGAGGAACATCACTTAGTTCAGGCATTGACTGAGGGAACCAACAGCCTAGACTGTTCATTTGCTGTCTGTATCTCTGTTTGCCTTTCAATTATGCTTTGTTCAGTGGAATGCCAGTTGCTTCTTCCTAGTATCCTGACATGCCTTGCAGTTAGAAAATGTTAGCCAGCTGTTCAGGTGAAAGCTTTTGTGACTTTTCTGCATTCTTTTCTGCATTAACGTAAGGTAATTAAACTGTAATTTCTGTGTAGTTTAAGAATAACTATATTATTTACACCATAGTCTACATATTATAGTTACTATAATGTTCCTTATCTGCATAGGTCTCAGTTTAACATCTGTGTCCAGAAGTAGACAAGACTGTAGATTCTATGCAATGTGGGTTCTTGTATCTTTTCCCGTCTTGTATCTATAGCACCTGTCTTAGAGTCTAGCATGTGTAGGCATTCAACAAAAATTCTTGAAAGAAGGAATAAACCAAGATTCACAAGTCTCATAATTTTGTGTCTTACTCCAGTACTGATCTAATAAATAGATTGTGTCTTATTTTGTGTCTTATTCCAGTACTGATCTAATAAATAGGTCAGATGTAAATATAAAACCTTTCTCTTGCTGTGACTCTTCTGTGTCTTCCCCGTTGAAGACATCATAGAGTCAGAGTTCTGTGTTTGAATCATGAACTCAACCAGTGAATGATCTCAAACACATTATTTATATGTATTAAGGCTATTGTGAGCATTAAATAAATTCATATATGTAAGTCATTTAGCACAATAACACAGATGAAGTAGCAAATATGAGCTCTTACTAGTGTTACTATTGTATTAGTATCATCATTAATGTTTTGATTAATATTATTATTTTCATGTAATACATTTTTCTTCTTATTCAGTCTTTTCCAAAGTGAGGTTTGAGAACTCCATATTATTAGGAGTCTGCCAAAATTATTTTCCTTTAATAAATACCCACGTACTAGTCAAGGTTTTTTGTAAAAGATGCAGAAGTTTTTGCAGTGAATTATTCTCAAGAACCTTGTTCCACTTTCCTTGCTTAGGCAAAACTGCCCGCTAGAGCAAGATGAGCATAGTTTTGCTTAGCAGGCCCATGTTTAAACTGTTGTGGAAGAAACTTACTTTTTATTACAGAAATTGGAAGCAATATCTGAGCACTTGTATTGGCAAAGCTTTTTATTCCTCTGTTCTTCTATTTTTTTACAACCAGTTCACTCTTCTATTCGAGTATAAACAGTATCACTAAAAGTCCATTTAAGAAGGGGTACAAGGGGTACTTTATAACTTTCAAAATATACTTTGACAGTAATTTCCCCAGCTATGAAAGTAAGAATAGGCTTATTTCCTCGGGTGATAGAAATAATTTAGAAGAGAGGAGTAAGTGAATCTGAGGCCGTGAGAGCTGGAACCAGTATTATCTCGGGCAGACATAGCTGCTGCATGAAACCCTTGCCACGCGTATCACAGCCCATGCCCGTGACTTCATCCACAGAGTCTGGGACCCTGCTCCTGAACCCAGATACATTTATTCTCAGAATCTTTCTCCTACTAATGCAGTGGACAACTAAAACCCGTCAATTAAGTGGGTGGAAGCCTACTTTTTAAACCATTTTTAAAATGAAACCCATTTCCCCCCCATATATCCCTGAGTTATTATACAAAGCATCATATTAAAAACCCGAGACTATTAGCCACATTCCATGTCACAAAACTATTGATAGTCATTATGATTTAGAAATAATTTATTTTTTATAGTCTACAGGGGGTTTGAATCTGAATTCAATATTCTTTCTATTCCTATACCTGAAAAAAAAAAAGATCATGAGGGAACAAAAATAGTAGACTAGCTATAGCCAAAAAAATGTCCTTGATCTACTCTAATTCCTTCAAATTCATTTCACAGGAAACTCAATATACTTACAAAAGGCAGATGGGCATATTGGGGTGGGAATGTATTCCACAGTAGGAGGGGATGGAGTGACCACAAGCGTGCGAGGAAGTTGGTAAATGTGGGCAGGGATGATGCACAGCTGATGATTCCAATGGAGCACTGACAGTTCTTGTTATGTTTGAGATCTATTTGAAAAGCTGCCCCTAGTATCTGGATTTACTACTGATCCCACATGGAAGGAAGATTGTAAAAAGTTTCACAAATGTTTGGAAAGCTTTTATCACACTTGGCCCAAACTTAGTTAAAGCATTTCATCAGTGTAAGTTTATTTTCATAATCTTAATATGAAAACTAGTAGTTTTTCAATTGTTGTTTTATGACTTGAAATGTGCATAAAACAAGGCCAGTTCAACTAAGTTTTGCCTTTAGAGAGTGTGTTAGAAAGGTTAAATCAAAATCCAAATATTTGCAAATGTCTGCAACATTTACTTACTTTTTTTGAATTATATTTCCTCTGTATGCCGAGTAAACATCTTGCACAAAACAACTCTTTTTCCACGCACACACAAATCTGCAGATGTGTCCACAGATTTCCCTACCTGAAGGAGTAATACGCCATCAGAAATGCTTTGCTCCTTCCCCTTGTCAGCCCCAACTTCCTGAATTTAATTCTTCTTCCTGAGAGAGGGACTTACTGTATCAGTTCACATGTGGAGATCAGTCGGCCTGTGGAATGCAAACAAACCAAGTGCTGAAGTGGTAAAGAAATTTTAAGAAAAAAAAGGAAACCAGATTGCTGGTAGCTAGTGATGTGTATGGTGAAATACCAGAAATTACACTTGGGACCACAAAATAAGTGGGGGCTGGGTGGTTAAATGTATTTTAATATTGGAAAAATATAAGTATTCCAGACCTTTGCCAAATTCCAGCAAATAATCTATAGGGCCCAGGATATTTTCTAACTTCAAAGATAAATTCGGGCATCTCTTTTAGTGAAGCCAGACATAAAACATAACTACAGAATGATGTAATAGTCAAAATTGTCTGGGTTGCCATTTGTAGATAAGGTTGGGAGGATGTGTGTTTAAAATGACGGGATAGTGGTTATAGTCAATGCAAATTCTATCTTTCATTGGATTTCAAAACCTGTTATAAGGTTTGCCTGTTTGGATTTCTGGATTTTTTCCTGTTGTCGTACCACATGGAGCCCTTTCCCAAGGCCAGTGCTTCTTGCACATCTGAAGGTCGTTACCTGGATATGCTAGGTATCTTCTCAAGCAAGACATTTGTCAATTTGTATCTTGGGAACAACAACAAATAAAATTGCATGCATTGTTCACTGCATATCAACACCATTGCAGGGTTTTCTACGCCTCGTTTTGAGAGAGTCCAGAAACATTGCAAAGCAGGCTGTCAGCAGAACAAAATTCCCCACAATTTACTTATGGAAAATACACACTAGATTTACTATGTGTTGTTTCCTCTGTTGCTCATGACACTCTTCCTTGTAAGTTAGCATCGTATCTGGAGATATGTATGTACGTGCTCAGTTGGGGTGGCGGGGGGCGGGCTAGCTACAGGTTAGTGTGGTGGTGCTGGACAGTGCAAGACAGAGGCTGGTTTTATCTGCAAGCAGTTGTGGGGGGACCAGCGACTGATGTGCTCACCCAAAGCTGCATTTTCCCCTCTGTGCACGTGTCCTACAGTGGAGGCTGATGACAGCATCAGGCCAGTGGCATGCAGTTGCACAGCCAAGGGGAGTTGGCCCTAAGCATGGACAAGGTGGTAGAGGTCAGACCTGGGGTGGCCCAGGCTGATGTCTTGTGCTTGCATGGCTGCAGTCGCCTGAGCTGGTGGCTGGGGAGGGACTCAGGCAGCTGAGGTCAGTGATGACACAAGCCTGTAGGGGGAATGCTGGTGAGATTTATAGGGGTCCATGGTGTCAAGTGCTAGCTGTTGGCTTCGTCAGTGGCAAAATCCTATGAGTTTGTCTGAAGAGCAGGTGTCTATGAAGTGCAGTCACTCATGCTGCATGTCTGCTAGTAATAGCCTTTGCTTTTCTTCCTTGTGCAAGCTGGCTCCATGTATGAGCTCTGCCCATCTGTGTGGGGGGAAATCAAAGTGGGACCTTTGTGCAGAGTCCCACTAAGGATGCAGAAGCTGGTTGCTCATCCTGCTCTTCTTTTCCTAGTGAGAGAAAGTTTCTAGCTGTGAAGTTTCTTCTTGGTGCTGAACACTGTTGGCTTGGGGAATGGGATGATGGATAAAAATTAAGTTGTCTCTTTCTCTTCTTGTCTAATTATTCTGTTCTTTTTTGTATCTATCTATCTATCTATCATCTATCTATCTATCTATCTATCTATCTATCTATCTATCTATCTATCTATCTATTTATTTTTGTTCCATGGTGTTGCTAAACCTTCCTAAGGAGACTCTAGAGGTCTCCTAGAGCTGTGCCAGAGAAGCAATGGGGGGAAGCGGTCATTAGGCATTTAGGAGTCTGTGATATATGAAGGGAAAGGTGACATCCAAAGAGAGTGGGAGGGGACACAACAAGTATTTATCGTCTGCTTCGCTATTTTGTTTGGAGAGAATAAGTAGTTATCAATATGTGTTCATGCATTCTATAGTTTTTTCCTTGGGTGATTTAAGCCTATAGTGGTAAAGGATGTCAGCCTGTATTGCTGTATATATTTGTGAGCCCAGTATCTTCAACAACTATTTATATGGTGATAATGGCTAAAATCATATACTTTTAACTCAAGACACTTCTCTTTTGGTGCCTAAGGCAGATTTGGTGATAAAAGTGAGCAATTATTTATTCTACTTGAACAAAATAGATTCTAAAGAACTTACTGTCAAGAGTTTTCAATGTTTGAAAACTCATTTAATTCACTGGAATGCAGCACACTCATACCCACATACACACACACTCTTTTTGTTCTTACATTAAAAATTATATTCTTATTAAAGCCACGAAACAGGCTGAAAGAAAATTTAAAAATATACTTAATTCTTTTAAAATTATAAATAAATTTTAAGAATAAGTATTTTCCTTTCACATCAACAACTTGGGGAAACTGAACCCTAAGACACATGTTCCTTGCTCTGAAATGCCTGGTCGCGTTTTCCTCATCACTTGCATGATGATTAGAGAGACAGAAACGACATGTGCACATTGAACATGTAAGACTGGATGAAGGAGGAAAGGTGTCCAGTACTAAGACAAGCAGTTGGGCAAATGAGAGCCAGGGAGCCCCCACTGGCATCATCAAACCATATAAACAGTGTCAATTATCATGTATGTCGTTTTTTCTAGGATCCCTCCAAGGCGCTGACTAGGGTCAAGGTGAACTCCTATGAGCCTCAGTGGCTGGGGGTGGGGGGGATGGGGG
The DNA here is from genome assembly GCA_026230045.1 of Corynorhinus townsendii. NCBI lineage: Eukaryota > Metazoa > Chordata > Mammalia > Chiroptera > Vespertilionidae > Corynorhinus > Corynorhinus townsendii. The sequence goes on from JAPDVU010000006.1 coordinate 129,911,102, forward strand.
GGGCGGCGATTTGGGACCCCTGCCGCTCAGGGCCTAAGCACCGGCCTACAGGCTAGGAGCCGCCTGGGTCCAGAAGATGTTGCCGGGACCTAGGCTGCTGGGCGCCTGTGTATGCAAATTAACCCAACTGTATGCAAATTAACCGCCATCTTTGTTGGGTTAATTTGCATGCTCGCTCTGATTGGCTGGTGGGCATAGCGGAGTGATGGTTAATTTGCTTGTTTCTCTTTTATTAGATAGAATATACATGTATATATATAATCTCAAGGCTTTGGTCAAGCAAACTAAGATATTCTTTTGTGCTTTAAGGAAGTTGAAAAATATATATTGGACATTCTTCAATCAGTTATTGTTTTACTTGGCTTCATAAAATAAGATTAACTCTGTTTATTCAGCAAGGTAAGATATATTACAACCTTTTCTGTCATTTGAGTTTTCAACTTTTAAAAAAATCTCATCTCCTCTTTACACATATTTATAGTTTAATATGTATATTTTTTCTCATACTACTATCAGGGTTTTCTTATAGGATGTATTAATTTTGATTATTTTCACAATTTACTTATTCTTTGCTATATTTTCAAAATTTACTCATGACTTGCTAAAAATCAAAACTAGTGTCTGTTCATAACACAACATTTCTCCATTGACCTTTATTTCTCTATTGACATGGCATGATTTGATTTTAAATATTTCAAATACATTGTAATATGAGGTAGGTTGCATTTTTTTCATCACTTCTATCTTCGTTTCTCTAACCTAGGAGTTCTATTTGCCTTCAGAATAAAACTTAATATTCTTGCCTGCATATATCTCCCTATGGATTTTAGAAATATTTTATATAATTTACTTGAATTCTGTTGGGATTTTAAGTTGAAGTATGTTAAATTTATAAATTAATTTTGTAAATTTTCTAAATAAAATTTTATAAATTATACATAAATTTTATAAATTAAAACTATAGGCCCAATACATGAAATTTGTGCAAGGAGCTCTGCCCTAGTGACCCCACCCCCTGCCCACTGGTCATTCTGGAGGGTCATTCTGGAAGGCCGTTCCACCGGCCGGTCTAATTATCATATTAGCTCTTTATTATATAGGATTTTCTATGAGCATTTGTAACTTTCTTCATTTCTCCTAGTCCAGTCCTCATGAAGTATATGCCTAAATAGAATAATATTGCTTGCTGTTGCTAATAAAATTTCATACTTTTCAATATTTTTACTGTGGCAAATGCTAGTAAATAAGATATATTTAGTTTTATTTATAAGTCACATAATCATGTATTCTTTTAACCTATATTAATTCATTTAGTTTTTTGTTTGAGTTTATTTTGTCAATCTTGTTATAGATGATACTTCTGAAGGAATTATCAGATTACCATAGTATAATATGCTGGGTTTAAAATGAGGCTGTAGAACTGAGGGAATCATTCCTTGTGGTTGCTAATACTTTATACTTAGAGTAAGTCAAAGTGAGCAAATAGCAGAATGCTCTCAGTATTAGGGTATTGTTATTAATATACTTTCCATTATTAATATGTATGGATTGTTATTTTATGATATCAGATAGAAATAAAAAATAATAGATTTCATGGGTTTTTACATTCCTATAAACATGTACACTTTTGTAGAAATCATAGTAAATTATCCTCAGGACTTTGGATGGTTTGGGAATCTACTTAATCTAATACTTCTGTCATTATACATCAATCTCTAGACTTTTACTTCCCTAGCATCTCCCATATTTATAAGATGCATTTCCTGTAACAAATTTCTATTTACCATTAATCATATTTGCTCTACCAATTAAACCTTAACTAATATATTCAGTGACATCACTATATATATAGTTAATTTAGCTTCATTTATAGAAATCAGCCTGGTCTTCTTAAAAATTTATCTTATTTCTTCTTTTAATTATTTTAAAAATTATAATTTAAAGTTATACTGTTTATTCTGTATCTGAAAAGCCTATTTTCTAAAGCCTTCTAGTAGGGCACATTAAAGCATAGCATTGACCCTGGATGGGTGGCTCAGTTGATTGAGCATCGTTTGTGATAAACTGTCTATTCAGACTCTGACTATTATTTCATAAAATCTTTGTAAGTACATATCTGTCCATTTATGTTGGATACTTTAGTAGTGATACCTAGAGAAGAATTAGGATTGGCCTAGATACTTCATGGAGTTCAGAATCACAGAATTAGCATGGGGCTGATATTAATCTAGTAAAATTACTTGTAGGATAATTAGACACTCTCTTGAGCTTTTTCCTCCTTTTTTTTCAACAATAAAATTGAAAATGTCTTTGGTAATATAAGGTAGATATAACTGAAGACCCAGATTTGCTAGAATGGGATACATTTTAATAATTACTAATGTGAACATCAGTATGAAAGGGGGGCTGCTTGTTCCAGAGGAAAATATTTTACAAGCATAGCAGTGTCTAAAGATAGAAATGAGCTTAAAATTTTTGAATTAATTTTCTTGAAATTGCCTTTAGCTCTGGCATAATATAACTTTCAAAAAGCCATTGTTAGGGTAAATTTAGAAGCAGGGCAAGAGATTCAAATACTTTTGTACATTTGCACAGCCCAAGCTTCCACTCAATGGGAGAGACTTTCTCAAATGAATTTTTTAACAATGACTACTCATCTATTACAACCCAGTGGTCTGGATTTTTAGAATTCAAATTCTAGTAATTTCATAATTTGGAATCCACAAGTTTCTGCCAACACTAAAACTTTTTGAGAACACTCTCCTCACAAAGTAAAATATAGATGTCCATGACACTTGTATGGGTACATATTATTAGGATTGCAAATTCTGCCTGAAGTTTGTCTAAATACGAAGTCATGCAGCTTTTATAACTGAAAAGACATCTAATCATCTTTAAACGAAACTGCAAAAATAAAATTACATTGGCTTCAACTTTAATTAGAGTCAAGCCTTTCTTTTCTCCATAGGACAAACACCTCATTACAACACATTTCCAAACCACTTATATGATTGTGTGACACTGTGGATCTCCCAGGTGCTTTACCAATTGCTGGGGAATCTGCTGAATGGTGATGGCTTTGAAGACAGTTCAGACCTGGGTTGATTTCAAGACCTGAAAAAGTTCCCAAATGAATAGAATTCATATATGGTTTGGGGGAGTTCTGAAGTCCTCTAAGGAATTGCAGGGTGGGCAGGAGAAATGAATTCAAGTGCAGATGTACAGCTAATGATTCCTGGGATCTCAGAAAATTCTCCCAGACATCATTGGTTTTATGTACTCCTTGGAAAAATAAGTCTAATGGGAATGGGGATGCGGAAGAAATGCCAAAATGATCTCTCAAATAACTTTTAAGAAACCCTTAATACATAACATTGTTCTTGTATGTTTATGAACAGATTGGTTCCCAGGATTCCGTCAAATAAAATCCCTGAATTGCCATGGGTCTTCATACTTGTCCTATGTTTAAACATTCTAATATCTAGTCCTACCCCACCCCCTTCCCTCCACACATACACTCCTAAGAAAAATAATACCCAGAAAGGATTTCTTAGTTCTGTCCCACCAAGAAAGTAGTAGATACAACCTCAGGTCATGCATATATAGGATCATGAACTGAAAGTGAAAAACAATGGTGCAAAGCCATATCTATGTATATTCCTGTTTATTCTGTTTCCTTCTCCATTTTCAATTTATTTTGTTTCTTTGATTCAGTATGGTTATTAACATTTACTCAGCAACCTTTAGAATTGCTGGCACAGCCTGGATTTATATCTTTTATGTTGGGTTATACTTGATTTATTGCTTGAAAAAACTTTCACTCATTCAGTTTCAAGTTTATACATATTTTCAGAGAATTATTTTATAAATTCTCTTTTAGTCATCTTTTTGCTTCAGGATTGCTTCCACCTTTATATAATACCTATAGTAAATAAGCAGGAATATCCTATATAATAAAAGCTTAGGTGGAGTCACGCCCTAGTGTGATTCATCACAAGATGGCTGCCACAAGATTGCCTCCCTCACATTGTCACAAGCAGGAGAGGGCAGTTGGGGGCAAACAGGCCAGCAGGGAAGGGCAGTTGGGAGTGATCGGGCCAGCAGAAGAGGGCTATTGGGTATGACCAGGTCAGCAGGGGAGGGCAGTTGGAGGTGACCAGGCCTACAGGGGAGGGTAGTTGGGGGCCATCAGGCTGGCAGGGGAGCAGTTAGGGGAAAATCAGGCTGGCAGGCAGAAGTGGTTAGGGTCAATCGGGCAGGCAGGCAGGTGAGCAGTTAGGAGCCAGCAGTCCTGGATTATAAGAGGGTTGTCCAACTGCTGGTTTAGGCCTGATACCACAACCAGAAATCGGACATCCCCCAAGGGGTCCCAGATTGGAGAGGGTGCAGGCCGGGCTGAGGGACACCTCCCCACTGTGCACGAATTTCATGCACCGGGCCTCTAGTAGAAAATATTTGTAAAACTCTATGAAAGGGAAATACTAGTATGCACTATGCATATCAAAGAGAGGTATATACTTTTAAAATATAAATTATAAAAGAAAAACAAATGTACCTAATTAATTGTAGTAGTCATATACAGGGTGGGACAAAACTAGGTTCACGGTTGTTCATATGGAAAATAATGTAATAATCCTAATATATAAAAAACCTGGGTTGTAACAACCGGTAATGACCAAGGCTCGACCAACCGGAAGTCAGTCCTGAGGTCAGCCATTGCAATCCAGTGCTGACTGCTTCCGCTGCAGGCGTGGTGCCCCACCACTGACTGCTGAGGGGGCTGCAAATCAGAACCAGAATAACGCCTGAAGAGAGAAGCAGGGACTGATCCATTGCCTCTGAGGCAGCTTTTGATCAGCACTTGCCTCTCTCTTTCTCTCCCAGTCTGGCCAGCAGTTGCGTCTCCATTTCTCTCCAGGCCTCCACCTGTGGGATTGGGCCTAAATCAGCAGTCGGACATCCCCCAAGGGGTCCCCAATTGGAGAGGGTGCAGGCTGAGCTGAGAGAACACCCCCTCCATGCATAAAATTTTGTGCACTGGGCCTCTAGTCAGTAAATAATAATACAAGAATGAACTCTGTGTTTCACATACAACTGTAAACCTACTTTTACCCCACCCTGTATGGATGTTCTATGTTATTTTAGCAATGTTGCATTATTTTAACAAAATAATCAAAATATAATAAATATTTCAACCTTCATATGTCAACTAATTGGTCTTCAAACTAACCTTAAATTCAAGCCATCTGTGCACCCATATATTTCCAAGGAGACCTCAGGTCTGATCAGTGTAAATTGGAATCCTCTTTTAGGTTTCTTGCTTCTCCCTTTCTTCCATTCCTGAAAATAGGCTAAAAAAGGAATTTATAACATTTGTAATGCCAGATTACTAGCAGTCAAGCAATAGACTCCTTAGGACTTTGAGCTATACTTGAACTCAGGGAAAATCACTGCTAAGTCCCAATTAATCCAATTGAGATCAAATGCAACATAGCCTTTATCAAGTGTTCTGCTTCAAAGCACATTGTTAATTGTCATTTCCTTCCTTCAAACTTCTTGACTCAAGTGAATATCATTATGAATAGGTATTCTTCTCTTAATTAACCTTTCACAAAAGGTTAATAGATATTTTGTGAATTAAAAAATATCTGAAAATTACTAGTATAAAAGAAGAAATACAGATTACAAAGCATACAGTGACACTCTAAGTAAAATATAATGAGTATTTTATTTATAAATACTTTTACTCAAGCTTTTCTTCTGCCAAGAGAATTTTAATTTCTAATAGAAAGCTAACTGGCTCCCCCCTCCCCCCATCCCCAAGATAAAAACATTTAAAGTTTTTATGCAAACAGGCTTGAAGAACATATACAGTAGTCCTCGGGTTACGTCGGAGATCTGGTCCTACGGCGCACGATGTAACGCGATTTTCGCCGTAAGTCGGAACCCACCTACGTAAGCACTTACATCACTCACATGGAGCACAGACACAGCAGTAATGAAGTGAAACAGTAAAACAAATTTAAAAGAAATATAACAATTCCTAACCTTTACTTGTGGTAAGTAAATAATAAAAAACATAAAGCACATATGTACATCGAAATGACGGAATGTTTTTTTTTTTTATAAATACTGTAAATGGGAGATGGTGACTTAACCATGAAATGACGTACGTCGAATCCAACCTAACCTGAGGACTGCCTGTACCTTCTTTAGATGCAAGGTGAATGTTGAACTTCAAAGAATTTTGTATGTTTGTATGTAAAATGTCAAGTAACAAAAATATAAATAAAACCTGAATTTTGGTAAATATCACATTTGGAGTGTCATTTTGAGGTTATGCTATAGCAATAAACTAAATTTAATTTTGTAGTTGCTTTATAGGGTGATAATTTTGTTTTCATTTAAAATAAGAAAGAATGAAGACCTTTTAAACTGTGATTACAAAACCCCAGTGAAGAGTTTAATAAAACCTACATCAGCAGAGGCTTAATGCTGCCAGGATGACGCCCTTGCCCCTGCTCTGACCCTTCCTGGCAGAGGGACCTTGAATGGAGAACCCAACCGTTCTGTTCTGTCCCTTAATCCGTAACTAACATAGTGATATTAACATATCTCTCACTTAGCTTCAATGTTAACAAAGCAAGTATTAAAAACCTCTATGAAGAAAATAAAATCAGTAACCTGGTTGCTTCATTGTGACACAGCCAGTCTGGTGGCATCATTTCACACAATCTCCTTGTGAAATAAAAAGGCAATTAGTACACAGGGTTATTATTTTTTTAATTCACTTGCAGGTTTGTTAGTTCTGCACTTCTTTTCTGCCACACTCCCAAAATGGGTTCGAGGAAACTTCCTCAGAAGAAACGCCAACACTAACCAATGTATCACAAAAAGCACATTACTAAAATGCGAGTAAATATGAAGAAAAACATTTAGGTTTTTTAAAAGGCAGTTATGATGGTGATTGTCAGTAGACTTGCTATGAATAAGCTTTTAGATAATTGGCAAGGCAACGTGGGCACTGCAATGTCTCACTGATGTCATCAAATAGGGGGAATAAGCTGACTTCTCAGGAAGAAAAAAGTCCACATTCATGTCTTTTGGACAACAAGGGGAAAGGATAAAGCCAGATCATGGGATCCTGACTATCTCAATGAGTTTTGACTCAGTCCAGAGGGAAAATAGGAAATATCATGACTTTCAGATTTGGGTTAATAACATACTTCATCTAGGTTAGAAAACTGAAAATCTGAAGTTCCCTCTGTAGTTCAGAGAGCCACTGAGGATGAGCGGGGATGGAAAAGGAAACGGTGAGATAAGCCAAGGAAATAAATAATGAATCCATTGCTGGCAAGCAAGGCATGAGGTTGGGGCACAGTGGTCAGAGTGGCTCTCCTTTTGGAGTTTACATCTGTGTTGATAGAGTTAGCAGGCATTCCACAGGAGGGTCCATTTAGAGATGCTAAGTGGCTGTTAATAGTTGAAAGCATAAATATCTCAAATTGGGAGGGAGTAAATATTTGGGCATCTATCATCTTGATAGGTAATTATGTGATAAAAGCCTCATCTACAATCACATTTAGAATTACAGCAATGAAACAATGATTGGATGAGGTTTGGAGTGATAAAATATAATCAGCAGTTATCTTTATGTAATTCTTTTATAACTCGCATACTGTAAGTTGTGGAATTCTGAAACTAGGCTAAATTAAGAGTTAGCCTGGTAGATTTTGCATTTGGTTTGCTTTTCTTTTGTATCTCTGTCTACTTCAGTTATACTTTCCAGGCAAGAACATTAGCATTATAATCACCACTTTAAGCTTTAACTTGAAAACATTTTATTGGTTTACTGCGCTTCTCCATTAGGAATGGCCACATCTGGTCAGATGGGGAGTTCAGTGTTTGCATTCCCCAGTCCACACTGCTGAGTTCAGATACTTTGCTGGCTAGTTTACAAAGCTTCACTTTTTATAGCTACTTAGTGTGTAGGCTTCTATAGCATACACCTCCCTGAAGCACTTTCTTTCTCATACCATCTGGTAATGAGAGGATCATTTGCACTGCATAAAACCGTGGCATCTGGAAAGGAGAACTAATGTGATAAAATCATTCAACTACCAGGCATGGCCATATTTCTATTTAATTTGGGGGAAATTATTTAATACTAAAATGAGATTTAAGAGAACCATTATTAAGTAAAAACATGAATAAGTAACACCAGCATATTTTTAATGGGTTCAGTCATATAAACTTTTCTAGGGGAAAAATCAAATAATTAAAAACTGTATTTTAGTGAGATATAAAGCAAACATTTGGATGGTAAAGGAACCATGTTTTAAATTAATGTCAACATTATCCTTTAAAATACATTTGTGATAAGACCCCCTTCCCCACACTATAGCTCTCTGTCAGATCCAGATGAAAGCCAGCAGCACTATGGACATTAAAGACAAGTGGGGCTCAGTGGTGAGGGGATTTGGTGACTATGTATTCCAGCGAGAAATAAGATGCACTTATTCACATAGGGCCTTAGCTCTGTGCTTCCCATGTGCCAGACCTTGTTCTGAGCACTGAGGGTACAGTTGTGAGCTGCATAGAAATGGCCATTGATCTAACCAAGATGGTGGCATAGGTAAACACCTGTACTTGCTGCCTCTCACAACCACATCAAAATTACAACTAAAAGATAGAACAGCTATCATCAAGAACCATGGGAAAGCTGGCTGAGTGGAAGTACTACAACCAGAGGTGAAGAAAGCGCATTGAGACTGGTAGGAGGTGTGGGGCACAGAATGGGCTGGCACCTGGGTGCACTGCTTTTTTAATTGGGAGGAAGATACAAGCTCCCACTTGCTCTGAACTCCAGTTCTGGGAGAGACTCTAGGGGGACCCAGACAAATACCGGGAGAAACTGGACTGTCTGGCATCGGAGCAGGATCACAAGGGCAGCTTTCTCCCAGACAGAGGTGCTTGCAGTGGTCATTGTTCCTGCACTGGGACCTCCCTGGTGCAGGGCTGACTGGCAGCCGTTGCTGTTTGCTCTGCCTTGGGGATTCCCTGAGACCCTGCCCCACCCAATTTACAATTCCACCCAAGCTGTGCACAGCAGTTTTTGCATATGAATGGCCTGTCCTTTCTCAGCCTAAAACCTGTCAAACAGGCAACAGCTGGACCAGGAATCCCCAAAGCTATCAAAAGAAGGCCAAAGAACCTGCACCAGCACCTTGCTTCACAGCTGGGCCTTGTCTGGGCACTTCTAAACCTGATACAAGAGGAGGAATCTTCAGATCTCTCTGTAGCTCCTGCTGGGTGGCCCAGGCAGTGGCTGACCTTGCACCTCCTTGGAGAACCAAGAGCCATTGCACGCAGTGGTCAGTGTGAGACCATACCAGATTATAACTCTTCACACCATAAGTGATACACTCAAGGGTCGGACACAGTGAGCACAAAAGCCCCACTGAAGCAAGTCCTGCCCCAAAAGCCCCACTGAAGCAAGTCCTGCTCCTGCACAGCAGCTCTCCCACTGTAGACACAGCTGGTCCTCACAGACAATTGACCTGGAGGTCAATTCCTCCCAGTGATACCACTAGCAATCAAGGCATAACTACAACAAGACTGTGCACACAGCCCACAAAGGGGTGCACCAAGAGTGTCCACCTCAGGTGATTGGAGAGGCTGAGCCACTGGGCCATATAGGACACCTACCACACAAGGCCACTCTATCAACTCAAGGAGACTTAGCAGCTACCCAATACATAGAAACAAAGACAGGGAAGCTGCCAAAATGCAGAGACAAAGAAACATCTCACAAATGAAAGAAATGGGAGAAAGAAAACTACTAGATATAGAGTTCAAAACCACAGTTATAATGTTACTCAATAATCTTCTAGAAACCTCTGAGGAACTTAATGAGACTTTCAAGGATCTTAGTGAGAATGCCAAAAAAACAACAAACAAACAAAAAGGGAAAAGGACCAGTCAGAAATTAAGCATACACTGACTGAAATAAAGAATAATATACAGAGATTCAACAGTAGACTAGAGGAGCCCAAGAATCAAGTCAAATATTTGAAATACAAGGAAGAAAAAATACCCAATCGGAAGAGCAAAAGGAAAAATAATCCAAAAATATGAAGATAGTGTAAGTTGCCTCTAGGACAGTGGTTTTCAATCTTCCTAATGCTGAGACCTTTTAATACAGTTCCTCACATTGTGGTAACCCCCAACTATAAAACTATTTTTGTTGCTACTTCATAACTGTAATTTTGCTACTGTTATGAATCATAATGTAAATATCTGTGTTTTCTGATGGTCTTAGGTGATCCCTGTGAAAGGGGTCGTGACCCACAGGTTGAGAACTGCTGTCAGGGGTTACCTAAGACCAACGGAAAACACAGATATTTACATTATGATTCATAACAGTAGCAAAGTTACAGTTATGAAGTAGCAACGAAAATAATTTTATGGTTGGGGTTCACCACAACATGAGGAACCATATTAAAGGGTTGTGGCATTAGGAAGGTTGAGAACCACTGCTCTAGGACAACTTCAAGCGTACCAATATCTGAATTATGGGGGTGCCAGAAGAAGAGAGAGAGCAAGATATTGAAAACGTATTTGAAGAAATAATGACAGAAAACTTCCCCTACCTGGTGAAAGAAATAGACTTACAAGTCCAGGAAGCAGAGAACCCCAAACAAGAGGAATCCAAAGAGGACCACACACCATGACACATCATAATTAAAATGCCAAGGGCAAAAGACAAAGAGAGAATCTTAAAAGCAGCAAGAGAAAAGCAGTTAGTTACCTACAAGGGAGAACCCATACGACTGTCAACTGATTTCTCAACAGAAACTATGCAGGGCAGAAGGGAGTGGCAAGAAATATTCAAAGTGATGAACAGCAAGAACCTACAACCAAGATTATTCCACTCAGCAAAGCTCTCATTTAGCATTGAAGGTCAGATAAAGAGCTTCACAGACAAAACAAGACAAGAAAAAGCTAAAGGAGTTCACCACCAAACCAGTATTATATGAAATGCTGAAGGGTATTCTTTAAGAAGAGGAAGAAGAAGCAAAAGGTAAGATAAAAAGTTATGAACAACAACGTGACAACAAATACATATCTATCAACAAGTGAATCTAAAAATCAAATGAAGAAAAAATCTGTTGAACAGAATAAACTGGTGAATGTAATAGAATCAGGGGCATGGAAATGGAGTGGACTGACAATTCTCTGGGGCAGTGGTCGGCAAACTCATTAGTCAAGAGAGCGGCAAACCACGGCTCGAGAGCCACATGTGGCTCATGAGCTGCAGTTTGCTGACCACTACTTTGGGGGAAGGGGATGTGGAGGTGCAGGAAGAGATTGGACAAAGATCTTACAAGTATGGACAAGGAGAGTGGGGGAGAGGGGTGGTGAGGGCCTGGGGTGGGGTGGCAACTCGGTGAAGGGGAGCTATGGAGGGAAAAAGAGGAACATCTGTAATAATCTGAACAATAAAGATTTTAAAAAAAGGAAATGGCCATTGATCTACAGAATGATGTAGATGTTGCAATAGAAATGAAACAAAGTGATTGATGTAGAGAATGACTGTTGAGTGGTAGAGAAAGTGACATGGATGAGGTGAGAGAGCTACTAAGTACTTATTGGTCCAGAACAGGGCTTCATTCGGTGGTGAATGTAAGGTGACAACTGATTGGTTGTTAGGAGATAGCCATGCAAAAAATCTGGTATTTGGGAGAGAAGACATTGAGCCCTGATTAAAGAAAAGTCTAGAAAGCCCCAAAGGAAAAGAAACCAATTGAAGGAAGCTGCCAAGAAATAACTCTTGGACAAAGGGAAAGGATGTAGTACAAGACAGAGTGACAATCTATGGAGGAAAGTGTCTGTTACTCTAACAAATCCTATTTCTGGATATATAATTTTGTATTTTTCATATATAGAGATATTTATAGCTACTATATATAGAAATATACATATATAATTAGTATATAAATTTTTAATTTTTTCCAGTCAGTCTCCTGTTACATCAATAAGTCATTCCAAGTCAGGTGTTCCCTGTTTAATAGCTACTTGATGTCGCTTGCCTCATAGAGTAGTGAATCTCAATGGGCAGCACAACCCAGGGATAGGGGCTACAGAAAATACTGGTTATATTTTGGCAACAATGACTGAGCTCTTTAGTGGGCAAAACCTGGGATTCATTGCATAGAACAGTCCTGCATAAGAATGAATTTTCTCACAGATTACACAACTTATAAATATTCTGTGGCCAAAACCTATCTCAAGTATAAGGGTCCATTTTTGGACATGACAATACTGAAAGCAAAAATTACACAAAAATACAGTATATTTGTATTGATTTCAAAAAGGAAGGGAGAAGGAGAGAGAGATAGAAACATCAATGATGAGAGAGAGTCATTGATTGGCTGCCTCCTGCACACCCCACACTGGGGATTGAGCCAACAACCCCAGGCATGTACCTTGACCAGGAATAGAACTGTGACCTCCTAGTTCATAGGTTGATGTTCAACCACTAAGCAACACTGGCTGGGCAAAAACTGATAAAATGTTATATAACCATCTTATTAAATGCTTACTGCATGTAGATAACTTCCTTTCAACCTTGTGGTATAGCTCATAATTTATCTAATTTACATTTAATGAACCTGATAACATACCTGAGATCACATTGCCATAATACTAATATTAGGATTTGAAATTGTCTAATCTGATTCCAAAATCCATAGGCTTAACCACTACTGCATCTTGTTTCCAGAAAACTGAATTAAGTTTCCATTCTATCAATCCTTGTTGGGGGTTCTGACTTATTAAGTTAACATCTTTATGTACCAGTTTCTTGTTTCATGAGGGTTAAATGTTAATTGCAATGACATTTAACAAGGTGATTGTGTTTCACATATAATGGTCAGCAAGTGTTAGCTATTGTTATTTCTATTTATCAAGAAATATTTTCTTTAAAGTTCTGTTGAATATTTTCAACTTGAATGCATTCCTGCGTAAACATGGTCCCAAATACAGTCCACCCAATTTCTGTGCATTCACTTAAATTAAGGAATTGCTACAATATTCACAATAGTGATTGTGGACAATTCTAATGTGGTTCTAACAAGGATACAATTAGAACCACATCAGAAGCATTTAATAATCATGTTTCTCTGAGATCTTAAGCTGCTCATTAGGCAAGGGTGCATAACAAACAGAAGGTTATGTTGAAAATGCTGTGGGATATTGGAATGAATTAATTTAGGTTGGCTAGTCTACTCTCGCTATGTAGAGTCTTCTCACAACAGGACTGTATCTTCAATCCTTAAGCTATGCAAAGTATTTAATCAACTTGTCTGGAACATTCTTTTTGAAATGCATTAGTAATTGCAATAAATTAACATAGATTAAAGAGATGGACATCAAGTTCAACCTTATTTTAATATGCCATTTCATAAAATAACTTGAAATGTCAGATATAGCCCCATGGTTTCTTGGCCTTTTCTGGATCACTAAGACTCATGTGTGAAATTGCTCTACTAGTGGAAGCCTCATTCCCATTAGAGATCTAGAAATATCTGAACAGTGAAAATGGTGTATAATGGATGAGAGGCTCTAACTCTTTGACTTCCAGATCTTGTTTGGGAATGTAAGTCAAAACCCATGTTATGTTAAGGCAATATCATCCTAGATCTCCAAAAGTTCATAAATTCTAAGCTTTTCCTGAAACTGTTAAAAATAAAGAAGACAATTTAGGTGACACAAACAAACTTTATAACAGTTCATGAAGTGGACAGTCTCCATTAGGAGAACTACAAAATGGGAAGAAGGTAGGAAGCTTTTATAGGGTAAAGAATAAAGAGCAAGGAAGAGATTGGCTGGGGTCATGTAATCAGCAGTGTCTGGGGTGAGAAGACCCAGAGTTGGTTTGGCCGACCCTGACAGACTGTGTTTCTGGCCAAGTAGCACATTCACAGAGACACGAAAGTTCTATGAATTTAGGTTTGCTGATGTGGCAACCCGGGCAGAAGCAGCTGCATGTTGGGGCTGAAAAATAATTTTAACAGCAGTATTAACTTCATTATTAGTGCAATAATTTAAGTATGAATTATTTCCCCCCTTACATTCACATGTTCACTGAGCATTTAGTATATAAAAGGCGGTGACATGCTTCATGGGATTTAATGTCTCACTGATTACAATATATAAACGTATTTTCAAATATAATTTAGTAAAATGTAGGGATTTCTCCAAAGATTATATCACTGGTTTCTTTGGTGCAATTACATGTAAGAGAAGTGGATTTATATGTGGTGGAAATGTGACTGGAATTTTTATGCCTGATTTACTGTTGCTATTGAGACTGCAGCTATGAAAAAAACCCTCTAATATTTTCCCATTTTTCCTTTGTCCATTTTTTATTTTGAAACCTAATCATTTTTTCCCAACTTAGTGAGGCTTATAATGACTTCCTTTTTGACACTTTATACAGAAATAGTTGGATTGAGAAAAATTAAAGATGAGTCTCTAGGAGATCGATGTGAATGAAGATATACCTACAAATACGAAATTTCCATTTTATAAAGTTTAGTGTTATTTAATATTTTATCATGGATATAAGATATATAGTAGTATTGCTTATACTTTTACATGTTCAGGCAAATTGTAGTTGAATAATTATTATTTGTGGAATAAATCCTATATAAACTTTCTTAACTTCCATACTTCTTTATAATGCAGTATTTATAATTAGTAATTATTTCTTAAATGTATCTCTTAGATGATACTACTAATAATACTATTTCTGAGTTAATATTTTCAGCTCAGGATTGATTTAAAATAAGTTATATGTTTCATAATTTAATATTCTCAGCTACCAAAAAGATTGTAGATATCATGATGTTTCACATGTTATGAATAAGGAAAGTGAAGTGGAAAGGTTAAACAATACTAAACAATACAAAGATTAGTTCATTCATGATGGAGCCAGGTTTTTATCTTCCAAGACAATAGGAACATAGTACAGTATCCACAGTATCCTGTCCAATTTCTGGTACTTATAATCCTCAATTAATATTTGGCAAATGAACAAATGAATAAGTTTAAGAAAATACAATTTAAAAATTTGCTCAACATGTTTCTTTGCTTAGCCTGATTTAAATAATTATGTGAGATCTAAAAAGATAATTTGATAAGTTCTCTGATTAGTCTTACTTTTAACCAAGTCTTAGTAAATCTTGTGCATATGGACACAGTAAATGCACTAGACAATACCATCTCCCCTTTACATTCTCTTAAATGCATGCTGTCGCATAAGTGATTGACCTCAAAGATGAGGGTAAAATTAGATTCACTGGCTATCAATATTTTTAGGACTTACCTGTGAGGATCCAGTACCCAATTAATTGATAAACTCATTGGGTATGCTGAAATAAATTCAATTCACTTACACTGAAGAAAGAGTCAACTTCAGGTTTTGTATAACAGTCAAATAACTAAAATGGATAATAGATCATTTAAAAACATTTGTACCTGAGAGAAACCAAAGAAGAAAGAGAGAAAACCAGTTAGGCATTTATATATATTTTTACTAATAAAGTAGAAAGAAAGTAACGAAAATGATTTTTAAAGAGGGTTAGAAAAGGTTATATAGGAGTCTTGCAATATCCTTCAAGCATTTAAAAAATTAGCACACTAATTTTCAAATGTCTATGGAAAACTTACAAAACAAATTGAAATCAACTAATTCTATATCTTTCATTTTTCTTCCATCAAGACAAAACAATATCCTATTATGGGAATGTATACTTTGATCTCTTAGGTAAACATTTGATACTGAATGATATAAAAACTGTATATGAGTATCACACCTTTCTATGTCTACCAGGAAAGTCTCAAGTTTATTTCCACATAAAAGGTAATAAAGGAGTGGAATAGGCAATTTATTTTTATTTTGAATCCTGTGGTAAAACAACTTACGTTAGTTCTAAAAAACTTAAGGAGAAAGAAAAACCTAGTTGATCATATACAGCTTAATATTTACATACTTTTCTCATAACAAGAAGTGCTCCGTATTAGTGGCCAAAAGAAAAGTGAGAGAAGATGAAAATGTGGATGATGTGCCAGTACATTTCACTGTTTTAAATTAAAGATTCTAAAAATGCAAATCCTCCTTTAAAATGGGAAGCAGCTTTATAGGGTAACCCCATTTTAATTTAAAATATTAACTCCAGGGTCAATAGCATGTATCATGGTTGCTAAAATCTTATCTGAGTAAATGACCTATGTAAATAATCAGATGGGAAATAGGTCCTGAAGCCTTTGACAGACTTTCTTCTTTTACATATATCAGAACAGGCTGAAGATCATATTCATCCTGTCCTCAAAAGCTCTTCAACATGAGCACTTTGAAAGGGGTCTCTTAAATTCAGTCTTCCAACTTATTCAGATTCCATCACCTCAAATTTGTGAAGATGAAAGACCCATGTCACAGAAAAGATCCCTTTAGGTGAATTAAGTGCATTTTGACGGTCTGCACAAATGCAAAAGACATTAGGCTGTTAAGTGACCACATGTGTATACACATGTTTAGTGTTAAGTCCATAAAGCAAACATTAGCAATCAAGAACATCAAATTGATTTTGGAGCGTATGTCTTCCAAGACCCCACAAAATCTGGAAAACAGCTTGGGAAAGATTCAGATAAGTTCTTATACCGTATACCTTATTCTCAATTGCAAGAGATTGTGCTCATATGTTAAACTCACTAAGAGGCTACCTAAAATTTCATCCCTATCTTTGATACAATCAAGAAATGAAAATTACAAAATCTGTGTGTCATCACTGATCTCCATCATACTTCCCAGAAGATACAACTGGTAATCTCCATCAAACCCTACTAGCATTCCTGACACATTTAGAAACATTAGTAATCTGCTATTATGTGTTTTATTTAATGTACAGACTCTCATTCTCCTGGTTGTATAGTATGAGGCATTCACACACATGCATACAGCATGTTCCCACCAGGCGTAGTCCGTCATTTTTGGCAACTGAGGGACAACAGTGCTGCTTTGTTTTGTTGCTATGGTTTCAAACAAACCTTTCCAAACTCAACATTTATGCTTATAATGAGATCTGCACAATTGTGATTATCCAAATAATTTATAACAAAATATCGTTATAGTTGATGAAATAGAACAGTGGTTTTCAATTTTTCTTCCTTTTTAGTACTCAATGAAATATTTTATTCAAACAAGTCTTGCACAGATGAAACTGATAGAAAACAGCTCTGGAGGTTGAAGTGCATGGGATGGAGAGAGTGGGAACTTCACCTCTTTGATGGCTGTTTTGTTTTCACAACAGTTCCTGAGGCATCTTTTAATAACTTTAGGGCTGCGTGCTCTATTTCAATAACTACTGATTCCCAGGATAGAGGGGAAAAAACATTAATTTTTTCTTGTGTCAGACTAACTTTCAGACAGTAAACTAGGGCATTATTATACTGACATACACTTAATGAAGGTTACTTGTTGGCATTCAGGCACAGGAAATCTCTCCTCAAGAATTCGCTACCACTCTTTTGCTGCTTGATTTCCATGTAGAGGAGGCTATTGTTACCTAACTAAAGGGGTCCTTTTGCCTGGTGCATCAAAGCCAAATCAGACAGGAATTGGAGCTTGCAGCAGAGAAATTCAGGGTTTATTTTTAGGAAGTGGTCCACACCAGGAGCCACAGGTGAGCTAGTGCTCAAAGACCTAGCTTCCTAATGGCTTCCAGGATATGGATTATATGGGAAAAATCATTAATCACAGTGACTAAGGGAGTTGGGGTCATGATCAGGATCAGGGTTTCTACTGATTCAACAGTCCTAGGGTAGAGGGTAGTTGGCCAGTACAGCTGTTCCTGATGTCAGGTTTTGCTGTTTTTCTGGGCCTGGAGTAGAGACACACTGAGGTTTAGCTATTAGCCTTAATTTGACCAAAACTCTGTCACTGGAGTAAACATACCCAAGGCTTTGTTCCTGAGATTCTG
Source organism: Corynorhinus townsendii (assembly GCA_026230045.1). Taxonomy (NCBI): domain Eukaryota; kingdom Metazoa; phylum Chordata; class Mammalia; order Chiroptera; family Vespertilionidae; genus Corynorhinus; species Corynorhinus townsendii. The sequence goes on from JAPDVU010000006.1 coordinate 129,929,146, forward strand.
TTCTGTCAACCAGAACCTCATTGTCCTAAGGATTTAATAAATCAGGGAGTGGTCTTGTGAGGGCGAATAAGGCAGGTGATATTAAAGAAATGACATTTCTACTTGCTTACACTATTGCATATGTTAATAAACAGACACCAAACTGGCCTTTATAAGTCATGACTGGGAGGATATACTTAACCCTCTGTAGTGGAATGGGCTGAATTTTAGCCTGGAGACAACAGGCTCATGAACCAAAATCAGAAAGTGTTATCACCAAGGAAGTGACACAGTACAATGTTTACTAACAGAAAGTAGTGGCGCTAAAAAGGGCCACTGAGGCTAAAAAGGGCCACTGTGGGCATTGAGAATTTGAATTCTAGCTCTAGTCTTTGGATTATCATATGAACATGCCATCTATAAAAGCAAAGACATGCCTGATCCTGGAATTTTGAGAGAGCAATCCTATCTGCCACAGAGCCATCTTATCTGGTGTCTGAGTTACCTCCCTCTTTTCTAGTCACATGGACCAAAATTCACAAAATAAAGGCAATCCTTTTAACCATATTTTGCAAGTGAAAATGAGTTTATTAAATGCGTTTCTAATGAAACAATACACTTGCCATATGTATGACCTCAAGTGAGGCTGTTTTTCTCATAGGATTTAAAAAGCTGTTGTCTTTTTATTCTGCTCTGAGCTTCATCACAATCAAGGGCATTCTGAGCTATTACATATTTTCCTGGATGGTGCTGATCTAATTTAGGAATATACTTGAGTGATAAATACTGGAATCTCTTGCTGGAGAATCACATTGCAATTCAGTTCAGTTAGTCCAAAGACATGAAAGGTTTGTCCTGGGAAGTCTACCTCCTGTAAACCTGAACTGTGATAGTAAATGATTATTGAAGATGCTTTCATTGCTTTCAAGAATGCTGGATTAGAAACTTGTCAGTTGTCAGGCTAAAGTAAGCACAATTACAGCGATAAGCTGTTGGATGTTGGTTAGGATCAGATCTGGGGAAGAGATAAACAAAAAACTGAGAGGCCTGAGCATGAGGTACTCATCTAATTGATCCAGTGGTTCATAGTAAAGAAAATATACCAGGAATGCAAGGTGGGGACCGGGGTGAATAGTATAGCTCCTTAATATATTCTGAAGAACTGGAATTCTACCCTCCTTATTTATGGAGAAACATGTTAGTAGGATGGACCTAGTCAATCTTCCAGCTAAAGTCTGTCTCCTTACCCAGAAGTTCTGGGAGAGTAAAAGGCTAACTTTTATGAGGAAGCATAGAAAAGAAGATATTGTTTACAATTTTTTCTAATTTAAAAAGCCCATATTTGTTATTTAAAATGTTCAATTCACTTTGATTTCACTGTGCATATTTTTCTTCCCAACTATGGGATAGCTCCCTGGGGATAGGCTTCTCAACAAAGTCCCTATAAATCAGCATCACTGGATGCTCAGGACAGAGTGCACTTAGTGCTCTGAATGTGGTGTGTGGTCAGAAACATTTTGCAACTGCTAACATATGTAACCCAGATCTAAGGATCCAAAGAAGCTATTGTTAGGTTGACTATGATGACCTTGTTCTTTAACTGAGAAGAACAAAATGAGTAATTAATGTTTTTATTCATGTTTTCGAAATTCAGCTGTATGTTGTTTCTATTAGTCATCAAATGGGCGCTCATTTCCTTGTGTGTTATATGCCACTTGTTATATGTTCTTGGAATTGGGCTTCTTCATAACTAATAGTGACTGTGGCTTTCTTGAGAAAGGTTTTACTGAGGTCCCAGGAGTACAACAACCTGAGACCATTTTAAAATAAATTATCAGCTTACAATATCTAGGGTAGTATAAAATTTAGTTGTAAACACATATGAATACCATCTTGGGACAAATTCTCCAGAGAGATTTTCTTTCTCTCTTCCATCTGATTCTGTGGCAAAGCCTGAGACCAGCAATATCTCTGACAATCCTTTTGGTGAGTGTCAGGTTTATTTCTAGTTTAGCCCACACACTAAGGAGGTTAATGTGGGGAGTTTCCTCTTGCATTCCCAGCTTTAGGCAAGCTCTGAATGTTGCTTTCTTTCTGCTCCATTGCTCTGCAAAGACAGCTCACCAGGACCAGCAAATTTCCCAGAGGAAAAGCCACCTTCTATGCTCTTTCCGTCTCTCAATCACATTTGGTTTTTTGCCTTTTGTTATTCCTCGCCAGATTGTTAATTTATTTAAAAGACTGTACATTTTCTGCTGTATTTTAATTATTTTTAGCAGTGGTGTCTCTCCTAAGCCAAAATGAAGTACATGACTACCACCGTTGTTAATAATACTAAGCTCCTGAGATACTGCTGCCTTTGTGATATTTAGTCTTTCTGCATAAAAAAATGTCCATTGACATTTCATTATTAGCTCATATTTTAAGAATGGAGTACCTCTTGACAGATAAAGAGGTTGAATGCATCGGCTATCTTTACCATAAGAATATTGGCAGAAGGAAGTGAGCTAAAGAAAGAACATAGAAGAGGTTGCGAATATCACTGAGAACCACAAGTTCAAAGAAAGGTGCAAATTCCCCAAAGTGAAACTAATGTTAAACCCCAAATATCATCACCCCGCAGTCTGACCCCAATAGTCTATTTCTCTTATTCTGATTCTATTTCTCATCTAATTTCATCAATTGCACATCTTTTTTTCCTTCTACCAGTTGCTCACTTTCTTGTCTATCTAGGCTATGCCACATACTCATTTACTTTTTTCTTACAATACCTTCAAATTCTTTCCTCCTTACAACACACCCCCAGGACCAGTTCTTCTATACTTATTGCTGAAGCACCAACCCAGAATCCAGTTCTCATGTGGAGAGAATCTCATAACCTCTGGATTTGTTGGATCTTCAAAATGCCATAAAATACTGTTTTTGCCTTTCTCAAATCCTTCTCTCCTTTCACACATTTATTTCAATCTTTATTGATTTCCTTAAGTCCTTTATCCTATAATATACCTTCATTTCTATAAACCATCCCCATTGAACTATACTTGGAAAATAAATACTTGGATGTGACTCAAATTTCTACCCCAATTAATTTGCATTTGCTTCTACCCTTAATGTTTTATTGCAGTGGTTCTTTTCCCACACTATAGGTGTAAACCCTTTCTTCCCCAGTATCTCTGTTTTACCTTTCCCTCCTCCTTATATTTAATTGTACCTTCTCATCTGGTATTCCATGTCAATTATGGATGCCCTAGTTATTATGATGTCCTAACCTTTTTGTTCTACAGAGTAAGTGTTGGAATTCTAAACTCTAACTTTATTATAATGTTGCTAGAGGACCAGCATATTTGTGCACCAGTGGGGTCCCTCAGCCTGGCCTGCAGGGATTGGGCCGAAACTGGCTCTCCGACATCCCCCCAAGGGTCCCGGATTGCGAGAGGGCAGTTCTCAGGTGACATATCCCAGAATTGGGCTCCCTCCTCTCTGGTTCTGGATGTGTCACCCGAGAACTGCAGCTGCCAAGTCACCCCAGCTTGGCAGCTCCTTCACTGAGCATCTGCCCCCTGGTGGTCAGTGCTCATCATAGCTGCTGGCAGGTTGGCCAGTCACTTAAGCTTATATATATATAGATAATAAACATTATAAAGCATTTTATTGGATGACAGGATTATGTAGAAACACTTGCAACATATTGATACACACAGACCATGTTGCTAAACAATGTAATTAAATTATGCACAACTCACTTTGCAATTCCCCTATGTTACAACATCCTCAAGAAAGATAAATATCATGGCACCTTTCGTCCCAATTTTCCCACCTGCATCTTATTTCAGAAAAGTATAAAAGCCTTGAAACCTTCCTCTTAGGTTTTTCAGTAAGATTTCTGCCCATTTTATTCTCCGTTTATAAGTTTCATGTAGTTGTATGATATAATTTTACCCAGTGAAGTGATTGGATGCTGGGACTAAAGCTTTTCTGTCTAACTAGTTTAGTAAAATGGGATGTACCCGTGTACTCATGGATGATGGGAAGTGAGTCATGTTTTTACTTTTATAGCACCATCTGTGTTTTCTTTGGAGGAGATTCTCTTCAAACATTGGGTCAATAATTGTGGTTAGTTTAAGAAAGGAGCTTGATAATTTAGTGGGAGCATAAAAGCATGTATAAAGTTGCTGAGAAGAAACAAAAGTCCTCAAGCATTGGATCAAATTCTATTCATGAGGTGGTCAATGAAATGGTTATTTCAATCTTTTTAAAAAATGTTTTTATTTTTTCCCACGTTTTATTATTTATTTGTTTTTTTTCCTTTTTATTGAATTTATTGGGTGACATTGATTAATAAAATTACATATGTTTCAGGTGTACAATTATATTAATACATCATTTGCATATTGTATTCTGTGTTCACCACCCCAAGACAAGTCTTTCATCACCATTTATCCCCCCTTTACACTCTTCTGCCTCCCCCAAGCCCTCTTCCCCTCTGGGAATCATCATGATGTTGAGGCTTTTTTTTTACCCAGCCCTGCAACACCCCCTTCTCTCTGACAGCAGTCGGTTTTTTCTCTGTATCTATGAGCCTGTTTCTATTTTGTTTGTTAGTTTATTTTGTTCATTAGGTTCCACATGTAAGTAAAATCATATGGTACTTGTCTTTCTGTGACTGGCTTATTTCATTTAGCATAATGCTTTGCAGGTCCATCCATGCTGTCTGAAAGGATAAGGTTTTATTACACTGGTTAATAAAATTATATAAATTTCAAGTGTACAATTCTATAATTCATCATCTATATATTGTATTGTGTGTTCATCTTTCAAAGCCTAGTCTCCTTCCATCATCATTTATCCTTGCTTTACCTTCTTTTATCTCCCCCTCCCCATTTTTCTCCGCTAATCACCATACTGATGTCTGTATCTATGAGGCTTTTTTGTTCATTTGTTTTTTTATTAATCCCTTCACCTAGCCCCCCAAAACCTCTCCTGTCTGACAGCTGTCAATTTGTTCTCTGTATCTATGAGTCTGTTTCTGTTTTGTGGGCAGGGAGAATGCAGTACCTCTTCCTTTAATGGCATGACCCCTTGACTATCATTATTTCTCTTCTTTACCCCATTGCATTCTTGGGCCCATTGGCAGCTGATGGGCTGATTAAAAAATAAAAAGACTTGGATATCTCCTTTTGTTTTTTAGAAAGGACTTGTCTTGCCTTTGGGCTCTCAACACTTTGTCCATCTCTTCTGTATTTCAACTCATTAGATTGTAATTTTCCATGTTTCTGTCTTTCTCACAAGGTTCCCACTCAGGATTCCCAAGTTCTCCAGCCTGCTGAACTTCACAGTGACTTCAGTGGGCTAGAGCTTGGGAATCCTCTGATTTAAAATCTGCATTTAACATGGTTGTTTTTGTGCCTGTTGAAGTTAGAGATTTGTTGAAACAAAGAAGACACAGGTTGATTCTTTCTCTCCTTTGACAAGTAGTGTCTTTGCCTGTTTTAGGCATATTTCTTTTCTCTCTCCTCCTAATTCCTTAGGAATTTACTCTGAGATTGTTCCTTCTCTTCTTATTGTATTCAGTTTTTCTCTCAACTACAGTTCCCTGCACTGACTTTTTAAGTCTCAAATTTCTCCTTTAAACACTCTTATTTATCCAAATAAAAAATAAACACACCAGTTACTGCCCTAGTTCCTCTTGTCTTCAAAGCCAAACTTCTCAAACGAGATGTTCATAATTAGAGTCCATTTCTTTTTCTAACACTTTCATTTCAGCCCACTACACAATGGTCTCTGGGCCATCACCCCACAAATACTGTTCTCAGTGAAGTCAAGTCTCTTCCTCTCCTTACTTTCTCAGCAACCTTCGGCACTGTGGAAAGCACTAAGGATTGAATGAAGGACCATATAAATGATTGACATCTCAGGACCTTTCCACTTTCTTCTTTCAAGTATAACCTTCCTGTTCATTTCACCTTATACCTTTGATTTCTGAGGAAAATAAGCAGATATTAAGGCACAGGCAAAAATGGTGTCAGTTTTATGACTGTTCTATAACTACCACTTAGAATAATACTAGGCACTCAGATTTTATTCAAATTATGAATATGTGCTTTTGATGACATGTTTCCCCCAAAATCTTCCACTAAAAGTTTGTTTTATTTTTTACTTGAGTTCATTTAGTAATTACCCATTACAGAAATGAAACATCCAGCCTTGTTCTTTCTCCCATCCCCCTGCCCTGGGGAGAGATTTGTGATTATATCAAAGGATGTTCTTATATGGTGAATAAACAGGATGGAGATAATGAGCTTTTCTACCCTTTTATCCTTGGGATTTTATCGTTTATTTAACTCTGAAGTCTCTTTAGGCTTATGAGCAAGAAATTGGGTCTTTACTACTTGCATTATTTAAATATCTGTTAGAAGTGGGCTAGGTGAATTAATGGAAAGGAAGAGAGAATTTCCTAAGCCTTTCCTTTAGTATAAAATTCAGAAGTTTGGAAGCTTAACCCAATTTTATTCTCAAAGACTGCTAGGAATCTTCTAGACAAATTTACATCTTTCAGACAACTATGCCTGTACAATTCCCTTCCTGCCAGTGGGCACTGAGAGAGCTATTCAATTTCTGGTAGTTCTGCTGGTAATTCCAGAAAGACAACTGGGGAAAGGTAATATATGCTCATTACAATTATATCTTTATATTCAGGGTGCAATCAATACCCTACAGGGGGAAAAAAATATACTATGATTATAGTCATTTGGCAAATGTTTATACTAGTTTATTATCATGTTAGTATACTCCCATTTTAGCAAAGTCACAATTTACATTTTTATATGATATTTATGTTAAAGGATCACTATATTTTTGTCTTATAAATCTAATGTTTTGAGAAATAAGTTTGAGGAAGCACTGCTAAAAAGGAGACTCATGCAACCATTAAAAGTAGCTATACGGTGCCCTGGCCCATATTGCACAGTTTAGAGCATTGGGCCCATGAACCAAAGGGTAGGGGGTTTGATTCCTGGTCAAGGTCATGTACCTGGGTTACAAATTCAATCCCTGGCTCTGGTGGGGGACATTCGGGAGGCAAGCAACCAATAGATGTGTCTCTCTCTTTCACCCCCTCTTCTTCCCATCTACTCTCCCTAAAAGTCAATGAAAAAAGTATCCTCTGGTGAGGATTAATAACAACAAAAAGCTAAAAGGTTAAGGCTTCAGTTGCCTTAATAATAATAGTTACCAGCGAGACCTCCTATTATCTCAGGCCATATATATATGTGTATATGTAATTGCTAGTATTATGTATACATCTTTTATAGATAAGTTCAGATGGATTAAGTAGTATCCTGCCTAAGATTGCTTACTTAGTGGTACTGAGCTGCAAACCAGGACAATCTAAAGTTTGCCTTCCTTCCACTTTATCTTTATTTCTTCCCTTACAATTGTCAAATTACCCATCAGAGTAGAAACACCATCTGCCTTATGGGAAACTCTACACTGTTTTCATCCAGTATGAAGCTTTGGATAGGAACTTCTGCTTAAATTGATGTAATCTCTGCATTTCTAATGAAATAGCAATGACATGATGGCTTGATGGAGTGTCCTGACAGATGTACCTTCCAAGGGTGTAAGATAAACCCTGTAATTTTCTCAAGATTCAAAGTTATTTTCCACTGCCCTTGGTTGAGATCCATCCCTGTAAAAAGAGAAATGTTCCGTATAAGGCAGTAGCCAGCATCATGGTAGACCTCTCCAGCTTCTATTGTTTCCTTCCCCTCTGCAATCTCTACCAATGGAAAAACAATCCCATGCTTACTCCTATAGCCTTTCTGATGTGATCTGACTCAGGAGTTGCTTAACATAAATAAACCACCTCCTTTTCAAAAAACTGTGAAAGTTACCTCCTTGTAGTTTTAGCTTTCTGATGAAGGATTGGTATCATGTTCATTTGCACACCATTAATGGAAATTAAATTTTACTAGTAGTCTTTTTTTGTGTGTGTAAAAATTAATAATGTAAAAAAAGCTTTTCAGAAGTGCTCTGAAATTTCTATGTATTTTTTAAAAATAGATTTTTATTGATTTCAGAGAGGAAAGGAAAGGGAAAGAGAAATAGAGACATCAATGATGAGAGAGAATCATTGATTGACTGCATCCTGCATTCCCCCTACTGGGTATCAAGCTTACAACTCCAGCATGAGCCCTTGACTAGAAATGCACCTTCAGGCCGGCACTCTATCCACCTAGCCAAATCAGTTAGTGCTGGATGTATTTTTAAATATCACTCCTAGATCACAATTGGAGAGCCCTTCACTTCCTGGTTCCATCACTTAGAAGGTTGGACTTGGAGGAATTACTTATTCTTCCAGGATTTCGTTTCTTTATTTGTAAAAAAAAAAAAAAAAAAAAAGCCATAATAGTTTTTATGGTTTAGAATTGTTTTAAGTATAAATGAAATAATGTTTATAATTTCGATAACACAAAGCCTAGCATAAAGAATGCATATAATAAATATTAGGAATTTTGTATATTATCTTTTCTCCCCAACATAAGGACTAGAAATATATAAATAACTTATTTCAGCATTAAAAATGCTAATTTTAACTTACCACATTTTTGTCTTATGCTACACAATAGAGAATAATCTTATATTTTGTTATTGTTGTTGTTTTAATCTCTTCTGGGAGGGAAGACCCTACCATCACTCTTCCCATAGTATTTGAAGGAGCTTTCTCCTACCCAAAGAGTAGGAAAAACTTTCCTCTAATTAAAAATAGCCTCTGCACCACGGACTCCATGAAGCAGCCTTGAAGTTTCCAGCAGGAAATGCAGACTTCCTCACACGTCTTTTTAGGTCATACATCTGTCCTGCTTTATGATACATTATAAAAATCCCCATGCTTACAGATTATGGGGATTACACTTGAATAGGCATCCTGAAACCAGTGACCTGACCCTTCATAATGCCAGCTAATATACTTGAATAGGCATCCTGAAACCAGTGACCTGACCCTTCATAATGCCAGCTAATGAATAGGATACATATATTGAAAGTTGAAATCCTATTTTGAACCTGAGCATCTTGTCAGTAGTATTTATGGTGTTTCTCCTTTGAGCTAGGGATATGAATGCTGATGTTATTAGAGATATTAACTTTTGGCATAGACTGTAAGCTGCTAGCACCTTGGGGTTCTCTTTGGAAAGTTGATTTGCTGCAAAAATCATAAAATTTGGCTGCATAAACATGTTAACAGACATTTAAGATGGAGCAAGAACTTTAGTTTTAAAATGAGAAAGTCAGCTTTCCTTTGTCTATTTTATTCCTCTATTGTCCTTGACTATCCCCAGTACTTATAAATAACAAAAATCATATTAAGAATAGCACTATGCAGGGACTGGAAAGCTCTGCCAAATGTGCTAAATCCCACCTTCCCTCAAACAAATCCTGAAATCCAGTGTCTGTATACCAGATGGTCCTGCCTTCCTAACAGCACTTGTTTCTCAGTGACATAGCTGAGTAATAAATTCCACATTTAATTTAAATATATGTTTAATAGCTATATAGATTTTATCTACAGGGGTGAGCAAAAATAGGTTTATAGTTGTAAATACATGAAACACAGAGTTTATTCTTGTGTTATTTATTAATTATTGTATTATTTTTCATTTGAATAACTATAAACCTACTTTTGCCCACCCTTGTAGATAAAATCAACAGTACACATGCGTAGCTGTTTTATGTCATGTAGCCCAGTAGATAGCATACCTTTAGCTAGCTTTTGGCTGCTTTTGCTGAATTCTCCCAACTGGTACAATCAAGGAGAATTACCATACCATTTGCTTGTGTTTATGCCACATGAGAAAGCCTTGGATTTAAGCTGTGCAGTTCATTCTGATTGCTACCAAGTAATTTTTTGCAGATTTGTAAATCAAAACTGTGGCTGATTTTCAGCAGCATGATTACCATGTTTTAGAAATTTGGCTAATTAAAACTTTCTGAGTGGACAATTAAATGGCAAGACCTTATATTGGAAAATTAAAACAGTGGCTAGACAAGAATACACAATTTTATCATAGTGCACGTATATATTGAAATCTGAATTTTTTATGTGAGAGAGGGGATGAAGTTATTAATATATTCAAATAATTTCCATTTTATTTTTCAATCTTCTCAAAGTCTCATCTGTCCTTGCATTCTATAAACAAATCTGCGATTTTTTTTCCAATCATGCTGATACATTTTATGAGGTCGATTCTCTAAATTTAACTAAAATAAACATGAAAACAGTGGTCAGAAAAATTTCAATAGGATCATTACAGCTCTAAGTTCTTATTAAGAGTCAAAAGGAAAAGTTTTTGAAATGTGTTCCCTACCAAAAAGAGAAAGAAAAGTATTTTAAAAGAAGGGAAGGGAAGGGTCAGAAACCTAGGGAGAAATTTTTGGTTCTCTTAAGTTTTGTGTTTGGCTGATATCATTGAGACAACTGAAAACATTTGCTTGGTGGTTACCTAATGATAAGACTAGTATTATTGCTTGCATATTTGTTTGAGAATGCTGGTTTGCATTTGGCTTAGCTTCTCATTTACAAGGCTGTCCAAATATCACAGAGAAGAATCGTGAAATAAATAAAGCCACAGAGCAGTATTTGTAGAGTGTGTCACTTTGTGTTTGTTCACTGATCTCCTAGTTGTTTTTGGAAATGCAGAGTGGGACAGTCCCAGGTGGTGAGGAGCCTCTGGAAGAATGTCCCATACAACATGTCTTAACTTACCTATTTGAGGAGGCCTGTCTGTGTATGCTGTCTCCCGGGGATGTTAATATTTAATGTCAGCCATGTAAACATTAGAGTGAAAGCATTTTGGGGTGGACTTTGAAGTAAAAAAAACAAGGAGGGTATATTAAGCATGTCTGTTTATTCTGGGCCTTATGACCCTGGAGAGACTGCCCCTCCCAGGGCTAGTCAATTCCTGGAGGTAGTGAAGGTTCTGACTCTGTGTGCACCATTTATATGCAAACTAACCAATTCAGAGCCCACAACTCCTCCACCCCTTTCATAGGACTCTTTAATTATAGTTCAATATTCCCTGCCCTAATCACATCAGGGTCAGAGGTACCAGGCAAATAAGAACTACTTTTATGCCCCAATTTGCTGAGATCATTCAAACCAATCAACCCAAACCCTGCTCACCTTGCCTCATTGGTTTCTTCCCTTAAAAACCACCAGTTTCCTCTAGCTCTCTCTGTCTCCCCAGAGGAGGGGACCCTCCAGCTTCTCCAGGGAAGCAGACAACTATCATTCAAATGATATTTTTACGTTTGTCTTTTAAATCTTGAACTCTCATCTCGCCTTGTATTTTGTGAGCAAATCTGGCAGCGCTGTTTATAGCATGGTATTTCCCTGTCCCCATTCCCTATCCCACTCCTCACCCCCTTAGGACCTGTAATAACCTATTTTTTCAGAATTTCTTCTCTGGGAAATCTAGTGTTTGCTCTCAAAGCCTTCAACTGATTGAAGCTCTTCCATATTATAAAGGGTAATCTCTTCTGTTTAAGGTCAATTGATAGTAAATATTAGCCATGTCTACAAAACACCTTCACAGCAACACCTACATTAGTGGTTGATGAAATAACTGGGTACTATAGCCTAGTCAAGTTGACACATCAGACAAACCATCTCAATACCCAAAGTATTTCTTCTTGCCTTGCATTTTCATCCACATTGCATATTTTCAGAATATCCAGGAAAATTAAAACTATATCAGAAGCAGACTTGAAAGAACCAAAAGAATTCTCAATATTTTAGGAAAAGCCCAGAAGTTTAAAATCTTATTTTCCCCGTGAATAAGCTTTTTACTTTGGTGTAGACCCATTTGTTTATTTTCTCCTTAGTTTTCCTTCCCTTCTTTTCAGCTGTGAGAAATGTCTGAGATTTTGCTGCCAATGGTTTCTTCTAGGATTTGTATGGTTTCATGACTCACCTTTAAGTCTTTTATCTGTTCTGAGTTTATTCTTGTGTATGGTATAAGTTAGTGGTCTAAATTCTTTTCTTTTCTTTTCTTTTCTTTTCTTTTCTTTTCTTTTCTTTTCTTTTCTTTTCTTTTCTTTTCTTTTCTTTTCTTTTCTTTCTTTCTTTTTTTGCATGTACCTGTCCAGTTTTCCTAACATCATTTATTGAAGAGACTGACTTTACTCTTTGTTAGATCTGAAAACAGCCCAAGTGCTCATCAGTAGATGAGTGGATAAAAAAGCTGTGGTACCTTTACAGCATGGAATACTATTCAATTGTAAAAATGAAGGATCTCTTACCCTTTAAGACAGCATGGAGGGGCCTGGAGAGTATTATGCTAAGCAAAATAAGCCAGCCAGAGAAAAATGAGTATCACATGATCTCATTCATATGTGGAATCTAATGAACAAAATAAACTGATGAAAAAAATAGATCCAGAGACATAGAAGCATGGAACAGACTGATGAATTTCAGAGGGAAGGTGGGGGTGGGGGAAGTAGAGAGAGATTAAGGGGGGGATTTATATGTATAGCCCATGGACACAGACAAAAGTGTGGTGAAAACCTGGGAGGGGTGGATGCATGGTGGAGGGAGTCAATGGGGATCAAAGGGGGGGAACATTTGTAATACTTTCAAAAATAAAGATTAAAAAAAATCTTATTATTCCTTCTGTAGCATAGGTTGATTAGACACATAATCTCAAAATTGTGCTTAAGGCACTGAACATTTTCTTGACCATTATTGTGTGGGCACTATGCAAAGACTTTTCTTTCATGTCAGAATGACAAAGGAGGGAGTCTTATACTGTCTTTTCTTTCCTATGGTTCTTCCCATATCAGATCCAGTTGCATTTTTCTTGATTTAAATACAATCCTGCCTGTATTCAAAGAAGCATATTGGGATGGTCATTCATTCATTAGCAGAGTGGCAGTGAGAGGCCTTCAGGTATGAATTTCCTCTAGTTTGTCCTCTCAGAGTTTCTCCTGCCAATTTCTCTTGAATGTGCTGGGAATGGGTGGGTGGTCATTAAACAGTAGGTGGAAGGTGAGTGGGTGAAGAAAGCCATCCATTTTGATCTCCATAACTGGCCATTACCTCACCCCCTGCTGGGCCAGCACCTCCAGGAAGGATAAGATGGGCAGTTATAAAAAAGGAATGGCCAGAGAAAAGCTGTAAAATGTTTATATAACACCTATAAAATGACCCCTGAGGCTCAGTGAAAAGGCTGCTTTACAGTTAAAGCTTAGATTCCAGACTACTGGTTGACCCCCTGCTCTGCAAGAGGCCACCTTTGCACTCACTAAACCAATTCAACCCCACCACTTGCTTCCACCTTTTTTTTTTTTTTTTTGTCCTCTTGTTTAGGGAGACTATAAATTGGAGGGGGCGGGGAGGAGGGCGGTGAGGAAGGAATGTACTCCACATTGACCTTGAATTCTTTGACTGACTTAAATTGTTGGGCCAGGTCTGCTAATAGACACACTGGCATTCATGTGGCTAGTCCAGATAGGATTCCAGGATCTATGGACTGAATTGTGTGCTATGGGTTATTATGAGGCTATTATGGGTGGGATTGTTTCTGAATCTTGACATCTTGGTGTTGGTGGTTTATGTCCTTAACAATCAGATAGCCCCACCCCACCAACTTAAAAAACATTATAAAAGGTTGTCCTTTGAGAAGGATGAACTCAATTAAGAAATTACTGAAAACATGAGTGAAAACTTTGGGACTTTTCAAGTTCTAGGCTAGGTAAATGTATAAAATCTTTCTATGACTCAATGCATTTCATTGAGATTTTAGTGTCTAACAAAAGAATACTTTTAAATGATATTTCAACTGTTGTATGATGAGGTCAGATGAGTCATTCCTTCCTCACAGTAGATTTACTTCTTCAGTAAGTAGAAAATGTATGTCTATTTGGTTCCTTAATATTGAATAATAATGGAAATGTTCTCGCTTTGGTGACTTGGAATTATCATTTTTATTCTTCCAATAAGCATGTAATAAACTTATATAGATTTTGCCTTTTTAATTATATTCCATTTTGACTCTCTTTTAACATTGTGCTTTGGTGACTAAATTGATAAGACTATAAGACATAAAAATACCCACCTCACCAGGTATACTAGCTCTTAATGTCCCAACAAAGCCTTCATGTAATTTGTGTTTTTTTCTAAAAGATGGAGTAAATTATAGGTAGCAATGGGCTTTCTTTAAAATTAATTACTCAACACAAAGTCCAGATCGTGTCCTCTCAGGTTATATTATTTTGCTTCCTGAAATATTATCTCATTAACTTTTAATACATAATCAGTTGTTTTGTCAGTATTCAATATTTAGTACTGGTTCTACATGATTACTTGTCATCCTTTAAATCTCCTTTGGGAGATTTTTCCATCAAAATTTAGAATTCTTTATTAACATCATTGTAATCACAATAATAAGCGTATGAAAGTTGATAATAGGTTATCATTTCCTGCAGCTCCTTCTAAAGAACACTGTACTATTTAATGGAGTCTCACATCAAGAGTAGATAGTTAAAAACAATTTTATGTTATGAAATGCAATTTCTATAAAATTCTCTTATTAAAATCATCAGGTAATCTCCTCTCCAACAAGGTTTATACAGTTTATTTAAATATAATAACTGGCCATTACCTCACCCAACCTTTTTTATCATAAAAAAGCATATATGTGCATTATAGAAAATGCAAACACATAAAAATTATATAGAAAGGAAGTTTGATGACCAATACTTTAGATATCACTTTATTGTATATATTTTAGTCAATATTATTTTTCTAGACATGCTGCTTTATAAATCTTTTTTCAACTTTATATTTGTGGCTATTTCCATAAACAAATATAGGTATCCATTATAATTATAATGCCTGCATTATGTTCTTGACTATGGATCTATTACAATTTATTGAACTAATTAACAATTAGTATTTATAATTTTTCATTATTATAAATAGCACCATGAAGAACAACTATGCACATGCCTTCTTTTCAAATATATGCCATTATCTACCATGGCAAACATTTCTAGCATTGGAAATGCTGAGTCAAAATGTGTTCACATTTTAAACTTAGCAAAATTATGTCACAAAAGGGGATTTCAAACAGGCTGCATCTGTCTGTACTACTATCAGTGATTCAAAGACAATTCCTGTTACCTCCCAACCTGGCTAGCACTGAAATGGGCAAACATTTCATAGTTTTTAATTTTATAGGCAAAATAAACATATGGCTATTTCCTTGCACTTTTTTTTAGTTTTAAAGAAGTTATTTTATATACAGTTTATTTTTTTGTGTGAAATATCTATATTCTTTGCCAATTTTCTAATCAAAATATTTGCCATTTTTTTCTACATAGATTTTTTTTTAATTTTACCAATTCATTACTTTAGGCTTTCTTAGATTTTTTAAAATATTTAAAGTAACATCTTACATGATAAAATTTATTAATCTTTATCTCCATATTTTCTGGGATTCATCTGTAATCTATGGCTTCTTAGAGTTATTTTTCTAGTAGAAACAAGCTATTTCTAGATGCTTTACATGTTAGAAAGACATGAACTGGCTCAGACATTGAAGTGTTGATTTCTCTGATTTCATAGTTTAGGAAAGATATATGAGTAATGTACTTCCTTTTTATTTCCTACATGATAATATATTTCTGTACTCTTTAGTGAAAAAAAAAGTCGGTTATCAAATCTTTGTTTTATATCATTTCTTCCCATCAAAACTCTATACATATTGGCTCATTTTCCCTGGCATCTCATATTGTAAAGAGAGTTGTGAATATTCTTGTCTTCTGTTCTTTGTAGATGATGCAATTAATCCTCCAACATACAGCATTCTTTCTTTAAACCTATTAATGAATGAATAATGGTGAATAAAAGGCAATAACTCTCTTAAGTTATTAGTTTTTCCTGACCCAATATAACATATATTAGTCTGAAAATACATATATCCCTTCAACTTAGGAAATAATTATATTTATTGAATCTCTGAATATATATTTTTTCAGATATGCCAATCAATATTCTGGCTCTTTATTGCCTATCTTTTGTACCTATTATATTAGTCAAGGTTCTCAAGTAAAACAGAATCAATAGGATGTTTATCTCCATCTTTCTGTTTACCTATATATCATCTATCTATCTATCTATCTATCTATCTATCTATCTATCTATCTATCTATCTATCATCTATCTATCATCTATCTATCTATCTATCTATCTATCTATCTATCTATCTATCTATCTATCATCTATCTATCTATCATCTGTCATCTATCTATCATCTACCTACCTACCTACCTACTTTCCTACCTATCTACCTATCAGGGATGGAGATTTATTGAAAGGAATTGGCTTACAGATATGTGGGGGTCAGCAAGTCACAAATCCATAGGGCAGACTGGCTTGTTGAAAAGTGTCTGTCTTAAGGCAGAACTTTTCTCCAGGGAATCTTCAGTTTGTTCTGAAGGCCTTCAACTGATTGGATGAGGCCCACCACATTATGAAGGATGATAATCTCCTTTACTTAAAGCCAAATGATTTTAGATGATAAGCTCATCAACAAAAGTCCTTCACAGAAACACCTAGAAGAATGTTTAAACAAATAAATGGGTATTATAGCCTAACCAAGTTGACAGGTGAAACTAATCACACACCTATTATTCCTGGACTTTTCACCTTTCTTTTTTTTCTATTCCTATACAATTTGTGTTATTTCTTAAATCTGAATTCTATTACTGATCACATATCCTTATTATACATTGATTATATGATCACATTTTTTTCTTTTTTGTTAATTTACTTTTCTCTGATTGCTTCATTTAATCTGATTTTAGTCTCATTAACTTATTTGACCCCCAAAATACATAGTCAATTAAATTTTAAGTTATTCTCTGAAATAAATATTATTTTTTTACCAATTTTAAAATATATCATTTACTAATTATGTTTCTTTCTAATTTTCTTGCTGGATGATTTTTTTCTTGGCTCTGGTTAGTTTCTCCTCTTATTATTTATATTCAAATTGGGACAATTCTGTTTAAACCTGTTACCAACCCAAAATAACAGGTCTGGAATCTCCTTAATTCTTAATACAGTAATATAAGATTTGATTAAATATTATTCTTTAACTTGAATTTGAAATAAGTATGTCCTCTAATTTTTCAGTCCATCTGCTTCCTGAGGGATTTGTGAATTAAAAAAAAAAAAATGTGTGTTTGTGTGAATTTAAGTACCAGTGGAATCAGTTATAGATATAAGAATATTAGCTTTTTGTTGAGAAAATTTATATTCTTTTCACTATTTATTTTAAAAATAGGAACACATATTACCTTTTTAGTAAAATAAAATACTAAAAGGAATCCTATCTAATAAAAGAGTAACATGCAAATTAACCATAACTCCACTACACCCACCAGCCATGCCCACCAGCCACGCCCACCAGTCAATCAGGAACGAGTATGCAAATTAACCCAACTAAGATGGCTGTGGCCATGGAGAGAGCAGGAGGGAGGCTTGGGTTTCCCAGGCAATGGAGGAAGCCAAGCTTTCTGCACACCCTGGCTGGCTCAAGCCTCCACTTAAGGCTACAAAGTTTCAAATATAGAAGATACATAAATCCCAACAGAAATGGCTGCCACCACGGAGCGAGCAGAAGGCTTTGCTCCACTCCAGGCTACAAAGTTTCAATTGTAGAAGATAAATAAATCCCAGATACCAGGGCCTCTGCTTGGGTTGCCAGGAGGTGTGGCTGGCCTGCAAACCACCACAGGCCCCTCTCCCAGGCCACCCCATGCCCCAAGGGAACCCCCACCCTGATCCAGGACACCCTTCAGGGCAAACCAGCTGGCCCCCACCCATGCACCAGGCCTCTATCCTATCTAGCAAAAGAGTAATATGCAGATTGACCATCACTCCAACACACAAGATGGCTGCCCCCCTGTGGTCAAAGATCCTGCTCCCATGTGGACACAAGATGGCCAGCAGGGGAGGACAGTTGGGAGGGACCAGGCCTGCAAGGGAGGGCAGTTGTGGGCAATCAGGCCAGCAGGGGAGGGCAGTTAGGGGTGACCAGGCTGGCAGAGGAGGGAAGTTGGGGGCAAACAGACTGGCAGGGGAGCAGTTAGACATCAATCAGGCTGCCAGGGGAGTGGTTAGGGGGTGATCAGGCTGGCAGGCAGAAGCAGTTAGGGGCAATCAGGAAGGCAGGCAGGCAAGCAGTTGGGAGCCAGCAGTCCTGGATTGTGAGAGGGATGTCCGACTGCCCATTTAAACGGGCAGTCGAACATCCCTCAAGGGGTCCCAGATTGGAGAGGGTGCAGGCTGGGCTGAGGGACACCCCCAGCCTGCACCCAAATTTCATGGACCTGGCCTCTAGTGAGAATATAAAGTTGATGGTATTCAATGAATTATGGCCTGTCATATATTATAAATATTATCTACAATAGAGAAATATATGAAAATATTCTTTAACTATATTATTTAAAAATTAACTCATGCCATTACAAAATGTTTTGCATAGGTTAATTTGAATTCATTAAGTAATAATGCATCTAGGTATTTTTTAGGCCTCTGAAACCATATGGAAAAGTAATATTTTTTTCGATATATTTGTCTTCATCAGATATAGCTTCCTAGATCTTGTTGGATGATTTCTAGCCACAGTACTTAAAGTAAACATCCATAATTTTTATTGACAGCAGCTATCTTCAAAATGTCAAATCTATAATATGTGTGCAAAATAGTCTAACAGGTGCAATAATGACAGCTTAAGTTCAGAATGAAACACACCCCAAAATTAATGAGACCTTATGCTTTAAGAATATTTATGAAATTCTTGTTATTTTTCCAGTTCAAATGAAGGTCAGGAAAAAATATTTGTGTAGGGGGTGTGGGAGATTGGAAAAAAATGACTTGTTCTTTCTATAAGTGTTATAAAAAGATAAATAAAAAAATAGTCACACAAATTACCTACCACATAGTGTCTAAGAGGAAAGATGTGTTTCACTTTTTACAGTAAATGTTTCACAGCACAGGCAAATTAGAGGGTGAGGACAAAAGAATGCTGCAAGAAGTTTCATTCAGTTAGTCTTCACTTTGGTGCACCACACCTAGCCTCAGTGGTGACTGCTCCCAGCTGTACGGGTACAAAGGGGTAAGGTTGCCTGCTCACTCAGAGTAGACTAATTTTACTGGAGCAGATGTACATTCACAGAGTGATTTGTCAAGATTCGTTCAATGCAAGTAACAGAAAACCCATATGCCTTAGGATGTCCAGTCTGGGACAATCAATTCTTCATCTGGGGCCTTGGCTAAATAAGCAAATGACAGCAACTACAAATTCGCATTGGTATGAAACTTTCTTTTATTCACTGGTGTGTTTATTAGAGTAAAATCTGCACACCGCAAATAGAGTAAAACGGGCAGGCACAACTTACTGGTGATATAGTGGTTTGCATTTAAGTAACATTGAAAATGTGAATGAATGACAGGCTTTAGATATATATTGATAATAGTTTGGTGAGTCACATTTTGCCTGGAGATTCCAAAATCTTTTCAGCCTGACACCATTGAATATGGAACCTAAATTCTTTGTTACTATCAGTTTTTCATACCCTCAGATGTACTTTCCACCTGAAAAGGGCCAGGGAGGTGATAGCCCTTTCTCATGTAGCAAATGACACATCCTGATTTTGGCCATTACTGATGTACCTCCTGGGGCCTGCAGACCAAATAGCTGTTTCTCCCCTGACAGTAAAGGGAGCGGGTTGATTCAGAGATATTTGGGATTCACAGGCTGTTGCATTCACACTTTTTCTCCATTGTTATTAAGATTCAAGTAGAGTATGAACTCCTTCCTTTGGCTAGAGTTCAACTATTTTCTTCTCCACTCAGTTCTGGAAAATCATGAATCAGTCTTAAAGCTGGCTTATATATGTATCACAGACTCTGTGATGATCAAAGACCAACCTATGTTTTAAGATAACAAATTGTTCTATTCCAACCTTATAGTGAGACTAATAAACTTATTAAAACTGACAATCTAGCAAATAAAGCAAAAATGTACATACCTATATACATACATACATAATCTCATATATGCTCTTATAACCGAGAGATAAAATGATATACATGAACTTACAAGATGTCATAAAAATGACAAATGAATATCCCTCTTAAATATGGAAACACAAATCCTTAATAATATCTTAGGATTTTCATTATAACAAATTTGGATTCATTTCATGAATGCAGGGCTAGTTTTTCATTTTAAAAAATCAATGTAAATGTTTAAATGTGAAAAATATCTCACTAGACGCAGATAAAGGCATTTGACAGCATTCAACACACACTCTGGATAACACTCTCAGCAGATTAATAGTAGAGGTGATGTTCTCAATGTGACAAAGTGCATTTAGGAAACATCCACAGATACATTATGATAATGGAATAATGGTGAGGTTATGTGTGCTTCCTCTGAAGAATGTCCATTCATGACATCCTATTAAATGAACACAGTGTTGCATACAGGTCAATAAAACAAGGAGTAAAATAAGGACATAAAGGTTGAGGGGAAAAAATAGCACTTTCTTTAATCATAGAACACATCTTTGTTAGTTAAGAAAATCTTAAGGAATCTGTCACCTTCTCCCTGTGCTCCCAAAATACTAGGAGAAATAAATAAATTTGCAAACTCACAAGTAAGTGGTAAATAAATAAAAATAAATTTTATTTATATATTATATAAAAGAACAAATAAAAACATAATTTTTAAAATACTTTTTAAAAATAAATCAGAACATAACATATTTAGGTAAAATTTAGGAAATATGTATAAAATCTCTATACTGACAATAAAAATTGGTAAAAGAAATTAAAGATGACTTAAGTTAATGCCAAGTATATGGATTTGAAGAGTCCATATTGTCATTAATTTAATTCTCTCCACATTGATTCAAAATCATCACAATAAAATTTCCAATAGAAATTTTCAAGCTTGAGATTCAAATAGTACTGTGCCAATGCATAGTCCTTACAATAGTCAAAGTAATCATAAAATAGAAGAATACTTTTGGAAAAATTTTATACCTACCTTCAAAAGTTACTATAAAGCTACAGTAATAAAGAGACTGTACTTTTGGCATGAGTAGACAAATCCTATATAATAAAAGGCTAATATGCAAATTGACCGAACCACAGAACAACTGGTTGCTATGATGTGCACTGACCACTAGGGGGAGAGGCTCAATGCAGGAATTGCCCCCTAGTGGTCAGTTTTTAGGGGAGCGCTGCTCCCCTAGAAACCCTGAGCTGGGCTCATGGCTGGCGAGTGTAGCAGCAGTGGCAGGAATATCTCCCGCCCCCATGGCATCTCCCGAGGGCTCCCAGACTGTGAGGGTGCAGGCTGGGCTGAGGGAACCCCCCAAGTGCATGAATTTTGTGCACCAGGCCTCTAGTAGATTAATAAAATAGTTTCATGAGTGTGCACTGACGTGATCAGTTTTCAGCCTAATGACCAACTCAGTTCAGTGGAGAAAGAAAAGTTTTTGGATTCTTTTTTTTTTTTATATGGTTCTTGAGAAACTGGAAAAATAAATGAGGAAAAATAATACATTACTCTTCATGCAATACACAAACATTAATTTGAGAAGTATCAATTATATTAAGTTCTTGAACTTAGAAATTATAGTTAGGAATATATAGTGGTAGAAATCAGAATTGTGTTTGCTAATCAGTGATGGAGATTGACAGTGGGGAAAAGAAACATAATATGTGTTATATCTTAAACAGTGGATTGATTACTTGGAGATAGATAGATAGATAGATAGATAGATAGATAGATAGATAGATAGATAAAATTCATCAAAATGCATATTTAATATTTATCTCGGCTTTTCACTATAGGTAAATTTATCTCAATAAAAAATCCTCAATTGGTAAAGGAAGTTCTAACTCTGTACACTTTTACTTACAGGACACCTACAAGGAACTCTTGACACATCTAAAATAAATGAAAACACCCTTTGCAATTAAAGTCTGCTTTGTTTTAGTGGAAATATAAACCTCCCTTGAATTTATCTAAAGAGGAAAAAAATGTATTTAAAAAAATACCATTCAAAAATTGGTAAAAACAAATTCAAGTATTTAAAATAAAAAAATATTGTCATATCTCTGGAATACAGCTATGTTTATATGACACTAAACATCCAAGTGAAAACAGAAAAATTCAAACATGCAGATGTTTTTATTCAAACCAACAAATAATCTCATGTTTATAACTCTAAAGATAGATTTCCAACAATAAAATTGAGTTTTTTGGAGTGACTCTACCTTACAGAAAGATGAAAGAGTAGGAGAGGGTGCTAGAGAGAAAGTTACAATTAAATATTGATGAAAGTTGACTTTGGGAAAAGTAGAAAAAAATTTCTGAGGCTTCAAATTAAATGAATTAATTTGTGGTTGCAGCTGTGCTATTTTTCCCAATTTGTATTTAGTATTTTATACATTTTTTATACATTTTCTTAAAGCTCATGGGATTATATTTTCAAAAAGTATTTTACTTAAGAATAACTACTGCTAAAATATTTAAAAAATATTTTACAAAGCCGCTATTGGAATGTAATCTTCACATTTATTTTCTCACATTTGTAAGAAGGCTGATCTCCCTTCTCCCAGCTTATTGGACTATGAGGCTCAACTGACAGCCTTTTTGTGAATGAGGTTAAAAACTATGACATGGCTCACTATATGTGTCATTCTAAATAGTATCACTACATAGTTTTGAGGTCTAGTGTCAAATAAATCAGTTTTAAGGCAATGCTTATATTTTTAACTATAATTTTTTTTCATATTTCACATCTATTATTTATTTTGCTTCGCCCATAGTGTTTTTGTGCAAGCCCTCTAAATTCAGATATTTAGACAGCATATTGCTCCTAGCCTTTGGTTATCCTAATCTTTTATATTTATTTTCAGACATAAGCAGAACATTTCACTTTTTAAAAACAAAATTCTATGCACATTCAGAATTCTTTTGATGTTCAGGATAAATATAGATGGATCAAACAGCTTCCTTCTAGACCACAGTTAGCATTATCTCTTGTTGGGTTTCAGAGGGGGGAGTGGAGAGACACTAAGCAGAGAGGCAGATCTTTACTGTGTTTGTGAAGACAGGCTGAGGCCAGTCGGCTTGGGTTCCAATTCTTTCTCTCCTCCTTGACTTGGGATGTGACTTTTGGAAAGAACCCAAGTTCTCTTTAAATCAGTTTTCTCATCTTTAAATTGTATATATTTTTAAAAAACCTTCGTTGTTGAAAGTATTACATATGTCCCCTTTTTCCCCCCATTGACCCCTTCTAGCCCACCCCCACACCCCACCCCAGGCCTTCACCACCCTATTGTCTGTGTCCATGGGTTATGCATCTAGGCATACAAGTTCTTTGGCTGATCTCTTTCCTCCCACCCACCCACCCTCACCTTCTATGTTCCATTCTTCTGTGTCTCTGGATCTATGTATTTTGTTCATCAGTTTATTTTGGATCATTAGATTCCACATATGAGTGAGATCATGTGATACTTGTCTTTCTCTGATTGGCTTTATATTTCATAGTTTTGCAAATTAAATGTGTTAGTACATTCGAAATGCTTGAAAGAAGGGTAAAAAATGCAGCCAGTGTCAGTCACTTTTATTAAAAATAAACATCGTCATCAGTCAACCTAAAAGTATATAAGTAAAACCCACTGCAGGTTGGGAGATAGATCTTTACAAGGAAGCTGATTTTTGAAGAAACTTTAGATTGTTGTAGTTGGGTAGGTCCTAGGAGTGTCAGTGCACCACTTAATAAGAACCCAGCTGAGTCTGACAGCACATGTCTAGAACAGTTTCCTGGGGAATTAATTGTTGGAAGCAGTCTGGCTTTAATAGGTGAGCGGAGGGTTCTCTTTTCAGTGGTTTGGCCTCACTTGTAGAGGGATTAAATAAACCTGTAAACTGCTGAGAATATTTAAAAAAATACTAAAATAGAAACCAGAGTATTAATTTTTATGTTGGAATTTCATAGTTATGAATCAATCTCTCTCTTCTTTTTAAATGCCATTTAAGAGTAGCCCTTAGGAAGGTAAGGTAGAACATGCCTCATTACTTTGTTCTCTTGACAGATGACAGATTTTGGTGATGGGGGTACATTTGTGTGTGTGTGTGTGTGTGTGTGTGTGTGTGTGTGTGTGTGTGTGTGTGATCTGAGTTGAATAATAAACAAGAAAATGGTGTAATTCCCTGGAACATATTGAAAAATTACTTTGGCAAGCAGAATATAATCTTACATGATGACACTGTTGCTTCTACTTACATTATTTTTTTCTTATCCTGAAGTGTGTGTTTGAGATGGACATGTTCTTGGACACAATCAATTACCTTTTACCTTTTAAGATCATGGGACTTTACCTATTTTACAATGGTCCTCTTTACCATTATATTCCAAACCAGTTTTCCAAAATAAATCTCCTTACTGTTACGTTCCTATACTGATAGGTATATACCCACAGAATTGATCTTTGAGCAGGGCAATTAAATAAATTTGAGTAAACCTAAATTTTAGGAAAGCATCTCTTGTTATTGCTTTAACAATGGAGCAATTGTGTTCCCCCTGTGTGGTCCAGAGTGCATAGGTACAGCTTTGTGAGAGCAGCTGTGAAAACAGTCTGCCTTCCTTGTGTTTAGATACCTATCTGGGATCATGGAATGATGGAGGAAATAAAAACTGCAAAATGTAATAATGGTAGAAAGTATACATTAGTTGTATTTCTCCTTAATCCTAATAAGAAAACCCAGACTATATACTTTATTTTTTTCCAAAAATGTATTTAATATATCACCTTTTCTAAAACCCATATACTCTAT
The DNA here is from genome assembly GCA_026230045.1 of Corynorhinus townsendii. Lineage (NCBI taxonomy): Eukaryota > Metazoa > Chordata > Mammalia > Chiroptera > Vespertilionidae > Corynorhinus > Corynorhinus townsendii. The sequence continues at coordinate 129,954,051 of JAPDVU010000006.1, forward strand.
GTATCATGTTTCAATGCCCAAATGTACTATTTCTGTGGCTTAATACACTAGTGATACAATGCTGTAACTTCAGAAAGTGAGGAGATAATTCCACTATATAAGAACACTCAATTATGGCGCACATTTCTAGATCTGGACTGTAATAGAAAGCATTGTGAAGGTGGTCTTGCATTTCACTTTAATCAAATATTCCCTCTTTATTGGATCCCCTGGCTCTTTATGCTAAATGAACACATTTAATTCATATTAGAAATATGATGAAAATGAGTCCAGTTCACTTACCAGTGTGTTAAGGGGATAGGAAAGAAATTCAAATTAACATATATACATGTAATAAAAATTTCATTTCTTTTCATTTGAATTAAAGCATTGATAAAATGACAATTTCTGCTTCATCAGCTAGTATTTAGGGTAAGAAATAGTTGGCAGAGATGTTTACTTTTTGGACAAAAACTGTATTTGTGAAACAAAAATTAATATTTTCAGATACATTTTAAAAGTACCATATTTTAAGAAACATTCATTTAGATTATCTGCTAGATAGTTTGTGCTAAAACATTTAAACTTAAATATGAATTTACTAAAGAAATAAAAGGTAAAATGACTTTAAAGCAAATATTTGTTGTGTGAGTCTAAATCTAAATTCAGACTTTTTTTCTTATTAGAAAAATATCAAGCATGCAGTTTTTGGCTTTGAGCTTCTTTGAACTAATAAGCAGTGTCTTCATGAATCACATATGTCTTTGTAATTGACATGTTTCTACCTTAAAATAAGATATATTTTTTTGGAAATTTTAAGAATACTATCATATGTTGAAAAAATACATTGTAAAGAATAAAGCCAATCTCTTGAAAATAAATATACAAAAATCTTGGGGAAATGTTTAGGCAGATTCTTGAATGCTGGCATAAATGGCTCACTGCTTATTGGAATTAAAACTTGACCAGCTGGCTGGTATGTGTCGGTTAGTTGTGTGTCATCCTGGTCACCTAAAGGTTGCTGTTCAAATTCCTAGTCAGGGCACATGCCCTGGTTGCAGTTCTTGATCCCTAGTAGAGGGTGTGCAAGAGGCAGCCAATCAGTGTTTCACTTGCACATTTTCTCTCCTCCTCCTTCTCCTCCTCCTCCTCCTCCTCCTCCTCCTCCTCCTCCTCCTCCTCCTTCTTTTTCTTCTAAAAATCAATTTTTAAAACCTGACAACACATACACACAATGCATGGCCAGCTGGTGCAGAAAGAACAAGGGAGAGCATCCAATCTATAATTGGTAGAAGGTAGTTTTGTTAGGAAGATGCACAAACAACAAAAAACCCTTTTGATGACTGGGAAGATAAGAGTTTAGAAGACAAACTAAGTGTCCATAGTTAATAGAAGCATAAAAAGATCAAGAATAGCTAGTCAATAGGTTAGCCACATGACTGCAACACCATGAGGATTAAGATAAAATGAATTCTTTCTGGTTTAAAAAGCTTCTGCCTCATTTAGATTTCTTTTGCACTTTACATCTAGCAAACAATGTAGTGGTAGCTGAAAATAATTGGGTTTGTTGCCTACTTCCACCATGGGAATATAAACTTAGGCCAGTCATATGATAAACTCTCTGATGAATACACCGAAGTTACTTGATTGTAATAGATATTGCATATATATCCCTTTTACCTACATACTCCTTAACCAGATTATTTAGTGTTTACACACCTGCACACCTTCATTAAGCTACCTAGGGTCAAGTTATTATGGGAACCTTAAATATCTAGAAATTACAAGTAAGTAGAATAACTATTCTTTGCCAATTTGAGTAGGTAAGACTATTTATACATTTTTTTTTTTCTGTGCAACATTTTCCTCTTTTTATAAAATAATATTACTCTTCATGTAGCTCAGTGGAGGCAACCACTTCTTCCTATATTCCCAAAGCAGGGGTAAAAGCTCCTGGATGGCCGAAACTGGTTTGGCTCAGTGGATAGAGCGTTGGCCTACGGACTGAAGGGTCCTGGGTTCGATTCTGGTCAAGGGCATGTACCTTGGTTGCAGGCACATCCCCGGTAGTGGGTGTGTAGGAGGCAGCTGATCAATGTTTCTCTCTCATTGATGTTTCTAGCTCTCTATACCTCTTCCTTCCTCTCTGTAAAAAAATCAATAAAATATATTAAAAAAAACAAAAAGGCTCCTAGATGGACCAGGTGGGCCAATGAAAACATGGGCTTCACTCAGCCAACTGTTGCTAAGTACAAATGAGAGTTTGGTGTTCCCACATGCTCTGAGTCTTGAAAGAAGCTGGAACTGCAGCTTTTTAAATAATATAGTCTGACTTTTTTATATTACATGGATACTAGAGGCCCAGTGCACAGATTTGTGCACCAGTGGGGTCCCTCAGCCTGGCCTGCGGCCTCTCACAATCTGGGACCCCCAGGGATGTAGTAGTGCCTGAAGTGGCAGGTGGCTGGGGAGGAACCTGAGCCCGGGCCAGGCACTGCGCTGCTCCTGCTCATCCCGGCCCCACTGCACCTGCCACGGAGGCAGGAGAGGATCGCGCTTCCACAGCTGCACTTGCCACCCATGAGCCCAGCGTCTGGCCCCTGTCAGTCAGCTGAGCAGTGCTCCTCCTGTGGGAACACACTGACCATGAGGGGGCAGCTCTGCATTGAGCATCTGGCCCCTGGTGGTCAGTGCACATCACAGCGACTGGTTGACCAGTTGTTTGGTGGTTTGGTCATTTGGTCACTTAAGCTTTTTATATATATAGATAAATATTTACAACACTGTGTGAGCGAAACAAAACTTGAGTGGCAGTCAAACCATGTGAGAGCAGCTGGAGTTTTAAATTATTTGAGATAAACCTGAAAAATTATCCCTATTCAAATAAAATGACCTTTGAACAAAGGACTTTAATTCCTTCAAGGAGCTTTACCAGGTCCAGGCTGCTGCCCAGCATGATTTAAAGTCTCTTCTCAAGTTATCCTTTTTCATATTTCCATTAGAGATATGTAATAATACTATTCTAAAATAAAAAAAGAATATGAGGTTTGGAAGATATAAATATAATGATGTGTGGGTAATATAGAGTATATGTATATGCACTATCTTAGAAAATCTTGGAGTTATGGTTTTCATGATAGAATATGTATCACAATTTTATCACATTAGAAAACATAGTTGCACACAATATTGTAACATGCTAGGAGAAAAAAGAACTATGGTTTTCCCTTTGTATTTCTATCATGTTGGCCAGACTTTTAATGTTTAATATGTATATAATGGTTTATTCTGATTTTACATGTCTTAACTGCTCAGAAGTGGAGGTTCTTGGCACTCATATATTAAGTAAACAATCAGTGCTCATTTATTCTTTGGTTCCTTAAGAATTTGTAAAGGTAGTATTATTAAAGCAGGGTTGACACATATAGAACAAACAGAGGAGTAATGGGAAATAACTATGGAAAGGGCATCACATTCAGATTTAAGAATGATTGCCTACAGAGTGAAAATCTGTGAAGGATTACTTTTATTTTTTGTTTCCTCATCTGTGGAGATTCTATTCCAACCCAAACCTGAACCACAGAGACCTCTGGAACCAAACCTTATTGAGTGAGGTCTTCCAATGAGTTTTTTCAAGGATTGCTGTTACCAAATACCCTCAAATTTACCGTCGCTATTAAAAGAGCTGTCTTCTGTTTCAGTCATGAATTCTGAATCATTTCCTTTGAATAATTTTGTTAGGAACATGATTTTTAAAACTTGATCTAGCTATATTTATTACAAACACACATGCATGCAGATATTTATTCAGTTAATACAGCGATTTTCAACCTTTTAGATCTCATGGCAAACATAAACTAATTACTAAAATTCTATAGCACACCAAAAATATAATTTTTGCTGATCTGACAAAAAAATAGGTATGATTTTGATACATTCACATTGGATGACTATTGCTGTGTTGGCTATTGTTACTTTTTTATTATTTGACAATTTAAGGGAAAAGAGTTAGGTATTTCATGTTGTTTTTTTTTTAAATATATTTTATTGATTTTTTTACAGAGAGGAAGGAAGAGGGATAGAGAGTTAGAAACATCAATGAGAGAGAAACATCGATCAGCTGCCTCCTGCACACCACCCCCTTCTGGGGATGTGCCCGCAACCCAGGTACATGCCCTTGACCGGAATCGAACACAGGACCCTTCAGTCCGCAGGCCGACGCTCTATCCACTGAGCCAAACCGGTTTCGGCGGTATTTCATGTTTTAAAAATTCTTGGGACACACTGGTTAAAAATCACTGAGTTAATGCTTTGAACAGAAAAAAATTTTAAAGTATCATGACTGAATTTATTAAAGATTAAAAATATAGAAAATATCAAGATATACAAACATAGTTAATGTGTTTACCAACTCCTTAAATCCTGCAACCTTCCTATAGATATTAAACTGGAATGTATCACAAGTATTATGACAAATAATTGTAAATATATACTTGCTATATCATGAAACCAAATTATTGTCTATACTTATAATTTTCTTCTGGCCTTAAAAAAGTTACCAACATATTTCTTGACATAATAGTGGAACACACCCCACACCCACCCAACCACACACACATGCATATACACATATGTCAGTGTACACATATGAGAGTCAAAAGTTAGCATTTAAGATTCAATCCTGTGTAGACAATTCTTCCCTATGCATAATTTCACATAAATCTTTGTGAGGTCATGACAGTGATAAACTGTGAACACCTGGCATGCTATCATTGATAATGACAGAAGGCTATAGAAATTTGATATATATCTCTTCTTAATAGGAAAAGTAATTAGTCTTTAAGGAAGACATAATCCAAAGGGTGTACATTTGGCCTTTTTACAGGCCTTGGGATGGTTTTACCACTTAAAGAAAGGTTTTACTCAGATTCAACTAATAGAGGAACTTCTATATATTTTTAATATTGTGATGCTTCTACAATATTTTACTGCTTTCAATCAGGTTCTGAAAAAAAACACCTCATTTTAGAGATATGAAAATACCTAAAAAATAAAGACACACTTCAGATGAGTAATAATTCCATGAACCATTCACATTACTTTTTAATTAAATTAATAATTTCTGAGTCCATGGAACAAGATTTGAACCTCTGATAAAAGCATTTTAGTAAAACATAGTTATCTATATCTATCTCTGTAAATTAAATATAAAATTACCTCAACATTAATTTATGATAATCTAAAAAAACTTGTCAGTTATTTGAGTTAGTATTTCTTCAAATTCAGAACTTCTTAGTTTCAAAAATTGAATTTTTCTAAGTGCCTGGAAAAATGTTGTTTTATATTAAGTGTTTTGCTGCTGCTATTTTTTTAGGGCCACTTTTAATAGCTTCTTCCTCATTAATATAAATACTCTGGGAATCTGTTTGATGTATAAAATACAAAAAATAAAACAAAAAACCATGAACATGCTCACAGGCTCATAACACATTAGGATTGGAATGTATATTTATATCCCTATTTGTCTAGACACAAATTGTGCAGAATAGAAGGTGAGGACAGGCAGGAAGAGATAAACATCAGCAGGGTTTATCACTTCCTTTATTTTTCAAGTGGCCTTCTTCCTTACAGAAGCTTTAATTGTGCTTCAATTAAGTGGTCACCCAAACAACTAATGACAGTCACTCTTGACAAATTTACTGTGGCAGAATTATTTCTAAAGTGACTAAAGCGCACATCTAAACTAATCAATTTATTATCATGCTAGCTGAAGTTTATTATCAAATCTAGATAAAACTCATAACACACAGTTTTTTATTTAATTTATATAATACTATATTAGCTGCGTAAATAAATGGAATAAAATCAGTAAACTGTAATTTAAAAAAGTCTAATTGTGTGAGATCACATTTTTATTTTTTCTATCTCTGTAAAGAAAAAAAAAATTTTAGGAAAAATAACTTTTTTTTCAGAAGACAGGCTTGATATTATATATTTATTAACATGTCAGGTTATAACTGTGTCTTAGAGTCAAAACTGCAAAACTTGTTAGTATAACCAGCTTTTACCAAATTCAGCTCAAGTCAGTACAACAATGTTGGTATCTAAAAATCCACACAGAGTATTATGACTTACAGGGGCATATCTACCAACTAGTGTTCAAACCTAGGTTAAAACAGAGCAGTTGACTGAGCAAAAAACCCAACCAAACAAACAAACAAAAAAAAAAAGAGAAAGAACCCATGGACAGAGACAGCAGTGTGATGATTACACTGAGGCGGGAGTGAGTGGTGAGTAGAAGTAGAAGAGGATATAAAGGGAATAAATGATGATGGGGAACAATTTTTTAAAAAATAAAGGAAAATAAAAATAAACAACAACAACAAACAGAGCAGTTGAGAAAGCTCAAAACAACTAAAACTTCTCAAATGTTGCTATTCCCATGTTTGTGCACTGGTAACGTAAAAACAGCTGAACTCCAAATGTCTTGATTTATGGTAATGATCTTGATTGAAACCAAGCATGGAAATTTTCAGCCTGAAAGGATTATCTTTGTCAAAGTTATAAAAGGTTTGAATACATAGTTTTAAATAGACATGCATTCTCTTCCTTTTATAAAGCTAGGAGTAATAATATTTTCTACAACTGTAATAAATTAATTTTAAAAATTAAGCATGGAAAATTACCTTTGTCTTAAGAATTAATTTTAGTAATTAAAAACAATGCCAAAAAGAACAGTGGCTTTTCTCCTTCAAACCCAAGCACATTTAGCTTAAGCTAAATACAAGCATGGTACTAAAAATCATTTATTTATATATGAAGTATATAAGTGGTAGGTAGATAGGTAGATAGATCAATGGATATGTAGCTAGGCAGAGAAAGAAAAACAGAAAGGAAGAAGGGGAGGGAGGGAAGGAAGAAGGAAGGAAACAAAACTGAGGAAAAAAGAAAATAAAAGCATATAGAAATTTATGAAATTTTATGCAAGTTTTAAAAATTTATGAAATTTTATTTATAGTGAGGTTGTAATTTCTGGGTATGAAGAGTAGATTAATACACTATTATGTGAATATGATGAAGGTTTCATAAAACATCAGTCTTTACCACTTTCTTGTTTGTCCTCTATTCTTTCTTCCAGCTAAGCATTTGGCTATTCTTCAGAGGTATCTTTTCCCCTACATACCTGTTGGAATAAGTATGTTCAAGAGAATTTATAGGTTAAATGTTTGGTATGTTCCTATATGTACTTCTATAATATTTTGATTGTAAAACAATATCTAGAAAAAATTAACTGATAAAATCATTAACAATAATGGTAGGTATAATATCAGAATCAATCAGCCTAACTTTTATGTCTATACTAGAGGACTGATGCACAGATTTGTGTACCGATGGGGTCTCTCAGCCTGGCCTGTGCCCTCTGTCAATCCAAGACCCGCCGGGGGATGTTGGAGAGCCACTTTTGGCCCGATCCCTGTAGGCCAGACTCAGGGGCCCCACCTGTGCATGAATCCGTGCACTGGGCCTCTAGTATCTCTTCCTGCCCTCTCCCCTTCCCCCTGAGATTCATCAGTCTGTTTCTTGTTTCCATGCCTGTGGTTTCTGCTTCTGCATTGAGCATCTGCCCCCTGGTGGTCAGTGTGCATCATAGTTACCAGCCGATTGGCTGGTCATTTAGGCTTTTATATATATAGATATGACCATGTGTATGTATTTTAACATTTTCAATCTCTTGTATCTTCATTTGTAAATATTGGAATAATAATATTTGCTATAGCTGCCTCTCAAGATTGTTGTCAAAAATTATTAAATGGGTTAATATATAAGAAATAAAGTGATTTGTAGAATTCAAAACACCATATGCATTTCAGGTATTGTACTTCATGATGTTGACAAACACCTGGGGACACAAAAGGCACTCTTAAATTGGTATTTTTGGAGGCAGATGGGTTCAGTGAGCATTCCCAGCTCTTCAGGCCAGTGTCACCATGATAATAGCAGAAAGTGAGACCCTGCTGGGAGCAGAGAATTAAAGCAAACCCACTTAAAACACCCTGTTATCTCTCCCTAAGGGTTTGAAGTAGACCTCTGTACAATAGGGGAGTCTGGTAGATAGTGGCAGCAAAGGCATCATTCACTAATTAATGGGTACAAAGAATTTCTGCCCATGTCTTTCTTTTTAAAACATATTTTTATTGATTTCAGAGAGAAAGGACGAGTGAGAGAGAGATAGAAACATGAATGATGAGAGAGAATAATCAATAGGTTGCCTTCTGCACACCCCACACTGGGGACCAAGCCTACCTCCTGGGCATGTGCCCTGACCAGGAATCAAACTGTGACCTCTTGGTTCATAGGTCTACACTCAACCATTAAGCCACACTGGCTGGGCCATACATGTCTTTCATTCCCTCTTATTTGTTGAAACATATTGTGCCTGCCCAGATTAGGGTGTTCCTCCCCAACCTCAAGACTCATGGTAGAGCAAGTAAATGGAAAGGTGAATTCACAGAGAAAAAATATATATTTTCAACCATAAAACTACCATAAAAGACAATAAAAGGAGCATCCTCTGAAGTAGTATTATCAAAATTGTTCAATCATGTACTTAAACTAAACATGGTAAACTATTTCAAATTAAAATTATTGAAAAGACTTGTTTATTAGTATATCACATGTGTATGGTGGACTCCAATTTGCTCAATCATAATTATGAAAGGTAATATGATAAATTGTATAGAGAAAAATAAGGGGTTTACCTTTATGATCCAGGGAAATAAAGGATTTTGTAAGTATAATTTCAAACATGAACTATAGTAAATGTGATAAATTTTATGATATTACTTATGTTCAATGAGGAATGATCATGCCAAAAGGCAATAGAGAGGAAATGATGGAGGAATATTTGCAGTCTCTAAAACCACAATGAATTAATATCTAGAATATTCAGGGAACATTTATAAAGCAGTATGGCCCCCAAATAAGGGAAAAAGATATGACCTAATAGGTCACAGACAACACTTAGTCTAGCATGCACATGAAGTGACATTCAAACCCATTGGAATTGAGAATAATGGACGTTTACTTAAAGGCTTTTATACTGTTATATTGACAAAAATTAGAAACCTATGTTAGTGGCTAGAACTAATGTTGGTGGAGATGTGGAATATAGAAACTCATATACAGCTAGTGAGAATATGCTCTGAAATTTGCCATTTTGAAGAACATCATTGCAATATTATGTCAAATTAATAATATATCCCATGGCTAGCTCAGATATTCTGTTCCTAGGTATTTACCTAAGAGAAATTCTCATGCATGTTCATAAAGTGTGCAAGGATGAGTACTGTGGAAATGTTTGTAGAGGGGGAGAGTCTGAGGAATTTTGAGTGCCCACAATCGGGAAAGTGAATATTAAAGTATGCAGTAGTTAGGAGCTGAACTTCAGATGTGCACGTGGTTGAATCTGAAAACCAGAGTACTGAATGGAAAAATAAAGGAGAGGTCCCTACTAGACTGCCACTGATATAAAATAAAATATGTGTTCACATACAGCACACACATTTTAGGAATGCGTAGAAGCAAAGTTAAGTAAATGCGTTTAAATTTCAATTAAACACACTTGTGATCCAAGAAAAAGAAAGCAAAAAGAAGAAAGCTAAGCAAAACAACAACAAAGAAATCTGTATTTGTCATTGCTAAGAGTAAGATAATGTTCAGGTTTGGCACAGGTGGAAAATGTCCAACATTTTTCATTTCCTGTTTAAAATTTTTTTTTGCCCAGAAGACCTAAGTGACTTTCTATGTTAGGACGAAGGAGGAACTTGAACTCCATTACACATGGTCTCTTGATCACACAGCACTTCCCCTTTCTCGCTCTCTCTGTAAGAAAATCTCTATCTTGTTTTGATACACAGAGTATGACTTCAAAATTTTAGATTTCTTTATTTTGAAAAAAGCTTTAAAATTATAAGAGGATCTTCATAGCAGCTCTTAAAACAAAAATAATTAAAAGATTTATGTAACTATTCATATTTTTGCTTATGTTTTTTTGGAGTGATTTTCTGTCTGAGCTTTTTTGTTAAGCAGTTCACCTTGCAGAGTGTAGACAAAATTTTGGAAGGAATGGCTTTTGACAAGATTTTAATGTTGTGTGTGTGCCTGCGTGTCTGTGTGTGTACACAGATTTCAGGTTAGTTAAACATCACAATTTCTTCCCATTCAAAACCAGGAAATTCAAAGTACATAAAATAATATATTCAAAACAAAATCAATATAATAAGGTAGTATTAATAAACTATGCTATTAATAATATTATAATGTATGATTCAGAAAAATATTGTTATATCTATTGGAAAAGTTCCACTAGATTGTGATGACCTAAAGTAATAACAATGTTAAATTGAGAAGAATTAATTTTCAAAATTTGCGACGTTTTCCATCACAGAGTGATTCAAACCATTTCGGAGCACTTCTCTGTTGGAAGGTGAAAATTCAGAAGGAATTTAATATGAAGCTGATTGTGGTTAGCAAACCAAGAGCCGAACTTATTTTTCTTGAAAAAGCAAAAGCAAAAGGAACCTCAAATTATATCCCTCATCCAAACCCAACACCGAAAGCAACATTCTGACCTCTTCTAAAGTTGCCTGGGGACACAGACTCAGAACTTACTTGCAAAATGGTTTTGTAATTGAAATTTTACCATCATCTTCTAAGCAGACCTTCTCTCCTTGGGTGTCCAAAGAGTGCCACAGACACTTTCGGGCTAGAAGTTCCCTGCTTATGGGGTCACAGAACAAAGTGGGAGGGCTTCAGACCACAGAAAGTAAACTCAATTTTTCCTCATTTTGCAGAGGGAGAATTACACATTGTAATGATGAAGAGATGATTCGGAATCCCTGGATGCTGTGAAGGACCTTATCCCCACTCTCCCTCATGACCTAAGTTAGGTCCCATGGGAAACTATTAACTCTTCTACTGGATCTATATCTACCCAATAAGATACATACGAAAAGCAATCTGGAGAGGTGAAAAATCCCCCATAGCTGAATCCAGTCCCAGTTTCCAGAGTTTCGGCAGCCACACATTCTGATGTGTTCATGAGTCTGCTGGTGGGCAAATAGTGTTTTATTTTTTATTTTAAAAATTCAATAATCACAGAACCATTCTGAGTTCACGAACTCACTTAACCTTTGGAAACCTTTCTCTTTGCGAGAAAGCAATCTTCTTCTTCCTCTTTTTTAATGCAAGCTTCTCAGTAGAGTAACCGAACCAAAAAAAAGAAAAAATCCCCCAAAACAAAAACACTATATTTCTTCATCTCGGTCCATTTCCTGGAATTGGCTACATCCAAAAAAGCAGAGTCAAGCCACCACAAGAAAGGCTTTTGTACTGGAATTCCAAGCCAGGCGCAAACCAAAGCCTCCTGGAAACCTCGTGGGAAAAGCGATCTGTAAGGTTTCCCCTCTTAAGAACCTTGGGCCTTCATTTGAGTCTGAAGGTGATTCAAGATCATCCATCACCGATTATAGTTTTATCATTATTATTTTTAAAAGAGGCCTATTTCTATGTCCTTGAAAATATCATTATGAGAAATTTGTTCCGAAAAGATATTGCTCCAGATCTAACCGTTTCTGAAAACAAAATGCTCTTTAATTTTCTTAAGTGTTCTTCAACCACAAAGTCTCTGAAAACACCATAACCTATCTTTACTACAAAGTTAGGCAAAGCCTTTTTAAAAATGGGGGAAATTTTATAATTCACACTTTGGTTTTATACACTTTTCTTGGTATATGGGAGCAGGAAATTATAGACATTGTGGAAACTCAGGATAAACATAGAAAGACCACCAGGTTGTGTGGTGAAGGCAGACTGTGGGTATGCACTCATGATGTGGGGTTCCTGCCTTTGGCAGAGTCACTTCCCAGCCCACCCTTTTTTTTCTCTTTCCTCTCTTCAAAGCCCTTTACTTGACCTGCTTTCTTTTCCATGGCCATATCCATCCTCCCCGCTCTACTCTTCATTCTTCCCTTTAAGACTTCTACGGAGCCAGGCAGTAGTTCCCAATAACCATTTATATCTGCTGTCTCCACACAAAGGGAAAGGTGGTTACATTTCCTCGTAAACAGGACTAAGTGAAATACTGATGAACTTGGAAGCAGTTCCTTTATATGAGATCTAGTCAGACTGTGGGCTAATATTGTTCATACTTCTATTGTGCACATCATGCCATTCCTACTATCTCTCTCCCTTCTTGATCTAACGTGGATATGCAGTCTGAGTAACAGATTATCTAGGTTTAGCCTGGCCCAAATAAATGCCAGACCAACGTCTTCTAACCAAGATATATTATGTAATGCCTTTTTTCCTTCTGGATTTTCATCTGCATATTCTCTATTGGGTCATGTCCTCAGTGTGTAAAGTGACTCTGATTCTTCAAAAATCCTTTCTAATGATGTTCCCAGTTACCACTCATCGGGTTCCCTGCTTAAGCGACTTGCCTTTGCTACCTCACTCCCCCGTCCCTTCAGCTCTGAAGCCTCGAGTTTACTGAAAGTGCTCTTGTTAAAAGACTGGTGACTTCAGGTTGCTTAATCCAATGTAGAAATTTTAATTCTCTGTGTTTATTTTAACCTTTCAGAAGTGTTTAAAAAGCTCTCTTTGTCCCTCTCTCTCTGAAAACTCTCTCTTTGATAGCCTCTATGGCACAATATTGTATTGTTGTTGTTTTCTTTTCTATATTTTTAGTCATTTTTATTTTCATTTTTCTCTTCCATTTTTTTTTTTTTTTGCTCCTTTCCCAGATTTAAACATTTTCTGGACATTTGCAGGGTGTTACTCCTTATACACTCTCACCCAAAGAAAGCATACCAATCCCTATGTCTTACCTTCAGATAAAGTAACAAAGGTAGGTAGATTAATATGGTTTATTTTCTTGAGTTCTTTATTAATTTTCTTACATACTGATTTATAAGCTTCATCAGGGCAGAGACCATACCCATAATTTTTAATGGTACATACTCAACATAACATCTTTTGGTGTCAGATTTTTTGTCTAGTTTTTTTCTTGATCTGTGATATCATTTATTGCCACCTTAGTCCACTTTAGCCCTGTCCCAGCCTTACTAATAAAAAAACTAAAGCACTTTATGCACATATCCTCTCTCTATCTATGGTATTTTCATCTTTCTTTCCTTGAAACATCATGCTCAGTCTGGATAATGCTTCTGGTGTTGGTAACTCCAAAATTTCTATTGCACATGCAGTGGCTGTGTCTGTATGGCTAATTCCAACCAGATCCATTTGTTGTCGACAGTCATGCCCCAAATAAGCAGCAGAGTTCCAGGCAGCATTTCCAGTCTCTGATACCCACCCAGAGAGCCCTAAGGGAAGGGAAAACAAGAACCAGAGAGTGGCATGTGCTGGAAGCTGCCTCCTGGCACTGAGGGCAGATGCCAGAATCTCGTCAGAGGACAAATGACCACATTGTCATGGATACACTATCTTCTTTACCAGGATGCCCTTTCAAAAAAAAGAAGGAAGAAGAAGAAGAAGAAACCCAACCCAACCAACCAAATACACAAAACCTGAAACTCTAAGATATCAACTAGAAGAGGGATGTTTCAAACTGAGGGATTAAATGCCAAATTGTTAGTACTACAACAATTTGGTGGAAGATAAAGAGGTGGATCTGTTTCTGGTCTAGTGTCTAGTCCCCGATGTAGGATCCAGGTCACTCCCATTGTGCTGGAATGTCTAGGGTATCTTAGTAACACAATTTATGTGTGTTTTGCTTGTGTACTTGTTCTAAGTACAGTTTCAGTTGTCAGCTTTTATCATAGAACAGTTTGCCTTTCTAGTATATCTTGCACATTTGCAACTACCTGATAACATTTTTTAACAAACAACAAAAACAATCTGTGAGGTGCTCTAATATCATGGAAATAGAACCGCTGTTCTGCATTCTTCTCGTGTTATCCAAGGGGCCCTTCATCGTGACCCTGTGGTGGGTAATAGCTGGAATGTTTCTAGCTGTTTTAATGAGAGCAGATCACTTCCAATAGTGATAAGTAATGGATTCTCATCAAACAGAATGTGAACTATCTTATTTCTCTGAAACAAAATTTAAAAAACAACATGCAGACAACAGCCAAGTACTTGGGAAAATTCAGTCACTTGATTCACAATATATATTAGATTACCAAAATACAAGGGTGGGCAAATGTAGGTTTACAGTTATTTGTATGGCAAATAACACAATAATTAATAAATAATACAAGAATAAATGATGTGTTTCACATACTCACAATTTTAAATCTACTTTTGCCCTCCCCATATTATAATAATTTTCTCTGTGCATGTTTTGAAATGATTATAAAAAGCAATAAAAAACCTAAACTAATAACTAGCACTAGCATTACTATTTCTTTCAATTACTCAAGCTCCAATTTAACTAACAGTGTACTTGGCAGGAAGATGGAAAGTGCTATTACTCCTTTGCATTAAAGAGTTGCTCATAATACTACCTGTTTAAATGCAAATATGGTACTATATACATATATATTTATCCACCATAAATATATATGGGTCCCTTCCTCATGTTCTTCAGGACCTCCAGCTATTTACTTATTGAGAATTTCCTTGTAAATTTTATTTAAAATATGACACCCACCTGTAATCTGGTATTCCCATGCCCATTGAAATGCTTCAAATTGCTTCATATCATATAATACCATTAGATATAGTTACATGTTTTCATTGTCTGAGTTTCCCTACTATTTGAAGTGAGGGTGAGGCATTAATTTTTTTTCTTTACTCTCTCCTCTGATATAAAATAGTGTCTGAGACGTGAAATGACATTTCACTAAAGAAGATAAGTGAATGGCCAATAGCACATGAATAGATGCTCAACAACATGAGTCATTAGGAAATGCATTTCAAAATCACAAGATACCACTTTACAGTAGATAGGATGGGGGTAGTCAGGATGGCATACAAAAACAGGTGTTGGTGGGTATGTGGTAAATTTGAAAACTCATAAATTTTTGGTGGGAATGTAAAGTGGTACAATGATTTAGAAAAAAAATGGTTGACCATTTCCTTAAAAGGTTAAACATAAATTTGCCATATGACCCAGCAATTCCACTCCTAGGTATATACACAACTGAAATAAAAACATATGTCCACATAAAGACCTGTACATTAATGTTCATAGCCTTATTATTCATAAGAGCCCTAGACTAAAACCAGCCCAAATGTCAACCATCTGGCAAATATAAAAACAAAATGTGTTATATCCACGCCATAGAATACTATTCAGTAATAGAAAAGAGTATACTGCTAATAAACACTTCCAAATGGAGGAATCTCAGAAAATTATGCTAAGTTAAAGAAGTCAGGTGTAAAGGATCCCTTATGTACATTTAAATTTATATAAAAAAATTTTAAAAATGAGTCAGAAAAGTGAAGAGAGTGAAATGACTGCCAATGGACAGAATATATCTTTTGGGGGATGGAAATGTTTGAAAACTGAATTGTGATGCTTTTTGTATAACTGTGGTGTCACCAAAAATGAATAAATTTTACACGTAAAACAGCAGAATTTTAAGACGTAAAGCAGATTTCAATAAAGCTGTTAAAAAAGGATTCATAAAAGTAGGACTTCAATATTTGTTGAATCAAATACTAGTAATTAACTATGGTACATACTCAATAATGATCACAACCTCAGAAGAAGGAAAACATGCAGTTAGGTGACCTACAAAACGTCCTTATATAAACAAATAACTTTTTTACAAACAAAACTGTACTTTATACCCATAATGTGTGTGTGTATATAAGTATGTATGTGTGAGTGTGCCTGTGTGTTGTGTATTATCTCTTTCCACAATCTCAGAAAATTTCTTACAATGTAAGAGGCATTGGAACCTACAATAAAGAAGTGATGTTCCGATGTGGTTGTAAATTAGGAATAAATAAATCAGGATCCCATTCCATTACGGTGGATTCTAGAGAGAAGAGTTTTGCCCATGCACTGTCCCCAAGGACTGTCACTGTGGTTTGAAGGATGCAGGTTTAATGAAGAGGGGCTTCTGGAGTCTGAGTGAAGGAGGTGAATGACCAGCAGACTGTTCAGACTTGATGGTCTGCTGAAGACATGAGGACCCGAGGCTTCTGCAAAAACTATTGCACGTCACTATTGCATGTCACAGCATTGATGCATTCCTCATCCTAAAGGTAGCCAGGAACCATCACAGTTATTATTTCTGATAATAATGGAAAACAACACCTGCACATAGCATTCTGAAGCTATCTGTGCAGTAGAAAGGCAAAACAAAGCAAACTTTGTAGTTATGATAGATGCTTTCTCTAAAGTGGACGTTGATGAAAGACATCCTGTATGACTTTTTTTTTTTTCTGTCTTAATCATAAACTTTATTTTTTTAGCTTTTTTATTAATTTCTTTATTGATTAAGGTATCACATATTTGTCCTCATCCCCCCATTCCCATTCCAAACCCTTCCCCATGCATGCCCCCACGCCCCTGTTGTCCGTGACCACTGGTTAGGCTTATATGCATGCATACAAGTCCTTTGGTTGATCTCTCTCCCTTACCCCCACCCTCCCCTACCTTCCCTCTGAGATTTGACAGTCTGATCAATGCTTCCCTGTCTCCGGGTCTGTTTTTGTTCATCAGTTTATGTTGTTCATTATTTCCCCTAGATGAGTGAGGTCATGTGATACTAGAAATACCCTTATAAGAACCGAAAATGAGACAAGCAATAATGATTATGCTGGGAGGCAAATGAATCAGTCTGTAGTGAGTTTCTTTCTGGGCCAACAGTTCTTTTGAGTCCCAATTTCAATGTCAAACAGTTCTTTATGTGTACATGTCAGCAATGATATTTCAGTTCTGGATGGTGGACAAATGGTGGCAATGCAGGTCCGACCCTCTCTGGTTTGGTCCTAGGCAACCTGCTGCAATGCACAGCTGCTGACTGCTAGTATGGCAAGGCATCGTCAGCGTCTTCCATCTCTGGACTGTTTCTCTTCTGTCTTCATGGCTGGAGCAGTCCTGTCAACTCCTCCCTGTTGCAGGAATCCACATGGTCTTGGAGTTGTTTTGGGTTTCAAAAGTTGTTTTCAGTGATGGAAGCTTGCTCTGCAAGTGAAGCTTTGGCATTGAATCCCTTCATGGGAAAGGTTAAGTCTTGGCTTTTCTATTTTAAAAACTGTTCCAGGTCTCATTACTTCCTCTACGAGAGGAAACAATTGGACGGGGTTAGGAATAATAGACATTGCTTTCTCCCCAAGTCCCTCAGACTCCACTAATAGTCACCGCTTTGAACAGACTCATAGAACCAAGAAGCTGTTTAGTGGAGAGAGAAAGTGCTCTGAGAACAGAGTTAGGCTCCTGTCCTCAGCTGCCGCTCTGGTGTGAAATCATAGCAATTAAGGCAGGTTTTTCACCTTTTACTGTAATATGCAATTAACAATAAAAACAGTACTCAGAAAGAGAAAAGCAAGTGAACAGAAGTTCGTTTAATTTGTTTTTAGGAGGAAGCAGAATGGTTGAAAGCGAGAACACCACTTTCATGTTATCTGAACGTTTGGGCTTTGGTCACTGACTGATTTCCCTGGTTGCACTCCCCTCGAGTAAAACCCGCAGTGTTTGACATGTGTGGGCAGGACTATGTTGCTCATTATGAACTGGTCAAGGATATTAAAATAGTCTTCTCTTCTCATGTGGATCCAAAAGTCTATCTGCCAAAATTTATTAATTGGATATTTGCTATCCAATTTATTTACATATCTGCCAAAAGCGCTTTTGAAATTTTTGGCTTGAGTTACTCTGAATAGAAAGAAATATGAGCTGTAAAATAATAAAATAAACTTGAAAATAGCAGCCTAGTGTATTTGACTTCTTTATGAACAGCCAATACCTCTATTATTCAAAGGAATTTGAATCCTTTAAAAACGATATGGATGTAGTACAGGGTATAAAACAACCACGAGAAACCTATCATAACGATATATTCCTTATGTTCAAAATTTTCTGCAAGAAGGTCCATTTGTTATTCAGAGAATAGAGTTTAGGTAAAGATGTATGCAATGGAGCTCATTGTTAGGTGATTTTATTTTTTTAGAAAAGACATGGCATGAAAACAGAGGAAAGCATCAGAGAAATGTGTTAAGATACATGGATAAATGAGCTCTTCAGAGATATAAAGACATTTATTAAAGTACTTCTTAAAATTGCAGAGTGCTTAGAGAAAATTCTTGCAGAAACATCTGTAAGGAAAATAGTTTTGGCTACTATTCAAAATGGCAACAGTTCTTGGTATGCATCTACCTGTACTTCCCCCACCTCATTTGTATTCATTCATATATCATGAACACTTTTAAAGTAAGGTATTCCTTATTCCAGACTTATCTAAGTTATTTTTCACCCGCTGACTTGAAAACTGTGGGACAATTTGACTTAAGTTTTCAAACTACTTAATGCAACATGAGTTCATGTCTTCACTCCACTCAATGAGGGGGGCCTATCTTGAGTTCAAGCTTGTGTAATCCCTGGAATGGTCCCAAGTGGTATCAGAGCCAATTTATGAAGTATCCATTTAGAGGGGCAACAGACAGAGCTGGGAGGTCAAATACCAAAGGATGTGATTTCCATTTCTAATTTGAGATCGAATTACAAGTCAAGAAATGATTCCTAAATTTCAGTTTGAGGACTATGTTGATCTAGGATGATTCTTTTTAACATCTATATAACAAACATGGAAGATAATAATACTTTAATGATAAATAATAATAATAAATATATTTTAAGCAAATTTTAAAGAAAAATTTGAGTGGGTGTTGTTTCTTCCTATATACACAGAGTATCCCAAAAAATGTATACACACTTTGAATGACTATAAATAGAGCATTTATTAAAGTACATTTCATTTTCAAAATGAAATAGATTTATAAACAATAGATATATAAACACCTTGTATATACATGGTATATGTATATGTATATGTATATATATATATTACACATAGTATATATGTATATGTATATTTATACTCACAGAGACATACATATGTACATGCATAAACATACATATATATATACACATATACACACATATCTCTAATGTGACAATGGTAAAAATTATTTATTAATGAAATAATAGCATGTTGAAAGCAGTTGCTTAATTCAGTTGATTAAATGATTGATTTTGACATCCTGATCTGACCAAATTAAAAGTTAGCAAGTCTGAGATGAAAATTCCTTTAATTAATGATCCATGCAATCTCAAATTTTAAGAATCACATTGTTAGAGTGACCCCCAAGCAAAATTGGAAAACACAGGTGTGTACCTTCCCTGTGGCAGCCCACCTCTGCTAGCCTTTGGTACATGCTGTTCTTATGCTTTCTCCATAGACATCTCCTCCCACGTTTGACTTAAAATCAGATGGATTTCTAAGGAGCACATTTTAATAAATCATGTTGCAGTTTGAATTTAGGTCACTGTGCTTTCTCTCCCAGGTTTCCTTCAAGTCAAGAATTAAAAGTGAAGTTAAATACTCAGACATAAACTAACATGTTGCTTTTAAGCAGCACATCAATGCTTATCAATGTCTAAAACTCCTGGGCACATGCTTCTATAGGATGGAGGTTTCTTCCCAGAGGAATCAGGGGAAGGGAAAATGCATCACAGTCTGTTCTTCCCTCTAATATCCAATCTCTTGGCCCATTAAGACTAGTCTTCCCTCTAAAATTTACTCTTTATACATCAAAATAATTTGCATTTGGCTCTGCAGCTACATCAGACATTAATCCAGGGTTTTATGTAATTAATGGAACTAATTATATATGAAGATAATTTCTTTTTAATATGTTTCACATAAAACTCCCTGTAGCTCTAGGTTCCTAGCCTTGTTTCTTTGCCCTCAGATCTTCCTCATTTGAAAATCAGTTTCTACCACTTTAATGTCCCCCACCTTTGGGAAACCTTTCATACTGCGCACAAGGAGCAGATCTCTGCAGGATCCCTATTCTTCTCCTTGTCACATTTCACTGACCGTGGGCAGTTGAGTCTAGAATAACCGTCAACTGGGGGGGGGGGGGGCAGGCAATATTAGAAATGATCTGTATGGAAGAGGAAGAAAAACATATTCTTAATTTCCTGCAATTTCATTTATGATGATACATCAAATGATTTGTGGCTATTACAGAGCCATTCTATGTTAGAACTGCTATATTTTAACAGTGAGAGAACAGTGTTTGTCTTTACTCAGGACTAAGTGAAATTCTTAGATAAATGTTATCTGCTCACTACAATATGATGGCAGAAGACAAGTCATGTGATGCATGTGATTCTTGACAGCAGGGATGCATCAGAATTGGGGAGAGAGATATCCTGTTTTATTTATTTTTTATTTTTAAAATATATTTTTATTGATTTCAGAGAGGAAGGGAGAGGGAGAGAGAGAGAGATAGAAACATCAATGATGATAGAGAATCATTAATTGGCTGCCTCCTGCACACCCTCTACTGGGGACTGAGCCCACAACCCAGGCATGTGCCATTGACTGGAATTGAACCTGGGACCCTTCAGCCTGCAGGCTGACACTCTATCCAAACCAGCTAGGGTGAGAAATATCATGTTTTAGTAAAAATGGAAATGAAAATTTTAAAATGATACCCTGACAGTTCAGAACCCTCCTTTTTGAGGAGTCTCTATTCTTTTCAAGGACCTTCCAAAGGAATTAAAAAAAAAAAATGTTTTGACTGTGAGCCTTTGATGTGCAGAGAGGCACAACATTTTTTATTAACTCCATTTCCTACCCAGTGATGGGCATTGCGGTTCTTAGAAAATGTATTAAACTCTGAAATGGTTATAGAGTACTCACTTTGCCAGTAGATGGGATTTCCTGATAAACAAGCCACTTGCATTTCTTTTTTATTTTATTTTAAAATAACTTTTATGATAAGAATATCGAGGAACATTAAAGGGTATTTTTAAGGGGAAAAAAGAAATTGCTTGTCATCCTTCCTGTGAATGCAATAGCTTGCCTTTTCCTGCTTTCCTATATACAACTGCACTGTTATTCATATGTAATCCTACTATTCTGACAGTTTTGCATTCTCCTCTTTTTAAATTGTTTTAAGTATTACAAATAGTAGTACATATGTCTCCTTTTTTTTTTATTCCCCATTGACCTCCCCCGGCCTCCCCTACCCCCCAGTACATGCCTTCACCTGCCCGCCCTCTCCCCTCCCCCCCGCCAGTGTCTTGTATCCATTGGTTATGCTTATATGAATGCGTACAAGTCCTTCAGTTGGTCTCTTACAGCCCCCCTTGCCCAACCTCCCCTGTCTTCCCGATATACTTTGACAGTCTGTTCAATGCTTCTTTGCCTCCGTATCTTTTTCCCACCATTTCTTTCCTTTAAAAAATTTTGCCTCTGCAGACTAGAAATAAACATATAATAACAAAACAAAACAAAAAGTTTGAGTCCCAATTTCAATGTCCAACAGTTCTGAGTCCCCGTTTCAATGTCTAACAGTTCCTTATGTGTACATGTCAGCAATGATATCTGGATGGTGGGCACATGGTGGCAATGCAGGTCCGACCCTCTCTGGTTTGGTCCTAGGCAACCTGCAGCAGTGCACAGCTGCTGACTGCTCGCGTGGCAAGGTGTTGTCAGCGTCTTCCATCTCTGGACTGTTTTTCCTCTTCGTGGTTGGAGCAGACCTGTCAATTCCTCTCTATTGCAGGAATCCACATGGTCTTGGAGTTGTTTTCTGAAAATATACAAACATATTCTTGACCAAAAGTTAATAAAGGAATCTTTTCTATATAATTGATTTGGGATCCTTTTTATTTTTGCCCAAACTATTTTCCTTTGTCTTATTTAGGCACCATGTGTGTTTTTCATGGCCGTCTTGCTGTTAGCATTACAAATGAAAATTAATTTTGTAAAGTAAAAATTTTCTAGATGTAATTTACTTATAGGATATTTTTCCTTACGTGATATTACCCTACTATTCCCCCCCTTTTTTTTTATTAATGGAGGTTTTTGTAAATTTTGTAATTCAGTCTTGATAACTTTTAATTTTAATTTTTCCCCAAAAAATATGACTGCTTTAGGTTTATTGCATGTTCAGGAATTTTACCATGAAATGAACTACCAATAGAAATTTTAGTTATTACTTTAAGAACAGCTTTTTGTCCAGTACAATTAAATTTACTTGAATATTCACTTATTTCAATTAGCCTATTTAAATTAATCTGAAAACTTGATTACTATTTTACTGTCAAATTTAATACTCTACCAACAATCTTAGTTTACCCTTTAAATATTAGTGGGAAGGATTATGTGCATTCTTGAGTGGGCCCTGAGCATTCCTGATGCTAGGCTGAATTTAGATATAGGGCAGCTGCTGTCGGCCAAGTCTCTTGTCTGTTACCTGGGTCCTGATCTGAGCTGGGCCAAGTCTCTGTCTGTCATCTGTATCTCGTTGTGAGCTGGGCCAAGTCTCTTTCTGTTGCCTGGGTCCTGATCTGAGCTGGGTGTGGGAAGCGCGAAGCAGCCATGGGGGCAGGAGACCTCCTTCAGAAGGGGCAAGGGTTCAAGCCCCTGCAATGTTGATGGGGGTGAGGGTCTGTGCCCCACTTCTGTTGCCCCCCCAAGTTCTCTCCTGATGGCGCTTGCATTTCTATCCATACAAGGTCTATCTTCTATCAGATTCTTAAAAGCAACTCAAGACCCTCAAAGTGCTAATGTGCATTGATAATATGCAAACAACGTTTTGATGTAAAATTACTAGATAATTTTGAGATGTGCATTTCTGTGTGGCATATTCATTCGCTGGTAACTGTCTTAGTTTGGGAATCACAAAGGCAGAGTGTAAAAAGGGACTTGGGTGAATTGTTTGAAAGGTGTTCAGAGGAAGTAGGTGAGGGAATTGGGGAAGTGAGACAGGGAAAGAGGGAAGCCAGTGAATGGTCTGTTTTCAAGGTCACATTTATAGGCAACACACAAATGCTTGACTCTGCAGGAACTTCTGAAAAATGTACAAAATGTTTTTTCTGTGTTGTCTATCCTAAGAATGGAGACTAGAGCATTTGTCTTTTGGCTTCCTTCATCCCTCATAAATTGAAAATTGTCCTCAGAGGCATTAACTCCACCTCTCACACTGCCTTTTTGGGTTGCAGCCACTGGAAGGATAAGTGAGCTTTATCTTTAGAGAAAGCAGCGAGTCGGAAAAATAAGGAGCCACAGAGCATGCTTGAGATTGGGGGCCATTGGCATCTTCAGGTCTGCCTACTGCAATTAAAACTATTTACTTTTAGTGAATGTATCTGTGATGAATGGGGGAGAGCTGAATCCTATAGAAATATGTGGCAATTGTCCACGTATCACACAGAAGCATAAGCATATTGGTCTCTAGGCATTACTTCTGGTAGCTGAAATGTGGTATATACAGTGTAGGAAATGTGTTTTCCAGGGTCTGTGCCTACTCTAACAGGAAGAAAGTCAGATTTTGTTTACCCATCTTGTCTGCATGTAACGCCAAAGCAGCTGTAATTCTTAAATTTGTTGATTCTGAAGTTTGGGAGGAAAAATGTCTAGGTAAAAGAATGGTTGGTAGCTCCTTGCCATTGTCAGTCAGAAAGCAGTATGTTCTTCATGGCATGGGGCTGCTGTTAGGTCTGGACTCTTCACTGAGGCTATTAAAGTCGTAGACACAGCCGGTGCACTCCATGAGCAGAGTAGACATTCTGTCCTGCATCCAGAGAGCAAAGAACAAGAGCAGTTATAGCTTTAAACACTTGAAAATCAGGATCGAATTCTTTTTTTCTCCTTCCTCTTGCTGGCACTGACACAAATGTGTAGATAAGTCCAAGAAAAATACAAAACACCCAAATATTATGAATATAAGTTATGCTAGTCTCAAAATCCCTACAAGATACATCATCCATAACAGTTGGCTCACATGTCCTTGAAATGAAAAATAAAATGTTGAACAGCCTTGTATAGTGTATGAAAAAGATTGTTCAAAGATGTTGACTATTATTTTAAAAAAATAATTTGGCCATTTTGTTATTTTAGTGTAGAATTGGGAGGCTTCCTGCAGCTTACTTCCCAGCTTTTCGATGGCTCAGGTTTTTTTCTCCATAGATTTAGAATTATGGTGTTATATTCAAATAGCATTTTTAAGACTAACATTGTGAAAACAGAACTGCTTTATAAATTCTGGGCAATAATTTTCCTCAAAAATAACTTAGTTCATATAACATTTACCATAACAAATTGTTTTGGCATTTTATTTATTTGTAAATTTTTCCATCTGATCATGAATACAGGCAATATAATTTTATTTTACTGCTTATGTTGTACCTATGAACTAATTTCATTTTTATTAAACTTATTGAGGTGACATTGGTTAATTGGATCATGTAAGTTTCAAGTATACATTTCTTGATACATGATCTGTATATTGCATTGTGTGCCCACCACCCAAAGTCAAATAGCAAGAAAATGTTTCTCTAAATCATGTAAAAAGAAAACTTAGCTAATACTGTTTAAATGTATGGTAAGGAACTCACGTTCAAGAATCACCTTGGCAAAAGTATGTGACCAGGATGCCAGCATCAGCAGGAATTAATCTATAACAAGATGGTAAATGTGTAATTCCTTTCTGTGTTAATATAACTAAAAATGTATGAGAAAGGGAGTGGGTGGTTAGAACATCTCCCCAAGGGAAGCTGTTCGTGCCAGAGCTGATGGGATGGTCTGCTATAAAGTCTCGGTGCCTAGAAATCTTTGGGCACCACTTCCAAAATACAAGCTGAATTTTTCCACTTCCCTCCTTCTTGGCCTGCCTTCTGTATAGTTTGAGCCACTCTGATCACTCCCACAAACTACTGGAATTATCTTCCAGCTTCTACTCATGCCACTGTGCAGTCCAAATGATACCATTGTAATTAACTAGTCCTATATAATAAAAGGCTAATATGCAAATCGACTGAACAGCAGAATGACTGGTCACCATGATACACACTGACCACCAGGGGGCAGACGCTCAATGAAGGAGCTGTCCCCCTGGTGGTCAGTGTGCTCCCACAGGGGGAATGCCGCTCAGCCAGAAGTTGGAGTCACGGCTGGCGAGCACAGCGGCAGTGGCAAGAGCCTCTCCTGCCTCTGTGGCAGCACTAAGGACCCCTTGGGGAATGTCCAACTGCCAGCTTAGGCCCGCTCCCCACAGGCTGGGCTGAGGGACTTCCCCCTCCAGTGCACAAATGTCATACACCCGGCCTCTAGTTATTAATAAAAGGCAAGAAGCAAAGGGAATGCTGGATATTATAGGCATATCATTTGGGCAGCTTCACCAGGAAGCTACAACTTTATGCTCCCAGGATTCCAAGATAGATGCATGCCCATTAAAGTTGGGATGGCATAGGAAGATACTTCCTTGACAGTCACACCTGGGAACAGAGTTCATTGTCCAAATTGAGTGTGGCCAATGCAAAGGCACTAAGGTTTGGGATACATAATCCCCTGAATAAAGTTCACTCTCTAGCCAGGCCAGTGTTGCTCAGTGATTGAGCTGCCACCTATGAACTAGGAGTGCATGGTTCTATTCCTACTCAGGGGACATGCCCAGGTTGTGGGCTGGATCCCAAACGGGGGGCGTGCGGAGGCAGCTGGTCATTGATTCTCTCTCACCATTGCTCTTTCTATCTCTCCCTCTTCTTTCCTCTCTGAAATAAAAAAGCATATATATATATATATATATATATATATATATATATATATATATATTTAAAAACACAGAATGAACATTCATATATATTTTCTCGTACTTGTTCCAGAATCACTCTGGGATGTGCGTCTCAGGTATGACTTTGCCTAGGCCATAGCATGTACCTACACTATCGCCTTGTTCTTCAGATGGCTGGGCCAGTTTCAATTCCCACAAGCAGTTCCTGAGATTCTTCTCTGTCTCATGTGTGGCTGTCATATAGGAATACCTTCCATTTCCTGAATGTTCCAAGCTCATGCTCATTCCTGATTCCCACTTTCAACCTAGAACTTTCTTTCCTCAGATCTTCTCACTGATAGCTCTATCCCATTACATTCTCAATAATGCTTTCTGTGACCAATGTGTCTAAGTCAGGATGTAGCTCCCTCTCTCCCTACAGCATCACTCTTTTATATGTTTCATTATCTGCAGAAAAGTTATGTCACTGTCAGAAATTGTTTGTTTTTATATTATATATCTCCCCATAATAGCACTGCAGAGAGTGCTGTCTGTCTTCTTTACCTTTCCAGGCATGTAATAGGTATGCACTATTTACTGAATAAATACATGCATATATTAGTGTGTTTTTCAAATGTAAAGCCATTGCAAATGCCAGTGATTGTGCCTGAGTCCTTTATAAAAATATTTCATGGTGGTGGTTGTGGTTGTTTATATTCCTATTGAATTCAATTGTAATATTTCAAACATAGGGTTAGTTTTATCTTTTTACTTCCCAATAGGTAAAATAGCTCACCATAGATACATACGGGTTTAAACCATGGTATCTTAAAATTACAATTTCTTTCCCCTATAACCTCCTAAAGTCATGGACAGTGACTGCACATATATCTTAATAATACTAAGGATGTTGTTTTTCTTCCTTTTCAGTATTTGTCACACACTCATAGAACAAGTACTAGTTATGATCTTTCATGGTCATGTTTTGAGGACTGTGTAAGAAATGATGAACTTTTCAATTGCATATCATTCTCCTAGTACATCAAGTGATTATTTTGAAGACTAGAGGTCCATTGCATGAAGATTCATGCAATAGGCCTTCCTTCACCTGGCTGCCGGCACTGGTTTTCCTCAGGAACCCAGGACCCAGGCCTTCGCTCTGGCTGCCGCCTTCCGCCTTCGCTTCCACCGGAGTCTTCACTCCAGGCAGAGTATTTGCTGACTCAGGCCGGAGTCTGCAGGCTTCGCTTTGCTCCAGCTGGAGTCTTCACTTCACTCTGGCTGGAGTGCCGCTGCTGTAGCTCTCTCAACCCCCTGTCTTCCCCCTCATAGCAGGTGCCTGCCCTGCCCAGCGCTTTGTGCCTAGAGCAGCTGGGGAGGAGGGGGGGAGCCACTGCCATCTTTGTCCTGCTAATTTGCATATTCCTCCTGATTGGCTGCTAGGCGTTGTGGAGGTATGGTCAATTTACATATTTATCTTTTATTACTGTAGTGTTGCTGTTTATGTAAAATTGAATGGTGTGTATTTTCTAAAATTAGGTGTTTCATATATGTTTATAGACTTTATATATAGGGTAGGACAAAGGTAGGTTTGCAGTTGTTCATATAGAATACAATAATAAGTAGTAATACAAGAATAAATTCTGTGTTTGACATATAACTGTAAACCTACTTTTGCCTCACCCTGTATTGAGAAACTATGTCTAAATAATTTGATTCATGTAATTACATCAATGTATGTACATTTTTACATGCATCTAAAATCAATGTGTGTGTACTGTACTCATGCAACACCTATTCAATGTAGTAACATGATGAAACCTTCTTTGCTTTACTTAGTTAACACATTCTACCATTTGATATTTTCTTTTTCTTTTTTTTAAATATATTTTATTGATTTTTTACAGAGAAGAGAGAGAGAGAGATATAGAGAGTCAGAAACATCAATGAGAGAGAAACATTGATCACCTGCCTCCTGCACGGCCCCACTGGGGATGTGCCCACAACCCAGGTACATGCCTTGATTGGAATCGAACCTGGGACCCTTCAGTCCCCAGGCTGACGCTCCATCCACTGAGCCAAACTGGTTTTGGCATGATATTTTCTTTTTCTATCCAAATGGCTTACATAAAATTCTGTGGACACAATTTATACTTTTATTTTTCTCCAAATTTTGTAGTTACTTCCTGTGTATGCTCATTATCTTTGCCTTATTCATGTTCCATGTCTATCGCTTATAACTGGTATATACATGAAGCATTTCTTGTTCTTTTTTTTTTTCTTTTTTGAGAGATTCCTGTTCTTCATGAGGGATGCAGCTTCTTTCTCTGGACTACCCTAGCCTTGCCTCTGTGCCTCTTTTCTTTTAATCTAACTTATTACCTCAAGTTACATGTTAGGGTAACTGTATATGTGCATAAATAATTAGTTGAGCCCGACCAGCATGCCTCAGTGGTTGAACATCTATTAGGAGGTCTAATTCCCATCAGGGCATATGCCCTCTTGCGGGTTCAATCCCCGTTGTGGTGTGTGCAGCATGCAACCAATCAATGACTCTCTCTCATCATTGATGTTTCTATTTCTCTCTCCCTCTCCCTTCTGTTCTGAGATAAATTAAAATATATATATATTCTTTAAAATAGTTGAGCATTAGCTTAAGTTACTGATCTTTTTTATGTATGTGTTTTGATCACCTATTAGATAGTAAATATTTGGTGTGAAGAATCATCAACTTATTTAGTTTTTAATATGATAAAATGCCAAATAACTGCTTGCTTTTAATAAAATATTTGTAGTACTCATATGAATATATATGAAGCTTATTTTTGTGAAGTTCCTCAGTGCCTAGAAAAATATTATCCAAATCTTCATTTTGATGACCACCCTAGTTAAATCAGTCTCTCCTTATCTTCCCCCTCCTTCTCCATCACATTTCCCTCCCTAGTTTATAGTCTTCAAAGCAGATATCTGTACCTACATTTGAAAGCTCATATAGTGTGAGTATATGTAAATATAGTAAATAATGACACACTTTATACATTTAAGCATAGTATTTATTGCCTGTTTCAGAACTGAGAACACTAAGAAATTCAGTCAAGTTGGAGCTTCAAGTTTTTGGAAATAAGAAATCACTGTGGGTCTAGAAGTTTGTACATTCAGAAGAATATGATATCCCAAGGGCTTTTATCTAAAGAACATACTGAATTTAGAGGTCTAGCTAGTCATATTAAAAATGTTGGGCCCAGCTGGCATGGCTCAGTGGTTGAGCTTCGACCTATGAACCAATTTAAGTTGCAGAAATAAGTTAAACATTAATTTCTCAGGCTAATAGTGGGAAAGTAACAAGGAATGAGTTAAAGAGATCTCAAAATTAGTCTAGAATGCCTAATGGATCGCATACAAAATGTAATAGAGCTGAAAGGGTAAAAAAGGCTATAGATTTGGAAAACTGGCAAAGGCTGATATAATTTTAAGTATATTTATTAAAATGTGTACTTATACATTGTTTGAATCATGAAATAATATATTACAAGCAATGAACTAAATTAGTATACTATCTACATGCTCATAACTTTGCCCTATCTCTTTATTGATTTTTCCCCATATCTGGGTAACACTACTTTAAACTTAGTTCCTTTAAAAATTTAAGTAGTTTTAACATGATGTTAAACTTATTTAACATGATGTTCCATGTTTTCATGTATATACTAGGGGCCCAGTGCACGAATTCATGCACCTTGAAAGGTACTGTGGGCCGCAAGGCTGCACTAGGCACAGGGGCAGGTCTCAGCCCATCCTCTGTGTCCCGACCCAGCCCCTCCTGCGGTGGCCCCAGTCCCCTGTCTGCTGGCATCCCTGCTCCTGCCACTGCTGCTCCCACGCACTGATGGCGCTGGCCCCACTCGCACCCACTGATAATGCGGAGAGATTGGGACAAGTGTCAGGAGTGGGTGTGAGTGGGGCCGGTGCCATCAGCGGTTGTGAGCGGTGGCTGCTGCCCAATCACCCCTCAGGAGCAGGGGGAGGTGCAGAAGCCCTCAGAGGCGAGCAGGGCTGGCAGCAGCCACTTGCACCCACTGATGGCAGGCACCATGTGATCAGGACCAGCACTGGCACTGGCAGTGGGTGTGAGCAGAAGCTCTGGGGCTGGCTGCAGGGCCTGTGCTGTCAGTGGGTGTGAGCGGGGTGGTGCCAGCAGCAAGTGCAAGTGCTGGGTGGGACCGTGGTACATGGAAGCAAAGGATTTTCAGTAACCACCAGAGGCTCACCCTGATGACAGTGACTGGCACCTGCCTTGGTCTGACATCCTGCTCACCTGCTCCACCATCCCACTGCAGCCAACACCTGCCATATTCCGCACTTGCCCCCTAGAGGTCAGTGCACATCATGGCGACCAGTTGTTTGGTTGTTCGGTTGTGCCGATTGTTCCCCACCATTTGGTCTATTTGCATATTAGCCTTTTATTATATAGGATAAAATAATTGAAAAGTCTGTTAGAGGTATGATCAATTAACATAGCTATGGAAATAAATAACAATAAAATAGAAATACAAGACTATTATATTTGAGCTAGATTGCTTTTCTTGTTAACATCATAACTTCTGTACATTCTACTATCTGATAAAAGGGGAGATTAGCACCTGCTTATAGGGATTTTAATGACTTTCCCCATTTTTTAATCAGAAGGAAGTGAATAATTTCATAGCTCTGTGGTTCAAAGTTATTTAAGTACAATGACTGCATCCTGTAAGATTTTCTCCAGAATCACCAGAACCCACTTTTGGAAAGATATTCATGGAGTAAAGATGCCTCAACATGTGGAAATCTGAATTACTCTAGGCTCAAGGAAAAATGAGTAAAAGATAAGAAAAAAATCCTAACCACAAATTTTCTAGTCAACGTTTTTTAAACATCAGTCAGAAACTTTTCAGTAATTGATTTTTAGATATGTCTAAAAATATATTTATATACTTAGGGTTTTTCAATTTTAGGTAACAAGATTATGTTTGTATTTATTTATTTATTTATTTATTTAGCCAAATCTCTCTCCCTCTTTCTCACTCTCTCTAAAGCATACATTCTTTCCTTTTCTTAATTATATGGAGTTAAAAATCTCAATTACTCACATACATGTATATTTAGAGATAAAAATGTTAAATAGTATATTTTATGCCACACATTATTGATACCTAGAGTTTTCCAAATATAATTCTAGTGCCTATACATAACTACTCTGAAAAATGTTCTACAAAGTTAGACATTTGAAAGATGACTAATAACTCCGTATTCTGAAGATTATTAATTCAATGTCATGAAAATATGTGGGGATGTATATACCATTTTTGGAAATAGAGTTTAGAAATTACCTTTATTAGTCCCTCACTTTATTAAACTTTACCTCAAGATGTTTTCAACTTTAGTTTGGAAACTCAGCTTTACCATTTATCAAAGGTCTTTCTATGGAGATGTAAATAAATTATCTCCAGTTGGAATGAGGCTCGTCTCGTCTATGGTAGACACCTGTCTATGGTAACAAGAAGAAGCCTACCACTTCATTATTCAGATGCCACATGGCAGATGGCAAATGGCAATAACCTTTAGTCATTTTGTCCAGTGAGAGATTAAAGTTAGCTCATAAATTGCCAATCTGCTGAGCCATCTGGTCTTTCATGGTGGACTTTTTATTAAAGTCATTCAGAAGGCTTAGGGACATAATTTATTGACCACCTATGTCCAATATATCATAGTCTTACAGTGATAACCTATAAACCTTTGGGGATGTACAGAGGGAGTTACTCTACAAATACTCCATGTGCAATATGTACAGTGTCTCTTTTGCATATATACTTTTAGAATATTTAAATTTTCTTTACATTAGGTATTTTGACATCTCATATGTTCTCTGCTGTGGGAGTGGGATGGGATAGAGTATAAATATCCTCAGTGTGAACTCAGGGAAGAACTTTTACTTAGAAGTTGCCATAAATTTCCCTGACATGTTTTCCACACTGGTAAGTAGGTAGTTTATATTTTTCTAAACACATGTATTTTGTCATTATTGCTGTTGCTTTAAAGTGGAATTGGAAACATTTAACATTATGAAAGGGTTCTAAGAAGACCTCCATCTGACTTTGCTATCAAACAGGTAATTTCCTACTCCATATTCTGAGAATGAGGGGCTCTGGAAGGTAGTGGTCATTATGAATGGTCAGAAGATTTTATGTTTGTGAACACCCCCAAACTGGTGTGCTTCTGTGAAATTCAGAGATTATTTCAGTTAGTCACTTTACAATGAAAACTAACTGATATGTCAATTATTCTTAAATAAATATGATGTTTTGTGACCTATAATATTTTTATCCTTGATGAGACCTCAAATTAATATACAAAGCAAATGTTTTCTGAAAGCATAAGTGAAAGTAATCATAACCAACCCTTTATATAAGCCAACTGCTTCCTTTGCAAGCAGACCATAAGAATTACTTGTTTTTTTAAAGGTATCATTACTATTATTAATATTATTTTATATAATAGAATCATGGGAAGGAACAATATACTTTTTACCTTTATTTTCTCTCTGTTTTTCTTCCCTTTTTAAATCCCAATTCCATGACTGCTAAACTGGTGATGGTGTCTGACTTGCCAAATGAGGGAAGTGTGAGCATGGTACTTGATTTCTCTATTTCCTGGCATTCCTTCTGGGGATCGCTATTCACTGTGACGATAGCAGTCTGTCTGAGAGATTTTGTCCATCTGTCTCCTGGCTGCAGGGCAGATGCTGCATTTGCTGTTGCTAAAGAGGGAAGACAATGGGAAACACATAATAAGTACAAACTCTAGGAGAGAGGGTTGCGTAAAACTGTAGTTTAAAATGCTATTTGACAAAATAGTGAACATTTAGCAATACTTTAAGACTTTTCTATAGTCCTTTCCCCCTCACTTGCCTGTGGGGCAGTAGGGTGTCCTGACTTCAGCAAATGACTGCTCTGTCATCACAGGCTTCACTGTCATTTATGGACTATTTTCCTTTAAGTTGACTTGTGTGAGACCTGAATTTTCAATGCATACTTTATCACTGAATAGAAGACTAATGTCACTGCCCACCAATACTGCTAAAAATAAATATAATGAGAAGGAAAGAACTATATAGGTTTTTATGAATGTTGTTGCCAAAAGATGTACCCTGACATCTTCTTTTTCTTTTCTGGAGAGGGAATTGCCTGATCCCCTTTTTCTTTTTTCCTGAACATGGAAAGCATTATTTATTTCAGAAGGAAGCAGTGAAGACTGGATGAGGTTGTGTGTTAAAAGTTATCCTGCAGCTGTGATGTACAGCTTCCACAACCATCAGTCATTATAATTGTTAAAGATGAACATGAAATGAAACTATGAAACTGCTAATTGAGGCATATTGTCTAGTGTATGCCCAGGAAGCCTCTTGGGATTCTTGATTATTAACAATACTAGAGGCCTGGTGCACGGGATTTGTGCACTGGTGGAGGGCATGGCCTGCGAGGATCATCACGGTCAGCTGAGTGGTGCTCCCACTGTGGGAGCACACTGACCACCAGGGGGAAGCTCCAACATTGAGCGCCTTCCCCCTGGTGGTCAGTGCGCATCATAGCGACTGGTCAACTGGTCATTCTGATCGTTCTTCCATTCGGTCACTGGGCTTTTATTATATAGGCTAACATCTATTATGTCACATGTGTGGCTCTTTGACATTTTTCCTCTACTTTTATTCTTGGATTACTTTTAGACTCAAATAAATTATTTTAGCAATGGACATATGTTTTAACAAAAGGAAAAAAAATGAATGAAATTTTAATAAAGTTTCATTTTCTAAAGATGACCTCAGGGATATCTGCCAGCCCACACCCCCTGCTGACAGTGTGAGGAGGTTTCACTCAGAACTAGACCTACGCAGGCTTCCGTGACTGCTCCCACACTAGATACAGAGGGAGTGATTGCCTCCTGAGGGCAGGTTCCTCTGTTGTCTTGTTCACCAGCACACTTGCACTGAGGCCTGAGTTGCCAGTGAGGAGGTGAGTGGCTCTGTGGGTTATAAGTTTAAAAAGTCCAGAGGAGCTCAACAGAGAAATGGCATGGGGAAGCCCTGAGAGGACAGGAAGAGAAGGGAATGGAAAGCCAGCCAGGGCAGGCCCAGATCCCCCACATCCCCCAACCCTGTTTCTACACCACCCCCACCTGAGAGTTACCCTCTGAGAGACCCTGAGTCACACATCCTGGCCACATCAGGGGTGAAAATAAAATCATTTTCATTTCAGAGTCATGTATTGCATAACAGTAAATAAGCAGGACAGCATCCAGCAGGAGTCTATTCTTGATACTTTCATGCCATGTACTACAAATGCTTTTCCTTTCCTTCCTCTTTCCCAAATGGCAGTGGTACTGATCTGTCTGAAAACCATTATTTTCCCAAATGTTACCTTCTGGTAACAGGACCTGTTTTATTGTTCTGCTTATTTTTTCTGGCAGTTTTTTTTTGAAATGTGTTTTATTTTTCTTTCAATGGTAAAAATAATTGGAAAGCACAAGGCAATTTTAACTAGACAATCCTATCTAATAAAAGAGTAATATTCAAACTAACCATCACTCTGCTACACCCACAAGCCATGCCCCCAAGCCACACCCACAAGCCAATTAGGAGGGAGGATGCAAATTAACCCAACCACAGAGAGAGTAGGAGGGAGGCTTGGGTATTCCTGGCGATGGAGGAAGCCAAGCTTTCCACACACCCTGGCTGGCCCAAGCCTCCACTTAAGGCTACAAAGTTTCAATTATAGAAGATAAATTAATCCCAAAAAAAATGGCAGCAGCCACAGAGCTGGAGAGAGCAGGAGGCTAGGGTTGCCCCCAGCGATGGAGGAAGCCAAGCTTCTACAGCCCTGGCCTGCTTTGGCCGCCACTTAAGGCTACACAGTTTCAATTATAGAAGATACATAAATCCCAATAGAAATGGGTGCCACCATGGAGCAAGCAGAAGGCTTTGCTCTGCTCCAGGCTACAAAGTTTCAATTGTAGAAGATAAATAAATCCCAGATATCAGGGCCTCCACTTGGGTCGCCGGGGGGCATGGCCGGTCTGCAAACCACCACAGACCCCTCGCCCAGGCCGCCCCATGCCCCAAGGGAACACCCACCCTGATTCGGGACACCCTTCAGAGCAAACCAGCTGGCCCCCACCCATGCACCAGGCCTCTATCATATCTAATAAAAGAGTAATATGCAGATTGACCATCACTCCAACACACAAGGTGGCTGCCTCCAGGTGGTCAAAGATCCTGCACCCATGTGGACACAAGATGGCCACCACAAGATGGCCAGCAGGGGAGGGCAGTTGGGAGGGACCAGGCCTGCAAGGGAGGGCAGTTGTGGGTGATCAGGCCAGCAGGGGAAGACAGGAGGGACCAGCCCTGCAAGGGAGGGCAGTTGGGGGGGATGCAGGCCTGCAGGGGAGAGAAGTTGGGGGACACCACACCTGCAGGGGAGGGCAGTTAGGGGTGACAAGGACTGCAGGGGAGGGCAGTTAGAGGCAAATAGGCTGGCAGGGGAGCAGTTAGGCATCGATCAGGCTGGCAGGGGAGTGGTTAGGGGGTGATCAGGCTGGCAGGCAAAAGCGGTTAGGGGCAATCAGGAAGACAGGCAGGTGAGCAGTTGGGAGCCAGTAGTCCTGGATTGTGAGAGGGATGTCCTACTGCCCATTTAGGATTAGGCCTAAATGGGCAGTTGGACATCCCTCAAGGGGTCCCAGATTGGAGAGGGTGCAGGCTGGTCTGAGGGACACCCCACCCCCCACCATGCACGAATTTTGTGTACCGGGCCTCTAGTTTACAATAATTATAAATTATTGTCTGTGTGTGTTTTTTAAGTTGGGATAAGTTTGTGGGGGATTAAAGGTTCACATTAAGAAAAAAAAGTCAGAAAACACTGACATTAAAAGAAGACTGTAAAAAAAAATGCATATCATCTTGAAGAATTTCTAATTAGAGAAAATAGGGTTATTCTAAATTCCCCTTACTTTTTGCAGAAGCCCAGAGAAGAAAAAACAAAACAAAACTGGCAACTTAAATAAAAAACATATTTTTAAGAAAAATAGATTTTAGGGAAAAATAACTATTGGAAGAACAATTTTGGGCATTTCTCAGTTATTTATTTATTTATTACAAAACTGAGAAACTACTCCAATAATGTGGACAGAATGATCAATATTAAAACAAATTTTTTTAAATATCATTTTTTTTGCCATCATCTTGGGGGGAAAAGTGGTTAATTATTTTTGGAAACATATTTGGAGCTTATAATCAAGTTCAACATTTCTTGAGGTCTAATACCTCTCAAGTCGACCTCTATTTCTATATCAAGCCGAAAGTTTTTCTCTTCCTCTTTTTAAATAGTAATAGAAACATGATACTTCTGCTCTGAAATCTTTTGCTAAAATATCAATTTAAGAAGCAATTTTTCTGGAAAGAAGTTTTATGTGTTTCTATTTTTAAAGGCTGATAACAATACACAACATAAAATTTGGCTCTATTATTTTAGTTTGCTTTGAAAGGTAGACTCTAAATTGCTTACAAAGATTCTGAAGGTTTTATTGTATGAGAGTAACAGCCAAATCAAATATGAATTCATTTTGATACCCTCTGGGGCCCAGGGAGCAGTACCTTCATTGTTTTTGTGGGTTTGTTATTTTAGTTCTACAAGGATGTTTACAATGAGCCTTCACCCAGATTAAGTGTAGCATCAAGTTCTTCAAAGCTAGGGAGTCCCATTGTGCTTCACCATTTTAGAAACATGGGCATCTCACTCCCTGCTCCACAGAACTGTGGGAGTTTTGCCCTTTAATAAACACCTTTAAAATGGGGACCTTTCTTATTTTGTTAAAAATATCCCTTTGCATTCAAGTTATTAACTCTTATGTTTCTATAGAACACACACACACACTCAAGAGGGAGAAAAGGGGAGTTGGGAATACAGAAAGGAGAGGGTTGTGTTTCCTTTTTCTAATCAGTCATAAATATCTTTATCCATCAGGACATCAGGGTCAGAACATCAATGTTTTCCGAATATTTTTTTCCAGATAATTCCAGTAACATTTTATCTGAAGCCAAGCAAAGACAGATCTATTCACATAAAAGGAAGTTCATAATAGTATCATGTAACCATTATTTTTAAAAATTGTTCTTTCACTAACAGGTTGAGATATTTAAAATCCCACCACTTTTCTGACCTGTGGGATTGAGCAGGCCACACACAATCACACCCTTAATGGCACTGGGTTTTGTCATTCTTGTATTATGTTTCACCATGATTTGCTTCTTCTTGACTGAGAAAAGAACACCCATTTCCAGTTCTAACAGGGAGATGATGAAAATACTGGCCATATTTTTCCTTTATCCCCCTTGAAATATGATCACATGTACTGGGGGCTCAGCAAGATCTATAAAAATATCTTGCAAGAAAAGTAACTAGAATGAAACTATTATATACATATCTGCACAGATTTTGAAGGTCCACTTATAAAATTAAATTTCCTCACCAAATTTACTATGGATACCTTCATGGCTACTTTCACTGTTTTTACTTATTTCTCCTCAATTCAACTCAAATTCCCAGAAAAGGCTAATTCTAAGAGCACTATATAATGGCATTGCATTGAAACTTTTAGAAACTGAGCATTTATAATTTCTTCAAATGAGTCCCTCTGAGATAAAAGTTTAGAAAATTCACATTGACTTTGCCTTGTGATATGAATATTTTGTCTAAAGTTCTAGAACTTTCTTTGTGTAAGTGTCCAAAATGACATATTGAAGTAACTTTTTGTGGAAGACAAGTTTAAAATAACCATTACTTCTCTTTATTATGCCCACAAAAAGAGAGACTTTTAATTGCTTAGCAGAATATGCAATATGTGCTAATAAAATGTTCTGTGCAGAACACAAAGGTTTGTTTCACCAGAAAATATTTAGAAATCATTTGCCTTTTACATTATACCCTGATGGAATGGGGCATTACCTATTCTCAGAATTCAAATAAAACACATAATTTCAAGTGAACCTAAATTTGAGCCATATAAACATTTAATTAAGAATGAATGAAATATTGTACTTGAACAGATTATAAATAAAAAGCATCTGTTGGGAAATTTTTGAAAGACAAGCTGTATTACATTCTGTTGTAGGCATTTTAAAAAGAAATATATAGCATACTTTAAAATGGCAGACATTTTTTTCTTATAAATACTGCCAACTAGATTTATACATAATGTTATTCTAAAATGCTACCTATGTCTTGCCAAAATACATATCAAATAACCACTTTTCCCCTAGACTGACTCCACCCACCTGAGAATTTGACTTTTGCTAGGAAGTTTGCATACATTAGATCAGACATTACCTGTACTGAGTGAGCATCAGGCAGAATCAATTTTCTTTATGCAACAATCAGTTCTTACTCCGATTTTCTAGTTCATTTTTGGTCATGGACTCAAAAGATTGTCTGTTTTCACTTTTAAATAGTATCCTTAAAAATGATGGAAATGTTGCTACACATAAATGGAGAACATTTTGGGAGGGAGAAGAATTGCTATTGCTGAAATTTATGGAGGAGGTCTTTAAAAGCCCTCACTATTTAATTGTGTGTTTTTAAAATATTTTAAACTGGGTAGTTCACAGTGGAATCATTTCTTGTTGTTTTCTCTGTGAAATTTGAAGATGACTCTTTAAAGTTCATTTTTTTTTTTCAATCTCATCTTTACTGAGGTAAAATGTACATAAAATTTACCATCTATACTAATAAAAGGGTAATATGCTAATTAGACCAGGAGACCTTCTGGGAGATCTTCCGGGCATCCTTCTGGACAAAGCCATGGTGGCGGGGCTGAGGCAGATGTGGTTAGGGGCAATCAGGCCAGGAGAGGAGGGCAATTGGGGGTGATCAGGCTGGTGAGGGGGCAGTTAGGGGAGAGCAGGCCAGCAGGAGGGCAAGTTGGGGGTGATCAGGCTGGCAGTGGGGGGCAGTTGGGGGCGATCAGGCTGGCAGGGGAGGAGTTGAGGCAAGCAGGCCTGCAGGGGGGAACAGTTGGGGGCAAGCAGGCCAGCAAGGTGGGGCAATTGGGGATGAGTAGGCCAGCAGGGGGGGCAGTTGGGGGTAAGAAGGCTGGCATGGGGGAGCTTTTGGGGGCAAGCAGGACTGCAGGCAGAATGGTTAGGGGCAATCAGGCAGGCAGGCAGGCAGGTGAGCGGTTAGGAGCCAGCAGTCCTGGAATGTGAGAGGGATGTCCAACTGCCGGTTTAGGCCAACAGGGATCAGGCCTAAACCGGCAGTCGGACATCCCCTTAGGGGTCCCAGATTGGAGAGGGTGCAGGCTGGGCTGAGGGACACCCGCCCCATGCACAAATTTCTTGCACTGGGTCACTAGTCCAAGATAGTTCTAAGGTATTCCCCATAGTCAATCCACCCCCCTAAGCCCAGGCCTTGGCCACCATTAACCTGATTTCTTTCTATAATCTAACCTTTCCCAGAATGCCATATAAATAGAATCATACAGTATGTAACCTTTGCTGTCTGGCTTCTTTTTCTGATTATAATACTTTGAGATTCATCAAGATATTCACAGTTTTCTACTTTTAATTTTTGAGTACTATTTCACTGTATTGATTATACCCTAATTTGTTTATTCATTTGCTGGTTGATACCTTTCAGGTTTTGCCTAATTAAATAATGTTGCTTTGAACAGTGGAATACAAATCTTAATGTAGACACATACACAGATAGACAAAAGTAGGTTAATAGTTATTCATATGATAAATAATACAATAATTGTATATAATAAAAGGGTAATATGCAAATAGACCAAACATGAGAACAACAGAACAACCAATCAAAGCGTAACATGCTAATGATATGCCAAGGCTGCTCAACCGCTCGCTATGACGTGCACTGAGCACCAGGGGTCAGACAGTCAACCAGTCGACCAGTTATGATGTGCACTAACCACTAGGGGGCAGATGCTTCAACTGGTAGGTTAGCTTGCTGCTGAGGTCCAGCCAATTGGGACTGAGTGAGATGGGCCAGACATGCCCTGGAGCCCTCCTGCAGTCCCTCCCCAGCTCAATCATGCACCAGTGTGGTTCCTGAGCCTGGCCTGTGCCCTCTTGCAATCCGGGACCCCTTGGGGGATGTCAGAGAGCTGGTTTCAGCCTGATCTCGCAGGCCACTCCCCTTGGGAGGGCGCCAGATGCAGGGCTCGTGTCTGGTGACCACTGCTGCTGCAGCGCTAGACTCTCCTGATCAGGACTGATTGGGCACAAGCCCGCAGCAGGCACAGTGGGGCCTGGATGAATGGGAACAGCAGATAGGAGCTGCAGGCATCATTGGACTGTGGGTTTTGGCCCGATCCCTGCAGACTATCCAAGGGACACCACCCATGCACGAATTCATGCACCAGGCCTCTAGTTAGTAATCCTATCTGATAAAATAGTAATATGCAAATTGACCATCACTCCAACACACAAGATGGCTGCCCCCATGTGGACACAAAGGGCCGCCACAAGATGGGCAGCAGGGGAGGGCAGCTGTGAGGAACCAGGCCTGCAAGGGAGACAGTTGGGGGCAATCAAGCCTGAAGGGAGGGCAGTTAGGGGTGACCAGGCTGGCAGAGGAAGGAAGTTGGGGGGGACCCAGGCCTGCAGGCGAGAGCAGTTGGGGGACACCAGGTCTGCAGGGGAGAGCAGTTAGGGGTGACCAGGCCTGCAGGGGAGGACAGTTAGGGACAAACACGCTGGCAGGGGAGCAGTTAGGCATCAATAAGGCTGGCAGGGAAGTGGTTAGGAGTGATCAGGCTGGCAGGCAGAAGTGGTTAGGGGCAATCAAGAAGGCAGGAAGGTGAGCAGTTGGGAGCCATCAGTCCTGGATTGTGAGAGGGATGTCCAACTGCCCTACTGGGATCGGGCCTAAATGGGCAGTCAGACATCTCTCAAGGGGTCCCAGATTGGAGAGGGTGCAGGCTGGGCAGAGGGACACTCCCCACCTACACAAATTTCATGCACCGGGCCTCTAGTATAAGAATAAACAGTGTTGCCCTAACCGGTTTGGCTCAGTGGCTAGAGCGTCGGACTGCGGACTGAAGGGTCCCAGGTTCGATTCCGGTCAAGGGCATATACCTTGGTTGCGGGCACATCCCCAGTGGGGGATGTGCAGGAGGCAGCTGATCGATGTTTCTCTCTCAATTATGTTTCTAACTCTCTATCCTTCTCCCTTCCTCTCTGTAAAAAGTCAATAAAATATATTAAAAAACAACAAAAAAACAGTGTTGAGCATTCACCACTGTAAACCTACTTTTGCCAGTCCTTGTATGTATGGGACAGGGTTCGCCAGAGAAACTGAGCCAGAAAGATATGCACGTGGCTTGATAACTAGTGTCCCATGGTTAAGTTTTCTTTGTCTACTGAGGCCCAGTAGCCAACCAAGAGCTGTTTCTCAAAAGGAGAATAGTTATCAACAAAGGATGACAGGGCTTTGATCCAAAATCCTTTGCCTACTCTACTGACTCTGGATAAGGGAAATTTTAGAGAAGGAATACAAAATTAAAATCAAATTATATAATTTGTTTTATTCAATCATCTTCATGGACTAATATATCCATTAAGTTGCTCATTGCAATGTTAACCATATTTTCCTAGATTAAAGTTTATCATTTTCCAGTAGTTTTGATTATTATCCTCTATAGAACTGAACCCATGTTATTGAATCAGATAAATCTTTCCTCAATAGCAAGAAAGAACATTAAAATTTTTTAGACTTATTAGAAAAATATTTGTTTAAATTATTAATTATCTAAATATCATTAACAACTGAAAGCTG
This sequence comes from Corynorhinus townsendii, assembly GCA_026230045.1. Taxonomy (NCBI): domain Eukaryota; kingdom Metazoa; phylum Chordata; class Mammalia; order Chiroptera; family Vespertilionidae; genus Corynorhinus; species Corynorhinus townsendii. Next base: position 129,995,678 of record JAPDVU010000006.1, read on the forward strand.
TAATACTTTGGGGAAGTAATTTTACGTATGCTCATTTTTCTGCATCTCCGTTTTATATTCTGCACTTATATTCAGCTAAGCATCATAAAAATGAGTTTGTCTAAATTATCTTAATCCAGTCATTCTCAAGTTCACCAGACAAAAGTCTCCTTTTCACTTTTTTACATCAAGTGTTTTGTAATAAATACTTTACTGAAAAGAAATTAGTAGATAGCATAAATGCAAGGTATAATAAAGAAGACACGACTTGCACATACTCACTATACCAGGAACCAGGACCAAATCCAAATATATATATTTAATTTATATTTTGTGCATAATAAATTATAAAAGAAGTACTTTTCATTTTTTATGTAAAATACTTTCTAAGCTCAAATACTTATAAATACATGTCCCCTGTAGGTAAAGGTCCGGCAGGGCATTTGTAACCCAGGTAGGTTTTGAGATAACTCTGTATTGTGTAGACTGTTGTGCACATTGGAGCACGTCTGCCATCCCAAGCCTCTTTCTCCAAAACACTAAGAATGCCTCCCTTACATCCACACATTTAAAACGTCTCAGGGAGAATTATTTCCATGGGAATAACTTTCTTCATTGCTTGATAACTGCTGAATAATCTCTGTACTGTGCTGAGTGTTGCTGGTGTTACTGTATTTTAGATATCAATGATCTGTAAAATAACCAGTAGTGATGTCTAGTCCATTTTCCAGTAGTCGCATGATAACTGCTGTTCACTGAGAGCTCTCTGACGTGGAGCTCCATATAATAAGCTGCCTTTCCTTTTGGTTGCCAAGAAACTTAAAATTGACTGTAAAGCTGAGCTATAGCAATTATTGGGGCTTTTCATGTACCTTTTTCAAAAATGAGCTGATTTTATTTCAGGACCCGTACTTTGTTTTTATTTGGAATTTGTGTTGATTTCTAGTGTGTTCCTTTAAAAATATTTTTACTGAATTTATTGGGGTTATATTGGTTAATAAAATGATATAGGTTTAATGTGTATACTTCTATAATTCATCATATGTATATTGTATTGTTGTTCATCATTCCAGGTTTAGTCTTCTTCCATCATCATTTAGCTCCCTATATCCTCTTCAACCTCCCCCACCCCCTTTTCCCTCTGGTAATCACCATACTGATGTCTGTGCCTAGCAATTATCTTTACTTTGCTTAATTTCTTCACCTAGTTCACCCAGCCCCTCAACCACAACTCCATCCCCGCGGGTGACAGCTGTCAGTCTATTCTCTATATCTATGAGTCTGGTTCTATTTTGTTTGTTAGTTTACCAGTGTGTCCATTTTTATTTGTGTGTTTTCTGTAAGCTGCTCCATTCCTCTGTAAAACAAGGTTATAAGGTTATAGAGAGTGTAATACTGAGATAGAAAATAATTGTATATGCATCATGTGCCAAATTCTTACTGCCATAGATTTTATCTAACATTCAAGTAATCCACAGACATTTTGGAATCTAGTTCCGCACACAACTAGGTGATCTTGGTACCATCATTGGATAACGTTTCTAAACCATACATTGTACCAGAGGTTTGTATGAAATTTAAATGTTTGGTTCAAAGTGTGGCATAAAATTATAGCATTATTAGTTTAGTGTCTTCTTGGCTTAGTTTTTGACATAATAAAATGGAAGAGACTTTCTTTAACAGAAAGCAGCACTATCTGCCAGAGTAGTAAAGGGGAATAGGCATGCACAATAATCATGTTCTTTTTGATGATTCTAATTGAATTAAAATCTCACATTACCATTTATACACCATGTGGACAACATTGATGATTATATATATTGGTGGTTCTCCCTTATCTCTCTTTCTCTTTTAATGGCAGATCATGGTTTCAACGTAGTTATGTTTACTGTAATCCCAGGCATATTTTGGACTATGTCAAAACTTTTTTTCCGCTAGAATAGAAAGCAAAGTGGCTATCTGTATTTTAGCATTTTAAGACATTACACATTTTTTCAGAAAGTCCACTGATATTTGCAAAATGAACAACTGGAGATAAATATAAAGGAAGAGTATTGAAGTGTGATACCCAAGTTTTAGATGAGAGACCTGCATTCATTGGTTCTAATTCTGTAGAAAGCAGGCAAGATACACTTCTAGAAAGTGATATCATATATATTTATTTCTCAGATCCATGATGTTTTAAAATATTCTAGTGCCTTTAATTCTGACAAGGACTTTGTATCTTATTCTTAATGACATGTGAAGAGAAGTGACAGGATCAGTTTAAAATTTCCAAAGATATATCAACCTGTCATATTGAGAAAATACTGAAGACAGCAAAGGTGAAAGAAGGGGGACCAGTGAGAGATATTACTACAATCTGTTTAGGGGACGATGATGACCTAGAGCATGGAATTTTACATCTATTCAAGAAGGATTTATAGAGAATGAATGAAAATACACAAGCAATAGATGTCAAGAAACAAAATGACAGAAATGTTAGTATTATTCTACAAAAATTTTAAAATAGCCATTATAAAAATGCTTCAACAGATACAAATTATGGATATATCATGGATATTATGCAGTTGTCTATCTGATAAAATATTATTTTTAATAATGAATAACTGGAAAAATATAAAATGGTCCAATGAATATTGTATATATGGTTTATAGGCATTAGTTATATTTTAAAATAATATTCTTAAATGACAGTATAATATATACCACATTGTATTAAATCTTCTTATATGAAAAAGTAAAGACATATTTGTCCCATTCATATGCTGGGACAATATACAGGCAGTCCTCGGGTTACGCTGGACTCGACGTACCTCGCTTCATGGTTACGTAGCCATCTCTCATTTATTTATAAAAAAAAGTTCCATCATTGCGACATATGTACATATGTGCTTTATGTTTTTTATTATTTACTTACCACAAGTAAAGGTCAGGAATTGTTATCTTTCTTTTAAATTTTGGTTACTGTTTCATTTCATTACTGCTGTGTCTGTGCTCCATGTGAGTGATGTAGGTGCTTATGTAGGTGGGTTCCGACTTATGGCAAAAATCGCATTATGTCGTGCCATATGAACGGATCTCTGACGTAACCCGAGGGCCTACTGTACCTACAGAATATACCTACAGTATAATATACCTACAGAAAGCATATTATATAAACATATAATTATATGGATTAAAAACTAGAAAATATTTTGCAAACATATTAATAGGGTTTATCCCTGGAAGTAGCATAATGATGTTTTTCCCAAAGGTAGTGCTAAGGAATTCCAGTCTAATTAAAGGAAAGCAGAAATGCAGTACTCCAGATTCCTTCAAGTGGGGTCTGAAGTAAGTAACAGACTCTATTGATCAAAGTGGACCTCTTGAGATGCTATTGACCTGGACAGTTCCTTCAATAATCTGGTCCAGCAGGCTCAATTTCTCCACATTCTCTCTAGTCCATTTCTATTAGATCATTCTAAAGAGGTTAAATAACAGACATCCCGACCCAGATGCCAAAAAGGATTTGATGATGGGTTAGATCTGCCAAGCAATCACTGCTACTCATCGGTCAGATTAGATGTCCATATGAACGTGCATTAGAATGGAAATTTGAGTGCGTATTGTAACTGTGTGTGGTAGTCTGTTGCCATGTAACGCTCACTTCCCTTATATTTACTGTCAGACTTCATTCACAGATATTTCACAGACAGATGGTTTCTTTCACTGGCTCAGGAGCCACTTCAAAGTGTTTTGATTCCTGACCAAGTCGTATATCATACTTCCTTTAGGAAGATTTTCTTCCAAGCTGCAGAATTGAAGATGAAATCAAGAATAACCAGAAGGCTACACAACCCTTTGAGCTTAACTACCTTCAAAGAGCAGACAGCAAAAGTGTTCTTCACCATAGCAACACATTAGAAGCTAAATAATATTTAACACTTCTTCAAAGGTAAAATTAGCATCTTGGGAAAGGCTCTTATTAAGACAATTGACAGAAAATGTAACAAGAAAATCCAGAGAAACCTGTATTTGTCATTTACCTTACTTTCAAAGTAAAACTGACAGCATTACATATACTCTTTTTTTCCTCTTAGTTTGCATTCACTCAACTCATTCAATCCTAAATTCTTTCAGCATTAGAAACTTTGGCCCTGCTTGATCAGGATCTGAGAATTATAAGACACATTAACTTTCTTATCATGAGTTTTAAATTCAGAAGAATTTTTCTAGAGAAAATTATTTTCTCTATTACAGTAGTTTTTAAGTTTAACTCACATCTGATTCCAGAGAGGCTGACTTTGGAAGTTCCTATAGTGTTCATGTAGGAGGAAATTTAAATAAATTTTTGAAACCAGAGACCTCAGAGAAACAATTTTATCTTTCGTTAATGTAATGGAAATTCAAAATGTAAAGGCTATCAAATACTATTTAACAACATCCATAAAAATAACAAAAATAATTATATTAACTGTCAGAAGTCTATACTTTTTTAAAAAACAATGTTTATCTCTTTGTATGACAATAATCTTATAATACAAACTTCTATAAAAATAGAAAAGTAATGAAGAATTTCTTTAAAAAGTTACTACTACTGGGATTTTAAAAAGTTTCATACTTCACAATTTTTATTGGTAATGGCATGTAAATTTTTATGCTTCATACCAAATTTGGGGAAAATTTTATACAGTTTCATTCAAATTAATTTGCTAAATTTCAATACAGAAGTGATACCACTTTCATCCTGCCTTTGATATCAAAGGGTGACGTGGTACAGTGAAGGGGAAGTATATTGTTTGCTGTCATTACTGCCACATGATGGCCAGCCAGAATATAACGATACACTGAAATAATTGTGAACCACAGAAATAGATTCCACTAAACCAGAACTAAATGTATTTATAACTCAACTTTCTTTTATCAATTCTCCAAAAATGTCTGTGGCCACTGCCTTAAAGGAAAGAGTATGTAACTCAGGGAAGTCTGAGTACAAAAGGCAATGGTCTATACAATTGTGGTTAAAATATAATATTTCTGTACATTTACAAAAACAGATGACCAGGTAAACACATTTGTGGATTCCGCTTTCAGGGCTTTGAAATGGGCTCATGGAAGTGAGAAGTCCTTTAGTTTTAGCTTCATAGTAAGTATCCTTATAAATCTTCTCACTGCATTTTCAGGTATCTCCACACTTTCCTCAGTGATTTCCCTGTCTTATACTCTAATCTTTATTTTCCCTATTTATCTACTATGCTATGGGAAGGGAAGATGGACAACTTTATAATGTGGCCTTTGTACTAATTAAAATGTAAAAAGTCTCAAAAAGTTTATTCCACTGTTACTACATCATACAGCTCAAATGTGTCAGTGATGGACCGAGAATGAAATTTTTCTGACTACAAAACTAAATACTCAACCCTTCTGAATATTACATTCCTGTATATGAAATTCCCAAAAAATATTTATGGAGTAACAGACAATAAGTGATATATGTGGTGCAAATTCAGAAATGAATAAGAAGGCATCTGACCCATGAAGGAGCTAAAATCCATAGGCCTGTCCAGAAAAGTTTATAGATTTAACAAATATACCTTCATAGGCTATCATACCAGAACAACATGATTACTGCTTTTTTTTTTTTTTTTTTTTTTTTTTTTGGTGGGGGTAGGAAGCGATTTAGATATTAGTAATGAGAGACTCAAATGTTAGCAAGCATCTAACAAATTTGTTGAATGGAAATTGATCTATTTAACACAGAGAGCCCTTTACATACATCTTGAAGAGCTTACAATACTTGTTTCTTAGTATTATCATTGCTTATTTCAGAATGTGGTTTCTGGTTACATCATTTTTTAATGCCCATACTCTTCCCTTAACTGTCCCTCTTCTATTCTTTGTCTGTTTGTTGTTGTTGTTTTGTTTTCAATTTCTTCTAAATGATTGGAACTCAGTTCTTTGCTTCTTCTACCATGTCCTGAAATTATAATCCTTAGTCTTTCAACCTGCCACTTCCAATAGCCATGGGGTGGGGGGGAAAAGTAGTATGCAAGCCAGTTGGCTCTATTTAGTATCGTAAGGAAAAAATACATCTGCTTTTTGGATTAAAGCATGCTTATAAAACCATACCTCTTTAGTTGACAGGGGAAAAAAGTGTAATTTACATGTTTTAGTTCTTCTTGTTTTAGTAGACTTCAGAGCTTTAATTCACCCTAGGTTTACCCTCGAAAAAAATACTGAGCATTACAATTTATTGGTTTCTGGCCAGCTGTTTTCTCTTAGACTGGCAGCGTGGTGTTTGCCAGAAGTTACAATCACTTATGCCAATCCCTATTAGAGACTAAATGCTGTTTGCCCCACACGCTTATTCTTCTGATGTGAAATTAGTTTTAATAAACACTCATCAAAAACATGAGTTAATTCAGAAAGTATTTTTTAATCACTTGTTCTATGCATTGTTCTGTGCTGGTGTTGTGACAAAATAGGAAGAAAATTACCACATGGCCTATGGCCTTGAGAAGCTTCCAGCTTTGTGGTGGAAGGGAAAGGCAGTGACAAAGACATAACATTTTTGCACAATAGTTATGAAATCAGATCAGGGGATCATTGATTCAAAAGACATGCAGATTATTATTGTGAAGTGAGTTAAGAGTGGGCTAAACAATTATGGTTAAAATCTCATATGTGTTCAACTCAGTAGGAGGAGTAAAATTGGTCGAAATAATGTAGGGGGAAAAAATCTCTGCTTAATAAAGTGTGTTTTGTTAAATTAGAAAATAATTCCCTATTATGAAGACATTACCTATATGACAGTGAGAATATGATTTTATTACTTCTAATTTCTTAAAAATAAGGAATTACCTAGTATTTCACATGATTAATATTTGAAGTTGCATCTCGTAAAAGTTTATCTAGATGTCATTCAGAGTGCTGCACACCTCACGGTTCAGAATAACCCTAATAATCTTTAAATCTTTGCTTTATTTAAATTGTGAGTTTGAGCCTAGCCATGGTGGCTCAGTGGTTGAGCGTCGACCTGTGAACCAGGAGGTCACAGTTCAATTCCAGGTCGGATACATGCCTGGGTTGCAGGCTTGATCCCCAGTGTGGGGCATGCAGGAGGGGGCCCATCAATGATTCTCTCTCATCATTGATATTTCTATCTCTCTCCCTCTCCCTTCTTCTCTGAAATCAATACAAATATATTTTTAAAAAATTGTGAGTTTGAGGACACATTGGAAGAAAAATAATAGGAGTACATATTAAAACTGACTCATCTCTAAGCTAATGTTGCCTTACAAAGATCAAAGAAGATATTTCAAGAATCCGACAAGCCTTCAGTGCTAAAATTCAGCACTTAGAGACAGTGTTTGGACATGCTTTCCAGTGAACTTTTTTGGTTAGTTTCATTTGATTTTTCACTTTATCAAAAAAGACAATAAATCCATGAGGATAAACATAAGGAAAAACATTATAAATATCTTTTGACTATAGAACTCAATTATTGTATTTTGAGCTTATATTTTTATGGTTACTAAGGGATTTAAAAATTTTAAAATGAAATTCAAGTTTAAGGCAAAGAACCCTTGAACCTTGGAGAAACTAATGTTAGATATGCAAGAACTTTTCAAGCTTTGGCTATAGAGAACTTAAATTTTTTGTTTTGGTCTTGTGGGTATTTTTTTGTTGTTGTTGTTGTTTTAAGATAATGTGAAATATCAGATAGCTACTTGGCATTATATAGTCATAGCCTCAGCATGGGAAACAATTAAAATGTTTGATTTCCTTATTAAAATTAAAAAATTAAGATAGGACTCTGTATTTAGAACATTTTATAGCTTTAAGACTACTGAAGATAATATTCTCATTTTTGTTTTATTAACACTTGATAACAGCATCTTAAATGTGGTTGAACTTTATGAAATTGCTTTGCTTAAAATAGATACAAAATTGGAATGATTAATCTTGAAACAAGTGCCAACAAATAGCAAGTTAAAGGTTTCATCAACAGATGGCTCTTAAAAGTCTAAATTATTTTCCATCTGTAAATGCTATGATGCAATTTTTAAAAACCTCAGACTTCTAGATTATTAAGAAAATCATATTTTTACAGACATTTCCAGAGGGGAAGGTCTCTGTATTAGTAATCTATGTTTTCGACATGGAAATTAAGACAAATATATTTGTTAAAAAAGTTAATTTGTTAAAGAAACTTCTAACACTTTGAACTAAGGAAACCTATTCTTGATTAAAAAAAAAGAATTATTTTTTTAATGTAGCACTATATAGGATATATTGAAGTCTGTGTTTTTAATATATTTGGCATATTATTTGTAGTAATGCTCATTGCATTATAGCATTAACTCAATGATAGTTTAAAATGATTTTGTGTTTCATATTAAAAGAACAAAATGCTTATATTGAATATTCATTACAAAAATAAGTTCTAGATACTTTTTATCTCTTGATTCCACATTTAAAATAAGTTATTGGAAAGAGTTTTATGACTTGAAGTTGTACTATAAAATATATGAATTTAAAAGTGAAATGCCAGGTCTTGGACTTTTAAGATTAAAATTCCCAATCCAGTCATTTGCTGATATGTTTATTCAATAAACACCGGAGACATCAAGATGAATGTGGTGTTTCCTGAACACAAAGACTCAAAGTCCCATAAGAGAGATGGCTAACCAAACAGATAATTTAAAATATTGGAGGTATGAAGAGGAATGTGCACTCTTTAAAAAAGAATAATTAAGCATGAGAATTACATGATTAATTTTATAAAGAGGCCATAGAGGGGAAGTCATGCAAATGCTAGAAAGTTTATAGGAACAAGACACCAAAATTCTAAATAAAGTTAATAGTAAGTTTCCCAATTAAATGTGAAGTAGTGTTATGTTTCTTGTGTGGTTCTGACAGCATGAATAACACCTGATTTGATTAAGAGCTCCACATTTATAAAGGACACTGATGATCCAAACCCTGTGTGAACGAGGGAGTTCAACCCGACCACAGCAGCAGGAACCACTCAGGGTGACAGATGATTGAGAAAACCGAGTAAACAAACTTGGGATATGACGTTCTTATTATATATCTGAATAAGGGTTATTATAAGAGAAAGGTGTTTCCATAAAGAGACTATGTTTTTAAAAAGATACAAATATAAGGAAAGTAGCTTTTAGTTTAATAATGATAAGGGGGGAAAATTACAAAATCTTTGGGCCATTAACAACACAGGTTTGGTTATAGATAGTACTGAAACCACTATCTTTGGAAAGTAGGAGCACTGGTAGTCATAGAATTCAAATTGGTGGTAGTAGTAGCAATAGTAGTATTAGTGGTAAGAATGATGGTATAGCCAATAGTAATACTGTTACTGCAATACTATTAATGTACTAAGTAGGGGTAATGAATGCACTTCCTTCTTTGAAAGCTTGGTAGGTACCTCACTATTTACATGCATTTTTTCTAATTAGGTATTAATCATTTCCGTTGTAGAATAGGGAAAGTGAAGCATAAAAATATTGAGCATTGGCTAGGACCTCATATCTGACAAGTGCTATGTGGACTCATAAGACCAGGTCTGATCCCAGCACTTGTTTCTTAGTCTATGAATTAAAAAATATTTTTGCCAAGGTAGCCCTAATGGTAAGGGAGCTTGAGTTTACTGTAAGGAGGATTTTGGGAATGAGATGTGCAGAAGCCCAGTATAAAACAAACTCTCTTGGAATTTCTGTGCTTTATTTAAAAATTTAGTGAAATCTTATATCTGTTAAAAATGATATCCTTATTTTGCCCAAACAGTGTGGCTCAGTTGTTGAGCATCAACCTTGACTCAGGAGGTCATGGTTTGATTCTCTGTCAGAGCACATGCCTAGGTTGTAGACTCAAGCCCCATTGGGGGGCATGCAGGAGGCAACCGATCAATGATTCTCTCTCATCTTTGAAGTTTCTATCACTCTCTCCCTCTCCCTTTCTCTTTTTCTCTCTGGAATCAATAAAAGTATAACATATATATATATATATCACTATTTGTTTTAATATGAAACTTTAAACTATTTGTCATGAAAAACATCATCCTCTAATTCTCTCATTTAATTGAAGATAAGATCAAGCATCGCTTTAGTGAGATAGCAGACTATGATGCTCTTCTATGGTTCCACAGTACGTGCCATCGACAGACCCTCCAAGAAAGAAATTGCTATTTTGCATGGTCAAGGTAAGGACATGTTTAGTCTACCTTCTGTGAGCTGGCTCAGTTATTGGGCATGACCCTATGGGCGTGCTGCCCTGGCTGTATTTGTATGGGCCATGTTTGAAGCCCATATAAGAAGGCACTAAGTCTTCACTTAGGACTGGTGAGCCTTTTCTCTTTCTGCCTCCTGCTTCCATGGGGTCATGGGTATAGTCAGGGTTTTCAGTCTGTATCTTTGTCTTTCTTCAGAGCTGAACATTTCAGATCCAAGGAGATGAAAATAAACAGCTCTTATTTTAAATCATATTAATAAGGCTGAGGTCTCTTGTTATTATGACTTTTTCATTTTGTATAGTGCCTGCTTATGAAGGAACTCTTAGGAGAACATTCCTAATCCTGGGTTTAAAACTATTATTAACACCAAAATGCGATTTCTAACCTTTGTTAGTACTCACTACTATTCTTCTCTCTAAATTGCTTGTATATGTTTTGGCCCCAAATTTTTAAGACTTGTGACAGTTAAAGTTTATTTTATCTAAATAGTGAGTAGTACTAATACTCTAAGAAGATTCATGTTCATCTTATAGGGGTTTTTTATTCATCCCTTTGTCATGCATTGACAATATGTTGCATTGAATATCATAGAGGAGATAACCGCCTTGTAAAGGTGCATATTTGCAGGATAACAAATAAAACAACCTAAATGCTAAGACTTTTGACTTCTCGTTATCAATGTCTTGTTTATATCAATTATCTTTGATTCTATTTAATAGGTAAGCATATTCCTACATATCTATTACACAGTTTGAGTGAGTTTTCTGCTCTAAGCAATCTATTAGCTGCATGACATATACAACATTTTATATATAGAAGAGTTGGGAATAGTCTATAAATATATACTTGAATTTGTTTCATGTTGTTTTGTTTCACACTAGACATAAATCACAGCACAGACAATATGCAATGTTGCAAATATGCAAATATCAGGTTCTTGAGTCTTGATCATGGCTACCATTTTGCATTCTGATGGAGACATTGACATGTCTGATTTAGAAGTTATAAAATGTTCTAATGACCTACACTGGCAAGGATAGAAATGAAAAGGCCTGTCAGTTCTCATGCTTCAAGGCCTTAGTTGCTTTCCAGATGGCTTGGATAATGATATTCCCCATGGCATAGTCTTAGGTCCATTAGCTAGGTTTATTCCTTTTCCTTTGTCAACACTTGACAGTGGCAACTTATTTTTTTCTGAGAATTTCAAGATTTCATAGGGGTGCATATATTCTTTTGAATCAGTGTTTTGGATTTCTTTGAATATACTCCAGAAGTAGAATTGCTGGATCATTAGGCAATACCAGTTTTCATTTTCTGAGGTAACTCCATACTTTTTTCCATAGTGGCTGCACAAATCTGCATTCCCACCAACAGTGCACAAGGACACCCTTCTCTCCACATAACCACCATTGCTTGTTGTTTGTTGTTGCCTGACTTTTAAAATAATGTCTCCAAATGGCTAGCATGTGCCTGGTACAGGACCAATAATCAATAAATAATTGGTGCATGAATGAATGGATACATGCTTTGGGACATTAACCCTGGTGATAATACGAAGGACACATTGTTGTGAGATCCTGGTTTCATTTTACCTCAAACTTAACTGATCTGTTTATTGAGTCTTGCAAACATATCTACATTACCTTTTTGCAAATCTTCTCTCTTTTTTTCTAGGGTATTTCCTTCTCTTCACCTATTTGAATCTCACCTTTGACAAGGAGTGACTTGAACATCTTAGAAACAGGACCAAATTATGCTTCTTTGGCTTCCTCAGGACAATTACCTCACTCGCCTGAGTATAAAATGTGCATAAAAATACTACTTCATAGAATTTCTATAAGACTAAAATGAGATTATCTATAAAATTCCTAGGGCAGTGCCCAAGGTATTACAGAGGCTTACCAAATATTAGTTCCTTAATTTTCTATTCTTCGAGACTTAAGTATTTTTAGCCCTGTACTTATTTAAACTCCTTTGTATGTCAGACTTTATGCTAGGCCCTGGGGAACATGCTCATGTATTAGAAAGCCAACAATATTATACGTGGGTATTTTATGTTCCAAAATGTTTGACTCATCATGAACAAATCAACAAAGAAGACATTTTCAGCAGTGATAATTGCTGCCGATATAGTGCAGAAAAACACGGTGGAGACGAAACTGAGTGGGTGGGTGATCAGAAGTGCTTTCAGGAATCCCCTGTGAAATCTTATGTTTATGACTCAGAGAAGGAGAGGTCCAAACCGTGACAAAAGGTAGACCAGGCATCCTGTCTAAGAAGCAGCTGCTTCACTGTTTTAATTAAATGTTACCGTGTATTCATGAGATACCATGTTATGAGATTCTCTCAATTTTAACATCAATTAAAAAGTGGATTTTTATAGGAAAACTGAAGATTTTTCAATGTTGACAACTAAGTTAAATCTGGAAGCTACACTGACCACATGCCTGACTCTGCAAATGCAGCACATTCTTAAGCTAAACCCCCCAAGCCACTGGTGTGCAATCTCCTTGATAGTTTATCCTTATTTATTTGTCAGCCACATAAAGAATTTATTTGCTTCATAAAGAAATGAGAATTTTTAAACCTCATAAGTCCAGTGAATTTTTACTCCCTTAGTCCACCAGTTTGTCATCTCTATTCTAGATCATTAAATTTCTCTTCTTCCATTCTTATAGAACCCATATTGCTTCACTGAAGAAGTGGGAATTCTGCAAGTCCAAAGGCCCAGTGACTGTTTACTGCCTGGTGATTAATATCATTTCGCTCCATAGATTTCATAGGTTCACTTGCTATGGTACATGATAAATATGCTTTGTCTGAGCTGTAGTTCTGGGATAAGCATCAGGTTGAGAGCCCTCAAAACAGTTAAATCACCTCTCATATTTTTTAATGACTACAGGGAGCTCATTATGTCTGATTTTACTGAAGGAGTGCAAATAGGTATGAGCCTCAGATATTATGTTCACTGTTCCTAATTATATTTTAGAGTTTTAAAAACATGCATCCTTAATCATTATAATTTTAGGCATTGTTTTTATAACATTGCTGCGTCCCAGAGTCTCAATTAAATTTTTAACTTGTTTTATTGATTTAGCAGTGGTTATAAAGTCAAAGGGCTAAATAGCAATTAGAATAAACACTAAAGTTTTTCCAAGTTAAAGCTGACAACCATATATAACATAACTTTAGTGTTCTGAAAACCTAAGAGAAAATGTGAATTACACATTCAAATTTATAAGGCATAAAGATTAATTTCATAAAGTGGAGATCTCAAAATATTTTACAGACCTTGATCAATGTCCATGCTTCCTACTTCTGTTTGATATCATTGTGTAGATGTAGGTATGTTGTGGTACATTTTTTCTAAAGGACACCTTTACTATTTACTCACTAAATACATGTTGTCATACTGTCTGTCCATATCTTTTCTGAGAGAAGAATCTGCCATAATGATCCCACATAGTATAGACTTTCCACAGCTGAGGAGCTCTTTGGTAATAGCAGATATATTTAGGGAAGTTAGGGATTTGATCCTTACACATTAATAATTTTCTGGAAATCACTCATTTATATTTTTTCTCCTCCTGATTTAGCAGTCTCCCCCATACAACAGTCTTCAAACAGTAAAGAAACAAGTCAATCATCCTGCAGTGGAGAAACCTCTGCAGTCTTGTGTCAATTTCTTTTTTATTCTGAATCAAATCCATGCCCAATGTAAACTTTTAGACACAAATGTCTTCCTTATGTAAAGATGAAAGATACTAAAAAACTTTTTAAGACTGTTAAGTAACTATCTATAAAAAAACCTCATTAAATTTTTTATTTTTAAATTTGATAATATGTAATATTAGTGGTAACATTTAATATTTGGGCACATATTTTAAATTTTTTCTTCTCTCTTTTTGCCACTTATATAAAACAATTTGCTACTGTCATATTGAATTTAATAATTTTATAAACTATTATAAAATAGTTTATAAATATTAGAAAATATTATTTGTTTTGGCTATATTTGAATGATTTTTAATATTCGTAATATTCTAGAAAAAAGTTATGGCACTGTAAATACAGGTAGAATATAATTTTATAAGCTTATTCTTAATTTATGATTTATTATCAAGACCTTCCATTAGTTGAAAGAAAAGTAAATTATCAAAGTCACAGTTTATTGATTCTTGTTTTGAAGTAAATTACTTATAAAATAGATTTTCATTTTCTTTGCAGTGGTATTGAGACATGCATATATAAACAAAATCAATAGTGTGAGAGTGTTAGTCTGAGTCATCTTTTGTTGAAGTTAGCCCGGCATAAATACTTCATGGTTGTTTGAGATTTAAAAAAAAAAAAATCCATCAATTTTATAATTCATTTGAGCTTTTATAATTAATCATAATTAAGGACCCTTGTAGAGATTCATTATAAAACTAAAGCAAATAACATTGTATTTATAACACAAAAACTATCAACTGGGACTTATGCAGTTAAGCATGTTAATAAACTTAAATGACTGTATATCATAAACTCATGAGAAAAATGTCAGACACTAAATGTGGTGTATGGTACAGTTTATTGCAACATATAATGCCATTGGAGGTAAATAATTCAAATGTGACATTTGATGCAATGTAACAGCTCAAGACTGTTTATTTTTTAATCCCAGATTTTTATCCTAAAGCAATTAGAAGACTGGAAAATGAATGGCTCCTTTCTAATTCAGGCTCAGTCTCATTTTAAGTCTTTTCCTCATTCTCTGTGCATCCTCTTGGCCACAGAGTTGGAAGTAACTGTATTCCATTCTTCTTATGAAGGGACAACTCCCTTCTAGAATACCAATATTGAAAATGAAGTACTAATAAATAAGACTTTTACTCAAACTAGTAAAAGTACTTTATAGAGATTCTTTCTTAAATTCCTTCTTGAATAACTCAGATATAAAACATGCACATGCCAATAGCATGGTAAACATGCAAAAAAATTGACAATGAATGAGTAGTATTTATGTTGAGTAGTATTTAAAGAAAGTACAATCTTTTCTCAAAAGCAGTGAACTACCTAATTAGGGCAGTAGACAATTGAATAATAACAAGACCCACAAATGAGAATTAGTTTCATAAAATATTTTCCAAGCTTGCCTCACTTAGAATAAAATGATAATGAAATTAAGGGGAAAACAATTTAAAAATCACAATTTTCTCACGTAAGTCCCAGGGTAGTGCTTACTTAAATCATACCAGAAAGTTCGGTAGTGTTTATGTATGTGGGTGAGAGTGTATGTTATTATGTATGTTTGTGTCTGTGGATATGTTTATTAGAAGACTAAAACTTCTTTCAAAATACTTTTTTTTTATTATCAACTAAAGGGTCCATTTGAAGTATAAACTTTTGTAATTTGAGTTAATAACTTCTCGTATTGACAAAGGAACTTTACAATAGTTGGTATTTCCCTTGCGTAGCAACCCAGAAAGAGCCATTGTTCAATGGGTTTATGGCCTTTGAGCACAGATAATTGACCATAAATCTTTAGGCGGCCCAGCTGGTTTTCCATACGACTGCAGGGAAGCACCATATGGCCTCTGCACTCACAGGGATCCTCCTCCCTGCCACCCCAGACACACACATACACACTCACAGGTTAGACACTGAAAATTTGTCACAGTATTAGGATTCAAGCTGCTCTCAAACTAGTGCAAAATAAATGATATTCTCAGATAAAGTGAAAGAAAACACTTTCTCCAATAAGCTGATGGCTATTT
This sequence comes from Corynorhinus townsendii, assembly GCA_026230045.1. Classification (NCBI taxonomy): domain Eukaryota; kingdom Metazoa; phylum Chordata; class Mammalia; order Chiroptera; family Vespertilionidae; genus Corynorhinus; species Corynorhinus townsendii. The sequence continues at coordinate 130,011,647 of JAPDVU010000006.1, forward strand.
GGGCAGTTCTCATGCTTTCTTGATAATGTTCATATAATTTAGGATCATGAACAACTTAAAAGGAATTTTATTGTAAGGACCCTGGCTGGGCCTTAGAGGAAAGCACCATGATGAGATTGGATCAGTTCTAACAGGATCAGGCACATTGTTGGAGACTCACAACCTCCCTTCCCTGCTTTCTTCCCCTATTGGCATCATTTTCTTAGATTTTTGTCCAGATGGTTGAAAATAATAGCTTCCCAGATAGCTCCCTCCATTTCAGATTTCAAAGTATCTGTATTACCAAGGGACGTGGTCTCTTTACCTGCTTGAGCACAAATAATCGTATGGCAGGATGGATTATGTGTGCCTCTTTAGACTTGAGGCAAAAAGAACAGCCCCACTATATGATCATTAAAATGGAGGATAGAGAGTTCTCCAATACATGTGAGTTAGTGTTCCTGAGGAAGAATTAATTTCTCAGAGACATGATCCTACTGCCCTTATGGGCCTCTTCTCTGACTCTGTCTTACTTAGGGCAGAGCATAATGGCATGTACACACTTTTAGACCCAAGGAAGAGCCAAAGGGAGGTTCTTTACAGAGGCCATTTAGATGGTGCCTAAAAGTAAGAGCTGGGATATTCAGATTTGTGAGTTTGAGTGACCCCAGGAATGAGAAAAGGTAGAGATTGGAAGACAGTGGAGACAAGCTGGGGGGTGAAGACATGGAGCTGGGGTCTGGCTCTCCACTGGCCAACACATTCACGCATTCACCTGAGGAGTCTAAGACCTTTAAATTTATCCTGGCCTTCCAGGTGGTTGCGAAGGCATATTTCATGATAGAATATAGAACTATTTTAGTTTGATAGTTTGTTAGCTTGCTTTAAACTCTTTAATAATTTATTTATGAACTTTCAGTTTTACTCAAAGTTTAGGATCTGAATGGAATCTATCCTGAATATAGATAAAGCACTAACCTATATTCTTGTCTCCTACATTTTATCAAAGTGATTACTTATCCAAGAAATTGATCAATGTATTTTAATACTCTATATTTCAAGTGTCTACAGACATAAATTCTCAGAATGAGTTTTTTAAATGAAAAATTTATAATTTATATCATGAGTTTACAATACTCAATAAAGTGCTAATGTTTGAGAGAATGAAGTTTTAGGTTTGAATAACACTTTTAACAAACAGAGGATCAGAATTGTAGTAATTTAGGTTCCTCATTTGTGAAATGAAGAGTTCTATCAATCAATCAATCAATAATAGGTTTGTTCTGAAGATTTATAAACCTGCAGGCACTCACAATTTAAGATTCAATTTAAAAGTTACATAACACTTACCTACATTAAGGGGAAATTATATAAATTAAGTAGTGCTAAAAATTACTTAAAATAACTAAATCAACATATTGTCATAGCACATAATTTTCTATTATGTGTGTGCATGAGTGTGTGTGTATGCAGTTATCTATGTTTAAGGAAATGAGGGAAATGAGCCTTAGGTTGTCATAATGATGTTTTAAGAGATATTCTTCAAACTGTTGAGGTAACATCAGAACATAGAATATTCTTCCTCAGAAATTTTGGTTAATGTTGAGATAATAAATAAATAAAATAAAAAGGTTAGATTTACTTTATTTAACTAACTACTTGGCTTCACCAACTGATAATGCAACAAAAATTTTCTAAACTGACTCATAGTTTGTCTCATAAATCAATGTCAGTGCAATGGTATTATAAGGAGGAACACATTAGCACTAAGCATGGCTCAAATATAGTTTCTGTGTGTTGCTTTTAATCCTAGCTACATTTGCAGTCAAAAGTAGAGAAGTCATTTAGGATCTCATATCCTAAAATATGAATCAAATGATTCAAATATAGCAATTTTCGTTCATTTATTCATTACCAAATATTTTTTAGTTCTCCAATATACGTCAAACACTGTTAACACTAGGGATGCATATAAAGTGATTTAATATACATTTAATTATTTTTCCAAAAGAAGTATTGAGTTAATTCACAGTATAGGCAGGAAGCCTTAATGGCATCTGGGCAGAAAGCTTGTCATAGAAAAAGAACTTAAGGACAAGTTAAATGGTGTCGTGGAGGTGCCATTTTGGAAGGAGGAGGTGAAGAGCACTCCATAAATGTGGAAGGGCACATGAAAATGTCTTACAAGCAAAAGGACTTCAGAATATTTGAGGGACTGATTAATTCTGGTCACTGTGTTAGAAGATTTGGAAGGGCAGGCAGGCACAACGCACATTTAAAATATGAAGGCTTACTTTTCGAAGGAGCACAGAGGGAAGGCCAAGAGACATATGAAAACATGCTCAAAGTCACTAAATATCTGAGAGATGCAAATCAAAACGACAATGCAGTTCCATCTCACACCTGTCAGATGGCTATCATCAACAAATCAACAAACGACAAGTGTTGGCAAGCATGTGGAGAAAAAGGAACCCTTTTGCACTGCTGGTGGGAATGCAGACAGGTGCAGCCACTGCAGAACACCATGGAGTTTTCTCAAAAAACTAAAAATGGAGCTCCCATTTGACCCAGTGATCCCACTTCTAGGAATATATCCCAAGAAACTAGAAACACAAATCAGAAAGGATATATGCACCCCTATGTTCATAGCAGCACAATTTACCATAGCTAAGATTTGGAAACAGCCTAAGTGCCCATCAGCAGATGGGTGGATTAAAAAACTGTGGTACATCTACACAATGGCATACTACGCTGTGGTTAGAAAAAAAGGAGTTCTTTCCATTTGCAACAGCATGGATGGAACTGGAGAGCATTATGCTAAGTGAAATAATCCAGTCAGAGAAAGATAAATACCACATGATCTCACTTATTTGTGGACTATAATGAACAACATAAACTGATGAACAGGGACAGATCCAGAGACAGAGAAGCATCGATCAGACTGCCAAACCTCAGAGGGAAGATAGGAGAGGGTGAGGGAAAGGAGGAGAGATCAACCAAAGGACTTGTATGCATGAATATCAGCCTAACCAATAGACACGAACACCAGGGGGGTGAGTGCATGAGTGGGGGGAGGGGGTGTTGGGGGGTTAATGGAGGGATGAGGACACATATGTAATACCTCAATCAATAAAGAAATTTTAAAAATAATAAAATAAAATATTAAGGCTTTGTGTAAGGATCATTAGAGGATTTTAAGCTGTTCACGTAGCTAAATAAATAAATGAGAATAAAGGAGGAGTCACTTGGATACAGAGAGTGGCTAAAGATAGATGAACTTGTGGTAACCACAGAATTGACCCATAGAAAGGGAGAAGAGAATTGAATTACTTGTGTGGTCTTTTCCACTGTTTCTTCCCTGAGCATTTCAAGATTTATTTTTTACTATTTATTTATTTATTTATTTATTTTTAATAAATCTTTATTGTCCAGATTATTACAAGTGTTCCTCTTTTTTCCCCCCCATAGCTCCCCTCCACCTGATTCCCCACCCCACCCCATGCCCTTACCCCCCGCCACTGTCTTCATCCATAGGTGTAAGATTTTTGTCCAATCTCTTCCCGCACCCCTCACACCCCATTTCCCCTGAGAACTGTCAGTCCACTCCCTTTCTATGTCCCTGATTCTATTTATATTCACCAGTCCAATCTGTTCTTCATATTTTTTATTCAGTTGATTTTTAGATTCACTTGTTGGTAGGTATGTATTTGACATCATTTTGTTGTTCCTAATTTTTATCTTTACTTTTTTCTTTTTCTTCCTCTTCTTAAAGAATATCCTTTAGCATTTCATGTAATCCTGGTTTGGTGGTGATGAACTCCTTTAGCTTTTTCTTGTCTGTGAAGCTCTTTATCTGACCTTCAACTCTGAATGATAGCTTTGCTGGGTAGAGTAATCTTGGTTGTAGGTTATTGCTGTTCATCACTTTGAATATTTCTTGCCACTCCCTTCTGGCCTGCATAGTTTCTGTTGAGAAATCAGCTGACAATCGTATGGTACTCCCTTGTAGGTAACTAACCGTTTTTCTCTTGCTGCTTTCAAGATTCTCTCTTTGTCTTTTGCTCTTGGCATTTTAATTATGATGTGTCTTGGTGTGGTCCCCTTTGGATTCCTCTTGTATGGAGTTCTGTGTGCTTCCTGAACTTGTAAGTCTATTTCTTTCACCAGGTAGGGAAAGTTTTCTGTCATTATTTCTTCAAATAGGTTTTCCAATATTTTTCTCTCTCTTCTTCTGGCACCCCAAAAATTCAGATGTTGGTACGCTTAAAGTTGTCCCAGAGGCTCCTTACACTATCTTCATATTTTTGGATTCTTTTTTCTTTTTGTTTTTCTGGTTGGGTGTTTTTTGTTTCCTCATATTTCAGATCTTTGGTTTGATTCTTGGGGTACATTGATCTACAGTTGAGTTTCTGTATATTCTTTATTTTAGACAGTGTATGCTTAATTCCTGACTGGTCCCTTTCCATTTTTTTGACATTCTCATTAAGACCCTTAAAGGTCTCACTAAGTTCCTCAGAGGTTTTTAGAAGATTCTTGAGTAACCTTATAAATGTGGTTCTGAACTCTATGTTGTCCAGTAGTTTGCTTTCCTCCATTTCTTTCATTTTTGACATGTTTCTTTGTCTCTGCATTTTGGCTGCTTCCCTGTGTTGATGGAGTAGCTTTGTGTGGTAGGTGACCTATAGGGGGCAGTAGCTCAGCCTCCCCAATCACCTGAGGTGGACGCTCTTGGTACACCCATTTGCGGGCTGAGTGCAAAGTCTTGGTGTAGTTAAGCCTTGATTGCTGTTGGTATGCTGGGAGGAATTGACCTCCAGGCCAATTGGCTATGAGGACTCGCTGGGTTTATAATGGAAGAACTGCTGCACTGGAGACATGCTTATGGTACAGGACTTGTTTCAGTGGGGCTTTGGTGCTCACTGAGTCTGCCTCTTGAATGTGTCACTTATGGATGTGAGGAGTTGAAATCTGGTGTCTCACACTGACCACTAGGTACACTGGCTCTGGATCTCCAATGGGGTTCAGGTCAGCTACTGTCTGAGGCCACCCAGCAGGAGCTACAGCAAGAGCTACCATTTTCTCCTCTTGCTTGGGGTTTGGAGGTTTTGGAGCTGTCTGACCCAGGCTGCAAGTTTGCTAGGTTAAGCTGCGATAGGGCAGGCCATTCTTATGCTAAAGCCGCTGCTTGGAGCTTGGATGGGTTTGTAGGTTGTGCAGGGCGGGGTCTCAGGACATCACTAGGCTAGGGCGTGGCTAACAGTGATGGCTGCCAGTTAGCTGGCTCTGCGTCTCTGACCGCATCCCCTTGTCCCATGCCCCAGGGCAGTAAACAATTATTCCTGCGTGCAGCTCTGCAAGCAAGCCACCCTTACTTTCAGACCCAATTGCAGACAGTCCATCTTCTCCCCATAGGAGTTTGGGTCCCCTGCATCTCCCCAGAAACTGGATTTCAGAGTAATCGGGGGCTTGTCTCCCTTTGGGTTGAAAAAAGCAACACCTGCCGCCTCTGTACCTCAGCTTTTTAGTGCTTGTGCACATCTCAATGCTCTTATCTCTTTCCTTCTAGTTGTAGAACTTCCACTCAGCCAGCTTTCCCATGGTTCTGGGTGATGGACGTTTTGTCTTTTAGTTGTAGTTTTGAAATTGTTGTGCGAGGCAGCATTTTAGGTGTTTACCTATGCTGCCATCTTGGATCAAGATTTATTTTTTATACGTTGTCATTTGGGGTTTCAATATCTCCAGATTTTTTTCTTTATAGGATACCAAAGAATCCATAATGCATAGTAAACATTAATTTTGCTGTAGGAAAAATATGAGTTTTATATGCCTAAGTGTGAAGGAATAGGCTACTTAGCTTACAGGTAAATATAGGTGGTAACCTAACTATGTTAATGTTTAATAAAAGTATAATATACATATATATTAAAATTTGCATAAAATTATGAACTTTATTTGGACACATAGTTCAAAAGAACCTTGTTTCAAATACTGAGATTTATTTCAGTGACTCAAATAATATATGGTAGAAATTAAAAATGTGAGCCATTTGCAGACTTAGCCTTTTCAAAACACTTTATTAAATGTGACAGGCAAAGTTATAGATTAGAGAGATATTTGTAAATTTTGGAATTAAGTCATAAGAAAACATGAAAATTAAGGCTCTAATACATTGATATAATGCCTGAGAAAATATTATCCTTCACCAATTCAATTCAGCTTTGACATTTTACTAAAAATATATACGACATTGGTTTTCCCAAGTTTCTCTTTGAAAACTTTAGGATGAAGCAAAATATAGTTGGAAGAAATTGCTCAGAACATTGCAGTGTAGGTTAAAGCAAGTATGTTTTACATAGGATATATTTTAATATAATTTAAGTGCAGTTATTTTTGAATGAAATGTTTAAAAAGTTTTAGCTGTCTATTGGACTTAGATGACAATAATCATGAATAGAAAAATACCTGTTAGGCTATCGAGTTCATCCTTCTACTCAAGCAAGCTATACTTCCACCCCAAGAGAGAGGGGTTAGTACGTTATATTTGCCAAGAAAATATAATACCTCATAGGGTGCATAAGAGATACCTTGTTAGAGCCAAGTCAATATAGTGTTTGAATTCTAGCCAATAAAGCCCTCAAAAACATAAATGTGCTTCTGTCATTTCAACTACACAAAACCTGGCAATCACATTCTGTTCTAGTTGGAGCATTTGCAAAATCTTATCAAGAAAACAATAAGGATACATTACTGGGCTATTTAAGGCAAGACCAGTAGACGAAAATAATCTGAAAGTGAAAAGAATTAGGATGAGTACATTCCTGAAATATGTTGGAAGTACAAAAAATGATAAACCACAAATGGTAAATATTTTTGAAAATGATGAACTCTCTAGTCCATTTATTGGTAGAACAACTAGCACTGAAACGTATGCACATGGGAGTATAATAAATCCTCCACGATGAAGATGAACAGTAGGAGATGGAGGCAGTGTTGTAAATTATATCAAGACAGGATGTTTGGTATTTGAAGTCCTTTCCAAGCACATGGATCTATTATCCCATAGCTTATCACCACTTGGTTATGGATCAGGAAGTCTGTTAACTCTTTGGGATCACTGTATTTGTGCATCTTTGTTCATACATTCCCAGTATCCTCTGTTGGTGCTCTTTTTTTTCTCATTCCATTAAAATGGGGTGGGATGGCCTTCTGTAGAATCTGGTCTATAACTGTGTTTTGCTTGATTCTCACAAGGATATTTTTTTAAAAAATAATTAGTTGTCAATATTTAAAAATTACGTTAACAACCAGAATTTGAGCCTTTCTTGTTAAATTTTATAATAAAAAAATAGATTAGAGTTGACTCACAGTACTCACTCCCTTGACAGCATTTGTTCTGAGGCCACCACTGTTTCCATAAATTTCTTTGAACCTTGAATCCAAGTCACAGTGTCAATGGTCATTTCTCAAGAATTTATTCTATCATCATCATCATTATTCTTATTATTATTGATACATCTGAGCTGTTTTATTAATTTATACCATCTGACTGGCTCCAGAAGAAACTTGACTTTGAAAATTCCATTCTTATTACTCTAAGTCACCTATCTGGGTGAGATTGATGACTGCTAGATCCCCAGTTATAACTGTGTGCTGAAACTCCACAATATTCTCCGCCTGGAGCTCACGCTTTAGTTCCAGATATTTTATGTTTACTTGTAGAATACTTTTATAACATATAAGACAGATTATCAATATGCTGGTTCGTTCATGGTCATATAGTGTATGACACAACCAAATACCCTGAATTCCAACCAGAATTTTCAATACCTTTATGGATTTTCTTTCTCCTCCAACCTGTCTGTATATAATTCACCATGAAGACCTTAACATTATTCACCCCAAATTTCTTTCAAATCTGTTTACTTGTTTCTGTCTTTATTCCTCCCCACCCCCTTATAAACTGAATTGCTGTCTTTTATCATTAGTCTATGCTAATACATATTTGGTATCCTTTGAATAACAAATCAGGCTTTAAACTGGTATTCTCACCTCAAGCTGTGTTTTTCTTCAATCAATGCTCAACACTAACTAGAGTGTACTTTTACATAAACAAACTGCTCAAATAAATTCCTTATGTAAAACACTATAAGTTTCATTTCCCCAATTCTCTTAGAATAAAATCTAAACTCCTAAATGTGCCTTATTCAGGCTGCCCTCTTCTTGTATGCTCTTCTTCCCTTTATACTCCTTACTCAAAGAATCACATTCTCATTTAAGTTCCTACAATCATTGAACTTATTTTTTGAACACCTCTGTACTTCCATTCCTAATATTCCCACTTTAAATCCTGACCTTTTGTCACATAAACAATTCCTATTTCTTATTAAGGTGTTAAGTATTATTTTCTTAGTGAAGTCTTTATTAATTTTTCTAGAATATGTTATAAGCTGGTGTCATCTCCAGACACTTTATTCCTTTAGTATAACACTCTCATATTTGCATTCAAATATCTATAATTCCTACTAGACTATATGTATTGGGTTAGTAAGAATGGAGTTGGCTTTATTGGCCATTTATCTACAGCATCTAGCACAGTGCCTGACACTATCAGTCAGTCATTCAGTAAATACTTGTTATATAAATGAAGTTATGAATAAGGAAATGTTCATGCATTATAGCAATAAAGCCTCTAGTTGAAACCATATACATTCATTCTTCTTGAGGTTTGGTATTTGCAAAAATAAAACTCTAATTATTTTTATTCTACAACCTTACTTTTCATTAAAAGCAGAATAAAATGCTTTTTTGAGGGATCACAAACAAAATTGCTGTATTTTTATATTTACAGTAAGATGTAAGAATAATATAATTTAACCTTGCTCTCTTTAAAGGTAACTGAAGTAAATTCCAGCACTCTAACACATCTTGTCTTACAAATGACTAAAGAACCTAATTAGATGGCTTTTCAGGGAAAATTGAAAATAAGTCACTGCGTGGAGGACCTCATTTCTGTGTTCTGACTCTCCCATGTGCTCAGTTATGGCACTCCACAGGTCAGGTAACATGCTAAGTTTTAAGTTTCTCATTTAAAGTTAGGAATAGTGGTATCTTTCCTACCCTCTTTATAAGAAAGTGAAAGATGATATGAAATCAATAAATCACAAAGCTCCCTAGAAACTGAAGTCATGCTTTTATGAAATCTAAATGTTTATTTTATACTTTGAGCTATAAGCCAATAATCCTTTCCTTTATTGTTGTAGTTGTTCCCACTTTGGCCATTTGGAATTTGGTTCAGTGCATGGTGTCCCTTTGACATAACTCCATCATTGTAGGGTTGGCTTGTTTGTTTGCTTTGAACACTCTTACTTTCTAGCACAATAAGAGGCTCCCAGCTCACCTCCTATATTTCCTGCTCTGGCCCTAGAATCCACCATTTCTCTAAGGAGTCCTGGTTTTTGTTTCTTTTTTATTGGAGAATGATATCAAAAGCCAAGATTCGAGTGCTTGGTGTGCTTTTTGCTGTTGTGAGTTTTTGCTTTTCGTTTCTCTCAGCAGACAAGGCAAGGAATTGTATGTATATATACTCTCCTATACATACTAATATACACATACTAAAGATATTTCCATTGGAAATATTTGTATGTTTATATTAAGAAGAACATGAGTTCATACTGGTGTCTACATTTCTAATCCAGTACCATATGAATCATTCAAGCCTCCTGCCTTTGCTTAAATATAACCGTCCACTCTAACAGTGAGAAATGTGAAACTTGTCATTTGCCATACTTTTACTTAATTGTTCAATCACAAAGTAGATATGTCTATCCGACCTCCTAAATGATTTTTTAAATTTACAGGAAATTTTGCTCTTTATGTTGTCAGTCCTATGGATTTTGACAGATTTTTTTAAAAAGCCACAAACTTCTGATCACTAGTAATAAAAAAAACAAACTAATTGTCATGAAGATTCAGGATTCTTACACTATCTCTGATCTTCTGTATTTAAATTTATCACTACTTTGCTGTCCCTGATGTCCCTTATCCCAGCTGTACCTGACTAATACCTTAGGAGAGAACATAAGTAGTGTTAAGGTCAAGAAATACAATGACCAGGAGATTTCAGCTTTTCTTTTAGAGAATCCATCCAAATGAAATAAAATTAATTATTTTAATAAAAGACTTGGGTAGCCAGAGAATAAGACAGTTAAGGAAGCATGTGGAGGAGGAGAAGGATGCTGAGAATCAGTCCACTGTAAGTAGAAGTGGGAACACAAGCCTAGCAGTCTATTTAACAGACTTTGTATAGGACACATTTCAAGATTTACATAAGGTTGAAGCTTGTTAAGACCGGATGGAACAGGCCCAAAGCAAACTCAATTTACCAAGTGAGGTTCAAATTTGTTTTGGTTCCAGACCTCTTGTATGAGAATCAAACATGAATAGTACTATGCTTGTATTGTCCCCCCAGATCAACATGAGACAGGAAGCAAATGATATATAAATTTTAAATCTATTTCTGCTTATTATATGCTGGGTGATTTTTGTTTCATCATCTATATGAGAGAATTATGGAATGCATGCACTTAATACAATTTGTCATAAAATAGATAGGTTCATGTTTCAATAGCAATAGTTGAATTAATCTGAAAATGAAAACACATCAGAATCTTGAAATAGAGGCTTATGGAAATCATTAAACTATTAATTTAAATTTCTTTGTCATAAATTTTTGCTATATATCTAATCATCATGTGACATTATAAAAGGTAACATTTTATGGAGAGGTAAACATTATAAAATGTGTACTCAATTAGATCAGCCAAAGCTAGCAAACCATACTTATTGTCAGGTAACATGTTTTTATATGGAAAAGCATTCAATAAACTCTAAGAGGAGAAAGTTGGCTTAAGTGCTAAAATAATTTGTTGGAAACACTGAAGTTATGATAAAGGTAAAGACAAATCTCAAGTCTCAGTAACAGTGAAATGAGAAAGAGAAGGAAAAAGAGGAGAGGCAAGAAAAGAATGTGAGTCATTAGGAAAACTTTTTTTACTGATATAGTCTTAAAAAAACCACAATCTGAGCTCAAAAAATGTTATACTCTATGTTAAAGTAAAGCTAGTTTGATGTAAAAACTTGTTTTTTTTTTCATAATTTGTAATTATAATGCTGCTAATAATTTATTGAGCACTCACTATTAGTCGGGCATTGTGTTAATCTCTTTCTAGACATTACTTCATTAAGTCCTCCCAAGGTCCGTGTGAGGCTGGTATAATTATCTCGGGACATTTCCACAGGCACCAGGGCTTAAAGTTTCCATGTTTGAGGTTCTTGGTCACACATTGAAAAAATTCCGTTTGAGTATTAAACCAAAGTTTTACTCAAAACTCACTTCTAAATATTATATTTGTAACAGCTTACTTTGAATTTGAGAAAAAATAATGTCACAGTCTCCTAGGCTTCATAGATTTGTTTACCTACCCCCACAAAGAAGATATAGTTTCCAAAGGATCAGAAAGCATAGGTGTCACCAGCACGTCCTTAGAAGTTTTAAAGTGACGTGCCCAACACATGTGCCATGAAGGAAGAAAATGTTGAATGCATGCCCATATTAGACATTGGTTCATATGGGTAGTGTGTGTGTGTGTGTGTGTGCCTGATGATATTGGTGATGAATTTTCATCTCTGATGTTTCAGTCCTTGGGGACCAAGTATTTCTGGCAAATTTCCCAAAAATTAAGTTTTAGAAAAGATTTCGGAATAAGATTTCATGTTATATGCTATAGTATGTTGGTAGTGATGGGCAGATAAAGTAGGTGTGAAGAGGTAGTGCTGGTTTGACTGCTTTCCTTCACATGGAAAATCTGGACAGCCATAAATATATAAAAAATATATGACATTATATACATTTCTGAGACCTTTTATAGTATATCATTTAGAGCTCTCTGCATTCCAAACAACCATCACCTGTAACATGTTTTAAGATATGTTCCATCATGTTAAGACCTATGATACTAAACATTTTAAAATAAGCATATTCTCTTAGTTTGAAAGAATTCAATAAGGAAGAAAAACACATTTGCCACTTATTTTTCTGTGATAAAGTAACTATGATTCAATTTATATTCTATTAAACATAGTAAATTAATATCACCTGCTTGCTGTGACCTTTTATTATACATAGAGGGACAGTTTCTGTGGAATTTGGAATCAGAGAATAGAAATATTTCTTTGGCTTTGACTCTTTTCAATGACTCCTAGCCCTCTGATACTCTACAAACTTCTGAATTTTCTGACAGTTTCACACATGGTTGCCTGTGGTGTTAAGCTTTTTTTTTTTTCTTCTCAAACTCTGATATCTACTGTTCATAGCTAAAATGGCAACAATAACATCTATGCACTGAAAATAAATTGCAGCTACTGACCCTACTTGGTACCAGACTGCCACACCCTGTTCACCCACTAATAGTGGATATTTTAGCTCTAAGCTCCTGTAGCCTACTTTTATGTAATTCTGTGTTTCAAAAGAAGTGCCTCAAAACATCTCCATCAGCCTCTCCTACACCTTGTGCTCCTTATGCTTCATAAATATTTTCATGAAAGTTAGATTCCGCTGCCTGCTCTCCTAAATCCCCATGTGAGCATCCGAAGTAGAGGAGCTCAGGTAGCCTGAATGGTCTACACTGATCTTCCCTGAGAATCAAAGCCAGTGCCTGTCGCCTGTAATAGCTCTTCCAGTTAAGGATCGTCTGTCCCTCTGGCCCTCTGTCTCATTAAACGCCTCACAGGCTTGTTCTGCAGACTTTCCACGCAAATACAACCCTCCTTTGTATCATCATCCCCAACATATCAGAATAATTCCTCTTGCTCCGTAGATACCTGATCACTGAGGTGTTGAAGCCAGTCCCTCTGTGAGTAAGAAGGAATTCCCCCTCCTTGACTGCCTTCAGGCTCTGACATAGTTTTTTCCTGCCTTTGGACTGGAACTATACCCTCGACTCTCCTGTACTTCTGCTTTGCCAATTGCAGGGCCTCGGAATTAGCCTCCATCATCTTGGAAGTCAGTTCCATAAATAAATAAATAGAGAGAGAGAGAGAGAGAGAGAGAGAGAGAGAGAGAGAGAGAGAGAATATTTATATGGAGAAAATTCATAAAAATAATTTAACAATTTAAAAAAACTCTGTGTATACTAAGAGCTATTAGAGAAGTTGTTGTAATTGCCAAATTATATCTATTAAGATGGTAGAGTGAAAGTGTGAGAAGTTTAAGGATAGGCCACAGAGAAACCATCTCCTGCATGAGATGTCTCCACACAGCAAACCTCTGAGTTATCATCTCCTTGTCTCTCTCTCCAGTGTGAACTGATAGCTGAGGGTCACTAGCCATTTGAAGGAGGACTCTGTGACCCACCTTCAAGACATAGAGGTGGGGTGTCCCATGCAGGTCTTAGATTTAATAAGCAGATGTGCACTCATTCTGTACACCTCCTTTTGTGAGGACTCACCTACATCCATTTCCTCAGACCAACTGCTGGTAAACAGGGACACTCTGACTTGGATTTTCACATCACTATTCACTGAAACACTCAAATAACTAGGCAACGAATAGCCTCTAGTTAATGCTTTTCTTCTCTTCTCCATGCAAATGAGATATTTACTCTTTTGTTTCACTCTCCTCAAGGCTCACTGTAATACCCATGTCAGGAAATAGCATAGTAAAATGAGGGGGAATATCTAAAAATGGTTGGTTTTTTGCTTCCTACTTGGGTTGTTCAGGGCAAACTCAATACTGTTGGTGACCAAGTGTAGAATAGAAAAAAAGGAACAGGTATCAAAGGAAAGGCACTCTTCATATGTTGGCTTGGAGCCCTCAATTTTAAACTTACAACACTATCAATATTTCTTCTCCCTTTAGTACTTACTAAGACTTCTTGAACTTTTAAAACATGTATTATTTCAATCTAAAATAGTGTCATAGCCCTAGCTGGTCTGGCTCAGTGGATAGAGGGTTGGCCTGCAGACTGAAGGGTCCTAGGTCTGATTAAGGCCAAGGGCACATGCCCGGTTGCGGGCTCGATCCCCAGTAGGGGATATGAAAGAGGCAGCCGATCAATGATTCTCTCTCATCATGGATGTTTCTGTCTTTCTCTCCCTCTTCCTTCCTCTCTGAAATCAATAAAAATATATTTAAAAAATAAATAAAATAGTGTCATAGTTTAAGTTACATTACTTAAGTCTATTTTATGTCATTCCAAAAATATATACATTGCACATGTACCTTAAGTAATTTAGAAAGTGCTGACTTCTTCCATGTCATTTTGGGCTTTTAATATGATTTTATAATAGTTTACTTTTAATATTCTTCCTTTTTCCCCATTAGGCCCATGTTGCTGAGTTTATTGCTGAATATGATTTACTTCATTTATATAAATTCCCAATTCACATATCTACATTTTTTCTCTTTTTCTTCCACTCCTCTGCCCTACATGTTTCCTTCCCAAACTTTCAAGGCAATATACTACTCATATTGAAATTGTACCCATAACTATTTTCCTTGTTAATAATAATTTGGAAAGAAAATTTACATTTAGATGAAACAACACAATTTATACTGAGCTCCCACAAATAGAGTGGACAGTATCAAATGGCATAAAATTGCAAATAAAGCTTGAGAAATTACTTTGAAAAAATGTTGGTTTTCTGTAGAGCTTTCTCTTCTTGAATAAACTTGATAAATAAAAGTCCCAATGGGGAAATATAATATAGCTATTATTCTTAGTTTAAAAATTAAATAAAAGGTTTATGTATGGTCTGAAGTTTTATAAGAATAGAAAATACTATTTCTGGGGTGGAAATCACTATCTTTATATATATATTTGTTGTCTTGAATGCAAATGCCACTGATATAATATCTAGTATGATATAGAAACAAGTGTGATATATAAAACAAGATTTCAGTCCTTAGTTAATTGCTAACAATTCAACCTTATTCTAGATATTTCCACTTCTATTTTCTGTATTTATCTCTAGCTTTTATTTATTTCCCTTGAACTTTATAAGCAGTAGTTCTGTTATATGTACAGGAGAGAGATCTGAGAGAATCAGTTACGTTCTGGCTCTATATTTCTTTTCTTATCATACTTATTTTTTTTATTTCTTCACACTAATACCCACACTGTTTTCCAAGTACACCCTGCACCTTTGGGAATGTAATTTTCACATCTGTTTTCTTCCAGTAATCATAATCTCCCTTTCAAACTCCAGCCCATATCTACTCCCTAACAGAGCTTCCCTTACCTTGTTGCATGCATTATTCTCCTTTGAAGTGTGATAAAGTTTATTCACTAATTTATAGATGACTGGCACTTTTGATGCTCTCAAATAACATAGAACATCTCATGGCTCATGATTGGTGTTCCTCAGAATTTCTTACAACTTATACTAATTGTCAAAATAATTCTTGAATGAGAGTACATGGAACTGTTACACTCATCTAAAACTATAATGATATACTACATCAATTCTCTGTAATTATCTAGTTTTAGTTGAACTTAAAGCAACTATAATTACTTTTGTTTTTATTTTGTTAAGGAAAGACTTACGGTTTAGTAGAATTGAGTTCATATTAGGTCCACATTCTCATTGCAATCTGTTTAGGAAACAAGTATGAGGGTTGTAGTTTTATGTTTTGGTTATAATAATATGAAAATTATTTGTAAGAACTGAACCTCTAAAACTCCTAAACTATTCATTTGGAAGATAAAATGTTTTTAAATGAGAAGTCATTATAAATGTGAAGAAACATTAGAGCTTAATGTTAATGGAGCATGCTTGAATACTTTTGTTAATTATGTAGATTTTGATGGGAAACACTTTGAGTATATAGTATGTTTGAATATTTAGAATGTTGCAATGAGTAACTAAAGGGGGTACCATTCACATGGACTATGATGAGAGTGGATCACTTAACGTTTTCACAATGCATGGCTAGTACAACTATATACAGCATCCCTGTATACCTCACATCTCAGTGCAGAGTCTATTAGCAATCTAATTTTTATGCAAGTTGATAGAAGTTTGCCTAATTAATACACTAAAATCTGACCCAATATTAAATATTTCATTTATACACTTATGAACAGCTTGCTCAAATAAAATTAAATAACATGAAATATTTGGGAGCAAAATGTTATTTATGTAAAAATTGTATTTACAAATGTTTATAGAATGATATATAAATGTTAGAACAATTCTTAATATTTTTTTAAAATTAGTTTTGGATAGATAGAAATCACCAGGCACACACCTGTAGCCTGACAAAAGCAAATCTATTGACTCTGTGTGATGGAGGAGGGTGTTCCAGAGGAGCCAGGGGACACCACCTCACAAGAGGAAGGCAGGAGACACCTTGCATAAGGTTTGGGTTCCCTCTGAGGAATTCTGAGGAGGAAACTAGGGTTAGCATTAGGGTTAGGGTTAGAGTTAGGGTTAGGGTTAAGTTTAGGGTTGGGGTTAGCAGTTGTTTCTGTGGCAGGGATCAAGTAGGAAATGGTTGCTCCATTAGGTGAGGGTCATTCAGCCACTGGGTATCCCCAGGGCTAGATGGGTGTAGCAAAGTGGGTTGGGGGATATCATGGTTTAGAAAGCAGTAGTTAATCAGAGGCACGTGTTCTGGCATTTTAAAGCTGTTCCATGACCTGTGAAGAAACAATGTCTCTTATTAACTTTGCAGTTGGCTTTCTAAGTGACTGTTCTCCCAGCACAGTTACTAGTCAGGTGACTTTGTTCATTTTCCATCTCAGCTGACTTTCAGATTATCAGTCCCAACTAAATTTTAACTCCTTCAGAAGCAGGGGGAGTAGCCTTGTTAATAGACATGACTTCTTTAGGGATGAAACTAGGAAAGCTGGGCCAGTGGTAAACATGGGAAGGTACAGTGGTGAGAGGAACCTGAAGGCACATGCTGTTGAATTTGGTTCTCTGTCAGTGATGAGATAGGTTTTATTATGTTGCCATGGTATAAATATATCACTTATCAAGAAGTAATCATAGGCACCTTCTGTATTTATGGCTAAGATGAGCAGAAACACTTATTTAGAATACAGGGCTGCCTGCATAAAATACACCCCAGGGATGACTTGAGAGTAGAAGGCTTTCCGTTATGATTGAGAAAAATTGAAACCGGGATCATTTATAATTTGTAGAGTTTTCAGCTTTAACCTTTAATTTCTCTGGGGAAATCTCTCTGAATATCTTAGGCAAGACTTCCTTGTATTTGATCAAATGGTGCTCAATTCTTTCTTGATCAAAGTACTTATCACACAGTATTGTACTTGGAGCTTCTATTGTCTGAATTTCAGTAAAGGCTCTAAGATGTGGCACTCTGGCACGACACAGTGAGTTCTTTGCGCACTAATGTATCTCCAGTATTTTGCACAACATTTGAGACAAAATGAGACTGGAGTACACATTATAGAAAAAAAAAGTTGGGTAAAAGAGAATTTAGAGTTAGGGTGAATTGTACAATATGGTTAGGAAAGATTTGATCTTCTAGAAACCCCCTTTCTTCTAACCACAATCCCACCCCAGAAATGATGAGAAGGCTTTGACAAGGATTCTGGAGTAATTCAAATGCATTGATAAATCATGAAAATAGTAATAAATAATGGACTTGGGATTATTACCATAAGTAACTTCCTGTTTGTTGAAGTTGGCAGTAGCAAACCGAGGACCAAATGCCACTGTGACTATTGTTGCTATGAGAAATGGGGGACTGTAATGCATGCCACAGAGATGTAGCTTATTACACTCTTTACCTTTTTATATTATATACATGTGTATTTTATGGAATTATAATCATTTTATATGGAGTTGAAGTGGACAATAGGGGATAGGTAAAATCATTTCCTGGTAAACTGTCCAGAACCTTCCAAAGAGTAAGCACTAATTGTTAATAAAGCCTAATAAATATAGCTCATGTTCAATATCTCCTATATGTCAGGCACTGTACTTGGTATTTTATAAATGCTGCTTCATGTATCCACACCGCCAGCCCATGAGGCAGTGGGGATATGATCTTGAAATTAGATTTGGATTTAATCATGAGTTTGCCACTTACCCATACCTGTGTGATCATGAGCAAGTTAGATACTGTCTGTAAGTATCAGTTTTCTCATCTGTTAAAATAGAGCAAATATTGTTCCCCTATATCTATTAATCATACACTAATAATTGATGGTAGTTTTATTATATTTGTACATATATTAAGCCAGAAAGCAGTAGAGATCAGTCTATATTTCTCCATAGCTTGTATGTGTACCAGTTATTTCTTTTTCTGTTTTCTTTTTTAATCCTCACCTGAGGATATTTTTCCATTGATTTTTTATTTTTTAGAGATAGTGGAAGAGGGAGGGAAAGACAGAGAGAAATATCGATGTGAGAGAAACACATCGATTGGTTACCTCCTCATGAGTGCCAACCAGGGTCAGGGAAGAGCCTGCCACCGAGGCACATGCCCTTGACCAGAATAGAACCCAGGACCCTGCAGTCCAAAGGCTGATGCTCTGTCCACTAAGCAAAACTGGCTAGTGCCAATTATTTTTCTTTCTCCCTTCCCAACTTCCTTCCTATCTTTCATTATAATTGACATGCAACGTTATATTAGTTTCAGGTATATAGCTAATGATCCTATATTGTATATATTGCAGAATGATCACCACAGTGCTCCAGTTAACATCAGTCACCATACATAGTTACAATTGCGCCGGTTTTAAACATATTTTCCCACCCACTTCATTTAAAATAATATATGGTAGTTTACTCACCACAAATAGGCCAAATGTTCTTTGTTTCATTTCAGTTTCAGTAGCATATTTCTGCTACTTTCCAATCTTGGGAGATCTTACCCATTGTGAACACCTCTGTGTGTGTGTGTGTGTGTGTGTGTGTGTGTGTGTGTGTGTACGTGTATGTGTGTTTTTTTTTTTAGTTCATAAAACTGTATCTGCATAGCCCAGTGGTCGGCAAACTCATTAGTCAACAGAACCAAATATCAACAGTACAACGGTTGAAATTTCTTTTGAGAGCCGAAAACCGACTTCTGCACATGGGCCATGAAGTTTCAATCGCACTGTACGTGCGCCCGCACGTGGTATTTTGTGGAAGAGCCACACTCAAGGGACCAAAGAGCTGCATGCGGCTCATGAGCCACAGTTTGCCGACCACTGGCATAGCCATAAGCACATTAGGTTGTGTTTTAAAGAAAGATACAATAAATTAGAAATGGTTTGGAAACACTTGCCCCTCCCTAGGTTATCCAACAGATAATAACTGCTATAAAGACTTTCATGTAGATGGTTGGGGTCTCCTGCAGTAGTTCAACCTCCACCTCTCAGGTCACACCTTTTGTTTTTACAGGATCACCTATATGACTTGTCATAAATTAAATACAGGTGTTTATGGTTCTCACAGAAATCCCACTAAAGCCAATTTGGTTATCAAAATTTTCTCTTTTTATTTCTGACATATGCTTATGTATGCTACTAAATATGTCTTCTGAATTTCATTTTTAGTACAAATATACAAGGTGTAAATTTGTCATATTAGATACTAATAACGAAGAAGTCTAATTGCAAAAACTATTTCCAAATATTTAAATTTTTAAAAAAGCAATTATATCACATAATTTAGAATTTGAAACTCTGCATGAATTTTAAGGATCACAATTCATATTCACAAAGAACTGGCCTATACTTTAGTGCACTCTCTATGTATAATAAATCATAAGCTTATTGGCTGGAATATTTCTTATAGTTGATGAGGCATCTCTTATGGATGAAACCACATGCCATATGTCTTCAATGTACTTTATATAGTTCTCTAAATACTTTCTATAAATTCTGTTCTAAACGTAAATTGGACATAAGAAAATATTCCAAACAACCTACGTAAACTGATCATAAAGAACTGATAAGTTCAAAACAGATTTAAAAAAGGAACATTAGACACTGTCTTATAACATATAACTGACCTGTCTATTTGGAATTATCAATCTAGCCTCTTCATTTTAAGATTTTATCATTATCTTTAATTACTATAAAATTCCATCATTAAAGAACTATTAACTACCATAAATTGATTCAAGGAACAATGAGTTGGTTTTCTAATAATGTTAAGTTGTGCAACTCAATAGATTTTCTGTGAATAGAATGAGCTCCAGCATCTTATTGGACTTGTAAATGTAAATTTTAAATGGAAACATTCTTTTGAATATGAGAGCAATTTATAGCCTTATCCTGGCAAAAAGTAACATCATAAACTGCTAGAATTTTAATTTAAAGCAAAGTTTAAAGGCTATTGTGGTTTGCCAAGATTATCCTTCATAAAAATTTCCTGAATGTTTATTTGTCAACAACTTATGTGATTATCCTAAATTACTGTGAAACCAAAAGTGAACCCAACACTCTCAAATACTTCTGGAAAGCAAGAAACTATTTTTCTGGCTATGCTTTAATGGTCATGCCAAAAAAAGTAAAGGAATCTGAATTAAATAAGGAGATTGGGGGAAGGTAATGAGGAGAAAGCAAGTCAGCTCATTTAGTAAGAACTACGACTCATAAGTTCAAGTAGACATGATTTTAGTTCTATGTTTTCAAAAACACTTTGTGAGTGTCAAACTAGTGGTGGCACTTCTTTGCTTTTAAGATTTTATCATTGACTACAGGCGCAGTGTACGACTTTGTGCACCAGAGGGGTCCCACAGCCTGGCCTGTGGGATCAGGCTGAAACCGGCTCTCCGACATCCCCCAAGGAGTCCCAGATTGTGAGAGGGCATGGGCCAGGCCGAGGGACCTCATCAGTGCACTATCAGGGCCAGGTAGGGATGTGGGAGGTTGGCCAGCTGGGGAGGGACTGCAGGAGGGCTCCAGGGCATGGCTGGCCCATCTCGCTCAGTCCCAATTGGCCAGACCCCACCAACAATCTAACCTACCGGTTGGAACATCTGGCCCCTGGTGGTCAGTGCACGTCATGGTGACTGGTCGACCGGTCAACTGTCTGCCCCCTGGTGGTCAGTGCACATCATAGCAAGCAGTTGAGCGGCCTTAGCATATCATTAACATGTTCCACTTTGATTGGTTGAACAGCCGACTGGACACTTTGAATATTAGGCTTTTATTATATAGGATAATAATTTTACAGTGGAGAACATGTTACAGGCTTTGATTTTTTTTTTAATCTTCTAGAAAGATGACATGTTACAAACCTGAGTTTCAGGTGCACTTTATCAATTAGTCAGGTGTGGGTAGATAACAGAAATACCTCCTTTTCTCAGTACAAATTAAAATAAGTAGCATTTGTCTTCTTTCTAAAACTCAGATCTCTCCAAAGTGAGCATCTCTCACGTGTGTATGTACATGTACATACATGTGGCAGATAAATAGAGACATGGCCTATAATGTTCCAGAGACTCTACTAGGTTATGTGAGGCATTCAAAGTTCTATCAAATACAGTTTTATGTGCCATACTATGGAGAATAGCAGGATAATATGCTAGCTAAAACATTAGCCAGTATATGAAATGCACCCTCTTGACAATCCAGGTTAGTAGAAGAACCAGCCCAAGTGGACTTCAAGCCCCTGGGACACACCAAACATAGTGAACAAAAATGTGTATAGTACTCCTTTTCTGTGTATAGGATAGAGAGAATTGGACAATCAGCCAGTGGTTGTCTACTAATACAGTAAAAAATCTGACTGCAAAGGCAGCTTGAATATATTGAAGAAGTAATAGAACATTTGAGTTTCTACTCTCAGAAGTCAGTCATCAAGCTGAATCAAGTAATCTCTCTCTCTGTCCCTAATCTGTGAAAAAACAAAAGAAAACATTGTTATGTCTAACATAGTATTAATATGTGTGTGACTAAATTTCTTTAAGATGGAAGGACTCCACTTGAGATATATAACTAAGGATAACCATCACAGTCATTCATTAATTTTAAAGATTTTTATGAGGTCATTGGTTTAATAGCAGCTTCTCAGGGAAAGGCATGCACCCAGACTTCAGAGCATTTCTATTCTACAAACTAATTTATATTTTACTGTCATGATGTGTAATGTGTGGTGCATACTGTAGGGATCTATATAGACTGAATGGGAGAAACAAAAAGTCACAACTCTGAAAACTAATGACTATCCTTCTGAAAATTAAGAAATCACTGCTATGTTCTTAAGAGTTTTGTGTGGAGTGAGAAGGATGAATTGAAATTAACACAATGAAGTGGCAAAGCCTTTGTTAATTATAATTTTTACCTTCAATCTGTGTTAAACACATACCCAAAAACCACAGCAAGCAAATTCCTTACATGTGCTCAAATAGTGTAGCAGTCAAAACAAATAGAACACATGAAAGTTATTCTCCGTTTTACATATGTACGGTCTGGATTTTTTTAACTTTCACCAGAACAGCCTTTGTAGTGAAATGGTTGTTTAAGTGGCAGAAGTTTTCCAGAATATAAAGCAGGTAACAGCGAGCCTGCTCTGATGAAAGCACATTTGGGGGACCCAGACCGTTGCTGATCTGGGCCTTGTCACTCTCCCTCACCACTTTCACTGGTGT
Source organism: Corynorhinus townsendii (assembly GCA_026230045.1). Classification (NCBI taxonomy): domain Eukaryota; kingdom Metazoa; phylum Chordata; class Mammalia; order Chiroptera; family Vespertilionidae; genus Corynorhinus; species Corynorhinus townsendii. The sequence continues at coordinate 130,034,241 of JAPDVU010000006.1, forward strand.
CGGGCATCTCTAGAACCCCATTGTATGTAGAGCACCATTTCAGATATAGTACCTAGAAAAATAGCAGGCATTTCTCTCTCACTTCATCTATTCTAAGGACTGGGCTCGGCAGAAGAACCTATTGACACACATGAGCAAATCTTTCGGTAATTTTAATCGCATCTGATGTGTAGAGGAGACACCTGCAGCTGCTGTACGTTTATGCTCATTTGACATGGGCTTTAAAATCCTGGAACACTAAACATTTTATGAAGTGCGGGGAAAAAGTAGGAATAACTATGGGAAAGCATCTAGGTCATTTCCTATAGTATCGTTCTCAGAACGTTTTGCATAGATGCCTTTAAACCATTGTGTGAATTTCACCCTTGAGATGGATCAAATATTGTATGTTCTGTATCTAACCGCTGCATTTATTAACTCTTTAAATGTGTGAGACAAGACTTTGGTCAAGGTGTGTTTGAGGGTGTGACTTAAAATGTAGATATTCACTGGCAAAAAATACTTTTTCTTTGTTCTGCACATGGTCATAATGATGATACTCAACCTTTGTCCACCTGAATGCTACTTGGGAAGAATTTAAATAAAGTGTGTACTCTCTAAGTGTGTGAAGTTAGGACCAGCTCTGGCTTGCCCCATGGACTGTTTACTAAATTCCCTCTTGATGTAGCAAACACAATACAGACAGTTTAAACCAGTCAAGTCTTGGCCAAATCCAGGAAAATGACAAGCCCTCCTCATTAATGGTGCACAGGCCCCTGTCTTCTCCTCCTCACTCCACTTTACAACTTCCAGGATTCATGAGATCACACATATTTCCCCGAATTAGTGATGAACTACAGAACACCCTTTGAAATCAATGACTAAAAGGGAGGGGGCTTATCAAAATGACAAATCCTAAAGGAAGGAAACTCTCGTCCTTAAACCACAGAATGCAGAGTGAGGGAAAGCCAGGGCCACTCTTCAGTCTGAAGTTGCTTGTGGCTGAGTTAGGAAAGCAGCGCAGGGAAAGTAAAGCCCAGGCTGAGGGTATAATTAGGAAAGAACTCAAACACTTCCTAAGCTCTTTTGTTGTATTACTTAGAGCTTTTTTCTCTTGTGGATGGTTGGCAGCCGGAAGCATTTCTATTATATAATTTGTACTTTTCACAGTCTCCACCCCCCCAACTCCCACCCCACACCCTGTGTGCTGTGAGTGTCTCTCATAGGTTAATGCTGAAACCTAACAGGACCTGCTGCAAATTCCTGCTGCACTTTACCCTGAGAATGTGGAATGTGCTTTTCCTTCACTTCTCTGCCATGGGAATTAATTACCTGCCGTTTCCAGCCCAGTGTGAAAGTCTTATCTGCTTTCTTTGGCAATAAAATATTACTGCAAAGCTTTAAACTAGTTTTGAAGTTTTATTGTCTTTTTCCCCCTAGGTTTTAATTATGGATGCTTAAAATATTTTATGTCAGTAGGTAATCTCAGAGCTATTATGGTAAAAAAAAAACAACAATGAAAATAATCAGACTGAATTAAAGTCTGAAAATAAAACTTTATACACACGACTGGGCAAGCTTTTAAAGACCATTGTTTTACTGGGTGTTACAGAATTTTAGTGATTTGTATAAAGAAGAATCAATATTATTTACTAATAGGCAAAAAAGTGGGTTATTTTCCAAAACTGCATATCCATTACATTTAATCAGATCCAGATGATAATACTAATATTTATGATGGATCCCCACCTCAAAACATAACATGAGACGGAGAAGAAATAATGATTCAAACCTTATAGTTCCATGGAACGGTATGTGTTCCTGGTTTCAGGGGGAAATTAAATTTGCAATATAAAGTTGGAAAGAGTGAGAAAAATAAACTGCAATTTTATGTTCTGAGAGTATTCTATATTCTTTACTGAATGGTGCCTTAAGTAGAGTTATAATATTTTGCCCTGAATTTAAAGCAGATTTACTAAAATGAATAAATTAAAAGAAGTAATAGTGTAAGCTTCCAAGTAAACTCAGTGTTCAAATACATCAAACTTTATGAAGACTGATTTTTCATTTATGGAAAAGACAATGATAAAAGCCAAAATATATGCCTAATATTTGACCTGGAAGATTTTAAAGATTTACTCTTTATACTTTTTATCTATATATTTTGGTCTATTGACCTCATATTAAACTATTTCTAAAATGTCTGATTAGATATTTCAAACTAAATATATTCTAGTTAATTATTTTCTAATTAATTTTTTCCAATCTATACATGTATTCAGTCCAACTCAGAAGATGAGATATAATGTTATGTGTAGTATCAATAAAGCATACTCAAACATATGTCTCTTTAATGAATTAGATAACAAATAAAATCCAACTTAGAGAGAAAATTGTAAGATTATCATACCTTTTTAGTGTTTGAGGTTCTGTGTAGTTATTATTTTCTTTGAAAGTGACTTCTGTCTAGCTTAGATATATGTATAGTTGATGGTTGCCTTATTCTCCCAAAATATTCTTATTCATAAATAATATATATACATGAGACTAAATTACTCCCATCCCTATATTTTGAAATGATATACCTCTCAAAGATATTCACTTGATTTTTATTTTCCTCAACATATATAATTTAAAATCAATTAAAAAAGTAATTAACATATTTAAGAGGTAATAAAAACAGAACTTGTCTGAACTTAATATTTTTCTCATTTTGTATCATTATTTCAAAACAGGGAACTGTCTTTCTAATTCTTTTTTTAAAAAATATATTTTATTGATTTTTACAGAGAGGAAGGGAGAGGGATAGAGAGTTAGAAACATCTATGAGTGAGAAACATCGACCAGCTGCCTCCTGCACACCCCCTACTGGGGATGTGTCTGCAACCAAGGTACATGCCCTTGACCGGAATCAGACCTGGGACCCTTCAGTCCTCAGGTGGACGCTCTATCCACTGAGCCAAACCAGTTAGGGCTGTCTTTCAAATTCTATTATATGCAGTTCAGACAAAATTAACTTCTGTTTCTTAATTTTCATGTTCAACATTGTCTTGTTGATTTTCAATCTTTAAAAAATATATATCATTAAATATTTCATTTAAGATCCTTTGAGTAAGCATACTCTTATAGTAGACATTTTTTCAATTTAAAACATTGGGAAAAATAGAAGAGAGTAAATATGTCTTGAATCTTCAAAGGTGAAATTGAAACATAATTATTTCATGGTAATTCATCATAAGTCTTTTGGATAATTTTAAAATATATTTTTTATCTCTTTTTCATGAATATTTCTCACTCTTCCTTAGTGTAGAAAATGTTTTTAGATTCCTAAAACCCATAGTCCTATTGAGAGTAAATAAAGTCACTAGTATAGCACACTAATTAATTGTTCTATTTGCACAATATAAACATTGTGATTTGGACTAATGATGAACTATAATAAACATATTCTGCTTACTTTATAAAACATAACCAATAACCCAATTATACAGAAACATGAGATTTAATAAAAACCATAAACATGATGAAGCAAAACCAAAAATGTGGATTGTTTTTGTTTTGCTTTGTTTTGTTTTCCCTTAAATTTGGTCTGAAATATATCAACATATACAGATATGCTTAAGAACAGATTGTAATAAATCATTATATCTATCTATCTATCTATCTATCTATCTATATAAACATTTGGAACTACATTAGAAAAATATTGGCATAAAAAGGATTATAATTCCTAAGAGAGAGATAAAAATTGATAGGTCTTCATTTGTCTGTGGCATTGTAGTGTCAAATATATTATTAATTTGCATTTTGATTTATAATATTTAAAGGGAATTAAATGAGAATATTTACAAACAGCACAGGATGTCTATCTATTTATTTAGATATCTGATTTTCTTCATCAGCATTATGTATTTTTCTAGCATAAAGATCCTGTACATGTTTTGTTACTGTTATTTCTAAATGCCCTTTTCTTTGTAGCACTTTTAAATGGTGTTGTATTTTAAATTTTGGTTTCTACATATGCATTGCTAGCATGCAGAAAATGCGACTTTTTCCCCTTTGCATTGATCTTGTATTTGTAACATTGTTGAATTCACTTATTAGATTTAGTAGTTTAGTTGTATTGTACATCTTGGGAATTTTCTGTATAGATAGTCATGTTATCTGAAAATAGAAAATATTTTTTCTTTCTTTTTCATCTGTGTGTTTGCTTATTTTTCTTGCTTTATTGCAGTGATTAGAACTTCTAGTGCCATGTTGAATAAGTTGGTAAGAATCAACTCTATTGCCTTGTTCCTGATCTTTGTGAACTCATTTAGACTTTCACATTTAAGTCTGATGTTAGCTGCAGGGGGTATGTAAAATTGAGGTAGTTCCTCTCAGTTCTTAAACTTGATGAGAGTTTTTTTTCATAAATAAATATTAAATTTTGTTAAATGCCTTTTCAGTGCCAGTTATATTATTTTTGTCTTATTTATCCTGTTGAAATGGTAAATTGTATTATTTAATTATCAAATTTTGAACCAACCTTCCATTACAGAAGTAAATCTTACCTGGTCATTGGGTATAACTATTTTTATACATTGTGGGGTTTGATTTCCTAATATTTTTTCAGGTTGTTTTTTTTTTTCTAAGTTCATGAGAGATGTTGGTCCATAGTTTTCTTTATTTGTACTGTCTCTCTCTGGTTTTGCTATCAATATAACACTAGTCCATGAAAAATTAGTTAAGAAATGTTCCCTTCTCCTCTATTTTCTAGAAGAGATTGTATAAAATTGACAATTATTTAATGTATAGTAAATTCTACAGTGAAACCAACTGAGTCTGGTATTATTATTTTATAATTTTTAAACTTTGAAAGATGACAAGGCAACTTATATTATTTATATTATCTTGGTTGACTTTTGGTAAGTTTGTGTTATTTTTGGAAGTTGTTGAACTTATGAGCATCTAATTGTCCAAAGTATCCCCTTATAGTTATTTTAATGATTGCAAAATTTGTACTGATAGTCCCTGTTACATTCCTCCTATTAATGATTTGTGTCACTTTGGGAAAATAGGAAGGAATAAGATGAAGCATGTGACAAAAATTAGAGTTCTAAATAGGTTAAATGAGAGTGATGTCTTCCTAAAGGAGATATGTCTACACAAAGACTAAGAGAAAAAGTAGTGACAACACCAGATGCTGGTGACAGTAGAGAAATAGGATTGCTCATACATTGCTGGCGGCTTGTAAAAAGGCCCGCAGCCATTGCAAAACTAAATGCAGTTACCATGTGATTCAACAATTTCACCTTTATCCTGAAGAATTGCAAACTTACGTTCACACAATAACTTGGACATGCATGTTTATATTAGCTTTATTTGTAATAGCCAAAAAGTGGAGGCACTCTAGAAGTCATGCAATTGGGAAGAAAAACGAGCACTCCTTTCAACTAGGAGATCCCAGACTTAAAATTTCACTGAGAATAAAACACACTTTCAGTTACAAAAGGCATAAAAATAAAAGAATGATGGAAAATTAATTTCCCTTTTTAAGAAATTTGGAGTTGGGAATAACTGAGCCGTGTGGTTTTCTTATGAAATAAATAATGAAAAGAGTAAGCCAGCCATATAGCCTTTAATTGTCAATAACTTCCTTGAGATCTGTGCATCAAAAAGTATTCACTTTTCTTTGAAGAGTATGTCAGTAAGGTAAACTTAACTTTGATTTCCCTGCTACAAAGTTTACATCTTGATCATAGCAGTCATGGATGCCCAGACTGTAAATCCCCTCAGAGGACTAAGTATCACAATGGGCCAGTCTTGGATAAAAATTCTGTGGCTTCCCATAATGGAAATTGTCAATTGCAGCATTCTTATTCCCAGTTCACCTCAAATTCACTCATTCCTTTCATTTACATATCATGTGTTTAGTGAGCGCCTACTCTGGACCAGACACTGTTCTGGATTGGGGGTTATTTCACGGAGAAAAAAACTGACAAAGCTCTGACTCCCAGAATTTCTGTCCTAGTGGGAGGAGGTGGGCAATATGGGAAATAAATGACTTCATAAATTAGGTAGTATGATAAAAGGTTATACATATTATAGAGGAAAAAATAAAGCAAGGAAAGGGAATAGGGAGTGTGATAAGGAGCAAAAGTTTGCATTTTAAATAGGTATTTGGCAAGTGCCCATTGAAGATAGCCCTGTGAGTTTGCAGGAAGTGTTATGTTTGACTTACCAAAAGCAGTGACAGGAAAAGAAGGACTTCTCTCATGTCTGCTAAGTATTGGAAACTGTCAGGGAGCCAGCTGGGACAGACCCATGAAAGTCAAGATCAGAAGCCCAACTGGAAAGACCTTGAAGACAGTGAATGTCTGGCAGGCACAGACCCAAACCCGGGAGGTTAGAAAGCCCAGATATTGTAACTCCGGAGAGAGATGACGCGCTCCAAGTCTAATGACTCCGCTGCAACAGGAAAGAAACAAACAAGGCATATAATCCAAGTGTACAGCCTGAGGTCATCAACGAAATTTCCAAGTAGAGTGGGAAGAAACTGAAAACAAAGACCAAATAGCCAGAGTGCCCGGGATCCAAACCCAGTTGAAAGTGAGTAGCAGGAGGTCAAGTCAAAAGAAGTAGGCAAATGTCAGTGCACGGTTGCAGAGAGGAAGCAAGTTTCTATAAAACCAGAGAAGCACAATAGGGTTCTAACAAAGATCTGAGATGGAGATTATCTGCCCGCCCCTCATATTCAAAATGGAAACTGTGGTGTGTGTGGTGTGTGTGTGTGTGTGTGTGTGTGTGTGTGTGTGTGTGTGTGTGTGTGTGTGTGTGTGTGTCTGGGTGGATTAGTGAAAAGCAAAAATACGCTCAGCTCTGTGGGAAAACTACAGATTCTTCTAAGTGCACTTGACACTGTGAGTCAGGAAATAGGAGCGCATGCTACCTTTAGTTTATTGCTGTTACTTTATATATGTCAATTTCTTATTTTACTCTTATTTAAAAAGTATTTCATATCACTATTTATTCACAAAAAATGTAAAATGTAAGCTATATGGAGAGTAAAAAATATAGCAGAAGATTTCGATATATTTTTTATTTACTACTGGTATATCTAAACCCAGTATTTCACAGAAAACATTATATAAAACCCAAGCCCAAAGGGATATAAAAGAAATGTTATATAAAATGAGTCTAGCAGTAAAATGCATTTGGGAAATGTTGAGCTAAACCAAGTACATTGTCTGTTAGGTTTCCAATGTGGGAATCATAAGATAAATGTATATATTATAAATGTGTATTTTTAAATATTGATTTCATTAAAAATAGACTTCATGTTTAGAGCAGTTTTAGGCTTACAGCAAAATCAAGTGGAAAGAACAGAGAGTACCCCACCCCTACGTACAAACAGTCCTATCAACACATCCCACTATAGTGCTATTGTACATTCTATGGGTTTTGACAAATGTATAATGTCAGGTACCCACCATTATAATATCAGACAGATTAGTTTCAATGCCCCCAAATTTTTCTGAGCTCAATCTATTCATACTTTCCTACACCTCATCTCTGGCAATCACTGATCTTTTTGCTGCTGTCATAGTTTTGTCTTTTCCAGAATGTCGAATAGTTGGAATCATACAAATACAGCTTTTTCAGATTGGCTTCTTTCATTCAGAAATAAGCATTCGTTCCGTGTCTTTTCCTGGCATAATAGCTCCTTTGCTTTTAACACTGAATAATATACCATTGTCTGGATATGCCACAGTTTATTAATCCATTCACCTATGGAAGGACACTTTAGTTGCTTCTAAGCTTTGGCACTTATGAATAAAACTTCTATAAATATCCATGTGTAGGTTTTTGTGTTGTAAAATAGTTTTGTTAAGGTTAAAATGCTCCAGTGCATTTCAATATGATTACCCTCACCAATGTGAGAACTTGATATAAGTGTCATGCTGGATTCAGAATGAATTAGAACATATTCCCTCTGTTTCTAGCTTCTGGAAGTGATTAGAGAGATTCAGTGTAAATTGCTTTCCTAAATATCTGTTAATGTTCTCCAGTAACTTTCCGGGCCTGGTGTTTTCTATTTTAGAAAGTTAGTTTATTAATTATTGATTTAATTTATTTAATAGTCCTATTTATATAGTCCATTCTTCTTGTGTATATTTTGACAGATTATGTCTTTCAAGGAATTGGTCCTTTCACATTTAAGTTATTTAACATGTGAGAATAGAGCTATTTACCATGTTCCTTTATTATTTCTTTGATGTCCATGAAATATATTGTGATATTTCTTTTTTCACTTCTAATTTGTGTTTACTCTGTTTTGTTCTTAGTTACTCTGGTGAGAGTCATCAATTTTATGAATCTTTTCAAAGAACAAGCTTTTGGTTTCACTCACTATTTCTAGTGACTTCCTATTTTTAATTTCATTTATTTCTGCTCTAATTGTTATTATTTCTTTTCTTTTGATTCCTTTGGGTCTAATTTGCTCTTCTTTATTTACTTTACTAGGGGAGAAACTTATAGTATTTATTTTGATATTTCTCCTGTCCTAATGTATATATTTAATGCTATAAATTTCCCTCAAATTTCTACTTTAAAATTTTATTAACCCACTTCCCATAATATTTGCTTATTTAGAAGTAATCTCCTCTGCAATTAAAAAAATTAATATTGGGAGAAACCAAGATGGCAGCATAGGTAAACACCTAAACTGCTGCCTCGCACAATAATATCAAAACTACAACTAAAAGACAAAATGGACACCATCCAGAACCACAGGAAAGCTGGCTTGAGTGGAAATTCTACAACTAGAAGGAAAAAGGAAAGCACATTGAGACTCAGAGGAGCTGCAAAAGGCTGAGGTACAGAAACGCACGCACACAGAGAGGACTGACTGCTGAGTGCACAGGCAGCTGAGTGCTTGGCTGGCTTTCTAAAGGAGAGGGAGACGGAAACTCCCTACTACACTAAACTCCAGTTCTGGGTGAGTTTCTGGGAACCCAGATTCATTCGGGGAGAAACTGGATTGTCTGGCAGCGGGCGAAACTTGAGGGCGGCTTTCTCTCAGAGGTGCTTGCAATGATTACTGAGTGACACTGAGACTCAGGGGCCTCATAGGGCAGGGCTGACGGGAAGGCAAGGCTGTCTGCTCAGCCCTGAGACTCCGCCCCATCCAAGCTGAGCACAGAGGTTTTTGCAATTTTGCAAGTCTTGTTTCATAAGGGTGTCTCCAGCACAGAAGTTCTCCCAGCATAGACACAGCTGATCCTCACAGCCAATTGGCCTGGAGGTCAATTCCTCCCAGTAATACCAACAACAATCAAGACTTAACTACAACAAGGCTGTGCACACAGTCCACAAAGGGGTGCACAAAAAGTGCCCACCTCAGGTAACTGGGGAGGCTGAGCCACTGGGCCCTAGAGGACACCTACCACACAAAGCTACTCTACCAACTCAGGGAAGCAGCAAAAATGCAGAGACAAAGAAACAGATCACAAATGAAAGAAATGGATGAAGCAAACAACTGGATATAGAGTTCAAAACCACGATTATAAGGTTTTTCAAGAATTTCCTAGAAAAAGCTGATAAATTTAGTGAGACCCTCGAGGATATGAAAAAAAGGACCAACTAGAAATTAAACATATGCTGACCGAAATAAAACATTATACAGAGACCTAACAGCAGACTAGAGGATCGCAAGAATCAAGTCAAAGATTTAAAATACAAAGAAGCAAAAAGCACTCAACCAAAAAAGCAAAAAGAAAAAGGAACCCAAAAACTTGAAGATAGTGTAAGGAACCTCTGGGACAACCTCAAGTGAACCAACATCCAAATTATGGGGGTGCCAGAAGAAGAGAGAGAGCAAGATATTGAAAACCTATTTGAAGAAATAATGACCAAAAACTTCCCCTACCTGGTGAAAGAAATAGACTTACAAGTCCAGGAAGCACAGAGAACCCCAAACAAAAGGAATCCAAAGAGGACCACACCAAGACACATAATTAAAATGCCAAGAGCAAAAGAGAAAGAGAGAACATTAAAAGCAGCAAGAGAAAAACAGTTAACTACCTACAAGGGAACACCCATATGACTGTCAGCTGATTTCTCAACAGAAACTATGCAGGCCAAATGGGAGTGGCAAGAAATATTCAAAGTGATGAACAGCAAGAACCTACAACCAAGATTACTCTACCCAGCAAAGCTATCATTTAGAATTGCAGGTCAGATAAAGAGCTTCACAGATAAGAAAAAGCTAAAGGAGTTCATCACCGCCAAACCAGGATTATATGAAATGCTGAAAAGTATTCTTTAAGAAGAGGAAGAAGAAGAAAAAGGTAAAGAGAAAAATTATGAACAACAAATACATGTCTATCAACAAGTGACTCTAATAATCAAGTGAATAAAAAATCTGATGAACAGAATAAACGTGAATATAATAGAATCAGGGGCATAGAAAGGGAGTGGACTGACAATTCTCAGGGGGAAAGGGTTATGGGGGTACGGGAAGAGACTGGACAAAAATCATACACCTATGGATGAGGACAGTGGCGGGGAGGTAAGGGCAGAGGGTGGGGTGGGAACCGGGTGCAGGGGAGCTATGGGGGGAAAAAAGAGGAACAATTGTAATAATCTGAACAATAAAGATTTATTAAATTAAAGAAATTAATATCCCTATCAATTAATGATCAGAACATTTAAATAATCTCCATATAATAGAAACCAGTAATCAATACTACATTTCCCATGCTGTAGGCTACTGTGGCAAAACAGTGGATTTACTAGTAAACATTTAGTACTTGATGCTTAAGTAATAAGGCTTGATATTATATCAATTATCAATCTTATGCCACATTATCATAAGCTATAACAATTAATTTATAAACTAAAAATCATGAAAATCTGCTACTTATAAAGGGAGGAGTAAATACTGTTTTTTCTTCCTTTAGGACTAGAGAATGTCTTTTTTTTTGTCTTAACACTGTGGTTTTTAAAGGAGTAGTGAGGTTGAAGGGTGCATTACTTACCCAATGTAGGTGCTACCATAAAAGCAGAGAAAACAAAATAAAAAGCAACAAAATCAAACAATTCTCAGAACTGTTGTTTCCCCAAATTTCCTGTGATTGCAGTCTGTTTGCATAGAGAGAAATTTATTGGAAGAAGGTAGATTTTATTTATCTCCCCCTTAAATCTCTTACCTTAAAACTCTCAATGGAGTCACCTTCTTCCTAAGATTTGCCTCAGAAGGCCATCCGCTGAGCTCCACTGTCTTTCTTATAAACATGAAAGTTCTGATTTTTGTATATTTAAAGTTATCCCAAGTATAGAAAACCCAGCCTATGTTATTTTTGAGCTATTTATTCACCAACAGATAGAAACATATTTTTTAACACATTAAGGGAGTAAAAAAGTGATTTATTTGAGATTCATATTTAAGAGCCAGATGTCTAAAACTATAAATATTCCCTCATATGGTTGAACCCCAACCTGTCTCTAATAACAGCACGGCCGTTTATATAATTATCTCCTAATTTAATTTTCTGCAGTATGATATCGTTATTAGATGGAACTTAAAGAAAACTTCTCCTCAGACTCTATATTTCATTTTACTTTTTCAGTGATAATCAAATTTAAGGCCAGTTTACTAAAAAAGAGATGTCACCAATAACTTCTGTAACTTTATATCTAATGACATTTTCAATTCTAACTCACCTTATTTGATTTTCAGCAACCTTTCATAGTATGTACTTCTTGAATTTTTTATTTTATTTTTTTACTGGCTTCCAGGACATAATGTTCTCTTGGTTTTATCTTTATATTTATGGGCCTCCTTCTGTGCCTGTTTTGCTGGCTCAAACTTCTCTGACCCTTAATGTTGAAGTTTCTGTAAGGCTTTTCTAATATTTATTTTACCTAGGTGATTTTACTCACATTTATAGCTTGTTATAGAAGTCATTACTGAAAAATATATAGCCCCTCACCATTCTTTAGTGAAAAATCCAAATATTTACATATATATATTACTTTGTTATTTCTACTTTCACATTTCTAAAATCTCTCCAGATGTGACATGTAGAAGACTAAACTTGGGATAATCACCCCAACACTGATACTGGGCAGTAGTATCCTTACACACGGATAATGACGCCACCAATCACTTAATTCCTACTTTACCCCTTAAATATTCCTCAAGTTTCTGTGCTTTTCTCCATTATTGTCATCACCCAAGTCCATTGCCATCATCTGACCTTAATCACCTCCGCAGGTTCCAAGTGGTCTTCCTGTATTGATAGTTGCTCCTGACTAACCCATTTTCTAGGAAGCAGCCAGAGTAATTTCTCAAAACCCAAATCTGGTCATCACTCCCCTGCTCATAACACATCAATGCTTCACATTGGGTGCAGGATAAAGTCTGATGATTCTTTAACACGACCTACAAAACCTTTCATGGCTTGGCCACTACCTACTTCTTTTGCATCATTTTAAACCACTTGCTTTCTATCTTTAGAAACAATGGGCTTCTTTGATTTGTTGAACATAATAATATAAAATTTTACAATATTATATATATTTTGTGTGTGTGCTTTGCTTTTTTTTTGCCTACAATGCATTCTCCCATTGCCTAGGTAATTTCCTCTCATATTTCAAGTTGCAGCTCCAGTATTTCAATTCCTCATGGAAATAATTCTTGAATATCCCCCTCTCCCAATCAAATGTACTTCAGGTTTTTCCTTTGTTACATACACACATTGAACTAGGGTTCCTATCTCATTGACTTACTTAGAAAGTAAAATGTACATGTTGAACTGAAACCTAAAGCTGAGTTGATCTGAACAAAGGTTTAAGTTATTTCTAACACACATATTTTATTTGATGCTTATGCATTTACCCTACAACTAGTAAGTAAAATATTTCTATAAATTTCAGACATTATGATTGATTCATCTATTCAACAGAATATTGAATTGAATACATGCCATGTACCAGCAAAAACCCTGGGTTCTGCATACTAAACTGTGAGCAATATAATGGTATTCATAGAGCCTAGATATAAGGATTGGCATTTATTTAGTATATGTACAGAAGAGAACACAATAAAAAATGAATAGATATTAGAATGCCTTTGGGAGTATACATACTGAGAACTCAAACCAACCTAGTATATTAAACAATTACGAGACTGAACACAATTTCTGTCCATAGTTTAAACAATGCTGGCACCAAGTGAAAATAATTTATTTTAGCCCTTGCTCCAAAATATTAGTTTCTGAAAGGTGAGATTGAAAAATATATAACCTATTTTCAATACTCTAAACTTGCTCATACTCACCCAAAACCCTTGCCACACTGTGACCACTATTTGAAGCTAAGGTGTTATAAATTCTCCTCAATCGCAATCAGTTCCTCACCTAACAAGACCTGCCTTAAAAATCTCCCAAAAAGGAAGAAACCAATATGGCAGCATAGGTAAGCACCTAAACTGCTGCCTCGCACAACAATTTCAAAACTACAACTAAAAGACAGAACGGACACCATCCAGAACCACAGGAAAGCTGGCTGAGTGAAAATTCTACAACTAGAAGGAAAGAGAAAAAGCTCACGGGGAATTGGAGGAACTGCAAAGGGTTGAGGTACGGCAAAGGGTCTTTGTGCGCGCAGAGAGGAAGGGCGGCTGAGAGCCTTGCTGACTTTCTCTGGCGAGAGGGGGAAGGAAGCCCACAACTGCACTGAACCCAAGTTCCGGGCGAAACCCCGTGGACCCAGGCTCATACAGGAGGAGTCTGGACTGTCAGGTAGAGAGAAAGGCACTTGGAGACTAAGAACCAGGGGAGACGCAGGGGTGCCCCTGCGGGCAGGGGTCTGGAGGTGCACTCACGTGAATGCGCACAAAGGCTGCAGAGGTTGACACAGGCTTTCCCTAGCGGAAGGGAGTCAGAAGCTCCTGCCTGCACGGAGCCCCAGTTCTGACTGCACTGAACCCCAGTTCCAGGCGAGCCCCTGGGAACCCACGCTCTAGCTGGGGGAATCTGGACTCTCGGGCAGAGGCTTGGGATCCTGGGAAGGCAGAGGTCTGGAAGTGCGTGCGCCCAAGGGCAGGGCTGACAGGAAGCCAAGACTGTCTGCTCTGCCCTGAGACTCCACCCCATCCAAGCTGAGCACAGAGGCTTTTGCAATTTTGCAAGTCTAATCCTATAAGGCTATCTCCAGCACTGAACTTCTCCCAGAGTAGACACAGCTGATCCTCACAGCCAAATGGCCTGGAGGTCCATTCCTCCCAGTGAAACCAATAACAATCAAGACTTAACTACAACAAGGCTGTACACACAGTCCACAAAGGGGTGCACCAAGAGTGTCCATCTCAAGTAACTAGGAGGCTGACCCACTGGGCCATATAGGAAACCTACCACACAAAGCTATCCTACCAACTCAGGGAAGCAGTGAAAATGTGGCGACAAAGAAACAAATGGAGGAAACAAACAACTGGATATAGAATTCAAAACCACGGTTATAAGGCTTTTCAAGAATATCTTAGAAAAGGATGATAAATATAACAAGACCCTCAAAGATATGAAAAAGGACCAACTAGAAATTAAACATACGCTGACTGAAATAAAACATATTATACAGAGACCTAGCAGCAGACTAGAGGATCACAAGAATCAAGTCAAAGATTTGAAATACAAAGAAGCAAAAAACACTCAACCAAAAAAGCAAAAAGAAAAAAGAACCCCAAAACTTGAAGATAGTGTAAGAAGACTCTGGGACAACCTCAAGTGTACCAACATCAGAATTATGGGGGTACCAGAAGAAGAGAGATAGCAAGATACTGAAAACCTATTTGAAGAAATAATGACCGAAAACTTCCCCCACTTGGTGAAAGAAATAGACTTACAAGTCCAGGAAGTGCAAAGAACCCCAAACAAAAGGAATCCAAAGAGGACCACACCAAGACACATCATAATTAAAATGCCAAGAGCAAAAGACAAAGAGAGAATATTAAAAGCAGCAAGAGAAAAACAGTTAACTACCTACAAGAGAGCACCCATATGACTGTCAGCTGATTTCTCAACAGAAACTATGCAGGCCAAATGGGAGTGGCAAGAAATATTCAAAGTGATGAACAGCAAGAACCTACAACCAAGATTACTCTACCCAGCAAAGCTATCCTTCAGAGTTGAAGGTCAGATAAAGAGCTTCACAGATAAGAAAAAGCTAAAAGAGTTCATCACCACCAAACCAGTGTTCTATGAAATGCTGAAAAGTATTCTTTAAGAAGAGGAAGAAGAAGAAAAAGGTAAAGATAAAAATTATGAACAACAAATACATGTCTATCAACAAGTGAACCTAAAAATTAAGTGAATAAAAAATCTGATGAACAGAATAAACTGGTGAATATAATAGAATCAGGGGCATAGAAAGGGAGTGGACTGACAATTCTCAGGGGGAAAGGGGTGTGGGGGTGCGGGAAGAGACTGGACAAAATTCATACACCTATGGATGAAGACAGTGGCGGGGAGGTAAGGGCAGAGGGTGGGGTGGGAAGCGGAGCTATGGGGGTAAAAGGAGAAACAATGGTAATAATCTGAACAAAGATTTATTTTTGAAAAAATCTCCCCAAAAGGGTCCTAAAAACTAAATCCCTATATATATTCTTCACCAATTTCCCATTTTGAAACATTATAAAGATCAGTCAAGGTAAGAGTCTTTCTTACTTTAGCAAATGTAATAAACTTGTTTTTGCCTTAGCAATAGCTTCTCCCTACCCATTTGTTGTTTGGTGGAGAGTCAACAGTTAGCAATAGTGTTGGAAAATAGACTTGAATACTGGTAGAAAGTGAAGTGGATAACAAAACAAGAGTGAAGTTACTGTAAAGGGTCTTGGAAATTGATAAAGCAGTTAACAGTAAAGATTCTGTATAGATTCTGTTTTCTGTTTTGGGAGGACGATGACAAGATATGTGTAGGACCTGGCAAGTAAGCCAATTTGGGGTGTTATACTAGGTTAGATGTCCACAGAGACACCCAGGGAAAACAAAACCTGTAAGGTTGTGTACTGGGAGGAAGACTGAACCTCTGTAGATATAGAGCTATTGTACTTAATATTCCATAATTGCCTAGACAGGAGATTGGTGAACTGAGTAATATGTATATCATAAGTAAATGAATATTTGGCTTACAAATCAAGTGAATCTCTAAATATTCCCCTTAGCTTTTTTGTTAAATGGTATAGAGTGGAGGAGACTTAAACCATAATTGAGTGTGTTCTCTGGTAAAAAAAAAAAAATTGTATAATATGAATTAGTCAATGGGAGTCTCTATGGTAAAAATCAACTTCCTTGAGAAAGCAGTTATATCAGAGGCAAATGTATGTAAAATTTACTGGTTTTCAGATATGTGAAAAAAGACTGTAGTTTAACTTAACGTGCTAGAAAATTCCTATCTAGAAGGAAACAGCTGAGAGGAGAAAAATATATCATCTTTATAGGAAAAATAGAAAATAGATTGTGTTTGAAAACACAATCACAGAAAGAAACGTGGAGAAAAAAAATGATTTCAGAGCAGGGAAACATAAGAAGATACAGTTATTTAGTTCCTCTGGTAATGTCTTCTACAAGTATTTTCAGTGAAAAAGAATGTATGAGATCAAAGAACAAGCTGTGTTAGGAAATCACAAATTTTGTTTCCAACAGCAGATTTATAGGTTCATGAAAAAATTGTAGTTTTTCTACTAATACAAGAATAATAATTTTCCTTTCAAGTTAAATAAGAAGGAATGAAGGCATGTATTTATATAATTAAAAATAGACCTAAAATACATGTATAAATATATTTTCTTTAAACATAATTTCATTGTGCTTTCAAAATGATTGCCTTGTTTATTACTGTGCTTACCTTTTGAAACTATGTTTTATTTAAGAGGAAAGTGTTTTAAGACAGTCATTTTTCAACAACAACTTCTCAATTATTAAAGTTTTAAAAAAAAACTGGAAGAGACTTTAAAGTGAAAGGAGAGGAATGGCCAAGTAGACCTTGAAAATTATTGAGATAGTGCTTTCCACACAACTTGATGTTTACCTTATCAATAGTGAACTAAAGACTCATTCCTCTAAATCCCACAGGATGGAATGATTAGTAGTAAGAACCATCCCTCCCTATGGGTAGACTTAAATGTAATGAAAATCAGAGCTTATGGTATATCTGGACTTCTTTAAGGTATTTACTTAGGTTTTGATAATAATATTGTGGGTGGGCTGAATAGAGGAATAGTATGCATCTCAAAATGCTAGATAGCCTGGAGTAATGGGGGGAAAAGTTACAGGATAAAACTGAATTTTGGTTTAAAAACCCCCAAGTCTTCTTAAGAAAGGAGGAAATGATAGACATATTAGCAGATAGTGATTTAATAAACACATAGGGATTTTAGTTTACAATGAACTTAAGGTGAATAAGCTGTATGATATAGTGGTAGGATTATTGTGTAGAGATGAAGAAAGAGGATATGCTAGTCTTACTTTTGGTTTGTTAGAACACATTCAAATACTATGCTGTGTTCTGGGCACCACACATTAAGAGGGAGGAAACATACTGGTGAATATTCCAGAGTGAGGAACCCAGGTGAAAAGCTGAGCAATTTGAACACTGTAACCCAGGAAACCATAGTTTAAAATATAAATGGTAGCTCTTGGCTAAATATAAAGAATTCTTTAAAAGTAAGTATCTTTTGAAGATAGAATTAAGTTTTCTAGGATGTATAATCAAATATGTTTGAAGGGGGGCGGTATTGTGACCTCTTTTCCCATTGTATTCAAAGAATTTCTCTACTGGTCAGGGTTTCTTTAACTGTCAGGTTAATAGATTCAAGATGGATGGATTTATTATTTACTTGTTTCATTGTTTATGTTCTTATAATCTTCATTTTTTAAATAATGTATTGCACCAGTTATTAATATTTAAATTGGAAATGATACCTAAAATACTGTTAAAATTTCATGCATTAAATCCCAATGTTTTGGTTAGCCCATTTGCCTCTTTTGCACTAAACTATACTTTATAATTTATATGCTCCAATGTAATCATCTGTTTTGGATTATGTAGAAAATGAATGAAGTTCACCTGGATTTGGAACAGTTTCAAATGTCTGAATTGTTGTGCAATCTTACACATTATTTTTTAGCATTTTTAAAAAGAGACCTTCCAAAAATAAATGCTTAGTTGAAAATAGACATCTTATTTTACTGTCCCCAGATATTAAGCCCCAGAAAAAATTGGAAGAAGCAAGTACTTTAGCAGTGGGAAATGTACAGATGATGAGCCACCTTTTATTAAATTCATATCTGGGCTAACTTATCTATGATTGTTTTTATAGAGGGAAAACACTGTGATAATTGATAATAAGTTTTTCTGTAATGAAGATATGACAGACATGAAATACAACAGAAGTCAAAATTATACTCATCAATATATTTGTATTAAAAGACTCTTGGTAAATCATTTTAAACTGTCTCAAGCTCAGTTAAACTTTATGTAATAGGAGAATTAATAAAATCTCTCTTAGCCAATATGAAAATTATGTTAGGTACAATGTATGTGTAATACTAAACAGTACCTAGCACATTTTAACTCTTCCATTATGCTTGTATTGCTCTGTGCTTTTTCCTTTCTCAAATACTTAGAGTGGGATTTTGGACAAAGAGTAGTGCCTTCTATTTAAATTAATGTTTCTAGCCCTAACTGGATAGTGCAGTTGATTAGAGCATCATTCTTATATTCCAAGGTTGCAGGTTCAATCCCTATTCAGGGAACATATAAGAAGCAACCAATGAATGCATAAATAAGTGAAACAACAAATCAGTATTTACCTCTCTCTCTCTCTCTCTCTCTCTCTCTCTCTCTCTCTCTCTCATCAATAAAAAATGTTTCTGTGCTTCTCCCTGCATCTATGAATATCATGGATTGTACCCTAACAAAGGTGCAAAAGAGAAGGTATAGTTAATCTGAAAACAGAGCAGGCCTAGGAAGAACAGAAGGAAAACATGCCCTAAGTAGTTCTCACTTGAGATGGAAGCAGACCCCCATCTGTTGACCAGATTCTGAGCCCCTGGATAGGTTCTGTTTATTGGGGCTGGTCCCAGAAATATCAGCCAACGTGGCTGACTCTGAGAACATAGGAAAGGTGGTGAGGGCTCAGGGGCATTTATTTTTTATTTTTTATTTTTTGCTCTTAGCGGGGAATGTCTGTGCTTTGAAATTCCAGGTCAATGAGAATGTCTGGAAAATGGATCCCATCTGGTTACATGACTACATGGGGAAGGGAAGACTGTCATTGTGTACAGACTTGGGAATCAGACCTAAACAAAACCCAGAGTCAAGGGAAGTAGACTTGGGAGAGAAATTTCAGCTCGAGAGTAAATGCCAACAAGGGAGTAAGGTTCCAGGAGGAAGTAAGGGACAGCAAAATGGGGAACCTGCCAGTAATGAATTCCACCTGGAATACTGCAAAGTGACAGGATGTGGGAGGCCCTGTGCCACAGGTGGTTTACTTTTCTAGTTATTATTAGGCATCTGGACACTTTGGGGGAAGCCACTCATTGAATGGATTTCTTGAAGGTTCAATTAAGGGCCTAGACAAGCCTGGGTAATACATTCAATTCCAGGCACAGCCTTCTTGAATGTTTTCAAATGAGTTGGTATTATTTTGTTGAAATAGTTACTAAATGACTATTTGATAGTGTGTCTATCTGATAAGCAATATGTTTAACCCCCTATAATTTGTTTTAGTAAAAGATCCTTCAGTTACAATCACAATTTCTTTAAAATTATGCTCAAATTACTTCATAGGCATTTATTTTATGCATAGGCTGCAGTATTTATACAATCAACACTTAAAAACAAAATAGGAGCAGTTATGCCACAGACCAAATCAAACATACAAAAAGCAAGCTTCTTTTGTAAATGTAGTCTTTTTGTTCCCTATAAAAATATGCTGCTTCCCTTTTATTATCAGAATCATAGGAAACAAGATACATTATTCATCGGTTCTACTCTAGCGAGTTCATGAGAAATGAACACTCCAAACTAGGATTGAGGAAACCTGAGTTTAAGAGAACAGTTTAATACTTATTATGTATTTGAGCATGATAAAATTAGCTAATCACTAGCAGCCTCTGATTCTTTCTCTGCAAATTATTACCTCTAACTGACTTCATGCCTAAGATTTAATGATATAAAATTGATGCCATTTTAGAGTACTTTGTGAAAACTAAACTATAGCTGTATATGACAGTTTGTATATTATTTGTGCTCTAGAATTATGGTTAATTTCCATGGTATAAATGTAAAAAATAGCCCAGCTGCTGTGAGTCAGTGGTTGAATATCAACCTGCGTGCGAACCAGGAGGTTATGGTTCAGTTCTTGGTCAGAGCACATGCTCACGTTGCAGGATTGATCCCCAGTGTAAGACACACAGAAGGCAGCAGATCAGTGATTCTCTCTCATCATTGATGTTTCTATCTCTCTTTCTCTCCCTTCTCTGAAATCAATTTAAGAAAAAAAAAAAAAAAGAAAATGTAAAAACAAATAGCAGATGATCCCATTTCCTAGATAGTAGTAGTTTATACCAATATGCTATACTGGTTGTTATATAGTTCTTTAAAAATTAAAGACTTAAATGTTAGATTCCAAGCCATAAAAATCCTAGAAGAAAACATTGGCAATAAAATCTTGGAATTTCTCATAGCAATATTTTATATATATATATATATATATATATATATATCCTCAGGCAAGGGAAACAAAAGAAAAAATAAACAAATGGGACTACATCAAACTAAAAATATTTTGCACAGCAAAGGAAAAACCATCAACAAAATAAAAGGACAACCCAATGAATAGGAGAACATGTTCGCCAATACATCTGGTAAAGGGTTAATATTCAAAATGTATAAAGAACTTATAAAACTCAATATCACAAAAACTAAACAATCCAATTACAAAATGGGCAAAGGACCTGAATAGATAATTCTCCAAAGGGGACATACAAATGGCCAATAGACATATGAAAAGATGCTCAATGTCATTAATCAAGAAATGCAAATTAAAATCACAATGAGATATCACCTCACATCTATCAGAATGGCTATCATCAATAAATCAACAAATGAGTGTTGGTGAGGATATGGAGAAAAGGGAACCTCATGCACTGTTGGTGGGAATGCAGGCTGGTGCAGTCACTGTGAAAAATAGTATAAAGTTACCTCAAAAATTAAAAATGAAACTGCCTATGATCCAGCAATTCCACTTCTTGGCATTTATCCAAAGAAACACAAAACACTAATTCAAATGAATATATACACCCCTATGTTCATTGCAGCATTATTTACAATAGCTAAGATTCAGAAACAGCCCAAGAATCCATCAGTAGATGAGTGAACAAAACAGCTGTGGTACATTTATACAGTGGAATACCACTTGGTGGTAAAAAGGAAGAACATTTTACTCTGGAGAATATTACGCTAAGTGAAATAAGCCAGTCAGAGAAAGACAAGTACCATATGATTTCACTCATATGTGGAATTTAATGAACACATTGAACTAACAAGCAAAATAGAGACAGACTCATAGAGAACAGGCTCACAACTCTGGTGTGGGGATGTGTTGGGGGCAGCAGAGGGATTGAGCAAAAGAGAAAAAAAATAAAGAACTCATGGACACAGACAATAGTGTGGTTATTGTGGGAGGCAGTGTAGAAGAGGGTATATAGGGGTAATGATGATGGGGAAAATAAAGTAAGATAAAGAAAAATATTAAATTGTTTTATTCATCATTAACTCTGTTGAAGATAGCTAGCCTTACTTTTAAATTCAAGATTAGAACCAAAAAAGCATAGTGGAGTAAATTGTCACAGCATGATATTTGACAAAGTTCCATTTTAATCTGTGGTGATATATATGGAATGTGTGTGTCTACTGATGTAAACTCATGTTAAGTCTTGGGCTGCAGCAGGATCTGGATCTGGAAACCAGATTAACTAGATGGTATGTAACAGCTGGGGCTAATAGGACCACAAATACATTAGCATTTCTGTGTAGACCAAGGGACTGTGATCATACTTGGGGCGGGGCGGGGGGAGGGGGGGGGGCGCGGAATCTAAACCAGGGTCCAAGTTTTCTGATCAAATTGGACAGAAAGAACAACTCTGTAGACATAATGTAAAATGAAAATGAACACAAGAAAGAAAATTAGTTTTAATTCTCAGGCAGTAAACAGGATCAGAAGCAAATAGAAACTAATGAGTGTGAGAAAGAGAGAATTAGGACTTCTGGGTCCATTGCTGAGGGTCACATTCTAAAATATTTAGTTTTTTTTCTTTCTGTTGAGAACTTTGTATGTGTAGGTAGGCTCTACTTCCCGGAGTGAGGCAGGGCTCTTGGTTCTTATAGCCAATAATTATAGCTTAAATTGAAAGTGTTGTATTCATGAAGAAAATCTTAAAAATCCTAAACATGTGTGTATACTGTGCATTTGTGTGAATAACTTCAACCCATTCTATAACATGGTATAAAATGCCATGTTATAGAATGGTCACCAAATAAGGACTCTCTTTGTTTATAATACCTATTGAGATCCCCACAATGATGACACATGTTAGGAAATGCTCTCACTGTCTAAAAGAAGGAGCAGATATGGGGAAGATAAGCAAACTCCCAAGTCCACATAATTCAGGGACCTGTAGAGTCAAGTTTCAAATTCAGGTCAGTGATTCCTCATCCCAACACTAATCTCTACTTTACACTATGACACTTAGCTAATATTATTTTACCCAAATGTTCCTGAATGTTCTGTTAAATTATGGAATACAGCTGTTAGTAAACCATTAATTTAGGTCATTTGAATTTTACTTTGCTTATATTCTGGTCAAGGTACAATAGGCAGCAAAAAGGAAGAAAAACCAAGAACTCAATGAAAGAGCACAAAAGGGGATAGTTAATGTACAATTAATGCCTAGGGGGTAAGAGAAAATATGCTGAAGTGAGAGAGGTGAAAAAGAGGGAAATTTCCATTTCCCTCTCTTGCCAAATTTCCTCTCTTCCTCATTCCTGTTCTCCACTCAGAAACTGATTTATTCCTTCCAATGAAATGAAATTCAGCATTTCTATAGTTAAATGCTAAAAGTAAACAGAATTCTGTGTGACAGATGAGACCTTGTGATTTAGACTTAGCTCTGCTCTGCTTGGCTAAAATTGAGTTGCTTTGTGAATAAAACAACTTTTATTTTCTTTCTAATGTTAGGGGAAATGTATGATATATTTAGGTCTTGGAGGCCAAACAAAACTATGTCTTTATGACATTTTTCTTAAAATTATATAACTTATATACAATTCTATCACTTTTACAAACTGACAGTCAGTTTTACTGAGGGTAAATGTTTTCAATTCATACCATGAAATATCAGGTTTTAGAGGGAGATTATAAAGAATCTAGAAAAACCAGACCGAGGAGTTTATAAATAGCTTTCCTTAATTTACAGTCAATCCTGGTAAATGCTACAGATATAAATGCCGGTTGTAGGAAAATTAGGTTTTCATTTTAAGTACACATTGCAATTTCATACTTTGAGCTGCATAATCTGCACATTTCAGGTACCATAAAAAGCTTACACATATAACATGGACTAAGCCAGAAGGAGTTAATGAAAATAATGCCTGATTTGACCTCCCCTGTCCTTCCTTGAATTCATTTAGCTAATTGTACCAGGTAAGAATGTCTCTAGTTGGCCAAATACCCAAGGTCAGAGTCATGACTAATGATCATTGTCTGGGTGAGGACGCTATTGTTGTTTTAAAAGGAATGTTAGTGTTCCTGAGTAAATAGGGAAACATGTTATTAAACTTTGTAATTAGTTTTCATACAAATTCCAAAGATGTATAATAAACCACCAATATTATATTTACTCCTAATTCAGGACATTGTAGGCTTATTGAACACAAGAATCATAGCAACTACTTAGTGTCTTACAGAGACAAGTACTCAATAAATGCTTTTGATAATAAATATTGTTATCGTTTTTGTCTCTTTATTTCTCTGTTCCCCTATGAAAACTTGGAGCAAGTTTGCATGCATCTGAAATCAGGTCAATTGATAGTGAAGTAATCAGAGAATTTGTTGCAGTAACGCACAATCATTCAAGTGGAAATTATGTTTCCTTGTTATAAGTCATTTAAAGATATAGGAACATCAATATCAATTTGATTAGTTATATTTCTGTGAGATGTTTTCCTTTAATTTTTTTGCATTCCTTTTTCCTTTCCTTTTTTTTGTCAGTATACTATCTATTCTTTTTCATACATTGATAGCTTACTGCCTGCAAAACACTGTGCTAATTCCTGAGAATAAAATGGAATTGTGTGCATATGGCTAAGGACAGCATAGGAAACAAGGGGGTATTGGGATTGGAAGCAGGTCCTAAGGTGTAGGCAGTACACCTAAATCCCAACTGAACCAATTGCATCATTCTTTTGTGATTAAGGTTATTAAGAGATAATAACGTACTAATTGTAATATGTTCAAGTTAATTTTATTTATAATTGATAGACATGAGAATCTATATTCAAGATTATATTAGAATTAATTATATTTAAAATACATTTTTGCCTCACCAGTTAATATGTTATGAAAAAGTCATATGAAGACATGAGAAAACACAGTTAAAGATATTTTAAACTTGCTTATTCCCCTTAACTATTTGCTAGTTTTAAAATTGATTGAGGAAGAGTTGGAAATGTGGATTAAGATTAACAAAACCAAATGTGAGTAAGAACAGAACTTTGAGACCCTGGCACTACAAAGAACCTTTAATAACCTTCATGATCTTAATTTTTGTTTGTTTTAAAATTACTCTAGAGATAAGGATCTGAGCATAAATGCATCTATATCAATCCTCCTTTCTACTTAAAAGCATATTAAGTGGTAGAAAAGATTGTTTTAGAATGAATAATTCCACGAGTGGCAAGCATAATTCCTAAGAAAGAAAAAGGAACAGAGAGACAGAGAGGGAATCAGATCTGTAGGTCAATAATGCCACAGCCAATCACAGTTAGGAAGAGCTAGGAGTGACTGTTAGGAGCCTTTCACCATGAGAAGACACAGGCAGAGCAGCCCAGGCCCCTCTTCAGGTGATGGCTTGGGGGTGGCACTTGGACCAAATAGGGCTCTCTGACATCCTCCTCTTTCTACCTGTGGAAAACTGGCTAAACAAGCTCATGGGCTAAAGGTGAAACGTTAAGTTCTAGTTTGGATGCTGGGGGAAGCAAAGATGTGTCCTGGAGAGTTCCTAGACCAGGTGTGACACTTTGGAACCTCCATGGCAAAATAAAAAATAAAATTCTCTCTTCCTCAGTAACTATTCGGTTAATAATAAACATGATGGAAAGATAAACTGGGATTCATGAACAAAAATGTGTCACAACACATCTGAGGCAACCATCCCCTCTAAAGAAAGGTAGAAAGTCCCAAAGTGAAGCAAGCTACACACAAGAGTTTCCGTCAGTCGTTTATAACTTCTGCAGTCAGACCCCTTTCAGGGAAAACTGGGAAAAGTGCATTTTTGCCTCTTCCCTCTTCAGTTCATTATATAACTAACATTTACTTTGCTTCCTTTTTTTTTTTTTCTTAATTAAATCTTTATTGTTCAGATTATTACAGGTGTTCCACTTTTTTTCCCCCCATAGCTCCCCTCCACCTGATTCCCCACCCCACCCCATGCCCTTACCCCCCGCCACTGTCTTCATCCATAGGAGTAAGATTTTTGTCCAATCTCTTCCCGCAACCCTCACACTTGCTTCCCCTGAGAATCGTCAGTCCACTCTCTTTCTATGTCCCTGATTCTATTATATTCACCAGTCCATTCTGTTCTTCAGATTTTTTATTCACTTGATTTTTAGATTCACTTGTTGGTAGGTATGTATTTGATGTCATTTTAAGTGAATCTCTGCTAATGCTTAACACATACACATACATTTAACTGCTAATATGCATAGTTACCATACCGAAAAATATCTAACATAAGAAAACATACCTCCCTCAGGCATACCACTTATAATCACATTTTGTACACACAGTGGTCCATTATCTTATACTTTCAGGACACTAACTTTGGAGAAATAAAGTAAAATGAAATACAATAAATCTATGAATACTTTAAAGGATTTATATTCTTATAATAAAATAAGGCAAAGGATCTATAGTAAAAATTGTAAAATACTAGTAGACAAATTGGCCCATTAACATTATTTCAAAATTCTTTTATATGTTACTTGTCTATCTTTATTTTAGTCCATGTAAGTTCTAAATGCTCTTTCTACCTCTTATCAAACCACTCATTACTAGTGACCTTTGTACTCAGAGCTTCCAAAGGGGTGACTTTAATATAATAAATTACATGATAATTTATTATGTTAAGAATATAAATATCTTAACATTAAAAGATTTTTAATAGAAGTTAAATCATGGTATAAAAAAGAAAATACCTTAAACATTGAAGTTTTAGTAAGTAGGAGATAGATAAGTACATGAAAGTTATGAAGCCCTCAAAATTCATCATAACATAATGCCAATGAATGATGCTTTAAGCAATTTAAGGTTTAACTATGAATTCTCTGATTTTAACATTCTCTTTTGTTTTAAAATAGTTGAAAATGTAGTCACCAATTTTTAAAACCTGCCATCTCTTTAAACTTCAGTTAGCCCTGGCCAGACGGCTCTGCTCTCCCACATCAATGTTTCTTTCTCTCTCTCTCTCTCTCTCTCTCTCTCTCTCTCTCTCTCTCTCTCTCTCTCTCTCTCTCTCTCTCTCCCCCTTCTTGTTTTTCTAAAAATCAGTAAAAAACATATTGCCATATGAGGATTTAAAAAATAATAATAAATAAAGGACAATTAAATATTGTTTTAACGAGGTATGATAAGAATGATTTGCCACTATAATAACAAAGTGTGTGGTTTTGATGACTTTGTCAAATGAAGCTTGTTGATAAATAGGCAACATTGATTATGTGCTCAAATCAATCCATATTGAAAAGTAAGACAGCTGTAGTGAATTGAGCAAAAAGCTATGGAAACACTTAGGCTTACTATCTCAAAGATCCCACTTTATAACTTGTCATTCTCAAGAGGTAAATAACACAGGCTGTTTCTTCCATATTTTTATTACAGACAGGAGTCCAAGAAGGAAATTAAATTTAGATTCTTTAAGTGATGAATTGTGTAAACATTTATTACATTTTCATCTGAGTAAGACAGCTCAGCTGACCTATTTTTACAGGGATCATGTAAAAGAACATAAGGCAATAATCGTGCATGGATCCAAAGGCCCCATCTGTCTTCATGATCTCTTTTTCCATTGGCTTCATGTGGAATTTAGTGGTTGCTAGGCTCGGTAGTGCATATTGAAACTTGATTAAAGTTGTAGATGAAATAGCAAGACCTTTTTAGTCCTCACGAACTCGATCCATATAAGACTTCACATGCTCTTCTACAGATGATTAATGCCACTTGCTTTGCCTGGATAGCAGTGTGTTTCCACAGCTTCTCTTTCTGCTATAATAGTCTTAGATGGAAATCTATTTCCTATCTATGTGACCTTGGGCAACTTATCTCACTTCATGAGCTGCTGCTTTCTGGCCTTTAAAGGGATGGTACTGTTTACTTCATAGTGCTTTTGTGAGGTAAAACCTGACACATAGAAGGAACTCAACAAAAGTCAGTGACTGCCCTTCCCACTCATATCGTTATTGCAAAAACGAACATTGAGTCTAATCATTCATTTTATTAGAAGTGGACTGACTGATATTTTGATTGAAACATGGAACAGAAATTTTATTTTCATTCACTTAATGGTAAAATAAAATCCTGACTCACAAACATGAACTTGTACCTATATCTCTCATTCTAGGCAATCCACTTTTGTCTGAGGACATAAATGACATTTGTGAACAATTATCCTAGGAAAAAAGAAATTGATATTGAGGAGCTGAAGTGCTCATTATTTATTTATTTATTATTTCTTTTTCTATTTCCACACAGAACAGTTTTGATCCCTCAATATATAGTAATATTCACAACATATTTCCAGGAGAGATGATACAGCATTCAATACATGAATATATTGAGTTCCCTAAACAAATTCCTTTTAAAATATATTGTTACTTTAAATTCCCTCAGTCTCATTTTCATTGCACTCTTACCAGCCAACCCTATCACCTTTTATCTGGGTTATTGAATTTTCTTGCTTAATTGTTCCAATTAATTCCCATTTCTCCTTTAAACTGTTTCCAATGGTATTGGAAAAATTTATTCATAAGTCTTCTATCATAGCAGTTCTTTCTTTAGAAGATCAAGGGAGAGCACTACTAGGACTCTCCATTCATCATTCAATGTTGTTATTTGCTTTATTTTAATAAAAGATCATTTCCTTGAGAACAAAATAATATTCACAATATTTAGCTATTAGTTTAAATTTTATTTCCAGACAGATATTTGATCTTTTCTAAGCCTTTCAATCTCCCTCTACCCCTACTTCACATTCCAAGAGCAGTTAATAATCTATCTGTGAAGGGTTTATAGAAAACATTAAATGCAGGGGTGGACAAAAGTGGGCTTACAATTATAATACAAATAATACAATAATTAATAAGTAATAATAGAAGAATAAACTGTTTCACATTGTAAAAACCATAAACCTACTTCCTACTTTTGCCTGTCCCTGTACGTCCCTCAGAGCAAGTTCATTTGCATAACATTGACTAGACTTGTTCTGATGGATGAACACACCTGCGTGGCTCATTTTACTTAGTTTGGAAATTCTGTTTCTTTTCTCTTCCTGTAGTATCTCATTGATCATACAATTTACAGCTCTCATGCTTCTGAGGCACATAATTTTCCAAATCTTACTTGTAGGCAATTGTTCCCATGACATGGTTTGCATCAGTAAAGTAACAAATATTTCATCCAACTTTGCATGGATGGCTCCATGTTCTCTTGCCTGTCTTTCATTAGGAATTTTTCTTTTTAGCATCAGGGCAGTGCCTCAGGTGTCACCTTTTCATAGTGGTTTTTCCTTGTACTATGAATATATTCAACTAATACAAACAGAAACTGTGTCTCTGATGAAGATAATACTAACTTACTCTAACTCAAGTATCTCTATTCAAATAAAACATTTCATCAAGGTCCATTTACATGTTATGAATCAAGAAAGAAAGAAACATTCATTAGTCACTTGAGTTATTATGAACCTGGTCAATCATCTCTGTGATCATTTTTCCTCCAAAGACGATATCTTTTGTGTCTTAACTCTAGAAGTGTCTGTAATGCAAATGCATTGCAGTGAGATCTGCTTCTGTTAAAACTCTTGTGCTTAGATTCAGTGCTTGTGTGAATGAAGAGTAGATAGGGCTGTGAATAACAGAGCCTCCCCTAAATGGTTGGTTAAACATGATAGCCGTTTACTTCTCATTCTGGGGAATGTGGGTGTGAACAGCCCATGGCTGGTTTATAATTCTTGGCAGTCATATGGAACCCAGCCTGCTTCCAGCTTTCTGTTCTGCCACTGCCAGGGATAGGCCCTCCATCTCATGGACCAAGAATGATTCCAGCCATCCTCTCCATGCAGGGCCAGCTATATAATTGCCAGGCCATGGTGCAAAATGAAAATATGGGACTCCCTTTTCCAAAAACAGGGAAAAGATGTAGTTAAAAGTGCTGGAATATAAAGCCACTCCTATCTTATGCAGTTTTTCAGTTTAAGAAAATATTTTATTTATAATTAATGTTTTCCTAAATCAAAAATTTAAATAAAAAATATCAATTTTTACCATTCACCTTGATATTGTACAATGTTAGTTATAAGTGCAAATATAAAAGTATTTCACTCAGATATGTTGTTACCAAAGACACAATTACTATTTCATAACTCATACATCCAGAATGGTGGAGATAGTGCACAAAACTAACTTAGACATGTTTGTTTCATTTTTTATGCATGCACAGTCTACTACCACTCTCTATCTTCACCTTACAGGTGCTAAGGGAAGTCTGAAAAGAAAAGTACGATGGGTTGCCTTATTTCCCATCCCTTCCAGGTTACTGTTTTCAGCATAAGTATTTGGCTAACACAAGGAAGTGATGCAGCTAAGAAAGACCATGACAAGATTCCTTGGCCTTTTATGCATCTTAGAATACCATCACCATCTCCCTAAGTTTAAAGCAAGTTCTTCTTGAAATACAAAGTGTGGTCTCTTGGAACTGGCAGTATTGCCGGCTTTTTCAGTCAAACCTGTAACATGTTTACTTTGTCCTCACTTTGCATCTCACTGAACTTTGTCATATGGGCCACTGGATCCTCTCCTCACAGGGCCTTGAGATGCTTCAAG
This sequence comes from Corynorhinus townsendii, assembly GCA_026230045.1. Lineage (NCBI taxonomy): Eukaryota > Metazoa > Chordata > Mammalia > Chiroptera > Vespertilionidae > Corynorhinus > Corynorhinus townsendii. The sequence continues at coordinate 130,064,640 of JAPDVU010000006.1, forward strand.
GAGGAAACAATGAGCATCTGAAACATACTGTGTGCATCTCCTCGGATGACACACATCTCCACGGATCCTCAGGACTTCAATTACAGAACATAAGCTCAAAGATAAAATTAAGAATTTCTGGAGGGCTACAGCATGGGTCATTAGATGTGGGTCCCTCTGAGCATCAGGTCCCATCTAATCTGTTTGAATGGCCGTGAAGTGGGTCATGTCTCCTTGTTCTCATTTTGAGGAGGTTGAAGGAAGGAGAAGGAGATGGGGCAAAGAACCTCCATCATTTCTCTTTGAAAGAGATTTCCCAGACATGGTCACCTTACACTTTGATTCAATCCCAGTGGCCGGAACTTGGGTATGAGGCTGAAACTAACTGTAAGGAAACAACCATTACTGTAGGCAGACATGCACTCAGTGGAGGCCCCCGCACTGACCAGTGCCTGACTTGGGATTCAAACCCCCCTCTGACAGGCCCCAGAGTAAGAGCTTCATGCACTCCACTGCACTGCCTTCCACCCCCTCTGTCCTCTGGTTTTCTCTGAGTGAGAGCTGAGACAGCAGGCGGGCTTCTTCTTCAACAGCCCCTGGCAACGGGCATGCTTGGGCAACTCCATTTTTCTTTTGCGGCTCTGGGCATGTTCAGAAAGTGCAGCGAATGTTGATTTGGGGGTGACCAATAAGTTTTAGCAACTAGGTGTATTTGGAAAAAAGGAATCTTAGAACAATGAGGATCCACTGTATTAACTATTAAAACAAATATAAAAGGAGATACATAATCATTTGATTATATCCAATGTTAACACAATTATCAATATCATCTGCATTTAAATACAAACATGAGTAAATATTTTAACTTTCTGAAAATGTGTCATCAATTAGGAAGGTGTCTGCTTTACATTTTCCTTTTTTCAATCTCTCATTTTTTTCTTTCCCTCTTTAATGTTCACTCATGTACACATGCACCAGGATTATATGTCTGCAGCACATCTATGCCTTCCTTAATTAAATGTCAGGCAAGATTCAAATGGATCTGTTTGGTGCATGTTCTTGACGTGATAGTCAGTAGTGATGAGTTCTATGGAAGGAAAGGTATGTGAGATGATAATGTCTCATGGGAGATCTGACCTGATGCTAGGGGGAGGAAGTGTGGTAAGAAATACTTCATTTGAAGGATGAATAAGAGTTAACTAGGGACAAAGAGAGGAGAAAAGTGGGCTCCAAACAATTGGAAAAACATAGAAAAGACCCTCTAGTGGTATCAGCCTAAATGTAAAAAGTAAAGAAAGAAGCAGAGTGATACTGAACATAGAGAACTGAAGATCTGGGCAGGGACTAGGACATGTAGGCCTTTATGGAAGGAGTGATGAAAAATCAATCTGTGTATTGGGGGTGTCAAGGTCAGCTAAGTATTTTTAAAGGACAAAGAGTATGCTATGTGCATAAGTAATCAAAGAATTGCAAGAGTATATTTGGAAGAATTAGTTAGAAGGTTACTTCATTAGATCAAAGAAGGGATGATGGTAGTTTGTATTAAGGTCAGGTGGGAGAAATGAAGAGAATATTAAGTACATATAGTTGATTTGTATATAATTTTATTATGTTACCACTTGAGTGAGATGTAAGGATCATGCAGAAGAAAAATACCTTTGGATGAGTACTTGAATGTATTAGACAAGATGTAATTTCTATATTTTACAACCACCTAATGTATCCAGAGAATCAAATGTATAAATAATAGTTATTGCTACCAACAGAATATCTATAATATCAGGGGTATTGGCCATTTATGGTACTGATATATGATGGGGGTGAGGAGGAGTCTATGGAGGTAAAGCAATGCTACTACCAAAAACTAGTCCCAATTGAGATCAGTTTTTAAAATTATAAAATGAAAGTTCTATGTATGTCACATATATGTGTCTAAATGTGTCCATCATTATATATCATCTGGCAGAATTCAAAGTTAGTGAATGAGTCAGTCAATTATCAATAATATGCTATAATAAAAAAGATTGGGGATTATCTTAGCTGCCAACTGATATACTGTTTTTTAATACTAAAAGAACAACCAGAGCCATAGCCAGTGTGGCTCATCTGGTCAGCCCATGCACTGAAGGGGCTGCTGGTTCAATTCCCAGTCAGGACAAATGCCCAGGTTGCTGGCTCCAAACCCAACCCAGTAGGGGGCGTGCCTGAGGCAGCCGCACTATGTTTCCCTCTCACATCTGTTTCTCTATCTCTTCTCCCTCTCCCTTCCTCTCTCTCTCAAATAAATTTTTTAAAATCTTAAAAAATGAACAACCATAAAATTATAGAAGTTTGATAGCCAGATTTTTCTCCAGATCATTTAGGATTATGTTCTTTCAAGTATTACAAAGCCCACTGGCATAAGACCACCATGTGAACCTTGACAGTTCCTTTCAGATTATTAATATTTCCTGTGTTTTCCTAGCAGGAGATTTAACACCCTGAACGCTATGGCGGACATTGTCTCAGCTTACTTTTCTCCACACTCTTTGTGCAGTGACCATGAACTCATTCCATCCAAGATCATACAATAGAGAATAACTCAGCTATGGTGTTTCAGCAAATTATTACTTAAAGGTTGGATTTTTGTGGTGAACCATGACAACATTTTCTCTTTAAAATGGAAATACAGGAAGATGTCTGATTCATTCTACAAACTAAAGCACATTCTATCCCAGTGTATCTAGCACATATTCTCTTTATAGGCAAAGAAAAATCATGGCACATTACTGTATGCAGCGGGTTCCTAAATCATACCAAAATTCTTCCTGTCTACTCCCAAAGATGTACATTTGCCTGTAAAGAAAAAAGCAGGTAACATGACTATCAATAAAGACCATAGAAGAACTCATATTGAAGGAAGAAACTAATGAAATCTAGGGAAAATGACCATTGTTTGAGTGAAGTAGGAAAATTAAGACCTCTCTATGAATTTACTATGTACATAGCTATCAAACTTCAGGCACATCATGGCTTCTTTGGAAAAGACAATAATGCTGGGGAAAATAGAAGGCAGCAGGAAAAAAAGGAAGGCCAAATATGAGATGGATTGACTCCATAAAAGAAGCCATGGGCATGAGTCTACAGGAGCTGAGCAGGGCTGTTGAGAATAGGACATTGTAGACATCACTCATTCACATGGTCATCAGGAATCAGAGCTGATTCAAGAGTAGCTAACACACACATTTGCATTTGAGAACAAGGTAGGAGACCTACCAGGCGATCATACATTGGGATAGGACTGGTTGAGTAGCCTTTGAAATTTCTAGCTGAGGAGGCTTGATTCTGAGGTACTAATGCCCTAAAAAACTATCTTGTTGTCACAAGATGATTTGTTCAATCTCTTTGTAGAAGAGTGTGGCAAGTGACTGTCTGCATAAATAGCTAGAAGTTAGAAATTATGGTGAGAAAGATAGCAAGGAATGACTTTCCCTTTTACAGGACAGTTCTCAGCTTCCCTTCTCCTTCAATCTGCAAATGATAGACATAACCTTTGAATTGTCAGACTTGTGGGAAATGATTTGGCATTAGACAATTTTCTCCTGTGTCCATATTTCCGACTATTTTCTACTATTGTATTTTGCCCATTAAACACCCCAACATTTGATTTATGCTTTCCAGAACTTTATGCAAATCTCACATTTGTTGATGCACTTTTTCCTATATTCTTTATGGTTTGGAATTATGGCATTTGTGTGTTTTTTTTTACCATCTTTCCAACTGGTTTTTAGAAGGGAGAAGAAAAATGAAGCATTTAGTCTATCATGCCTATCATGTTAAAATGGTGCTATTCTATTTTATGGCAAAAGCAAAACATTTATAATTAAACAATGTAACTAAAAGTTAGCACTGTAATTTAGTTTACAGAAAAACTTGTACTTGCACAACCAAAGTTCTTCAAATAATTCTCCCAAGGAGATCATTTTATATAAATGAATTAATAAACTATGAGGAAAGACTCAAATCCATAGCTTCTAATCCTAAATCCCATGCCATTTCTTCTAGTTGGTGATGTTTAATATTCCATTCAAAGCAAATAAGCAAATAAAATAACTTTCTATTTTAGCATCTCTCTAAGTTCCTAGAGGGGACAATAAATAGTGGCTGAATTAAATTAAATTAGATACAAAGATTCAATATTGATTCTCTGAGCCTAAGTAATCAGAGAAGAACTCATAAAGATCTCCATGCTAAAAGCTGTAAACATATAAATACTTGAAAGAAGTGCCTGCTCAGGAGCAGAAGACTAGAATAAGAAAAATCAATAAATTAATTGGAAACATACACACATACACACTCACTCACTGCAAGTATTTTTTGCAAGATCTAAATCTGGCTCATCTCTATTTCCACAATATGGTATACATTTAATCTATTCTTCGAGATGTAAATTATTAGATAAGGCAACTCTGCACACTCTTTCAACTCCCCCAAAGTTGCTCTTCAAGAGAATAACAAAATATAATAAGGCTTGGGGAGATGTGAAGGTCATGAGTTGATGGATGGCCTGAAACTCATTATTCACATTTGATGTAAAGGGGAAAGAAATAGGAAATGCATAGAATTTGGGGAATTTATAGGATAAATTGTCACAAGGTACTGGAAATAGATGAAAGAAAGATGAATAGAGAATATGAATGTAGATAATAGTCAATGTGCTATTTATCAACTATGTTTAAAATATTGCAGAGAAATATTAAGAAAGTAGATTGCTTGGGAGACAGTGTTGATGAAATAGAAAAACAAAAAACAGAACTGGACTTCACATCTAACCATATGTATTTAAATACCAGTTCTCCTGTTTGCTAATTATTTGATTCTGAGTAAGAGACATCTTAACTGTTCTGCATCCAATATCCACTCTGTATCATAACAGAAATTATAGAACCTTCCTATTATCAGTGTGAAAGTAAAATGTAAGATTATATGGAAGAAATTTATAAAATATTAGAGGCCCAGTGCACGAGATTTGAGGGGAGGGTCCCTCAGCCCAGCCTGCGCCCTCTTGCAGTCCAGGAACCCTCAGGGGATTTCCGACTGACAGCTTAGGCCTGCTCCTGAGAAGCGGGCCTAAGCTGTCAGTTGGACATCCTTAATGCTGCAGCGGAGGCAGGAGAGGCTCCCACCACCATCGCTGTGCTCGACAGCCGTGAGCTCTGAGCCTGGCTTCTGGCTGAGCAGCGTTCTCCCTGTGAGAGCACATTGACCACCAGGGGGCAGCTCCTGCATTGAGCATCTGCCCCCTGGTGGTCAGTGTACGTTATAGTGACCAGTTGTTCTAGCCTTTCAGTCAATTTGCATATTACCCTTTTATTATATAGGATTATGCATTCTCACTTGTGAAATATGGCCTGGATTAATCTCATGCTTGACTCTTGCCAAATCATAAAACAATGAAACAAACAGTTCCTAGTCTGTCAACATTGTTCAGCTGTATTAGTAAAATTTATGATTAGTATCTGATTTCCATGGAGCCTTGGGGTGGTAAGAGTCTAACAGTTAGAGTTGGGAACATGGATAGAATGTACCTACGTACCCCGCTCACTAAAAAGAACCTCAGCACAAGGGAAATTTGGGCTTCATAATACAAAGGTCTTTTGCTAATGGTTGAAGGCCAGATGGCAATATGCATCCTTTTTGATCTGACCCACTGGCGGGAGGGTCAACTGCACCTGAGATTTCTGGAGTCTTCCCAAAGCATAGCCTTAGTTGTTGTGTTCTTTAGCCTTTGCCTATAACAAAAGAGATCTGCAGGTAAAACTATTTGAGTCTTTTGTGTCCTCACAGCAATCCAACACTTAAAGTGATTAGTATATAATAAACACAATCCTGATAAATGTCTTGCTTTAAAAAAAATGTTTTTCTGGCACATATTTACAGTATAATTTGCAATGCCTGCCTGAATGCACATGGAGATTAAGCATTAAGCCCGGAAACAAAACTAAATTATTTCTACCCATCAGCAATATCTAAAAGAAAACACAAGTAATTAAACAAAAATAATATACTTCACAACAATTTCCAAATGGTTCTGTGCCTTGTAATCTTATTTTTAGTATTTTATGAAGTCATTAAGAAAATTAATAACTCTTGGACATATAACAAGGTCATAAAATTAAGCCATTATTTCACAAATGATTATTTGTCTCTTATACTCATCAAGGCACTGTGCAAATTTCTGAGATCTAAGCAGATATCCCTATCATTATTGAATCTGCAGTTTAGCAGAAGAGACTGAGAGTAAACAAATAAATTATAAATAAACATATTAAATTATTTATATGAAGTAAAATAGTGTTCTGAGAGGGAATACTAGTGGAAAGTGGTATTAATTTTTCATGATCACTACCTAGAAGCTTGTCTCTGAGGAAATGGTGTTTTAATGACAACTGGTAGAATGAGGAGAAGTTAGGAAAAAAAAGAAAAAGAAAGAAAAGATTGGGAAGCTGGGAGAGAACATTCCAGGCAGGATAAAGAGGATATGCAAAAAACATATTCAAAATCTGTGAGTTAAAAAGAGTTGGGAGTGTCCTGAGAATTTGTCCAAGACCAGTATAGTAGGTCCTCAAAGAGCAAGAAGAAGAATGGTTCTCAGTGTATGATTGGATATAATTGTAAAAAGAGATGTAAAGAAACTAAAAAATTTTAAACAGAGGATGGCTATATATTTATTATTTAAAAATTCCATTTTTGTTGCTAGGAGGAGAATGGGTAGGTGTGTAAATTTGTATGAAAAAAGAAGTTTGGAGACCAGTAGAGGCTCCTCAGATACTCTACTAGTAGATGAGAAATAATGCTGATTAGGATCTGAGTGAGAACAATGCAGATGGAAAGATATGGAGGAATTCATGGTACATTTGGAGCTTAAGTATTGAAATGTGGAAATGGTTGAGCTGAGGGAGATAAAAGTATGTGGTTGTGACTGGGTGTGGAGGGGATAGGTAAAAGATAGAGGTTTATAAAATTTAAGATTGATATTCCTGTGAAATTTTCAAGGAGATCAAGTATTTAGTTTGTGTACAAAGCAAAATTTCAAAGAAAACTATAAGGTGCACATGTGTCAGATTCCTTAGCAAAGGGTACAGGATGTTACAAGGAGGAATTTCACAACTTTGGAAGACAAGAGAAGAATCTTTTCAGAACAAGAAAGGGCTCAGTAATCTTGAGTGCTGTGATCTTGGGTGCTGTAATACGGAAACCTCTGCAGCGTCAGGCTTGAAAATATCTGCAAAAGCTTAAATCAAGACCAGATCATAAAAGACAAACATATCAACCTGCTTCTCACTAAAACAGAGAACAGGAAAGTTGTTCCCAGATGAGCATCCCCAGGCAGGTGAGAGTAGGAAGATGAAGTGGTGGAACCCTTACTACACATTTTTCATAGCATATTTGACTCTCCAAGATTATTCCCACCACCTCGTCCGCCTGCCAAAGGAAGAACTGAAGATAAACTGAAGACAATCGGTCATTGTCCGGCTCCAACACCATTTCAGGCTTGTTTCAAGTTTATCTCTTCTGCATTCAACTTTCTCATAGCTTCAACCTGATAGTTCTCAGAGAGAACTGGGTCTAGGAACCAATTCTATCAACATAGCAATGCACTACAAGTCACGAGAGTTGCACCATCCCCATTTCCTCTGCCCTGGTGCAGATCACTGCCAGGTCAATGTGTTGCCTGCCTTCTCTTCTTCCCATCACTCCCCCCGACAGAGCACTATGGGACACCCACAGTGTAATGGTACAGATCAACCAAATGAAGGAAGATAAGGGGTTACCACACAGTGAAACACATAATGCTCTCACTTATGCTTCCCACATGTGAAATCTGTCCTTTCAAGACCTGACTTAATGCACATGCTTGTATTGTTTAAGTCATAACATTCTCCACTCTTTAGCTCTTTCTTTTCTCAGTTTTGAAACTAGCATAAGGATGTCATAATGCACCATATGTACATTATTACCCTCACTGTAGGTGTCTATTGATAATATGCATTCTTCTATGATTCTAGAATACAGCAGATATATTGTGGTTAGGATATAATCTCCTTGTAACTGAGAAAAATACTGTAAAAAGCTTTTATAATATTTATCTACAGATTAATGTTTCCTGTGTTTTAAAAGAAATGTTACCCAGCAGCAGATCAATGGTACAAAACGTTTAATTAAAGTCAGTCATAGCCTGCTGACAAGAAATGACCTTACCTTCAACTCAACAGTGGGACCAAAAGCATCTATTGTTTTCACTTTAAAGGAATTCAATGAAGAATATTGTTTTTTGGCTCAATTCAAAAAGCACTTATTGAGGGCTTATTATATGCAAGCATATTTTTTTGGCTAGGCATTAGGGAGTTTCAAACGTGAATATATAAGTACTATGTGTATAAGAAGCCCTGGTTGTCCAGACAAGCATTTGCCACCAGCTGTGTGGTATGTCACACCAAAGCAAGTGATATGATAGAAGAGAGTCATGTTGAAAATGTGGTGAGAAGATTTCAGGGATGCTTTCATTAGCAAGTTACATTTTAGAGGAAATATGAAAAAATAATTATATTTCAAATAGTAGAAAACAGAGAGGAAATGTGCAGTCAAGCAAGTGAATCCCTCTGGTACATTGCAGGGCTGAGCGCATGACTGAGCTTTGATTACTTACCAAAACTTTTCCTTCTGGACATCCTGGTCTCAGGAATGACAGCAACCTTGAGGAATCTTTCCAAGTCACAAAGTTGTCAAGCCTCCTTTATTTCTCATTTTAAATTATTTTCCCACAAAATGTTCTGTCACCAAACCCTGTCAATTTTATCTTTAAATATTTGTCCAATTTACCCCTTCCTTTTAAACCTCACTCTCTGCCATGACCTAGCCTCAGACAGTTCTAAGTCCTTGTTAGTGTTACTTAAAACAGCCTGTTAATCAATCTCTCTGTCTTTAATCCACTTCCAGCTACAATTTATCTTCAGCATTTGAGCCAGAATGAACTTTAAATTGCAAATATAACTGTCATTATCCTATTCAGAATCCTTTAATGACTTCCTAATGCCTCCAAGGCTCTGTTTCAAACTCTTTATTATGCTAGGAAAGGTCCTTCATGATTCCACCCCAACTCCATGTTTTCCAAGGGCAGTGTTTTGCTATCTGAACCAGAGCTCTACATTCTCTCTCTCTCTCTCTCTCTCTCTCTCTCTCTCTCTCTCTCTCTCTCTCTCTCTCTCTCTCACCAGAACATCATCGCTTTACTGAGATGGCTCTTTCTTTAAAGGTTTACTTGTTCCTCATAGACAGTCCCTTTTCTGGTAGATTGAAGCTCTAGTTGACCTCCGAAACCTATGCCTGACTTAACATGTTTCTCCTACGGTTGCCACAGCACACTTTGCATATCTGCCACAGCGCTTACCACATTGGACACTTATAACTGTTCAATCATTGCTTATTACTTGGTTGTCATAATTAACTTGATAGCATTGCCATGTCATGTTTTTATTTACTTTTTTATCCCAAGCATTTCATCTATTATCTATACTTGGTAAATATGAAGCTTCTTAAGTATTAAAGAAAGAATCAGTGAAAAAATAAAGGGATGGAAGTGGATATTTTTTGTTTGTTTTCACCATTTCACCCAGGTTGGCTCACCTCAATTGTATGTAGGTGCCCAATCTCTCCCACATGATTTAAACTGAATTCCTATCACTCTCAGCCAATCGTGCAGTTCCTTTTTTTTTTTTTTTATGTCAGTGATTTATTTAGAGGTCTAGCCAGTGGTCGGCAAACTCATTAGTCAATACAGCCAAATATCAACAGTACAACGATTAAAATTTCTTTTGAGAGCCAAATTTTTTAAACTTAAACTTCTTCTAATGCCACTTCTTCAAAATAGATTTGCCCAGGCCGTGGTATTTTGTGGAAGAGCCACATTCAAGGGGCCAAAGAGCCGCATGTGGCTCGCGAGCTGCAGTTTGCCGACCACGGGTCTAGGCAATATGAGGTAATGTCTCCTGGGGAGTTTCTGAGAAAGATTTCATGCTCTTAATTAGGAAAATAGAGTCCTAATTAAGTGAGGTGGAGTTTTGCCTTTGCCACATCACTCCTGGAAAGATGATAGTCACCCCAAAATGAGGTACACCAGCCTGAGGCCAAGGTCATGTACTCAGAATGGCAGAGTAAAGGGATTCAAAGAAACTGCAATCTTGATGGTATTAAAGTGCTGAATGAACTATTCTGGGTCATCCACTGCTGAGAATTCTTTTTTGTAAGGTAGTAAATTATCTATTGTTCATTCTAGTTGAGATATAATTTTATTTTCCTTGCAGCAATAATAATATTAATTGACAATTTTATTGAATTATTCAAAGTAATGAAATTAAAGATCACATTTCATTGATGTTTTACGTTTTTTTGTTGGAATCACAAATGGAACTGTCCAAATATTTTGGTAACCTTAAGTTTTCTCAAAATTTAGTCAAATTACTTAAAAGTTAAATAAAACAAAGTTCATATGACATATGAAATGCCAGTGTATGAAGTGTAGAGAATTAAACTTATTTAACTGATAAATGTGTGATACATTAAGATTTGATAGAAGTTTCAAATAAATATTTGAAGAAACATGATCTTAATCCAAGCTTCTCACAGAATATTCACTTTGAGCTGTACTCCATTCCCTCACCTCACTAAAAATGAGTTTATTTTAAAATTAGATATCACAAAGCAATCAAAAGTAGTATGGCTCAAAAAATATAATTTTCCAAAGACTAAGAAATTATTGAGAATGTCAGTCCATTTTTATTTTTATTACATATGTAATAAATATTACATAAATTTCATATTCTTAACTAGGGCGAAAGGAAGAAATATTGAATACATAATAATAATTATTTAAAGTAAATTTCCTCTATAAATGAATTGCTGCATATATAATGTTAAGCATAAACATTAACTTCATTTTCTAGAACAGAAATATATTAATATAGATGATCATGAATTGGGGGAATATTATTTTCCAGCCAAAAGATAAATTAAATTTAGTTTTGTCTACCTATAAAACCTATGCATTCTCTATCTAACTCCTACTATCAGGTTTGGAATCCATTATTTGGTGAGATCAGTAAGAATTGATTTTATCCCCCTTCACAGAAATGTTTTTTGCATATACTTTAGTAAGAGTGTGAATCAGTATGGTTTATTGCAAAAGTACTTTTACATACATGAAAGCACATGAAAGTTATTTTTGGAATAAATACTCATTTGGCCTGAAGAAAAGCAAAACATTAAGTGTTGATTTAAAAATATAGTAAGACATGGGGAAATATGAAACACTACACAACAATTTAATTTAATAGTCATCATTATTTCAAGTGTGCAAGAGAAAAGATAGCTAGTATATTTACCCTATACCAAATATTTAACTTTCTGTTTCCTAAGATGTTCTCCCATGATAAGATAGTAAACTTTACACAAAATTCAAATTAAAACAAAAACAAAAACAGGGTTTGCTACAAAGCAAGCGTTTCTGCAACATAGATTTTCCATAAAACAATGGAAACTGCACATGCTGAATTTATAACTTGAGTTATATTGGGTTATAGTTTGCTTGTACTTGAATGGCTGCAAATCAAAATGTGATTATGTTGACAATTGTTTCAGGATTGCAGAGAGAGCCCGTACATTTACCTTGATTTATATATAGTAAAGAAGGGTTTTCCTTTCAACGTATCTGAAAATTTGGTGAATTTATAGGGAATAAAAAATGAGTGGGGATGGAGGTAGAAGGCAGTAAAACTGTAGAATTCCAGCTTAGACTTCACATTCTGCAGTGACCATTTAGGGGAATTAATGAGATTACTGTGAAAATCAGTCACCGAATAATCAGTGATTTACCATTGATTATTTGCTGATTTTCCATGATAGTAAATATAGAAGGAAGAATAAGCCTAAATAAATAAATAAATATTTCACTTATGAATATATTGAGATTGATATGGCTGTGAAACATCAGTGGGAAGACATACAAGGAGACCCAATGGTGAAAGTTCTCAGGACCTCACAGCCAGTTTTCGTGCCTATGGGTTTGTAGTTCCGTTTTTGTTTAACCCCATTATAAAATGCATTTCATTTAACCTGCCCTGCTTAAAGCTTCAGCCATGCAGTCAAGATTATTGCTTTGAAATCTGTCCACAAATCATAAGCAATTAGAATTTTATTTTAGAATATAATCCTGGGCCTCTTCCCAGATAATTGGTTTTGGTAGGTCTGATACACAGTAAGCACTCAATAAATATTAATGAATCGATGAAGTGGAATATACTGGATGAATGGAAGAATAAATTAATGAATGAAATGACATAGTATCTTCATATGTATTCATACCCTTATGCATAATTGTTTCTTAATATAGGTATATCAACTAAGAGCTATTTTTTGCACATGTACTTTAGCCTTTTATTCAGTAAAAAAGAAAATTGTTATTGCTTTCTTTCGTGTGTGTGTTATAAGCTGAACCAGAGAATCTTCCAACATGACCAAGTATTGAAACTACCAACACTATTTACATTCAGAGATAGCATCATTACACCTGTAACCTGGAGATATCAGCTTTCCGATTGGCAAAATGTTGTGATACTGGCAAGCCCTAACTCAACTAATTTCTTTTCATGCGCCATAATTGATGAGTTCATAGATAGATTTCCCTTACTTTTTTCTCCCAAAATTATTGACAATAAAGGCAATGAAACATTTAAAGTTCCAAATATTCTGAAATGAATTTTATCTCTTCTTGGCAGACACTCTCTTTGCTTAGCACTTCTTTTTAGTGGCACATCTGACACTGGATGTCTGACCTCTGCTGCTCTAATAGTGGTTAATAGAAACCTCACCTCATGCAAAGATAAAATGAATTTTTGGCAGCTGTAAGAGATTATGAAGAGTAAGACCAATCTTAGTTGGAATAAGAAGAAAAGAAGGCATCTGTACCTTAAACTACTCAGCTGGTTTTCATTATACATCAAGCCTACATTTATTACAAAGAGGGTAGCCAAGAGACAGACATTGACAGGTCTCTGCACTTCGAATGAGAAGGCCAGTGCTTGATAAATTCTACTTTTAGTTTTTACTTCAGTTCAAATGACTCTTAAATCTATTTGAGTTAGGTGGCATATATCTGAGAGACAAACTCAAGAAGACCTCTATATATTAAAATAACCAGTCTTAAAACACCAACATATGCTTTAACTAGAAATTTTTTTAAGAAGCACAGCACCTAGGAGTACAAGCAATAAAAAAGGAGAAATGAGAAAAATATTATTATTAAAGTAAGAACACTAATTAGAATAATATATAAATCTATTTAAATTATTAAGTAAAAGTCTGTAGGAAGACAATTCCTAAGACAAAATGGAAAAGCTCTTGAAGTCATTGAGATATGAGATAATGAAACACACCCTTTTTGTTCTTATCTGATTTGTTTGCCCCTTATTTTATCTTGAGTACAGTGAAATCTTAGTTCTTCCAACTCATTAAAAGAAATGAGTGGTTCTATAAATCCCTAACATTTTATAAATAAAGCTCACTAAATTAGTTTTATGATATGCTTTATACATTTATATTTAATATGGTTTTGTTTGATGTATTGAGCATCAGTACATCAATAGTATGCCCAAAGAGACCATGCACATAGTCCTGAGATAGGAACATCTATATTAGTCTAATTTCCACAAGTAGACAGCAATTACATTAGAATTCTTAGGATCATATGTTATTTTCTTTTGTAATGTTGAAGCTATATGTTTAAATGTTGGTGAGAGAAATAAAGTGCTGGTTCTTGTGATATAACAAGTTTCTAAAAGCACTAATATAACTGTAGGTCTAGAATAGGAAATAATGTTGTAGAACTGTGATTTTAAGACAATCTTTCTGAGTTCTGCTAGGGTGTGTTTCATTATCTCCTCATATCTCAATGACTTCAAGAGCTTTTCCATTTTGTCCTAGGAATTTTTTTCCTACAGACATTTTACTTAATAATTTAAATAGATTTATATGTTATTCTAATTAGTGTTCTTAATTTAATAATAATCTTTTTCTCATTTCTCCTTTTTTATTGCATGTACTTCTAGGTGCTGTGCTTTTTAAAAAAAAATTTCTAGTGAAAGCATATTTTGGTGTTTTACGACTGGTTATTTTAATATATTTCTATCATGGGAGTGGTCTGTGCAGTATTACAAAGTAACTGTTTTTCTTAACTTAATATCTCTTTTCTTAGCTGCCACAAAGCTGCTTCTTGAGAATATTATGGTAGGAATTTTTTTTTGCTACCTTTGACACGTTTTGTTTCTCTAAAACTAGTCAGAGGATCAAAGGGTTTATTTGACATCACTCATTTGCCTCATTTTTGCTTCTCATAACTTCAGAAATATGTTTGCTTCTCATAACTTCAGAAATGTTTGACTTTTGACACCATCTCTTTGTCTCCACTTATATTTCTACAGGATGATGTTTGCATGAATTTACTTGCATTTACCACACCTTATTAATAATCTAGACATATTTTATAGTTTTGTTAAAAATGGAGTTTGAATATTTGTTTTCTTTTTTTGTTTAGATTATTTCTATGAAAAAAGGTAATGTCTAAGGTTCCACAGCCATATACATACTGAGGGTCTCAGATTGGTATTCACTGATTAACTGATGCTTATATGGAAATGGAGGAAGATGACATTCCAATTTTTATTTTTATTTTTATTTTCTCCACTAAGCAAAAGTCAGGAAATTTTTTACAGAACCAAGGTATAGAACTAATACTATTTCCAGCATTTAAAAAGCAGCACGTTACTTTTTTTTTAATATTTAAGGATTTTTTAGATTGTTTCATGACCAGTTACAAATCAGTCTCAAAACATGAGCTGAAGTTCCTAAACCTGGCTGCCTCACTATAAAGTTTTGCAGTGAATCTTACTTTTTAATGCAATTAAAGAGCTGATACATCAGGTTCATTTAGAAAATTTTGTCTAGAAAGGCAGAATCAGATTAAATGAGGTCTGACCAACCCATTTAATCTACTTTAATATGACTTCATCTTCCATGTGAGTCACCAAGTCCAGCAATTGGTAATAAAGATTATCAAATGAATACAAACTACCAAAGAAGTTAGGATCATGTGCTTGTTAATTTATTAATTCACTCATTAGCTATTTGTTGTGTGTTTATTCATTCAACACATAATTTATGTGACCCACTGTATTATTGATTGAGATACTTATAACCCTACCCTTGAAGAGTTTACAATGTATGGAGGGGAGGTGGATAACTGAAAATATGATATGTTTTAAAAATATATATTCCTCTGAGTGTATAAAACTATTCTTTCTTTCAAACTTCATTCTTATATTTTATGAATAGATGAAATTAATAACTTTTGTTTAAATTCTTTCCTTTTGTTGGACTGAAAAACTAACAATAAAATAAAAATTGTGGAAAACTGTTATATTCAAAAATAATTTGATCCAAACAAGCTAGGAATTTTTATCAACAGAATTTTAAACAAGTTTTCATAAGGGATAGTTTCCTATTATTTTTATGTTTTGGTCAACCTTTCAATATTTCCTATTCTTAATATTTATAACTTCCAAAAACATGACTCAATTTTCTAAACAAAAGTTTTGGAAATTTTATATATGAATGAGTAATATTTATAGGTAAACTATTTAAAGAAGTGTCAATGTAATATTAAGGATTTTATTATTTATTTTTACTTTTTTCTATAAAAGTTTATCTTTTTTTAGAGAAAACTACTCATAAATACAACAGAAATAAGTTTTAAAATTAGGGTTTTCTGCTGTTGTAAAATGGTTTATAGGCTAACCCAGTGGTTGGCAAATTCATTAGTCAACAGAGCCTAATATCAACAGTACAACAATTGAAATTTCTTTGAAGAGCCAAATTTTTTAAACTTAAACTTCTTCTAACGCCACTTCTTCAAAATAGACTCGCCCAGGCCGTGGTATTTTGTGAAAGAGCCACACTCAAGGGGCCAAAGAGCCGCATGTGGCTCGTGAGCCGCAGTTTGCTGACCACGGGGCTAACCCAATTGTATTAGTGGTATGATTATCAATAATACACAGTAATTACAATTTATTGAGTATATACTCTATGCCAAGCTTTATGCTAAGCAGTCAACATTCATTGTCCTTGTTTAAACTCCATATGAGATAGGTAATGCGATGTTACCCATTTGTGGAAGAGAAACAGGATTGTTAACGATGCTTTGATTGTTCCAGATGATGCAGTTTAGAGGAAGAGCCATTATTTCAAGCCAGATTGTCTGACTCTAGACTTTGCACACCTAAATACTGTGCTACACCACTTATTACCGTTACCCTTAGCTGCCCATACGAATCCAACCAAATGTGCACTCTCTTACAGGAAGTTGAACATATTTACTGTCACTTTCTGAACAGAGGAATTACCACCTGTTATCAAACCTCAGCAATTGCACCCAGTTTCCTATATCAGAATACATTCATGGCCTTAGCACCCACCTCCTTGGGTGTGGCACATGGTGGTATGAATGATGTCTTTATCAGTGGTTTTTTACAAAACTGAGGGTTAGTTGTGAGGTCCTCAACTTTCTTTCCACATTATGTGAAGGGTGTCAGAGAATAACTTGAATAGCATATCAAGCTTGACTATGATTCTGAAATTTTTTAGTACACAGTTGTTTTCAGTGAAAATGAGTCAGAATTGGGTCAGATTTTCTTTCAAGATCTCTGTCTTCCAGTATCATTGCCTGGTTCTTCATCAGTGTATTTATTCTCAATATTTAGTGCAGGAGTTAGGAGTCTAAGTAATATAGTCTCTTAGCTTCCTTAGTGGAAAATGGCTTAAGTAATATTAACTTTTTTAACCACAAATATCTTATTTATTTTTTTATTTTAACCAACATATATTTTAAATACACAGATAAAATATTTTTAGAATTAGGTTTATTTTCTGTTTTCTAAGCGAAGACTGTCTTAACAATAGTTCGTCTTTAGGATTTCCCCCATATGTGTGAATTCTTTTCACTTACTCAAAAAACTACACTCCAACACCACAAAAAGAAAAAAAATGTAACAGATACTGAAAATAATCACTCACATAACTATGATACTCTACATAGTTCTACTATTTCCTTTAACAAATATTGACTCACCACCTACAAAATGCCAGAAACTATATTTTATAATGTAGCTATAATATAAACAAAAACTTACAGAGCCCCATTTTCATGGAGATTAGAGTCTGTCAGAAGACAGATATCAACCCACACTTTTAAAAAAATTTTTTTTCCTTTAGATTGATGCCAATACAGTCTGCAGAGGAGTGGTTAGAATAGGAAGTATTTAAGTGTGAAAATAAAAAAAAAGTCAGGGGAAGCTTTCTGCTAAGTCTTGAGTGAACTGAGGTCTGAAGAAGAAATGGCAGGTACTTGGGTGATGTGGGAACTGGCTTTTCCAGAAGACAGAAGCAGGGGAGGAGTGCTCTGCGGGATGCTGTGGGGAGGACTGCAGGAGGTTCAGCAGGCACAGGACCAGGTGCAAGACGAGAGGAGATGATAGCAAGGCAGAACAGGTGCTGTTTGGTATAAAACTAGCTGGAGTACTAGAGAAGGGCCAGACCCTCCAGGATGTCCTAGGCTAAATGTTGGACTTGATTCTGAGAAATGAGAAGTGATTCAAAGTCTTTGAGCAAGTGGTGTGTGGGAAAGTGGGGCGTGGGCATAATCAGATTTGTATTTAAAATCCTCCTCCTCCTTGAAGAAGGAACTTGAGCAGGACAGGAGTAGAGATGGGTAGATTCCCTGCAGTAGTCCTGGCAAGAGAAGAGATGTTTTAATCTAGGATAGTTCCCTGAGAGATGGATTCAAGATACAATTAGCAGGCCACCTGGCAGGACCTGATCTGTGTTGGGGCAAGAGGGAGTGAAGGAGAGGGAAGACTAAAGAAGAAAACCCAACTACTGTAGTCAGAGGATGGTGATAAATTGTGCAAGAGGATAATCAACCAGAACAATGATTGCCTTTTGTTTTCATTTGTAGAATCTGAAGAAAGCATGCTACCTTAGGTTCAGCCTAGCTTTCCAGATCTGGGCTTTGTTTTTCTAGGGGAAGATTAATAGCATGTGTTATATCCAAAGCTGGCATCGCACTAGCAGATAGTTTGTCCAAAAGGGAAAGATAAGTGCTTGAAGGAAAGGGGCAGAACTAGATGATCATATTTCTTGAATCACAAAGGATAGAGAGCAGGCAGGCTTCAAGGTGGGGGCTGGGGGGAGGTACCTGTGTTCTGCACCTAGGAAGGGTCCTAAGAACATAATTGCCCCAAATATTTGGAGGTGTGGATTCTCAAAAAGGGAAAGTAAACTACATAAAGAAATTTTAAGAGCTGAGGGGGAGATCCTGGCAGAAAGTGCATCAGAACAGCAAACTGTGCCTTTAAATAAACCATGTATTTTTGAAAGTAAGCAATTCCAAGATAACTACTCTCGGCTCAAGTCCTGATGAATTGCCCCAAGATTCTTTTTTTTAATATATTTCATTGATTTTTTTACAGAGAGGAAGGGAGAGGGATAGAGAGTTAGACATCGATGAGAGAGAAACATCAATCATCTGCCTCCTGCATGCCCCCTCCTGGGGATGTGCCCTCAATCAAGGTACATGCCCTTGACCAGAATCGAACCCGGGACCATTCACTCTGCAGGCCGATGCTCTATCCACTGAGCCACACCGGCTAAGGCTGCCCCAAGATTCTTAAGATTCACATTTCTTTGTGAGAGAGGGACAGAGACTCTCTACTCCATTGTGACTTAGAATTAATTCCCAGCCAACCCTGGTAAGAATAGGCTCAGCCAGACTTGCTTTAATGTAGAAAAACCTATTCCTGTAACTCAAATGTCATGCAACAAATATTTATTGGTCACTGTAGAATGACATTTAATGAGTCTGTTTCTAGTTAGTAATAGATTCTTTTGTAATTGGCTTTCTAAGAACTAGTCTCCTTATAACCCCCTTCCCCCCACCCCTCGTTATAATATGAGAAGGGATCTGAGGCAAGTGACTTATGGCCAAACACAGTGCTTTAGCTGACATTTCACTGTTAAACAAAAATAACAGGTTAACAGGTTTCAACAAGCAGAATATAAGTCTCAATTTTTGGAGAGACAAAGCACTGAGCAAATGGAAAAAGATGCTATTAACATTAATAAGGGAAACTGGGGCAAGCACCTGGGGCAAGATATACTGCAAAGCATATTGGTGAAAAAAACTTCTTAGGAATATTGTTTAGGAAAACACTGTACTTTAAATTCAAGTTTGAGCAAAAGTAGATTAAGAAACAGTGAAATATCTCTCAATCAAGTGAATCTAAATGTCACTTAGAAGTTGACTGCCCTCAGTAAGGAAGGGAAACTTGCCTTGAGCTCCTCATATCTTAGTCTGGGCATTTCTCACACTCTTCCCTTTGATATTTGTAACCCTGGCCTCATGCTCTCTCTCAGGTCAGGTATTCTCACCTGGAAGCAAAATTTCATCCCTGACTTCCTTAGGGAGTCTAACTTCACCACATTTGTTATGTATTTATGTACAGGACTTCATGGCATATACCATCTTTCCTTGACTCCTCATTTTAATTTTATTTTTGTTGTTTCTTATTTGCATTCTACTTTTGATAGATTATTATGTGGCCCTAAAATCAACTTATGTCATGTTAAATCCTTTAAAAGAAAGCAGACTTTTAAAAAAAATTAATGTAAATGACTTTGCACCCAACTTGTGTGTCTCTTCTGCAGTTTCCAAGCACATTTTTGTGTGTTGATTTCAGTAGAACCTTGGGGTAAACCAAGAGCAGGGTGCCCAGCAAAAGTGTGTCTAAGACATTCCCTGAATACATCTCAACCCAAATTTGTGTCTGGTAGAGACAATTGCCATATGCTTTCATTGGGTATTCCCAAGGTTACCTTAATGAATATATCTTGTTGCCTAACATTTGCAGTGGCTCATGTGTAACTGATGAAGCGTCTCAAGATGCCAGATGTGCCATCTGTGTTAGTTCAGGTTGTGAAAATCCATTTATTTAATGTTCGACATGGTCACTGGTTTGGAGACCTTTCATGTGGGTTTGAGTTCAATGCCAGTTTGGTCTGAGTCTCTGTCTGCCAGTCTCTGAAAGAACCTGGTGGCCTTACTTTGTTTATATAATTTGTTACATCAAACATCACTGAAAGGAGATTTGAAGAAATCAGAATACACGGAAAACTTTTAGCTCCATGCTACATATTGTTATCTACAGACTTACTTTGTTTTCTCATAGTTTTAGTAATTGATCAAATTGACTCATATTTTAGTTTTAATTTATGCCCCAATATCTCAATAATAATTAAGCAAAAACACACAATTCACAAGTGAAACACTACTAGGCCCCTTTGCTGCATAAGTATATGACCAGACAAAGCAACATCTCTGTATTGTCCCATCTTCTCTCTCCTCTCTTTTCCTCTCTTCTTTCCTCATCCCTCCTTCCTTCTCTCACTCACCCACATTTTCCTTCCAAAATCAGAAGTTAGATTTTCCTCTTTAGGCATGGAGAAAGTTTAGTTGCATTATTTAAAATTGTTCTGGATTTTTATGTTTAAAACAAGATGAGCAACAGTATGTCTGCCTCATTTTCTTTCCTAAAACCATTCAAGGAAAAGAAATAATTTTACAATTCAAACCACGAACTACAAAGAATAGCTGTCAAATACATGAAAAAGAGACCCAAGAAAGGGATGATTCAAAGGGAACGTATATTTCTATCTTTTGCAGGACAAAGTTTTCCAGAAGTATGTCTCATAGCCCCAGTGTCCTCTGATACATGTTTCATGGGACCATAACCTAGGCATAAATATCAACTACAGCAGTGTCCCTAGGTACCAGGCCACAATAGAAATATACCAGGGGAGGAGAGACTAAACAAGTATAGAGGAAGTATGGAGTCAATGGGTGGAGTGGGGAAATAGTAGATGCTAACTCACTTTTGAGCAACTGATCACAGATAGCTGAATAAAAGATCGCTAAGTCATCACACACACACACACACACACACACACACACACACACACAGAGCTATGGTGCTGACTTTTGTAAGATAAGCCAGTTTTCTGCTCACCCCAAAGCATGGAGGTTGTGGAAAATTTGATCACTGACATTACTGCATAGAAAGTACAATTAAGATCCCATAAGAGATTATTAGGACTCCAAACAAGGTCTGAAGCTTTCCATAATCCCAGCTAACTTTTGTGGCCAACCTATATATTATTTGTCAAAAAAGAAGCACTGTTTCCAACAGGAATCCTATTTAAAATGTTAGTGATCAGAAAGAGACCAAAAGCAAGCTGTTGTTGGCTATGTGATAAAAGAGACATGTTCATCCACTCTCTTGATTACAACAATAAAAAGAAACCAGATAAAATATTGTTTAAGTATTTTTAACTGCATTGTTGTGTTGACCAAAATAGGAAGATATTAGATGTAAACCCTTAATTATCCATATGTGCATTACATAGAAGCAGAACCAATAACAATTCAAAGACAAAAACTGTCAGTTTAAAAACCAAGTGATAGAGGATTACAACAGCCCCACCTGAATGCTGCTTTCAGGAGTCCGGTATTAGGACTCGGCCAGTGAAAGGTTGAAAGTTAAAGGATGGACCTAAATCAGGTGTAAGCCTTACTGTCAAAACATGTATATCAATCTTTTAAAATTCTTCTTCTATCAACTCTAAATACAGAGAAATTTGCACAATGAAGTGTTATGCAAGATATGTCCAATAAAGAAAAGCTGTGGGATTATGCAAAAGAGATTTTCCACTGAATGGAATCAGGAGAAGCTTAACATTAAACTTTCCGTTTAGCATGAGCAGTGTAACTGAAGACATGGTTTTAAAAATCCGTTAAGTTACTTCAGAAAAAGGCAGTAAACATGGGCTCTGGAGACTAAAGAACTCTATTTGGCAATCTAAACCATTAGTGATACTATTTCCATTAAACTACATGAATTTGTTCTACCTCTTTTCTTATAAAACACTATTTACACAAAGTTGTTTTGCTTTACTCCTAAACATACTTGTAAAGATTGGCTATGAAAATGAATACTCTGACCTGTAGCAATTTGCATTGGAAGAAGTCACACATCAGCATCTCTTAAAGTGCAACTTATTTTCTGATTGTTTCACCAAAGTGGATTCATTACAGTAATGTTCCTATATCAGGATCTTCAAAAAATCAGAATAAAATGATGGGGAAATTGTTTTCTAACAAATATTATACGACCTTTAATTATCATAGTGGCAAGCTATGCTGTTAAAATATTGCTGTCTCTTTCCATTTTTAGAATTGATGATTTATCTGTTTTGGAAAGCTGGCATGCCATATGCAACATTTTAAATTAGGTCACCAGGATTATGGGAATTCTTTTTCCCCATAAAGCAGAATCTGGTTATCCCAGCAATGCATTTTCTCCAGAGCTTTTGTGTAAATGATTTGTCAGCTCACATTTAGATGACTCTCAATAACACTAAGGATATTTAAACTTGTCTTAATTGGACCATAAAGTTTTGTAGGGTGCAAATGTTTTAAATTCTTGTTGATATCCATAGTTGCCTATGGCCTGAATGAAACATCTCCAATATACCATTTTATGTCTGTTGCTTACTGTAAAACTTATTTTCACATGGTAAAAGTCCTAAATCTTACTTAATAGTCATTTTCTCCAGATGAAAATGTGTTTCCCAGAAATTTTATTTCTGGCACTCAAATGTCATTTCTGTGTGATCAAAAAATAGTCTACTATATTGACTTGGCAAGAGATTAAGATGTTAATGGTTGGAACTTCATAATAGGACTTTGAAATTTTATTAAGGCCAGCATATGGTGACATATTTTCATTCATGACCTGCACAATATATGGATACTAACCCAGTATATGGATACTAACCATAGTTATTATATTTAGATCTAGATCACCTTTTTCCCTGCAGACCACAGGCAGGGAAGCTAAGCCACAAATGGTAAGCATTAAATCTTACACACAAATAAGAACTCAATGTGATATTGAACTATGGTCCATTGTGGTTTAAACATTTATATATAGTTTAAAAAAAAAACTTTCAGAGAATGAAACAATTTTTCTGCAGTTTAATAAAAGTTTCTTATTTCTTTCTATTTTCAATATAAGTACACATTTATTCCATAGCATTACTAAATGATTTATATCTAATTTAAGAACGAAGTCAATGTATGTGATTCTGATGCCCTTTGAAATGATATAGTCGTTTTCTTTATGTAACAATACGTTTGTAAGGTAATGATCTAATGAGAGACAACTGCTACCTTATAGGGTGTTGGACATCACATATGAATAATAAGTATATACATTAGAAGGTTCTTTTCTATTTGATGACATGATAATCCTAGATAAATTTTATTAGTGTTCATGAAAATTACATTCTTTATTCTGATACATACAATTTATTTTTATATTTTTCATAAAATCCAAATATAAATATTAAAGTCAAAGAATTGGCTCAATGATTGATAATAAACCAGCAATACTTCATTTCTAATACTACATGATTTACTCATACCATTCTACATTTATTAATTGAATGAAAAAATAAAAGAGTGAGAAGGATTAGATTTCCCATAAATGTCACTGCACTAAACTGAAAAATATAAATAGGTTTACTCATCATCATTTTACCCTGTTCTATAACTTCCTGATGAGGACTCAGTGACTTTTCCAGTGTAAATTTAACCTTAACAGAGTTTTAGTTATTTGATTTTATTCAAGAAAAGTAACTAAATGTATACATTAATCCAAAAAAATACACATATATGTGATATGCAATTTATAACTTAAAAGGTGTCTGCCTTCATTAGCAATGCTATATCAATCTAGTGAGTTGAATTATTAGTAAAATACCAGGTGCTATATATTTACTATAAATACATATTACTGCCAATAAAAGGGAAACCAATGTAAGCTTAGGTAATCTAGGAAGGCTTCTGGGAAGAAGTAGACTGACCATGAAATAAAAAGAATGACTAAGATTTATAAATATTAATGTATAATTCAACTGCATAAATTAATATTATTATTTCTTTTTAAAGATGGTGGAAATGAGGCTAAGAAAATTTAATTAATTTGTCCAAAATCACATAGGTAGTATTTGTCTTAATCAGTTTGAGGTGCTATAACAAGCTACCATAGACAGAGAAGATTGTAAACACCAGACATTTATTTCTGAGAGTTCTGGAGATTAGGAAGTCTAAGACCAAGCTGATCCATGGATAAATTAGTTAAAATAAAATAAAAACTTCATGGAAATTTCTTATTTTCAAAAAGCATTACAAAACTACAGTAATAAAAACACTATGACACTGGCATAAATACAGTCATTTAAACCAAATAAAATAAACCAGAAATAAACTCACACATAAAGCATCAACTGATTTCAACAAAGGTTCAAGAATGCACATGGGGAAAGAAAAGCTTCTTCAACAAATGGTGCTGGGAAAGCAGGATAGCTATATGAAAAGAATGAAACTAGTCTCCTATCTTACACCGTATATAAAAATCAACTCAAAATGGGTTAAGACCTAAACATAAGACATTAAACTGTAAAACTCTCATAAGAAAACAGAGAGGGAAAACTTCTTGACATTGGCCTCAGCAATGCTTTCTTAAATATGACACCAAAAGTATAGGTAACAAAAGCAAAAATAGACAGATGTTATTATTTAAAACTAAAAAGCTTCTGCAAAACAAAGGTAACAACAGAATGTAATAGCAATTTCTGGACTGGGAGAAAATATCTACAAACCATATATTTTAATGGAGTTAATATACAAAACATAAGGAGTGCCTACAAATCAGTAGCCAAAAAAGAAATACCCCAGTTACAAAATAGGCTAAGAACTTGAATAGATATTGTCCCAAAGACATACAAATGGCCAACATGTATATAACAAGGTGCTCAACACCGCTAATCATCAAATCCAAAATCATAACTTAATGAATATGTCCTCAAATCAAATAATATTTAAAAACCACTTCACCTCTGTTAGGAATCAGCCATTATATTGATATTTAAATTTACATGATTAAATATTTCATTATTGAAAATGATGTTGATTATGACTGGTGTGTCTAGAAAACTACCCATCTATTGGAGATTAATTATTATCAAGAACATGTAAAAATTTGTCCACAGCCCTGGCCTGTTTGGCTCAGTGGATAGAGCACTGGCCCGTGGACTGAGAGGTCCTGGGTTTGATTCCGGTCAAGGGCACATGCCTGGGTTGCGGGCTCAATCCCCAGTAGAGGGTGTGCAGGAGGCAGCCAATCAATGGTTCTCTCTCATCATTGATGTTTCTATCTCTCTATCCCTCTCCCGTCCTCTCTGAAATCAATAAAAACATATTAAAAAAAATTGTCCACAAATACAAACATTGGTATCTACTTCTTTGTGAAGTAGAGTTTTAAAACTAACTTTTCAATGGTTAGACAGAAATTCTGTGGATAAAATTGTGCATTTATCATTATTCTCTAAGAAAAATTATTGGAAAAAAAGCATGGAAACTTTTTTCTTATCTATGACTCTGGAGTCTAACAAGGAGAAATGTGGCAAACTTTTTAAAAAAATTCTGATTGTTTAATGAAAAATAATCTAAGGAAACCAAAGTATTTTCTATATCAATAGAAACAATTCCCTATTGAACAAAGTGTTCTCTGGCTCAGACCTCTTAACTTGGACAAAGCAGTACTTTCTAAATAGTTTGTTTTTTTCTTTTAAAGGATGACATTGAGGATTCAGTTGTATTTATTTTGTTTCCAGAAACATTAGCATTATTTCCATACCTGAAGACATTATGCAGAAAACAGTCATCAGCATGGTACTCATTTTTTTTCTTTCTTACTTTTTTTTTGTTTCATATCCATACAGGCTTTTGATTTGATTCAGACATTTCTAGCTATAGCTCTCCAGAGATAAATTACTTTTAAGCCATAGAAATGAAGAAATGTGAACTTGTTTTGGAAATTAGATTAGGAGATAAGAAACAACTAGAACCTAATTTACTATTTGTTTTAATAACTAGAGTAAACCATGAGTTTATATTCCTTTGAAGTAGATGGTGTAGAGCAACATAAAATATTTTATCATGAAGGCAATGTAACCACAGATTGACCTCATTCTTTGGCTATGTCTATAGCTATGTCTACATATCTCCAAAACACTTTGTTTGATTTGTTTCACTGATTTATGGTTTTAAACAAGCCCATTGTTTCAGAATAGTACATGTAATTTATGCCACAGTTACTGTAAACATCCTTTTGGCAAAGATGAACTTGTTGCATATGGTTGTAGGTGGTAATGTCTGGTTAAAGGATTGATCTTCTTAGCAGAAACTTTTGATCAAACCATTTGCTTGGAATTATCCACTGCACTCTACTAAAGGAAATGTCTTACTCAAATACTCCTTGGCTACCATTTACAGAGCTAAGAAGGCCAATCAACACAATCTGGAATCAATTTAGAATTTTTCTGTAGAGACTTCCCCAAATTCTTTAAAATTTTGTGTATAAACCTAATTTTAAGCTAAAATATTCATGAATTAAGAAAAATAATAGGTTTAAGTACACATTGCTAAACAGAAAGTTTATTTTTGTACTAATACACCAGTGTTTTAAAGTAAAGCTTATTGGATCAAGTAGCAGCTAGTTAAAGCATGGCCAAGTTGGCCTTAGAAGTTGGTGTAAATCTCATCAAGTACAAAGTTCAATTACTGCCATCTATGATATCCATATAATTGTGATGGTAAACAATGATATTTTCATATCTATCTATGATCAGTGTAATTACGTCTTTGTACAATTTATTCTACCAAAGGCATGTTTAGTTACATATATAAACAAATAATACATAGACTCCACATATTTGGAATATAGGATATTAAGTGGTTGAGAAATACACAGTTTTGGCTGTGAGGTTACTATTAATGAACAACATAAGTTATAAGGCATCTCCAATGTGGTACTTCAAATCCTTCCAGCCCACTTGTCTCCAGGGACCTGCCTTTTCCTATTATTTTTTCTTCAGTGTTGACATGCTCTAATGCCTTTCCTTCCAGTTTTCTAACCCTGTCCTCTGATAGGCTGTGTCCTTGGAGACTGTAGCTAAGCATAGATTTGAGTAAGCAGAACTACATGATCCTGAGGATCCTGAGGTAATAACTGGACATTACAAGGCAGATTTTAGACCACATATCCAGCGATGAAAAATAGTTGAAGCTAAAATGATTATGCTATTCTCATGAATCAGGGTTCATGTACCCAAAACATTTGTGTACTCTACCACTGTTTTTACCTTTACTAGGGATGTAAGAGTCTATAATAATCTAATTGTTAACATCAAATACATGTCATGTCAACATACCAATTACATTTTAAATATTGAAGATCTGTAAAGTGTCATTTAGTATTAAAGATTATTGTAGTTACATTTTTCTAATTTCATATAAATTTTTCCTTTTCTTTTCCCCTTTTTCTTAGATTGCAAAATATCAAAGGCTTAAAAAGCTACACTAATTTCCTAATATGACAAATAATTATATTGATGAAATTCTTCTTATGCTAAACTAAACAGAATAATAACCCACCAACACAAACCAGAAATCTGGGAATATTTTTCTAAGAATGTCACTGAGATTTCTGAAATGTATTTATAATATTGCAAAGATTATTAAGATATTAATATCTATAAATCTGATTCTTTAAAATAAAAAAGTGGAAGTATCTTTGAACTGTTAATCTTAAATGAAGATGACAATGAAATTATTAACTATGCTTCCATTTTGAAAGACCAATGCTAGAAATAATTTCTTATTACACAAAACTAATGTTTATATAAGAGTTAGGAATAGCATTCTAGCAGAGAATTTTTATATAATTAGAAATTTCTTGATAGGATTGATAATTATGAGTTAGTATTGTCTTGGCAAAACTTAATTGCTACTGTATTACTAAAGACAAATGGTATATTTATTTAAACCTCTATAACAGACAAATTAAAAAATATTGAATCTTGATACTTACTCCCACAATCAATAAATCATCAACTCTGCCAAGATTCAGGAAAGAAGTATACCTCATCAGTGTAGTCTTCATCAGATATAATTGGTTCAATTTAACCACATAAAGAATATAAAATATAGGGTCAATTAGTGTAATAAAATTAAAGAAAATTTTTGTAGAGACTAGCAGCCTATATAGTCCTTAAGCATATGTATGTTTAATTACTCAGCTACACCAAACATATTTAAAAGGATCTAATGAAACTCATAGGCTCTTAGTTAGCCGTTCATTAAACAAGCAGGTGCCTAATATTCACAAAATATAATGTTAGAGTCTATATTTTTGGTATGCCTCCAAATTATTTAAGTTTTATGTTTTTGATAGCGTATATTATTAACAGAATGTTCTGGAAGTATTTTGTTACAATATTTTTAAAAGATTTTTATGTTATTTTACCCATAAAATTGCTGAATTTCTTACAAATGACAAATTATTTTTATGTCTGGTTCTAAATCTGACCATAATAGTCTGGAGTGCTAACAAAGGGGACTTAAAATAATAAACACATAACTACTTATCCATAAGCATCTATGTACTGAACCATTTCACCTTCTAGAAAGCAGTTAAAATAAAACGCTTAACTGCAAACAATGGACTGGATATAAAAATAAAAGGCAGCTAAGATGAGAATAATAACAAGCAAAATATTTAATAATCTGTTAACTGACTAAGGATTTTTTGGTATTTTAATTTTTGTTATCAAAGACTTCCAAATAATGTTCACTTATAGTCAAAGAGGAGAGTCATGCTAATATTTGCTAACATTCCAAAATATGTAGCACATTGTATAAAGAAAAATAAAAAATCCTAGACAGTGATGTAACATGCAGCTTTTTAACACACAACTTTGATATTTTCTAAGAAGTTCATTAAAAAATTAGTTCATAATAACATCAGTAATTAAGTTAAGATGCACTTTTTACCTTTGCCAACATGTATTTCATTTATCTTTGTATTTTTCATTTGAAATTTGAGGAGAGATATAAATGTTCTGTTCTCACCACATTCATCAGTGATTTTAATGCTTCTTTTCAGACAACATTAATGAGTTTCTCCAATCTGAGCACCTTTCAGATTACCTGGACCTGCATGGAGTTCAGTTTGCACTCCCGCTAAGTGAAATCCTATCCGACCCAACTTCCTGTAGATGATAGCAAGAAACTACACAAGTTACAAAAACAAAACAGAAAAATATAATTATATGAAGGCACAAGAAGGCTCTTGAGAGGTGTCAACATTGTTATTTGTTTTGTTTTTTATTGTGGCTTTTAGCCTGAGACTAGGTTGTTAATAGATGCAACACAGAGCCGCCATAATGCAAACAGAACATCTGAAGAGAGATTGCTGTGTCATATGGTAATTTTCAGGCATGAAGGATCAGAGGACAGAGTTCAGGACAATCACAGCTGCCAATCCAATAAACTATTCTGTATTTTACAGAAGACTGAAGTGAAACAGCTGGAATTATATGAAGGTCATTCATGATTCTAAAAGTTAACCGAATTCCAGTAAATTTGGTCTTAGAGATACTTATAATAATTATTCCATTTCTTACTTTTGCTAGATAAAACAGGATAATATACCTTGGATCACTAGGCTCGAAAAAAGAAAGCTAGAGCTCTTACTCTTTTTGATTGTATCTAGTTTTTATAAACCTTTGGACCACATGTTTACATGTTATGCATGATGCTCACAAGAACAGTATTGAAATACAGAAATTATTTTCAGTTGGAGAAAGTCTAAGGTGGTTAATTAATCATAGATTAACTCTCAGAGCTAATATTTGAATCGAAGTCTATTTGAATCTAAAGTATTTTCTTACCTGTGGATTTGAAGCATTTGCTCTAGAAGAAGTTAGTCTTCTCTGGATCAATCTGGACCAGACCAAATTTAATAGGGTATTTCAGGTGTGTAATTACCAGCTCCCAACTGCAGGGTTTAGCTTCAGAAATATATCAATATGTGTTTTCTGGGTTATTTCTGTGCCTTCAATATCATTTGTGCTTACTCTGAATTTTTGGAGGATGCACTATTAAATTCTTTTTAAATTTTGTGGTATAGCTAGCATCTGACCAGAAGACCAGTGATAATCTTTGACAATGTACCTAGCGTGTATTTTATAATTTATCTGGTTGGTAGACATTTTTTTGTTGTTGTTACATTATTACATATGTCTCCATCCGCCACTCCTTTGCCCATCTTCATCCAGCCCCTGCCCCCCCTTCCTTCTGGCCATCACCATACTGTTGTCTGTATTTATGGGTTGTGCCTATATGTTCTTTGGCTGATCTTTCACCTTCTTTTTTTTATATCTAAGAGTATTCTTACACATATCTATAATAATAAAAGCATAATATGCTAATTAGACAAGACAGCCAAATGACCTTTCGAAAGTCATTCCAGACATCCTTTCTGATGAAGCCATGGTGGTGGGGGCCAAGGCAGTGGTGGTTAGAGGCAATCAGGCAGGCAGGCAGGTGAGTGGTTAGGGGCAATCAGGCAGGCAGGCAAGTGAGCGGTTAGGAGCCAGCGGTCCCAGATTGCGAGAGGGTGCAGGCCAGACTGAGGGACACCCACCCCTGTCGTGCATGAATTTTGTGCACTGGGCCTCTAGTGATCTTAGAGACTGATCTTTTTCTGGTTAGGTAGGCATTATTTTTCACTACTTTACTACTTGAGAGTAGGTCTTTTTTTTTGGCAGTTTTATTTTTGTTTGAGTATTAGAAAGAATATATATATTTTTTGTATCCTTGACTCTACCATGTAACTAATGTTTAATAAAAGACAGATACTATGTAATCACTGGTCCTGAGAATAGTAGAAAATGACAGAAAGACAATGTACAGTGCTCTCTTTTCTATTTTGGGGAGATTGCTTAAGTATTTATTATTAATAAAGGATAAGAACATTTTAAATAGAAATGAAAAACTTTAACAATGATCTGAAATGGTTAAAGGTAGTAAAAGGGGTGGAGAACATTCCATAGGACAAGAAATGGAAAACTTTTCCTGTAAAGGACCCAATAGTTAAATACGTGAGACTTTGTGAGCCATAATGTATCACAACTGCTAATTCTGTATTGTTGCCAGAAAGCATCACAACAACACACAAGTGGGTGAGTGGGACTCTTGTTCCCAAAAAGCTTTCTAAGTGCAGAAGGTGGGGTCGGTGTTAGACTGTGGGCAGCGGGTTTCCCACACTAGATATAGGATAAAGATGAAGAATGGTAAGTAGTCTTACATTTCACGTAGATTTACACAGTAACTTGGAATCATGCTGGTTTGATTAACTGAGAATGTGGTGAATGTTTTGTTTCTTTAATCCCTGAAATATCACTTTAAAAGTATAGGTATGTAATACAGTGCCCAGTATAAAAAATAGGAGAACACGGGAGTCTGAATATTGACTTAAAAATGAGAACTACTAGTAAAATATAAGATCTGTAAAAGACCTAGGCCAGCACCTCTGTCTACTTGCCTTATATCCATTCTGGAGGCAATGAAAATAATGGAAATTTAGGGTTCATACACTATTCATGTGAAAGTGATTTTAAGTCTAGTTTTTATTATTTGGGTTGTGCCCACATGAAATTTCTTGCAGGAAGAGTCTCTGTCATAGGAACCTTGTAACAATTCCTTTGTGACTGGTATTGCAACAGAATTTCCATTGTGTATCCCAGAATTGTCAATAATTTTGGGTGGAAATTATCTTCAGTGATTGGCTACAGGGAAATACTAAGTCACATCTATGATATTACCACCACTCGCTGTGCTGGATGCTTTGTTCCACTGAACACTGGCAAAGCAGAAAAATGAGTTCTTGGGTTTTCCTGTGCAGATGAAGCCTATCTTAACTACCTACACTTGCAAAGCTGCATTCAATTGCTGCTTTCTCTCTTTCTCTTCCTTTTTCTCTTCCTTTGTTTCCCTTCCTTCCTTCCTCTCTCTCTCTCTCTCTCTCTCTCTCTCTCTCTCTCTCTCTCTCTCTCTCTCTCTCTCTCTCTCTTTCTCTTTTATTTTCTTCATGCAGATGTTGCACAGTGCAGTGGACAGTTACAGAAATAGTCAGAGCCTTCTGTTTAAATCCTTAATTTGTATTACTATCATTAAAATCTTCAGTAAATCCCTTGGTAACCTGTGACTTCATTTTCCTTGTCTCCATATGGGACTGATCATTTATGTCCAATTTTTAGTAGAGAGTGCTTAGAATAATATGGGGAAAGTATTGTATATTATTAAAGAATTAATACAGAGTACCAATAGAATAATATAGGAAAAGGATTATATATTGTTAAAAATTTTTTCAGAGACTATCACCATCACTATTTCTAGTTTTACCGGAACTCCTTATGGAATGCCATTGTCTAATTCTGTTGCCCATCTTTCCATAGTGTCCATGGGTCCCTTCCTAAGAAATCAACCATCACTGGTGTTTGACCACTAATTAAAGCCTCCACTTAGGTTGTGATACTGAATTTTTGGACTGGAACCCAGATCCTTTGTCCGCCGGAATGGAAGAATGAATCCATGGACAGAAAGTGGTATAGCAAAGGTGGAGATATATTGAAGAACAAGTACAGACTCCCACGTAGGGAGAGGGAAAGAGTCCCACAGAACTGACTCCCATGTAGGTGTTGTAGTGTAACCCCCATCTTACAAAGGATGCCTCAAAGAAAAGTCAAATTATGGAGTCATTTATTAAAAGCCGGCAGCATATGAGGGACCAAAAGCGCTCCAGACCTCGCAGCCCCGAACAGCTTGCCACATCTGGCTTCTATTGGCAGAATATCACAAAGGTATTGATTACATCTTTGGGTCTAGAATGAGGAACCTGTTTTGCGAAAAGCATTCTTTACAGAAGCAAAAATTGAGCAAGTTATCTAAAGTATTTACGAATCACTGAATCAACAGAAACACATTATCTGGGACCACCTGGACAATTTAGAATAATTGTGCTGTCCAGATTCCGGGATCACTGAGTCAACAGGAATGCACTATCTGTAGCTACTGAGACAATTTAGGATAATTTGTGCTCTTCTGATTCCCAGAAGAATGTGCTTCAGTAACCAGTGAGATCACAATCAATGGAATATTCAAACCACCATCAATGCAGTATTCAATCATACATACATTCAGAAAATCAAAATAACTTTCTGTTGTTTTAGCAAACAAATAAGTACAGAACCCAAACAGCAAGGTTAAAATATTAAACAGCAATTTTTACCCAAGTATGGTTGCTACCATACTTCATAGGGAGAGGGAAGAGTCCCACAGAATGTACTCCCAAGTAGGGAGGGGGGAGAGGGTCCCACTGGGTTCCCTTTCCCTATGGCTTATATAGGCTGCAGATCCTGGTGCCTTGATATCCCCTTTGATTGGTCACTATTCCCTTAGACCGGTTACTATAGTAACTCCTGAGCTCAAAGGTGAATCTCACATGGCAATGTGAGGTTTTCTTCCCTCCTTCCTTATTGTTAGTTGATTAAACTAAGGCTAATATTCATTAACTTGTCCAGTATCACCTAAGTAATAAGCAGTGAAGACAGAACTTAGGTATGTCTTCCTGTAACCTAGTAACAGTCATACAAATGCAGATGCTATTCTAAGCAGATGATAGGGGATTTATTTACTACTAAGAAGTGTGTCTGTGTGCAGGTTCACATGAGTACGGGAATTGTGTGTGTCTTATATATCTTATCTCTAGAAGAGGAAAAGCAATATTCT
The DNA here is from genome assembly GCA_026230045.1 of Corynorhinus townsendii. Classification (NCBI taxonomy): domain Eukaryota; kingdom Metazoa; phylum Chordata; class Mammalia; order Chiroptera; family Vespertilionidae; genus Corynorhinus; species Corynorhinus townsendii. The sequence goes on from JAPDVU010000006.1 coordinate 130,098,574, forward strand.
TGTCTCTTCATTAAAACAAGTCCCTTTATTGGGATTTGTATGTATGCATGTATGTACGTATATTTATATGTATGTATTGGAAGAAAGTAAGGCCCCTTAGTGGACCTAAATGGGAAAAATTGGATAAAGTTGCAATAGATTGTGTTAAAAAATCAAATGTTTTCTTTTTTTTCAGTCAGGAATATCCAGAAGAATGATAAGAGATCCAGAACACAAATAAGAGTTGAGTGGGTCAGTTGTGTGTGAAAGGAAGAATCTGAGTGTAGTCCAGAATGGACCAAGTAGAGGTCATAGGGAAGGAAGTAATATCAGGATCAGGAATTCAGCAGTTTCTGAGACGTGAATCAAGTGTAACTCCCCACTTGAAATGTTAGAGTGTTAATGAAAAAAAAACACACCATTGAAACCTGTAAATAATTTTTGTGAGTTTATTTGAGCCAAACTGTTATATGCCGGGAAGCAGAACCTCAATGAAATGAGATAATGCTCCGGAGAAATGGAGGGTTACATCTGTATTTATACATTGCAATCAAAGGAAAGAAACATAGGTGAGTTACATGAAATTCATTGGTGATAGATTAGGGAGGTGGGATAAAGCAAAGCTGGGAAACCTCTGGGATAGGGTAAAAGTGAAATGATGGACATGTGCTTCTTTTACAGAGATGGATACAGTATACTTTAATGTAATAACAATTGACAATTAACTTAATAACAATAACCATGAGGGAATGTCCTGGTGCCATTTGTTGTGCCCTGAGGGGTCTGGGGTAAAAAGGAAGTTACAAGTTACCCAGACATCTCACAGATATGTTATCTTAGAGGCAAAAAGGCAAATGGGCTCAGTAAAGAAGATCTAAGTTGATCTTTGTCAGGGAAAATATGGGCCTAGGACATGACTACCCACTATAACCTGTTTGTAGATAAATATTTAATTTTCAAACCATCTTTTGTAGTTATTTTAGGTCTCTGAGTTTGCAGGACTGCCACGCAGGCCTCCCCTGAGCTAGTCAGGTTAGCATGCGGCTCCTTTCGTCCACAAAAGGAATTTACAGAGAGGGTAGGGACACACAACAGAATATGGTATGTAGATTCGAGCTACTTCATTCTGTTACTAAAATAACGGGACTCACAGAGGATAGGAGAACTTGGGCTTATCCATGTGGTATACCCTGACTTCCAAAATAACTGGAAGTGTATGAAATGTATGTAAGCTAAGGGATCAACATTTCCTTTAGTGATCTTTGAATAAACCCTAAGGTCTTTATTCATTTTTTTCAAACAGTATTATAAACACCTCAGAGAGCACACATACATAGAGGGTGATTTTAAGGTTAAAGTATTCAACTAAATGCATAAATAACCATGAAGTTATGTTTTTCTGTCTTTTCTGCTACCTTGCATAATACATTGGGAATGTAAACTCAATAGGGACACAGATTTTTGTTGTTTTGCTCACTGTGTATTCACAATGCCTAGAGATTGTATGGTACAGTTGTTGAAGAAATATTCATTCAGTGAAATGATGCTATGTGCTTAGGTTGCTCTATCTGTAAACGCTACGTTCTTTAATATCTCTCTCAGAATAACTCAATTTATTTGCAGGTCAATTTTGTGTTTTTTTTTCTCATTGAAGCTTTAATTTCTTGTGCAGGAACTAAAAATCAAAGCCTTTTATTTTTAGCTTTTATCAGTTGAAAAGATCCAAATCAAAATGGAGCTGACATATTTGTTATCAGATCACAAAGTGGGCTGGAATTAATTGCAACCCCACTAAAGCTCTATTGTTTTACACTTTAACACATGTTCAAAACTGCTTTTGTTGAAAAGAGTCAAAAGAGAAATTACTTTAAAAATCAGAGATCAGGATTTTATAACTCAACATGCAATGAAACACATGTGCTTGCTAAAAGGTCCCACTTTGTCTTGTCATTTTAACTCCTGTGATCACATTGAACATGAATTGAGTGAATCAGATACTTCAGTATCTTGCTTGATGGTTACCTAGTAGTGTCTCTAATTTTGTTAAAATTATTTTTAGAGAAAAATGTTTGCAAACTCAACTTACCCAGACTGAAAGCCATTTTCTTTTGCCTTCTTTTGAAATTGGTGTTAAGGCACAATTTAGTTGAAGATCAGTACAATAATACCAGATGCTGAGAAGCTAAAGAAGTCCTATAATAGGATTCGACTTCACAAACAATTATTTCCTAAGTACTAATAATATTTTGCACATGGGCAGTACTTTCCAGTCTTTGCTGTCCTTTTGCATTGGATCCTCACAGCCCAGTAACTATGACAGAGCAGATTTTATTAGCCCAATTTACAGATGTGAAAATGGAGACTCAAAGAAGTTAATGGATGAAGTCCACATCACATTAAAAAGTGTGAATCAAGTTTTTAGAATCAAGTTCTTTGACTTACAAAAGTAAGAATATTTACCATTGAATCTCACGTTCCTGAAATGTTATATAATTTTATATAAAATACTCATTTAAAATAAATGTTCTTGTCACAGTTTTAAGCAGGTTGCACTGAGATGATCATGGATCTTCAGGTAATCTATATATATAAAAGCCTAAGCGACTGTCACAACCGAAACAACCGAACGGACGACCAAATGGGCTGAGTGGGGCAACCAGGCTGGCAGGGGTTAGTGAGGGATGACAAAATGACTGAGCAGCAGGCTGCATGGGGTGACCAGGCTGGCAGAGGGGTGGGCAGTGAGGGGCAACCAGGCTGGTGTGGGGGCAGTTGGGGGCAACCAGGCCGGCAAGGGTCAGTTAGGGGTGATCAGGCAGGCAGGCAGGTGACCAGTTAGGAGCCAGTGGTCCTGGATTGTGAGAGGGATGTCTGACTGCTGCTTTAGGCCCGATCCCTAGGATCCCGAGGGATCCTGCATTGGAGAGGGTGCAGGCTAGGCTGATGGGACCCCCCTCCCCCATGCATGAATTTCATGCACCGGGCCTCTAGTTATAATAATAAAAGTAATAGTGATCATAAAATTAAGGTTTTTAGAAACAAGGTATATAATACTAAGTGCTTTAGGTGATTATCCTATGTAATTTTCTCAATATCTTTATAAGGTAGATGCTATTATTATCCTAGTCTTATAGAAAAAAGTATTTAGATATTTAGGTAGCATCAATAAATACAAAGGTGGGAAAAGGTAGGTTTACAGTTGTTTGTATTGAAAATAATGCAATAATTAATATTAATACAAGAATAAACTCTGTTTTTCATACTCACAACTGTAACCCTACTCTGCCTACCCCTGTAAGGTATTGGCAGAGAGCTTTGCAGATACCTTGGACCACCATAAAGATGAACAAGTAGGTCTCTGAGCAAAATAAGTCTGAAGCATCATTGGGGGGGAAAATGACAAAATGAAGCTGCCCTACTTTGGGCACATCAGGAGAAAGCAGGCTTCTCTGGAAAAGACAATAACCCTGGTGAAAGTAGAAGCATCAGGAAAAGAGGAGAATCAAATATGAGAAGGATTAACTTCATAAGAGAAGCCATGGGCATGAGTCTACGGGAGCTGAGCAGGGCTGTTGAGGACAGGACTTTGTGGAAGTAACCCATTCATAGTATCACTAGGAGTCAGAGCAGACTCAGTGGCATGTACCACACTTAGGCTGAGAACATAACTGACCTTACAGAAGGTCAGAAAGCTTCTTGGGAGGTACCTCTGGGAGCTGAATTCAGACCAGAGACCAGAAATTCTGTCTCCTGAATCTGACTTTTAATTGCATAACTCCTCTATGTCAAAATGTAATATCTAAAACATGGCATGATTACAAGTCCTGCTTATTGGGACTGGCATTAAGTTTTGAATTTAAAAAAAGATATGCAAATATGAAACAAATGTCAGATTTTATGAGTTAAAATTCAACTTTTGGGTTCTTTATCATTAGTACTTTTTGCTTTTTCTTGTTTTCTTTTCCATTTTTCTACTTGGTCTCCAGTTGGTTGCTTTACCTTTAATCCTTTTATATTTTCATCTTAATTATTCTTTAACATTTCCAAAATGTTAATATGTGGGCATTGTTGTTTGTAAAATGTGAAAAAAAAAATCAGTGATTTTTTCCCCCTACAAATGTTTAAAAAGAACATTTAAGTTAAATATGGTGAGCTGTCATCAGTTTCTAATTGTAGAACTAGAGTCCTCAGAAAATTGGACAGTGGTACAAATCACTTACAGCACTTTACTCTTTTCCCCTCCTTTTGGCTCTGAACCTATGCTGACAGGGTGACTTAACATTAGCTTTATGTCCTTAGAGAAAAATGTAGCCCTATTTGCATTTGTTGCCATTTTCTCTATTCTTGCCCAAATGCAGAAACTTATGTTTCAATAAGCCCACTAAAATGAAAACTGATATCATAAAATGCCTCTTTTCATAAAAAGGTGGAATAACAACTGGCATTGAAGACAAAAACAAATGACATGTGACAAAACCTAATGAACATATAACTAAACATCTTATCTCTTTGTCATCATCTATTAACCTATTTCATTTTCTTCATTCCCCCCAAGTTTAATATGTGTTACCTTGTGGCTACACACATGTTGATGATCAGCTAATTTATGCCGTATGTTGTATATAGAATTTCACGGCTGCCAATAATTACAGTGGTAGACAAACTAGAGATTTTTCACTTCTCTGCTAAAAACTAACCATGTGTTCTTCTTTAAAGCAATGTGGTTTTATTTTATGAATTTTTTGCAAGAAAAATAAAAAGAAAATCAGAGCTGTAAAATTTGCCATTATTCATAAAAAATATCTGATGGAAAGTTGAGCTTCAAAAAGGGAGTGAGATTTTTTTTTTTTAATTTTTGCTTTAGCATTAGAGAAGAGGGTGATAGATTTTAAGGATCGCATCTTTATGTCACATTTCAATGCTGGCTGATGGGAATCCTGTTACCAAAATGCCCATGGTTTCTTTACTGATAAATGAAATCAGGAATTTCAGTATCATTTAAATTTTGACAAAATAAAAAGAGCCTATAGAAGCTTACCTTTTTAGTTAAACATGTCAGCATATCAAACATGCAATTATATATATATATATATATATAAAATTTTGATATTAAATTGAATTTTAAAATATTTTCAAAAAACAAATACACATTTATTCTTGAAAGTCAATTGATTTATACTTACCTTTAGCATATATTTCTTCAGCAACTATTAATTTAACTATCTAATGTAATACAGTGTTTTTTCCTGGATTATATGGAGGTAATTTTTTTTATTATTTAAAGAAAAAGATTATGAGAGAGTTTAGAAATATATAAAAGGCTTTTTATTGAAATAATTTTTATTTGAGCTGTTTTTAGTCACATACCAATATTTTATATTGTCCTTCTTTATTTAGTGAACTTTCAAAATTTTATGTCCTCTAGCTTTCTTTTCTTTCTCATTTATTTTCTGTCCTATTCTTTATTTCCACCCCATCTTTCCTTTCTTTCATGGCCTTGTTTCAAATATAATAAAAGGCAACTGATAGTCACAATATAGACAAAGCATTAGCATTATACTAATATTCATAGAGTTTAATAACGTTCATATTTGACTTGACTTGGGGTAGTGAACACACAATACAGCATACAGATGATGTGTTGGAGAAATGTGCCCCTGAAACCTGTATAATTTTGTTAACTAGTGGAAAGAATAAAAATTAATATTCTTCATTGAAAGGAAAGATATTTGCATTATATTATGCCATCATGAACAGTAAATATTTGTGAAGTTTTTGTCATTAATAATAGAATAGTTAAGCTGTTGTTACAAATAAAATCCAAAATACTGTATTCAGCTATGGAAAAAAGATTTTTCTCTGCCATGTAACAGTCTCAGTTGAAGAAGTTCTGCCATCTTTACTACCAGACTTCCGATGTTGCTTCGGGGTTGTCTTCCCCACAAAGTCGGAAGAGAGAAAGGCACCCAAGAAGCACCTTTATCTTTAAGCGTTGCTCTGTGTTACCCACAAAAGTTTCTCCTCACATTTTATCAGCCTAATGTCCACACAAGGCCACGCTGCCCTCTTCCAATTCAGATTAACGTACAGGCAGCAAAAGTTCAGAGTTTTATTGCAAACAGGAAAATAAAAAGCATGTGTAGCAAGCAACAGTTTAATAGTCCCCACTCACTAAAGAGTAACCATTATTGTTCTTCAGAGTTGAATGACATGACAACTTATTTGCTTATAACCCTGTAGTTGCAAAACATAATGATTTCCTCCACTTGGGCAGAAGTAGCAAAAAAAGAGAAAGGTAAAGGAAAACACTAAAATGGGCCCCGGCTCGGGCAGGCCCCTTGGAGCTGGAGCGGACACGGACAGGGACAGGGGGGCCGGCCTGCAGCCTCTGCGGCCGAGCGCAAGCCTGGAGCGGAGACGGCAAGCCTGCCTCCTGCAGAAGCAGCATGGCTCCCGTGGAAGCAGCGAGGCTCCCGGTGTGCTATGGTTCCTGCTGGCTCCTGCAGAAGCAGCGGGCAGCCTACTACACACATGATATCACGCAATGTGCTACTAGTTAAATATAAATAAAAAATGGGAGAAGTGATTGGTGTCCCTTGTCATGGCCTCTGCCATTCTGTCTCAAATTGCCCATCATATTCTAGTGCCATTCTTTTTCAGATCCAATCAATGTTTGACACTGATGCTTCATTAAACCTCTTTAAGTACAATATCAAGCATGCTATTGTTTAACAAACCCACGTTAAGTTTTAATTTGGCTGATTTTCAAGACCTACAATTACTTGGTCTCATTATATCTTTTTTTTTTTTATTTCTAATAGATTTTCAACTTAATTTTTCTTATTAATTTCAAAATAAAATCCCCCATAGCAATTTCCCTGGCAAGAGGTGAGCAAGGAAGCAAAGGATAATGAAAAGCTACTGGTCACTCATCACACATCTGGTGACAAGGGGTGTGGGTATCAGAAGTAGACAGTGTTTTGAAGTGAAGGATGCCACTTGAAAGAAGAGATGCTTATTCATGTAACGGAGGCCAACTGTAGTCAGGGAAGGTAAAGTGTGCATGTGCTTGGCATGCATGTAAAATCCTCTATGCAGAAAGTCTACTTATTTCCAAATCTAATTACCAACATGTTACATTGAGTCTCAGGCTCCAGTAAGTTCTTCAGTTTTTGAAATTTGGAGTTTATTCTATACTGAGCAATAAGCATTTAATATAGGTAAGATCCAAGAGTACTATTTTTTTAAGTTTCTTATTATAGAAAAGTTTAAATATATATCTTTATTTGTCTATTTATTATGTATTTATATGGAGAGAAACCATTTACCATCTGTCCTTATGAACTCATGGCCTATCTTGCTTTGCCTATAGCTATTGCCAATTCCCGCAATTTCTGGTTTATTTTGAATCTCAATAATCATATTATTTTATCTTTAATATTTCACTATGTATCTGTAAATAATCAGCAATCATCCTAAAAAGTAATAATTCTATTATCATATTTAGATTATTAGAAATAATTTTTAATATTATGAAATATCCAGTTAATGTTCAAATTCCCCTATGGTCTCAAAATTTGTTTTATAGAATATTTGCTAGAATTAAGATACAATTAAGATCCATACATTACAATTGGTTTAAATGAAATTTCTCTTTATCTTTCCCAGGTTCTCTTTTCCCACAATTGTTTTCTTCATTCAATAAACTTCAAGGTGGGTCCCCCCCCCCCCCCCCGCTTAAAGTTTATTGAATGAAGATAACAATTTTTCCTGTGTAATTTCCTGGAGTATGAAATTCGCTAATTGCATCCCTTTGGTACTGTCTAACTTGTATGCTGTATCTTATATTTCCTATAAATTTGTAGTTAGATTTGTGAGCATGATCAGATTTTGGTTTCGAGGTTGGTGATAAATCTTTGTAGGGGGCACTGTACCCTGCAGCCTAAGGTACAAAATGCAGCAAATTTTAGAAAGTAGAATGAAGCTCCTACTTCATTCCACCTATGTTTCCCTCCTAGGTAAATTCTGAAATTACATTGGATCTGTTTATTGGTGCCTTATTCAAAATGTAAACTTCTATTTTGTTTTATTGAAAACTGTCCCAAGGAGATCCCGGGAAAGGATCTGGGGCGTTCATCTAAGGCGTCCCTTGGGATAAACTAACCGTGCAGGAATTGGGACATTCAAGTAGTTGCTGATGGAGAGACTACTCTGCATCAGCAGGACTGAGGGCAGGCTTAGGATCAAAAAGACCAAAGGCTTTAATTTTAAGTTTAAGTGTATGCAAATTAATTCAATTAACTGCCAGAGGAATTACACCACATGAAACATATGCAGTTGCAAATCACACAGCTTTTTATTACTGTGTGATTTGCAACTGTACAAACTTAGGGATCCCCATGGTGTTGTCCTCTGTGGTCCGGCAGCTAGGCTGGTCTGGTCCAGGTGCAGGGGGGCCGGCTGCACCTGGACCAGACCTAAGAGCTGGGTCACGTCTCAACTGGAGATTACTGGATGTTCTTCTATCATCTGGCAGGAAAAGGAGCATGGAGCGGTGTCACTTGTCAGACCGACAATGGGACGGGCCTTTGTAATGTCTCAACAAGACGAGCATCGTTGGCTGGCAGGGGTCCATATTTAAAACTTGTTCACACCCACAGCAGCCCATGTGGCTATCAACGATTTACGTCAATGCACATATGTTAATCTTAAACAAGGTGAGGGGACTAAGGAGAGTACGTCACTCATGCAAGTATTTATCTTGACACAAGTCACTCTGCATCAGTTCAAATCTTTATCTCTGTGGTACACACACTTCAGGGCAGTGGGGGATGTATCTTTAATATCACACTTAAGTTTTAAGGGAAGTTAACTCAAACATTTTTTTAATCTTTCTAACATTCTTTAAGCATTTTTAAACATTTCGATATTTTTAAGCATTTTTAAACATTTCTATATTTTACTACAACAGAAACTGATCGAAATAAAGTATATTATGTTAATTTGCTAGAAAATTGTCAAACATAAGTGATCAGAAGACTTTTAATTCTTTAGTCCATGTATTTGCTTTATAAATAAATTATCTTTTTTCATTAGCTATCAAAAAATCTTTAGAATACTAGACGTATATTCCAAGCTTTTTTATTTTTATTGTAATGGCTGTACATTTGACAAGAGGACTGTTGCAGTATCTATAATCTAGGGGATAAGCTGACTACAATGGCTCATCACTTAGTTTTCATTATAGTTCCTGTTCAAAACAAATATAAATACTGAAGTTCTCTTTTCTTTGTCTTCTAAATGTCCAGGACATAGTTCATGTTTATTCCTGACCTTGAAGTTTTCTTCTTCCAGATTATTTATCATAAAAATTTAATTGATGAAACACTCAATGAAAATTCATTTATGTATTCCTATGGATAATTGTCTTAAGATCAAATTAATGCCCTGTGTGTGGTCATCAAACTTTATTAAACAATTCAATATTTGGATTTTTTCCCACATGTGCTATTTACTACCAGTTCCAAATGCGCCTTGGAGATTTGCATGGTTTATTTAGGGTGTCACTTGGAATTAATATAAAGACTCTTTTGGAGAGTTCAAATACGAAACTATGCAGAGGTGATTCTGTCTAATGGCACAAAGTGCTACATCAGGTACTGACAGAGATTAAAAAAAGGAGCAAATTGAAAGCCTAAAAATCAAAAAGCAACAGAGAAACTAACAATATGTAAGTGGATGGATAAAGAGATAGAGGATCTGCAAATACGGGAATCAAAACACCCAGGATACATTTGAATGGAGCTCCTCAAATTCAGCCTATAGACTGAATTAAATTAGAAAGGTTTGAAGCACAAGGCTATATTCACATTGAAAGAGATGGAGTGAAATGTGAAGAAAATGTGAAGGGTTGTATACAGACTGGGATTGCTTGCCTGGGCACCTGTGGCTTCTGATTTCCCAAAGTGAAACTTGTTCCCAGTTTATGGGACCCACCTTGATCTTGTGTAGTAAGTAAATAAAGTAACTTTATCTCATTCTCTATAATAAAGCCTGTCTACTCTAATTTTTGTTCCTGTTCTGCTAAGGGACTTCTGCCAGATTCCTAAAACCTAGTCCTAGTATTTTTCCCAGTATGTGACAACCATTCTCTATTCTCCCTCTAACCTTAGCCATTTGTGTAGCTTAAGGACCAGTGTTTTGTCTGCCCCTCTGGTTGACTCCTGCCTGTTCCGTGTCTCCTCTCTACCTGTCTGCAGCTTGGATGTCACCTAGTCCTGGACTTCCAGGAAGTGCTGTGGAAATCCCATGTGTTAGTCCTTCTCAGATGCTGCATTCCATTGCCTTTTGTTTTAAATACTATGTTCTGTCTGCCAGGTCTGATTCCTACTTGTGGTTTATCTGTCCCCAAAGACTTGCTATATTTGAATATTCATCTTTCAGTTTCAAAATGTCATCCCCTTTTAAATAGAAATTTTAGGACACTTAAAAGGTATGCATTACTGTGGTCAGCAAAATGAACATTTTTTCCCCTTGCTCCACGAGAGCATCCATGTCCCGTTGGCATCATGACAGCCATGAAATGGAAATGCTGCAGCTAGAGGGACTGACCTCTGGTGAAGACTCTGTGTAGTCTGCCACTGTGCAGAGCCCCTGTGCCTATCCTCCCAAGCTCCACTCAGCACACTCCTCTCTCCCAAGACTCTATCATCACAGATCTCTCACCATCAACTGATCCTTCCATAGTAGCTATAGGTCCCTATAAGAATGGAGGATCTATAAATCCCTATATTTTCTTTTCCTTTGCACTGATGCTTGGAAATAAGTAGACTATTGATCCAGCTGCTGGGACTGAAGCTGGAAAAAAAAGAATGTGTAAATGACACTAGTGTCTCATAGTAGCTATGTCACAAACCAGAATATTTAGCATGTTTCCATAGAATCAGTGTATTTATTAATTTATTTCAGCATTCAATGTATAATTCTAGAGTACTACTACTCATGAGCCAGGCACAATAATGGAATAAATAAGAATTAGTTTCTTATGTATTATTTTTTTCACTTAGGTTAAACTGAAGAGTTAATAGGCCTTGGTGAATCACCATTATAGCACAGTTTCGAAGAGAATGTTCATTTTAAGTTCAAACAATTAAGATACTGTAGACATGCTAGAAAGCTTTTGCAACAACATTCCTACTTGACAACCGTGACTTGTGGTGGAGTGACGTCCTGGAGTTACATCACCATGTCCATAACCTAATGCCATAATTAGTTCTGCATTAGAGAAATTAGAGAAATCATGTTAAAGGAATATATTATGCAGTTTTGAGGAGAAAAATATAACCCTGCCTGGTAGGGCTACACAGAAGTTTGTATAGCTTGTGCAGCCCATGATTCTGAGGGGCACTATTCAGAGAGACTGCAATGAACTGCTTGCCACTTAGAGTTGCTCAGGGAACACTCTGCATGACTATGGGAGGAAGCCTTGCTGCATATCTGACCACCATTTTTATGTTGGCAATGAAACTAGTGGGTCTGGACTGTACTAGTAGATTGCTCTAAAAGTCTCTGAGTTCTTTGTGGTTTTTTTTGTTTGTTTGTTTGTTTGTTTTTGCCTCCTTTATCAGAGAACCAACTGATAGTTCCTTCTTTTCTTCATGAGTAGAAGTTCCGATGTAGGACACCAGAAAAGCAGACACCATGCGGTTAACTGTAACTCTGCTGTTGTTGTTAGTATAGAGTCAGATGAGAACCATCCAGGGGCGATATTCCCAGCACCTAGGAAATTGAATGCTTCCATCCTAAAGGGTGGACCTGAGCGGGGAACTATAACATGCACTACAGAATAAAAAGTGCTCCCAAAGAGAGACCATCGAGGGGGCAGTCGGACACAGTAACATCCCAGGAGTGTGGCCATGGGGTGCAGATTCTCATTCACACTGTTGGTGGAGAGAGATAGTACCAGAAACCAGTGTAGTTTGAATGCACAAATCTACAGGAGCAGCACAAAATCAAGTTGTTGGATAACTGCATATAATTATCCAAATATCTGAACTAATGTCTCAGGGAAGAAACCTGAGTAGCTAAAATTAAGAAAGTTCATCAAAATAAGACTGTTGCATTCAATTATTTATTTGGGGAACGGTGGGGACAAGGCATGTTATATCATTAAAGGAAAGAATTGGGATTTGGGAAATATTAGTATTTGGGAAATACTAGGCTTTATAATTAGTCTGGAATGGGTAGGGGAAGGGCGGAGTCAATTGGATGATGAGGGCACACTACCAATGGCCTGGGAGGCAGGCCAGCATGAACTACACCACTGACTGCTCCCTGCAGCACTGTGGAGACATAGCAGGCCTAGAAGCAGTGTTAGATAGCCCATTTGTAGAGAGAAAGTGTGAGTTTTTCATCTTCCCTCCTGCCCACTTACTAGCGTACAGAGCTAATTCTGCTTATATGGACCCCAGCAGACAATACCAGCGCCTGACTTCAGTATGGCCAACAATACAGACCCAACTCAAAGATCAGGAAGAGATCCTTCATTGCTAAAGAAAACATTCCTTTTTTTTCTTTCTCCAGGTGAGAGTAAGAAGGTTTGATTCCTTGAGCTTAGTATCCTCCACCATTCCTGGGAGTTGGCAAGAACTAAAATTATCAGGTAAGGAAGAAGGCATTCATTTACATGACCAATATGAAAAAAGTAACTTTGTTGAGAATTAAAAGGAACTTGACTTCATGCTGGTAAAGCAATTGTAAAGATTTTGGCTCTGTGCCTCTGCTTGGATACAATTTCTTGATTGCAGTGCAGGGAGCTGAAGCAACATAAAGGACAGAGCTGTTTGGAGTCAGAACAGAAGACATCTTGAGGGCTCAGTTGTACATGTGTTAGGAGAGATTGCTCTAGGCCTACTAGAGAGCATTGGCTGTGGTAGATCCACAGGTACATCGATAATGGGATTCTTTGAAGTTCTGGCCCCAACACAGGAGAGAAATCTCTTAGCATCCACTGGGATTCCAGCTATTTGATGGGCTTGAGGGTGACAGAAAAAAAGGCTCAATGAACCTGAATATAAATAGAAATAAAACAATATAAATAAAAGAAAAAAATTCAATAAAATTTTTCAGAGTCTCAGAATTGAGAGGCAATATCAAACAATCTAATATTTTTAAGGAGTAAAAGGGAGAATATGGCTGGAAAACATCTTGATTTTCCCCAAAGTTGATGATTAATATTTACCATCTATTAACAGGCCAAGACAACCCATAGTTAGGATGAAAATCAAAGTAAAGAGAAAACCAAGAAGTTAATTTAAGAGGAAAAGACACATTCCATACAGAGAAACAATGATACACATGATGACTTATTTCTCATCTGAAACCATGGCTCTAGTGCATTGAGGACCTCTTTAAAGTGCTGAAAAAGCAGTCTATCCAGAATTCTATTTTCAGTAAAATAATCCTTCAGAAACACATAGGATGAAATAAAGGCATCTTCAGATAAATAAAAACAAAATTTTTGCAAGCAGATTTGTGGTGTAAGAAATGCTAAAAAAAAAGTTATTTGGGTTGAAGGGAAATGCTATCAAATGGGCACTTTGTTCTTTAACTGAGAATGAATATACTAGAAATGGTAACAAAAAATGGAGGCAGGGAGGAGGTAAGTATAAAATATTATTTTTTCTGGTCTAATTTCCTTACAATAAAACTGTTTTTAAGAAATATTGTTGGATGGGGTTATGTTAAAAATCAAATAAAAGGGAAAGGTGGTAAGGCTATTCATGGAATTTTACTGTTGTGTGGTTGTTACAAAGTCAGATGTGAAGTGGCAGATATACATTGGGAAGTTTACCATGGGAAGTGGGACTCTCAATAATAAAAAAGGGGGACTTTTTAATTTTATATTTTGATAATACAAAATATAACACTTGATCACAATAATCACAATATCAAGGGCTATACAAAATCTCCTCAAAATACAGATAATCAAAATATAATGAACAATCAAAATTTAAAAAAGAAAAAGATTCATTGCGCACCAAAGAAAGAATTCTTGAATGTTAGTGGTTACTTTTTTTAAAAAATCTTTATTATTCCCCCTATAGCTCCCTCCACCCGGTTGCCACCCTGCTCCAGGCCTCCCCACCGCCACTGACCTCGTCCATAGGTGTAAGCTCTTTGTCCAAATTTCTTCCTACATCACCCACAACCTCTTCCCCTCAAAAATTGTCAGTCTGCTCCCTTTCCATGCCCCTGATTCTATTACATTCATCAGTCTGTTCTGTTCATCAGATTTTTTTTTCACTTGATTTTTAGATTTACTTATTGATAGATATGTATTTGTTGTCACTTTGCTGCTCATAATTTTTATCTTTACCTTTTTCTTCTTCTTCCTCTTAGAGAATACCCTTCAGCATTTCATATAATATTGGTTTGGTGGTGATGAACTCCTTTAGCTTTTTCTTGTCTGTGAAGCTCTTTATCTGACCTTCAATTCTAAATGATAGCTTTGCTGGGTAGAGTGATCTTGGTTGTAGGTTCTTGCTATTCATCACTTTATATATTTCTTGCCATTCCCTTCTGCCCTGCATAGTTGCTGTTGAGAAATCAGCTGACAGTCATATGGGTACTCCCTTGTAGGTAACTAACTGTTTTTCTCTTGCTGCTTTTAATATTCTCTCTTTGTCTTTTGCCCTTGGCATTTTAATTATGATGTGTCATGGTGTGGTCCTCTTTGGATTCCTCTTATTTGTGGTTCTCTGCGCTTCCTGGACTTGTAAGTCTATTTCTTTCATTAGATAGGGGAAGTTTTCTGTGATTATTTTTCCAACTAGGTTTTTAATATCTTGCTCTCTCCCTTCTTCTGGCACCCCATAATTCTGATGTTGGTATGCTTGAAGTTGTCCCAGAGGCTTCTTACACTATCTTCATATTTTTGGGTTCTTTTTTCTTTTTGCTTTTCCGGTTGGGTGTTTTTGCTTTTTTGTATTTCAAATCTTTGACTTGATCCTCTAGTCTGCTGTTGAATCTCTATATTATTCTTTATTTCAGTCAGTGTATGCGTAATTTCTGATTGGTCCTTTTTCATATCCTTGAAGGTCTCACTAAGTTCCTCAGAGGTTTCTAGAAGATTCTTAAGTAACCTTATAACCGTGGTTTTGAACTCTATAGCGAGTATTTTGCTTTCATCCATTTCTTTCATTTGTGACTTATTTTTTTATCTCTGCATTTTGGCTGCTTCCCTGTGTTTGTTTCTATGTACTGGGTAGCTGCTAAGTTTCCTTGAGTTGATAGAGTGGCCTTATATGGTAGGGGTCCTATAGGGTCCAGTGACTCAGCTCCCCCCACCCAGTCACCTGAGGTGGATGCTCTTGGTGTAACCCTTTGTGGGCTGATTGTACAGTCTTGTTGTAGTTAACCCTTGATTGCTATTGGTATCACTGGGAGGAATTGACCTCCAGGCCAATTGGCTGTGATGACCGGCTATGTCTATACTGGAAGATCTGTTGTGCAGAAGACACCCTTATGGGGCAAGACTTGCTTTAATGGGGCTTTGGTGCTCACTGAGTCTGCCCCTTGAGTGTGTCTCTTATGGATGGGAAGAGTTGTAATCCGGTATGGTCTCACTCTGACCACTGGGTACACTGGTTCTTGGATCTCCAAGGAGGTGCAAGGTCAGCCACTATCTGAGGCCACCCAGCAGGAGCTACAGATACATCTGCAGGTTCCTCCTCTTAGTATGGGGTTTGGAAGTGCCCAGAGGAGGCCCAGCTGTGAAGAAAGGACAGGCCATTCATATGTAAAAGCTGCTGCACACAGCTTGGGTGGGGTTGTAAATTGGGTGGGAGGGGGTCTCAGGTAATCACCAGGGCAGAGCAAACAGCAATGGCTGCCAGTCATCAATGCACTCTAGAGGTCCCCAGTTCTCTGCATCCTGCACCCCTGTGCAGGAACAATGATCGCTGTGAGCACCTCTGAGAGATAGCTGCCCTCGCATTCCTGTCCCGATGCCAGACAGTCCAGTTTCTCCCCATATGTGTCTGGGTCCCCCAGATTCTTGCCCAGAACTGGAGTTCAGTGCAAGCAGGAACTTGTATCTCCCTCCCAATTGAAAAGCTAGCACATCCAGGTGCCAGCACTTTTCGCGCCTCCTCACCACCTACCAGTCTCAATGAGCTTTCTTCACCTGTCTAGTTGTGGAACTTCCACTCAGCCAGCTTTCCCACAGTTCTGGGTGGTAGTTGTTCTGCCTTTTAGTTGTAATTCTGATGTGGTTGTGAGAAGCAACAAGTGTACAGGTGTTTACCTATGCCGCCATCTTGGTTCACCCTTGGTGGTTATTTTATGTGTTCTATAAGATTATTTTTTTTATTACATGCATACACAACTTAAAACTAAAATGCAATATGAATTTTTTTCTGGTGAAAGTCAGTCTCTGATGAAATTTGAACGAGACCAGTAAAGAGCAGTTTAGTCATTTATTTATTTATTTATTTATTTATTTATTTATTTATTTATTTTTCTGTTAATCCTCACCAGAGGATATTTTTCCATTGATTTTTAGGGAGAGTGGAAGAGAGAGGAAAAGACAGAGAGGAACATCCATGTGAGAGAAACACATTGCTTGGTTGCCTCCTGCATGAGCCCTGACCAGGGCTGGGCCTGGGAGGAGCCTGCAACCAAAGTATGTGCTTTTGAGCAGAATCATACTCAGGACCCTTTGGTCCATAGGCCAAGGCTCTATCCATTGAGCCAAACAGGCTAAGGCCAGTTTAGTCATTTAAATGTATATAGGACAACCCTTAAAACACACACACACACACACACACACACACACACACACACACGCATGCACCAACTTTCAATTAACTCTAAGCATTCCTTTAAAAGCCCATTTGTTTGGTAGACAGAAGGAAGGCTCAAACTCATGTATGACAGGGTTGTAAATATTTCTACTCAGAGAATGAAATCAAGACTCAACTCTAGTTGAGGAGAACATGCCAACTTTAAGAGAAGTTGAAATTTTGCACGGCCTACTTATCGCTGGTTTTGAAATGACCTGGGGTAAACAGAAACAGCCTTTTCATGTGGCTGCTCTGATTAAAGCAAGGTCTGTAAGTTGGCAGTATATCATCTGAAATTTCAAAGCTTAAGTGGAAGCTGGGTTTCTTTTCCTTTCCAAAAAGCCCCCTACTCTTCATACAGGGTCTATCTGAGTAGCTGGCATACAGATATAAAAGTCACTGGGCAGTAATCACAGGCACACTGGTCCTTATGGCAGGCATCAGGGCCCTTCCTGCCAGGTCTTTGAACTACAAAAATAAATAGAGAATAGAAGTACATTGTATTGGCCAAGCCTGAGGCCCAGTCATCTGTCTTGGAGCATGCTCTGGTGAGAGTGTTTAACTTGGATTTCTTCCATCACATGTGGTAGCTGCAGAGTGAAAAAGAAGAGGAAAAGAACAATGTTAGGTGGTATATTTAATGGTGTGTTGGCTTAACAATCCTCAGGAAACGCTTACTTCTATTTTTCTGTTAGCAGCCAGAGTTACATTGTTGGGATTCTGAATGAGTGGATGTGTACTTTAGACAGCGTGATTCCATTCCCTCCACCCTTTCCATTGTCTTACAAAAGGCTTAAAGAGCTAGCAGAGAGTCTCCCAAACACAACCTACTAAGGCAGTGGTCGGCAAACTGCGGCTCGTGAGCACAGGTTGCAGCTCTGTTGACTAATGAGTTTGCCGACCACTGTACTAAGGGAAGTAGCCATTGCAAGTCAAAGGACAGTCTTTTTTTTTTTTTTGTTTCCCATTTCACCAGCAGCCATCAGATGGCTAAATTAATGGGCCTCTTTCAGTCAACCTGAGAGTTTGAAATTCATGGTAACTGGATGTTTGTTGTTTTTGGCTAAATTATCCTCTTCTCTTTCTTTTCAAGGACATGTAACACAAACTAAAACACGTTAGGCTCCCTTTGCCTTTTCATTCTTTTATGTTTTCTACAATAAGGAAGGAGTCCCTTAATCACCCAGCTGTGCCTGTAATAGGAAATTGATTTAAAAAAATAATACCTGTTGCTGCAGGAGTGGATTCTTTGCAGACAACTGTTCTGTATTAGAAGAAATTTTGCTTGATGTCACAGCCAAATTGTCTTGCTTTCTGTTATCAGGGAGAGTACTAAGAAAATCAAATATGAGATTTTCAAGTGATTGTAAAGACATTTTATAGCTTTTAGTTGCTAGCACATTTTTTTCTAGATCATGTAGCACATATTTTGTAACCCTCATGAAAGAGCATAAAATAAATATGTCAAGGCTTCCTGTAGAAATGCATTCCTCAGGGTTGCCAAAATAAGGGAGGCTGCTGGATTGGTGCAGACAGATGGTAAGATAAATTTATGAGCAAAATTATATAAAAATACCAAGTTTAATTGGCCATGTATCAAAATGAGCGATTTTTAACATTATTTGAAGATTTTTTTTTTCTCTAGATTGGTGATTTTCAACCAGTGTGCTGCAAGAATTTTTAAAACAAGCAATACTTGACTATTTAATTTTGACCTCTTTTCCCTTAGATTGCCAAATAAAAAAATGTCAACAGCCAACACAACAATAGCTGTCCAGTGTGAATGAATCAAAATTACATCTATTTTTTTTGTCACATTGGCAAAAGATATAGCATATTTTTGGTATTCTGCAGAATTTTAGAAATTAGTTTATGTGTGCCATGAGATGAAAAATGTTAAAATTATTGTTCTAGTTCAACAATTGTATAGAAATTGGTGAGATGTATTGCACATAGTAGACATTTTCTTTGTGGTAATAGCCTAAATTATATCCATCACAATGAAATAGGAATTTTAGGAGGATATAGGCAGGGTTAGGGAATTTTTAGAATTGGGGGTTCAAGGAAAAAAACACAGGGCTACAGACTGGGAGAAGTTACATTTCTATAACACAAGGGAGCCAAAATACTTACATTTACATAAGACAAGGGAACTGGGAGTAGCCAAAAGGTCTATATTTACAAAATAAAGAAGGAGGAAGAAAGCCCAGAAGGAATAGGAGGACAATGAGAGAGGAGAACTCCCGGAGTTACTATAGTAACCAATTCAAAAAGTAATGTTGACCAATCAGAAGGGATATCAGGACACAGGGGCTTGCAGTCTTTATAAACCATGGAAACAGGAAGTCAGTGGGACAGAGTCCCATGTGGGAGTCTGTGCTGTGAGATTCTTTCCCCTTCTCCAGGTGGCAGTCAATACTTGTTCTTCAATAAATCCCCACCTTTGCTACACTATCTCCATCTTTTGACTGTGGATTCATTCTTTGACTCCTACGGGCAAAGAATCTGGGGAACCATCTTGCCCAGGGAAACACTGCCTGTTCCAGTCCAAAAATCTTATATTAACAACAACCAAAATTATAAGCCAGTTTTTAAAATATTCTTTGAAAAACTTCATAATATGACAGAAATGCATTCTATGTGTTTTAAAATAATTTTAAATTGATGCAAATTTAATATCAATGCATTTTAAATATTCATTAATTCATTCAGTAAACATAAAGTATCTACTGTAGACCAGACCTTTTTTCTATGACCTGGGACATAGTAGTGAGCAAAACACAGTTCAGGCCTTCCTGAACTTATATAGTACTTCAGCTAAAAGATAAGAGTAATCCTAATTATCCTAAGCAATTTGAAATAAAAATAAATTTGCCAAAGTGGATTTATGAAAAGGAGGAAAACTTACTATGTTTAAAATACCAGTCATAATAAGCTAAAAAAAGAAAAGAAAACCGAATGATTTATAAAAATGCAATTAAAGAAAATGAAGTTTCAAAATATTTTAAAATCATATTAGCTAATATATTTTTCCATTATTTCTGCAATTTTTAAATTCAAGATTTTGTTCAAAAACTTAATATCTCATATAATAGGCATTTAAAAAATTCTCATGGTACATACCTGGTAATATGAGCTTTATTCAAAACAGCATTATTCAAAGCCTAATTCCCCATTGGAACATTGTAATATATGGGGGTTACATTTTTGGAAAAACTAAGTGGCTTATTCTACTATTTAATAATGAGAAAAGTTTATTTTAAAGTTGAAGGCAAACAAGTGGTGTTTATTAATGTTACTCCATAGCTCATGAAATTGATGTTATTTAAAGCTTCACTTTAACAAATAGGCATTTTTGTTCTTTGCTAAAAACTAGCCTTCTTACAACCGTAAACTTACTTAACTTTTAAAAAATATAATAATCTAAAGGTTGCACAAAAGAAATCTTGCAACACACTTTACCATGAATAGGTTTTCCTCATTGCTCAGCATGTCAGTCAACATTTCTCATTAGGACTGCACTTGCATGTTAATTGTGGATAAAAAAAATAACAACACATTTAAGAGCTGCTGTGCATAGCTACGGTTCTTCCTGGGAAGCCTGTGCTTTAACAAGTTTTGTTCTTATATTATTTTAAAAGCATATGTTATAAAGCAGAATGTTTAGTTTGCTATTGTACTGTATAATTATAGTAATATTTTATTTTATTTTTAAAATATATTTTATTGATTTTTTACAGAGAGGAAGGAAGAGGGATAGAGAGTTAGAAACATCAATGAGAGAGAAACATCGATCAGCTGCCTCCTGTACACCCCCTACTGGGGATGTGCCCGCAACCCAGGTACATGCCCTTGACCAGAATCAAACCCAGGACCCTTCAGTCTGCAGGCTGATGCTCTATCCACTGAGCCAAACCGGTTTCGGCGATATAGTAATATCTTAATGATGAATTTTAATTTCTATCATACAGCATGAGTTTCTTTTCCTTACAAATTCAAATTTTCCTTCTCATCTATACATCCTTCTCCCAACTGGGTTGGATGACCTTCTTGTTGTCACTGAAGTAGCCATGGACAAGAGAGAATGAAAACTGGTGTAATAGCAGCCTCTGTATAGCTGTCCTGCACAAACAAGGAAATTACATCTTCTGACAAGAAGCCCTAAAGCAAGGCAGTTTCTAAAAGCATTGCCTTGGAAGGGCTTCACAGACAGATTAAATATTTCTGGAACACTCTAGATCGACTGATTCAAATCCCCTACATTCTTCCTTTTCCATGTATTTAACTTCAACTGCTAAATGTAGTTTCCATATACCCACTGAAGTTTGGAGGTGCTTTCAATTCTGTGGACTTCAAACAGACATTTACACAAACTTTCAACTGAAGCTATTCTAGCCAGTAGGAGATTTTGTTCTCCAAATAACTAAAGCAAAGTCTCCCACTCAGACATTTCCTTTCTGATTTTCCTGTTACAGAAGTTGGGCAGCTGGTTAATGGGCTTGCCTTAAAAAATACAATAGGACTAGATCAGGTGAAAGAGATTCTGTGAGTGAGATGGAAGATAAAAAGGAAAAATGAATTAGGGTTCTTGAACAGAAGCATAGTGTCTTAATATATGAAGCATGCTTGTGTGAGAAAACATTTCCAAACTTCAAAATAGGCAAAAGGGTGTCCTGGTGTGTTCGGAGCAGTGCCGGGCTTGCCTTTCTGAACGATTTGCCACTGGCCAGCCTGTTCTAGCATTCTTCAGAAGTTACGGTTTATTTACTCTGCTCCTTTGGATAGTAAGCAGTCTTGCATTTAACCCTGGATTCTTGCCCTGACACTCCTTTATTAAATTGGTTATTTTGTTCCTCAGTTGTTCTTCAGGCTGGTTTTAACATTTTACTAGTTCACTTGTTAACTAATGAGTTAAGCGAAGGTCTTTGATAGTTGCACATTTATATTTTCCTGAGTCATGATTTTACCTTTTTTATCATTATACTTTAACCTGGTTAGAGGATCCGAAGTGTTAGATGTTACAACCTCCGAAGAGCTCAGAAGAGAAATTCTCTTCCTGTGTGCCCACACCCCATGTTTCCAACACGACTGACCTGAGGAGATGACACAAGTTACACACTGTATGCTGTTTCCCTTTTCTGTTTCAACATTTTCCTCCTCTGTGATGAAGCTCATTTTACAACTACAGGTGTTCCTTGACATTTTTCTAGACTTAAGTTTTAATATTACTTAGTAAATGTTGAATTTAGGTTCTTACTATGCGTGAGCATGGCTTCCATTCTCAGTTAAGTGAAATCAAGTCACTCCAACTGGTCCCATTTATGAGACTGCCCTGAGACCCAAACCTGCCAAAAATACTTTCCAACTACAGTGGATTGAAAATGCGCAATTTGTACTTATCTTACCTGTATAAATCTTAATTCTAATAACTATTATTATTTTGTCACAAGTGAAAAAAAAGAAAGCAAAATGACATTAGGCTGCATTAGGAACTAGCTTTCTTACTAGCATGCTGTGTGATTGTAGATATTTCACTTCCCTTTGCCTCAGTTCATTGAACTCTAAATTGAGCCATGGGAGAAGAAATCTTCTAATGTTTCTTCACTACTTAGGAATCTGATCTGAGGTTGACATCTGTAGCAATTTGATCCCATTTAGTGACATTAGCACTCTCATTGTTAACTCTACCATGTTATCAAGTTTAAGAAGAGTTTGCATACTCATTAAGCAGGACAAGTTAGGGATTTTCTGATCTGTGTGTGTGATTAAGAGAATGACTTAAAACAAAACATTTCATCAATTTTCCTGTAGTGTACTTTACAAGCTTTTCTGAGAAATTGATGTGTAAGTTCTCATATACTAGTAGTCCTCAGGCCTGCAGGTACCAACACCCACCGCCAGTGTACTTGGAGAAAGCTCAGGAAACAGCACAACAGATTCCTGGAGTTTTGTTTGTTTTGTTTTATGGCTCAGTGTATGTTTATATGTCAACATTCTCCCCTCCTATAATTTTGTGAGGCTGTGTGTTCAAAATGAAATATTTTTGTTACATGAAGGAAAATAATTGCCAGACCTAACACGAAAGCTGAACTGTAGGCAACGTAAATCCTAACCAGTTCTAAATCATAAATAGGCTCATCAAAAATATTTCACAGACTGAACTAATATAAATATCGGCCTTCGGTTCCTGCCATATATAAACCAAGTAGCTATAAAGTTCTATACAACAAATGTTCTATAGACAGTTTAGAATTTAAAATACTGTAGTCATATTCTAAAGATTGCTTAGTTCTTAGTATGTGATCTTTATTGTCAGAGTTTTTTCCTAATATGTAATGCTGAAAAAAAATATGTTATATATTGAATGCTATTTTCATTTTAACTATTTTTCTCCTCTCTGTTGAAGTTTATTTTACAACTACAGTTTTTCTAGATTTAATTTTTAATAACACTTAGCATTACATGTTTAATTTAACAACAAAAAAAAGGAGGAATCATTAAACTCATTTCTGTATTTTAATTCCAAACTTAATTCTAGTAGTCCTATCAGAAAAGCCATAATCACTCTTCTCATTCAGGGCTTTCAATTTGGAGCCATGTTGTTCTTAATTAGATACTTAAGATAAATAATTTCTACCTAGCATTTGGTAAAAAAAGAGATTACTTTTCTAATTCTAATACTTGTTAAAAGACCTGAAACTTAAGGATGTAATACTTTGTTTACAGTATTGTTTTGGTTATTTCCTTAGATGAGTCTTCAGATCATATAAAATTGCTATGCAGTTTCTGTTAATTGGGTATGTATTCATGGAATGAGCTTTATCACCAGGGGCTTCATCCTGGGTTGCAAAGACAATGAAGGGAGGAGCAGGATTTACACATTTTTGTTGTTGAGTAATCAGGTCCTCATTTTAGTTTTGCTTTCCTTTTTTTGTGAATTAATCAACTTCAATTTTCTACTGCATATAGTAGACATTTTAGAGCATTATAAGGCAGGACTCAAGTAGTGATAATGATATAATTAAGGGGGAGGAGTGACCTTGGGCGAGGGAAGTGGTGGTTGAAGTGCAGTCCTCTGTCTTTCTTGCTGCTTGTCCACTCACCCAAATGCACAACCCACAAGATCATGTTCTTGTCAGTTTATTCCACACAGTCTTGGCTGGGCTTCATAACAGCTCTGGTGCTCCTGCAGTATTGTGCCAGGAGCCGTGTACCGTCCGACCGCACCAGGCTGCTTTCTCTGGGGCCCTGGAGCAGAGCTAACCAGAATCCTTCTCCCCCCTCACAACAAAAACCTTGGCAACATGACAGTTAGAATTCATGGTTTCCCCATTCAAAGCAGGTTCAGAATTAGCTTGGTTTGCCAAAACCTTAAATGTTTTGGTTGTTAATGTTAATCTGCGCACTAAGCGTGCAGTGCAGTCTGGCTCTTCAATTTGAGGGAGCAAAACAAATGACCTGGGATACTGGTTAGTAATGTAGATCCTGCGTTCAACACCAGGAGGGGAGGGAGGGCCCAAGAATAGCCTTTTATCCAAGGTCACCGATGACTGTGATGCAGTTTGGCTTGTGAAAAACACTCCCATAGGCATTACTAATTCCGCTTCACAGGTAAGAGAGCTGCACAGTCAACATGTTAGCAAAGATGGTAATGACCACAAATCTATCTGCCTCCAACATTTATACTTTCAAAAATAAGTTAAAAACAATATTGGATTTATGGATATTTCCCTCATGCTTTATTCTATTTTTTTTAAAAATATACCTTACCCGACAAGGAGTCAGTGATCTGATTATTCACACAGTGTTATCTACTTAAATCAAAACAATTTGCGTAGCTTTTGTCTGCATCAGCTATTCAATTGGCTGAATTAGTCCATCTTTGAATCTAAAGGTTTGCTAGGGGAGGGTGAGACTGAACTCAACAACATTAAAATTTAATTAATCTGATTTAAACAATGCACAGGCACAGGCACAGGCACACAGATAGAAACAAAGCGGACATTTGCTTCAGGAAAAGCAATCTCAGAGAACAGTAACAGTGAATCAAGTCAGGGTACTCTACCAACCATGTCTTTATAGTTCCAAAGTGCATTCAACAGTGTACACACTGACCACTCTGACACTATGGAATTTAGAACTTATGCAGTTTGAATATCATATGCTTCCAGATCTTTGAGAGGAGAGAATCAAGATAACCATAACCACAGGCAAAAAAGAGGATAAAAAAACAAAAACCTTTTATTAGGATATAAAAGCATTCACGATTTTGTAAATGAGCAGTACATTCTCTCAGGGTCAAGCTTGTCTTTCTGCTCTAGGTTTCATATTAACTGAATCAGATCTCCATGCCTGGTTATGGATTGGAGTGCATGAGCTTCTAGAAGCTTCTAAGTATTTGATAATCTCCCCTAAACTAAAATAAATTTATTTGGTTGTAGTCAGTTTCTTATGGTATACCATTACATATTTTTAAATGTATTTTTATTGATTTCAGAGGGGAAGGGAAAGGGAAAGAACCAATGAACAACACTGGCTAGGCTACCATTGTATTTTTAAAACCTCCACTTGAGCTCCGTTTCACCATAGAATTGTATGTGAATGGGGAAAAAGTGTGGAAAACTTGAGAACAAAATAGCACCACCCTATACCTTAAAACACATATACAACTTTGAAAGTATAAACAGGAATCACTGTTCTAATTGTAAAGTGAGTTGTTTAGGAGTTCAGATTTAATGATTAGTTTTGTTTTCACAAACTAAATACCTTGACTAAACAGTTTCCATTTTATTAATAAAAATTTCCTTGAGAAAAACAATGAAAAGTGCATTTTGGAAAATAATTGTCTTTATAAACAATCATGCTGACTATTAGCACTCATAACATCTGCTTTTACCAATTTAGCACAAATTTAGTCTGAGTCCAACTTGATCCTTGTTCCTTTTAACCCTGGGCTGTACATAATCTGCAGTCATGAGCTGGGTTTAACAAGAGTATTTTGGAGAAGTTTAAAAAACATATTCCTTCTCCATTCCTGGTTTATGCTGCCAAATATGTTGTTATTTGGCCAACAGTCTGCAAAATGGATATACTTATTTGTGATGTCATTCTCGGGGCCACTGTAATACAATTCTTATCTGATTCTTTCTGCAGGGAAACTTCAAACTGAATCTACTAATGTGTTGATCATTTAGTACTATGATTTCAAAATAATTTGGTGATACTTGATTTCAAATTACAACTCTCTTAGAACACAGTAAATTTGACTTGAAGTTTTTAGGTTTATTCTTTTTATTCTTTGTGTGCCCATGCTCTTGTTTACTTGTGGAGTGTGTGTGTGTGTGTGTGTGTGTGTGTGTGTTTTCCTACTGGCAGAATTCCATTTTAATTTAAAACATTGGAGCAATGACTCTAGATCTCAGAATGTGTATATTGCCTTCCAGATGATAATCTGGTTAAAAGTTAAAGTGGTTTTGTGCATGCTATGATTTGTAACCCTGTTTATAATCATGCATTTTATTGTACTGTAAATGTTCTCTTAGCATTTTTGTGTATGTGGTTTTTTGTGGGGTTTTTTTTTTTTTTTGCATTAGACATTTTCTTCATAAAATTGGTTTAGATTTAAACATAAACCCTATACTGTAAGATCAAAGAAAAGAATGGAATATATGATAAGCATTCCATCTGGTGAGCATTGAGAGAGGATTGCATGTAATTTGCAGGCAGTCTCAGTGGAATAGAGGAGCAAACAAGAGTGAAGACGTGCACTTGTGCAGACAGGTCATGTAGAATTAAATACCATGCAGTGTTTCCCAATTACTTTTGCTGCCAATACGGTTCTTCTGCACATATCTACCCACTGAAGAACCATGTTTTCTCTCTTGAAGAAAATTGTACTTTATTCTTCCATTTCATACAATCATTTTTAAATGATCATTTTTAGTCAAACATATATTTAATGTTTTCAAACATACGTTTTTAAAGTATTAAACTTTTCTTTATGAAAATGTAGTCTTCTAACCCCTCCTCAAAAAACTCTCATCATTCACTGCTTCCCAGAAACAATTACTTTTAATTATGTTCATTGCATTTATTATTTACCTCTGTGTTTGGGGATTTAGCTCTGTTTCCCACCATACCCAAAAAACACATTTTTCTTCTGTCCCTTCATAACCTAGATAGAGTTTTATTCAGGACAATAGTCTGCATTTATGCTATTCTGACTATGTAGACAGGATTCATGTGTAAGTCATGTGGATTACTGGTATTTTACTTTTCATAAACAACTTATTGTTTTCTGTGGAGTTGCTAATAATCCTAATTGCTTAGTTTTTTAATCATTAATTCCATGTAATCACCAATCCCAAGTTCACCTTCAGAAATAAAATACTTTTTCTAAATATATCCAAATGTCATCTTCTTGCACCCATATCTCCCAGTGATTTCTGACTTGTCCTCATCTGGAAGGTTTGCTCTCAGACATCCTTCTTTATCACCTTAGGATTCACTTTTCCTTTTTCTTGTGCACTCAGCCCCTGAGGTTTAATTAGTTAATTATTGATTAATCATTTTTCTTTTAAGACTATCTACTGTTAGCTTTTTCAGAATGAGTGCATGGAGGTAATTAGTTTTTCAACACTACATATCAAAACATCTGGAATCACATTTAGTTAGTAATTGTTTTAGAAACAGAATACTAGATGGGGAAAAAGTGTCCTGTTTTTTTAAGGCATTACCTCCATTATCCTCTAGCTTGCAGTATGATTTATCATCCCTTATGTAAAAACTTCTATTTTTCCTCTCTGAAAATTGTGCTGTACTCATTAATAATAACTTTCAGAAATTGTAGGATCATGTGCAGAGGTAGATCCATTTTCTTCCATTGTTCTAGGCACTTGGTGGGTCTATTTATTAAAAAAAAAAAGTCCTTTTATTTGGAGAATAATTTATTGAATTAATTTATTTCCTCATCCTTTTCTTTTTTCCCCTCTGTTGTCTCTTAAAGGGGCTTTTTTTATTCAGATGTTGAGATTCCAGACCTGACCCTCTAATTTTCTGATTTTTTCCTTCCCTGCTGATCATAAATGTGTCTTTTTGGTCAACTTTATGGGAGGCTTCCTTAATTTAATTTTCCAGTCACTATATCTGCTGTGTATATACACTTCCAAAGGTCTTTTTTGTTCCTTTAGTATCTCTTTTTTCTTACATCCTGGCCTTCCTGCATGGATATATTTCTTTCTTTTATCTTTCTAAGAATATTAATGATAGTCATTTTTTTCTTCCTGCCTAGTGTGTTTCTTACAAATTTATTTTTTGCTTCTTTATTTGTTATGAACTATCTATTTCATACTAGAGGTCCAATGCACGAATCATGCACCAGTGGGGTCCCTCGGCCTGGCCTGTGGGATCAGGCTGAAACTGGCTCTCCAACATCCCCCGAGGGGTCCTGGATTGTGAGAGGGCGCAGTCCAGGCAGAGGGATCCCAATGGTGCACAATCGGGGACAGGGAGGGAAGCCGGAGGTTGGCCAGTCAGAGAGGCACTGCGGGAGGGCTTCAGGGTGTGTCTGGTCTGTCCTGCTCTGTCCCAATCAGCTGGACCCCAGCAGCAAGCTAACCTACCGGTCAGGGTGTTTGCCTCCTGGTGGTCAGTTCATGTCATAGCGAGTGGTTGAGCAGCCTTAGCATGTCATTAGCATATTACACTTTGATTGGTTCAATGGATGACTGAATGATCAGACACTTAGCATATTATTATATAGGATTGGAGGTTTCCCCAGATATTTCTTGATTATGGTTGTCCACTTATCATTTAAGTTGGGGCATTTAATCTGATTTGAAATTTTGTCTATATAAATGGGTCTTATGAACTGTGGGTCTTCGTTGTCGATGAATACTTATTAAAATGATTTTAGTACTTAGGCCTGATTGCTTTTTTCATAAGCCTTAACCCCTCCCCATGTCAGCAATCTCCTGATTCTAGGATGTAATACTGAATGCCTCCATTTTGGAAACTGAGTATGAAAAACATTGGAGGTGGGATGGAATCTCAATATTATAATGATAAACTTCTACTTTATCTTAAATTTTCTTTATAGTACTCCATTTCTACTTATCTGTTTTCTTCCCAGAGATACTCTGTTTTATGCTCTCTATGGAATAAACCTGCAGTCTTCTGCTAAGGTGTGGGAGGGTCAGTCTGCTAACTTTAGAAAGTAGGGCACATCCATATTTTCCTAAAGCAAAATTTCAAATGGCCTTTCTCTTTTTAGTCGTGTGTCCAATACTCTGTTAGAACCCCATGGGTCAACTCTAAAGGAAAGTTGTAGGTGTCCTTTCCACACATTTCTTCTTTTGATGTATATACTATAAAACTAATATTGCAAATGCTTTGATGTTCTAAAAATGTTAATATATAACATCAATATTATGTTGTTAAGCGTTACCCATATTGAAATATGTACCTCTGTTTTATTTATCTTCTTTTTAAAATTATTTAAATTTTTACTTTAATGACTTCAGACATACAGAATAGTGAAAAAAATAGTATAGTTATTGAATTTACGTATATGTAAATTAAAAGCAATTTTATGAAAGCATAGGTTAATAAATGGTTATGCCAGGGAGGGAAGTAGTGTACTTTACCACAAGAATGTCCTCATAGAGAGGGAATGGTAAACTCTTATAATTGGCTGACATCCTGTTTGCCAGTTGCTGGTTGTGATGATTTCCTTTCTTTATTTTATTATTTTTTTTTTTTTGAGAACTTTCTGAGTCTCTCCATGAACACAAGAAAATGTAATAAATCTCAGGTAAATGTGTTATGAATTTAGGGAATGTTTTTCTTCTACAAATCATAATTATAATACTATTTGATCACTTAAATTACACACAGATTTCCATTTCAACTCCATGTACAAATTGCATAATTTTCTAAAAATATCAACTTGCCTGATTAAACTATTTCATTCATGGGTTTAATCTCTAAGACAATATATTTTCCCCAAAAATAGTACAATTAATTTTCAGATATTTTAAGTTATAAAGGAATCAAAAGCATAAAATTTTTTTTGCCTTGGGGATTAATCTATAATAAATATTGTGTGGTAACAGTGGAAATCTAAACTCAGAAAATTAAATGAAAATATCTCTAGGACTTCAATTGTTAAACTGAAAATGTAAAGATACAAGTTAAAGTAAAAGATAAAGACTAATATTTTACTCACACATAGCATTTTTTTCTAACAATTAATACTCCATATTTATATGCATAAAGAGACTTATGTACTTCACTATGAAATTTAAACATTGACTTCTCTTATTTTTCTACCTTTAATTTATTTAATCTAAAAAGGTATTATGAAATTGTTTGAACAATAAGAATGTAAGCATTATTATTTCTGCCTCCATAAATATGAACATCATAAAAATGAAATTCCATATATATATTCACTTTTACATAACATAGTGATATAACCTTTAAACATTTATTCTAGCATATTTCATTGTGGTTTTGGTTTCTAGGAGTTTACAATGTATATGGTCACTTGGTTCACCAAATTAAATTTGAATAATCTAAACATAACCTCTAAAACTTAAATTACATGTTAAGAGCCTCTCCATCACATTTGTGAAAAGGTTATGAAGCTTTAGGTCAAACTTTTGAGATGTATTTAATGAAGAATTAGGCTAAAATATTATTTAGCCCCTTGGAAAACAAATGTATTCAATTAACAGAGTTATTTTAATTAAACCAGTATTGTAGGATAGTTTATATGACAATAGATAAAATTTGAAGTACAGGTTAATGTAACTAACTATAAGCTGAAGCCCAAGGTAGCTGTTATCGCATATCTGATATCAGTCAACCATTTAAATTAAGCTACCAAACGGATCTTTCGAACGTGTAGGGATCGCCTCCTGCTCCTAGAAAGACAGCTCTCCATCCAATCTTTATGTCGGTGGAGATTCCCTGGTTAACACTATTTTGATAACACGAGGCCTCGGAAAAAAATAATCTTCTTTGTAGGAATGGGAGAAGGGGAATGGATAATACTCCATTTACCCTACCAGAGAGTTGTAAGAGGTTGTTTCACATAAATATAATTTATTTACAGGTACCTACCAAAATATGATAGCATGTAGCTTAAATCTGCTGACATAAAAGCATACAAAATCAACACCATCTCAGGTTTATGGTCAGCTCCTACTGATCCAGTGGAATATGTTATAGTTTTGTTTTCTAAAAAGCTTTTTTCTCAATCAATATGATATTACTTAATTTTCCATGCCTGCTCTCTCCTTGAGGAGCTTATATTTTAGATAAATGGTAACAATCTAAGCAAAAAAGTATTACCAATTTATAGATGTCTTAATAAGAAATAATGAGGCCAAAAGGAATGGTGAAGTGTTCGCAGGCATCAAACTCCTTTATACATGAGGACATATCAGGGCTGAATCTTGGAATATAACTATTACATGTTCAAAAAGAAGTTTTCTTATAAATATCTCATTGAACAATATAAAGTATTGGCTGTTTTAAAACCTGACTGAATAAATGCCTGTAGAGTTATATACAACCCAGTAAAGCTTTTAAATAAACAAGATGTACTATATTTTCATCTATTCATCAAAGCTCTTTTGGGGAAAAAAGGTTAGAAAAAATGTTTATTTTACTATTGTATTAGGCAAATATCCTATATAATAAAAGGGTAATATGCAAATAGACTGAATGGCAGAACAACCGAATAACCAATCAAAGCGTAATATGCTAATGTTATGCTAAGGCTGCTCAACTGCTCGCTATGACATGCACTGACCACCGGGGGGGTGCGCAGAACATGGCAGGCCTTAGCAGCAGGCAGCAGAGTGCAGATCATGGTGGGCGTGGGCCAATGCGGGATGGTGGAGCAGGTGAGGGGGGGGCATCAGACCAAGGCAGGGTGCCGGTGGCTGTCATCAGGGCGAGCCTCTGGTGGTTACTGAAAATTGCTTGCTCCCACACACCATGGTCCCACCCAGCGTTTATACCTGCTGCTGGCCCAGGCCCTGCTCGCACCTGCTACCAGTGCCAGCCCTGATCACCCCTCAGGGCTTCTCCACCTCCCCCTGCTCCTGAGGGATGATTGAGGAAGCAGCCCCCCCTTGCACCCCCTGCCAGCGCCGGCCCCAGTCACTCCATGCCATCAGCAGGTGCAAGAGGGTCCAGCACTCAGTGTGTGGGAGTGGCGGAGGCAGGAGCAGGGCTGCCGGTAGACAGGGGACCAGGGGCCAGCAGGAGAGGCCAGGCAGGGTTGTGAAGGATGGGCCAGGTGTCCAGGGACCCTATTCATGCATGGATTTCATGCACTGGTCCTCTAGTACTTACTATAACACAAGTAAAAGTAAAAAAATATATATCTATATCACTTACCTGAATCATATCATGAAACTAATATCCAGAGAATTCATTAAAGTTTTCATTTCATTTTGATATTTCACTTGTGGGGCTGTTTGCTTTGATCAAAATATGGACTATCTATAATAATAAAAACATAATATGCTAATTAGACTGGACAGCCAAATGACCTTCCAGACATCCTTCAGGACAAAACTGCATTGGCGGGGGGTGAGGCAGAGGCGGTTAGGGGCGAGCAGGCAGACAGGCGAGCAGCTAGGGGCATCAAGCAGGCAGACAGAGTGGTTAGGGGCGATCAGGCAGGCAGAGGCAGTTAGGAACCAGTGACTCCAGATTGCGAGAGGGTGCAGACCACGCTGAGGGACCCCGCTCCCATGCATGAATTTCATGCACCAGGCCTCTAGTGCATATATAATATTGCTATGATCTGAATATTTATACCCCTACAAAATTCATCTGTTGAAGTCTTAACCCACATATATGATGGTATTAGTAGGTGGGGCCTTGGCAAAGTGCTTATTAGGTCATGAGGGTGGAGCTCCCATGAATGGGATTAGTGTTCTCATTAAAGAGGACCCCAGAGATCTCTTGCCCCTTCCACCAGGTGAGGACATAGTGAAAGGTACCATCTATGAACAAGGAAATGGGCCCTCACCAGAACAAAACCATATTGTTGCCTTTTCTTGGACTTCCCAACCTCCAGAACTGCGAAAAATAAATGCTTCTGTTCTGATACATAGTATTCTGAAGGTAGTAAGATGAATTTATATGTATTTTTAACAGCTTATTGACTCATTTATCTTCATTCTAGTCTACAAATACAAACTGTATTTCCAGCTTCTGCTCTATACCCCATAAATATCTGTTATTGATCAAAATGAGACCAGATGAAGAATATGTGCTTTGTGACCATTATTGTTTCCATTCTGCATAGTTTGTGAACTCCTTGTTTCAGTTATCTATTTGACATATCATTTGGATACCTTTCAATGTGAACTACCAAAAATGATTTTTGGCCATGTTAATGATCCATTCTATCCAGAAGAGATATTCAAAATATCCAGCAACTAGTCTGACCTGGACACAGATCACTCAGAGCAAAACACATCCAATCAGAAAAGAAGCCATTTCTATAACCACCAGGGTCTTTCCAGATGAACCTGCCTGATTTTAACATTATTGTGAGATAACATAACTTATAAAGGGATGTAAACAGGGACTTATGTAGGGAAGAAGGCTGAAGAAAATGACAGATATCTTTTATTTTATTTTTAGGTATAAAGTGTTTGAAATAACATGTTAAGAAACTACCAGGTCATTTTTGGGTAGTTAAAAGATACCTATGTTCTGTTAGAATTTCTCTTTTTGCTGTATATCAATTTAACTTTTCCAAAGTGGATCATGATCAAAAAATATCATTTTTTGGAGTGCAATTAAAAGCACACATAAAGCCTGATTAAAAGCCTTCTGATGTTAATTAAGCAGTTAACAACAGACAACCTGCAGAAACAAGAGATGCTAATACTGTCCAGAAAACCAACTTCTAGCAAGCATCCTCTAGAGCCTGAGCCGGATGGCAGATTGCTCGCTGTCAAAGCCTCCACTGGCTAATACATGCTGGCAATGGCCCCGGGTGCCTTGGAATGCGGTGCAGCTGCTGCATTAGTCAGACTTTCCCTTTCCTGAATGCTCTAATCCCTTCAATATTGCATTAAATATGTTTTCAATATTGATCTGGATAAAAATGTGCTGAATGTTGCAACAGTTTAATTCTGACGTTTGTCACACAGGAAATCTGGAAAAGGCAGAGGTAACTGCATCTTTACTGTGCAAACCGAATGCAGTTTCTTTCATACAATACCAGAATGCTCGCAAGGCTTGTGATCACTGGGAGGCAGGCAAACGCCAGCAGCTCTGAAGCCAAGCAAGAGGACTTAGTGTTTGGCTGGACTGACTCAACTGACCGTTGGCCATCCAGGAGATCTGAGTTGGGGCTGGCCCTTGGGATGGAATGTTATGTAGTAGGATACTATAATAAATGGTTTTAGGGCTGGTTATAGTCACTACAGTCCAACTCCTTGACAAGCCAGAAATAGAAATCATTTATTACCATGTCACATATTGTTATTAGGTTTCCTATATGATTAGCCAAACTATTATTAGCTAATCTATTGGGCAGTATATAAGAGCACACACTGAACTTGAAATTAAGATGTTTGAACTCTATCTCAGATTTGTCATTAAATTGTCTTCAACCCATTTCCTCCCCTCTTTCCCTGCAATCTCTCTTGGAATCAATTTCATCTGTAAAATGATAGATATGGGTGTGGTAGATCATATATTGAAATAACTGTCAATTATATGGCTATTTTTATTTAAAACACCCACATAGCTATAAAAATATTTTTGAAACATCATTAAATAATGTAATTATAATTAATAATAATGACAACACCATTATTTTGAAGCTAAATATTAAAATTATAAGATTCTCTTTGAAGAAGGTGTGACATTGAATCAGAGAAATTCATATTACACATTTTCTTAGGTTTGAAATTCTTGCTGCTTTGGCATGATAATATTCCATTAGGGTGACATTTCCTCAGTTTTGAGTAAAAACTAATATCCAAGCTTCTTAACTTGAATATATAAGAATATGTCTAGTGTTCCAAAGCATGACACTGATATTAAGTAAAAGTCTGGAAGTGATAAAACCCTCTGAACTTTCTATAACATCACTTAATTAATTTAATCTTGATAATTAAGATTCCAGGAGACCAATGGAGAATACAAATGAACATGTTAGCAATATATAATCTGCTCATCCTTTTGACTGTCATTTAAGGCTACCCTTAAAATTGCTTCTTGTTGACCAGGAAAGATGAACAATTTTGTCATGTTTCAAAGTAGTATTTATTGAGAATAAACAAATACAAGCCTTACAACCAACTCAACCTTGAGAAATTGTGTACCTCTAAACATCAAAGTTCCTTAACAACTATTATTAAAAACTAAGAAAATTTCTATTACCATGATACTGGAATCAACTGACAGAGCGATCTTGACTACCTTTTCAAACCTTTGAGAATCTTTCTCAAGGTAGAGTATTATACAAACTTTCTAGCATGACCTCCAAGGCCAGCCATGATTTTTCCTTATGTCAGAAGTTATATTATTCAAAGCCAATCCACTTCTATGCATTTACTCCATTTGAAATGCTATGTCTTCCCATTTTTGTTTATTTTCTCACATTGTACATTCCATACCTATGGATATAATACTAAAGCCCACATTCTACCTTTTATATTAATTGTCATGTGTTTCTTCCAAATGAAACTGCTCTACAACCTAGTTAGCAAAACCATTCGTTCAGAAATGTTTCATGGCTTTGATAAAATTTTGATTGGTCCTATAAATACAGTTATTTTCTCTATAGAGTGTAAACCTCGAGGTCTATGATTATTTTTGTGATTACTTTTTTAAAACTATAAAAATATATAATCTTTATTGAGATTATGACTTATATATGCATATCATATGGGTTGCACAATTAAATTATAAAGTATATTTTCAGAGTTGTGCAACCATCACTACAATTTTAGAATGTCGTCCTAATCCCAAAATAAGCTTTGTAGCCATTAATAGTCACACTTATCTCTTCTTAAACACTCTCAGTCCTAGGCAACCACTAATATAATTTCTCTCTAGAGTTGTTGATCCTCATCATTTTTTAGTAAATGGAACCATAAAACATTTATGACTGAATTCTTTCACCTAACAACTTCTTTTCAAGGTTCATTCATGTTGTAGCATGTATCAATACTTTATTATTTTCTATTGGGAAAAAAAGTTCCATTGCACAGATACAGTCTTTTATTTTTCTACTAGAGGCCCAGTGCACAAAATTTGTGCATGGGGGGGGGGGTTGTCCCCTCAGCCCAGCCTGCACCCTCTCCAATCTGGGATACCTCGAGGGATGTCTGACTAAATCAGCAGCCGGACATTCCTCTCACAATCCAGGACTGCTGGCTCCTAACTGCTCACCTGCCTGACTGCCTGATTGCCCGATTGCCCCTAACTGTACCCCCTGCCAGCCTGATCACCCTAACCGCTTCTGCCTGCCGGCCTGGTTGCCCCCAACTGCTCCCTCCCCACACTGGCCTGATCGCCCCTCATTACCTCACCTGCCAGCGTGGTCACCCCATGCAGCCTGCTGTTCAGTCGTTACTGTGAGGGTGTCCTGACCAATTTGCCTATTACCCTTTTATTAGTATAGATTTATCAGTTGATGGACAGTTGAGTGATTTTCAGTTTGGGGGCTATTATAAATAATGTTGTGATGAATATCTACTTACAAGTTTTTGTGTGGATATATGTTTTCAGTTCTCTTAATTGTATACTTTAGAATGGAATTTGTGGATCATATGATAACTCCAAGATTAAACTTTTGAGGAACTGACAGACTGTTTGCACAGTGACCGCACCAGTTTACACTCCATCAGGAATGTGTGAGGTCTCCAAATTCTCTGAATCCATGCCAATACTTATTTATTTTTTTGATTATAACTATCTTAGTGAAGTATATCATATTACTGTTTTAATTTACATTTCCCAGTGTTTAATAATATTGATTATTTTTCATGTGCTTAACGACCATTTGTATATCTTCACCATATTTGGCAAGTTTTCAGCCATTATTTCTGCAAGTACTTTTTTTTTTCTTTTCCTTTCTCTTTCTCTTCTTTTTCTGCTACTCTTGTGCATGTTAGTGTCCCATATTTCTCTGACTCTTCTTTTATTATTTTTATTTCTTTATTGATATTTTTATTTGATGAGAAATTGTCATCATACTATCCTTTATTTATTAAAATGTGTGGTTTATTTTTTTGAACATATTTACAATGGTTGTTTTATATGTTTGTTAAGTCTAATATCTAAGCCTTCTCATAGAAAGTTTCTGTTGCCTATTTTTTCCTATGTATGGATCATACCTTCATGGTGTTTTCTTTTTTCTTTTTCTTCCATGTTTTATCATTTTTTTTTCTTTCTTAAAAACTGGAGATTTTATAATCAGTATCCAGCAACTCTGGATACTGATCTTCCATCTCTAAAGCTTGTTATTAATGTTTACTTGTTTATCTGCTTATTTGTGTAGAGACTTGTCTTTACTATTTTAGTAAAGTCTATTTCCCCTATTGTGGGAGCCTCTGATGTTGCTCCACAGAGGGAGTAGCCAGCCTTGGGAATGTAAACAGAAACCTTTGCATGCAGTGGTTTTAGCAGGGCTCTGTTTGACTTTCTCACTTGTATCTCTGTTAGGCTGTCTGCCTCTGTGGGTATTACACCCAGCAGTTAGGCTCCACTATGCAATGGAGTGTAAAACACTGCCCACTCTAATCCAACTCAGTCTGAGTCCCTGCAGAAAGAGTTTTTGAGGTCAATCTTTAAGGCTGTTTTGACCCCAGTATGGCTTTCTCATCAGTTTTTCCCTGTTTCTTTCTGAAAGAGTATCTGGTCTATGGTTTAGTTCGTGTTTCTCATGGTGTGATTGGCCTTCTCTAAATTGCTTACCACCAAAATCTCTATTGTTTTCTAAAATACCTTAGGCTTTAACTTCTCTAAACTTGGTTCTAAATATAGTTAGTTCCTTTGGGGAGAGCTTTGGGGCTCTGTGTTCTTATTGTCTATCTTACTCTTTGGGCAAAATCTCCGAGCCAGTGATTCTGAACTGGGAGTGGAGAGTGGCCCCTTCTCTAAGACAGTACACTTCTGCTTTATGAGTAAGGCACCATGTGGACCAGTAGACTCTGGTCTTCTCAGCTTACCTTTCCCTGAACAGAACTTCTGCTCCACAAGCAGGCTGGGCTCAGATAAATAGGTCCCAGTATTCTCAGGCTTCCTCTCCCAGGGTGAAACCACCAACCTATGACTGTGGACTGGGTGGAAGAAGGAAAGCCAGGCAGCAGAAGGAAACCCCAACCTGTCAGCTGTACTAGCTGGAATTTAGGCTCTCTTTTGTGAAGCTGAGGTAATTGATAAATGCCGGTTGCTTGCTTCTCTCAAGGAGACATGGTTGCACTTGACTGATATTTAAGGCAGAGGAAACTCCATATACTTTGCTACACCTTCCAGGAATAGAAATGTCATGCTGCCCTAGCCAGTTTGGCTAGTGGCTCTATTCCGGTCAAGGGCAGGTACCTGGGTTGCAGGCTCGATCCCTGGCCCTGGTCAGGGTCCATGTGGGAGGCAACCAATCTATGTGTCTCTCTCACATCAAAGTTTCTTTCTGTCTCTTCCTCATCCTTCCACTCTCTCTGAAAAAAATCAATGGAAAAATATCCTGGGGCAAGTATTAACAAAAAACAAACAGACAAAAAGAAATGCTGTCATACTAATCTCTGGAGTGAGGGGGAGGGAGCAAATCATGGCTCAAGTGCCACTGACTATTGTTGTTCTTAACAAAATGGAGATTTTCTCACATAAACATTTCTTCATTTGCTGTATGTCCTTAGGACTGTATTCATAGACTTAAATGTTTTATTTTTTAAAATATTTTTCACAAGTTGTGGTTGTTCTCCTGGGGAGCTAGTCTGCGGATCTCCTCATGCCTCCATTGGAGACGTGGATCTTCATGTTTACCTTCTAACTCTAGAGTACTCATTTATAGTTAGAGCTCAGAAAAATAATATCTTAAAGCTTTTTAAAAGAATACTATAGGAAACCAATTTAAAGTTCAATGTCAGAAAACGATGGATTATGAAGTGCTTAGGGTGAGCAGTTTTGTAGCTTACAATTGGTCCTCTCCAGGGAAATTTGGTAATCCTTCTACCAAGCAGATGGGGTTCTCTATTGTATGCATCCATGTTGTTCAGTACATATAATTCCCAACCAAATGCAGGGTGGGCAAAAGTAGGTTTCCAGTTGTGAGTACAGGAAACACAGTTTATTCTTATATTATTATTTATTAATTATTATGCTATTTTCCATATGAACAACTGGAAACCTACTTTTGCTACATCCCGTATGTTTATATGTGATGATATATTTGCATAAATTTTGTGTAAAAAAATTACTTCTTTATAACATATTCAAATTTTTAAAAAGCAAAAATAAAAAAGAAGCCTGAAGGAATATATCAGTAGAATATTCATAACTGTATATACATTAATTAATATGGTTTCAATGTTGGTTTTTTATTTCTAAATGTTTTCAATAACACAAATTTTAGTTTATGTAGAAGAATTTGTCTTTCCAATGGAAATCCAGCACAGTCACCAAACGATCCCCATATAATTTGCTAAATGATCCCCATATAATTTGCTAACTACATGTGTAACTCTAAATGTTCTGATCACTATTGCTATGTAACAAATTAATCTCATAACTTAGCATCTCAAACAGCCATGATGCCTCTGGGAGTACACCATGTCTGTGGCAGGATAACCTGATAAGAGATTAATATTTCTTGTTCTAAGTGTGTCTAGGAAGAAACAGAGGATACATAGGTCCCAGCATTTAATCCCCTAGGACAGTGGTCGGCAAACTCATTAGTCAACAGAGCCAAATATCAGTAGTACAACGATTGAAATTTCTTTTGAGAGCCAAATTTTTTAAGCTTAAACTTCTTCTAACGCCACTTCTTCAAAATAGACTCACCCAGGCCGTGGTATTTTGTAGAAGAGCCACACTCAAGGGTCCAAAGAGCCGCATGTGGCTCGCAAGCCGCAGTTTGCTGACCACGGCCTTAGGACATAGGGCAAGGAGTCATTGTGATAATTTATTTTTTAAGGTCTTTTTAAAAATTTTTCTTTATTGATTAAGGTATTACATATGTGTCCTTATTTGAGGGTCTTTAATTCCCTGCATTATGGAGAATGGAGAGGGTTACTTTTTTTTTTTTTCAAAGAAAAGCTCTGGCTTGTCAAACCCAGGGCCTTTTGAGGAGTTGGGAGTAGCCATACCCTCAGAAAGCACAGGACTCTCTGTATTAAAGAACTCAAGTGGGACAGGTACAGCATGTCCCTGTGCATCAGAGGGTCAACTTGGGATGCCTGGGTTGTCTACACCCTTCACATGCCAAGAAAGCTTGGCCCCTTGAAAGGTCTTAGGAGGTCACCTCTAGGCTTTTGGACTCTCCTGCCTGATAGGAAAGAGTGCTTTTGTTTCCTTGAGGCCTTGGGTCACACCATGCTATCAGTTTGTTCTCTGTAGCGGCTGGAAACTGAATGCCTGAGGTTAGCCATGTAGGTGTTCCTCCATGGCTAAGTGACCAGCCCCCAGAAAGAACCCTGTACACCAAGACTCAGGTGAGCTTCCCTAGTTGGCAATACATCATACATGTTGTCACATGTCATTGCTGGGAGGTTACACACTGTCTTTAAGATTCTGCCAAGAGCCCTAACCGGTTTGGCTCAGTGGATAGAGCTTCAGCCTGTGGACTGAAAAGGTTCGATTCCAGTCAAGGGCATATACCTTGGTTGTGGGAACATCCCCAGTAGGAAGTGTGCAGGAAGCAGCTGATTGATGTTTCTCTCTCATTGATGTTTCTATCTCTCTATCCTTCTCCCTTCCTCTCTGTAAAAAATCAATCTACATAATAAAAAAGAAACATGCAAATTGACCATCCCTCCGTTATGCCCACAAGCCAATCAGGAGTGAGTATGCAAAGTAACCCAACAAAGATGGTAGTTAATTTGCATACATAGGTGTGGAGTGAAGACTGAAGACAGCGTAGAAGGAAGCCAAGTGCTGCAGAAGGAAGCGAAGCAGTGGAGAAGGCACCCTATTCTTGCAGGAATCTTCCTGCAATGGGCCTCTAATAAAAAAAAAAAAAAAAAGATTCTACCAAGAGCTAGAGAGGATACATGGAAACAAAGTCCTTCATGGACTCTGCCCTTTACCTTGGCTGATTTTAATCTGTAGCCTTTGCTTTAATCAAGTATAAATATAATAGTTTTGAGTCCTCTGAGTCCCTCCAATGAATCACTAAATTTGAATGTGGTCTCAGAATCACTGATGTAGTAAAGTAACCAAATTCAGCATTGCAGAAGACAGCTGGGCTATGCTGGGGGAAGCACAGACCTTAGAGGGGCAAAACACTAAAAGTGGGGGCCTCCGAAGCCTAGGTAGCAGTACAGGTGCTGAGTTTAGCAAATCCTAATGAATCGCATTGGCTTAGACAATAGACATTGCAGTGGAGATAATCATAAACTAAAGACCAGTGATATTACTGCACTGTGAGAAACCACAGAAAACTAGGAATAGAGAATGTCCTCAAAATAAAACTAAACTGGATTTTTAATTAGCCAGGTAGATAGGACCTTAAAGCTATTACAAAAAAATACATATGCCTTACTTAAACATATAAAGCAAATTCATATCAATTAATACTGGTCATTCAATGTTTTCACCTGTTTTTAATTTACATAAATATTCTAAATTATTATGGAATTTAGTAAAACCAAGTTGACAATATTTTTAATATTTTGCTAAATATACAATGCTAAATTTGAAGGCAATGTAGCCATGCCTGTAAATAAAGTCTTATTGTTCAATATATTAATTTTACTTTTAGGAATATCTCTAAAGGCAATAAATTAAAAAGGGGAAATTCAAGCATATAAATGTATTCATCACAACATCATAGAAAAAAATCAAAAAGTAAAATATACCAAATGTTGAAGGGTTGGTTGTGAACAAATATATAATACCAGATTTTCTTATTTAATATTATTCAGCCATATTTATATAGAAACATGGGAAATGATTAATATGTTAACTAAAAAAGCAGAATATGGAATTACATGTCTATTTTATAACTCCTTCATATTTTAAGTTGTTAGAATGCTTAAAGAGAATTAAGCCATGTAAGTTATGGAGCTTCTTGCAATATTATGCAGCAATTAAATTATTTTAATTAATTTGAGATAGGGCAACATTAGAGATGGCAGAAAGCACATATTTTTATATTTATATAATTATTACAATTTCTTGTGAATTAACACACACACACACACATACACGCTCATAACACTAAAGAAATATTCAGCAATAGAGTAACCTTTTCCTGCAAAAAAGCAAAAAAGAAAGTCCCTGGTGAGTGAGCAAGATGCTTTGCTCCCATCTTGCACAGTGTGGGTGTAGCAAGGTGAGCGGGAGAGGCAGTATGGTCTTTTTCCCCTTCCTTGCTCTATCTGTATCTAGTGATTTAATAACCGTAGTAGCTTTTCTCCAACTTTCCTGTCTTCATCATTAGATGGCATCCAGACTTAATGAAAACCTTTCCCCAGAAGACAAAGAGTAACATAAACCATTTATCATCATTCCCACTGGTCACACATAAACACTTTCTGAACAGAAGATGGAGTTTTGCCATGGCTCCGTGGCATTTACCATCATGGCCATGGCTTTGCAGTTTTAATGCTGAATAATTTGTTTTGTGGCACAGTAGAAATATTTGTTTTGGATGGACAGCAGTTTTCAGGAAAATAAGGAAAATGCCTATCAGGAGGCATAGTGCTGGTTTCAGGACTGGATGTTAGCAGAAAAGAGCAGGAAAGTCCGTAAAGTAAACTGGTTTTACTCCTAAGCTGCAAAGGCATAAAGGTAAAAGGCAAGGAATCCCATCCCCTCCCTCATCACCCTCCATCCTCCACTTTAGTTTGGTGCCTGTCTTCCAGGCCCTTTCTTACTGATGTGCAAACATATATTTAGCTATTATTATTTCTAGGGAAATAGAACATTATTCTTTATTTTATTCTTCTTTTAATAACTGAGCATAGCCTTTGCGTCTTTTCAGAGCACTCAGAATCTCCTCTTTCTTTTTCCTGGCAGCTCTATATTCACTTTTATGGACCTTTCATTTTTCCAACTACTCCCTTATTGATGGGAAAGTAAATGGTGTCCACTGCTAGGGAAATGCTTCCGTGAACATCTGCAGGACGATGTAATTTCTGTAAAACAGTTTCCTGTGCACAATTAACATTTAACATACACTGGCCAGTTATCCCCCAGAAGGCCGTTCCCAAATTTTACACTTGCCATGAACACGTGAGTGCCTGGCCTCCCTCATCTCCTTGAAGAATATGTGAGATCTCCAAATTGTTTGCCAGTAGGATGGGTGAAAATGATATCAATGTGATATGTTAAT
Organism: Corynorhinus townsendii; assembly: GCA_026230045.1. NCBI lineage: Eukaryota > Metazoa > Chordata > Mammalia > Chiroptera > Vespertilionidae > Corynorhinus > Corynorhinus townsendii. The sequence goes on from JAPDVU010000006.1 coordinate 130,141,942, forward strand.
ATGATACTCTATATTGCAGGAACAGAAGTGTATCAAAGATGAAACAATAATATTTAATGTGCTTCATCCAAATAAATGATAGATGACAGATAGATCAAAAGATAGAAAATAGGAAAGAAGAAAGGAAGAGAATGATATTGATTACATACACACAGGGTGGGGCAAAGTAAGTTTACAGTTGTTTGTACAGTAATTAATAAGTAATAATACAAGAATTAACTCTGTTCCATTTACTCACAACTATAAACCTACTTTTGCCCTACCCTGTACTTATATTTAGCCAACAAATGTAAAATTAATTGTATTTTCAAATGTGGTAACACAAAATGTTGGTTTATAAATTGTGACTCTATCTGGTGATGTGAAGTTATGGTAAAAATATAAAATGATGAAAAGTGTTTTTCATTTGCACTGTTTTATTTATTTTAATTTGAACTACTTGACTGACACATTTGGTCACATCTATTGCTTATGACTGAAGATTATCCAAGGAATAGTCACTGGGCTAAAATAATGCAGTTCAGCTTAGCATCATTACTTATGCTAAGATAGAACACTCACAAATACAAAATGCAGGCAATGTGAATTAAGTGGAGTGTGCAAGTAACTTGTTTTTCAACTAAATTCAGTTATTTTCCCCCTAAATTTTGAATAGTTTGGCTTCAAGCTAAAGAACACCCCATTTCTCAAGCCAATATATTATGGAAAACATGAAAATGTGTGAATGGAATAGTAAACATAGTTTGCTGTTTACCAAGCATATTCTTCTTCTTCATTTTTAAAAATGTTTGTCTTAATCCATGCTTTATTCCAAACCAGGATAACATTTTTTTTCTTTATTGATTAAGGTATTACACATGTGTCCTTATCCCCCGATTGCCCCCCCCACCCCACCCCCACTCATGCCCTCACCCCCCTGGTGTCTGTGTCCATTGGTTAGGCCAGTGGTCAGCAAACTGCAGCTTGTGAGCCACATGCAGCTCTTTGGCCCCTTGAGTGTGGCTCTTCCACAAAATACCATGGCCTGGGCAAGTCTATTTTGAAGAAGTGGTGTTAGAAGAAGTTTAAATTAAAAAAATTTGGCTCTCAAAAGAAATTTCAATCATTGTACTGTTGATATTTGGCTCTGTTGACTAAAGAGTTTGCCGACCACTGGGTTAGGCTTATATGCATACAAGTCCTTTGGTTGATCTTACCCCTTACTCCCACCCTCTCCTACCTTCCCTCTGAGGTTTGGCGGTCTGATCGATGCTATAACATGAGTCTTATTTCACAATTCACATCTGGAGAAATTTCTCACTAACAGGATATTCTGCTCAAATTTATTTATACTTAGAAAATAGGCCTGCATTTAAAAGAAATGCAGCTATAATAATTATTAAAATTGCTGAAAATGATTTTACATAACTCATGAAGTCTAAAAAGGCAACATTTTAAGGATTTCAGGGCAACATATCAGAAACAAGGTCTTTTTTTTTTCTTTAAATCTTTTTTGCTGCTGCTGTTTTGTTTTAAATCAAGAGAACAGTGTTGAGGAAAATATATTTTAGCTTCCATTGAAATGTAGAAAAACATAGGACCTTTCTCCAAGTGTTCTTAAAGCAAATTTTTAAGAACAAGTAAACTCTTGGCACAGATATCCCTCTCTTCCAGATGCAAGGAGGCAATATTTTTCCCTTCTTGCATCTACATGTAAGGTCTTATATCAGAGGTAATTCTGTAATATTGACAGTACACATTCTTTATGGAGAATAGGCACATGATTATTTGCAATCTTTTAAAAGATCTGTGTAATAAAATTAAATACATAGATACCCCCGCCTCAGTGTGTGTGTGTGTGTGTGTGTGTGTGTGTGTGTGTGTGTGATTTCTTTTTCTTTCTTTCTAATTACTACCTACTCTATTCTTTGGGGAACTGGAGTTTTCTCCTATAGGACAAAAAAATAACTGTTAGTGGACACATCCCTAGAAACTAGCCCTTCTAAGCAGTGTTATCTTAAACAATGTATCATTAATCATTCAGCTAAAACAGTCTGGGCATCAGAAATAAGTAATATGAAAATGTTATATAATTTTATAAAGGTCTTAAAACTATAGTTCCTGTTTTATATTTCCTACCTTGCTAAACACTTACTTAGAAGCCACATTGTTTTTATGGTTTTTGTTTCCCAAGATTTTCTTCTTTTTTTTTTGAATGCTTTGTTGTGTGTTTTGTTCTTTATTTTTAGACTTTGTTTTTATTGGTGGAAGCTTCTTACTAACCCACTTATTCTTTTTTTTATAAATAAATCTTTATTGTTCAGATTATTACAGGTGTTCCTCTTTTTTTTTTTCCCCATAGCTCCCCTCCACCTGATTCCCCACCCCACCCCATGCCCTTACTCCCCGCCACTGTCTTCATCCATAGGAGTAAGATTTTTGTCCAATCTCTTCTTCCCGCACCCCTCACACCTGCTTCCCCTGAGAATCGTCAGTCCACTCCCTTTCTATGTCCCTGATTCTATTATATTCACCAGTCCATTCTGTTCTTCAGATTTTTTATTCACTTGATTTTTGGATTCACTTGTTGGTAGGTATGTATTTGATGTCCTTTTGTTGTTCATAATTTTTATCTTTACCTTTTTCTTCTTCCTCTTCTTAAAGAATACCTTTCAGCATTTCATGTAATCCTGGTTTGGTGGTGATGAACTCCTTTAGCTTTTTCTTGTCTGTGAAGCTCTTTATCTGACCTTCAACTTTGAATGATAGCTTTGCTGGGTAGAGTAATCTTGGTTGTAGGTTCTTGCTGTTCATCACTTTGAATATTTCTTGCCACTCCCTTCTGGCCTGCATAGTTTCTGTTGAGAAATCAGCTGACAGTCGTATGGGTGCTCCCTTGTAGGTAATTAACTGTTTTTCTCTTGCTGCTTTTAATATTCTCTCTTTGTCTTTTGCCCTTGGCATTTTAATTATGATGTGTCTTGGTGTGGTCCTCTTTAGATTCCTCTTGTATGGGGTTCTGTGCGCTTCCTGAACTTGTAAGTCTATTTCTTTCACCAGGTAGGGAAAGTTTTCTGTCATTATTTCTTCTAATAGGTTTTCAATATTTTGCTCTCTCCCTTCTTCTGGCACCCCAAAAATTCGGATGTTGGTTCGCTTGAAGTTGTCCCAGAGGCTCCTTACACTATCTTCATATTTTTGGATTCTTTTTTCTTTTTGTTTTTCTGGTTGGATGTTTTTTGTTTCCACATATTTCAGATCTTTGGTTTGATTCTTGGGGTACGTTGATCTACAGTTGAGTTTCTGTATATTCTTTATTTTAGACAGTGTATGCTTCATTTCTGACTGGTCCTTTTCCATTTTTTTGGCATTCTCATTAAGGTCCTTCAAGGTCTCACTAAGCTCCTCAGAAGTGTCATCAAGTTTCTCAGCAGTTTTTAGAAGATTCTTGAGTAACCTTATACATGTGGTTCTGAACTCTATGACATCCAGTAGTTTGCTTTCCTCCGTTTCTTTCATTCGTGACGTGTTTCTTTGTTTCCACATTTTGGCTGCTTCCCTGTGTTGATGGAGTAGCTTTGTGTGGTAGGTGATCTATAGGGGGCAGTAACTCAGCCTCCTCAATCACTTGAGGTGGATGCTCTTGGTACACCCCTTTGTGGGCTGAGTGCAAAGTCTTGGTGTAGTTAAGCCTTAATTGCTGTTGGTACACTGGGAGGAATTGACCTCCAGTCCAATTAGCTGTGAGCACTCGCTGTGTCTATAATGGAAGAACTGCTGTGCTGAAGACATGCTTAGGGGGCAGGACTTGTTTCAGTGGGGCTTTGGTGCTCACTGAGTCTGCCTCTTGAATGTGTCACTTATGGATGTGAGGAGTTGAAATCTGGTGTCTCACACTGACCACTAGGTACACTGGCTTCTGTATCTCCAATGGGATGCAGGTCAGCTACTGTCTGAGGCCATCCAGCAGGAGCTACAGTGAGAGCTACAGTTTTCTCCTCTTTTCTTGGGGTTTGGAGGTTTTGGAGCTGTCTGACCCGGGCAGCAAGTTTGCTAGGTTAAGCTGCAATAGGGCAGGCCTTTCTTATGCTAAATCTGCTGCTTGGAGCTTGGGTGGGTTTGTAGGTTGTGTGGGCCGGTCCTCAGGGTGTCACTAGGCTAGGGCGTGGCAAACAGCAATGGCTGCTAGTTAGCCGGCTCTGTGTCCCTGACGGCGTCCCCGAGTCCGATGCCCCAGTGCAGTAAACAATTATTCCTGCGCGCAGCTCTGCAAGCAAGCCACCCTCACTGGCAGACAGTCCAGCTTCTCCCCATAGGAGTTTGGGTCCCCCGTGTCTCCCCAGAGACTGGATTTCAGAGTAATCGGGGGCTTGTCTCCCTTCGGGTTGAAAAAAGCAATGCCTGCCGCCAGCCCGGATCACGCGCCTCCGTACCTCAGCTTTTCAGTGCTTGTGCACGTCTCAATGCTCTTTTCTCTTTCCTTCTAGTTGTAGAACTTCCACTCAGCCAGCTTTCCTGTGGTTCTGGGTGATAGACGTTTTGTCTTTTAGTTGTAGTTTTGAAATTGTTGTGCGAGGCAGCAGTTTAGGTGTTTGCCTATGCCACCATCTTGGATTCCCCTCCCCACTTATTCTTAAATAATATTTTACATTGCATTTAGGGTTTACTGAAACATTAGATAAAATACATAATAAGGAACAATATATAAATTGTCTTCATTTGTTCATAACCAATGGTACAGGCTATTTATTTATTATTATTACAAATTGTTGAATATTACAGAGAATCAGACAGCCTACACAACTTTTTTTTTAATGCTATATTTTATTAAGCACTTTCTGTGAAAATATATTAAACATTATATAGGTATCATTAACATAAATAATGGACCTGGAAATATATTGTTATTTATTTAAATTTAACACAAAATAATGGTATCAATGTTTAGGTCTTTCTTTGTTATAACACAAGGAACAAATAATTGTCCATGAAATATCTCTATAGATTTTAAAATATGAGCATTATGTTAAAGATCATACTTTTGTGTGAAACAAATCATTTTTTTCCCTGAGATCAAAGAAATTTTATATGTGGTCTTAAAGTCATTATCTTTTTCCACTTTTTCCCCCCATTTTATTTTGCACAAATAAATGGGAAACATAAAGAAAAATAAGGAGAAAGTATTTTGCCTTCAAATCAACTGATGAAGATACTATCAGGACTGGGATCCCAGGACAATATCATTGCCTCTTTATTTTTCATTCCCTTTAGTTACTCCATTTTACGGATTTCCATCTGCTCTTAACATATCCAGCGCTGGTCCATCATCTACTGTCCATTTGGAAACACCAGCTGTGTCTTTTCATGTAGCTAAGCACAATGACTGACTCTGCATCAAGGGTCTTCCAACGTAAGCCCAGCTGCAGTCTTCCTATATCTATCAGCCTACTCCCTGTTCTGCACAGTAGTCAGGGATGTTCAATTATTTCAGATTTCATGTTAGAAAGATCAGTTTTCTAGAAGCCACAGGAATTGCTTCTCCAGTCTGGGTATAAGAATAAACAGTGCACAGTGCATTTCTGCCTGGAGGAGAACCAGTCTCCTAGCTGAACAAGTTATCAAATGCATTTCACTATGGAGGCATGCGTTGGGCGGGGGGGGGGGGGGGGGGGGGGGGGGGTGGGATGGGAATGGGGGGATGAGGACAAATATGTGATGCCTTAATCAGTAAAGACATTTTAAAAAAAAAGCATTTCACTAAACCAGTGGTCCGCAAACTCATTAGTCAACAGAGCCAAATATCAACAGTACAACGATTGAAGTTTTTTTTGAGAGCCAAATTTTTTAAACTTAAACTTCTTCTAACGCCACTTCTTCAAAATAGCCTCGCCCACGCTGCAGTATTTTGTGGAAGAGCCACACTCAAGGGGCCAAAGAGCCGCATGTGGCTCGTGAGCCGCAGTTTGCCGACCACTGCTCTAAAGCAAACGAACCAGGCTGGGCTGCTCCCAGTGGTTTCACCTCTGGTTAATCAACTCAGGTAGATGGCATACATCTTCCCTGAAGTGTTTAGCCCTGATATTAACTGTCTGGGACCCAGAGCGCCTCTCTGTCAGGAGGTAGAATGTGCCCCGCTAAATGACCTTATATACAGTTGTCAGGGTTGTGAAGTTATCCATGAATGCTTACGAACACTATGTTCCAACGCAGAGCTATATTTTATCAAGATAATTTAAACCATTGATGTAAACTGTACATACATTGTTCCAATGAAAATTATTACTGGCTGACCAGAGCACCCAGAATAACCTAAAGTTATAACCTATGCTTCTATTTTTCTGCCATGAACTTGGTCAACATGCATTTCAGTATTGCCTGTCTGTGTGAAATTCTGAGAGAATAATGATGTTATGTAAATAAGATACTATGAAGGGCACTGCTCTAATCTTTTAGTGTGCATAAACAAACATCACTTTTTCTACCTTTACCTGTATTACTTCTCAAAGCAAACACTATATATACACACATATATATATATACATACATACATATATACACACATATACGTATACATATACATTTAGAAAAAGTAATATGTATCTGTTTTTATAAGGTTTTGATGTACATTGAGTGGCCAGATTATTATGATTTCTGAACACATGATAATCTGGCTACTCAGTGTATATCCTATATAATAAAAGGCTAATATGCAAATTGTCCTCTTGACCAGGAGTTCGACCAGCAGGCAGGCTGGTCAACCACCCATGTCCCCTCCCCCTGGCCAGGCTGGCCAGACCCACCCATGCACCCATGCACGAATTCATGCACTGGGCCTCTAAAATATATATATATATATATACACACACACATACACACACACACAAACACACACACACACTGAGTGGCCAGATTATTATGCATTCAGAGATCATAATAATAATAATCTGGCCACTCAGTATATTTCTATATGGTATATCATATACTATATAGCTATGTATCTACCTATCTCTCCACATTTATAACTTGTTAGCTCTGTATGCCCCCTGCCTCCACCTTCTGCTTGCAACTGAAGTCAGGAAGATAATAAGAAAACTTTAGTGTTTGAAGGACTTCAGTTTCACAAATCAGTGAATGAAAACTAATTCCAAATGCTCCTCCTTTCTTTCTTTGGCCAGCTCTCTGCCCTCCTCAGACCAGAGGCTGGAGGCAGAATCTGGAGAAGCTTTTTGCCTGTATTTTGCCTACTACCCATCAAATGTCAATCTAGTGACTCTACGGAAAATATTAATATCTGTTTTGTTCACCATGATTTTATGGCATCCTTTAATAGTAGTGTATGATTGCAATGGCTTTTATTTTTCAAGTTAATTGGGAGGTTGTGGAAAGATCTTATTTTATTTTATTTAATGGCAGATGCTCTCTTTCTCAAGCTGGGAGAAAAGTTTTGGCTGGTAGCCTAAGCATTTGGGCAAAGTTCTTTATGACATTTAAAAAACGACATTGACTCGAGAAAGCAGCATCATGTGACAGGACTGTGGCAGTCTTTGCACTTCAGGTGCCAGAAAGCGCTCTCTCTGGGCGGCTTGGATGACTCCAAATTCTTCAGCGTGTTTTCTGCGTATGGGAAAGAGTTGCCACAGTGCAGTAATCTCTACCGCGAGCAAGTAGCACCCCGTTCCTAAAGCAACTGGTGTGCAGTTTATTGCCCTGCGAGGCAGAAGAACAGACACGTATCACTGACATTTAACAAAGCTAGCTTTCAGGATTTTCCTTTATTTGCCCTTTTACTATGGTCTCATTCTGTAGAAAAACATTCCAGGAATGATGGCTTTAAATCGGGTCCTAAGAAGCATTTTCTTCTTCAAATTATCTGAAGTCTTTAAAATGCCAGGATGTCTTTTAACAGTTTTTAAGGGCTTTCTTTGCCCCTCTTTTATATGTATATACAAAATCCAAACTGATGTCTAAAATATTTTTCCCTCCTGGTGTCTGAGACACGAGGCCTTAGATCACAAGTACTTCTGCAATCTGGCAGTTTCTCTTACAGAAATAGGCACATTTGATCATTGCCATCTTTTGCGGGGGTCTATCTATACAGTAACATTCGCATCTAGCAGATGCTAGGAAGCTGCTTCTGAAAAGGAAGATATGCAGCTGTTTTTCTTGTCACTCTGAACTGTCATAAGTGAAGAGAGGAGCTATCAGTTGGTCATGGCTGTTCAGGTTCACCAGAGTGCAAGGCCACAGCTTCACCACGCCCCTCCTCCACGGGGCACATGCATGTTCAGGCTGCGCCCCCGTCAGCCTCTGAGAGGACTCTCCGTCCTCCAATGCCTTGGCTTAGTGAGGACAAGCAGTCCAGAGTAAGTGTATTAAGAAGGGGAAAATGAAGACAAATCTATGGAATTTAGACACAGATTAAGTTTCCATGCAGATTCTCTTCTCTGAATGTAGCTGGCATCTCAGCCACAGGCAGGCTTGTCTGGCTAGCTTTTAAGGACGTAAAGGCTTTGGCTCCCTTCCCTTAATTCTGTCCAGGTACCCTGGGTGGCAGGTAACATCCAAGCACGTGAATAGTTTTCTTCCGTCCTTTTTCCTCTAATTCTCTCGTGTTGAACCTCCATTCAGACAGGTCTGCATCTGAAATCCACAAAGGAAAGACACTCTCCCCTCTCTGCTCCCAAGTAACTCAACTCCTCTCTCCTCAGACTGGCCCTCAATACCTTCCCAGATCTGTATTATTCGTTCTGCATTAGCGGTCTCTTTCCTGGAATGAGTAATTTCAATTCCAACCTATTTCTCTGTGTACTATTTCCTGTAACCTAAGCAAGTAGAAGGTGTCTCCTATGCCATTAGGAACCACAAAGGTACCATGACTCTGTGAGGCAGTGTTGGGGACAGAGGCCTGATAATTGTTCTATCATGTGGCTTTCCCAGTGCATCCCCAGCCCAGCAGCATCACCCCTCTTACCTGGAGACCTGTTAGACATGCAAATCCCTGGCCCTGCCCCAGGACTAATTAGAAACTCTGGGAGCGTTGCCAATATCTGTGTTTTAACAAGCCCTGCAGGGATTCTAATACACGTTAAAATTTAAGAAGCTCTGCTCTACCTTAAGGTATTCAATTTCCGTTTGGGCTTTTTTGTTTGTTTTTACATAGCAGTCATTTTTTAAAAAACCTGTCTTAAGCAAGTTCTCCAGCAAGATGTTTAAGTTGGTTTTATGTCTCAAAACAAAGTCTAGGTTCTGCCTTAGAATTAGTCATATGGCATCTGTTTGGAGGGCATCATATTTAGTCATCCTCCTAGTCTGTTAGCTAAACCCAGTCCCAACCAGGACAGTGGTTTTTCCTGTTTCAAAACTAGTGCCCCCTAGTGGAATTTACAGGAGATTGACATTTCAAATCTGAAAGATGCTTCAATTTCTCAGTTCATTTATGTAGTCCTGATAATATAACAACCCAAATGGTCAAAGGCAAGGGTATGTTTTATTTCATATTTACCAACCTCAACAACTTATGAGCAATATAAGTAAAGAGACATCAGCTCTGAACTTTCTGAATGGTGTTTAGCTCAAAATTTATTTATCTTTGTGTTCTATTTACTATCTTTAGCTGTAATTGCCGTCCTTACTTGCTCAACTAATATTATACACAAAAATGCCCAGAAAAGTGAGGATTTTTGTGCCCATGATCTTTCTTTGCTTTATTCTCTCAATGTATAGTTTAAAACTACTTTAGTAGAAGCAACTTTTAAATATGTATTTCAGTAGTGAGATTTTGAAAAGACTCCTAATATACACTGAATGGCCAGATTATTATGATTTTTGAACACATAATAATCTGGCCACTCAGTGTGCGTGCGTGCGTGTGTGTGTGTGTGTGTGTGTGTGTGTGTGTGTGTATTAGAGGCCTGGTGCATGAATTTGTGCACGGGTGGGGTTTGGCCAGCCTGGCTCCCACAGCAGCGGTTCCCACAGAACCAGGCTCTACAGCAGCGGTTCTCAACCTGTTGGTTGCGACCCCACTAACAGGGTGGCCTAAGACCATCGGAAAACACAGATATTTACATTATGATTCAGAACAGTAGCAAAATTACAGTTATGAAGTAGCAACAAAAAGAATTTTATGGTTGGGGGTCACCACAACATGAGGAACTGTATTAAAGGGTACCGGCATTAGAAAGGTTGAGAACCACAGCTCTAACTGGTCATCTATTCTTATAAACTTTTATAGGCTAAACTTCATATAGTTTCTTTTCAGATTAGTCTTTGGAGGAACAAGAACTAGAATGTACTCAGATTAGTTTTCCTGTTGAAACACACCTTATGTGAACCACTGGATGAATTTGGCCCCAATGTGGAAGGACTGATGCTTAGAAAGTAATGCAAGAATTTTGGGGGAAGGGAAAAACACCTCATATGCATTCCTGATGTTTTTGTCCATATGGACAGATGTGAAACCTCCGACCTTCTGCTGTCCCTCCTGCCCTGTCCCCTCCAATAGTAGAAAATTAGCACAATACATTTGGGAGACTAAACTGACAATGAGTGGCTCACTTCTTTCCTTCTTGGGAAAAAAACACACACCTTCTGCTGAAAATATATGTTCAATCTCTGCTTCCAGCATGAAGCAGAAAGAGTCTGTTTCCACAGGGGAGGCCTGGGATCACTCAGTGCAGTCTGGTACGGGATGGGTAGGTGCATTTGTTTAAGTCTGTGGTGCATTACAAATAGTGTAAACATACGTTTCAGTTTGTCAGGATGGTCTCAATTTATGTTTAATATAGTTATTAACTTGCTCCTTTTTTCTTTCAGAAGTGTCCTGGTTTAGATACTAAATAATATAGTTATGTTAATTATGAGGAGGCCCACTCTCCCACAGAATCAGACACATTTTGTAGAGCCACACTTGTTATTTAGGAATAAAGAGGATGTTTGATCTCCCGTCTATCTCACACTTTTGGATCACTCCTCAACTGATACAGAATTTAAGCAGAAGGAGGGTTGGTGTTTTTTTGTTTTGTTTTGTTTTGTTTTGATTCTTTTGATCCCAAAATGAATTAGAAAGGAATCACCCTAATGGGAAAATTACAATTGTTATTTGGGCATTCAGGAGAATAAGCAATTATTTTAGGACAGAGAAAGAAAGAAATTGATTAAGTCAATTGTGGTTGTTCTCTTTATTTGCAGTATTACTACACTTCCACTGATTCTTTGTGGTGTCATAACTGAAATCTTTGGAAAGAGGAGCTCCATTTGTAGAACTTTATTAAGCTTATTTTATTTAATTAAGCTCTTATTCTTTAGAAAGCAAAGGTTAAAAGTTTTTATTGTGTAAAGATAACAACAATATTCCTCATAGTAATTCTAGCACTTCTGAAGTTAAAAAAGAAATCATTGTATATTTTAATAAGCATTTTGCAGCAGCATTCTGATTTCTCAAAATGATAACCATTCCACTTTGTCATCATTTATTTTATCTTGAATAGGAATTAATTATAATGGGAAAGCAATTAGAATTTTAACTAATGTTTTAGAAACTCCCAAGTACAAACGCTAGTATTCTTGAAACTTCCTACACCCCAAGCAATATTCTAGGTGATTTGAATAGTCTGTTAAGTAAACAGAGAAAGCCCAACCCTCCAGTAGCTTGTTTTCATGTTTGGAGAGATTACAGAGATAAAATCCAAAAGGTCACACTGTTTGACAATCTTGTGCTTTTAACATTTTTCTATTGTCTCAGGAACACAGCATATCAGTCATATTAAAAGTCCACATCTACAAGTAATAACTTAAGGCTTCACGCTCATTTCGGTTACTTATAGGGTAAGTAGGTCATGAATTTGGTCTACTTAGATGAACCTCGTATAAGTAGGAATTTTTCAAGATTTTCTGAAAATGGGACATCTGTGTCAGTAACATAGAACTTCTAGTCTTTCTAATTTGTAAAAAAAAAAGAAAAAGAAAAAGTTTTCTAATAGGTGAAAAGAAAGATAACTTTGACATTTTACATGATATATTGTATAGAGAGAGACAACAAACAAATTAGTGGATTAAAACCTTCAGAGAAGTCTGCATGGAGCTCTGCTCTCTACTTTCTCATACATAATAGAAATAGACCTTTTTTCTAGAAGAAATTTCATTATGTTGCCCAACCTCACAAGGCGGTAGCTAAAATTCAATAATAAAACACATTTTAATTAGCAATGCTAGAATCACTGTATGTGTGAAAATAATTTTCATGTAACCAACTCCTGGGAGAGAAAAGAGGCCAAAAAATAAAATTATTTTTAAACATTTAAAGAAAAAGTCAAAAGGTATTTTCTTCTCATTAAACCCTGTTGGGTAAAACTTTTCCATCAAATTCTTTGTCCGACATTGATTCTTGGAATAGATGATTGTGTGGTGCTATTTGTATCCTCTTCCAGAGGTAAAATAGTACCTGTGTCTTTAAAATGTTTATTCCCTTACCAATCACTGTATTTACTGATAAAGAAGCATCACCAAATGCCAAAGGAATGTTGACCTTCTTCAGGATGGGTGATTGTTCGATTGGTACTGTATATGCATGAAACAAACCAAAAGAGCTAACTTTGAAATTTTCATCTGTTTTCTGTGGCAGTGAAAACCAACCCACAGTTGTCCTTTGTTCTGGTGGAACACAATGCATTTGCTGGCATGGCAATAGATCTAATAAATCTATTTTTTCATGGAAAAAGAAATACAATTTTGGGAAAATCTCTTTGTTATTAACAATAGTTTAAGTCATGTATTTTCAAATCCCAACACCCATTCTTAGAATTTGATATTTTATTTTCACTAATTCACTTATAATATTCCATAGACATAACTTTTTTGGGGAAAAAAGTAATAAATCATAAAACTACTAAGTTGATACTTCCTAGAAATAAGTAAACACATTAAAGGTAGAAAAGCAGCAGTAACAAGGTGCTGTATATATGATAATAACACAACTTTTAACACATTACATCTTGCTCCTGATTTGAATACTGAGTGGTTGAAATATTTTTGTTAAGTAATAGTAATCTTAAAGATTTAGCATTTATTCAGGCAAAAGTGTTACTGCAGAAATTCTTTCACTAGCACTTCAATTAGCATTGTCTCTACAAAGCACATCTTAGAAACTATTCTTCGAATACTCCAGTATTCCCACGTTTATGCACACTCAATGAAATTTTATAAATAGATATTTTTACTAGCTGAAACACCAAGACGTGTACATACACATGCATGCACACACATTCCAAAATCCAAACATTGCATATGAAAACTATTAAATCTATAAAATCACAGATTCCAAAAGTGCTTATCTACAGGCATCAAGAACTGTAAAGAGTCTGAGATTTTACACTATTTGTATGTGAACAAGTTGGCCAGCTAAAGGTCCACAGATTCTAGTAGAAGACACAAGATTAGAAGACTCCAGAGAATCCAAGATGGCGGCGTAGGTAAACACCTAAACTGCTGCCTCCCACAACAATTTAAACTGCAACTAAAAGACAAAATGTCTATCACCCAGAGCCACGGGAAAGCTGGCTGAGTGGAAGTTCTACAACTAGAAGGAAAGAGAAAAGAGCATTGAGACATGCACGAGCACTGAAAATCTGAGGTACGGAGGTGCGTGATCCGGGCTGGCTGCGGGTGACTGGGTGCGTTGCTTTTTTCAACCCGAACGGAGACAAGCCCCCGATTACTCTGAAATCCAGTCTCTGGGGAGACACGGGGGACCCAAACTCCTACGGGGAGAAGCTGGACTGTCTGCCAGTGAGGGTGGCTTGCTTGCAGAGCTGCGCGCAGGAATAATTGTTTACTGCACTGGGGCATCGGACTCGCGGATGCTGTTGGGGACTCAGAGCCGGCTAACTAGCAGCCATTGCTGTTTGCCACGCCCTAACCTAGTGACACCCTGAGGCCCCACCCTGCACAACCTACAAACCCACCCAAGCTCCAAGCAGCTGAGCTAGCATAAGAAAGGCCTGCCCTATTGCAGCTTAACCTAGCAAACTTGCAGCCTGGGTCAGACAGCTCCAAAACCTCCAAACCCCAAGCAAAGAGGAGAAAACTGCAGCTCTCACTGTAGCTCCTGCTGAGTGGCCTCAGACAGTAGCTGACCTGCACCCCATTGGAGATCCAGAAGCCAGTGTACCTAGTGGTCAGTGTGAGACACCAGATTTCAACTCCCCACATCCATAAGTGACACATTCAAGAGGCAGACTCAGTGAGCACCAAAGCCCCACTGAAACAAGTTCTGCCCCATAAGCATGTCTTCAGCACAGCAGTTCTTCCATTATAGACACAGGGAGTACTCACAGCTAATTGGACTGGAGGTCAATTCCTCCCAGTGTACCAATAGCAATTAAGGCTTAACTACACCAAGACTTTGCACTCAGCCCACAAAGGGGTGTACCAAGAGCATCCACATCAGGTGATTGGGGAGGCTGAGCTACTGCCCCCTATAGGTCATCTACCACACAAAGCCACTCCATCAACACAGGGAAGCAGCCAAAATGCAGAAACAAAGAAACATGTCACGAATGAAAGAAACGGAGGAAAGCAAACTACTGGATGACATAGAGTTCAGAACCACATGTATAAGGTTACTCAAGAATCTTCTAAAAACTGCTGAGAAACTTGATGACACTTCTGAGGAGCTTAGTGAGACCTTGAAGGACCTTAATGAGAATGCCAAAAAAATGGAAAAGGACCAGTCAGAAATGAAGCATACACTGTCTAAAATAAAGAATATACAGAAACTCAACTGTAGATCAACGTACCCCAAGAATCAAACCAAAGATCTGAAATATCCAACCAGAAAAACAAAAAGAAAAAAGAATCCAAAAATATGAAGATAGTGTAAGGAGCCTCTGGGACAACTTCAAGCGAACCAACATCCGAATTTTTGGGGTGCCAGAAGAAGGGAGAGAGCAAAATATTGAAAACCTATTAGAAGAAATAATGACAGAAAACTTTCCCTACCTGGTGGAAGAAATAGACTTACAAGTTCAGGAAGCGCACAGAACCCCATACAAGAGGAATCTAAAGAGGACCACACCAAGACACATCATAATTAAAATGCCAAGGGCAAAAGACAAAGAAAGAATATTAAAAGCAGCAAGAGAAAAACAGTTAATTACCTACAAGGGAGCACCCAAACGACTGTCAGCTGATTTCTCAACAGAAACTATGCAGGCCAGAAGGGAGTGGCAAGAAATCTTCAAAGTGATGAACAGCAAGAACCTACAACCAAGATTACTCTACCCAGCAAAGCTATCATTCAGAGTTGAAGGTCAGATAAAGAGCTTCACAGACAAGAAAAAGCTAAAGGAGTTCATCACCACCAAACCAGGATTACACAAAATGCTGAAGGGTATCCTTTAAGAAGAGGAAGAAGAAAAAGTAAAGATAAAAATTATGAACAACAAAATGACATCAAATACATACCTACCAATAAGTGAATCTAAAAATCAAGTGAATGAAAAATCTGAAGAACAGAATGGACTGGTGAATATAATAGAATCAGGGACATAGAAAGGGAGTGGACTGACGATTCTCAGGGGAAGCAGGTGTGAGGGGTGCGGGAAGAGATTGGACAAAAATCTTACTCCTATGGATGAAGACAGTGGCGGGGGGTAAGGGCATGGGGTGGGGTGGGGAATCAGGTGGAGGGGAGCTATGGGGAAAAAAAAAAGAGGAACACCTGTAATAATCTGAACAATAAAGATTTATTAAAAAAAAAAAAGATTAGAAGACTCCCAGGCAAGAGACCAAAAAATGTCCTGGAGTCCTTCACATTGCAGCCAGACATAATATTAAATATGTCCATGTCTCCTGCATTGCTGGGTTCAAGCAATAAGGGTGACAGAATGATGCAGCCTTGAGCAGCAGTTTACTTCCATTTTGACTTATCACAGCATGGGCCCTTGCTCTGAACATCTGCATAGGTGACCTAGACAGTGTGAAGAGCAGCTAGATTTGTTTCTAGGTTCATGGTCCCCAGGGTTCAGAGTATCTTTAATCTTCCACTCTGCAGTTTTCTAAGTGGCAGAGTCGATAAAATATAACAAAGTTCATCAAGAGATTGGCCAGAGAGCTGAGAATGGCCTTGAGTTCTGCCCACTAAGCAGTGACCTTGTTTGCCTTTGGCTATACATAGCTGATTCTAAGGCTGAGCAACCTCAGCCTTAGACAAAAGTCAATTTTAGTTGAGCGGAGTCATCACTGAACCCAGCCTAGGCATTTAAGGGGGCCTCAGTGAGTTGAGGGTCCCAATGTCTGCAGCTTTGCTCCAGGTAGCAGAGTAGAGGATCACTCCCATGTTTTCAAGATGCCATTTGGAGTGAGGCAGGCGGTATTTTTTTAATATACCATTTCCAATGAACAAGTAAGATTTCTGGATTCTTTTCACCTTGTTGGTTGTTGAGTACAACTTGATCTACTCAATCATGGCAATATCAGGCAAGAGAGTCACAAACTCCCCTTGATCAGGCATTAAGTTTTGACAAAATCCTACTAACAATCTAGGAGCTACTTTCAAAAAAGAGTATACTTAAGAGCCATGTCAGAGAGGTCATGAATCCAAATCCCCATGGAGAATAGGCATTTGGGAATAGGCTGTCTCCCTCTATTCAATACAATAAGTCAGATACAGTCCAAAAAAATTCATTTATGTTGGGGCACCACAGAGATCACCACAGAGGTCACCACAGCTAGATGGACAGCTTTCAAACAGTATATCAGTTTGGGCCTCAATAAAAGGATGCTTCTTTGTGGGTCAGCCAATATAGAAGATAATGAAGAATGCATTAATGAGGCATGTGTTGTCACACCAACTCCAGTAAGGTGTGAGGCCTTCTTCTTGCTGATCAGGCAGTTGTCCAAAGAAGTAACTAATTTTCCTTGACTGCCAGTAGAGTTAAACATCATGAATCTGTCCATGTAGTCCCTATAAACTTTACTAGGTGAATAGCAATATGAATTATGTAAGTTTTTATCTGTCACCCCTCCTGGCAGAGTTGTGATAACATCACGGTCAGGACCATTGAGGGTCCAACTTGTCAAGATAATTCAGAAGATGATTGAGGGAACATCCACTAAAGAGTTAAAGTTTAGGGCATCAGAGGATAGAAGCGTCCACACTAAATTTTAATTCACCAACTGGTAGCAAATGGCAGGAGAGTTTGTTCTATTCGGACTTCTCCATTGCTAGACTTTCTTAGTCAGGAGAACCCTGTCTGGTGCTTATGTGTTATAGAAGTACAAGCATATGACACATCAGTTCTTAAAATACATTCAGATGCATAAGCAATAACAGTACATTGAATTAACCCACTAGGATCATCAAGGGCACCATCTATGAGATCCAGTTTACCTCATTTCCCTACTGGCAGTCCTACTCAAACCCCATCAGCTAAAATCACCCATCTATTCCCCTCATAGGACCATGTTGGATAGAGCCATAGAACTGGAATTCTTCATTCCCCATATTTCCTCCCTGGGAGCATACAGACTTCAGCCCACCTTGAAGAGAGGATACCTAGTTGCCAAACCTAATTCTTTTTTGTCTTAAAGTACTTGAGGTCATGGTAGAGGAAGAGTGAGATATTGTGTAAAGGAAGTGACTGGCTCCCACTATAAGTCAAATGAGTAATGAGTCAAAGGATATAGCATCTGAATCCACATTCTGTTCCCTCTGAGGCCATAAGCCTTGTATCCAACTGTCTGAATGACTCAGTCTTTGTTGACTCACATAACAACACTTTTTAAAGGAGTCCATCTTCATCTAGGGTATTAACTACAACCTTGTGATGATAATACCTCTAAATTTATACCAAATTTCATCTTTGGTTAAGAAAACTGTCTTATGCTTAGGGAAATTCCACAGTCAAAGCTCCTTTAAATGAGCTAGATGTCACCGTAGTAGCACTTTGAGAACTTTTTATTGTCATATTTGAATCTGTCTAATATTGGCATATTAAACTCCAGGAGAGGTTAAGATCTAAGACAATCTAGCTGTTTCTGTCTCCCTTAACTATCACTACCAACCACACTTTGTTGCCTTCCAAGAGAACCAAAATACAGTTGACCCTTGGACAAGGATTTGAACTGTGCAGTTCCACTTATACGCTATTTCCCGCCCCCCCCCCCCCCCACTAATTATCTCTACTGTTTTTGATCTGCAGGTGAGAATCTTTGAATGTGGACTGACTGTGTGCATTGATGTATGCCATTTTATAGAGGGAACTTAAGCATCTGTGAATTTTGGTAGTCCTACTCAAATCAATCCCCTGCAGATATTGAGGGACAACTAATTTTGGGGGGGAGTAAAAGTTATATGCATATTTTCAATTGTGCATGAGTTGGCTCCCCGAACCCACACATTTCTCAAAGGTCAACTGTACTCACAATTAGTCCAGTTTCTGCCCATAACACTGATAAATTTCCCCCCTTTATATTCAGTATAGGAGCTTACCTCTTTATTGTCTGAAAGGGAGAGGGACCTTATGACCACCTGGGATGACTATCAATATTAGTTGTTATAATGGGGTGATCACCACATTGGCAAGGAAGCCCTTTCTGCAGGGTAGTAAGAAATAACATACTGTTCAGGAAACTACCTCGGAAACTGTTTTCCAATACTCAGACTGTAATTACTATTCCAATTCTTCCTTATTAACAGGCAGAAAAGCAGAGGACATGTATTGCCCAATCAGCTTTACAGATGCTGAACATGTTTGCTATTTATTCTAATGGTCTTCCTTCAAATCCTGTTAATTCATCCTTAACAACCTTATCCTACCTCTTCCAAAAAGCCATGTCTCTGTCAGCATCCCATCCTAACTGCCAAACCATTGTTGTGGACTGAATGTTTGTGTCCCTTCAAAATTCATATGTTAAAATCCTAATGCCTAATGTGATGGTACTAGGAGGTAGGGCAATTGGGAGATGAGTAGTCATGAGGGTGGAGTCCTCATTAATGGGATTAGTGTCCTGCTGAAAGACACCAAAGAGCTGTCTCACTCTTTTTACCATGTGAGGACACAGGACACAGTGAACCAGGAAGCAGGCCCTCATTAGACATGGATTCTGCTGATGCTTTGGTCTTGGATTTCCTAGGCTCCAAAATGTGAAAAATAAATGTTTGTTCTTTAAGCCACCCAGTTTATGTCATTTTTGTAATAGCAGCAGTACAAATCAATGAAAACAACTGTCAAGAAATATGAAGAGTCTGAGATGTTACCAAACTTGCAATATAATAAGTTTTATGAATGTTATTAGAAGACACAAGATTCCTGCTTCAGAGTACAAATAGCTGCATAAGCATGTATAAATTTGCATCAGTTTTCCTTTCTCCACATCCCCTGGGATAGTTCAGAAGAACCTAGATAGATGATTGCACATACTGTGGGATGCATTAAAGGAGAGGAACCTTGAGTTCAGGGAACCCTGATTTTTATAATGGGCAGTAATAGGGAGGTATTTAAGGCCATTCCTTCTACAAATATCCTTGAGAAGATAATTCAAAACACAGTCTTATTAGTGCTTCTTCTTACAAAATATGCAGAAATGAGAGGAGTCCAGGAAGAAATACTTCTAAGTTTTTGTACTTGGTTTCTGATGGGACTACCTTTTGTAATTATGAGATTAATATTTACCATTTTATCATGAAATGCAATTTAGTGCATTCTTATTTGTTTTACACTGTTATTTTAATTATATGAATTAAGTCCTTACAAGCAGCACATCCCTGTACACTGTATGGTAAGACTTGAGAGTCCTAGGAGATTACATTTGAACAAATTAACCTAGAAAGAAAATGCTTGAGATGAGTGTAAACAAATGTGCTATATCTCCTTAAGCTCTTCCTGTTATTTCTAATTCTCCCTTAATATTCAAATTTTTAATAAATTTGTCTAAATTATTGGCATATCATTCACACTCATCTCTCTCTATATTTTGTTTATCTATCTCCTCTAATTTAGAACCAATTAGGAAAGGGACTTTATCTCCTTCATGCTCTGTTTCTATATTTACAGTACTAAGTTCAGTGCTAGATCTTAATAGATGCTTAATGTATGTTATTTAATTTTAATCCATTTAAGTTTAGTCTATGACCTTGTTCTGAAAGTAAGAATTAAATGGCTTATTTTTTTTTAAATGTTTGAATATTTTATTGCTTTCTCTCAGATATCAGGATAGTGTGTGTGTGTTCATATATGCTCTGTCTACAATTTCCCCATGACATAAAACTAAACTAAATTTGAGGGAAAATATGAAAAAATACATGCTTTTAAAATATATGTCATATTCCAATTTTCTTAGCATCTCTCATTATAACGAATAAAGCATTTTCTAATTGTTCACAGATGCTAAACTTGCATTTCCATATTTACATTTGGTTGCACAGTATCTTCTGAGAAAATACTGTGAAATAAAATGAGAATTTTTTTCTTGTTTTGAATAGCTTTTTCTTATATAAGTAAGTGTTTTGAGTAATTCTAATTATTATTAATCACTTTTGTTAACATCTTCCACACTGGTAAGTCCAAATTCAGCCATTTCAGATTTACAAAAGGGTCATACTCTTTAAACATTGAAATTATATGATGTCAAGTCCCTGTTCTGCTTGTCTTCACTCTTTAGAATCTTCTCTCCAGTGATGAGTTCAAGTTTTCTGTTGATAACTGTTGATGGCTCAAGGGTTTCATTCTGTATATTATTTTTTTATCCTTAAAGATAGTTTTTATTTTTTTTTTTTTATTGATTAAGGTATTACATATGTGTCCTTATTTCCCCACCCCCTCACTCATGCCCTCAACCCCCTGGTGTCTATGTCCATTGGTTAGGCTTATATGCATGCATACAAGTCCTTTGGTTGATCTGTATATCATTTTTTTGTGGAAGATAAAAATCAGTATAATTTTTTAGGTAGAGGGATGGTTTTCATTCATTTACTCATCCAAATATATGAGTAACTTATATGTGACTGATAGTGTAATAGATACTGAGTCTAAGAGTGAGCCAAAGCAATATGAAACCTACCTCTAAAAGCTTAGTCTAGTATGAGAGTTGACCTTTAATCAAGTAATCAAACAAAGAACATAAAATTATAACCATAAGTGCTACAAACAAGAATTTCATGGAACTATGAAAGCTCAAATGGACTGATTTAGCCAAGACAGAGGTGTCAGGAAAGACATCTTCAAGGAAGTAATTACTGAGCTATGAAGAAGAAACAGGAGTTGGAGCTATGAAAAGGGGAAAGGACAGACATCCTACGCAGGAGGAAATGCATACGTGAAAACACTGTTGAAAGAGGGATCACAGTATGTATAAACAAGTTCTGATTATAGGCAAGGGACTATGGCCAGAGGAGAAAGAGAAAAATTAGTATAAACTCAAACTGAATAATAAGAACTGAGACTTCCCTCCTCCACCGAGTTGAACTATCAGGGACTGAGAACTGAGGCTTCAAGAGAGACTTTCCCATTGGCTTCAAGAAATTCTTGCCTGGAAAATAGGCTGTAAACCAATAAATACTTCTCTGGCTCCTTTGTAAAATCCCTATAAACCAATCTACCTGAACAAACAGTTGCTAATATGGGAAAATAGTTCATTGATCAGAAGAATACTTTGCTCTCCTAAACAACCAGCTCATTTATCAACCAACAGTTTACTTATAACTCACTTCTAACCTGGGTTACTGAATCCTAATCTATTATGACACAAAATGTGCCCAATCCTAAAAAGCACCCTGCCTTTAAAGATTTTCCTTATAGCATTTGAGTCCAAATTTCAAAATGTCATAAATATTCTCCCTTATTCTTCTGAGACACAATTAAGACTCTTACTCCTTATTTCAGGATACCTGGTACCTTTAATTTTGATAAATTAACAGGTGATTCCATGGTCTTTTTGTAATAGGACTTAGAATATGTAAGGCTTTGTAATCCACATGGTTTTTTCTCACTCCCTTCCTGGTTCTAAACTATGCACAACACAAAATTCTTGAAATATTTTAAGTGAGAGATGAAAGGTGGCATTAGGGTGACAGTGTGATTAGAACTGTATTTTTAGATGATTACTCTGTCTTCAGTGTAGTAAACTGATTGGAAAGAGCTGACATGAATACTGGAAGTCCAGAGGCAATTAGACTAGTGAGGTTAAGAGATGATGCTAGCTTAGCCGAGGAAGATGGTGGTTGATATGGCAAGTGGATGCATCCAAAGCATTAATGGTCCATGAAATATATAGGCATGATGAAATATCAAAAAGGAAAGTGAGAGATATTAAGGCACAAAAAAAGGATCTAGATTTTCAACTTACATAATCCTCTTCAGAAGTTTGTTTGTTTTCTATAAATTGCTAAAGAGTATCACTTTTGAAATACTGATGATAAATCTATGCAATGTAGCTTTCTTGGCCTTGTCTATTTTAAATTGAGTGTACCTTGTTGAAAACTTGGTAGCAAGGCAGTATGATATTATCCTGATTTTCATTTGGATGAAATAATCACAATAAAGTCTCTTCCAACAAAGACAACTCAGGCAGATGCTCAAAGCATCTTGATGCACATGACCTTGCACTTCAGATCCCTGGACTTTATATAACTGGATGTGTGGCTCAGTGCTGATTTTTATTTGAGTTCAGAAATGCATAGGGTTATTTCTCCAAGCAACCAGGTAAATTCAGAGTGACTGAGCCCAAAGGCATCTTTTGTCCTGGACTTCACTTTGGTTCTGTCTCTGGAATCTAATATTCCAAGTAAAGAATCCTATAGAATGTATTGTGTAGATAGATCAGCTCTCTTTAGCTCTACAAGTGAATCTTGGGATTTTCATTAGTCACTTGGTTAATGGGATGAAAATTATTTTACATGTGGGAAATCAAGGAAGAGTCATCACAGTCCTCCTAGGAAGAGGACCCCGCTCTCTCTAGTCTTTGTGGATATTTTAGGAGCTGTGAATTGAGAGATAAGTGTTTGCTGGGGTGATGATTAAAGATAGTCCAGATAGTTCAGCAACATCTCAGCATGTCATAAGCCCTGAAGGAAGTCTGGCCTCAGCTATTGGTAGGTCTCTTTACAATACCAGGTATAAAGACCTCTTTGTTTTTAGACCCTAGTCACCATTTCTGGAGCAAGCAGTAAGAAAATATCCAAGGAACGGCCTATTATATTATCAGTAAAAACTTGAACTTTTTCAATCATATTTATCTATTATTTGACCCTTTTAAACCCATTCCTAATCTCCTCCCTACATGTCAAGCCCTTTAATGTATTCTATATGTAACATTGTAATTGCATCTATCCTTATATATTTACAGTACTGATTTTGTGTGTATGCAATATTTACTATTAAGTTATTGGCAACATTCTATTTCTATAATATTCATATAAACCTACCTTACTGAATCTATATCTAATTTGATGCTTCTAGTGGCTGATTAATATTATGTACTGTGTATCCACCATATTTTGCTTATTTTTTCTCCGTTAATAGACACCTAAATTGTCTAAACTTTTATCCACAACACAACACACTGAAATGAACATCTTTGTATATGTCCCCAAATGGAATAGTGTGTGAATGTACTGGGCTTAGGGCCTCTCTTTTAATCTCTGAGATATTACTGCCAAACAAACAGCATCTCTGAGAGGTTAGAATTCGATTTGGGAGGACCTTCCTCCAAACTTCAAAGGTTTAGTAATCCCAAACTCTTCCATGTTCTCCTAATTATAGGGGTTATACCTGTTTCCTACAGTTGTTTCCAACATAATGCCTTACTTCCTATTTTATAATGTTTCAATACTTAATAGCTCGTTAACCATCTTTTTATAATAACTGTTTTTTATTTTTTATGTTAAGTTATTAAAATAACTGGTATGGTTGATGTCTTTTGACTGGACTCTGACTGGTACACGTGCTTTGCTATACTCCTCTCTCTCTCTTTTTGCAAAATGAGAGAGAGAGGAGTATAGCAAAGCACCTGTACCGGTCAGATATTATAATGACTGTCAGTCATTATATCTGATATTATAATGTACCAGTCAGATATTATAATGACAAAGATATTATAATGAACATGTATTTTAAAGAATAGACAAACTAAAGAAAGGAAGGTCATGCTGTTCTGATTTCCTGCTTATTGAGATTTCATGTAATTTTATTGCTTTACAGTATATGCAGACTATATCTATCATAATCCTTGTAAATTTGATTATGAGCTATTATAAATGTCTCCTTTGCAATTTATTGCATCTGTTCTTTTGATAACAAATATAAGTAATTCAAAGTATGTCTTCATGGTAGATGTCTAAATTAAGTTGTATTTTATAATTTTAATGTATTCCACAGTATAATCCCATATTCAGATGCCAATCCAATTATACAACTACATACTGAAATATAACTAGTACCTTGTTTCTAAATATTCACTCTCAAGAAACAAAAATTTAGGTTCATAAAAGAAAAATGGCATATATCCTATCTAATAAAATAGCAATATGCAAATTAACCATTACTCTGCTACACCCACAAGCCATGCCCACCAGCCATCAGGAGCGAGTATGCAAATTAACCCCAACCAAGATAGCTGCAGCCATGGAGCAAGCAGGAGGCTTGAGTTGCCCTCGGCGATGGAGGAAGCCAAGCTTTCTACACACCCTGGCCAGCCCAGGCCTCCACTCAAGGCTACAAAGTTTCAATTATAGAAGATAAAAAAATCCCAACAAAAATGGCGGCAGCCATGGAGCTGGAGAGAGCAGGAGGCTTGAGTTGCCCCCAGTGATGGAGGAAGCCAAGCTTCCTCTGCCCTGGCCTGCCTTGGCCTCCGCTCCAGGCTACAAAGTTTCAATTGTAGAAGATAAATAAATCCCAGATACCAGGGCCTCCTCTTGGGTTGCCAGGGGATGTGGCTGGCCTGCAAACCACCACAGGCCCCTTGTCCAGGCTGCCCCATGCCCCAAGGGAACACCCACCCTGATCCAGGACACCCTTCAGGGCAAACCAACTGGCCCCCACCCATGCACTAGGCCTCTATCCTATCAAATAAAAGAGTAATATGCAAATTGACCATCACTCCAACACATAAGATGGCTGCCCCCATGTGGTCAAAGATGGCTGCCCCCATGTAGACACAATATGGCCGCCACAAGATGGCCAGCAGGGGAGGGCAGTTGGGAGGGACAAGGCCTGCAAGGGAAGGCAGTTGGGGGCGATCAAGCCTGAGCAGAGGGCAGTTAGGAGTGACCAGGCTGGCAGAGGAGGGAAGTTGGGGGCGACTGGGCCTGTAGGGAAGGGCAGTTGGGGGGACCCAGGCTTGCAGGGGAGAGGAGTTGGGAGGAACCAGGCCTGCAGGGGAGGGCCAGAATTAAGGCCCAGAGTTTCTGCTCCATATTACTAAGTCTAATAATTTTTTGATAGAGTCTTCAGGGTTTTCTATGTACAGTATCATGTCATCTGTGAATAATGACAACTTTACTTCTTTTTTTCCACTTTTGATGCCTTTTATTTCTTCTTCTTGTCTGATTGCTTTGGCTAGAACTTCCAGTACTATGTTGAACAGGAGTGGTGAAAGCAGGCATCCCCATCTTGTTCCTGTTCTTAAGGGAAATGATTTTAGTTTTTGCCCATTGAGTATGACGTTTGCTGTAGGTTTTCCTATAAGGCTTTTATTATGTTGAGATATGATCCTTCTATTCCCACTTTGCTGAGCATTTTTATCAGAAAAGGGTGTTGCACTTTGTCAAATGCTTTTTCTGCAACAATTGATATGATTATGTGATTTTTGTCTCTCAATTTGTTTATATGATGTATCATGTTTATTGATTTGCGTATAGTGTACCAGCCTTGCATCCCTGGAATAAATCCCATTTGGTCATGGTGTATGATCTTTCCAATGTAGTGCTGAATCCGGTTTGCTAGAATTTTGTTGAGGATTTTAGCTTCTGTGTTCATCAGGGATATTGGCCTGTAGTTTTCTTTTCTTTGTGGTGTCTTTATCTGGTTTTGGGATTAGGGTAATGCTGGCTTCATAGAAAGAGCTTGGAAGCATGCCTTCCTCTTGGATTTTTTGGAATAGTCTGAGAAGGATTGGTGAAGCATCCATCAGATGCTCAAACCTCAGAGGGAAGGTAGGGGAGGGTGGGGGTAAGGGGGAGAGATCAACCAAAGGACTTGTATGCATGTATGCATGCATATAAACATAAGCGATGGATGCAGACAACAGGGGGTGAGGGTGAGGGCAGGACTGGGGGGTGTGGGGGGACAATGGGGGAATAAGGACACATTTGTAATACCTTAATCAATAAAGAAAAAAAAAGAAAAGAAAAAAAAGTCCAGTGCAGCCCAGCATCTTACCTTGCAGTCTGTATGGCCAGGGGTCTTGTAGCTGCTTAAGACCACATGACTTGGAGAGAGAACAGCGAGCACACAGGCGAGTGCAGGTCCTGGCACAAGAGAACAAGCGAACAAGAGGAAGAGCAGGAGAGGGGGAACTCTTTGTGAATTTTAACTACGCTTTCCAAGATTTCACACACTTCTAATGGGGTCTACCCCCTAGCCAATCCATTATTCCCCGGGCTAGATAACTTTTCCTAGGTCACCTTGACTTCATTGCACATGAACCCATCTCCCCCTTTGTTTGATCCTTTCCCCTAGTGATTTACAGGGAATGGACCAGTTGTTCCCTGGGAAGTGTGAAGCTGTAGCTTCCTGGTGAAGCTGTCCAGATGACAATGCTTATAATGTCTGGCCTCTTCTTTGCTCTACTATTAATGTGAGTAACTAGCTAGTTACTTGGGAGATATTTTTCTTTAACATGTTTGTATTGACTTCAGAAAGAGGAAGGTAGAGGGAGAGAAATATAGAAACATCAATGATGGGAGAGAATCACTGATTGGCTGCATTCTGCATGCCCCCCACTGGAGATCCAGCCAGCAACCTGGGCATATAACCTGACCTGGAATCGAACTGTGACCTCCTGGTTCATAGGTCGATGTTCAATCACTAAGCCACACTGGCCAAGCTGGAGATTCTTGTTTACCTCTGTTTATTGTCTTAACTGCTAGAAGTTGGTAGAATTATAACAACAAAAGGTGGAGCCACTCTGAGGGTGATGCTTTATCGTTCAAATGGTATAATATCTGAGAACACAACAATGTGATTTATTGTAAAGTCTCTCTGGCATTTTTATCTTGAAAATAGTTATAGAAACAATGGATGCAGGCATTAAAATAACTCTGATAATCTCTAGTTTATCTTCTCAGAGAAATGTTTGGGGGTTTGCTAAACCCACACCCAGGATTCAAACCCAGAATGAAATTAAACAATTTTATTTGCTGGCTAACCTGATTTTAAATAATATTTTTCTTCCCCAAGGGAGGCTTATATGAAATATAATCATCTTTTCATTATGAGATTGCAGGCTGTGTGTCTTATGAATCCCTAGTGTAAGTATCCTAGAGCCCCCATGTACCAAAGAGTAGAGACTAGGATATTTCTGCTCATGAGATTTACCCCATCCTCCTTAATTTCCTTTCAGTAGGGTAGTAAGGATTTCCTTTTTACAAGTCTTTGAAAAGAATTGCTGCTCTATTCTGAGTGGTAACTTTAAAAAGAACATCAAATTCTTAATATATTTCATTACTTCCCAGGTTTTAATGTTGAAACTTCTTTCAATTATTATACTTAGATTTAGTCTACTTTCAAACCTACTTGCTCCCTGGTGGCACTACTGAGCCCTTTTATGCCTTTATAGCATGTATCACCCTTATTACAATTTTCCTCCATTTTTCTCTGTCACCTGAGCAGGAGCAGCCTGGGCACAAAGGCTGGGAATTATTCATATTTTTATCTTCATGAACTACCATAGCCTCTATATAGTTTGAAGAAAAAGTAAATGTAGAAATAAATCTATTTAAAAATAGAGCTTTATTTTTAAAAGAAAATAATACAAACAACATTTGCTCTTAAAAAAACCCCACAATTTTAATAAAACACAGTTTTACATACCCTAGGCATGGTCAAAAAACAAACACACAATGTGTTTAGAATTCCCCTTAGAGAAGTACAACTACTCCATTTACGTTTTTGCTAAAAAGGCTATTCTTTAGTCAGAAAAGTCATTTTTGTCAATTAAACACACATTCTGGAAGGCAATAAGGAAAAGGATATTACACTCAACTGCACAGTCAAATCAACTACCTTGGCAATAAGCAATATGATGAATGTACAAAGAAATAAAGGCTGTTGGGTAGATGATATTTCAAGTGACAGTAAAATCCCCACAGTATCCAAATACAGATTATGTGGTATGGTATTGCTGAATAACACCAATCTCTGGCCAGCCCAAGTTCTCAAAAAGCAACAGCAGGGTGGGGGAAAGGTGATTTTTCTTGGTGGTGGTAGTGGGGGTGGGGTGGGGTTGGCAGAAGGAAGTACTAAGAAATGATTGTCTTGTATCATTTCAGTCTTTCTCAGATTAGTATAGTGTGTACACTTTATTTGTAACCATCAGTCATTTTTCCATTTGAACTAATATGTAAACTTAAAAAATGATAACTTATTTTTTCTTTTACCACAGAATAGCTGGAAGACAAACTAAAAAAGTTTATTATTTTTGTAACCTTGTATTATCACAACCTCACATTTTGTATAGTTAAATATTTCGAGCTTACTGAGTTATGGCAGAGTTTCACTGTTTACATAATTTAAAGTAAATTCCAGTCATGCCGAGATTATTTCATGGGTAAACTGCATTTTAAGTTGCAATATGTCTTGCAAATTACAAAAATTTCATATTATCCTCAGTGTTTTAAGAGTAAACAATACTATGATTGAAATAACCTTTAACAAATTGAAACTTAAACAAGTATTCCCATCAGAAACAAACTTTAGTCTGATTGAATGTACGCAATTGTAATTTTGGTTTACTTAAATAAATACTTTAATTTGACATTTTTTTCCAAGGCACATGTGGTCATACAGTAATTAACATATAACACAGTTCTTCATAATGAAGACTTCTTTTCAAAAGTATTGTGCTACTGAAAGAGTAAGAATTAGAAATTTAATATTATATAGAGATTTAAAAAATAAATTTCAAGAGTATTGAATCTACGTGGCACTGGAAGAGTAAAATTTATTAACTTTAATTATATCCCTGATGATACTCATCAAAGGAAAACAAGGTAATGGCCAATAAGCATTGTATAAGTGAAATAGTGAAATTTTCTTAAATTAACTATAATTTTGCATTATTTTTTATCACATACTACTTTATATTTAAAGTTATTTGATCCAAATGTAGCCTGTTTTGAGTATAATTGAGTATATTTAAGATAATACTGACTAACAATACTAATTGTTTGGTGTGATAAAACTGCATTATAATACTTGCTCAAATGTTGAATCGACAATATATTTAACTAGAGGCCCAGTGCACAAAATTCGTGCACAGGGGAGTGGTGTCCCTCAGCCCAGCCTGCACGCTCTCCAATCTGGGACCCCTTGAAGTGGGATCGGGCCTAAATGGGCAGTCTGACATCCCTCTCACAATCCAGGACTATTGGCTCCCAACCGCTTGCCTGCCTGCCAGCCTGATCACCCCCTAACCACTCCCTTGCCAGACCGATCAATGCCTAAATGCTCCCCTGCCAGCCCGATTGCCCCTAACTGCCCTCCCCTGCAGGCCTGGTCCCCCCCAACTGCCCTCCCCTGCAGGCACGGTCACCGCTAACTGCCTTCCCCTGCTGGCTTATCACCCACAACTGCCCTCCCCTGCTGGTTATCTTGTGGCGGCTATCTTGTGTCCACATGGGGGTGGCCATCTTTGACCACATGGGGGCAGCCATCTTGTGTGTTGGAATGATGGTCAATTTGCATATTACCTCTTTATTAGAAAGGATATGCACAGAGGTTAGCTTTTCTTAATGTGTCTCCAATGGGTTTCATGTTCCTTTTTTGTGTTAAGAAACTTTAAAATAATTCATTGTTTGAAAATTTATTTAAGTATATATACAAATGTATTTTGATATTGCAGTTTAACACATACAGTTAAAACAACAAAATAAATTCTCCAGAGAAAACCTAAGCTAACACTATTTTTAATTATGCCAATCCAAAAAACAAAATCCCTTAATAAGCAAGATACCCATGTAAAATTAGCTACTGTCCAAGCTGAAACTTATGGAAAAACCATAGCTTTTATATATCTAAGATAATTCATTTAGGTCAAATTTGGAATGTTTTTCTGGGCAATCATTGCAATTAAGCATATTCAAACTCTTCACCTCTTTGTCACAGGTAATTTATGGTTCACTTCCAACAGCATCTTTATAGTCAAGTACAATTTTGTGAAAGCCAATGGTCATTGATTAGTCATTTGTTTGTAAAGAGAAAATGCCATACTTCAACAACACTGCACAATTCAAAAGTCAACTGTATTTCTTTTTCATCAAGGGAAAATTTGAAAAAAAAAATTCTTTAAGGTGTAAGCATTTTCTCAATTTGCACATAAAGAGCTAAAATTAACAGATATAAACAAGAACAGAATTATAATAACTTTTGTGAGCTTTAAAAATATTTCTTAAATATCTACTTACCTTAATTTTATTTTTATTATGAACACTTTTTACTTATAATTGTGGCAAAATAGAAATTATTTGGGGAAAGCACATTATCAATTAAATGTGGTTTTTATTGTTTTAGTCAGTTGACCAGATGAGCAATACATAGTTACAATTATGGTTTCTCAGATAAGCAAAATATTGTTAAGGTCAACGTTCTTCTAGTTATCTGCTCTGTGATACATTGCTTTATAGATTATACCTAAAAGCTTAATTTTTCTGCAAATATTTCTTAAGCCTACTCAGTAACATTTTAACCTTCTCATTTCAATATGCTTGTTAGAGGCTGACAAAGTAAATGGAGGAGAAGACTCCCCTAAGTTAATTTTATAGGTTTCTTTTGTACACCTAAGATTTTTTAAAATTATTTTTTCTTTATGTACTCCTAAGATTTTTGATTAGCTGACTCACAATTACATAAAACCACCTATGTGAAGCCATGCCATATGCTCCAGGCTCTTATTTCCTGGGGGAAAACAAATTATTTGAGTGTCCTCTTGAAAGAAGATCTCATGGAAGGAATTTAGAGAACACAAATTGCAGAATTTCAGGATTTTTATTCAGGAATAAGAACTTTCTGTAACAGTTAAGGGCTCTGCTCCTAAATCCCACCCCTAAATGAGAACATTCTTTCTGTCTTCCCTCCTTCCTAGTCAACGCCCCAGACTGATGGATTCCCGCTGCAGGAGGCTCCTCCTCCCAGGGGAAAAATTAAATTCGACATATGTACCTTCCGTGGTGTCATAGTAACAGATTTGTCTTATCATAACCGTTTAAATTGCTTATTTCTAGTCAGAGCTGAGCTGTTCAGATGTTTGGGTTTCCAGAAAAGCAGTTTTCCTTATTAATGACTTCAGTTTCTTTTGTTAACTTGATACTTTGTCATTTATTAAATGGTATCTTGGAAACTACTACAGTGAGAGAATAGTTTACTCTCTTTATATACAAGACATAAATCAGGACTAATGATTGTTTTAAACCACTTAAGGATATGTATCACAAAAAGAAGAAAAAATTCCCAGTTCCAAATGTTGCACAGTTAAAAAATGTTCTCTTTGCTTCCACAGGGGTGGTAAAAAATTTTGCAATAATAGTGACTAAATGCGATCAATATATGACATCCTTGATGAAGTAATTTAAAACTGGAAAGTATACACATAATTTTCAGTTCACCTTTGCAATTTTAGGGACCTGATGATACCCATATCGGGTATCCCCTCCTTCACTCCACTCACTTTATGGACATTGAATTTAGAAATGTCATATTCCTTACTATTTATCTCTTAATGTAATATTTCCAGATGCTGTTACCTCAACCCAATAATATAAAGTCCTTTTTCCAAAATCCTTTGCTAGGCTATTAAACAATCCGGCTTAAAACTCAGATTTCCAATCTATTCTAGTGTTTTCCTGCTGCATGACCATCTTGAGTCCCTACCCACAATGCCAAGCCTTCCTCCGTGGACCAGCCTGCAGGCCCACTGCAGGGTCCTCAAACTACAGCCCGCGGGCCACACGTGGTGCCGCTGCCTGTCCTGCTTAGCAGCCAACTCCTCCCGGGCCTGCAGTGCGCATAGGAATTTGTTTATAGTTGTTGTTTTTTAAACTATAGTCCGGCCCTCCAATGGTCTGAGGGACAGCGAACTGGCCCCTGTTTAAAAAGTTTGAGGACGCCTGCTCCATTGTGTGAGGGTCAGTGCAGCTTGGGGCTGACCACTGGGATGTCTTCTTCCACATCACGTCCTCCTTTCACCCCAGCTTGTTGTCGTCTTGTTTCTTTCCCCTTCCCATATTTATTCAATAGCTCAGTCCCTTTGTTTTGCCTTCGCTTTTCTGTTCAAATTTTGTGTACTTACAAATGAACTCTTTCAGCCCTTACGTAGCACACCACAAAAATCTTCATTTCCCTGTGAACATTTTCTCTGGAAAATTTTCAAGATACATCCTCTTAGGATGTCACAGCAGACATGCCTTTTCCCACAAACTTTGGCCACTTTATTCTTGCATCACCTCGAATTCCATTTCATGTTCTCCTTTGTCTCTCTCTACAATGGAAGGCAAAGTATAAGGTTGTGTCTTAACTGACTTGTAGTCTAGCTTCTAACCCAGAATCTAGGCCAGCCATACCTGGGAGAGAAGGGGAGAGGGGGACACCTTAAAAGTGATCAGAAAGGAATTTGATAAAAAGAAATCATGTTAACATGCTAGTTTTAGTCAAAATGTGCTAATGGAAGACATATTTGCTTCATCTTTTTTTTTTTTAAACCCTTCTTCAATCTTCACAACTTACATTTTTACATGATTACTGTTGTTGTCATAAAATTAATTCCAAAACTGATTGTTTGAGATCCTGAAGGAAGGAAGGCTCAAGTGAAGAGGGCTAGAGAAATAAAGCATATATATGATCAAGTGAATTGTTGAAAACTCTTAAATTTTATTGGGACTTAATGGCTCTCTACAAAACCTCAAAACAAAGTGATGGAAGAGTTAATAACAAGTTGCTCTTATAGCAGAAGCTGGCCCACTTAAAAAATAATATTTCCTCTGACCATCTTTTTCCTTGGTGATCACATGCATTCAATAGGAATCACAGTCCAGCTTTGCGAAAACTTGCTGAGACTTTACAAAGTGAGCCAGCAGAAATATCCTGCAGAGATGTGCACACGATCCCTCACAGATGAAAAATCAACAGAGGCTGCAGAAAAAGAACAATAGGGTCAATGGAACTTAACGTGGTAAAGCACCAGAGTTCTTTACGTAAAAATAATGCATCTTCCTTGTGAAATGATCTAGAAACTGTGTTCATGGAAAGTCAGCAGTCTCCGTATGGAAATACTGGACCCACCCTTGATCTAAACCAAAGCAAGATTTCTTTCAGCCCATACTTATTATTTTGGTTAAGGTGTTGTTGTTTTTTAATTCAGTTATTTTATTAGCCAAAGAATAAGAACAACTCCTAATGCATCTATTAATCAATTTAGAAAGCACAATGAAGTTCGTTTGCAATTCAAATTAAAATTTTGTTTTGAATAAGTAAAACTGCATACTAGAGAGGTCCAAGCTATGTAAATCACCCTAGCTTCCCCACTAGTTTTCATTTTTCAGTATGTCAGGTTTTGTGTAAGGTTCTGAAACTGGAGCCTGGCCTAGGCGTTCCTAGTTAATACATAGCCTGTTTTACTTCACAGGGTGCTTGCTTTCAGCATGCCAAGGGAGGTACTGAAAGTATCCTACAGGGTATTGCATATTAATATTATGGCCAAAAGTGGTAGTTAAGTCTAGTTCTGATCTGTAGTTTCTCGGCTGAACTTTGAAAGTAGCAGACTGCATTGTCTCATTTAGAATTTTAAGAGATTTTTTTTTTTTCAGGCCTGTTCATTGCATTTGGAAAGGGTTTATTCCTCCAGTGTACTTAAGATTCATGTGTGATTTCTTTCTCTTTTCTTTATTATCAGTACTTTTATCTAATGAGTTAATTATTTACAGTTGGCAATTTGTAAAACTACTGTTGTTTTCTTTATTTACTGGTTGAGCACACACTGTGTGGGTGGGCAAAACACTATTGCAGGGCCCCACCATGCCAGCTGGCCACCTCGGGGCCTCACGGTGGGTGTTCAGCTCCGTTCAATTGCTATATGACATGAAACAGGGCTGTGACCCCTCACAGCACTTCTGCTTGTAAAAGTGAGCTAGGCTATAAAAACCACGATGATTTCACCAACAGTAGGTCCTGCAATGATACATTCCATGCTTTGGATTATTTATTGTGCGCGTTCAGCAGAGCAGTGCCTTGTCAAACTGAACAGTTTGAGAATGTTGAAAAAGACTGGGAGTCAGTCATGGTTGTTAAAGGTTCTCTTTAGGCACAACAGCCAGAAAGTTACTATTAATTATCACATTTTGTCACACATACTGTACCAATTTGATATCAGCCTCCTATAGGTTTAATATGTTGCGTTTCCTCATTGTATGGAATGTTATACCTAAGCTCATTTTAGAGTCTATAGTTATTGGAGTATACAGAGCCAGGATAATATTTCAATTTGGTTTTATTCTCCTTTGACAATCTGAACCATATTTTCAAGCAATGTGAATTGAAATGATGCATCCTGAGCTCTTTAAAGACGAATGCACTTGTGGAATTATGCTAATAATCAGACTATTGACATGCTGGGGATTGATGCTTCTCTTTGGTTTTTATGGATTTACATGTGCAGACCCATAAAGAGCAGAAAAAAAGCAGTGCAAGAATGTGATGATACAGGCTTATTCAACAAAAGCTATTAAACCTGGGGTTTGTCCCACCAGGAAAAAGGAGATATCTCAATGACATTCTGGTAAACTGAAAATTAATGCAAACTATTCCTTTGTATTACTGCAGAGAAAAATTATTACATCACAAAAATCTATTTAGAAACTTAAAGCATTATTCTGAATGAGATATGGGAACAGTGTACAAAGAGTGTACACAGTGTACACAGTTTCGCTGAGAAAATAGTAGACAGGTGCTCCTTAACTTACAAGGGTCATGTCCAGATAAACCACCCTTAAGTGAAAATATTGTAAATCAAAAATGCATTTAATATATCTCACCTACCAAACATCATAGGTTAGCCCTACTCTAATGTCTCAGAACACAACGTGGCATCAAAAAAACTCAGGCAACACAGTATACTGCAAAGTAGTGGATGTTTACCCTCATGATTGAGTGTCTGATGAGGACCTGCAGCTTGCTCTGGCTGCCCAGCATCATGAGAGCTTATGGGATTGCAGATTGCTACCCTGGGAAAAAAATCAAAATTCAAAGTAGGGTTTCTGCTGAATGGGTATCACTTTTACACCATCAAAACATCCAAAACTCATATCGGAACCTTTGTAATTCAGGTAGCATCTGAGTAGGGTTGATGGCACTAAACCAAATCTCCACCACAGGGGTAGGATAAGATGTCCTTCAATGTCTCTCTGAGTGTTGAACATCTATGATTTTATGACTGCAGATGAAATTTTCCACATTTTGACATCAGAATATAAGGAATTTCATAATGTTTTAGTATTTTTATGATTTTTAGTTTCAAAACAGTGAGGGTTTATGTATTGGCCAGGAAACAGTAGAACCAGAGAAATGGAGATCAGCTCGATTCTACCATGATGGGATAGGAACTGGGGTATTTCCTTCTCTTCTCCAAGACACAGACTTTCTCATTACACCCTGCAAGTATAAGTCAATGAAATCTCTACATTTAGTTCACAATTGTCAATTTTCAGGAAACTTCATTACTAGAGTATCTCTGTTACTTACCTCAATCATTCCAGACTTTAATGAACCAGTTAGATTCCAAAAACACCTGGAGAACATAAAGGATAACAGGTTTTTGTTGTGCCAACTAAATATACTAACATGTCTACCACGTACTAAACTTGATACAGTTTTGTTTTATTTTTTTTCAGTTCTCTTTGGATTAATACAAAGAATACAAGGAGATTAATAGTCCTTCCTAATGCTTTATATTTCTTTAACAAACCATAGTTTAATTATATAGGGTGAAGATAAACCATATCTCTTACTTCTCCAGTGAAACTTAGACATGAGCATATTTAAAGCATGCAGGCTGCTCATCCTTAAGTCCTTACTTGATTAACCCTGTTGTGGCTATTCAGTATATTGTCCAGCCTTGGCCCCCTTCAAAATCCAGCGAGGTTGGGGTGGCCCTCTATCCTGCTCCTCCACAACAAGGCCAACGGAACCAGAAATATGCTGACCTGAGCAGGTTGGCAAACCTTTGTAATATCCTGTAGCTGACTTTTCTATACAGGTCTTGAGAGGCATAGGGGATGTGAAACCACACTATAAAATTGTGCACATTTCCTTAAATCATCACTTTTTTTCTCAGATTAGTCAATATTTTTTAATTAAAGAAATGTTTCCATACCTTGGTTTTAAAACATTATATCTATCTTTGTTGATTCAGACATTATTGATAAAAGAAATAGAAAGACTCAAGACATGATGAGATTAAGAGAAGTTTACTATTAAGGGAAGTCTGATTTAACACTGTTGAATTATGCTGTAGAGAATGAGAACCTCGGGTTAATGTCAAAGAATAATTCAAGGAGTTTGATTAAAGTATTTGCTTATATATAGCTGCAACTGAGGGAAAGGAGCCCAGGGGAAGACAAAAGCAAAGATGGAGCTCATAAAGGCAAAAGCCACAGTTTTTTACAGGGGAAAGTAATTAATCACATTAGATAAGACTCTGCTTTATTCAAAACTGGTGATTGTAGCATTGCTTGATATGCATTTGCTGAATAAATGGATAAAATCTAACATCTGAATTGCCACTTGGAGTAAAAACAATTATAGGGTAAGGGAATAAATAAATAAACAAAAATTTAAAAAAACTAAACTAAAGCAAATAAACAAAAATTAAAGTGAACTTTAAAGGAAGTGTCAAATATATGGATTTTTCAAATTAATGAGTAGACTCAGGAGGGATGCAGAAGTACTGTAGATATCAGTTGTGTTACTCTATTTTAATCCCTCCCCTGAAACCTTGCTTACAATTACTAGAGCAGTATACTTTACTGCAAAGTAGAATGGTGAATTGCTTAGAAACAAAATTATGAATTGATTATTTTAAATTTGAAAACATTAATTCTGTTGTGGTTTTAGGACTATTTCAGAATGTGTAAGGGCTTATAGCTGAACTAATAAAATTAGCATCATCAGTATTGATGATCATCACAACAATAATTGATTCACATTAATGGATGCTTCATAGTAGGAGAAAAAAGCTTATGAAGCTAGATATAGTCTCAAAGTATCTTCCGACAATACCAATACTTATTGTTCAAAAAAGAAATACACTAATGTTATCATAGAGAAATCTTACAGATGCCACCATCACCAAGTGATTAATTTGATATCATTAGTAATAGGACAAATCAGCATTAGGTATTTCCTGATATAACATACTGAAAATAATTTAAAAATCACTTCTGTGACAGTCCATCAAAACACAAAATTGGAATATAACCATAAGGCAATATTAGACAAACCTAAATTGAGAGAGTTTCTGTATTCCGTATAAGTGTCAAGGACTTGAAAGACAAGGGAAGCAAGAGTAAAGACTTTTCCAAATTACAAAAGATTAAAGAGTATCAGAGCCAAATGGAACATGTTATAAAATTGTATCCTTGACCAGATAAAGGACAGTAGTGGAGACATTGTCAACATTTGAATAAAGTGTACAGATTAAATAATTTTATTATGTCAGTGGTGACTTCCTGATTTTTATAAATTGTGCAATGATTATATAAGAGAGCCTTTGTTTTTAGGAAATTATTTAGGGGCAGAAGGAATCATGTCTGCCATTGATTTTCAAATGGTTCAGAAATTTTATAGGCTATATAGTTTCTTTGGTAAACTAGTCACATTTGGGAAATCTGGGTATGAATTTCATGCAGGAATTCTTTGTATTATTTTGCAATGTTTCTGTAAGTCTGGTATTACTTCTAAGTGAAATGTTAAGATTATAAAAATATAGTCTCAAAATCCATGATAATCAGAAGTCTCTAGTCCTGATGATCCATACTTTAAATCTGCTTTAATCATAGTAGTTTTGCCCAGTCTTTGCTGATTTGCTCCCAATATCCCTTATGTTTTTGCCAGTCATACTTCACATAGTTTTGTCAGACATGGATCGCATGTTTTTGCTTGTATAAAATTTCATTCTGGCTATTGATTTTATTAGAAATTCCTTAGGTGCAAAATAATTTGACCTTATCCAGAAGAACATATTTACTAAATGTTTTCTGAGTTCTTTCATCTGGAAGCCTTGAAATATCTCCTATGTCTACAGCGGCAAAAGTGAAGACAAGTGTACAAGATAATGCATCTTCTCAGGGAAAGTTAGGGTCTGAAGCAAATTTTTCTCAACTCTAACAAAATTTCATAGTCTTTCATGTAACTATCTCTGACAAATTATTTGTAATAGATAACGCTGGAACACCCATGTTAGTGTTATATTTGTACTAGTATTATTGAACCCATCATTCTGGCCCTATCAGGTTAGACCAGATTATAAATTTAACCTGAACAACAGATTCAATGAATTAGCTAAAGAGCAGACTGATATTTAAAAATAACAAGAACAACCAAAACAAAACTCATAGACACATACTGTAGTTTTGGAGCTACAGTTTCATTTAAAAGTTGAGACCTGAAAGAGCACCAAGATAAATCTAAGTAAAGTTAAGGACAGAGACTATGAATCAACAGAGACATCAGTTCCCCAGACTGGAGACTCAAATAAGAAAGAGACAGTTTCTTCTGAGAGTGAGTGAAAAGGATCAGACACGGTCAGTCAGCACTTCCTATCATGATAAGCATTTACTCCTGGTTCCACATCATCAAAGCTACAGAGCCTTCTTTCCCATGAACTTCATGTTGCCTTTTCAGGAAAGTCTATATTTGGGCTTAACTTAGTTTCTGCTCCATGAAACAATAGACATTTAATAAACATTTTTACTCCTAGTGCTCAAAGCTAATTCCTAAAGGAATAAATAGCTAATAAATATGAGATTTTAAAAAATAATAATAAAAAGATTACTAATTTACAAAATTATTAAATAGAGTAACCTTTGATAGAGAGAATATAAAACTAATGGTTAGAATCCTATAAAATAAAAGGCTAATATGCAAATTGACCAAACAGTGGAATGACTGGTCACTATGACATGCACTGACCACCAGGGGGCAGATGCTCAATGCAGGAGATGCTCCCTGGTGGTCAGTGTGATCCCACAGGGGGAGCGCCGCTCAGCCAGAAGCCTGGCTCATGGCTGGTGAGCACAGCAGTGGTGGCGGGAGCTTCTCCCGCCTCCACAGCAAGGCTAAGGATGTCCTACTGATGGCTTAGGCCTAAGCTGGCAGTCAGACAGCCCCTGAGGGCTCCCAGACTGTGAGAGGGCACAGGCCTGGCTGAGGGACCTCCCCCCCCACCCTCACCCTGCTGAATTTTATGTACCAGGCCTCTAGTATTTAAATAACAGAGTATAATAAGAACATAATAACAAGTACACTATAATCCCCATTTCCTTTCTTCCCTCAATATTTATGGAGTTGCTCAAATGCCAGCTTCTACTTTATGTGAACTGTCACATTTTATTTTTATTGTTGTTACTTTCTCATCTTTGACTTATTCATAAATATTTGTAATTAAAAAAAATAAACAATAAATTTTCTTCCAAACTTTGGTCACCTACAAATCATCAATTATTATAACTTGGATAGCTTGGCTTTGGAGTCTCAGTTGGCATCATGATTCCACAGCTGGTCTGTAAGGATTTGGGAAGTTACCTAGTTAAAGTAAGCCACATGAGAGTTTTGCAATGATTAAATGAGATTGTGTTATTTAAAATTATATTTTCCAATTTATGTACATGCAGCTTCAACCAGGGCATACTAGAAGAGAAAGATGTTTCACACTGTAACTGAAACAGTCATTTTTGTGCTGTATAGATCACCATTTGTCAGTAGAAAGGCACTATTAAAATGGTCATATTTGGATTTTTCCCCTTTTATTTTATTAATGTGATGAAATATATTGATAAATTTTCAAATGGCAAAGTAGTCTTCTATTACTGAGATAAAGCCCATTTGGGGATGGTATCTTTGTGCCTTTTTATATATTTCTGGCTTTAACTTACATTTTATTTTTTTAAATATGCTTTTATTGATTTCAGAGAGGCAGGAGAGAGGGAGAGAGAAATAGAAAAATCAATGCTGAGAGAGAATCATTGATCAGCTGCCTCCTGTAGGCCCCCCACTGGAAATCCAGCCCACAACCCAGGCATGTGCCCTGACCTGAAATCGAACTGTGACCTCCTCATTCATAGGTCGATACTCAACCACTGAGCCATGAGCCAGGCTCTAATTTCTTAAATTGAAATCTTATAACAGTGCTATGAAACTTTCTCCTTTTCTAAATTAACCATTTGTATTATTTTCTGAGAACTGCCATAACCAATTCCTAATTGAGGGGCTTTAAAAAAACAGAAATGTATTTTCTGACAATTATGAAGGCCAGAAATCTAATATCCAAGTATTGTCAGGGCCAGACTGCTTCTGAAGATTCTAGTTGTGGATCCTTCCTGTTGTCCTAAGCTTCTGGAATCCCCATTCCTTGCCTTATGGTAGAATAATTGGAATTTCTATGTTTGTCTTTACATGGCCATCTTCTCTGTATGTCTACCCTCCATTTACAATGACATCAGTCAAATGGATTAACGGTCAAACCTGCACCAAGGAAGTTGGGCAGCAATTTATAGAGAACAAATTACCATCTTGTTCTTAGAGGAGGAGTAAAATTTAGTTAAGAACAAAGTGTTAGGGTGACTATTCTCTCTGAGAGTAAAAGCAATGTAGTGTCATAAATAAATGACCGATTTTAGTTTTTAATTTACAACAGGATTTTAGGGCTAAAAATATAACTCCCGTTACTTTTCCCTCTTAGCATGGTTTGAAGTACTGTGCATCAGACAACACATATCACAGATACGTGTTCTTGACATAAATGTAATCATCATTTAACAAGTGAGGAAATTAAACATTCGCAGTACAAGCATGCTTGCTAAAATCTAATCCAGTGTCTATAATTACAACTAAGGTGTTCTTATTGCTATTAAAAAGTAATGTTATATATTAACTAGTAGCCCTGTGCTTGAATCTGTGTGCCAGTAGCTCTCTGCGGGGCCTGGCCACTCCACACCCGCTGCCTAGAGGCTTTCTGTGGCCCAGAGGCCCATCCGCGGCTGGGTGCAGAACACTTGACTTGTCACTGCAATGATGAAGCAAGCATTCCACCAGGCTGCTCACACAGCCCGCTCTCAGCAGCAACCCACCCCCACCCTGGGACTGGGGACTCTGGCAGAGGTGAGAGGACTGAGCGCCACCATATTGTGGCTATGGGCACTGCCGTCTTTGTGATGGAGTGATGGTTAATTTGCACATTACCCTTTTATTAGATAGGATTTCACTAATTAATTGTGCTAATTATAAATTTGATAATTAAACTTGATAGCTAATATGTAAAAAATAAGAGTTACATAAATATTTTCTTTTAAAAATGTGTTTTTTTAAGAGAAAGAGAAATTTACCACAAATAAAGTGTGGTTATCTCTGAGGCACAAAATTCTGAGTGATTAAAAATGTATTATTTTTCAAAAATCTTACTTACCTCTCTCTTATCATTTTACTTATCATTTCTTGTAATATAAATGTACTCTCTCTACTTTCCTAAAGGAAATATGAATGAATAAAGGACTTCCCTATTACCAATTATAAATAAGTATAGATTTTTAATGTCATTAGCTTTTTTCTCAATGTAGATTTCCATTTATAACAACATATTTTTCAATAGAAATCATATAATTGAATTTGGTTTTTACTTTCTCTAGGTTGAGGGCCAGGTAATTGTATTATATTAATGTAGTTCAAAACAGGTAAATTAATATCTTAATAACACTAATTATCCATGTCATTAATTTATATTGAAATCATGGTTTAACTTAAATGCACCAAGTCTTAGCTTAATTATAGACCATATCCCTAAGCTGATCGAAGATATAAAAATTATTTGTGATGAAAACTCAGTAGTGAATAGTTAGACTGCAACACATGTCTTAAACAAAAGTAGACTTTTGTGGTAGTCTAGCTTCATACATGAAACAACTATTATATAACATATACTGTGCTCTGGAAATTCCTGATAGTATATGAACCAACTGGATACTGATTAAAGCCAAAACACTGGTTATTCGTTTTATTGCTCTTGACATACATAAGTCTTTGTTACTGGAAAGTGGTGTTGGATGAAAGACTAAGTAGGTATATTTCTCTTGGGATTTTGTCACAGACCTGGTATTTCTTTCTAGACTCCCCACACTATGTAAAGATATAGATTTAATAAACAAACCATTTTTGAACTCAGCAAGGAACTTAGCAGGGATTTTGAAAGTCAAACACACAGGAGCCATGCTTGACTGTGGTGGTAAAAGTAACATCTGCCTGAGAGATTTAAACAACAGGCTTTTTAAATCACTTTTAAAGCCACAGTAGGAGATGTGACAGCCATAAGCAATACCTCAAGCCAACCAGGAACAGAAAGCTGGAAGAAGTCAATTGCACTCAAATACTGAAATAATCTCTATCAAGGGGAAACAAGAGAAATAACTTACAGTTCCTGTTTATCTCTGTCTACCTAAGCATTTTTGTACCCGTTCTGGTCTTCATTAATGAATATAAACTGACTTTAAAGAAAGAAAATAATTACTGCTGAAAAAAAGTTCATATCTGACTGTTCCAATTACAATAGTGACATATTTTCAAAGTCAATTTAATTTCAAATCTAGTACTTTACATAGGGTATTTAGGATATCAAGCAATGTGTATCAGTTAGTACTGGTCTAGATGAGGATGTAAATAAAGGAAACTAGCAAAGTGATAGTAACAACATTCTGGAAACCAAGGTAAAAAGATAATCCAACTTACATAAGTCTTTGAAGTTCATTTAAATGTGTTGCATCTTTTCTACAGTACTTGTAAACCAAGAAAAGATTTATGAGGGTTTTATATGCATTTTTACTTTATCTGCTGTGTTGTACTAACACTGTTATTGGATAACTCACTTGATCAAAACACAGCAAATAGCCCCAGCTGCTTTGGCTCAGTGGATAGAGTGTCAGCCTGTGGACTGAAAGGTCCCAGGTTTGATTGCAGTCGAGGGCACATGTCCATGTTTCAGGCTTGATTCCCAGTAGGGAGTGTGCAGGAGGCAGCCAATCAATGATATTCTCTCATGGTTGATGTTTCTGTCTCTTCCTCTCTCTTCCTCTCTGAAATCAATACAAATATATTAAAACAAAAAACAAAAATACAGAAAATAAAGTTTAAAACATGGTATGGGCTTCAAAGAAGAAAATACATATTACTATTCAACTTCTCTTATACACATCCATAAAAATTAAGAAAATTATTTTTTCATGTTTACATAAGTTCAGATCTCAAAAATATATATATATATACCACATCGCATTTCTATTTAGTAGAAATCATGGGACAATCAAAGAATGAAGAAAATTTAGGAGACTAGAGAGGAGACAAGAAGGATACTGTGTTCCCCTGTAAATAAAAAACAAACTTAATATATACATTCCCTTTATCCTGTTCCCCTGTAGGAAATTTAATAATAACTCAGGGGCTCTATACAGTAGCTCATTAAATATTATAAAAAATGAACCATGTAATGGCATATTAATGAATGTTAAAATGTTTTTATAGGAAAAAAATCACTACTGAGTCTACTATATAGTTAATATGCAATTAGCCATTATCTGTAATAGATGATAATTTTTCTCAAAACTCTCTCTATAATGATCATCAACCAATCTGAGAGAGGTAAAACAAAAGGACAGAGTTTCACCAAAAAAAAAAAAAAGGTCAAGAATTTTCACAAGAAATACTTTAAAGTGTTTTTTTCTCTGTTACCTGTACAATCATGGCAGACATACAACCTCCAGCTCTCTGAATACAGTGCCTTTAATCCATTTGCATTTTACTGAGAATTGACTCCATGCAAAACATTGTGCTGAATATGAAAATCATTTCTTAAAAAATTATTACTTTAGACTGAAGGACCACCTAAGTCAAGGAACACACCTGGTAAGGGATTATGTGACAGTTAGG
The DNA here is from genome assembly GCA_026230045.1 of Corynorhinus townsendii. Taxonomy (NCBI): domain Eukaryota; kingdom Metazoa; phylum Chordata; class Mammalia; order Chiroptera; family Vespertilionidae; genus Corynorhinus; species Corynorhinus townsendii. Next base: position 130,186,311 of record JAPDVU010000006.1, read on the forward strand.
ACTGAAATCTGCCGTATGACACCAAATTTAGTAATATTTCTTCTGCATCATAAATGATAATTTACCCCATACAATGATAATATCTCAAATATTTAATATAATGTATATGTATTTTTAACATAATATAATATAATATGTAATAAATATAACATAATATAATATAATAATATATATATTTAATATATGGGTATAAAAATATCACAAAATCCTGATTATAAGATAAATAGAAATATATTTTATAATTTATTTTCTTCTGTTCCATGGTATTTATTGATGTGTGTGTATTTATATTCCTCTAAAAACTGCAATATTTTATAAAGCATGCTTGATTTAAAAACTGTCAATTAGGTAAAAAAAAAAAAGGTGAGAATAAACCACAACTTGCAAATCATTTCATGATTGCAAACATACCCTGCTGACTTTCAAAATTACTAAAAAGTCATAAAGAGTATTTATTTAAAAGTATTTTCCTCTGCAATATAAAACATAAACATAAAACAATAGTTGTCCTTACTTCTACTCGTCTTAAAAACTTCAAAGTGGTTTAAAGCATAGCTAACTGTCTGAGAATGCAGGAATCATAACATGATTCTGGGTACCTTAGAACCACATCCAGTGACATAAGATTTGGCAACAAATAACACCTGAATTTTTATAGAATACAAATATATTTCTATATTTTTTTTACTTTTTTTTCTGTATTTGGAAGGTGTGTAGGTCTGGAAGGCTTGACAATTTCTAGTAAAAACAGATGTACTCTAATCATTATTTCCTTTACATGCTGATGATTCCCTCAAAAATGAAAATCACCAAAACTCTATCAAACAGCTGCTATCAGAACTCAAAGAAGAATGTGGGCGATTAACGTCGATAATTCAAATGCAAATGAAAGGATGTAAAAAAAATGTATTGAATAACTTTTCCTAAATGACCATCTGCTAATAACCTGTTTAACAAATTATTTATAAAAACTCATAAAGAACACACTCAGTTGGTTACCAGTTCATATTTGTGAATAACCTTCTCTCTAAGACTGTAGGCATGAAGATGATGCATCTGACCATTTGTTTCAGAAATAAGGAATCCTTTTGTCACCATCTTCATGTAAAATTATTGATAATAAATATTTAATTTTAATATTGGTTAAAATATTACTTTAACCCTTATCTATAACCAACAATCAAAAGCAGTAGTTGGGTCAACATTAGTTTTTTCAAATATTATTATCAGTTTTTCCATTACTCAAATGAATTTCCATTCAAAATTTTAATATCTAAAACTATACAGAGTTGCTATTTTTTTTTAGAATGTAGAGTTATGCCCATTGTAGTCACATTGTGTATTTAGCACCTTTTCTAGTCCCTATAGTTTATTGAAATGTAATTTAAATTGTAAGTGTGAACTTTGAAGATGAAGAACCACACCCGCTCTGACAGTAGAAGAAGGGGTACAGTACACATGGATCATTTGCTTTAATCTGAAGCTTTACAGATGCTCCAAGGAGGGACAGAATCATTTTGGATTTTGAAATGGACTAAATTCTGATGGCCAAATAAATGTTATTATGTAGGGGATATGGCACATACCTAATAGCTGATGAATATTTGATAATATTTTTCTAAATGACTTTGTAAGTGATATTAATAGCTTATCAATTTGTTGCCTAGGAGGGTCAAAGCAGTATATACTTGCTCATCAAGAGATTGCAGTAGTGTTTAAATTATTATTTTACAGAATACTTATAGACTTCTGGTGTATGATCGAGTGGTGTGGGAGGGAGAGATAGCCCTTAGAAAGGATCACTTTCAGAATAATAAAGGGAATTGGAAAGAAAGAAGTTGACAGAGAGCCCACAATAATGGTTAAAATTAAATGTCATAGTTCATTTTTATGCAAATCACTGCCTAAAGATAGATTTGTTTAAAATGATGGAAGAAAACAATGGGTTTAGGGTACAAGAAGCTATGCATGTTATGATGGAGAACCAGAATTAGTGTGCAAGTAAACCCCATCTTCACATACAGCCCTTCTGAACTCTTGTTTACATGCCAATCTAGAGGCACCACAGTGAACACTTCAGGAAAGTTTATTGCATATAACTTTTCCATACATTCAATTTGAATGTTTATTCTAAAAACACACAAAAAGGTAGATATTTTTCCTATTTTGTTAAGTTTTCCTTGAATTTTGCCTCGCATTTTTACTTCATTTCCAAACTTCCTTGGAAAACATTATTTTTTACAACTGCTGCTTGGGTGGCATAGTTTTTCATATGATCATTTCCGTGTGCAAATATTACAAAACATTAAAATACCCTGAATTTATGAACTACTATTTTTTGCTAAGGTTGGTGAAAAATCCTAATTAGAGACTAAGTAGGCACTCCCTCCAATACTTTTAATATAGTTCATGTGCAAGAACTTTGGTTTATTATTGAACCCACCACATCAAGTGCCAGAGCAAGGTACCATCCAGTCTACTGAGAAAGCTGATGAAGACTCTGTGGTTAATGTATCCCAAAGAATTAAAGGATACTTCCTAGATTCTAGTTGCATAAATACTCAGATGTCTATATCTTTTAACATTTTATGATATTTAACTTGTTTTCAGGATGTATATTGAACTAAAGGCCTGGTGCATGAAATTCGTGCACGGGTAGGGTCCCTAGGCCTGGCTGATGATCAGGGACAATCAGGCCTTTCTTCCCCTGGCTGCCAGCTGCCAGCTGCCAGCTGGGGCTTTCCTTCATCCCATGCTGCCCCCTGGTGGTCAGTGCACATCATAGCCAGTGGTTGAATTCTCGAGGGGACAATTTGCATATTAGCTTTTTATTTTATAGAATGGTTTATACATAACTGAACACAATCTTGAACATATTATTTTCAAAAAACTCTCATACAACTAACAATAGACCTCACCTTGAAATATATTTAAAAATAGCACAGCCCTGCCCATGTGGCTCAGTGGTTGAGCATCAATCTATGAACCAGGAGATCACAGTTCAATTCCCAGTCAGGGCACATGCTGGGTTGCAGTCTTGATCTCCAGTAGGGGACGTGCAAGAGGCAGCCAATCAGTGATTCTCTCTTATCATTAATGTTTCTATCTCTCTCTCCCTCTCTCTTCCTCTCTCTGAAATCAATAAAAACATATTTAAAAGAATAGAACAAAAGGGGAAATAGCATTTCTTCTCAACTGAACAATGTATGTATAAAGATTGACAGGAAAAAATAACTGGAAAAGTATTAGAAGGAGCAGACAAACTGAACAAGGAACCAACATGACTAAGAAAACATTAATTAAACCTAACTCAAATCCCTTTTATGTAGATTATCCTTTGGGAAAGAGGGGCCGATAGCAAAGGAAGAAAAGTCTCTCTTTGGGGAGAAGGTAAACATAATAATGAGTAGCTGAGGGGGAGTAGGCAGGGAAAGAAACAGAAGGAGGGAAGGAAGGAGGGAAGGAGGGAGAAATAAGACTAAGGAGTGCACTATAGCCAACCAGCTCCGTAAATAGCAGAGCTAATGAAGTGAGAGAGTCATTGCTGTCCAATAAACACTCAGAGAGAGCAAAAGCAGGAGTGACAATCCATAGGTCATGGCTTTGATTCAGGTTTCATTCTTATGATAGAAAAACATGTCAGCATGATACCACCGTCTTTCCTATCTAATAAAGAGGGAATATGCTAATTGACTGCCCTGCTCTCAAAGATGGCGGCACCCACAGCCATAAGGAGGGAATGTGTTAATTGACTGCACCGCCCTCAAAGATGGTGGCACCCATAGCCAATAAGGAAGTAATATGCTAATTGACTGCCCCACCCTCAAAGATGGCAGTGCCCATGGCCACTAGATGGCAGTGCCCAGTCCCCTCTGGGGTGGCAGGCGCATGGCAAGGCTGGCCGTTCCACGTACCTGCCTCTGGAATCCTCCAGTCCCCTCAGCCCCCCAGCCACCCAAGGCTGGCCTGAGGCACAGGCAAGCCTCAGTTGGCAGCTGCCCAGATGACGCCTGAGGAGCAGGTAACCAGGGCCGGCCAAGGCTTGTGCTGCCAGCAGTGGCTGCAGCAGAGGTGTGATGGGGGCATCGCCTTCCCCTGATTGCTGGGTTGCCTCCTGCCCCTGAGGGATCTGGACTATGAGAGGGGGCAGGTCAAACTGAGGGACCCCCCCCTTTCCAGTGCATGAATTTTCATGCACCGGACCTCTAGTATATATATATAAAAGCCTAAGCAACCGAACGACCAGTCGACCAGTTGCTATGATGTGCACTGACCACCAGGGGTAGATGCTCAAAACAAGAGCTTCCCCCTGGTTGTCAGTAGCTCCCACAGCAGGAACACCACTCGGTTGACCAACCAGCCCACCAGCCCAGTGGCAGCCACTCCCTCCCTCAGTAGTTCAGCATGTCCAATTTCCAGAGAACAGGCCAGGCACTGATGGACCAATGCTGCACTGCTGGCATAATCCCAATAGTGCTACCAGCCTCCTGAAACTTGGCCTTGGGCACTGCGGCCACTTCCCCTTCCTAGATGCTCCAGAAGGAAGAAACAATATAAAAGTAGCCACCAGGTGGCTCCTGACAACCAATGCGAATGTCAGTGGGATGGATTCAGATCCCAGGCCAGCAAGGTAGTCCCACCGCCTGCCCGGATGGCCAATCACGTCCTAGCCCCCCCAATCCCCTCCAGATGGGTGCCAAATGCAGGGCTCCTCATCAGGACTGACTGGGCATGAGCCTGTGACAGGTGCAGTGGGGCTGGGATGAGTGAGAACAGCAGGCAGGAGCAGCAGGCGACATTGGACTGCCAGTTTCGGCCCAATCCCCGCAGGCTATGCTGAGGGACCCCACCCATGTACAAATACGTGTACCAGGCCTCTAGTGATAATGTAATATTTTCTATGTTTTCATCTGAAAATGATTGAATTTCTTCTAATACTATACAGGCTGTTGCCAAAAACTGTATACACACAATGTCTTCTTTTACATTTTGAAAATGAGATAGATTTTAATAAACACTGCCTTTATAATTGTTAAAAGTGTGTATACATGTTGGGGGAGATACCCTGTATTTGAGTTGATTCAACTTTATATTGTATTACATGGCTAGGATCACTTTGAAGAGCTTTTCTTTTATTATTAGATGGCATAGATTACATCAGAGTGCTTTATCCTTGTTTGCATAAACAGTTGATCTTGTTTAAAGCATGAAAATAGAAGCCATCTCTTACTTTAATAAAAAAAGCAAGTAGACAATAATTGGATATACAATAAACACAAATACTTTCCTTAAAATTCAGTAAATAATCCTATTTATAAATCTATTATTTAGATTATATAAATAATCCTATTTATATAACCTATTGATTTTGTATTCATATCATGATATTTGTATTCATATCATGATATTTATCTCCCCACTACTTTTTACAATTTTACTTAGTCTGGGTTCTAGTATTTATTTTAATACTAGAGGCCCAGTGCACAAATTCATGCACCAGTGGGTTCCCTTGGTCTGGCCTGTGGGATCAGGCTGAAACCGGCTCTCCAACATCCCCATAGGGGTCTCAGATTGTGAGACGGCACAGGCCAGGCCAAGGGACACCATCAGTGCATGATCGGGGCTGGGAGGGATGCAGGAAGTTCGCCAGCCAGGGAGCAGGGAGGGACCACGGGAGGGCTCCAGTCCTGATCAGCTGGACCACAGCAGCAAGCTAACCTACAGGTTGGAGTGTCTGACCCCTGGTGGTCAGTGCACATCACAGGGACTGGTTGACTGGTCAACTGCCTGCTCCTGGTGGTCAGTGCACATTATAGTGAGTGGTTGAGTGACCTTAGCATATCATTAGCATATTATGCTTTGATTGGTTGAACAGCCAACTGGTCAACCAGACACTTAACATATTAGGCTATTATTATATAGGATTATCTTTTGCTGATTTAGGCCCAGTTTTCCATATAATCACATAATCATCAACTTGCATTATCTTAACATTTACTGAATCTCCAAAGTGGCATCTATAAAACCCTTTAAATCCCCAGATCCCTACTGTGATCCTACTGTGTGGCCATTCTCCCCATTTAGAATAAGCATTTCCTAGAAAACCAGTTCCCTGGCTGGACAACAGGCTGCCAGTTTGAGGAAGGCCTGTGAAAAGTGGCGACAAGTTTCCTTCCAAGATTTCTGCAAGGTTTCTCCCAGTGACTGGCCAGGAAATAAATGCAGTTTGCATTGTTCCATAATGGCACTTTATGTGGATTGCCTTTTATCAAACCATTAGTCTAAATTACTTTTAGTGAACTCCACAGTTTACTGATTGTGGGAAGCAATGGGCTGTGAAGCAAGAATTGCTAGAGGGTTCCTTTTCTTAATAGAATTTTTTTTTATTGTTTTTGTTTCAACAGCATGTTGGAAACTAGTTCATTTATACAAGCTGTAAATAAGCAAGATGAATGACATTTCAGCATGTAAAATGCAGGCTATTACCAGAAGAATGTAGATAATGCCATGTACTTTAATTTAAACAGGCTGGATTTTGTTGAGGGTCAGTAACATAAAGCAAAGTACTTCAAGACAGGGAGCAGAAGGCTGGTGGGGAAGAGGCTGTCTTTTCCCTTTCATGGTAATGTTCAATGGGAAAGCAGGGAGGCAGTGTCATGGGTCATGCTTTTGACCAATGGCAGGAGAGAGTTAAACATGTGTCTTGAACTTGTAGAATGAACTGTGGTGGTCAAAAGACAGCTGGAACAACTCCTTAACCTTTTTTTAAGGAGATAACATGGCAAAGAAAGGCTGTGTAATGAAAAGCCCGGAGTAGTTTCATAGGATTTGGAGAAAATAGCAGTTGTAAATTCAAATAAAATAATGGTCAAATATAATCTCACAACATATCTAAAGATTACATTTACAGTGATAATTCCCATATTTTAGATGATGAGATGTAGTAATTGCTAATGAGAGAAGATAGCTTATTAGACAATACTGACTACTGTCTAATTAGCTGGTAGTTCAGGTAGATCTACAGAGCGATTTATTGGGTAAAAAGTTATAGCCATTAGCTCTTACAGACAAAGACTTTCAATATTATCTGTGATCCATGCTACATTAAACTCAGAGAGAGTAACAACTGCTAAATGTTCAAGACTTGGGCAGGTACACAGTTTAGATTGTATAATGCAAAACAGATTTTAAGCAGATTAGACCTATGTTATCCAGTATGGTAGCCACTAGCCATGCGTGCTATTGAGCACTTGAAATGTGCCCAGTCCAAATTGAAATATGCTGTAAGTAAAAACTATTCACTGAATTTCAAAGACTTAGTGCAATATAATTCAAATATCTCCTTAATTTGTTCCATTGATTACATAAAATTATTTTTACATATTGGGATAAAATGTGTAATTATAATTAATTTTACCTGTTTCCTTTTTTCCCCCTCAATACGGCTTCTAGAAAATTTCAGAGTACATATGTAACTCTCATTATATTCCTATTGGATAGTGCTGGGATAGACAATTTTATCAGTTTGACCAGTGCAGATCCACCATATAGAAACTAAGTTGCTTGGTTATTTCATACATGGCAAAAGGACTTATATAATTCACTATTTAGTGGTGCTAGGCTAAGTTTATCTAATGCACCTATCTCTATATTAGGGATAGACTTGCCAAGTATGTGAATTTGCTGGTTAGATAACTCTAAAATGTGCTGAAAAAGCATTGTCACATTTTGTTCTAATAACCGTACTTTCTCCACCTTTCTATGTTGATCATTCTCTTCTGCTGATGTCAGCATCAATGTCACGATATCAGCTGCCTATGGGTGCTGATATAGTGACCGATAGGCAGGTAACTAAAATAAATGAAGAGGTTCTGTGGAGACTGCTAAACTGCTGTGAATTAGAGAATGCATCTACTGTTCAATACAGGTTGAATGTGGTCATATAATTACTGTAGTTGAGTGAATACATAGTGGATGGATGTGAGAATCCTGCCAAAGCATCATCAGCTTTTTTGTGTGTAATAGAAGATATGTTGTGGATAATTCTTCATCATCTCTCCTCTCCTGCCTCCATTCCCACCATGATCCATTCTCTTACCTCTCCAACTGTGTTCTGGAAGGTAGTTGCAAGAGAAGGTGGGCTGAATGAGAGAGAGGCTGGAGTAGTTATTCCCTAAGACCATAAACCTCCTCCCTCCCAAGAAGGACTTGTCTATGACCACTGCACTCTCCAGACAGGCCTTCTCCCATAGCTACATTTTTTCCCCAGTTTCAAACAGAATTAACATGCATTGCAATTTGCTAGAAAAGTTTTGGCTTATATTCCTCATAGATCAATTAAGGGGTGTGAATCTTTTCTATATCACTTTTCATTTTTAAATGTATCCCTATTTGATGATAAAGTATGTAGTCACCTTATTTATTTATTTATAGCTAGATTTTCTAACTTTCTATATCTTTGTATTTATCTCATCTTTTCCTCACCTTCAATTTCAAGGCTATAGACACACTAGCATATTTCCATTCCTTCTTGATACAGTGAAGGTATTTCTTCAAAGAGTTAAGGAATGTCTTCAATGTCAGGGCAATGGATGTATCTTTGGAATTCTGGCTCTGCAGAATTCTAGCATTCTTATGAATCAGTGCCTACTTGGTATTACTAATTATTTTCATTTCTGAAAGGAAGGTTTTATTGAGATTATTCTTTCCTGCTGCTGAACTTGCATTTATGAGGTGTGCATTTATGTGTTGGGGGAGGGAGGAATTAGATAACATGTATTTTAGTTTGAAAGAAGCCTCAGCTGGAATTGATGGGGAATACCCTACATTATCCCAACATCCCAAATTTTAGAGATGGTATCTGCGTGTATTACTAAGTCATCTCCCATGAAGAGGAAGTGCTATGTCTGCTTGTGGAAGGAAGAGTGAGCAAAAGGTGGACCATGGAAGACTAATTGTACCTGCCAAACCAATTTCCCCTCCACATGGCTAATTTCTGACCCACAGAACATAAATGGATGTGTCATCTATGGTGTTTTGGATCTAGTTACATGTTCAGTCATGCTCTTTCCCCCTGCCCTTTGGAATACAGAGCCTGGCAAGGATACAGTGATACAGATTTGACAATTTAAAAAAATGTTTTGTCCAACAACATTTCTTCAAAATGTTGGTGCAAAATGGAAGCTGGTGGCAGGCAAAGGTCTACTAGAATGGAGTTATGACACCCCTGTGTACTGAAAAGACTGCATATGCCAAAGAAATCAACTTTCATTCTTTCTTTTATTCCTCCAACTTTTTATTATGAAATTTTCAAACATGCAAAAGAATGGAAAGAACAGCACAATGAACACCCAGATGCCCTCCAATTAGATCCAACCCTTTGAACAGTTTGCCACATTCGTTTAACCAATATGTGTGAGCCTGTGGGATGTGCATTTTTTCCCTGAACCATTGAAAGGTAAATTGCAGATATCATAGCACTTCAGTCCTAAAAACTTCAGCCTGTTCTCTTACAAAACCACTTAAGACTAAGTGCAGATATCATTCTAATCTTCTCATGAATCACACAAGAATAAGAACATCTACACTAATAAAAGAGAAACATACAAATTGACCATCACTCTGCTGTGCTCACAAGCCACACCCACCAGCCAATCAGGAGCAAGTATGCAAATTAATCCAACCAAGATGGGAGCTGGAGCAAGCAGGAGGCTTGGGTTGCCTCAGTGATGGAGGAAGCCAAGCTTCCTGCCCTCCCTGGCCAGCCCTGGCCTCTGCTCAAGGCTACAAAGTTTCAATTATAGAAGATAAATAAATCCTAGATACTTGCTTCCAGGCGGCCCTGGCCTCTGCTCAAGGAGGTGCTGAAAAACAAGAAAAGTAAAAGAAAAAAAAGAGAGGCTGGGACCTTGGGTCGCCAGTGGGTGATCAGGCCATGATGGGATGGCAGGAGGGCCAGTTGGGGGTGAGCAGGCTGGCAGGCAGAGTGGTTGGGGCAATAAGGCAGGCAGGCAGGCAGGCAGGTGAGTGGCTGGAACCAGCAGTTCCAGATTATGAGAGGGATGTCTGACCGCCGGTTTAGGCCTGATCCCTTGTAAACCGGCAGTAGAACATCCTTCAAGGGGTCCCAGATTGGAGAGGATGCAGGCCGGGCTGAGGAACACCCCCAACCCCTCTGCACGAATTTTGTGCACCGGGCCACTAGTCTATATATATATATATATATATATATATATATATATATATATATATGCTTAATATGCAAATTGTCCCCTCCAGAGGAGTTTGATTGGGAGACCAGGAATTCTACTGCTGGCTATAACAATCACCAGGGGGCGGCGTGGAATGAAGGAAGGCCCCAGCCAGAAGGCTCCAATTGGCCCTGATCGCTGTTCAGGCCTAAGGGCCCTACCCATGCATGAATTTCGTGCACCAAGCCTCTAGTTCATATATAAAACCATGATGTCATTCTTTTCTTTTTTTTTCTAGTTGGGAGTGTTTATTTTTATTTTTAATTTAAATTCTTTATTAATTAAAGTACTAGACGTCTGGTGCACAACATTTGTGAACTGTCGGGGCGGGAGGGTGGGGAGCCTCAGCCTGGCCTGCACCCTCTCTCAGTCCAGGACCACTCAGGGGATGTCCACCTAGTGGCTTAGGCTGGGTCCTTAGCATTGCCATGGAGGGGATGTGGGAGAGGCTACCACCACCACCACTGCGCTCACCAGCCGTGAGCCCGGCTTCTGGCTGAGCGGTGCTCCCCTGTGGGAGCGCACTGACCGCCAGGAGGCAGCTCCTGTGTTGAGCATCTGCCCCCTGGTGGTCAGTGCATGTCATAGCGACCAGTCATTCTGCCATTCAGTTGATTTGCATATTAGGGTTTTATTATATGGGATTACATATGTCTCCTTTTCCCCACATTGATTTTTCCCAAGCCATTCCCACCTCCTAGCATATACCCTCACCCCGCTACTGTGTGTCCATTGGTTATACTTATAGGCATGTATACAAGTCCTTTGGTTGATCTCTTACCCTTCCTCCCACCTTCCCCTGCCTTCCTTCTGTGGTTTGACAGTCTGTTCAATGCTTCTGTGTCTTTGGATCTATTTCAGTTCATCAGTTTATGTTGTTCATTATATTCCACAACTGAGTGAGATCATGTGATATTTATCTTTCTTCAACTGGCTTATTTTGGTTAGCATAATGTTATCCAGGTCCATCTATGCTGTTGCGAATGGTTAAATGGTTAAGAGTTCTTTCATTTTTACCATAGCATAGTATTCCATTGTATAGATGTACAACAGTTTTCTAATCCAGTCATCTGCTGGTGGGCCTTTAGGCTATTTCCAAATCTTAGCTATTGTAAATTGTGCTGATATGAACATAGGGGTGAATATATCTTTCCTGATCAGTGTTTCTGATTTCTTGGGATATATTTCTAGAAGTGGGATTACTGGTCAAATGGAAGTTCTATTTTTAATATTTTGAGGAAACTCCATACTGTCTTCCACCGTGGCTACACCAGTCTGCATTCCCACCAGCAGTGCAGGAGGGTTCCTTTTTCTCCACATCCTCACCAGCACTTGTCATTTGTTGATTTGTTGATGATAGCCATTCTGACAGGTGTGAGATGGTACCTTATTGTCATTTTGATTTGCATCTCTCGGATGATTAGTGACTTTGAGCACATTTTCATATGCCTCTTGGCCTTCTGTATGTCCACCTTTGAAAAATGTCTATTTAGGTCTTTTATCCACTTTCTGATTGGATTTTTTATCTTCCTTTTGTTAATTTGTATGAGTTCCCTATAAATTTTGAAGATTAAACGCTTATTGGATATAACATTGGCAAAAATGTTCTCCCATGCAGTGGGCTTTCTTGTTGTTTTGTTAATGGTTTCTTTAGCTGTGCAGAAGCTTTTTATTTTGATATAGTCCCATTTGTTTGTTTTCTCCTTAGTTTCCATTGTCCTAGGAGCCGTATCAGTAAAGATATTGCTACAATATATGTCCGATATTTTGTTGCCCACGGATTCTTCTAAGATTTTTATGGTTTCCCATCTCACATTTTAGTCATTTATCCATTTTGAGTTTATTTTTGTGTATGGTGTAAGTTGGTGGTCTAGTCGCATTTTTTTTTGCATGTATCTGTCCAATTTTCTCAACACCATTTATTGAAGAGACTGTCTTGACTCCATTGTATGCTCTTGCTTCCTTTGTCAAATATTAATTGAGCATAATGACTTGGGTCAATTTCTGGGTTCTCTGTTCTGTTCCATTGGCCTATATGTCCATTCTTATGCCAGTACCAGCCAGTTTTGAGGACAGTGGCTTTTTAATATATTTTGATACCTCGTATTGTGATCCCTCCAACTTTGTTCTTCTTTCTCAAGATTGCTGCAACTATTCAGAACCTTTTTTATTTCAGATGAATTTTTGAGAGTTTGTTCTTGGTCTATGAGATATGCCATTGGTATTTTAATGGAGATAGCATTGCATCTATAGCTTGCTTTGGGTAATATGGACATTTTAATGATGTTGTTTCTACCAATCCATAAACATGGTATATTCTCCCATTCTTTCTTTAAATAGCTGAATTATGGATGTAGTCTTGTTATAGAACAAACACATGACTTAAATATTGAGTTTTTCTACTATAGTCAGTGTAAACTGTAGACTAGAGATAGATTATATACTAAGTGGCAGTTTCAGGATGTATGGGCAAACCTTTTGAATTTTTGTGGATCCTAACATTTTTTCAAGTAAATCAATATGAATGTTTTTCCTATATATGTATACATATTCATGAACATTTTTCATATGGATATTGCATTAGTAACATTGTCTATAATTATTACCATAAAGATTTCTTAATATTTCTCAGTGTATGCACAGAACTAAATTGGATTACAACTGTATGGAAAAAATCATGTCAACTATTTACTTTTTAAAAATATATATTTATTTATTTCAGAGAGGAAGGGAGAGGGAAATAGAGATAGAAACATCAATGATGAGAGAGAATTACTGCAAGATGCCTGCTGTATGCCCTACACTAGGGATCAAGCCCACAACCTGGGCATGTGCCCTTACTCAGAATCGGACTTCCTGGTTCATAGATCAACACTCAACCACTGAACCATGCTGGCTGGGCTCAAATATTTACTTTTTACACAAAATAAAAGAGTTTGTTTATTCTTTTTACCCCATATGAAATGCTGAAATTATTCACCAAAATAGGTAGGCAATTTGACATTAAGTAATCCAAATGTTTTATCAACTTGATTTTAAATAGAAAATATGAGAATAGATATAACTATATGTACACAGCATATTGGATCTAGAAAAGTACAACCCGCATGCCAGCTGCAATAAGAGGTATGGAATCAAAGGCTCAGTTTGTTTCCTAATCCTGCTGTTTGGCTCTTGAGTGCCATTGGTCACATTAATTGACCTCCTGGGATTATCTTTAAAATGAAAATAATAATGGAACTATTCTATTCTATTCTATTCTATTCTATTCTATTCTATTCTATTCTTAGAATTACTCTATTCTACTCATGGAATTGTATTGAGAATTCAAAGATAAATTAGATAAAAAAGAAAATGTAAATATTATGCAACATAAAATAATTGTTACACAAATATAACCTAATCAAATAGAAGAAATATTTCTACAACTATATATGTACATAAGTACAGTTAACAATCATCATAAATCTTTAACCAATTTATGAATTTCAATTTGGATTAATGTAGTATAGTCATTTTTTAAAAATATATTTTACTGATTTTTTACAAAGAAGAAGGGAGATGGATAGAGAGTTAGAAACATTGATTAGAGAGACACATCAATCAACTGCCTGCTGCAAAACCCCTACTGGGGACGTGCCCGCAACCAAGGCACACGTCCTCGACCAGATTCAAACCTGGGACCCTTGAATCCACAGGCCGACGCTCTATTCACTGAGCCAAACCGGTTTGGGCTAGTCATTTTTATTTCATTTCACCTACACATACCCATGTGTGGGAAACATTCAGATTGATCTAAAGAACTATGAATGTTTTGTTTTTAATCAAATTTAAGACTCATTCTTCAAATAGCAGGTAATAGATGGACTCTATGAAGAAGATATTTATTAATTATTAATTCTCTTCAGTGAAAATTAGTAGTCTCAAGACATTTTCTTTAAGGGCTACTTTTTAAGAGTTCAGGATATGGATTGGGGATTGTTTAACAGCAGAAGATTTAAAGCCAGAGAGACCTGAGTTTGTAAAGTAACATATCCCATTTTTTTAAAATTTTGTAAATTAGAACAAGGTTTTCAGTCTTGCTAAGGCTCAGTTTTTCAAAATGTTGACTTAAATATTAATGTGAAGCAATGATTTTATAGAAAAAGTTTCACACCAGACTGACCAGAATGTTTGGATCTTTGTAAGTTCTTAGTAGGAACTGCTTCTACTTTCAGATGTATTAATCTTAAAATATGTGCAATCTAAGTTCAATAAATAATAGTTACCATATTTATTTATCTATTTTAAAATCTAAATTTAATGTGGAAACATTGGTTAACATCATTATATAAGTTTCAGGTGTATAATTCTATAATACATCATCTGCATCTTGCATTGTCTTTTAATAAACAAAAATTTATTTAAATTTTTTTACAACTATATTAACTTATATAGTAAAATATATAACATTTTAATTTCTTTCTTTCTAGCATTATGATTTTATTTTTTCTAATGTAGTTGCTCTAAGATGTTTTCTGGAAATAAATGAGTAACATCTTTGTTATAAATAAAGTTGTTTTATTATTGGAAGGAATAGCCAAATTGCAACAATTAAATTTTACCATTCTATTTTAATTACATTGATTAAAATGGATTTTAGCTTGTAGTAATAATTTAGTTATTTTCATCAGCTTTCAATTTAAACCATGTCATATTATTAAACATCGGCACATACAAGGCTTTTATTTTAAAAAATAAAAAATACCAAACACTTTTGTTCCTCATAGTTTTGGTTTGTTTGTTTGTTTTTTACTCTTTATTCATGAAAAATGTATATAACTATTTTTGGGTAAAATACATCAGGAAATTTATTTTTTATTTGTTTAAATTTTTTAATTTTTAAATACTTTTACTAATTTTTTTTGAGCACAACAGAATGAATTAATTTGTAAAATGTTAATTTTCAGAAGAAAGACAGATTTCACATTTTTGCCTTGAGCTTAGAAATTGAAATTACCAGGTTGAATAATTTGTGTCAAGTATCTTCACCATTTTGTCTGAATATAAAAATATATGAATGAATGAGTAAAGAGATATACCTAAATTATGATTTATTTGATCATAATTGAAACTCACCACTGTGGAGTTGGCCTGGCAAATCTTTTATACCAGGTGATCTTTCTGTTACTTTACAGCCCTTCAGCTGGCTCTATGCCAGTGGTTTTCATTCTCTGCTCTAGCCATGGTCCAGCTCAGCTTCTCAGGAGGTTAGCTGAGGAATGGCATGTTTATATGGATGGAGAACCTTACCTCTCACCACATGTGCTCAACCACAGGAGATATGTCTTATATGTTTGCCATGCTTAGTTTTCAAGAAAGAATTTACTTGAAGAAAAAGTTGGAGGCAAAAGATATCGAACTTGTTAAATTAAGACTTAAAAAATAAAAATTCTAAGGTCATTGGAGGCAAGGCAAAGCTTAACTTATCTCCCATGTGAGAGAGGATTAGCAGGCTATTGTTCTGGAGACTGATTCTCAACCATGTGAGCCAGAATGGTTTGAATTGGTGCCATTTATTTCAGCCTGTCAAGAATCTTGGAAAAAAATCAACTGTGACTTTGATTTCAGAACAGCAACTCAAGCAATTGCTCATCAGACAGTATATAATCCAGGCATTTAAATTAATTTTTCAAAGAACCTCAAAAATAACAATTTCTAACTTTCTTTAGCCTGCATTTATCCATTTTATGTATTCCATTTATTAAAATTAACAAGAAGTGCTTTTTTTACATATCTGCACATCTAGACCCCACCATTCTGGAATGTCCTCTGGACATCATTAAAACCAGATGTTTCCAAATATCATGCGTATGCTGAAATGATTCTAAAATGAGAATTTCTTTTTCCAGGCTGTTTCTATTCAGACAAGAATGCCAGTTTCCATTAGTACAAAGGACACTTTTATTCCTAATAGCATGAAGTTGTTTCATGATTCAAAATATAGAGTTTTTTCTGTGTGTCAAGCACAGTACAAAATTGCCTTAAAAATTATTTTTTTAAAAAGGAGCAGATTATATTAGAACTTAAATGTTTTATGTACATAATAATATTATTCTGTTTGACTTTCATTTATAAAAATTATAATTTTATTTTGATTTATACACCCATGGATTTACCAACAAAATGGTGAATTCTAATTATGAGGAATGAAGACTTTTTTTCCCTGTGTGTTATGTTATGGAGATTAATATAGCTTGATGATGGCAATATGGTTAAAAAGAATTTGGTGCAACTAATCTCTGTGTGATCAATTTATCATATTTAATGGAATATTCATTGCAATTTAAATTTTTATAGATTTTCACTGCTGGCCAAGCTAGGGAAACAATCACACAGTTTGATTTATTTTCTATTTTCTGTGAGCTAAGGATGGGTTTTCATACATCCCACATGTAACTATGGACCATTAAAATAGAATTGTGTATAAAATATGGAAATACAACTTTGTAAAATATTTTGATATAATTAATGGACATAGTTACTAATCATTCTTTCTGGCAAATAGAAGGTAATAGTCCAAAAATTAGACTAAATTTTTACTCATTTGAGGAAAATAAGGAAACATAGGTTTTCTTTCATAGGGATCCTATCTAATAAAAGAGTAATATGCAAATTGACTGTACATCCACTACACCCACAAGTCATGCCCACCAGCCAATCAGGAGCGAGTATGCAAATTAACCCAACCAAGATGGCTGCGGCCACGGAGAGAGCAGGAGGCTTGGATTTCCTCAGCAATGGAGGAAGCCAAGCTTTCTGCCTACCCTGGCCATCACTGGACTCAACTCAAGGCTACAAAGTTTTAATTATAGAAAGTAAATAAATCCCAACAAAAATGGCTGCGGCCACAGAGCAAGCAGGAGTCTTGGCTCCACTCAAGGCTACAAAGTTTTGATTATAGAAGATAAATAAATCCTAGATACCAGGGCCTACACTTGGGTCGCCGGGGTCACGGCCACCTGCAAACCACCACAGGCCCCTCGCCTAGGCTACCCCACGCCCCAAGAGAACCCCACCCTGATCTAGGACACCCTTCAGGGCAAACCAGCCAGGCCCCACCTATGTACCAGCCTCTATCCTATCTAATAAAAGAGTAATATGCAAATTGACCATCACTCCAACACACAAGATGGCTGCCCCCATGTAGTCAAAGATGACTGCCCCCATGTGGACACAAGATGGCCACCACAAGATGGCCAGCAGGGGAGGGCAGTTGGGGGTGATCAAGCCTTCAGGGTAGGACAGTTAAGGATGACCAAGCCAGCAGAGGAGGGAAATTGGGGACAACTAGGCCTGCAAGGAAGGGCAGTTACGGGGGACCCAGGCCTATCGGGGAGAGCATTTTGGAGGGACCAGGCCTGCAGGGTAGGGCAGTTAGGGGTGACCAGGCCTGCAGGGGAGGGTAGTTAGGGGAAAACAGGCTGGCAGGGGAGCAGTTAGGCATCAATCAGGCTGGCAGGGAAATGGTTAGGGGTTTATCAAGCTGGCAGGAAGAAGCGGTTAGGGGCAACCAGGAAGGCAGGCAGGCAAGCAGTTGGGAGCCAGCAGTCCTGGATTGTGAGAGGGATGTCCGACTGCCCGTTTAAACAGGCAGTCGGACATCCCTCGAGGGGTCCCAGATTGGAGAGGGTGCAGGCTGGGCTGAGGGACACATACCCTAGTGCATGAATTTCTTGCACCTGGCCTCTAGTAAGAATATAAGATCCAAAAAAAGGGGGGGGGGGGGCGTGGACATCTGTAATATTCTCAATAATAAAAATACATGTTTTAAAAATTTTACTTGGTTGGAGGGAACCAAGATGGTGGCATAGGTAAACACCTAAACTGCTGCCTCGCACAACAATTTCAAAACTACAACTAAAAGACAAAACGTCTATCACCCAGAACCATAGGAAAACTGGCTGAGTGGAAGTTCTACAACTAGAATGAAAGAGAAAAGAGCATTGAGATGTGCACAAGCGCTGCAAAGCTGAGGTACGGAGGCGTGTGAATTGGGCTGGCAGTGGTCCACTGGGTGCACTGCTCTTTTCAACCCAAAGGGAGACAAGCCTCTGATTACTCTTAACTCCAGTCTCTGGGGAGATGCTGGGGACTCAAACTCCTACAGGAAGAAGCTGGACTGTCTGCCAGCGGGTCAGAAAATGAGGGTGCCTTTCTTGCAGAGATGCACACAGCAATCATTGTTTACTGCGCTGGGGTGTGGGACGCGGGTACTTGGAAACGCGAAGACACAGTCATGGCTGACTGGCAGCCATCGCTGTTTGCCACACCCTAGCCTAGTGACTCCCTGAGACCCTGCCCCGCACAATCTACAAACCCACCCAAGCTCCACGCAGCAGCTTTTGCATATAAATGGTCTGCCCTATCGCAGCTTAACCTAACAAACTGCAGCTCTGGTCAGACAGCTCCAAAACCTCCAAACCGCAAGCAAAGAGGGGAAAACTGTAGTTCTCCTGTTGGGTGGCCTCAGACAGTAGCTGACCTGCACCCCATTGGATATCCAGAAGTTAGTGTATCCAGTGGTCAGTGTGAGATGTCACCAGATTTCAACCTCTCACATCCATAAGTGACGTGACACATTCAAGAGGCAGACTCGGTGAGCACCAAAGCCCCACTGAAACAAGTCTTTCCCCATAAGCGTGTCTCCAACACAGCAGTTCTTCCATTATAGGCACAGTGGGTCCTCACAGCCTATTGGCCTGGAGGTCAATTCCTCCCAGTGTACCAACAGCAATCAAGGCTTAACTACACCAAGATTTTGCACTCAGTCCACAAAGGGGTGCACCAAGAGTGTCCACCTCAGGTGATAGGCTGAACCACCGGTCACCTATGACAGAAAACCACTCCATCAACACAGGGAAGAAGCAAAATGCAGAGACAAAGAAACATGTCATGAATGAAAGAAATGGAGGAAAGCAAACTATTGGACATAGAGTTCAAAACCACATTTATAAGGTTACTCAAGAATCTTCTAAAAACTGCTGAGAAACTTGAAGAGACCTCCAAGGAGCTTAGTGAGACCTTCAAGGACTTAATGAGAATGCCAAAAAATGGAAAAGGACCAGTCAGAAATTAAGCATACACTGTCTGAAATAAAGAATATACAGAAATTCAACTGTAGATCAAATGACCCCAAGAATCAAACCAAAGATCTGAAATACGAAGAAACAAAAACACCCAACCAGAAAAACAAAAAGAAAAAAGAATCCAAAAATATGAAGATAGTGTAAGGAGCCTCTGGGACAACTTTAAGCGTACCAATATCTGAATTATTGGGGTGCCAGAAGAAGGGAGAGAGCAAGATACTGAAAACCTATTAGAAGAAATAATGACAGAAAACTTTCCCTACCTGGTGAAAGAAATAGACTTACAAGTCCAGGAAGCACAGAGAACCCCAAACAAGAGGAATCCAAAGAGGACCACACCAAAACACATCATAATTAAAATGCCAAGGGCAAAAGACAAAGAGAGAATATTGAAAGTGGCAAGAGAAAAACAGTTAGTTACCTACAAGGGAGTACCCATACGAGTGTCAGCTGATTTCTCAACTGAAACTATGCAGGCCAGAAGGGAATGCCAAGAAATATTCAAAGTGATGAATAGCAAGAACCTACAACCAAGATTACTCTACCCAGCAAAGCTATCATTTAGAATTGAAGGTCAGATAAAGAGCTTCACAGACAAGAAAAAGCTAAAGGAGTTCATCACCACCAAACCAGGATTATATGAAATGCTGAAGGGTATTCTTTAAGAAGAGGAAGAAGAAGAAAAAGGTAAAGATAAAAATTATGAGCAAAAAAATGACAACAAATACATATCTATCAACAAGTGAATCTAAAAATCAAGTGAATAAAACATCTGATGAACTGAATGGTCTGATGAATATAATAGAATCAGGGACATAGAGAGGGGTGGACTGACAATTCTCAGGGGGAAAGGGGTGTGAGGGGTGAGGGAAGAGATTGGACAAAAATCTTACGCCTATGGATGAAGACAGTGGCAGGGGGTAAAGGCATGGGGTGGGGTGGGGAATCAGGTGGAGGGAAGCTATGGGGGGAAAAAAAGAGGAACACCTGTAATAATCTGAACAATAAAGATTTATTTTAAAAAATTAAATTAAATTAAATTAAATTAAAATAAAAAAGTTTACTTATGTTAATTAAGAGCCCAGTCTATTTCTGCTAACAATATGAAGAATGAAAGTCATCATTACTTTTGAGTAATTGACCTGAATTTATCATTTTAATTTTGGATTGAATGACCAACATACTAATTATCTAACTGTTGGAATTTATTTTTATCTATGGGCAAGCTCATTGTGAAAAAATTACTGAGTTACCACTAATGATTTTTCTAAAATTCTGTATCAAAGATATTAATAAAGTACAAAAAAGGGCAGCTCAGAAATTTAGATCAAAATATTTATTGAACTAATTTGGAAAACAGCTTAAACCTATTATTTCTCTACTAGAGGCCCAATGCATAATATTCGTGCGAGGGGCTTAGTCCTTGCAGCCCTGGCTGCCTCAGCCCTCACAGCCTGGCGGCCTCATGGCCCCGTGGCCCCACGGCCCCACCAACTGGTCATTCTAGAAGGTCATCTGGAAGGTCATTCTGCTATCGGACTAATTAGCATATTAGCTCTTTAATATAAAGGATAAGCAATCCAATTTAATTGCAGAAAAAGATCAAAATATATGATATAAGATACTACATATTCAAATATTCAATGTTTTTTTTTGTTTTCTCTCTTTTTAGTGTGTGTGTTCAGTTCTTCAACCTCTTCTACCCATCACCCCCACATCCTCCTCCCCAAAAGCTGTCAACCTGCTCTTTATGAGTTTGTCTCTATTTTTATTGTTAGTTTGTTTTGTTCATTCGATTGCATATATGAGTGAAATCATATGGTACTTGTCTGTCTCTGACTGACTTATTTTATTTCACTAAACAGAAGTTATATCATAATCCTTTGTAACTGGTTAGTTGTAGACATATCTACCATTTGTATAAGAAGAATACTTACATGAATATCCATGTGAAAGTGTGTTTTAAAATTTTATTATTTTATTTCTTTTTGGTCTCTATATTTTGAAGAGAAATGCAAATGAAAGCCAATTGTGCATGTACTTGAGATTATACATAGTTCAGGTAAGATTGGAGAACTTTGGGCAAAACTGATTTTGAGTACTACAATATGATCCTTTTTATGAAACTGCCCAGCTGACTTATTCAGATTCCATTCTATAATTATTTTTATAATCTTGAGGAAAATAAACCTCATGTGAATGGTTGGCATGTATTTAGAAAATGATATGGGTAAACCTTTCCTTGTTTTACTTCTACTAAATATTTCATAAATTTTATACACTTGTACTAAATTACTTAATGTTTTTATGGACTTAGTATAGATCTTATTTCCTACTACTACTTTTTTTTTTGCCAGTTATTGTTTATATGACCTTTCCTGAATATAGTCAGTATATGCAAATATTATAAGCATCTATTTTTCAGGAAAGCCTACATTCAAAAATAATAGTCTATGTTCTTCAACAACTGGAAAGTAGTAAAAAAACACACATACTTATCAAATGTGGGTGATAAAATAAAAAGCTAAATTACCATTAAAAACTGCAATAAAACATTCAAATATTGCAAGTAATGCTGAAAATTAAGATTATATTTAATGGGATGGCATTTTATTTTTATACACAGGTTCAAATAGACTGCAATAGAAATAACTAAATTAATATAAATTCATTTTTAAAGTTGATTTTCACTTGACTACAAGATAAAAAGAATATACTT
This sequence comes from Corynorhinus townsendii, assembly GCA_026230045.1. Classification (NCBI taxonomy): domain Eukaryota; kingdom Metazoa; phylum Chordata; class Mammalia; order Chiroptera; family Vespertilionidae; genus Corynorhinus; species Corynorhinus townsendii. The sequence goes on from JAPDVU010000006.1 coordinate 130,208,408, forward strand.
TCAAGGAAAAAGTGATTGCCATACTTTAGTGGAGGTTTTTTAAGTTTTTCTTCTATTGCTTTCCAATAAGTTCATAGTGTTTACATAAATAGAAATATGCTTCAAACTGTCAACTTCTCAGACTCTGTCAACAGAAAATAGTTCAATTTTTGATCATAGAACTAACGAACTGGATTAAGTATGAGAAAGTAGACAGAGTTGCAAAGGTACTGGAAATCTTTATATGTGAAAAACAACTGAAGACAAAAACCGCTTAAAACTCAACAGTAAAATAACTAACAACCAGATTTAAAAATGAACCAAAGATCAAACAGACACCTCAACAAAGATATACCGATGGCAAATAAGCATGTGAAAAGATGTTCCACATCGTATGCCATTACAGAAGTGCAAATTAAAATATGAGTAAGACATCACTACACACCTATGAGAATGGCCAAAATCTAGAAAACTGACAACACTAAATGCTGGCAAGGATGTGGAGCAACATGAACTCTCTTTTATTGGTGGTCAGAATGCCAAATGATGCATTCACTTCGGAAGACAGGTTGGTGATTTCTTATATAACTAAACGTATTCTTACCGTATGATCAATCAAGTGTGCCTCTTGGTATTTACATAAAGGAATTGAAAACTTAGGTATACAAAAGTCTGGACATGGATGTGTATAGCATAATTCACAATTGCCAAGACATCCTTCAGTAGTTGAATGGATAACTAAACTGTGGTACATCCAAGCAATGGAATATTATTCAGCACTAAAAAGAAATGAGTTATCAAGCCATAAAAAGACATGGAGAAAACAGATACATATCACTAAATGAAAGAAGCTGATATGGAAAGGCTATGCACTATGTAATTTCAAATATGTGATATTTTGGAAAAGGCAAAACTGTGAAGACAATAAAAGGGTCAGTGGTTGCCAGGGATGGGGAGCAGGGAGAGAGGAATAGGTGGAGCACAGAAAATTTGGGGGCTGTGAAACTGACCTGTGTGATACTATAATGCTGGATACCTGTCATACATTCATCCCAATCCATGGAATGTACAACAACAAAGTGAATGTACAACACTATAATGTGAACTATGCACTTTGAGTGATAATGATGTTCAATGTAGGTTCATCACTTGTAACAAATGTGCAACTCTGGTGAGAGATGTTGATAATAGGGAAGACTATAGGGAAGGAATAAGGAATCCAAAAAAATATGATCCTCTTAATTAACCTTTTAGGACATATCTGTACATCATAAATTACTTAAAAGACACATTATTTTTCATACAATTTCTTTTACTTTCATCATTTCAGTGTGAAATCACTAGTTATTGAGAAAACATCTGTAATGCTGGCCAAGAGAAAAAATCTAAAGCATTTGGAAAAGAAAATGCGCAAAAAAAGTTGAACAGATTCTTAATGATGAAATCAAGTATTTTCTCACAAGGAAAATTATCTGTTCTTTTCTTTATATTTCCCAACATTGCCTGATTATTTACAGCAGAAGCTGCTTTGGCAAATTACTCTTTTTTTTTTGGGGGGGGGGGCAGCTTTGAGTGGACTTATTTTGACATTTACTCCAACATTGCTTACTTTTACATGCTTGAATTATATAATTCTTGGTGGTGAAAATAGTACATTAGAGTTCTGAGTTCATTTTGCTTTAAGCCCAAGGTCAGAAGTTTGTCCGTTTCTGCTGGATAACTAAAGACAAAATGTGTTTGTATTTTCAGTTAAAATCTGTCAAACAAGAGTCAAGTAAACAAAATTTCCTATGGATTTGGCAATATTAATTTACTGGTTTATTATTTAAAATCTAGAGGTATTACTTGTGGACCTTTTTTGTATATATGTGAAGCTTCTCTTTAAAGATATTTCAGAATTTTTTTTAAATTAAGTTTTTATTGAATTATTCAAGTTACAGACATTGCACTAGATTTAATTGCTTTCTTTTTTTGCTAATGGTTTTAATTAAACACATACTATTTTTACCCTGGCCAGGTGGCTCGGTTGGTTGGAGTGTCATCTTGTACACCAAAAGGTTGCAGGTTCAATTCTGGGTCAGGGACCATGCCTAGATTTAAGGTTTGATCCCTGGTTGGGGCACATATAAGAGACAACCAGTGGACTGATTAATGTTTCTCTCTCTAAAAATATCCTCTGGTGAGGATTAATAAGCAACAAGAACATACTGCTTCTCAGTTCATCCCATTATGTATTTTTTGCTAGACTGCATAACAAAAAGTACGGTTGCTTGCAGTATGGTTTGCAAGAACACATCACATAGTAGGGGGTATTTTAGTAGTACATTTAAAGAATAAAAGCTGCGTCTTTCCAAATATTGCAGATACAAAGTGATGTCCACATTTTATACGTTTTTAAAAAAGGCAATAGTAAGGGATTTTGAGTGAAGAAATTACTAACCATCAGCTAGCTATAAATAATTGACTATTTATTAATATACCCACAGTAATTTTTAAATAAATTTTAACCCAAAGTATCAAACAAATATATAAGAGAGGCTATATAGATAGAAATTTAAACCTGCCCCAATGAAGGTTTCATTTGGATCTTAAGGTGTCAGGTTGAACAAACATATTTAAATACATATATTTCTGAGTGTTTGTGGTAAGAGCTGCAGTAGCCTCATTTAAGACTGCATTGAAGTTACTGGACCTTATCTTGGGCACTGTGGAGCAGTGAACACGCCACCTCATTATAATGACATATGTCACCTTTTGTGGTTACAGAACTCTGAAGGATCTCAATGTTTTTTATTTCTCATGCCCTCTTTTCAGTGGAGCTTACAAGATAGTGTAGGCCACACATACTTTTTGATAACCGGGTAGAACACATTTGATCTGTAGACAGGGTACTTAGTCCAGACATTTACAGACTTGCCTCTCATCACAGGTCTAACTTATCCAACACTATGGTGCTGAGGAATGTACTTCAGCCAGAGCCTGGACACAATTCCTAAACACACAGAGCAAGTTCTTTAGTGATCATCTGATTTTATTTTAGAATAGTTTGGACAAATCTGCCAAAGAAGACAACAATACAACGTTAAAAAAAGTGAAATTGTTCAAATTCTTGAGGGACACTATCTGAGTTAAAATCATATTAGATGATAAAGCTTTTGACATCATGGTATTTGTTCTAACTATCATCGCCAATATGGGAATAACTCCTCAAGTAGCTATCGGGACTTTTATTTAATAAATGGAGTTTGAAAAAGCTATCAAAATGATTTCAGATTGATACAGTAATTACTATGACATTAAGGTGGAAAATTGATTAAATATAGAAAATACTCAGATTTCCGGCTGCCCAACAGTACCAATAATTTAATTTTCAGACAATTGTTGAACTTTATTTCATTGAATCATCTGACATCTCCTGAAGTTGAATGTGGTTTTCGTCTCCAGCCTAAAGAGGCAGGCATGATTCTTTCAACTCAAAGTATTAAAGAACAAAGAGATTGCAATTGTAGTTTTTGCATTGAAAAATAGAGCCAACCTTAGGCAGGATTTTAAATTGGGCAAGATTTTCTCCTGATGGTTTGGTCTACCTTTTGTTCCAACTCATGTATTATATTGATTGTCCAGAAACCCAAGACCTTGACATTCTTTCCATAAACAAAAGGTAAAATTTCTGTTTCTAGTTATATGTTTAAGGAAAGTAAAGGGACAGCTAGATGAGTGAACTATTCAAATTGATCAGAAGAAAGAAGCTTACTGTCTTCGACAAAGCAGTATTCTGCACATGTGAAACACATGATACCTCACCTCTATTAATCTTTTGGGGGCAGAGAGACAATGCAAGAGAGAGTTTTGAGGAAGTGAGTGAGAGCAAGAGCATGAGGGAAACCTTTAAATATTCTGACAGTACTTATAACTTTTTAAATGGTGATAAATTTGATTTTTTAAAAGTGTTTTAAAAATGAGTAATTCTGATTCTATAAATGACTAACAAGAATTACATTAAAATTAAATCCATTCATTGGTAATATTGCTCAACATGTCAAAGCCATTTTTCTTGGCAGAATGAAAAGTAATCTATGTTAGATTACGTTCTGATCAGTTAATTTTATACATCTGTATTTGACACAATGGTATTTGTCACAACAAGGTAGCTTGTAAACACATGTTGCTTATGATTAATCTTATCCACTGGGAACCTTTTAACTTTACAAGCTGGAATAAATACAAAGACAGTTATGCAGGTGCTGATTAATTTACTTTGAAAGACTGCAAAAAGAATTCATACAAAGAGATAATGGATCATTTGCAAACTCATCTCAAATGATGATAAATGAGAAAAGCAAACATGAATAATAAGTCTAGTACTTAAAATGATGGCGTGATAGAAAACAAATCCATGATATACAGCTAATGCTTTTGGAAAGTCAACAGAAAGAAACATATGGCATCATTCTTTAAATCATTTCATTGCCTGCATGTCCCATAGAAACTAAATCAGCACCCAATTGTCCTCCTTGTTATTGTCCTAGTGAACAATAGTCCCTAGTGAACATAGCTTACATGTTGCCTATTGATCCTGAGTCTCTTGTTTTCTAGAGATCCTTCTATCTCTAACTTTTCTCTCGGCCTTCACTAGATATTTTATTTTATTTATTTTATTTTGAGTCTGGTATAGGATTTAAGTACTTCATAGATGTTCATTATGTTTTTTTCTTCCATGTAGAGTTGTAAATGTAACAATTAATAGTCAAACATTTTCACTGCATCTTTTGGTTTCTTACTGGTATATTTCCCCACATAGCTACTGTGACATGAGTGAAGAAATTCAGTGAGTCCAGATGAGGGAAAATATAGCAAACATACTTTGAAGAATGGTACCATCGCATTGGTTTACCATTCTACAGTTGTGCTTACTTGAAGTTGCTTCAGAAGACCCCTGTAGACTGAAATAAAGCCTTAAAATTTCTTGGGTTGAGGATTATCTTGATCTAAACTGGCATTAAGCCTGGAAACTATTCATGGATGAGGAGACTGCTAACCTCTGGCTCCTCAGTTGTGGAGGCTACAGAATGACACTGATTGTTAATTTGACATGTGTGTATTGGGTGCAAATAATGTGCCATCCGTTACTTTTGGCACTATAGTTCAGTGGTGAATTCAACCAACTTCTCACACTCATGTAGTTTATAATCTAGTTGCAGAGACATAATATAATTTTTAACATATTTAATATAATGCTCAGAAGTATCATCAATTAGGAAGAAGTTTGTTTTTTTTTTTAAAAAAAAAACATCCTCGAGAAGATAAAGGTTGCATTCTATTTCACACAGAACATAGAAGGAAAAACTCTCTAAAGGCACATGTGAGCATGGGTCTTAATTAAATAAGATATCAATAAACTGTAAAAGAATATGTTGGCAGAAGGCATAGCCAACCTATAATCATTCTCTAGAAATCTCAGTCCTAGGATAACTCACATGGTGAGGAATTCTGAAAAGGCCATTGGCCTAAATGACACATTGTTAATGAAATCCAAGGGAGCTCGGAAATGATTAACACAGTCTTAAGAAGACAGCTTCCTCAGCTGATTAGAGCTTCTGTGCAATAAAAGCCTTAAATTTGGTCATCGTTTAGTTAACTGCCACAGTGCAGAAATCTTCTAGCAGCAACTGAACAGACATTTGCTAGACTAGGAGTTGGTAGGCATGAGCCCCATGGTGGCATGCACCAGGTTCACACACTTAAAGAAAGCATTCTCCTATGAATCCATGGACTCCCTGCTGCTAATTGGCATGTTGCCTTTTATTCATTTGGCAAACTAGGGCAATGCTTCTCAAACAGTGACATGCAAACATAGGTGGGATCTTGTTAAAATGTGGATTCTGGGTCAATGGGTCTAGTATAGCATCTGACTCTTAATTTCTAACAAATCACCAAGTGACACAAGTGCTGAGTGTCCATGGATTGTACTTTGCGTAACTAAAATCTAGGAAACAGAGCAGAACTGAATTAGAGTCTCAGAAATGGAGTGAAAAATAAGACACTGGTTCAGACCTGCAGACAGTTCTGAAAATGTTAATATGGACATCATTCTGGGTTGTAACTAGTACCCTAGATTAGGAGGCTTACGAACAACAGAAATTTATCCCATTTATGGAGGCTGATAGTTTGAGGTAAGGACACGAGTGTGGTTGGGTTCTGATAAGAGCCCTTTCCCAGGTTGTAGACTGCTAACATTTTGTTTTATCCTCACATGACTTTTAGTTACACATCCTGGAAACAATCTGAGAGGTCTCTCTACAGCTAAGAAGGTCCATGTCAGATATGTACTCTGGAACTGTGGTAGTTAACCACAGTGTGGACTGTGTATCCAGTGGGTATACTGAATTCACTACAACACAGACATTACTCAGGAATCCATTTTTCACCTGATCACAGATACTCTCGTCTAACCAGGAGGACGTGACAGTGTTTTGGCTGTCCTGGCCTCCATATATATATATATATATATATATATATATATATATATATATATATATATATGAGCTTATATATATATATATATATATATATATATATATATATATATATGCTTTTTACCCCAGTATACAGTTACCTAGGTAAATGTCAGGGGCCCCTTAGAGAAAAGATAGTGAAAATATGTATTTTGTGTTCCTTCTGCAGCATTGTAGAGTTCTTTCTCAAGTGAGTCTGATCTCCCCTTCAACTGACAGTGTCTGGATCTAAGAATTGGTTCAGGTCTGAAAAGCTTGTGAAACATAGTAATTTTTCATTACTGTGGTTGACATTTCTTATTTTTCACATCTTAATCATTTTTTGTTATCTAAGTCATGCAATAGCATCATTGGCTATTATGTCTAGCTTTATGAATATCGAGATCTGTTGGCCATTGCCAGAGATCCTGAAAAACTGAGTCTCCTAATCCACATTATTGTCTTGCTGTCTATTATTATTAATTATGAAACCTTACCTCTGATGCTTAAGTCCTGCCACATGGCTTTTTATTTTTCAAAATCAGTGTATCCCCATTGACACTACGTTGCCAAGATCAAAAACTGAGTTTCTCCTTTTCAACACTTTAGGGAAAGAAATGTCTTCTGTGTTCTCTTGGGAAACATACACAGAAGCTGGTTATCTTCTTTCACAGAATTATTCCATTCTAGCATGCCCATCTTTCTTAACTTCCTATATTTTCCCTCAATATTTGCCAAAGCATTTCAACATAGTTATCTCATAAACTATATGTGATCTACAAAATGCAAGTCATTCCTGAAGTGTCTTAGAACTCAACCCAGGTACGCTTGCCAGGATGTTAAACGTTGGATCATGGGAGAGTGCCACCCTATCAATAAACATTCCCCTGTCTGACCTGAACTATCAGTTATCAGTGCCCCTGGGTGGGCGTCCATTAATGCCAGGGTTCTTGTCCCAGCATTAGGAAGGGTTTCAGCAATGTGGAGAAAGGAGCTGATGCGTAGATTCAATAAGGAGTCCAAGGATGAAAGATAGTTTTGAAAGGTATTGGGGGTCAGAGGAGCTTCAGCTAAAGGAGCTAAAGACTACCCCTTGACTCAGGATCCCATGCTTTTTATTAACACAATTTGTCCTAAGGCAAGGTGGAGATAATACACTTCAAAGGGTAGGATTTACAAAAGCATTGTCAGATTGGGGAATAGCCTACAGCTGTTCAGGTGTTTGTTCAACAGGAGGCAATAACATGCAGATGAAGATGCTCTGAGCTGTCTGGCACCAAACAATTATCCTATTCAGATTTGGGAGAGATGCTTTTTAGCCATCCCAGATGATTCAGCCCTGCTGACATGCTGGAATTGGCATCCGGCATCTCACCCTCTTTGATTTTTTAAATTTAACAAGAATGTATGTTTCAAGATTTTTAAAATCAATGGAAAGGACAGAGATCTATCAAGTCCCTTTAAATTGCTATCAGGCATTAAAGAAATCACCCTGCAGTTTCTTTTTGGACCAACAGTTCTTTCAGTGCCAATTTCAATGTCCAATACTTTTGAGTCTCAATTTCAATGTCCAACAGTTCCTTATGTGTACACATCAGCAATGATATTTCAGTTCTGGATAATGGACAAATGGTGGCAACCCTCTCTGGTTTGGTCCTGGGCAACCTGCAGCGATGCACAGCTGCTGACTGCTGGCATGGCAATGCGTCTTCACCATCTTCATTTCTGGACTGTTTCTCCTCTGTTCTGGGGGGCCACTGCTATTTCTGTGGCTGGAGCAGTCCTATCAATTCCTCTCTGGGATCCGTTGTTGCAGGAATCCACATGGTCTTGGAGGAGTTTTCTGGAAATATACAAACATATTCTCCACCAAAGGTTAATAAAGGAATCTTTTATATAAATTAGACTTGGGATCCTTTTTCATTTTTGCCCAAATGATTTTCCTTTGGCTTATTTTGACACCATGTGTGTTTTTATGGGTGTCTTGCTATTAGCATTACAAGTGAAAAATAATTTTCCAAAGTAAAAAATTTCTTGATGTAATTTACATACAGGATATTATTCTACTATCCCCCCATTTTTTGGTTTAAATATTAGGAGACTTTTGGAAATCTTACAATGCAGTCTTGATAACTTTTAATTTTTATTTTCAGAAATAGGACTGCTTTGAATTCATTGTATGTTAAGCAAGCTTACTATGAGATAAACCATCAATAAAAAAAAATTTTAGTTAATACTTCAGGAACAGGTTTTTGTCCAATACAACTAAGTTTTCATGAATATTCACTTATTTCAATTAGCCAATTTAAATAAATTGAAATAAGGTTTACTTATTAACTTTATTTGTCCTAGGTTATGGACAGTAAATGACATTAATTAAATTTCTGGAATTAATCTTTAAGTAACTTTACATAAAGTTTGTTAGGGAGGCAAAAACACAAATTATTTACTTTAGTTTAAAAGGCCAAGTACATTGACTTTTAATTATAGGTTTTCAGATGTTCAGAAGGAAACCTCGTTTTATTTCCTTCAAAAACAACTTTCAGGCTACAAAGAGTTTCACTTAAAAATCTTTGTTTTTCTTGTTTTACAAGAAGCAACTCACAGGTCTCCTGCTGGGTCATGCAGTTCATGTCACATCAAACAACTTCCCTTAAGTTCATAGTGACTACTATTATGGATCAGATTTAATATTTTAATAACAATCTTCAGTTTATCCTGTAAATACCAGTGAAAGTGATTTCAAAATTTTCAAATTTCTCCTTTTTATTAAGCTAGAATTTTATTTTTAGAGTATCCCCTTTGTCTAATTTGCATATACAGAGGAATCATGGGAGGTCTCAGTAACTTTCTTAGATTTTACTTGAAATCAATTACTTATAAAAACATTGGCTTCTCATACAACTTGATTTATATGAGACCTTGATTATAGTTTTTAAAAAGCTAATTTATTAAGTAATTTAAGTAGGTATCTTTATTAAAAAACAAAGCAAAGCAAATTTAGTTAATGTTTACATCTGATTCACAAGGTGCAAAAGCGGCCCCACCTCCAGCCTAATTAAATATGCAGGTGGCTCGAGGTTTATTATTAAAATTCCATTTTAAAATTCTGCTGTTGGATTTTAAAAAATATTGTTGTTATTATTCTGCCCTTCTTAGAGGCCAAAACCTTCATAACATTTAAAATATACGTATATAAGTAAAATATACTTAATTTTTATTTGACAGAGCTTTCTATGTGATTTCAAGTATATTAAATCAGTTAAATTTCAAAAATATTTCCTTTAAGAAAAGAGAATAACTTCTTGAAAACATTTCAGGGCCCATGAAAATGTCTTAAAACCATCCCTCGGTTATAGCCTGGAAATTTAACTTGGAAAAAACCATCAAATATATATATGATTTAAAGATTATAATACTTTTTATAATTATCTTAAGATATCAATTAGATTTAAACTAGTTTTTGCATAAAAAAATTTTGGTTGGGATCAGATTAATCCTCTTATTTAATTAGACCAATGAGCAACATATTTTGAATTCCTAATTATTTCAGAGAAAACACAACATTTTATTTATTTTTTTTTTCCAAAAACAAATTTCTATACTTTAGGCATTTAGTTACCACAATTATATAATTTCTCCCAATTTAATTTGAATCTTGAACTTTTAGAGCTGGCAAGTCAAATATTTAGCAGTTCTAGATTAGTATTGCCTTTATATTTTTAAGAATAAATTTCAAAAATACAAGACATAATGAATCCAATAGATTCAATTCTGTCCTCTAGATTTTTCATGACGCATACTCAGATTAATGAATAAGTTTTTATCATTTGATTTAGTAAACCTCAAAGTCTTTAAGTTTCCAGTGGCAAAACAGGTTTGGTCTATTCAAATGTAAATTACCACATTCCTTAAAGATGACTACTGGTGGGAACTGGCCTACCTGTCTGCTTGGGGAAGGGCAACTCACCTTCTTTATTAACAAAGAGCACAGCCAGCCTTCCTGGGCTATTTAGATCTTTATAATTAATACATTATTTACCTATATTTTAACAATTTCTTTGAGATTCTAGAGTCAATTATAATTATTTTAAAGCATTTTCTTTGGCAAATTATTTTGTAACAAACAATTTACTGATTTTCTTGAAGGCCTTAAAGTTAACTTTTTAAAATGGTTCATTAGCATTTTAAAAACTACTCTTTATTATGAAAATGTCAATCTTGTTGCTTGAACTAGCCTGAATTTTTTCCTGGGTCAAATCTGAAAACTTTTCAAGGTGAGAAAGAGACTTTAAATTACCATACTGGGAGAGTGGACATTCATATTACCTTGCCACATGTCCTCCTTCCCCCACATCTTTGGGGGAAATTTCAGTAACAGATCTGGCTGCGTATCTTTTCATGCTTAACAGATAAAAACAGATCAGAAATTTTTTTCCTTTTTTGCTTTCCAAAGTAATAACTAGCACTTAAGCTCATCTTAGCCAAAATTTGGTTATCATAAGATGTTTTTTGGTAATTTTTAAGCAAAGCTTTAATTAGTCTTGTTTCAGGAGAGCTGATAGCTCTGCCCTTTCCTGCCACCTTTGAATTTCTCTGCACCAGAGGCAGTTTCGGCAGCGGGGATTCATTTCTTATTACAGATTTTAGATTCCAAATACAAATTAAGATTTTAATTTGAACAAGAAACAACACTAAAGATGACCATGCACTCTTTTTTTCAGCCTGATTTTAAAAAGTACCTTTTGATATTCCAATTTCTTTATAATTTTGCCTATTGACCAAATTATTCCCCATCATAATCTGACTTAAACACAAAGTATAACTCACGCACTTGCAGATCTGCAGGGTTCCGAAGCTCACATGGGCTCTACGCATAGTTAATTTTAACCACCATCGCTGGTGTTGTTTCCACTCAAGTGAATCCTTCTTTCTCCAGAAGCCCGCCATTAATGTTGGTGCTTCCAGGGTTCAAGTAGTCCCTGTTTGGGCGCCATTAATATCAGCACCCCTGGGTGGGCGTCCATTAATGCCAGGGTTCTTGTCCCAGCATTAGGACGGGTTTCAGCAATCTGGAGAAAGGAGCTGATGCGTAGATTCAATAAGGAGTCCAAGGACGAAAGATAGTTTTGAAAGGCATTGGGGGTCAGAGGAGCTTCAGCTAAAGGAGCTAAAGACTACCCCTTGACTTGGGATTCTGTGCTTTTTATTAACACAGTTTGTTCTAAGGCAAGGTGGAGATAATACACTTCAAAGGGTAGGGTTTATAAAAGCAAAAGATTGGGAAATAACCTACAGCTGTTCAGGTGTTTGTTCAACAGGAGGCAATAACATGCAGATGAAGATGCTCTTAGCTGTCTGGCAGCAAATGATTATCCTATTCAGGTTTGGGAGAGATGCTTTTTAGCCATCCCAGATGATTCAGCCCTGTTGACATGCTGGAATTGGCTTCCGGCACTGAACTTCTGTCCCTGATGATCTAAATAACATTTCACTCCCATGAGTGTGATCCCAGTTCCTGTCTTAGTATATATCAGATGGGTTCTGTAATTCTTTTAGTGCATAATCACTTCTCCCACCCCAAACAGGAATAGCATTTCTTTTCTCAGCTCATGCTGAGCTCTGACTCTAGTTATTATTATGGAAAGTAATGAAGGGAGGCAGAGGCAGTTCTTAAAGAGGAGAAACATAACCCTGTTGCATCACCTTGGATGATTCTTTGCATAATCTCTCTTTTTCTATTCTCTTACTGATATTATCTGGTCATAAAGTGGCTAAAGCTTTACAAACACTGGAGTCCATCCACCTGACTTTCAGACCCAACTGCATCATTTAACCAAGGGCAAGCTACATAATGTTTCTGTGTCTCAGTTGTTTTAATGACAAAAGAGGATGCTAATGATACTTAACTCTCTTAACAGTTGTTGAGAGCATTAGGTGAGAGAGGACATAATAAGTATATGGCATAGAGTGAAACATTATTTTAGGTTAGTGTCTTCTTATTACTACATAATTCTTTCTTGAACCCTTTCATTATGAATAATATACACATATTGTCTTGATTTATTGATGAGTGTTAATGTGCATTGTTGTTATATTCCCAAGTTTCTTATAGAATCTTGAATATAGAATCCACATTTCATACTTCTGTTTCCATTAGAACTAAATGTATAAAGAGTGCTGAATAAATACCAATAGGCTGCTTAATGTTTGGAAGTAAAAGTGTAAACTAGAGATCATTAACAAAGGTGTTAAAAGAGTTACTCATAGACAATAGCTAAAGGAAGAAAGTAGAAATTATAATAAAAGTGGTTACAATAAATTCAATTGTTTTGTTTTCTTTTAAACATACAGGATAACCTCCCAAAATGTATGCACACTTTGAGTAATTAATTCCAATGGATTAAATCTGAAAATAAAGAAACATCAGTTGAGCTATCAACAGCTAAAATGTGTATAGATATATACATATATATATATACACACACACACACATATATATATATATATATATATATATATATATATATATATATATATATATATGACTTTCCCAGAAGGCAGGTAGAGGAGGAACAGGCATATTCCTGGTTTAAAAATGCAAAAACATTTTCATACCTTCTGAGGTAATGTCTCTTTGATTTTATCTTTCACATGAGAGCTTTTCCAAGAAATTAGAATACCAACATGGAACCTCTGCGAAGTGACCCAAATATGACAGGAAAATTAAGGTCAGGTTCATGTTGCCTCAGTATTCTGTGTCTCATTTTGCCGCTCCACCTCCAATTCATATTGAAAAATGTAATATGTGACCTAACTGCTCTAAAGCATTGCAAATACAATAATAAATTCTTACATTTTTGTGGGAATGTCTTGGATTTTTATGATTTTTAACCAATATTTCCAAAAAACTTAAAATACTCATATGTTTAAAAGACAAAATGAAGACAGTTTAGGAAAATGTAATTTTTTTATGTGTTTTATACTAATGGAAGCTGTAGGAATTATAAAGGGTGAATACTGCCATTATACATAGGTATTACATCTAACAAAAACTATAGTTGCCGTGAAATATATCAATTCTTAAAACATAAGTTTTTCCAATGCAGAATAATAGACTTAGTTATATATTGAACAATTATTTTGTGACAAGTGTTTGCATGTGATAAAAAATTCATTATTGAAACAATTGTATTAAGTATCAGCACTTTTATTTTGAAGATAAGGAATAGGGTTTGAAGAGGTTATATAACTTTGCAGGTTTAAACACCTATCAAATGGTAAGGGCTGCAGTAAAAGAATATACCCTATTTGAGTTGTACAAAATCCCCAAATCATTACTGCAGTCATGCACCACTTAATGATGATGGGAAGTTCTGAGAAATGCATCCTTAGGCAATTTTGTCATTGTGTGAACATCGCCGAGTGTATTTTCACTCTACATGGATGATATAGCCTCCTACACACCAAGGCTACATGATCTAGTTTATTGCTCCTAGACTACAAGCCTACACAGCACATTACTGTATATAATAACAGGAGATTAAACCAAACATAAGTGAAAACAATGCAGTCATAAGACCTGGTAAATGTGAGATACATGAGGCTGTGGTGGGCATGATAAGACACATTGGTTATTTTTTTAAATAAATTTATCAGGGTGACTATTTTATAGCAAACTTTCTTATAAGTAGAAAGAATCCACTCTAAAATAATGATTAAAATTATAGTATACTAAGTACATCAAGCAGTAACATAGTCATTTATTATCATTATCAAGTATGATGTACTGTACATAATCGTCTTATGTGCTATACTTTTATAGAACTGGCAGTGCAATAGGTTTGTTCACACCAGCATCACCACAAACATGTGAGGAATTATTGTGCAATGACATTATGTTATGATGGCTATGTCACTCAGCAGAAGGCATTTTTCATTTTCATTATAATTTTATGGGACCATGGTCATACATGCAGTTTGTCATTGAATTGTTGCTATACTGTTCATGACTGTAATTAGCTTTGTGAGTTTAATGATTTAATATATTTTAAATCATTCAATTCTATTGTTTTGTGTTTGTTTGTTTTGTTGGTTGGTCAGTTTTGTTTCCTATCATATATAATAAAGAGGTAATATGCAAATTGACCATCATGCCCTCTCACAAGATGGCCACCCCATGTGGTCACAAAATGGCTGCCCCCATGTGGTCACAAGATGACCGCCACAAGATGGCTGGAAGGGGAGGGCAGTTGTGGGTGATCAGGCCAGCAGTGGAGGGCAGTTAGGGGCAACCAGGCCAGCAGGGAAGGGCAGTTAGGAATGCCTGCAGGGGAGGGCAGTTAGGGGCAACCAGGCTGGCAAGGGAGGGCAGTTAGGGGTGACCGGGGCCAGCAGGGGACGGCAGGTGTGGGCAATTGGGTTGGCAGGGGAGCAGTTAGGTGTCAATCAAGCTGGCAGGGGAGTGGTTGGGAATGATCAGGCTGGCAGGCAGAAGCGGTTAGGGGCAATCAGGCAGGCAGGCAGGCGAGCAGTTGGGAGCCAGCAGTCCTGGATTGTGAGAGGGATATCTGACTGCCACTTTAGGCCCGATCCCTGTAGGATTGGGCCTAAACTGGCAGTCAGACATCCACCAAGGGGTCCCAGATTATAGAGGGTGCAGGCTAGGCTGAGGGACACATACCCAGTGCATGAATTTTGTGCTCCAGGCCTCTAGTCCTATAATAACAACATAACACTTATTCCTGCTAATCTCTGGAGACACAGCCTGTATCTGGATATCAGAATTTATAGTTATTATATGAATAACCTACTCTATTCCTCAGTTTCCTCATTTATAAAATGAGGGTATTAACAATATACTATCTCATGAAAGTGTGTGAGAATTAAAGATTTAATATTTTTTAAATCCTTAAACAGTTTTGGAGCATAGTAAAAACGCTAGAAGCATAAGTTATTAATATCTATAAAATGTAAACAATATGCCTATTTTCATTTAACTCAGAATTGTGGAGAGCAAAGCAAGTGAGCTAGTGTTTAATATGCTCCTACTCGTGTAATATAAAGTGCTTTATTAATTTAAGATACGATTATATGTGTAGCTTACATTTATATGCCAATGGTGAATGGTATAAATTTGATTGGATTTGCATTTAAGTATAGATAACATGTAAGTACTAAATTGAGAATGTTCAATATAGCTCTTTTAAATAAATATCTAATAAGCCTGAAAACTGACTGCCTTGAAGCTGGGTAATATAGAAATTATTTGCTAGCTTTGGAAAATAAATTTTATAATAAATTATGTTATTAAATGTTTCTGATGCAAGATCAGGAATGCAGATACTAAAATGTAAAGATATCTACATATGTTTCACCTAATACTTTATAAAAATTTTTCTTAAAGTTTTTTAGGATGTTTTTATTGCTTACACACATTTAAGATTTTATGTGTACATGTGTGTATTGTTGTATATACAAACTCCTCTCCTCACACATCATTTTGGCCATCTGATGAATTGTGGGGCCGAGTCACATGACCCAAAGTTGGAAATAATTTCCTTTAACAAGAACCACGGGGTAGCTAATGGCTTACAGGGCAGGCATTGACTCCAGCTGCAGGCAATGCTTTGTGTTGCCTAGGATGCAAGCAGCTAAAATATGTCTAGATTTCCCAAAGCATATTATTTGAATTCATGACCATCTGTCTGAAAGGTAGGAGCGCTTCCAGTTTAGGCATACACACTTAATCTGTGTTTGTTTTTAAATTTATGAGTGTATAGGTAGTGTAATCAACCTGAAATCCAAACTGTTAGGAGAGAAAAAGAGAAAGAGAGGAAGAGAGAAAGCATAGTGCAATAATCTGTGTTTCTGTATGTTGGGGCCAGGGGGGTAGAGTTCGACTAGGGTAGTGATACAGGGGAGATTCAAATTGGAGACTGCCTAATTCAGAATTTCCTATACCTGGATCCTTGGTGTCTGTGACCACCAACAGAGTTTCCTCCGCCAAAGCAGTCTGGCTTCAATGTGTCTGCTGTGCATATGAGCTGACCTGAGAGTTCTGGAAAAGAGATTTATCTGCTCAACACCACAAAGACAGCCAGATTCAACATACCTCCGTTTAAGGAAGTAGTAGCACATTCCGCCAGCAGTAGGCTATCTGATTTCTTTTCCTTTTAGTCTTTTCTTTTGAGAGGTTCTGAGAATATTGTTTACCTGCATTGAAAATTTGTTCTTTCCACGGAGAATTTTATGGCTTCCCTACATTTAATGGAGATTTAAAATAAGTATGTACAGTAGAGCTGTGGGTTTGAATATAATTTTCTCAAAGAATCAATAACCATTGTCAGCCTTTTTACTTAAAATAACAATAAACCTAATATTGTTTGCTGAAGAGGTGTGAGCAGAGTGAGGAAATTAAAGTGATGGAGCTCATATTATGTGCCAGGTAATTTGTTAGTAACTCTACATATTTATTTTTGAAATTTATTCTCTCTGCAATCTTTGGAAATGAGAAAACTAATATTATGAGAGTGTAGGCTTTCTAGTTTAAATTCTGTCTGATGTAAAAATGTACACACCTTTTTGTTTGCTTTTCTTTGTAACAAACATTTTCTTTTAAAAGATTTCTAGGTTTACAGAAACTTAGCAAGTATATTTAGCACAATAAATGAATCAATATTATAATATTGTTACTAAAATAATCCCATAAACTATTTACATTTCTTAGTTTTTTACCTAAAGTCCCTTTTCTACACCAGAATTCCAACCAGGACACCACAGTACAATTAGTCATCATGTCTCCTTCGGTTTCCTAGAGTGTGACCATTTCTCAGATATTCCGTTTTTGATGGCCTTGGCAGGTTTGAGACCACTCATTCAATATTTTGTAGAATGCTCATCAAATGGAGTTTGTCTGTGTTTCATCATGATTAGACAGAGGTTTTGAGTTTTGGAGAAGATATAGTGCCAAAGAGGTAAAGTGCCATATTCATCACATCATCTCAGGGTACATAGGTGGTTGTAACCACACCTGACAGGTAATATTTTTCAAGTTTCTTTTCCCTCTCTTTTCAAACTGTACTATTAGAAGGAGCAGGCTCTTGAGGGGTGTGATGGCTACTTTTATGTGTGAACGTGGCTTGACCACAGTGCCCAGATAGTTGGTCAAACCCCGAGGTCTCTGTTGGTGTCTCTGGGTCTTCCCTCCAGGCCCACGCCATGCGGGGCTGGTGGCACAAAGGGAGCCTCTCTTCCTCCACTTTGCTTGCTGTCAGAAGTACTTTAATGATTTTCCCAAAATTACCTCTAATCCTGTTCATTCTTGTTGTATCTGCATAACCATTAACAGCTATTTGTTTTACTCTCTAAAGTAGTGTACTTGGTATAAGAAATGATATGGTCACCCAATTAATCAAGTCTTTCTGTCTCGCTTCCTCTTTCTATCCTCCTTCCCTCACCACCCCCTCAAAAAATATATTCCCTGTAGTTCTTAAAAAGAAATCCAAAGATCTGAGACCAAAGAGAAAGTGGCTGGGAAACAAATTCCAATTTAAGCCATCACAACACTAGCTTACCCTTAGGAGAGAGCTACACCTTTCTTCCTGTTTTTTTCTTCTTCACCTATTATTTCACTTAGATTTGTTCCTCTGAGAAGGTTTTTCAGTATCATATGGAAAAAGGCTTCTGGCCGGTCCAGCCTCTCAGCAATTCTCTAGCCATGCATCAATTATACTCAAGCTGCCACACTGCCCTCCGCTTCCAAACACACAGCCACTCCTCTATAAATTTGACTTCTTGTCCAGCTCTCACCAGTGCTATAGCCCATGCAATCTCATTCTCCCACTGCAATTTTTAACCATTTATTCATTTTTAACTTTGATATGGTACCCTTCCTATGCCAAATTAATTTGCTGACTACCCCACCATCTTATTTTCCAGTTAGAGTGCCCCTTGTATAATGCTATCCCTTCAGTGTAGAAAACATTTGCTCCTAAATTGTGCCAGTACATGACCATTGATTCAACTGATGTCTATCAAGTGTCCAAAATGTCAAAAGCACGGGGCTATGTGAAATCTCTCAACCCCTTACCAACTAATTGCATTGCATATGTTTTCAGCACATTCTCATATAATGTTGTTGTTACACTTGACCATGGCTCCAATTCCAGCTTCAGCCTCCTGACTTACATATTAATTTTCTATAACATAACTTGGCATGAATATCAACTAGTAAATATTACTTTACTTTTCTTAATTTTTCATGTATGCTTATAAATTATATAAGATAATACACGCTAGTTAAATTGCATTATCTCTCTTTTTTTTAATTTCCTTATTGATTAAGGTATTACATGTGTCCTCATCCCTCCATTAACCCTCCCCCCCCCCCGACTCATGCCCTCACCCCCCTGGTGTTCGTGTCCATTGGTTAGGCTTATATTCAAGCATACAAGTCCTTTGGTTGATCTCTCCTCCTTTCGTCCACCCTCCCCTACCTTCCCTCTGAGGTCTGGCAGTCTGATCGATGCTTCTCTGCCTCTGGATCTGCCCCAGTTCATCAGTTTATGTTGTTCATTATATTCCACAAATGAGTGAGATCATGTGGTATTTGTCTTTCTCTGACTGGCTTATTTCACTTAGCATAATGCTCTCCAGTTCTATCCATGCTGTTGCAAATGGTAAGAACTCCTTCTTTTTTACTGCAGCGTAGTATTCCATTGTGTAGATGTACCACAGTTTTTTAATACACTCATCTGCTGATGGGCACTTAGGCTGTTTCCAAATCTTAGCTATGGTGAATTCTGCTACTATGAACATAGGGGTGCATATATCCTTTCTGATTTGTGTTTCTAGTTTCTTGGGATATATTCCTAGAAGTGGGATCACTGGGTCAAATGGGAGTTCCATTTTTAGTTTTTTGAGAAAACTCCATAGTGTTCTCCAAGTGGCTGCACCAGTCTGCATTCCCACCAGCAGTATACAAGGGTTCCTTTTTCTCCTCATCCTCACCAACACTTGTCATTTGTTGATCTGTTGATGATAGCCATTCTGACAGGTGTGAGATGATACCACATTGTTGTTTTGATTTGCATCTCTCAGATAATTAGTGACTTTGAGCATGTTTTCATATGTCTCTTAGCCTTCCTTCTGTCCTCCTTCGAAAAGTGTCTATTTAGGTCCATTGCCCATTTTTTGATTGGATTGTTCATCTTCTTTTTGTTAAGTTGTATGAGTTGCCTGTAAATGTTGGAGATTAAACCCTTATTGGTGATGTCATTGGCAAATATGTTCTCCCATGCAGTGGGCTTTCTTGTTGTTTTGTTGATGGTTTCTTTTGCTGTGCAAAAGCTTTTTTTTTTTTTTAATTGTTTTTTTACAGAGAGGAAGGGAGAAGGATAGAGAGTTAGAAACATTGATGAAAGAGAAACATTGATCAGCTGTCTCCTGTACACTCCCCACTGGGGATGTGCTCTCAACCAAGGTACATGCCCTTGACCGGAATCCAATCTGGGACCCTTCAGTCCGCAGGCCGACGCTTTATCCACTGAGCCAAACCGGTTAGGGCAAAAGCTTTTTATTTTGATGTAATCCCATTTGTTTATTTTCTCTTTAGTTTCCATTGCCCTAGGAGCAGTATCAGTGAAGAAGTTCCTTCGGCATATGTCTGAGATTTTTCTGCCTGTGGATTCCTCTAGTATTTTTATGGTTTCCTGTCTTATGTTTAAGTCCTTGATCCATTTTGAGTTTATTTTTGTGTATGGTATAGGTTGGTGGTCTAGTTTCATTTTTTTGCATGTATCTGTCCAAATTTCCCAACACCATTTGTTAAAGAGACTATCTTGACTCCATTTTATGTTCATGCCTCCTTTGTCAAATATTAATTGGGCATAGTGGTTTGGGTCGATATCTGGGTTCTCTATTCTATTCCATTGATCTATATGTCTGTTCTTGTGCCAGTACCAGGCTGATTTAGGGACAGTGGCTTTGCAATACAGCTTGATATCTGGTATTGAGATTCCAACTATTTTGTTCTTCTTTCTCAGGATTGCTGCAGCTACTCGGGGTCTTTTTTTATTCCAGATGAATTTTTGGAAAGTTCGTTGTAGGTCTGTGAAATATGCCATTGGTATTTTAATGGGGATTGCATTGAATCTGTAGATTGCTTTGGGTAGTATGGACATTTTGATGATGTTGATTCTACCAATCCATGAACACGGTATGTTCTTCCATCTATTTATGTCTTCCTCTATCTCTTTTTTCAGTGTCCTGTAGTTTTTCACATATAGGTATTTTACCTCCTTAGTTAAGTTTATTCCTAGGTATCTTAATTTTTTTGGTGCAATGGTAAATGGGATTGCTCTTTTAGTCTCTCTTTCTGTAAGTTCACTATTGGTATAAAGAAATGCCATAGATTTATTGGCATTAATTTTGTATCCTGCTACATTGCCAAATTTATTTAAAACTAATAATTTTTTGATGGATTCTTTAGGGTTTTCTATGTACAGTATCATGTCATCTGTGAATAAGGACAGTTTTACTTCTTCTTTTCCAATTTTGATGCCTTTTATTTATTCTTCTTGTCTGATAGCAATGGCTAGTACTTCCAGTACTATGTCAAACAGGAGTGGTGAGAGTGGGCATCCCTGTCTTGTTCCTGTTCTTAGGGGAAATGGTTTTAGTTTTTGTCCATTGAGTATGATGTTGGCTGTGGGTTTTTTATAGATGGCTTTTATTATGTTGAGGTATGATCTTTCTATTCTCACCTTGCTGAGTGTTTTGATCAAGAAGGGGTGTTGAATTTTGTCTAATGCTTTTTCTGCATCAATTGATATGATTATGTGATTTTTATCTCTCAATTTGTTTATGTGATGTATCAGTTTATTGATTTGTGGATATTGTACCATCCTTGCATCCCTGGCATAAATCCTACTTGGTCATGGTGAATGATCTTTCTGTTGTATTGCTGGATCCAGTTTGCTACAATTTTGTTGAGAATTTTGGCATCTATGTTCATGAGGGATAATGGTCTGTAATTCTCTTTCACTGTGTTGTCTTTATCTGAAATTGCATTATCTCTTAGTGCTTAGTACAATGTTCTCAAATTCACGATGCGAGTATTACTGACAATAGTTCAAATTATGTGTATTTCAGGTTAGCTAATACATATAGCTATAAATATATACATATATGTAATCTCTCTATATATATTACTATATTATAAGTGATAATAAATTTTCTTTCCATAAATCACATTATAATTAAGGCTTTGTGAATATTTTAAATAAAATCAATGGTATTTCTAAATTCTCAGCAAAATTTTTTAATACATACTAATTGCCATAGTATGTGTATTAAATAAGTGTATTATTTCTACTAAGCATTTATGTATATATTATGTATATATTATTATATTATTTATTTATATATAGCATTTATTTATATAATCATATATGGTTGTAGAAATTGTCCGCATTTAGACTCACTGGAACTTGACTTAAGTCAACTTGTTTCCTGCACCTTATTTAAATCACAAAGCATTTAAAATAAAATAAAACTCCATTTTGCTTTAGCTTGAAAAAAAAGTTAAGAAAGTTTTGAAAAATTACCATTATTATTGAAGGAACAAAAACAATTTTACTAGTACCATTTTCCCAACAGTAGAATGATCTTATTGGCTCATACCTAAGCATTATTTCCTAGAGGCTGACATAAGAGCTGGTTGTAAGTCCCAGTTTGACAGAAGACTAAGGAAAGAAATAACACAGCTCAGTGATTTTGATGACAATTTCTTACAACCAACATAAATAGGCTTCAGAATCTAAAAAATAATTAATTTGATATTGCCCACTCAAAAATAAGCCAAAAGAGTGCAAAAATGAGATTTAGAAAAAAATATTCTGTTCTGTTTTGATTTGATAGGCAGTGGTTCTAAACACTTGGTGCAAATTGCACTTATCTGGAGAAGTTTGGGAAGAATTTCCAATATCTTGGCCCAATATAGCCAAAAAAAATCATAATCTCTTAGAGTTTGGAGTAATGTATTAATTCTTTCTGGATTTTGTTTTGCTTTGTTTTTTGAAGTTCCCCAAGAGATTCTTCAAGCAGCCAGGATTGAAACAAATGAAACAACTTTGATGTGAGGGATGCAAGGAAGTTCTCTAATAATTGCTTTTCATTCTTAAATTCTCAGTTAAGCTGGAATATCTGGAGAATTTCCCCAACTTCCCCCCTGCTGTGTCAGGGTTCATCTCTATTTAATGTGCTTGATCTTCATAATATGGACGAATTGCCTGTCTGCAGCCTACATGACAGTATATTTCTTGAAGGCAAGGAGAATTTGGTTTTTCTCTCTCTGAATAAACTACCCCCTGGTACAAAGTATGACACAAACAAAAACTAGATTTTATGGTAATCTATATATATAAAAAGCCAGTGTCCATGACGACTGTGATGACCAAACAATCAGTCACCATGAGGTGCATTGAGCACCTCTCGGTCCCTCCCCCACCCCTGGCCAGCAAGCAGGGCGGTGCGGGACTGGGGACTGGCAAGTGGGCTGAACGGCTGACCTCTTGGTCCCTGCTGCTGGCCCGCAGGCTCCGATGGATCAGCAATGGTGATTGGGGAAATCCGTGCTGGGAGGACCAGGCTGGCTGTCAGGCCATTGAAATCACCAACGCATCCCTGGCTGCTTGGGGGCTCAGGCCTGTGGGAAAGCAGTCACCGGCAACTTCACCTCCATGCACGTGTGCCGGGCTGGCCGCTGATGGAACATGCTGCCCACTTGGGGCCGTTCACTCTGGGTGGGTAGGTTGCAGGCACACCCTGCAGCTTCTGTCAAGCCCCAGCAGCAGCACCCACGTGAGCGGCCCCGAGTGGGCAGCGTGTTCCATCAGCAGCCGGCCCGTGCATGTGCATGGAGGTAAAGTTGCCAGTGCCTGCTTTCCTGCAGGCCTGAGCCCCTGAACAGCTGAGGATGAGCTGGTGATCCCAATGCCTGACAGCCCAGCGGCAGAGGCAGCATTCGTCCTGGGGACTGGCAAACAGGCAGAAGATGGCCCTGATTGCAGGAGGCTAGGCCCTAGGGACCCTACCCACACAATTTCGTTCCCTGGGCTTCTAGTGCATACATGAGAGAACGGCACTGAAATGCACAATTCTAGAGCTCTTCCTTCAATACAGCTGGCCGCCACTTGTAATAATCGTGGAGTCTTTTCACATGGCTATCTTACAAATTTAATGCAACTAGAAAACTAAATGCAGTTGGAAGTAAATAAGGAATAGTAGATATGCAATTGACTTAAGAGTAGCCTACTTAATAAATTGAATGCATGGGGATATTTAGATTACTTGTTCTTGGCAGTTCTATAAATTGCTTTTCCTGGTTTTAAAAATAGAATTTCTCTCCAGTTTTAAGAATAAACTAGACAGAATAAATCTCATTTTGTAGAATAAATACATGTGAAGTGCCATTGTGCTAGGGAAGGTAGGTGTATATTCATTTTTCCTAATGACTATAGATTAACACAATGGTTACATTTAATAACTAAAACACAGTAGCAAAATCATTGACTACAGTTTCCATCATGCATGTGCCTCTGCTTTCTCCCAACACTTTTCTCAGGGGAATACATGCCCAAGGAGTACCTGGGTTCCTTCTACACCAAATGAGTGAGAACTGGACCAGAGAAGAGGTAGTTGATATTTAACAAATGTCTTATATTTGAGGGGAATGGTAAAATTCTAAATGGCCATATCCCATTAAAAATGCCATTTGATTTTTCAGGTTAAGCTCTGAACATTACTGCTGGAATCAGTCAAAAAGCAAAACAAAATAAAATATTCCATTTCTATTGAGAACATTTAGATGGTTGACCTACTTCTATCTGATCTAGTAACAGTGTGAGTTGGACACATTCAAATGTTCAGTTTATTATTTCCTGTAGTACCTCTTTCCTTAGATGAACATAATCTGTAAATGGGGAAAACTAGCAGCATACATTTCATTTCAGTACAAAGGGATCACTTAGATTAGAAAATTGCATTTAATTTTAAAATCTACATTATTTACATTGGCTTTGTTATAATTAATTCCTTGTTATTGAACATGTTCTTTATCTTTAATTTTGAGAAAGCATTTAGTGTTTGGTTATCAAATATGTCAGCAAATGTGGGAACATTATTCTGACATATTTGGCCTAGTTATAAAATAAACATCTGTCTTATGTTTAGAACTTAGAACATTTGATTCATTTAACCAGGTCCCCAAGTTCAGATGTTTATCTGAAATCTACTTGGACCTACCTGACTTCAGGGTTGGAACATAAATCGGGTGGAATCAGACTTTACTGTCTCCCATGCATTCCTCCCTTGTTGGCCTTTAGAATGTGCAAATACAGAATTTACAACCAAAATGAAAATAAGATGAAAGATGAAATTAACATCATATGAATTCTTTGTGACCAATAAAACCTAATTCTCTTCTCAACTTTGCTCATCTACCTTGAATGAAATGTCCCTTAAAAAATATCTACATGTTCTTATTATTAAAGCAAAGCAAATAGTCATAATAAAATATCTCCCCCATATTATAATTTATATTTTATGTGTCATAATGTAATTTTTTTTCCCTAGACCAACACTGTTTGTAGGCAGAGCCTGTGTATGTACACTGACAGATTAAACCATATTCTTGGGTTTACCTAAGGTCATGTTCGTACTAATGGTTCAATGCAAATATTGACTTGCTATCTATTAGATTCAATAGCATAAAAAATGAGATCTCAGGAGCATTGTTGCCTGCCATTGCCATTTACTAAAACTGTAGCATACAAACTCCTCATCTAACGTTCAGTTTCATTCTCAACTAACTTTCCTCCCATCTACACCTTGGCCGTGGGCACTTGCCCTTCGACCCAGATCAGTGCCTCTGCAATTTCTTTACTTCCTCCCTTTGAGGAATACTGTCCTTTGCCCATGGTTTTAAGACCTATATAGGCCTTTTGTAGTGCTTGGAACCCTCTATTTTGCATTAGAACTATTTATATGTCAGTCTTACCAGTGGGAAGTGAGTTCTCAGTGGGAATGAGTTCATTTTGTCTCTAAATATTTATAAATGTACTAAGAACTCTTGTGCCAAACGTTGTGATAAACATATTCTGTAATAATAATTAACAATCACAGCAATAAAACTTTCCTAGGAATTAGTATTGTTTTACTGAGGAGGCAACTGAGGCTTTTGGAGGTTTAGTTCATGGCCTGGCTCATAAAACAAATAAATGGAAGTGCTAGGATTTGAATTCAGAACTCTCTCTAAGGCACATACTGTTAACCACACTACTTACTGGTTCCTAAGTTTAAGGGTGTGAACATTCATAAAACAAACCAATAAAAACAAAACATACAAAAAAATAATATGCATCTGTTCATGTGGCCCAGATGTCCTCAAGCCTGGGAATACAAACAAGGTCACATTTGCATTTTAGAAGGGAGGGAGGCTTCACTTCCATCTTACACCACCCTGCTTGCTCTGTGCTCAGAGGAGGGAGTCTACATTTATTAGATGGCGGATAATGATCTGCTAAAATGTTCAATGTGGTTCATGAATCCACAAGAGCAATGCCAGACATCTGGTCCTCTCTTTGCCTCCACTCACACCAACTGCAGCCTGTTCCTTGCTTCTCTAATCAAGGTTGACTGATGGTAAGATTTTAACTTGGGTTTATTAGAGGGTGAAAATCCCACCAAGACCTTCGGCTTTGTCCACACACTTCACAAGAGATATCTGATTATCAGAGTTTGTTCTGCATTTCCTGAAGCTGCCTTAGGAACCTCCTGGAGGGTAGAGAGTTAGGGCAGACAGGATTTTGGTTCTTGAACTTCATCCCAAATGCCATTTAATATTAACCCAGACTCCCAATTATTTATAACACTTTTTAAAAATGGAATACATTTACCTTACTTTTTTATTTTATTTGTTGCTTTTCTTAATTTTCCCCAAGTTTTATTGAGGTATAATTGACAAAAATTGCATATATGTAAAGTGTGCAATGTGGTGTTTTGATAAAATGTGATTTGTGGAATGATTACCACAATGAAGCTAGTTAACATATTTATCTCACATTGTTACCACTTGTGTATGTGTGATAAAGACATTTAAGATTTGCTCTTAGCAAATTTCAAGTATACAATACAGTATTATTAATATAGTTATCATGTTGCACATTATATCTATAGAACTTATTTTCTAACTGCAAGTTTGTATCTTTACCCAATATCTCCCCACTTTCCCCTCTCCAACCTGGTAACCACCATTCTACTCTTTAATTTTTTGAGTTTGGCTTTTTTTGGATTCCACATGTAAGTGATATCATGAAAATTCATTTTTCTGTGTTTGGCTTATTTTACTTTAGCATACTGTTCTCCAAGTTCATCCATATTTTCCAAATGGCAGAATTTTCTTCTTCTTTAAAGCTGAATAATATTTTATTATATAGAGAGAATTTTGTATAATGTATGTAATATATGGGTAATATTTGTGTGTATGTGTGTATACCTAAGCTATGCCTATATTTATATATAATTTCACAATTTATTTATTATTTCATCCATCAATACATATGTAGGTTATTTCCATATCTTGGCTACTATGAATAATGCTTCAATGAACATGGAAGTGCAGGTATTTCTTCAGGATACTAATTTCATATTCTTTGTGATTAGAGCGGGATTGCTGGATCATACAGTAGTTTCATTTTTAATTTTGTGAGGAACTTCTATATGGTTTCAAATATGGCTGTGCCAATTTACCTTCCCACCAGTGGTGTTCAAGGATTCCCTTACCTGCACATCCTTGCTAGCACTCAAATCTTGTCTTTTTGACTATAGCCATTCCCCTTACTAATATGAGTGAGATGATATTTCATTGTGACTTTTATTGGCATGTCTTTGTAGATTAGTTATGTTGAACACTTATTCGTGTACCCATTGGCCATTTGTATGTCTTTGAAGAAATTGTTTAGTTCCTTTGCCCATTTTTAAAAAAAAAAAAATATATATATATTTTATTGATATTTACAGAGAGGAAGGAAAAGGGATAGAGAGTTAGAAATATCGATGACAGAGAAACATCAATCAGCTGCTTCCTGCACACCCCCCACTGGGGATATGCCTGCAACCAAAGTACATACCCTTAACCGGAATCGAACCTGGGACCCTTGAGTCCGCAAGCTGACGCTCTATCCATTGAGCCAAACCGGCCAGGGACCTCTGCCCATTTTTTCATTAGTTGCTTGTGTGTTTTTGTGAGGTATTTGCTGTAGTTTGAATACCCTTTATCAAATACATGGTTTGCAAATGTTTTCTCCCACACTGTAGGTTGCCCTTTCATGTTGTTTCCGTAGCTCTGAAGAAGGTGTGATTATCCTCTCCCATTGTGAATTCTTGGCACGCCCTTGAAGATTTGTTGACTATATATTCATGTGTTTATGTCAATGCTCTCTATTCTGTTCCACTGGCCTATGATTTTAGTTTTATGCCACTACTATACTGTTTCGATTACTCTAGCTTTGAAATATATCTTAACATTAGGCAATATAATTCCTCCAGCATTGTTCTTCTTTCTCAGGATTCATTTGTCTATTTGGAGTCTTTTGTTGTGCCATATGAATTTTAGGATTGTTTTTTCTATTTGTTGAAAATTTGTAACTCTTGGGTAGTAAGAACATTTTAACAATTTTAATTCTTCTAATTCATGAACATGGACTATCTTTCAATTCATTTGTGTCTTTAATTTCTTTCAACAATGTCTTATATTTTTCAGTGTACAGATCTTTCTCATTTGTTAAATTTATTTCTAAATATTTACTCTTTTTAATGCTAGTATGTTCTTTTTTCTAGTTCCCTGAGGTGTAGAGTAATGCTGTTTATTTGAAACCTTTCTTTGTTTTAATGTGGGCATTATTGCTATAAACTTTCCTCTTATAACTGCTTTTGCTACATCCCATAAATTTTATTATGCTGTGTTTTCATTTAACCTTATGTCAAGATACTTCCTTATTTCCCTTTTCATTTCTTCTTTGACCCATTGGTTGTTCAGGAATATGCTGTTTAACTTTCACATATTTGTAGATATTCTAATGTTCCTTCTTTTATTGATGTCTATCTAGCTTTATACCATTGTGGCCAGAAAAGAGGCTTGGTATTATTTCAATCTTCTTAAATTTGTTAAGACTTGTTTTGTGACACAACATATGATCTATCTTGTGTGCCTGAGCAAAATGCTCATTATGTAACTACTAGAGGCTTGGTGCATGAAATTCGTGCATGGTGGTGGGTGGGGGGATGTGTATCCCTCAGCCCAGCCTGCACCCTCTCCAATCTGGGACCCCTTGAGGGATGTCCAACTGCCTACTGGGATCAGGCATAAATGGGCAGTCAGACATCCTCTCACAATCCAAGACTGCTGGCTCCCAACTGCTGGCCTGCCTGCCTTCCTGATTGCCCCTAACCACTTCTGCCTGCCAGCCTGATCACCCCCTAACCACTCCCCTGACAGCCTGATTGATGTCTAACTGCTCCCCTGCCAGCCTGTTTGCCCCTAACTGCCCTCCCCTGCAGGCCTGGTCACCCGTAACTGCCCTCCCCTGATGGCCTGGTCACCCCTAACTGCCCTAACTGTCCTCCCCTGCAGAACTGTTTGTAGAGGGCCACCTGGGAAGGCACATGGACATTTCTTTAAATTGTTGTCAGCTGAGCCCGAGGCGACTGGCAGAGCCACGTCTCGGTTACACCCTCCCCAAGAAAGTGGGGGGTGTTATCAGTACTGACTTTTTACCTTTGTCCAGGTGTTGGGGAGCAGGCTTTGATATGTAAATCCAGGCAAACACCAGAAATGCTAGGGCCTACTCAAGAATGCAAATAAGTTCCTTTGATCCTAAGTTTTGGTGATACTTCCTGGTATTTGGGGGTATAAAATAAATGCACTGCATGGGCTCTGGGGTCCCTGCCTCTCCATCAGAGAGGATGGTGTCCCACCTGGCTCCCAGCTTTGTTTCTATCTTTCTATCTGGTCTCTTTCTTTCTTTTATTTCTTAATCCCCATCTCCTCTACTCAGGAACTGGACCCGCTCTCTTTCCTCACTGGACGTGGAAAAGAGAGAAACACCCACACCTGTTTGCCCCTTACTGCCCTCCCCTGATGGCCTGGTTGCCCCTGCAGGCCTGGGTCCCCCGCAATTGCCCTCCCCTGCTGGCCATCTTGTGGCGGCCATCTTGTGTCCACCTGGGGGCAGCTATCTTGTGTGTTGGAGTGATGGTTAATTTGCATATTACCTCTTTATTATATAGGATGCTAGTTTATTTTTGGATTCTCAATTTTATTTCACTGATCTATATTACTACTATGCCATCACCACACTGTTTTGATTACTATACCATTACTGTACCAGTTTTTAAATTAGGAAGTATGAGTTCTGGAAATTTGCTTTTCCTCTTCAAGATTCTTTTGACTATTCTGGGTCCCTTGAATTTCCATAGAAATTTTAAAATCAGGTTGTCAATTTCTTCAAAGGCAGCTGAGTGAATCATTTAGTGTTAATCCTCAAAGTCTTAGGCATGTGCTCATTCACTTTAGATGGCAATGGTTTTAGCTGTGCTGTTGTTTTTACTCTCTTTCTCTGATCTCTCTGTTAAGCTGCCTGCCCCATTTGGTGTTATACCCAGCCACTCTAACAGTTGATTGTTTTCCTGCTTTTGACAATGCCTTGGAGCATAAACTGGTCCGATGAAATTTTGCCCCCTTTGTTTTTGAGGACAGTGTTTAAGGTTTATTCTGATACCAGGTGGGCTCCACTGAGCTGCCCCTTTCCCTGTTCTCTTTTTGTAAACTAGCCTGCCTGGAGGTCAGCTTCTCATGCTGCTGCCATCTTCATTTTAATTGTTTACATCCCAAATCTCTATTATTTTCAAGAGCACTCTTTGCCTTAAACTTCCCCACATTGTTACAAATAAAGTTATTTCTTTTGCAGAGAGTTTCAGTGCTCTATGTACTTATGGACTGTCTTTCCCCAAGGAAAACATGTCTGAACCACTACTCCTGAGCTGGAGGTAGAAAGAGTGACCCACCTGATTATTCTTGTGGTTTTTAATTAGGGGGAGCTATTATATTTGAGAGCACCCTTAAGCTTGAACTTGCCATGAAATTAGTTCCTTTAGGCAGAGTTTTGATCTCTCTTTTCTTGTGGACTGCCTCTCCTAACTAGCCAAACACTCTTAGCCACTTTTTTGGGGTATTGGGTGGGATGTTAGCCTCTGATCTCTTCTTCTTGCCTCTCCCAGCATAGGACCTCCACCCTAAGTCATCTGGGGTGAGAACATTAAGGCTTATACTTGGGATGCCAAGGATCTAGTCAGGGGTCTCAGGTAGAGTTTTTATAGATATGGAATATCCTATATACACTTCAGATAAATAAGGTAGAGTCTCTATACTATGGATAAGGGTGGGTTGAGTAAGGGAGCCCTTGGACTATTGGCCAAGATCACCAGGAAATTAGCTTCTTCAAATGGGAGTTGGTTGAGAAATTCTGGCAGCCTGTGCTGCCCAGTGAGATGAGGTAGCCCTTAGTTGAGAACTGGGAGGATGGAGAGCTTGTCTATTTGCCACACATACCCTGAGTATAGCTTCCATCAAGTTGAGTTGAGGGAAGGAGGATTATGAATCAATTGTGGCTCAAATGCCACCTACTCTTTCTGTTATTACTGAAGATTTTCTTGAATAATTGGTTCTTATTTTGTTATATGACCTTAGTATAATATCAGATATTTAAATGATTCTTGTTTTATAGTTTTATAGCTTGTACACTCTCTCAAACTACCATCCTGGTATTCATCATTCTTGACAATTTGAAGATTATAAAACAGAATTTAAACCTAGATCTGTAACTATAATGTTTATGTTATTTTTTTATTAGGCATTAAGAATCTTACTTCGTGTACAACCAAATGCAATGATTACTTCTCCAGTACTATAACTGGCAGTAGAAGGGACAACATACTGAATTCAGTACATAGGACTAGACTTCAGAGGACCTATAATATAGTGTTTCTTTTTTATTTTTAAATTTATCTTTATTATAGAAAATACTACATATGTTCCTTTTTCCCTCCCATTGAACCCCTCCACCCTGCACCTGCCCCGTCTTGAGTCTTCATCACATTATTGTCTGTATACATGGGTTATGCATATATTCATATAAGTTCTTCAATCAATCCCCCCCCTCCCCCTTTCCTCTGAGATTCATAAGTCTGTTTCATGCTTCCATGTCTCTGGATCTATTTTTTTCATCAGTTTATTTTCTTCATTAGATTCCACATATAATTGAGATCATGTAATAGTTTTCTTTCTCTGACTGGCTTATCTCATTTAGCATAATACTCCCCAGGTCCCTCCATGCTATCTCAAAGGGTAAGAGATCCTTCTTTTTATAGCTGCATAGTATTTCATTGTGTGTGATATGGTACATTTACACAATGTAATACACTTTTATTGGATTGGAAATATCAAGGGTGTACCCCATATTACTTGTATTGATGTTTTATTTGTAGTTATATAACATAATTTTTGGCTTGTTACACTTCTGGGTAAATTAGCCAGGATATTTTTGAATCTTAAAATGAGACACAGGGAAGAGAAAAACTTGCTTTTATCTTCCCAGAGATGCTACGTCCATCATTAAATCCTGAGAGATGATTACCCAAGAGGAGGCATATTAGGTGAGAATGATAGTGAAGAAAGCCTGGAAGAGTCTCAAACTTTGATGTTAACCCTTTCTGAATGCCCTGACCTGTTATAGAATATAATGAATAGCCCTGGAATAAGCCAATAGAGTTGGATTTGTCCATTACTTGCAGCCAATACATTTTGATAAAAGAAAGGGAATAGTGTTTTAAGATGCTCATGGTGGATAAAAACATTGTAGCTATGAGTAATGAGACAAGGTCATGAAGTATGAAAATAAAATGACTAGAGAAAATGTAGTTAGAAAGAGGCCAAAACAATAGGTGGGGAAGAGAGTAGGTGAGGCCTCCTAGGACATGTTAAAGAAGTCTGTCCTTATCAAAATGACAGAAAGAACTGATTGGAGGGTTTTAAGCAAAGAAGGATATTAAGGTTTACATTTTGGCAATAGTGTTGGCAGAAATGCAGTGAGTGCATTTGTAATGTAGAACAGAACTTCTGCCAGATAGATAGACTGAAGATAAAGGAAGGAAGAGAGAGATGATTGTAACTGGGAATTTCAAATATGTAGAAGTAAAGCAAAAATGGCTAAGCAGTAACTACAGTAGGATTTTTGATGGACTGGATTAATGGGTAGGACTTTGAAGTATGTCAAGAAAAAAAAATGTCTATGTTCTGTCCTTGCTTTGAAGTTAATAGTGATATTACTCATTAGGGCAGTAAACGTTGGAAGAAGACCGTGCAGTAGACTGGGAGGCACATTGTGAGTTAAGTGAAGAGACCCCTGGGAAGGTCTCCACCGAGTCAGATGATCTCTCTAGGTAGCAGTGAAAACCACGCATGCGAATAAAATAGCGAAGGGCCCAGGGTTGAGCCTTCATGAATGCCAACGTATTTCTTTAGAGAAAAAGAGGAGATAAAAGAAGAAACAATAAGAGAGATAGAAGAAAAGCTCAAAGATGACTGTGTTAGCTCACCCAAGGAAAATATATGCTTTAAAATGATGGTAGAAAAGGATTGTAATCACCCTAGTTTATGTTATTGAGAGGTTAAATTATAAAAATGAGAATGCATTGCAGAGAGGATGGACATTTTGGACATTTAGAAATATAAAAGATGAAAGTATTTAATTTTGCTGAATTATAGTATTTCCAAATTCAAATTTCTTCTTTGGAACAATAGATGCTTTTATAGTATAGTCTGAAATATAAAAGTAAATGTGGAGCACAACCCACTAAATATATATTACATTAATTGAAAATGTATATATAGCTAAAGTTTGTTCTAAATATTTTCATAAGTAATACCACAAAAAAATCATATACTCATTCCCCCAGAAATGATCAAAAGACACACTTCTCCAAATTAAGAATACCCAGAGGATTATATAACTCTAATTCCAGCCATTTGTGAAGGATTTTATGTTCTTATTTACTACATGATCAAATGAAAATGTGAATTTGTCATAGAAACTCATGTCTGGAACTGAACATGCACCACTTCTTAAAGTTATAGCACCTCCTGAAATAACCCTACACAATAGGGCTGGATGCAATCTGAACCGTTGTAAGAACTTAATTGGAAAATATGGTTTTAATAAACAACATAGTTTTTCCAGTTTTAGAATAGAGCTAAAACACACTTTAAATTTGGTAGGACTTTTTTTTTTTTTTTTTACTGCTTTTTAATGTTTGATCAAATGCAAATGAACATTTTTGTAGACAAGAAACTAAGATCGGGGTTTACCAGTGAAAAGTCATGGATTCCAGGAAATACTTAGAGGCAGTTGTAAGCTTGATCAAACTTGTGGGTGGTCGGCTTTGACTGCTATCTTGCAGTTCAGTGAGAAAAATAATGGCTATGCTGGCTCACACAAGTTCAGTTATTCTTGAATCAATTATTGTATGTGCAAAGTTTTTAAATGTCTTTCTCATGATATCATTTTTACATATTTGTACATTTACCCAAACTTATGAAAATTTTACATTGCTGAGGTTTTTGAATGAGTAAAATCTTTACTGGATTTATCATAGACTGCTTTGAAAATGCCAATCACAAACACCATATCTCCTATCTAAATATCAATAGCAGCATACTTTTTTACTTTATTGATTAAGATGTTACATATGTGTCCTTATTCCCCCATTACCCCCACCCCATCCACCCCACTCATGCCCTCACCCCCCTGTTGTCTGTATCTATTGGTTAGGCTTATACGCATGCATACAAGTCCTTTGGTTGATCTCTCCCCCTTACCCCCACCCTCCCCTACCTTCCCTCAGAGGTTTGATAAATCAGAAGTTGTAAGAAGATCATTTATGTCTACCATACAGTTTTTTTGTAAGCACTGGGATGTTTTCTCATGCCCCTTAGCCTCAATGTTAAACTCCCAACGAAACCTTGTGTTCTAATGACACCAGATAGCATGCAGTTAAACATGCAAAATATTCTTTCCTTTCGCACATCTTTGCTCACTCTGTTCCTGTTGTCTGGATCAAGGTCCATTTTCTTCATTCTCAGAGAACTTTGTGCATATGTTTATTTGTATTTTCCATTTTATAATTCCTTGACATAAGTTAGCTTTCCTCAATTTTGTTATTTATTTTTTTGCACCTTCATCACCTAGTACAATACCTGGATAATTTAGATCATGAAAAAATATTGTTGACTTTATTTTTATTTATGAAAAACATTGTCTGCCAGATATGAATGTGTGTCAATTTCCTGTGAGAAAACCTTTATGAGAAGCTAAATTGTAGCCAGAAATAAATTTGTTTAGAGAATCTGGCAGTTGTCACTGATCTATAATCTCCAGAGTGATCTAATTTCATTGAGGAAATATACATTCTAATTCAATCAGATTTATAGAATAGCTGGTTAGGGTATTTACTCCTAGAAATAGTGCTAGGAAACCAAAATCTATCATCTGATTTTCCCCCACTCATTCAATATGAAAGTTATTAGGTAGTTTAGAGATCATTCAATCTATTCATATTTATAATATGAATTAATTTATCCAAGACTTACCAATGTAAACACTTAGGTTGCCCATTGCTTTATTCACAACATCTATGCCCTCCAAAAGGGCAGAGGCACAAGTAAATGAAGAAACTGGTTCGTTTGAGACATAAGTTTATGATTTTGTTATTCTTCTATCAAGTGTACTTCTTAATAGACTTTGGAGAAATTATTCTATAGACTTACCTTATAAACTGCAATAATGAGTCAAATAATAGAGTTAGGCATTCCAAACACATCTTGGGGAGAAATGTTACTTGCAAAAAAAGGACAGAATCCTTTAGCAAGTGAGGGAGGTAGAGGTAGTAAGTGTAAATGTATCAACATTTACAGTGGGGAAATAATCAATATATCAAAAATAACCCATCAATAGTTAATGTATACCATAGCAGTTTTATATTTATTTTTAAAATATATTTATTGATTTCAGAGAGGAAGAGAGAGGGAGAGAGAGATAGAAACATCAGTGATGAGAGAGAATCATTGATTGGCTGCCTACTGCATGTCCCCCTCTGGGAATAAAGCCCGCAACCCATGCATATGCCCTGACTTGGAATCGAACCATTACCTCTTGGTTCATAGGTCGATGCTCAACTACTAAGCCATGCCAGCTGGG
The DNA here is from genome assembly GCA_026230045.1 of Corynorhinus townsendii. Lineage (NCBI taxonomy): Eukaryota > Metazoa > Chordata > Mammalia > Chiroptera > Vespertilionidae > Corynorhinus > Corynorhinus townsendii. Next base: position 130,244,253 of record JAPDVU010000006.1, read on the forward strand.
CATCACATTAGTTTTAAAAGTAACCTGTAAACTCACAGGTATGTTTTTGGGAAGAAACACAAGGGTAGAGGAAGAGAATGTTCATTTTGAGCCTTTCTAACTGTTTGAACTATGTTTTTGTCATGCATGTGTATTATTTCTGTATTTTAGAAAACTAAACAATGGAAATCTTCCATATAATTATAAATTCGTATTTTAAATTCTCAACCAGCCAGACTATACCTGAAGTGAATGTGATAAGATATTTGGGTTTCTGTTTTTAATTCTCTGTAGCATGGACTAATTCATTTTCTACTGCTGTTCATTCTATTGGCTTTATCTGGAGTGACTGCTTGAAATACCATGTGTAACAAAACAAAACACAGTATGATTTATGACCTTTGGTTATATAACTATTTCTATTTCATTGAAGCCAGATGTTGCTGCCCTAATTTCTCCTGTGTCCAATTTAAATGTAGATGAGACTAAAGAGCAATTTAAGAAGATAGAAATTTACCTAAGTAATGAGGTGGAAATCAAAGAAAGAAGCAACAGCAGAATTAACTATCCCTAATCACCTTTGAATAAATCAACCCTTTGCCATTTGGAAATTTGGATAGTAGCCAAATAATAGAGTTCTTAAAAGCATTCTTGAGAAATATACCAAGTTTCAAAAACAATACTTTTATATTTTAAGTATTCATTTGCAAAATGTGAACTACTCTAGTCTGACTCATGTAATAACTCTAGCCAGATTAATGTGTGTGTGTGTATATATATATATGTGTGTGTGTGTGTGTATATATATATATATATATATCTCCTATCTAATAAAAGAATGATATGCAAATTGACCATCATTCCAACACACAAATGGCTGTCCCCATGTGGCCAAAGATGGCTGCCCCCATGTGGAAACAAGATAGCCGCCACAAGATGGCCAGCAGGGGAGGGCAATTGGGAGGGACCAGTTCTTCAAGGGAGGGCAGTTGTGGGTGATCAGGCCAGCAGGGGAGGGCAGTTGGGAGGGACCAGTTCTTCAAGGGAGGGCAGTTGGGGGTGATCAGGCCAGCAGGGGAGGGCAGTTGGGAGGGACCAGGCCTGCAAGGGAGGGCAGTTGGGGGTGATCAAGTCTTCAGGGAGGGCAGCTAAGGGTGACCAGGCCTGTAGGGGAGGGCAGTTAGGGGTGACCAGGCCTGCAGGGGAGGGCAATTAGGGGCAATCAGGCTGGCAGGGGAGTGGTTAAGGGTTGATCAGGCTGGAAGGCAGAAGTGGTTAGGGGCAATCAGGAAGGCAGGCAGGCAAGCAGTTGGGAGCCAGCAGTCCTGGATTGTGAGAAGGATGTCCCAGATATTGGAGAGGGTGCAGGCTGGGCTGAGGGACACATAACCTCCATGCACGAATTTCATGCACTGGGCCTCTTGTGTGTGTGTGTGTGTGTGTGTGTGTGTGTGTATACTAATAAAAGAGAAATATGTAAATTGACCGTACCTCCATGACACCCACCAGCCACTCAGGAGTGAATATGCAAATGAATAGGACAAAGATGGTAGCGGCCTCGGCCCCCCAGCCACTCCAGGTGTGGAGCAGCTGGGTGGGGCAGGATGCCTGCTATGAGGGGAAGGGCAGGGGGGGAAGGAGCTACAGGAATGGTGCTCTGGCCAGAACGAAGCGAAGCCTGCAGACTCTGGCCAGAGTCAGCGAAAACTCTAGCCGGAGAGAAGACTCTGGCTGGAACAAAGGTGGAAGGTGGCGGCCAAAGCGAAGGCCTGGGTCCCAGATGCTGGAGGAAAACCGGTGCTGGCAGCCAGGTGAAGGAAGGCCTATTGCATGAATGTTCATGCAATGGGCCTCTAGTATAATCATAAAGGGCCTGTGGTCATGACGCCATAATGTCATCACAACCAAACAACTGGTCACCAGGAGGTGCATGGAACACCTCTCTGGGGCCGGGACTCATGGCTTACGTGGTGAGGCTGGGCTCATGCAGAGCTGGTGGGGCTGGCATGGTGGAGGTGGGCCTGTGGCTCATGCAGTGGAAGCAGGGCCTGCGGATAGTGTCATGACCAAACAACCGGTCACCATGAGGTTCATAGAGCACCCCTCGAGGGCTAGAACTCGCAGCTCATGCGGTGAGGTGGAGCTTGTACAGGGCTGGTGGGGGGGCCATGTGGTGAAGAGAATGCAGCAAGGTGGGTGGCAGGCAGGCAGGGCCGCGCGGCGAAGAGGGCACAGGGGATGGGCGCCAGGTGGGCAAGAGTGGAGAGCACAGCACGGGTCCCCTGGTGGTGAGCAGAGGTGCTCCCACCATGGGGGGAGGGGCGGTGGTGCACGCAGCTGGTGGTGGGGGAGGCCACACGGGGTAAGGGTGTGAGCTGGGAGCATCGCAGTGCGCCAGCAGTGTCCATGGAGCGTGTGAGGCATCGTGGGGCGGTGGACATGGCCCTGATGGTAGCCTAGGCCTAGGGGACCCTACATGCACGTGATTTAATCAGGCGATGGGCCTCTAGTGTGTGTGTCTGTGTGTGTGTATGTGTGTGTGTGTGTGTGTGTGTATTCCAAATAAATGTATACACACTTTAACAGCTAACAACTCACTTAATATTCAGTCCTTTTCAGGTTTAACTGATTTGAAATAATGGGTAAAGCCAGACCAAGCTTTGAACATAGAAAATTTATCCACTAGACTTTTTTATGGGAATACATAAAGTTTATGGTACAAAACCATCAACAGTTGATGAATTGAGGATGCACAAATACTGAATGAAATGATTCTTGCTGTTTGCAATTCCATTGCTTCTCATTATCAGCAGTGTCTGGATCAGAATAGTCATCAGTTTAAAAACAGGCCATGACAAAAAAAAATTATTCATTTCTGTAAACTTTTTTGCATTTTTAAAATGAACTGTATGTTAATAAAAACTGATGTTATATAATTATTCAAAGTGAGTATACTTTTTTGGGACACCATATATATATATATATATATATATATATATATATATATATATATATATATACATCTACACTAATAAAAGAGAAATATGCAAATTGACCATCACTTTGCAACACCCACCAGCCACTCAAAGAGTGAGCATGCAAATTAACACAACAAAGATGGTGGCGGCCCTGCCCCCCAACCGCTCTGGGCCTCTGGACAGCACGCATGCAGGTGCAGAGTGGCTAGGCGGGGCGGGACGCCTGCTATGAGAGGGAGGGCAGGGGACAGAGGAAGCTACTGGAGCGGTGCTCTGGCCAGAGTGAAGACTGAAGGCCCCGGCCAGAATGAAGATGGAAGGCAGCGGCCAGAATGAAGATGGAAGGCAGCGGCCAGAGTGAAGGCCTGGGTCCCGGGTGCCGGAGGAAAACCAGTGCCGGCAGCCAGGGGAAGGAAGGCCTATTGAATGAATCTTCGTGCAACAGCCTTCTAGTATAATATAATAGTATTTTATTTGTACAGAAACTTTATAACAGACTTCAAATAACCCTGTAGGGTGTAGTGGATGTCAAGGAGAAGGGGACCAGAGATGAAAAAATTAGAAACTATCAGAGGCAGTTGGTTATAGCTGTTCACTGCTAAATGCCTTCACACAAATTTAGAAATGTCACAAATTATTAAACTGTAACAATAAAACAACACTAGTAATTATTTGTGCTGACAGAAAACTCCATCCTGAAAAACCAAAGCAGCAAGAACATGTTTCTCAAATGTTAAAGGGCATTTCAAGAATTGTTTTGTTTTGTTAATTCTTTAAGGAAGGAAAAAGAATTTTTAAATATTTGAGCATAGATTATTGAAGACTAAATATGGAGACACAAACGAACAAAAAATGGCATTAGTACATAATACAATTGTTATCATGGTCACTCACAAAAGTTAATGCATATTAAAATCACATGACACAGCTCTAAATCAAACTTGCTTGCAAGATAGACTAAACTTCTTAAGAATAGTCTGCTGTGTAATTAATACTTCTTTGGATTAGTCAGTCCATGTCAATATCACCAAATTAAAAACAAATAAACACAAATAGCTGTACAGGACAAAAGAGAAATAAATGGAAGGGAATCTATTATTATTTATTTTTATCCCACTTATTGGCAGTTTTTTATTTTATTTTTATTTTATTTTTATTTTCACTAATGTGTACAAAATATCTAGACTAAGTATATATGTAGTTACCTGGTAGTTTAATCACAATAACTTTAGTTTTATGAGTACTGCTTATATTTAAAATATTGTTCTACAATTCATTCACCAAATATTTCTAAAATTTCTCCTATGTGCCAGGCAAATTTGGGGCTCTGGGAAATACATTACTAAAAAAACAAACAAACACACACAACAATAATAGTTCTGGCACTCACATAGGTACCTGCCACTATCCTTTGGCTGCCTTACCAAGTCACCACACAGGATCCCTCTGAGAGCAGCAGAATCTTAAATGCCAGGGATGGTTTAGTAGCCAGAAGGATTAGGCAACTTCACCTTGACCTTTTCCATGTGCTAATATAATGACAGTCATTTGGCTATTTCAAGGCACTGTAATATTCAAATTCTTTTTCCTTCCAAAAACATAGAAATGACCAAATAAAGGAAAAATACTTCTAGGAATCTCATGCAAAAATTTTGGATCTTCAGCTTTTTGGCTTTCACTAATTAGCCGCATACACAATAAAGATAGATACATAGTTTTAGTAACTGGGCATTTGATTAAAGCACAGTGCAATTGCCTATATTTAAAATATGCTTCAGTTACCTAATAATTAACTATCTAGTTACCCTTTGTACTGATTATAACATGTTAAAGAACATGTTTATCATTATATTAGAGGCCCAATGCATGAAATTCATGCAAGAGTAGGCCTTCCTTCCCCCGGCTGCCGGCAATGGCTTCCCTCTGGCACCCGGGATCCAGGCTTCCATCACAACCCCTCCTTCGTCCAGAAGGTCATCCAGAAGGATGTCTGGTCTAATTAGCATATTATGCTTTTATTATTATAGATAGTTTTCAAACAAAAATAGTGTAATGCATGTCGAATGATAAAACAGTTGACTTCATTCTTACTATGTCTACTTTTTAAATCATGCAGAGGAAAGGTGAGCTGGATTTACACACATACTAGTAACTATTGGATATAATTTATAGTAATGTAAATAATAGTCAAAATCTCAGATCAGATGTCTGATGATTGACATAGATTATCTTATGCTAGCTCCAAACTTGGGCAACAGGAGCCCTGACAAGCAGGTATTCCCACCTTCATTTGTGGCTTTCTTGTACCACCTTCATTCTATATATTAGGAAAGTGAAGCCTACTGAACTTTAATAATTGGTGTTTTATCACATAGGTGGTAAGTTTTAGAGCCAGAATTTCACTCTTATATGCCTTGCTACAAAGGACATGTTTGTTTGTTTGTTTGTTTGTTTTTTATCACTACTGTATAGAGTCCTACAGAAAGTGGGGTCTTCTTTGTAAAATACGTATTCTTTTTAAAAATATTTGATTCAGAATCTATACAATTCAAATCTGTTCAACAAACACCTTTTTAAATATGTGGTTAAATTGATATGTGCTGCTCAGATAAACCCAAAGTGTCAGACCTCAGGTAACCCACAGATCAGCAATAAGACTGTGACAAGTACAAAACAGCTATAATTTAAGGCAGAATGTAGTAAGTCAAGGAAGTATTACAATGACTTAAAAGAGGTTGAGAGAATCAAATGTGTTCCTGCACCAGAGAGGTTTGAGATGGCCTTGAGTATGGGCAGTGTAGATAGAGAGATGATAGGAATGACAAGGAAAGGAAATAGGGTGAGCAAATGCATAAAGACAGCAATAGTGATATACTAGTAGATTTGGGAATGCAACCTGGCCAGAAGTCAGATGGAAAAGCTGCCTTTGAATGTCTAAATCCCAACTCCAGAAGTCTATATGTGCTTGTGCTAAATGCATCTCATATCCTCTGCTAATAAAAGATAACAATAACTTCTCTGATTATAACCCGAGGGTTTCCTAATATAGGAAGAAGAGGTGTTGAACATGAAAGACAAAGAAAGATTAAAGAAGTAAGAAATAACTAACCTAGGAGTTTCTTATTGATTTACAAAATTTCTGTAACTAATAACATTGGATTTTACTCATGTAAACAAGGTTGGGGGGATAAATGGTGATGGAAGGAGACTTGATTTGGGTGGTGAATACACAAGACAATATGCAGGTGATATGTTTTAGAATTGTACACCTGAAACCTATATAATTTTATTAATTCATATTTATTAATTTAAAAATAAACTCTCAGGTTTGAAAGAAAAATAATGAGAATTAAAATTTGATGCCACAGAGCTCCCAGCAGTCAATCTATAAAAAAGAGGAAATTACAAACCAATACAATAACTATGTCCTCCTTGAAGATTCATCTGGAATATAAATCAGAATTCTACATGGCATCCGTTTAGTCTAGACTTAAGTTAGGAACTGCTGACTATTCCCAAGCTTCCTTAAATCTGGTCTTTTGGGACTGTGCCCCTGGCAATAATTCATCAGAATTCTTTGTGGTTTCTAGAAGCATGGCCTTCTGAGTGTATTCACAATAGAATCTGGGGTGGTTCTAAATATGTCTGCCTTTTAACACTCTAGGAATTTGTATATTAATCAAACTATGGCAGTCTAGTTAATGGTCAGATAATTAAAGTTTCTATATGTGTAAGGGTGAGAATTAAGTGAGCCCAACTAAAATCCCTCTGGAAGTTGTTCTTGGATAAGCTTCATAGATTCAGGAGACATCTGTAGGGAGCGTGGTAGGACCACCAGCTCTGCCATATTAAATTGACGCTATGTGCTTTTATGGAGATGATGCAGCCCTGACAGGGTCTCGTATTTTTATTAAAATTTCTGTTGTTTCTAATAACTTTGAGTTTGGTTTCAGAGAATTAAAATTTACAGAATCTTTGACTTTAGTATATGGTAATCTTCTCTGTGATGAATCTCAGAAAACTTGTTACCTTGTATTTTTTCATACACTCTCTTAAATTGTTAAGGATTTTTTAAGTAATAAGAATACAATATTTTTAAGACAATGCCAAATCTTATACTTCTCTCTTTCTTTTATAAAGTCTGGACCATTCATTTTGAAGACCAGGTAAACTACTGAGTATATTAATTTATTAATAAAATCTTTCTTCATGTAATACATTATTGCTACTCAGAACTCTCTGCTAATTCTTTTCCCTATGTTAATTTTTAACTTTCTCAATGATTCACTTTCTTTTTTTAAAAAAAATATATAACTGGTGTGAAACTAATCACATATGAATGTCAAATACTTCTATCATTCATAATAGAATTTTTATTGTACTGTGGATAGATTATTGAGGTAAACATTACAGAATTTCTAAAGAAAGGTGTCATCACATGGAAATAAACATCAGAATGAATAAATTTTATTTAAGGCTAAATATCTATGTAGGCCTTTTACTTCTGGTGCCATTCTGACTAGGATAAAAAAAAAAATGGAGCGAACAGTTGGCGTCAAATGTCCAAAAAAAACAAGCAAGCCAGAAACTAAAGAATGTTGTTGAAATAAAACAAAAATGGAGAAAAAGAAATACTACTAAGACTAAGATGAAATTGGAAAGTATCTTAGCCAAATTAAAGTCTCCATAGAGACAGCAGGTCTCAGAAAAATTGTACGTTTTGATTTGGAAAGATTATGATGGAGACTACAGGTGGCTGTCATTTTTTAAAAGCATGTATTAAAAAATAAGACACTATTGATTTTGATAAATGAGTATTTTTTTCCATCTACTGTCATTTAAATAGCAATACAAACATAGGAAATATAGTAACTTCAGTCTTCTATAACAAGTCATACCATAATTCCTCTTATAAATATAAGTATGAAAAATATATAAATATATTTATGAGTAATGTTCTCTATTATAATGTAAGCTTTGTTTAATCTTGTGACTAAGTAATAAATTAGTAGTCATTTGCTCTGATGTTGATCAATTGCATACATAAGTAAAATAGATTCTTCATTCTTTATTTAAAATCATATGACCATTACTGGATGGAGTTTTGAGAGAACATGTTACCCATTACTTCTTAATTGATGGTATCATTCAAAGAGGGCAGTTTGGAAATAGGCTACTATGGGGATGGAGAATTGCCATCTCTCCCACCATTTTAAGTAAAAGTTACCAAGAAAACCCTTAGCTTGCTATATTATTAGCAAAAATGTCAATTCATGGATTCTCAGTGTAAATGTCTACAGGCAGTTATTACTAGAACATCTGGATCTAATGAAGAAATACAGAGCCAAAAACATTTGGTGAGAGTTTAAATGAGGTCATTCATCTGTTTTTGAACAAAGATTTCCCACCCTCTATCTCACATGCAAAAATGAGCAGTGTTTGATTAAGACATTAGTTTAAAACTGTATTAGTCAAACTACCATAATTTTCTGTGACCCAATAAAAAAAAATGTGTAAAAGACAATAGCCAATAATTGATATAATAATGACTGAATCTAGACTGGTTTTAATTTACAGTACAAATTGTGTCTACACATTAAAGAGAATATTCTTTTACATTATTATTAGAATAGAGGCCCGATGTACAAAGATTCATGGAAGAATGGGTCTTCCTTCCCTTGGCTGCTGGCACCACATTTGCTCCGGCCCAGAGCCGCCTTTCTGCCTTCTCAAAGGCCCGGAGCTGCCTTTCTGCCTTTCCACACTGCCCAGAGGCCCAGAGTGGCTGGGGCAGTGTGGAACACCTGTGTTGTTGCCATGGCTGCTTGGCGCCTGCGTATGCAAATGAACCTGCCATCTTTATTGGGTTAATTTGCATGCTCACTCCTGATTGGCTGGTGGGTGTCTTGAAGGTATGGTCAATTTGCATCTTTCTCTTTTATTAGTGTAGATAACTAGAGGCCCAGTGCACGAAATTCATGCACGGGGGGGTGTCCCTCAGCCTGGCCTGCACCCTCTCGCAATTTGGGACCTTTCTGGGGATGTCCAACAGCCAGTTTAGGCCCAATCCCATAGGGATCCTTGCAGATCAGGCCTAAACTGTCAGTCAGACATCCCTCTCACAATTCAGGACCACTGGCTCCTTATCACTCACCTGCCTGCCTGATCTCCCCTAACTGCCTCTGCCTGCCTGTCTCAATGCCCCTATCCATTTGCCTGCCTTCCTCATCACCCTGGTCTTTGGTCGTTCTGGTCATTCCACCATTTTGGTCACTGGAATTTTATATTATAGGATAATAATAAAAGTTTTATAATATTTTAAGTATACACAATTTCAAAACAATGCTCTCCAATCAATAAGTATTTATAATAGTTATTATAAGTATAATTACAGTTATATTAAAATGCAACTAATTGTTTCTATAGTAAAATTGATTCATTTGGGGGTTTGTGATTAATTTGGTTTTTAATTAATATGATTAATTTTGGTTTTAAATCAAATAAAATCTATAGGAAATGTGGATAATTTTGTTTTTTAAAACTAGCAGCAATTGTAAAGCATGCAAAAATAGTGATTTATATTCCACAATGAGCTGCTCAAATGTCAATTTGTGCTTCACATTTTCTTAGAGACATTTTTTTTTTTTGAAACTTGGATGCTCAGGGCAATAAAGTAGACTGCTATTTGATTTTCCATACAATGGAAGAGGAGCCAGCAGCCACAATGAAAACACCTTCCTTAGGAAGTAGGTCTAACTTCAGATACTGAGCACATTTCAGCTGGCACAGTTTTGTTAAGGAAACACTATTGCCAGGTTCGAATGGGTTGTCTCTCAGAGTGAGGGAGACAAGAACATCTAAGCTTTAATGACTTTCTGGTCCCACTGACACACTGGATACTATAATGTTTTCGACAATTTGTTGTAAATCAAGATGACAGAATGTTGCTATCATTTAGATGTCAGTAACAGGAATATCAGTCAAAAGGAAATAGGAAAAAAGGAAACCAAGGGTGAAAAGAAAGAATGAAGAAACTAATGGTTGTTTGTTGCCATCTGTGTTCCTAGTCATATTACTATTGGATTATGATTCGATAAAGCCATAAGAATATAAAGGGATGGATTATTGTGAATTAAATCAACATCCAGAATTATCAGCTTCTAGTGTTCCAGTGGTTACTGAGGTACTGTCTCATTCAAATTCACTAAAGAAAGTTAATAAACAAACAAAAAGCCACAGTAGTACTGAATTCACCACTGTTTTTCATTAAAATTGTTTTTAACTCTTAACATTCTCTAGCAGCCAAACTTAATTATTTATTTTGGAAACCAGCCATGGATCATTTAAAGCTGCCTTTAAAAGGGCTCAAGGTAACTGCTAAATGGTTTACAATGTAAAACTAGACACTTGTGTAGAATTTTTTCCTATTAATTTAGGGCTCTTTGCTAATTATAGCCTATATGAAGCCATAATTAAATCTATGAACACTTCAGAATCCCTAAGATTTTAAGACCTCTTCACCTTTAAGAGTAAAATTGTTTTTAATGGCAGAATAAATGTGATTCTCAAACTTGGACCAGGTCTTTGTGGTGATGGTAGTCTGCATGCAAAACAGAAGGTGACCATGTGATGTTAATGTCTGCTCAGGTCATGGCCAACCTAGACTGAAGGCCCTGAGACTGAAGCAGGGGATTTCAGGAGCTATCTAGTCCACTTCTGTTTTTAAAACTTAATATCACCTATAATTTATCTCCTTTGAATTATTTATATCTTTAATTCTACAGTCTGACTTAGCTGAATTAATAAATATTTATAAAACTAAATTTCCTATACAGTAATTGGACAAGGGTAGCAAATTTGAATAAAAACCCATGAGTCAAGATAATAGGAAATGTTAAGTATATTCATTTTTTACGGGAATTGAGGAATTTCAAATTCATAATGTGTAGTGGAAAGAGGATTTGTGGCTGTATGGAAATAATCAGTTTGATGTAAGCTTCATGAGGCAACACACAACAACTATTATGAGTGTTTTATAAGTTCTTTATGCTTTCTAATACTCTAACCTTTGAGTACCTCAAGTGATTCATTTTTTCTTTTGAGTAAATTGTCATTTTGGATCATTACTTTCACTCATTTTTTTTCTCCCTCCAATATTTAAAGCAATGAACTTCAGTTTAATATACTTATGTCTTTTTTTTTAATATATTTTATTGATTTTTTACAGAGAGGAAGGGAGAGAGATATAGAGTCAGAAACATCGATGAGAGAGAAACATCGATCAGCTGCCTCCTGCACGCCCCCCACTGGGGATGTGCCCACAACCCAGGTACATGCTCTTGACCAGAATCGAACCCAGGACCCTTCAGTCCTCAGGCCAACGCTCTATCCACCGAGCCAAACCGGTTTTGGCTATACTTATGTCTTTAAAGTTAGTTAGTAGATCTAAATTTACTGCATAAAAGTACCTTTATCTTCTATTTTTTCAACTGCAACATTTCTGTTTCATGGAAATAGTTTGCATCCATGAAGCCCATTCATAATTCAAATATGACACATGTTCATGTTTATCATAGGTTTAAAACTCCTCCACAAATAGTAGATAGGCCTGTGATATGAGGAGCTGAATGGAGCATATAAGAAAACTCTAGAAAGAATAAAAATTCTGTCCACTTTCATATTTCTCTTTCTTCAGCTGCTTCTTATCAACAGTGAAATTCAATGAGAGCATTACATGTTTTATTTATTATTTTGTGGAGAGGCTCACATCTATTAAAATACTTTGCTTACAAATATAATCAACACAAGTGTTTCTTTAAGGACTACCTTTAGACCAACTCTGTGGGACCCTTGAAGGCTATAGAGAATATATGAAATACAGGATGTACTCCCACAAATTGCAGAGCACATCCCGAGGACACAAAGCTTTCAGGTGTCAAGTACAAACCTCAGTGCGTGTGGCCTTTCTCTGACCTTTAAAGAGTAATGAGAGCTTCAGACAATCCACCTGCTTACTGTGTGCCTAATGATGTGGGGAAAGAGCTATGCAGATATATCTTAGTTGCAAATATTAAAAAATACATATGCCCTAGCTGGTTTGGTTCAGTGGATAGTGTTGGCCTGCGGACTGAAGGGTCCCAGGTTCGATTTTGGACATTCGGGCTCAATCCCCAGAAGATGGCATGCAGGAGGCAGCCAGTCAATGATTCTCTCTCATCATTGATGTTCTATCTCTCCCTCTTCCTTCATCTCTGAAATCAATAAAAATATATATTTTTAAAATAAATATATATTCTAAATGAGCAGGCATATAGTAACTTTTCTTTTAAGTTTTAAAATTGCAACAGATCCTCAAATAACTCATTTTGTTCAATGCGTTTTCTTTATTATGTTAGATAGCACAAGTACTTAACTCTTGCTTATATCTGGTTTTGTTATGTGTCATTTCACCTAAAGTTGTTGATGCCATGAAGTAAAGACCTGTTGTAGCTTTATGTCAGAAGAGACCAACAGATAGATAGATATTGCCAGAAAATGCTTTTGGCAGTGACAGGCAAACCTCTGAGTTGAATAATTGAAGGCTAGTCACCCAGAAAATCCATGGCAAGGCTCAGTAGGCACCCACCACTGAAAATCAGACTCTGGGGAGTGGCTCCACTAAGAGTGAACCTCTAAGTGGTTAGCATGTGAGCTGGCTTCTCTTCTAAATTACCAATTTCCTCCTATTTGGCCAAAGAATGGCCAGCCATGTCAAGGTTATTTACCAGCCAATTCTGAGAAGCCACTCCTACTATACAGACAAGATCACAAACTTTGCTGTCAGCAAACCTGGCTGCGAGATTCAGCGTCACTAATATGACCTAGAACTATTTCATCTAATTCTGCAGATCTTGGTTTCTAAAGCTGTACAATAGTTACTGTTAAGCAGTTTAGTTTTATGAGCTAGTGTATATGAAATACTGAGTTATGTTCTTGAAGTACATATAAATTGGGACTTTATTTGAAATCTATAATTAAGAATAAGATTACTAATTCTAGATGCTATGCTCAAGCTAGGAAATTATATTGAGGAAAGGCTAAGATACTGAAAACAGAGACATATGAGATCAAATTATTACACAAGGGTAAGGTCGAACCAGTTTACAAATTCCCTCAGCCTTTCCTTAACTATACAGTTCACTGCTGACAAGATCAGATTCTATCTGCTGAAATTAAAATGTAATTATCTGACACTACCTATCTGTTTCTGAGAATATCTTAGTGGCATGAGACCGGTACTCAGACCTCTCTGGCTCTGAAAAGTGCATGCTACTCAGCCTGATGAATCCTAGATGTTTCCTCCTGCACCAGGAGGTTAAAGTTGATCTTAGTAATGCATTTTAATCCAATCAATGAGTTTATCATTTGTTTCCAAATATAATAGTTTCTCATCTTTTTAGTGCCTCCACTTTTTTCTGTTTACTCTCAACCATTCTCCAGATATAGTGAGTAGTTGATAACAGAAGGGGTATTCATTTTGGGCCCTTGATATTTGTCCTGTAAAATGAATACAAATAATATATTTTCTACAGCTTATTCAAAATAGCATGTCATCCAGCAGCGTGGCATAAGCTATTTCAAATGTCAGAACTTTGAATGAAAGACATTGCATGGGATTTCAATGCCACATAAACAGGGGACGAGCTTTCAGCCTTTCAAAAACACCCCGTTTCTTACATGAGAAAGTAACCTGTGGTGACAGCAATTGCCTGAAGTGACCAATCTCTGACTCCTTTCTCCAGTGAAAGGTGATTAAGAGGGTGATAGAAAACTAACTCTGTGAACATCTGGAATTTGACAGTAGACTGAGCCAGATCTGATCATGTTTCATTTCATGAAGGTGGAAGAGAAATATTGCAAGTCATACTAACACATAGATTACTTATGACTTCTAGTCATGCCAATAGTACTTCACATTTTTGACCACATATTCTCACTGAAGTTATCATAACTTGGGGTCAACATAACACAGAGACACAAAGAAATGTTTTTCCCTTGGATCAAGAGACTTAACTTTTGATTCTCTCCAGCCACCATTCAGATCATTATAGTAAAATACAAGTACAGATAGTGAATTAAATGCTTTGCTGCTACAGATATAAAGATACATATGCACCTAGTAGAAGAACATGTATGCTACCCTCTGACTATGTAATCCCATATACCTTGACATATGTTCCAAATTCCCTAGAACTTTTTGCCTAATTGGAGTTCATATAAATGATTATTCATAAAATAATTTGAAAATCTGGAAAGATTTATCTCAAAATTCAAGAAAAGTTATCTGTCTTGCTTTGTAATCACTTCATAAAAGAAATGAAGGTCTGTCCTTGCCTGATTGGCCCAGTGGTGAGAGCCTCAGCCTGCAGACTAAAGGGTTCTGGGTTTGATCCCAGTGGAGGGCACATGCCCGGGTTTTGGGCTCTATCCCAAGTAGGGGGCATGCAGGAGGCAGCCAATCAATTGTTCTCTCTCATCATTGAAGTTTCTCTCTCCCTTCCTCTCTGAAATCAATAAAAATATATTTAGAAAAATTAAGTTCTAAGTTTATGCTTCTTCATCATCTTTTGAAATGTGAAACACTCCTATTCAGTTACAATCATCTTCTTACTGAGAATATAAAAAATGCTAAACAGAAAGTTAGGCTATGTTTAAAAATAGTGTATATCTATTAAAAATTTAAATGAGATAAAAACCCATGAAAATAGAGAAAAGTAAAACCAAACAAGTCTGTGGTGAGATGGCTGGGTCTCCCGTGTGGTCTGTGGTGCTACCCTGGCAACAGTGTTCTGCAGGAAAATCCCCGTGTGACATCGGGGCTGGAACTTCTTCCTACTTATTCTAATAGTTTTAATACTATTCAGAGTTTTCACTTCATTTTGTGTCAGTTTTTCCTAAGTTGGGTTTTCTTTAAAAAAAAAGCACTTTTAGTAAATTTTTAAAATTAATTGGAATAAAGTTGTTGTTCATATGTACTTATTAAGAGTTTAATGCCTCATGGACCTTTTGTGATAGCCTCTTTTTCATTCAAGGATATTGTATTCTTGCATTGTTGGATATGTGCGTGTGTATGTATCTATATGTATGCATAGTATTTTACATATATAAATCTTGCATACTAATAGATATACTTTTAAAAGGACCAGGTTTTTACTTTTCCTATCCTATGATATGTTTCTTTTATATTTTTATTAATTTACTTTTGTACCATTAATTTGTTGGAAAGATGATATTGATTTTAACTGAAACCAAGAAATCTGGTGAGAAGCCAGTTTAGCGAAACAAGTTCACAAGCTGATTTAATGACGCCTTAATTTTGACATATCTATTATTAGTATATATAACCAGGATGATGAATGTAGGAATCAGAATTTTGGGGAGTGATCTAAGCTAGGGATACACATTTTGGTCTTGTCAGTCTATAATTAAATGTTAAATAAGATCAAGGACAGGAGCTGAGATAAAAATGAGAAAAGGTGAAAGAACTGAGCACAGAGACATCCCAGTGTCAAAAAGCCAAGCAAGGCGACGAGAAGGATCCAGCAAATACTCAGAAGCAGCAGCAACAGAAATAGGAGTGGAATTACAATATAGTGTGTACTTATGCAAAAAAAATATTTTAAGGTGGAAAAGTTAACCATATCAAACCTACCGCTGGTATGTTAAATAGAATGAGGACTGAGCACTTTCAGTGGGATGGTGTGGGTGAAAGCCTGATTAGACTAGACTCTCGATTCCAATAATTACAGGCTGTTGTTGTTCTTTGTGATTAAGCCCCTCACTAGGTGAATATAATGACATAGATTTGAAGCAAAATGAATAGACTGTTGAAGAGGTTTGTGAAAGATATGAAGGAAATGGGCAGTAGGCAGAAGAGAAATGGAAACTAAAAGAGGTTTTTTTTCTTAAAATGGAGACAGATATTTTTATTTTGACCAAACAGATCCACTAGAAGAAAATTACTCAATGTGAAGGAGAAAGGGGGAAACTGCTACAACGATGACCTTCAGAGATGAGAGCGATGAGTAACGGGAGTGGAGTCCTAATTTTTGGCTCAGATGCTCACAGGTGTGTGCTTGTGGGGGGATGGGGACTTGTGAATGTTATCTTGGTTTGCTTCTATTAATCATTGAAATAGAAAGCAAGGTGATCAACTGAGAATGAGGATGAAAGAGGACGTTTTAAAGGTATGATGATAGAGAAGGTGCAAAATAGTCAAAGACTGCGCATGTGGATTGACCATGGAGGGAAGTCAGAATGAAAGGTGAGTACCAGAGATACCCCCACATGAATTTAGTAATTATGACCTTAAAGTAAGACAAATCAGAATTATTTTTATTTCTCTTTTAAAATGCGAAGCTGCATGGGTGAAGGCACAAAGTAGATGGTAGTGTGAATATAAGCAGGTCTTTTATTTGGCATTAAGAATAGTTTGAACTGGGAAAGTGCTAGTAAAGGATACAAATAAGATGTAAATCGAATTAACCATGGGATTTAGTTTCAGTAAAGAGGGAAGTAAAGAGATGAAATGGATGGGAAGTTCAATGCTCCCTGTGAAATGGAAGGAGAAATACTAAAGGGACTGAGTTGGGAAAACAGGAGGAGATGATCTGAGAATGGGAGGAATAGAAATGATGGTCATGAAGTGGATACGCTTACTGCTTGGTAATGATAAGGTCTGGAGTGTGGCTTTGTGATGGAGTGACTGAGGAGTTTGGAAGTTGATATCATTGGAAGAGTTGAGGTCGACAACTGAAAGGCAAGGGTGTTGGGAAGAACTTGGCTCAGGATTTTGAAATTACCAGTAATCATAAAGGAACAATCTGGTGAAAGTTACTGTGAATCAGGAACAAAAATTAAGAAATTAAAGGAAGAGATGTGAAGCTTAGTTGATGATTATGATAAGGAGTATGATGAAGAGTATTGTTTGATGAGAAGAGATCCAATGTGTAAAGGTCTTAGAAAGAATCAAAGAATAGTCTGAAAATAGCAATGAATAGGAAGGAGTGTGGGGTGTAACACAGAAACCACTCTAGAAAACTACAAGAGAAGTGTCAGGGTCTTTAGGGGAGCTCCGGGTTTGAATTAGAACAGGTGGAAGAAGAGAGCATACAGATAAAGGATCAAGGCTCCGGGAGATATTGAGGCGCCTGGTGGAAGGGCTCAGAAATAGAAGAAACCTGAGAGTTGGGTTCAAAACAAGGAGAATGTACAGCATATTATGAAGGAGGACCTGGGAGACATGGGCTTCCTGTGGTTAATACATGGAAATAACTCTAGGTTTATTTAATCAGCCCTCAATTGATGGAAATTCCATTCTTCTCAATTGGTCTTTTGAGAATCAAGTTCCACGTAAAATCCTAAGTTATAAGAATCCCATGTGACTTATTGAGGGTAAACATTAGCTTTTTACTTTAGAGTTGGTACTAGTTGACTTAGAAATATAGCATATATATAATATAAACATAACGCCTAAATATTTGGAATGCAATTCCAAGTGCCTGAGTAGGGGCCAATAATCTGGTGAAATTTATTAATACCAACTATATTAGTAACATTTCACGTATTCCCTTTTCTTTCTTTAATTAGGTTTATGTGAGATTTTGATATATGTGTGGTGGGAGAGGGATTGAAAGGTTATAAATCAGCATGGATATATTCCATATAGGATTATTTTAGTTTTCCAAGAATATTTTTCATGTAGACATAGCCTGATATTGCTGGTTAATATAAAAGCTTAAGAAAAACACCCTGATGGCTTGAGCTGCTATTTGGATTTTGTAACCAATGACAGCTGAAATGGATTTTTGTCCCTAGTTTGCAGAACTGAAGTTCTTTTAAATTGAGGCATATTAAAACCAGGAGGACATTCGCTGGTGAAGAGTTCACCGCAGGTATTTTTCTCATTAATATTTTTTCTTTTGAATACCTGATGCAAATATAATCTTTCTATATTTATAAATTTTAAAAGAGGCTTTTCTCAAAGATGCTTCAAAGAATTTGGGAAGAGTAGCATTTTACTTGTTTTTTTTTGTTTCTTTTTTTCTCAAAAAGAATTTTGCATGTTTTAGCTTTGAAAGAACATTTTGATAGGCACTATCAGGCCTTGCCAAGTTATCTATATTTACTATCTCTTACCATTAGAACACTTAAATTTATCAGAGATGTTGGGTGTAGACAATGAAACAGTTCATAATTAGTGAGGAGCACATATTCATATCAGTGGTCTAAACAGAAAACATGATAATATCCCAAAATGGGAAAAGTTCCACATGGGCTAGTTTTACCAAAAAATAATTACTGAAGTGTGATGAAACAGGATTTGGGTAGGAAAAGAATACGGAAAAAGTCATTCTAGGATGATAAGCTCCAATAAAATTGATTATTTCCTGAGAAGCTTTCACTGAATTTTTGACGCAAAGTTAAACAGTAGTGTATTCTTATAGTATTTGGTATATAACTTGGCTGTAGTACTTATTATATTGATAAAAAATAATACAGGTCAGTAGCTCTGATCTACATAAGAAAATAAAATTACCAGAGAAGGAATAAATAAAGGGAAAAATTAAAGCTTTATTGTTCTTATTCCTATCTGATCTAATATATAACTATTTATTCAAAATGATAGCAGCAATAATGTATTAAGGGATTATAGCACATAGGAAAGTAAAATGAAAGGCAGCAATGTTATAAAGAATGTGAGGGAGCAAATAAGAATACTCTAAGTTACCTACTCAACTATGAGGTGGTATTGTTTATATAAAGGAGAACTTGGATTAATTGTATATGTATAGTTCACATTGTAGGGAAACCACCTAAAAATTTAAAGACAGAAGTGTAATTGATATACTAAGAGTGGAAAGAAAATGAACTCGTATGAAATGCTCAAGTAAAACCAGAAAAGAAACAAAGAACAAATGTAATGAATAGAAAACACAAATATAGTGTTTGCTAATTTAACTAACTCAATAACCAGTTTAAGAGTTAATGGTAAAAAAAATACACTAATTAAAAGACAGAGTGGACAAAGGAAACAAATAAGAACAAATGATATTTACTTAAAACACACCCACTTTAAATATTAAACTCATATAGATTAAAAGGAAAGGGATGGAAAAAGATAAACTATACTATCTCTAGTCAAAAAAAAAAAAAAAAGCTGAATTAGCTACATCAATTCCAGACGAAGCACACTATAGAACAAGAAAGATTATGAGGGAAAAGGGGGAAATTACGATAGTTGTCATTTCTCCAAGAAAAATAAAGATGTTAAATGAGTATATACCTAGTCAGAATGTGTCAAAATATATGAGTTAAAACTGAAAGAATGACAAAAAGTAGACAAATCCACTATTATAGTTGGAGACCTCAAAGCCTGTCTGTCAGTTAAAATATAGACATGAGCAGCACAATCAATCAACTTGATTTAGTAACATTATAGATGATGTCATTGAACAACAGCATAATACACATTCTTCCGAAACTCACATGCAGTGTTCACCAAACTAAAACATATTATGGACCATACTACATACCTTGGAAATTTTTATTGTTTTATGTTATGAATTTATAAATTAAGTATCAGTGAGCATAATGGTATTTTACACCTCTGTAAACTTTACATTCATGTATATGGATATATGTAAATTTATTTAGTCACAAAAGTATATTTAAGATATATTGTGTTCCCTAGATATATTACCATTTACTCTATATTTATGACATATCATTAGCTAGCGAAAACTTATTTTTAATTTTATCACAGAGTGATCACAAAAATCCCCCAAAATATGCAGACATTTAAACTTTTGCTTATGTTTTATGATATGCCTTGTCTTTCAAGCTTATTTCCTGCTATTTGAGAATTTTTCTCAATTACTAATGAGAAAGAAGAAAAATGAAAGTATACACTGAAACTGCTGTAGCAGACCATTCAATCTTTTAACTATTAATATTTTTTTGAAAAGTCTCATCAATTTACTGAGGCGAATACATATTCTACATTCTTCACCTATTTATGTTGTGATAAAGAAAATTAATCTTTGAAAATAGATTAATCACTCCTTAGAAAATAACTTAAATGTTGAATTCATTTTAGGCATTAGTCCAATTTTTTCTTAATCGCATTTAATTAATATATTTAATTCTTTAATTATATTTAAATAATCAGATATAATCACTTCACATCTTACCCATGGATTGTGAAAAAATTAACTAGGAGTCATTATTGTGACATGGTTATTAAATATAGTTAATCTCAACATTTTTCACTGACATCCTTACTTATAGCCATAAAAGTTGACTTTGGAGTCATTTCACTTGCTGTGAAATGTTTTAGATAAGTAGGATGTTTTAGTATTTTTACCATATTCTACCATAGTGTCTCATTTTCATAATGCAGAAAATATACTCAGTTATGATTGAATATACTATGGAATCCACATAATACTTGAATTTTTGAAATTTTGGGAAGTATCACTACAGGTTTTACTTCCAACTTAGAAGGTGTTTCATATAAAACCACAAATGTATTAAAAACAGCAAGAAAATCATGCTTGCAAGTGGACCCCACTGTAGAAATGAGTATCCAGAAAAATGTTAAGGATTACTGTTTTTTTCTCTCTTTGCTAGTAATTAGCTTTTTATATTCAGCAGGTCCAATCCTCAATCATCAATTTATTTAGGTCACTTGATTTGCTCTAAAAGTCATGTTAACTGAATCTGCATAGTATGTGGCTTTGCTATGCATGTTTGTGTTTGTGTTTGTGTGAAAAGCGTATGCTGCATGTACCTACATAAATCCAGAATGGGAGAGGATTCAAATTAGTCTCTAGTTTGGGCTTAAGTTCCCTTCGTCGATAGCATTTACAAATAGAGGGAAACCAGAAGTTTATTAGGCAAAAAAGCCTGTTCAACAGGGTCTGTGGCTCTCAACACTATTGACGATGTGAGGCCATCATTTGTTGTTGTGGGGGCTGTCCTGTGCATTGTTAGGTGCTCAGCAGCATCCCCAAACTCTGCCCACTAGAAAAGTGTGTCATCTGTCTCCCAGCTGTGGCAACCACTAGCGTTTCCAGATTATTTCAAACATCTGGTAGCCAAAAAGCATAGCTGCATAGGTTTCAAAGAACAAGGGGGATTACTCAGTCAGCATGCTGTTTGTGTTCATGTTTACCCTTGAGTTCAATCTCCTTAAACCTTTCTGATTATAAAAACTTTAAAAAAATATCTAGCAACAATATCGGGTAGGCTGCCAGAATATGAATAGCACTGCTGTAAAACCCAGGTGGAGGTATGAGAAGTCTGCATTGTTGGAAAGAGGACATGGGAAACCAACAAACAGTTTATCCCCAGTGGCCCCAGTGAGATGTGAAAGGCAATAGGAGCACATGGTGTCCCCTGAAGACAGGTGAAGATGCCCAGGTAAAGGTGACTAGTGGAAGTCCATCAGACATCATCAGGAGACATCCATTGCTACATTTGAACCAACGCCTCCCTAGAGTGTGCAGGAGTGGCGAGACACAGAGAAAAGAAACAAGTCTTTAGGGCAACAAAATGTATACTCTTAACTACCATTCTAAATGGAGGTTTTATTCTCAGACAGTCTAAAGGAGACTGAACTAAAGCATAAACAGCAGCTCAATAGCTTCTCAGTTTGCCTCAGTATATTTGCATCCACAACCTGGGCCCGGTCCTCTGAGAAGGCTCACTCTTGGTTATTTGACCCAGCTGCCTGCATCCTTCCTCTGACCCAAGGTGGCTGCCGCCAGGCACCTACACATCTCGGGCCAGTGAGGAATGGCATTCATCCATTGATTTAGTGCGTCGGATTCATTCAAAAACCTTTTATTAAAAGGTTGTAGTAAACACTGGGACATCCTTAGTAAAATCACCTGGAAACAGGGTTAAAACTAACAGTTCATAATTAAGCTGTTTGCTTATATGTCTTGGACACATGAAGCTTGTTCTTATTCTATACCTGAACAAGATAGATAGGGAAATTACTTTTTTCCCACTTTCTGATTGTTGATTATCATAGTTTTTAAAGAAAAAAATTCTCAAATGAAATATGATACCGTATTAAAACCCTTTATAGTAAAAGGAACATTCCAAATGGCTCTTCTAAAATTTTTAGTTTTCTGTATTACCTCAGACTTTAAAACAGGCTAGTGAAACTCAAGAAACTGTTAAGTAACAGCTTGAAAATTCACAGGAGAAAGATAAAATAAAATGATGAAAATACATTTAAGTTTATCTCAAATTCTGGTTTGAATTGGCACTTACACTCCCTCTAAAATGGCTTTAATTTGTCTAGTGAATGAGCCAGAGGCTTCTCTCAATCTGTAGTGAAGGCAAGAATAGAAAGAAAAAAACACAAAAGAACCTTTGGACAAGTCTTTCTACTAATCTTTATTATGCTAACCCCAAAATAATAGTATTCACTCTACTTTTAATTGTGCATATCAATTCATTTTTATTAAAGACAAATAAGAAAAAATAATTGAATCATATTTTTTTCCCAAAGAAAAAGAATCTTAAATTTCAATTTTATGTGAGACACTTGATATGTAGAATTTTATTTTTCCAAGGGAACGGTCTTTTAGTTTTACTAATTAGCCTCTGCTGGAATGTATTCTACTATGCGTTGGTCAAATAATTACTGAATCTGTGATTGAATAGATCTAGTAACAGAAATTTCTGATGTACTATCAGTAGAATAAACTTTAATTGTTAGTCTGAAATTGAAAAGACAAATATTTAGTAGGAGCTTGTGTGGGAATGTCTTTCCCTTCCTTAAAAAGCACACAAATGGCCTGATCCTTAGATATGAATGTGGCTACAGCTTTAGGAATCTGACCAGGTTGAGGGTACTATACCTTTTGGCCAGAGGAATCAGCACTGTCAGGCATGAGGAGATGGACTGAGAAGGGGATATGCCAACCCAGGACCCCTACCTTTTCCCCTCTTTTAATGGTGCATGTTCCCATTCCCCAGGTATAGTGTGTTTCAACGGGAACTGGCCCGCATCAGGAAAACAGGATCCCAGTGGAGACTGAGTAGTTCCCCCTCACCCAGGGGTTAAAAGTAACTCACCATACAGAGGGCCTTCCCATTGCAGATTCTGGTGCATAACTCCTCCCAGGCATGATGGGCTTGGTGTTCTCAGCAGCATAGCACATTGACCCTTGGTGAGAGTTGGGGCAATGACAGTCTCCTGTGACTTCCATACCTTCACAGTGTTGGGTGTCTCAGCAGGAGTCCCCAGACTGGACTATGGGACAATATGCCCTCCTGGTTGATCATTCAAATGTATTAAAGCCTGGGACAGAATTTTAGTCCACAGGCCAAGATAGTTTTACTTGTTAGTAAATTAATCTGCAGCTTTAATATTCCATTCTTTCTTTATACCAACCCTACTGCCTGTTGCTTTTAGAGGAGATGGAACCTCAGTTCAGTTATGTTCTTCTGCCCAGTCTTGCATATCATTACCTATGAAATGTACCCTCCATATCCATACAAGTACTCAGTGTCTCTAATCCCCTAATGGTTAGATCCTGGTTTGCACAGTGGCGGGAGAGTTTGGGTTAAGCTGAACGTGCTATCTGCACAAACTGAGCATATTTGGAATCCTCACTTGCAGGGAGGGGCCAGTAATCAACGTGCCAATCACTCACCTTTTGGGAACTCTGGTCCCAAGATACTTTGGCAGTTGCCTTGGGCATTGTTCAGTACACATAGGACATGCTGTTTTGCATTAAAAAGTCACTGCATGCATATAAGCCTAACCAATGGCCACAGACACCAGGGGGGTGAGAGCAAAAGTGTGTGTGTGTGGGGGGGGGACAAGGACACATATGTAATACTTTAATCAATAAAGGGGAAAAAAGTCACTGTATTTCAAGGGCAACCCAGCATCTTTGGCAGCACCATGATGCTTCCATAAGGCTACCAAGCACATGGAATTTGGCAATTCCATCCAGGCACCATGGTGGCCACTCCTTTTGTGCACCCAACCTACTATATCTACTCAAGGGTCAGCTACTAGATCTCATAGAGGAGCTAGGGCACCAGCTTCCTGATCACGAGGGGGTGTCAGTGCTTTAGGAGCCCAGATGTAGAAAATGGTGAAAACTATCTTGAGTACTTGCACCTGGATCCAAATGTCTTTCCACATATCCTGACCCCCATGCAAGGGCTTATTCATGGTCATTCATTTCTTGGCTTCCCATTGTTCAAACTATAGGCTCAATTCCTTTAGCACAGACCACCTGTCAGTGTAAAGAGTTCATGACCAGGACTCACTGAGTAGATCACTAGCCAAACTGCAGAGTTCAGCCCATGGGCTGCTACAGTTCTTTCCTGTTTCCATCCAGATGGTGTCAGTGTTGGGCTGAATAGTGACTGTAGACCATGTGGATGGATTGCAGGACTAGACCCATCTATATACCAGGCATCAGCAGGAATTTCCCCTGCTCCTTCTCTACAGGCCTCAGGGGCTAGCTACCACAGGATAAGGGGTGTAGGCATTTGGAGGATCCACATACACTATAGGACCTGGTAGTACCCCCATTTCTAGAGACAGTGGGATGGTGGACAGAGTGCTCCTCTGCAGCTGATAGGCACGGCACTTGGTCACAATGGGAGATCGAGTCTGGCAGAGGTGATCGATGAACATATTCTCAATCCACCTGGTGATACAGGCATATGCTGTTCCTTCATGAGAGGCTCTACCTGGAGATGCTGTGTGCACTGCTAGGAGCTGTTGCTTTATGGGGGTATATAGAGTTTCTGCCCCCTTCCAAAGCTGGTACCAAAATCCTTGGGATACTCTCTCCCTCGGTTGTCTCTACCAAGTGCCCAGCTTATAACTTACAGAGTCACAGACAGATCTGACTCAAATGGCAGCTCTTCATGGGAGATGCCCAGATCTTTAGTCTGCTTCACTAGCACTTTTGCCTTTTCAAAGGGGGCTTGCTGCTCTGCCCTCCCAGTCCCACATACATATTTTCTTTACCAGGTGGTTTAAGGGACGGAGGCACTGTGCCAGGAGGAGAATAAAAGTCTTCCCAAACTCCCACATCCTTATAAAGGCTTGTACATCCTTCATGTTCTGGCAGGTAACATAGGCTTGTACCTTATCAATCCCAGCTTCTGAGACAACATGCGCTATCCCCACCAAAGGACTCCCCAAAACTTGACAACAGTGCCTGGGCCTTGAATTTTCTGTGGGTTTACCACCCATCCTCTCTCTTGCAGATCTCCAGCAAAGACTGTATAGGTGTCCTATAGCAGAGGCAAGTCTTCATATGTGAACATTATATCATCGATGTGGGGAAGAAAAGCAGGAACAGGGCTACCATCCCATGACATAAAGTGGGGCTGTGCAGGTAGCCTTATGGAAGCACATGAGAGGTTCTTTGTTGCCCACCCCCAAGGTGAAGACAACTTGATCTTGTGACTCAGTGGCCAGGAGTATACATTTTCTAAGTCCATTCATAAAATTAATCAATTCCGTTTGGGGCTTGTTCAATTTAAGGTGCCTATAAGATATAGAGGTGAAGATATTTAGTTGCCACAGGTATAGCTCAGGGTGGAAGTCCACATTGGAAAATAAATGTAGAAGTCATTGACACACCAGCAGTGATGAGATTAGGAGGCCAAGATAAAAATGCAGAGGCAACATGTTTTAGAACAATAATTCATCATCTTTGAGTCACAGTCTGATTTGAAAATCCTGGATCTCCTCTCCAGAAGTAGGTACATAGATACAATATTAAATATACAGCTTCAGAAATTGTATTGCTTCCTGAAAGCCCATTTCAAGACAATAGTTTAACATGTTTTATTTGTTGTGACAGAATGCACGGGAGAGCTATCAGCCAGCACTCTGAGGGAGGAAAGTTTAACCTTTATTTCGCAGATCTGCTAGTCCAGGGGAATTTCAGATCCAAAGCCTGAACTGAACTCATGGGAAGGCTCTGACCTATATATCTCCTCCTGTGGCGGGCCCCTGAGGATCCCTGCAGCTCTGCCCAAGTCAGTCTTGGCATCTTGGCAGGGCCTTGCGGGCATGCTCCCAAGCTCCACCCAAGTCAGCTGTGGTGGGGACCTGGGGTTAGGCTCTGCAGCTCTGCCCAAGTCAGTCAGGGTGGGGAAGTAAGACTGCAGTTTTAACCAGATACTGAACTAGGTTGCAAGCCCTCTTCCCCCCCACCCCCCGCCTCCATTTTCCTTTTCAATTTAGAGCAAAAAGACTTGAGGCTTAAACACAGATTCATGAGGAAGACATGAAGTTTAAGTATAGTCCTGAGGAGCTTCATCATTTGAGAAAAGGGAGCATTGACAAAAGAAACTGAGAAGTGGCTGAAAAGACTAGAAAGGAATTTGGAAATAAAGGGATGGAAGCCTTTTTACAAGGTGGCTGAAGTTCACTGTGTCAAAAGTTGAACATACATACATATATGTATGCACATACATGAATATGTAAAAATTTATTCATATATGTATATGTGTATGAATTTTTCAATTTTTTATATGTTTGTATGGCTGTAGGTGTGCTTGTGTGGAATATGTGTGCTTAGCAAAACTTAAAAAGAGAGCACAGAATGGGAGTAATTGATAGAGTGAGGTGGACAAGGAAGAAGGGCTGGAATAATTGCTGAGGGAAATGGGAAATAGGGCAGATAAGAAAAAGGTAACAGGATTGCCAAGCAGTTGTGGTTACCACTGAGTTTGGCCTTTGTAAACTTACTATGATTCCAATCTGTGAGATTACCTGGTTCCCTCTAGCGGAGCCCAACAACATGGGGGCAGGACCAGGAGCAGAGGAGCCAGACGGTTGAATTAATCCAGTGCTTCTCAAAAGGTAAAGAGGTGGAAAATGTCAGAATCAAGGGGGACATTATAAACTACCCTTGTCTGTAATTTAAGACTAGGAAAATATCTTTTGCAATAAGTACCAGTGAGTGTTGAGTGGATAGCGAAGGGAGAAAAGCTAAAAAAAAGACTTGTACTTATCAACATGAGTCACAAAGTTGTTAAAATAGAAGAGGGAAAATGAGTGAAATCAGGGAACTGTGTATTACTGAGTTTGTGGTAATAAAATGATTACATGACATTCAAACGTATCTTTAACATTACAAAATTGAAGTCCAGATGCTTTTGGATGATAAAAATGGATGTGGAAGCCCTTCTGGCATGGCTCAGTGGTTGAGCATTGACCTATGAGCCAGGAGGTCATAGGTCAATGAAGAGAGAAGGACAGAAACATCAACGATGAGAAAGAATCATTGATCAGCTGCCTCCTGCACTCTCCCCATTGGGAATGGAGCACGCAACCTGGGCATATGCCCTGACCTGGAATCAAACCAACAAAAATTATTTTTGTTGCCACTTCATAGCTGTAATTTTGCTACCATTATGAATCATAATGTAAATATCTGTGTTTTCCGATGGTCTTAGGCGACCCTGCTAGTGGTTCTCAATGGTCTTAGGCTGTACAGCAGCGGTTCTCAACCTGAGAACCACTAGCAGGGTCGCCTAAGACCATCGGAAAACACAGATATTTACATTATGATTCATAACGGTAGTAAAATTACAGCTATGAAGTAGCAACAAAAATAATTCTATGGTTGGGGGTCACCACAACATGAGGAACTGTATTAAAGGGTCGCGGCCTTAGAAAGGTTGAGAACCACTGCTTTAGAGGCAACATCAGGCAATGTCTAACAATACACTGGGGCCATTCTGGCTACTTCATTCTCAACACTGGGGCTTTCTAACTGTGTGATTCAAGTGTGTTATTTTGTCTTGCTCTGTCTGGTTTTCTCATCCTAAAATGCATATGTTTGTCATGAAAATTAAATGAGTTAATATATTTAAAACACTTAGAACCATTCCTGGTACCTGGTGCACACTTGATAGATAGCAGCTATTATTTACCAAATCTTAATTTTACCTGAATTGTACAGATGTGACTTCAACTAACAAAGAATCTTCACTGAATGTAAAATGTCTTTTAAAAGTAATTAAAATCTACACCTTAGTATTTATAGAGACTAGTGTTTCCTAAAATTTGAAAGTTCCAGTCAACTTGTAAAATAGATTATTAAGATTTTATCTCCTGGCCCCCACTTTCTTAGAAGCTGTTAACTATACTTATTATTTAGTATTAAATAAGTCAGTTCCTGCAAACTTCATTCTGCATGAATGACATTGTCATCTTCGTCTATTGTGACATATGTGAACCATGGTTCTCCTTGACTGGCTTTTGTCCTCCTACACATAAATCCCATGACAATTAGGGTCTAAAAATTCCTTTCTGACTGAAACTAGAGGCCCAGTGTATGAAATTCATGCACTCAGGGGGTCCCTCAGCCTAGCCTGTGCCCTCTCGCACTCCGGGAGCCTGTGGGTCTAAGCCATCAGTTGGACATCCCTAGCGCTGCTGCTGAGGTGGGGCTCTCTCCCACCACCGCTGCTGTGCTTGCCAGCCGTGAGTCCGGCCTCTGGCTGAGCGGCGCTCCCCCTGTGGGAATGCACTGACCACCAGGGGCAGCTCCTGTGATGAGCATCTGCCCCCTGGTGGTCAGTGTAGCGACTGGTCATTCTGCCATTCAGTTGATTTGCATATTAGCCTTTTATTATATAAGAATAGGTTTTCTATGTGGAGATTAAGAAGCAAAGAAATCACCACTAAAATCAGTTACAGAGAATAAAATACATGAGGCATAAATTTGTCACCTCATTTGGGTCTAGCTTATTCCCTTACACCCTCTACTTCTATAAAAACATAAATCTCAATTTCTTAGTCCTATATCCATCCATCTCAGGAATTTGAATTTATCAACTAAGTGGTTATTATCTGCAGTGTTTATTCTCCAATATTCTTGAGATGTTTCTGACTATTGCCCCTTGCATGAGGGAAACAACACTGGAGGTAGGCAGCTATATTAAGGCACAAGCATACATGCAAAAAGACTGATATTTTTTATCTTTTTCATTTTATTTTCTTTGTTTTCACCTTGTACCATGTGTTACATATGCTCCTGAAAAGCAAACAAAATTGGATGCTTATGGAGCCTCTTGGATAAATGTAAATAAGGAAAACTCATCTTACTTTACTTTACACTTCTATTTCTATGACTTCGTGAGGCCCATGATGAAAAACCCTGTTCCCACCCCCCCAAAAGCCCCCCCGCCCCACCTCAGCAAAATAGTCTTTGTGATCTGGGCAAGTGGGAGAATGACTCCTGGTCTGACTCACTTCACTGATTGTGTCTCCCTGTGTCATCTTTACATTGATCTTTTCTCTTGTGTTCTGGAGAATTATTGCCCTATAATATTTTAAAAGTATATTTTACTTATCTTTTTTCTGAAAGCTTTCACATATGGTTTTTTTCTGAGTGTTTGCTTGTGTGTTTTCCCATCCCCACCTTCTCCCCTTGGTTGAGGCCCTGAAGTCCCCTCACCAAAGACCTGAGAATCCCATGTTGAACTGAGACCAAATTTGCCTCATTCACCACAGCCAATAACCTGAAGATCCCGGGAAGGTCTCCCGAATTGCCCCTTTTACCTCATCACTACTGAATTTCTTCAAATGAATTGAGAGTAGCAAGTAACTACTGCCTCTAAGAATGGTTTTATCTAATCAATCTTTTGCAAATAAATCTCCTATGAATAAATTTAGTCTGGGTGATATAACAAACTTAAAACATGTTATTTAACCTGAGGAAATTCTCCTGGACCCTTTAAATTAGGCAATTTCTGAACAACAGTACATTTTCAATATAATTTTAGACAAAGGATTTCCTGCTTTTTCTTTTATGTTTCAAGGCCCCAGAGTCAGCAATTAACTGATCCTGAGATACTATTCAATATTAATTAAATTCTGTCAAGTAGATATGTGTTATTAAGAAATGGTCTTTTCTAGATTAATGTGGTTTTTAAATTTAATTTGAAAATTATTTAGTCAATAAGTTTTAAAACCTTATAAAGATTAGCATTCCCTTATTTCTTTGTTTTTTAACGCACAGTTAACCTGAGGACAAATGCTAATTAAGAGATGACATTATAATGTGACTCCATTTATTATGTGAGCTATTTATGTCAGTTCAGAGGAGGTGAAGAGATGGATAGAGGAGTTTTCTGGTTTTGAAATTTAAAGACCCAAACAGTTGTGTTTTGTGTTTAGATTTCATTACCATTCTACTTGAACTACTTTGTCCTTTATACTATTTAGCATCAGTTTTCCTTTTGATGAAGCAATAAAAAGTCTTGTAATTGGGTAATAGTAATTTGATACACTATCTAAAAGCTCTTAAAATCCCAGGAAATTTGTCTGACAGGTTTTAGTTGCTTCATTACTGGAGACTAGATGTCTTCCTGTGTGCAGTTTTGTAGTAACAAAAACAGGTTCCCTTCAACATCACCATTCCTAACAACCAAAGAAAATTAGTTACATATTTGTCTTTAGAATATATTTTATTTTATTTTCTAATCACATCAACACAAACTTAAACACTTTTTCCCCCCTTAAACCACATCTCATTCCCCCACACCACTCCCAGATGACATCATTTACCTCTTCTGGGGATATCCTGTGTACATGCCTCTCTGCAGCATGTTGATCGGAGGGGATACTGAGGCACAGGAATGCCCCTGCGCCAACCCTGGCAGAGAAGAATGGGAAACCCCAACAGCACCAGAGAAACCAAGCAGACCAATATAATATTGCAAAATTTCCAAAAATTTAGCTGTCATTAAAACAGCCCATAAAAGAAGGCCAGGATCTGAAAATTAAATCTCAAGAGAATGATGGCCTGATAAAACAAAATATTTTAAAAGGACTTTCCGAGTGTTAATTCAGAATTGACAAAATGGCCAGGAAACAAAACTCTTACCAGGTTCTTACAAAACTAAACATACTCTGCCCATATGATTCCGCAATTGCAATCTTTGCTCTTTACCCAAAGGGGTTGAAAACATATCCATACAAAAATCTGCACATTAAAGTTTATAGCAATTTTATTCACAATTGTATAAACTTGGAAGCAATTAAGATGTCCTTCAGTGAGTGAATGAATAAATAAACTGGGGCACATCAGACAATGGGATATTATTCAATGTTAAAAAGAAATAAGCTGTCAAGCCATGAAAAGACATGCAAGAACCTTAAATGCATATTGCTAAGTGAAAGGAGCCAATCTTACATCATGTAAGATTCCAACTATATGACATTCCTGAAAAGGAAAAATTATGAAGGTAGTAAAAAGATCAGGATTGCCAGGGTTTGGGAGTTGGAGGAGGTAGAGCACAGAGGATGTTTAGGGCAGTGAAAATACTCTGCATGATATCATAATGATGGATACATGTCATTATAAACGTTTCAAACACCGAATGAAACTTCATGTGTCTTATTGACTTTGGGTGACAATGATGTGGCAATGTAGGTTCATCAGTTATAACAAATGTGCTCTGGTGGGGGATGTTGATAATGGGGACAGCTGTATATGTTTGAGGGCAGGGGATATGTGGGAAATCGCTGTATCTTTTCTCAGTTTTGTTTTGAATTGTAAAATGTTTTTAAAAATTAAGACATTTTAAAAAAGTGAACTGCATTTATGTAGTGTGATTATGGTGATTAGAAATGGCGTATACCTAACACATAATGAGCCCTGAATAAATATGAATAAATAGAGTTGTTATTGTCAGCATTAGTAATGATTAAATAAATGGTCACAATGTTATGTTAGGGCTCCTTCGGCAATGTTGTGCTCTACTCTTGACCCCACCAGGCAATATTTGTTTTTTTTTAGAGACATCTCTGACTGTTACAACTTGGAGAATGCTATTGACTTCTAGGGATGCTCCTAAATATCTTACAATATATAATATAACCACCCTCTACACCCCTAAATGTCACTAGTACCAAGTTTGTGAAACTCTGCTTTAAGCCATTTGCAAATGAAGTAGCACCCCCCCCCAATCTTGTCTCTTTCTGAGTGTGTGTGTGTGTGTGTGTGTATTATTAGCCTTAGAAGGCATTTAGACATTTGAAAAAACAATGTTAATTTGTAATTTTTAAGGCTTTAAGATGCATTAAATACTTATTCTGGAGAGGTTGCCTAGTGCAAATTAAGTAATATACCTAAATTAAATATAGCCAATTTTCTGTATATCTTTCAGAGTACAGTGGCTTCAGATTACAACAAAATGGATATAAATATTTCCTTTTGAGCATTAGCAAATAAACATAGCCGCTGTATTTTTGTTTCTTATTTAAATATTCATAATTGATTATGAACTCTGTCATCAATTTCAGAGTCTTTGGCATCTGCATTTATAAACAACAATTCCATTCATATTTCCAAATGCCATAATCAATTTAAAAAATGGTCTGTGGATATGTAAAGAATATTTGAATGTAAAAGAGACTCCTATGGTTTGTAAGCAAATGACTTATCTAGAAACCAACTTCTTAGTAAAAACCCCACCTGTACTTTACCAATCAATTATTTCTGTTACATCATCGTTAAAATGGTTGGTAATGAAAATGGTTGTCATAGTGAAATATTGAGGCACTATATAAATCTTTCTATATAAAGGACCTTCATGATAGTCTCTTGGTGATATAAAAATATAACCAACTCTCACTTGTTTTTCTGCTTTGAAAACAGTTTTCTTTTTTCTATTTACTTCTTTGTTTTTTTGTTAATGCTCACCCAAGGACTTTTTTCCATTAGAGAGAGTGGAATGGAGGGAGGGAGGAGAAGAGAGAGAGAGAGAAACATTGATATGAAAGAGCCACAAGGGTTGGTTGCCTCCCGAATGTGCCTCCATCAAGGCAAGGGATTCAACCTGCAACCCAGGTATTTGCCCTTCACCAGAATCTAATGAGACCCTTCTATGTACAGGCTGATGCTCTAACTATTTAGCAACACTGGCTAGACCCAAGTTTCTTTTTAAAATAACTAGTGACCTGGTGCACGAAATTCGTGCACGTTAAAGGGGGATTAATTAGAGGAAATGATTTAATATTGTTATTTGTGCTTTCTCTATAATAGAAGTGTCACAGATGAAAGAAAATTAGTAAAATGTATATGAAAACCTTCCTCCTGTCAGAGTCTGGGGCACACCATGGGACCCAGAGTCAAGTCCCCACCCCACATGCACCTCAAAATCACATGAGACCCAGACCTGCCGCCCCCCGCCCCCCCCACCCCCATTGGGCTAGATCTAGACCTGGCCAGTCCCACCCTTATCAAGCCCCGCAGGCAGGGGGTGCAGCCTCAGGTCCCCTGTCAAGCCCCACTGGCAGGGAGGTGCAGCCTCAGGTCCCCTGTCAAGCCCCACTGGGTGGGGAGCATGGCCTGAGGTCCCCCAGCCTGGTGCTGGTGTGGGGGGCGTGGCCTTAAGTACCCTGTCAAGCCCCTCTGGGTGGGGGGTGCGGTCTGAGGCTCCTGTCAAGCCTAGCCAGGCAGCAGGGCACAGCCTCCGGTCCCCTGGCCCAGTTCTGGGGCGGGGAGCACAGCCTGAGGTCCCCCGTCAAGCCCCACTGGGTGGGGAGCACGGTCTGAGGTCCCCTGTCAAGCCCAGCCAGGCAGGGGGGCACAGCCTTAGGTCCCCTGGCCTGATGCTGGGGTGGGGAGCATGGCCTTAGGTCCCCTGTCAAGCTGTGCTGGGCAAGGGGTGTGGTCTGAGGTCCCCCAGCCTGGAGCTGGGGCAGGGGGAGCAGCCTGAGGGAAGTGCACCTTGAGGTCCCCCATCAAGCCCTGCTGGACAGGGGGCATGGCTTCAGGTCCCCTGG
The DNA here is from genome assembly GCA_026230045.1 of Corynorhinus townsendii. NCBI lineage: Eukaryota > Metazoa > Chordata > Mammalia > Chiroptera > Vespertilionidae > Corynorhinus > Corynorhinus townsendii. The sequence continues at coordinate 130,278,057 of JAPDVU010000006.1, forward strand.
CCTGGCACCTGGGTGGGGGCGTGGCCTGAGGTCCCTGCTGATTGCTCTTTAAGGCTCCTTATGGGAACTTGGCTTCAGCTGTGGGTGCAGCCATTTTTGTGATGGAGTGATGGTCAATTAGCATATTCTCTCTTTATTAGATAGGATAGTGTGAATTTAAGTGATTGTATTTGAATTGCCCACATATTTTATGCATCCTGTATTTCTTAATTTATTAAATATTTTTAACTTTAATTTTTATTTTTTCTAAAATTTTTTTGAGAATAAATGCCTAACAAATAAAAATACAGAATGTCTAGTTACATTTGTATTTCAGAAAAAAAGAAAAAACAACAAAATGTTTTTCCAGTATAAGGGTGTCACAAATACTACACGGGACATTCTTATAATGAAAAGTATTTTTTGTTTATTTGAAATTCAAATAGAACTGGGCATCTATTATTTTATTGGGCAGCTCTATTTTAAATTCTCCTGGAATATGCTCTCTTGTGTCTTCTTATTGTTTTTCTTTTTTACCTTACATTTCCTCTCCAGAGCTTTCTCCTTGTCATTCCTTGATAAGTACTATAATAACTTTTCCTGCTATATTTTAAATACTTAGCACAGAGATACACTTAATAGTTAAAATGCAGAATTTTTCCTCATGTAAATTATATAACAACTATTTATTTGGATATATTTTGTAATTCTAGTTGTTAATTAAAAAATTATAGTTGTCTGTATATGAGATCATAATAGATTGTGGGAGATAATATTGACCCTGAATTTAGACAGACTTTGACCAAGCATATAAGAAAGATTCTTTCACATCTTGCAACATTATATCTATGATTTGCACACTATGTCTTGATCCTTTGAGTTTACACTAGGATGGAAATAATCAGAGGGTTGTAATGTATTCTTTTATGTTATAATTAACTCTAAATTTCTTTTAGTGGATTATGCAAACTAATCAGCACATTGCCTTTTCCCCTAGAAGACACATGATCTGGGCTTCCCCAGTCTCTTCTCCCTAATGCTCACCCTTTGAGATGCTGTAACCACTGCGCTGGAGGGAAGAGAAACTGGCATTAATCAATGTTCTATCAATTAACTCAACCTGGATATAAATATATATATATTTGGTCTTTTTGTTTTCCACATGCTCACTAAAAAGAACAATTCTCCAATTAGTATATATTTTCACTTTGCTTTGTTTTGGTTTGGGTTGGAATGTAAAGTGTGAAATCTTGCCATGAAAATCAGTTGAGGATGAGAGAAATCTTTGAGCTTCTTTGAAAACCCTCTAACCTTATTCCTACTTTCTTCACTTGGCCCATACTTCACATTGACCATGTCTATAACAAAACTATAAGTTAATTTGTAAGACAAATGTTTCATCTTATGTATTTGTGTGTGTGTGTGTGTGTGTGTGTTTGTGTTTGTGTTTTACTATCTGATAGTATCGCCTCTGTCACTATCTGATAGTATTACCTCTGTCCACCCACTGATAATCCACATGATTCAATATCATCAAAGCCTTTTGATGAATAGGAATTCCTCAGGTGGCTGACCTTGTTACACATAATCCATAAAATCTTTCTGCTGCTATTGGACATACTAATCCTACAATTTAATATACTGAAGCATCCAACTTGTAATATGTGAGCAAATTAGAAATCAAATTTTTGAACCTTTGAATTACAACATATTTTGCTATATTTATGTTATCACATTGAATCTGTACTCTTATAATACATAATATTAACTTCAAAATTGATAAAATAATATTCCTTATATTTGGGAACTTTAATAAGATTTCAGTCACAATGTTTTTTAAGAATTGAAAATACATTAAAATCTTAGCATCACCCTAGTCTTTTTACTTATATAAGACATATATTTGACTTATATAAGACATATGCTTAGTTATACATATAAGACATATATATTATATTTAATTCAAATAGATAAGCTAATTGCTTACATTTTAAATGTGTTTTTAAGGACTTCACACTTCTGACAAAGGAACACTTTTTTTACTCGTGTATGTTTTTAAGACTATCCTCTTGAATTAGATTTCAGTGAGTAGGAGGTTGGAGGCAGACGGCTATAAAACTGCACTTGTCTGATTATCTTACTCTTTGTGCCAACTCGGTCAATTCCAAATGTGGTTATAACGTTTCTGAGCATTTGCTAACATGCCCCTTGAAACTATGCGACATCAAGGAAACTTGGATGAGAGTTAAAAGTGCTCCTGGGAAGCAGCACAAGGAATAACAGACAGGACCTTATTTTAAACAGAGCAAGAATTATGAGTTTCAGAGCAAACCACTGACCTCGGCATTAGAAAATAGTTCTGAAAGTACTTTCCAAATTGACTGTTATTATTATTATTATTTTTAGCTTTAGTCACTTTCTGTGGGAGGGTCCATTCTTCCTGATACACACCACCACCCAGTCTGAAATCACAGGCTAAGTGGGTGGTCCAGACCAATATGAATAGGACTCAGCACCTTTTTCCTCCATGCCACGCCATTTCCCCCTGTATACCTGATTACATTGCCCCAAGAGCATGGTGAACAATTATATGTGTGTGAGGACCCATGGATGAAATAACTGGCCCTGGTGCAACTTCTTGAAAAGTCTTGAATTTACATCTGTTTTATTTGCCACTGAATCTGTCTTTATAGTTGAGCATAATGTCTGGCATCAAAAAGAATTAAATAAATATTTTTCGGTGAATGCTGAATAAACTCTTGTTTCCTTGTATTTAAAAATACGTCAAAGAGAAAATATTTCTGTATAATGGGAAATTAAATAGTTGACTGTCATTGCCATATTATTTAGGATATTCTGCTCTCTCATAATATTCTGAACAAAACAAGCAAATGATGCACATTTTGAAAAGTCACTGCTTGCTTTTATTGTTGTGTGTTTATAAGTAGAATAGGAAAAAAGGAAGGGATTATATAATATTCACAGGTAAAATAATTATATTTACAGCCTTAGTATAGAATCAACTTTTTAATTTTCCGTGTTAATGTGAGATTTAATAGAAATGTAGACTCTGACAACAGATGACAGAAATGATTTCTATTACTCTTCAGAAAGCAGAAATATACACAAAGGCGTATAAACAAGCAAATGTTTAGACAAAAAATTACTGTACTTCATGATTAACTAGCTTGATTCTACAGGCTTCCTCTTAATGCCTGAAAAGAAAAATATTTAAAGCACTGGAGCTAGTCCATTGGCAAAGAGTCAGAAGTAGATCATATTTCAAAGATTAAATAAACTGAACAAGCAGGGATGTCCCAGAAGCAGGGACCACCAATTACTTCCTCTCCTCCGCCCCCACTGACACCTAGGTATCCCTTTCTTGGCAGGTAGGTCATATGAAGGGGAGTGGTTGGATGCCATCCTTGGAAAACACTTTTGAAATATTGACAGGACTGGCTTGCCCAGGATGCTTCCTCTTTTTTATCCTTCCTCCTGTCCAGAATTGTAATGAGAAAACTGGGGCACTAGAAACCACTATTAAAAGCATGAGGTTGGGAATCAGAGTCTAAAATGCTGAACCAAGGACTGGACGAGGCAGGATGACTTAGCCCTTACACTCTGCAGGCAGCCTGGGACTGCCAACTCCTGTGCCACTCCCACCTCTGATCTTCAGGTCTGTGTAACTACTTTCTGAATCCAATATCTAGTTGGTGCACCCAGCTTATCTTAAGTCCTCTAAAACAAAATATTAATTTTTTATTTTCTCCACTGTATCTCATCCAAATAAGCTCCTTACAAATGGCTATAGTACATTGTTTGCCAAGCTGTCTTTTCTCACCAAATTTGGTTAACTTTCCCCCTTCTATTTCCTAAATGATGAAAAACATGTATGTTTTGTGATCAAATTTTGTCAATTATTTTAAATTTTTTCTCAAATCAATTTTATGCCATTCTTATTTCTAATTTCATCATCATTATTGCTTTATATTTTATTACTATTTGGGAAACTTTATTTCTTCATTTTATTGTCATTTATATCTTCCTTCCTTTCTCCCTCCTTCCCTTCATTCTTTTCACAATGCATCTGCTTTTATTTAAATAATCCATTTTTAAAGTATGATCAGTTTCAAACATATATATCTAAAACCATGAGTTTATCATGACAACTGATAGATCCTCCCTTCTCCCAACTGATGGACAGAGAATGACGTAAACTCCACTTGCAGCCCGAACATTCCTGAACACCTAACCAGGCACCTTATATGGACTGTACATTGAACCACCAATCAGCACCTGCCAAATACCCTAACCCCTGATTTCTAAGTCCCTAATTATGTGCCTTATATGAAACCACCAATCAGTGTGTGCTGAGTACACTAAGGCCCATCCCTTCCCTTCCCTCCCCTCAAAAGGCGCCTTCACCCCTGCACGTGTGCTCTTTTCCATCTGGAGGATAGCCTGGCAGGGTCTTCTCCTCTAATAAAGCCTGTGTCCTGGTCTCCGGCCCTCTGTCTCATCTTTCATCTGGTGCCGAATCCTGGGTGAGCGTGGACGATCCTCGGACCTAGCCCCGAGCTTCTGACTCCTGCTCTGGCTCTGCTCGGTGGCATGGTTCTGAGTTGATTGGCCCGCTCAGAACACACGTCTTGAACCCTGCTGTACCAGGACACGTGGGGATCTCGTCGCTTTCTCACCAGTAGACTTTCCCGACCCTCCCCGCCTCGTTCCCTTGACCTGGAAGGGCCTCAGAGTTTTCCCGTCTACTCGGCTACATGTTCTACGTTCTACGAAAGCCCAGGTGCCTGGCCGGGAAACTCTGCTCTACTCCACGGGAAAGGTCTCAGGGTGACGACCTTGGAACCTTCTCTCGTCTCTCTCTACAGGTTGGCTGAGGAAAAAGGAGGACGCTCCTTCTTCCCTCTCCAACTTTCCGGTGGCCCTTCCTTCTGGTCATTGGGACCTCTCAGTCCAAACCCCCTCTACACACCTTTAGGGTGTCTCCTTGCCAACCTCTCGACCCTTGGTCTTTCCAGCTACAAAAACCAAAGAAGCTCTACCTGGCCACAATATAAACTCCACAATGTCTCTCTGTGGCCCGAAAACGGCACTTTCGATTCCAATATCCTCCAAGACCTAGATAATTTTTGCCACCGGACAGGGAGGCCTCAGAGATCCCTATGAACAGGCTTCCCCTGTCCCCCCCCCCGCCCCCCCCCCCCACCACCTCTGGCTTTACTCCTCATGTCCCACCCATCAGATCCTCCTCACAAAGTCCTCTTTGCCTTCTCAAACCTGTCCTCAGCCTCTTTCTCTGTCTTCTGACTGCTCTTTTGACCCAGCGGATCATTCCTCTCCACGTGTCTCACTCCCACCACCTCCTTACAACCCTGCCGCAGAATCCGCACCCCATGCTCTACCTCTGAGAATTCTAACCGCCCACCTTCCCCTGTGCACTCTCCACCGAATCTCTGACCCCGTGGCCGCCAGCAACCAAATTCACAGGTGGCTGGCCATTCCCTTCTCACTTTCTGATCTTCCTGAGAGCCCAAATCCTGAGAACGTGAGCTCCAAAACAGCCTTTCCCATCTAGCACTCATTCTCAGGCCACCCAAAGACTGCCTTCTGCACAGCTTCTTCTATCCCCATGTCCATTCTACCCCTGAGGGAGGCAGCAGGAACTGAGGGCAGAGTCTGAGTTCATGTCCCATTCTCTATGTCCAGCCTCACAGATTGAGAGGCATCTCAGGTTTCTTTTTCCACTGACCTGACCACCTTTACTCCCCGACATACGCTGCAAACTTCAAAAAATAGATGCAGGTCCACAAACCCCTCAAAAAGACCTTGTTAACCTGACCTTTAAGGTCTTTAATAATAGAGACAAGGAGACCCAAATCCAAAATCAAAGGCGAGATCAGGCCAAGGCTGAGGCCCAGTAGGGGGCCTTCTGGCTCCTAGCCACCGCTTTCAAACCCCAAACGAAGTGCCAGTTCTCCAACTGTGGGTAAGTCAGAGGCTAAGCCTCCTCCGGGCCCATGCTTCAAATGCAGCAAGGAAGGACACTGAGCCAAGTCCTGCTCAAACCCGAGACCCCCGCCTGGGCCCTGCCCAAGGTGCGGAAGGGAAGGCCACTGGAAATCAGACTGTGGTCTGGCTCCTCCGGGTCTGGCCTTAGCCAGTCCAGCATGGCTGCCCTCTGGATCCGGTTTGGAGCTCCCAGGCCTCCTGGGACTTCCCACCGAAGAAGCTGCCCAGGCCCTGACAGGGCCCCACAGACATACATCACCAGGACAGAGCCTCGGGTAACGACTGTGGTGGCAGGTAAGCTGATCTCCTTTTAATTGACACTAGGGCCACTTATTCTGCCCTCCGAATTCGCTGGGACCCTTGTCCACTCCTCAGTCTCTATTATGGGGGTTGACAGATTAGTCTCACAGCCATTAGCTACCTCATGTCTACACTGCATCTTACTAAATTCCCCCATTCACTCTTTTCTCATTCTACCTCGGTGTCCGGCCAGGACTACCATGCATCCCCTCATAAAACCCAGTTGTCCCAAACCACAGTCACCTACCTCAGTTTCACTCTCTCACCCCACAAGGCTGAGCCATTCCTGGGACTGTAAACGCCTTATCTCATTATCTCCTCTATGATCATTATCTCTAGGAAAAATGGGCGGTTTAAAATTCAAGCAGCTAGAGGCCTGGAAACAGGCTTTGAGGCCTGCTCCCTCCTCCCCCTGCCTTTTCTCCAGCCTCATCTTCCACTGCTCCTTTCCTTCCCTTTCTCTTTTCCCTTGGATAACAGCCCATTCTAACGTTCCCTCCCACTTTCACGGCAATACAATCTCAAACATTCATCTGACACACCTTATTGGTAGCGCCATGACCACTACCCTCTCAGCTTGGAATGCAGAACTAGAAAAAGGAATCTCATACCCTTTAGTCCACCTCTTCTTATACCTATCAGCTTGTCTCTGTGATCAGGGATTTTTCTTCCTCTCTGGGGAAAACATATACATCTGTTTCCCCATCAGCTGGACAGGAACCTGTACTCTCATCTATCTCTCACCCAATGTAGATGCAGCCCCAATAATCAGTCTTTACTTGTTCCCATAACCCATCATATCTGACACAAAAGTGGAGTCCAGATAATCCCTCTCCTCCTAACCCTCGGCATCATAGCAGGGGTTGGAACTTCCACAGGGAGCTTAACCACTGTTCTACCCATACTTTGAAACCCTGTCTCAGGACCTACAAGAAACATGTGGATGCCCAGCAAAGGGAAAAACTGGGAAAACAAGAACCTTACCCCCAGGGTAACCTATTCTCCCCTTTCATATTACTAGTGGGGCAACTGAGACCCCTACTCTTTTCCCCCTAAAAATAACATCTAGGTCTCAGTTGTATTTCAGCTCCAAAAAGCAACAAAACCAGACAAGTGATGCTGTGGCAGCCTCAGGACCAGCTTTTACCTCCCAAGTGACTCCACAGGATCGCTCTCCAGACTTCACCAACCAGTCTCTTGGGGAAATCATGCTGCTGCACCCCTCATCTAGCACAGAAAACACTACCTGTTTTTCGCTCACTTACCCCATGGCTCCTCCCACTATTAGACCCACTGGTATTTATTCTTTTAATTTTGCTCTTCGGCTCCTGTTCCATGCATTGTTTCACTAGTTTCTTGCAGAACAGAATGCAGGCGTTCGCCAGCCAGAAGGTGGGAAAGGTCTATCTGGCATTGAATTCAGAACCTTACACCAGAATCCTTGAGACCCCAGGTAGACGCCCCTAATGACGCCCCCTCTCAGCTGGAAGTAGCTACGGAAGATGGACCTTCATCCCTTGACCTTGCCCGGACTCTCAATTTTTTTTTAATATTACCAGAAGCCTGGAATGATAGATCCTCCCTTCCCCCAACTGATGGACGGAGAATGACGTAAACTCCATTCCTGAACACCTAACCAGGCACCTCATATGGACTGTACATTGAACCACCAATCAGCACCTGCCAAATAAATACCCTAACCCCTGATTTCTAAGTCCCTAATTATGTGCCTTATATGAAACCACCAATCAGCGTGTGCCGAGTACCCTAAGCCCCATCCCTTCCCTTTATTCCCCTCAAAAGGTGCCTTCACCCCGGCACGTGTGCTCTTTTCCATCTGGAAGATAGCCTGGCAGGGTCTTCTCCTCTAATAAAGCCTGTGTCCTGGTCTCTGCCCTCTGTCTCATCTATCAGCAGCCCCCATTTGAAAACATTCAGGGGCTTCTTGTATCTATCTTATATTAGGGCTTCACAGTTCTATTACCACATTTTTTTTTTTTTTAACATTTCTGTTTGGAATTAATTTATTTAGGAAAGAAAAGAGAAGGTAGGAGATGGCAGTCAGAACTATGGGAATTTTTTTAGAATAATGTATTCACTTTCTGGGACTGCTGTAACAAACTGGATGGCTTAAAACAACACATGTTTATTGTCTGTCTCAGTGGGGAATAGAGAGAGAGAGGAAGTGAACGCCTCATGACTCTTGTAAGGGCACTAATCTCATTCATGAGGGCTCCACCCTCATGATTTCAACTAACCCTAATTACTTGCCAAAAGAAATAATACCATCACTTTGGGTGCTAGGGTTTGAACATATGAATTTTGGGGTGGTGGTGGGGGGTGGGGGGGCAGGGAACACTGATCCATAACACCTGAATTATGGACTTCTATCTACCAAAACAGAAAGAATAAATTTCTGTTGTTTAAGGCAACTTTGTTCTGTTCTGCCTTGTTTTGTTTTCCTAGTTTGCGGCACTTTGTTACAGCAGCCCTAAGGTACAAATATAGACTCCAACTACCTTTCCATAATGGCTTTGAACTCCAGTGATTAGTGGATTAGTGGGTAAGAGAAGTCTTCTCAGGTCTCTTGATTAATATAAAGTTAACTGAAATGACAAGCATTACTGAAATTCTTATGTAATAGATATCAATTCAAATGCAAATTAAGCTTCAACTACAAGTCATATATATGTATAGATAGATAGATAGATAGATAGATAGATAGATAGATAGATAGTATAATGTGTATATATATGCTGTAAGCCAAGATCAACAGTAATTAATATAAATGCGAGAAGTCCGGTCAGAAGGCTGAATGTCTGCATTGTTATTACCTGCTGCTGACTCAATAGCCAAAGGCAACCCCCCAAACCTGGTGATCTCTTTACTGTTTACTAAACATCATCTTTGATATGTCTTTTTGCATTCCTAAAAGGCAATTGTATATTCTAGTAAATAAAAGGCAGATGGGAACAGATACACAGTGGAACTTGGTCCCCTGTACCAAACTCACAACTGGCTTCCCCCTTAATTTCCAAATTTATACTTCTTGTCTTGTGGATTAGAGAGGAAGGGAGAGAGAGAGAGAAACATCAATGATAAGAGAGAATCATCCATAGGCTACCTCCTGCACGCCACCTATTAGGGATCGAACCCACAACCCAGGCATGTGCCTTTGACTGGAATCGAACCTGGGACCCTTCAGTTTGCAAGCCGACACTCTATCCATTGAGCCAAACCAACTAGGGCAAGGTCAGTCATTTTAAAAATATGAATAAAATGCATTGCATATACCACAAATGCAAAAATGATGCAATTAATCAAATAGGAGTTCATTTTCTACAGATCTTACCACAAGGGAAAAATTGGTGAGAGGAAAAACTAGGAACTCAAGCTTAAGCTCCAGATAACTGAAAATTCTGAGTCCTTTTTTGTTGGCTGGGAAAGTCCACATCATAGTATATATATTGTTGTTCTGACTAATTGCTGCTGTCTGTGTCAGTGGGAATGCTCACTAGCCATAAAACAGCAGGAAAGAGCACCCTTCTCCCATTCCACTGGAGTATATAAAACCATTTAAGGCAGAGACTTTAAAAATCAACTGAGAACAGTGAACAAAAGCGAAAATCAAGTGGTTTGTTTTTTTAGGAAGATAAATCAATAAAAAACATAATTTTGTTATTTGTTTGCTCTTATACATTTATTAAAGAACCAATGATGTCACAGTAATAAATCAACTCATGGACACAAATGCGATTGAAACAAACTCTTTAAATTTCTTTGAATTTCAGTCCATTCAAAGAAAACACGATTCTTAGCCACCTTATTTTATTTTTGAAAAAAGTCGTTTTGCATTTTTCCAATTGAGTTCTAGTAAGCCAGCCAACATCTCACTGATATCTCATGTATATTTTGGAATTTAAAGCATAAAGTCAGCAGTGACTTGCCTGGGGTTAAGGGAAAAAAGTTATTTCAGATTAAGGCTCCAATTAGATAAAAATCATTAAGAAAATAAGTAATGTCAGCTAAATTTACAAAAGCTCATATTCATCTTTAAGTCAAAGGTTGAGTGTACAATGGCAAGCTAAAATGAAAAATTGCATCAATTATCTAGATAATTTAGGTCTAAAATTGCTGTTATTTAGGAAGAGAATATTTAGTTAATGGGGTCATGATTTATGAAAATAAACTATCAACATTGACCAATTAACAACCTTTGCTATTTCACTCCAGATATACAGCATTATCTTAATGATTTCTATGGGAATATGTAACAAGAAATCCTCCATGTTAAATGAAAATCACAAAACATTTCATAAATCAAGCAAAGTAAAACTAAATAGCTCAGTATATACCTTCTCTTTGTCCCTAAGAAGATTAAAAAACAAACAACAAAAACCAACAACAACAACGAAAACCAAGGACCCAACAAGAATTATGTTGAATTCTGAATATCTGCCTCTCCCATACATTTTTTAATCTTGAAAGTACTTCTCCTTTTTTCTACTCATTTTTTAAAGTAAATTGTAAAGCCTCAAACAAAGGACAGTTTTTTTTCACACAATTTCTTTTTAAAAGCCATCTTAACATAATAGAACTGAGCTTCTAAAATAAATAATACTATGTTTGCTCATTTGGTTTCTCTCAGTGTTTGCCTCTTTTTTCACTGATCAGCTTTTTTTTCAAAATTGGAGCAGGACTAATAAACTGAATTATTGGAGCAGGACTAATACACTGAAATTTACTGAAGACACTTTTGTTGTAATGTTTTGAGACTGCAATCACCATAACCAGATATTTGCCTTCATTCGTTTTAACATGTAGTGACCAGAATGGCTGATACGTTTCTAAAACCATGATAGGAAAATGTCCTTGACTTATCTTCAAAACTGTGTAGCTTCAGTTAGCTTTATACTTAGCCTATGACATAACTACTTCCACTTCTGGGATTAGATTACTGCAGTTTAGAAAGGTTAGACAGGTCTCTCACTGGATAGATAGGTCGTGATATTAGAGCTTGGATTTCAATGCTCACATGCTTGTTCTTGTGTCTGTTATCTCTAATTGTTGACTGAACACTGTAAATAATAAAGTTAATAAGGAGCTATGGGGGAAAAGTGAGAGAGGAGAGGAGAGAGAGAGAGAGAGATCAAGAACAGATATAAATTATCATTAATATTTTGGTGGCAAATTCTTCTCTCCCTCGTCCTGTTTGCACAGAAATACAGAAAGACACCCCCCCCCCCCCCCCCCGCCATGCATTGCTGAGAACGGAGATGGTACAGCAAAGGGAAATTCACCTTTGAGCAGATATCACGGCGTGCTTTGAGAGCTTTCCTCACTCTGTGCCGCCTGAAGCCTGGCATGATCTTAATTACCACAAAAGTGTTTTGATCATTGAAAGAATAAAAACATATGCATTAAATAAGCATAAAGGAAATTTATAAAAAGCAAATGCATAATGCAAAGCATTATGCTGCTCCGTTACTGCCTTAATAAGCACACACACACATATGTGAACATGCTCAAAGCACAGGCTTAGTAGTTCTTAGCAGTTTCCCAATAGAGAACAGATGGAAACAAATGTCATTTTCATAGAAGTTTATATGTTTTCTCATTTTATTTGCCTGGATTTTAAGTCTTCCACTTATTTCTTAATCATTGCCTTAACCATTGCATGGAAATGAATAAGCAAACTCTTTTATAGCTAACATGAAATCTAAAATGTGACTTTCTTCCAAAAGTTAATTGTTGAGCTAGCTTTTCAAAGAGAACCAATCAAATCAGAATTCATCATTTGCTTCCACATCTAGCTTTTTTCCTGATTCTCTTAGTTCTGGTGGTAACATTATACATGTCTTGTCCAGTTCAGCTTCTGAGGGTCAATAGCCCCTGAATTATCAAATACTGCCATTTTTTCAAAAGCTGCACCTCTGACATCCATTTTGTCTCCATTTGCGTTTCTGAACACTTGTTCATTTCTGTTCAAATATCACTCCAACTAATTGGATTCTACATAATTTAATTAATTCCAAAACATTCAATCTAACAAATATGTATTAAGTACCTATATTCTATGTACTGCACTACTAGTATACACAAGGCAATTGCAGTCTTTGGAGTAAAACACATGTAAACCATGCCCCAGAGTTTATACAATGAAACAGTAGAATTATGTACATATGGAAGTGTGGAGAGTGATGCAGAGAAGGGAGATAAAGACAATTTCACAGGACAAGTGACAACTTCTTAAACATGTGAAGCATAGTTATAATTATTTTAATGTGCTCATCTAACAATTCTATCAATTTTGTTATTTCTCAATTGATGGATTTTTATTCTTATTCAGTGCTGTATTTCCCTGCTTCTTTGTATGCCTGATGATGGCTTGTTGGGTATCTGACACTGAATTTTACTTTGGCAGATGCTGTCTTTTTTTGTATTCCCATAAACATTATTGAACATTGTACTTGGATGGAATTTGTTATTTGGAAACAGTCTGTACCTCATGGGTCTTGCTTTTCAAATTGTCAGGCAGTATCTGAGCAGGGTTTCATCTCAGGTAAATGTTTTCCTACCACTAAAGCAAAGCCCTTCTTAATATACTACTTGATGCCTTGTAATTACAAAGTCTTCACTCTGACTCTTATGAACAGTCACTCAGGTAGTTTCCTCACATATATATGCTTATCAGACTTAACTGAATACTGAAGAGGATCCTCTGTAGAGTTTTCTCTGCTCGGTTCTCTTCTGTCTGATAATCTGTCTTAGAGCCGCCCTGGACTCCCCTGTTAATAATTTATTCCTTTGTATTGTTGACTACTATTGCAACATATGACTATAACACAATTGTCATTTCCAGTTTAGGGCACAATACTATTATAAGTAGTCAAGATAGATCTTTGTATGATTATTTTATGTTGATATTACCCCTTCCAGTTATAGTGTTTATTCAAGAACAAATTCCCCTCTGCTCTGAGTCTGACTTCGAACACTTTCTAATACCTTTCAATGTTTTTCTCTTGGTACACATTTTACCATGATCCCTGGTAGTGTTTCTGTAAACATGTCACTCCATTGTCATTAATAGAAGCTCTTCAGGTATAATTCCTGCATGTAATTTAAACAAATTAAATTGTAACATCTAATTGCAACATTTTTCTTTCATTTTAGACACTAGGGAGCAGTTTATTTAGTTGTGTATTTATTTATTTTCTGAATTATTAATCAAAACATAGAAAATAAGTAAAAGAGATCTAAAAACAAAGATTTTCTACAAATGCTACCTTTTCTTTTTCTCTTATGAAAAAAAATTGCATAGAATTTGGGCAATTTACAGACAATGGTCATTGATCATGCCCTGTTAATTGCGACAACTTTCCCACTAATATATAGGGTGTCCCCCCAAAATGCATACACACTTTAACAGCTGATAACTCACTTAATTTTTACGCTTTATCAGCTTTACCTGATTTGAAATAATGGGTGAAGCCAGGCTAAGTTTTGAACAAAGAACATTTATCCTAAAGTGCCACTAGGCTTTTTTATGGGGATACATAAAAGATAAAGTTTGCGGTACAAACCCACAACAGTTGAAGAAATGAGAGCACACAAATATTAAATAAAATGATTCTTGATGCTTGTGATCCCATTGCTTCATGTTGTCAGCAGTGCCTGGACCATAATGGTCATCAGTTTGAAAACAGGCATTGACAAAAAAACTTTTTAATTTCTGTAGATCCTTTTCAATTTTGAAAATAAACTGTATGTTAATAAACACTACCTTTATAATCATTCAAAGTCTGTACACATTTTGGGGGACACCTCTATATAATTACATAGTAATGTCAAGTTCTTTATCATCTGTTCTGGTATGTGGTCTCTTAGCTTCTTGCACGTTTCCTTCCATACACGTATCACAATTATAGTATGTCCTTAATATGACTTCCTTTAAAGTGTATCTGTTTCTCACAGAAAGACTTTAAAGTTCACACATTTTATTCACTACTGCAGTCCTCATTGCCTAACACAAAAGCTACCACATACAGCTCAATGTATAATTGGTGAATAGCTAAATGAAATAGAGAACTATCTAAATGCCTTGTTAAAAAATGGTTTTCGCTGCATTTTATCTGCCATACCATGTCTCCTTGTTAATATCCATGGCCTATTAAAGTAAACGTGTGTTCTCTATCCCTATATTAACTTAAATATTGTTTCATCAGTTAATATTGTATTCCAATTCCCCCTCACCTTCCCAGGGTCCAGCACACTATAAATTTCCCCCCAAATCTTCCATAAGAGAGGTAAGATTGTATCTTGGTGTTGATGGGAAGCATGGGGTATGTACCAGCAACAGAGAAATTTTCAAAAGAAAAATAAGAAAAAATATGGACAGAGCCAGGTGCCAACTTCTAACGTACTAGTGGCTGTAACCGCCGCTGCTTTTTCTTATATGTCATCATTCCAGTCTTTGTAAAAGCAACATGACCTGACTGTCTTATAATACTCAGGGGATGGTGGTGACTGCAATTGAGTTTTCTTCTTTAAACTGTAGAACTGAAGATGGCCTTTTGCTGTACTTGTCAGTGAGCTTGGGAGAGGCATTTAGAAAGAGGAGAAAGTCTGAGGAGGACTGCTGGTATCCTGCAACATGCAGGTAAGAAATATCTACAAATAATTGATCATGTATTTTAAAGAAACACGCAATAAGTTGTTTAAGAGAACACATTTCTTGTAAAGATCATGCATGAATTCAGTAGGAACGGTGTGAGTCTTAGTTTACTTTTATTACAAGTTGATATTAAATTATATGTTCTAGCTTTCAAAAATCCCTACAGTCAACCATTTATATAGGATTATCCTATATAATAAAAAGGTAATATGTAAATTGACCCTAACAGCAGAACAACCGGGAACAGCTGGTCGCTATGATGTACACTGGGGCAGATGCTCAACATGCACTCCCACAGGGTGAGCTCCACTCAGCCACAAGCCTCTATATATACTAGAGGCCTGGTACACGAAATTCATGCACTCAGGGGGTTCCCTCAGCCTGGCCTGCACCCTCTCGAATCTGGAATTTCCACCCGCTGGTTGGGAGCCAGCAGTCCTGGATTGTGAGAGGGATGTCCGACTGCCCGTTTAGGCCCGATCCGGGATTGGGCCTAAATGGCAGTCAGACATCCCTCGAGGGGTCCCAGATTGGAGAGGGTGCAGGCTGGGCTGAAGGACCAACTCCCTCCCTCCCCCCGTGCATGAATTTCGTGCACTGGGCCTCTAGTATTATATAATCCTATTTGTAACAAACATAAATATATCACATTTCACATATTATGAAAATATTATGAAATAATCTTAGTCCTCCTCTTACCCCCAATTAACAGTGTAAATACATTAGAGGGAAGCAGTGTGCGCCTTACATTCTCCACCTAATTTATAACTACTTTACATTAAACTGAGTGTTTAATGTTCTCTTCATGTCATGGACTCCGAATGCAAATCTTGAAGTCTTTGATGTTGTAGGGCAGTTTGAAGTGAAATCAACTCCCACTGTGACTAATTTTAAAAACAAAACCAAAAGAAAGTGTTCGCTTATTTTTTTGTGAAAAATCACTTTGGCAATTCTCTGAAGCAAGTTATAAGTGTTATGTGTAATAACAAAATCCTGCCAAATGGGAGAAGTGCAAACAGTTACTTTCAGCTGAAGATGGCTTTAAGAATTACCACCAGTTCAGTCCAGACTCTTTCACAGTGTAGTGTTCAAAACAATGAGTGTGCAAGGAATACACTTATGTATATATTAATCATTAATTCAGAACTCAGGATCTAAGCCAAAGAAGGAAGCTGCAGATAATATAATGAAAATTAATTATTCTAATTTATTTATTTATTTTTTCTTTCCTTTTTTTTAAATTTTATTTTATTTTTATTGTTTTAAGTATTACAAATAGTAGTACATATGTCTCCTTTTTTTTCCCCCTTGATCTCCCCCCGACCTCCCCTACCCCCCAGGACATGCCTTCACCTGCCCACCCTGCCCCCCCCGCCCCAGTGTCTTATATCCGTTAGTTGTGCTTATATGCAAGCGTACAAGTCCTTCGGTTGGTCTCTTACAGCCCTCCTCGCCCAACCTCCCCTGTCTTCCTAATGTAGTTTGACAGTCTGTTCAATGCTTCTTTGCCTCTGTATCTTTTTCCCACCATTTCTTTCCTTTAAAAAGTTTTGCCTTTGCAGACTGGAAATAAACATATAATAACAAAACAAGACAAAACAAAAAAATGTTTGAGTCCCAATTTCAATGTCCAACAGTTCCTTATGTGTACATGTCAGCATTGATATCTGGATGGTGGGCACATGGTGGCAATGCAGGTCCGACCCTCTCTGGTTTGGTCCTAGGCAACCTGCAGCGGTGCACAGCTGCTGACTGCTCCCATGGCATAAGTAGGGCAACTGTGTCTCTATTCAATGGCTTATTGACTACACAATGCTGGGTTTAATGACATGTGGAGGGGGGCAGTTTTAAGCTAAAATAATAAATTGTCATATGTTATGGAGAACATTGGGGTTTTACAAGATTATTAAATAGAAGACATATGTTGTTGTGGGATACTTCTGAATTTCTTCAGATAATACCAGTAAAAAGTTTGCTCCTCTCCAAATATATTCCTTGGATCATAGTCTATGCTTATTTATAGTAATCAATTAGCTGCCTAATCATGTTTATATAAAAGTTATTTTCAAAGTAAGTTAGGTTAAACTGTCATTTATTCACTTAATGCCTTTTGAAATAATATGTAAATGTTTTGTTATTTACGCTTACTTTACAAAGTATTTCAACTGAGCTTCCAAATAGGCCTGTGGGCTTTACAAGGAACATAATTATTCACATTCTATGAAGGAGAAAACAGTGATAGAATAATTAAATGACATTTAAAGTGAAACTCAGGGTAGTATTGTTAAATAGATATACAATGCAAATCAAAAGGTAAGTCACACATGCAATCTTAAATTTCTCCTGTGTGTGACATGAGTCAGCTCTGACTCCTGATGACCCTCTGAGTGAAGTCTCCCAATGTCCTGTACTCAACAGCTCTGCTCAGCCCCTGTAGACTCATGCCCATGGCTTCTTTTATGGAGTCCATCCATCTCATATCAGGTCTTCCTCTTTCTCTGCTGCCTTCTATTTCTCTCAGCATTACTGTCTTCCCCAAAGAATCTTGCCTTCTCATGCTGTGCTCTAAGTAGGAGAGCTTCTATTTTGTCATTTTATTTATTTATTTATTTATTTGTCATTTTATTTATTTATTTATTTATTTATTTATTGGTCTCCAGCAATGTTTTCAGGATTGATTTGATCTACGACCAGCTGGTTCATCTTTCTGGCAGTTGGTGTATCTGTAGAGCTCTCCTCCAACACCATATCCCAAATGATTCGATTTTTCTTTTGTTGTCACTCTTTTTCATTATCCAACTTAGTACAAATCTGTAAGAAACAAGTGAAATTTCTTTTAATAGAATTATTCACACATGTCCAAAATTTTGTTGTTTAAACATATAACCATGCTCTGGCTGGTTTGGCTCAGTGGATAGAGCATCGGCCTGCGGACTGAGGGGTCCTGGGTTCGATTCCAGTCAAGGGCATGTACCTTGGTTGTGGGTACATCCCCAGTAGGAGATATGCAGGAGGCAGCTGATCGATGTTTCTCTCTCATTGATGTTTCTAATTCTCTATTCCTCTAACTTCTTATCTGCAAAAAAAAAAAATCAATAAAATATAAATAAACATATAATCATTAAAAACTTACTAATACTATATTTTCTATTCTTTTTTTTCTTATTAAATCTTCAAAATCTACAGTGTACTTTACAGATGAAACGCATCTCAGTTCAGACTAGTTGCATCTCATGTGCTCAGTTAACTACTTGTGACTAAGTGGCTACCATATTGAACAGTATATGTCTAATGTTTCAGATTCCCAAACAATTTTTTCCTCACCATAGTGAAATCTTTCCCTTCTTTTTAGACTCTATTTTCATGCAATCCTCTGAACTGTCTTTTAATTCTTTCCTTTGATCTCTATGTCCACGACCTTAATTCATGCTCCATCGTCCTCACCCAAATTCCTACGGGAGTTTCCCCAATAGTATACTTCCTTCTTGTATCACCCACCCAACTCACATCCTGATGCCCCATTCACCTTTTTTATTTCCTATATTTGATCATATCACTCTCTGATTTAGGGAACAGACTCCCCCCGTTTTGTCTCAATATGAGGCAGGGCCAAGGCTTATGCAGTTTTTAAATGTTCCTTAGGTAATTTTCATAAGTTGTCAGCTATGGGGGGTCCTAGCCCTGAGTGTAGGCTTAGCTCATGGTGGTACATGTTTAATAACAAATAAAATATATATTTACAAATCTAATAATGTACTTAATCTACCAAAATTATTTAAGTCAGTTCACAGTGAAGGAGCTGTTAAATGCATTCATGTTAGTTTCTTAGTTGCTTTTTAAAAAAATAACTATTTTTATTCATTGAAAGGGATATTATATTAGACTAAGAAAATTTGAATTGCCCAACTCTGACCTTGAATTCATAATTTCTGTTACATTTAGATAAAATGAGTGAATGTACCTATGTTTTTATATTAAAATGCCAAAAATTAGATTGCTAGAAAAAGGCAAGAGAGCTATTATTTCTTAATAAATTACTGTTTACATATTGTGAAATTCTTTATGATGCAGCTAACAATTTGTATTGTAAAACAGAAATACATTCTATAGGACATATTTTTAGGTGATAAAGAGATTTCTAACTCCCTCTTATTGGAGGAAACATGCATTTATACATGTAGCATCAAAATTAGATTATTCTTTGGTCAAAAAAATTAAAAATATATTACCTAAGGGGAAAATATGTTTTAAAAATACTATTAAGTTCTCAGTTATGATCAAAGTTAAAATAAATAAGCGTGTCTTTGCAGGCATTAAACTATATCTTCAAACTGCATGTAAGATGAGAGCCACCTCGGGGATTTTTTTCCAATGAGAAAGACCCCAGTAATAGGATAAAAAATGGAAATGGGTTTATAATATTTCTCAAGGCTTATATTTGATAAGACTTTATAAAGAATTTAGTAAGATGAAATAAAATGGCAGCATCAAAGTACAGATAAAGACAAAAAAGGATTTTCTGCTATGAAGCATGTAAATTGGGATGACGTAGCTAATGAAAATCTTATTTCTTAGGTTTCTTAAATCGTGCATAGAGAAAAAAAATTGATTTGATTAATGCGATCAAATAATTCAAACCTTTTGTTTAAACAAGTCAAAGCATTTATTTTAAGAGCTTTCTTAAATATTCGGTCTTTTGCAGAGAATGAATTGGAATTATGTAGACATGTCACTGTGTATTAGAAACTGCAGACGTTGGTTATACTGCCCCGCGACAAATTCTTTCTCTCTTTCAGGACACTATGTTAAGTTCTAGGTTTACCTTAAACATAAAACTAAACTAAGAGATGCTGGAACAGGATTTGAGAGGAAGGAGTTTATGAGGAACCCTTTAGATCTCAGTGTTTTGGAGTAAAGGAACAAACTGAAAAAACAAAGCTTATGAATACATCATCAAAATAGATAGGTGTATTACAGTGAGATTATTTTTAGATGTTGTGTTTGTGCCAAATAAGAAATATATCTCAAGCAATCTTACATGGCTTGTTAACATTTCATTAGTCTATCATTTGTGAACGAGGAGGAGATAGATAATCTGCTGTCACAAAGATGAAAACGCTCCAGAATTTCTTGTGAAATAAATAAGTAAATAAATAGCGCTCCAAATTAGGAAAACAGTCCCTAAACAAATAAAAATACATATGTTATTTTTGATCCATGAGATTAGAGAAAGAAAATGCAAGTAGACACAGAAATCATGCCTGAAAGACAAATATTGCCTAAGATTTCATAAGGATTAAAAATAAAAACAAAAAAGTAAAAAAAGGCCAGACAGGAAAGGGAGTGTCTGAAATGACATAGCTGTCTGCAAAGAAGTTGCAAGTTTTGCATTATCACACACTCTTCAGCAGCCAAAATATGCATCTCAACACAAAAATCGCACAGCCCTCTGCATACAGGATGGGAAGCAATTTCTCACTCCAACCTGTGCCTTTGAAAAGATATCTCTCAAGCTGTTTGCGTTCTGGAACCTAGAGAATGTGTGTTTATTGTTGATTAAGGCTCTGCTTTATTCTGCCATGGTGAGACAATATAAAAAAGACATAAAACATCAACATTGGAAATCATGGAACTTGGTCATTTGTAACTTTGAGGAAAACAGTGCATGAAAGAGAATCCTCCTGTATAAATGGATATAAATTCTATTAAAATGTGTATTGAGCAAGTATATATTATATAATTTTAGAATCTACTTTATTTCTTTTTCTGGTAATCAATTCCTTGGAAGAACTTTAGCCTGGGTTTTCCCTCAGAAAATAAAGGTTTATAGGTAATACCCACTACTTTTCCCTTCTGATGGCCCCAGTTCTGTGACTATATATAAATCATATTTTGCTACTAATATAGGATTAGAGATAAAGAGGTAGATAAAATTTGCTCAGCTGTATCATTAATGAAAATATCTTTCTGAAATTGAAGTTATACTCCTCTTCCCCCAATCTTAAAGTATTTGTGTATTCAGTTCATATAACTGGTTGTCAACCACTAAAAGCCTGCCTCAGTATGCCCTGATGATGTAGACAGACAGGACTGGAGGCAAACAGGAATGGAAGAGTGAGGAGATTTAAAGAGAAAGGATAAAGGAAACAAGAGATGTAAAAAAAGGAAGAGGACTAATTGCCTGCATCTAGCAAACTTCACTCACAGGAGACTCTTTCCCTCTAGGATTACCAACAACTAATCTTTTGTTTTAGATGCTGGTTATCTGGGTAACCCTGTAATCCTGAAACTTCAAGAAATATTCTTAAAAATGCTGAGTATGTCTTGAATTACTGAGTCAAACCAAATGCTATGAGTGTATAGTTCATTATCATATAATTTGGATCATATTGAAGATCAAATTTGATGGCATTTGTCCACATAGCATTAAAATCTCATGAATAGTCTAAATATTGCTAGTTTTAGTCTCATTTCATGACCATAGGACCATAGAGATGACCCTACCACATATATATGTACTCCATTCATTCTTTTAATGATTTAATTATAATAATAAAAACCACCCAAGCTCAATAAATTTACACCGGATAATAAGAGAGAATATTGGAAACTCTCAAGCAATACCAGTGTATCTTATAACATTTTATTGATATATAATTGACATACCATAATATTCACCATTTAGCTGCACAATGGCTCTTAGTATATTTACAGAAGTATACAACCATAATCTAACATTAGTACATTTTCTTTACCACACGAAGAATCCTCAGACCTATTAGCTATCACTTCCATTCCTACCCCGCTGGCACCCCCAGCAAGCACTGACCTACTTTCTGTCTGTATATATGTCTGTCATGGACATTTCTCATAAATGGAATCTTCTACTAATAGGCAGTCTTCTGTTACTTGGTTTTTCAATTAGCATAGAGTGGATGTTGTGTTTTTTGGTGTGGTTTTTTTTTTTTTTTTTAGATTTAATTCATGTTGTAGAATGTACCTTCAATACATTTCTTATTATTACTAAATAATATTCCACACATTTTGTATATTTATTTAGAGTAGTTCTCCTTTGAGGCTATCATGCATAATGCTGAGCAGCAGTGTATTCTGAAGAATGAAACAATGGCCCACAGATAAACTGGCCATGTGCTGCTTCCCCTCGGGCAGAGCCTCGCTTCCCCCTGTGAAGCTGTTGCAAACATATAAATCATGGTTTTATTAAGATATGGTTTCACTTCTACTTGATATGATCCATCTGGTTTCTCTTTTTGTGGTGTATGGGACCTAATGCCATTCTTCAAAGAATTTTTATTTTTGACTAACTATTTTATGATATACTAGGTGTCTGAAATTTTTAGGCTAGTATCTAATATTTTTCTATAAGAGAAATCTTAGATTTGTTGATAGTGTCTAGGTATAATTTCCAAAAGTTAAAAACAGTAATCTCACACAGATATAAAACTAGCATGTGTCAAAATTAGACATAACTCATGATTGAGGAAACATGGTAGAAGGAGTTTCAAGGGCATTTTAGAAACAAAGTTTATGGGGGTTTTTAAAAAGACAAAATGTTAGAATAAGATTCCAAGTGCATAATAGAATCTGAGTTTATAGACATTAAATAAAAGAGAATGTTAGGATAAGATTCTGTCAGATACTAAACTAGTTATGGACAATAAAAGTGTAATCTTTGGAATTATCTTTTGTTCTAAACAAAAGTCTTCAGGTGAATATATGACTATATAATATCTTGACTAATTAACATATGGATACAGAGTCAAACACAAGTAAATGTTCCTAGAGAATAAAATAATTCAGAGAATGCCCTTTGCAAGCCACTGAAAAATATCCTGACACTTTCCTCTTATCTTTTTTCTGACTTGTGGGTAATTTTCCTTAATAATATAATGCTGCAGGAAGTAGATATATGTAACAAATATTAAAAGCTTTGTTATTATTGATTTTTTTCATTTTTATGTTGTATGTTTTTGTGTTTGGGTAATCATTGAAACAGAGATATCATATTGCCTTTATTTTATTTGCTAAATTTTCATGACTTTTTCTATATTCTCATTGTGTCTGCTTGAAAGTTTCTGTTTTAAACTTCAAATTTACTTAATATAAATAAAGGTTTGTATTGTATATAGCTAAGCAACAAAGCTTAACATAGAAAAAAATGCGTGAGACCATTATGAGTAAATTGGACCATGACCTGGGGAAACCTCAAAATATATATATTTTCATTAATTTCTCCATTATCTGGATTATTATTAAAGGTCTATCCTACCATGTCTAATAAGTAGGAAAATGAGACAAAAAATTAATAATAACCTGTTAAGGGTAAAACATGGTGACTTAGTAAAGCCATGTGTTATGTGTGGTTATTTTATATTCTTGCCCTAAAGAATTACTTGGAGGAGATTTTTGAAATGCAAATCTATAGAATGATTGATTTGGGAAATTTACAGAGACAAACTTGTGTATGCAGGCCATGCTCTAAAACTGATAGGAAATCCAAATACTGGCCTGTTGTGTTCTTCTCTTACCCTCAAAGGAACAAGAACACAGTGGGAGCATAGCATTGATTTAGCTAGTCTTCTTTTTCTTTTTTTCAAATTGACAAACACCCAACTACATTTGGAAGAGGAAGTAAACTTAATTGAGCCTCCTTAAGCCCATCAGCTATTCTGAAGATGAGTTATGGGACCTCATTAATTTGTCTACAACCTTGCTATAAGTAAACCTGGAGAAAAGTCAAATTCATCCATGAACAAGACTGCAAAAGAAAGGCTTTGAGCAAAACATGTAACCTATGTGCCCAGCAGCCAGACAAGTAGACACAACCCAATTAGTCCCCAAGGAAATAAGACATTATTTATATAGGGGCTGCTGAAGTACCATTAGGAATAGACAGGAGGAGCCTGTGCCTACATTTACATGGTATTTCATGAAAAATCATATATTTTACAGGGAGACACACTGTGTCTGAGAATTAAATAGAAGCTATAATTTTATTACTCCACTTGCTTCCCCTTTTACAGTGGTTTTTGGGAATTATAATTTCCTCAACTCCTTTTTTTTCCCCAAAAAGTAATACATCAATATTAAAAATGAAAAAAAAGGGTGTGAAAGGTTACATTTTTCTCCCGTTGGTGCCACCAATTTGTGGCTGCTGAGGGACTATAGAAGACGTGACTACTACTGTTTCATTAAAGCAGATCTGTGAGGTTCAGCTGCAGAACACGTGTTCTTTTTGAAAACACACTCCATTAAATCCCCCTTCGTCTGCCAGTCCAGGTCCAGGGGAATCTACATGTCCCTGCTCGAACGATCTGAATTCTGCTTCTGAGGCCAGGGACATAAAGTGAAAAATGATGACGCTGCAACACAGCAATCTTAAAGGACGCCAATTGCAGCATGACTGATAGGATTCAGTAGTTGACACTGATTGTGACAAGACCAAGCCGAGCAGAATGCTCAGAACCCAGCTGCGTTGGCGACAGCTCTGATAGGCTAGTTCCTGTGAAAGGCTGGAAAGAGTCTCTACATAGTTTAGTAACAAAAACTGGATGTGGCATCTTTTATTTCTCAATTTATTCAGGGACTGCGTTCTGATTAAGGTTTTATGAAAAACAGTTTAAATTATCTATAGATAATCTGTATAGTTCTCCAGAATGAATGGGAAGAGAAAAACTTCTCACCTCAAATCAGAAATCATTTACAATTTATAACAATAGGTATGATTCCAAGATACTGGAAACTCATAGAGGATGGATTAAAGAGCATCTGGGCTACTTTCTGACAGAGGTTACACAGGAAGAATGAAATCGAATAATTTTTTCAATTATGTAAAAGATGTTTGGTTGGGAGTGTGTGGTGGTGGTGGTGGTGGTGGTGGAAATATCTGACAGGAAATGAAAGAGAAAAGACTGATTGCTGCCAGATCACAGCCTATCTTTTTGCTTTCCTTAAAAGTTTGGAATTATTTCTGGGAAGTCAGAAGCGGAGAAATTACATTATCTAAATTACATTTCAGAAGCATAACTGTTTGT
The DNA here is from genome assembly GCA_026230045.1 of Corynorhinus townsendii. Taxonomy (NCBI): domain Eukaryota; kingdom Metazoa; phylum Chordata; class Mammalia; order Chiroptera; family Vespertilionidae; genus Corynorhinus; species Corynorhinus townsendii. The sequence continues at coordinate 130,303,092 of JAPDVU010000006.1, forward strand.
TGTCAAGAAAGAATAAAACCCTAACAATATTTTAGTCAAATGGGGTACTCATTCTTTGGAGGAGGATTATAAATTGCTAAGAAGGCCCAGATGATAAGCCTTTGCATTACTGAAAATAATGAAAAAGTTAGGTGTAGATGCCACTTGAAGAAAGGATTAGACTATCAAAGGAAAACATATGAGGTTCTCAAAGCTCTAATCTAAAAAAATGATTTTTGCATTTGTCACCTTACGATGAACCAGAAATTAAGGCAATCTTGGCAATCTTTGAAGAGCTCTGGGCTTTCACTCTTTTGGATGGAATGCATCCTATGAAGACTGGTCAGGTTAGAATCTATATGATCCTATTAACCAATGTCACCCCAATAAATTTAATAAAAAAATAATCTATAGCCATGCATAGGGCATGAGTGATTCCAAATTCACACAATCAGCTTAACCATAGATTTTCACATTCTACAAGCTTAGCAACTAATACAAATACAAAGCTTAAAGACAATGCCTCCTTGAAGTCACACTGAACTGTTAGACATTTCTGTAAGCTGGGAATTGAATAAGGCCACCTGGCAATTTTACAAGGCGAAAAAAATGCTTTACTCAAGATGACAGTTTTTCCTTCTATTTCCCTGGTGTGAAATTTCACTAATTATTTGCTGCTGTAAGAGAATTTCACAGCATTAAGAAACTGAACTTATATGATTATTGTAATGTTAGGACTTTCAGATTTATCCCTGCAGTGTTCTTAATTTCAAACACATTGATTGTACTAGAATGAAATATTAAATTCCTTCATGGGACTATATTTTTAAATAATGGATTAGAAATATCTTATAATTAGGGGGCCCAAGTCCTTCTGGTCAAGCCCCTCCCCCCCTAAAATGAAATATCATTGTTATATTATGTATAATTCTAAGATAAATTTCCCATAACCACACTTATGGAGGACTTATTTTAACCCAAGCATTGTTCTATGCATTTTGCAAATACTTTCTTGATTAATCCTCACACTTCCTAGGAGATAATTACTATTTCCTTATTTTCAGAAAAGCAAAGACACAGAGAGAGTTACTTGCTGATAGCATGACACATAATCAATGAAAGAGTCACAATTTGATAGTTGGCAGCCTGGCTCCAGAAATAGATATTATGTAGCTTTGCTCATTTTACTTTCAAAGCAGATAGCATTAGATACCATATGGTAATGACTGATTCCATGTCTCTGTATGGTTATGAGTGAGCTGTTTTCCTTTTTCATTTTTTCCCTCTCCAAATGGCCTTTCTTCATTATCAAATGCTTAGCTATGCAATTGATTTATAGACCTTTGAAGATTGCTGCTTTTGTATCTGATGTGGTATATTTAATGATATATATCCTTAAACATACTGGTTACAGATGACTATGTTAATATGTACATAATGCATGATGTATTTTAATTCCGGATATATTTTAGAGAATAATGTCAATGCATGAAAAGCCGCCAGTCTGTTTTTAGTATAATTTTGAGTGCAGATTGTTGTAAATAAACAGATCCGAAATGGTGACAAAGATGACATAAATCCACTGAGAGTTTCAAAATCAAAATGAAATTATTACCAGTATTATCTCTAACATTCAAAAAAGGAAGAATGAACAAAACCAATTTAGCCTCCAGAGCCCAACAAACTTGGGCCAGTATAAGTCATTTTAGCTCTGCTATAGCAAAGAAAAAATTTAATAACAAGACCTTAGTATTTTACCAGATGGTTCAAATATTGCATTCATGTTCACTGTCCTCATTAATGACTATGAGGAGGACATTCAAGATCTCATTTCACTTTCAGAGCCTTTACTTCCTTTGTTCTTAATGAACTTTAGTTAGGCCATGCTATATAAATAACTCGGTAATCAATCCATTTATTACCTATAGAAGTTGAGTGTGAAACTATATAGTAGCAATTCTGGTTTAGGAAAGGGAAGTTATGTTTGTAAATTGCAACAAAGGACTTCTAATTCAGAAGAAACAAAATAAGATGTGTGTGTGTGTGTGTGTGTATGTATGTGTGTGTGTGTGTGTGTGTTTGGGTGTGTGTGCATATATATGAGGCAAGGTTGTAGAACATGTGATATTGAAAAAAATCAGTTTTTCCTTAAAACAATATTAGATTTCTAGATGAACCTAATACATACCTCCTGGGTTGTAGAAATATTTAATCTAGGTAAGGGAATCTAGGATTCGAGAAACAAGTAGAAGGAAGAAGAGGAAAGTAAGAGTCAAGTACAATACTAGTCAAAATATTTGGACTGGTGTAATTTTCCTATACGCTGACATCTTTGTTTTCTGTATCCTTTTCAACCTTCTGGTGTACATCTCTTCCCATGCATAGAAATGGTCCTTTGAGCGTGGGAAGACCCTTTGGATAGAATGAAGTATGAATATGTAAACATCCTTTCCTTTTATGCAAATGATCAGAATTCTAAAGCCCAAATCTTAGTTCTGCCACTAATGAATTTTGTGACCTTAAGCAATTTGCTAAATCACACAATGTCTTCATATACTTAGCTTCAAAATGAAGACAGTACTAGTAACTAGCTCATAACGTTTTTTATGCAGATAGATTGAATGGTGTATGTCAAGCTCTTAGGAAAATGATTGACAAAATATAAGCAGCTGTGCACCGCTGCAGATTACCTAGGACCAAACTAGAGAGGGTCGGACCTGCATTGCCAACATGTGCCCACCATCCAGATATCATTGCTGACATGTACACATAAGGAACTGTTAGACATTGAAACGGGGACTCAGAACTGCTGGACATTGAAATTGGGACTCAAACATTTTGTTTTGTTTTGTCTTGTTTTGTTATTATATGTTTATTTCTAGTCTGCAAAGGCAAAACTTTTTAAAGGAAAGAAATGGTGGGAAAAAGATACAGAGGCAAAGAATCATTGAATAGACTGTCAAACTACATTGGGAAGACAGGGGAGGTTGGGCGAGGGGGGCTGTAAGAGACCAACCGAAGGACTTGTAGGCATGCATATAAGCACAATCAATGGATATAAGACACTGGGGCAGGGGGGAGGGCGGGCAGGTGAAAGCATGTACTGGGGGGTAGGGGAGGTCGGGGGGAGATCAATGGGGGAAAAAAAAGGAGACATATGTACTACTATTTGTAATACTTAAAACAATAAAAAAAATGGTAAAAAAATATATAAGCAGTATGAAAATTTAGTTGTTATTACCGTTGTGTTCTCATTACTATTAATTAAGAAACAGGTATTGGAGCATCAATTTTGTGCCAAACTCTATACCAGAGGCAGGACACACACGATAACAAGAACAGTTCCTATATCAAAGAGTTTCAGGCTAGAGAAAAATGGAGATTGTCTGTTTTAAAGATTATCAAATGAGATACCAGGAGAAAAATCCATGGGTAAAGAATAAAAGAATGTGTGAATGCTTTGAACCAAAAGTATCTGTGTTCAGGATGAACATGACTATCCAGGCATTGAAGTAGTGGGCAATTAACAGCAATCAAAAGAGCAAAAAATCAATTTAAATATTGAGAGATGAACAAGGGAATATGGCAAGGTTGTTAATGTTAAGCAACTTTGAGTGGCAGGAGTCCAGGCACCGGAAGACTTGAGGTAAATAGCAGAAACAAGTCATTAAGAAACCAGAGAACAGAGAAGAGAACTCAACTTTGAAGGAACTAGAATCCGACATCCCAAGACCGACTCAATGCAATTGATGAGCTGTTTTCCCTAGAAGTTCATTATTCTATATACCGAGGGACCGGACTCAGCTCAGAATCTTAGGGCATAGTTTAGAATTGGAATAACTCGAAGAAAAATCATAACAGTTGACATGAGAAAACCTGGCTTCCAAACATATCAGCTATACAGTCTTCCTGAGCATAGAGTGCCCATTTATGAAATACAGGTAATATTAAAACATTTTCTATGATGTAAATAAAGACAGAAAGTATTTCATAAACTGCACTTATATAAATTATCTTAATTAAATGACGATGGACACAAACCTAAGTATTTTGGAAAATTGCAATCGAGAAACAAAATATTAACCTGTGCAAGAACCAATGTGTTGCTGCAGGTCTTCACCATCTTGCTACACTCCTAACTAGGTCCATGGCATTCTCAACCCTGGCTTCCCTAAAGTGCTCAGAGCAGAGCAGGAGATGAACCAGCATGCATTGAATAACTAACCTGGGGACTAGTTCAATGAAATCATGTTAATATGGGAAAGATTTTCAACACCTTCTCCTTTTAATGCTATTTGTATTTTCTAAGGAAGAGCTTATTGATCTCAAATTAAAATCCAAATGGGCCCAGCCAGTGTTGCTCAATGGTTGAGTGTCTACCTATGAACCAGAGATCATGGTTCCATTCCTGGTCAGGACACATGCCTGGATTGTGGGCTTAGTCCCCAGAGTGGGGAGTGCAGGAGGCATCCAATCAATGATTCTCTCTCATCATTGATGTTTCTCTCTCTCCCTTTTCATTCCTCTCTGAAATCAATAAAAAAAATATTTTAAAAAAATCCAAATGATAGAATTTCAAGGAATATGTCAAATTTTACATGAAAAATGAAAAAACAAAACAAAATGAGACCGGTATGCATGGGAACCAAGGCAAGAGATCTAGCACGTTCCTGTTCCACACAGTTGTTCCCTTCTTTCTTCCCAATTTGATAAATATTCTTTCAAACCTCTGTGTTTTAATTATTTAGCCTTTTATTTAATTCCATAGCCATACTTTTACTAGTGACAGAGGAAGTGGGGCTGAGATAGGCTGGTCAAGAGCAGCTTTTGCCCTTGACACTTTGGTTCAGTAGATCAAGCATCGGTCTGTGGACTGAAGGGTCCTGGGTTTGACTCTGGTCAAGGGCACGTGCCTGGGTTCCAGGCTCAGCCTCTGGTGGGGGGCGTGCAGGAGGCAGCTGATCAATGATTCTCTCTCATCATTAATGTTTCTATCTCTCTCTCCCTCTCCCTTCCTCTCTGAAATCAATAAATATATTTTTTTAAAAGAGCACCTTTGTGAGTAAAAGCTAAAAAAGCTTTAAATATTAGAAAGCAAGTGGTTATTTGTAGTAGGAGAAATAATGAAAATATTAGATATGAAATTATGAAAGAATTAATCTACATCATAGCAATTCTGATCTAAATATTCAATTCACTTCACAACAGACACAGTTCACTAAACTGATCATAATTTCCCTCCAGAGCTTTGAAAGATCTTTTTCCTGAAATATTATTTTTTAGAATGTACAATACTCTTAAAAACTTTAAAGTTATGTACCTTCTGCATACTTATATATGTATTGGACCTGTTATAATTCAGGAGCATATCAAATGCATACACTCTTAAAACACTTTAATTAAATTTTTAAACATTTCTGCCAATCTTTTTCTATATGCAAGATGCTCTACTGTTAAATGGTACATTCCAGAATTCCTTCACTTACATGGTTTCTAGAATTTTGGATTGGAGTGATCAGTAAAATATAAATAATGTGAGATTTCTGTTTCATATTGCTTAATCTGGACATTGAGGCTAAAGAAAAGTATCAATTAATTACTGATTATATTTTTTTAAAACATAAATAATTTTTCAACAAAGGGAATTGAAAGTTCACCTAACACAGGAATTATGAGAATCATTGATTTTTTCCCCTAATGTAATGTATTTTGCTCTATAAAAAACTCACTTATACAAAAACACACTATATCTTTTTGTTTTAATAGCATCAGAAATATTTCTGAACTCCCTCTCTCCCACTGAAAGTAATTAGAAAATTAAAGAATGTGCTTCCAGTTATTTCTAGCTCTATCCAGATACAAATAATCTAGTATAAACCTCAGTAGTAACATAAAAAATCTCTTTATTTCACTGAAATAAAGTTTTGAAGTATTCATAACATTTTTTGTACCCAGAGAGGTACTATTTCTGAACATTTGCATGGCACTTTTATTGTTAAAGTGATTTATAATTGCTTACTTTAATTATTCTATGCCATTAGGTACAATCTGTGGTGTCACAAACAAAAACAAAAGTGAGATATATCTGCAAAAGTATATGTACTTTTCCAATGTTTTCTTTATAAGCATCTGTAAAGCAAGTCATCATATGATTTATTATTACCATATTAAAAAAAATTTTAAATATAGAGTTGATAATATTACTCTAGATATTTACAATATAGATATTATTGCACTAATATAAGGTAACTAAAGATATTAACATGGAAAAATATACAAGTATTTGTCTTATGTGTAAAAGTAAGCCATATAACTTTATGATATAACGAGAGGCCCGGTGCACAAAATTTGTGCACTGGGGGTGTCCCTCAGCCTGGCCTGCACCCTCTCGCAGTCCGGGACCCCCAGGGGAACGGGCCTAAGCCGACAGTTGGAAATCCCTCTCACAGTCTGGGACCCCTCACTCCTTACTGCCCATCTGTCGCTGCTCCTTACCACTCAGCTCGCTGCTCCTTATCGCTGCCATGGAGGCAGGAGAGGCTCCTGCCACCACCACTGCACTCACCAGCCGTGAGCCCTATCTTTCTGTGTAGTTGTCTGTGGGCCAACTGCTCTCTTCCTTCTCATTTAGGGCGAGCAGCATGTGAGGGCAGAGTGTGCTATCGTGGAACGCAAAGGGCTACCCGGAGCTGACGGGAGTGGTCGGGCCCACAGGGTGAGAGGTGGACAGAGGACGCTATCTCACCCAATCTCAGGGTGATGATCCTTACCCTGAGATGCCTTCTAACTGGTGATGGATCCAGGCCTGACTCCTGCTGCTGCTGCTGCCGCCGCCAGGACCAACTTCATGTGGGGCGGGCTGGCCGGCCTTCATCTGTCTGACCCCACCCAGGGAGGGACCGAGCAGGGTGTCTGCCTCTCCATTCTCTATCCTTCTATCTGTGACACCTGTCACCCTTGCCAGGCCTCCCCCAAAGTGAGTTCAGCTCAATCCCTGAATGTAAAAGGGCAGGGGGGGGAGCCTCCACTCCAGTGCCCCCTGATTCCCAGCGACAGGACCTGGTCTCAGGACGGTGGCCACAGCTGCAGAACATAAATCTGTTTTAAGAAAAGGTGGGAATGCAGACTTTCGTATGAGCTCCTATTCCAAAAGGTGGCAGTTTATTCACATTGTGGCAAAGACACCTTCAAGAGTAACATAAGTGGGTAAAGTCGGGGCCAAACAGGGCCATTTCCTCATCCAATCTCTCTGAGGCGCGTGGACAGAACCAAGTCTCAGCTCTTGGCAGGACACTTCCCGGGGTTTGTTTGTTTTTTTTAAGCCTAAAGGACAGCAGTCTGTCTCCATTCTTATTCTTTGGGATTTTTTCATCGTCAGCTAAAAGGATATGTACATTGGGGCAATCCTCTCAAGATACAATATTCCAGTTGCACCCATGTGATGACGACAGCGCCCCTCAGAGGGAGGGAGCCAACAGATGGGGAGCAGGGAAATCTGAAAACCAAAGCAAAGGTTCAGAACACGGAAGAAGTCCTTGGTGTTCTGCTGAGAAACTTGGACTCCTTCCTCTGCGGTCACACAACTGTCATACTCCAGGCAGTCACTCAGAAATAGCTTGGCATCGGCCAACTTATGGAATTTTCCCTTTTTCCCTTTTCTCTGTTCTGAGCCGGACTCCAGACATTGACTGTGGCATTCTCTTGGTCATCATTCCCCCCGCCCCCAAAACGTTACAAAGTTTATATGAATATAACATACAAAGATGCAGCCTCCTTTGTAGGAACAGGAAAGGAAGGGGTGGTTCAGTAAGGCACGCGGAGCTACAGCAAGCACTAGCCATGGGGAGGGCCAAGGGGGAGAGGAGGTTGGCACTGGGGCCGAGGTCATAGAGCTATTGCTGGGGAAATGGGGATCCCCTCTGAGTGCCACATTCTGAGGCTAAACTAATTGGTCAAGCTGAGGCAGAGGTGGGTGGCCATATCAGCCACCTTTGGTGCTGTTTACCCTTTCCCACCCCAGCTCTGTTGTAAAATCCCAGAGCCCTGGATTCCAAAGGCCCCATCCAGAGCAGAAGCCCTGGAAGGGGGTGAGAGGAAGTGAGAAGCGCAAGTGTGAAAGCCGATATGCCTGTGTGCTGAGGGATGGCCGGAGACAGTGGTGAGAGGTAGCAGGGGAAGTGAGCTCATACATAACCTTCTGTGGGGGCCACAGGGGAGTAGGGTAGGGATGGGTACCATGGCCCCAGCCTCTTAGGCATCCCTGTCTGTCCTCTGCAGTGTACATGGAGGAAAGGGGCTGCCTCTGAGGAGGGGCCAGGCCAGGCCAGGTGACCATCCTGAGTTCTGGCTGAGGTGATGGTCCTCACCCTGAGATGCCTTCTAACTGGTGATGGACCCAGGCCTGACTCCTGTTGCTGCCACCATCTCCGAGACCAACGTGTCCGGTCGTCCATCAGGTCATTATGGCCCTAGGCTATTATTAGTATAGATAAGCAACTTCATGTTTAAACTGGATATGTACCATCTTCTCCCATTAGTAATTGGGGTCAGCTTCTTGAGGCATCAAATAATTTCAAGAGACATATAATTGGTGAAAATAACACAGTTAACTCAAAGGAGAGGGAATCCAGAAGGTGGGTCATTTTGAATAAGTGTCCAAATCTAAGGCAGCTTTAAATGACTACTTGCAAAATAGAAGGTCACCATGAATGTGGTTAGCCTGGTCAAAGTGAAAGATAGAAGAGACAGATGACAAAGGGGCAAAGATGTCGTATTTGAACTGATGCTATTTTTGTAGATTGAACAGTATATTACTTTCCTTATCATAAACTTGGTGGCTTATACAAACAGAAATATATTCTCTCATACTTCTGGAGGTCAGAAGTCCAAAATCGAAGGATGTGCGGGCCACACTCCCTCTTACTATGCTAAGGGAGGATCTGTTCTTGCCTTTCTCAGCTCCCTGTGGCTCTGCCCTGCTTCCTCAGTTTGTAGCAGCATAATGCCAACCTCTGACTCAGTCTGCACTTGTTCTTCTTCCTGTCTTCTATGTGCCTTTTGTCTCTTTTAAGGACACACTCTATGGATTCAGGACCCACCCTAAGCCAGTATGCTCTCATCTTTATCCTTGCCTTAAGTACATTTGCAAAGATCCTATTTCTAAATGAAGTCACAATCTGAGATTCCAGTGGATGTGAATTGAAGGGGGGTGACTCACTATAGAAAATTTTAAAAAAAGAATTTTTTTAAACTTGTGAAAAAGAATGGAGGGAGAGTACAAGTGTGGAACACAGAATAGTCATAAATATGCCTTGTTTACACCAGTGTACAAAATACCATTTTTAATGTCCTGAAACATGTATACCATTAGCTATCTGTGGAAATAAGAATGTTAATATTAGGGAAGGATGATGAATAGAGGTATTCTTAATTAAATTCTGGTGGAATTGAACACATTGTTTTCTGTCCCTCATGATCCCAATAAAATGACAGTAAAGAATCCTATATAATAAAAGGCTAATATGCAAATTGTCCCCTCGGGAGGTCAATTACAAACCAACCAGGAGTTTGACCGATGCTGTGAGGTGCGCTGACCACCAAGGGGTGACACAGAGTGAAGGAAGGCCCCAATCAGCCCTGATGGCCGGCCAGGCCTAGGAACCCTACCCTTGCACAAATTTCATGCACTGGGCCTCTAGTAGATAATAATGGAATAGCATTATAATATATGCAACTGAAGATACCAATGAGAAGCAAGCCAAGTCATTCCACAAACCCCTAGAAATCATGGCATAGGGGAACTAGAAACTGCAGACCCTAAGTTAAGTTATGAGACTGAAAACAGGCTATGTTTAAAACTAACAAATCAAGAAATAGAAATATAAGCACATTGTACTAGAAGTCAGATGTTGAATATTAGATGAAAAATGCAAAAGGGAGGGTAACAAGGATGAGGAAGGGATAAGCAGTTTTTCATTTTATTCTTATTAGTATGATTTAATGTTTTTGCATTATGTTTTAAATTTATTTTTCAATTATAGGTGACATAATATTAATTTTTAAACTAGAATGGACAATAATATTGACAGATTTTTAAATGCCATTAAAACATACAAAATAACAATTAATAACTGTATTCATTGAACATTAACTTGGAGACCGGCACAATGCTAAGCATTTTGCTTGTTCTAATTCATTGGACACAACACTGCTCAGATGAGGTGACATTATTATTAACTCTATTTTAGAGATGAGGAACCATAATAATTTGCACAGATCACACAGCTCTTAACTAACAAAGATGAGATTCACACCTAAGGCTTTCTGCTTCCAAATCCCATTTATTGGTAGACTGTACCATACTATGGAGTCAAAACCTTTGTCTGAGGCCACCGAACCCAGTGATTCTGATTGGGTTATATGACAAAACATTCCTCTGTCAGCATCCTATGACAACTAGGTTAAAGGGGAAGGGGTCTACTTTGAAATATCCAGTAGGATATTCCCAGTTAACAGGCAATACAGAAGGCCCATTTTAAAGCTCCGGGTGGTTATCCTCTGAAATAGAAGTATGTATTATATATTGAATATGATATTCTAGAATACCTAATTACCATTCTTTGTTTTAGAAAAGAGAAAACATAACTAATAAATATTCTTTCTGTTCATTCCTAAGTGTAACCTAATAGGGTAACATTATTATGTCCCAATTTTCACTGGGTAGTTCCAGGCTATGCCTCTTATTCTGTCACTAGAGGCCTGGTGCACAAAATTCATGCATGGGGGGATGTGTGTCTCTCAGCCCAGCCTGCATCCTCTCCAATCTGGGACATCCCTCTCACAACCCAGGACTGCTGGCTCCCAACTGTTCACCTGCCTGCCTTCCTGATTGCCCCTAACTGCTTCTGCCTGCCAGCCTGATCACCCCCTAACTACTCCCCTGCCAGCCTGATTGGTGCCTAACTGCTCCCCTGCCAACCTGTTTGCCCCTAACTGCCTTCCCCTGCAGGCCTGGTCACCCCTAACTGCCCTCCCCTGCAGGCCTGGTCCCTCCCAACTGCCTTCCCCTGCTGGCCATCTTGTGGCGGCCATCTTGTGTCCACATGGGGGCAACCCTCTTTGACCACATGGGGGCAGCAATCTTGTGTGTTGGAGTGACCGTCAATTTGCATATTACTCTTTTATTAGATAGGATAATTGTTACTCGGCATAATGATTTTGATGTCCAGCATAAGGATCAATGGAACCCCCATTTATTCTCATAAAGTTCCAATACAGGTGGTAAGTTATATAGCTCTCACTATAATTTATGGACGCCACAGTCATCACGCTTAGATATTAACACTTTTTTTCATTGTGGAAGTAAGGCACTGATTTAGAACTTGACCTGCTCTGGGATTCATCTGGCTCTTTAACTTAAATGCTTGCTATGAAATGGGACTTGGGCAGTTCAATCAAAGTCCCCTTCTTTTGGCAGAGAGCTGGAATTTGGGGATCAGTAAGGCCAGGCATCTTCCTACTCCTCCCTCTAGCTCCCAGTCTAATTAGGTTGCAAGCAAGAGGAACACCTAGGTGTCCCTTACCTTTAAATATACTCTTGGGTTTCCCAGCAATTTACACCCCAAACTTTACCACAGACTTGTAAATCTCTGAACTGTGTGATACCCCACCCCCTTCCCTTCCTGTGAGCTCAGTGGCTCCTGTGGGGAGAGAGACACTTGTAAGTCCCAAGATTTACAAGAGCACTGTGCTTTCTAAGGTGTAAATTGCAGGGAAACTCCAGAGTGCAGTTAAACACTGAAATGTGGTAAGCATCATGCCCCTCTGTGCTCTGGGGCAGCAGTTACTAAAAAAGGGGAGAAAACCAGGAGAAACACTTGGGTCCCAGGTCCTTCACCAAAGTGTGATGCCAACATTGGAGGCATCCAGAGACATACAAGCATATCCTTAATAATGTGTGATTTTGGTTGTCCTGTTAAGAATTTAACATAATCAATTTAACATTTAACTGCCATGAGCCTAGTTATGAAATGGTTGTAGCACACCTATTCTTTAAACAGTACAGTTATTAAAATTGTATTTCATGTTTGTTTCCTCGCCATTCATCTCAGCTGCGCTATCATAGGAAAATGTAATAGCCAGCACTGAAAGCAAATGTATAAATTATCTTGCCCTAGATGCTACGTCTACAGATTGAAAATAGGGAGGGCCATGGAAAGAGGCCCACACCAAAGTCACAAGGTAGTGAGCAGAGCACCAGTTGCATCAAATGAATGAAGTTCATAAGGGGAGGCCTTTCTGCTCTATTTTGTTCTGGAGTGGAATACCTTCTCTGCACAAGATTGCATGTCTGTCCAAGACAGTGTTGAAAAGGCTGTGGCCCAAAATACTGTTCTCTTGACCGAAAGATATTCATATACAGAGCGACATGCAGGTGTGATTGTCCCAGTGCCCATTTGTGCAGTGAAGGAGGGCCCCAGGATTTTCTCTAGAAGTCATAGCTCTACTTGCCAAATGTATCACCTCCGACTCCCAGGTGCAAATATACACACAGAGAAAAGAACCCATTCCAGCTTACAGGTTTCTTGCTTTCAAGTCAATGTTGTTGCCTTTGGCTCCTGAGTCTCCATTTCTCCTTCACCTACTTTGAGAAAGAGGTGACACAGTGTACTCTTCCAAATGATGAAATGCTAACAACACAATTTCTCCATTTTGGAGAACTGGGTAGAATGACTTTATTTTCAAATAATCATACCCTCACTTTTCCATGTTTTATGCAGGAATCTTAAGGCATAGGATAGAATTTACTGGAGTTTTTAGAGTTTCCAAGCCAGCCGCACTAGAAGTAAAGGGAAATGGAAAAACAGATGTAATTCTGAAGCTTCTTGTTGCCAAAAGAAACAAGAACCCACTGGCACATTCTCTCTCTTCTCTCCCTTTGTGTCTTGGGTTGCGCCAGGCTGTCCTCCCGGCAGCCTCCGGGTCTTCCAGGATCTTTGTTACCTTCATGTGGAAAAATTTGTGTGTTCCTATGAAACGCTCTGCTCTTTTTGTTCCCATATTGCCCCATCCTATGCCTTAATCTGCAAACTGTTAATACTCCTCTTAAGAGATTTGAATATTTTCGTTTTAACTCCCTTATTTTGCCCTGTTAGCTTACTTGCTTATATAACTTTATATTATTCATTGTCATATTATTTTAAAATTCTTCTTTGTCCTATCCTGTTTATGGACTTCAGTAGCTATTTAAAAATATATTTTAAATGTATTTTACTCCTCCTAGTTTCATTCGCTTATCTAGATACTACCTTCCCATGTTTCTTCCTTATGCACCTTTCTTTCCACTTTTATTTTTCCAGATGTTTAACAGAATGTTTGAGAAATGGAATTTGGAGTTGACTAATGTGGTTCAACTCTCTTACTATTCACCAGTTCTGCGATTTACTTAACCACCATAAGCTATATTTTCTCCATCTATTGAATTGAGATATTAATACTCGACAGTTCTGTTGCAAAGATTGAGTATAATAATGTTTGAAGCAGTCAATCACAATACTTGGCTTGTAGTATACCCTCAATAAATATCATTACTATATTAATCTATAAGCCAAAGGAAAATATGGAATATGTTTTTTATGTATTCAAAAAAATGAAATACAGGGAAATTTGAACATTTAACTGTGGATAAAATATATATATATATATTACAGCACCCAGTGTAATTTTAGTAACTTGAGGGCATACGTTGAATGTAATTTGCAAAAGGTAGCATAATGTTAAAATAAGAACTTGACCTGTAGAGCCAGACAAGTTTTTTGTTCAAGTTACTATTCCCCTTAATTTGTTATGTAGATGTCATCAAACCACTTATCTTTGTGATCCTCAGTGTTAGCATCTATTAAAGGTAATAGCACATATGATACAGTTGTTGTAAGGATCACAAAGCTGCTCTCCTGTTGTCTGATCTATGATGTTCTAGGGTCAGTAATTTGGGAGTAAGTCTGAAAAGTTTTCACTTGTACTAAGAAAAACATACATATCCGAATGATTTCCATTGAGCCAAATGACACATTTTTTCAATATGCATTGATAATAGTAGTTCACACACTCTGTGTAGAGGCAACAAATGAATAAGTTATTCTCACACTTGGAAGAGCAGTTTGATATCTTTTGTAAACCACATTATCCATTAAGTGCTCAAATTGGGCATAATTTAAGCAGATGTATGTGGACAGCCAAAAAGTTAGGTTCAATGACCTCTAGTGGTTCCTTCCAATGGGTTGCTGATTTATTTTCAAGAGAAATCTCTATGGAACTGACCTACAGGCCTGCTGAGCTTTCTGGATTTGATAAGAGCTCACTGAGTCTATAAAGCCATAGGCAAAGTCTTAAGTTACACATTTTAAAGCTATTCAACTCCTAAAGGATAAGCTGTTGTCTTGGAGATATTTAAACCAATAGACACTAAATTTAGAATTTTTAGTTTAGTATATTTCCCTCTTTTTTTAAGTAAAAACTTGGCCTCTTCATTCACACTGATAATAAAAGTCACACATGCTTTTTCATATACCGAAATTTTACTACATAAGAAAATATAAATATTTCTAAAATGTGTGGATTGTCATTTAAGGTTTTAAAAGGTCATTCTATATCAATTATATAAATTTTGTATTAAATTTATCACTAAAATTATAAAATTTACTTCATAATTACAAATAGCATATATCAATCTTTTCTCTTTTTCTATGTGTTGGGAATTCAAAGGTGAGATAAAGGTTGTTTTACTTTTAAACAGAAAATGAAGTGAGAAATACTATTACAGTATGTCTGTGAAATAAAAGAACCATAATAGAAAATTAAAACAATATGTTTCCCCAGAATTGATAATATAATAAAGATCTCGGGGTCTGTCAACTCCCAGAGGTGTTTAGTGAGAGGTTATCGATATCATTTATCTAGCATTAACCTAACTAATAAGCTGCTAAAGAAGTTTATTAGTGAATAAGGCAATCCAAGGTCAGGAAGCAAATGAGGCCTGGATGGGGGGAACAGGATGAAGAGTTTTTAAAAACCTGAAGAAGCCCTAGTCCGTTTGGATCAGTGGATACAGTGTTGACCTCTGGACTGAAAGGTCCCAGGTTTGATTCCGGTCAAGGGCATGTACCTCAGTTGCAGGCAGGATCCCTGGCCCTGGTTGGGGTGCATGTGGGAGGCGACCAATTGATGTGTCTTTCTCATATCGATGTTTCTCTCTGTCTCTCCCACTCCTTTCCACTCTCTAAAAATCAATGGAAAAATATCCTCAGGTGAGGATTAACAAAATAAAATAAAAAAATAAAATAAATTAAATAAAAACCTGAAGAAAAAATACAGGATTAGGTCAGGCAGCTCTGCTGTTGTTATTTTAACATATATATTTTGTATTAAAATTGTTCTTCTTTCTCACTTTGTGATGAATTTAATGTAATATTAACCATGAGTAATACTTTACTGGGAGAAGTAGTAACTGCCTTAAAATAAAGTGTTAAAAAATGCTGGTATTTCACCTGGCCAGCATGGCTTAGTGGTTGAGCATTGACCTATGAACCAGGAGGTCATGGTCTGGGTGGCTTGCGGGCTCAATCCCCAGTGTGGGGGGTGTACAGGAGGCAACTGATCAATGATTCTCTCTCATCATTGATATTTCTATTCCTCTCGCCCTCTCCTTTCCTCTCTGAAATCAATAAAAAAAAAAAAATACTGGTATTTGTTCAAGCATAATA
Organism: Corynorhinus townsendii; assembly: GCA_026230045.1. Taxonomy (NCBI): domain Eukaryota; kingdom Metazoa; phylum Chordata; class Mammalia; order Chiroptera; family Vespertilionidae; genus Corynorhinus; species Corynorhinus townsendii. Next base: position 130,318,832 of record JAPDVU010000006.1, read on the forward strand.
GATAAAACTACTGCACTTTGGAAAATCATTTGAAAATGTATAGGTATAAATACAGGAGTAATATCAGAGATATTAATGCTTCTTGAAATTAAACTAAACATGTAAGTGATAAAATTTTTACCTTCTTTATATGCCTGTTCACTTTAGCCCCCAAGATAATAATTTAATTAATTTAATGTTCTTAGCCTCATGTAAATCAGCTGTTTTCCTTATTGCTTGCTTAAAATTAAGTCTACTTTCAATCTATCTTTCTATTCCTAAAAGTAATAACTACATATTAGTTGATAGGAAATAAGTCAACATATCTATCATTAATGCAGCAAGGCAATTAGTCCTCTTGGTTAGAGAAATCTACTCTCCCAGAAAATTATTATTGATGTTTCTACCAATAGATGACTTAATGTCTCATTTGGCCACAGGCTCATATAGCAGCATATCTAGGAATAGTAGATGTGCTACTGAAATTATGAAATATAGACATTTAAAAAATAATAGCAGAACTGTACCTTTTCCAGGTGTACATACTATGTCAGCTGACTTATGGCACTCAAGAGACCCAAGTACCTTTACTGTTTTTACATTTAAGTTAGGATTTGTGAGCTATGTTCTAAAATTTTTAAATACTTCTACCTTGACTATTTATCTTTGTGTGTGTGTGTGTGTGTGTATGTGTATATATATATATATATATATATATATATATATATATATACACACATATATATATATAACTATATCTAGAGATATACAGATAAATAATTGTGAGCATATTGAGATTCTACTATAATTTATGAACATATTCTCATTGCTCCTAATTTCCCCATCCCATTAATGATTAATAATGAAAATTTCCTATTACTTAGCACTAGCAAGGAAATTACTTTCCTTAACGGCCATAAAATCTGATGTAGATGAAAAGTTGATTGATGATAGAAAAGAGGCATAGAGAACATTTCCTGACACAGATCAATTCCCGCCACACTTTCCTGATGACCACACCCTCTCCCTGCTTTCTCCACCCTCCTTATTCCATGGGAGGTAGGGTTGTCCATTGTCCTCTTCATTAGAGCTCTTCAGTTCACCCACCTTTGTGTGTATATGATATCTGCAGGTTAGAAACATATTCTGTATAATAGATCTCTCCCTGGAATATGAAAAGAGGTTATCATTCATTGTTTTTGTTTTTATCCTAAGAAAATATAGAGGATATTTATCATGGAAAAGAGCAAAAAGAATTATGACTTATGTTTCACAAATAAGTGTCTAGTTTCACCTGCCATCATGTTATATTTTCTGCTTTCTGGGACATCAGGATTTTATATTGCATTTATAGTGCAAGAAGGTTGGCACATTGCACTACAGAAGGTGGTATGTGTCTTTAAATTTTGTCAGGCTGTACAGTTGGATAATGAATACATGGACTATAGATGGGGAATATGTAGAAACCCAGGAATACCTTTTGCTCTAAGGATACTCATTCCTTTCATGTCTTGTTAACATTCAATATTATTTTGTATTGGTTTTAGATGTACAACTTAGTGGTTAGACAAGCATATACCGTATATACTTCACATAGTGTTCCCCTTGATGTTTCTATTACCTCACCTGGCACCATACATAGTTACCACAATATTATTGACTATATTCCCTATGCTTCACTTACATCCCAAGACTATTTTACAAATACTGATTTGTACTTCTTAATCCCTTCACCTCTTTCACCCAATCCTCCAACCCTCTTCCCCTCTGACAACCATCAGTCTTTTCTCGGTATCTATGAGTTTGTTTCAATTTTGTTGTTACTTTACCTTATTAATTAGATTCCAAATTTAAGTAAAATCATATGGTCTTTCTCATAAAGATTTCTTTCACTAAGATAATCCCCTCTGGTTCCATCTGGTCGCAAATGGTAAAATTTCATTCTTTTTTATGACTGAGTAATAGTCCATTATAAATATGTACCACAGCTTTTTAAAAATAGGGTACTTATTCAAGGATACTTATTCTTGAAATAAAATATTTTCTTGACTTCCTTGGCAGCTGGTACAACACTGAGATTAAAATGTTCCCACTCTTTTCTCCCCAAAAAACTAATCTCTAAAATAACATCTAGCTCAACTAGGTAAAGACAGGTTTTTGCTTATACAAATTTGTGTTTACACAAAATAATTTATATAAAACTAGAGGCCGGGTGCATGAAATTCAGTGGAGAAGTCCCCTAAGCCCAGCCTGTGCCCACAGGGAGTGGGCCTAAGCCATCAGTCGGACATCCTTAGCACTGCCATGGAGGCAGGAGAGGCTTCTGCTTCTGCCACTGCACTCACTAGCCATGAGCCCAACTTCTGGCTGAGCAGCCCTTCCCCTGTGGGAGTGCACTGACCACCAGGGGGCAGATTCTGTGTTGAACATCTACCCCCTGGTGGTCAGTGCGTGTCATAGTGACCAGTCATTCTGCCATTGGGCTGAAACCTTGCTGTCTGACATTCCCCGGATTGCAAGAAGGCATAGGCCAGGCTGAGGGACCCGACTGGTGCACGATCAGGGCGGAGGAGGGATATGGGAGATTGGCTAGCCAGGGAGGGACTGTGGGAGGGCTCCAGGGCATGTCTGGCCCATCTCACTCAGTCCCTATCAGCCAGACCCCAGCAACAAGCTAACCTACTGGTTGGAGCGTCTGCCCCCTGGTGGTCAGTGAACATCATAGTGAGCAATTGAGTGGTCTTAGCATATCATTAGCATATTATGCTTTGATTGGTTGAACAACCAACTGGATGACTGGACACTTAGCACACTAAGCTTTTATTATATAGGATTGCTCCTAATTATATTTATATCTCAAATACAGTTTCAGACATAAGATAGGCATAATAACTTTTTTCAGTAAATAATTCCTAGGGAAAAAACTAACAATAATATTTGCCCTAAAATATCTTCCCATTAGCTTAACATAATACTAAGAAGTTTGGACAAGTAGAGCATCTTCTTTAAGTTAAGCTTCTTCTTCTTTTTTTTTTATGCTATGGACACATCAATCAAAATGCAGATATATTATTGCAAAAATAATTTTCCCACTGTGAGAACACACTGGCCACCAGGGGGCAGCTCCTGCATTGAGCGTCTGCCCCCTAATGGTCAGTGTTCATCATAGTGACTGGTTGACAGGTCATTCTGGTCATTCCACCGTTTGGTCACTGCGCTTTTATTATATAGGACTGCTATCTGTGCCAGACATGGTCCACTCTATGCAGTTCTTCCATTAGCTGTAAGCACCGGGCACCTCAAATTTCCCTAAAGTGGAGCATCTCAAATTTATTCAAAAGATCTCTCTAATCAAGATTTCTTGGGTTAGTAGTTAAGTGTGCATATTGCTCTGTCCTACCCTACAAATATTGAATCAGAACCTTTGAAGGTGGACTGAAGAAATCTCTATTTTTATAATTTCTCAGATAATCCTTACACACTTCGAAATCTTGTCCCAAGAAAGGTCAAAAGATATTACATTGAATGGTAGCAAAATGTACACTTTCAGAATGTGTGTCCTCAAATATATATGAAATTGTCCTATTAAATGCCAACCTAGAAACAAATTGAAATCAAATTTCTTATTTTACAAATGTCCAAAATTTGAAATAAGTTGAGATTTTAAATAAAGTTTTTATTTATTTTTTCTGTTTCACTTAAGAATTACCACAGTTCATGGCTATTACTCTCAGTTGTGAAAGTAAACACTTGTAGAATTGGTAGGCTGTGTCTTTTTTTTCCAATTGACTCCATTGGAACCTATGAGGTTATGTGGCTTCCACCTTGAATAATCAATCAGCCACAGGTCTTCTCAAAATTGACCCAGTCTTGTCCAGAAAGTTTGTCAAGTATTGAGTAAACCTAATTCAATTTTGAATTTTGTAACCAGGCCTTTCATTGGGTGTGCCTCACTTAAATTGATTATATTTTTAAAGAAAAGGGTTATATATCCCAATGACTCTTCTAATAGCATAGAAGCCAAAACCTAGGGTATGGTGGGGCTAAGATGTTTATTCTCTGCTATTTCCCAAGTACATAAATTTTTTGTCTCCAATTTTACATACTTTCTTAGTAATAAGAAACTGATCTATACCACACTCAATCCTACTTTACCACATTCTAGAGGCAGGGGTGGGGGTAGAATACCTCCAAATTATGATTATATTCCACAGTCTATAGAGGCGCTCTCTTCCACTACAGATAAGCCTACAAAATAATGTTTGCTTATTAAAATCTCAATGAAAGATACTTGAAAAAATACATACAATTAATGTATAAGTAACAGACAAAATTGAATATTAAGATAATATTGAAAACTTCCCTTCTGCATTTTGCTTATTTGATGTTACTGAATTCCTTCAGTAACACTCATGATATGAATCTGATCATGAAGAACATAGAATAACACACACCAGATCATATAGGTACCTTATCTTAAAAACTGTCCAATTTTCAATAAGGGGAGGGCAGCTCATGGTACAAATTTCATACTAAAGACATGTTAAAATCATCAATAGTCCAACTGTATTGGAAAAAGTGTCTACAACACACTTACTATTTTTTGTACTAATAATCCAAAGTACATAAAGAAAAACAAGAGAGAATCTTCTTGGCTGGTCTACATACACAGAACATGAAAGCTTTAGAAGGTCATGAGTTTAAAACATTTGAGAAACAGGGTTTCACAGGGTCAAGCTAATTAAGGGCATGGCTCCAAGTCCACCTCATTAACCACAGACATTGGCAGCTCTTGGAGTGTGAAGTTGGGAGATGACTGGAGTTAGCCTCGCCTCCTAAATCATCCCTCATTAGAGCTAAGAAAATCAGACTATAAAACTTTTCCCTTAACATCCAGAAACCATCTATGACTGTTTAAAGCATCGTGTCTACTCTCTTACATGAGGAATATGCCTCTCTCTTCTCCCATTATCTTGTCAGCATGATTTTTTTCATTTTAATATTTTTTTGCTTCTAGTATTTAGGGATAGAAATTAAACTTTACCTTTTCTCTTTTACATATATATTTATTTCTAATCCCTTAAAATTGATAATTCAACTGTAATCTAAATTATACAATTTACCTCTGCTAGACATTTGAGCTCATCCATTTAGACCAGTAAATCCCCTCTCTTTTTATTATTATAACAGCAGGCATTTTTTCAGGAAATGAGGAGGAATTGTAACCCACATATTCAAGAAGAGTTTAGAGGAGAAACTGCCTAAATTCTCTGATTTTTCTGCTCAGAACCACACGATTTTCAATAATGTGAATGAAGCCAGTGCTGCCAGCAATTTCCAGGAGTAGCAGTCCTCTCCTAACACTTTTTTTTCAACATTGAAAATGTCAGGTTGCCTTACAGACCACCAAACAAATGTCCCACTATTACCTGGGGTAGTCATTGATACCTTGTAATCACCTACACAATGCCACAGTTTTATATTGCATTTCAGTCCAAAGGTGGACAACACAATATTTATGTGCCTCTATGGGATAAAATATTCAGTGCCTTTTATAAAAGCTGTTTCACTGAAACTACAAAAAATATAGATGCTTTCTTTAGTGTAGCGTGATGACTATATCTGTGACTCTTTTCTCATGGAGCTTTAAAATACACAGACTTCAGCCAATACAATGGCTTCGGAATAATCATTAGGCAATAGACAATACAGTTTGTATTAGTTCATGCAGCCATTTGTTTATCAACATTGAACACCTATCTAATGCCAAGCATATGCAAGCTTTAAAAGTTTTAAGAAAAATACTATTCCCCTTTCCTTAAGAAGTGTATGGTTTATTGAGGGACAGATAATAAATAATTATATCACCTCAGTCAGTGCCACAATGCAGACAATAGAAAGTTTTACCAAGTCCAGCAGACAAGATTACACATTTTGCCTGAGGAAGGAAGGGGAGTCTTGGGTAGGTTCTTAGAGAGTGAAGAGAAGTCCTATTGGTAGAGAACATAGCTGTGAGTGTGGGAAAGGGAAAAGGCAGTGGTAGGCACAGAAGTAGAAAGGTGTCTATGAAGAAGAGAGGACTTCTGAAGGTGTGTTGAATATTTTAGCATGGGTGGGAAGTGAAGAGAAAGCTTACAGGGGTGACATTGGTAAAGAAAAGTGAAATGGAGCATACTTTTTTTTTTTTTTTACTTTAACAAATCTATTTCATTAAGACAAGAGTAAGAGATTCCAGGCAATACAGTACCAATGACCATCAAGACTTTCACTAAATTGAAAGGGTGGACCAAAAGACCAATCTTGGATTAGAAAATCTCTACTTGAAAAGTTGTGTTGCTATGATTTTCTTGGGGGTGGTTGGACATTTCCTGGCTTTTGATACACACATATTAATACCTGTCTTGGGCTAGCAACTTGCATCTCCCTGGAGCTCATTCTGAAGCACATGCAATCAGCCAGCTGTCAACAACTTTCGTATTAGGAAGATAAATCTGGGTTCATAAGATCTTTGTTTTCTGTACTTTATCCTCCCCTTCTTGAACTTTCTGCGTGTGGAATTGTACCTACTCTATAGTTGATATTTCTGTTCTCTCTCATCCCATTCTTTTTTTTAAATATATTTTTATTTATTTCAGAGAGAAAGGGCGAGGGAGAGTGAGAGAGAAACATCAATGATAAGAGAAAATCATTGAAAGGCTGCCTGCTGCACGCCCCCTCTGGGGAATGAGCCCGTAACCTGGGCATGTGCCCTTGACCGGAATCGAACCCAGGACCCTTCAGTCCACAGGCCAATGCTCTATCCACTGAGCCAAAGCAGCAAGGGCTCATCCTGTTCTTACTCTTCTTGGTAGAGTCTACTAATGCACAAGATCACAGACCAGAAAAGGAATATGAGACATGAAAGCATTCATCCTCTTGCCATCAATTTAAGTTCTTACATTCCTAACCTTTGTACCTAAGAAAATCTACTTTGGGAGCTTGAGTGTTCATGAAATTTTGACCTTAAAATGTCTGAAAATTTAGTGAGAAAATTAGAAATGAAAATGCTTCTTTTTGAAATGATGAGGAGGTTTTGGTTTGGTTTTATTTCTTGAAAAAGGAGACTCATCTCCACACTTAGAGCATACCATTTCTTTGTGGTGAAATCAATTAATCGGGCCATTAGTTCTGCAAATGAAAAGCAAAGACCGCAAACTGAAATGCAGTTGTTTAATACTACATAGATCAAAGGAGCATTTCACTGGAAAATGGTCTGTTTATATGGAAGGCAGAGGTTATTCATGAGACACTTTTTCTGAGTATTGATTGAGGTTCACCTGTTGCTTTTTTAAGAAGTGTGAATCTCAGTCCAAAGCTTTCTTTTAATTTTTGTGACTTATATTCACTTCAGACTTTTAGCACTGGGATATCAGAATGCTGCATTTTGGTTTTCCTGGTGAGTTTCCTCCCACAACACCATGTTTTTCTAGGATCTTCTTCAATGCTGATATCTGTGGTTCACCTGTGGAGTGGGAGGGTTATGGGCCATCTGCAGCATAAGAGAGGATTACAGCTAGGATAGTGTCTCTAGATACTGGATTGGGATCTGGCTTCCTGAACATGATGGTCATTGTTAGGAAGTAGACAGGGGGGGCACTATTTCCCCAGTTATTACCCTCTAGGTGGGGTCTCCATGCCTTTTATCCTACTCAAATTAACCTCAGCTGTCTGTTGGAGAGAGAAAATGGGCTCCAATGGGGTTTAGATATGTGCAAGACCAGAGAGCCCATGAGTGAAACAAAAGAGACCCATTTTTCCTCTTCTATTTGTAATCTCTTAGAAATGTTCCCCTTCTGAAGGCAGGCACAGCCTCCTCTAGCTTCCTTGTGTAGTCATTTCTTCTCCTCCAGAACCAGCTTTCCGAGGAATGGGATGCCGAGGAGGCACCTGCCATTGGTCAGAGAACTGTGGTCCCTTTGCCCTGGTGCTTGAAACACAGAAAGAGTGACCACCTAATTTGCAAAATATCTCCACTGGAGGGGTTAACACTTTCAGTCATGCTAGTTGGAAGGAACTAAGCTGAGTCTACTGAAATTCGATTTCCTGCTTTCAGAAGAGGCCAGTGCTATTAAAAATTCAGGGTAGAGAAAGGGTCTCTGCGAGTCCACTTTGATGTCTTTTTTCAAAGCATTCTACAGAGAATCCGAACACTGAATGTTGTGAGTAAACTCCAACACCCTGACATTTGCCCTTGCTTCCTTCTGCAGTTTCTATGCCAGAGGTTAAAAGTTACTCTGTGTACGTTCTCTCAGCTGTCTCCTCATTGACCTCTGGTAGGCTTGAAACCAACAGTGACTACTGACAGTTTGTATTTCTCAATATTTCCTGATTCTCCAAAAGCTTTCATTACGTTTTCTCAAAGTTAATACATTCCATTTCTGGGTTATTTTTTAAATCAATTTCCCATTCAGAAATGTCTTTCTTCAAGAGACTTAACAATCTTTAGTGAGCCTCTACATGTTATTAAATAGGATTCAAGGGTCAAAACTCAGACACAGCATAAGTGTTTGTTTTCTATTATTTAGTTTACTCTTAGACTCCAAGACCACATCCTGTCATAATGACAGAAAGTTTAACCCCCATCTCTCCAATGTCCCCCTGGCTTGTGCCTCCTGCTCCTAGGCATCAAGGGCTTACTATAATCATTAGTCTGGGTGGGCCAGAGGCTTCCCTTGAGATATGACTAATCCTTCAGCTCCCACTGCTTGGAATTGAATTCATCCCACCATTAGAGCAAGGCGATGTTTCTTTGCGGGGCCCAGGAATGCTACACAGCTGCTTCCTCCAGCATGGCTCTGCCTCCCTGCCAACGGCTAACAGGTCTGACCAGGGTCTCCTCTTTTGTAAAACTTCAAGCATCTTTCTCATGTTTCTCTATAGACTGAAGAGATTTTCTTTTTTTTCTATCTGGAAGAAAGCCCTACTCTCTACCTCCACAACTATTGAGTTTCTCCAAGTATCACTTCCCAAATCACACATCCTCTTCTCTTGATATTTCTTTCAGGAGCAATTCACCTAATCTCATGAGTGGGCTTAAGATTTAAAATAATAACCCATTACCCCAGGAACATAACACACAGCAAGAAAATTCAGGACCTGCTATCTTGTTAAACAGGAGGAAGGTAAAACCAAACAAAACAGAAAATCATAAAGCCATTTAAAAATCAAATTTAGCCCAGCCTGTGTGGCTCACTGGTTGAATGTTGACCCATGAACCAGGAGGTCACGGTTTGATTCCTGGTCAGGGCACAATCCCCAGTAAAGGGATTGATCCCCAGTAAGGGATGTGCAGGGGGAAGCTAATCAATAGCTAATCAATGATTTTCATCATTGATGTTGCTCTCTCTCTCTCTCTCTCTGAAATCAATAAAAATGTGTGTGTGTATGTGTTTTTTTTAAAGAAGATCTCAATGTTATGTTGCAGAGAGAAAATGAAAAGTGAGAAAATATTGTTTTGGTTGTGGTTAAATCAGTATGAGTGACTTTACTAGAGTTATAGGATATCAATTAGATTATAAGAAATTGTATAGGTAGTAAAGATCAGACTACAGACCAAAACTTTAAGAAGACTGTATGAAATAGAGTGATTTAGGCAACCACCAGAAATACTAGGAGTATTTTGAAAAAAGAGGAGATGGTATTACTTTTGGAAATGGAAACTGGAAATTTACCCAATCCAGATGAAATATAGTAAAAATAAATCTTAAAATGGAAATTCATTCCATGGATTTATTTGATTGTCATAAGAGCTGAATCACTTTTCAGAGAATCAGAAACATTGCAATAATACATTAACTCTATAGTGACCAACGTATTTCCTTGTCTTTATAGCTCTTCTTCCATTCCCCTGAGTGTACATAGTCTTAAACTTGAGACTCTGTTTCACTCATGGTATCAGAATTTATCCTCCCCCAGAGAGAAGCCTATCCTAGGTACAATGTTAAAATGTTCAATTTAAGATGTCAAATGACCCAGTTTAAACAACCATGTTGATATTCTTCCTACATTGTGTTTAGGTCTAAAAAGTATATTCCAAAATTATTGAAACCACAATTCTTATTTTACCCACCAGTTCTAATAACCGAGTCTCCTTCTGTAGTACCTGAATTTCTAGTGTCTCTGTAACTTCTTGCGGTCTCTCCCTGAGTATTTATTTAGTTTGAATTTTTACCATGACTCTCTTTGCCTGCAATGGGAACACCCATAGTTCCTGCATCTTTTCAAGGGGCTGGTGTCATTTCTAAATCACAACCTTTCCAATTCAAATCTTACTCTCCAGGGCTTCTGATCCTGGAACTTGACTTGAAACTCTGCTTCTTTTCCCCACTTCTTATTCTATGAAAGTTTTCAGACTGATAGGTTTAGAGATGAATTGGTGGGGTGAGGTATTAGATTTTTAGATGGGGGAAGGATTCAAGTTCCCCATTATATGATCATTCATGAAGATAAGTTACTTTCTAGGGCACCATATTTACTTCTTCTACTACTCTTTAAGCATTACAAGGAAAGAGTAAAAGGTGAAGCTTCCAAAAACATAGAGGGTCAAGAAAAGTTGCACTTCCCTTGAATGTACAAATGGAAAAATTTTAGTATAAGGCAAAGAAAATAGTAGAGGGCATTATATAGATAGATTGGAGATAGTAGAAATAATGCTACAGCATTAGAAATGTGCTATAGCTGTTGTACTCACTGTATGTTGTCACTACTTTAATTGGTATGTCATGTTTGGAAAATTATCACTGAACATTGCTAGACTTTTATAAAATGCAAAGGAAACAATATTTACCTTCTTTTTGGAGCCTTTGCATGAAGGGCCCTATTACACTCTCACTTCACCACTAATGCACAGAACACACCCTATTATTTAAGGTGTTTAACTTGCCAACATGTACATTTAATATGGGTTTGTTTAAATCAATGTCCATGGGCACTGTTAGCAAAAAACATTCCCACTGGTTCAGTCTAGAATAATTGAGTCCATTTACACTCAACAGTCTACTGGCAAGCAACTGATATAGCATGCTGGGAGTACTCAGTTTGATGTGGCCTTCTCCCAATGCCTGTAGTTATTGGCAATACTTCTCTGTTGTTATATCTCTGACCTTTACATCCCATGGAGATGTTGTTCTCTCTTGCCTCTGCATGGGCTAGATGAACTTTGAAAATAGTTAGATAATCTGACTGTCCTTTGGTGGATAGTCAGCATATCATTTTTTCCTGATTTGGTCATTTTTAATCATCAGTTGTCATAGTATTAAGATCTCCTCTCTCTTCATGAATGATTAAAACTAATCTCTGAAAACTGCGTGCTCAATTTAGATCACATTAATAATCACGAGAAATAATTATGTAAAGCAATTACTGTATCTTAAAATATGAAATATTCTCTTCCATAGGAGCCTGAAAATTAGGCAAAATGTTATTTAAGGAAATAATGATAAAGTAATAACTTAATATTTTAATAATTTAATCAATAAGCTCAAACCAAGTAATTAGAACTAGTAAAAAATTTTAGAGCTCAACTTACATGATTTAATAAAGAAATATACTAATGTTTAATGAGTAACAGATTTTCCATTGTCTTACCCAAAAAAATATATGGTAGTCCATAACTAAGTGAGTAGATCATGTTTTTACAAGATGCCTGCAACTCACACTGGGGAAACTGTTTTGAAAGGATTACCTAATAAAAATGGAGAAAAAACAAGCGGGTACTAATGTATATCAATACCAAACATAACTTAGTTACCCTGTCTGGGAGTCAAAATCTATTACACTCTAGTAAAACAGATGGATTTTCTATTTTCCAATTACAGTCTAGATTTTTACTGAGGCCAATAAACGTAGATGTTATGGGTCTTGCATAGCATTTTTTCCAGAGAAATATATGTACTTTAAGTGCTATAAAGTATATCCTGGTATATGAAAACAGTAGCAAAAACAAAAATTTATGAGAATGAGAAAGAACAATCACACAGAAGATAATATTATGCATGGAATTACATCTTTCTATATTTAATTATTTCTTAAGCATCCTAATTAAATCAGTAACTCCCTTCCATAATTTATGTCCACTTTCTAAAAATGTTTTATTCAGCATTATTAAAAAAAGAACTATTGCTTTCACCTTATCTTTAAGGTTGATCTTAGGCTTGTTTCTTTTCCTTTTGCTTTGGAGTAAACAGAATACGGTGCAATTTCTTACAAACGTATCATAACCTAAAAATTTAGTTTTTAGTTTTTTATTTTGATAAATATTACTAAGCCCTACTAAACTTGGATTCTAAGAATATCTTTTAGAATAAACTGCCAACTTTATACTCATCACCTCAAATATTTTAGTGTATATTTGCTACAAAGAGGGCCAATATACTAATAACAAGACACTACCAAAATCATGACATTAACATTTATACACTAATACCATTTAATCCTCAGATCTCATTTAGTTTTTACAGTTACCCTAATGATTTGTATAATAAAAAAAAAATCCAATTTACAACCACATGCTGCATTTAATTGCTATGCCTCTTTATATTCCTTTGGTCTGAAATATTTCCTTAGTCTTTCCTTGACTTTCATAACCTTGGTATTTTTAAGATCATAAGCTTATCATTTTGCTTAGTGTATTCCAATTTGTGCTAGACTTGATTAGATTCATGTTATAGACTTGGGGCAATAATGTCTTAGAAGTGACATCGTCTTTTTCTCATTGTCTCTTATAAAGCACAATTTCCATCTCTTCCAGTACTGATGGTGTTTACTCTGATCATTACATTAAGGCAATGTCAGCCAAGCTTTCCTACTGTCCAGTTATGCTCTAATCCCTTCTCATTAATATGTACTTGAAGATCGTTTAAAATGATAAATATCCCACTCTTCATCAAACTTTTGATGTATCCATTAGCTGTTCTATATGTATTTGCAATGATTTACCACTTGCTATTTTATTCAATGAATTAAGTTCATTATTAGTACTATTTATTTTAATGATCAAATTATTCCTTTTTTGGTCATCAGGACCCCATTCAAGCAGGCTTCTGGGGGCGGGAGGGAAGGTCATCATTTTTGAGCACTTATTGACACTACAGGCATTCCATCTTATACTTTCTTTGCTAAACACAGATTTAAAATCTAGGATGCTTCTTCTCATTCTATTTGTAAAAGATTTATAAAAGTAAAAGAAAAAATGTTTTTCTATCATGACACCAAACTTCCAGAGTGGATTCACAACTTTGCTATAATTTACTTCCATTCATAACACATAAAGTGTGTTGGCACTTAAATACAAATCACGTTTATCTATCTGGAATAGAAGTGAAAGCAAACTGATGAACAACAACAACAACAAAATACAAAAAAAGAAAAAAAAGGGACAGATTAAGTTCTAAATGCTAAATGACTTCTGAAAATTCAGTTTTAGAACAGTGGATAAAAGCCCTGGCCTGTGTGCTCAATGGTTAAAGCATTGGCTGGGGCACCAAAGAGTCTTGGGTTTGATTCCCAGCCAAAGGCATGTATGTACCTGGATCGCAGGTTCATTCCCCCTCTGGTCGGGTTCATGTGGAAGGCAACCAAATGATGTGTCTCTCTCACATCTTTGTTTCTCTCTCTCCCTTCCACTCTCTAAAAATCAATGGGAAAAAATATTCTCAGGTGAGGATTAACAAACAAACAAATAAGAATAAAAAGAACAATGGATAAAATATGGGAAACATAAATGTATGTTCAATATTGAATATTTTTTTACCGTGATACCAAAATATATGTATGTAAAGATTGTAGAAAGGATTACGTTCATACTGCAGGGCACTGATAATTCAAGGAACTGATTCACATGCAATTATTACCCTCAAAGAGTTAACAAGAAGGACAAATTTGAAGAAGGAAGATATAATGAGGACAAAAAAAAATCTGCAAATATTTTAGCTGACAATGAGGACAAAAAAAAATCTGCAAATATTTTAGCTGACACTATTTTTTTTTTACCCAAGTAGCCACTAAGCCTTTTATTTAACTTACAGTTGCTATGTTAGAACACCCTTCCCAAGAATTGGCAAACCTGATCTAAAATAAATCCAATACGATCATCTCTGAAAGGAACAGGTTTACTGAGGGATGAGTAAACCCGTGAGAACTGGAGTCTGAGAGACTGCAAGTATGGAGGGAGCCCGAGACCAGTGCGATGCGGGGTCAGCAGCCAGGCCTGCCGTGAACAGAAGTAACCATTATGTACTTGTCAGACTTTATGAGACAGTGTAGATACAAACAGCATGAGTAGCAGCCAGATCCAGCCTTTCATTCCTCTCCTCTCTGTAGCTGCGTCTGAAACCTGCGCCAATGACCATTGGGATTTGTAACACCCTTTGCCAGTAACAGAGGCCAGACGGTCATTAAATTGGATATAAACAAGGCAGGAATTAAGAATGGTGAATGGACGGTCCGTACCTCCTATGAAACCATCTGGAGAAAACCCAGATTTCCCAGATGTAATCATAGGCCTTAGTGTTCAAATCAGCATTGCTGCTCTGAAATAAATGGAGGTAAGCTCATGTTGTATGAGGGTGGGGGAAAACATAAAATGTTTGCCACCGAGCAAATATGATACCTAGGAACATTTGAAGTCTTCTGGGCTCACACTAACTCAACGTACCTTCATGCATTTGTCTTTCTCACTTTATTCAGTATATTCATAAAGTTGATCCTCAGATTAATTTGAACAACCTGTATATCTTCCTTAAAAATAAGTGAATTTTAATTTCATGTAAGAAAACTGAAGAAGTCTACCTAGAAATGACAATAGTTCCCATAAAGTTGCAAAATTACTCTTCATATTAAGTCCTGTTGCATGTAATGGGAGCAGAACTCCTTTGAGGCACATCTGCTCCCCAAGACCCTGTGCCCTCCTCTCTCTGGAGTTGGACAAGCCCAAGGAGAGTTATTCAGATAACAGTGACCTGAAACAGATTTCCAATCCAGCCACAGAGAGGACTCCAGTGTTGCCCCATTTTTTACTGTACATCATTAAAGTACTACACGCAGAGGCAAAGCTCTCACACAGTTAATGAAGCTGAGACTTCAGAGACCCTCACTTGTGCAAACCATTTCCGCAGCAGAGAGAGGCCCCAGCAATTTCATATTAATTATTGTGAGTTATACATCTTAATGAGTCCCCCTGCCCCAATTGTATGTTGCAAGCCACACAAAGAATATATGAGTAGAAAAAAAAAATCTCCTATTATCTCCTAACTAAATTTATTTCCAGGCAGGGTACACAATTATTTATTAATGCTCATTCAAGTAATGTTATTTGAATATTGGCCTTGTATAAGGGACTAGGCTAAAACTTGTGAAGAAAAAAAATATTCACAGGATTTGACAAAGAGTTTATATTCTAGTAGAAGAGAGAGGCAGAGATGAAAATGTAAAGAGTAGGAAGCTAAATTTATTGCACACAAGGTTCTCTATAGCCAACACATATGGGTTTGCAGAAAATTAGACAGAGGCTTTGATACAAAAATGGAGTAAGCCTTTGAAACACACATTGAACTTTTGAGTGTGCTTTGACTATATTTATGTGGTTGTTAGGTAGTCTTTTCTGGATAGTGCTGTCTAAATTTACTGGAGGTCTTTAGGGATATAGCATAATGGGCATAAAGACAGGAAACATTTGGAAAACTAACATCATTTAAACAAGAAAAAAAAAGTTGTTATTTATACTTCAATGCCCCATTGTGTTTTGAAAGCATAATGACCCTTTTTAATCAGGCTGTGGGAAGTCATAAAATACCACAAAATTTAGCATTGCTTTATGGCTAAGGAGAACATGTTTTATGTCATCACTAGGTATCTAGACTTTTTTTCTGGTATCTGAAGTCTCAGTTCATTCTAGTAAGTACATTTTTCTGCTAACTTAATATTAAGTTCTAAAAAGTGATTTAACAATAGAGCAACCTAAAAGTAGGTTTTCTAAATTTCCATGCAGCTTAATTTCACCAACATGTCATTAATTTAACAAATTTGTTTGATCAGTATTCTATTCAAACACCATGTAAACTCTCTAAATCTCTTATAAAACAACTTATGTGTGCTACCTACACAGTATGAGGTCCTCTGCCGACATCAAGAGCAAATTTAAATGAAAAGAAAATTCAAAGTTGACAATTCTTCAAACAATATATATAACCAAACTTACTTTAAAACAAATTGCTTATAATCACCTCAGTTATTCACAGAAAATATGGCATTAGTGAACCCCAACTATAGGAAGAGTATGTTTATCTCACTCGTAACAGGCATATTCTCATATCAGAGGTATGATCTCGGCTAATTATTCATTCAAGAATGATAAATTCAATGCTTAAAATGTGCCAAGTAAATAGGCTAGGCTTTGTTCACAATAGACTGGGAAATCCAGTGGAGATAGACATAGAAACACAAAAACATTATAGCAGAGCAAAGACAGTGGCATAAAGGAAGTAAGAACAAATTGTGTTCACAGCACACCTGGAAACCACACCCTGCCTTAGTCTGCGAGGTGATCCACCAAGAGGAAGTGACAATTTCTGTCTTTCAGGAAAAAGAGTTGGCACCTTGAAGTAAAGAAGAACATAGTTTTTTCAGGCAGGGAAACAGATTGCAGAATGACACGAAGCCGTAGCAAAACCTGCTATTCTCAGGGAACGGCAGATTCTGTGACTGGATTTGAAAAACGGCCTGGGCAGGTGCAGAGAGGAGGCTGGGGGAGCAGCCCACAGTCAGACTGAGGAGGGCAGGATTCATTCGTGTGGATAACAGGATGTCTGGCAAGGGCTGACGCTGGGAAATGACATGATCAGGTTAAATGTGTGAACAGGCAGCACTTTGGGTAATGTGGAAATGGGATGTAGGTGGTGAAAAGCGGAGAAAAGTGTGAGCAGATGAGAAGCATTTGAAATGGGCCTTATCAGGGGTGATATGTTTCGGACCTAGAGGCAGTGGAAATAGGACAGGAAAAAAGAGCAGATTTTAGACAACAACAACGTTTTGGCAGATTCCCCAGCACTTGACGACAAACTGACCAAGTGGACGAAACGGGCCACATGCTGACCTGACAAGCTCAGGGGAGGCCTGCATGGCAATCTTGCAAACTCAGAGACCTAAAGTAACCGCAAAGGATGGTCTGAAATTAAACTTTAACTAAAAGCAGTTACAGTGGGTAGTCACCTCCTAGACCAGTATCTTCACTGACAAGGTCAACCTTTACCTTAACTGAGCCTGCCTGTCTTTTTGCATCTATGATAACATATCCTTGAAATGTCTGGGTAACTTGTAACTTCCCTTTTTCTAGACCCCTTGGGGCACAACCTAATGTGCCTGGGTGTCAGGACAGATACCACAAATCCCTTCATTGTTATCATGTTCATTGTTTCTGCACCCACTTAAGTATGTGTCCATCACATTTTACTTTTTATCCAATCCCAGGGGTCCCCCCCCACCCCCCCGCTTTGCTTTCTCCTGCCTCTCTGGTCTGTCACCAAAGGATTTCATGTAACCCACCTGCGTCCCTTCCTTTGATTGCAATGTATAAATATAGATGTAACCCGCCATTCTAAGGAGCATTATGTCAATCAGTTGAAGTTCTGATTCCCGGCAATTGTCAATAGTTTGGCTCAAATACACTCACAAAAATTCTTTACAGGTTTGAATGTTTTTATTTTAACAGCATGTAAGTTGTGGAAAGAATCTTTTAATGTATAACCACTTGCTTGAAAGATTGAGGAATTCTCCTAACTGAGATACAGAGTGTAAGAAGAGTACCAGGTAGAAAGAAAATCTCCCTTTTGGACACATTGATAGGAACTTCTTTCAAACAGAAATTTTTCTGCAAACTGATACCATGACTTCCAGTTGCTACCCATATTCCCTCAAATACATCTTCTGCATTGCCATCAAAATGGCTACAAAAACTCAATTATGACCATATTATTCATTTCACTTAAATATTTTACTGGCTCCACAGTCCATAGAGAAAACGGGTTTGGGGTTCTCTTTTGCACTCCACATGCGGACCCTCCTGCCTCTCTTGTTGCACTCCTTTTTGAGAACATTGGCTTCCGGTAAATTGAGTTATTGCTATTTCTCTTCCCCCAGGTAGGCAAGGTCCTGATAATACTCCATCAGCTTATGGACTCGTACAACAGCTTCTCTTGAGAGAAAGCCTTATTAAGAATAGAATGCCATGACTTATTTGGAAGTGTTTTCTTTTCACCTTTTTTGCTAGAAGGGATCTTTTTCTCAAATAATTACTGTGAGAACCTCGGTCAAGTTCCTGGAGTTAAAATTCACAAAACTATGACCACCACCACCAACCACTCCAACCCCCACTCCCCCCGTCCCCCCTGCCAAGACTCATCCACACTGAGCCCCTCGCAATTGGTCCATCACCGTTGAGAACTGGCTCCGGTGGAAATTTCTCCTGGGCTTGGGGACAGTGATTGTCCCTTTAACCTCACTTATCTGATGAGTCTGCAAAGAGCTGTTGCTTTTCCCCTTTGGTCAGCTTTTTATTTGTTGTTAGGACTGAGTGGCAACCTTCAAGCTCCTTCCATGACAATTGGAAAAGCAAAGTTTGTGGTATTTTTAGTTTAAACTTTGATTCCCTTCAGGATCTAGTCTTATTTGTTTTTAAACTGTCACTGAAGTAAGGCTTTGAATGGCATAAGGAATGCTTCTCTTATGAAAAAATGAATATGAATACACAATTCCAGGGCTGTTTTTAATTGAGAACACTGCACTGATTGGCTGGGCACAGGCCGCATGCTTACCTGTGAACCAGAGAATGTAGTTCTCTGGCCAGCATGGCCATTGCCCAGTACTATTGTTGTGGATACAGACAGTAGGGCTATAGAATTAACAACTCCATCAGGTGAGCAGAATAATCTTAAAACACCATCACTGCATTTACAATGTATAAATTCGTGAAAGGCTCATTACCACGGTAAACATCCAATAGGCCCTTTGATTTAAAAAATATAGGCAATGTTTTCTTCTCATCAACAAAATTGATATAGAAACTGAATAATAAACATTTTTATTTAAAAAGAAAAAGGGAAAAGAAGCTCTGAGATTTAGGAAGACTCTCTCATTTTGTTTTTATTTTACTCCAGGATCTTAAATTAGCAGCTTACATTTTCACGGAAAGCTGTTCAGTTTTTCCCAGTCCTAAGGACATCTGAGAATGGAAGTACAGAGTCAAAGGAATAGATTAGGATACTGAAGCGCTCGTTGTAAGCACAAGCAACCATGCATTACTCTATTGCCCTTCCGGGCTTTCTGCCCATCCTCCTTCCCTCTGGGGTCACTGTTGTGGACATCCTCATCCTACTTGCAACAGCTGCTCTGTGCACCTGTAATCATTTCAAATCTTGGGGATAAGGAAGGCTTGGTCTTTTAAACTCAGGGAATAATTATTATTTCAAGCAGCTCTTCTTTTTCAATGAGATCCCTTCGGGGTCAGTCTGGCTTCAACAGTGCGTGTACGTGTATGGGTGCCGAAATTCTGTAAACTGCTGAGAGATTGCCAATCCCATTTCTCCCTTCTTCCCTCCCTCCTTCCACCTTTCCACATAGAACTCTTTCTTCCCACGTTAACTTGAGTGCATAGCAGTAAGATACTATGTATGATAATGAAACCACCTCTAATGTGACCTAATTTTTATTCCACATGAGCTGGAAAATATGACTTTTTAAAAAGTAAACTATGGCTTTCAAGTAGCACTGATCCAATTTCCTAAAGCTTATTTATTTTAAAACAATATTTATATTCTTAACATATAATTCCACATTGTCAAGATATTTGGCTGAGTTTATGGAAATTCTGAAGATTTTTTTATGACTCGTCTAATTTTTATCAATAATAAGTATATTTATTTAAGGTTTTTTCAAGATTCTTTGCATATATGAAAATATAACTAGTGAAAAAGCAGATAAGCACAATAGCTCAAGATTATTTCTCCATTAAAAATCTTAATTTCAGAGAAAAATGTATTTTAATTCTTTTTAGCAGTTGTAATTATTCCTGGTAAACAAATATTATGGGATTAAATATTTAAATTCTTTTTTATTTTGTTAATCCTCACTGGAGGATATATTTTTTTTCCCATTGATTTTTAGGAAGAGTGGAAGGCAAGGAGGGGGAAAAAAAAGAGAAAGAGAAACATCAATGTGAAAGAGACACATCGATTGGTTACCTCCTGCACACCCTGACCCAGGCTGGGATCAGGCCTGAAACCTTAGGTACATACCCTAGACTGGGAATTGAACCTGGACCCTTCAGTCCATGAGACAATGCTCTAACCACTGAGCGAAACTGGCCAGGGCATAAGTATTTTAAATTCTTTACACACATGGTGTTTTCAGTATTATAAAGTTTTTGCTATGTCCTTCATGCCAGCTTAACTGAGTGACCTTTCCTAATTAGCTGTGAATTCTCTGAAATCGTTGTACCATATATACTAGGTTTTCTAAAGTTGTGAGACTGTCACTAGTTAGTGGAAGAGATGGCAGGGGGAGAGAAGGGAAAAATATGTTCTACACATTGGTAGGATATGCCAAAATTAATTGAAAAGAACTTTTTATTTTCAAACTACATATGTGTCCTTTAAGCCCAGTTTCATAACTCTGATTTAAAGCTCCCATACCTTGAGAGTCACCTTCTCAAGGAGCCACTTTAATGCTGAAAAAATACATGTCAGTCTTCAAGTTGTTAAGATGGCTAAAAATTAAGAACTACCCATAAAAACCAGGAAAAGGTGTTACATCAAACTTATCTGTTGAACTATTAATAAATAAAATATTCAGATAAGGTGTTTTTTTTTTTGTTTGTTTGTTGTTTTTTTTCTGTATTCACTACACATTTTCTTGTGGTATACAGTTTTTGTCAAATCATGTCCATGGATGTTTTCAAACAATATTTAGTCGTGAATTATCTTTGTTAGAATTTGAAACATGTTAAATTAACTTCTCAACAGAGTATGCCATCCTCATATTATAGAATGACCTGTTTGCTCAAAATCAGTCTTCACTATAGACTGTGCATCTCAGGAGTCAGGATTGTGTGTGTTTTGTGCTCATCTTCAGCACAGTGCTTTGGTACATTATAAACACTCAATAAAATTTTCAAATTAAAGATGTTTATTGGTTGAAAGAGAGATCTTGACTATTTTGCAGTGTGTGTGTGTGTGTGTGTGTGTGTACATTACAAAAGAAACACTTATTATGCAGAAATCCTGGCAACTTTCCCAGGAGAACTACTTAACCTAACCATACATTATAAAAACAAAACCAACAAGAGATACCTAGATAATGGGAATAGTAGGAAGGTAATACCCAGAGATCTTCTAACACTGACAAGAAATAAAATACATATAAAACATCTTTAAACTATATAATAGGTCACTAACCTGGTAAGATAATAAACCTATTCTTCAGAAGTACTTACTGCTAGATTGTAGCGCCATATCATTTTTCTTAAATTTAAGTTGTTTTTATACAAAACTAAACAGTAAAGTAATAATACTTACCTGATAGAGTTAACCTGTCAATACTTTAAAATAATCAAAGGTCATTCTTTCTTAAAAATATCAGATTCTATGAAACGGTTTCATTAAACATTATCATGTGTGTAATGTTTTTGGGGGGCAGGTGACCAGAAGCCTACTGTTAAGTCAAGGCCTCACTGTTTCTGTCATCAGAGTGGCAGTAAACATGCAATGCAAAATTACAGTTGTGTAAACACGCTTGAGATTAATGGCTCACATACTGTTTTCCTTTCACTGGCCCCTTTCAAGGTCAAATGGCCCTGTAGACCACCTACTCTCAATCTCACCACACAGCACACAGAGTTCTTAGGGCTTCCTAAGGTTTCCCAATGGTCTCTGTCACCATTTGAGTTTTCTCATTTAATGTGACAGGCAAAAGAATAGAGGAACTAATTAATATAAAGAAGGAAAGGAAAACCCCAGCATCCTCCTATGTGTACTTCTGCAAGGCATTACTTATATACCTAACTAGTGTGATGCTTCAAATCTAGGTCTAAATCAGTGGTAGGTGAGACCTTAGAAAGAAACACCAACACTGATTATACTGCTTCTCCAAATGCCATTTAATTCTCCTTTGAAAATCAATAAAATTGATTCATTCCCCAAAAAATGCTGCAAAAGAAATTGACATCTCTGATTTGATTTGAAATTTCTCAGCCACTTAGCACTTTGAACAAGAGCACAGTAAAATGTAACCCCATGCTTTCAACCTCACTACTCTTCTCATCTTTAGTGCTGTTTACTGAAAAGCTAATGGAATCTTTGAGCTGAAAATGGTTGGTTCTTTAATTATACCCTTTATTTCCTAGATTTATTCTCTTCCCTTAAAATCCATCTTCCTTTTTTAAAAAGAAAAGTTACTTACCTTTTGCCTTAATTTGTACCTCTGACACTAAAGTTTAAACATCAAGTGGAACTATTTTACTTAAAGAAAATGTAGTTGAAAGTTAAGTAAACATACATTTATTAGCACACTGTATTGATTTAATAATTGGAAAGATTACATTTCATTATTCTATCAACTTTTGTCCAAGCTTGCTGTACTATTGTCATATTTGACCTGCCGTTTTATTTAGAATGCACATATCTGTTCTTTATGGAAAGTATTTTAAAATACTATTTTTATACCAATTACGTAATCTTACTAAGAAAATTTTAAATTAATATTTCCAAAATGCATTTTCCCTTAAAGGTGGAAAATCAGTAGCGATTTAGATTATTTTGCAAAGCTCTGTCAGTCCTCCAAAGGGTACTCTGCAAAGGCAGCCAACAAAAGCTGCCAGTGAGCACATCCACACGGAAAAGAGATGTTGAAAGAAAAAAATCATAAAATAAAAATATGCCTAGACCAAAAGATGTTTCATGTTTCAGATCTTAGATGTGTTCCAGTTTAATAGATCACTTTCTTGTACCTGGTATTTTTCCAGGTTATATCTTGCAAAAGAAAAGAGTCAGACTCTATCCACAAATATGAAATACAAATAGTCATTTCAGTACATGAAAAAACAGTAAACAACTTTTGTTTTGTACCACAGAGAACATGTGGCTTTTGAAGAATTCTGGAAGGAAAGTTGTTCACAAAATCCTAGATGAAAATTAGAGGCAAAAAGTGTTTTAAAAGAGAAACAGTACAAACATCCAATTTGGGGTGTCACAGGCTTCTGTTCCCTCAGTAGAGGATTCTGACAAGCATCCCCTCAGAGACATAACTAGGCAGAAAAATGGATGTTACACAAAGAAAAATGAAGTCAGTTGGAAGCAGAATAGAGAGAGTGAAGCAAGCCAAGCTGGGCCATTAAGTTAGGAAAGAAACAAAGAGTATTAAGATAATTACAGGGTGGACTAAAGTTAGGTTTGCAGTTGTGAGTACACAAAACAGAGTTTATTCTTGTATTATTATTTATTAGTGATTGTCTTATTTTCCATCTAGACAACTATAAACCTACTTTTGTCCCACCCTATGCGTACAATATTGAACAGCAAAACTAAAAAAAAAAAAAAACGGATTTAATAATGCAAATGTTGGAAATTAATTTTTATAGTATTTGGTATTTCATTTCATGAAAGAAAAAACATCAGCAAGTATTTAAGGGGGTGGATTATTCAAAAAAAGTTTAATTGTTTTATCCCATTATAAAGGAAGCTCAGAAATGAGTTTAATGAGAAGAAGTGTCATAGTTGTGTTTTGGATCTCCTTCTATACATATTCTTTGCTAAATATGTGGATTATTATAGCTGTGAACATTTATTTCAATAGATGTATGCAGTTAACTCTCCATGATAGCTACATGAGTTAATGTGGGGACATATGACTGTAGAATATCACATTTAAAATTATGTATTTTATCTAAGAGGAGAAAAAAATGTAATAATTTTGAGGGTAGGGGTAGCCAACTCTAAGTACAATTTCAAATTAAATTTAATCATCTGTGTAAGTTATTTTAATTAAATAATTCTATCACTTTTTCACTATTAATATAACTCATGCCCATAAAGGAAAAATAGACTACATGAGAAACATTTAAAAACTTCAAAAATCACTAACCAAATAAAATAACCCATAAAAACATGACATTTTTCTAGTCATGTCTTTATACAGTTAAAATTGTTCTTGTTTCGGCTCTGTTGTTCCATTATTCTGTTTTATCTATTGGTAAATCATTTGTAACTAGTCTTTTCCTTTTTACTAAAACTTTTATCATAAACATTTTACATATCAGTATGAATGAACCTAAAGTCACTTTTAGTGATAATACAATCATGCAAATATAGCACATTATACTTATTCTCCAGTTAGTAAATATGCTTTTGCTTCTTAATATTTGGATAAAATTTGTTTGGTATAAGACTCTGTGGTCAGCTTAAAACAGACTGTTATAGCTATAGGGTATTTTATGTAAGCCTCCTGGTAATCACAAAGAAAAAACCTCTAGTAGATGCAAAAAAGAGAAAGTTATCAAACCATACAAGTAAAAAAAAAATCCTCAAATTCTATTTTGAGGAGAAACAATAAGAACAGAAGCAGACAAACCTGTTAGGCTGCTAATTGCAGTGATCCAGGAGGTAAATAGTGGTGGCTTGGGCTAAGCAGTGAAGGGTTGAGAAATGGTCATTTATGGGAGAAACTAGAGGCCCTGTGCATGAATTCGTGCATGGGTGGGGCCCCTCTGGATGGCCTGCAGGGATCAGGCCGAAACCCACAGTCCAATGCTGCCTGCAACTCCTACCTGTCACTCCCGCTCATCCCAGCACCACTGTGCCTGCTGCGGGTTTGCACCCAATCAGTCCTGTTCAGGAGAGGCTCAAGCTGCTGTGGGAGTGGCCTGTGGGATCAGGCTGAAACTGGCTCTCCAACATTCCCTGAGGGATCCTGGATTGCAAGAGGGCACAAGCCAGGCCAAGGGACCCCACCAGTGCATGATTGGGCCAGGGAGGAACTGCGGGAGGGCTCCAGGGCATATCCAGCCCATCTTGCTCAATCCCAATCAGCCAGACCCCAGCAGCAAGCTAACCTACTGGTCGGAGTGTCTGCCCCCTGGTGGTCAGTGCACATCATAGCTAGCAGTTGAGTGGCCTTAGCATATCATTAGCATATTATGCTTTGATTGGTTGACTGGTCACCAGATGACTAAACACTTAGTATATTAGGCTTTTATTGTATAGGATATTGCTGGTAGGGCCAATCACTTTTGTTGATGGATTAGACCAGGGGTCCTCAAACTACAGCCCGCGGGCCACATGTGGCCCGCTGAGGACATTTATCTGGCCCGCCAGGTGCCGCTGCCTGTCCTGCTTAGCAGCCGACTTGTCCCGGGCCCGCAGTGCGCATAGGAATTTGTTCATATATATTTTTTTAAACTCTAGTCCGGCCCTCCAGCGGTCTGAGGGACAGTGAACTGGCCCCCTGTTTAAAAAGTTTGAGGACCCCTGGATTAGACAAGGATGTGAGAAAGGAAAGAAGTCGTGAATGATACCAGGATTTGAGCCCATGGAAAGGAGAGGCCATCCTCTAAGATGTAGACTCCGTGAGAAGCTAAATTTTCCAGGGATGTGTGGGTCGGATTGAGGGTGGGGGGGACAAGGTCCGAGTTCAGTTCTAAAAACTGATGAACTAGACATCCAACAGAAGATTTAAAGTAAGGGTTTGGATATGGGAATCTAAATTTCAGGAAACTTGTGGACTGGACAGATAAATGTGAGCTATTGAAATATAAATGTATTTTAAAACTGAGATCATCAAAGAAATAAGAAGAGACAGGGAAATGTCCTAAAGAGTGTGCTCTGGGGTCACTCCAGTGTTAAGTATTTGGGTGGGAAAAAGAAGACCAGGTAGAGGCAAGGCCACCGGATAAAACAGCTGTTACTGTCACTTGAGAGAGAGGGAGAAGCATCAGCAACTCTCTGCAGGGATATTATTGAAGCATAGCAGAGAAATGATGTTTGTGGGCTAATTGTTGCTAAGAGTATTTTAAGTTTGTTTCTTTCAAGATTATGAAAACGTGTTCATATGCATATGAGAATGATTAGCTGGAGGAAAAGTCCATGTTTAGGAGTGAAGGTGGAAAAGTGATGGAGCCTTGCAATAGCGTAGATTAGCGCAGATGCGGCAGGTCCACAGTGCAGAGCCGGCTTTCAAGAGGAGCGTGGTGAATTCACCTGTTAATGGGTAAAAAGGCTGAAAATATGCCAGTGGAAAGTAAATGTGTTGGCAGGAGCTGTGGAAGTTCATTTCTGGTTGCTTTTATTTTCTCATTAAAATACGCAGCAAGACCATCAACTAAAAGTAAACACAGTGAAAGAGTTGTTTTGGGTTTGAGACTATGGCCATGCTTTAAATTAGTACAATCCACCTGACTGAGAGATTTTATCCAGGTTATTTTCTGCTGCCCACATTATTTATAATTTCACAAACGAATGATAAGCAATATTCCTGTTTTGAATTTTTTTAAAACTAAAGTTTTAAAATGGAAGTCCTTAATTTACTTCCTCATTTACTCAATTCTTTCAGCTGATTTTAAAATGTTTACAGCTAAATTATATATATACTAAAGGCTCGGTGCATGAAATATGTGCACGGTAGGGTCCCTAGGCCTGGCCAGCAATCAGGGCCAATCAGGGCCTTCCTTCCCCTGGCTGCCGGCTGCCAGCTGCCAGCCCAGGCCTTCCTTCATTTAGCACCGCTCCCTGGTGGTCAGCGCACGTCATAGCAAGCAGTCGAAATCCAAGTTGGTTGAACTCCAGATGGGACAACTTGCATATTAGCCTTTTACTGATATAATATAATATACATCATATTATAATAAAATATATAATAAAAGGCTAATATGCTAAGTGTCCAGTCTTCTGTTGTCCATTCAGCCAATCAAAGTGTAATATGCTAGTGATATGCTAAGGCCACTCAACCACTCGCTATGACGTGCACTGACCACCAGGGGGCAGATGCTCCAACCAGTAGGTTAGCTTGCTGTTGGGGTCCAGCCGATCAGGACTGAGCAAGATGGACAAGATGGATGGGACATGCCCCGGAGCCCTCTTGCTGTCCCTCCTCAGCTGGCCAACCTCCCACATCCCTCCCTGGCCCTGAACTTGCACAGATTCATGCACCAGTGGGGTCCCTCAGCCTGGCCTGTGCTCTGTTACAATCAGGGACCCCTTGGGGGATGTCGGAGAGCTAGTTTCAGCCTGATCCTGCAGGCCAGGCTGAGGGACCCCACTGATGCATGAAACCATGCACTGGCCTCTAGTGTGTGTGTTTGTGGTGTTGTGTGTGTGTGTGTGTGTGTGTGTGTGTGTGTGTGTGTATATACACATATATAAATATATGGAGAGAGAGAGAGAGAGAGTCAGGATAGCATTGTGTTCCTAAAAATTTTTCAAAAAATAAACATAGGAGTTGGGAAAATTGCCAGAAAATATTTAAAAAGGGAATTCCACACTTGCCAAGTATCTATCCACTAATTTACTCTTTAATTCAATGTTTGTGTGTGTATGTATGGGACAGGAATTTGTCATAAGTATATGGCATTCATATGCAATTGAATGTCTTCATTGATACAAAATTTTAGTCTAAGTAATTATTTGTATACTTTGCTATGCAGAATCATTCTAGAACTCAATGAGTTCTTACTTAGACTGGAAATACAGGGACCTCTGGAGTGGAAGTATTTCCCTAGTGGAATATAAGACCAAGGTGGTCTTTGCTTTATTCTTATAAGAATCTAATTGCCACAAATTGAATCAAAGAAAACTCTTTCAAAGCTTATGATATTCAATAGGGACTAAGCTCATGAGAAAACAAGAGATCTTTTGGTATACATTTGTTGACTAGCTCTTAACATTCACCAAAGTTAAATTTAGGACTTCTAATTTTCCTCCTTTAATTTTAAAATACTGAGATAGTTTGAGAAAAATATGGTCACAATTTACATTTTGTGCCAAGTGTTAATATTTATTTTATCCAAGGGAGAATTTTTAGCCAATATTTAAAGAACACATATGGTTCTTTTCTGTGGAAAATATTTAATACCTTTTTTTAGAAATTTGAAAATAATAATAAGAGATGTAATCTATCAATCGTATATTTTCATGTGCTCAGGAAGAAATAAAGCACAAATAGTTTTATTTACTTAAATTTTATCCAGTAGTTTTAAAACTCCATACGTCATTTAATTTTGGCATTATTTGTTTTACCATTTCTGATTCATCCATTTTCTTGGTTGTTTTACTTTCCTTACATCATTTCACTATTCAGAAAAAAGTAATGATAATATTATTTTAAGTTCAAGAGAAGCTAAGTTATAGCCACTATTTTTTAAAAGATTTAAAGTATTAAATATGTAAAATGCAGTTACTTATTATAAATAGTTAGGTTGCAGATAATGTATATATTATTATAAAACCAAATATTTCAAGCTATCAAAGTTAAAATTTAATAAAATACAAATTAGGATTATAAGGCATTCTGCAACAATTTTTGCCATTTTTAACTTTCTATGTGTATGTTAATATTTTTTAATTCTTTATTATTTAACTAGAGGCCCGGTGCATTAAAATTCATGTACTGGGGGGGCGGTCCCCTCAACCTGGCCTGCCCCCTCTCACATTCTGAGAGCCCTCAGGGGTGGGAGGCGACCTGGCAATCAGAGTAAGGCGATGCCTCCATCACACCTCTGCTGCTGCCACTGCTAGCAGCGCAAGCCTTAGCCGGCCCTAGTTACCTGAGCCTCAGGTGGCCCTGGGCAGCTGGGCAGCCGCCATCCAAGGCTTGTCTGTGCCTCAGGTGTCGGTTGGGCAGCCACCATCCAAGGCTTGCCTGTGCCGTGGGCCGGCCCTGGGTGGCTGGGGGGGCTAAGGGAACTGGGGGACACCAGAGGCAGGCACGTGTAGTGGCTGGGCCCACCTGGGGGTGGGCTCGGCCATGCCACGCCCCTGCTGCCCTGGTGGGGCTGAAGGGACTGGGCGCCGCTATCTTGTGGCTATGGGTGACATCATCTTTGAGTGCATGGCAGTCAATTAGCATATTCCCTCCTTATTGGCTGTGGGCACCACCATCTTTGTGAGGGCATGATGGTCAATTAGCATATTCCTTCTTTATTAGCTAGGATATTTTTTAAATGTGTTGGGGTGACATTGGTCAATAAAATTATATAGGTTCAAGTGTACAATTGTGTGGTACATTATTTGTATATTTCATTTTGTGCCCACCATCCAAAGTCAAATCTTCTTCTATCACCAATTATTTGATCCCCTTTACCCTTTATTATCCTCACTCCCTTTTCTCTGGTAACCACTGTACTGCTGTCTGTGTCTATAAGTTTTCTTGTTCTTGTTTGTTCATCGGTTGCATTCAGTTTTATGTCCCACATATGAGTGAAATCATATGGTTCTTGACTTTTTCTGATTTATTTTGCTTGATATTCTCAAGATCCATCCATGTTGTCCAATGGCAGTACTTCATTTTTGCTTATGGCTGAGTAGTATTACATAACTTTTCATTTTTAAAGTTAATATTTTTCATCTCCAGATGTACTGACTGTGAGGATCTTATTAGTATTGTAATTTTTATCTCAGTTTTATATCATCGAGTTTTATAGGTAACAATGGAAGAAATGTTAAGTCAACTCAGAAAGATAAGACCTACCTAAAAAGATTAAATAGATAAGATTAGATTAGATGAGTTAGTGAAAAAAATTTACTTTATATGGAAATGAAAAAATACATAATAGGAACATCTTAAAAGAAGTATATAATATGCCTGAGAAAAATATGAAATAGTTATGACTTTCCCAATGTTCTCTGGATAAGAGATTTCTCATGTATTTAGGAAACTTACCTCTTCCATTTGAATGGTAACATAATGAAATATTTTAGGCTCTAATACATGTTTCTTTGTAATAAATGAGTATTTCTATTTATTAAGGCAGTGCATTAGTTCAGGAACTTAATGCAAGAGGGTTTATGAATTTAAGGGAAGCAAATTGTAAATGAATTTTAAGCATATGTACTTAGGGGAAAAGTTAATAGTAAGGATTAATGTCAAAAGTAGTTTAGGAATAAATGTGATACTCAGTCACACACAACACATTGAACAATTACCTCAGCAATATGGTGCTCATTCTACATTCTCCTTACCATGCTCTGGACACTTCTCTTGATTGCACCTTTCTGCATAAAATCCCTGGTGCAAATGCTGGAATCCATGCAGAGAACCTAAAATGGATGAAAAAAGGAAAAAGAGAGAGAGAGAGCGCACACATTATTATATTAATAAATGTAGGTCGGTGACTAATTTGATCACCATGTAAATATATATTTCATTGTTTTAATAATTTAAGTTAAAATATTATAAAAATCTTGTTTTAAATTCTATTTCTTTCCCCAAGCAATTTAAGGACCATCATTTTGATCCTTACTATTATAAAAAAAAAAAAAAAAAACCAAAAAACTCTAAGGAAAGATTATTTTCATAGAGTATCTAAATATGTGCTGTTCTTTGATGAAGAATACTTCATTAACTGAGAGAAACAAATAGAAACAAAACATCTTGAACAAGGTCATGTAACGTGTTTTCAGCATTATATTCCTAGCCATTTTGAGATATAAAAAATTTAAATAGAAAATATACCAAGTTTAGTGTCTAAAATAGAAATCATATTTGAGGCCAAAAAAAAGCTCATGATCTGTTGTCATTTAATTTCACAACACGACCTTCTCCCTAATCAGCCCTGGGCATCTATGTACTTCAAATAAATTAAAACTGCTAGGGTAAGGGTGCAAAAGGAACATTTTAAAAAAATCAATATTTAGATTATGATACTACAATATAGATTTTCAAGAAGATATTAAGTTTAAAAGCCAAGCATTGCTGAAGAAGAAATTAGTTTTAAATTTTTTTACCTCCCATTTTTAACCAATCAAAATCCAGCCTCTGAACTAGACAAGAGAGAGAGAAATCCTAGGCTGACCACAACTAATAGGCAGACACTGCGATTCCTGGGCATCATAATGAAAGCACCAGGCAGGGGGCGGTTAGATGTATGTCCTAATCTCTCCTCTCTGGGCTTGGCCTTGAAGAGTAAATGAACCAATCAGTTTAATAAGGAAGCGGAGGGCAAGGAGCCCCGTCCAGTCCTCTGTGTGGGTCACGTGGAAAGGACCGCTGTGCAGAGGACCTTGTGTCTCCGTGAGGTGGAGTATTATGGTTATGGAACGGAGAAAAGGAACGTAGGTAAACAGACATCATCTCCCAAGCTTCTCTGAGTTCCCATGTGGCAAGAGCCTGCTTTCGGGGAGAGGAGAGACACAACCCAGGATCCAGATGGGAGAAGTGTCAGCGTCTGCACCACAGCAAGGGCTGAGTAAGCAGAGAGCTGTTGATTGAGCAGAGAAGAATTGCATTTTGTGTTCATCAGCTCCAGATGTCAGCAGCAAATGCCAGCAGAAGATCCTGAGAAAGGACAAGGCCCACATCTGCAGCAGACACAGAACACCCACTCGGCAGTGGTCTGAAAGCCAGAGAGCATCTGATGGGTCCAAACACTCTTCCCTTTTCCTTGTATGGTCATAGAAGTCCCCAACTGGCTCTGTCCCCACATTCAACCTACCGCCACTCGACACTGTCAAGTGTGTAGGGACAGTGGAAATAACAGAGTCAAGTAGTCATTTTCAAAAGACAGTAATTTCCTTTATGGGCTATTAAAATTACTGGATTTGATTAGGTTTTAAACCAAATTGAACAAAATGTAGCTTTTGATTTCCAACTAATCACAAGGGAAGCCGGTTTGTTATAGCCAAAATGAAGCAAAGAAATTATTTTTTTTCTTGTTTTTCTATTTATAATGTGAGCCACACTAAAATCTCTGTGACACAAATATCAAGTGAGCGTTTAAAAAGTATTGATTTTGCAAAGGTTAAAGATTAGTAATACTGTAGGGGAACTATAATGGGGAACTAGAGAGTAACAACGATCGATTTCCCTGGCTAGAAAGAACACTGTTTCAAGCATTTTACACTATTCAAGAACCCAGTAATTTTACAACTGAAGCCGTGAAAGTTTAAGTGATATACTGGTCTCAAACTTTAAAATGTTGCCCTTGATATGAACTGTTATTTTAGGAAATTATGTGGTACCTATCAGTAACTTTGTTTATATTCATATTTTTATTTAGGTAGTTGTACCAGTATAATTCAAGATGTGAGGTTTAGTTATTTATGGTATCCTCTTCTGTTATGATTGGAGTCAAATATGTCTACCTATTATTTAATTCAAAATAAGTAGATGAGCACAGGTCTGAGAAACTGAAATTTTAATCATTCAGAAAAAAAGGGCTGTAATTATTTTAAACCAAAAGAATTATAAAACTAACTTTCATAAAATTATATAAAAGCAAAAAATACACTTATCTCTCCCAAAATGTTAGAAGATAGCTATAGCAGAAGCTAGAGGGATGACTGAATATTTGGAAGCTCTTTAATTCTCTATGATATTAGGAAAATAATACGTAAGCACACCAAATTTGCAATAGTATAATTTTAATATAGACTTATGATGGAAAGGAAACAATGCCTATTGACTTTTACTTATTGTGATAGAGGATTTAAGACTTTTAACAGCTCTTGAGATACTATTCACTCATTGCATCCTATCTCATCACTAAAAGATTTCTTAAGAGGCCATACCAGTACATCCCAAAGTTACTATGCTGGGGGCCCCTATTTCATAGTATAATTCATTTGCTATATTCTCATAATCTAAAATGTACATATGTGTGCACACACATGTACACACATATATCTTTATAATAGTAGTTGCCCAGTAAAAGTGGTTTATAGCAAACACAAATTATTCTAGTTAAGTATTTAACAAATATATGGAAGTAGAAGTATCCAGGAAAATTTTAAACTGGCCACAAGAATTTATAGTACTCTGCCATAGACTGATGTTTTTTTCTAGGAAAACTTAATAACTTCAGTTAAAAGAGTATCTCCTGAAGATTTGCTACTAGTTTTCATTGTAATTTAGTGTATATATAGTCTAATGTCATTGATTCTTTAGAGATCTGGAAAGGTAAAGTAAAAACTGAATTATTATCTATATATATAAAAGGCTAATATGCTAAGTGTCTGACTATCCGATCGGTTGCTATGATGCACACTAACCACAAGGGGGCAGATGCTCAATGCAGGAGCTGCCGAGTTGCAGTGACTTGGCAGCAGCAGTTCTCAGGTGATGCACCCTGAAGCCAGAGAGGAGGGAACCCGATTCCTCGTGGGGCTGTGCGATTCCACCGTCAGCCATGGGTTATGTTGTTGCTGAGGTACTGTGGGCCCGAATCTGTTCTACTGCACACTTTTGTCTGCGTTCCACATCCTATAGGACAGCAACTTTGCAGAGTGCTCTCTTGCACTCCGAGACCCCTCAG
Source organism: Corynorhinus townsendii (assembly GCA_026230045.1). Classification (NCBI taxonomy): domain Eukaryota; kingdom Metazoa; phylum Chordata; class Mammalia; order Chiroptera; family Vespertilionidae; genus Corynorhinus; species Corynorhinus townsendii. The sequence goes on from JAPDVU010000006.1 coordinate 130,352,352, forward strand.
GGGATGTGAGAGAGCTGGTTTCAGCCTGATCCCTGCAGGCCAGGCCAAGAGATCCCACCTGCTGAAGAGACCTTACTCACTCTGTAGACACCGGGGTGGGACCACAGTAGGTTGGCTTCAGGGCGTGTCTGGCCAGTCTCACCCAGTCCTGTCCCGCTGGCCACCTTCTAATTAATTTCCTTTCAATGTGCACAAATCCATGCACCAGGTCACTAGTGGAATATATAAAGTTTGTCTTAGAAAGAATTAATATAAAGCAATGTTGAAATTTCTCATAATTAGGGCTTTTGGAAGTTATCAATTAAAAACAAAATTAAACTATGTTATAACAACTATTTTTTAGAAGAGTAAGTATTCAGTAAAATAACTGGAATACACAAATTAGTATTAGGAAAAAAAACTATTAGCTATGGTAGGAAAGTAACTTGTAATTAGTTCAAAAAATATTATTTTTCAATGTCAAGTATGTTTACTTTTCCACTTTTTGGTAAAAGTAAAGAGACCTGATTCCAGGTGAAAGAATATGTAAGAAAATATTGTTCCTACTCTAATTTGAACTCCAAGTAGAAAGTCAAGTGTAAAATTTTTTGGATTGAGACTTTAGAGACTGAGTTCAAGTCCTGATATAGTCACTGGATGGCTTAGAATAGACAACTTAACCTTTCTATTGGAAGGTCAGAAAACAGAGGTATTTAATCACATCATCACCAAAATTACTTTCAACATTAAACTTCTATGACTCTAGGGCTTCCAAAAGTCTGGAAAAAAAATAGAAAACTTAACTGAAAATATGTCAAGATCTAAGAGATCTCCTCAACTTGGTAAACCAATATTTTCCGAGTGATACGTGAATCGTGATGGTTATGCATGCAATTCACTCAAAGTGCTACATAGACCAATGATATTTAAATATAACGGTCCTAGAAGATAAATTATGTTTTTAGGATCCACATTACAAATGCCTTCTAAGAAATTACTAGTTGAGTTTTGTGTAATGTCTGAGAAAAATGTCCATAATTATCTGAATTGGCTATTACAATTTCCCTACATTTTCCAACTGTATGTCATCTTCCTTCCTTCCTTCCTTCCTTCCTTCCTTTTATTTCTTGCTTTCTAGTGTTTGCATTAAATACTAAAGTGTGTTTGAAATAATTATTGCTGATTTTAAAACAATTTAGAGGTAACCAACTATATCATGTTGTGCTTCTTGAACATTTATGCCATATATAAATATATTTTGTAAATTATTTTTATTTTTCATTTTTAAATATTAAAAATTAAGGTATTTTTATCATGGAAAATACTGTAAAGAATCTCAATGGAATTGTGGACTCAACAAATAATTTGGAGATTCAAAAACTATATCAAGCTTGACACTATATATCAAAATACTAGTTGGATTTTATCCTGTGGAAGTTTGAAAACTACAATTGTAGATATTCAGTCCAAGAGACCCTGGGGTATTTGGCTCTGCCCCCTGCCTTTATGACTGAGGAGTCTGAATAGAGATATTTGCATAGCTCATTTGCATCTATACACTTGATACCAGAGTAGGTACTAGAATGCAATGTGCTGACTCCAATCCAAAGCGTTTCCAGCCCAGCACTATGCCTTTCTCGGCACTATGCCTTTCTCGAAGTGATTAATTGCACCATGTTCCCCACTGTGTTCAAGCACATCAGATACATTGTATTTGGACTTGGATACCTTAGCACAGTGATTCTGTCTCCAGAACAAAAACTCAGCAAAGGAGATGTTGCCATCTTTGGACATGAGGCTTGTCCAACTACTAGTGTTAGTGTTGGAATGAACCACTATTTTGTTACTATTTAATTTAATGGAAGAGAATAAAAAAATAAAAGTACTACAACTAGTGATTAACATCATTAGTTAATAACATTATTTGGGGTAATCATAGGAGTCCCTTGCCCTTCTCAATCTGCAGCATCTAACAGTGTTCACTGTTCAATAAGTATTCAACAGAATCTTGTGAAATTGAATTGAACAAAGTGAATTGAACTGAATTGAATTGAGAAGTGAGCTACCCATAGTGGAAAATGTGGTAGCTCTATGAGACCACTAGGAGGAGATGCAATTCAGAACATCAAATTATTTCTAGGAAACCACAAATGTCAACTTTTCCCCAACCCTAAGTCTTATTTTAGTGTTGAAATTTAAACCAATGTTATACTTAGCATTCCAGAAGAAGATGAGAATATATCATTATCAAAAATTTTGCTGTACTAGGGTAGGTAAAAAAGATAATGTACTCTTTATTTTGAATAAAAATATGCCAAATCCTGAGGCACCACAGTAGGTTTATTGGGGTTGTGGGGAGGCTGGGAAAACCCTGGAGAATGTCCTTGCCACCCAAGAAAGATAACTGTCTTTCTTTTTACAATATTCTCTGGAGACGGGAAAACCCTATCTTGGTCTAAATTTCCTATAAACAGAGAAACAAGCAAAACCCTGCCTGCTATTAATCTTAAAATGATATATACAACACAGATGGTGGTACTGAAAGATGTAGCTGAATGCTTCTCTATTATTGAAAAGTTTTAAACTTTGTAATTGCTGTACTATTTCATTTCGTCCCCTTATGTCATTTTAATAATATATCTAAGACAAACAAAGAAATGTCTATAATAAATTACTCAGAGAGCGTACTTAGTTTTCTCAAGCACAAATCTGATGAGAATGGAACTTTAATGATTCTGACTGCTGACTCTTCAGTCTTAACATGCAACCACTAGATCAACAAAGCCAGCTGTTTTCAAGTTCCATTAGGAGCCAGTATTCAAATAAAAGTAAATATTAAGTCTGAACCCAATTCTATTTTACAAATATCACCACTGATTTTTAAAAATACTTTGCTTGACTTATCTTTTTAATTTTAACTTCTTCAACTTGATTGCAAAATATTTTTTCTTCTCATTTTGGATGTCAGATCATATGTGTTCCTCCCTGGAAACAAGATTCTCTGAACTACCCTCGCTACTTCCCCTACCACCTCTCCTCTCCAAGAACATCTCACAGCAGTGTGATGGCAGGGCTAGAGTGGCTTCCTGTAAAGGCACTAGAGCATGTTATAAAAGGTCTGTGTGAAGTTTTACTACTTCAGCCGGATCCTCAGAATCTGGGATGGTACAAAACATTCAGGTGAATGGAAATGTAATCTCCTACCAGGTCAGATTTCAAAAATAGGAAGGACAGATAGACTTCCTCAAAAGTCCATGTATATGTAACAATGAAGAATATGTGCAAGGCATGGACACTCTCCTAGAACCTATTTGTCCTGTAGTTCATGCACATCAGCACATGTGAAATCAATGTTAATACAATGGACGTTTTAAAATCTTATACTTGGGAAATTTAAGTAAAACCCAAAAAATCTCCTAGCCAGTAATCAGCAGAGCTACTATTCAAACAATTTTCTACCTCCTTCTTCCTGGCCTGTGCTGTTTTCTCACTGGCTTCATTCCTCGGTAGTCTTTATAGTCTCCAAAGATTCTTGTTTTTCTCGCTTTTTTCCCCATGTAGGCAGGGTCACCCATCCACAAGAATCTGAAGGGTCTGTATATACTGACATGAGACATTTTCTTTACTTTATTAAATGAATTCTTTTTCCTTTATTATTTACTAGTCTGTTTAGTAAATTTATTGAAGTATTATTAACATTGGTTAATAACATATACATTTAAGGTGTTTGATTAATAACATGGTATAAATTTCAGGTGAACAACATTACAATTCAATATTTATATCCTCTATGGCATGCTCACATCCTAAAGTCTAGTTCCCTTCCATTATTTTCCCTTCCATATATTTGACCTCCTTTGCCTAATTTGACCACTCCCCCTATCCCTCACTGCTCTGGAAAGCATAAGTCTGTTGTCTTTATGAGTTTGTTTTTATTTGTTTTGTTATTTCATTTGTTACTTCTTTGCTGTATATTTCACATATCAGTGAAATCATAGGGTTTTGGTCTATTTCGTTCATCTTATTTCACTTTGTATCAAACCCTCAAGATCCATCCATGTTGTTACAAATGGCGATATTTCATCTTTTTTATGGCTGAGCAGTATTCCCTTGTATATATGTAGCACAACTTCTTTATCCATTCATCCTCCAATGAACAGTTAGATTGTTTACATATCTTAGCTATTGTAAATAATAATGCAGTGAACATAGGGGTACATATATCTTTTCAAAATAGTATTTTCATATTCTTCCGTTAAGTGCCCAGAATAGAAATGGCTAGATCATATGGTAGTTCTATTCATACATTTTAAAGGAACCTCCATATTGTTTTCCATAGTGGTTGTACTAATTCACAATCCTACCAACGGTGTATGAGGATTTCTGTCCTCTACATTCTCACCAGCACTTGAAATTTTTTTGCTTTTTTATAATAGTCATTCTAACAGGTGTGAGATGATATCTCATTGTGATTTTCATTCCAAAGATTCTCTTAGCTCATTAGCTTTGGTAGCTACCTGTCCACTGCAGTATTGGGGGCTCTACTAAGTTCAAATATAGCTTCCAAAGACAAATGAGTGTTCTTGATTCCAAGAATCCTCTGACTTCTTCCTTTCCTAGCTCTGGTCTCTGAAGACACTAAGTCCCCTTTATATATATCTGTCTTTCTCACAGACCATCTTTTGACCTGACCCAGGCAATTTAACCTCTTGATTAGGAGCAGTTACTTCAAGCCTATTATTTTAGCAGTCTTCAAAATCTTGGCTCATATAAAGGCGACCCAGGGAAAAGATTTTTTTAATGTTTTTATTAACTTTTGAATTACATTTACAATTAGGTTTACAATTCAGTTTCTTCATTTGATAAACAACCTGGAAAATTATCCTAGGCCAAAAAAAGATTGTTATTAGGTGAATTTTACATTAAAATTAATTTATTTCACCCTAACCGGTTTGGTCCAGTGGATAGAGTGTCAGCCCTCAGGCTGAAGGGTCCCAGGTTCGATTCCAGTCAAGGGCATGTACCTTGCTTGCAGGCTCAATCCCCAGTAGGGGTGTGCAGAAGGCAGCTGATGGATGTTTCTCTCTCATTGATGTTTCTAAGTATCTATCCCTCTCCCTTCCTCTCTGTAAAAATCAATAAAAATATATTTAAAAAAATAATTTATTGCAGTTTTGAAGAGAATTTTATATCTTTGCAGTGGGAGCTATATATAAGGTCAGGATGACAGAAGGAAACAAAGTTAGAGAGCAACATATAAAAATCCAAGAGACCAAAAATGTACAATGACCCCATTTTGCATTCTCCAGAATATTTTGCTTTAAATCAAACAAATCAACAAATGATCCATTTAAAAAATTATTTCCAAGACACCTGAAATCATTAATAGTAATTTCTTGGCAGGTCTAAATGTCCTTATTTCCTAAAAACTTTTAACTGCTTTTCATAAGCTTTATTTGGACAATCCTTTTTTAAAAATGTAGGCCTTTAATTCTCTGTATTAAACACCTTTCTGCTCAAATTATCTAGGGCAATTTCTGTTTTCCTGCATGAATCCTTAATGCAAAAATCTGCTTTGCTTTTTGTAATTAAAACCATCTAATGAATCACCACCTCACAGGTATATATTTCATATGTGATTATATAATCACATTCTTTAATAATATGAATGGCAAATTATAATGGAAAGACAGGTGAAAAAATTGGGTGAATAGATTATGCAATTTATTTTTTTATTATTTTTGTTATCATTATTTACATTAGAAACTGTTTCCAAGCTCAATTAGGAAGGAATCAGAGTATATTTTAACTCCCAGGATTTTAACTTATAATACCTCAATTTTAATATTTTTAAGTACTTCTAAATTACTAAGATGCTGTATACCAATTAAATTTAAGCAAAAATATCAAAATTAGTTTGCTAACTAGTGTTTTCTAAAAGTACTTAGGAACTTGTGCTCACTGATTTCTTCCTAAGTAGTATTATTTCCTTGAGCAGCTAAAATAAAATTATGTTGTCCGCTGCTCTAATACACACTTCCAACATCACAGATTAAGGTTTGGAAATTTTTAAACCAGGTAACATTGGCTACCATAGAAGGCAAATGTTTATCTTAATTATCACCCAAACATAATCCAAATGGAAAATTAGAGTTATCGAATATTCATCACTTTTTCACTTCTTTGTTAAGCATATATAATATGTAACTGGATTTTTCCCTCTAAATATTTCCTCAACATTTTCACAATTGCTCTTATTGGATCTCTCTGCAAAAGTCTTTCTTTTCCACTTTCCTTCTAGACCACAACCAGAGCAATTTTCCAATCAAAATATGATTATGTCACGCTATTTCTCTTAAAAAAAAGATCACTTCGAAGCTAGAGTCAGAATCATTAGGATCACAGACCTGCAGGCCTCATGTCAGCCAGGCATCCAAAGAGGCCTAGAACATTCTCAGCACTGGCAGGAGCTGGGTAGGTGCTGAGTTCATAGTGGGAATGTTTCTCTCCTTTAATTATTCACTACAACATAGGTTACATTTCTGTGAAACATTTTTCTAATCCGCACTTCATTTCTCTAGTCAGTATGCATTTTTTCTCTACTTCTTTACATATAGGAAAACATTGAGGGAGACCCAATAGGGTAATGACAGAGCATATCGAAACCATAATTATCCCACACTACATCGAAATTTACCTGGTGCCCTGTGACTCAGTGTATGCTTCTTAGGGGATTGGGAAGGGGGCCCGTGCCCCACCCATTCAGTGTGCAGACATTCTCACCAAAGTGACCCAGAGCCAGGGACACCAGCATCGCCTGAAGATGACCACATGTTACACATTATTTGAGAGGGGAATAGTCAACTTCTCTATCACTTAAAAATAAGATATGGGATTACCAGATTTTATAATGAATAGATATTTTTACAGGTACTTAATAAAGCTCTATTTTCCATCCATTCCTACCTGAAAGAAAACTTTTTCTGATCACACTTTAGAAATATCATCATAGCTAGTGAATTTTCTCAGCAGTAGATAATGTACTATACTGTTTATGTATGTATGTGTGTGTATATATATTTTAAATCTGCACTAAATACTATATAATGTCTATATAGATTATATATTTATGTATTACATATTGGAACCAGTATTCAATAGGAACTCAGAATAGAGAACAAAGTAATATTCCCTAAATACCAAGAATTGTTTAGAAGTCATGCTCCATCCGGACTATAGGGGAGTACATTTATAACCAGCTGATCAGTGTTTTTACTTGCAGTAGAGAGGTGGATTCAGTGTGCTTAATAAAGAATGTCCTTACCCAAAGGATTGTCATGTCTATTTTAACTTAGTACGTTTCAAAATCAGCAATTTTGCAAAGGAAATCTGTATTGTTCAGGACAGTTCCACTATTCTTTTCTAAAACAAGGAGACTTTATTAAAAGCAAAATTGTACATGGCTATTTGTTGGGGGTTTTATTTTACTACTAGTAAAAGAACAAAACCTCAGACAGGACTATTGTCTGGTTCATCTGGTGCCGTACTTCCTCCACACAAGCCTTGTATGACACACAATATTTCAACTGCAAGTGTTGTTTAGCTTTTCAAACAATTGCCTATCAAAGCATCCAGGTTGCATTGATAATGGAGCAAAGCCTTTCCTGCAATTGTGAGCCAGGAAATGCTGGCCCGGTTGGCAAGTCTCACATGTCCTGTTGCTTATAATGTCCCTCCCTCCTTTCTGGAATGTGTTATTTTTAAGCAGCTAGGCTAACAGGAAGAGAAAGTTGTTACTTCTTTCCATGTAATGTAGAGGGGCAGGGGGAGGCAAGTGTACAAGAATGGGGGTTGATCAAATATTAAGAGCACTTACCAGGTGCCCAGTCACCTCTAGGAAGCAAATCTTCAGTTCCAAACTGAAGCTTTGAATTGATAGTAAGTTCCCCATTTCACAGCCCCAATACATTTTCCAGGCTTCTGAGGACTGAAAAATAGCCACCAACTGTATTGAAGGTGCATAGAACTCCATTGTTCTGTACTTACATGGATGAAAGAGTGTGTTTCATTTTGCAGAGAGTTGCCCTGAGAATAAATCACTTTAAAGAGAACCACAGAAATAGAGATGCACTTTATTTCATGATGATTAATGAATGTTGAACCAATATTCAATGGAACATTCTACTGACCACCATAAACAGAATTATAAAATTTGAAAAAGAAACCATCTTTCATACTTACCTATGTAAGAAATAGTATCATAGCTTCAATCTGTCACATCAACTTAAATAAAAATTAATCTATCTTCTTACTTAAATAATTCATGTTTGTCCCCTAAGAGAGTTTGCTTTAAAAAGCAGATCAGTTAAAAAATATATATCCAAGGACATGTTGAGTATAAAAGGCAGCTTTCCTGGCTCGTCTTGAACAGACAAAACCTGTCCCTGTTTTGGTGCCTGTGCTCCTGCTGTTCCTTCTCCATGAAATGCTGAAATGCTGTCTTCCCAGCCTGGACTCTGACAGGTCCTCTTTCCAACCTCGATCAGGCCCTGCTCATGTGTCACCTTCTGGAGATCCTGTAAAATACCACACCCCACCTTAAGGAGCTCGGCCCATCCTCTTCCTCACTTCATATTTTTTCATAGCTCTTCGCATCTCTGATTTACTCTATGCATCCGCTTGATTAGTTTGTGTTTTTTATAATTAACAACTTCTCCTCATAAACACTGTAAGGCCCATGAGAGCAGAGACGTCCTTGTTCTGTTCGCTGTGGCATCCTGAGCAGCTGTGAGCGAGCCAGCCACGGCAGGTGGTGGGCACTCAGTAAGCAAGTGTGAATGATTGAATGAGGTCATTTCTAGGTACTTCTACATAACATTCTCATGGTGGACCCTTGTTTCCAATTATCACTCCTCCTAGATATCCATGTAGTTCAAATAAATCAAGACTACGTCACAGAACAATGTGGTTTAATTTATATAAAAAATATCACTTAGGTAGTATAAAAAGTCACACGTGACAATGTTTGTGTGTGCATGCTCTCATCAAGGTACTGAACACAAAAAAGGATCTGGGATATAATTAATTTACCATTATTATTCTTGCCTTCATCCATCCCTTATTTGCCCTGAAAACGTAACATCAAACCATCATGGGTATAGATTATGCATTTCAAAGAGTAAACACCCTTTAAGCTCATAAACTTTACAATATCCTATTCCCTGAACTGCTACTAAAGGCCTCCAGTATCTACCCCAGGTTTCAGATCCATTCATGGCAGCATTTCTCATTAACTCTCTGAGCAGTCAGATATAAATACTAGAAGATTCCAAGTTCATTGGTATTGAGAACAGCTCTACTATCTCTCCCTTCAGCCAGACCTTGATCTTATAAAGTTAAAAAAAAGTAGGAATAAGGATGGAAGAGATACTATTTTATCAAAACATATTCTTACTTGAATTTTAGGCCCTCAATCTGGGCTTATAGTTAAGGGGAAGAGAGATCAGGCAATAGTGCTTGCAGTATTTTGTTGATTTCAGTCCACAAGACTGGTAGCACATCGATTGGCTCTTGTTCTTCTGATCATCTTCATATCAAAGTGAGGCAGGGTTTAGCATGCAGGGTGATGCAGCAGGGAGAACGGTGAGTTCGTTGTTTTCTACCCTCCCCATGAGAAAATTTGTTCTTCATTAAAGACTTAGATGAATTAGAGGCTCCCCAAGTCAGCCAGAGCTATTGGTGTTCCTCTGTACTTTCTCTCCCTCCTACCATTCCTACCCCTAAGTGACATCAAGATTTCTGGTAGGAAAAGTCTTGCAGTAATAATGAGTTAAATGTTCCCACTGTTTTCAGGAAGTTCCACCTATGGGTCTTAGAATGTAATGTCATGCGGGTCATATGGACCTCCAGGCTTCTTGGGTGTGCCCTCCAGACACATGTTACTGTGCAGGTCAATGACTGGAGCAGCATTATAAGATAGCATTTAGCCTTAACCCAGAAAGAAGTCACACGCCCATGCCTCGATCCAGTCCATGTGCAGGAAGCTAAATTCAAGTGAAACCTGGCAAAAGATGGACATCTTTGTATGCATCCACCGACCCATCAACTCTGAATGTTAAATGTCCACATCTTCTCCAGTGTCTTCCCTGGGCTTGCTGTCTGCGAAGTCATGCCTTTGTTCCATATCTCTATGCTCTGTGTTTCCTTGTCGTCTTGGAACCAGACCACTCAGAGTAGGGCTCATATATCTATCGGGCCACTTGTCATCTCCACTTGAATTTTTCACCAACATCCCACACTGAACATGTTTCAAATTAAGATCCTAATCATCTCCTTCCCCTCAAGAATATCTCCCACCAGTGTACTCTCACTTGTCCAAAGCACTACTACCCATTCCAGTGTTACATCTAAAATTCTGATTCATCATTTCTCTTCCTCATCCCCCACACAGCCACACACCAACTTCTGTGGTTTATGCTTCCCTTATATATGTATTGCCCAAGCAGGTACCCTTCTTTCTTTTCTCATTGCTAAAAGCTATCACTGAAATCATTTCTTTTAAAACAAAATACCAGCATTTACTTTTTTTCTTCAATTCATTTTTCTTAAATTCATTAAATTCATATTTCCAGGAAATTCCTTTTATAAAATACAAGTCATCTGCTTCAATTTTATGCTATAAACCCTTTATTTGTTTTCCATTTCCAGTGGAAACACAATCCTACACACTTACAATGCCCTCCAATATGCACCATGACCTGGCTCTGCCCACCTTTCTACCTCATCTCTTCCCACGGTTCTCCCAGCCTCTGCCATTAGGGATGCAAATACCAGACCCCTGCCTGAAAGGCTCGCCCAGGCCATGCAGCCTCGGTCCTCAGCATGTATTCTTCAGGCAGCAGCATGGACAGCATCTCCTTTGAGAAATCAAGCTGGTTTCCACTTAAATATTTCACCACACTTTTGATCCTGAGAGCTTTAAAAAATGTATAGCAATTGAATGTTATTTACAGTTTTACTTATTTCCTACTGACCCATTCTATTGCAAGGTCCATGAAGGCATGAAATCATGCTGAGCACAGTCAGCTCTATGTCCCCAAATATTGTTGCAATGCCTGATATCTATTAAAGACTCAAATATTTGATAAATGAATGAAAACAAAACAAAACAGTCATTGAGCATTTTATATGGCCAAGTCTATGTTCTCCAAGCTGGTGTCTCAATTTTTTTGAAGTCCATTCAAAATTCTTAGTTGACAAGAGAAAACTTGAGTAATGTCTCCTGGCAAATCATTATCTTTTCTTTCATTTCTGTCTGTTTAAAAGTGATTTCTCTCTTTAAAAAAAAACACACACAAAACATTTTAGCAAACAGTTCTAATAAATGTTAGCTAATAAAAGTGAATGTATCAAACAAGCAAATTGGGAAAAACAAACAAACCAAATATATGGAAAGAAAGAAGATCTGAAATAACATAAAGGGACTCCTAAAACTTCGAATTTAAGGAAGATCTAAGAGGACAAATGCTACATTGAAAGGACAGCAGAAAGACCATTAGATTTAGTTATTAAAAACAGAAACAATTAAAACCAGTATCTTCCTAGCTGGAGGAAGAAAAGCTGGTAAATAAACAAATGGTGAGTATGCCAAAGTACGAACCTAGGGAAGTTTGTGTAAACAGGAATGAAAATCATTATGGTCTGGTATATACTTTTCAGATGTCACAAGACATAAACACCCAGTAGAGTCCACACAGGGGATGGTAAGCAGCTCATAGGATTGTTGAGCTGGGAGGGTGAGGCTTCACAGAGCCAGGCTGTGAAGGATGGGTAGGCCTGGCGAATGCATAGTAACAACCACACAATAGCCAAGCTGATAAAAACACATCTGCTTTCTTTCCTTGTACACAAGGCAATAAATGCTTCTAGTTAACTCCAGGTCTTACCCGTGGAAACTTTGATATTGAAGATGTAAAATAAATTAAGACAAGGAGAAAGGGGGGCAAATTTATTGCAAAGAAAAGCAAATGCAAATTTAGGAAGCTCAGCATGTAGATAATTGAAAGCAGGGAAGGAAATCGTTTCTAGGTAGAATTCTAATTCACATGGCTCCATTTTCCACTGATAAAGTATTGCACAGCCCTGAGCCTGAACCATTAGATTTAACAAGCAAAGTGCTTTGGAGGAAAGCAATGCATTTTCATGGCTCTCATAGGGAGCAAGGCTATTATCCCCTTTAGGTAGAAATTTCTGGGTATTAGTTTTTAGGTAATTTATTTTTTTATCAAGCTTTGTGAATTTTCTTAATTTTATTTTTTTAACTTGAAACCCGTTTCTCATTGTATGTGTATAAATCCCCATCTGCTGATCTGGGTCTCTACCTTACTCATTTCTTTTCCTACCACTCCCCCTATCCTCCCTCCCCCCCACACACAAATACCTCCTCTCCCCATTGCTCCCTCTGCTTCCTCTGCACTGGCTTCTGCACTGTCCCATGAAGACATCAAGTCCCTCCTACAACAGGGCTTTTTTTTCTTTTAGCATGTCCTGTTCGTAGGCCGTCCCTGAAAGTCTAGCAGTGGAGCATACAGCCAACGTCCACTTCTCAGATTATGTTTCACAATGCACACAATTTACTGGATTATTAATGCAACCAATTGTATCAAAATAACACATATACTTCCTTATTAATTCATCCACATAACCAGATCCAGAGAGAGGTCTAACAATAACTGTAATGTCGAAATGGTAGTGAATGCAAATGTTTTTTATAATGTCTGAACAGTTATCTAAAACTAGAGGCCCAATGCATGAAATTCATGCAAGAATAGGCCTTCGGAGCCGGGGCGGCTGCCTGAACCTCGCAGCCAGTGGCTGCCTCGATCCTGGGGCTGCAGCCCTGGCTTCCTCCCGGAAGGACGTCTGGTCTAATTAGCATATTATGCTCTTATTATTATAAATAAAAATATCTGTAAATTGTTTGGCTATATCAGTGGGCGGCAAACTCATTAGTCAACAGAGGCAAATATCAACAGTACAACGACTGAAATTTCTTTTGAGAGCCACATTTTTTTAAACTTAAACTATATAGATAGGTACATTGTTATTAACTTAATTAGGGTGCTCCTAAGCTGGCCTTTGCTAAAAACTCAAGGGGCCAAAGAGCTGCATGTGGCTCGCGAGCCGCAGTTTGCCGACCACTGGGCTATATTGTAGTTGCTGCTAGGATTCCTGTGGATTGCTGATAAAATTTGAGAGAATACTAAATTTCAGTTAGAGGTTAATGAGAATAATAGTGTTGGTTTTTTTTTCTAAATCAAGTTCATGGACTACCTGAGTTCTAGGCAGAAGTCCAAATTTAAAAATCTTGCTTAATGAAACATTCTTTTCCCAGGTACCTGCTTTACTCATATCTCACGTCCTTTAATTATCAACTTAAGTGCCCCATATAATAAGGCCTTCCCTGAGTCCCTGAGTAAAATCGCACTCCTGTGTTAGGTATTTCCTCTTTCCTACCCTATTTATTTTTCTACATAGCACTTCTTGACCTACTTTATACTCAATCATTTATTTTCTGTCTCCCCACTAGTATTTAAGCTGTGTGAGAACTGGGTTTTTCTTCTACTTTTTTCTTTTCTGTTTTTTCAACCTCTGCCATAGTGCTTGGAGCAGTGCCTGGCACAGATGCAGTCGTCAGTAGATACGTGTTGAACGTCCTGAATGAGTGAATGATCTATCAGCTTGGTCTATAAACTCTTTAAGGTCTCATCGGAGATTGTTTTGCTAGTCACATCTTGCGCTGCGCCCTTCTTGACTCATCATGCCCCAGCCACTCTGGTCTTTTCTCTGTTTGTGGAAGGAACCAAGTGCCAGCCTGCCTCAGGGCCCTCACCTGGGCATCTCTCACTCTCTGGAGTGGTCCTCTTCCATCCCCCTCCCCCTCCACTGGGCCTGGTGAACTTGACACACCTTGCAAGTTCCAGGTGCCTTATTTACCCTGTAGGAGGCAGACCATCTAGTGATACACACTTACAGGTGATTCCACATTTTTTTCATGACAGCTTTCAGGAATGTAATTAGATGATTGTTTGCATAATCTTTCATTAGGTGTCAGTTGTCCCAGCTAGACGATGGCTCACTGGAAGCAAATCACCCGCATTTAGAAGGGCCCGACCAACATGATAAAAAGTTAAAATGAAGAAAATGAAGAAATAAAATGAAGAAGTCACAGAGACCATCCTCTACAGATTCTTCTAAATGTAAAACTTGGAACACACTAACATAGTGACTTGGCCGAGCTTGAGCAATCATTGCCTGCACCTGTCGTCTCTGAATTAAATTCTAATGAGATGGCAGCACCCGCTCATACATATTGATGAAGGGAAGGAGTTCGGCACAGACCGGCCCTGGGCTGCAAACCCCAAGTGATGCTATTTCTTGTCAGAAGCTTTCCAGGACCCCGGCCACCCGTTCCTTCCTGAAGAGCTGCCAAAACTTTCGTCTCCAGATGGAGTTTCTTTTCTAGCCAGTTATAAAGCCGGCATTTAGTAGGGACTCACCATTTTCATATAATTTTATCTTAGGGGCAATCAACTTCTTAATTTTCTCCTCAAACCACGAGCTTTCAGAAAACCAAACATAAGGTAGATGCTTCCTATAGAGTAGGTCGTGTCGACAGAAGGAATGCTTCTCGCCTTTTTTAGTTCTATTGTTCACAGTCATGGTTAGGATGGTGATGTTGAAGCTTAGGAGTGAATAGTCAGTGCAGGCATCTGAGTTAAAGAAGGATTTTTAGAAATCAGGACCAAACCAAGCTAACAGATCAGCAACATTGTTAGTCCTCAGAAAGCCGAGGTTAACAAATTTGAAGTGCAATTCCTAAATGCAATTTGATATCTTCAGCAAACACCTTCAGGCAATATGGATGTTTTGTTGCATTTCTGGAATACTTTATTACTGTCTAATTGTAATTAGCTGTTTGGGAGGTTTTTTTATGCCATGATGGATAAAATTAATAACAGATTTTATTAATTGGCACAAAACAATACCTCAGAGCCAATATTTTGGAAAAATTCTGTGGAGTGTGAGGACCAGATATTGTGATCAATAAATAGTACAGAAAAAAAGTAACTCAAGGCAAGTTAAGTGGGTTATTCTGAACTTTAATTTCAGGTGATTATTTGAGAAGAGAAAAATAAAAATTCATGTCAATGTTATTACTTGGAAGTAATGTTCACTTCCATCTAAGACTTTGGAATAAAAAACAAATGTACCCAAGACTCTCTTGAAAGTTACAGAAATATTGTTCATTATAAAAGAGAATTTGTTTGTTTATTTTATTTTCTTTTACAAATTTGAGCTTTTTAAGAGGGATTTTTAAATAAAGCCAAAAGCTGCTCTTGAAGTGGTTGGAAGTAAAATGAATTTAAACCACTGAAAAGACAGAAATTGTTTTGAATAAAGATTAATAGGTATATTCCTGAATTATTTTTGTAGCAGTTTAGACATTTCCATGGAAAATAATAAATTAGGTTGGTGTATCTATGAAAAAGAAATAGTGATTACAGTAGAATTATATGTTTCCAACTTGCATTCTGTTAATCACAGTCGAGTCCTGTTGTAACCGGACAACCAAGGGCTTCAGGCTGCCTGTCACCACTTGAGCCAATGAAGCAGAGACAACGTTTAATTGTCTATGAGCATTTATTCCAATAGTGCTGGCAGAATGGGAGAGCAGCCGGTCACCCACAAACATCTGCTCTGACTCCCCTTGCCAGTCGGCTGGTTATGTACACTGGAGGGGGAGGATAGCTACGTGCAGCTGCGAGCTACAAGTATAGCCTGGAAAGGGAGGGGATGGTCTGCAGTCCAGCCTTCAGGAGCCCAAAGCCTGATAACAAGGTGGCTAATCTGCTATGATGTTACAAACGGCCCAGCCATTCCTGGGACCCGAGAATGGTCAATGTTCCTGAGGAAAACTCCTGGAGGGAGTCAGGGTCCAGGTGCAGCAACCAAATCAAAGTGTGCCCTGTCCTTGGTCTGTTCTCAAAATGTATTTCTTTTCTGCAAAATGGACCATTGAGGCATCTTATCTTTTTACAGCCTTGTTTCATCCTCCAGCTTCCCAGGGTTTGTAAGAAAACTTCTTATCTACAGTTAGTAAGGGGAATAATTATTAGACAACGGTGGCTCTATTCTCATTACATGCCCTTCCCCACTCTCACTCTCACTGTTTGGTGCATTAGAAGGAGGCCGGTGGTTGGTATGTTCCTGTATTTACAGGCACAAGATAATGTCACTGCCAATTACTTAGTGCCCTCAGAATGTCATCACTGAAGTAAGTTCCTTAGCCCTGTGTTCTCACACACACACTCACACAGTCTGCCCTCCCTACCACCACCACCCCGCACACACACACACACACACACACACACTGGTTCACAAGCTAGTTTTGAGAAAAGTCAGTTAAAAAAATAAATGTATGGTAACTTATCTACAGTGCACAATATAAACAACTAAGCTTCATTCCAGTAGGAAACGAGTGATAAATCTTTTCTTAGTGTAATAGCAGTTTCGGAAAAACAATCCTTTGGTTTGCCTTTATTACACATATTTGCTAGTAGAAATTTTTTGCAAGTTGGATCATGAGCTTTGTTCGCTTTCACCCATCTGTGTTAAATACATTTTGTTCATCAGGTGACAAATCAATTGCAAAACCACTGCTTATCACAATTGCCATCCACAAAGCCAGACCAAGAGTCAGTCTCACAGCTTCAATATGTTCAATTATGCAAAACTTTTGTGAAGTTTGAGGAGAAGAAACTTTATTAGAATAATCCTATCTAATAAAAGAGTTATGCAAATTAACCATCACTCCGCTACACCCACAAGCCATGCCCACCAGCCAATCAGGAGTGAGTATGCAAATTAACCCAACCAAGACAGCTGTGGCCATGGAGCGAGCAGGATGCTTGATTTTCCCTGGTAATGGAGGAAGCCAAGCTTTCCACACACCCTGGCTGGCCCAGGCCTCCATTCACGGCTACAAAGTTTCAATTATAGAAGATAAATAAATCCCAGATACCAGGGCCTCTGCTTGGGTTGCTGGGGGGCATGGCCGGCCTGCAAACCACCAAAGGCCCCTCTCCCAGGCCACCCCATGCCCCAAGGGAACCCCCACCCTGATCTGGGACACCCCTCAGGGTAAACCAGCTGGCCCCCACCTGTGCACCAGGCTTCTATCCTATCTAATAAAAGAGTAATATGCAAACTGACCATCACTCCAACACACAAGATGGCTGGCCCCATGTGGTCAAAGATGGCTGCCCCCATGTGGACACAAGATGGCCACCACAAGATGACCTGCAAGGGAGGGCAGTTGTGGGCGATCAGGCCAGTAGGGGAGGGCAGTTGGAAGGGACCAGGCTTGCAAGGGAGGGCACTTAGGGGTGACCAGGCCTGAAGGGGAGGGCAGTTAAGGACAAACAGGCTGGCAGGGGAGCAGTTAGGCATCAATCAGGCTGGCAGGGGAGTGGTTAGGGGGTGATTAGGCTGGCAGACAGAAGCGGTTAGGGGCAATCAGGAAGGCAGGCAGGTGAGCAGTTGGGAGCCAGCAGTCCTGGATTGTGAGAGGGTAGGATCGGGCCTAAATAGGCAGTCGGACGTCCCTCGAGGGGTCCCAGATTGGAGAGGGTGCAGGCTTGGCTGAGGGACCCCCCCCCCACCCATGCATGAATTTTAGGCACCGGGCCTCTAGTCAGGGATATATTTGAGGAGCAGGCAATTCTGAAGAGTCAGATATAGGGAGAGTTCAGAAAGGATTGTGTATGTGAATAAGTTTTGAAGAAGAGTAGATATATCCTAGGTAGAAAAAATATTGACACAACAACAAAGCTTCAAGGAAATGAGATCACAATGTTCCCTCTCTTGTCACACAGTAACAGCCAGATATGCCAGAGAGGAGAGATGGAAGGCATAGCTATATGATATATAGTGCATACACACACACACACACACACACACACACATATACATAACGTATAGTATATAGAGAAACATTGCAAAACAGATGACATACCATAGAATACATCTTGAAACATGAATGAATATACATTAAATCAGCTCTGCACTTTTTAAAAGACAAACATAAACTGCTCTGCTACTTATTCTATAACCATATAGGTAGCAGAGCAACTTCACTGAGAAAGACACCGAAACTGGAGATGGGCTGAGAGCATCTGCTCCTCTTACCTGATCCTGCTGCCTCAGGCTGTGCTGGCGGCTGCCCGGCCAGGGCGCAGGTGGCACAGACGTAAGCAGGGCCGCTGAGCCCAACTCAGGTGCTGCTCCAGTCGGAAGGGCACTTGGGCAGAGGGAAGTAGTGCAGTGAAGGTCACGCAGGCAAGCAGGGTGGATTGGCTGTAGCATTAGGTGTCCCCAAGAGCGTTCAAATTATTGAAGCGGGTTGAGGGGGGATGTTGAGAAGCAAGACTCAGCTCTTTCTTTTGGCCAGGCTGTTTTCTAAGGAAACCCCCTTAAGAAATTATCTAATTTCAGGGTTTTGTTTTCCTGAGTATATTCAACAAAGGTGAGAATCTCTGGGGAATGGGAGGGATTTGGAGGACTCTGGGAAGGAAGGCATGAGGCTGCTAATAGACAGGAGAGCTCGAAGGGGTAAAAGTACAAATAATTCAGAATATACTTTATAAAAATTTACGTTAAGGTGAGCATCTCTCCGTAAAATCTTTAGTAAAATCTCTTCTACTCGCCATAACATACTGTGGTTGAGTTTTTGGCACTCACAGAGGCCAAGCAAATATGAATTCAAAGTGGATTTTGTAAATGATGAAGAAGTATTATGTCATTTATTGAAAGAAATATTACCTGTTAATTCAATATGAGCATTTGTATATGAAGCTTTTATAGGACATAGCTTAGGAAAATAAACTCAATCCCTCATTGTCTAGAATATAATTAGATAAAGTTGAAATAAAGAATTCTAATGGCAGGGAATACGGGGGCAGCTATTTTTTGGTGGGGTGGAGAGATTTCTTACAGTTATTTTTCATACAAGAACTATGACAATGTGACAGGTAGCCAACAAGTCTTCTTTGAAACATGTACATTTTGCTTGGATTGTAATAATTTCATATTAAGTATTTGCTATGTGCTTGTCATTAGATCCTGGGACTTTGCACAAGTCCAGGGATTTAATGGGGAGCTTTGAAATACGGTGGTTCCTCTGGCTCCGATGAAAAGCTTGGCAGGTGTCCTCACATTTCATCTTCACCGGTTCCTGTGAGGCAGGTTCTATTACCTGCATTTTATGGGTGTGGAAGCTGAAGTACAGAGAAGAGAAGCACCACACCCAAAGTCCCAAAGCCATGAAGCAACTGAGTCAAGATCCAACCAAAGCAGTTTGCCTTCTCTAGTCCTCATGCTTGTCCCCTACATTACTGTCTGTCCAGGAAGGGAACTGTAGTGAGCGGCAGTGTGCCAGCGCCGGACCGAGTGCGTGTGTGGCCGTAAGAAAAGTGCTCCATGTTCCTGAAGTTCAGAGACAGTCAGTATTCTTCCAAACTTCAGTTGAAAATGTAAATGTGAAATGAAATGTGTTCCTACTTGTAAATGCTAGCGCTCCCCCACCAAAGTAACTGCTACAATTTCACCCACGCTATCTACAAATAGGAAAAAAATTCAGATTCAGTAGCATTTTAATATTTCACAATAGGGATCTTGCTTTATTTTTCTTTTATTTCATGCACATGTATGTATGCATGTATATTTATGTCTTCTTTGTGGATTTTGTGTGTGCTACTATCAAGCTGATCATTTTTTCTGGGAGAAATATCTTTAAAAAGGGAACTCCTGATTTTTTTTTTAAGACTCCAGATATGAGTACTTTTTCTAATCTTCAAGGAGCTTTGCTGCTGCTATTTCTCATCTGCATTTTGGTCTCTATATTTTTGCTTTACACAGTCACTGACGATATTGTCAAACTAAGTCGTAGACTTTTCTCTCTGCTTGTTTCTTTACACCATGGCTCCTCTTTCTGCTAACACTTTCTTGTGTTGCACTCAACCCAGGTTTTGGCTGTCTCCATTCCTTGCCATATGTTTTCTCTGGCTACCAGCCCCACATATAGCATTAACCTCAGACTGGTACCAGATTGATTCTCTGCTCTCATTCCTGCTCTCACCCCAAGTGGGCTGACAGGGAGCAGTTCTTTCACCTGCTCCCTGTTTAAGTAATAATATAATCAATATTTTTTTTTATCAAAAGTCTCAACTAAGGTGTCCAGAAACCCATTCAATGAGTTTATTGGAAATATATTTTTGACAGTAGAATAAGTTATAAGCACATTATCATAGTTTTCGTGATGGAGACCCCAGGACAGTTTCTCTCATGTATCAAAATTAAGAATCTTCCATGGCTCTTACCAGTGACATGAATGAGATTTCCCCACTTGAACTCTTTGACCTGTGTACCTGCTCATGTTTCTTTCTTCACATTAGCTGTTTACACGGACTATATATGAATACGTGGTTCACTTCTAGAACATGCACGGAATTTCATGACCTGTTCCTTTCCGTCTCATCCTGCAACATTTAAATTTATATTTTTCCTACCATAGCCCCATACCTCATTTTCTCATCTATTTTAACTTTATTTTGGCCTGCAGACATCTTTGTAGCCCTAGATGGTTTGGCTTAGTGGATAGAGCATTGGCCTGCGGACTAAAGGGTCCCAGGTTCAATTCTGGTCAGGGGCACATGCCCGGGTTGTGGGCTCAGTCCCCAGTGGGGGTCGTGCAGGATGCAGCCAATAATAATTCTCTCATTGTTGCTGTTTCTATCTCTTCCTCCCTCTCCCTTTCTCTCTGAAATAAATAAAAATACTTAAAAAATAAAACTTTCTAGAATACAATAGGGTATATATATTTTATTTAATTAAAAAAATTCAACAGAGGAACTTCTGAGGCTAAAACAAAGGACATTTCAATGTGATTACAACAACAGTTCAAAATGTGTACAAAAGAATAAAGTAACTAGAAAGCCATAGATCCAAAAGGACACTCAAATTCATGAGCAAATTCATACCAAACACCTTAACTTCTTAGAAAACTTTATGATGTCTAGATCACGGGTATCTAAATAAAATTTTATTGGAACTCAGCTACATCCATTAATTTGCATATTGCTTGTGGCTGCTTCCAGCCAACACCAGCAGTGTTAAGGAGTTGCAAGGGAGAGCATGAGGCCTACACATTTTAAAATATTTACTATCTGGCCTGTGAAAGAAAAAAGTTAGCTGACTCTGGCCTTGGTAGCTGTGTCCAACCTGCTGAGTTCTTTTCCGCCAGTGAGTTTTGCACCTGCATTGTGCCCCCTAGGGTGAGCCTAGGTGGCCAAGATGGAAATGTGTTCCAGTGGATCCACTAAAGAAATTCCTCACTCTGGTTTCACCATCAGTATTAATTACAACGCAGTCCTTGGGGGTCCCACACACTCATCAGGGACAGTTCTTTATTTTACAGAATGTGTGCAAGCGTAATTCACGTGTCTATTTACGTGGGGTGACTACCCAGAAAATGCACGATAGATTTATAGCGTACTAGACAATTTCCACATACCTAAAGAAAATGTTCAGGTCTCCTAATGGACTCACACATTATACAGTTCATATACTTAAGATGCTCTTCTACTTCTTTTTTTTTAAGTGAATTAAATTTGTCAGGAGACCAGAAATTTCCTAGTAGAAACAAAATGGACAACCTCTGTTTTGATCAGCTTAATCCAACTACTGATCTCTCAGAAGCAAAGCCATCTTTTTCCACCCATATCACATGTGTCTCTGTGCCTGTTTGCAAAAGGGCTACGAAACCTAGGGGGAGTTATTATGTTACTGATGAAAAGCTCCAATCTGTAACACATATGTGCTTTGCAATATATAGTCTCTGCTTATTTTCATTAAATTGCATTAAATGCTTCAATATGTAGCAGAGTCATCTTCCTTAGGAAGCACAGACTTGTGGAATCATTTGTGGTATCCTTGGGAATCCCTTTACCATGTACCCGTGGCATTCTGCCCCACAAGGCTCATTCCTTCCTGTCCCTGGTATATTTATTAAGACGGGAAAATTTTCCTTTCTTACGCTAAGATTTTTCTCTTGTCCCCGAGCTACTGTTTTTGAACTAAAAGAAAAAGCAAGGGACACTATATTCAGGAAACATTGTAATACTACTAGAAATTACTACATGATATCTGTTTTATCACTTAAAGGCAGACCAGAAATTTTCTCTCTCTTTTTTTTTTTTTTCTTCCAAACTACTGTACTTTCAACCTAAGTTGAGACTTGAAGTAGGAGAATAAAGAAAGCCGATATTTTCCAAGCTGGGGCAATTTCAGCATTCATACATATTCACTGTAGTAGGTATATGCAAATCAGTAATCACTTTTTCTTTTCTCTGCTACACAGCATACAGTCTACATATGATTTTTGTTAAATAGTCGATTTATTTAAAAATTTCTTCTTTCAACATACTTTGTGTTATTTCTGGAAAATAAGTAAATGCAAACATACCTCAAGTTTTAAATATTATTTTATAAATATACTTTTGTAAGCATCCGATAACACATGGCGACTTATCTTTTCACTTCTTCTAGCTTGATCATGCATGTTTTTATCCATTTCAACATTAGTGTCCCAGACAGAAAGTAAATGCTAAATGAAGTTTCTTTTTAATTAAACTTAACTTCTTGTCTTACTTTCAAGTTTTCCACTTTACTAACTGAAAGTCATTATCATGCTAATCTTGAAGGAAAAGAACTCAATTTTTTGAAATATAGAAATCAAAGATACAAGCTGTTCCTTATTTATATTTTGCATAGAGGAAAACAAGGGAGATGTTAGGAAAAATAATTCTAGATGAACTTTGATTATTGCTTATTAATTCCAAATATAAATATGGAGAACATTGGCTTCCTAGGAAGAATAAATAATTCAAGTGAGGGCACATGGCATGCTGTGAGGCGTGGTATCATCAAAAAAAGTGCCTAACTCTGGAAATGAAGTAAGTGCAGAGCTTGATGAGATTGTTCCTCTCATCTGGGGGAGTCATGATAACAAGCACACTCACACTTGCCGGTTAAAAACTTGTGTTCACACTCATCTGAGGACTGCTGCAGCTTTGTCGCTTCCCACGCCTCATGGGGGGACCTCAGGAAGGTGTCAGCGATGACAGTCACAGCACTGACATGCCAGAGCTCATGAGCACCAGGCATACCCTGCTCTTCCCTATCCTCTGCCCCCATTTTGAGGCAGGTGGACTCCCATCAGACAGTAGGAAAGGGAAGAATTTCCTCCTAAGTCAAGGTGCTTACTAGTACAGCTGTTTTCAAGTAAACAAGCAATTCTTATCAAGTGGAAGTGGAAGAAGTAAAATATATTTGTTTTTATGTATGTGTACTAGTAAAATGAACAATTAAGAATGTATTGTCAATACTAATGATAATCGTAGTGGCTAAGAGCATAAGGATAGTATTTACTGCAGGCTCTCTTCTAAGCAATTTACACATATTTAACTTTTAAAATCTTCAATACTTCACAATGAGTCTCAGGCAAAGAAAACTGAAATAATTTGTCCAAAGTCACACAGAAAGGATAAATAATCTGTATCCAAGTCCAAACTACCTCCCCAAGCTCATATTAAAAAAAAATATATATGAACCTTAAACTCTCTGATTTTAATCAAAATCCCTCAAGCATTAAACACAGGCTCTACTACAAAATCAAATACTCAAAAATACTTTCAATTAATGAGTCCTCTCTTATTTTAAAGGCTGTAAACTTCCAGGTATACAGCACCAACTCCAGCTAGGATTTGAACGCTGGATTAGTGATCCTGAAGAAAATCTCTCTGCCTCACTTTCCTACTCTGTTATGTGGAGATAATGATAGTACCTACCCCATGGAATCATTCTGAGGCATTAAATAAACTAATATTCATAAAGCGCTTAATGCCTGGCACATAGGAAGCACTATGTCAATGTAATTGATGATTATGTTTATGACTGTTAGGAGTTAAATTATATCCCAAAAGGATATGCTATAGTCCTAATCCGCAGGGAATATGACTTTATTTGGAAATAGGGTCTTTGCAGATGTAATCAAGTGGAGATGTGGTCATACTGGATAAGGGTGAGCCTAAATCCAACTCTGTTGTCCTCATAAGGAGGGGTAGATTGAGAGACACAGGGAAGAAAGACATGTGATGACAGAGGCCACGACTGGATTAAGTTGCCACAAACCTAGTAGCCCCAAGGATGCTAAGCCGGAGCTGGGAAGGAGCAATAACGGATTCTTCTCTTCCAAGGAAGCACAGCTCTGCCAACACCTTGATTCTGGGCATCTAGCCTCCTGAACTAGGAAAGAATAATGTTATTATTATTACTCTAATGGTGATGGTGATGATGACCCATTGGGTTGAAATTTATTAATTCAGCCAAAAACCTCTATTAACTATTATAGACCAGACAACATGGTAATATAAAATGGTGTAGCTTAGAATATCTTTGTCTAAATTTGGTCAACTCATTATAAGCCTCGAGTATTTTAGAATCAGAATGTAAAATTTGGAAGTAAAAGTGAAGTTTATGAATTTGAAATTGTCCACACAAGTCTGTGCAAGGATCTTGTTACTGGTTCCCACATCACATGTCACAGATGGCAAGTATCAGTCTCCATCACTCTGAGAAAGCACCCAAAGAAGTAAACGAATAGGAATTCGATGTATTTCTGGAGGATAATGCCATTTTGAGATCTGGAAATTAATTTTACTACTTGGTTTATTCTGGTCAAATTATTTTAAAGATTTATTCTCTTACCGGTGTATCAAGAATGTGTTTTCTTCTGTTCATTCCCTGAGAAAAGGCGATGAACAGTCCTGGCAAAGCTCATCATTTTTCCCGACTGTAATATGATAAATTAAATATTGCGATTTAAATTGGACTATCAGATCAGATGACTTCATGCATTCCAGATCTGAGAATGAGTTCATGTTCTCTTTTTGGGCCATGACAAAAAGAAAAGTATTTTATTTATGTGGAAGACTATGGAGAAATAAATTATTTTTATGTTATGGAGCAGAGGTTGCTAGCTGTACACGTCTATTATGTTTGAGCCAGTATATGCTTTGGGAGTGATTTGTTATGTCAATTAGCCTATCCTAAAAAAACACATTGCAATTCTCAATTGGTCATTACATCAAGCAAAATACACACTATAAAAACAGCTAGACTAAGAAAAAAAGAGAGAGACGCTGATAGGAGTATTTTATGTTCCCATTATGAGCTATCTGTCTTTGAATTCAGCCTTCAAGGTCAAATACCATTACATCAAAATTTTAATTCTCAGAAAGATGAAACAGACAATTTGCACACATATGGGTGTGTAGGTTTGAGCATGCACTCAGGCAGGTCATCCTAAAATCAATATTGTACATTGATTGTGTCATTTAGAGAAAGGCCCTAATTCTAGCTGACAAAATGCGATGTTTTCTTTTCAAATAAAAATAGAATATTACTCTAATTTTTCTCAGATACCAACTCAGATTTCATAGTAATGATAAGCCATGTTAAAGTAAATCAGGCCGATTAAACTCTTCAGAAATTATCATTGCAAGAAAGTATCTAAAAATAGATACAGATTCATGTAAATCTAAGGGAAAAGCCCACTTACTGTTTTCTGATTTATTTGTTTCATCTAAACAAGTATCTCAGTTCAGATTTTGAAAGACATTAAAAAGTAGAACAGCTAAACTGTTCATTTGGCTTGGCCAAACATCACATTTCCTTCCATAATTCTCCCGTCTTCTTACTCTTTACTAATCCAGTTTCTCAGGAAGAATAGAGAAATGGCCTCCATCAATGCAATTATCTACTTGTTCACACTGAAGCACTTATGAAGGCCTGATGCATGCAGGCATTGGGGAGAAGGAATAAAATAAGACAAGAGAGGGAACCGGTATACTGTACATTCATGAGGTTTCACAGGAGCAGGCAAGACAATCTGTCGACATGGGAACAGATGTTTCTGCTTCCCTGGGTGGTTTCATCTTGACCCAGACATCTTCTCCCAGCTCTCTGTGCTCTCAAAGCTCCTCTCTGGAAACCAACGTTCTGGGAAGTGAGGGCGAGCCACATTCTGCCCATCGTGAAGGACATAAACCAACTACTGTGACCTCAAACCACATTAAATGC
Source organism: Corynorhinus townsendii (assembly GCA_026230045.1). Taxonomy (NCBI): domain Eukaryota; kingdom Metazoa; phylum Chordata; class Mammalia; order Chiroptera; family Vespertilionidae; genus Corynorhinus; species Corynorhinus townsendii. The sequence continues at coordinate 130,378,590 of JAPDVU010000006.1, forward strand.
TACCAAGCACACATGTGCAGGCTTTTGGGGAAAACCATGGATGAGAAATTGCAATGATCTCAAACATCTAGAATTTGAATCTCTGATCAAGGATATAAGTAAAGTCATTTACCCATTATATTTAAGATAGTTTGTACATTGGTTCTTATAGGATATTTTGATATAAAGCTGGTATAATTAACCAATCTGAAATTATTTAGATCTCTAGGAATTAAAGGCCTAATGCTTTGTATGGAGAACATAGAAGTTAGGGTGTAGATTTTAAATTACCTTTTAGACTACAAAATTGCATTCATTTGCTGGGCTGCCATAGCAAAGTAACACAGATGGGGTGGCTTAAACAACAGAAATTTATTTCCTCACAATTCTGAGAGCTAAAAGTCCAAGATGGAGGTGTCAGTAGGTTCGATTTCTTCTGAAAGAGAAGGAAGCCTCTATCCTAGCCTTGCAAATGGCCATCTTCTCACTTTGTCCTCAATGGGTCTTCCTTCTATCTTTGTTGCATGTGTCCTAATCCCTTCTAAGGATGCTAGTCCTGTTGTTATGTACCGTTAGGACTCACTTAATGACCTTATTGCCTCTGTGAAGGCCCAAAGAGTCACACTCTGAGAGACTGGGGGTTAAGGCTTCAATATATGAATTCTCAGGGCACACAATTCAGCAGAGAATAAATATATAACTTAAACATTCAAAAATTACTGGAAAATTAAATTTAGCAGCTAAGCTGTGCAACTAACTACAGCTCTCAAATATAAAAGATGTAATAAAGCTTTCTGAAATATCAAATTTAATCAGATCTCAAGATCTGTAGCTAATAGATTTACTTACATGGATACTTTCCTTCAAAATCTTTCCAAACTGTAAAGGATTCACCCCAGACAAAAATGAATTTCTCATAATATCTAAGATTTAAAAAGTAATTTCCAAAACCTCCAAACCAGTAGTACTTTCTGCATATAAAATGACTGAAGGGACATGTAACAGTATTTAAGTACAGTTATTTCTTCTTGTCTCATATTCAGAGAGATATTCATTTTTCGTGGAATCTATAACCAGCCAGAATTACTTGAGATGTTTTATGTCAATGATTATCTTCTTCAATACAAAAATGCAAATAAAACACTTACTCTCTAAAAGTTGAAGTCTACTCCAAGAAGGAATAACATCCTCCTTAAGGACAAAATGGGAGAACAAGTAGCGTGTTTGGGAGGAAATGATTTTGTCTCCCAAATGTCTCTACTGTCCAGGGGGAAAGGTTTGGGGTCAGTAAGATTAGAGTTTAATTTTTTTTTAATTATTGCTTTGACCTATATTAAATTGCAAAAAATCCTGAGGGTAAGAATTTAGGCTACTTTCCATCATGTGATTTTTTATTATTTTTTAGAATAAGTTTTATAAGGGAGAATGAGACATTAATAACAAATGTCTAAGTGAATGTGTTTTGTGGTGAAAGTGGTGGTAGCTGAAGATGTAGATTGTTGGGGAAATTTTTTTAGCCTCACCTGATGATATGCTTTATTGATTTTAGGGCAAGAGGAAGGGAAAGAGAGAAGGAGAAACATTGATTGATTGCCTCCTGTAGGGCCCCTAACTGGGGAACCTACCTGCAACCTTTTGGTGTACTGAGCGATGCTCCAACCCACTGAGCTCCCGGCCAGGGCATAGTGGAGGAATATTGGCTGGTGGATGAGGAAGTCAGGGATGGAAGTGAGAAAAAGTGTGAACATTTGATACACTGAACAAAATATCCATGTAAGATTGTTATTTCACACCAGCTCTTTAATTGTATTGACACAGGAGAGCCAAACATTTTACTAAATCCATTTTCATGTTTAAGCTTCAAATATACCCCCTCCAGTTGGTACTGCTTGAGTCCTCACAAATTAATTGTAATCAGTTGAACCATTCAACATTATCGTCAGTCATTAATTTTTTAAAAATATACTTTGTAGATACAAAAAGTAGAGTAGTATTCAGATATTACTCTTATATTTATTCAAATATGTGTACTAAACAAATCCAACACTATCATTTTGCTCTCAAAATTCTAAATAGCCCTTCAAAAGCCTGTCCTCACAGCAGATTTTCAAATGCTTCAGTATTTTTCAATGCTCATTCTGACCTTTATCTTGTACAAATTTTGTAACCTGAAGCAGGGCATTATTTTAATGGAATTCTTACTAAATAAAGTGAGAGGTTTCCTGATTCTCCCTGATACTGTCTTTTTTATTCTTAGGGGCATATATGACTGCAAATGAGGTTAGGGGCTTTCCAGTAAAATAGACATGGCTCTGGGAGTCTTTGTTTTATTAGTTACTGATGGGACTTTTAAGCAAGTTAATTGACCTATCTGTCTATATAAAAGCCTAAGTCACCGTTACAATGAAATGACCAGAACAACCAGGTGTTATGGCATGCTCTGACCACCAGGAGGCAGACGCTCAATGCAGGAACTGTGCCCAGCCTTCAGGCCCGGATCACTGATGGGGTCTGCCAGCCAACCTCCTGGTCCCCCCCGCCCCCAGCCAGCAGGCCCCTGGGCTGAGCTGGGGAACTGGGGGTGGGTGGCAGCGGATATGGCCCCTTCCCCAGGGAGGCTGAGGACCAGCTCCCTCCTCAGGGCCAGGGGGCAACCTCCTGGGTCCCTCCCCCTGTCCCTCCTCCCAGGCGGCATGTCCCAATCACCTGATCAGGACTGTGCCCTGGGCTGGGCTGGGGAACCAGGGGTGGGTGGTGGCGGACGCTGGTGGTGAAGGAAGGAGGAGGTGGGTAGGTGGGGAATCTTATCGGCTCTGATCACTGGCCAGGCCTAGGGACCCCACCCATGCATGATTTTGTGCACTGGGCCTCTAGTCCTATATAATAAAAAGCTAATATGCAAATTGCCCCCTATCCTGGAGTTTGATCAAGAGTTCAACCGGGTGTTCGACCAGGGGTGGGGCCGGCCAGTCCCACCAGTGCACAAATTCATGCACTGGGTCTCTAATATATATATATATATATATATATATATATATATATATATATATATATATATATATATATATATAAATAAAAGCCTAAGTGACTGGCCAACCAGCCATGGCTGGTAGCTATGATGTGCACTGACCACCAGGGGGCAGACACTCAACGCAGGATGGAAACCACAGGCATGGAAACATGGAACAGACTGATGAATCTCAGAGGGACGTGGAGAGGGAAAGGGAGGGAAGAGGTTAACCAAAGATCTTATACTAGAGGCCTGGTGCACAGATTCATGCACAGGTGGGGTCCTTTGGCCTGGTCTGCAGGGATCAAGCTGAAACTGGCTCTCCAACATCCCCTGAGGGGTCCCAGATTGCGAGAGGGTGCAGACCAGGCCAAGCGACCCCATCAGTGCATGAATGCATGCACTAGGCCTCTAGTGTAATATGAAAGGGTTATAAAGTAGATTGAATGGGATAGTGGTTTAAAGTACTTAGCACATTGCCTGGCACATGGTTACACACTTTTTAAATCCCATTACTATTTTCTTACTATTCAGAGTTTACACACATTGTTTAAAAAGATATTTTAATAATACAGAAAGTAACAGACTTGTTTCCTCTAATAGTTCTGTTAGCAGAAGGACAACTCAGCTTATCAAAGATTACAATTGAATGTGCACTTGATGTTGATGTAAGCTTGCTCTGTAAATGAGGAGAGGCTCTGGAGGCGACATGGAGATTATAAAGTGGACGCTGGGCAGGTGATTCCTGACAGGACCAAGAAGCATGAATCCTGCTTTCTGTTCTTAGCTAATGGAGGCAGTGTCCAGACCAGCAGCAGTGTGGAGAGAGACAGCTGTGCTCTGCAGTCAGTCTCCGCAGGTGGGAGGTAAAGGCTTTGAAGGCCAAGGCAATGAGCCTCCTCCTTGCTGTCACAGTTGTAGCAGTTGCAGGAGTGCTTGCACCCGTGTATGTGTTTTGGGTAGCAAACGCTACTAGACACTTGAGTTTAGTTGCTTTAGTTCCTGGGGTTATAGCTATTAACACATAGCTCCTGCTTTCCAAGTTTTTAGTTTGGTCAGAAAGACAGTAATAGCGTAAAACCTCTGGAAAGGCACCCGATGTTAATACTGACAAAACTATTTTTAAAAAAGAGAATTGGTACTCTTAAAGTTGAGTTTATTCCAGTGCTTAAGTGTGAGTTTTTATTAAATCTGCCTTAAATATTATATTTTCTAAAAATCTATTCAATAATATAATTAGTATTTATACTAATCGTTTAATTACAGAGATACAGAGATTTTTTGTTTGTCTGTTTAGGAAAAATCTTGCTTCTCAGTTGTTAGTGCCAAAACAGAGAAGTAATTTGCCTGGGTGGGAGACAAGGCACCTTGCTCTCAGGTGGACGTTAATTACTTGAAGGCAAAAACAAACAAACAGGGGTTCTTATCTTGGGCCCATAGCCCCCAGAATTTATTATGTAAATGGTGTGTTTATGTAAACGTTTTTGGATAGAGAGTCATCATTCTTACATTTTGAAATGATGACCAAAAAATAAAACTAATATTGACTTAGGGGGTAAGGCAAAGCTAAATACCAGACCTTTACATTCTAGTTTAGTGATAAAAACATCACAATGACTCATGCTAGCTTTGCTAACCTTTTGTCCCTAAGAGCATTTTTACACTATCCTCAAATAAGTCCAACTTTCCCTCATCTTTATTTCTGGAATTCACTTTTCTTAACTAAAAATGTTGTATTTTCCATAATGTCTGCCTATTTCCTGGAATATCAAAGTTATTTTTCATTTCAACACTATTCTCTAAATTTAATTTCCACCATATTCAACTTTATAATATTTTCCCCATAATCACTAAAGCATTTTAACAATACTATTTATTCCAAGCTAAAGCTACAAACATTATTCCTTTCTGCAAAAAGCAGAGCTAAGAATAACATTTTAGATGTATTAACAGTTTAGAAATTTTTAATTATATCTGCTATAAAAATGCACTTAACTACAAGATGCGTTTTTTCTCTATTACATTGTATAAATTAACCTATTCAAATTTTGATCTCTGTTTTTGGCATAAGCCATTATCATCTCTAAAGGCTCTTTTTGGAATATAAGACAAGATTTTAGTGTGCTTTGACTTCATTTCCTCCTAAAATATTTAGGATGTGACCATTTTTAAATCTGTACATGCTGTAATAATATTTTATCCCACACCACAGTGGCCAATTACATCAGTGCAATCTACCACCGTTTTACTGCATGACTTTTTAAAATGAATTTATAAGGCTTGCTTGCAATATTTAACATTTTGAAATAATCATTACATCTGTATTAAATTTATTTTATAACTTTTTAAATATTCCTTTAGTGACTCTATAAATATCTAAATATATATCTAAGAACCTGAATTTTTATATTTATTTTAATATAAATATAGATTTCTTTAAATAGCTAGAAACTAGCTATATTATGAGTCACTTTAGACTAGTGTGTCTTCCCTAAATAGTACCTTTTTATTTAAAAAATGCAATTATGAAAGTACCCAGGAATTTGATAGATTTGTAAGGACTTTAAAAGTAATTTTCTAAGAATAATTGTGGAAAAATACAACCTGGTTTATTTTGGCATGTATAAGATATATTAAAGGTAGCAATCATTTTATTTGTAGTATAATGCTCCACTAGATGTAAAATTGTCTCCAACAAAATTTTATTTTTTAGTTTGTACACACATAGCTGAATAATAATAATAGACCATAAATTTATAGAAACTAATATTCTCAATATTCCAGAACTTGACTGATATCTAACTGTTCAGGTAACATTGGGGGAAAGTAAGCCACAAAGTACTTTTGAGTATAACATCCTTAATCATTTATGATATACTACTCTATTTGGGTATGATTTCTTATTGTGTCTCTTTAGCAGAAGTAAAAGTCATACCTCAATTTTTTTCTCTAATTACTCCCAATGTTTTACACACCATTTGTAATTCATTAGGTTGTTTTGGAAAGAAATCTGGTTTTATTTTCCTTTTTAATGGTTCCTCACAAGTTCATATGACTTATTTTGTTCAATAAAGTTTATTAAGCATTGATAAACACTGGATACAACAAAATATATTTTGACATTAATAATAAGGACTCTGAATCTCAATCATATATAACATCTGTTAAGCAATACATTTTTTTACTAGCCATTAACATTGAACAATTACAGCCAATACTTTCTCATTTCTTAAAATTACAAAATGAATATGTGTTGACATAATATCCATTCATCTTTATTGCATATTATTCTCCAATTGCAGAAAGCTTTACATAGTAATATGATATGTAAAATCACAACCAAAGATGAAGAGATTTGGGAGCCATAAGCAAACATTATATTCAATAATTTCAATGAAGATACAGTATGCTTCTCTTCCCATTTTAAAATTTCACCTAGAACAATATTTTTGCAGTGTAGGAAATTTACATATTGGAACATTTTTAAAATTTTATTGTGGTCATCATTGCTATCATCAGAATAAAACACCAAGAAGGAGTCAAAGGCAGGAAGATATGAAGACAATTGTAGTACAGTTTATATGTCAGATTTGTGGTGCCAAAGGCTTTACAAGCTTTTTACATGAGTTCTGGTACTTAGCTAATGTAGCTACAATATCTCCAGGGCCTTTAACATCCTTTTTTTGTCTCTCAAGTGGCCTGTTAATGATGGTTAAGAGAACACAGAATTTTAAAAAAGAAAAAATGACCAGAGGGGTTTTCTGGTCACTTTTTCCAGTTTGATCTTTTAAAATGAATTCCTTTTCCTTTTCATGGGTTCTGCTGATTTTAGAGAAACAGTTTATTTTACAGAAACCCAGAGGCTAACCAAATATCTAAGAAAGTTCCACTCCCTCTTTTTGTGTTGACAGTGATTTTAAAGGACCTGCAGGTATAGACAATGGCATTCTTGGACTGGGTATTTTATGAGTAAATGGAATATAAGCTTCCCCATCTCCTCCCATCAGCAATGAAAATGGACTCAATTAGGGATTGTTTAATTGACCTGCTGTTGAGTCAATCTTGATTTTCTTCTCACAGATTTTAGGTACAAAATTTATAGTGTCTGAAAATGTTGCTTTTTACAACGTGTGGGAAAACTCTGTGAGCCATACCCCTCCAGGCCATGCAGCTTGAACATTAAGGTTACCCGACTCAGAGAATACTTCTCTTCCGTGCATGGTCAACCTTCTCTTAAATATTCAAAGAGTTACATTTTGTTTCACTCTCATTTTATTTCTTGCCTTTATGTATTCTGGAGAAAATAAAGATGGTTAAGCAAAACATGGGACATTAACCTCCAGAGATCCTTAGAGACTTATAACTCAATAATGAAAAGTAATCTATAGATCCTTTTTTTTTTTTTTTTTTTTTTTTTTGCCAAATTAGAATGCAAGTGTCACGCCCTGGAACACTGTGCACTAGACACTTGGTCTAGTTCCATTGACAAGCATTTCTCGCTCTGCTGGAGTTCAAAAAATTCATTCAAATATACTGCTAACATATAGTTAGTAAAACCAACTAAACTATTCCTTCATTTTAAGAAGCTATAAATAAATCTTATTATACACAGCCCATACAAATCTGATTAGTATTTACTATTATTCTTCATTTGCAAATACATTATGCCATAAGAAATATTCCAATATAGTCTGCTTTTCCAATTTAAGGCCCCTTCCAACCAAAATGCCAATATAAGGTGGGGCAGGAGTAGTTTTACGGTTGTGAGTACGTGAAACACAAAATTTATTCTTGTATTATTTTTTATTAATTATTGTATTATATTTCACACGAACAACTGTAAACCTCCTTTGGCCTCCACCCTGCATAAACAAAATAATGGAACATTCTGTATCTGCTATTTATCACTGTATAACAAGTCACCCCACCATTTAGTGGCCTAGTAAGTGAGTATGTATCATTGCTCAGGGGTCTGCAAGTCAGTCTGGCCAGGCTCCCTCCTGATCTGTAGATTCTTGTGAGTCACCTTGTCGCCTCCTCTCCAGGGAGTTCCTGCATGTTGATCAGGTGCCTTGTTTCCTTTACCTGCTGGTTTAGGGTTATTCATTGGCTAACAGAACAGGATTCAAGAGAATGAAGGTCTTTTGAAAGTACTTTGTAGGCTTCCTCTGAGACAGACTCAAGTCCGTTCTAATAGCGAATCCAATATTATTTGGGAGGCTCTCATCTCTCTCTAAACTTACTGCTGCGCTGGCCATGTTGGAAGGTGATGGGATGAGACTCGTACTTTTCTTAGAAACCATTTTATCTGCAAAAAGGGAAGCCTTGGCACTGACTAAAGTCTTCATCCAGGGTCTTATTTAACACATTAGATTAGATCTGATTCTCAGACCCGGTTTTATGCTGGGGCTCTTCATGCTTGGGAAGACAGAAGATAAGATCCAATTTTGTTTTTATTATTTTTTTATAATCTTCTAAATTCTCCTTGAAAACTAGACATTTCTTTCTCTAGTCCAGAGATTGGCAAACTAAGATGTGCAACCAAATCCAGCCCACCCACCTCCTCGTTTTGTACAGACTGTGAACTAAGACTATTTTTTACATGTTTTTATGGTTCAAAAAAAAAAATCAAAAAAAGGGTAATATTGTGTGAGGCATCAAAATATGTTATATTCACATTTCAGGGCTCACAGATAAGGTTTTCTGCATCACAGCCACACTCATTCATTTCTGCATGGGCTGGGGCTGCTGGCGCGGCAGTGGCACCGGCGCGGAGCTGAGATGCGCTGGTGTCCGCAGAGCCCAAGGCACTCACTATCCGGCCCTCACAGAAAAAGGGCGCAGAGCCCCGCTCTCACACACCTTGTTCCTCTACTCCCTGATCATCTGCAGCTCAAAGGAGCCAACTGACACTTTCAACATTTTGTCTGGAAGTCGTTTTGCCAAAGTCCAACGATTTATTAGGAACCTATCTATTGGTATAGTCCTGCCAATTGTTTTGTTCTTTTATAATGAGGCTCTATTTTTTCAACCTCTAATAGTAATCTCTCACCATTTTCCAGCCTCTACTAAGTACGTGCTCACCATACTTCTATTACGTACTCATTGCTTTGCTCTCACACCCGAGTTTCATATTTTAAGTTAATGAATATTTCACTTGTACACACCAGCTTATCAGTTACATCCTGCAGCGTAAGAAACAGACACAAATCCTGTGGCGTAAAACCGCACGGATTTATTATTTCTCCGGAGTCTATGGGGCAGCTGGGCAATAGTGCCGACCTTGCCTGGTCTTCCTCGTGTATTTGACATTGATTTGTAGCCTGGCGGGTCTGAAATGATCTCTTTCCCAGATCCCCTTTTCAGCTGGTTGTTGGCTGAGGCAGCAGGACTGGCTGGCCCCTCGTCCGCAAGCAGATGACCCTGAAACTGTCCACAGGACGGTGGTGCAGTGATCCAAAGGAATGAGAAGCACGCCTGAGAGGCATGGACTAGACACCGACACTCCATAACTTCCTCCTCAAGAGCAGCCCAGCCCAGACTGAATGAGGGGGGCATACACTCTACCGCTTGATGAGATAATCATAACACTCATGATATCGTTTTCAGAAGCGTTTGATATACAGAGTGTACAGGCATACAGAGCATATAAGCAAATTTGTACTTGCTGTTAGTTTTTAATTTTGAACATATTATGAATGAAAATTATTCTATCTTTTCCAGTCCTCACATTGTAATAATGAAACACTCCCAACAATCTATTAACATTGGTAAAGATCTTATTTTAGACAGAGAATTGGGAAAAAGATGTGTAAAATAAAGAAAGAAATGGAAATTCAGATAACTCGAAAGTCATCTTCCTCTAGAGTTCATTTGGGAGTAAGAAACATTTTTTAAAATCCTTCTTAAGTGCTCCACCTAGAAACTGTTCCTCTACGTTTTGGATTCGCCTGTCTGCTCTTAGTTCTGCTGTGGGACACTCCTTCTGCTGCTGCTAGTTAGGCCTTGGATATCTTTGCTATCTGCCCCCTCTTCAAGATTCTCTTCTCTTTTGGTGGTTGTCCCTGGAATAATCACTATTGGGTTACACGATTTTACTCTCCTGTCTCTTTATTCTCCACAATGTCATGTACCCATAGTAATGTAAGGGGTTTGTCTTTACTGACCAGCATAATTACTCAGTGTAGGGCCTGAGAGTTTGTACAAAGGGCAAGCAGGCTTTGCAGCCCACAGGCTTTGAATGAGTCTCTTCCTTATGCATTGTTAATGCTCATGCCCTAGTAAAATTTAAGAGAAAGAGGAATGTGATGACTTGATTTTAATTCCTTGGGGTTATCAGATAGATGAAGAGAGGAGTCTCTCTCTCTCTCTCTCTCTCTCTCTCTCTCTATATATATATATATATATATATATATATATATATATATATATATATATATATAATGTCAGCTCGGGGATCTCAGGACAAACTTCCTACTGAGATTGTTAGGACACCTCTTCTGAGAAGCAGGGACGTAAGATCAAATATTAGGTCCCTTCAATGGGCTTTCTTCACTGGGTTTCTTCAAGGGCCACAAGGCTCATGCTGTTAGCTTCTGATGGCATTGTTTTCATCAAGTGTAGAGTTGTAACCGAGCTGGCAAAGATTCCTTTCCTGGGGACTCTTACGGGGAGCTCTGACTGGGCTTCATACGGTGCCTGCAAAGGCACCTGTGACTGTGGGTAAATCTCTCCCTCTGAACATGATTGGGGAAGAGGCAAAGTTTTAGAGATCTTTTGTATGACGTCCACCAAAAGGAAATTTTCCTAAGAATTAGACGTTTAACAAGGGCTTCTTTTGCAGAGCGCCTTATTCAGGACTTGCTTCTCAGTAATCAGGGCTTTTCCTCTTTCAGCCAGAACTTGCTTAGGGACAGACCTCCTGCTTGCAGGGGGAAAATGTGGTCTTGTCCTTCATTCCCTTGCTAAGTCCCACTTATTTCTCGTGTTACCCACATTGTCACTTCCTCAGAGAAGCCTTCCTACTTCTCGATTTTTAAAAATTATTTACTTATTTATGTTTTGACTTTAGATTTCTAGAGCAGATGAGGTGACCCTCTGTGCTTGTGTGGCACAGCCCCCAGCTTCCTGATGGAGCGTTACTTTCTCCGCTGTCCATGGCCGGCTCTCTTCTGGTTACCTTAAAAAGACCCTAGAGACACATTTGCAGTTTCCAATATCAGAGGCCACATCACCTTTCTCTCTAGGGTGTTTCCAGACCAGTCTTCACAGATGAAATGGCAACAGTGGGAGGATTTATAACTCCCCCTTGTGAGATAATCAAGCATGGGAAGTGGGCATATGCACTGATCTTCCCATTAAATCCATATGTACTTTCCTTCTAGTCTAATGCAGTCACATATGTATTCAGTTAGCTGCTCCATCTCACAGCCCATCCCCCACATAGAATTTCTAGCCTTAATCTGCAAGGTCATCTCATGGCACACGTAAACTAATTACTGAAATTCTGCGGCACACCAAAAAATATATTCTATTTTTTGTCAATCTGACAAAAAAATAGGTATAATTTTGATTCATTCACACTGGACAGCTATTGTGTTGGCTGTTGTCATTTTTTTAATCTGATAATCTAAGGAAAAAGAGGTCAGTGTCCCTGACCAAATAGTCAGGTATTACACGTTTTAAAAATTCTTGCAGCACACCAGTTAAAATTGTTAGTCTAGTCCAATGGAATCCTAAGAATTTTAATGTGATTTGTGATCTTTATTCATAAGTTTTATCAGGTTTTCAAATCCGTACCTGTAGGCATAGTACCGCATTCATTTCTCCTACTCTCCATTATTAATCTTTAAACGGCCAAAACCTTGTAACTTGATGGCACCATTATATAGATAGCTTTAAAACTTAGAAGAAAGGGATTATTAAATTAGATAACATTTTTAGCTGAAAATATGCTGGTGACTTATGCTGTAGTAGGCTGAAATTTTTGAAGTAAATTTAAAGATAGACAAAACAACAATAGAAGCATTAGTAGTGGTTTTTATTTCTAGCCATTTTAAATGTTTATTTACTTTTCTGAAGTTAAGGAACATAAACATGAGCATTTCATTAGTGTACACAGCTTGATGAATTGTCGCAAACTGAACACACCTGTGGAACCAGCATCCCGGTCAATAAACAGAACTCGGCCAGCACCAGGACCTCCTGCTCACACTTCCTTCCAGAGGTTAGTATTGTTGAAGGAAATCAATCTAATGTGGGAGCAGATGTAGGGGCACCTGACACCCATCCGAGCTTTATTTTCTTCATCTGTAAAGCCAGTGGAACAACAAATATGCTGAAAAATTTGCCCTTTAAATGTGATCACCTCTATGAAAACATGTTTTAAACCACAGCAAGCTGCACAAATGAACAGTATTATTTTAATTTTCTGTTACTACAAAGTACCCATTGCCGCGTTCACCTTGGAAAAATGATCAGACTTGGCACCAACCATGAAGAAGAGGGAGTGTTGCTGGGGAATGCCAGCAGGCTGCCTTCCAACAGACCTCTTAGAGTCCCATTACCTCGGTAGACTTGCCTGGCTCTGAGTCTGGACCTCAGCCTTTCCAGACTCTGAAATCTAGTTGTCTATTTCTAAAGGGCCTAGTGGTATTAAATAAGCTCAAGGGACTGATTTCAAAAAGCAAAGCCCTGTTTTACTAATTTACTATGAGGGGACCAGGCACTTGAGTCCTCTGGCCAAAATATTCTCCCCCTGTTGATCCTCCTTCAGGGAAATCACGCTGTATTCATTAGCTAGCTTGGCGAGCCTGGTTTCAAATAAGAATTCAGGACAAGCTCCTCCTGGACTGTGATACTGATGCAACTCCACACCTTAATCATTCTTTTCACACCGACTCAGCTGCCACTCCAATGAGAGTGCTCAGAAGCCTCCAGCTTCCAAGAAATGAATGGAGAACTTTTTCAGCCTAGGAAAATCCTGTATACACAGTATTGCCATCACAGAGGGCAATGAGAATGAGACCCTGGAAGTATTTTGGATTCTCAATAAAAATAAATAGTTAGTTATGTTTACATCGTATGTGGGCCCACCAGCAATGCTGCCTCTCTGATCTGGTGTCTACCCTACCCTCTGGCAGAGGTCACTCTTGGCTGGAGCACCCTAAAGTAGCCCTATTTCCCTTGCCTTCTCTTTCTCTGTGTGGAAATTCGCAATGTTTACCTCTAGAGTTAATGTTCCTTTTTTTTTTTTTTTTTTTTTTTTTTTGTATAGTTAGTAGGGGAAATGTAGATGTCCCCCAGTACAGAGATGTGGCTCCTGAAGGTAAAGGCTGACCATCATTCCCACAGGTACATAGATGATTCAGAGTTTTACTACTAGACTATTACTTCTCACTCCCAGCACTTACTTGGGTCAAGGCCACCACCTTCTTTGCCTCTGACCTTTTCTATTTACTGGTTGAGCTGTCCCCAACCCAGTTTCTAACCCAAATCAATTGAGCAGCCTTCTTTTTAATGAAGTTAAAATATTCAATCAAGAAACTCTTGTGGTACCTGTAGAGACATTCTTGCCCATTGGTAAATGATCTATTTTTAATGTCTGGATTGATCTAGCATGTGTTGATTCTAAGTTCTTTAGTTCATAATTGACAATACTGTTCGTTTGTTATGGGGCAACTTCAGACTTCTGTGAACTTCAGCTCATTGGTAAAGCTGGGCTATTTGAAAATATATTGACAGGGGAGGTTGGGGGGGGGTGCTGTAAGAGATCAACCAAAGGACTTGTACGCATGCATATAAGCAGAACCAATGGATATAAGACACTGGGGGGGGGTGGGTAAAGGCATGTACTGGGGGGTAGGGGAGGCCGGGGGGAGGTCAATGGGGGAAAAAAAAGATGTATGTACTACTATTTATAATACTTCAAACAATAAAAAAATAATAATAAAAGAAAATATATTGAATTAAGAAATGCAGAGCACTTAGGACAATACCCGACACTCTCTGTGGATGGGCTCCACAACCACGTTTTTGACCAAATGAAAAATAGTTAATGCTAAAAAAAAAAGTCCATATTTATTATTTGTTATTTTGGACATTTTCCTCTTCATGAACTTTTGAGGCATTAAAATGGATATTTTGCTCTAAATTCATCCTCACAATATGTGAAGAAATTCCAAAATAGGAATGTTCTTGAAAGATTCATGACTTAAAAAGTATTAAATGACAAAATATTAAAAACATCTTTTAAATGTTATTTTTCCTTCCTATTAATGTAGCAAATAATCCTAGAAGCTTGGGATTATGATAAAACATGTTTTGAACTATATTACTGTATGATTCCTGTTAAAGCAAGACAATGGCTCAAGAAAATTGAAATATTCTCTCTAATTTTCAAGCTAATACATTATTGGTACATCAGTTATTAAAATACTTCTTTATTTTAAAGATTTTTTAAAATCACAACATTACAAATATGACATGGTATTGTGTACACAGTATTGCCATCACAGAGGGCAATGAGAATGAGACTCTGAAAGTATTTTGGACTCTCAATAAAAATAAATAGTTAGTTATTTTTAAATCGTATGCGGGCCCACCATTAATGCTACCTCTCTGATCTGCTGTCTACCCTATCCTCTGGCAGAGGTAACTCTTGGCTGGAGCACCCAAAAGCTGCTCTATTTCCCTTGCCTTCTCTTTCTCTGTGTGGTAATTATCAATGTTTAGCATCATCAAATATAACAATAGGTTTTCCTTTTGTAAAAAAAATGTAAGTACACTTAAAATGACATTTTAACATATGAGGCATATAGAGATTGTCACTTCAGTTATATCAAGAATGCTTTCAATATTTGAAAATACATATGTAATTATCTATAATAATAGTAACATAATATGCTAATTACACCGGATGTCCTTCCGGACAAACTTCTGGATGAAGCTGGCCTTTTGAGGGAAGCCCAGGTCCCGGGTGCCAGAGGGAAGGCGGTGCCAGCAGCGGGGGAAGGAAGGCCAACTCTTGCATGAATTTCATGCATCGGGCCTCTAGTAAATAATAAACCCAAATAACATAATAAATTACTACTGTTATTAATAGTAATTAGATATGGTAATGGTCACAATCATCATTCATTATGAACAAGTTCAGAGTTGTCAGAGAAGACGGGGCAGTGAGCACTCAGCTATGTGGCTAAGGACTGGTGGGAAAGCTCTGGTCAAATGGCAGGCTTTGGCTACTTTCCTGTTGTTTTTTAAAATGGTATCCACATCCACATCGCCAATGTTTGGAGAACCCCCTACCTAATAAGAATTCCATGAGCTCTCATAATGATTAGTCTTGTGTATGTTTTTCTATGTGTACATAATCTAATTTTTCCAATAACAATTCAAAATTAAGTGATAAACATACATTTTAAAGAATCATGATTCAAAAGAATCCAACTTTCACAAATAGAAAGCAAGAATACAAAATTATAACTCTGGAGATGAGTGTTTTAAAATGCTATTACTTACGAAGAATCTAATGTATTTCAGACAGGATTGTTTGCAGACAGCATCTTACTAATTTTAGTCGACACATTTAAAAGTTTAAATCTGAGAGAATCATATAACTGACTTAATATTCAATCATCCATGCATTTCCCTCCACTCTTGATTCCTTTTATTTAGAAACAGCATGTCACTCTTAGGATTTTTAATAATTCTTATGTCAGCAATTTTTAAAGAGTCTTTCTTTTGTTATAAAAATTGGCAGACACTGAACGGACAAAGCTTTAGAATAATTGGTATGGACACAGAAGTAAGAATTTTTCTCCCAGGAGGCACACCACCTGTACAAACAACAGTTTCTAACTTTAATTTGAGTTGCTAGCTTCTGAACACCCCATTATTTAGGACATTTGGAGGATCTCACTAAGGGAAGAAATATCTACAGGCCTGAATTACAAAGGTGTTTTTTTTTAATCATTAAAGATTCAGTTTCAATAAGAAATAATAAGGAGTGTTAATGCTTTGTTGATGACAGGTGCTTTTTCCATCAGAATGAGCATCCTTTTATTTTAGTATATCGCCAACACTTTTTATCCTGAGTGTTTTAATGTTATTTTCCTTCAAAATCTTCAGCCATACACTTTTAGAGACAGAGAATAAAAGACAGAAAGTGACCATCCAGATGTTCCCACATTCCAAGGTTGTCACTGCTTTGCCATCCAGACAGTCTGTTCTGGAGTCTTAAGAAATTAGTTTGGGTTAACTACTTGTATAATGTTCTCTCTTGAACTGTTATGTATTATGTAGCCTATTATCACAAAACATTGACAGAGCTCATTGACATGTTTAAAGGGACAATATTTTATTTGGTTTTGTTTTATTGAGGAGTGGGGATAGATATTATTTTTAAATAAACATTTGTTGTTATTATTTTAGGACAGTTTTAGATACATGAACATTTGCAACCAAAGTTCGAAGAGTTCTTGCATTTCTGTGCACATTTGCCTTATTAGTGACATCTTACATCAGTAGGGTACATTTAATATGTTCTTTTTAACTGAAATCTATAGCTTATCCAGATTGCCTTAATTTTTACCTAATGTTTCTTCTTATTGCTGTTTGTGTTCCTGGATCCCCATGTAGGACATCACATTGCATTTTCTCATCATATACCCGTAGGCTTCTCATGGCTGAGATGATTTCTCAGACATTCCCTTGTCTTTGGTGACCTGGATGGTTCTGAGGCATACTGGCACTGTATTTGGAAGAATGTTCCTCAGTAGGAATTTGTTGGATTTTTTTCCCCTGGAGTTGGAGGAAGCAGACCACAGAAACAAAGTACTATTTTCCTAATATCTTATCAAGGATACATGACTTACCACTGCTCATGTTGAGCTTAAGCACACGGCCAAGGCAGTGTTTCTCAGGCTTCTTCACGGCAAAGTTACTGATTCCCTCTTTCCACGGGCCTCTGTGGAAGGATGGCAGCGTGTGCAGTGCACACGTCAGGAGTGGGGAGTCATGCTGAACGCCTTGAGGCACAATATCCATACAAATTACTTGTCATCCCTCTGCACAGGGTTTTTGTCTCTCCTCCAGTTTATGCGTGCATGTATGTTTGTAGGTATGCGTGTATTTAACCATTTACTGACATTAGTATGGACTCGTGTTCATTTTATACACTGAATTATACTTCAAGGCTACTTTTATTGATTTTGTTGCCCAAACTGGCCTATCTGACTATTGGGAGCTCTTCAGTTGTTTCCTATACCCCTTTGATCTACCTCATCTTGGCAGGTATGTGGTGTGAAGTGTATGTATGTGTTGAGCATTTTCTTAGTTTCTGGCATTACAAAATATCCCAGGCTTATCATGTATATTTCCTGCCCCAATCCTAGAACCAGCCATCTTCAAGGAGTCTGGTTCCCTTTACTGGACAACAGTATTAGAAACCAAGATCCGAGTGCTGGCTGTGCACATAGCTATTGGTATGTCATTGATTCTAGGTCCTCTCAGCCAGCAGTGCAAGGAAATGTATTTATGTGTGTACTCTAACTTCTGAATTTATACATCTCTGTAAGTATTTACATATAAATACTTATATCTATATATATTAACTAAATCTCAGTTCATTATGAAGACTTAAACTAATTCTTTACTACATGGATCATTCTAGCCACCTCCTCTTGCTTATCTGCAAACTACCCCTGCAACAGTAAGAAGCCTGGATTCAACCAACCTTCATCCATTGATTTAATCAATTTCAGTATACATACATAGTAATTACAGAGTTTTTAACTTGCACACCCACAGGAAACACATTTATCAATTGGAGCACTGTGACAATGTATAAGGTTCTTTAAAAAATGTTTAATGTACTTTTATTTATTTCAGAGAGGAAGGGAGAGGGAGAGAGAGATAGAAACATCAATGATGAGAGAGAATCATTGATTGGCTGCCTCCTGCATGTCACCTTCTGGGGGTTGAGCCCACAACCCAGGCATGTGCCCTGACCGGGAACTAAACAGTGGCCTCCTGGTTCATTGGTCGCCACTCAACCACTGAGCCACTCCAGCCAGGCTGAATAAGGTCCTTTTGACTTTAGTCTCACAAACTCCACTCATTTCCAAAGTTGCATAGGTCAGCAATGTTTTTGAAGTTGTTTCATATATTTGTAATATATGAGATTCTTTTCACATTCTACATTCCATTCTGGGATCCCCCAATCTCCTAAACAATTTTTTTGAAATTTGCATACAGTAAGGTTTACTTTTGTAGTACAAAGTTCTCTGCATTTTAACAAATGCACGATTTAATGTATCTACTGTTACTGTATCATTCAGAATACTTTCACTGTCCTAAGAAATCCCCGGTACTTCATCTATTCAGCTTTCTTCTCCTTCCCCAAACTCCTGGAAATCTTTTTACCATTGTCCTAATTTTGCCTTTTCCATAAACTCATATAATTGGAATTATAGATTATGTAGCTTTCTCAAACTAACTTTTTTCACTTAATAATATGCATTCAAGACTCATCCATGGCTTAATAACATTTGTTTTTATTGCTGAATAATATTCCATTGTATGAATGTAGCACAATTTATTCATTCACTTATGAAGGACATCTTAGTTGCTTCCAGTTTTGACAATTATGAATAAAGCATCCAAGTTTTTGGGTGGACAAATGTTTTCAAATCAGTAAGGTAAATAATCTAAGAGCAGAACTGCTGTATCATATGGTAAGATGATGTTTAGATTTGTAAGAAACTGCCAAATGTTCTCCCAAAGTGGCTGTATCATTTTGAATTCCCACCAGAAATGAATGAGAGTTTTGTTACCCCCATCCTTGCCAGTAATTGATATCGGCAGTGTTTTGGATTTTAGCTACTCTAATACAAGTGGAGTGATATCTTGTTATTTTAATCTGCAATTCTCTGATGACAATAATGTTGAACATCTTTTTATATGTTTATTTGTCACCTGTGTATCTTTGGTGAGGTGCCTGTTCAGATCTTTTGCCCACTTTTTAAAAATGATTGTTTATTTTCTTCTTGATGAATTTTGGAGTTCTTTGTATATTTTGAATAGGTGCACTTAATATTAATAGATAAGTACTTTGCTACCATTTCCTCCCAGTCTGTGGCTTGTCTTTTCATTCTCTTAACAGTGTCTTTTGTGAAGCAAAAATTATAATTTTCATGAAGTGCAACCTGTCTATTTTTTAATGGATTATACTTTTGGATCATGTATTTTGGGTGTTTTATCTACAAACTCATCACTAGGAAAATATTTTTACTAGCTATGTATCTGTCTTTGAATACTAGATGCTTTGAAATAGTAGCTTTCAAGTCTCTCTTCTCTGTTTCTCTGTTCTCTTTTCTATTTTCTTACTCTTCTTTGCTTTTTCTTTCTTTGTTTTCCTTTTTCCTTTCTGGCAATAAAGAGGCTAGAATGCAAAGAGCAATTCAAATAAAATAGTAAATCAATGTTGCTTTTAATTTACCCATTTTCTTCTGTGGATTATTTGCTTAAATGTTAGAAATATCACTTTGTGATGATTATCTATATGCTAGATGGTTGGTAGTAAAATATCAGTAGCAGTAATCAGAGGATACTATAGCAATGCACCAATTAATCACAATCAATATATGTAAAATACTATTAATTACCAGTAGAATAAATGCATACTATTATCCTATTAATTTTAAATACTTATTCAGCAATGACTCTCTATGAATGAACACAAAGTTAGTATTTGTCATGTTTCCTACTCTCAGCTTTGGCTCTTAAAATCTAATTGAGGAAGGCACATACTATACATTCAGTGAATTTAAAGGACTATATAATAGAGAGTAGCATCAAGTGTGAGAGTATCATGCCAATGCTGTTAATCCAATGTAATGATTGATGGATGCAGAGACCAGAGGTGCTGAAGGAATCATGGAAGGTTTTGTGCAGGAGGCGGGGCTTGTGCTCAGCACGGAGGGTGATTAGAATATGGGTAGTCGAAGTTAAAAGAACAAGGGATGTTCCAAATGAAGGAAAACATGAACAATTAAAGTATTGACAAAAAATTGCCATACTCATTGGGCAGACCAAGCACAACTCTGATTCACCAAGTGGCTTTTAAAATCAACGTATCAAGTAGATTAGTAGATGGCATGTGGTTATCTAGGAGCCCTAAAATTTTAAATAGATGGTTGATGCAACAAAAGGGTCTTTAAGACACATTGTGCGTATTGAGGCCAGTGCTGTGACATCGTCAGGGCACTCTAAGAACCTCTCAGCATGTGACAGTCTCTTTCCCCTTGTGGTGGTGCAGACATAGGAATATAATCTAATTGGATCAGAGGGAGATTTATGATTTTAATTTCACAGTACTTGGAAGAAAAGCTCTCCCTTCGGAATAGTATGATGTAGACATGGGACACTTGAGTTTCTACAGTCATTTTAGTTCAGTGAAGGGTAAGGCTTGCCAATAGAGGATGGTAACACAGAAAATCACAACCCACAGAGCCAGAAAAGTGATCAAAGGGTTCTTGGATTGTTATGTTAATTGAGCCAATAAATTCCTATCATGTAATTGCCTTCTTCAAGGTACACAGGAAATCTTTTCTCTTTCTCCCATATCCAACATGCAGCCTCATATTTGAAAATTATTTTTGTTCCACCTTCGAACTATATTTAGACCCTCCTACTTCTCACACCTCTACACTGCCTTCCTAGTTCAGAGCAACATCAGGAATCACCTGAATTAATGAAATAGGCTCCTAACTAGTCTTCCTTTTTTTTAACTTTATTCTTTCACAGTCAATTAACTACAGATGGTAGTGATCTTTTAAAAACAGAAATAAGATCTCACTGCTTCTCTGCTCAGCATTCTCTCAAAGCTCCCCACATTACATGGAATAAACTTCAAAACCCAGTAGATCCTTCATGATGTGGGTCCCTACTGCTTCCCCAATGTCACTTCTTTCTACTCCATCCCTTGTGACGCCCTGCCATACAACATTTTTTTTTCTCCTGCTTCTCAAACACATTCTCATCTTAGGGCCTTCGCACTTGTTGCCTCCTCTGCCTGAAAAACAATTTAATGGGATATTACTGTCTTTTTCTCTTACTTCATCTGTGTGTTTTTTTTTTCCTTATCAGAGAGGATTTGACTTCCATTGAAACCCACACGCTGTCCTCACTGATACCAGATAATATTTTCGTCATCCTGCTTTTTTTCCTTTCAAAGCCCTGTTGCTGCTTGAGACATTATGTGTTGACTTTCTATTTTCCCTCCTCTACTAGAACGTACATTTCAGAGGAACAGGGTGTTCTGTTTTCTTTATTGATGTCTCTAGAACCGGGAGCAGGGCTGGCAATATTTGATACATGCTCTTGCATTGAATTAAATTATTCTTCAAGCAATTGGAGCTGTTCTTTTTTCTCTTCCTTTTTATTGAATTTATTGGGGTGGGAATGGTTCTTATTTTTGTTGTTGTCAATTTGCTACTAAAAGGGCACACAACTGGGCTACAGATTCCAACAGAAGTGTCTCTCTTACATCAATGTTTCTCTCTCTCTCCCTCTCACCTGCACTTCCACTCTACCTAAAATCAATGGGAAAATATCATCAGGTGAGGACTAACACTGACAAAAAAAAAGTCTTCTTATCAAAAACCAGAAATATGGGGAAAACAAGGGAAGAAAATTATTCAACATCCAGAAAACTTGCCTCAAAGCAGTATGTGATAGTAGAAAATATCCTATGAACTAAAAAAGAAACAACAGTGCATTACTAATGTCTAATGGTAAGTTATTTTCGAGTGAGGAATACTAACGTTTCAGTGATACTTGCTCAATTTTTACTAATAAAGTCTGATACACAACAAAATCAGCTTGTGTTCCCAGTTGTGGCTGGAAGTTCCTACCAGGTTGGGTCTGAAAATGCTTGACGCTTTGATCTTTGAGTTGTGTGAACATCTCAAATCCCTTGCAGTGAGAATCCAGCCAGGTTCACAGGCATCTCCGTCAGGACCCAGACACTAGGTTCGGAACACCACAGCATCAACTGGAATAGAGGAGTCTAGTGCCACAGCCTTCCCCAAGCTGCAGTCATTCAAGGAACAAATACAATTGAACAGGCACCCGAGTTCTGGGCTCTGTCTAAGCCCCTCTGAGGGGCTCAGCTTTGGAACTTGACATCTGCACCTTCAGCTTCCACATTTGTTCCTTCAGAACCATGGAAGTGGACTTTCCCGATATTAACCTCCCATCGGGTATGTTCCAGAACAGGACAGAAATGGCAATAACTACCAGGTTCCCTCTGGGAACGCCAGCCACAACATCTGCGTCTCTCACAGTTTCTAGCTTAGGAGTCAAGAGGCCTATGGCACCATTTACTGTCCCCATTCCTTCTGCTCAGCTGCTGATGGCACTGTTTCGTCTACTGTGATCTCAACTCCAGGGCTCCCATGGGATTCACTCCAAATAATTTGGGTGAAACGACAGCAGAAACAACAAGCACATCAGCAACACTTTGCTAGGGCTGGCCTGACTTCCACTTGGATTTGGATTTAGACTTACATGTACCCTTTCACTTACACTTACAAACCATACATGGCTGGTTTGGGAGGTTTGATTTTCCAAAGTATAAACATAACACCAACACTTGGACTTGAGGCTCTAGGCTAGATGTTGGGACTACTGTAGCTTCTTCAGTTGTGGCCAATGAAGACCTCACTGGCATAGGGTTTAGTCATTCATAGTATAAAAAGGGTGATAACAGAGGAGCATGATTGGAAGACAATAAAGCACTGAAGGACGAAATTGTTCCTCATGTCATTGACCAGTACATAAGAAAACCTTGAGAAATTTGTGAAGGAACAAAAAATGGATACAGAAAGAAAAATGTAAAGCAGTGATTAAAGGATGAGAAAATAATAAGGCTTTAAAATAACTCCTGCCACTGTCTGTGAGTGGGTGAGTGAAAAATACTCTCAATATCAATACCTTGAAAATAGAACTTAATCAAGAGTTACATGAAGCAAACAGAGCTCTCAGAACCGAGATACTGCGAGCTGAACTTCATCATGAAAATGCAGCTTCTAGGGACTTGTCACAACTGTGGCTCAGCAGTTCCTGGGGTCACTTCAGCAAGGCAGACATCGGCTTGGAGTAGACCACGGTCTTGCCACTCAAGCAAAAAAATTCACGTACAAACCCTCAAGAATTGTCAAGGGCCCTGCAGAAAACATCCACATTTGAGCTTTGGCTGTACAACTTCAGTCTGTTATTAAAAGTGTGAAGGTGCTTAGCACACAATAACTTCACTGCAGAAAAGTGCTGGGAAGCACTGTAGGTGCATTTGAAGTCAGGTCGGTGGAAGCCAAGGAGAGGCAGGGACCAGACCCACCCGGCTCAGCCCCATGCAAGTGGAGCAGCCTTGGCCACTTTCCTGGGGCGGAGCTCAGTACAGATTCAGCACAGGTATTGGCACTGACTTGCAGGAGAGTGGCTTAGGCGCTTCCAACAGAAAGTCTTGGAACCAGTTCTCACTGTAGAAACAGCACCACCAAGGCCACATTTGGATTTGGAAAAATAAATAAGCCCTCCATAATCTCAGTGCAAGCTTGGCAGCCCAGGCAGACCTGCGTTTAGCTTCAACAGTTTCAGCATCACAGTATCCAGGGGTTGGACAGACAGGGTGCCCCGTCCTGTCTCTGCAGGTGTTGGAACAGGAGGGCTCCTCCTGACGTGGAAGAAACCTCCCATTGGAAACCAAACCAGAAAAATGATAAATATACCAGTTGATGTGGTAGGAGAAACCATGGCAGCATTGTTCACTGTGAGTCTGTTTCTCTGAAATGGATGCAGAAATTAAATTGCACCTCAGGGGACTTATAACATTTTGATATGTTTCCCTATTCTGGAATTTGAACTCTATTCATATTAGCCACACCAAACAATGTTTTCTTGTGAATATAAAACCCATTGTGTATTTTTCATTTTGTAAGATATATTCTGATTACATCTCTGTCCAGGAAAGCCTATGATTTAGCCAAGTCTTAATAGCTGTGTTTTTGTTGATAAGGTTGACACTGCACACACACACACACACCCTTATATGGTTACCCTACAGATGAAATGAACTGGTGTTGATAGTAGAGTCAATTTGTTCTCTGATAAAGCCCTCTTGAACGGCATTGAAGGGCATCTTTTATACAAAATAATACACACATTTGTGCACATGTATAAAATATGAATTTATAATAAGAAACTCTTGCCTCAAACTGTTTCACTTCTTAAGAGGTATTGTATTTTTCCCAGTTTAAACTTCACATCTACAGTGCATGTAGAATAATGAGCTAGAGGCAGTGAGGCATTCAAATTGGTGACTTAAAAACTTGTTGAAATAGTTCTTGACCTAAATGTTTGGCCAATTCAGTTCCATTGTGTCTAGCCTTTTCCATTTTTATGTGCATCCTTTGCAAGCCGTTCCAAAGGATAAGAGTTGTGAATCTTGTCAAAAGCAGTTATTATCTTCTATTGATTCCTTTTTTAAAATGTTTTTATTGATTTTAGGGAGAGAGGAAGAGAGAAGGATAGAGAGATAGAAATCTAATTGATCGGTTTCCTCTTTTATGCCCCCCACTGGGGATCAAGCCTAAAACCAGAAACTTGGGCATGTGCCCTGATCAGGAATGGAACCAGTGACTTCTTGGTTCATGGGTTGATGTCAACCACTAGGCCACACTGGCAGAGCCCTTTAGGATACTGATTCGAAGAGTTTATTTTTTTTTACCTCTAAAAGGAACCTTCAGGAGCATATTTGAACTCCAAGTAGATTGTGTGCAGCTAAAGGTTGTACGTTAGTGGAAACTTGATGAGTTCTTCCAATATGAAGTTATATTTTACATAACTATTAATATTGACCCTAAATGGAGTGGCTTATAATATCTTCATGGTTTACTATAGAATATAGAAGCAGTACATTTAAAAAGCATTCTTGCCCTTGCTGGTTTGGCTCAGTGGATAGAGTGTCGACCTGCAGACTGAAGGATCCTAGGTTCGATTTCGATCAAAGGCATGTACCTAGGTTGCAGGCTCCTCCCCGGCCCAGGCCCTGATCGGGGCTCATGCAACCAATCCATGTGTTTCTCTCACATCAATATTTCCTCTCTGTTTTTTTCTCTGTCTTCCACTCTCTAAAAATCAATGGGAAAATATATTCATGTGAGGATTAAAACAAACAAACAAAAAGCATTCTTGGTACCAACTATAAACTCCTTCCAGTCTCCGCAAGGACCAGAGATTCAGATAATAAGTTGCAGGCAGGTCAGGCTGCACCTGAGTGATGTGTCTGTAACAGCATTTAGTAAGAGAAGGGGCGGGCATTAAAGGCAGCGCCCTTTGACAGAGAATTGCCTTACCCCTGAATTAAGAGAGAAGCAATTAGGTTGACCTATTGACCTTTCAAGTGCATTTCCAGATGTAATCTGAACATAGAACGTCATTAAAAATGGTTTCCTTTCTATAGAGGTTTAATAATATGTATTTGGTGAATACTTTAGGAAGCACTTTCACCCAGGCACTGTTTCCCTAAAATAGATATTGTGCATCTGGATATATTTTGTTAGTAAATGTTGCCTGATTTTGGAAAAGTCTAGATTGTGGAAAAGATCATGAAAAGTGTGATTTTATGTTTTGTGAATTACTTTCAGAATAAAGTGCATGATTACATCAGTATTTTTATAAAGGACACTGCATTAGTCTGAAAAATTCCAAATATATTTCTTACTTTTTAAAATATAATTTGTGTTTTTATATGTAGTAATTCATGCTAGGAGTTTAAGTGGGTTGTCATTGTCCTCATAGTCTTCACACTGTCCAGCATCTACTATTATGTAAACAATAAAATTTAGTGTGTCAATTGTTAAAAATTAAATTGGTATAATCAAAGCCCACATATTAAAGGATTTCAAAATTGTCCAGATAAATTGTGCTATGTCTTTATGGCTTGACAAACTTTACTTTCTGGTGATAATAGAGTTCATGATAGTGACCTATGTCAGTTGCCAGGGGACCTGTAGGGCTGAAGTAATTGTCCACCTTGACTGACCTACCCCCCCATCTCCCCCCCCACCCCCATATCCCAAATCCTTCTACTATTCCTATGTGCTCTTACCACTGGTATTCCATAGAAAATCCAAACAGTTATATAGTTCAGAAAACCAGTGATCTCAGAGCAGTACATTATTTAACATAGAAACACCTCTTTTCCATTACAAATTCTATAACCCTTAAGGGCACTTGGCATCTTATGACATTTTCTATGACATCCACTCCAGAGGGTATTGCTCCATTTTATCCTTGTGTCAAAAATTATGTAACTTTTATGTGTGAGCTGAGAAATTTGAAGTCATCTGTGGCAAAATGAGTGTGGCTTATCAAGGGATGTCCCCAACCCCACCATGCTTAACAGATAACGATTTGCAAGGTGACAGAAAACTGTAACATGAACTGGCTGTGCCTAATCATGGGGAACAAAATTACCCAGAGCAGCTTGGCTTCCAGATCCCTGCTGTCTAGATTGTTCTCCCATGTCCAGCTGAAGTCACTCTCGATGTATGCAAAGTTTCACTTCCAATTAGGGATGATCAGGGGAAGTGCAGGAAAGCGGTGCCCAGCACAGCCTCCTCTGCTCAGTCCAGCTAGGGAAGGCTAGCTGGGGTTTCTGCTGCCAAGGCATCAGCACTCAGATGCACAGATAGGTCTTGATTAGAGAAAGGGAGGGACTTTTGCCATTTATATTACCAGGGAATTGGAGCAGATAGTCTGCCCATGGAGATTTGGGTCAGGTGTGGGCAAATATCAGGCAACAGGGCAGTCTTTGCTCCCTACTTCATTTTGTCTGCTGTTTCTCTACCACCGCTCTGCTTTTCCTTTGTTCATTTATTTGTACTGCAAATGTTATTTTTATGGTTTTTAATTTATGTTAACGTCTGGACATCAGGACTATTGAACGATATATATCACTAAATAGCTGATAATGTTTTGCCATTGCCAAAGGATTTTTAAATGTTATATTTCCTTGTATAAGTCATCTTTTCTTGTATAAGTCATCTTTTCTTGCTTCTCAAATTTTAATGCAAATAAATCATATGAAAATATTACCTAGATAAAGATTCTGATTTAGTAGGTTTTAGTGGATGAGGAGGTTGGGCTGAGTGTCTACACTTCTAATGAGTTCCCAGGATGGCTCTTGCTGACTGTAGATTATTGTTTGTGTAGCAAAATTAAATTATCTTTTTATCCTCTTACAATTTTGAGTCTACTAGCACTTTAATCCCAAGGCTCAACACCCATTGTGATCTTTGTAAAGGTTCATCTTTTGCTTCTCATATCCTATTAGACCCCAAATTTACTCTACTGATTTCACAATGCCTAACATGCCTGTCCTTGCTTTACACTATATTCTCCTAATTCTTGCAATTTATGTTATAAATATTTACTGATCATCTACTGAGTCTCAGTCACTGAAATCATATCAGACAACGTCCCTGTTATCCCAGATTTCATTTTACCACTCTGATTTCTGAATTCTTTCATTTATTTTGTTCTACCATTATTTCCTCTTCTGCTCACTTCAACAGTGAGCAGAAGAGAATATAACTCCTTCTCCATGCACATGCTCCCCACCACTCCAATACACACCTAGAGACAAAATGGGTAGAAATTAAGACTCTGTTACATCATCAAATATATATTATGGCTGATGATCAATATTCCCAAGAGACAGGATGTTTGGTTTTATCTCCTCTACCATAAAGAATCTGAAAGGCTTTTAGTCTCTTAAGATATAACCAAGATGGCATTTGCAGCATACTGAACTGGGCCTTGGTTTCTCATAGGATTGAGACAGGACCAACGTGCAGGGAAGTGTGGGTATTAAAACAATAACAACAAACTAAAAAAGCTTCATAGGAATAGTTAAGGGGGAACAAGCAAGGAGAAAAGGAACAGAAAGTATTTCTGAATATCCAACAAATGCAGACTCCACCAAAATAGAACTTAGAGACAACTCAGTGGGCTAAGTCCAGGAATATTATGCATAACCTTCCCGATTACTTGAGCACATGTGATAAGCAGCTTTGAAAAGCCTCTACTAGAAAGTACTGACAACCTAATTCATATATTCATATCATAATTCAATGATATAGCAATGAAAATGCTTTAGATTAGTATAGATATCCTTTGACACAGGATAATTATAAATTACTTAATTTATAATTAAATTTTATAATTTAAAAAAAGTATTAAAAATTATAGTCCATGACTAAGTGGAATTTATTTCAGGTGTACAAGGCTACCTCAACATTTGAAAACCATCAATGTAATTCACTATACCCATAGACTGAAAAAGTCCTTGACAAGGTTGATATGCTCCTTTCTATAAACTTCACCCTGCCCCCTCCATTGACATCTATAGATGCTTAAAATAAAAAATATTGTCTTCATTCTCATGTATTCATTCTTTTTATATGTAGTTATAGCTGAATAGACAGATGCGTATCCAATACTTCTTTTTTACAAAATTTTCGCCAGTGCAGACATTGAGCGTTCTGAAACTGTCTCACTTTTGTAATGCAAGCAAGCTCCTTTGCTTATAGTTGAACTAGAGGCCTGGTGCATGAATTCGTGCATGGTAGGGTGGCCTGCGGGGATTGGGCCCCAGCTCATGCCCCCAGCGTCGCAGTCCTGCAGCCCCTCCTGGCACCCTGCTGTGGCCTAGTGCCACCCCCTCACCTGATCCACCATCCTGCCTTGGTCCGGCTCTCATCGGGGCCCTTCCGGGCCAGCAGCACCTCACTGCCGCCCGCTGCCAGCGCTGCGCCGTCAATGCCCACCATGTCCTGCGCTGCCCCCCTGGTGGTCAGCACATGTCATAGCAAACAGTCGAACTCCCAGTTGAGGAGACAATTTGCATATTAGGCTTTTATTATATAGGATGCTATTTTAGAACTCAGTTCTAGTTGAATTTATGAATGGAGAGTTAGGCACATAAATGTGTTCCCAACATGATAGAACAATTCACACATGCAAATGTAGAGTTACAACTGTACAGTAACATTCTAGGAATAGAATTTCTAATTCTAAAATTCAGTGTAAGTTTTGGTACAAGCAACTTCTTTATGTGCAACTCCATGTCCCCTATGGTGGACATTGTATTGTGCTACCCAGATAAGCCTTCAAATATAAAGGACTTATTACCTAATTGTTGGAATGCTACCACACAACTGGCTTTCACTATCATCTTTTTGGGGGATAATCATGCTGGAGAGATTAAGCCCAATGCCCTTACCAGCTCAGAGTGCTGAAGGGTCATGCCAGATCTAGAACACACCCCAGGGTGTCTACTGAGGCACTGAACTGCAACTCCACTTTGCCTATTTTGATTCTTCCTTCTTCCATTGCTTATGCTGCTTCTTTCTCATCCCCTTCACAAATACGAGTCCTAAGCACACTTTGTACACAATCTTCATGTCAGAGTGCTAAAAAATTCAACCTGTGATAACCTTCCTACCTGTCAAATTAGGCTAATAATATATTCACTGTTTTACAGGTTTGTTTCTCAAATGAAAAAGCAAAAATATTTTAATAGGAAAAGTGTTTATCAAAATTAAATTATGGCCATTTTAATAATTAGTTTTAGCTAAGTGTTTTCCCTAAGCCAACAGATCTCATAAAGCCCTTCGCTAATTTATAAGAAATTCCAGTTACTCAATTTAAAAATGTATGGCTGCCATCATCTATGAATGGCATTTCACATTAGCATTCCTGTGCCTATATGAGCACTCAAATATCCTTAGGGCATGTAGAGTACAGTGTTTTCCCTACTAATGAGTTAATTCTCAAAACACAGTAAGTATTTATTTTGCATCATTTTGCAGCACATAGTACATACCTTGCTATCGGCTATTTGACGCAGTTTCAGCACCACATTGTATGTGATCTTTAGAGAACTTTTATCCCCGTTGGTTTTTTAATAAAATCTCTGGGATATAACCCAAAACTCCTTAGCTAGATTTGGTGGTCTGCACCTTAGGGCAGGCAATTTAGTCCTTAGAACAGTGTTCCCCAGAGCCCCTTCCTAATACCTGCATATCACGGAGAGAACATATTGTGTGTGTGTGTGTGTGTGTGCGCGTGTGTGTGCGCGCGCGCGCGCACTGAGCGTTGACCTATGAACAAGAAGGTCAAGGTTTGATTCTCGGTCAGGGCACATGCCCGGATTGTGGGCTCAATCCTCAGTAGGTGGCATGCAGGAGGCAGCCAATAAATGATTCTCTTTCATCATTGATGTTTCTCTTTCTCTTTCTTTCTTTCTCTTTCTCTCTCTCTCTCTCTCTCTTTCTCTCTCCTTTCTCTCTCTCTCATCTCTCTCTCTCTCTCTCTCTCTCTCTCTTCCTCCCCCCTTCCTCTATGAAATCAATAAAAGTATATCTTAAAATAATAATAATAATGAAATAAAAATACCTATCTCAGATCTCCAAGTAAACCATTTAGATAAATCTAAGAACTTACTCTTCAGTAATCAATTATGTTCCAGTTATGTCTGTTATTTTTTTCCAAATACATAGTTAAGTCAATCTGTATTTTTTGATATGGTGATTAACAACTTAATGTCCACTTGCATTAGCTTAATAATGAAGAAGTAATAATGAAGAACAAGAAAAAAATACTCGTAAGTCTTCAATTAATGCAAAAAGAATCTTTAAAAGCATAGCTATTTTAACTGAAATGAAAACCTGGTATTCAAAAGCATCTCGAAAATTGCTTTGTCCAGAAAATAAGCCCAGAATTCCAGATAGCATCCCTGTTAGTGAAATGCTTTCAGGCCCAAAACAACCACACAAAGATAAAACTGAAATCTGAACATGGTAACAATAGAAAAGTCCTCTCAAATGTCATATATAAATGAACATGCAGGCCACCTGAATGCGCTGTGCTTCAGGTATCAGGTGATGCTTCCGAACCACTGTGGGAAGAGCCTGTGCTCTTATGTCTCTTCCTTTCAGGGGCAGGCACTTGTTCCAAACCCCCTGAGCCTCTTCATCGTCACGGCCCTGGGAGTGACAGCCAACACACATGTAGCAGTCTGACTCACCTGTACCATTCTGTAGGCAAAACTTTATGAAAAAGTATTGAAAAATGAAGTTCTGTACTATGTTAAAAATATAACGGGGTCAAAATCAAAACAATAATGAACTAAGAGCAATAGTAAGATATTATTTTAGTTTAATATTATTAATGTTAAATAGGATTAATTAATATTAAAAACTAATGTTAAACATTATTTTTAAATGTTCAACAATTGACAGTTGATAGATAATCAAACTGTGTTCAACCTCTGGCTGATTATAGCTGATTTCTTCAGCTATAATCACAGCTTTGCAAGATGTGATTATAGTTGAAGAAATATCAACATGACAATGTTATTATTTTTAATATAACAACATACAAGAATACTATACTATGAAATATACTTTAATGTGGATGAACATGCATGTAATTGTAATGAAGATACTATGATTTTGATATAAGACTTAAAAGTTTACAAAGAGGTTTGGAATATTTCATTTTGATTTCAATGTCTGTAGAATTGAATGAATGGATGAATAGAATCCATGAGGTGAATAATTACAGGTAGGCATTATCTTTTATACCTTATCGAATCTCTCAGTAAGCTGGAAACATTTAAATGGCCATGAAATAAAGGTCACCAGCTGCATGCACAAAAAGTGTGATCTGATTGGACAAGTCTCAGCCTCTGATACAATGGGAAAAAGGGGCCAGTCAAACTGACTGATTTTTTAAATAGAGATTTGACAGTGTAAATAATAAAAAATGATTAACTTGACTAAATTAAAATTATAATTAAGAATATACAATCTAAGATAACAGAGATAAAATGTAAAAAGCCACACAATTTTGGAGAAGCTATCTGCATCACATGTAATCAATTAAGAATTGATATTCAGAATAAAAATCCATAAGTATATATCAGAGAATTAATCAAATGAAAAATGAATTAAAGACAGAAGCTGACACCTTATAAAAGAGGAAACAGGAATCACCAAGTTACTGGTAGGAGTATAAACTGGTACAGCCACATTGCAATACAATTTGGCATAACTTAAAGTTTACCATGTGCTTACATTATGTTCCAGAAATTCCACTTTTAGATATATGCTCAGAAAATTCTTGCACATATGTGTCCAGAAGATGTTTATAATAATGTATTTAACATCATTTTTATTAACAAAAACTGTTAACAGCCCAAATGTCTGTCAACCTAAATTGTGTAGTTGTAACAGAGTTCTACACAGCCCAACTATATAAACTCCAATTTATTAATAACCAAAAAATAATTCTATGTGAAACAACAAAATCACAGCACAAAGACAATTAGTCTTTATATGTAACACAAAATTGGGAAAAGCAAACCATAAATCTTTCGGGGATATATCCTATCTAATAAAGAGGAAATATGCTAATTAACCCTCATGCTGTCACAAAGATGGTGGCGCCCACAGCCAATAAGGAGGGAATATGCTAATTGAGTGCCATGCCCTCAAAGAGGGCAGTGCCCACAGCCACAAGATGGCAGAACCCAGTCCCCTCAGCCCCACCAGGGTGGCAGGTGTGCAGCAAGGCCAGGCCCATCCCTAGACAGGCCCGGCCGTGCTGTGTGCCTGCCTCCAGAGTCCCCCAGTCCCCTTAGCCCCCCACCCACCTAGGGCAGATGTCGACTGTCCAGCCCCCCAGGGCTGGCCTGAAGTTCAGGCAAGCCTAGAATGGCAGCTGCCCAGCCACCCAGGGCCGCCTGAGGCTCAGGTAACCAGGGCTGGCTAAGGTTTGCGCTACCAGCAGTGACAGCAGCAGAGGTGTGATGGGGGCATCACCTTCCCCTGATCACCAGGTCACCTCCCGCCCCTGAGGGCTCCCAGACTATGAGAGGGGGCAGGTCAGGTTGAGGGACCCCCCCCATCCAGTGCATGAATTTTCATGCACCAGGCCTCTAGTGTTTACATAACAACATTTTCAAAATTAGAGAATGATTGGTTAAGTACCTAAGATAATACTAAATTTTATGAGAAGGAGTTAGGGTATTTGATCAATGAGTGATATACTGGGCCTTCAATGTTACTAATAACTTTTCGTTTTTAAACGGTCAGTTTCAATTAGTATTTTTAAACTTTTTTTTGAAATTGTATATGCATTCCCATTTTAGGTAATGTGTATTTCACCAAAAACAAGAAGATGTAAGATGCTTTTGTCACCTAGAGTGATAAGATTTAGTTTAATTATCTCCCAGGGATATATCAGTTAAAGTCTATAAACTGGTTTCTTTTGGAACACTGAATCAGGAACTTTTGGAAGAAGGGCTGTTTGCAGATATAAGTCACTCTGAGGAACTGAGTAATGAGGTATGCTAAGAGATTCCAATCTATGAGGAACTCAGGTTAAGTCTTTCCACAGTGACCTCCACTCAGTGGTATAATTCTGCCACTGTAACTATAGAAAAGAATGACATTAACCTTAGGCATCACGTTGGTGATTGTGGTGTATGTCTTCTTCTTTTGTTTCATCTTCTCCTCCTTTTTCTTCTCTAGATATCGTTTTTAAAAACAAAATAGCTCTGGCTTAAGCAGAAATCACCATAGACTCTGAAGAGTTATTTTATGGTCATGATCAGAGAATATTTTGATTTTTACTCCCATTTAGCCTGAAGGTATTTCTTCTCTGAAATCATCAGAAGAAGGGGTAATCTTTAACTAGCAAAGAATTCCCTATATAATTTACTTTAAAAAAAATCTTATGCCTCATAAATTATTTGAAATAATCACAGTAGAAGAGACACAATTTAGTGGGTTAAGGTAACATTAGTATTACTGCACAACCTCCCTGGAACATTTCTAATGTTAATATATAATAATGCTTTTAGATTCTAATTTGAAATAATTAAACCTTCTAAATCTTAAGACATGATATGTTGAGAATAAATAAGACAAAACAAACAACCAAAACCAAACCAAACAAAAACAACAAAGTTTAGGCTGACCAAGTGTCACCATCTGGTTCAAGAACAAATAAAATGGAGTGAAATATGGACATTTTAATCCAATCAGCAAAACCAAGAACTATAGGGATGTAAAGATTTATCTTTTTCCTCAAATAGTATAGGTTAACCAGAAAAGTATTTTAAAATGTATGGCAAAATGATTTATTTTTATCCTTTCTCTGCTCTGTGCTTGTCTTTTCTCTTTTCTTTATGGGGAAAAAAATGAATAATGAAAGTAGTCTTTTGCCTCCATAGTATTTCATTCTTCTATCTTCCTTGGACCTATCTCCAACAGGTAAACCTAAGTAAAACAGATTTGTTAGTTTTCCCAACCACTCACATGCTATGCATTTATCTATCAGCTAGAAGCCATTAATAAATCTCAAGTATCTATAACTATCCTATATAATAAAGAGGTAATATGCAAATTGACCATCACTCCAACACACAAGATAGCTGCCCCCATGTGGACACAAGATGGCTGCCACAAGATGGCTGGCAGGGGAGGGCAGTTGTGGGTGGTCAGTCCTGCAGGGGAGGGCAGTTGGGGGGAACCAGGCCTACAAGGGAGGGCAGTTGAGGGCAATCAGTCCTGCAGAGGGGGGCAGTTGGGGGCAATCAGGCCTGAAGAAGAAGGCAGTTAGAGCTGATCAGGCCTGCAGAGGAGAGCAGTTGTGGGTGACCGGGACTACAGGGGAAGGCAGTTAGGGGTGACTAGGACAGCAGGGGAGTGGTTAGGGGTGATCAGGCTGGCAGGCAGAAGCAGTTAGGGACAATCAGGCAGGCAGGCAGGTGAGTGGTTGGGAGCCAGCAGTCCTGGATTGTGAGAGGGATATCCCAGATTGGAGAGGGTACAGGCTGGACTGAGGGACACCCACCATGCACGAATTTCATGCACCGGGCTCCTAGTATAAAATAATGTTTGTGAAATGCAATCCCTAGTACACTGTAGGTACTTAGCCACCATTCACCTTTTATTTCTCACTTTTTGGTATTGTTGTTGTTATTCTCTTATTCAATCTTATACAAATGAGAATCATATGACATTTGAATATGTCTCAGTGAATTGGTCTAAAAATGTATCAATCCATAAAGAAGTTCTGAAGATAATGAGATTGGACTTCCTATTTATTATTGACTGGAGGCCTGATGCACAAAATTCATGCATGGGTAGGATCCCTAGGCCTGGCTGGCAATCAGGGTCAATCTGTGGGGCAACTGGTGGGGCGATTAGGGAGCCCCGCTGGCACATGCTTCGGCTGGCCTGGGGCCTGCAGGCTGGGGGCAGCTTCTGTGTTGAGCGTCTGCCCCTGGTGGTCAGTGTGCATCATGGCAACCGGTTGTTCTGCTGTTTGGTCTATTTGCATATTAGGCTTTTATTATATAGGATTACTTTTTGAAATAGGCCTCCCATGAGAGTCTCTAGTATATGTCAGGACATGATCGGTAATCCTATTGGATAAACAAAAACATTTATAATTAAAGCAGGTCTCATTGCCATACACAAATCACTGAACTTGCAAAAGTATGGACTGAAACCCAAGACTGAGCTTCTGACCTATGTCTTTTCACAAAAGCACTTTAAACTGAAAGGATAATAATAATAAAGTGGAAAGTATGTCTTTTGCTTTTTAGCTCACTTTGCTTAGCATTCCATGGGTACCAGAACTCCATTTCAGGTGTTATTTATTTCCAGGAAGTGAGGCTAAGTCAGTGCCAGGGGGTCTGCACTTACTATCCAGGCGAGTTTCACTGGGGACTGTGTTCCTAACAATTCACTGTAGTGACAGCAGGAAATTGTCCCTATAGAAAAATCTAGTAAGGCTGGGGTGGAGGGGGGGAAATTCGGCTTTGAGAGGCTTGTGTTCTCTTTCCACAAGTACTGCCATTATTAACATGGTGCTGTAATGGACGAAAAGCTTGTGATGAGCAGTAAAGATCTTGGCCAGTCGTTAGCAAGGGAAGGAAGTCTCCCTGAGTCTGCACGAGTAATTTGTAAGTGAGATAGTACCAAATGATATGTCTACCCCCTAACTTTTTAATTTTTTTCCAAATGCAAATCCCCTGGTAGAGGCATCACTTTGGAAGTCAATGTGGAATTTTACTTAAACTACTTACAGTGAAGGGTTGACCCTGTAGGTGTGAGACTTGGCAGCTGAGCTACATGGAAAATGCATAAGTGGTCAAAGAAGAAACCCAAACAGGAGCAGAGGTGGATGCCAATGGACCCTTCCCATCTGTGGCTGCCACAGCAGGGTGAGAGCTGAGGTCAGAGAACAAGGTAGCAAACACTCACTGCCTGCTGGTAAACCAGTACACCTCATGTTCCATGCAATTCCCAAATGCCACTTGAGAGATCTTCGTTCTATCAAAACCTTGACAGGGATAAAAGGGGATTCTCAGTTTGTATATCATGCTGCTTAGTTTGCATATGGGAGCTTTGAAATAGAGGATAAAACTAGAAATCAGAGAACTGCAAGTGAAATTTCAGAATTGATCATCACCTTCGAAATGTTAATCACACTGCCTTCCAAATATAGGTATTCAATAAATATTTGTTGAATTAAGCTGGATTCCAAAACAAACAGTTCTGCCATTATTATTCAGGCTAGGAACTACTTAGGCATATTACCAAGGATAATAAAAGGGAGTACTTCTAAATTTTTCCTATACAAATGAGAATCATATGAATAATTTAACTTTTAACAAGCTGAGAACCTGATAGTTTGGAAGTGGTAACCTATTCTAAGTATAGAATGTGGATCAATTCCTATAAATTCTTTATATTTATTATTGTCCTTTTAATGCTGTGATGTTAGGGGGGAAAATCAGCATAATTATATGCTTAAGTCGAAGTCCCATGGTTAGAAATATGTTAGATAATAGAACATACTGGGAAGTATTTCCATACATTTGTTATTGAGGAAAGCAGGGGGAGTGTTTGTCCTGTGACTACATAACCTCCCTTTTTTGGATTTGGGATCCAAACTTGATTATAAAGAAGAAACCCAAGCACTTCACTTACTGTTAGACCGATTCTTTAAAAAATATCAGATGAATATAATGTATTTCAACCCACTGCAGACAAAAGGAACCTGGGAACTGTGGCAGGCTGTCAAATATTATTTGGGAGGCAGCACAATAAATTGGACTCTACCAAAAAAAATGCAGATTTAAAACTAAGCATTTGCTGTTTATTAATTGCATAATTTTTGACAGATTAATTATCTGAGTGTCAGTTTCTTTGCTATATTGTTATTAGGAACAAATGAAGCAATTTATAAAGCAGCTTGTAAAGAACCAAGCACATTTTTTTATATTCAATGGACACTACTTTCCCTTCTTTCACTTCTGACCTCTTATTTTTTTTTTCCATCCATGGTCATATCTCTAATTATTATGCTATACATGCAAACTCACCATACCTTTTAACTTATTAAAATGAATATAGAGTTTCAGGAGATGATGATTTGTATTATCAAAAATATTTAAGACAAAATGTCTGTAAATTAGCAAGAGGGAGTCTAGTCAGATATTAAGAATTTGATTCTAAGACTACAAAGATGAGAAGAAAAATACTATAGAACTTCTTAATGAAACAAAAACACTGAATAGTCTGGCTAGACTGTGTGGATGTCCTGTTATTAGTATGGAAAGAAAAACAGATACTGAGAATGGTTGTTTCCACAGACAGAATCAGGAACAGCCATTGACAAAGGTTCTCTCCCTGACCAAACTCTAGCCAGGCTCCTTCAAGCGCCTTCTCATCCAGGCCTCAACCTTAGCCTATAAGGACTTGAACAAAATGCCAGCATACTTTCTAACAACTCAAGGCCGCATTCCTAAGGTGACCCGAGCCCCCTTACGATGCCCACCTGAGAAAACTGAAGGCTGGCCAAAAGAATGTACTGTCTGTTCCAGCCAATACAAGGCTTTCTCTTGCAGTCTGTGGAAGGGTAGGAGCCTAACTTTGCTAAGCACAGGTTAACAAAAGGACCCCAGGTGGGTTTCACATGGACCAACTCCCGCTTCCCACTCTCTGTAATGTTTCTCTTCCCTGACTCTACTGAGTCCCTGCTCTCCCCACTCCCTGTCCCCTCATTCTTCCTTTAAGACTCCCAGTCACCTCTATACAGGTTGAGGTTGAGTTCAGATCATACTGCACTCTTGTCCTTATGGCATTCTGTCCTTATCTCTTTAGTGTGATTTTGTTTATCTTTGACGCATAGTCTCTTCAGTATCCTCCCAGAACAACTGTGTGACAAGGTGCTATGGATGAATACTTGTTTCTCCCCAAAATGCATATGATGAGATCTAAAGCCCAGTGGGACTTTTGGAGGTGCAGCCTTTGGGAAGTAATCAGGTCTGAGTGTAGAGCCCTCATGAAGGGGATTACAGGAAGAGGGCAGAGAGCTCGCTCACTATCTGCCACGGGAGGGCACAGCAAGAAGTCTGCCTCCCGAACTGGAAGAGGGATCTCCACAGGTCCAGACTATGCCGGCATCCTCATTATGGATTGCCAGCCTCCAGAACTGTGAGAAATAAGTTTCTGTGGTTTATAAGCCACCCAGACTATGGCAGTTCATTATAGCAGCCTGAACTAATGAAGACAAGGGACGCTGCAAGGTTCCTTTCTGATCTGTACTGCCAGAATACAATCTGGAATGTATCTCTTGTAACATTGAAGGAACTGAATATTTGGAAGCACAGATGGTGTTTACATCTCTTCTTACAATTGACATCATGATGTTAAAAGCAAAAACGTTTATATTGGGAGTGAAATGCTGACTAGGAATTTTTATTGGCTTTGATCTTCTGTATGCAAAACCAGAATGATGAGCCCCGTCTTTGCAGAGGAAACTGAGGCCATCAGATGTGGTTCCCAGGACTTTCCTCCTCCTATACGTTTTCCTGTCCCCTGTGCCAGCATCTAGCTCTTACCCTCCCCTTGTGGTCTTTAGCACATCCTCTCCAGGGTCCTCCAGGACCTTGCTCCATTGATATCAATCCTCTCAATGGATTAGTCACTACACTTCCAACGGATTATACTCCTGAACCCATTTGTCTTTTTTGCTATCACCAAAGATATGCCTGAAAAGATGGTCAATCTTTACAGATTCTTGACTGCTTGTCACCACTCATCCCACTGTAGCTTCCACACCAACAAATCAAATGGCTTGAAGAATATTATTTGAGAGGCGTATGGTAAACTCGGGGGGAGAGGGGAAGATAGTAAAGGAAGGACGAAACAAAGGCTCTTCCTAAGATATTGCCTATTATTTGTAACCATCTTTCTATGTAGACTTTCTGCAGCAGTTGATACCAAATTGTGTATATTTCTTCTATTTCCCTGGCTTTGGAGAAACTATGAGTCTGTGTTTTCCTATTATTTCCTCCAGGTTTTCAGGGGGCTTTTGTTTGTTTGTTTTTAAACTTGAGTTCCATGTTAAACAATTTCAGGGAGGCTGTAAACACTCTGATTATGGTGCTCATTTTTCATGGGAGAGGCTCCATAAATTTGATGAGTGTATCAAAAGGTTTAGGAAACTCCAAAAAGTTTGAGGCCTTTTCCATACACTCTTTATGGATAAGCTCATATTTTGGTGTCAAATTCTCTCCTGAGTTTAATTTCCATCTGGCATCTCTTCCCAAATGTGCCACGGTTATCACAAATCAGATATCCTCGTCTCCGCTAGCTCCTGACCCTGGCCAAAAAATATATGAAAACCCTAGTATTTCAATGTCATGTTTCAGTTTCTGGTGTTGACTGTCCTAAACTAGAAAATGTGTACGAATATTTGGCTCTTGCCTTTTTTCCTCCTGCATTTCTCATCAGTAGGGAAGTAGTGATAATGCCGCCTCAGAGGTATCTTTAAAATACATTTTTCTACCATCACCATCGTGTTTTATTCCTGTCCATTTTTCACTCAGAATCATTGTTTAATTCCTTTAAAAATGGTGGGGTGGGGGAGACTGGGAAATGAAGAAAAAAAAAAAAAAGAGATAAGCTTGACAGTGAACCCTCCCCACACACACCACGCACCTATTTGAAAGTCAGCTACTCCACTTTGCTTGCATGATGTCTTAGTTCGTTTGAGCTGCTGTAACAAATTTGCCACAGCCTGGATGGCTTATACTCTGCAGAAACCAAGGCCCAGGTTCCTGTTGCCACATTTCTCAGCTTGTAGCCCTATGGCACTTTGACACACAGTTCATTAAATACATCTCCGCTCTTTTCCACAACCTTCCAAATCAGGTCTGGCTCTTACTAACGTTCATATGTTTGACATACACCCTTAATATATTATAGGAACTCTTCAATTAATAGTGATCCTTTTCACCATTGTCCTGAACTAATTTTTATAAACATATATTTTTAATTAACCACAGGTAAACACTAGATAAAGTTTACCACAATAATCTTATTTTTAAATAAATAAGTGTAATTTATAATGGTGAATCTATATTTTGCCCATAATAAAACATTTGAAT
This sequence comes from Corynorhinus townsendii, assembly GCA_026230045.1. NCBI lineage: Eukaryota > Metazoa > Chordata > Mammalia > Chiroptera > Vespertilionidae > Corynorhinus > Corynorhinus townsendii. The sequence goes on from JAPDVU010000006.1 coordinate 130,419,182, forward strand.
CAACTCACATACACATATATGAGATTGTACTAAATGTCATTTTATTCCAGTTAAGTCTAGTAATTTATTTTATTGAGTTCATTCCTATTTTCCACAAATTAGAGACCACACAAAATCTTAAGTAACATTTTCAATTCTTATTAGTTTCAGAATAAAGCAATGTATAAATATACATCTTTGGGGAAAAAAAGCTGATTTTTCTAGTTTCCACAAGCTCAGCAGGTGTGAAGCATAAAAAATAACAGATGGGAAAGTCAAAGAAGAAAAAAGAAACTGGGAAATGTTACAGATAATTCTATTTACTATAATAAAACATAGTGTTAAAAGACTGGCCTGTTTATTTTTACTTTCCTCACTGAAATAATTAACACTGAACAGAGCTCACAGCATTTTCTGGGACCTGAGAAGAAGAAATTATTCTATCTTTAACAAAATTCCACTTTACTTTACACAAATTTGAATGCCAACAGAACAGAATTTTTAAAATATATCTGTTACACAGAGTAAAGAACTAATATTTATTCACTCATTTAACAAATTACTTTTTTTCAGCTTTATTGAGGTATAATTGGCAAGTGGAATGTTAAGATATGTATAGCGTGTATGTGATTAACAAATTACAGCTTTAAATGTTATACCATCATCACTTCATCATTATCTGTTTCTTTGGAAATGCAGCTAAAGGAAACTTTTAAAACAGTATTTGCCTTTGCTCATCAGAAATTGGATACTTTTAAAATTTCTTAATTTACTAAATTAATTTATTTCCAATCACAATAACAAAGGACCTGATTATTCATAAAATGCCAAAAAATGTCCTAAAACCATCCTTTTCTTAAACTTATTTTGTGAATGGCACCAAAACACTTCCAGATATCTGGGTTTTAAGACTTAGAATTATAATCAGTAGCCCCTTAGGCTTTTTCCATATCCAGTCATGTTCTATATCTTGCTGCTTTTGACTTCAAACCAACTCTTTTACTTTTTCTATCCACTCCAGTTACCTTAATTTAGGTGCTTTTTAAAAATGTCTTGGTCATGGAATGTTCTCAAATGGCCTCTTCACTTACATTTGGTCCTAAATAGCTAACCCTTTACACTTGTTTCAGAATTATATTTTTAAAGTTTTGGTTAAATAGGTAGTTGAAAAGTATACATGGCACATTGTCTACAAGAAAGTACACATTTCCTCAAATATCTTCTAAAATCTATGCGGTATATTTCCAGATTTTTCTCCATTTCCCTAATACAAGTGATCTGGCCGCCCAACCCTGTCTGTTCACGTTTTCTAGACATCTTCCCCGTATCTCCTTTACACAAGCCCAGTATCCCAAAGACACAAGATTATCTTGCACTATCTCAGCTCTGGAAAGTCACTCATACCATTTTTCCCCTTGGGCCCCTCATAACCCATTTCTTTATCCTATTACTCTTGCAAGGCTGTTTTCTGACATTGTCTTCTGTGAAGTCTTTCCTAACATCCCAGACAGAAGCATTTTTCTACCTCCTCTAACCTCTTTTTGTACTTTGTTTATGTGATTCATATAATACAATATAGACACCTTTGCGTGTAGCTGTCTGAGCATATCCTGCCTAAGAAATTCTCAAAAACAATGTCCTTTTACACCGTCAGTCACTATTCCTTACATATAAGAAACTCAAATGTTAATTATGCTAATATTGTTATAATGTCTAACCCCATTAGTCTACTCACACAAATGTATGAAAAAAATAAAATTAACTACCGTTTTCACAGATAAAATTAGCAAAAACGAACATTGGCAATATCAGTCCTTTTGACACATCACATGTTGGATTATATGGTTGGGGAAAAATTTGGGAAAACAATTTGGCAATAGATACTTTGAGCTTTAAAGCCTAGTGCCTGGAAATTCAAGTTTAAAATGGCATCTGGCCAGCATTCACTGGCTCTCTTTTCTAAATTCCTAGCAAAATAACAGCCAAGACAGAATTAAAATAGGAAGGCATGCACACACACACACACACTCACAGAAATGGGGTCAGGAATCAATGAATTGTCATAACCTAGGGAAAAAAATGTAGACTAACAGCAAGGCTGACCAAAGTTAATAAAAATGATTTCAAATAATTTCAGTTGATTAGCTGCATTGTGCTATAGCAAAAGAAGGAGTCCAAGCCTTCAGAAAAATGTGTGGGAAGAACTTGGGTCTTTTTTCAACTGGCTTCTCTATAATTTATAAATGCAATATCTACATTAAACTAAAAATTATCCAACTGGCCAATGATTTTATGGGGGTTCTTAATAACACTGTCCATAGCCTAAAAGCTCCTCTTTGTTTCACATAGACAAATTGCCATTTCCAGAATAAACTTGGGAGGAATGGGGCTTAGGGATGGGCCTGTTAGTGGGGGAGCATCTAAGACCTGGCAGGCAGTCTTCTCAGTATAAAGCAGGCACAGTTTTATATTGATCAAAGACACCAGGTATAACAGGAAATATGTGGTCTATATATTTCCTGGAGCTTGATCTACTCTGTCTTTCAGGCATCTTGGAACTAGGGAAAAAACAAGATACCTGATTTTTACCGCTGTGATAGGTTCTAGCATTGGAAATCTGATTAGATATAATTTTTGTCCAACTGTCTATCTGGGAAGAATAGTTGACTTAAAGCAAGGAAATAAGTTTGGTATGGAAAAAAATCCCAAAAGCATATTTCTTAACAAATAAACACTAAATATAAATGAAATCTTTGTTCAGATTTGAGTAACAAAAATAAGAATAAAATGTCTGAAGAAACATTGAAGGCTAATTAATACACAGGAACTATCATTTTGAATAATGAAAGAAACAGTCTCTGAAAATAATCTGCATCAGTCAGCCAAAGAAAATATTGAAATCTCTAAAGTATTCTGAGTCATACAAACTTCTTTTAGGAAAAAACAAGCAAACAAACAAACAAACAAAAAAACACAATAAAAAATAAAAACAATCAAAGGTTGTAAAAACCAGAGTTAACATTTACAATGTAAGATATAAAATGATAGATTTGGAATATGCAAAACAGGAAAAAATAAACCATGAATGCTTTTCAGAAGAAAAAAATATTTATATACAAATCAACGATTAAAAAATTTTAAAAAAACTACTATAGTACTTAAAATATCACTTGGGGAAGATGAAAATAATCAAATACCACACAAATGTGATGAAAATACTTATTCAAAAGGACATGTTAAGATTAAATATAATCATATGTGCTGGCTAATTTGACAATCCAATGAGAAAAATAATGCTTTTAAGAATACATATGAATTATCGAAGTTTCCTTGAGAAGAAATTGCATCTTGAATAGAACAATAACCAAGGAAGAAAATGCACACAGATGTTGGCAGTGGTTTTGATAGGTGCCAAGAAGGAAATGAAAAGGAGCTGCTGTAGCAAATACAGGGAGAGAGACCTCTTTTAGTGAAATGTTCAGGGAAGTTCTTACTGAGGTGATCAGCTGTGACAGGATTATAGAGTTGTAAGGGAACTCTTATTTTCTCATTCAAATAAAAATGTTATTATATTATGTTTCTAATCTATACAATGGACAGTAGAAAATATATAATGTTAAGGTTCATTCGTTTTGGAGGAGTAATTCCCTATTCTAAACTCTAATTTTTGGAAAAGACACAAAAGATATAAAATATTTTCTCCCAGTAGCATTTATAACTTTTTGATAGAAAAAATAATAATGGTAGCATACATGTTAATACTAGAGAAAAAATTCTATAAATGTTAGGGAAAATGGCTAGAAAATGTTACTATGCATTACTACTGAATGATAGAAACATGGGTGACTTTCTTTTCTCATATTACTTCTGTAGTTACTTATATACTACTAGAGGCCTGGTGCATGAAATTTGTTCAGGGGGCAGGGTGTCCCTCAGCCCAGCCTGCACCCTCTCCAATCTGGGACCCCTTGAGGTATGTCCAACTGCCCATTTAAGTGGTCAGACATCCCTCTCACAATCCAGGACTGCTGGCTCCCAACTGCCCTCCCCTGCAGGCCTGGTTCCCCCCAACTGCCCTCCCCTGCTGGCCTGGTCCCCACCAACTGCCCTCCCCTGTAGGCCTGGTCCTCCCCAACTGCCCTCCCCTGCAGGCTTGGTCCCCCCCAACTGCCCTCCCCTGCAGGCCTGGTCTCTCCCAACTGCCCTCCCCTGCAGGCCTGGTTTTCCCCAACTGTTCTCCCCTGCAGTCCTGGTCTCCCCCCCCCCAACTGTCCTCCCCTGCAGGCCTGGTCCCCCCCAACTGCCCTCCCCTGCTGGCCTGGTCCCCCACACCTGCCCTCCCCTGTAGGCCTGGTCCCCCACAACTGCCCTCCCCTGTAGGCCTGGTCTCTCCCAACTGCCCTCCCTGTTGGCTTGATGGCCCACAACTGCCCTCCACTGCAGGCCTGGTCTCCCCAACTGCCCTCCCCTGCAGGCCTGGTCTCTCCCAACTGCTCTCCCTCCTGGCCTGATGGCCCCCAACTGCCCTCCTCTGCAGGCCTGGTACCCCCCAACTGCCCTCCCTTGAAGGACTGGGTCCTCCTAAACTGCCCTCCCCTGCAGGCCTGGTCTCCCCCAACTGCCTCCTCTGCTGGCCTGGTCACCCCTAACTTCCCACAACTGCCCTCCCCTGCAGGCCATCTTGTGGTGGCCATCTTGTGGAAGCCATCTTGTGTCCACATGGGGGCAGCCATCTTTGACCACATGGGGGAGGCCATCTTGTATCTTGGTGTGATGGTCAATTTGCATATTACTCTTTTATTAGATAGGATGGTAAGTATTAATAGGGTAAGAAAATTGTAATATAAACTTTATTTTTGAAAAATAAAAATTTCCAATTAAAAATGGAATAATCAAAACCAAAGTAAACACATCTAAAAAACTGTGTTTAAACTATCCAAAATTGTTGTATTTAAGTAAATGTCTGTGCTTTCTAAATAATCAGTGTATCTTTCTAAAAGTAATTTAGTGTATCTTTTTAAAAGTAAGAATCCACTCACAAAAACAGAAGGTATTGACAATGTTGAACTTTATCTGAACCCTATGTTCCTGAAAAGCAACAATGATAGAGAATCCCTATCTCTTGGTATTCCTAGAAATGCTGACTTCCTAGGGCAACCAGGCTTCCCCATTCTGAGATAAGACCCATCTCTACCAGGCCCCAATGAGTCAGGTAAGACCACCTTCATCCTTTCTCACCACTCTCAGGAGATTAGCTGAAGATTCTATACCTGCTTCTGTAAAACCCAAGATCCCATTCCTTTTCTTTGGCATGTTCCTCATTAATGGACATTTTTCCTATTGCAATCACCTGAATAAAATAATCTCTCAAAATATCCAGTGCATAATCTTTTCTAGTTTTGGTGTAAAAAATTGGATTGGAATGGGATATGTTGGGCCTTACCTCCCAATCTCCCTTTACTCCAACCAGGTGCTCTGTCCATTCCTAACTAACAACCGGGGACCCAGTGCAATGGTGAGCCCAGCTGCTGATTTTTTGTTCCAGACCTGTCTGTGGGTAGCACGGTAAGGATTTGATTTTGATTAATTTTTAGCATTCACATGGCTTCACGTGCCAATTTTATTTGTTTCCATATATGATCATTTTCGTATCTCTGTAAATAGATTAATGGTTTATGTATATCTTCATCTGGTTTATTAGAGTTTTCTGATTGTCTACTTGTCTATTTTGGCTCAAATCAATTGAGAATATGTCTACTAGACAGGGAGATAAATGTCTGGATGGGTAAGTTTTGTATTTTTGTTCCTATGTCACAGGCTGAAATTTCAGATTCAAAGCTATAAACTCATTTTCACTGTCTGTCTGAATGTTTATCTACACTAATAAAAGAGTGAGATGCAAATTGGCTGTACCTTCACGACACCCACCAGCCAATCAGGAGTGAGTATGCAAATTAACCCAACAAAGATGGCAGGTTAATGTGCATACACAGGCATCAAGTGGCCAGGGATGGGGTGGGATGCTTGCGTAGTCACCATCGATGATTCAGGTGTTCACACCGCCCCAGCCGCTCTGGGCCTCTGAGCAGCGTGGGAAGGTGGAAAGGTGGCTCTGGGCCAGAGCGAAGGCAGTGCCAGCAGCCAGGGGAAGGAAGGCCTGTTCTTGCACAAATCTTTGTGCATCAGGCCTCTAGTATGTCTGTAATTCAGAATGGCTTTTACCTTTTATTGCATGAGAGTGTCCTGCCTCCAGATGGTATTGCAAAGGTAGATTATAAAATCTCTTAAGAGAGATCTATTCTGATTGGCTTACAAAATAAGAAGTGCTTACATAAATTGAGTATTCCTAAAGAAATACAGAAAATAAGAAAACTGAGTTAATATTTTCAATGTGCTGAAAATATATTCTTTTGGAACTTAACTCAGAAAGATTTCAAGGATTCACATTCACATAATTTAGGTACATCTTTGGCAAACAAAACCAGTTTAATATTTTTGGTTTAATAAAAACAGCTGTGTTTACTTTGACATAATAGTATTAAATATTAAACATAATACAAGTGAACATTTTTATTCATCATGTGATGTTCTTCCTAAACTTGTGTGGTTTTGCTAATTGAATAAGCTGCTATTAATTAAATCAAATGATTAAGATTATTTTAAAAATGTAAATTTATACTTAATAAGATTATTATGCTTTGTAGTATGTCGCTTGAACATAATTTCCAAGATGTCTTAAAATAAGCTGTTGATTTCTTGTTCATAAGACTTTATAAAACTCTGGATCTCTTATTTTCTTTAAGATGTTCCCCATTAATGATTATAAATAAGCACACTACCCCAAACTGGGATCTACTAATTTGAATCCACAATCAATTACACTCCTTTAGTATATTTATTATCACAACTGATTCTGAATGACACAAATTCCACAGCTTTGGAGAAGGCTGGGCAGACTCTCCATAGAGGTAAGGCCAGAAGTTCCTTCACCATCATTACTGAGTAATATTACCATTGTGTAATTTATCTGACCCTTCTAGACTAGAAAAGCAAAGAAAAACCTCTTAATTTAGTTCTTAAAATGAGGTGATACTATTGCTATCCTAAGTACATGACAGGGTTTTTGCAATGATGCAGTGAGATAATAGTATGTAAACACACAATGGCCCAATTTTCAAGAAATCATACAATATTATTTCAACTATTAAGCATGTTTTTATTCTTATACAATAATCCATGACACAAATTCTGAATTATAAAAATTATCTAACCCCAGCTTTCCATCTTGAATTTTATATTTTCTAGCTTCTGATTTTGCCAATGACATTTTTTTCTGTTTAAAATTTTTTTTTATTGATTAAGGTATTACATATGTGTCCATATCCCTCCATTGCTCCCCACCCCACTCCCATACATGCCCTCCCTAAGTCAGTTTGAGAGCTACCTCAAGTTATATATCCTCCCTTAAACCATCACTATATGAGTAGAAGATATGTTCCCTTCTGGTTATGTATATCACTGAACTCATTAGATGTTTTCATTATGCATTTACATATATAATTATTTTCTTCAGATTTATACCAGTGCTGGTGAATTTCCATTGAAAAGAATCTTTCATAGAAGACTACATTGCGTCTATCTATACACGATCACATTTTTGTGTTAAAAAGTGAGAAAAAAGTCAATCTTCACAAAATCTGCATGTAAAATTTGTTACAAATTTGTTTCATTAGATCAGTTTTTCTCCTTTAAGTAGTACAATAAACAATTGATAATATTTCAGTCATATACATTTTGCCAAATATACTGCTTTGCTTTTATTTGACTTTTGTTTTAAATGAAAAAGAATAAGGTGTGTGCACAGCAGGAGACATAGAGGATGTAGCAGCATTATTCAAGGTAGCACAAAGCTTGAGACAGTGTAAGCACACATCAATGGAGAGAGGGTAAATATATCTTGAAGAGCTACACAATGAAACAGATAGTATTTCAAACTAATGAACAATAATGCTATATAGTATAAATAAATATTAGCAATAAAATAAAAAATTCATTCCCATATTATTATATTCCAATATTGTATTGTACACTTGAAACGACTTTAAAATCTTGGTCTTCAGAAATTTTTATGGGTTCAGTAAAACTATACAAAAATGGAAAGTGAGGAAACTATGAACATGGGATTCAAAATTATGCTTAACTTGAGGGATGATACAGGGCTTACTTTGGGAAGATGAAGGTAGAACTGTATGGTTATATGTAGGTTATTGTCAGGACTCTAGACTTTATGTGTGGAGGTGGTTTATGGATTATTGCATTTTTAAAAATAAATAATGAACTAAATAAAAATTGAAAACGATAAATACATGGAGAGTACGATGAAAAAAAGGATTAGGTAAACCTAAATCTGTGTGAGATCCAATTGAGAAAAGATGGAAGTGGGTTTAAGGGTCTAAATTTCTCAACTCTCCTTCTATGAACTCTTCCTCGATCAGTCAGCATCACTTTGGTAAAAGTTGTAAAGCAAAAACACCAGACAGTTTCCCTTGACTGAGGGTGAATAAGTAGTAACATTCTTTTTTTCTACAAAGAGACCAGAATAAAAAGGGATTTAATAACTTAAGAATATCTCATTTTAGAGTCTTTTTCAAACGGGTCATCATTAGCTGGATTTTTATTAGAATTGAATGTGTAGGATTAAGCATATATCTTTCCTTCAGGATAAATTTTTCATTATCTAGTATTAAAGTCAGGATTATTAAGTCAGTAATTTTCCCATTTGTAAGACTGAAAACTCACTGATACATCTACCATTTAATGGGATTTTATTCAGCCAGGAATGGGGACACTGATCTAGATAGGTCCTCGCTGTTCAATGCAGTGGTCAGGAGCACATGTGGCCTTCCAATCTGGTCTGACATAAGACAGGCAATAAGTTCATCATACAGACCTGATTACAGAGACACTGCGAACTAAAGGATGTGAGCTACTTCATTAATCATTTTTATCAAATCATATTGCACGAAAATATTTTAGGTACATTGAGTTAAACAAAACATATTATTAAAATTAACTACACCTATTTCTTTTTTTTAATGTAGCTACTAGAAATTTAAATTTTCATCTGATGTTCACATTCCATTTCCACTGAACATTGCTGATATAGCTAGATCAACATTCCCTAGTGATTACTCAGCCTTCCTAAACTATTAACTTCCTGATCCATTGAGTGAGAAAACTAGACTAAAGGAGGATTTTGCTTCCAAATTCTGAATTACTAAAGCAATTCTTTCATGTAGAAAGTTGAAAATTATTCCTGGAGGGCTATTTTTTTAGAGACAGAGGAACCATTTGGTTATTGCAGCTGATTACTCCAGAGAGAATAGAGTCTTCATGGAGCAAAGTAGAAGAATTTTTTTTCATCCCTCTTTCATGGTTTTGGGCAAAAGTAATCTCTAATGCTGTTTCAATCTGAAATGAAGTAAAACATGAAAAGATAATATATGCATATACAGACACAACAGAATCCTTAATTAAATATATTCCAATCTGATAGTAAAGTAGATGATAGAGTAAGTAATGCACTAACAATTATATTAATAAAAATATTGGTAATAACAATAAAAATAACAAAAATCAAGCAAAGTCCATTGTTTGTCCCAAATGGCTAAAAGTAGCTTGATAAATGAGCTTGGCATCCTAAGTGTCAAAAACGACTACCTTTGTAGGAAAGAATTTCAGAAGACAAGGATCTTAGTCTGAGATTTCCATCAGAAGTCCCTAGTGGAAGACTCTAGCTTAGAAAACTCTTCGCTACTTACCTCAAACCACTATACACACATACATAGCTCCACAAAAATGCATACAATTCTAGGTGAGATGGAGGCCTCTCCAGTCAGGAAAAGTTGGGTCGAAAATAATCTTCTCAGAGTATTAGCACTTCACCTGGTCCCTCTGCTCAAGCTCCTGTGGTGTCTATTGCTTAAAGGATTAATCCAACATGCAGCCTGGCATCCATTCGATTCCATTATATTTACTTCTTACACACTAACTTTCCACAAGATGCACATTCTCCAATCAAACTGGACCCAATACTGGCCTCCCTTTCCTCAGGGTCCTCCAGTCACCCCACCCCACTCAGAACCACACTTTGTCTACTATAGCTAACCTTCAACTTGCTGCTGGAAAGCACCACCCTTCCTAATATTTTTTTTTTTAAATTCTGTTACCTATCTACTGTTTCCCTTCTTTGTAATCCCACATAAATTAATTTTTACTTTCTAATGACAATTAACATTTGAGCTTTAGACTGTAATTTATTTTTATGATTTTTATTACAAATATTAAACTCTAAGCTCTAACAATCTTATCTAATAAAGAAGGAATATACTAATTGACCCTCATACCATTGCAAAGATGGCAACAACCACAGCCAATAAGGAGGGAATATGCTAATTGACTGCCATGCCCTCAAAGATGGTGGCACCCACAGCCACAAGATGGCGGCACCCGGTCCCCTCAGCCCCACTGGGGCGTCAGGTGTGGCACCTGCCTCCGGAGTCCCCCAGTCTCCTCAGGCAAGCCTTGGATGGCAGCTACCCAGCCAGCCAAGGCCAGCCTCAGATGCAGGCAAGCCTCAGATGGCAGCTGTCCAGCTGCCCAGGGCCGCCCAAGGCTCAGGTAACCAGGGCCGGATGAGGCTATCCCTGCTGGCAGTCGCAGCAGCAGAGGTGTGATGGGGCATCACCCTCCCCTGAGGACTCCGGGACTGTGAGAAGGGGCAGGCTGGGTTGAGGGATTCCCCCTCCAGTGTATGAATTTTCATGCACTGGGCCTCTAGTCCTATATAATAATGCAAATGGAATGACCGGTCAATATGATGCGCACTGACCACTAGGGGGCAGACCCTTAATGCAGGAGCTGCCCCCAGCCTGCAGACCCCAGGCTGGACAAGGTGGGTGCTAGCGAGGGCCCCCAATCACCCTGCCAGTCGCCCCACAGATCAGCTCTGATCTCCAGCCAGGCCTAGGGACCCTACCCATGCACTAATTTCATGCACTGAGCCTCTAGTCAAACTTAACTGTGTAATAAATACTCAATGAATGAACTACATAGGCAGTTTAATAGAAAACAATGCAATTTTAAGCTTAGCTCTTATGCAAGCAAATGTCTGTGCCTAATTTATGGGGGAAAATATGGTTTTGGAAGTAGCTTCATACTACACATATTCCTTTAACCTCTTTATCAGTAAAAAAAATGGTTATAGTCATCAAAAATTATTTACTTCAGAGTTGGTAGCTTTCTTCTGGAAAATAACTGTTAACTCCATTTGTAATTGTTGAGCTGCCATTAAAAAAAATGATGCAACAAATTATTTGAAAACATTTAATTTTACTTCACAGGTGTCCCTCTATCTTTTCACCAAACATTTCCACACACACAAAAAAAGGTTTTAGTTATACTCATGTACTTATGCACTTTACCACTGTGAGACAGAAAAGAAAAGCTTTTGCCCACTTTCTTTCTCTTGTTTCTGGGTTGGTTTGTTTTCATTTTTCTTTACAAGTGATTCCTTGGTTCTGATTCTCTGTCTTGGGGCTTCAGTTATATTAAATCTCCCTCTTCTCAAAGATGCCATACAATTTGAAGTCCTTTCAATGTTCAAGTCAGAAGATATTTTTGGCACTTAGAGAAACTTGATCAGAATACAGTGTTTGTAGAGTCTCAAGACTCCCTCCTAATAAAATGGATTCTCTCACATCAAAGCTACCTTACTCTGTTTTGAAGAAAATGGGATGACCAGCAGAACTGCCAGTAGTTTATTAATTACTGTTTGCTCAGGTCCGTGTACCGGCATCTCAGACCATCACCAGCAGGACCTAGGCCTGCAGCAATGCGATTTCTCAGAGATTTTATTTCTCCAGAGTTTCTCTTTCTACCAGCTTTCCATCCCCTTTCCTTTTAAGATTTTTTCCTTCTTTCCCCCCCCCCCCCCGCAAATAATTTTTACATCCAGTGTTAAACAATATTGCATTTCATGCTTGCCTGCTGTTTCAGGTCTAGTAACCACATTTCCTATGAACCGTGTAATAATAAAAGTCAGATTGGTTATTTGCTTTTTGATGTGAAATAGTTATTGCACATGACCGAGGTGCCACAAATTATTTTGCCTCTGATCATGTCACACATAATAAAACAAGCAACACTCAGTCTAGAACACAGATTGACCTACAAAGTTTACAGAGGGTTCTCTTTTTATGTGAAATTTATTACTGATGTACAAAAATAAGAATCGAGAATTATTTGCCCTCCTGAAAATCCTACATTTTTTAAAAATTAGAACCAGTTTAAATATATCTTCATGCACATGTGCGTGTATACACACACACACACACACACACACACACACTTACATACAGACATAGTATTATTAGCAATGCACTTGCTTTTAAAAAATAGAATTTAAGAAAATTTCAATACTTAGGGCAGGAACATTGTGAATTGCGAATGAAGCTACCCCAAACAGAGTAATGAGAATAATGTGTTAGAGGGAAAGAAAAGGATAATAAAGAAGGAATGCATATAAGAAAACATAAATCAATAATTTATAGTTGACACAGGGAAGTGAAAATGCTGAAAACTGATAGTTATACACACACAAACAAGTGTTTTTGATTTTTACTATGAAGACTACATATTTTCTCTTTTTTCTGTTGTTGAGGAGAAAATATGTACTACACTTCCACAATAAGAGTGCCTTTGCAAAACTTAGAAGATAACTGGCATATTTTGAAGGATTTTATAAGATTCAATTCTTTTGAAAAATAAAGAATATTCAATGATAAATTGACTGAAATATCTGTGACATAACATCATAGAATAGGGAGATTACAGCCAAAGAAAATAATCTGTAATAAGAATTACTGACATTTGATGCAAACAATCAACCAAACATTGCTGGCCCCCAGTCCCCAACACTTCGGGTTTGATGCAATTGCATTATTACTTCTCTAGATAGCCTTGTGTGAATATAGGGCTCAGAATAGTCCTGGGAAATACACCTAGGTGTTTTTATAGCAATGAAACGAATCAGAAGAGCAAGATTTACCTGACAAGAAGTGTTCTCCTATCACATGAGACACACAATTGTATTTTCTCTTACTTGAGAAAGTCTCAGAAAATCCTGAGATGCTCTGCCTTGGGAGTTGAAACTGAGCTGGAAGGACATTTAGTCCAAATTCTTTGTCTGTGTAGAATCCCCTCTACATGGACTCACTGAAGTAATCAGTCTCGTCCTGAACTCATTCAGAGACAGAAAATGCTCTTCTCTCTGGATAAACATCTTTTACATATTTACTATTGGCTTCAAGGTTTTTTTTTCCAATCAACTCAAAGCGTATCCAAAAACTATTAGAAGTCAGCTTTTTTTTCTCTCAGCAGTGGCATATCTAATGATTTTGACACCCAGAATGGATGATTTTTAATGGCTTGCTCTTATATTAAAAACTATATTTAGTCATAAGGAGAACATGTTTTTTAAAAAATAGTAATAGCCAGAACAGAAATGCAGTCATTGAAAAGCTTCTTTAGTTAACCTTCATATATGGATTGATATAAAATTACAATATTACAGCATTAGAAGAGGAGATTTGACTAATACACGTTAATCACATTAATGGATGGTTAGATAAAAGGGGGAAACTACCTAAATATTGGTCAATTGCATTAATTTTAAAAAATCATGCAACTTCTGTTTTTAGCCTTAACCTTTGAAATTTGTCACTATACCTGCCAACAGGGATCTTCTACATGGATTCAGGTTCAGTCGACAGTAGAGACAAATTTGTCAGACAATCGTCACCCACAGGGATAAAATAATATTTTTTATTAATTTCCACTTTGAAAAGTTCCTTTTGTCTGAAGCCTCAGAAGTACAAATACTTAGGAAAAGTCTTAAACATGAGGATAACTTTGGCAGAGATTTTTAAAAATCTGATTTCATGATAAATTCCAGAAATAAAAATACTATCCATAGTTTTGCTCTTTAGGTTTTATTCTCATAGCTTTTAAATATCCAAAACTTTTAAAGGCAAATAAAAACTCCAAGTTGTCTTATGGAATGACAGATTTGAAGTCACTCAACTTCTGTATCATAGTTTAAGATTATTGTGCTATCATTACTTATAGAAAAAGACTATTTAAAAGCAAGAATGTGTGGTGTCCCAGTGGTTAGAGACACAGGCTGCCCAAGATGTGGTACCCAAAAATTCTGAATCCTTAAGACTTTATTTTCAAAAAAAATCATATATAGCTAAATCTGACTTTTCAGGATGATGATAAAACTGGGAGTTTTCCAGAAATAACTTTGATGTAGTATACGATATGTCTTAAGGGATAAGTAATAAAAATATGCTATTTGAAACGTGTTATCAAAACTCAGCAAGAACTACAGGATAGTTATAATTTAGTCTAACATAATTTCTTGGGGAAGAGTACTTTATTGGCATAGTTTATTATCGGCATTTTTGGAATTGCCAGCGTACAGTGATAATAAAATTTAAGGCCACCTTTTAGTGAGTTTCATAACTACTTTTAAATCCTCTGCAACTATGCACCCTATTACTGCTGATGTCCCACACAGACAGCTCCCACCTCTTTCTTTGGATACTTGTGCTGGGAAAGTTCTTTGGGGCAGGCTAAAGATTCTCTGGCTTAGCCAATTCCTCTTCCTTTAATAATTTATCATATAATAGTATCCCAAATCTTCACCATCCCAATCTTATACGTCCTCTGCCTTTTCAGTAAGCCACTCAATAATCAGATGAATAATAATTTAAGATGATGATGAATTTCTTTTTTTATTACGATCCAAAAGCTATAAAATATTAATTGTGTTCTTCAAGCATGGACTATTACATCTATAAAGTTCCTTATGGTTCTCAATATTACCTATGCCATCACTGATATAAGCAGTGCTAGCTATAGTTATTTTATAAATGAAACCATCTCACAATATTCATAAAAAAAAATTTATCACAGGGAAGTAAATGAAACCTCTATATGTGTGCAATTAACATTCAACAAGTACATCCTTATGTTCAATATGGCCCATTTCTCTGCTCCATTTCTCATATAAACTGAGTTAATCAGTATTTTATGACTCTTCTGTTTGGCCTAATTTTGTGTCCACCTAATTGTGTGTTTCCTATTGACATCAATAAGGTGAAATATTATAGCTATAAGAAAGTATTAAAAATTAAGGTCTGATGTATTATAGGCTAATATTCTAGCTTTATCTGAAAAATAATTTTAAAACAAAATACTGTTTTATAAATTATTCCTAATATTGAGGATGAAATTTTAGCAAAGAACTTTCCAGGATATCTATATGCATACCTCTTGAGCTGGACAAAGTCTTAAATGCAATTTAATCAAATTTCCTAAAATTAAAAAAAAAATTAAGATCCATAGTCCTGGCCTGTGTGGCTCAGTTGGCTAACTGGTTAGATTACAGGTCAGGGCAGATGCCTGGATTGAGGGCACAATTCCCAGTAGGGGGCTTGCAGGAGGTAGCCGATTTATGTTTCTAGAGGAAAAGCATAACATGGTGAAAAGCTGAATGGAGGATCCCTGGCTCATCGGTTCTAGACTCAGTGTCCAGGTTTGAATCTTGTTAGTGCCACTTGTTAGTCTTTTCTGCTTCAGTTTTCTCATGTGTAAACTGGGACAATAATAGTACTTTATAGATTTATTATGAGGCATAACTAAGTTAATATGTGAAAAATATGTAAAGTGATAAACATTCTTTGAATATTAGTTTTATATATACACTAGAAGCCCAGTGCACGAAATTCATGCACTGGGTGGGGGCGGGGGGTGGTTCCTCAGCGCAGCCTGCACCCTCTCACAATCCAGGACCCCTCAGGGAATGTCCAAATGCTGGTTTAGGCCCCCGAAGGGTCCTGGATTGTGAGAGAAATGTCCAACTGCCGGTTTAGACTGGCCTGTGGGGATTGGGCATAAATAGGCAGTCAGACATCCTCCAAGGGATGTAGCAGTGCGCCAAGCAGCAGGAGGACAGGGAGGAGGCAGAACTGGGGTCGGGCGTCACTCGTGCTCATCCTGGCCCACTGCACCTGCTGCCACCGCTTGGTACTGCTGCCACAGAGTCGGGAGGGGCTCTTGCCACCACAGCTGCACTCACTAGCCATGAGCCCAGCTTCTGGCTGTGTGGCGCTCCCCCTGTGGGAGCACACTGACCACCAGGGGGCAGCTCCTGCATTGAGCATCTGCCCCCTGGTGGTCAGTGTATATCACAGAGACTGACCAGTCATTCTAGTTGTTCCGGTTGTTAGTCATAATGGTCGCTTAGGCTTTTATATATATAGATAGCCAGTTATAGGTGTGTATATGATTACCGCCACTGACATGATTCTCTTAAATATGGCCTTCTTTAAAGATGCCTAATTTTGTGAATGAAGGAAGCACCAATTTTTTTTTTTTTCCTGCTTAAAGCAAGAAAAAATATTACTCTATATGGAGAACTGAACCCTGAGGCTCCTTGAGGCAGTGTAGAAGGTGTCCTTACTGAAGTTCACACAGAACTCAATGGATAACTGGGAAAGAGGGGAAGGGCAAAGCATATTGTTTTCTTTTTCTCCATACCTGCTTTTCCTTTTAGACTCCTTTAAGGTAAAAAAACAAAAACAAACAAACAAAAAAACAATGGCAAGTAAAACACAATGGTGAATGCTTTCTCTGTCTTCTTGTATAACCATATGGAAATTACTAGCTAGTCATGACAGCCCCTTGATTAAGAAGAGATGACCTGTGTTCTGAAAATGCCTGTGGCATTCTCAAGTGTCTAAATCAGCAATTTTCAACTGGTGTGCCACAAGAATTTTTAAAATATGCAATCCCTGGTTGTTGAGCCAGGGTGCTGACCTCTTTTCTCTTAGTTTGTCAAATTAAAAAAAAAAAATGACAACAGCCAACACAACAATAGGCATCTGGTATGAATGAATCAAAATTATACCTATTTATTTTTCATCAGATTGGCAAAAAATACAACATATTTTTTGGCATTCTGCAGAATTTTAGTAATTAGTTTATGTGTACCATGATATGAGAAAGGTCGAAAATCACTGGTCTCAATTATAGTCACGAAGAAGCTCAGGTATGGGCAGAGTGGAGCACCTTGTACTAGAGACAACTGAAGGATGTGGCTCTGGAGACATGGTCCTGCACTGGGGTGATTTATCCCCAGGGGACACCTGGCAGTGTCTGGAGACATTTACAGTTGTCACAACGTGATAGGTCTTCGGGCACCTAGTCGGGGGAGGCCAGTGGTGCTGTCACAATGCTCGGGAAAGCTGCCCCAGAAGACAGGACTGTCTGGTCCAATATGTCAGCCCTGATAACTGAGAACCCCGCTGTGCAGGGGCAGCCTGGTCTCTGAAGGCCCTTGTTTCAGGGAGCTTCTAGCTCAGCAGAGCTGTCCTACACACATGAGAATGCTGGACCGGCATTTCCAATCCAAGTCACTACTGATGAGGAGACATTTCCTGGGATACTAAAAATAGCCCATTGGCAAAAGTAACAGAACTTTAGTGCTGTTATTTTTATCAGACCCTATTTGCCAGGAAATGTTCTCTCTGTAGGTTATTATCACATAATTATGCATGTCCTGCATGTGAAAATTATGCCTTTACTTTACTGTAAATATTTGCTCTAAGTACATATGTGTCGGCATTCCCTATGTTATAGCCATTACCGGGCAGTAAAATCTGCTTACTTATAAAATGCAGTTCATGCCCGAGGTCTGTAAGGTGAGAAGAGTTGCTTTTGAGCAGAAGATGATGTCACTGAGCCAGTGTTTCATATTATAAAATATATACAAAGAAAGGTTTTATCTTGTTTTTGTACCATAATTATGTTCTGTACTTCTACTAACATGAGTTATTGTGATTATACAAATAGTATATTCATGGTCAATGAAAAGTCACATGACCTCCCCCTTCTCCCCTTCCCACAAGTCATACTCCCTAAAATGTACTACTTAGGCTATGTTGCCTCTGCTTCATTTTGTAGATCCAGGGCTTATCCCCTCCCTGGAATGTGAGCACTGACAGCAAATTCTATTATGTGCACAGAATCAGCTTCAAATCAGAGTAAACTGCAAGAAGCAAGCAGGTAGATTTCCCTTCATCACATCACAGCTCCCAGGTCACAAGAAGAAGGATTTTCAAATCATGTGCCTCAGCTATCCTTAGGAAGTCAACTTTAAATAAGGAAATCATTGATTTTAGAAATAGATCTCAGTATTTAAATTTATATTACCACTTCTCTTCAATAAAAAAATCAGTAGTTATGTGGAAATTGAGCTTTTTTATATGTGGATAATTATCAACAGATGGACCCAGTGATTAAAATACAACAATATCAAATCCCCTAAACACACACACACACACACACATACACACACACGTATGCACAATGGCTTTAATGACACTTTGGGGAAGATTTCCAGGGTGTCAAGTTAGTGTTGTTTGTTCATAACCATTAATCACATGGACTCTTTTCTATTCTATGGCTATTACATACAACTATTTCAATTGTGTATACGTGTGGGAAGAGATACCTATACAAATATGCATATTTTGTGTCTATAGCTATAGTATTTAATTTTGTCTCTGACCTACCTTAGACTTGCTCCCTGAAAGCATGATGATGTGAAATTCAGGAGACATGTTTTTAGTCTTTCCTCTATCTCTCAAAGCCTCCAAAAGGTCTACTCTAAGGTCCCTATGTCCCAATTAATGCCCCAATTAATAGATTATCTGTCTAGAATTAGTGGGACAAACGCAGGTGACCAGGAGTCAGCAATAATGGCCTATCCCCTGGTACTTCAATGTCTACACAGCTGAGCCAAACCAGAACACATGACACACAAGACAGAATTAGTATGCAATCACACAGGGTTTATTTATCTATTCCTAGAGGGTCCTAGGCTCCAGCAAAGGCCACCCGGCGATGCACACTGAAGGACAGACGACAAAAACAGAGACAGGCAGGCGGCTGCAGTTGGTTCAGGCTCACACAGCAGAGCAATCAGGGGCTTGTCTCTCAGAGCGACATGGAGTCCTCTTCTTATCGGGCAGGAGACCTCAACTGAAGGCCCTCTCAGAGTTATATAGACCGTGTAAGCAACTTGTGTCCTTATCAGTGTGGGCCAAACCGTGTGCCTTATGCTGGGAGCAGGGTGTTTACACTTTAAGGGCTCAGAGCTTTTACATCAAGATAGTGGGGTGTTCATTCATTTTGGAAGTTACAGAGTATTGGGGGTTTCCATATAGCAAACATTTCACACAATAATTATTTCATACATTAGAGGGGTTACATTATTATAACACCCTATCACGCTCACTTTGTAAAACTTTATGTATAGTTTCAACAAAGCACAAATATTCTCTCTGAATTTTTCTATATTCTATAAAAATTATTAGAGAAAACTCCTAATTATTTTTAGTTTTAATTTACATTCTATCAAATTTAAAGATTCTTGCCCCCAGTTTGGCTCAGTGGATAGAGCGTCTGCCTGTGGACCAAAGGGTCCCAGGTTTGATTCTGGTCAAGGGCAGGTACCTCGGTTACAGGCTCTTTCCAGGCCCAGGCCCTGGTCGGGGCTTGTGCAGGAGGCAACCAACTGATGTGTTTCTTTCACATCACTATTTCCCTCTGCCTTTCCCTCTCTCTTCCACTCTTTCTAAAAATCAATGGAAAAATATCCTTGGGTGAGGATTTAAAAAAAATAAAGATTCTTTCCATGATTTTTTTTTCTTGACCTAAAAGCATATGCAACAACCATTATTTTTGACAAAAATGTATAGTGATGGTTCAGTATCATAATGTAACATTATTATTTAAATATGTATATGGCTATATAGATAGCCCAATAGCTAAAATATCTAGTCATAAAGATATATTTTATTTTTTGCCATAATTTTCTACAGTCTTTCTAGAATCTTTTCGTGTTGGAAACCAAAGGAGTGATTATTTTTATCTAGATGAAGCCCCTTCCTGCCCCATACTTCTATTAAAAAAGATGCAGGGCCCTGGTTGGTGTGGCTCCATTGGTTGGGGATCTTCCCATACACAGAAAGACAGAAAGGTTGCAAGAAGGATTCCTGGTCCGAGCACACGCCCGAGTTGTGATAGGGGGTGCTCAGGAGGCAGCTGATTTGAAATTTTGCTCTCACATCCATGTTTCTCTTTCCCTTTCCCTTCCTCCCAAATCAGTGTTTGTTTGTTTTAAATATGCAAGAAGGTAATGTGTAGCAAACAAACCTATTTTGCGGGATGCTGCAGAGATACAAAGGGACAGGGCCTCCTTCCCAGGCTTGGCCTGAGTAGCTGTGTGCTGGCTCATTGGAATGCTAATGTCTGCTCCTTTGTCCCTGGGAAGCCAGCCACTCTGCTTCCTCTCACCTGAAGCCCTTTCTCACTTTCCTGTCCTTGGTAGTCTTCACCACCTGCTCCTGTTAGCTTAGAGCCTCCGGAGGTTTTATCCCCATGAATCCTTTTGCTCAGAGGTCCACCACCACCACCACTAATCAGTTCTTCAATGTGATCTTCACTCATCCTTGTGTTCTTCATTTGGGTTTAGACAACCAGTTAAGGTGTCCTTGTCAAAGGTAGAAACCCCAACTAGACTGTCACAGGATCCTGAGATTTTTGCCTTTAAAATCCATTTTAGAGGAAATAGAGATTGAAATCTGAGCAGGAAGATCTTTTCAGGGACTCTGATTTTCCTTAAACACACACACACACAAACAAGTCTTGAGTTAAAATAAATTACCTACTTCAGATAAGGCGATGGGAAGTGAGGAGAGGGCCCAAGTCTTTTGCTCTGACAGTCTGTGTTTTCCTCCCCATAATTAGGGGGGAGAGCTTAAGGATCACTTATCTTTGATTTACAATTTTCTTAGGTGGTCAATTTACAAGTGTCTCCACTTAGGGAGTCTATATGAGGATTCTGCTGCGGCTGAGAAAATTCCCTTCGACTATACTCAGGAATTGGTGGGAATAATGCCAGCACAGTTTGGAGCCTCACTGGAACTCTCTGTGAGACAGATTATGGTCAAAACCCTATTTATCTTCTGACCTTATCTGTATTTTAGGAGCCTTGCAAGTCCTGACAAATCAAGGTTAGCCCAGAGTCATTTTCATAACCCCAAAGGAGGGGATGTTTAACTTTTTGCGCTAGCGTAGTTTACTCAATGAGCTGTTTGCTGAAATGCACTTCAAGAATGTACAGGAATAAAACTGAAATTATTGATAAAAAAAAATCTGGAAGGAACTTTTCTTAAACTTTGAGAATTTATTTTGCATTTGCAATCTTTTCAGCTCTTAGCTTTTTGTTGTGCACATTCTTGGGCATCTTCTAAACTGAAGCGCACATCAGAAAGTATTATTCTTCTATAAACAGTTTCTCCCCGGCAGGCAGTAATGAGGAGCCCAGGGAGGTTTCTAAAATGTACTAAGCCACTAGGTTGCCATTTAGAAGATATTAAACAGTATTAATAATAATTAAAAATAGGATTGGTGGGGGGAACCATACAAATATAATAAGGTATGATGCCCAAGGGATCCAAGCGATGCTTTAGGACCTCCGGAACAAGATTAAAAACACAGTTAAAGAAAATAGGTATTTCTTTAATTTAAAATTCGATTCAATATGGTCTAAGATAAACCTGCGATTGTCCCTGAAGTACAGCAATAATAATACGCTAAATAGCATGATTATATCTTGGAAGACTTGCTGAGATTGTTCAACAGCTAATAAATCAGACAAGGGGTGACAGATTATTTCTGCACATATTAGAGTGTGACATTTTGCTGTACTTTAATATGCCCCCGTTTGGGAAACTGTGAATAATTTAGGTCTGTAATTCTTTTGACTGAAATATCAAGTAATTAAGAGCCGTGTGCTGGTTGGAAGAATCTCAGATTTTCTTCGCATCTACTTTTTCCTTTCTGCCACAGATAAACACAGGCTGTGCACAAGAGGGGGACTAGGGCAGAGTTCTTACGATCAGTATAGAATTCTTGACTCATACCAACATACCTAAAAAATACCGAAAAAAAATGTATGAAGCATGCATAAAGTGAGTCTGATAAACGTGAATCCAATATTACTTATCAGCCTGGCCGATGGTCAGTGGTTGAACATCAACCAATAAACCAAGAGGCCACTGATGGGATTCCAGGTCAGGGTGCAGCCTGGTTGCAGACTTAATCCCCAGTTGGGTATGTGCAGGAGACAGCAGATCAGTTTCTCGTTAATGTTTCTATCTCTCTATCCCTCTCCCTTCGTCTCTCTCTCAAATCAATATAAAATTTAAAATATTACTTATTAAAATGGGGAAGGAAAGCTATGTTTAGTACCTGGGTCATTTTACTGATACTAAATTAGGGAAAATTTAGTATCAGAGTTAGAATCATGTGTTCTACCAAAAATGAAGTGAACCATGAAAACTATGAAGGAGCCAGGGTATTCATATCTTATAATTCTTTTTGAAATTTACGAACTAGTTATCAAATGAAGAAGGATTCTGCATAATGGGCGGAATGTAGGCAAAATGGCTCTGCTGTGAGGTTTTGGATTATCTATAAATATATGAAGGATGTGGGAAAGAGGCCAACCAGAGTGAAGTGAAAACTGGAATGGAGCTTGTCTGCAGAGTTACAATGCTTAATCCGCTTGCTAAATTGAAAACAACAAAGTCCTACATATCCTTTAAAGCTAAATTAAACTCATGTCTTCCAAGCCTTAACATATATTGCCAGTCAAAAAAAATTGTTTTCTTCCCTTGTCCTGCCATTGCAATCTGCCTGTAATTCTGCTTTAACTCCTATGTAGCCTGTGTTGGATTACATCTCTTTATGTGTGTTTTTGTCTTCCAAACCATAGTGTGAGCTGCCAGAAGGTAGGCTCCTCTTTACTCTTCACAGTAACAGTTGGTTGGGCAGGATTAACTAACTGGATGAGACTGAGTGTGATCTCGCTGGGACAACTGTCGGGCCATTCCCTCCCGGTGTTGGTTAAGCTGATCTGTCAGCCTAGACTGGAGTCCTGTGGTTTCCACGTAGCTTTTTGTTGTATGTGATTCAATGAATAAACACATTTTTTCAGAGAGAAAGAAAGTATATACTCAAATAGAGTCTATGTCATTGAATGATGAGGTGGTCACAACCTGTCATTAGTTTGGATGTGAGATATATAGGGTATATATCCTGAAATATACCAAGAATGGGGACATGACATGAAGACACAGCACACCAAAAGCAAGGTAGAGACAGGTTTCCTTTCTTGTATACATGCATGTTGCATGTATGCATTTTATGTCAGATACTTAAATATATGCAAGCTATGTCTAAAATCTGCATATACACAAGCATGATTTCTAAATAATGAATTGAATGCATGTGATGCAAAATGTTATATTATGATGCACCATCTAAATGAGTAATAAAGAGAGTATGATGATTCAGACTATGGAATTAAGATCTGTGATTAATCCCTTGAAGTAATTTAATTTAAACTATGACCATTAGGAACCAAATCATAAGGGGTTTTTGGACTTCTGAATACAAGAGCAATATCCTGGGCCTGCTTCAAATGAAACAATGTTTTTATTTATGAATTTATCTTTATTGTTGAAAGTATAATAGGTATATTTTTAAAATGTCAACTGTATTCAGTATCTGATTCATTGGTAATCCATATTGTTTAAGTGGTTTCAAGAGCCATTTTCAAGTCATCTGCAAAGTTAAAAAAAAAAATGAACAGGCATAATTTTTCAGCTTTCTCTGTGTCAGTTTGTAGGTTGTCTCACTTTTCCAACTATTAATGATCTGGGTCTAGTTCAAATTCCTGAGAAAGAAGATCTGGTTGGCCAAGTTAACCATCCTAATCCTTTCTTGGGTAGGTCTTTAAGTACCAGACAGCCTAGAGATTCCCTAGCCATCCTCTATTATTACCTGTCACGGGGTCAAGTGTCCATCGGGGACCTACTCCTGTGGCTCCTGGGGTGGATTACGAGGCTGCACAGGGCTGCTTCTCGGCTTCACTCAGCCAGTGGCAGGGATGGAGTAGTTTCCAGAAGAGGGATGACGATATGGCAGAAACAAGATCGATCTGTCCAGTAAATATATTTTCTTATGCACATATTCAAATGTGGCCAAACTATGCACAAGCCAAACTGGAAAATCATCTTTGAATCTGTAAAACATATGAAAATCTGAAAGCTCGGGACCCAGTGGAATTTAAGGAGAAAATAATACATCCCATTAAAAAAGCTCTTTTTCTTAATTGGCAATATTTCCTAGTGCATTTCTTTTTATTGTTTCCAACAAAGACTAAGTAAAGCAATTGACACCTGGAATGTTTGGCCAAGTGCATTACCCGGGGCGCGCAGAGAAGTGAATGCTTGGCAAACATGGGCTCAAGTCTGGCACATCACCAAACCAAGAGATGACTTGATGCCTGAGATATGACCGCTTTGCTTTCCTTTTTACCTAAATTGGGCTTTGAATTTTACTGCATTTAAATAAAGAATAGCGACATTCTAATATTAGGAAGCTGCAGAGGTATTGAATTCAGCATTAGCTGGAGGCTGGAGCCTTCTCCAATAAACAAATGCACATTGAGAACGGCTGTCTTCATTGGAAACAGGGGCAGCCCCATTTTAAAGAGGGAGTGGATGAGCCACAACTATTTAACACGAAGAGAAATTAAACAAGCACCCTTTTCCTGAATGGGCCAGGAACTAGCACAGGCCACAGGCACGCACTCTAGTTCTACGAAGGGAGGTGTGTGTACACATTAAGGAACAGAAGGACTTTCAAAGGTTCTGGAGGATCAGAAGCTGACATAAACTGACATAACCATTGGATTATTGAGTTAAAGGCCACTGCACCCTCTTTGCAATTCAGTATTCGGCTCCTGCTGCTGCCCCCACTTCCATGACCACAGCTGACCCTCACTCCAGGAAAGCATTGACAACACGAGTCGTAAGGCCCTAGCTGCCACGGGATGGCCTTTGTCTCACTTTCCTCTGCCAAGACATGGAAAGAATGTAATTTGTATCCAGAACTGTATCCCTAAGGGCATCCTGATGGACAAGGCATGGAGTGGAGATGTGGAAGCTCCGTTTCTCACACAGGGCAGTGTCTTCCTCTAATACATGCAATTTTACCTCATAGCAATCATCTACAAAAATCTGAGTAAGTAAACCCCTGTAAATAGCACATCACCTGACAGTAGGAGACCCACCATTTACCTTCTCGGGAATGCTGCATCTTTCTTCATAAAGGAGGAAAATAATAGTAATTAAAAAGAACCTTAGAGCCACAGATATCGTCTAAGTTTTGGTGATAATGTTATGTAACATACCACTACTATCAAACTATAAACATCCTGTTCTCAGAGATGTTACTTTTGCTCATAAGAACAAAACGTCTAATTGCATTTAATTGTTAGAACTATTACATCAGAATTTACAGTAGGGATACATTTTAAGTAACTTAAATGTTTTTACTTATGGGTACATTTGAAAAATGATTAAATCTTGCTCTGATCCTTAAAATGATCATTGGTGACTCTCTTTTCTTCTTTGATATTGTTAATTATTGTTTAATAAAAAATGACTCTTTCTTGTTCAATATTCTAATTTTTTATTTAATAAAAAAGATTCCTTTAGGTAGTGGAAGAAGACTCAATTTTTCAGACAAATAAAATGTATACATGCTAAAGTGATGAAAGGCACGATCTAATATTTTATTTTTATGTACAACAAAATGATAAGTTCCGCTGAGAAGCAATTACATTTTCAATAACGCTGAATAATAATAGCATTTATTAGTTTAATAAAATTAAGTTTAACGTAATGCAGAATGATTGATAACAACTTACAATAATTAACATTATAAATATACCGGCTAAAATATAATATTAAATCTGATAACTTTTTGTGACTACTTTACCTTTTTAAGTAGAATCATATCAATTTAAAATCTTTGATTTTTATCTACACTAAGTTTGTATCTTTTTTGTTTCTATTATTATACTAGCTGACACCTTAAGTACTATGTTGGATGAAATTGCGGGTGATGGGCACACATATTTCTGATCTTATAGACAAGGCTTTTGATGTTTTGTCATAAAGTATTATATTTGTTTCAGGTTTTCAGTAATTATCCTTGTATAAGTTCAAGACATATCCCTTTTGGTTGTAGTTTTATATCAACTTTCTATGATAAATGGTTGTTGAAATTTATTTGTGCTTTTGCTGAGTCCATTGAAATAAGCATATTATTGTTTTCTCTTTAATATGCTGACATGGAAATTGTATTAGTAATTAAAGAACTTGGTTGGTGTTAGGATTTTACCAATTTGTTTAACAAATTTGAAAAGCATATCATTTCATTCTGTTTCTTTTCTACCTCTTAATATTAGGCAGACTTCAAAATATTCTTACTATTTTGACAGACTCAGACAGGCTGTTTATGTTTCATTTTTCCTCCCATGGAAGAATTTTAAATGAATGGTTCAATCAATCCTTTTCCAGGTATATAAACAGCCATGAAATCAATTTCTTCTTGTTTCAATTTCTAAGAATATATGTCTTATAAATTTTCAAATTTAATATTATAAATTTATTTATGTCTTTTCTTTTTATCTTTTCAAACTCTTCTATATTAAGCCATGGGCATTTTTATTTTATGACTTTTCTTTGCTTAGCTTTTCACTAAGGAGAAGCTGAGGCAAAATGTTTATTCATATAGTTTATTTGGGATTTAAGCTCAAACAGCAGGAATGAAGAGTCAGGGAGCCTGATACAGGGATGGCAGGAGTGTGGGTGTAAGTGTAAATTTCCCACAACACCACATGGGCTGTATGGGTGAAATTCTGCAAAATCTCCTGAGAACTATACAGCCATAAGAAAAGCCTAGAGGAAAGCTTGGGCCAGGGAGCCCCAAGCCACTTACTGCAAGTAAGGAATAGGTACAGAGATTCAGGAAGCGGTTTGGCATTTTATCATCTCACATCACCATAAGAGGAAGGGTGAGTGCAGTAAGATATTTTGAGGGACAGAGAGAGAGAGAGAGAGAGAGAGAGAGAGAGAGAGAGACCATAGATGCATAGCTTTTATTACAGTATATTGTTATAATTATTCTATTATTAGTTACTAGTGGCCCAGTGCATGAAATTCATGCACGGAGAGGGGGTTCCCTCAGCCCAGCCTGCCCCCCTCACAGGGTGCGGGCCTAAGCTGCAGTCTGGCCTCCATCTGCGGGAGGCAACCAGGCTGATCAGGGGAGGGCGCCAGCCCCATCACCCCGCTGCTGCAGCCACTGCCAGCCACCGCAGCCGCCAAGGTGTTTTCATCAACACGGACTCCAGTCCCTTCACCATGAAAAAATGACAACTTTCTTTAGGCATTTTCAAGATGTCTCTTTCATAGGATATGACATTTCTTTCTTTCTTTTTTTTTTAATCCTCATCTGAGGATAAGTTTCCATTGATTTTTAGAGAGTGTGGAAGAGAGAGGGAAAGACAGACAGAAACATCAAAGTGAGAAGAACACTTTGATTGGTTGCCTCCTGCATGAGCCCTGACCTGGGCCCCAGCCAGGGAGGACCCTGTAACCCGGGTACATGCCCTTGATCAGAATCAAACCCAGACCCTGCGGTTGGCAGGCCAAGGCTCTATCCATTGAGCCAAACTGGCTAGGGCAGGATATGATATTTCTTAGTCCCTCCAGCAGCAGACCTTCATTTTTCCCTCTAGGAGTGTGGTGGAAAACCCTAGATCACCTTGGATTCTTATAACTCAAGAAACCAAGAACACTTCAAGTGATGGCGTACAGAGAGCTTAGCCAATGAGCGGTCAGAAAAGGTGTTTACACTCGAACTGGTTTGGCTCAGTGGATATAGCGCTGGCCTGCAGACTGAAGTGTCCCAGGTTTGATTCTGGTCAAGGGCATGTACCTTGGTTGGGAGCACATCCCCAGTGGGGAGTGTGCAGGAGGCAGCTGATCTATGTTTCTCTCTCATCGATGTTTCCGACTATCTATTCCTCTCCCCTCTTCTCTGTAAAAAAATCAATAAAATATATGTTCTTAAAAAAGAAAAGAAAAGAAAAGGAAAGGTATTTCCTCTGCAGTTCATGTGCAGAGGACCCCCTGCATTGTGTCCACTGGGCTGGGGCGTGTCCACGTCGCCCAGGGGGGCACATCCCCGAGGCCAGCAGCCAGCCCCACATTGTGGGCGCCAGGCTTGGGGGTGTGTGCGGACCCCAGGCACATGGTGGACTCCTGGTCCACACAACCTCAAGGCCCGCAGCCAGCCCCAAGTTGTGGGCACTGGGCTGGGGGCATGGACCCGGGCCACCGCTTGGCGCCAGTGCACGCGCATATGGCTGCAGGGTGGGGGTGTTCTGGGACCCCGGCCACTCAGGGCCTACCCCCAGGCCTACAGGCTAGGAGTGGCCTGGGTCCCGAGGATGTTTCTGGGACCCAGGCCGCTCAGCACCTGCATATGCAAATTAACCTGCCAGCTTTGCTGGGTTAATTTGCATACTCGCTCCTGATTGGCTGGTGAGCATAGCAGAGGTGCGATCAATTTACATGTTTCTCTTTTACTATATAGGATTGTTGTTAATCTCTCACTGTGCCTAATTTATAAATTAAATTTTATCTAAGTGTGTACCTATAGAAAAATCATAGTATATATAGGGTATTATCTGTGGTTTCAGGAATCCATAGAGGTCTTGGAATGTATACTCCAAGGATAAGGGGGACTCACTACTGTATTGTTTTTATTATATTTGGAATCAATTTTTTATTGGAAAATTTATTTCCATTAGTTTTGCAAATATTGTCCTCTCCCTCCGCCACCCCTTTCTCTCTCTCTCCTCTCTGCTCTCTCTCCACCAGCCAAAGATATGTAGATAAAAGAAACCTATTTCCTCTACTCACAGCACTTCTGACACCAAACGTGTGGGCTTTTCCCCCACACTAACCAATTCTCTGCAGATCCCAATGGGGTATCCTACAATTTGATTCACATCTGACATTACCTGGAGTCAGAACAGCCCCCTTAAGTTAGGGGCTCAGTCCCACAAGACTGCCTGCCCCCAATGCAGAAGCCAGTTGTAAGTGATGAGTCCCAGGGTGCTCATACTCTCTGTTCAACTTGGCTACAAAGCTGGAAGTTCACACAACCACTCCACCCTGCTGGATACTTAGCTGAATGACTCACAAAATTCAGGAAAACATGAACTTTCACTTACTAGATTGTATAAAGGATGCAGATGAAGAGGTACACCAGGTGAGATCTGGGAGCGTCCCAAGTCCAGGAGCTTCTTTCTCCCTGGAGCTGGGGTGCTCTGCCATCCAAGCATGTGGATGTGCTCACCAACCAAAAGGCTCTCCAAGCCCCGCTGTTTAGGGTTTCTATGGAGGGTTCATCACTTAGCCATGATTGCTTAAGTCATAACCTATTGGTGATTAACACAATCTACTGCCCCCTCCCTGCCTTGGAGGTCAGGGATATGGAGGAAAGTTCCAATCTCTAATCACACGGTTGGTATTTCTGGTGACTAGTCTTCTTCCTGAAGCTATCTAGGTGCTCCAGCCACCAGTCATCTCACTAGCATTCAAAAAGACAGTTATAACTCAAAGATTCCAAGGCTCTAAGAAGCCCTTTTGTCATGAACCATAGACTAAAAGCAAATGTTGTAACAAAAGATGTTCCTATCACCCCATCACTCAGAAAATTACAAAGGTTTTAAGAGCTCTATGCCTGGAACCAGGGATGAAGACTAAATGATACAGTTTTAATACATGAAAAACATCACAACAGACATGTCATTCTATATTCCATGTCTCAACATGTCTTTTATGGTTCATATTTCTTTACCTTTCTGGGCTGTAATTTCCAGGTTTTTGATTCTCTCTTCAGAGGCATATCATCTGTCCTCTGTCATTTCTCCCATTCTTTGCAGGATTTTTTTTTCATAGAAGTTCTCTGACTAATTTTTCTTTGCAGGTCACTTTGGTTTTCCCTTTACCATGGCATTGACTTCATCTTTTATTTCTTTAAACTGCTATATATAGATCCACATTATATCCTGTATCTGATAATTCCATTTTCCCCCAAGGAGGTTTAAGTGGATTTCTTCTTTTTTTCTATTGATTTTCTCTTGTGATGACCTATTATTTTTTTCTTTTATATAGTTTTTTGTTGTTTTTCATATGTAATTAAGGTAAATCTTAACCATTGAGAACTTAACAATCTCAAAGGACACAGTTGAGCATGCTTTTCATTTGTTTCTTCCTAGCATCAAGGGGCATTGCCAATCTAGAAACAGTTCAGTATCACTTCTTCATCTGGGTTTCCCCAAGGGGTGATGGTGGTGGTGATGGGCTGGATGAGTAACATAAATTAGATTTCCTGGTCCTTTGGGAGAATGCCTATGACAACAAACTTCAGAGCATGGTGATAAATGATGATGGTGGTGGTGCTGACAAAGTTTTCCACTCAGGGAGCACAACAGAGAAAGACGGGTTTCTCTTTTTTGTCTCACTTTGGCAACAAGTAGAGATTGTCTAGCTCCCCTTTTACTGAGGGTGTCAGATTTTCAAGGATCCTAGCTTTATACCATTAGTTACTGATCAGCTTCTCTTTCCCCCACATATTTAAGCCCTGGAATTCCAACATGCATTTAACCATTATTTTCTGGTCATAGTCCAATGTCCTTCATCATTCTCATACTCATTGAATGTAAACATCACCACTTTTGTCTGCTTAACTGGGCATCACCTGTAACATCTCATGTATCTACTTTGTCATTTCATATTCTTTATATTTCACAAAAATAAATTGTTGCTTTGTGTTTAAAAATAGGAAAACTATATTTTCAAACTGCCTACTATATTACTCTTTTAAAACAGAATTAAAAAGAGAAAATTTTCATCCATCCATTGTGGCTCAGTGGTTGAGTGTTGACCTGGAGGTCATAGTTTGATTCTGGGTTAGGGCACAGGCCCAGGTTTTGGGTTTGATCCCCAACAGGGCACATGCAGCCAATTAATTATTCTGTGTCATTATTGATGTTTCTATTTCCTTCTTGCTTCCTTTCTGAAATCAATTAAAAAAGTATTTTTTTAAGAAAAGAGAAAATTTTCAAAACATTAACAAGGATTAACTGATCTTTAAAAGCCAACTGCCTATATAAAGAAGATTTTACTGTATTTTCTGATACTTACAAGAGACACTCTTTCTATGTGATTTGAAATATTACTAACATTCCTTACAAGGAATAATTTTATTATGAAACTAGAGGCTTGGTGCACGAAATTCGTGCACAGGAAGGCTCCCTAGGCCTGGCCAGCTATCAGGGCTGATTGGGGCTTTCTGGCTGCCAGCCAAGGCCTTCCTTCATTCCACGCCACCCCCTGGTGGTCAGCGCATGTCATTGTGAGCAATCGAACTACTGGTCTCCTGGTCGAACTCCCGTGGGGACAATTTGCATATTAGGCTTATATATACATAGATATCTTATTAACAAGCTTTACCAACACAAATCATTTTGAAAATAGTGCAAGCAAATTTAAAATGCAATATTTTAGAAATGGCATTTGTCTTCAATAAAGTATTTTTCCTCTTTTTAAAATAGTCCTCTGTTCTTTCATGAATATGTACTTCAGTACCTTTAAACAATTAATGAATTGCCTTCTTTCCAAGGTAATTTTTTTAGAGGCATGATGTATATGAATATAACTTCATCTGAAAAATTACTTTTCTTGTCATCTTAAAAATACTCTTAAAGTCTAAAGGCTTCCCTTCATAATTTGTCTGTACACGATGATATAAGCAATAGTGACCTAGTCTTACATTAGTTTCTTCTAATGTTCTTTATATTAATCCTCTCCAATTTTTCTGTGAAGGAAAACCAGTGAAATTATATTCTTTGATGAATCACTTAGACACTACAAAATGAATTATCATATGTAAGGATTAACTTGTCTCTATAAAAGTTTGTGTTTGCTTTACATTCTTAGAAGCAAGGATTGTTGTATGTTAGGTCACTATTAACTTCCTTGGGAAAACGTAATAGATTATTATTAGTTCCTTAAAATTAATCTATGTAAACTTGGATTGAAATATGTAGGGATTTTTTTCTTTCTTCTCTTTTTCCTCCATCTATTTCTTTCTCTATTTGTTTCTCTTGGTTTTTGAGATCTTCAGGAAAGAAAAGTAATTTCTTCTGCAGTATTTTGTGTTGACACTGAAAATTTGGCCAGAAACAATTCTGCTTTAAACATTGAAGAGTGTGTGTCTGTTTTTAATATGAACTGAAACGTTAGGGAAAACATTTTAGACTTACACAGCCTTAAATGGGTGCCTGCCAGGAACTCCAAGCAGCTGCAAAACTCACTAATGAAAACTGGGACTGCTTTTTACAGCAACGGCTATCAAATATCTTTACATAGCAAATGGAGGTGAGCATAATTAACAAACTAATGTACATTTCTATGACTTTCTCTCATTCTTTCCATCTACACTGACAAAGAGAAAGTGAGTTAATTTTGCAACCTTCAAAATGATGGGTGGCAGAGATTAGTCACCTCTCACTCATGTCACTCACACGCAAACCTATTCCAGTTTCGATCTGGCAAGAGACTGGGGAGATTTTAAAGTCTGGATATCCAAAGCTGAGAAAGCAATTTTTTTCTTGGGATTACACAGAACTGATCAAAGAAGTGGGAAATTACACCACACTGCAGCACTGTGCATTGAGGCTCCAAAAGGGTTGGAGGTGAACATTTATTTGGTCTCCCACCCATATGTAGCTCTACTTCTGTGACTAGAAAAATGTGCTAACAAAGACAATAATAATATTTCATCTTTCGAGGGAATTGTGTATATGCATCAGAGTGGAGGCTACAGGGCTGAGGTCACAATGAATGTAATAAAAATATAAAGGGGATGATATCCCATAATTCTCCCAGTTAGTGCCTTTCCACAGTGATCTAGTTCTTCAACTGTCTCATGGAATCATTGGAGGCTAACCATGAGTTTGAGACCAATCTTACCTGATTTTGAATGTTTTTTGCAATATTTATCTCATAGTACTTCAGCATCATAAAATATACTATAGAGATGCTTGAAAGACAATTTGTATTTTTCCAACCCCTAATACGAAAAAGTAGAAGCCAAATAATACAGGAAACATTTTCCAAGCTGGATAGTATGGCAAATGGAGAAAGCAGTTAAGTAATAAGACTTAAGCCGAGTTAAATGACTTATCTCCAAGAAATTACTTGTTTCCAGAAATTTTGTTTAAAATCCACTTATCTAATCAATTTTTTTAAAGATTATCCAACCAGATTGCTTCTTGCTGCTACCTCTATGATGTACCCCATGGCTTCCTACACTTGTCGTTCCTTCATATCATTATAGGATCTTGTTAAAAACGCAGATTCTGGTTCAGTCTCTCAGAGTTGGGCCCTGAGATTCTGCCTTCATGATAAATAAGATCCCAGATGACCCTGAGACGGCTGGCGTTGCTAGACTCTGGATGAGATCTTCAAATCCTTGAGTGTTTGTGTTTATTTGTAAGATCAAATATGGATTTGTGTACATTCAAGGGAATAACTTATTTTGACTTTTCATATAAACAAATTAATGCATGTTTTTATATCTTTTGCATTGGGAGAAAAATGCCTCCTCCCAGCAGATAAAAATATATGGTTATATTTGTCATCCAGGTGTCTGTGTTGGAAGAAGCTATAAATATTTGCACCTCTATTTTGAATGGGTACTCTATTAGAACATTTACATAGCCATTTACTGGATCTGAGGATGTTTCTGAAGAAGGATCGGTTATATTATCTTCCTAAAACCAAGAACCCACAAAAGGCATTTCTTGGCTATTAAATGACAATTTTTAAAGTAGATAATCTTCAATAGTGACAGTCTGGGACTGTCCTGAAATATTATTAAAATAGAAACACAGTATTTTGTTAATTTTTGGCTGCTTATTTAGAATTTAGTTCCATGGAGACATTATTTTTTTTTCTTACCATGGAAACAGTGCCACCAGCAACGTTTTATAGATTCTGTTGCCATCTTTTTAAATAAAAATAAAGCTGTGGTTGTAATATTTACCTAAGACGGTGGTGTTCCTTCCTTTTTCCAGGTCTCCCATCCAATACAAATCCAGCCCCTTTGGGAGCAGGCTTTCATGCCCTCCCATCTCCTGCTCAGCTGTAGTCACGTGCCCTTCTGTGCACATAAAGGGCTATAAGTGGGCAGCTGACAAAGTGCCATTTCCAACTTACCTGCAGTAATGGAACAAGACTTATAAATAGATATTCGATTTACTATTATTTTTTATAATTTTTAGCCATTTAAGCAGTGTAAAGACTTATTTATTTTGCCAAGAGGAAGGTAATAAGTTGAATTTTAGATGTATTATTGATGGTCATTTTCAAAATGAAAATGCCCACTAGTTAATTGAACACATCGGATAGCATCCCAAGGGTGGGATTAAAGCTAGAGATGTTAAACTGTGTATCAGGGCTGTGGGAATAGGTGGAGTGGCTGAAGTTGCTGATCAAGGGGTGGGGCCTGAGATTAAGACACCCAGTGAGGAGACCCTAGAGAGGGCAGAGATGAGTAAAACAAGAAACCTGCTCATACATTCATGTCTCTATTTCCCAAGTCTTGTTTCACTTAAATCTATAAACTGTTAATCTTTGGATCAAGTGATATATTTTATTTCAAATGCTTGTGTCACATATTGAATTTTTAAAAACATGCACCTAAAATATAATTTAAATTTTGGCAAATACTACCTGAAAACTAAAAAACTTACTTATTTGCAATTATTATTTAGAATGAGGTAATTGCTGATATTTTCCTAATGTCCTAAGCATTATATTTAATTAATATCCAATTCTAATCATTTGTTTTAAGAATAGAGATTTAAAATATTGCTAATATTTATTAAACTTTTATATATTATTAAACCTATATTTAATAATAAAAACACATTTCTAATTAATTAAATTATTTTATTCTGATTGCTATAAAATATCCAAAACTAATTCTGTATAATTATCCAAAGTCTAATCAGTTAATTTATACAACAAATGTTCCTCCGAAACTTTGCATTTTAATCAAAGTCAACTATTAGTAAATGAGCATAGCAAGGTTAAATTATTAAAATGATAACATATTGTATAAGTAGTAAGAAATTTCTAGTATATGTATTAAAAACATAAATGATACCAGAATATAGAATTCTGCAGTTTCCTAAAATTATTTACTATTTTCTTTTTTCCTTTTGCATCCATTCTGCTTGGCATTTTCTTTACCTCTGTGCAGGCACAAATACATCATTTTAGAAGAGAGAGGAACAATCATATACTTAGTTCAGCTTGAGCACAAATGGTCTAGGGTCACCAAGGCTCTGATGTTTGAAGACAAGGAAAATGGTTTTCTGGTATCCACCTCAGGATGTACACTGATGGCCAGATTATTATGATCTCTGAACGCATAATAATCTGGCCACTCAATGTGTGTGTGTGTGTGTGTGTGTGTGTGTGTGTGTGTGTGTGTGTGTGCGTGTGTGTGTATACACACATGAATTCGTGCATGGGTAGGGTCCGGCCAGCCTGGCCAGGGGGAAGGGACATGGACAGTTAGTCTGCCTGCTGGTCAAACTCCTGGTCAAGGGGACAATTTTCATATTAGCCTTTTATTATATAGGGTATACACTGAGTGGCCAGATTATTATGCGTTCAGAGATCATAATAATCTGGCCACTCAGTGTAGAATGTGCTGTATCCATGTAAAATTAAACTGTTGGTAAATATAAAGTTGGTGATAGGATTTTCATGCAATCCAATATGATCTTGTCTTCTTATGCTATCATTTCTAATGGTATCTAAAGTCACCCAAGGCTAGCCAAAACCGGTTTGGCTCAGTGGATAGAGTGTCGGCCTGTGGACGGAAGGGTCCCAGGTTCAATTCTGGTCAAGCGCATGTACCTAGGTTGCGGGCACATCCCCAGTGAGGGGCATGCAAGAGGCAGCTGATCGATGTTTCTCTCTCATCGATGTTTCTGACTCTATCTCTCTCCCTTCCTCTCTGTAAAAAAGAAAAAAAAAATCAATAAAATATATTAATAAATATAAGGTCACCCAAGGCTAACTTATTAATAATTCAAATATCTCAACTCAGGTCTTTTCTCATTCTACTTTTATTCTGGACTTCAAGATCCACTTTAGCCAAAATAATATTTAGAAAAAGAGTAATAAAATATAAAAATATTAGCAAATAAATAATATCTTCCATAAATTTATTTGGAGAAAATTCAGAAACCTAGCATTTTACCTTTGTAAATTGTGTGTCTTGTAAATTACACCTTCAAAAATATGTCTATTTGCAAATATCATCTCCCATCTGGTTGGCTGCCTCTGTTTTGTTGTCAGTTTCTTTTGCTATGCAGAAGCTTTTTGTTTGATATAATACCATGCATTTATTTTTTGCCTTTACTTCCCTTGCATTTGGAGTCAAGTTCATAAAACGTTCTCTTTAACCAAGGACCATAAGTTTGGTACATATATTTCCTTCTTTGTAACTTACTGTTGCTGGTCTTATATTTAGGTCTTCAATCCATTTTGAATTAATTTTTGTACATGGGGACAAACTGTAATCCAGTTTCATTCATTTGCATGTGGTTTTTCAGCTTTCCCAGCACCATTTTTGAGGAGACTATAGTTACTTTATGTGTTTCTGGCTCCTTTGTCGAAAATTATCTGTTCATATACATGTGGTTTTATAGCTGGGCTCTCTATTCTGTTCCATTGATCTGTGTGTCTGTTTTTGATCCAATATCTTGTTTTGATTATCATAGCACTGTAGTATAATTTGAAGTCAGGTAGCATGATACCTCTAGCTTTGTTCATCTGACAAAGGCTTATTTTCCAAAATATATAAAGAATTCATAAAACTCAACACCAATCAAACAAACAAGCCAATTAAAATGTGGGCAGAGGACCTGAAAATACACCCCTCCTAAGAAGACATATGAACCGCCAATAGCTATATGTAAAGATGTTCAACCTCACTGGCAATTAGGGAAATGCAAATCAAAACTACAGTGAGATATCACCTCACACCTGTTAGAGTGACCATTATCAACAAGACAAGTAATAATAAGTGTTGGAGAGGCTGTGGAAAAAAGGGAACCCTCATTCACTACTGGTAGGAATGTAGACTGATACAACCAATATGGAAAGTAGTCTGGCAATTCCTCAAAAAATTGAGAATAGAGCTGCCATGCAGCCCAGCAATCCTTCTCCTGGGTATATACTTGAAAACTTCAAAATCATGTATTTGCAAAGATATGTGTTCATTGCAGCATTATTCAGTGGCCAAGTCACAGAAACAACCAAAGTATCTTGTGACAGAGGACTGGATAAAGAAGATGTGGTACATATACACAATGGAATGCTACTCAGTCATAAGAAAGGATAAAATAGTGCCATTTGCAACAACATGGATGGACCTTGAGAATATGCTAAGTGAAATAAGTCAGTCAGAACAAGCTAAGAACCATACGTCTTCACTCATCTATATAAATAAAAGCCAAGCGAACAGAACGACTGGTTGTTATGACGTGCAGTGTGGTGGCCAGCTGATCGGGGCCCCGGTTGGTCCCCCACAACCTCCTGCGTCTCCTCACACAAGCTGGCCCAGGCCTGATAG
This sequence comes from Corynorhinus townsendii, assembly GCA_026230045.1. NCBI lineage: Eukaryota > Metazoa > Chordata > Mammalia > Chiroptera > Vespertilionidae > Corynorhinus > Corynorhinus townsendii. The sequence continues at coordinate 130,457,009 of JAPDVU010000006.1, forward strand.
GCCCAGATTGGGGTGGGCCAGCCAGACCCCACCATGCACAAATTCGTGCACTGAGCCTCTAGTGTGGGATATAAAACTAAAACTCATGAACACAAGCAGCAGTGTGGTGGTTGCCAGAGGGGAAGTGGTAAGGGAAGAAGGGGGTCCTAACATATGGTGACAGGAGAAGATTTGGCTTTGGGTGGTGAGCACATGGTACAATATATGGATCTTAGAACATGGAAACCCGCACCTGAAACTTATATATTCATGTTGACCAATGTCACCCCAATAAATTTAATAAAAAATATGTCTCTAGTGTTCTCGTCTAATTGAAGAAATGACTTGAATGTTAGGAATTTCAAGCTAATTTAAGGGAAAGTTAATCACATAAAGGAATAATGGAGAAGGAATTTTGTGGGAATGGCTGGTTTTAATTACCTCAAAATACAATGTGATTATCATTGCTGTTTTTAGACTAAAGTTTAATATAATGATCAAGAACCTCAAAATTTCTACTCCAATGATAAGTATACCTTTCCCCTTTTCAAGTCTCGGAGAAAGACTCTGCCACTGAATTTAAGCTTGAGTAAACTCTAAATTTTTATTCACAATCTCTAATGATCAAAGTTGTCCTTAAGATAGCTTCAGATTCTTCTTATCAGTTTCTTCCATTTTATTTTAAATTAGCAACTAGTATTCAAGTTCTAACATATTTAATTTCTCAATATCCTTTTCAGCAATCTCATTGTATTATCCTTTATGATGATTTTTTTTCTTTTTCTGCTAAAACATTCTTGAATAATCATCTATTTTCTTCCTGTCCTATCATCTTAAGTTTTCTACTTCTCATCTCCATTTAAACTACTTTCACTGAAGTTACCATTGTTCCTCTTTTACTCAAATCCAAAGGCTTCTCTTTAAATACTTTTCAGTTACTTTCCTGTCTTTTAGGCTCTTTATCATATTCTTTTTAGTGCAATTTTTACCTGGTGTTTATCTTATGATTCTTTGGACATTAGGTACATATTAACTCATATATTTGTCTTAACTTTTGAAACTCATCTTCATTCTTCTCGTCATTAACTCTGCGTTTCCAGATTTGCTACAACTTACTTTGGGTACTTCAGTGGATGCAAAGCCATGTCAAATATGGATCCTGTTTCCAGGACATTACAGTTTAGTTAGGGAAGGGCAAAACCATGTATAAAAATATAAATACTAATGCAAGACAGCAAATAAAGCCTCAGTGAGTGGGTCAGCTTTGTGGCACCAACATGTTTTCTTCATTTTTTTATATTAAAGAATTCTTTAGATGCAGTTTGCTGGCTTTATCCAATTTAGAAAAATATGTTCATTCTTTACTTTTCTTTTTCTGTCCTTAAATTTTTCCAGGGAGTCTTGTAAAAAAACCAAAACAAAACAAGACAAAAAGAAAAAAAAAAAACTAACTGAAAATCCAGGTAAATTCAGCTTCAGAACAGCACTCATCCTGAAATTATGGAAGGATCGACTTGGTTCCTGGGGTGTTGGCCTTCGCCACCAAATACTATGATCGAGGCATCTGCGTGTGAGAGCTGAGGCCATAAAGTCCCCAAAGTGTCCCTCCAGCTTCCTGAATGCCATAGCACCAGCTTTCTTGCTGCTATTCAAAAAATATCTCCCCAGGGTCATCTAAGGCGGGGCACACCCACAATTACTTGAGTGATCAATTTAGCTGCAGTAGCGTATTTTTTATTCTATAAGGGAAGACGTCTGCCCATTCTTCCTTAGAAATATCATTCCAAGGGGACATTCTCCTCCAGCACCACCTTGCTCCATAGGGTTTCAGAATTGGAACTCTCCAGAAAGATAATCCAACTGAAATACTATATACCGATGGCAACCTAAAAATAAGGAAATAAAATAGGGTATCTGAAAATATGACTGTGAAAGATACCAGAGAAAAGATCGTTCTATAGAACAGACCTTGGGTGGTCACAGGCTGAGCCGTGGATGAGGAGAGGCAAAGGTCAGGCAGAAAATGGCAACCTAGAGAAGCCACGTTTTGAACCAGGCACATGAATCAGATGTGAGGCAACTCTTCTAGTGTTCCGAGCACTCGACTTAGATGAGGATGAGAGGAGCCAAAAAGTGAGTGTGTGTGTGTGTGTGTGTGTGTACAGGGAGGGGTAGCCAAATAATTCTGGAATTTCTGGGTTAAAAAAATTGAACTATGTTTCGTATCAGGACTTCTCAGAAACTTTAATACTTGCTTGAAAATGTAAAGAAAAATATATACCGTGTTGATGATCATCACTCTTTTTTTAACTGATTTAAAAATCTATTGTCAGGCAAAACACAGCTACAGAGAGGCTTTATTCATGACACAGAGTTTTTGAAACATAGATACATTTTTCCTTGGCGCCTCTCACATAGCCCTGCAGGCCGGTGGCCCAAACTCCCCTCTTCTCCCTGACTCCATAGTTCTCTGCCTCATTCCCAGGGCTGCTGCTGGCTTTATCTTTTCCTACTCTTCTCTCACCTTTTACAATCATTTATTGGGGCAAGCTCTGTCTTTTACAACTAAATCAAGCATATAGACAATAGATGTTTTTATTGCTGGCCATTTTTTCAGCTGATTAGAAAAAGACAAGAATTTAATTCATTTATTTACAAAGATAACCTATCTATCACCTATCTATCTATACCTGTCTATGTATCTACCTATCTTTTATATACATAAGACATGTATTTCAGAGCCTTGGAATTGCTAAAATCAATAAATAACAACTGTTACTCTTACTAATGAGAGATGCACAGCATGAAGGGTGGAGAGACTGTGCCAACCATTTTGGGAAAAAGCCCAGAAGTTAATATTCTGTGTATGGAAATCTGGACTAAATAATCCCTTAAAAAACAAACATTTATTATTGAAAATGTAGATAGACGTAAGTAGAGAGAAAAATATAATTAATCCAATGTGCTCAGCATCCAGATTCAACAGTTATCAAACATGAGCCATGTTGCTTGCGCTATACCAACACCCCGTGGTTTATTTTAAATGGATCTCAGGCTTCATTTTGTTTTTCATCAGTAAGTATGTCATTGTGTATTTCTAAGAGATATAGATATTTTATATAAAACTATGCTCTTATTACACCTAGATCATAATTTGTTATTCATTAATACCATTAAATATCCTATGTGTATTTAAATTTCCTCCAACATTTCATAAATGCTTTTTGGTAGATTTCATTTTATTATTATTACTTTGTAATTAAATAAAGTAATAGCCATACAAATTTTAAAACAGAATCGAATTATTAGTACTCTCAGAGATCATTTTGATAATAATTCATACCCTGTCAACTGATCTGGCCTGATTGAAATGGAATTTAGTATTTGTTTCTGGGTATGTGGAGAAGTTTTGGTTCACATAAAAAGTGTGCCATTTTTTCAATTATTCGATTTGGTTGAGTGGTTCCTTAAAAGCGATAAAGAAAAGAAAAACATTTTCGACTTGACACTCCTCTGTTCAAAAAAAACAAAAAACCCAGACCTCCTCAACTGAACAAAACAATATGGTCCTCCAAATTATTTTCTACTATTTCCTAAAGGAACAAAAATAATGAGCAATCTGCAATAATCTGGTCTTTAGAGGGCGGCCTCTTTGGATTTCAACAGATTTTTTTCTTTTAAAATGAAAACTAAAAATTCTAAAGCTACTGGTCACTCACCAGGTGACGCCATACAAGTCTTTCTCAGTACAATTGTAATGAAACTGCAACACTTTGATACTGAAACCTACAAACTAAACAAAAAAAAAGCCCTGAAGACATATCATCTGCGTAGAATTTCAGTCCAGAAAACTGTGGACACTGAATTCCACAGTTATACTTATCTGAAAGAAAACATTCCAAAGTCATTTTTCCTACTTGTTTTCATTACTATTTACTTGTTTTTGTTTGCTGTTTTAACTTGATTTCCAAGTTATAATTTTCAACTTCCCTTCATGCATTGAGAATCTGATGCTTATCTTTAGCTTTTTTGTTGTTGTCTTTAATCCTCACCCCAGGATATTTTTTTTCCATTGAGAGACGGAGAGAAACATACTAGTAGATGTGAGACACATTGATTGGTTGCCTCCCCCCACGCGGCCCAGGGGACAGAGATAAAGCCTGTAACCGAGGTACCTACCCTTGACTGGAATCAGAACCTGAGACCCTTCACTCGCAGGCTAATGCTCTATATTGAGCCAAACCATCTAGGGATTTAGCTTTTATTGTAAAAATAAAAAATTTAAAAAAAATTGTATTACCTGAGAGGGAACAATCAGGCCCTCCGAGGAAAACTTAATTATGTTTTCTAAATAAGAATGGAATACAGTTTCCTTTTTCCTCTTGAAAGAGGGTGGGCGGGGCTTAGCTCCAGGATGTCTGAGGGTGTTTTTTGTTTTTGTTTTTGGCAGGGGTGGGGGGGAGAGAGAGTTCAAGCTCTTGGTGTCCAAGACCCAGGCTCCTGATAAAGAACTGGATTCTTGAGAGCGGGCTGCAGGAGCTTCCCCAGAGCAGCAGCCTCCACGCGGTCCCCTGGATGGGAGGGAGTGGCGTGTGTGGTTGAGGGTCAGCTCTAGGAGCATTTGAGAGAAGCCACAGTTTCAGTTGAGAAGACACCAGCAGCAGGACCCTGCAAGCGGAGGGAGACCTGCGTTGGTCTGTGGCCAAAACAGCCCTGAGGTTCAAGACCAACTTCCTCCTGTCCTTCCATGAAACCCCCAGGCGTCTTATCTGCTAAGGCTATATGGAAGGGGCCACCTCCCAAGACCCACCCGGCAAGTGCTTCCTCACCAACCCTGGCGGGTCAGATTTAACTTGAAGAAGTGTTTGAATCTGATGGAGCAAACTCAGATTTACATAAATTATCCTTCAGCCAGGCAGGCAGTTTTTCAAGAACTGCTGAAATGTTCAGCTCTTATCTGTTCTTTCCATCTGGAGGGGGAAAAAAAAAAAAAGCTGACGTTTCAGCCTAGTATATATTTCCAAGTTTTCTTTCCTAGCTAAGAGGTCAGGGTTTATTTGCATCAATAATTAAGAAATTCTTTTTGGCTACTTCATTCCTTTGTGTTCTGTCTCCAACTTCTTGTGTTGCTTAAGTTTTATTTTGGAAATAGCTGTCATTCACCAAATATTTCTGAAGCTGTCTTTTTTTCTTCATGTGTACTTTGGATAACATTCTAATTTGTTCTTCTGAATTTATTCTACTTGTTTCTTGTGAAATCTCTTCCGAAGAATGTTGACATTAGTGATCGTAATCCTTGCTTGTGATTTATGGCTAGAAGTTAAGGGGGCATATTTAAGTGTTCATGCACTCACACTGAAACATACAAAAGCAAGATGAGCTGATAATATGTTTGTCTGTCTCTAGATTATGACAGTCTCAAAGTTAGGAACCCTCTCCTGGCCACCACTGTGCCCTTAATTACTAGCCCTTGGCCTGGCAGAGAACACTGTGTGTAGAAACCTCCATTACATTGAGTGGGTGAATGAATGAATAAATGAATGAATGAAAAAGTGCACTTTGGCAAGTTCCAACTTTTTATGAGGAAACCACCTTTGTGTAAGAAGATTCACTGAAAAACAAATTATTTAAACTTTGTTTCACATAATTTAATAAGCCAGAAAATTATTTTAATGTGTGTACTCATGCTAATTAGCCAAGGCATTAGATACAGGAAAACAAAAAAAAGCAGAATTGCCTTTATAAACATTAGGGCAACACTCCTTATAAACATTAAACAAAAATTATTTTCCAATAGCTTTAATTTTTTTTCCCCTTTCAACTCCATATTTAAGAAACTACCACACCCTTTTCTTTTCTAACTCTGTCAAAATATTCAATCTTTGGAAAGCATACCAAGTGGACTAGTGGTTCACTCAATGCATTATACCACTCATGCCCTTTTCTTATTAGCAGATACTTAAACCAGAAGTTTTGCATCTTATTCCTCTGCAGGGTATAACCTATGACATATTAGTTATGAGTTCATGGGCAAGTTTTGGAAGGCTTCTCAATATATGTGAACCATCTGGACACATGGTAACAATGCTGTTTTAAAAAATGGCTTAAAAACTATTTCTTTGGCTATTGTAAAACCAAATTACCATGAAGTCACTTATGTCAGGGACAAAATGGAGGTCAACATGGACCCATTAAGGAAACTGAACCTCCTAGGAATTTATTTACAGCTCTTCTCAGAAATCAGCAGACGCTATCAGCCAATTCCCAAAGGCCAAGTCTGTTTACACTTGTTCCCCTGACTCAACTCTCTGATCCAAATAGGGAAGAGACCACTGGACAGCCAACCAGCTGAGAAAGCCAAAGGACATCTGCACTAACCCCATACAACGAGCATTTTGAAGAACGTAAAAGCATTATTTATTTTTCATCACTATTTAGATTCATTTGTTCCTTCTGGTTTTTAAATATGTGCATAAATACAGAAGTCCCCCTTCTCTGTTGTTATGCTTTACACGTTTTCAGTTACCCACGGTCAGCCAACGTCTGAAAATATTAAATGAAAATTCCAGAAATAAATAATTCGTAAGTTTTATATTGTGCATCGTTTTGAGTAGCATTATGAAATCCCATGGGTCCTGCTCCATCCCACCCAGGACATGAATCATCCCTTTGTCCAGTGTCTCCATGTTGTACACGGTCCCCACCTGTTGGTAACTCAGTAAGTCTTGATGATCAGATGGACTGTCGTGGCACTGCAGTGCTTGTGTTCAAGTGATCCTTATTTTACTTAACACTGCCACTCCCACATTGTTTTTATTGTAGTAGGGGCCCAGTGCACTAAGATTCATGCACAGGGGGTGGGTCCCTCAGCCCGACCTGCACCCTTTCCAATCTGGGAGCCCTCAGGGGAGCCCTCTCCAATCCAGGAGTTTCTCTCTGTCTTTGCAATCATATGAATTGTCTGAGACCCCAATGCAGCTTGGTTTGTTGCTCACAGAATAATAGAGGCTTTTTTTAAAAATTTGCTTCATGGTGGAGATTTCCTGGAAGTTTTAGGATATCTTCCCTTTAATTTTTCCTAGACACTCTGACTTTACTTATGTCTCTCACCTTTGCTTTCCCTCCATCACCCACTGCAACAGTAACTTGCTCCAGGCTCACTTTGCTCTAATATCTAGGAGATCTGTCTGCCACCAGAACTATGATTCCCAACATTCCTGGTGCTCCCTGCACTCTGGGCTTCTGCTTCCGGTCTTGGGGCTGCCACCAGAACTACTACTCCCAGAATTCCTGGTGCTCCCCATGCTCTGGGTTTTCCCTTCCGGCTCTGTTTCCATCCCACGGCCTCCCGCTCTGCCAAGTCCTCCAAACTGCCAGCTCTCCCTCTCTGCTCTCCGCCTGGCACCTTTGTATGCAAATTAACCCACCATTTTTGTCAGGTTAATTTACACACTCTCCTGATAGGGTGGTGAGCGTAGCGGAGGTATGGTCAATTTACATGTTTCTCTTTTATTATATAGGATAGTGTTTCAATTGTTCTACTAGTATTTTGTTATTAGTCATTGTTGCTAATATCTTACTCTGACTAATATGACATTAAACACTATCATAGGCACATATTTATAAAAACAAAACAAAACACAGTGTATATAGGGTTTGGTACTATCTGCTGTTTCAGGCATCCACAGGGAAACTGAAACATATTCCAGTGGGTAAGGGGTGAGGACTGTATCTTAATATATAAAACTAATAAGTGATAGTATCATATCTATACTAATAAAAGGGTAATATGCAAATTGGTCAAGATGCCCTCACAGTAACAACCGAACAACAGGCTGCATGGGGTGACAAGGCCGGCAGGGGGGTTAGTGAGGGATAACCAAATGACTGAACAGCAGGCTGCATGGTGCAACCAGGCCAGCAGGGGGGGCAGTAAGGGGCAACCAAACAACTGAACAGCAGACTGTGTGGGGCAGCCATGCCTGCAGAGGGGATAGTTGGGGGCAACCAGTCTGGCAGGGGGGTCAGTTAGGGGCGACCAGGCTGGCAGGGGGGGGCAGTGAGGGGCAATCAGGCCAGCAGGGAGGTCAGCTGGAGCGACCAGGCTGGTGGGGGGGGGGGGGGCAGTTGGAGGCAACCAGCCCGGCAGGGAGCAGTTGGGGGAAACCAGGCCAGTGGGGGCATGCTGTTGGGGGTGACCAGGCTGGCAGGGGGAGCAGTTGGGGGAGACCAGGCCAGCGGGGGGTGGGAGCAGTAAGGGGCAACCAGACCAGCGGGGGGGGGGGGGCAGTTAGGGGTGACTAGGTTGGCAGGGAGGGCAGTTGGGGGCAACCAGGCTGGCAGGCAGAGGTGGCTAAGGGTGAGCAGACTGGCATGGGGGGCACTTAGAGGTGATCAGGCAGGCAGGTGAGCAGTTAGGAGCCAGTGGTCCCAGATTGTGAGAGGAATGTCTGACGGCCGGTTTAAGCCCAATCCCACAGGGATCGGGTTTGTCAGACATCCCCTGAAGGGTCCCGGATTGGAAAGGGTGCAAGCTGGGCTGAGGGGACCTCCCCTCCCATGCATAAATTTCATGCACCAGGCCTCTAGTGTGTATTTTATATATATATATATATATATATATATATATATATATATATATAATATGCATATAGACATCTATATAGACATATAGACATATGTCTATATGCATATGCATATAGACATCTATATCTTAGCAGGTTCAAACCAAACACTATATAATACCAAACAATTGTTCTATTATTTACACTTCCCTGCCATATTCTAAATGATTCTTTAAATATTATTTTGTTCCTCAATAAGAGGCCCCATTTTATGGAAATTGAGTCTACTTATGATTTACTCAACATTTAGACATCTTGCATCTTGTGCCAGAGTTAAAACCCTTTCCATACTCAAAACTCAAATCCATGGAGATTACATACCTAATCAAAGAAATTACCAATGAATTTCATAAATATGCATTCTTCATCCCCATTTTGATAAAGGCACAATAACATCGAACCTTTTGATCATAACACGAAGTCTCTTTGGTATGTAAGTCAGACCATGATCTAAAAGGTATCCTATATAATAAAGAGGTAATATGCAAATTGACCATCACACCAACACACAAGATGGCCATCCCCATGTGGCCAAAGATGGCCACCCCATGTGGACACAAGATGACCTCCACAAGATGGCCAGCAGGGGAGGGTAGTTGTGGGCGATCAGGCCAGCAGAGGAGGGCAGATGGGAGGGACCAGGCCAGCAGGGGAGGGCAGTTAAGGGTGACCAGGCCATCAGGGGAGGGCAGTTAGGGGCAATCGAGGTGGCAGGGGAGCAGTTAGGCATCAATCAGGCTGGCAGGGCAGTGGTTAGGGGGTGATTAGGTTGGCAGGCAGAAGTGGTTAGAGGCAATTAGGCAGGCAGGCAGGCAGTTGGGAGCCAGCAGTCCTGGATTGTGAGAGGGATCTCCGACTGCCCATTTAGGCCCTATCCCACCGTACATCCCTTGAAGGGTCCCAGATTGGAGAGGGTGCAGGCTGGGCTGAGGGACACACCCCCCCCCCATGCATGAATTTCGTGCACCAAGCATCTAGTTTCACCAGGCCTCTAGTTTTTGGTATATGCACACTGAAAATGTATATGTATGGCCTATCTCTTTCCAAAAATAATGGCTGGGAGATTGCACAAAGTTGTGCACACAATAGTTTAAAAATGAGGAAAAGGGAGAAGAGCTTTATCATTCAAATTCCTTCTGTTTCCTTGTATTTGGGGAATCAGTGCACACAAACCATGCACACACACACATCATGCACACACACAATCACTTACCTTTAAAATGTAGACTTACACATTCAATAGGAACTGCACAAAGTGGTCAGACCATCTTAAAGGGTTAGCGTATTAGAGAACATACAGGCAGCAGCCCTTGGGAAATACAGGACAGGTTAGAACATGGGAGGTCCAAAAGGCTGAAAGCAAAGCATGCTGGCCAAATCCTCTCCTCTTGCTATTTGAACACCACTGGCTTCTTGATGTTGAAACTAACTCTTCTTCCTTCTCTTAATACAACTTTTGTTACTGTCTACCTCCCTTCCTCTTTTTCTCTCTCTTTGTCTCTCTTTCCCCCTAGCACCATGTGTTAAAAAACATGAAAGGGAACACCTGTTCAGTTTGACCTCTGCAGTATGATTCCAGAGCCCACATTCTTAGCCCCTACTATATAACTGCCTTGTGACTTTCACTTCTTTCCACCTATGGCTTCAAAGAGATAGAGCATGGTTGTTGTTTTTTATTTTCATGTTACATAGTGCTTTCAATTTAAACAAATGTGTGTGCACACTTCTAAATTTAAACAAGTGTGTGTGTGTAATAGAACTTTATTCTTTATTAATTGTTGATTCTCTTAAAAGGAAATCTTTAAAATCTAATTTAAAATCTCTGTATTGCAATTTTGGGGAATCATGATCCTGTGCAGTTTGCTGACTGTCCTTGGAGTGGATTGTGTCCACACCAACCCAGGCTGCCCAGAGCTTTCCTGCTCATGTTTCACCAGGTACCAGACTGCCTCTGCCAGGAAAGCGGTGAGGAGAACAACACCCTGACTGCCAGATTCCATGCGGCGGAGGAGACAGAAACCATTTCAACAGGCACAATCGAACAGTATGCCCACTGGCAATAACGGTTAGGAGGGTTACATAGTTCAGGCGAGAGGAAGATAGTATTACCTAAAAGGAATATTATGTTATTTTCTAACCAGTCTCAAATTTATGTTAACTCCTTGGCTTAGAGATTTCCACCACATACAGATAATGTTAATTCAGATTTCATACTGCATGTGGTTCAGTAACACTGGAATTTCCATAGAAAATATTTACATTAAAATGTGTATATCTATGCATGTATGTTTTATTTTATTTATTTGTGTATTATGAGTAAATATAATGCATATATACTTATAGATTCTACATATATAGACAGACATTCTGTCTATGTTTGTCCCCTCCCAGGAATTGACTCCTTTTTTCTTATTCTCCTGAGATGGTGGCAGCCCCACCTTATGCAGTGACCTCAGTTATGACTTTCAGAACCATGTGTCCTGTTCCAGAATGGGCGCTACCATCTCAGGCCCTGGCGCTGAGGTCCCACCTGCTCTGATACCTCTATAGCCACCACTGTGTCACTTTAAGAGCACAATGCAAGCTGGTTGCAAGTTTGTTGCTCTAATTTTAAGTTTCTACTTCATCTTTGGCTTCTGGAAACTTCTGAGAATTGGTTTGTTAAAAATGCAAACTTTAGGTCTTTGTCCCAGAGCCCAGCATTATATTAGCTCAGTCCATTATGCTGTTGGCTGCTGTGCTGTTAAAAGTCCCCTGAGTTTCCTCAGTCATTTAAGGCCTCTACCCACGGGTTCCTCCAAATTTCAGTTTTTGTTTATGACTATAATGCTTTTCAGAATCCAATACTGAGGAGAGAATTTCTTTGTGGGCAGGCCACTAGCTCTTCTACACTTGGAGCAGAAACATTTAGTCAGGATGTAAAAATTACTGCCCCAATAATGCAGTGTGGTATGTATGAAGGAAGGGTTTTTTCCCTCTGGTATTTTTTTTCCCTGATCTTCTCTCCTCTTACACATTTAAAGGCTAGGCCACTTAGCATTCTTATTTAAAGAGGAGAGTAACACTAGCTGGGGGGGGGGGGGGGGGGGGCAGGGAAGGAGGCTCTCTCCCCAACTCTGGAATCCAAAAGGTAAAGCTGTGAAGGGAAGACAGGGTCCTTATGACCTGGATGCAGATTTGAAAGAAAACCTCGTGAATTAGAGCAAGGCTTCCTTGCCCTACCATGCAAGGACAGACGCCCCACGGTGGGCTTGGTGGAGGAGCCATAGTTGGAAGAGAAATTTCGGTTATGTGGATAAAGGTGCATCCCAAGAAGGGAGAGACCCTGCACCAGAGGACTTCAGTGAAGCCCTTGGGAAAGAAAAAAAATGCACAGAGAGGTGTGTGGGGCCTAAGCAAAGAGGGGATACGGAGCCGTTCTCACAGAAAGGTGTGCAAACTTTGTATCTAGACAGAGACAACCTTGGTGGACAGTACACAGCGTGATGGAGAAATCGATTCACTTCCGTGTTTCCACAAGGCCAAGGAAATGGTGGGTAGAACTGGGTAGACTCAGAAGCCATACAAGTAACAATGGGGACCTTGCTGACGCTTGGATCTAAGCAGATGCCAAGTAGGACAGATGCCACTGGAGTGCTGTCTCATTACTTGATGCCTCCCGCATAGTATATGTCTCTTGAGAAAGAGATTTGATCCAAAATTAATTGAGAAGTATTTCCAAAATCACAAAGCCATGGAGGACAGGAAAGGAGATTAAGTTCGGGCATAGAAACAGCAAACAGGTTGGATTACTTACACGAACTGAATTCAGACCTGTACCAGAAATAATGCTTTTCTCCATCCAAACTTCCCTTTCAAGTCTATTTATTTATTTGATTAGAAACATTTCACCCTAAAACGCCCCATGTTTTTCCTTTAGTATCAAAAACATGTAATATGCCCAAGTCGGGTTGGCTCAGTAGATAGAGCGTCGGCCTGTGAACTGAAAGGCCCTTGGTTCAATTCTGGTCAAGGGCATGTATGTTAGTTGCAAGCATAATCCTCAGCCCCAGTCAAGGGGGCATGCAAGAGGCAACCAATCAGAGTTTCTCTCTCACATTGATGTTTCCCTCTGTGTGTCTCTCCCCTCCCTTCTACTCTCTCTAAAATTCAATAGAAAAAATATCCTCAGGTGAGGATTAACAAAAAAACAACAACCCCAAAACATGTACTACTTAGTATCTATATTTTCTAAAGCACTGATTGCAAACATATCCAAAGCCAAACTCAAATACTTTCTTTCATTCATCACACAATGGGATGCTGGAGCCTGCTCAGACTTGCTCCCAAGAACCAATTGTACATATTTCCTCCCAGCTCCATGTTTGCTGATATCTTTCTTCCATGTAGCTCAAAATTGGTCATAATGGGAGTACTTACACCATAGGAAGCAGCAAATGCTATACATCAGGGTTTTCCTCCCCCATGAGAGCCATTGTTCAATGTTTACCAACACACACTGATTCCATATTTTTAGCCCTAGAGAGACATTTTTAAATTCCACATTTATTTTTGGTTTTTGAGCAGAAAATACCAGTCACATATGACATTTTTTATGAATTCTAAGACTTCCAGGTTCCTGATTTGGTGAAAGTTTCATGCTTTAAAAGCTTGAGTGACTGGACTTATGGAATTACTTCTATGATGGGATCTAGTTGCATGGTCCCAACCCCATAGTGCCGACCAGAATCCTACAGAGATGGCACACAGACAGCCACAGCTGCAGCCTCGGAAGCATCAGTGATCCAAGGGTAGGCTTCATATTAATCCTTTCCTGGAAAATAGTAGTAAGAACTCCCGCTGTGTGGATGTTTTGTGGGTGGACGCACAATCATATTGTTGTTTTTATTCTTCTTTTGAGTACTGACCAATGTCAGACTTTTAAAGAAATGAGTGATGAGGAAATTAAAGGAAGGAAGTGAAATGTACAGAGACAGTATACTTATTTATCTAAGCTTAGAGAATTCAGAGATAAAGGATGAAAGACTTGTTCCAGAAGCAAAGGGTGGGAGTTTCTTTTATCTAGTGAAATGAGTATAAGTGAATTAAAAGATCACTCAGAAATGATTTTGTTTATTATCCAGATCTCCTGTGTTTTATCTTCTATAGAAAATAACAGTTTGTGAATGCTCTGCACGATGCCCCATAGGACAAGGGGAGAAGCCATGGTGCGGGGAGTGAGGCTAAAGACAGGAAAATATTAAGTTAAGGCAAAGTAGCCTGAGGGGTTGCCTGGAGGGGAGGAAAAGGGAGGAGAGCTAAGGCTTACAAAAGAGTGAGCACCTTCCAGACCCCACACACACTTCCTTCAACAATGGGGAAAAGCCTCAGGATTTCATGATCCCAAAGATTTAGACAACATGATGTAGAAAAATGACTGCTGGCTCAGACACCACGCCAGTTCTCCGGGCTCTCCAGTTTATAACAGTCATTACATTAGCCCCCAATGTGAAAAAAATTATGAACACTGGACATTTCCCTAAATCACAACCCATTTTCATTTGCAAAGGTTCTACCTTACAATATTTTCCTCTCAGACCTATATTTCTATACAGTGCTCAAAGCTACCCTCCAACAATGTTAGATCAGTAATACAAGAACCATACACAAACATAAGTGAATGTTAAAGATAAAGTTAAAACTTTATCATTTTTATATATTCTATAACTTACTAAGTAATCTATATGATTCTAGAAACCGCCTTTGCTAGACTGAAAAAATATATATATACAATTGATATGTACTGGCTGGAAATCTTTTAGTTGAATATGTTAACTTTTTTTTTAAAGAAAAATATGGAATGCAATATTGTAGAAACATGCACAAGAGTAAATTGTAGGAGTGCATGGGAAGTTGAGATTTGAGACCCTTCCCTTCAAGAATGAATAAAATAACTCAAATGAAACTTTATTCAGTAGAAATTCATATTCAAATTAAGAACAAATGCTATGAGCAGAGAATAAGGATTTGAAGGCAACAATATAATGAGGAGAGAGGGGGAGTCCCAGGTGGTGAAGTCTCTTCCTTATACCCAGTTAAATGTGATAATTATTTCCAATTGAGGATTTTATTCACTCATTCAACAAATATTCCTTGGGGCCTATGTGTCAAGCAATGGAGATATAGGAGAGAAAAACACACCAAAAAAAAAAAGATGATATTAGATCATTACCCTCAGTGTCTGACCTCCTAGGGAGAAGCTAAGGCCCCACAGAAAGTGGAGGTCCCCAACAGGAAGCAGAGGTCCCCGAAAGAAAGCAGAGGTCCCCAACTGCGTTTGACAAAGTGCTGCCTTAACCTGTGGCTTGGCTTTCTTCTCTGTCCGTACTGACAGTGTGGTTGAGAAAGGTCTGCTTTTGTATTCTCCCTTGATGTGCAGAACAAAACCTTTTAAAAGCCCACAGTATGGCATTAGGGGTGTCTCTCCTCTCTCCCTAAACTCATGATGTTAGCTATGGCTTCATAGTTGCCTGCAAAGAAGTATGGATCAAAACTCTAAGAGGAGGAAGTTGGGGAATTGCTTCCACTCTCTTTCATAAAGTTCCTTTTGAAGAATCTACCTCTATCATCTTCCTTCAAAATTAGCTTCATCTTCACATACGAGCTAAGTACAAGCTCAGTGCATTAATTTTTGCATGCTTTAACCATTTGTAATTGAGACCTGGACTATTGTCAACTCTTGAATTCTCCCGTGATTGTCTTAGAATGTATCTAGTAGTTTATTTTAAGGGTTTTAAAAAACTTTTAATTTTATCCAATTGAAATGAGACAAGACTGAAGGCAGGAAGTATATGTTCTCTCCAGCCTGGGGAGACTGGCTTCAACTCTGCTCTGGGCATCGTGAAAGGCCAACTGAAATGTATGCCCTGATTTTTTTAATGATCAAGTCTGTTGCATTTGGAACTTTATAATAAAATCTATTTTCAGAGCTTTAGCCATCCTGGTCTCCCATTTTTGTCCCTCAATTACGTTTCTCTCACTCTTGCTACAAAGCTGTCCTGGTGCCCAGAGCATGTCTCCTCAAACCCAGCCTGCCTTTCCACCTAGTTAACTCCAATTCATCAAGTTTCCTGTGAGCATCATCATCCCCTTCAGCTTAGATTAGATTCGTTTTGTCATATATTCGAAGGGAAGCATGTAACTTCCCTGTCTAGCATTTAACAACATATAATTTTCAACTTTTTAATATAGAAACTTGTAGAAAGAATAATAAGATGAATTTGCCGGTACCTATCACTTTCAGCTTCAACAACAACCAATGAACAATTTTTTTTCTTAAAAATTTAGTCAGTTATAATATACATTTAATAATACTTAGTGATTTTGAATTTAAAAGTTGATTAATTTTTTTCTAATGCATATAGTTTTGTAATCATCACCGCATCATGATATGAATATATCCATCACCATACAATGCCCCTCTAGCCTGTTTAATCTCAGTGTGATACCATCTTTCTGCCAAGTTGCTTTATGTCTTATTATTATCTTGTAAAAATCCTTCATATATCCTAGATTTAACTCCTTAGTCAGATATATTTTACAGATATTTTTTTCCCCCAGACTGTCGCTTACGTCTTGTTTGTTAAACAGTAATTTTGGAAGGGCAAAATATTTTAATATTTATGGAGTCCAATTTATTAACTTTCCCCCAGGATTTATGATTTCTGTGTGCTGTCCAAAAAATCTATTTAGACAAAGACAAGATTACAACAATTTTTTCCAATATTTTCTTCTAGCAGCTTTCTAATTTTAGGTCTAATCTTTAGGTCTGTGATCAGTGTTTAGTTAATCTTTATGTATAAAGTAAAGTAAGGGTCAAGGTTAATTCTGTATGAGGTTTTTCAATTGTTCCAGCATCCATTGATGAAGAGAATTCTTTCCATAGTCAAATATCTCCATCTTTGGGGAAAATCAGTTTATCATATATGTGTGGGTCTCTTTCTAGATGTGTTGTTTTTTTCCTGTGATGTACAAATCTGCCTTTAACTCAATGTCACTCATGTTGGCTCAGTTACTATAACTTTAGGAAGTTATATCCATTTCAGTTACTATAGTAAGTCTTAGGTAGTATGAAGCCTTCAACTTGAACCTTCCTTTTCAACACAATTTTCAAAATGGTTTTTTGCATTTTTATTAAAATTATCTCCTTGATTTCTACCAACAACAATGGCAACAAAAATTCCACTGCAATTTTGGGGTTACTTTAAATCTTTTCAAATAAATTTTTATGAAATTGATATGTTAACAATATTGAATCTTCTAATCCATGGACATATATCTCTCTCCATTTACTTCAATTGTTTTTCATTTATCTCAGAAATGTTTCACAATTTTTGGTGTGTGGATCTTGCACATATTTTTTTAAATTTATCATTCAGTGAGCATTCACCCTATGTCAGAACCTGAGGTAAGGGCTTTTATACAGCTCATCTCCCTTTTGAATTCATGTCACATCTATGAGGCAGTTACTTGGTCATTATTTTATATGTGAATTCGTTATTTGAAAGCCTGGGGAAAAGATCAATGACAAAGAGTTAGTAAATAGATCAATGAAAATCAGATCTGGGCCACAGAGTGCCAGAAGCCATGCTCTTAATTATGATGCTGGCCTGACTTTCCCCTGGCCATCTACTGAGATGTGAATAAAAGGCCAAGTACAATCTCCCTCCTACATGTCTCTCTGCCCTCATTTCCTACCTGTGACCACCACAGGGTAGCAACCTCTTCACTAGACAATATACTCTCTTCCCAGGTCCTGAAACAGCAGGCTCTTCCCAACCTCAGGGTCTCCACACTTACTCTTTCCTTGGCCTGGGATACATTTCCCCTTGATCTCCCTGAAATGCAATTCTATTGGAATTTTCTGTTTTGTTCACTGATATATCTCTGGTGTTTGGAAAAATGGTATGTACCTAGTAGATGCTACATAAATATTTGTACAGTATGTGAATGGATATTTAGCTAGACAATGACAACTAAGATGCAGGATAAATTTTCTCACCCAGTGCTCCAGGTAACATTGTAGTTAGTTCTGTTTAGTATTGATAATATCACAAGTAAAATCATACTTTCATATTTATTTTATATAAAAGAAAAATATAGAATGTACTCTGGAGTTAGGCCTAAGTCTTTACAGATAGCTCAGTAACTTGAAATCTCACAACCTTAGGCCAGTTATAAATGTCTCAGTCAACTTCCTTGTAAATAAAAATTGGAATGATTATGGTCTACCATGCACAACTTTTTTTCTGGTCTTACATATTTCCTGTTATATAAATCTTAATTTTTCTTGATTCATTGTGGAAGACTGATGTGTTGCAGAAAGAAAGAAATGCACAAAGATGAATATTTTAAGATTTAATCTCATTGTGCGTGTGTGTGTGTGCGTGTGTGTGTGTGTGTGTGTGTGTGTGTGCACAACATGTAAGTATGTTCTATGTTTATAAAAGGAGATTAGGGATCACTTGCAGTAAGTAGGCATTTAAAATGTCTATTAACCTTATTCACATTCACTTTCCTGGAGAGCTTTAAAGTTATCCCTCTTCCAGAATTCCAGGGCCAAACCCCAACAGGTTTTCAATTACATATACATGTTACACAATTCTCCCTAGTCAGTCACTGTCATTTAAGAATGCTCGTGATTGAGGAAGGTTTGAGCAAAAATTATTTTTCTTAGTCCCTTTCTTACTGTATTACTATTTCTTTCTACCAACATATATTCTCACACATTTCCCAGTTTTCCCCTTGAACTGAAGTAAACCTTCATCCAAACCACAGTAAAACAAATAAACAAACAAAACATACATAAAAAAATTAAATCTTCCTTGTTCGTTTTATTAGAAGTTGTTCATCTTCTAATCCCACCCCTAGCCTTGCTAGCACTCATTTTCTCCAAAGGAACAGGGACTTCCAATATTTTTTTTTGGTTTATTATTATTTTTTTATCATAAGATGGTTGTATTGACAGGACAGAGTAAGTAGAAAGAAAGCTAATTACTTTAAATATATATATTTAAATAGATAATATGTGTGTGTGTGTGTGTGTGTGTGTGTGTGTGTATTAGAGGCCCATTGCACAAAATTCATGCACTTGTGGGGGGGTCCCTCAGCTCAGCCTGTGCCCTCTCGCAGTCTGGGAGCCCTTGGGAGATGTCCGACTGATGGCTTAGCTGTCAGTCGAACATCCTTAGCACTGCCACAGAGGCGGGAGAGGCTCCCGCCACCACCGCTGCACTCACCAGCCTTGAGCCCAGCTTCTGGCTGAGCAGCACTCCCCCTGTGGGAGTGTACTGACCATGACGGGGCAGCTCCTGCATTGAGCATCTGCCCCCTGGTGGTCAGTGCATGTCATAATGACCAGTTGTTCCGCCATTCAGTCGATTTGAATATTAGCCTTTTATTAAACAGGACATATGTGTGTGTGTGTGTGCATGTGTGTGTATGTACACATGTATATTGACTTCAAAGAGGAAGGGAGAGGGAGTGAGAGAGATGGAAACATTAATGATGAGAAAGAATCATCGACCAGCTACCTCCTGCACACCCCCACTGGGGATCAAGCCCACAACCTGAGCATATGCCCGAACTATGATCTCTTGGTTCTTAGGTCGATGCTCAACCACTGAGCTATGCCGGCCTGGTAGGAAGCTAATTACTTTTAAGGAAGTTTAAGACATATAACTGAGACATTTAAATAAGAAAAGTCTAACTTTTTAATTGAATATTAAATAGATGCTCTTCAGTTGTTAACAATTATATCTCAGTGTTTTCCTAAAAGTGAAATGTAACAATATAAAGTTTAGAATTATCAATTGGTGTAGCCAATTATTTCTCATTTTATTCAGGTATATCTTTGGTCAATAAAACTGGCCAACTATTCAAGCTCCCATAAATTATTTGCTATTAATGTGATTACAAAACATTTTTTTAAACTATCAAGGTAGACCCTACTACCTGAGGGTTGCATTTGTAAGGATAGCTGGTCCTACAGTTTCTTCTGATCAAATTTCCATGTATTAGTAGACACATCTCAGTTTTGTAACTCAGAAATGTTCTCATTTCATTGGATATCACTTGTGGCTCACTCACATCTTGCTACTAAAGTTATATGGCATGTGGCTGGATTAAAAAGTGGGATAAACACCTTGGACATGAGGTAATTTGTTTTCAGTAAAACTAGGATTTTTATAAACAAAGCCAAGAAGAAGGTTAGCTAAAAAAGGGCCTTTTAAATCTCTTTCTGACTCATGCCAGAGAAGGATTTTGAAGGCACTATGAGTATGTTTTAATATATATATATATATCAAAGTCAGTGCAGACATTCATTTTTTAGAATTATAGGTTATATGATTTCAAGGTTGCCTTATTTTCTAATACCATCAAGACCAGGAATCTCAGTGGGACTGAGCAGTTTAGTTTAAAAGTTTCTAGTTGTTGGAAGATTGGAAGGAGGACTTTCTTTCTAATTATTTATCAATATACTTTAATTCCCCATTATAGGAAATAATAAGTGATCCCCAACAGAATATTTAGAATATCCAAAAAAATGAAAAGAAAAATTACAAATACATTTCTACACAGACATGTACTCTTGGTATTTGGGGCATTTCTTCCTGTGTTAATTGTGGTTGTGCTTAAATAAAATTAGCAAAATAAATATTGATTTAAACCTCATATAAATGTAATTTGCTGGCATAATCATATTATTAAGTGCTAATTTAAAAATATAATATGTTTTATATTATTTTAACTTAGCTTTTGTCGATATAATTTATATCTACATCTATATCTTTATATAATTTTTTTCTAATTGAGCAAATAGTACAAGATTTTCAATGGTCCAAAGCTTCTAATTCTTCTTGAAATAAAGCAAATTTTCTAGAAAATATTTTTAAAAATACATAAGTAATATTTTCTTAGTTTCTTTGCATAACTAAAGATGTGTGTATTTGCATTCATACATTCATTAAATACTTGACATGAAATTTTCAACACACATTTTTTTTCCATAATGTTATCTAGATGATGGTATATTGTATTCTGTTTTTATGATTTCTTTATTCAATTATGGATTCCTGCAACAGTGGCCTTGGGCTGCTGGGAGTCTGGGTCTGTTATTCCCCTGGGAGAAAACCTTTATTTTTGCCAGGTTAATAGAAGCAATAATTTTGGGTATAAGGCTTTCAAGTCTTCCTGGTGGCCTGGAAACAGACTGGCTAGGGTCAGAGGGCAACTGAGTGTCCTGTAGGGTCTCTGAACTTCTGAGAGTGTGGTTTTCTTGAACCTTTGACCATACTCAAAGAAGGAAATATGTTGTACCCAGTGCATACACATATGTAAATTGAAATAAAAATTTCCTAAAACTTTATTTCATTTTACCATAGGATGTACTTTTTTAAACTTGATTCTATTACATCAAATTATATCATTCACAAGCCATTAAATTGAGTATATTACCTCTATCTGTGTCATCAATTAGAAAAATAAATAAAAATATCATTAGATTAGAGCTTGAGGTTCTCAGGATTTGCCCCACCCCATATTGACTTTTTAAAATCCCATTTGAAAATAATCAAAGGTGAGGCATGTATAACTGGTATAAAGGAGATTAAATCAGGTGTTATAATACATAAACAGAAAATTGATCAGTAGTAAAACATCTTTTCCCTCTACCAGTCCCTTCTACACCATTAAGCCCTCCAAGAGATAAAGAGAAATGTTGTCAATAAGAATACAAAATGGTTTGACATGTTTCTTACCAAGAGAAACAAAGAAAAATTATTAAAAAGTAAGTAAGCCTTAATCAAAATATTTGAAAGTTTTACTTGTATTTACTGTACACAGATTTATTTTCTGAAACTGGTCCCATGAACCAGAATCTGAAAAGAAAGTTTGACTAAAACAAGGTTAGATTTATTCACTGACAGACCTTCTAGAGGCCTCTGAATTTGTAGACTCATGACAATGAAGTTTTCCCAAGTATTTATTCTTTCCACGTTTAATCTAACAATAAGCAATCATCTGCCATGAAATTACTGGTAACAGATAAAAGTAAAGGCAAAGAATAATCAGACACCAAACATATCTGTTATTCCTGCTCTTGTTTTCTTTTATAGGCAAGCAAATTTTTATAGCTGAGAACTGGCATTTTCCTCTGTGCCATTACATGTCAGACTGATTTAAGATTTACATAAAATCCTAAATTCAACTTTTGCTGCATGAAAAACAATGTAAGGCTTACTTTTCCCCTTAATTTTATGAGCCAAATAATAGACATGTGTATTATTCTAGCTGCCTGTTATTTTCACCAGGATTTACCGTACCTGCCTAATGAGACAGCTAAGAGTACCATAAAGGAATGCTAAAGTGTCTCTAAGAAGTTTATTTAGCAAGCCTTTCCTAGTTATTTAGCTTTGGGAAGTCTGCTGATATAAGGGTAGGGTATCATTTTTCAGGTTTAACATTGGCTCTTGGTCAAAAAAGAGAGAGAGAGAGATTATTTCTTTGTCAAATTAAGTCATTTTTCAAAGATCCCAGGGGGGAATACACTTACTGGCTTCATGTAACAGAATTTGGTAAGGAGGTAAGGTCAAAAATATTGTTCTGAAAGTGAAGTGAGAACCAACAGCTGAGAAATGTATATTTAAAATGCAGGTTCACATGAAGTAGCAAAAGTTCAGAGTCTGTCTTTGTTTCCATTTCTATGTGTTCCATATCTATTGCACTGAGAGACAGACGTAGTTGAGTATTTGGAGTAATTTGTATGCTCCATGTCAGGAAGGGTGGTGATTGAGAGAGCCTCTCTCCAGACACCGCCATGAAGTGGGCAGTTATTTGCAACTTGATCTCTCGCTTTGCTCCTCTTGGCCAACTATCTGCTTCTAGCACAAGCACATTCAGCCCAATGCATTTTACAGTTGAGTCTCATATGCTATATGCTGCAGGCAAACACGGTAGGATATTTTTATTTTATTTTAAATTTTATGTACATTTATGTTCCTTTGGTTCAGGTTATTTCCTTCTATACCATGGGTGGGGAACCTTTTTTTTTTTTTTTGCCAAGGACCACTTGGATACCTATAACATCATTCATGGGTCATACAAAATTATCAACTTAAAAATTAGCCTGCTATATTTGGTCAAACATTTAATTAACTCACCCCTAATGCCTTGGCAGGTCCAGACCAAATGATTTCAAGGGCCTTATATGACCCAAGGGCCAGACATTTCCCACCCCTGTTCTATACTATCAAATTTGACAATACCATTTGAGCCATTTTTTTTAGTTTTTTTTTTTTTCTGAGTAACTCAATTACACTGAATTTGACTATTTATAGAATAAGAAAAATGCTTGCTTCAATACTATCAACATATTTTTTAAAGAAATTGAAAATTAACCTGCATGAATATTTTTGAGGGAATAGAATTGAATTATTTTGGATTTTTTCTTCTACCTTAAAAGGGATAAATGAGCATTATAGAAAAATAATTATTTGTCTTCATCTACTTTTCCCCCCTTTTGGGGTAAGCTAAATAATACTCTTTTTTAAAATAAAACACTTTAGGATTACCTTTTAAAAGAAAATGAAGAAAAAAAAACTTTTATAAATTATCACACATATCAGGTACTCTATTTTATTTTTCCATTTCTTCAGCCTCACTATTTCTTCAGCCTCACTATTCACTTTTTTTAATGTAATTTTTTAAGTCTATGTAGCAAGGGTTAGTGCTTCCTAAATATTTGTTCTCCCCTTTTCCACAGTAATAAAAGTTTTAACTGGGTACACAGTTGCCAAGCCAAAGGCAATATCTCCAACTTCCTTTGTGATGAGTTACAGCCACTCAAATGCTGTGTGTCTCATGTTCTCATCTGTCAAGTCGTTTTTTGTGTTTTTTTTACCCCCATCCTCCCCTACTTTCCCTGAGGTTTGATGTTCTGATTGATGTTTCTCTGTCTCTGGGTCTATTTTTGTCCATCAGTTTATGTTGTTCATTATATTCCATAAATGAGTGAGATCATGTGATATTTATCTTTCTCTGCCTGGCCTATTTCAGTTAGCATAATGGTCTCCATCTTCATCCATGTTATTGCAAATGGTAAGAATTCCTTCTTTTTACCGCAGCATAGTATTCCATTGTGTAGATGTACCACAGTTTTTTAATCCACTCATCTGCTGATGGGCACTTAGGCTGTTTCCAAATCTTAGCTATGGTGAATTGTGCTGCTATGAACATAGCGGTGCATATATCCTTTCTGATTCATGTTTCTAGTTTCTTGGGATATATTCCTAGAAGTGGGATCACTGGGTCAAATGGGAGTTCCATTTTTAGTTTTTTGAGGAAACTCCATACTGTTCTCCACAGTGGCTGCACCAGTCTGCATTCCCACCAGCAGTGCACAAGGGTTCCTTTTTCTCCACATCCTAGCCAACATTTGTTATTTGTTGATTTGTTGATAATAGCCATTCTGACAAGTGTGAGATGGTACCGCATTATTGTTTTGATTTGCATTTCTTTGGTGATTAGTGACTTTGAGCAGGTTTTCATGTCTCTTGGCCTTCCTTCTGTCTTCTTTTGAAAAGTGTCTATTTAGATCAGTTGCCCATTTTTTGATTGGGTTGTTTATCTTCTTTTTGTTAAGTTGCATGAGTTCCCTGTAAATGTTGGAGATTAAACCCTTATCGTTGATATCATTGGCAAATATGTTCTCCCATGCAGTGGGCTTTCTTGTTGTTTTATTGATGGTCTCCTTTACTGTGCAAAAGCTTTTAATTTTGATGTAGTCCCATATTTTTATTTTTCCCTTTAGTTTCCATTGCCCTAGGAGCAGTATCAGTTAAGAAATTGCTTCAGCATATGTCAGAGATTTTTCTGGCTGTGGATTCCTCTAGTATTTTCATGGCTTCCCGTCTTATGTTTAAGTCCTTAATCCATTTTGAGTTTATTTTTGTGTATGGTTTAAGTTGGTGGTCTAGTTTCATTTTTTTGCATGTATCTGTCCAATTTTCCTACCACCATTTATTGAAGAGACTGTCTTGACTCCATTTTATGTTCATGCCTCCTTTGACAAATATTAATTGAGCATAGTGATTTGGGCTGATTTCTGGGCTTTCTATTCTATTCCATTGATCTATATGTCTGTTCTTGTGCCAGTACCAGGCAGTTTTGAGAACAGTGGCTTTGTAATACAGCTTGAAATCTGGTATTGCGATCCCTCCCATTTTATTCTTCTTTCTCAGGATTGCTGTGGCTATTTGGGGTCTTATTTATTCCAGATGAAGTTTTGGAGAGTTCTTTCTAGGTCTGGGAAATATGCTGTTGGTATTTTAATGGGGAGTGCATTGAATCTGTAGATTGCTTTGGGTAGTATGGACATTTTAATGATGTTGATTCTCCCAATCCATGAACATGGTATGTTCTTCCATCTGTTTACATCTTCCTCTATCTCTTTTTTCAGTGTCCTGTAGTTTTCCGAGTATAGGTCTTTTACCTCCTTAGTGAAGTTTATTCCTAGGTATCTTAATTTTTTTGGTGTGATGGTAAATGGGATTGCTATTTTAGTCTCTCTTTCTGTAAGTTCACTATTGATGTATAGAAATGCCATAGATTTCTTGGTGTTAATTTTGTACCCTGCTACATTGCTAAGTTCATTTATTAAGTCTATTACTTTTTTGATTGAATCTTTTGGGGTTTTTATGTACAATATCATGTCATCTGCAAATAAGGACACCTTTACTTCTTCTTTTCCAATTTGGATGCCTTTTATTTCTTCTTCTTGTCTAATTGCAATGGCTAATACTTCCAGTACTATGTCTAGTTTGTTGGAATAGAGTTGTTCACAGTGTTTTTTAACAATCCTTTGTATTTCAGTGGGGTCTGCTATTATTTCACCTCTTTCATTTCTGATTTTGTTTATTTGGGTCCTCTCTCTTTGCTTCTTGGTGAGCCTGGCTAGAGGTTCATCAATCTCGTTTATCCTTTCAAAGAACCAGCTCTTGGTTTTGTTGATCTTTTTTATTGTTTATTTGGTCTGAATGTCGTTTATCTCCACTCTGATCTTTATTATTTCCTTCCTTCTGCGTACACTGGGCTTTTCTTGTTGTTCTCTTTCTAACTCTTTGAGTTGTAGGGTTAGGTAATTTATTACCATTGTTTCTTGTTTTTTGCAGTAGGCTTGTAGAGCTATGAACTTCCTCTCAAGACTGCTTTTGCTGTGTCCCATAGATTTTGGATTGTTGTGTTTTAATTGTCATTTGTTGCCATGATGTTTTTTATTTCTTCCTTGATCTCTCTGGTAACCCAGTCATTGTTTAATGGCATGCTGTTTTGTCTCCATGTGTTTGATTTTGTTGGACTGTTTTTATTGTAGTTGATTACCAGTTTTATGCCACTGTGATCTGAGAAGATGCTTGATATGATTTCTATCTTCTTGAATTTGAAGAGACTTTGCCTATGACCCAACATATGGTCTATCTTTGAAAATGACCCATGTGTACTTGAGAAGAATGTATATTCTGTGGCTTTGGGGTGAAATGTTCTGAAGATGTCAATTAACTCCATCTGGTCTAGTGAGTCATTTAGAATTGATGTTTCTTTGCAGATTTTTTGTTTAGAGGATTTGTCCAATAGTGATAGTGGGGTATTAAAGTCTCCTACTATGATTGTATTGTTAATCTCTCCCTTGATATCCTCCAGGAGTTTTTTTTATGTATTTGGGTGCTCCTGTATTGGGTGCGTATATGTTTACCAGAGTTATTTCTTCTTGTTGGATTGCTCCCTTTAGTATTGTGAAGTGGCCTTCCTTATCTCTTGTTATGTCCTTCACTTTGAGATCTAATTTGTCAGATATAAGTATTGCTACCCCAGCTTTTTTTTTTCATTTGCATTCGCCTGGAAAACCTTTTTCCATCTCTTCACCCTCAGTCTGTTTGCATCTTTTTTCTGAGGTGGGTTTCTTGTAGACAGCAGATATATGGGTCATGTTTTCTTATCCAGTCCATTACTCTATGTCTTTTGATTGGGGCATTTAATCCATTTACATTTAAAGTTATTATTGATAGGTACTTATTTGTCGCCATTTTTATTCTTTACCCCTGTGTTTCTTCTTCGCTTCCTATTTCTTTCTTTTCTTTCTTTCTTTCTTTTTTTTTTTTTTTTACAGCAGACCCTTTAGCATTTCTTACATTGCTGGTTGGGTGGTAATACATTCCCTTAGTCCTTTTTTGTCTGTGAAGCTCCTGATTTCACCTTCAATTTTGATTGATAGCCTTGCTGGGTACAGTATTCTTGGATTCAGACCCTTCTTTTGCATGACTTTGTATATTTCATTCCATTCCCTTCTGGCCTGATGAGTTTCTGTTGAGAAATCAGTTGCTAGTCTGATGGGCGTTCCTTTGTATGTAACTTTCTGTATCTCTCTGGCCACTTTTAAGATTCTTACTTTGTTGTTGGTGTTTGCCAATGTAATTATAATGTGCCTTGGTGTTGGTCTTTTGGGGTTCATTTTGCTTGGGACTCTGTGAGCTTCTTGGATTGGGATGGGTTTTTTCTTCCCTATATCAGGGAAGTTTTCTGCCATTGTTTCTTCAAACAGGTTTTCTATTCCTTGTTCAGTTTTCTTTCCTTCTGGAACCCCTATCATGCGGATGTTGTTTTGTTTCATATTGTCCCAAAGTTCCCTTAGGCTCTCTTCCTGCTTTTTAATTTTTTTTTTCTAGAAGCTGCTCTACTCAGGAATTTTTTCCATCTTTTCTTCTAGCTCACTGATGCAGTCCTCTGCTTCTTCTAGTCTACTCTTGATGCTTTCTATTGAGTTCTTTACAGCAGCAATGTCATTTTTCATTTCTTCTTGGTTCTTCTTCATTTCCTCTTGGTTCTTACTCATATTGTTGAATTTGTATTCCATTCTTTTCAGCCACCTTATGACCATTTCTCTGAATTTTTTCTCTGACAGTTTGCTTGCCTCCATTTTGTTTACTTCTTTTTCTGGTGATGCCTGCTTTTCTTTCATATGCAGGCTGTTTCTTTGTCTCTCCAGGGTCTCTCTTCTCTGGGTGTCTGGTTATGTAGTTCTCTCTCTCCTTATCTCAGGCAAAATCTGACCTCTCAATGGTGGAATGTAGAGCTCCTCTGAATCCCCTTGTTTGCGCCAATTGGGGACCGTTGCCCTGGGGTTCTTAGCTGTTTGGTTGGTACCGCAGTGGTAGATTTTCAGGCTTCCGATAACATCCACTTTCCCCTTCAAGATGGTGTGGTCTCTGCTTCCGAGCTGGTGGCTCTGGGAGGGAACCCAGCAGCAGTGGGGGCTGCCTGGTCAGGGGAGCCCCTTCCAGCAGTCCCCCACCTTCTTCTGGAGTATAGCTGTCCCTTAATTCACCAACAGACACTCCCCATGCGACCCTCAGCTGTTCTTTCTATCTGCTCTGGGACAAGGCTTGGGACATGTCTGTCTATTCTGCCACCATTTTTTTTTCTTTCAGTTAATCTCTCCACCTTTACTGGTGACTAATTTCTTTTCTTCGCTCAGGTGAAACTTCTTCTCCAGATGTCCTGTTTTGAGGCACCATTAATGCCGGGGTGTTTCTCACCATCTAGAAAGGTTCAGTAATCTGCAGAAGGGCTGCAAGTAAATTAATAAAGAGACTAGACATGAAATATAAATTTGGAAGGCATTTTGGGGAGCCAGAGGAGACCTAGCTTCAGTAATCAAGTTCTACATCTGTCAAGTCTTATAAAGTCTTAAAACTATACCTGGTACAGGATAAGCGCTATTTACATTTTAAGAAAAGGGTGTACATGCATGTTAAGGAAAACCCTACTTCTAGATCTTGCTGTAAAACAAGTAGCAACATTTTTCAAGTTTCTTACCCTTTTTTCACTAACTTGGAGATTCCAGAACTGAAGCAGCCATGTGAGTCCCATGTTAGCCATGGAAAGAGGTTGGCAGAGCCACTTCCAGGTCCCTGGATGCCTGCCTACCATTGAATTGTTACATGAAGCAGAAATAAATTCCATCATGCATAACCCACTGAAATTTGGACTATCTAGCTAATATGGGTTACTAATCATTCTTCTTTTAGGTATTTTTCTTAGAAAACTAAAACTAGATATTATTTTTAAAATTGAACTTAGAGTTTTTTTGGCAAAGTTATTAAGTACAACTTTGCAAACTAACAAGCATTTTATATATATATTCTATTTTAACAGACTAAAAAAAAAGTACCAAGACATTATATATTAGTCAAATCTGAGTAGTTAAGATTACATTAACACATAAGTGGAAAGATTCTCAACTTCAAATTCATTACTTCACAGGGAAATGTCAACAGTGTGGTGTTTATCTTATCTTACAATTTCTGTTAGACATGCGTTACGCAGCTATTATGTAAAGCACTAACCAAAGCCAAAAAAAAAAAGACCCGGTAATTCATATATTTTGTGTGTGCACATGTGTATGAGTGTGTATTCAAAATAGCCTTCCAACAAAGCCTCCTGTCTTCAAATTCTTTCTTTTCCATACAAAATATTAAATGGGAACTGTAATTGAAAAATTAAATTTAAAGTTTTGTTTTTAAAAATTCTTCCTTTCCCTATTCATGCCCCACAAAGTCACCAGAATACTGTAACTTTTATCCTTAATTTTCAAGATAATTTGCTGTAATTCAGAACTCTAAGGCTTCCCTGTGTTGATTAAATTCCAATTTTGGGGTGCATATTTGGAACTTTTCAAAATCAAGTGTCAACCCACTTTTCTGTCCTCTTACCCTATCTTTCCCCCAGGTATCTCATATTTTAGCCAAATAGACAGCATTAATCATGATTTATTTTTGTTTCCATAGCACAATTGATTTGCATAATAGAACATTAATCACATTGTTTTGTGGTTACTTGCTTATCTGCTTCCTTAATTATACTATGAGTTTGTCACAGACCTGGGCCTCATATAATTTGTGTATTATACTCTCCAGAATTTATTCCAACCATTCAGTATTGCATTTTAATTTCAAAGTTGTTTCTTCTAAATATTGTCTGAACCCTTTAGAGGTAGGAATAGAGACCTTTAGAACCCTAAAAAAGGAAGTTTCTTATATTATACATTATGTATATTTGTGGATGTGTGCTTTTACATCTGATATTTAACCAATAAGCTATATCAAAAAAAGATAACTTTTTAAAAAAACATTATGCAAAACATTCACATATACAAAAATACACATAATACTACAATGACCACCTGTGTAACCATCAGTCGGCTTCAACAATTATCAGTTCACTTCCAACCTGTTTCATTTCTACTAGCTCAATTCTCCCTGCATGAACTATTTTGAAAACAATCCCAGAAGTTATATCTTTTCAGCTATAAATAATTTAATTTTGATTTCTAAAAGATGAGACCTCTTTTAAAAAATAGAACCACCATGCTATTGCCACAAATGAAAAAAAACACAATGCTTTAGGTCATCAAACATTCAGTAGTGCTCAAATTTCCAATTTAAAAATAAATAATCAATAAAGAAAAAAATTATTAAAAAATAAATAAATGAAGGAAATGTTTTCAACTTATAATGTATACATTACCTATTAATGTCTTTTTATTTTGCTATTTATTTGTCCTTTAGAGTTTTTCACTCTCTGTATATTGCTGTAATAATATAGCATTTCTTGGGAGCATTATCTCAATTCATTGAGGTTCTGCTTCCTGGCCATTGTCAATCATTGAGCTCAAATAAACTCACAGAAATTCTTTACAATAAATAAATAAATAAATAAATAATATTAATAATATAGCATTTTTTTCTCCCTATATTACCTTTATATTGGTATTTGGGTCTATCAGCTGGATCAGAATTGGGTGTTTTGTTTGTTTTCTTCCTCATAAGACTACTTTAGGATGATATCACATTCTTCAGTCTGGAGGCACAGCATAGCATTAAATGTGTCAGTCCAGCCTTGGAATATTGTACTTAAAAGTAATTCTTAGCTATTTGGATTCTGTTCTTACCAATAGGAATCTGTTGCCATAATTTAGGAACATAACATTCAAGCTTTAAAAGTAAGAGACTCAGCTGGGCCAGCATGGCTCAGTGGTTGAGCATCGACCTATGAACCAGGAGGTCATGGTTTGATTCCTGATCAGGGCATATGCCTTGGTTGCGGGCTTGATCCCCAGTAGGAGATGTGCAGGAGGCAGCCAATCAATGTTTCTCTCTCTTTTCTCTCTCTCTCTTTCTTTCCCCCTCTCCCTTCATCTCTGAAATCTATAAAAATATAAATATATTTTTTAAAAAGTCAGAGACCCAGCTCAACTTTATGGTTTTTGTGTTTTGTGTGGTTTGTTTTAAAGTTAAATGAGTCCATTTTGTCAGGAAAAAGACATGAAGTCAAATTTAGAAGAAATAACAACTATAGCTAAAAAACATATATTTATTTGCAAGGTGGTATTGTAAAAGGAGATTGAACCACAAGATAAATGGTTAAAAGAATCAAGGATGTCAAAAAGAGAAATAGCATGTGATCTCACATATATATGGAATCTAAAGAACAAAACGAATTGATGAATAAAATAGGATCAGAGACATGCATAAATGAAATAGACTAACAGATCTCAGAGCAGAGGAGGGTGGAGAGTTTAGAAGGGATCTACCAAAGAATATATATGCATATATGTATAACTCATGGACACAGACAATAATGTGATGAAGGCCTAGGGGGAATGTGGGGCCATGATGGAAGGAGGCAATGGTGGGGAAAATGGGGGACATCTGTAATAAAGTCAACAATAAAAAAAAACGAAAAGAGAAAAAGAAATAAGGTTTACAATACATGTTCAGGCAAGTCTGTAAAAAGAGGTGGTATATGGTTGGGATAACTTTTATGTAGAGTAAATATGTTTAGTTAAACATGTAGGACTTTGATAAAATTTAAAAGCAATCAAATATGATGATGAACAGTTTGGAGATTGTCATGCTTAGTTTGAAGAATGCATGTCAGTGTGTGTGTGTGTGTGTGTGTGTGTGTGTGTGTGTGTGTGTGTGTAGGGGGGAGGTCAGGGGGGTAAATTGAAGCTATAGTAACAATTTGAGATGTGATAAAAAGTAAGTTTAAAATATTTGAAAGGATATAATTTAGACTCATTATAACTAACTCCAGAAGAGAGACCAACTAACTCCAGAAGAGAGACCTAGAACTGGTGAATAGAGGCTGTAAGTAGATAAATTTGGCCTCAATAATATAAAAAAATTTCATCTATACTAAATTGAAATGAGTTAAATTTTGGCAGCTTCTTGATAACCTCTTTAGGATTGTTGTATATGTCATCTCTGCTTTATATCAAAAACCACAAGATCCTTTTAGGGTGCTCTGGAGTGAAATCTAAAGCAATAAATTATAAGTGAAATAGAAGCCACATCCTGGTTGAAACCTTCAGAAAGCAAACTTATTCCCATAGTATATTACTTAGCTAACATATTTCCTAAAACTTGTCCTGCCAAATCTTGTCACTAAGGATGTAATACATGGAGTGAGACGTTGTATAAACAATTTTAGCTTCGAATAGCCTTCCAATATCAAGATTTTGTTCTTGTATTATTTGTCAACATCATCATCAATAACATTTTTCTATTAGCCTAAATGTTAGGGATCACAATTCAGCTAAAGCAGAGAGTATCAGGTTTCATGTTTTCAGGTCCCCAACATTATTGGAAGACAAGAATTTAGGACAGTTGAGAGGAATATCTGACTTCCAGGTCCATTTGGAATTCTAGAGTATTTCTAGAGTGAGCTAGGAAGTGGAGGTAAAAAATGTATAGAGGCAGACAGAGTAGGTTTCTGGGACACACTAGCAAAATTCCCCCTTATATATAATTTACTTCTAGGAACCTGGGCATGCTGTTTGGTCCAGGCTACCAGTTTTTGGCTTGTTTCCTTTCTTTTTCTTTTTTAAATATATTTTTATTTATTTCAGAGAGGAAAGGAGAGGGAGAGAGAGATGGAAACATCGGTCAGCTGCCTCCTGCATGCCCCACTCTGGGGATCAAGTCTGCAACCATGACCTCCTGGTTCATAGGATGATGCTCAACCACTGCCAGGCAGGTTGGGCTTGGCTTGTGGTTTCAATAGAAATGTCCAACTCCTTATGTCCTTGATTGTTGCATCTTATCCTTGGCTGTTTCTGGGTCCCTATACTAGCTGCCTGATTGCAGGATACCACCCTCCACCTGCCCGTCTTGAACTCAATGCACACGTGACCTATGCAGCACCGACTCCTCCCTTCCAGGTGCCAACATCTCCAGAGCATTTGGCCTCCTCGCCATTCCCACTCAGATCATTTTTTGCCTTTTCTCAGTTCATTCTGAATTTCCAGAATCCCTCAAGATCTACTTGTTTCAAATCCAATAGATCTAGACCCAAGATTAATTATTCAGAAGTTAGTCACTATACTCCTTCCAGGATGTATACATGTGCACGGGAAAAGCTGAGGAGCGTCTGTTATAGCTAATGAATGACCCTAACCCTTTCCCAGTCCCAGTGACCCTGGGATATGGTACCCTCCTCCATCTCCTTGGTCATCCCATGGCTATTCCTGCATCTCTGCTCAGGCCATCGCTCCATTGGCCCCCATCAGAAGCAACTAATACTCCTTTATAGTACTTCACCATGCTGCATACTTGCCTATTGTCAAAAGTATATGTTAATAGTTTTAAAATTATTAAAACTAAAGATAAGTTACGGATGCTTTGGGGAAAAATAAAACTACAGCATTACTTACCTGCCATATCTAGGCTTTTCATATTGCACAAACAAAAAACACACAGGTATGTGTGAACTGATTATTTTGCACAAAATACTAATGCACAAAAATATTCACATGATGGCAGTTATTTATTTCACTATTAATCTATTATTTGAATAAAAATAAAATAGGTCTGTTTTAAGGAGATAATATTTGAAATATTGGGAAAATGATTATATATCTGCTCATTTTCAATTATTTTTACTCTAAGGAAATATTTTTTTAAATTACACATCTTCCTGTGAAAATCATTAAAATTGTATATTTCCTGACTAGAGTAATAAGTAATTGTATCTTTATTTAATGTATAGCCCCAGAAAGTCAACAATTGAAAATTGGGGACAAAAAGTGTGTGTGTGTGTGTGTGTATATATATATATATTTTATTTTAATATGTATGTACACACATAAACATGCGCACATCTATACATACCCATTCATGAAGAGAGAAAGACCGAGGTAAAGGCAGACAGAGAGATAAAAGAGGGAGAGAAGAATATGAAGACTTACTAAGACAACATGTAATAATCATTAGGTCTCAATATCAAATGCAATTTTTTAAACTTGGAAAATTGTTGGGTGACTTCTTGTGAGAGTGAATTTCTTCATGCTAAGCTTTAGACAATTAACTAATTTTTAGTTAATCATTATGTTAAGAAGTACCCTGCACAAACAACTGAGGATTTTTTAGTGTGTTCTATATAGACATAAAAAGTTGTCTAGCACTGCTCGTCAGTCTTTTTTTTAAAAAGAGATTTAAAATACTCTAACATCTTGGTAAGTTTTTTTTTTTCATTCCCTCTATTCCTTTCATTTAATCTGCCTTAACACTGTAAATTTTAGTGATTGTGAATGTCTTAGGATACACAAATGCTGATCCATAGGTAAGTACATGGTGAAATAGAAATAGATACATTTACATGTCATAGCTCATAAGCTTGAAAACTCATTATTCTCTTTCTTCGTACATTTTTATCTACTGATATTTCATATATTATCTATGTTCTACAAAAGGAAAGGAGAAAAGCTTTTGGTTTTCTTTCTCTAAGTAGTTGACATTAAAATTATATTGATTTCTATGCACAAGTGTGCAAAACATTCTGATTCAATAACCAGGGTGGTATATTTTAACAGGTAGTGATCACAGGGAAAAAACAAATGATGGACAGTCTTCCCAATCTTTTATTTCCAACCCAGATGAACCCCACCCCCAAACCTTCACTCCCTACCCTACACCCTAGACATACTGCTCTAAATCACCAAGCAGGTAATTGTGTAATCCCAGCATGAATCTCTGGCCTCTATCTGTCTGACCTTTTCAAATAAGCTTTTACTCACCTACTAAGTCACTCAGGGCTGTCACCAAAGTATGGGCCCATCACAGCCTAACATGTGGAGTCCAGCGGGTATCTGTCACTCATTAGCCCTCACTTCAGAATCAGGTCATTTGTGCTGCTGCTGCTGTGATTGGGGGCACAAATCATCCATGAAGTCGCATGTTTTGAGGCACAGACCCAGCCCATACTATTTACATTTACTGTGGGGTTCCTGCCCTTGAAGCCATGGATTGTGATCATGACAACATGAAGAAGAAAGCAATAACCATTCAGACTCCCCACCATCCCAAATTCTGAATCAAGCCAAATTCAGGGAGCTGTCTCATAAGATGAGTAAAAGAGTCCTAACCTGCTGGCTCAGTGGATAGACTGTCAGCCTGCAGACTCAAGGGTCCCAGGTTCGATTCCAGTCAAGGGCATGTACCTTGGTTGAGGGCACATCCCCAGGAGGGGGGTGTGCAGGAGGCAGCTGATTGATGTTTCTAACTCTATCCTTCTCCCTTCATCTCTGTAAAAAAGTCAATAAAATATTTTTAAAAAAAGACTAGTGAAAGAAATGGAGTACATTTTGCCATAGTTTACAAAGACGCTACACTTGAATTCAGAGAATATAAGGATGCTGGAGATCATGAGTACAAGGAAAGTAATGACTCAGAATGTGAGAGTGAGAGTAAATTCTAAGAGAACAAGAAAAAATCAATATGGGAGAAAGTCTAAATTAAGTGACAGGACTTGTGAAAATTACAAATATGGAGTATATATTGCTTGCATCTGGGTAGCAAATAGTATTTGCCTGTAAACAACCTGTGCTGGGCAGCGTTCCTCTCTGTCACCAGCAGCTCTGGCAGCCACCACATATGCCCTGCAAACACCATTGTCATTTCCAGATAGGCCATGGAGAGAAAGAGATGGTGAGAGCACATATGGCATTGCAAACTCCTCTAGTTCACTTTGTTATCAATATGGCAACACCATGGTTTTTGTCCAATGGGCAGTCTCCTTTCCACTAACTGAATTTTCCAAACAATATATTATTTGCAAATGAGAAGTTAAAACAAGGCTTTGTAATATGTTATATGAGGTATCGTTGTGCCATCCAAAACCCAGAGGCATGCATTATATTGCTATCAATAAATTTCAAATTTTCATTATGAAACAAAAGAGCACAATTATCCAATTTATGCTGCTGGAACTTTTATGTCCCAGTTCCATCACCCATTTTAAGATTTCTTCCAATTAAAGCACGTAGCGTCACTAAGAGGAAGGGCATTGTGCAAGAACTTCACAGTTACTACTGCAACATGTTAAGCAGGATTTAATTAATCTAGAATAAACTGTCTCCAAAGCAATTAAGCCAGCCATGTCATACCCAATATATCTCTCTGTCATTTTCCATAGGATGGCAAATTCGTTTCACAAAGATATGTAGTAAGTTAAGTAGATGCAGAAGTTACATATCAAAAGAATCTGGTTCTCTTAGGTAAAATTGAAAACTTGTGAAAGATGTGAACCCTTTGATAAATCACTTGAAATTACGTTTACTGTCAATTTTTAAAAAGGATATGCACTGTATTTGTCTCATTAAGGGAAAAAAATAAACAAATGCTGTGAACTGATCCACCAATACCATAATATGTTTGGCACCAGAGCTGAGTGCAATCCAAGAGATGCAGTAAAACCAGAAGTTGACATTGCAACAAAGAAAGAGGAAATGCTATATTGATTTATAGGGAAAAGTCTGTTCTTTTGTAATGAAATAAAAGCACCTGTTACCGTAAGAGAATATAAATGCCAAGGGGAATAGTTCTGCTCATAAAATTTTCTACTTAGAACTGCAAAATTCAACTCAGTAAATCAAAATTGTATACAATAAAAGAAAAGCCAAGGACTAGTTTTATTGTGAAAATGGTGTTTTAAAGGCTCACTAGACCATCAATTCTGTCACAATATTGAAAAAAGAAAACTGCAGTTCACTATCCAATTGGCCCCTTCTTCCAGAACAAATTTTAAATTGGATTCAAGCATCATTTATGTATAATATCCTACTGATGTTGACATCTGGCATATAAACTTTCTGGTTGCTACTCAGAAGTTCATTGTATGCCTCTCTTCTTTTGGTCTCCATTTGTTCCTTTTTCTCTAACCCCTTTCTTTCTAGTAAACATATATTGAACACCAAGTATGTGTGTGACACTCCGATAAGTCTTGGGGAAAATAAATGAAGTCTGGGCCAGAGTAAGAGCAGTGGGGGACCTCGGTGTTCTCAATGCACCATGCCCAAGGTGGAGTCTCCATTTTATGAGTAGGATCTGGACAAAAGAAGGGTGCCATAGTCTCTCAGTCACTTGCTAGGACTGAGCCTGAGCAGCAGGAGCTGGGGAAGGAGGAGCAATGCTGAAGTCATGCTCTTCCCAGGACAAAAGCCCTTTGCCTGGGGCTTCGGTGGCAGGAAGCTGGTGTCCTTGGCTGCAGGCCTCTGAGATCAAGATGGAGATCACCTTGCAGAGCTGGGGCTGGGGGGGGCAGAGTGGTCTTAGTTCAAATATCACAGGTTCTTGTCTTTCTTGCCAAATGTTCATAGATTTTCTTCGCTAAATTTTTCTTTATTTGCTGTTTGCTCTTAAGACCGTTTCCACATGCTGTAAATAGTTGGGTTTTTCAGATAAGTTTCCCTTTTTTCTCTGGTGAGTGGGTCAGTGGAGGATCCCAGGTTGCCTTCTGGAGGTCAGTCTCCTACCTCATCATTCTAAATTGAACAATTGTGGTCAGTAAGTGAAACAGAGAACTTTTTGAACAACTGTCCGTATCCTTTGTTTTTCTAATAGGTCACTCACCTTTCTCTAACGACTTGTTAAAATCCTGAAATGCAAGGAAGTTGCTATTTTATTTTGAATTTTACTTCTTTCCATTTTCCTTTTATCCTTGCTTTATTGTGATTTTTCATATGTTTGCCTCACGTGATATTAAATGATGCCTAATTGATCATCCTTTTTCGTTTATTGATTCTGAGTATCAAAATAATGTCTCTTTTAGTTTATTATTTATTTCACTATGAATGTTTATCAAACCCCTGACCTTTCTGTTATAACTCTGTCAACATGTTTGTCATGATACTCCCTGCAAATCAGTGCTCTGCTTAACTCCTGAGCTCAAAACCGCTATGGTTGGTTTCACCAGTGACAGCAACTTTTTTGGTAAGCCAGTATTTCCAGCTAATCATGGAGAGAAAGGCCTCTGAAAAGTCACACTTCTGTGGCCCACAAATGTTACTTTCTTCCACAGCCCCCTCTGTCAGGGTGGCACCAATGTGTGCCGCATCACTAGATGTCCCTTACTGTTCCTAGCTTGCCTCTGAGAGCAAGGAATCTCTTTCAACCCTATCTCCTCTCCATGTAAATCTTCTCAGGATGAGGCTGACAGTCATGGGCTCTTCTCTTTGGTTTAAACATCTCATTCTTGGTATCTGATGACTACAAATTGCCATCACAATTCTTCCCACCTGACCTCTAGCTATAATGCAAATGAGATCCTTCTTGCCAGTCTTCCTATTTTATGTTTCCCAAAGAACTCTTGCTGTAAATGTACTGACTTCAAATAATCTTTGCTTTATTTTGTAGTCACTCGATGTCCTTCAGAAAAATAAACAGAAG
Organism: Corynorhinus townsendii; assembly: GCA_026230045.1. NCBI lineage: Eukaryota > Metazoa > Chordata > Mammalia > Chiroptera > Vespertilionidae > Corynorhinus > Corynorhinus townsendii. The sequence continues at coordinate 130,495,428 of JAPDVU010000006.1, forward strand.
AAGAAGGAGAGAGAAGAGAAAGGAAGGGAAACATAAAACTTACTGAACAATATATTAGACTTGTACAGATACTTTTGCTATGTACACTAAGCTATATCTTAATGTATAATATATATTTTATATAGTTTTGTCATATATTAAAAATGATGTAGATTAATTATTTATTTTATTAAATATTCTGAACTCTGTGCCTCCTAAAATTTGCTATGACCCAAGAGCCTAATCTCCAGAGTGATATTTAAGTTGATGTCCCCAATAATTACCAGGCACCCAATACATGCTTAATGAATATTTTTGAATATATTTTTTAAATGAATGAATAACTTCATTATGGCTACCACATACTTTGAGCAAACTTTGTTGGCTTCGTACTACTTACACTAAATAACAAAATTGAGGAAGTAAACTTTTATGAAAAAAATTTAATCTCAGAAGTGTGTAGTTAATGCTAATTAACAGCTATCAATGTAATTAAAGCCTTTCCTACAATTTGCTCTTATTGGTCACCATCTGGTCTAATTAATAATAGTTCTTCTCCACTAGTTCTGATCATCAGCCAAATTTCATTTTTCCCAATCTGGCTTGATTAAAAAATATTGTGACTCCATCTGTAATAGCCTTACTTTTCTAATAAGCCAGAAACATGGCTGCTGATTATACCAATAAAACTAGGTTCTCGCATATCTAGTCAGGCCCCAACTTGCCATTCATTCAGAAGGTATGTAAGAGCTGAAACTCCTGGAGAAGACCCTTTCAGAAACAAGATCTCTATATAACATAAACATTATTTTAGAAGTGTAGAATGGAAGTATGTAATTTGGAAGTCAGTGATAATGTGCAAACATGCATATCAATTAAGCACAGAAATTATAAATAGTCAACAGCCACAATACTATGAAGTAAAGTGTGTGTTTTAGGTTTTAGAGACTAGGGCATCCTTTTTATAAGGACAAATAACTCTTATTTTATACATGTATTCTTGTAAAGAATTTCCAATAATACAGGGTGCTTTTTTCAGAATCAGAAAGATTTATATTATAGCAATTTAATGCCTGATACAAAATATAGGTGGTATTCAGCTACAGATCTTTTTCTATAATCTATTCAGTCTGAATATACGTATAGCTAGGTTGACCATTTGTGGATTGCATGACCATTCTAGCCCTTGCCTGCTGTCCCCCAATATTAGTGCCTTATTTGAGTATCAAGAATCAGCTATGGTAATAAATTATATAATCACTTAACCTATAGCGATTATCTTTTTATTCCCTGAACATGGCCCAAAACAACTAAATTATAAGCATAAGGTCATGAATACAACCTGGATTTCATTAATTCAATGATTATCAGTGTTTTAAACTAAATGAATAGGTAATAATCCAAACTTACTTTAAATAAAAGTAAACCTCTATTAATTACTGACTTTTATTTGTTTGGAATTAAAACAATTGTCATTTGTCCTATTTGTCCAACAAGTTTTAGAAAAATCTCTCAATGATCAAAGAAAGAAATAAAATCATTTTAGAAAAATCATGAATAAAACGACTTTATTTCAGTTATGACTATTGAGGACATTTATTTTGCAATTATTTGTAAAAACAATTTATTATTTTGAATTTATACTATTGATAATTAAAGTTATTATTTCGATCAATTGAATTAATATATGTCATATACATTACTCTTCTATCTATTTACTTTGTTCCTACTTTTGTCTTCCACTTTTTCTGCCTTTTGTGGTTTTAATTGAGCATTTTATACGATTACTAGTGGCCCAATGCATGGATTCATGAACATTGAAAGGAAATTAATTAGAAGAAAAATTCGTGTGGTAATTATGTTACTACAAAATATTACATGTCAAAATCTACATATATAAAACCTTAATATGCAAATAGACCAAACGGCGAAACAAATGAACAACTGGTCACTATGACGTGCGCTGACCACCAGGGGGCATGTGTGGAATATGGCAGGTATTGGCTGCAGTAGGTGCACTAAGGTAGGGCACCAGTCGCTGTCATCGGGGCAAGCCTCTGGTGGTTACTGAAAATTCTTTGCTCCCACATGCCATGGTCCCGCCGGGTGCTTACACCTGCTGCCGGCACCAGCCCGGCTCACACCTGCTGCTGGCGCTGGAGCCACCGCTCGCACCCACTGCTGGTGCCTGGCACCAGCCCTGATCACTCAACAACATCAGCAGGTGCAAGCAGTGGCTGCCAACTCTGATCTCCCCTGAGGGCTTCTCCACCTCCCCCTGCTCCTGAGGGGCGATCGGGGCAGCAGCCACTACTCTCACCCACTGATGGCACCAGCCCTGCTCACACATGCTGCTAGTGCCGGCCCCATCGCTCCACTCCATCAGCGGGTGAGAGTAGGGCCAGTGCCATCAGCGCATGTGAGCATTGGTGGCAGGAGCAGTTCTGCTGGCAGACAGGGGACTGGGGACCGCAGTGGGAGAGGCTGGGTGGGGGCCGGGAGGATGGGCTAAGACTCACCTCTGTGCCCACTGCAGCCTCACGGCCCACAGTTTCTTTCAAAGTGGACGAATTCCTGCACTGGGCCCCTACTAGTATATATAATATAGTATTATAAAATTAAAATACAAAATATTTTAATATTGCTATTCACCCTTTCTCTATAATAGAAGTGTCAGAGATGAAAGAAAATCAGTAAAATGTATATGAAAATAACATGTAAATTGATTAATAAATAAATAATAACATGATATAAGAACAAAGACATGATATAAAAATAACAAAAACATGATGTAAAAACAATATTGAGCCTGGCCGGTGTGGCTCAGTGTTTGAGTGTCAACCTATGAACCTGGAAGTCAGGGTTCGATTCCCGGTCAGGGCACATGCCCGGGTTGTGGGCTCGATCCCTGGTGGGGGGCATGTAGGAAGCAGCCCATCAATGATTCTCGCTCATCATTGATGTTTCTATCTCTCTCTCCCTCTCTCTTCCTCTCTGAAATCAGTAAAACATATATATTTTTTAAAAATATCGATAAAAACAATGACTGATAAATTGATTAATAAATAAACAATATGATATAACAACAAAGACACGATATAAAAACAACAAAAACATGATATAAAATAACACTGATAAAAACAATGACTGATAAATTGATTAAACTTATGCTAATATCTCCCTGTATACCACATTAAGAGTAAAAACACTTTCAGAGTGCTTGATTAATTTCCCTTGTGATGAAATATTTACAACTTTATGTCACATGCTCTTCGAACTTGAGAGAAAGCAACATATAACCGACCATGTCCGAAAAGAGGTTCAGGTAAAATATGCATGAGTTGTTTATTTTTATTTTATTTTATTTTATTTTATTTTAATTTAATTTAATTTATTTTTTAGCTGCACCAAAGACATACCCTAGCTTTATTAAAGGGCTCATGTTGCAGAGTCAATATAAAAACACAAAAAGTCCCATTAGTTTAATAATAATTTTTAAAAAATGGAAAATAAGGGGCAGGGAAGAGGCCCCTAGGTGAGGGGCCCAGGGAGACCTGCTCATGGCACCAGGCCTGGCTGCAGGGCCCCTTGGTATTGCTGTTGCTACGAGGTCAGGGGGCAGTGATTGTCCTGTGGGAGCCACTGTTCACCTGGGTTGGGGATCCTTACTTCTTCTGGGGTGTGCTCAGCCTCTGCACACCCCGGATCTTGTCCAGCAGGCCAGAGGTGAAGGGCTCGGTGGGTTTGTAACAGTCAACCAGCAGCTCCTTGACCCTGGCAGCCCAGGTATCATCATTCTCTATGCCCAGGAGTGGGTCCACATCAATCTCCAGCTCGGGGATCTCCTCTTCCTGGCAGTCGTAGAGGCGAGTGAGCTGTTCCAGGATCCATTCCTCCAGGTTGAGGCACTTCTGTAACTCCTTGCGGTCGTACTTGACCATGACCTTCCCTTGGCGCCTCACTGGGCCATCGTCGTCTGCACTACCTGGGCCCTTGCCTGCAGCACCAGGTGGGCTCTGAAAGTAGACAGGGGGCCCTGGACTGCCACCTCCCAGTCTGGGAGCTGGGGCGGCCAACATCGCACCCCCCATGGGGCTGCTGTCCACCATGGCAGCTGCAGGGGCCACGTGCACGCGTCCAGCTCCTCCCTGCGCCGCTGCCTCCTGAACGCCTGCATGCTGGCTGCGGACCATCACTCAGGTTAGCTGGTGGACTCAACTCCACAGGACTCCGCAATGCAGCGGGGGGCACCCGGGGGCAGCTGCTGCATGTGGAACCCCTGGGCCTGGCTTGGCCACGCCCCGCTCCCTCCCCAGCCAATCTACGCACCCTTTCTCAATGTTTATTTTTAAATTGCCAGTGCACGTCATATGTACCAGCCGGTCGGTCGTGTGCGATTGGCGCCAGCAAGAGCTTTATATGTATTGCATATGTGCGAGTCAATGTTTATCTTTAAACTAGAGGCCCAGTGCATGGATTCATGCACGGGTGGGGTCCCTCGGCATGGCCTGCAGGGATAGGGCTGAAACCGGCAGTCCAACATCCCCTGAGGAATGTAATAGTGCGTGAAGCAGCAGGGAGCTGGGGAGAAGCCCAAGCCTGGGCCAAGCACCATGCCACTCCCGCTCATCCCAGCCCCGCTGCGCCTTCCACCACAGCTGCTCCGTAGACTCGCTGCTGCTTCGCTGCAGTCTCCATTCTCTCATCCTAGAGCGATACTGGCACACCTATGACCAAGAAGCAGCCATGGGCTTGCACCCAGTCAGTCCTGATGCTGGTCCCAATCCAGGTCCTGGTCCGGATGGGGGAGGGGCGCATAGGGGAAGTGTCCACAGGAGAGGTTCACGCCACTGCAGCACCTCTCACCAGTCATGAGCCTGGTGTCTGGCAGCTGGCAGCTGAGTGGCGCTCCTGCTGTGGGAGTGCAGTGACCACCAGCGGGCAGCACCTGTATTGAGCATCTTCCTCCTGGTGGTCAGTGTGAATCATAGCAACCAGTCGAACAGTCCAATGGTTGAATGGTCTCTTAGGCTTTTATATATATAGATTTCCAGTACGCATCATATGTACCAGCTGGTTGGTAGGATGGTTGGTCGGACGGACAGATGGATGGTCACTTAGCCTTTTATATATACAGATATTTTCTCTACTTTTTTAGCATATCAGTTATACAGTAGTTCCCCTTATCTGCAATTTTACTTTCCATGGCTTCACTTATCTGCGGTCAACTGAGTTCTGAAAATTTTAAATGGAAAATTCTAGAAATAAACAATTTATAAGTTTTCAGTTGTTCACTGATCTGAGTACCTCACTTAATCTCATCATGTAGCATTCTCCTAGCAACTTACATCACTACAAGATGAAAAAGGGTGAGTACAGTATAATAAGGTATGTTGAAAGAGACCACATTCACATAACTTTTATTACAGTATATTGATATGATCAATCTACTGTATCTATTAGTTATCATTAATCTCTTATCGTGCCTAATATATAAATTAAAATTTATCATAGGTATGTATGAATAGGAGAAAAACACAGTATGGATAGAGTTTGGTACTATCCTCAGCTCAGACATCCACAGGAGATCTTGGAATGTATCCCCCATAGATAAGGAAGGACTACTATATTTATTTTTTTACTTTTTTTATAGGTTATCCTAGAGTTCACAATATACATTTACAACTATTCCAAGTTTATGTTCAAATAACACTATTAACACTTCACTAATAGTGTGAGTACCTTTTAATCCTATCTAATTAACCGTCACTCCATCACAAAGATGGCGGTGCCCATAGCCACAAGATGGCAGCACCCAGTCCTCTCAGCACCTCCGGAGTCCCCCAGTCGCGGGGGGGTGGGGGGCAGCCACTGAGAGAGGGCAGCATGAGCGGCCAGGTGGAATGCTTGCTTTGAGGCCTTGCCCAAGGCATAGCGGAGGCTTGAGCAGGGCCAAAGCAGAGCTGGGGGGGCTCTGCCTAAGCCACGGCAGAGGTTTGAGCAGAGCTGAGGGGCCCTGCCCAAGCCGAAGCAGAGGCTTGAGCAGGCCCAGAGACAGGGTGGGTGTGCCAGTCTCGGCTTGCCAGCAGTCCCGCCTCTGTGCATGAGCTGCAGAGGAAACACCTTTTCTAACCTAAGCTGGCTAAGCTCTCTGTATGCCACTGGCAGTGTTCTTGGTAACTTGGCTAATAAGAATCCAAGAAGGTGATCTAGGGTTTTTCTACCTCCCTCCTGGAGGAAAAAACAAAGGTCCACTGCTGGAGGGCTAAGAAATGTCATATCCTGCCCTAGCCAGTTTGGCTCAGTGGACAGAGCCTCAGCCTGCGGACGGCAGGGCCCGGGTTCAATTCTGATCAAGGGCATGTACCTAGGTTGCAGGTTCCTCCCTTGCTGGGTTCCAGGTCAGGGCTCATGCAGGAGGCAACCAATCAAAGTGTCCCTCTCACATTGATGTTTCTCTCTGTCTTTCCCTCTCTCTTCCATGCTCTCTAAAAACCAATAGAAAAATATCCTCAGGTGAGGATTTTAAAAAAAAGAAAGAAATGTCATATCCTATGCAAGCCACATCTTGAAAATGCCTAAAGAAAGTTATCATTTTTTCATGGTGAAGGGACTGGAGTCCGTATTGATGAAAACACCTTAGCGGCTGTGGCAGCCAGCAGTGGCAGCAGCAGCAGGATGATGGGGGCGGCACCTTCCCCTGATCAGCCAGATTGCTTCCTGCAGAGGGACCCCTGTAATCCACCACACTGAACACCTGGGGCCTCCCCTCTAATCCACCATGCTGAAAACCTGGGACTGCCATGTAATCCACAACATTGAACACCTGGCCCCACTCTGTAATCCACCACCTTGAGCACCTGGGACCTTTCCTCTAATCACCATGCTGAACAGCTGGGACCTTCCCACTAATCCACCACGCTGAACATGTGGAATCCCCCTGTAATCCACCACGTGAATACCTGGGACCTCCCTTGTAATCTCTGACACTGAACACCTGAAACATGTAATCCAGCCTGCTGACCACCTTGGGCCTACCTTCTAATCCACTACACTGAAGACCTGGGGACCCCTTGTAATTCACCACCTTGATCACCTGGAGCGTCCTTCTAATCCACCATCCTGATCACCTGGGGCCTCCCTCTAATCCACCACCCTGAATACCTGGGGACCCTAGTAATCCACCACTCTGAATGCCTGGGGCCTCCCCTGTAATCCACCATGCTGAAAACCCGGGGCCTCCCCTGTAATTTACCATGCAGAACAAATGGCCCCACCATTTAATCCCTCACGCTGATTACCTGAGGTACCCCTGTAATCAACCTTGCTGAACATCTGGGGACCCCTGTAATCCACTAACCTGAACACCTGGGGCCTCCCCTGTTATCTACCACACTGAACACCTGGGTCCTCCCCTGTAATCCACCGATCTGAAAACCTGGGGCCTTTCTTGTAATCTACCACCCTGAACAACTGAAGCCTTCCCAATAATTCAAAAGGCTGAACACCTGGAGCCCCCCTGTGCTCCACCATGCTGAACACCTGAGACCTCCCTCTAATCCACCACACTGAACACATGGGTCCCCCCTGTAATCAACCACGATGAAAACAACTGGGGCCTCCCTTCTAATCCACCACCCTGACGTATGGGGCTTCCCCTATAATCCACTAAGGGCTGGACCTCTGGGTTATCGGATGGTGGTCAGGACTCCTGTGGAGGTCTGAACCCCAATAAATGACTGGATACTGGGTTCGAGGACCTGGCCCCGGGGTGGCCTTCTGGGAACTGGCATACAGGTCTGGGACACACATGTAGGTCTGAGCCCTGTTTTGAGATACGGGTCTTGGTAGGGAGGTTCATGCCCCAGAAGGAGGTCTGGGCCCTGGGGAGAAGTCTGGCTCATGGGCTAGACCCGTGGTCGGCAAACTGCGGCCTGCGAGCCACATGTGGCTCTCTGGCCCCTTGAGTGTGGCTCTTCCACAAAATACCACAGCCTGGGCAAGTCTATTTTGAAGAAGTGGCATTAGAAGAAGTTTAAGTTTAAAAAATTTGGCTCTCAAATTTCAATGGTTGTACTGTTGATATTTGGCTCTTTTGACTAATGAGTTTGCTGACCACTGGGCTAGACCACTGGGTCAAGGAATGGTGGTCTGAACTACTGTAGAAATCTGGACCCCAAAAAAGGACTGGATATGGAGTTCGAGGTCTGGGACATGGCATGAATGTTAGGGACCCAGATGTAGGTCTAAAGCCCTAATGGTGGTCTGGGTCCCTGGTTGGAGGTCTGACTAATGGAGGGTGGTTTTGGGCCTGGGATGGAGGTCTGGGTTAGGTGATGGACCTCCAGGTCATGGAATAGTGGTCTGGACTCTTAGGAGGTCTGCACCCCGATAAAGGACTGGATACTTGGTTCGACAACCATGCCCCAGGGTGGTCTTCTGGAAATTGGAATACAGGTCTGGGACTTGGATGTAAGTCTGAGCCCAGTTTTGAGATATGGGTCCTAGGAGGGAGGTCTGGGCACTGGAGGGCAGTCTTGGCCCCAGGCAGACCTCTGGATCATGGAATGGTGGTCTGGACTACTGTGGAGCTCTGGACCCCGATAAAGGACTGGATAATGGGTTTGAGGACCTTGCCCCGTGATTACCTTCTGGAAATTGGCAAATAGGTCAGTGACCAGGATGTAGGTCTGAGCCCCAATGGAGGTATGAGTCCTGATAGGGACGTTCTGGCCCTGGAGGGAGTTCTGGGTCCTGGGGGGAAGTCTGGCTCATGGCCTGGCCTATAGGTCAAGGAATGGTTGTCTGGACTACTGTAGAAGTCTGGACCCTGATAAAGGATGGGATAATGGGTTGGAGGACCTGGCCTGGAGATGGCATTCTGGACCTGGCTTGAAGTTCTGGGACCCAGATGTAGCTCTGAGCCCCAGATGGAGGTATGGGTCCTTTCAAGGATGTCTGGGCACTGGAGGGTAGTCTGGGCAATGGGTTGAGAGCTAGGTAAAGGGCTGGACCTCTGAGTCATAGAATGGTATTTTGGACTACTATGGAGGTCTGGATCCTGATAAAGGATTGGATACTGGGTTCAAGTACTGTGCCCGGGATGGCCTTCTGGACCCTGGCATGAAAGTCTGAGACCGGATGTAGGTCTGAGCTCCCAATGGAGATATGGGTCCTGAGAGGGTGGTTTGGGCCCCTGAGGGATGTCTGGACCCTGGGCGGAAGTCTGGCTCCTGGTCTGGGCCCCTGGGTCAAGAAATGGTGGTCTGGACTACTGTGGAGCTCTGGACTCAAATTAATGATTGGATACTGGGTTCGGGGACCTGGCCCCAGGATGGCCTTCTGGGAACAGGCATACAAGTCTGGGACCCCGATGTAGGTCTGAGCCCATGATGGAAGTATGGGTCCTGCTAGGGAGGTCTGGGCACTAGAGGGTGGTCTGAGCCCCCGGTGGAGGTCTGGGTCAGGGGCTGGACATCTGGGTCATGGATTGGTGATCTAGATTACATTGGAGGTCTGGAACCCAATAAAGGACTAGATACTGAGTTCAAGGACCTTGCCCCAGGATGGCCTTCTGGCAACTGGCATACAGGTTTGAGACCCTGATGTAAGTCTGAGCTCCTGATGGAGGTATGGGTCTTTAGAGGAAGGTCTGGGCACTAGAGGGTGGTCTGAGCTCCAGTTGGAGGGTGGGTCAGGGGCTGGACAACTGGGTCATGGAATGGTGTTCTGGAGTACTGAGGAGGTCTGGATCCAATAAAGGACTGGATACTGCGTTTGAGGTCTGGGCCCCGGCATGAAGGTTAGGGACCCAGATGTTGTTCTGAAGCCTGGATGGAGGTCTGGGTCCTGGGTCGGAGGTCTGGCCATTGGAGTACGGTCTTGGGCCTGGGATGGAGGTCTGGATCATGGGCTGGACCTCTTGGTCATCGAATGGTGGTCAGGACTACTATAGAACTCTGGACCCTGATAATGAATTGGATAAAGGTTTCAAGGCCTGGGCCCCAGGATGGCCTTCTGGGCCCTGGCATGAAGGTCTGGGACACAGATAGAGGTCTGAGCCCCGGATGGAGTTATGGGTACTGGGAGGCAGGTCTGGGCACGGAGGATGGTCTGGGCCTCAGGTGGAGGTCTGGGTCATGGAATGGTGGTCTGCACCCCGATAAAGGACTAGGTTCAAGGACCTTGCCCTGGGATGGCCTTCTTGGAACTGTCTTACAGGTCTGAGACTGGGATATAGGTCTCAGTCCTGGATGGAGGTATGGGTCCTGGGAAGAAATCTGGGCACTAGAGGGCGGTCTGGGCCCCGGCTAGAGGTCTAGGTCATGTAATGGTGGTCTGGAGTACTGTGTAGATCTGGATCCCAATAAAGGTCTGGATACTGGGTTCAAGGGCCTTGCCCCGGGATGGCCTTCTTGGAACTGGCTTACGGGTCTGAGACCCAGATGTAGGTCTCATCCCTGAATGGAGGTATGGGTCCTGGGGAGAGGGCTATGGAGGGTGGTCTGGGCCCTGGGTAGAGGTCTGTGTTAGGGGCTGGACCTCTGAGTCCTGGAATGGTGGTCTGGACCACTGTGGAGGTCTGGATCCTGATAAAGGGCTCGATACTGTGTTCGAGGATGTAGGTCTGAACACCTGGGACCTTCCCACTAATCCACCACACTGAACATGTGGAATCCCCCTGTAATCCACCACGAGCACACCTGGGGCCTCTCTTGTAATCTATGACACTGAGACATGTAATCCACCACTGAATATCTGGGGCCTCCCCACTAATCCACCATGCTGAACACCCAGGGCCTCCTCTGTAATCTACAATGCTGAACACCTGGAAAATGTTATCCACCACACTGCACACCTGGCCCTACCCTGTAATCCCCCACCCTGATCAGCTGGCACGCCCCTGTAATCTACCACGCTGAACATCTGGGGACCCCTGTAAGCCACCGCCCTGAACACCTGGGGCCTTCCCTGTAATCCACCATTCTGAACACCTGGGGCCTTTCTTGTAATCTACCACCCAGAACACCTGGGGCCTTCCCTGTAATCCACCATCCTGAACACCTGGGGCCTTCCCACTAATCCACCACACTGAACACCTGGTCACACCCTGTAATCCTCGACCCTGATTACCTGGGGCCACCCTGTAATCAACCATGCTGAACTTTGGGGCCTCCCCTGTAATCTACCACACTGAACACCTGGGGCACCTCTGTAATCCATCAGGCTGAACACCTAGGACCTCTCCTATAATCCACTATGCTGAACACCTGGGGCCTCCCTTTTAACTCATCATGTTGAACACCTGGTGTCCCAGTGTAATCCACCATACTGACCACCTAAGGCTCACCTGTAATCAACTACACTGAACACCTGGGGACCCCCTCTCATTTACCAACCCTGAACACCTGGGGACTCTTCTGTAATCCAACACCCTTGACTTAGATTCTTACCACTAACTTTCACTTGCCCCTCTCCCATTTCTTTGCATAGTCCTCAAACAGGACAGGGCCTCTTTTTCTTAAGAGATTTATTTTTATTCCTCTACTTGGAACAATAATTGTGGCTTTCTTACCTCCTACAAGTCTACTTTCAAATGAACTATTATTGCAGAAATTGAAAGCTCCACTCCTATCTTGACTTAAAAATTTATTATCACTTCATACACACTAGTATTAAAAAAAAAAAACTAGTATAAAATTATATTTTCAACCATCAAAATGGAAGCTCCATGGTTTGGGAAGCCTAATTTGTTTACCGCTATATCAATCATTTTTAGAACAATGAGTGCCCTATGGTAGGTAACCAATGGATATTTACTGAATAAATTTATCTTTATGGTTAGATCAGTTGGAATTCAGTCATTTAATTTCCAATCCTTTGCAAACTGGAAAATAAACTATTATTATTTAGTGCATTTTTTTATTTCAGTAAATTTTAGACATGGTATACGATGCCTAATGAAATGTTCTCATGATAGAATGGGATCCTTCAGACTTTGATATTGTTTTGATTCTTCTTGCTGCATACTAAGCAACTTCTAAATCCAATCATCTCTGTTTCTGTCTCTTAACCACTGACCTACTCATACTCCCTTCACCTCATCAGAGGAAGAAACATTTACAGTTCCCTAATATTCTCTTCCTTCTCCCACCTTCTTAAACTTGCTGACTTTATTCATCTTCATCATTTTTAGTCAAAGAAAGAAATGTCCTTCTTTCTCGAGTTAATCTTTAGAGTGGAGCTCTGGGTCCATCTCTCATCTCTTCTAGCTTGGTCTCCTCTCTTTTCTCTCTCTTTTCTGACATTGTACACCCATCTTTGACTGGACAATTTAGCTGTTACCTTATTTCCATCCTTCTCCACTTGAGTGGACTACATCTTCCTTCTTTCTCTGAATTTTCCTGACCTCCACGTCAAAAGATCTCAAAGATCTCTGATTGCCTACAGCTGAACCATCCTTTGGCTTCTTAGACTCATGCTGATGCTTCTGCTCCATTTATTTACAGACTTAGCCCTGATGCGCTGGTCCTTCAACGCTGTGTAACAAACCACGTGCAGAACTAATGAAGGCCAGACCCCTCTAAGAGCTCAGGGCCAGGGCTTCGGTATTGGCGTAAGTCCCCCAGATGATGCCACGACACATCAAGAGTTTGAGAAACATTGCTCTAATGGTTTTTAAGATCACAACATCTTAGTCCCCAAAAGTATGTGATTTTTTTTTCCCATTCCACCCTCTCAGAACTGTCTTTCTCCTCATTTTTATCACAGAGGGCTCCCCTGGACCTGACTCCACTTGGTCAGTCTTCCCGCCCCCCCCCCCCCCAATAGACTCTCAGGAAAAGTATGTTGAAGGGAACTGTGTAAAAAGAGTCTTTATGAAAAATCAGACCTTTAGTCTGCTTTGCTTTAACTCAAGTTTAATTTCCTTTAGAAATTAGCCTACGGTTATTACATTTTCAGAATAACAACACAGACTTTGCTCTACAGTTCTATAGGCAATTCATTTACGATAAAACTCCAGATACCAATACTACAATTCTTCTCCCTACTAGGCCATGTTTATATTGGATTTAGAGACAGCGACCTCAACAATGACAAATTTGCCGAAGGAAAAATAGATTTTATATAATTTTGTAATGGTTTATTGCTACTTTGCTGGTGAATCGATGAGAAGGCAGCATGTGGCTCTGATTCACAAATTATGTTTCTAATTCAAGGACATATTCAACCAATGAAATACAGTTTTTAGTTTAAATTTCAGAACATATTGAAATATTTGATAGAAAATTGAGTTTTGGGGGCCTATGGCTCTGTTTCCCTCAGAGGATCCTAATTGAAGCCAAATTCTAATGAAGCTAATAAAAATTTAGTAGATTGACATTTGATTGCAGGAATGCATTTGTTGCCAACTTACTAAAATTAATCTACTCCATATGTAAAAACAGCTTATGAGGCTATTCTTCTTCTCTTCAACTCATGTTATTTTAGCTTTAATGCCTGCCTTAGGATCCAAGCACTCTTACAGGACTATCTTCCCTGCAATTGCTGGTGATAATCCACATATGATTTCCGTGGCTGTGCGGTGCTGGGTGTGCATATTATGCCTCCTGTATATGTGAGCACATGCCTATGTAACATATTCCTAGTAACAGATCACATGCATGTAAGTAACAAAATTTTATCAGTGTTAAGCACCCATGTATCAAGACATTCAAAAGTTGGGTTTTCACAGCAACTTGAAGCTAGCAGTGGTGTTCTGTGCTGTGACAGGGTTTTTCCATTACACAATCAGATAACCCTGTAACATGACATAAATATTTGGCAGATCTTCACTTTGCAAACATACATTTACTGTGTCATGTTGTATAAAAAGCTTCTGCAATGTAGACGATACAGAGAAAGAAAGTTCTTGGTTCTATACATTATATGTAAATATTTTGCTTATGGGACATGCATTAATTTTGAAAGCATAACACTAGAGAGGATTGCTCTTTAACAGACAGAATTTTGTTTAACAATGTATATTTAATGTCAACAGAAAGAACAAATGTTGGAAGATTAATTAATAACCAGAAATGGTAAATGAGGGATATTTGCTAAACATAAGACAGACAATATCCCTTTGCTCATGAAATAAGTTTGTTTTTAGTTTATAATCTTACAGAAAGTTAGGTACTTGGGAATACAATAAGCCTAAGGAAAAGATTTTAAGTGTGGGGAATGAAAATGAATGTGAAGTCTTAAACATAAACTATTAAAATCCTTATTCCTTGCATGTCATAATGCATATTTACAATAAATGACAGAAATATTTTATTGTTATTTCATAAATATTTTAGAGTGAAAATATAAATATTTACCAAAAATAAGAAATACTGATTGAGTGCAACTTCTTAAATGTCTTCTAGATCGTCATCAGAATACATAAGAAAAAAATAGCACCGAAATGCAGTTATTTTCATTTTGAGTTGTTTGCAGTCTTAACAAGACTAAGTCAAAACATAGAAAATGACTCTTAAATTTCTACCCCTTAATTTAAATTAATTTAATTCAATATAATACCAATTACATATCAAACAACATACAATACTAGCTCTGGAGTCCCAGCAGGGAAGAGGTAGTTTCCTCTTCCATCATGCAGTTTCCTCATGCTCTGACCTGTTTGGTCTTTAAATCATTCATTGACTCAGTTAATGCCCAACTGCGCCCCCCCCACCCCTCCGCCGGCCTGCTCACCCCTAACTGCCCTCCCCTCCTGGCCTGATCTCCCCTAAGCGCCTCTGCCTTGGCCCCACCACCATGGCTTTGTTCAGAAGGACATCTGGAAGGTCTCCCATTCTAATTAGCATATTACCCTTTTATCAGTATAGATAGAGGCCTGGTGCATGGGTGGGGGCCAGCTTGTCTGCCTGAAGGGGTCCTGTATCAGGGTGGGGGTCCACTTAGGGGGCAAGGCCAGCCTAGGTGAGGGGCTGGGGCAATTTTCAGGCTGGCCATGTACCCATCAGGGTGGAGGTTCCCGCTGAGGGGGCATGGCCAGCCTGGGTGAAGGGCTGAGGGCCATTTTCAGTCTGGCCACACCCCTTCTTGGTTGGGGTTCCCCACTGGGGGCGTGGCTGGCCTGAACAAGGGGCTGAGGGCCCCTTGGGGGCAGTTTGCAGGCTGGCCAAGCCTCCGGCTTTGTCTGGAAGGACGTCTGGAAGGTCTCTGGAAGGTCTCCTGGGCTAATTAGCATATTACTCTTTTATTAGTCTAGATATGAAATGAAAAATAAACTTAAATAAGAACTTGTCTTGATATATACTCCTCAAATATCTTCCACACTTGTATAATAGAACTTGTTTTATTTAAGATTTTTATAAGTAATCTGGAAGAAAGAGCCCTCTAGAAAATCTTCAGATCTATAGACAGTGGCTTTCCGGGTAGTGAAATACATGGCAACCTAAAGAAATGTGATGAAAATATGACAATATATTTAATATTTATCCAATATTATTGGTAACAATTATTAAATAATATTTATAAACTCTTTTTTATGTGCAACATACTATTCTACATTATGTTAAGGTAATAAATTACAAAACAAATTAAGACACAGTCTTTACCTTGAAGGAGTATATGGCCTAACTAGAGAATATTATCCTAATAGAGAATGGGCCATCATATTAAAATGAGTATTGTTACAACTTTAAAACTTCAAAGGAAATGCCTTAGGAGCTGATGTGAAAGAGAAGATACTATGAAGAAACTATCCTTACTTTAACCCAAATAATCGAGTAGTTAAATGAAAAACAATGGAATACTTTGAAGTTTGACTCAAAACTGGAAGGTAAGTTTTGAATCCTATAGTTGTGTTGTTAGAATGCTAAACTATAATAAAAGGGGTTTTGTGAGTATACTCTATGACTCTACCACTAGTACTAAAACTACCATCACACTACTACAATCAGCCCTCAGTATCCCAGGTTTTTCCCATCCAGCCAACTTCACATCCAAAACAGTATTTTTGACCCACGGATGCAGAAGGCCTATTGTCCACATTGTTCTGTGCCATTTTATGTGAGGAACTTTAGCATCCGGGGATTTTGGTATGCGCAGGGGGTCCTGAAACTGATCCCCATGGATTACAAGAGATAACTGTACTACTATATGATATGACTACTAACAGTAATAATGAAAGTGTCACCAAATGCTCCAGGTAGTCCTGACTATATTATAACAGGAAAATAAGTAGGAGCTTCTTGAATGTCAGGGTTTGTGCTTAAATCAATTAACTTGGCCAGAGAATGGGGTTTTGAACAGAGAACTGATGTTCACTTAAGAAAAGATTAAGCTAAAAGATTTGAGTAACAAATTAAAATTGGGGGGAAAGGGAGAGGGACCAGATAGGCATGTCTTGCAATGAATAATCATATATATCTGAGATGTTGACAGTCACAATAAGGCAGATGTAATATACATGAGAAACACTGGAATCTAGTAATATCGGTACCATCTGACAGTGAATTAGATGTGGGGATCAGAAAGCAAAGTTAGGATTCCTTGATTGCTCTGAGTTTTCTTGCTGGAGAAGTGGATGAGATGGAGTCAGGGTAGAGCTGATTCTGGCAGGAACATGCTTCCTTTAGATTTGCTTTGGGAAACTAAAACCTCAGTAATGCCTGAAGCCATCACAGCAGAGGGTTCCGTGGAGGGGATAATTTAGATAGGGAACGAGGGAGGAGGAAAATTTGACCAATGCCCAACTTCATGGTCTAAGAAAGAAATGAAAGCCAAGTGCTGTGGAGAGCAGATGAGTGTTCTGAATTGAGCCAAGAAAGTTTCTGACTTTTCAAAGAGCAACTTCATTTGCCAGAGGGAAAAGTCATTATAAGGCAGTAGAAATAATGATATACTTTTCCCAAGTATTCAGGAATGCCTGTATTCTGTGCAGCCCAAACTGCTTGAATATTTTAGGACTTCATTATCTGGACTTAAAAATACACATCTGTACTTATCTCCAATTAGTCTCAAGTATTACACAAGCACAACTACTTTAAATTCCTAAAACTCTCTTTCAATAACCTACCTTGCTCGACATCTTGTCATGTCTTTAAAAGCTCTCTTACGCACCCCCAAATAGTCTATATTTTACCTTTTTTTCCTGTTTAGCTTTCTTTCTAATTACACCATTAATAAATGAATAGTGTTATCATATCATTTTAATCATAAATATATATTTAATGGATATAATATTTTAAAGATTATCTCACCCACCAAAATTTAAAATAGTCTCTTAATATCATTGTATAGCTATTCTGTTATTTTTTCCACAATTGTCTCAAAAATACTTTTGTACAGTAATATTTTTGCATTGCCATCTCAATAAGTTCGATTTTGTGATTGATTGGTATATATCCAAAATCTATTTTAAGGTTTTTTGGATTGGAGTTTTGTGGGGTTTTTATAATTGTATCATTTGTTCTGGAAATTTTTGATATTCTGCATTTTTATTTGGCTGAATGTGTCCCCATGGTGTCATTTAATATATTTTTCCATCACCTATATTTCCTGCACATTGGTAGTTATCTCTAAAATCATGACCATTTTTAAGTCTTCCTTCCTTCCTTCCTCCCTTCCTCCCTTCCTCCCTTCCTTCCTTCCTTCCTTCCTTCCTTCCTTCCTTCCTTCCTTTCATTTATTTTTGGTAAGACTTTTCCAAAAGTCGTGCTGTGTATTTCCTATAGTATTTCTATAAGGAGAAATATTGTCTGTTTGAGTCACTTCAACTCACTTTTTGAGGCCCACTCTTCATATTACTCCCCAAGATACTTTTCTGAATTCTCATACTACTCCTCTGAAAACACGTGGCCCTTGTCAATAGTACTTTCTACCAAAAACTAAAACTGTTTGTGTGTGTGCATATTCTGATGTTCTTGATTGTAAATTTATCCACTTAGTGACCATGTGTTCACCACATTTGTATCTTCCATATCTAATATTGCACATAATGTACCATAGGGCCTGACTTGTTTGGGGTAAAATAATTATGTTGTCCTATATAATCAAGAGGTAATATGCAAATTGACCATCACTCCAACACACAAGATTGCCGCCCCATGTGGACACAAGATGGCCACCACAAGATGGCCAGCAGGGGAGGGCAATTGGGAGGGACCAGGCCTGAAAAGGAGGACAGTTGAGGGGGACCAGACCTGCAGGGGAAGACAGTTGGAGGGGACCCAGGCCTGCAGGGGAGGGCAGTTAGGGGTCACCAGGCTGGCAAGGGAGGGCAGTTAGGGGTGACTGGGTCAGCGGGGGAGGGAAGTTGGGGGAGACCAGGCCTGCAGGGGAGGATAGTTAGGGGCAACCAGGTCAGCAGGGGAGGGCAGTTAGGGGCAATAAGGCTGGCAGGGGAGTAGTTAGGCGTCGATCAGGCTGGCAGGGGAGTGGTTAGGGGGTGATCAGGCTGGCATGCAGAAGCAGGCAAGTGGTTGGGAGCCAGCAGTCCTGGACTGTGAGAGGGATGTCCCAGATTGGAGATGGTGCAGGCTGGGCTGAGGGACACACACACCCTCGTGCATGAATTTCGCGCACCGGGCCTGTAGTATCCATATAATGCTTCACACAACTGTGCAGTCAACTGGTGCTTAACAATTGCATGCCAATTGCATTTTACGTGCTATGCAACTTGTTTACTATGCACCATCTACCTTTCCAATATATTTCAGGCTACAGCTCTTTGCCCAGGAAGCTCCTGTCACTAAGGAATCTCTTGTCACATTGGAAAAGTCAGTAGGGTTAGCTGCTCCTTTGTATTAGCCCTAGGCCTGCTGCACTGAGCCGCTTCCTGTGTGGCTCCAGCAGCACAGCTCCTTCTCAGACAGCTTCCCATCTCCCTGGCAGTGGGAGGCTCAGTAGCTGGAAGCCAAGCCTGCTGTGCTCTCCCTTAAGCACTCTATTCTGAGCAGCACTGTTTATAATGACTAAGTCTTTACCAGGTATTTTTGCCTTCTTCATCTTATCTGTTTGTTTTTATCTATATTACTACCAAAAGTTCAACTCTAACTCTTATTTCTCCCTTATTTTTATTATTCCTTTTCCCCACTCGCTGTCCTCTTTTAGAAGTGAGAGGGCATTTTCTCTGACTGTCTCCCAGGCCTCCATCCCCTGCCTCCAGTGGGAGGGACTCGCCAGGTGCTCCAAAAGAAGGAAAGCGATCCTGGGAGCAGGGAAGTAGCAAGACCAGGGGCTGGGATTTTGCAGATGTGGTGCTTTTCACAAATGCATACATAGCTCTCTTTTAACATCGGAGGTCTCCTTGGTTTCTTTAGGAAGAAATATACACATATGAAATGGAACATGCATATTTTTAATTATGTGATAATAGTTGTTATAAAATTAGCTCAATATATCTATTTGTTGATTTCAAATGAGATCTCCTTATGGGTTGGGCATTTAAGGGGAAAATATAAGAAAAGCCACATGCTATTTAAAGATTTCTTGGTCATTCAATTATAGTGACTTTGATTGAAGCTAAAATGAGAGCAATTAACCTCAATGATGAGAGTTACGGAGAATTAACCACTAAGACCTAACCCTCCCATATGTTCCTTGCCTCTCAGCTCACAGAAGCCATAAAGGTAACTTAAATTTTGATGAAGACCATTCTTCAGAGTATAAAATGGTAAAATAATGGATTAATATTTCATGTTAGCTCTATGCTTTACTCGGATCATATAAGTAGTAAAACACCTTATGTTCCCAGGTTTGTGCTACACCTATAAATTGTATGTAAGCCAGTTTATATGTTAAGTAGACTTCACGTATAGATGATGAATCATTCAAATTAAGATGGAAAATTCTGGAATGGAGAAAGAGAATCTTTGTAAAAAATTTAAGCATCATTTACACCTTCCTTAGACAGCAGTAAAGTATGTGTACACATTAGGTCTGTACAAAGCTCTGGGCACTTTACAAATGAATTACAATTATATAATTGCTTTATCAACAGAACACTTCCATGAAATAGATCTTATAATTAGCACCATTTTTTAAAGAATAAAACTGAGGCACAGAAAAGCTAAATAACTTGTCCAACTTTATAAATCTAGAATACAGTAACCCCAGATACTAAATATAGAGAATTTGACCCCAAAGACTAAAATGAACCATGATGTTCTGCATATGTTCTCCAGGCTGTATGTGCCATTCGCCCCACACACATATACACATTGACACACACTCACATACACATACACACTCACACACACACAGTTATTTTTAATAATGTTTGCCACTGTACTTGCTACTATACCTTGTATATGCATTGCATTATTTTCCAGCAAAACTGAAAAATGGGTATTATTTATTCTTTTAAATACGTCTTTATTGTTGAAAGCATTACAGATGTCCCCCTTTTATCCCCATTGACCCCCTCCATCTCACCCCTGCAATAGGTATTATTTTTATTCTCATTTTATAATTGAGAAAACTAAGATGTAGAGGGATTAATTAATTCTTCTAGAATCACTGAGTAATACACAGTCAGGATTTGAATTCAGCCCTTTTTCCTGGATATCACAGCCTCATTCCTGAACAGACCCAGATACTGTCTCTCGATATTTTTAAAATGAAAATCTATGCAGGACTCCACTAAGGATTTCAAAAACTGGTATGCCAAAGTATAATTCTAACCCATTCTATTATAGTTGTACTAGAGGCCCGGTGCATGAAAATTCGTGTGCTTGGGAGGGGGTGTGTCCCTTAGCCTGGCCTGCACCCTCTCACAATCCAGGACCCCTTGGGTAGGGTCCCTAGGCCTGGCCTGAGATCAGGGCCTATCGGGGATTTCCTCCCCGCAGCTGCAGGCAGCTGGCCCCACCCCTGCCTCTGCCACTGTTTGCCATCTGTGCAGTGCTGCCCCCCCCTCCCCTGCTACCAGTGGCCTCCTTTTGTAAGCGACAGGTGTGGGTGCGATGGCTGTGCTGACCTGGGCCTCCCTCTGTGGGACGATCGTTGGCCAGCTGCACACCTGCCATAGAGTCACAGCTGGTAGCTTGGGCCTCCCTCTTTCTTTGCTGGGGCGCGGGGCCAGCCCTGTAAGGGGCCATCTGCCTACCTGATCGCCCCTAACCACTGGCCTGCCTACCTAATCACCCCTAACCACTCTGCCTGCCTGCCTGCCTGATCATCCCTAACTGCTTGCTTGGGGATGGGGCCAGCCCGGCAAGGGACTATGGTGGTTCTAGTCTCTGGTCATTCCGGTTGTTACACTTATAGTGGCTGGCCTTTTATTATATAGGATAATTCATACCAGTTTCTTATGGCTGATGTAATAAATTGCCATAGACATTGTATCTTAAAACAACAAAAACTGATCCTCTCACAGCTGTGGGGACCCCAAGGCCAAAATCTCAGTGTTGCCCAGGCTGAACTCCCCACAGAGGCTCTGGAGAAACTTTTCCTTGACATTTCCAGCTTCTGGTGACTGTCAGCATTCTTTGGCTTGTGGCCTCATCTCTCCAATTGTCAAGATCATTCCCTTCAAATCTCTATTCTGTCTTTACATTGCCTGCTCCTCAGTATAGAGTAAAGTCTCCCTCTGCCTCTAGTTTGGATGGATCATGTGAAGGCCCACTTGTATAATTCAGGTAATCTTCTAATCTCACTTCAAAATCCTTAATTTAACCACAGCTGCCAAGACTCTGTTTTGTCATATGATGTAACATTCACAGGACCCAGGGATTAGGAAATGGATAAATTTCTCAACCTATAAAATACTCCAAATTGATTAATATTTTAGCCATAATTATCACATTCTTTTGGACCCCAGGAAAAGAGCAAGCTTATTTCTTTGCCAAATGAATCCTACCGCCTTGTACTAGAGATCCCATTCCCTCCAGTTTCATGCCAGGACCTTATCCCATAAAGTTATCCCCTTACTCTTATCTCTTCATCTCCCATATAGGCACCTTCCCTAACACCTAAAAGCAAGTATAATTCTGTCCTGCCATTAAAAACAAACAAAAAAGAAAAACTGTCCACCTTCATTCATATTTATCTTTCCATCAAGATCCTGCCCCATTTCTCTTTCATTTCACCATCAAATGTCTTAATTATATCAGCATTTCTAATTCTTGGACAATAAGATATCTGATACTCCTCCATTGCTTTCAGGATTCAAGCTCAAGTTCTTTTTCATGACATTCAAGATTGCTGATTCTGATTTCCACTGTTGTCCTAATCTCATCTCCTACTCACTATATATTCCTATGACCTCATTTTCCAAATGTGCATATGATGGATTAAGTAGGAGTGCTAAATAAATCCTTTACAAATACTACCCCCCCAACTCCTCCTCTACCACCACCACCCTCTCCCCACCCCCACTCCCCCCCCACACACACACACACACACATCTTTAATCTGGAGAGGCCTTGTGCCTATATCCGTCATTGCAAAATGATGAGATGACACTGTCTCCAGGCTCAGGCCATAGCAGATTGGCAGCTTCCATATCAGCCTTCTGGAACTTCCTTCTCCAGCAATGCTCATTCACCATGTGAGCAGCCGGACTATCCTGACAACCATCCTGGAGGGCTGGGCATTGTCACTATGATTAATAAATAGTCTAAGCTGAGTCTCCCTCTCCTGCCACCCTGGACAAGGCATTAAACACATGAGTGAAGCTGCTCTGGTCCCTCTAGACTAGCCCGTCCACCAGCTGGATACTATTGAGGGGCCTCAATCAATACCACATGGAGCACAAGATTTGGCCTGCTTAAATTTCTGACTCACAAAATCACGAGATAAAATAAAACCCGTATTGCTTTAAACCTCTCTTTTTAGAGGTAATTTGTCATGCAATAAGGTGGAATTTGGAATCCGGAATCATCACTGACTTTTGGACCATGTGGCAAGCAAAGTTGGATGAGCCTAGAGGAGATTCTTAACAAAAATCTGGAAGGTTCTCCATGAGATTATGGGTGAGGGCTGCAAGGACAGAGAGGAATTTGTAGTTGGTGGTTAGAGAAAATGATACTCCTGTGATGTGTGGCAGAAAGCTTGGCAATACTGTAGAAAATAGAAAGGATACCTAATTAACCTGTGGGTCTGGCTCTGAAGATTTCCAAGCAGAAGGTAGAAAGTGCCAACTCATTTCTCTTCAATGCCTATAGGAAAAAAGAAAAGGCAGCTATGAACTTAAACAGGAACGACTCAGCTTTTGAGCACAATCTACAGACAATATAAATGAGCTCCCTCGTTGGAAAATCAATCTGCTTCTCTCCATATTCTCTACCAGCAAAAGATTCTCTAAGTAGAAAATGGCTTTAGGGTAGATGCCAAATCCAGCCGAGAGCTGAAACCTCTGTTAAGATCTCAGGAAGATCTGTGGCAATGCCACACTTACCATTTTGGCAAGCCCAAAGCTTGCTGTCCTCATCTATATTATAAAAAGCCGGTGGCCTTAATGCTGTAACACCTTAATGACTAAAGGACCAGTCACTATGAAATGCATGGAGCACCTCTCAGTTTCTCCCCCATGACCCACAGGCTCCAATCCCAGCAAGGTTGGCAGCCGGGGGGTGGGCAGGACAGCTGGCGGGGCCACGCAAGTTTGCATGCTGGGCCTCTAGTCTTATATAATAGTGCTCCATTGCCTCAAGAAGCCTCACACAGCAGCACCTTTCCCAAGGTAGAGATGAGTCTATCTAATTGAGTGATCTAAAAATACTCCTCCAAAACCCATAACACTTTTTAGAGAATTATAGTCTCAGAAACAACAACAGCTTGGACTAAAAGGGACAGAGGTAGTACAAAATGAAAAGACCTTCCACCCCCATTGTCTTCTAATCAGGCATAGAAGGCCATGTGGTTGCAAACATGGGCCAAGAAGGATAGTGCAGAGGACAGAACCGAGGGCCCAGGAGACAGAGCTGAGAGCCAGAGAAAGTATTCCCAGGACACTGGGCTCAGCCCTAATCAGGAACTGGTGACATCTTCCAGGCTGAGCTGCAGGGTTGCTATGAAACAGTGACTTCCATATGCCTCAGAATTTCCTTCTCTTTGATTGGAAATGTCTGTTGTGGTTATCCCATCTCAGTTTTATCATTCTGCCATGGTTTTTGGGGGGAGGAGGGGAACAGCAAACTAAATTTTCTGTATAGTTCACACACTTTTAGAATGAGAAGCCCCATCCTCAAAAAATGACCCTAACACCTGCGTCTGACTGATGTGATAAGATCCAGAATTTTGAGCTAAAGCTGTTATTGGGATGAAATTCTAAAGGCCTTGGAATGTAGTGAATGTGTTTTTTCAGGACAGAAGATCAGCATATAAATAATATGTGACCAGAGGGAGAACTACAGTATACTAAAGATGATTAAATATTCTTTAAAACTTCTCCCATCAAGAGGTGGGGCCTGCTTTCTCTCCTTCAACTATGGGAGGACGCTCACTCCTTTGACCAACAGAGTAAGACTGAAGGGAGACTGCTAGATTTTTGTCTCAGTCCTTAGGACAATGGCAGTATAATGCCCTACCCTTTGAAAGACTCGCTTTTAGACTCCAGTTGTCATGTTGTGAGAAGCAAAAGCCACAGAGAAGTGCCACATGCAGGCACCCAAGGAGACAGCCCTGAGTTCCCAAAGGGCAGCGAGGATCAGCCACCAGCCCCCTGAGTGATCCTTCATGGATATTCAGCCCAGTTGAATTTTCAGATGACTTCATCCCCACCCCCTAATTGATTGTAACCATGAAAGATTCCAAGTAAGAAGGACCCATCTGCTCCTAGACCAACCTCAGTACCATGGGAAATAATTGCAAATTCTAGTTTTAAGCCACTATGTTTGGTGAAGTATCCTATCTAATAAAAGAGTAATATACAAATTGACCATCACTCCAACACACAAGATAGCTGCCCCCATGTGGTCAAAGATGGCTGCCCCCATGTGGACACAAGATGGCCACCACAAGATGGCCAGCAGGGGAGGGCAGTTGGGAGAGACCAGGCCTGCAGGGGAGGGCAGTTAGGGGTGACCAGGCCAGCAGAGGAGGGAAGTTGGGGGCGACTGGGCCTGCAGGGAAAGGCAGTTGGGGGGGACCAGGCCTGCCAGGAAGGGCAGTTAGGGGCAAACAGGCTGGTAGGGGAGCAGTTAGGCATCAATCAGGCTGTCAGGGAGTGGTTAGGGGGTGATCAGACTGGCAGACAAAAGTGATTAGGGGCAATCAGGAAGGCAGGCAGGCAAGCAGTTGGGAGCCAGCAGTCCTGGATTCTGTGAGAGATGTCCGGCTGCCCATTTAGGCCCGACCCTACTGGGATCGGGCCTAAATGGGCAGCCGGACATCCCTCAAGGGATCCCAGATTGGAGAGGGTACAGGCGGGGCTGAGGGACACACCCCCATTCCCCCTGGGGAACAAATTTCGTGCACCGGGCCTCTAGTATTACATAATAAGCAAATGGAAAAATGAACTACCTGATTTTGTTGCCATCAAACAATTTCCATAGTGTCTCCAAAACTGCATGTAATTTCTGCTCTAAGTAGTTGTGCAGCCATGGGCTATCTTATATTCAGGGGTGTCCATGAGATGATTTTAACCAATTGAAGGTGAACAGATATGAATTGCCTTACCTAGTCCACCAAGTCTCTGCACCCAATTTAATTCCTGCTTGGAATAATTCATTTCATTTTTTTTTTTAATCTAGAAACTTATTCAGTATTTTTTTTTTTAGGTCAATTGAAATCTCACCTTCTTCTACACAACCGCTTATCACATTTCTGTCACATTGGAATAGTACCTCTTTCTCTGTTCTCCCATCCCAATTTAATATCATTATTTTTAACTCATTATAAGTAGTTGAATAGATCTCCCCATTATT
Organism: Corynorhinus townsendii; assembly: GCA_026230045.1. Classification (NCBI taxonomy): domain Eukaryota; kingdom Metazoa; phylum Chordata; class Mammalia; order Chiroptera; family Vespertilionidae; genus Corynorhinus; species Corynorhinus townsendii. The sequence goes on from JAPDVU010000006.1 coordinate 130,521,272, forward strand.
GTTTTTGTCTGTTGGGGCTGCTGCAACCAAATGCAATGATGGGTGGTTTATACATAATAGAAATTCATTCCTCACAGTTCTGGAGGCTGAAAGTCCAAGATCAGGGTGCCAATATGCTTAGATGACAGCTCCAATTTATATGCTCAAATTGCCAAATGGGCTAAGGAGCTCTATGAGATCTCTTTCATAAGAACACTAATCCATTAGTGAGGGTGGAGCCTCCCAAAGGCCCCACCTACTAATTCCATTGCCTTTGAGGGTTAGGTTTTCAACATGTTTGGAGAGGGTGGGGGAGACAAAGGTTCATACTATAGCAAATACGTTAACATCTTGACATCCAGGTTTAAATTTCAATTACTACTTAATCCAAGGCCAGATACATAGTACATATTTTAACCATGTTGAATAGAAGATGAGCACATTAATTAGTTGCAGTTTTCATTTAAATTCCTTGCATATATTAAGTTAAATTTTAAAAGTCAAATTTTAGATATTACGTTTTATATCCTTTATAGACCAAACTAGAGACCTGATGCATGAAATTCATGCAAGAGTAGGCCTTCCTTCCCCCAGTTGCTGGCACCAGCTTCCCTCTGGCACCTGGAACCTAGGCTTCCCTCACAGCCCCAGCTTCATCTGGAAGGTCGCCTGGAAGGATGTCCAGTCTAATTAGCATATTACACTTTTATTATTAGACTAGAGGCCTGGTGCACAAAATTCATGCATGGAATGGGGTCCCTCAGCCTGGCCTGCACCCTCTCCAATCTAGGACCCCTTGGGAGATGTCTAACTGCTGGTTTAGGCCCGCTTGCCTGCCTGCCTGCCTGATCGCCCCTACCTGCCTCTGCCTGCATGCCTGATTGCCTCTAACTGCCTCTGCCTGCTGGCCTGATCACCCTACCTTGCCCCCCTGCCAGCCTGATTGCCCCTAACTTGCTCCCCTGCCAGCCTGATCACCCCTAACTGCCTCTGCCTGGGCCCCTGGCCTAAGCCACAGTCTGGCTTCCCTCTACAGGAGGCGACCTGGCAGATCAGGGGAAGGCACTGCCCCCATCACCCCACTGTTGCTGCCACTGCTGGCCTCCACAACCGCCTGAGCACTCGCAGTTGACAGCAGCTGCCTGAGCCACCACCCTCGCAGCTGCTGCAGCTTTGTCCGGAAGACATCCAGTCTAATTAGCATATTGCCCTTTTATTAGTATAGATAGGTAATACCGTTTAAGGGATTCGTTGATGGCTTCTTCTGTAACAAATTTTTACATTATTTTTTTGGTAGATACAAATGAAGGAATGAAAAAACATATTGAGAAATTTACTTGAAAATGAATTCACTTCAATTATCTTCATCCAAAAAAGTTTTTCACCAAAGTTGGAAAACATTTGAAATTGTATCAAGTAAATTGATAAATTATTACATTTGAACGTATATTGTTAAATCAGCCATGCTGCTGTAAGTTTTAGGATGTAGAAGCTATTAAGATTTTTAACACTAACTCTTAGCAAAGAGTATCTCCCTCTTTCTATGGCAACTTCCAGCTGAATAATCTTCACTTCTTCAGAGCAAGTTAGAGCTTCTCTTTCATATACTTTGAGAATACCAGTACAATTTTAGAGCAAAAGCAGAGAAAGAAAATTCCAAGCTTGAAGTAAATTATTTATTTTATATTTATCATAGAGTAACATTTATCAGTTCAATCTGTACTGGCATGTGTCCTTAAAACTTTCCTAACAGAAAACATACCCTAATTCGAAATGCTGTTTCTTCCTTAAAGCCATGCATGCAGAGCATATGTTTGGAAAAAATTCAGTGTTGTTAAGATAACTTCAAATGAGAGACAAAATGTGTTGTCTCTTTTGGTGCCTTATGATGCTATTTCACTGCACCATGGAATGCAGACCCAGATTATCTTTCTTTTGCAGGGAAATGGACTGCTGGAGTCTCAGACATTTGAGTGGTAACCCTGTGTCATTTCAAGCCAACACTTGGGACCAAGGCAAGGAAGGAAGATCTTGTCAGCACTGTGAACTTGCCGTTAGATGAGGGAAAACAGTCTCAAAACACTCTTTTTGCATTTTTCTTTTCCAAAGTTTCTTTGCATTTCAACATTTTTATGTTTGGGGAAAACAATATGCTCTGTGACCTGTAAAGTATAAAATATCACTCCTTTGACTACCAACAGAGGAATGGTTTTTAAAACATAATGTTAAAAGAAGCCTATAGTATTATTCTCAAACGTGAAGTGTATGTGAGTATATACCTAATAATTTTTCTGCTAGAATGTATAAGATGCTTAAGTATATGAAGTGATTACATACTAATGTGCTGAGAGCTAGAATCGATACTTTTGTACTTTTAATTTTCTGACATTCTTGGTAGATCTGACTAATTCTATTTATTGGAAATTCTATTTTCTTAAGAGTGTCTAGTTTGGCACTTTACTTGTCTAGAAAGGTAAGTAATCCAAACTCACACCCTTGCATTTTATCCCAATGGAGCATATTTTTCTTTGTTTTCTTTTTCTCATCAAGTCATAACCTGTTCTTAATGTGTGATTCTATTCTTGATGTTTTAATACATGCACACATATACATTCATTTCTTTGAAAGTAAAGGATAAATATTTTTCAGTTTAAGAAATCTTTCCCTACTTAGAATTCATGAAAATATTCTTGTCCCTTTTTAATTTTTAGGATCTAACTGTTACACCATCTGTGTTTATCTCTATAATTCAGTAAATAAGTTTTGAATACAGTGTCAAAGATATGACCAAATTTTATTTATTTTTTATAACTATACCCTTCATTCTGGGAGTATTTATGAAAATGTAATCCTTCTCACTGCTTTACAGTATAGGTGTTGTTAAAAACCAAGTATTCAAATATGAATGGGTCAGTTTTTTTATTCTACTGTGATCTATGAATCTATCATCATGTCAATGCCACAGTCATCATTCATGTTGCCTTATGAAAAGACTAGAGGCCTGGAGCATGAAATTTGTGCACAAGGGCGGGGGGGCTGTCCCTCAGCCCAGCCTACACCCTCTCTAATCTGGAACCCTGAGGGGGATGTCTGACTGTTGATTTGGGCCCTATCCCACAAAGATTAGGCCTAAACTGGTAGTCAGACATCCCTCTCACAATCCGGGACTGCTGGGTCCCAACTGCTCTCCAGACTGCCTGCCTGATCACCCCTAATTGCTTCTGCCTGCCAGCCTGATCACCCCCTAACCACTCCCCTGCCAGCCCAATTGCCCCCAACTGTCCTCCCCTGCCAGCCCAGTCGCCCCAAACTGCCCTCCCCTGCAGGCCTGATCACCCCCAACTGCCTTCCCCTGCAGGGCTGATTGAGGCTGGAAGAGGCTGGATGTTGTGGGGACTGGGTGAGACCGGGTTGAGGGAACTGGGGGACTGAGGCTGGATGAGGCAGGACTGAGGGGACTGGGGGACTCTGGCTGGATGAGGCAGGGTTATGGGGACTGGGCACCACCATCTTGTGGCTCTTGGTGCTGCCATTTGTGAGGGCTTGGCAGTCAATTAGCATGTCCCCTCTTTATTGGCTGTGGGCCACCATCTTGTGGGGGGTGTGATGGTCAATTAGCATATCCCCTCTTTATTAGATAGGATGTGATACACCATACAGGAAGTGCTCCTACTTTGCATCTCATAAAAAGTATTTTCCAATTTGACCCTCTGACTTTCTATATGCAACTTAGAATTAATTTTAAGAGTAGTTTCAAAACTACTATTAAACTTCATTAATTTGAAATAGCAATTTCCACACTGAGCCAGACTCTAAAAGTAAGAATTGGTGTTTCTTCAAAAATACTCTTACATTTTCTTTCTACTAATAAATATAAGGAAGCCTATGAACAATGACTGCTTTAATTATATATCATGTGCTAGGTACTCATTGCTACAAAAGAAAAGGATATTTCCATGACATTTTATAATTGTTTTTTAAAAAAATGTGCTTTGAGTAGAAAGATAATACATTCAAGTGTAGATCATTTCTACATCTCTGGTTTCAAAGACAAAGGATAATATGCATACAGTTGTTGCTTTGGAAACATCTCAAGGTTTACATTCTTGCTAATTCTGTGTAGAATTGTGGAACAGTGCCCAGAACCTCAACAATAAAACAATTAGAACCTTTTATTGTTTTGTGTAAAAACAAAACAAAACAAAAAAACTAATTTAATTATAAAGATAGTTCTTAAATACTGATATTGTTTCAGGGTTTAACGGTAGTTTGATAAATTATCTAGGATGATTTTTCCTGGAAAAAAAATACAAGTTATATAAAATTTTTAAGTATAAAATGAATACAGGATATGTATTAGTCTCCTAAGCAAATGGTTAGGTTTTAGTATTTTTAAACATTAAGTGGAATAATTTTTACCTAATTGGAAGGTTCAGTAGAAAAATTGTCAGGTTTTATCCAACTTTAAAATCCAAGTGTTCTTTATTATATTCTGAGAGATAATCTAGTTTGAAACAGTTATTCCCCACAGTGTAATGTTGAATCAGCAGGCCTTGATTACTTACACAGTAGGATGCTTTTGAATTGGTTAAATCAAATAACTGTCATGTTGGACAATTCATGGAGGACTAATGAAGTGGATGGAAACTGGAAAAAAGCCAAAATAGACTTTTGAAAAGGAAAAACAATAACCATGAAAATTATATGTCATTCAGTTTAGGTATCCACCTCTTAAGTTATACTAGTTTATTACTCAAATGCATACTTTAAAGAAAGAATCAGAACTGACAACCAATTGGTTTAGATTCTAATCAACACCAAAGAAAATAGATAAACATTTTAGTCTTGTTCAAACCATCTGTGTCTGATTAAATCGAAAACTTAGAGAGTGAAAAACTTATAAGAACAAGCTTCTGTTAAAAGTTTCCACTTGTAATAAAGAATCGTCAGTCCCCCAAACCAAAGTTTATTTTACATTTAATTGCTCGCTACTGGTATAAACATCAATAAAAAAATAAAATTTCAGAATATTTTGAACATTATAAAATTTTGCGTGCATGATATTAAGAGGCCACAAATTTATAGGAAATGTTTATGCTATTCAGAAGGGAGAATTTCTTATGACAGGAGAAGCCTTTTCTGGATTAAATTAGTGAACATAATAATTCAATTTAGCATCTCAAAATCAAATTAATGGATTTGATTCAGACTATTCCATATAATGCTATTTTATTTTTTAATTTTTCTAAATTTACACTGAAGCTCAGTGAAATTTTCTGAATGATCTATGGGGTTTTTGTTGTTGCTGTTAGGCTTTTGATTAAAGCCCTTAATTAAAACGACATTGATCTTTCCAATCCCTGTAGTTTAAAATGATTCAAAATTTTAGTAGGTGGAAAAGTTAAAGATGCTTAATGTTTTAAGCTCAGAGTGACTGAAATTTAAAAAGTGAAAAATAATTAAAACCTTGAATTTTTATCAATTCTTTTATGATATTCTTTAATTTTAAACATTTTCATCATCACTAGCTCAATGCCATTTCACTGAATACTTTGGCAGTTGCTATAAATTCTTAATAGACTATGTTTTTTCACTGTCCCTCTATCCCAAAACAAATGACATAGTCTGAGGAGAATGAACCTTTTTAAAATTTTTAATAACTCTCTAATATCTAGCAGAACAAGTCCGTAGCTTTTACTATCATATTAGAACTCTTTCTCAAATTAGTCTTCATTTATGTTACTAAATTTGTTTTGAATATTTTCTGAACAAAATCCTCATTCTTAGACTTTATCTGACCCCATTTGTATACTCCACAGTTTTAAGCCTTTTGATACCTGTGGTCAAATTTTTCCTGACATATTGTAGCTGTTGAGGTACTTCATTGCTGATATTGCGTAATTTTGTGTGTTTTCAATAATATCATCTTCTAATTGTATATTCATGTTGTAGTTGTCCTTAGAAACTGCTTGGTTGGTAAGACAGTTAATAAAATTAGTAGTAGCAAATAGATGTGAAAATAATTAAAAGTTTGCTATTTCAGAACCACTATGTTAAGCAGTTCGCATGTATTAATGCATTGACTATGCTCTATAACACTGTTTTACTATTTATTTATTTATAAATATGTTTTTTATTGATTTCAGAGAGAGGAAGGAAGAGGGACAGTGAAAAAAACAGAGAGATAGAAATATTGATGACAGGAAAACATTGATTGGCTGCCTCCTGCATGCCCCTACTGGGGATCAAGCCTGAAATTAGGGCATGTGCCCTGACCTGGAATTGAACTAGTAACCTCCTAGTGCATGGGGATGATGCTCAACCAACTGAGCTACACTGCCAGGCTGCTGTTTTATGACTTAAATGATATCTAAGAGTGTAAATAATGTGCCCAAATTCACAAAACTAGGAAGTGATGTAGATGCAACTCATGCCTATAGCTTTCATTGTGCAAGGCACTGTTAAGAATACAAAATGGGATTCTGTGAATAATTAAAATAGCTTTGTTCTTGATACGCCTGAAATGTTCACAAAATAGTAACTTAAAAAATACAAATTCTGAGCAACTTGTGCTCAGAAGCATTGCTTATTAATTTTCATACCTGTCACCTCAAAACAAATGACTTGGGACATGCAAATATTCAATAAATGTTGGCTTAATTGAATTATTTTTCTGATATATATTGATATAGATATTTTAATTTCTTAATTCTCTCCCCCAAATTGCAAAACAGACCATTTACTTCAATAAGGGATATGATGAGGAATCCAAGATGGCGGCATAGGTAAACACCTAAACTGCTGCCTCCCACAACAATTTAAACTGCAACTAAAAGACAAAACGTCTATCACCCAGAACCACGGGAAAGCTGGCTGAGTGGAAGTTCTACAACTAGAAGGAAAGAGAAAAGAGCATTGAGACGTGCACGAGCACTGAAAAGCTGAGGTACGGAGGCGCGTGATCCGGGCTGGCGGCGGGCGACTGGGTGCGTTGCTTTTTTCAACCTGAACGGAGACAAGCCCCCGATTACTCTGAAATCCAGTCTCTGGGGAGACGCGGGGGACCCAAACTCCTACAGGGAGAAGCTGGACTGTCTGCCAGTGAGAGTGGCTTGCTTCCAGAGCTGCGCGCAGGAATAATTGTTTACGGCACTGGGGCACAGGACTCCAGGACACAGTTGGGGACACAGAGCCCGCTTACTAGCAGCCATTGCTGTTTGCCACGCCCTAACCTAGTGACGCCCTGAGACCCCGCCCCACACAACCTACAAACCCACCCAAGCTCCAAGCAGCTCAATTAGCATAAGAAAGCCTGCCCTATCGCAGCTTAACCTAGAAAACTTGCAGCCCAGGTCAGACAGCTCCAAAACCTCCAAACCCCAAGCAAAGAGGAGAAAACTGCAGCTCTCACTGTAGCTCCTGCTGAGTGGCCTCAGACAGTAGCTGACCTGCACCCCATTGGAGATCCAGAAGCCAGTGTACCTAGTGGTCAGTATGAGACACCAGATTTCAACTCCTCACATCCATAAGTGACACATTCAAGAGGCAGACTCAGTGAGCACCAAAGCCCCACTGAAACAAGTCCTGCTCCATAAGCGTGTCTTCAGCGCAGCAGTTCTTCCATTATAGACACAGGGAGTGCTCACAGCTAATTGGCCTGGAGGTCAATTCCTCCCAGCGTACCAACAGCAATTCAGGCTTAACTACACCAAGACTTTGCACTCAGCCCACAAAGGGGTGTACCAAGAGTATCCACATCAGGTGATTGGGGAGACTGAGCTACTGCCCCCTATAGGTCACCTACCACACAAACCACTCCATCAACACAGGGAAGCAGCCAAAATGCAGAAACAAAAAAACATGTCACGAATGAAAGAAACGGAGGAAAGCAAACTACTGGATGACATAGAGTTCAGAATCACATTTATAAGGTTACTCAAGAATCTTCTAAAAACCGCCGAGAAACTTGATGACACTTCTGAGGAGCTTAGTGAGACCTTCAAGGACCTTAATGAGAATGCCAAAAAAATGGAAAAGGATCAGTCAGAAATGAAGCATACACTGTCTGAAATAAAGAATATACAGAAACTCAACTGTAGATCAACGTACCCCAAGAATCAAACCAAAGATCTGAAATATGTGGAAACAAAAAACATCCAACCAGAAAAACAAAAAGAAAAAAGACTCCAAAAATATGAAGATAATGTAAGGAGCCTCTGGGACAACTTTAAGCGAAACAACATCCGAATTTTTGGGGTGCCAGAAGAAGGGAGAGAGCAAAATATTGAAAACCTATTAGAAGAAATAATGACAGAAAACTTTCCCTACCTGGTGAAAGAAATAGACTTACAAGTTCAGGAAGCGCACAGAACCCCATACAAGAGGAACCCAAAGAGGACCACACCAAGACACATCATAATTAAAATGCCAAGGGCAAAAGACAAAGAGAGAATATTAAAAGCAGCAAGAGAAAAACAGTTAATTACCTACAAGGGAGTACCCATACGACTGTCAGCTGATTTCTCGGCAGAAACTATGCAGGCCAGAAGGGAGTGGCAAGAAATATTCAAAGTGATGAACAGCAAGAACCTACAACCAAGATTACTCTACCCAGCAAAACTATCATTCAGAGTTAAAGGTCAGATAAAGAGCTTCACAGACAAGAAAAAGCTAAAGGAGTTCATTGCCACCAAACCAGAATTACATGAAATGCTGAAGGGTATTCTTTAAGAAGAAGAAGAAGAAGAAAAAGGTAAAGATAAAAATTACGAACAACAAAATGACATCAAATACATACCTACCAACAAGTGAATCTAAAAATCAAGTGAATAAAAAATCTGAAGAACAGAATGGACTGGTGAATATAATAGAATCAGGGACATAGAAAGGGAGTGGACTGACAATTCTCAGGGGAAGCAAGTGTGAGGGTTGCAGGAAGAGATTGGACAAAAATCTTACTCCTATGGATGAAGACAGTGGCGGGGGGTAAGGGCATGGGGTGGGGTGGGGAATCAGGTGGAGGGGAGCTATGGGGGGGGAAAAAGTGGAACACCTGTAATAATCTGAACAATAAAGATTTAATTAAAAAAAAAAAAAAAATAAGGGATATGATTATACCATCAATTGTCTGGATTTTTTCTAGGAAGTAGGATCCATTATCATTAACATAGATGTTCAATAAATATTTATTAAATAGTGAGCAAGTTAATGATAATGGATCACTATCATTAACTTGCCATACACTGTTCTAGATGCTGGGGAGACAGCAGGTAATAAAATGATATCATTATCATTAACTTGCCATACACTGTTCTAGATGCTGGGGAGACAGCAGGTAATAAAACAAACAAACAAACAAATCCTTGGCCTGATGTATTCTAAATTATAATACAGGACACAGACAATAAACAATCTAACAAGCAAAATGCATACTTTATTAAGTAATGATAGTGATAAATGACAAGAAGAAAAGCAGAGAAGAGAGAAAGAAGTGTGTGTGTTGGGGTGTGGGGTTTTAGATGGGGTTGCCAGTGAGGCTTCATGAAAATAACTCTGAGTAAGGACCTGAAGGATGTGAGACATCACATGGATTTTTGAGGGCAGAATATTTCAAATAGAGAAGAAAGAACTACCAAAAACTAAGATGTATGTGCCTAGACTATTCAAGAAACAGTAAGAGTCCAGAGCAGTGAAAGGGAAACGGAAGGGGGACTAGGCACAGGAGATGATGCAGAGATCATGTGGGGCCTTGGAGTCCATCAGCAAGACTTAGTCATCTGCTCCCAGTGAGGTGGGAAGCTGAGGTAGGATTTTAAGGAAAGGACTGGCACAATCTGATATGTCTAAACAGGATCTTTCTTGCTCTCAGTCTTTTTCTATTGAGAAAATACTTAAGGGAGAAACATGAAAGAAGAGAGACCCATTCAGATGTTAGTTCATAAGGTAGGAAAACACATAATGGCAGCTTAGACTCACAGTGCGAGAGTGGGTAGAAGGGGTTGCTCTACTAGCAGGCTGATTTGATTCACCCATGAATATCAAACATGTTGTTGGAGAGAGAGCAGTCAAGGATGGTTTCCAGATATTTGAACTAAATAATTGAAAGAATGGAGTCCTCATTTCCTGAGATGGAAAAGATCATTAAAGGAATTATTAGAAGCGGGCAGGGGGGGGGCGGTATGAGGGACATGAAAAGTTCTGTTTTGGACATTTAAGTTTAAAGCAGAAAAGTATCATAGAACCAAATCACTTCTCCCAGCTTTCTCCAGTAATATGCCAGTTCAGGCCAACATCACCTTTTCACAGATTGCTGCAGCAATTCCTTTCTTGAGAACCTGAACTGAGCTAATCTATATATCCTAATATATAAAAACCCAGGGTCCATCACATCCAAAACGACCGGAAGGATGATTGAACACCAGGCTAAGGAGCTGAGGAAGTGGGAGCTGATCAATTGGTGGCAGCGGTGAGTGGCGAGTGGTGACTGGCAAGCGTTGACTGGCGAGTGGCTGGAAGGCAGACCTCTTGGCCCTTCCTCCCAGCCCTCAGACTCCAATCAATCTGTGGCGGAGGTGGGGTGGAACTGGGGATTGGCTCCCTTAGCAGTCCTGCAGGTTCAATCTCAAGAGGACAGGCCAGGCACCAACAGACCAGCCCTGCCATCTCGATCCCGACAGCACTGCGGGCCTTCTGGAACTCGGCCTTGGGCACTGCGGCTGCTTCCCCTCCCTCAGACTGGCTCCCTTAGTCATGCAGATTCCATCTGAAGAGGACAGGCCAGACACCAATGGACCAGCACTGCTGGCATGATCCCCATAGTGCTGCTGGCCTCCTGGAACTCATCCTCGGGCACTGCTTCCCCTTCCTAGATGCTCCACAAGGAAGAAAGGATACCACCAGCAGCACCAGGGGTGACCAGCGGTGACTGCTCTCCCCATGCGTCCTCCAGATCACTAGAGTCCGCCCCGCTCCAGATGAAGTGTGATCACCGCACATGGAAGGAATGTAGTAAAAAAATAAAAACCAATGACCAAGCGACCAGAGGGATGACTGAACACCAGGTGCATCGTGTCCACTTACATAGTGCGAGGCACCTGAATGTGAGCAGACAGAAGGAAACAAGACCTTCAAGGCCTGTCCGTTCCCCAAGGCAAGTTTGCATTTAAAACCAAGTGGGTGACATCGGAATTACCCAAGTGCACCCCGACCCTCTTCACCTGCCCAGATGCCTAGGGTGCCCTTACAGCTGGACTGAGCTCTGCTCAATACTCCCCCACCCAATGCACAGTGACAACACGGAACTCTGCGCCAAGGCCAAGCAGGACCCATGGCCCGGCTCCTGCAAACCGCCCGTGAAGGCATTGGTCCCGCCCCAGCACCCAGCCCCAGACTCTGGGCAAACGAACCCATCTCTCAGGCAACCAGCCTGGGGTCTGGGTGGTGCGGACTCCAGGCAGAGACACCTCAATGACAGCACCTCACCATGGCGTTCCCCACTCTGGTCCCTCCTCTGCAGCAGCAGCGCAGCACCGGCTCCCTGCGTGTGGCTCTCCCCGCAGCCTGCAGCGCGGTTTGGAGTGGCAACTCCAAGGCAATGGACAGCTCCACGGAGAGGGGAGCTCAGGCTGGGAGCTCCCCTGCTTACTTGATGGTGGCTGCATCCAATGGCAGCATGCCCCCACCCCACACTAGGCAATGGTTTGGTCCAGCACGGGTGCCCCTGGATGGCAGGTTGGATGGTGGTGGGGGCTGTGGCCTGTACCCCAGGTGGAGGCCACAACTGGGAGGTGGAGGGTTTGGGTTGGCCCTGCCACCAAGACATTGCAGAGGAGCCCAGTGCCGCCCAGTGGCCTGGACACCAGGCCTGACCACCTCTCTGGTTTGGCCCAAATATCTGAAGTTCACATTAGTTGCCAACTTAAGAAATTGGAGCGTTCACATAAAATCAGGATTCTCCACTTCTCTTTCCAAGGTGGCCGATTGGGCTACCAACCAAGGATGGTCGGTGTCACTTCAACCCTAAGAGGAACCCCCAGCTTGGGGGTGTGGTGAGGAGGAAGCTATCCGTGCAGACAGTTCAGTTGTGTAAACTCCTGCTGACTGTGGCACAGCCCAACAATGTGGCTGCTCAATTGTGACACAGCACAGTCATGAAACAGTGCAGCTGTTAAATGAGGCCCCTCTCCAGCTTTCAGGCGGCTCCACCTGCTCCAACCCAGTGCACCCCACTCTTCCCTGAGCTGCCCAGTGCACCCCACTCTGCCCTAGTGAGATAGCTTCAATGTTTCAGCTCCAGCAGACAGACCATGTCCCAGCGGAAAGGGAAAGTGTAGCCCTGGCCTATGTTGCTCAGTGGATAGAGCCTCTGCCTGAGGACTGAATGGCCCAGAGTTCAGTTCCCAATCAGAGCACATGCCTGGGTTGTGGGCTTGATCCTCAGTGTGGGGCGTACAGGAGGCAGCCAATCAATGATTCTCTCTCATCATTGATGTTTCTATCTCCCTCCCTCTCTGAAATCAATCTATACTAATAAAAGGGTAATATGCTAATTAGACTGAACATTTTCTGGACGACCTTCTGGATGTCCTATCAGACAAAACCATGGAGGTGGGGCCAAGGCAGAGGCAGTTAGGGGTGATCAGGCCAGCAAGGCAGAGCAGTTAGGGGGATCAGGCTGGCAAAGGAGAGCAGTTAGGGCGATCAGGCTGTCAGGCCGGCAGGGGAGAGCAGTTAGGGAGATCAGGCCAGCAGGCAGGTGAGTGGTTAGGAGCCAGTATCGTGAGAGGGATGTCGTGAGAGGGATGTCTGATTGTCAGACATCCCCGGAGGCATCCTGGATTAGAGAGGGTGCAGGTCGGGCTGAGAAACCCCTCCTCCCCCCCGTGCATGAATTTCATGCACTGGGCCTCTAGTATATATATAAAAGCCCCGCAACCGGAACGCAGAATGATCAGAACGACCGGAATGACTGGTGGCTATGACACGCACTGCAGTAGCCAACTGGCCTGATCCGGGTCCGATCAGCCCCTCCCCCCAGCCGACCCAGCCCCCAACCAGCCCCCAAAACCCCAATTGGAGGTGGGGTCGACTGGCCAACCTCCCGGGTCCTCACCCCCCTGCTGGCCCAGCCCAATGGGCCCTTATTGGGGCAGGCCAGCCAGAAACTACCCATGCACTAATTCGTGCACCAGGCCTCTAGTTGGTATATAAAGAACTGAATCCCTCAAACTGCAATCTGTACATATTTTCAAGCACATCTAAAATAAAAGCAAAACAATGTGCCAGATCTAAAGCTTGTTTCAATAAGTTCCAAAGTTGGAATCATACAGAAGATTTAATCTGACAACAATATAATAAAACAAGAAGCTGGGATTTCCTACCAAAACATGAAAAGTATTATTTAAAACTAGAGGCCCAATGCATGAAATACATGCAAGGGCCTTGGCCCCTACTGCCGCAGCAGCCGCCTCTGCCTCAACCCCCACCCGCCACGGTTTTGTCCATAAGGAAGGACATCTGGAAGGATGTCTGGTCTAATTAGCATATTATGCTTTTATTATTATAAGCTAGAGGCATGGTGCACAAAATTTGTGCATGGGTGGCGTAGTCCTTCAGCCCTGCCTGCACCCTCTCATAATCCAGGACCCCTTGGGGATGTCCAACTGCCACCTAAACTGGCAGTCGGACATCCCTCTCAAAATTCGGGACCACTGGCTCCTAACTGCTCACCTGCCTGCCTCATTGCTCCCAACCATTCTGCCTGCCTGCCTGATGCCCCTAACTACTCGCCTGCCTGCCTGATCACCCCTAAGCATTCTGCCTGCCTGCCTGATTGCCCCTAACTGCTCTCTTGCCTGCCTGTCACCCCTAATCACTCTGTCTTTCTGCCTGACTGCCCCTAACTGCTTGCCTGCCAGCCTAATCGCCCCTAACCACTCACCTTCCTGATCATCCCTAACCGCTTGCCTGCCTGCCTGATCACCCCTAACAAAATCTGCCTGCCTGCCTGATCACCCCTAACTGCTCTCCTGCCTGTCTTATAGCCCCTAACCACTTGCCTGCCTGCCTCATCACCCCTAACCAGTCACCTTTCTGCCTGATCACCCCTAGCCACTCTGCCTGCCTGCCTGATCACCTCTAACTGCTCACCTGCCTGCCTGGTCACCCCTAACTGCCTCTGTCTTGGCCCCCCAAAAAGACATCTGGAATGATGTCTGGAAGGTCATTCGTCTGTCCGGTCTAATTAGCATATTATGCTTTTATTATTATAGATGCTTATACAGCAGTTAATTAATTAATTGTGCAAACAACTTAGACACATGTATATTAACAAATCCAGTAAAAATTTTACAGGATACTGTTGTTTTACTTTGAGGGATTTATTCCAGAAAAATAAGATTATTTTTTTTTGAAAACCCAATTGATGAAATTAATTACATAACAGAACAGAAGAGAAATTCATGCAATCAACAACAACAAAAAAACATTTGATAAATTCAATGATTGTTCATGATAAAGAAAATATTACAAAACAAATAATACACAGGAATTTTCTTATTGTGATAAAGGTGCCTTCAGCATTTTACAAGCATCATATTTAATGCTTAAAAACGTCTTAGAAAGCAGGAAAAAGACAAACATGTCCACATTACTCCTCTGAAATTTACAGACACAATGAATGTTCTTGCTTGTGCAGTAAAGCAAGAAAAAGAAATAATATGTACATAATTGAAATAAAAAATTAAATTATCATTATTGGAAGATTTTATAATGGCATGCCTTGACTATCAAAAGTCTACAAGTAAATTATTAGAATTAAAATATTTGCAAAATGTGGCTCAATATAAATGATCTATTGTGTTTCTAAATACAATCCATGAATATTAGAAAATTAATTATCAGTTTGTTTATGCATACCTTTGCAATAGTTTTTAAAATATCTCAGTAAGTAGGAATTAATGTAATAGACATTGTAGAAGACCTCTAATGCTTCTATACAAAGGAATAAAATGTTATTAAGATCAATTTAAAAAGACCTAAACAAATAGAAGGATACAACATAGTTATCATTCAAAAGATTCAATAGGGTAAAGGTGTCACTCTACCCATGGTTTATAATCCATGCAATCCCAATCAAAACTTGATATGCTGGTCTAAAAATAAATAGCAAAGCGCTAAGAACAACCAAGGAAAAATATATATGTTTAATTGAAAGGCCTTACTGTAATCAATTTAAGACATTATTTAGGTTTCAGTGAGAAAAGAATTATTGAGGAGGATCTTCAAAAATAAGGAGGAAACCAGAAATTGAGAGCAACTTTCAGTAATGACCAAGACAAGGAATGAGGGCTAGAACAAAGAGAATGGAAGTAGAAACAAAGGAAGGAAACCATTGTATAGATAAACGTAAGCCTTGACGACTGATTGAAGATGAGAAGCAGCAAAGTGAAGAATTTCTTTAGAATGAATCATAGGTCTTGAGAGTATGACTGGACAATAATGGAAATATTAATAAATAGATTATACTTATCCCCTGGTATGAACACAGAGAACTAGAGATACAGATAGAAATTGAGAAAAACTACATTTTCTTTGCAAACTGTTGAACTTGAACTTAAGCCTGAAGTCATAAGAATAGAACTTCTCAACCAGAAATACCATGTAGACTGGACTTGAAACTAAAGGAATGGTACCAGTACTGTAGAGAGACGTTCCAATTCGGCGTGCAATGTTGGTCTTATCAATAATCAAGTTTCTTTATAGTACTAGTAGAAAGGGAACACAAAAAGAGTAAAATGATTCTTCTTGGAGGCAATTGTGTTTAATTAGCTCTTTACAAGTGGTGTAATAATTGGCAGCATTCAAATTGCTGACAGCTTCACTTTCTCACTTCTTTCTTTTACTCCCTTCTTTTTTCTCCTAGTTTCTTTTAAAAGAAGATCAAAGCTGTAGAGCTGAGTGAATGCTAATGGCGCATACATTTATTTGAAATGCTCTACGCCCTTGAAAATCTGCACATAACATTTTTCTTTTTAATTCCCAAATGTCTGTCTGTAAGTGTATTTGATACTATGAGAGGAATTATCTCTACTTTTTCCCCGTCCTTTCCAAAAAACAAACAAAAAGAAAACAAAACAAATCTACTTTAACATTTTGGGAAAGTTGTTTAAAATGAGAGTTCCATAACCTTTTTTGACTCCCTACAATAGAGATACTTTGAACCACACACTTGCCATGGAGTTAATGAGTCTCTTCCTCATGCACATGAACTTGCCGCTACAGTGTACGCAGGGTGGGAGGGGCCTGTGAGCTTGGGAAAATGATTAAACCTCTTGTTGGCGTATATCTAACTCTGACAGGTGGGAGGTATTGCTGCTGCAATTTGTAAAGAAAGAATGGAATATTTCAATTGAACAAAAACTTCCCGGATTCTTAAAAGAACAAAATGCCTTTACACTCTTCTCAAAATAGTAAGAACTACCCATAGCAACTTTGCAATACTGGTCCGGAGTTCTTTGGGAAAATGAGAGCTGAGAAATGCTAGTGCTGATGGGATAGTTAGGAGGAATTAATTTTCTGAAGCATTGGCTGAAATTCGTGGTGTTTGATTTCGGGGTTTCACTCTCTGGATATGCATTGTAATGGAACATTCAGTGTCGTTGAGTGTTGTGCTTAGCCACATTTCAGGGTATACTATGTGTACCTTGACAATTTGAGATACAGAAAGCCTTACTTTACTAGTTGTTTTTGTTACTTTTGTTAAGAAAGGAGAAAGAAAAGGAAGAAAAGAGGGGGAGGAAATAGAAGATTTAAAATACCATAACACTCAATGACCTGAGGAAGCTGTATTCATTTTCCTGGTGGCATCTCCCATTTTCTGGTAACATTACAGAGTCAAGAATGGCTGCTTTGTGTTAAAATGACACTCTACTAATTAGAAAACGCAAACAGAAGTGAATATGACTAACCTGAACACTCCAGAATTTCAAAAACTGGGGGAGGGAAACAAGCATCTGGAGTTTGTGCAAAGAAGATAGACCTCCCAACATACCCATTTATATGGTAGAGTACTGGAAAGGAACGTTTTCAACTAAGACTCCCGCACGTTACACACCAGCCACTCCCAAATTCCCAAATGAGGTTTAGTAACACCCTGTGCATGACACACGGAGGCAGGCGCACCTCCTTTTTGTCTCTTGGCTCTTAATGCCTTCCCCCTTCAAGTATTACAGAGGGTAGAGGACCAGAGTGGAGGGAACTAGAGTATTTCTTTACAGAAAGAATAGAGGCCCAGTGCCTGATGCCAGCATCCCACACACCGGCCTCTGGTCAGAGGCTCCCTCTGCACGTCCAGGGCGCAGGACACTGGGCTTGTGTCGCCCCCAGTGGCCCCTCCCTCCCTCCGTGCGGCTAGGGCGCGGAACACTGGGCTGGAGTCGCCAGGGCGATGCCACCAACATCCCGCCCCGTCCACTATTGGTGCTTCCATCTTTGTGACGGAGTGCTGGTTAATTTGCATATTACCCTTTTATCAGATAAGATTGTCATTCACCTTACATACCCACTGATCACACCCCAAAGCCAGCAGAGACCAGGAGAGATTCCTTTTAAAGGGGGTGCAGGATTTTGACAATTTTACATCACGAAACATGTTAACATAATAAAAGCATATTATAAACTGAGATCCAGGAAAAAAAATCTTTTAATTGTATTAAAAAAGATGGTCCAGAATTATCCCAGAGGGGCCCAGCTGGCATGGCTCAGTGGTTGAGTATTGACCTATGAACCAGGAGGTTATGGTTTGATTCCCACTCAGGGTACATGCTGGGTTGTGGGCTCAATCCCCAGTAGGCTCAATGTCCAGGAGGCAGCTGATCAATGATTCTCTCTCATCATTGATGTTTGTATCTCCCTCTCCCTTCCTCTCCGAAATCAATAAAAAATTTAAAAAAAGAATCACCCCAGAGAAAATGGCTGTTGTAGGAGCAATCACTGGAAAAGAAAGCATCTTTTCTGATTATCCCCAGTGAGTCCTACTAGTCAATGTACTGATCATACTGTATTTGAAGGGCCAATGTTTGCTTCATAGTTAAACTTGCAGAACCCTTCATATGTTCATATCTCCTTCGTAACCATTTTCTGGCAAAATTAAATCCAATTCAGGAATTTAAACAGGGGTGTCTCATCCTCATTTCAGTCCTTGTCAGTCCTGTTTGTTATTTAATACTCGGCTATCTCTATGGGTCTCTATGGTAACAAAGAAGTGTTTTGGCAGTGACTGGAGAGGTTCAGATGATTGAAAGGGTGATAAGAATTATTATTTCTAAAAATTCCAGGCCTCCTGCCAGTATTTTAGGAACCTGTCCCTCTCCAGGCTTATGAAATTATTTAACTGAACGTTTTTACAAAGGAAGAGCTTCCTCAGAGGAAAAGGCTACTTCGTTGCGAGGGCAGTTCTGAAGCTGTTAGTAATGTGCTGGCGAACAAAGAACGCTAAGGTGTTTATTCTCTTTTAAGCCCAGATTGAGAACAGATTGTAAAAAGTAGAATAACGAATTCTTATTAAGTACTCTGAGCTTTTTATGTGAATTACTTCATTGAGCCCTCAGAGCTATGATGAACAGTAGGTTCCCTTCTCATTACCACCCTCTTTACTTAATTGAGGGAACTAGAGAGTAAGAAGTCAAAAAATTCCTCAAGGTCAGACAGAATTAAGATTGTATGTAATCTGACTGGAAGCCTCATGTTCTTAATCAGTTTGCTGTCCTATGGATCTCACTCTTCTATGTCCCAAACATAGCGTGGTTGGCACGTCTGGGAATTCTATTAAAATAAGTGTGTACTTGTTCTGTGAATTTGTGCATGTGTGGTATGTGTTTGTGTTTTTCATAAATGCTACAGTAATCTATGTATCTAAACTAGTCCTTCCTGTCAAGACCATCTAGGGTCAATTTTCTTCATGTGTTTATCCTAAGCAAAAGTACCATCTCAAACACCGATTTTTAAAAAAATATATGTGTTTTTATTGATTTAAAAGAGAGGAAGGGAGAGGGAGAGAGAGATAGAAAAAACAATGATGAAAGAGAATCATGGATTGGCCCCCTCCTACACACCCCACACTGGGGATCAAGTTGGCAACTCTGGGCATGTGCTCTGACAGGAAATCGAACTGTGACTTCCCCATTCTTAGGTCGACACTCAACCACTGAACCACACTGGCTGGGCCTTCAAACACCGATCTCTTAAACATGAACTTCATTACTTTTATGTAGCAGGATAATAATCACAGAGATAGCTATATATATAAAAAGCATGACCAGAACACCGGAATGACCAGAATGACCGGTCGCTATGATGCCCACTTCGGCCAGTGAACCAACAGATCAGGGGTGTAGCTGGCTGGCCAACCTCCCACAGCCCCTCCCCCCACTGGCCCCACCCCCGATTGGCCTCTCCCACCATGATCGAGGGCTGGGCAGCTGGCCAACCCCCCGTGGCCCCTCCCCCTGTCCAACACCACCCCCAATCAGCCCCTCTATGCCAGTAGGGGGTGGGACCGGCTGGCCAACCTCCTGCAGCCCCTCCCCCTGCCCAGCCCTGCCCCCAATGGGCCTCCACCACCCCGATCAGCTTGGGACTCCTCTGCCCAGTTAGCTCCACCTCCAATTGGGCCCCCCACTCCAATCAGAGGCAAGGCCAGCAGCTATTGGCCATGGTCCCTCTCTCTGGCTGGCCCCATCCCCGATCAGCTCCTCCCCCACACCAATTGGGAGAGGGGCTGGCCAGCCAACCTCCCACAGCCCTTTCCCCAGTTACTGACCCCCGATGGGCCCCCTTACACCAATCAGGGGCAGGGCCCACCGGCCAATCTCCCACGGCCCCTCCCCCCGGCTGGCCCAGGTCTGATTGAGCCCTGATTGGAGCAGGCCAGCCAGCCAACCTCCTGCTGTCTCCTCCTCCCAACAGGCCTAGCCCTGATCTACCCTAATTGGGGCCAGGCCAGCCAAATCCCATCCATGCATGAATTCATGCACTGGGCCTCTAGTGTGTGTGTGTGTGTGTGTGTGTGTGTGTGTGTGTGTGTGTGTAAAGCCTAAGAAACCAAACAACCATTGGGCCATTGGACTATTCCACCAGTAGCTATGACATGCAGTGACCAACAGGGTAGCAGACGCTCAACACAGGAGTTGAAACTACAGGCATAGAAACATGGAACAGACTGATGAGTCTCAGAGGGAAGGGGAGTGGGGGAGAGGAGGAAGAGATTAACCAAAGATCTTATATACATACTAATGGCCCAGTGCATGGATTCAGCCCAATCCCTGCAGGCCAGGCTGAGGGACCCCACCAGTACACCAGGTTTCTAGTTTCCATATAATAAGATCAAATCTCGGTTTTCACTGTCTTGAAAGATGGGACTTTTTTTAAATCTCATTTCTTTTCCGCTGTGGCCTTACTGTCTCCCATCCTCCTCTGGCCTCTGGAGTCCAGTCAAGCATGTCTGCTGAAGGGCGTGATGCCCAGGTCTGGGTGCTCAAGGCCAGGCTGGATCTGCTGTTTGCTTTGAGGCTCCTTCTCTCGCTCTGAGGCCCAGCATGTAGGGTGGGGCAAGGGCACCTTCTCCTGGCTAACCCAATGACCTGATTGATGATACGAGTCTTTCCTTTCTTCCACATCTACCACCATCCTGTGCAGCACCTTTGTATGCATTAGAAAAGGGTCCTCCTTGCTCCTGCATTGGGGTGCAGCATGAAGAGGGGAGCACAGGTCAGATTTCATTGCCAGCTATGTGTCCTTGTACAGCAAACACCCTGCACTAACATATGCAGCAGCTACTGTGTGCAGACTAAAAACTGTGCAGCTCCAAAAACACGGGCCCTCCTTCCTCAGATGCTTATATTTCTGGTTAACAACAATACTCAGCAGTATTATCTCATAGTTAGGAGAACCATAAGTGGAAAATATGAAGCCTGGCTGGTTGATGGAAATATTTGGGAAAACATAGAATTTGCTTCCTCTTATTCCTCCTGCCCGTTTTTAGAAGGGGCATGCCAATCTTAGAAGTTTTTTGTTTAATATGCTTTTATTGATTTAGGGAGAGAGAAAGGGAAAGAGATGCCCCCACTGGAGATTAAGCCACTAGCCCAGGCATGTGCCCTGACCAGGAATCGACTCATGACCTTCTGGTTCATAGGTCAATGCTTAACCACCAAGCCATGCCATCCTGGCCACTGTTGGGGTTTTTAGTCTTCCTCTGGCTTAATGCTTCTCAATTCTGGCTGGATATTAGGATCACCTGGAGAACTTGGAAAATCACTCACCCTCAGGTGCGACTTCAAACCAGTTAGATCGGTGAGTCCGATGGGCAAAGTTGAGAATCAGAACTCTGTATAATGATAAAACTATGCAATCGTCTCCCTTCCTCAGACCAAACCTCATTTAATGATTCTCTGTGACTTACCTTACTTATAACATAAAAGATCCATTTTATTATTTCAAAATTCTCAACTACAGAATTTAACTCAGGTCAATTAATGATCTTTCTTCAACAAGATTATCGAAATGGCTACATCCAAGATATTGCCAATTAATTAAACAATGCCTTGTAGGCACTAATAATTTTCTTTCTAGAAAGTTCTAGTGGAGTAGCACCAAATGAACATTATCTGGGTATAAAGATGCAGTTTCTGCAACATGAATAATCCTGAAGGAATTATTCATACTAGAATAGTCTTTCTTTAACTTTTAACTATAAGAATTACCAAAAAAATTTTAGCACCAAACAGATAGTTCCCTTTACAAATAACTGTTTAATAAATAATCCATGAGATATAACGGTACTAATAATAGCACCATCACTAGGCCTAATGCTATCGTAGCATATCGCAAACCACAGTTAACAGAACAAATATTTTTGGCTCTGGAGAGGTAGCTCTCCAAACACAAATTAATCTCCTTAATGGATTTTCCTTACCTTCATGAAAAATGCATTATGGTCTCTTAAGTCACACTCAACACATTGTTAAGGTTTTATATGATGTGGGGTTGGCACAAAGATGATTTTTCTTTCACACTGTGGGTAAGAAAAACAATGAGCTGGGTGGTTCAGAGCCAGACCATTTAATCACTAGGTAAAGACTGGTTACTAAGAGGAGCTGCTTTATCCCTCAGCTCCCTCTTCCTGCAAGAGCCCCATCAAGTTTGTGGAGAGTGAAAAGGAATTGCATTAATGGGCCTAAGACTTGTTGAATTTTGAAAGTACCAAAAAATGTGTCCCAGTCGACCTTTTTATGAATTGTTCTGATTTTCTTAAAAGCTGACTAAAGGACAACTCCTGTCCTAACTACGGTTGCTTCTGTCATGCCCTGCCTTTCTTTTACAATTATGACTATTTCTAGGTTACCATTTCCTAGGCATGTGTCTCCCGACATAGATGTATATGCAGAGGGACATCCTTTCAGGACTGATGGGCCACATGACCCAGGTCACATGCATTAGGTAACCACGTGTATACTGCCTCGGATACCCCAATGTGGGTAAAAGGGCTTCGTTGCCACGATCCTAAGAGTGTTTGACCAGAGGCACAGCCAGCTGTGACCTTTGGTAAGAACTTTTAGAGGACAGATGAGTGGCACTTGTGAGCTTCAGGACACACTTGAGTTTTATGGCCGAACCTGCCTTGTCTTTCCTGCAGCGTTCTCCGTTTCAATTGTGTAAAACTGTTTCAAAACCATCAAGTTTTCTTTTAAGAAGAGGCCAACAATCAGCCTTCAGATGGTTCAAATTAGTCAACAGAGTTCAGAGGTCAGTGACCCGTACCTAGAAGTGGCCGTAACTTGTACTGGAGAAAGCACCTGCAGCAGAGCCACCAGGTGACAGCTGGGGAGCGTTCCTCCTTCAAAGGACAGGACCACATCTGGTTGTCAACGCAGTGTCTCTCCATCGCTGCTGCCGCTGCCCGCCCTTAAAGGATCTGGATTTGAGAATCGTCCAGAACAATGTCAAGGATTCATAGCAACCCTGAGTTTCAGGCACAGTGTTTTCCAAACACATCCCACACATAAATCAGTGACCTAGATACTTGGCTTTGTCAACCTGAGGACCATATTTCATCACAAACCAAGTGAGGAATTGTTCGTAGGGCATTACAAAATTTTATGAGTGTGGAGGAAGTAATGGAGCTGGAGCCATCAAATTTAAATCCTGGTGAGAACTATTGCTGTGATTATTGTGTCTTAGATTAATTGTTCTCAGTTACATAATGCTGGAACTATTTTCTTTTCCAATTAACTACGTGCAGCAAACCATACATTTTCTGAGAGTTTACTGCTGAACTCTAAACTCATGTAAAATCGAATGTGTTGTATGACTTTAATTTCCCAAATTTTACAGTTAATGACTTTTCTCACATAGAGGCTAACAATCAATGTTCCTTTTTAGAGTGAACTAAGCTAGTAAAATAAAGTGTTTTATCTCACCAGCCTAGTTGTTACTTATTTTACTTTCCAAAGGAATATATGAAAATATAGAAAACAAGTCTTTAATTTTACTTTCACTCAACTCTAACCATTGTCCACAGAACAGGTTAGATAAATTAGGTCATGTAATTTTCTTGCTTGGAAAGAAAAAAAAAGCTACCTCTTCTTGGTGTGAGTAATAAATTCAAACTGAATAAAGGAGTATAAACAACTTGGAAAAACTGATCCCAGCCTCACTCGTCGGCCTCTGCTTGTACTACTGTTTGCCCCTCAATCTCAGATCATTGGTCACTACAGGAGGTTCAGTAGTGGTGCCCCAAAATGTCCACATCCTAATTTCTGGAATCCTGTATGTCACCTAACATGTAAAAGTAGCTGAGAATGTGATCAAGTTAAGGCTCTTGAAATAGAAGATTATCTTGAATGATCCAGTTGGGCCCAATATAATCACATACATCCTTTGACTAGGGAGGCAGGAGGATCAGAGCCAGAGAGAGAAATAAGAATGGAAGCAGAAATCAAAGAAGAGAGATTCTGTGATGCTGCCTGGGAACGTGAAGGAAGAGGCCACAAACCAAGGAACACAGGAGCCCTCCAAAAGCTGGAAAAAGTGAGGAATTCTCCCTTAGATTCTCTAGAAGGGAGCTGACCTCCTGATCTTTATTGTAGCCTGTTAGGTAGGAAACCGGACTTGAGCGGCTGGGGTGGGGCCTGCCTTGGGGCCCTGACAGGGCAGGACCAACATTGCCTTCAGACCACCTCTCTCTGGACTGCCTGGCAGTCAGCAGTTTCTGAATCAGACCACCAGGGGCAGGTTCTGAACTAGCCAGTTCTTGGTGAAAGCTCCTAGGAAAACATGACCTCAGTGTGACCTTACTAGGGCTCCTCATTAATTACAGTAAAACTAGAGGCCCAGTGCATGAAATTTGTGCATGGAGGGGGGTTCCTCAGCCTGGCCTGCACCCTCTCCAATCTGGGACCCATTGGGGGATGTCTGACTGCCGGTTTAAACTGGCAGTCAGACATCTCTCTTGAAATCCAGGATGACTGGCTCCTAACCACTCGCCTGCCTGCCTGGCTGATCACTCCTACCTTTCCCCTCTGCTGGCCTGATCACCCCTAACTCCTCTGCCTGCCTGCCTGATTGCCCCTAATTGTCTCTGCCTGCCTGCCTGATTGCCCCTAACTGCCCTCCCCTACAGGCCTGATCTCACCCCCAACTGCCCTCCCCTGCCAGCCTGATTGCCCCTAACTGCCTCTGCCTTGGCCCCCACCACCATGGCTTTGTCGGGAAGGAAGTTGGACATCTGGAAGATGGCTGGTCAACCAGTCTAATTAGCATATTATCCTTTTATTAGTATAGATAGATTATATAGGATAGGATGGCTTAAATGGGGGGGCGGGGGACCTTTCTCAGCAGGAGGAGATGCTCTTGACAGACAAAAATACATAATCCCTATATCTGGACTAATAGCCAGCCATATGCACTATACAGCCAAACCAGTCATTAAAAAATTGAATCACTTTCTTACACCTTACACCAAACAGCTGTTCCCCTTAAAACCCCTCCTCAGCCCTCACCTTAGGTTCTGTCTCTACAGTTTACCCAGATTTGGTTCTGATTGGTCAGTTTCTATGCCAGTCAGTGTCAAAAGCTCCGCCTCCTAGGCAGCCATTGGCTCCTCACAATTCACCCAGATTTGTTTCTGATTGCTCAGTTTCTATGTCAGTCAGCATCTCCAGGCCTATCTCTGGGCCTGATCATAGAGGCAGGGCTGAGCAGGCTGAACTGCTGACCTCTGGGAGAGAGAGAGAAGCTTGGCTATTGGCGAAAAGCAGGGTCTGATAACCCTGCTTCTCTATCTGGGCCTTGCCAGCAGCCGCTGCCACTGCTGATCAATCCTGCCTCTCTCTCTCTTCCAGAAGTCAGCAGTTCAGCCTGCTTACCTGCTGTGTGCTCAGCCTGGCGTTTGGTCGAGCCTCCAGTCATTGTGGATGTTATGACCCTGGCTCTTTATATATATAGCTTTGCATTGTGGTTTTGACCACCCCCACTGTGGGGTTTTCTGTATGCATTATGAGTAAGTGCATGTGCTGAAGAAATACAGTTTATAACCCTTTTCTGCCCACCATTCCTGAACACAAATGAAAGTCACCCAGAAAATTCCTCACTTGAACTCATGGAGTTCAGGGCCATTGTCTCTCTTTACTGGCTGGCTCCTCACTTAAAGTGTATTTTTGATAAATCGCACTTTGCTTTACTTTTGTTTTCTGTGGCCTTAAAATCTTTTCTGCACCAATGAGAGGAACCGAGGTCCCAGCTGGTAACCCCAGTCACTAACAAGCCCAGTGAAAATGGCTTTGTATTTCTGACCTCCAGAAATGTCTGATGATAAACTGATGGTGCTTTGAGCCCTTAAATTCGTGGTCACTTGCTATAGCAGCAGTAGGAAACCAATAGCAGCAGTAGGAAACCAATGCAGCTGCATGGTAGTCTTTCCTTTTCTAACATACACGGGACTATTCCCCTACTCATTGGCAGGCAGGTCTCCAGACTCCCAGATGGATGAAGAAGAGCCCCTACCTCTTCTTCCCTCCTTGGCTCCTTCCTAGGGAGGCACTGAATAGAAGTCCGTTAAATGAGTGCTTGATTGGATTAGCACACTTAAAAGTAAATGTGTTTACCTGGGAGCTACTTCAGGGGAGTGATATTTCTTGTCCCAACAGGATCATTAGAAAAGTGTAAACAGGAAACTACTAAGTACCAGGTGTATCTGATTCACTGGACACTGTCTCATCCCTCATTCCCCCAGCTCTGTTTCTACACAGGATGTCCTTTAGGTAAGTCCCTAGAAAGGAACCCATGAGAGCAATGGGATATGAATCA
Organism: Corynorhinus townsendii; assembly: GCA_026230045.1. Lineage (NCBI taxonomy): Eukaryota > Metazoa > Chordata > Mammalia > Chiroptera > Vespertilionidae > Corynorhinus > Corynorhinus townsendii. Next base: position 130,547,615 of record JAPDVU010000006.1, read on the forward strand.
CTCATCTTGCTTCAAAAGTGCTAACCAATCCATGATTACTGCAAACACAAGCTATCACCCATACTTCGAACTGTGATATCCCCAGCTGCTGTGCTCTCAGACGGAGAGTGGTAGTTTTCCAACAGACACACCTGCCATCAGGAAAAATATCGCAATGAGCTATTACTTAGTGATTTCAGAAATACTGCTAATTGATTGGTTGTACGACCTACTGATCAACTTGTGTCAAAAGTCTTCTCTTGTACCAATTCCTACAATCTCATCAAAGAACTTTCTATTGTTCAATTGATTCCAGCAGAAAAAAACACTGGCCTTCTTTATTAATTTTTCATACTTTTTAATGTCTGTAGAGACATTCTAACACACTCTCACTGACAGAAGGTGATGGATTAGAGCTTGTTTTACAAATCATATTTTAATGTATCCAAGTATGAGCACCTATAAATGTTCTTTTCCATGCATTTAGGAAAAGCCAAGGTTTTGGATCTTGAGTATTTGTTATTAAATATCTTGACATATAATTTGTATTTGCTGTTGGTTTTTAAACTGTGATTTTAAAGACTCTTATGGTTCTTTTAAAAATGCGAACCACACTTTGTATGTGCAAAGAAACCATTTTAATCTTTATATTTATACCAGTATATTGAGCAACGTATGAATATAGTGAAATCACATTATTTTATTGATTAGCAATACTTACACCAGGTTTGAAAGTGTAGGATTGTTTCATTTTCACTTTGACTTATGAAACTATGTCCTCTTTAGAAAAGAATGCTTATATTAAATTTTTACAAAAAATAACAACACTCTTATCTGGCTTTCAAATATTTTATATTTATTAAAGTCATACTATAGTTTTTCTTACTAATGATCTAAAAGCTAGGAATCATTTTATTTCAGATCATTTGTGCAAACTGTTGTGAAATCATTATGAAACTCCAGAACTTCTTTTTGTTAGATCGAGGTTTACAAAAATACAGTTTACAGAAATTTCCTACCTAAAACTAAGGTAGCATAATATATTCTATTAAGAGTTCAGGGGAACTTATATTGACTTTTTTTTCCTTAAAATTTTATTTATTTATTAGAAGCCTGGTGCACAAAATTCATGCATGGTGGCGGGGGGGGATCCCTCAGCCGGGCTTGCACCCTCTCCAATCAGGGACCCCTTAGGGGATGTCCGACTGCCTCTCGTAATCCAGGACCACTGGCACCTCATCACTTACCTGCCTGATTGCCTCTCACCCCTCTCTGCCTTCATGATCACCCCTAACCACCTCTTCCTGCCTGATCACCCCTAACTGCTCCCCTGCTGACCTGATCGCTCCTAACAGCCTCTGCCTCACCCTGCACCTGGGACCCCAGATTCCCTCCCTCTGTCTGGTCACAGGCACCCGGGACCCAGGTTTCCCTCCCTCTGGCTGACCACAGGCACTCAGGACAAGGCTGGCTTTGCCTGGGACAGCTGCAGCTTCAGGGGACCCTGGGCAAGCAGCTTTGTCTGGGCACTGGTGCCAAGGAATGTGGGGCAGGCAGCTTGTCCCTCTCCCAGGCTGCAGGCGCAGCTGATGGTGCCCAGGACCACTGGGTGGGTGGCTTGTCCCTCTCCCAAGCCGCAGCCTGGCTGGTCCCCATTCCTCTCTCATGAACTCTTTTGTGCCTGGCTGGTCCCCATTCCTCTCTCCCTAGTGTTGAGTATCTGAGCCATTACTGTGTGATGGTATGATAACCATTTGCCTATTAGCTCTTTATGATATAGGATTTTAGAGAGATAAGAGAAGAGAGAAAGAAAAACATCAATTTGTTGTTCCACTTATTGATGCACTCTTTGTTGATTCTTATGTATGTCCCCTGATGGGGATAGAACCAGAAAACTTGGGTATCAGGACTGGTCATGAGATTTAAATCCCATGACCTTTCCTCCATAGAGATAACATCTAGAGGCCCAGAGAAGCCTCGGTTGACCTTAAGACCAGCTGCATTGCATAATAACCCCCTTCCCTGGCAAATCAATCAATCAATGTAGACCTAGACCCTGAAAGGACACACCTGAAAAGCTACTCAATATTCTATTGAGACCTTCCTCTGGAACCACCCCTAAAAACTCCATCCTTAAAACCCTTAGAACCAGGGACCCAGTGTGCTCTCCCTCCCAGGAGCATGCCCACTCCTTTCCCCTCCTCTTCCTTTCCCCATCCCCACAGGCACACCACCTTAACCTCCTCACTTCTCTAAGGGCCCTTCCTTTGCCTCTCTAAGATGTGTTTCTTAAGCCCATTTCTTCTATGAATTGCTTCTACCTCTGGGATTTTGTAAATAAATGTCCTCTTGTGGGTTGAGTTTTGGCTCTGAATTCTCAGAACTCAAGTACCAAGGTTGCTGAACCCAGGTCAGCCTGACCTCACTGGTCTACTCCACCACCGCCAACTGGGATATCGCTCAGACCAACTGAGCTGCCCAGCCAGGGCTATGCGGGCTTCTTGATAAGGGAAAATGACTATAAAACTATATATATATATATATATAGTTTTATAGTCAGCAAAAACCTCAGATCCAAACTTTGCTACCTGAGGAGGGTAATGATAAAGGATGAACAAGTGCTTTCTTTGAGTAGCTTAATGAGGAACACAGAAAACCATATTACTGTTAAAAAATAATATAGTCATCCCCTAAAAACTGTAATGGAAAAACTTCTGTTGAGCATCTAAGACTAGCAATGGATGTTCCCTGGGAAACAGAACATTTAATGATTTTCAGTTCTGTTCTAAACTTTTTTCTGTGCTTCATCAGTGTTAAACAAAAGGCCAGGGTTTTTTTTTTTTTTAGCTTTTCTTTTTCCTTAGAAACTCTTGGCCTTTGTAAATTGTTTAAAGGAAGAAAAGATTACATCTTTCTACAAGAAGTCCACTTTAGTTAAAGAGACTAGAATCCAAAACCTGCAAAGATCATATCAAATGTACAACTATGCATTAAAAAATTATCTGCTTTGCTACCAAGCTACACAACTTCAACTGACTCAAATTATGTCCATGCCTTGGAAATAAAATAGTCAGGAGATTAATTTGCCACTGGAGGGGAAAAAAGATCAGCTGGCACCAGGATTAAACTTCCCTTTTGTTCCAAATACTCCCTTTTTTAAAAGTTAGACCAGACACGAGTTAATCAAAAATCTTGAAGTAATTCTTTTGGAAATTTTTCTTTTGTGCCTTTTAATTTTGATATCTTAATGTCCCAGACTTTTTAAGTAACAAAATTAATTAGCAATTTCATTTTAGTTTTATTTTTAAAATTTGTTTTTGTTAATCCTCAACCCAGGATATTTTTAAAAATAATTTTTAGAGAATGGAAGAGAGGAAGGGTGGGGAGAGGGAAACATCAGTGTAAGAAAGTCACATAGATTGCCTCCCGCATGCGCCCTGACTGGGCCAGAGATAGAACCTGCAACCCAGATACATGCCCTTGACCAGGATTCAAACCTGAGACCCTTCTATGCACAGGCTGATGCTCTAACCACTGAACGAACACACCAACCAGGACAACTAGTAATTTTAAGTTCCATTCTGGAGCCTTGCTGATTGCTCTGCCCTTTAGTGAGGGCCACTGGGGAAATTTATATCTCAACAAAAGGAAGTTCTGGAGTTTTGATTGTTATTGATTAGAAGACTGAGCAGCATGGGAGCTGGGAGAAAACAGAAATGAGGGACTGTAAGCCACTGGGCTTGTCGGAATTAACTGCTAACATCAGACAGCCCGCTTGTTTTGCTCCAGCCTGAGTTTATTTACTAAACTTAGAAGTGGTTTCAAGCATTATTACTACATATACAACATAGACAGCTAATTGCCCTCTGTTGAATATTTTAATGTATTCCTCTGTAATACCATTTTTAATGATAGAGAATAAATTAAACTTACATTGCAGGAAGAAGGAGAATCTACGAACTGCTGCTTCTTAATTGTTACCAAAGGAAAAGTAATGAGGACTCAGGGCTGCGGGGAGGGTGTTAATAATTCAATCAACAGATGGCTAAGCGTACCTCTGCAAAACATAGACACATTAATTCTCATTTGCTCCCAACAGCTGGAGGATGAAAGTAGAATTATGACTTTCTATCTTAATATAGTTGCATTATTTATATGTCAAGATATTTCCGGGAAATAATCTGCTGTATGTAATAAAAGACTCGGGTGGGTTATTCTGCGAGCTCCACACCACGTATCTTCATTGCAATTTAGTTCTAAGAACATCTCACATGATTAAACTTGAAGCTCAGAACTGGTGAAGTCTTAGTTTCATGGGCTTTTGATGGGCTCTGCTATAGTAACAAATCCCCCATCTTTCCCTGGCTGACAAGAAAGATTTTTTTCTCCCTGGCAGTTAAGTTCCCTGCAGCCCAGGGTTCCAGCCCCCTGCAGGAAGCCACCACCTCTGCCTCCTGTAGGCTGTTCTCCTGGCAGAGGGAATGGAGCCAGGGTGTACCAAGAGGATGCTTTCAAACTGGGGAGCACTGTCACACATAAGACTTAGATTAGACATGACAGAAAAGTGAGGAGACAATACAACTCACTATAAAATATGTTGCCACATATTTGCAAGTTCCCTCGATTGTCTGAGAGTCAGAGGAACCTGCCCTGATGATCACTCAAATATCTTCCAAAGGAGGACAGATACTTTTGTTAATTAAACTACCATCCTGCTCATAGGTCTGGTCGAGGGCTTACATGGCCATATCGAAAGCCTGCAATTAGAATCAGTTTACTTCCTATTCTGAGCTTTTAATCAGTAGCATGCATGCATACCTAATAAATGGATGTATCGTGTATTACTGGGGTGAAAGTTTTAGAAATAGGAACAGTCATATGGATGCCCTGTTCTTGCAAATAAAGAGATGGTGATAAGAAATCTCTCTAATAAACCCATATTTTAATCCTAGGAGTAGGCTCCTTTATAATCACTGGCAATATTTTAAGAACAGCTCACAGTTTTCTAAATACCAGAACAATGTCAGAGCAGAAAGATGCTGCTCCAACTATGAAGTCATCCGCAGAGCCTACAAATTCATCACCCGAAGCAATCGAGTTGAGCTCTGAGCCAGAGAAATGGGGTTGGCAGCTAACTTGCTGAAGGCAGGATGCAGCCCCAGGAGCTCAATCCCAATGCCTGAGAGAAATGTCTCCTGTCTTTAAACTCACAAGAAGAATAAAATTTATTAGTGTTTTAATTGATATCACATCATGAACAACAAAGATATTTTAATACCCCAGTAAATCTTGGTCTCCATACTATATATCTCCATCTGCTTTATTTCTTGTCTGAGAACCCTAATCATTTAGGTTCCTTAGCCAAAAACAGAAAGGAAAAAATATATAACTACACCTCCAAATGTCTTATTATTCTTGTATTTAGGGATCAGATATTATGTAACTTGAAAGTATAATTCACTCAGAATTTTATCAAACATTTTCTATATTAACCTTCATTCTCTACACACACATAAATTCAGCATAGAAAAATATAGCTTACAACTTTGAAGCCAATTCTAATTAGGTGTCTTAAATTATTCTCTTATCCATGGAGACTTGATTTATCCAGTCTTCAGAAAGTTTTAGAAGAAGCCTTCATGGGTACAAGAATGGGGCGCTTCGTGCACATTTTCGATATATTTTCATTTTGCATTGCAGTCTACATTTGTGTTTTCATATCGTTGCAGACGAGCTGCCAGGCAATGCGGAGACTTAACCAGACGGGCACTTAAGAGGATGTATTCAGCAAAGCAGCCTTCATTGCAGATTGCACTAGTGCCGTGACTCAGGGGAGTCAGTCTCCAAATCCTGAGTGATGAATGTGAACGAAGCTTTCCCTTTATACCCTTCATTCCTTTGTTCCCCAAATATGGGTCAGGCTTCAGGACCTTTCTCAGGCTTTGCAGCCCCTCCTCCCCCCACACCATGAGTTGGGATGGGGGAAGTGAGACCACACCCAGAGGCTTGCCAGCACTGGCACCAGCCCCTCCAAGGATTGTACCAGGTATATGACTCATGGTTTTTGGCCTCTGTAAAATGGGAGTATTCTGGGAAACAGGTTCTGCAAGGCAGGACAGGCATCACGGATAAGAAGGGAGTTTGATAAGAATGGAGTTATCGGCAAGCGAGGGGGGACGTCAGAAGGCAGGTTGCGGGCACAGATTCAGACAGCTAGCCCCCCTTCAATGTCTTATTTTCCCCTTCAATATATTCTACTTAATTGAGCCTCTTGATCATTGGGAGCAACTTGACAATTGAGCAACTTGATCAAGGCACTTCACATTGAGGGTGTGCTCACAGCCCCACCCCCAGGAGGTTGTGTTCAATAGGCCCAGTCAGAGGAGCACCTCAGCCTCCTACTGCAGGGTACACCTCCCCCATCCAGGCCTCAATAGGAGGGGCTCTGGCATTCTTTGTTAATGTGCTTTATATATTGTGCTTCAAATAGTGCTTTCCTCTTTCTTCCCCACGGGTGGGCTTTTGAGGTGGAGGTGTAAACATTGTGTAACATCATTTCACTAAACTACGCTCAGGAGGAAATTAGAACAAAATAAATCAACACAGTGCATATACATGTAGTTAAATAAGGGAGAGAGAATCTGGTACAACATTTTAATACAATTACAAGAATTCAAAGATAACTGATGCTTTGTCTTTGGGAACTTCAATTGCCACTAATGTTACGTAGTTACATTTTTTAAAATACGTTTTTATGGCTTTTAGAGAGATAAGAAGGGAGAGGGAGAGCAAGAGAGAGAAACATGACCAGCTGCCTCCCACACGCCCTCTACTGGGGATCAAGCCTACAAACGCGGGTATGTGCCCCGACCAGGAATCCAACCTAAGACCTCTTGGTGCATGGGACAGCTGATCCATATTTGTTGGGGCATATGGTGACATTTTTAATTCACGAATATTGGGCATAAGAAAACTCAGGATTTTATAACAGTACAGTTTCCTAAATAAGTATGCTCTATAGTAAACGAAACTCTTTCTATTTGTATCTAGGCCACAGTTATTTTCACTATAACATCCTATGACCCTTAAGAGAAAGTAGATTATGTCCGGCTCCTGCGGCTCAGTGGTTGAGGGTCAACCCATGAGCCAGGAGGTCACCAGTTGGATTCCCAGCCAGGGCACATGCCCAGGTTGCAGGATCCATCTCCAGTGGGGGGCGTGCAGCAGTCAGCTAATCAATGTTTCTCTCTCATCAATATTTCTGTCTCTTTATCCCTCTCCCTTCCTCTCTTTCTAAAAAAATAAATAAAAACGTATTTTTAAAAAAGAGAAAATATATTACACAAAGTAATTCACACAACTCACAGAAACAGGAAATTAATTTCTAAACAATAGCAATCAGCTAATGCTGAGTATTTTAATGCCAATTATCCTGACAATGTGAATATTGACCGGTAGTTACTAATGTGGGCATCAATGCTGCATTACTTAAGTGACAACTAAATAAAAAATATACACTTGTAAACAAAGTGTGAAAAATGTTTAATCCTTATTAATATTTCTTTTTGAGACTTGACTGGAAACGTTCCTTTGTGGTAGGCAGTTCAACAGACATGAGCAGAGCAAGGACGATGGGTCAGGTGCAGAAGGTCACCAGGGTGAAAGCCCTGGGTGCCTAGAAAAGGACAATGGTAGGATGGGACACCGTCCCAGGGTGACCTTTCCTCCCCCTGCATATGGCTGGTCATGGGGTTTGAACCCCCTGACCTTTCCTCCCTAGAGATGACTTCTAGGCTGCAGCTCCAGGCCCAGACAAACAGCAAAACCAGGCTTGGATGACCTCAGGACCAGCTGCATTGAAGAATGACCCAGGTGCTACCCAATCAATCAGTGGAGAACTAGACCCTGAAAGGACACGCCTGGACGCTGCTGATTATTCTATTGAGATCTTCCCCTGGGATGCCCCCTAAAATCAACACCCTTAAATCCCTTAGGATAGAGGACCCAGTGTGGGTTTCCTTCCCCTGCCCCTCCCCCTACTTATCCCCCCAGGCGCAACTTCACCTTCCTCACTTCTAAGCCCCAAGGGCCCTTTCTTTACCTCAATACCTGATTTCCAGAGTCCATTTCTTTTGCAAATTACTCCTACCTCAATGATTTTCCAAATAAATGTTCTCTAATCGTTTGAGTCTTGGCTCTGAATTTTCTCTTAGCCAGACTTATGCACTGAGGTTGCTGAACCCAGGTCAGTCTGACCCCACGGGACTAACACCTGGGGCCCTTCTCGCTGCCTCCAACACCTTCTCTTTGTTCAGCACAGTTCTGCTCTTTAGAACTTAATTGTCAGATACAAAATGTCGAAAGAAGAAAACCATTTTTGAAAATTAAAATGACCTTTTCTAGGGCATTGTTACTTACTTAGGAATTGTGAAGAACTTCAGGGGTACTTTCTTGTCTTGAGAGTGCCACTGCCTTGCTGTTACAATGTTTTACAAATCAGCACTCTTAGGTTAAAGGTTAAATTGACAGCTACATTTTTGATTGATGTCTACATCAATTACCTTAAGGAAAAATGAATTATTTATATTTATGATTGATTCTTTAATTTTTATCTAGGAAAAGGCTTATAAACCATTTGAGGCTTTGTATTTCAGCAAAGATTCATTTGCAGGTTTTCAGTATCATGTCATTTCTTTTTTCTCCAGTATTACCGAGATGTAATTGACATATAACATTGTATTTGTTTAAGGTGCACAAACTGAATGATTTGATATATGTACATATTGCAAAATGACTACCACAATGTTTAGTTAGCATCCATCACCTCAGATAGTTACAAATATTTTTTTTTTCTTGTGAGGTGACCTTTCAAGATGTCTCTTAGCAAATCTATATATAAAAGCCTAAGTGACCAAATGACCCGTCAACCGGTAGCTATGATGCACACTGACCACCAGGGGGCAGATGTCAATGCAAGAGCTGCACCCTGGTGGTTAGTGCACTCCCACAGCCAACCTCCCATGGCTGGCCAACCTCCCGTGGTCTCTGCCCCTGGCCAGCCAGCCTCCCTGATCGGCCCTGATGGGGCAGCCGGCCGGCCAACCTCCTGCAGCCCCTTCAGGGGGACGGGCTGTGGGAGGTTGGTCACCAGCCTCTATCAGGACTGAGCAAGATGGCCCCAATCGGCCCTGATCACTGGCCACGCTGAGAAACCCCACTGGTGCATGAATTCATGCACCAGGCCTCTAGTTTCAAATAAGTACAGCATCGTTAACTGCAGTCAGCATACTGTGCATTAAGGTACATCTCCATTACATGCTGGCAGCTACCAATCTGTTCTCGGTTCCTATGAGTTTGGGTGTTTTTTTTATTCGACGATAAGTGAGATCATACAGTATTTGTCTTTCTCTGACATTTCACTTAAAGCTTATTTTGAGTATTCTATTATCTCACAATAGAAATTGATGAGCAATACTACTAAACACACCGTTTCCCTTCACAAGAGCACTGATTCTCCCTGAGACCACATGACGATTTGTAATGCTGGTACTCGAGAAAGATGCTGAACTGGCTGCTCTCAAAATCCTTACTTAACTGAACCAGCTTCCATTTCTACCTGGGCTGCAAACTTCTCTGGCTGAGAACTGCAAGGGAAAACAATTTCATCTCAACAGAGGAGAAACCTTAACTTTAGGAACATAAACCAATGCAAAAAAAAAAATGGTTTTCTGAAAATTATATACTTTCGACAAGAAATATATAAAAATCTGAACTCATGACCTCAAGTCTAATAAAGCATACTGACTTCAAGATATATCACAGTCGCTCACTTCTAGTCTAGATGCAAACCTCTAAGCTCTTCAACTGAGAGCTTTATATAGCAAATGCCTTAGGGGCTTGAAATAATATCAGAAAGATCTTCCAAATTTGTCTTCCTCCTCTGTGGAGTACAAAGCATATATTTTAAAACCAGGAATATTCGAGGACTCATTTAGTATCTTTCTGTTCCTTTGACTAGAGGAGAGCTCAGATTCTACTGGTAAAGGAGCGTCTTCCTTCTCAAGTGCTGATTTCCTGTGAGGCGCTCACGGTCTGCAAACGTGGCCTGAATTAATCCACTTAGTCCTCACACCGCCGTCATGTGCGTGGGTATTGTTATCACTCTCATTATGCACATAGAGAAACAGCAAAGCGGAAGTAATGGAAGAAGCACATTCGAGCAGGGACAGCCTGTTACGTAAAAAGAAAACAGCGGAATGAGCCAGTTGCATAAGCCATGCTGTGGGAAGACATGTAAGGACACACCATGCAAGGAACTGTAGGCAAAAGTCAGGGCATGCTGACCAGTAGAGAACCTTGACTAACTCTAAAGTTATTGGGATACTTAGTAATAAAGTTGACTTTGAACTCAGGAAGACCTGTGTTTATATCCCAGTTTTACCCTTAGTTCAGTGTTTAACTTTGAACAAGGCCCTAATCCTCAATTTCTTTATATGCAAGTCAGAGAATAAAATTACTACTTATTTTTCATTTAAATTGTGTCTTTCAATTACCGTTTACATTCAATATTATTTTGTATTAGTTTCAGGTGTATGGTATAGTGGTTAGGCAATTCCATACTAAGTGTTCCCCCTTATATTTCCAGTACCCACCTGGCACCTTACATAACTATTACAATATTACTGGCTATGTTCCCTATGTTTTACTTTATATCCCAATGGTTATGTGATAACTACCAATCTGTACTTCTCAATCCCTTCACCTTTTTCACCAGACTCCAACCCTCTCCCCTCTGGCAACCATTAGACTGTTCTCTGTATCTGTGAGTCTGTTTCAACGTTGTTGGTTTGTTTATTTTGTTCTTCATATTCCATATATAAGTGAGATCATATGGTATTTGTCTTTGATTTATTTCACTGGGCATAATACCCTCTATGTCCATCCTTGTTGTCACAATGGTAAGATTTCATTTTTCTTTTTGTTTTTTTTATGACTGAGTGATAGGTCATTGTATATATGTACCACTGCTTATTTATGTATTTATTTATGTATTTATTTATTTATTTATTATTTCCCTATTGGGGATGTGCCCCCAACCCAGGTACATGCCCTTGGCCGGAATCAAACCCGGGACCCTTTAGTCCACAGGCCGACGCTCTATCCACTGAGCCAAACTGGTTTCGGCTACCACTGCTTTTTAAAAATCCTCTCCTGAGGATATGTTATTTTATTTTTATTTTTTGAGAGGGAGAGGGAGAGGGAGAGAGAGAGAGAGAGAGAGAGAAACATCAACGTGAGAAAAACATCAATCGGTTGACTCTGTGCCCTGACCAGGGTTTGAACCCACAACCTAGGTATGTGCCCTCATCAGGAATTAGACCCGCAACCTTTTGGTGCACGGGATGACTCTCCAACCAACTGAGCCATCGGCCAGGGCTGTGTCATATCCTTGCCAACACTTGTTTGTTGATTTACTGATGATAGCCATTCTGACAGGTGTGAGATGGGCAAGGAGGGAAGTAAAGGGGGACATCTGTAATACTCTCAACAGTAAAGATTTTAAAAATAAATAAGTAAGTAATAAAATAAAGTAGTAAAGGCACCCTGGCCGGTGCGGTTCAGTTGGTTGGAGCATCTCCCATACAGCAAAAGTTTGTGGGGTTCGATTCCTGGTCAAGGCACATTCAGGTTTGATTCCCCAGGGCAAATAGGGGCAACCAATCCATGTTTCTCTCTCACATTGATGTCCTTCTCTCTCTCTTTCCTTCCTCTCTCTAAAATCAATTTAAAAAAAAGTAGTGAAGGATCAATAACAAAGTAAAATACTAACATAGTTTTACTAATAACACTCTACCAAAAACAACACACAGAATAAAGAATGTGGTGCCCTTGGGTCACCTGAGGTAAGTAAACATTTTTAAAGAAAACATTTTTCATATATTAGCAAACACTGGAAAAGTTTTGAAGTACTTAGAATATTGGCTCTCATGATGTGTCCTGGAAAAAGTCTTTTAACTTTTGAGATAATTGAGAATTTTGGAGCAATTTCAAAGACAAGTACAAAAATATTGATTTTAGGGTTAAGTTAAAGTGGCCTCTTTAAGTATTTCTAATATATTTTTTTAAATATTATATACAGACAAGATTAGTTAATAAAGAAAGTGAAAAAAGCAGTAAAACTAATAGGTTAGGTATGCTAGCCTGTGACTGCAACTCTGATCCAAACCCACTTGCATCCCCTTAACAAATTGAAGCTTCTTTTTGTTGCAAAACACTTTATTTTTTCATTTGGCCCATTGCCTGGGAGAGGGCTTCGGGGTGGTTAAAAGAATGGCTAGTAGTTTTGGGAAGAGGCTCAGGTAAAAGCCAGGTACCAGGGGAATGCAGAGGGCCCCTCAAAAGCCTCTGGGCTCCGAAGGCTCCTAGTCCTGCTATTTCGAAGAGATACTCGCCCAGCCCAGCCTGGGCCGCAGGCTGGAAGAAGGGGCGTCCTTCTTCCGTCCAAACAGTGGGTCTGTTCCCTCCAAACACTGTTGAAGGAACACCTCCCAGGACCTCTGAGGGCACTGCCGACGCTTCTTTTTTTTAATGGAAGCACTGGATTAGAAAGCCAACGAAACTCAGAGGTAGCTGGACGACTTGGCAGAGGTTATCATTCAGTAATTTTTCCCAAATTGTACTTCAGCCCTATTTACCACAAATTCAGCCGAACAGGAAGAATCTGGATAGCCTCACATACTTTTTACCGAGGATGACACCAAATTCTGTGAAAATGGGACCTGAAACCAAATGAACCAGCTTCAAAATGAGTTGTATCTGATGTTAGTTTTGATCGAGCAATTGAATTGATACCCCCTCCCCTGGGAACTGACCTTTAGGCCACTTCACAATGGACATTCCACTTGCTTAGACCAGTGGTCGGCAAACTCATTAGTCAACAGAGCCAAATATCAACAGTACAACGATTGAAATTTCTTTTGAGAGCCAAATTTTTTAAACTTAAACTATACAGGTAGGTACATTGTTATTAACTTAATTAGGGTACTTCTAGGCTGGCCTTTGCTAAAAACATCCTCAATCTGATTGAGGTACACTCAAGGGGCCAAAGAGCCACAGTTTGCCGACCACTGGCTTAGACCATTATCTCTCCCCTCGGGAGTTTCCAAGAATCCGGACTTGCACAGAGAATTCTCCACCCAGAAAAAGCCCACAGAGAGTCCTTTAAAAACCTCTGACTCCCCGTCTTTGGGGGCTGTTGCCATTTTGGGGCTCAGACCATCTGGTATCCAGATGACCTAATAAATTCATAATTCTTTACCCCTTTTGGTCTTGTGCGTTCCTTCTTCGGCAACCCTAACATAGGGCAGGACAGCGCTTTCACATACCGGGAATTTTAACTGTCTTACATAATTAGGCAACACAGCTAGTTAAATGCCCAACACATCCTTTAAAAACCCACTAAACCTATTATTTTGTTACTGTGAAATCAATATAATGGACTAATTTGGGCAAGGGAGTGTCCATTGAAGCTGAAAGTCCATTATATAATAAAGTAAGTTTTCTGAATGTGTATGTTAAAAAATTGACAAATTAGTTAGTTTACCTTTTTTAACTTGTGTAGACACATTTGTGTAATTTAAATTAAGTATGCATGAGAAGTTTAATTGCACAGAAACATTTTCTATGCGTATTACTGTAATTTTAAATTTATACTGAGTACGTCTAGTAAATGTGTGCATTCACCAGCCACTGCGAGTAAACAAATGCACAGGTCTGGGGCGTGGCTTAGTGCAAGTCACATCAGCAGGCAGGAGTTAAACTGCTGCAGAAAGTCACCCCCACGTGACAACACAAGCAGTTGCCTTCGTGACTCAGTGTGCTAATCACTGAACATGCTAATCATTTACTGAACATTATTTACAAGTGGTGACTCTTGGATTTAACTATGTGGTCTATAGTTGTAGATATGTAGTATTTACTGATTTCAGCTAAAATTCTAGTGTTTTTTCCAACATGTGGCCTATTCCCTAAAATTTGTTAAAAAATAACATGTTAGCTGAAACCGGTTTGGCTCAGTGGATAGAGCATCAGCCTGCGGACTGAAGGGTCCCAGGTTCGATTCCGGTCAAGGGCATGTACCTGGGTTGCAAGCACATCCCCAGTAGGGGGCGTGCAGGAGGCAGCTGATCGATGTTTCTCTCTCATCGATGTTTCTAACTCTATCTCTCTCCCTTCCTCTCTGTAAAAAATAAATAAAAATATATTTAAAAAAATAAAATAAAAAAATAACCTGTTAATTTAATTAAAAACAAATCTTGGTTAAATGTGTTTTAAAATGAACATGGTGTCAATTTTCACATATGACATAGACTGGGAATTTTGTCTGTTAAATCCAAAGTCCGTTAAATCGAGGTCTGCAAAATCGAAGGTTTACTGTACTTTGAAACTGCAGTCGATTACCAAGACTGAGGAAGTCATTGATGATATACTAGTATTGTCCAGATACTGCATATGGCCACACATGACTACAAATGTAATTTTCTTTGGAAATAGTGGAGTAATTCTCTGAAAACAGAGCTGTGCAAATTTTGTATTTTGGAGAAGAATCTAGTCACTAAAAATTGCAAGCTGCCCCCTGGCCAGTGTGGCTCAGTTGGTTGGGCATTGTCCTGGGCACTAAGGAGTTCCTGGGTTCAGTTCCCAGTCAGGGCAGATGTCTGGGTTTTTGGCTCAATCAATCCCCCGTGGGGGACCTGCAGGAGGCAGGGGATCATGTACCTCTTTCAGATCACTATTTCTCTCTCTCTGTCCTTCTCCTTTCCTCTCTCTTTAAAAATCAATAACATTTTTTTTAATTGCAAGCTCCTTGAAGGCAAGAGTCAGCTTTATGTGCCTGACTTGCCCCAGTGCCAGGCACAGTGTGGAGCAAATTAAAACATGAGTGAAAGCATCACCAAGACCCCCTTCCAGGCTGATTTGTAGGGAATACTGGTAGTTACACTCTAATTTGATGTCCCACAGACATGTTTAAAAGTGGCCGTTCCAATGCGGAGTGGCCAGGAATTGTGCTTTAATCTGGATAGTAAGCTCTCTATAAATTAGAGATAATTGACTTTGCCACTTTAAATTCCATTGAGTGTTTCTTGGGCTCATTCTGTTCTTGATGTGAAGCTGTGTAAATTAAGACCATTTCAAATGCAAATGTACTTCTTTTCTATCTCGCACTGCTGGCGGCCCAAACTGTCCTCTTTCGGGGAACACTATCCTATGCTCACTGTCCATAAAGCTTAACAGAAACAGAAATGCTGGTTTTGATTTGCTTCCCAGATCCATGTATGTGTGTGCAGCACATGCTCCCTTCAGCTCTGTGCCTGGGTTAGAAGAAATATTTTTTAGACATGAGTGGTTTCCTGTTAAATAGGAGATGATTGCCAACTCGAGTTTCTCCATGACTGTCCTGCCAAAGTGAAAGGGCAGCCCTCTTTTCATTTTCTATTTATCTGAAGCCTTTTCCCAACTTTATGTTTCCCGTGGAGCCCATCACCTCCTCGGGATGTCCCACGCACGCGACCCCAGATTCAGCACAGGGTAGCTCTCTCCTCCCTCAGACTCACAGCTGTAAAAGAATCAACATATTGTTGGAGTCGGTTACGCTGCCCTCAGTTGTCTTAACCTGGCTGTTTTCTCTAAAGGAACATTTCTCTGGAATTCTAGAACGTTTCACTTCTTGACTTCACAGTCAAGTCTCAGTAACTGTTTTCAGCAGCCTGCAGGCCTGAGGCCGTGCACAGGGTCAGAAATGGATGACTTGAGTGAGGAGACTGCTCTGGCAAAATGGAATCTTATTTTGATCAGCGTCTGGACCACAGACAGTGTGGTTTTAATCTGAAATGGGGAACGCAGTGACATTGCCAGAGAACTTTGTACATTGTTGGTTCTTTTATTTGGGCTAGCATGGTACCCAGATTGCATTCCCAACTTTCTGCCAGAAAACCCTGAGGACTGCACTTTGTACTTAGCAACCTGGTTTGGGAGTTTGGCAAATTGGTCCATAAATTAACAAAATTAGAAGTATCTAAATGGGTCCTCTGGAAATTATCAGCCTTAAAGTAGCACGCATTAAATGCTTTGTGGGTCTTTCCATTTGAATGATATATCTTCAGATACAGAGACTCACTTACAAATGGTTTCAGTATATCTCCCTTGAACATGTCACAGGTTACATAAGAATTTGATGAGCCAGTCATTCCTCAACATATTCCTTTAATAAGTTCAAAGGGTTCTTAGGTTACCTGTGTGATGTCAATTACACATTTTTCTGAATTGCCTATGTGAATTCTAACATAATTATGAGTCTGACATATGCACATTATCTATAATAATAAAAGCATAATATGCTAATTAGATGAGACAGCTGAATGACCTTCCAGACATCATTCCAGACGTCCTTCTGCATGAAGCTGCAGCACCAGGGGCCAAGGCAGAGGTGGTTAGGGGTGATGAGGCAGGCACGTGAGTGAATAAGGGTGATGAGGCAGGCAGGAAAAGTGATTAAGGGGGATCAGGCAGGCAGGCAGACAGGCGAGCTGTTAGAAGCCAGCAGTCCCGCAGGGATCCCTGAGGGACTGGGCCTTAACTGGCAGTCAGACATCCCCCCAAGGGGTCCCAGATTATGAAAGGGTGCAGGCTGGGCTGAGGGACCCCCTCCTCCGTGCATGAATTTCATGCACCAGGCCTCTAGTCTATATATATATAAAAGCCCAGTGACTGGAATGGCAGAATGACCAGAATGACCAGAATGACTGGTGGCTATAACATGCATTGCAGCAGCCAACCAGACTGATCTGGCCCCCATTGGCCCCCAAGACTCCAATCGGGAACTGCCTGTGGCTCTTCCCCCTGCCAGCCTGGCCCGATGGGCCCCCATAGGGGTGGGCTGGCCGGATTCCATCCATGCACGAATTTGTGCACCAGGCCTCTAGTATGGTAAATGAAAGACTTTCTCAAGAGTTTTCATGGTAACATAACACTGGGAGAAACAAAGATGGCGGCATAGGTAAACACCTAAACTGCTGCCTCGCACAACAATTTCAAAACTACAACTAAAAGTCAAAACGGACATCATCCAGAACCACAAGAAGGCTGGCTGAGTGGAAATTCTACAACTAGAAGGAAAGGGAAAAGCATACTGAGACTCAGAAGAGCTGCAAAAGTCAGAGGTACAGAGGTGAGGGTGCGGAGAGGGCTGGCAATTGAGTACACAGCTGGCTTTCTCAATCGGGAGGGAGACAAAAGCTACCGATAGCTCTGAACTCCAGTTCCAGGAGAGACTGTGAGGACCCAGGCTCATTCGGGGAGAAACTGGACTGTCTGGCAGCAGGCAAAACTCAAGGGCGGCTTTCTCTCAGAGGTGCGTGCAGTGATTACCACGGGACACTGAGACCCAGGGGCCTCTTAGGGCAGGGCTGATGGGAAGCCATTGCTGTCTGCTCTGCCCTGAGACTCCGCCCCATCCAAGCTGAGCACAGAGAATTTTGCAAGTCTTGTTTCATAACGGTGTCTCCAGCACAGAAGTTGTCCCAGTGTAGACACAGCTGATCCTCACAGCCAATTGGCCTGGAGGTCAATTCTTCCCAGTGATACCAATAACAATCAAGACTTAACTACAACAAGACTGTGCACACAGCCCACAAAGGGGTGCACCAAGAGTGTCCACTTCAGGTAACTGGGAAGGCTGAGCTACTGGGCCCTATAGGACACCTAGCACACAAAGCCACTCTATCAACTCAGGGAAGCAGCCAAAATGCAGAGACAAAGAAATAGGTCACAAATGAAAGAAATGGAGGAAAGCAAATGACTGGATATAGAGTTCAAAACCACAGTTATAAGGTTTTTCAAGAATTTTCTAGAGAGAGGAATCCAAGATGGTGGCGTAGGTAAACACCTAAACTGCTGCCTCGCACAACAATTTAAACTGCAACTAAAAGACAAAACGTCTATCACCCAGAACCACAGGAAAGCTGGCTGAGTGGAAGTTCTACAACTAGAAGGAAAGAGAAAAGAGCACTGAGACGTACACAAGTGCTGAAAAGCTGAGGTACGGAGGCACGGGATCTGGGCTGGCGGCAGGCGTTGGTTTTTTCAACCCAAAGGGGAGACAAGCCCCCGATTACTCTGAAATACAGTTTCTGGGGAGACGCGGGGGACCCAAACTCCTACAGGGAGAAGCTGGATTGTCTGCTACCGGGTCAGAAAGTGAGGGGGGCCTGCTTGTAGAGCTACACACAGGAATAATTGTTTACCTGTGCTGGGGCAAGGGACTGGACGCAGTCGGAGACACAGAGCCGGCTAACTAGCAGCCATTGCTGTTTGCCACGCCCTAACCTAGTGACGCCCTGAGACCCCGCCCCACACAACCTACAAACCCACCCAAGCTCCAAGCAGCGGCTTTTGCATATGAATGGACTGCAGCTTAACCTAACAAACTTGCAGCCCGGATCAGACAGCTCCAAAACCTCCAAACCCCAAGCAAAGATGAGAAAACTGTAGCTTTCGCTGTAGCTCCTGCTGGGTGGACTCAGACAATAGCTGACCTGCACCCCATTGGAGATCCAGAAGCCAGTATACCTAGTGGTCAGTGTGAGAAACCAGATTTCAACTCCTCACATCCATAAGTGACACATTCAAGAGGCAGACTCAGCAAGCACCAAAGCCCCACTGAAACAAGTCCTGCACTATAA
Organism: Corynorhinus townsendii; assembly: GCA_026230045.1. Taxonomy (NCBI): domain Eukaryota; kingdom Metazoa; phylum Chordata; class Mammalia; order Chiroptera; family Vespertilionidae; genus Corynorhinus; species Corynorhinus townsendii. The sequence goes on from JAPDVU010000006.1 coordinate 130,566,334, forward strand.
GCGTGTCTCCAGCACAGCAGTTCTTATAGACACAGCGAGTCCTCACAGCCGATTGGCCTGGAGATCAATTCCTCCCAGCGTACCAACAGCAATTAAGGCTTAACTACACCAAGACTTTGCACTCAGCCCACAAAGGGGTGTACCAAGAGCGTCCACATCAGGTGATTGGGGAGACTGAGCTACTGCCCCCTATAGGTCACCTACCACACAAAGCCACTCCATCAACACAGGGAAGCAGCCAAAATGCATAAACAAAGAAACATGTCACGAATGAAAGAAACGGAGGAAAGCAAACTACTGGATGACATAGAGTTCAGAACCACATGTATAAGGTTACTCAAGAATCTTCTAAAAACCGCTGAGAAACTTGATGACACTTCTGAGGAGCTTAGTGAGACCTTCAAGGACCTTAATGAGAATGCCAAAAAAATGGAAAAGGACCAGTCAGAAATGAAGCATACACTGTCTAAAATAAAGAATATACAGAAACTCAACTGTAGATCAACATACCCCAAGAATCAAACCAAAGATCTGAAATATGAGGAAACAAAAAACACCCAACCAGAAAAACAAAAAGATAAAAGAATCCAAAAATATGAAGATAGTGTAAGGAGCCTCTGGGACAACTTCAAGCGTACCAACATCTGAATTTTGGGGGTGCCAGAAGAAGAGAGAGAGCAAAATACTGAAAACCTATTAGAAGAAATAATGACAGAAAACTTTCCCTACCTGGTGAAAGAAATAGACTTACAAGTCCAGGAAGCACGCAGAACCCCAAACAAAAGGAATCCAAAGAGGACCATACCAAGACACATCATAATTAAAATGCCAAGGGCAAAAGACAAAGAGAGAATCTTGAAAGCAGCAAAAGAAAAACGGTTAGTTACCTACAAGGGAGTACCCATACGACTGTCAGCTGATTTCTCAGCAGAAACTATGCAGGCCAGAAGGGAGTGGCAAGAAATATTCAAAGTGATGAACAGCAAGAACCTACAACCAAGATTACTCTACCCAGCAAAGCTATCAATCAGAGTTGAAGGTCAGATAAAGAGCTTCACAGACAAGAAAAAGCTAAAGGAGTTCATCGCCACCAAACCAGGATTACATGAAATGCTGAAGGGTATTCTTTAAGAAGAGGAAGAAGAAGAAAAAGGTAAAGATAGAAATTATGAACAACAAAATGACATCAAATACATACCTACCAACAAGTGAATCTAAAAATCAAGTGAATAAAAATCTGAAGAACAGAATGGACTGGTGAATATAATAGAATCAGGGACATAGAAAGGGAGTGGACTGATGACTCTCAGGGGAAGCAGGTGTGAGGGGTGCGGGAAGAGATTGGACAAAAATCTTACTCCTATAGATGAAGACAGTGGCGGGGGGTAAGGGCATGGGGTGGGGTGGGGAATCAGGTGGAGGGGAGCTATGGGGGAAAAAAAAAAGAGGAACACCTGTAATAATCTGAACAATAAAGATTTATTACAAAAAAAAGAATTTTCTAGAAAAGGCCAATAAATTTAGCAAGTCCCTCGAGGATATGAAAAAGGACCAACTAGAAATTAAGCATACACTGACTGAAATAAAAAATAATATACAGAGATCCAACAGCAGACTAGAGGATCGCAAGAATCAAGTCAAAGATTTGAAATACAAAGAAGCAAAAAGCACCCAACCGGAAAAGGAAAAAGATAAAAGAATCCAAAAATATGAAGATAGTGTAAGGAGCCTCTGGGACAACTTCAAGCTTACCAATATCCGAATTATAGGGGTGCCAGAAGAAGAGAGAAAGCAAGATATGGAAAACCTATTTGAAGAAATAATGACAGAAAACTTCCCCAACCTGGTGAAAGAAATAGGCTTACAAGTCCAGGAAGCGCAGAGAACCCCAAACAAAAGGAACCCAAAGAGGACCACACCAAGACACATCATAATTAAAATTCCAAGAGCAAAAGAGAAAGAGAGAATCTTAAAAGCAGCAAGAGAAAAGAAGTTAGTTACCTACTAGGGAGCACCCATAGGATTGTCAGCTGATTTCTCAACAGAAACTCTGCAGGCCGACCGGAGTGGCAAGAAATATTCAAAGTGATGAATAGCAAGAACCTACAACCAACATCACTCTATCCAGCAAAGCTATTATTCATAATTGAAGGTCAGATAAAGAGCTTCACAGATAAGAAAAAGCTAAAGGAGTTCATCACTGCCAAACCAGTATTATATGAAATGCTGAAAGGTATTCTTTAAGAAGAGGAAGAAGAAGAAAAAGGTAAAGATAAAAATTATGAACAACAAATACATATCTATCAACAAGTGAATATAAAAATCAAGTGAATAAAAAAATCTGATGAACAGAATAAACTGGTGAATATAATAGAATCAGAAGCATAGAAAGGGAGTGGACTGACAATTCTCAGGGGGAAAGGGGTTTGGGGGGTGTGGGAAGAGACTGGACAAAAATCGTATACCTATGGATGAGGACAGTGGGGTGGGGGGGGTAAGGGCAGAGGGTGGGATGGGAACTGGGTGGAGGGGGGTTATGGGGGGAAAAAGAGGAACAATTGTAATAATCTGAACAATAAAGATTTATTTAAAAAAAAAGAATTTTCATGGTAAATGCCAGAACTATGTCTGTAGCTTAATCCTTAATTCACGATACTGGACTTGGATCCTTGCTGAAATTTGAACACACTGTGACCAAGGCTTATTTGTGATGCAAAGATGAAAGTGAACTACATTCATTACGAACAAACCAACACTCATTAAAATTTATTTGAATAGGTCATAGTTGCCTTGAATTCAGGCATAGAATTATCCTTGTGTCTTACAGATGCATTTGCTACCATTCCTTCCACCAATATAAATCCATCTCCTTCCATTAGAAAAGTTTTCCTTCACTTTTAATAAGTCAATTTTTTAAAATGAAAATTTCTGTAAACTATTCAGGAGATATCTCATACTTTGGATGTAAAAATGTCTTAGCAATAAGAAAATAGACTGCCTTCTGATCCTCTGTCTTTCTATTAATATGCCTACAGGTTTAGCTTGGTCCTTGGGAACAGGATGACTCTACCGGTGTTAGCACAGACATTCTTCTCCATTACACATGTCTCTCCGTTCATCTCCTGGACCGTAGACATTAGTGCATGGTGAATGTATATCTATCTACATTCTCAGGATTTACTTTGCATTTGGAAATGCTCTTATTTTGCAAGATAATACACATAAATAAAGATTTGCTTCAACAATAATTCTGTCTCTGCATCTGTTCTGAATTATCATTCTTACTCTATCTTCACATTCATTCATCCCCAAGGCTTTTGTGGTGCAGTATTTGCTGATGTATTGGCAATGATCCAGCTTATTGACTCTCTTGCTCTTCCTCTAACATGGAGTGTTTTCCCACTCCATGCCTCCCCATGCCATTGCCTTTGCCTGCCACCATGTCACCCATGTGTGTCCATGGCTTCCTCTCTTGTCTCATTCAGCAGTCGGCTCAAATGTCATCTCCTCAGAGAGGTCTGCCCAAATCACCATCTCCCCCTTACTCTGCTTCAGTTGGCTTACTGGCACATCGCCATGAGATACTATGGTACAAAATTATCACTGTATTTATTGGCTGATTGCCTATCTCCTCTACTGCAATGTAAGTTTCATCGAGGAAGGTACTTTGTTTTCTTCACTATTTTATTATTTATTTATTTATTTATTTATTTATTTATTTATTTATTTTAAATATATATTTTATTGATTTTTTACAGAGAGGAAGGAAGAGGGATAGAGAGCTAGAAACATCAATGAGAGAGAAACATCGATCAGCTGCCTCCTGCACACCCCCTACTAGAGATGTGCCCGCAACCAAGGTACATGCCCTTGACCGGAATCGAACCTGGGACCCCTCAGTCTGCAGGCCGACGCTCTATCCACTGAGCCAAACCGGTTCTGGCTTCACTATTTTATACCATGATCTAGATGAGTGTGTGGCATGGAAAGTGTACTAATTATTTTTGTGGTTGAATGGATTTACCCAGGACACTGAACTTCTTTATATCTGTTTATTTCTCTGTTGAAGGATATTATTGTACTTCATGGACTTTAGTCAAGAATATATTTGTTTGCAATGATATCACAGATGCACAGGTTATGCAAGGATTTATTCATTAATATTTACTATGCACCAAAATTTACAGGTACTGTGTTCCTTTCCCCTTAATAATAATAAATGAAACTATTTGATTCCTTTATCACACTGACCTATAACTCCTGGACTGATAAACCATGAGTACTACCAGCTGGCTAAGTAGTGTTAACCATGTAAATTATTAATCATGTGGCATTTCACTCAAAATATCTTTAAGAAATATACAAAGTAGGAGGTATCACAATACCGAATGTCAAATTATACTACGAAGCCATTGTAATCAAAACAGCCTGATACTGGCACAAGAACAGATATATAGATCAATGGAATGGAACAGAGAACCCAGAAATCAACCCAAGCCATTACACTCAATTAATATTTGACAAAGCAGGCAAGAGCATACACTGGGGTAAAGACAGTCTCTTCAATGAGTAGTGTTGGGAAAATTGGACAGATACATGCAAAAAAAAAATGAAACTATACCACCAACTTACATCATACACAAGAATAAACTCAAAATGGATACAGGACTTAAATGTAAATCATGGAGCCATAAACATCCTAGAAGAAACCATAGGCAGCAAAATCTCAGACATCTCTCTTAGCAGTATGTTTGCCGATACATCTCCCAGGGTAAAGGAAACTGAGGAAAAAATAAACAAACGGAACTACATCAAAATAAAAAGCTTTTGCACAGCAAAAGAAACCATCAACAAAATGAAAAGGGATTTAACTGTATGGGAAAACATGTTTGCCAATGATACATCTGATATATAAATTTCCAAAATATATAAGAAAACTAATACAACTTAACAAAAGGAAGACAAACAATCCAATTTAAAAATGGGCAGAAGACCTAAATAGACAGTTCTCTAAAGAGGACATAGAGATGGCCAAGAGACACATGAAAAAATGTTCAGTCACTGATCATCAGAGAGATGGAAATTAAAATGACAATGAGGTGTCACCTCACACCTTTCAGAATGGTTACCATCAACAAAGGACAAGTGCTGGTGAGGATGTGGAGAAAAGGGAACCCTCCTGCACTGCTGGTGGGAATGCAGACTGGTGCAGCCACTGTGGAGAACAGGATGGAGTTTCCTCAAAAAATTAAAAGTGGAGCTCCCATTTGACCCAGTGATCCCACTTCTAGGAATATATCCTAAGACAAAACACCAGTCGGAAAGAATATATGCACCCCTATGTTCATAGCGACACTATTTATAATAGCTAAGATTTGGAAATAGCCCAAGTGCCCATCAGGAGGTGAGTGGATAAAAAAGCTCTGGTACATTTATACAATGCAGCTATAAAAAAGAAGGATTTCTTACCCTTTGAGACAGCATGGAGGGACCTGGAGAATATTATGCTAAGTGAAATAAGTCAGTCAGAAAAAGACAAGTATCATATGATCTTACTTGTACTTGGAATATAATGAACAAAATAAATTTACAAACAAAATAGATCCAGAGACATAGAAGCATGGAATAGACTGAACAATCTCAGAGGGCAGGGGAGCAGGGGAAGAGATTAACCAAAGAACTTTTATGCATAACCCATGGACATACAGTAATGCAGTGAAGGCCTAGGAGTGGGGGGTAAGGGTGGGCACTGGGTGGGGAGAATTGATGGGGGGGGATGGGGATATCAGTAATACTTTCAACAATAAAGATAATTTTTTAAAAAGTGAATAAAACTTCCAGCACAGAGAAAATAAAACATACTAGATTAATCATAGATTTTAATACTTTATCTCACACTAAAAACTCTAATAGTGTATGCTGTAACACATTATATTTTAGGCTTATTTTTCCTAGGGAATGTAAATTTAATCACCTAGAAATGTTAGTTCATTAAAATTAGATCTATAACATAAATTGGGAAAAGGAAAAGTGCATTGCTGAATTATTGATTTAAAATTTAAGAATTATTTCTACCTTTTACAGACTAATTTTACCAGAATGTTGAATTTAAGTAAGTAAAAATGCATTTTCATGAAAACAATGACTTATTCTTAGATGGAGTGCCTGGAAGTAATCAAACACATGGTTATATATTTGATTTTCCTTTATAAAAAATGTTTATAAAGGACATAACTTTCAATAGTTTGTCAGTTACATTTCTCATCAACCATGGTGTTGGTAAACATTTTCATAGCAACATGTAAGGGAGAAGCATTCCAAGCCCTTCTGATGGTCCCATATCTTAAAATAATTTTAATTGATCTGAATAAGGTATCAATAAAATCAGCTAATTTAGAAAATTCCAGAATCAATCTTGAAAGTAGCAGCAGTGTGCTCCTTAAGAAGTGAGTGAGCGAGTCCTGTGCCAGGTCGCCAGGCCAGGCCTACAGATCTGAGGCCACGTACCTGCCCCTCCTGGCCACATGGCCACTGAGGTGCTCGCAGTGTGTGCCTGAAAGAAAAGAACGTTTGCACAGAACCCCAAAGAATGACTGATTCCAGGTGGTCCAGTCAACCCTTACAGGGGCTGGATTAAAATTCCCAGGTCGTGATTTCGGGTACAAACATACCAGTCTAGGCCACTATTAGCCATTTATCTGAGGGAATTGCTACCTTGTCAATTTTTCCCTAATCTCCGGTAACCACAATACACACTGCATAGCTTCACTATTTCAGTAAGTGAAGTATTAATCTCCACTGCAAGTGAGACTTTTGTCCCATACATTTCTGATTTGTTTTGCTCTAAGTGTTGTTTTTGCTTCAGTGAAAAAAGATTTCCAAGAAAAACCAGACAAGAAATTCTCCTAGAAAAGTCCCAATTCCTAAACTGGGATTGATTAATGAAGGAAACGGCAATTCTCTATCTCGCAAAGAATTCTGAAGAACTGGAACACAGTCTTGGCGTCAGGTTCTTTCCCCTTAACCCTTCCTATAATAGTGCTGATCGATTTACTTTTGCTCTGTTCTCAATTATGGAGTTTATATCCTTGAAGACATTGAGATGCTTCAGTGTTTCTGGAGAAAAAACCGTATTCTGTTTTGAGTTATACCATGCAATCAACATGTTCCCACATTTGGCTCACAAAGTCATAATACCAACATTTATAGGGAAATACTAAAACATGTTTGGTCCTCACAGGTGACAAAAAAATTTAGTGTCTTACACTCAGGCTAAACCACATTATAGGACTATTATAATTTAGATTAAACCCACATTTGATTTCCTCTTCTGAAACCAAAAATGCAATCCTAATATTATTAAATGACAAAATAATTCTGGCCTAAATTTCAGTTTGTTGGTACTGATTTAAAACTATTTTATTTACTAAAAACTTCTACATATTGTTAAAACCCCTATTTAATGTAGGCCATTAAATAAAAGTGGTGTAGTTGGAAAATAATATTCTCAGCAAATATTAGGTCTGGGGCAGATTTTAATAAGTTCTGAGACTGTGTGGTGATTTGCTGAAGTCCTGTTTTTCAGATGTGACTATTTATGCACAGATGGATCCTGTCCTGGGCTGGGCTCCTGGATAACTACCTGCAGGTAGAAGTTTGTCTTGGCTAAGGTAGGCAGAATTTGTTCCGAATTCATGCAGCAGAGTGATCAAGGACTTAGACGGGCATGAGGAGGTGAGCTTTCACTGCCATTCTTTCGGTACCACTGGACTTCAAGAAAATTTGGGAGAGAATGAAACCCAGACATTTTCCCATAATTAGCTTTAATTCACTGCTGCTCCTATAACTATAAGCCTGGTCCAAAGCTGGCCTTCGGTGAACATACTCTACTGGGAACTTCCAAACATTTATTGCCAGAATGCTTACACCAAGTTCACAACAAAGTTAGTCCCCTAAGACCCTGGCTAGTCGAGACTCATTATGCTCTTGGGAAGTCCAAGAACTCTGACAGGTAGGAATGCACTAAATCAACCTTAAAATATCTGTTCTGGCAATTACCCACACTCAGGTTTTTTGAAAGAAAATGAAGTTACCCATTTATATGGTTCAACTTGCCATGCCCTACTGACAAGTAGAAACTATTTTCAATCAGGGGAAGAAAATAATGCTGAGAGGTGAAAATTTAACATTACGCTATGAATGCAACATCTTTTAAATAAATATTTTAATTCTATTGTTGGCATTTTACAAGTAGAAAGCATACAGTATGTTACAAATATCAAAATGTGAAAAATATGAACGTTACATAAGTAACAAATGTAAAAAAAGTATTTTCTTACCTTCCCGGAAAGTAAGAAAACTATTCAGCATAAGAAAATATCAGTATCAAAAACACAGCTTAGGTGTAAAAAAAAAAAAACAAACCAAAAACACAAAACACGTTTTTACAAGGTATTAAAAAATGATCTACAAAATGACAGAAAGTAAGAAGTGATGAAATTTGACTTTTATATAAATTATAAAAACTGGGTACTTAGGGTAAATGCTAAATGGTTGAAAAGTATGTCCAATCATAGGCTTAGCTTAGGTCAATTCTTTAAAAATTTAAAAGCATAGAACATTTTTCAATAAATAACTTTCCAAAGTGTCTCTGAGCGGCGCGGCTGGGCCTTATTCCAGGGCAGCAGGCGGCAGTGTTCTGGGACAACAAGCAATCGCTTTGTTCCTTACTGGAAGCCTGATGACAATAAGACCATCACTGTTTACACAGAAAAGATTCAGAAGTTTTAACACCATTTCGTAAGAAAGTTCTAAAGTGCTGAACACAATGACTTCATTTTAGTACCCAAGGTCATGTACAAGGTATTCAAAGCTTCAGACGTTTCCGATAAACATCGAATATGGAGACTACGATTGGATTGTGAAAAGTGTTAATACTTAGTCTTTTGTTCGAGGGTAGGAGGGCTCTTTGCTACACGTTACAAGGATTGGTTAAACCTCAGGGGTCTTGCAATGCAAAACAGAACAATAGCAACACAACGGCAACAATACACAACCCCACCGTGACAGCCACAAGTTCGTTTCTGCAATGGCACCGGCATTCCTGTTGAAAGTCACAAAGCGGGCCTTGGTAAGGAAGAAAAACCTTCCGAATGCTGCGCCCCCGTCACTAGTCACACGATACGAAGCATGCAGAACAATAAACTCAACTGAGCACGTTTAAATTAGAGAGCTGCTCTGAGCCGGTTTCAGCAGCATTGTGGTTATTATTGTTAAGTTTCCCTCCAGCACCAGGCCTGACTGGCCGGTTTTGCAAACACAACCCACCCGGGCGCGTCCCTTGTTTTTCTGTCTTCGTCCTGCCCCCACTCAGCGCTCACACATACTGTTCTGCTTCCCCATCTTTGGGGACCGGCTGACTTGTCCCACTTTTGCCGTCTTCATTGGCTGCCGCTTTTTCTGGGAGGGATGCCAAATCTTTAAAAACATCCACATAATGTCCAAAGCCAGGGCCCCAGTTCAAGAGGTTGTCCCAGTTGAAATTCCCTGCTGGCTGCCCCAGCTTCAAGGGCAGTGTGCTGTCGGCCACGCCGGGGGCCTGCGCGCCCACGGGCGCCCCCTCGGCCCTGCGGCCGTGGTATCTTCTGGGCTTCAGTCTGGCGCCGTAATTATCTTCATCGTCTGCATCCGATTCATTGACTTGAGATAACTTGGGCATCCTGGAAGTGTAGACCATCGGCTTCTCCCTGTCATATTCCATTTCCGAGCAGGTGAACGACTCGTGCGAGTCGCTGTCGGAAGAAGATTCGGGAGCGGGGATGCCGTCGGCGGGGTTCCGGGTCCTGGACAGCGGCCTCCGGCAGTCCTCTTCCGAGGAAGACCTCCCGTGGTCCGCACTGCAGATGCTCGGGTTCCTAGGGCGCGGGGTGTTGAGCCTCTCCACCTCTTCGATGGACAGTCCCACCGGCGGGGAGGATTCCAGAGGGATCTGCCCAATGGGCTGCTTCAGGCGGCTCCCGGGCCTGGAGCCGTGCGGGGCCAGGGCCTGGGGGCTCTTGCTCCTCCTTCCCAGCCTCGTGGGGTAGTTGAAAATGCCCGGCTGGCAGGCGTCCCCGTGCATCTCCACCACGTTGCCGTCGCGCACCGGGAGGTGCAGCTCCCGGGCGGGGCTGTTCCTGTAGAAGGTGGAGGACTTGGAGAAAGGCGCGGGGCTGTGCCGTGACAGCGGGTTGGGCGTCGGGCAGGCTGAGTGGCTCAGGGAGCTGGTTCTCAAAGCCTGGCCGTAGGAAGGCTGGTAGGTCAAGCTGCTCGCTCCCAGGGGCATGGGGGACTGCCTGGCAAAGCCCAGGGGGCTGTGCCTCTGGATGGAAAACTTGGGGGTGTGGCTGCGGAACTGCTTGTAGTGCTGGATGATGTCTGCGTCCGAGGGGGCGATGCTGCTGGCGTTGTCGATGTCATAGTGCTCGATCTCCTGCTCCGGGGAGGCCAGGGGGGCGCTGGGGATGGTCTCGGAGTTGTGGGGGATATCGGTCTCATCGTAGATGAGGTAGGGGTTCTCCCTCTCGATGATATCTGGCTTGGGGTTCCCTTCCGGCTGCTTCCTCACAGTCATGTCGTCCCCGTAGGGGGGGATGTTGTCTGGGTCATCAAAGGCCACGTTCTCGCTCCCCTTTTTCTTCTTCTCCTTCGGTTTCTTCTCCTCCTGGGGGTTTTTGGTCTTCTTGCCCCTGCACTGGTTGCAGAGAATCAGGCTGAGGACCAGGAGGGCCAGGACGGTGGCACAGCTGCCCACGATGGCGGGCACCGCCCACAGAGGCAGGGAGATCTCTTCGGGGCCCTGACTCAGAACACAGACATGCCCTCCGGGGCTGCCGGCTTTGCACACCCTCCCCTGAGGGCAGACGACACCAAGGCAGGCCACCACCGTCTCACAGGTGCTGCCTGTGTGCGACTCTGGGCAGCTGCAGGTGAAGCCCGAGTGCAGGCCTGGCTCGCAGCTGCCCCCGTTCTGGCAGGGGTGGGAGGCGCAGTCCCCAGGGGGCACGCACTTGTAGGCGTACCACTGGTTGATGCACAGTAAGTCGCCCCAGCAGGGGTTGCTGGCACAAATGTTGGGCCCACGGCAGCCGATCTTCACGGAGGGATCCGTCTTGGAGATGGAGGCCAGGCTGTGCTTCCCGCTGAAAGGCAGGCTTTCTCCACCATACAGCATAGAGGCGATGCAGCCGTCGAAACCTGCGGGGAGAAGGAGCCGTGGGGCGTTTTAGAGAAAACCAAAGGCTGATGGAATCTGGTCAAGAGAAGCTTCACAGTCATGTCACAGGAGCTTAGAGACAACCGTCTAGGAGCCACCACCCAGTTCCAGGGCAATAAATCTGTCACGCTAACTCCTTAGCAAGACTTCCACAAGGAAGTCGGGGTGGATCGCTCAGATCCCAGTCTTCCCGAACATTTACGGATGACCCAGATGGGCTGGATTTGCTTTTTCTCCTTCTTTTTATTTATTTGGTTATCTGTCTGTTTTATTTTTGTAGTCTATATACCAAGAACTGCATGCGCAGAAATAAAATTTATTTTAACAAATACTTATAAAGAACACGAAATAGGCCAATGGATTCCATCATTAGATCGTGCATTCTCAATGGAGGTGATGTTGCTTCCAAGGAGTTGAGAAAAAAAAAAAAAAAAAAAAAGGAAGCAAGATAAACCCCTTAGCTGTTATAGTGGTTTGTGGATCTTGAAAGGGCGGATATCGAGTATAACTCTATATCTCATGAGTTGGGGATAGTGGGGGTTAGAAAAAAGATCTACAATGGCTCCTTAGAAGGTGAAGATTATTTTTTTAAGAAACTGAGGAAACGTTGCTAGACTAGAGTGTGCTAACCTTGCTAATGCTCCTAGTAGCCCAAGACTCTATTTTGCCTCTAACAAAATACATTGATTTGTTTTTCTAAAACGCCCCAAAGAATTAACATTCTTATTCTCAAATAAGCTAAATATAAATGACTTATGGCCTGGACTTGGACTTTGAAGCCCTAACTCCATGACTCTCTCATGCATATTTCAATTTTCCTCTTACTGATGCATCGTTCCATCCCAGTGACCTTTCCCTGATCCACTCTTTTTCCATGAGCTGAGACAGCTCCTGCATTTGCTCCTACTCTATCCGTTTTCATTCTAGGCTCCTTTCTTTCTCATTCAATCATATCCATGCTCAGTACTTCAATTAGCTGCTTGACACTGATAACTCCTAATATGGATTTTCAGGGGTAGTCCATTCCTCATTCTAGCCCATCTTCCAAAAGGTCTTTCTCAAAGGTGCTCCACACCCAAAATGTCCCCAACCAAATCTTGATATTCCCCATATAACTGCTTCTTTTTGTACTCTTCTGCACTTGCCTTTCTCAATGGAACTAGCCTTCTTCTAGTGGAAAAGTCAGAAACTTCCTTGAATTTTACCCAAATCACCAACAGTTTGGTTGACTTAAATTTTTAAAAATACTTTTTCCCTACCCACTTCTTTACAACTCATCTCCACCACACTAGTCAAAGCTCACATCACTGCAATGTTTTCCCAGCTAATTTATGCAAGGTCACTGGTGTTTTCCTGCAATGCATTCTCCATGGCAGAGCCTGAAAGATCTTTAACATCATGGGACACGTCTAAGACTAATTTTTTAGTAACTTCCCACTGTTCTGAGAATAAGACCAAAACTATATCATGTTTTAGAAGGCCCTACTTCATCCCATACCTGTGACATCAGCCTCCAAGGTGCTGAGTTCTGTGATCTTGAATTACTCTACTTTTTTTTTTAGTTCCTATCAAAATAATTCAATCTTTCATATTCTCCCATCCTCATCTTCATAGTTCAGATTTAAGTAAAATGCCAATTTTCCAGGAAAGCTTCCCTTTCTCCTTTTTTGGGCAATCTCTTCGAATTCTATATTCTCTCTTCACATCATTTGTTATAGCTTAAAATGATGTATTTACTTGTGAAATGATTTAATTAATGTTTGTCTCCTTTACTGGGCCTTGTGTTCTACGAGTAAAGTGGCTATTTATTAAGTCTACCACCACACTCCCAGTGGCCAGTATAGGGTTCAGAAATATCTGTTATGTGAATGAACAAATGAGTGAATAAGTGAATAAATGTATAAATAAATGCTTGGTGGACAAGGAAACATCAACACACCATGGGCTGAACTATGACCTGGCAGAATAAAAGCAAATGTCTAAGTGAAGTGATGGCCAATAATTCATTATAAACTTTCCAAGGATAGTTATGACATTCTTAGACTATTCATAATAGATATTACCAGAAATCCGACTACTTTCAGAGAAACAGCTTTACCTTGCCTTGTGATTGTACTCAGCATGAGCATTTACCTGTTTGAGTATCTCGATGAGCTTGATTGGGTGGAATTCCTCCAAGGGATATTGTGAGCACATCGAGGCCACCAAAATTCTGAGTAGGGTGGGCAATATCTCTGTTGTATATCCTGTCGATGGACAGTACTGTGGCTGTTCCATTTTTTCCAATTAGAAAAGTATGCCAGTGGCCATCAGCAACATACACTTCAGGAATATTTCTCTCCACTTTCCCAGCAATTCCTGCATCTGATGTAAAATGGACTTTGCCATTCTTAATCTATAAACATATTAAAACAATGTATAATTAAACTCTAATATACTTGAATAAAAACAAAATAAAACCTTAAAATATTGGTCAGTTCAAAGCAGCTAGAATAGCTGAAGAGACTGAATATATTAGAGTATACTTACCTATCAACTTCTATGGTTTTAGGTAGCATACACCTTCACATTCAATAGTTTCAATAGTTTTCAAGGTATTATTTTTTTTTTTACTTAATTATTCAAGATGCAGAGAATTATCTTCCAGAACACAACTAAGATAATAATGGGATGAATGGCCCTTTTAAGATAAGTAAATTAATTTGTTTAAAAATACGTTTTTATTGATTTTAGAGAGAGAGAGTGAAAGGGAGAGAGAGAAAGAGAAACATCAATGTGGGGGAGAAACATCAATCAGTTGCCTCCTGCACATGCCCCAACCAGGGATTGAACCAGAAACCTGAGTATGTGCCCTAACAGAGAATCAAATGGGTGACCTTCTTGTGTTGGACGATACTCAATCAATTGAGCCATACTGGCAGAGCATGATTTCCTATAATTTAATGGCAATGGTGAGTGTAAATAAAATTGATCAGTTTAGTACATGGCCAATAATGATAAAAATATTAAAACTACTTGCAAAATAAACCAATTCTTAGATAAAAATGAAGAATAGTTGGAAAAATAAAGACAAAAATAAATTGTTTCACCTGTCATGTATGACACACTAGAATCTTAGAAAGAAATCATACCTAGTATTTATATCAGTTATTGAGATTAAAAAGAACTATGATGAATAAATGTTGAGTTCTTAATAATGAGGTGTCTGGGCAAGTCTTCACTTTGGCTCTTTTCCAATATATTTAAGGGATATTCGGTTTCTGTTACTTCGCCCAGTTGAACATTGGGTAACAGGATGCTCCTACTCCCATTTCCAACCAAGTTTCCAGTATTCCGGGTAGACACTTTAGAAAATAAAATAATTTATGAGGCAGATTAGCATTTGGTCAGAGAGCATCATCCCATCAAACTCCCAGACAGAGCTGGGGCCGGCAGGAGGATGAAGTGACACCATGTATCAAATGACAGGCATGAAAGGATGGATCAGTTTGTGTTGTCACTCAGATCAAATGCCATTTCTCCATGTAACAAACACATCTGGTAGAACTAAAAGTCAGTACCTCTGTACTGTGGAAAATATGCCTAACACATTTACATATGTTATTCATATTGTAATATTTTATTAAAGCAGTCTCTCTAGATAATAATATATTTCAGTACCAAACTCAGATAGAAAAAAAAGAGTTGCGGTTGAATGACAATAACATTTCATCAAATGAGCTACGTCTCATGCCATGTGGTAAAAACAGCAACTCGTCTTTGCTTGCAGCCAGAGTCCTTTTTGGAAACAGGCCTTGGGAAGAGCCTTCTCGCAGCTCTGTGTCTCTCGCCTGATGGATCACAACTCGCCATGCTTTTATCTGAAGAGAGGGTCTTTGGGATCTACCACAGCGTGGATTCACTAAGACATTACAACATTCTTAATGTTTTCCTTTTCCTAATAATACTTTACCAAACTCCTGTGTTCTTTTTAACTTCCCACACATCCTGCTAATGTTTTGCTTTGTTCATTTACTTACTTTTTAATCAACAGACCTCTGAATCCCTCATCCCAAGTCTGTACAATATACCTAGCCTCACTTAGAAACAAAACAAACCAAAAAGCTCTGCACCAAACCACAGAACTGATTTGGAGTAGAAAGTCCATCATCTGTTATTACAGAACTCCAACATGGAGAGACACAATGCGCCACGACAGACGGGAGATTTGGGGAACACTTTATAGTGTCAACACACTATACACAAGCAGACTTTCCTTTTGCTTTTCTGGCTGAGATGTCCTCACCCTCATTTCTTTTTTATCCAAACAGACTCTATTGATATATTCGCATCTCTTCTCGCATTGCTATTGCTACCCACCACTGACCCGCTCTTCCACAGCCGTTTACAATCCCATCCTTTTCCATTTTCACAGAGTGTGTGTGTGTGTGTGTGTGAGAGAGAGAGAGAGAGAGAGAGAGAGAGAGAGAGTTGATTTAGAGTATGCAAAAAGGAAGAAAGAAACTGTCAGAAAGAGAGCCAAAGGAAAGAAAGAAGAAAACCAGGGGCCGTGGCCACTGATAAGCTGGCTGATAGTAAGTCATCTGAACTGGCTCCCAGGCTGCACAAGCACATTGTATTCCTATCATCCAAACAGCGTGCCTGCTCCCAACAGTCACCCTCTTCCTGTCTATTGACTTCTCCTTATTCACTGGTTTTGTTGTTGTTGTTAATCTACTTACTTTACCTGCCAAGGCCCTTTCATCTCTGAAAAGATGCTTTTCATAATTTCATACAAAAGAAATGTGCCTTTTGGTATCAGTCATTATTTTTATTTGTTTGCACTGACTTTACCCTTCTCTTTTGAAGCGCTCCCTACCCAGGGCACACAGTCTGGAGAAGCAGCCCGTTGCCAGGCTGCGGGAAATGCAAGATTTTATGGTGACAAAAATGGATCCTGAGATTCAGCCTCTTCCTCAAGGAAGAGGAAAGTCTGCCTCTGGTATCTTCAGCACATTGAATTTTGTATGTCTTGGCTTAAGGAGCTGCTGTACAGAAATTTTTCACATGTCATTTCAGTGGCACAAGGACTTGGACGCAGCTAACAGATAATGCACAGACCTCCATATAAGAGCCTCTCAACGCATATGAAACATTTCCTATAGACAAGCAGGTCTACTTCTCTCTGCTTCTTTACTTTCTTGGCTTTTAATACACTTTCCAATGAAAATGACAAACGCCAACTAATAACATTATACAATGACTCGTATGCTTTGTTTCGTAGTTGCTCTATTAATTCGGGAACTGGCTCTTTATTTCCGTAGTGGAGGTAAAGTTACAGGCCGAAAGACATAACCTAGGCCTGGGTTAGGGCAGTTTCTCACGTTGGCACTACTGACATTTTGCACTGAATAATTCTTTTTTGTGGGGTGCTGTGTTGTGCACTGTAGGATGTTTAGGGATATACCATCCCCCCAAACCATGACAATCAAAATTGTCTCCAGACATTGCAAAGTGTCCATGGGTAACATCACCCCCAGATGGGAATGACCAGAGTAGGGGATTATAATGTGAGAATTTTTAAAGGATTGGTATTTTTTTATTTCTTATTAAAGTGGTATACATGGAACATAACAACCAGAGTTGGCTTGGATAAAGAGAAATTTTGAGAATAAAGAGGCTGAAGTTTAAAGGTGAACATCTGTTTTTACTTTTAGTATTATATGTGAATTAAACCTAGCAGTTTTCTATGCATTTTGCTTTTGGCTTTATTAGCTAAGCTTTTAGTAATTTTCAAAATATTGCTTTATAGGTGGAAACAATTCAGGAAATTTGGGTTTGTTTTCTTAAAGAATTTACCAAAATTCATATAAAATTATGAGTAGAATTATACAAAGTAATGTAGAAAGCAATCAATATAACTAAATTGAAGAAAATGATTATCTAACAGATGTCTTATTTATGGGATAGAAAGCAGAATGATCATTTTAGGAATAAAGAATTCTGATTTGATGGAAAATGCATATCTAATGAAATTATTCACCAGTGCAGTGTCTCATTTACAGTCAAGAAAAAAACAAGAAATGATGTAAAAGCCTAATGATAAATCAATCCACTGTTTTCATGAAATATGATGTTTAAAAATATTTATTTAGAGATTATTTGGAGAATTTAGCTATAATTTTACTTATAATAATTCCAAAGATACTTAATTTTGCAGGGTTTACCTGGATGTAAGTTGAAAATATGCTCCGGAGTAAAGCAAGATAATTTCAAATGTTTGTCTTTATTCCATTCCTGCCCTTAAATGTATGGGGTGGGGCAAACATAGGTTTACAGTTGTGAGTACATGAAACAGAGTTTATTCTTGAATGATTACTTATTAATCATTGTATTATTTTCCATAAGAACAACTGTAAACCTACTTTTGCCACACCCTGTACACATACCATTGTTTGAAATAATTCTTGGAGAAAAGTATTTTTCCTTTTCAAAGACACATTATCCTTTTGTTTTACTTTGTTTAAAAGTAGGGGGAAAAGCAATATAAATTTTTATCAGACAACATAGATCACAACAAATTCTTTCCCTGTGGGCCTACCTAGCAGTGGTCTCTACTCTAAACCAAGACAAAAGTGTTTAGAAACCAAACCACGCAGCTCTTTGTTACTCTGGCCAATGCAAGGGAAATAGCTAAGATAGACGACACTGGACTAGTGCCCAGCATCAGTCGGAACTCTAATGGGCTGTAAAAACAGAGGACAGAAATTGTGGGAGAAGTGATTTAAACCATGACACAGCAGGCGGTCTAATCAAATGAAGTCACCATTAGCTTTTATCTTACCTTCACAGTAGTATAATTGCTGCTTTCTTGGATATGGATTAAAATGCCATTCTCGCTTCTCGTCCTGAACTTTACTTCCAGACTGTTCACACCAAAAGGCTCCACCGTGGCCCCTCGTATGCTCTGTCTTAACAGATATTCCCGCTTCTCATTCTGACTCATGTGGTAGTCCAAGCGCCCTTTGCCTTCCAATGACAAGGCAGTGTCAGGAGTCACAGCTGCAAGCCAACAAAGAAAGGGACAAATAAAGGCACCCATTATTTCCTAAAGAGTGTCTATAGGTGACAAAACATTATAAAAAGGGACAAAAAATATTAAGTGTTTAGAATTAATGTGTCCCAATTCTCCTATTGAAAAAATAATTGCCACATCGGAATTCTTATATGAGTTGATTTCAAATGCTTAA
This sequence comes from Corynorhinus townsendii, assembly GCA_026230045.1. Classification (NCBI taxonomy): domain Eukaryota; kingdom Metazoa; phylum Chordata; class Mammalia; order Chiroptera; family Vespertilionidae; genus Corynorhinus; species Corynorhinus townsendii. The sequence continues at coordinate 130,584,817 of JAPDVU010000006.1, forward strand.
ATCCATTTCAGAACCATGAAATGTAAAACATTTTATGATACACATTAATCATTTGGGAAATATTCATTAAATATTTGATACTTGATATAAATTATAAATATCTGAAGAGATAGCCACCTGTTAAAATTTGGGGGAAACACAGTGAATCATTATTTATTTATAATGGTTCACTGTGTTTCCAAAATTCATAAATGAATATATATTTTCATAGTTAAAATGATTTGTAATCTTTAAAGTCTCTAGCAATTAGAAATTTGAATAAAAAATACATAATCACATATTTATAATTATAACTAACTTTATGATTAGTATTAATCATGCAGAATTTAATTTATCATCATTGGTAATTATGACATCATAATCTGATAACGTTTTCACACTACTGAAATATGGCAGTTTGTTATAGCACCACAGCTAAAGAAAAAACATCAAATGAGCACAAAAGGGCTTCAGCATTAAATGGTACACTTCAAAAAGGCAAATTTTATAGTATGTAAATTACATTTTTAAGCAAGATATTTCTAAAGCCAATGACACATTTCATATTCAGATATAATTGAGTTCCTACTTATTAAATACTCATTACTTTAAAAAATATGTGTCAAAGTCCTTTTTTTATGTTGTGATTTTATCCTAAATAATTAAACACAATTATACCTCTTCTACTAACATATTTTTGATTATAGTGTCCTTAATTTAATCATGAATTTCTATTCATTCTCATATTATAATAGAACCAAATGACTCTTTTAAAAAGTAGTCAGTTAAATGCAGTGATTTCAGTACTAACCACTTATTTGAAAATGAAGCAATTTTTATAAAAGAGATCTCATTAGGGTTGGATAGTTAGTGGATGTACAGCTTGAAATTAGAAAAAGCCATGGTCGAATGATGGCTTGAACATCATTAACATCTTATTAACATTAGTATTGTTTAGAAACAAATCACTAATAAAAGCATTTAAAACCAATTTTAATAATTGAAAGTTAAAATTCAAGTGTAATTTTAATTGTAGTAGATTATAATGCATTGCATGTTTTGAGTCCTGTGTTCAATGATTTATCATTTATATTTTTCTACCAAATATAAAATATTCACCAGAGAAATATTGCCAAAAGGCAGATAATATGAAGACCCTGGCCTTGTAGATTGCCTAGCTTTCCTAAAGGTAAACCAAACATAAGAGATATAATTTTAAAATGGAGCCCTAGCCAGTTTGGCTCAGTGGATAGAGCGTCCACCTGCAGACTGATGGGTCCCAGGTTCAATTCTGGTCAAGGGCATATGCCGGGTTGTGGGTTCAGTCCCCAGTGTGAGGCTTACAGGAGGCAGCCCATCAATGATCCTCTCTCATCATTGATGTTTCTATCTCTCTCTCTCCCTCTCCCTTCCTCTCTGAAATCAATGAAAAATATATTTTTTTTAAAGAAAGGAAACTAATGATGTATTTAGTAAATAATTTTAAAATTATTTATATATATAAATTATAAATATCTGAATGTCACTCTTCCTCAAGTTAAAAATATAAATTTTAAAATGTCACTATATTCACTAATAATTGTCCATTTAATATTTTCAATATTTAGAATGAAAACATACTTTAATTCTTTATTTAGGAGCATATATCTATATTGTCATAGTTACTATAATTTCCAGTGAAAGGTGAGACGCTTGCGTACATTTTTCACAGTATTTGCCGGTCAGCCCCTCTTTGCAGTGACACTGCTGCCATGACCAGTAATCCGTGCACGTGCCGCCATGCTGGCAGGGGCTGCGAGTACACGCGCCTTCCAGTCTGGGGCATCTGAAACCAAGTCACAACAAAGACTCAGAAAACACAAGACATGGTGGGGGGAAATGTGTTCAAATTAAACACAAATGTGTATTAACCTGCTTCGTTTCATGCATTCAATCCTTTGAAACTCAAGTGACAACATTTGTTACATCTAATCAAACTGTGACAAATGACACACCTCATTCATAAAGGAGAAGATTAAACAGAGGTGATAATTTTTTTCTTTAAGTTAATTCTAAATGGAGCAAGTCATCTTGGCCCAATAACCACTGTAGTTAACATGAGCTCAGGGCTATGTATTTATTTAAAGACACATCTGCACCAGACAGCTCATGCAACTAATGCTTATCAAATGTCTTCTGCATGGCAAGCACTATCCCAAGCATGGACATAACATGATGAAAAAAACCCATGTGTTCATGGAATATTTGCTTTTCCTGTGGGGGAAATTGGCAAAAAGCAAATTTAGACAAATATTCAAAGAAGGAAGTTCTATGGAAACAGTGAGACAGAGAATAGGTATTGGGAGTTTTGGGAGTTGCTGGGTCTCTAGATTAGGCAGTGAAGGAAGAACCCATCGTTCTTATAAAGACCTAAACAAAGTGAGAGATCAAAGTAAATCTGGTGGAAGATCATTCTGGGCAGAGGAAATAGTAAGTGAGAAAGCCCTGTCATGTGTGAGGAACACCAAGGGGCTCAACATGGTTAGATCATAGAGAACAAGGAGAAGTGTAAATCGATGAGGAGTTAAGGGGGAGGCCTGGCCATCAGGGTAGAAACTGTCTTGTTTTTAAAATATCATTCTGGTTGCTGCTAGATTACATGTGACATGTGTCAGAAAGAGAGGGGTCAAAGGTAAGTCTAAAAGTTTTGGCTGAACTGGTGGGTGGATTTAGCTATTACTACCTGAGAAAGGAAATCTGTGGGAGGAGGAGGTTGGGAGGAGTCAGGAAGGAGGACCAGAAGTTCAGTTTTAAACTTAAGTTTGTGATATTTGGAAAGTTGAGTAGGGTGTTGGATATGAGGGTCTGAAGTTCAGAGGACAGGCCAAGTTGATAATAACTATTTAAGGGTCACGAGCTTTAGAGATAGTAGTTAAAACCAAGGAGTATAAAAAATGACTTCAAGAATGAAAATAGATACAAACTAGAGGAGATTAAGGAGGAGAAAAGTAGAATTATAGTAGGAAACCAGGAGTATGCCATGTGCACAAACTGATAAACTACTTTAGGGAGACAGAGTGATGGACTGTTCCTAATAGTGCTGGCATTCAAATAAGATGAGAATTGACCACTGATTTTAGCAAAAGAAGTGAATAATCACTTTGATAAAGATAGAACAATTTTTCAAAGAAAAGACAGAGAATTAAGGTGGGCTGAAGTACTGTTTTTAGAAGGTTTGCAGGATGTAGGCTCTTGCTTGGTCTTTGTGGGAGTAGAAAAAGTTCATTCATAACAGGTTACAAGGTACACTACAGGACATGTGGGCCGATGTGGAGGAATGAGCTTTGGGGAGTTTTCATTCGACTGTAAAATTTTCTGAACTTTGGAAGCAAATTCATTAGCTGAGAAAAAGATGCAGGGGATGTCTGAGGTCTGTGGAAAGAGGAGGCATGATCTAGTCATGAAGAGAGTGTGAAAATTATTAAGCTAGGGCAGTGGTTGGCAAACTCATTAGTCAACAGAGCCAAATATCAACAGTACAACGATTGAAATTTCTTTTGAGAGCCAAATTTTTTAAACTTAAACTTCTTCTAACGCCACTTGTTCAAAATAGACTCGCCCAGGCCATAGTATTTTGTGGAAGAGCCACACTCAAGGGGCCAAAGAGCCACATGTGGCTCGCGAGCCGCGGTTTGCCGACCACTGAGCTAGGGGAATATAATAAACTGCCAGGCTATATTATGTCTGCACTAGAGGTTAGTAAACGTGAATTTAAACAGACTACAGACTCCTCAGGAGCTCCAAGCCAGGTGCTACCTCATGATTTAACTCACTAGCTGGTTGACTTGGGGCAAGATTTTACAAGTGTAAGTAGCTCAGTTACTTCATCTGTAAAATGAAACTATATCTACCTCACAAAATGATTGTAAACATTAAAAGAACTGATAGTGTAAAATGCTAAGAATACCATCTGGTGCATATAAGATATCAATAAATGTTGGCCTTTGTAGACACCAGATAAATATGAAATTTAAAAAATAAAAGTAAATCCTCAGATTTGGGAGCTTTGACATAATTAGTCTTTAAGTCTCTTTATTCTAAGATATCCAAAGAAAATGACACCCATCATATCAAAACAAGATACGTTTAGAAATAAAACTCAACTTATGAAGTATAAGATAAAATAATGTTTCCAGTGAAGCTCCAGTCTTAAATTTAGAAACTTTTATGACAGTGATGAAAATTAGATAAAAATTCTCATTGAAAGGGAATTCAATTTCAATTTACAAATTTTCTGAGAATTCACATGAAGCATGATTTGAGGGAAAATCAACACTAGCCTATTCCTTATAAAAAGACATATATAGAGGCAACAAATTATGTACATATACTACCACTATAACCTTTGGGGAAAGTAATTTGGCAATACCTATGACTTATATTTCTATGTTTTGACCAAAACAGATGTTCACATAATATTTAATATTTCTGCCCAGCCAACATGGCTCAGTGGTTGAAGGTCAATCTATGGATCAGGAGGTCACAGTTGTAGGCTTCCTGGTGGGAGGGCGGGTGTAGGAGGCTGCCGATCAATGGTTCTCTCTCATCATTGATGTTTCTGTCTCTGTCTTCCTCTCCCTTCCTCTCAAATCAATAAAAAGATATTTTTTAAAAATGTCAATATTTCCAAAAATATTTGCAAGTTCATGAAGATACAGAAGAATGCATACCCAACTATTTAACAATGGTTGGCAATGAGAACTCTGAATTTTCCTGACTGTGTGATTAATCATAATGTAATAGTACAATTTTATAATAAAACAATGATGACATAATGAAGAATAAAAGTAAATGCAGCTTGCATTAAAATACTTAAGTTTAAACATGAGGAAGTATTCACGGCTTTGTCTTTGAAATTTTCTTTTTAGAAATCTCAAGAAAATAATGCGAGCAAAGAATTTTATAAATACATATTAATCACAGGGCTGTTAATATATAAATAAAACTGGAAACAATTGAAGTGTGCAACCAGTTAAAATAGGGCACATCCATATTATTGAATAGGCATGGGCATAACAATCACCTAAGAGTGCCTGCAGGTAGTTAGTTTATAGGCTACTTTATGTTTTTCTGAACATACATTATTGCTAACCCATACATCACAATGTGCCAGGTTCTTCTCTATAAGATTTACCTACTTTACCATAACTCTGTAAGATAGGGTATATACATACATACATGCATATGTATGGTTTTTTTCTTAGACTCCAGAAAATAAGAATTAACTTTCTAATTAAATATTACATGTCATGCCAAACTAAATTTCACAACTATGAATAAATATTTAAAATTCGAAACAATGTAAAACATTTGGTACTTTGAGGGCTTTGGCACAGCAATTTCATAATTTGATGATCAATTATCACACACTTTTTGCATTTTCTTTAAAAGGGTAAGAAATAAAATTGCCATACTGGTCTAGGATGCCTTGAGCAGCCAGAGCTTGGCTGGGTTCCAGAGGCCTTCCATTCACTGCAAACTCCATGATGCACCCGATGAAATCGTGACTTTCCACGTGTCCTCTCCTCTGAAGAACTGGGTCTAGCGATCTGATACCTCCGACTGTGACGCGATTTGGCTGAACGTCAAGAGTCCTCCATAAGAAAGACAAGTATATTAGTACCAACATGATAGATTTTAGCAGGTTTCATTTAAAAAAGTGTGAAGATAACTTTTTCTGGCAGGTGTTATTAGATGGTAAATTTGAGTGGAAAACATTACCGATGTGTGAATGTCCACCAGACTGATAGATATGTACAGGATTATATAAGGTCTAAATAATAATAAAACTTATGGAAATGGTATTTGCAGAGAGTCAAGTGGGATGTATATAACAATGTTGAATTAGCAAGGAGCACACTATCAGAAAGAATATAAAATGCATTAGGAGTAGTGACAACTCTAATGTTAATGTAAGATTACGCTTTCCCTTCACTACAGAGATGATAAGGAATGCCAATAAGTTGATTACTGCAGTGGATTATGTGACACTGTTTATTTTTCTGTTTGTTACTATTTCTACAAAAGTTACTTATGTTTTAGATCGGGTAATGATGTGTTCTAGTTTGAAGTGCTATTGATAAATATCCATCAGTACTTGTCACATACAACATTCAGAGACTGTGTCTTAAAAGGGGTGGAGCCCTTATCCTAGCCTTGCAGGACCCAAGTCACATGCAACTATTTCACAGAGATTCTCAGAGTCTAGGCTATGTCCATCTTTCCTTTCTGCAACTGTATTCTCATACCAACCACTTCATCTCACACCTTCTTTTTAAAAACAAATTTTGTACACTACTTATTAACCTTTTATTTGGCAGCACAAAAATCTCTTTGGAGAGGGTGAAAGACCTTAAATTTTGATGCAATACTTTGCATAATAAAATTACTTTCAATTGTGTAATTTCCTTTTTAATGTCAAGTAATGGTAAAGATCACACTAGTAGCTGTACGTACCAGTCATCTGAGATGGCCACGTTACTGACAGTGCAGTATCCTGGTTCTTGGTTCTCAGAACAAGAGTCCACAGTTAAGGAAGCTGCCTGCACAGCAAAAGAAGGAAACGTTCAGCCGGGTGCGACTGGCCCTAGTGTCCTTCCCCAGCCAACACTGCCCAGGGCTGGTTTCGACGTGAACGTGATTGTGAAATTGTGATAACATATTGATTTAGCATAATAAATACAATAGTAAATTATAGACACATATTTCTTTGATACGCCTAAAACTAAATTGTGAAGGAATTACATATAAGGGGTGGGAAGGTGCTTTAAAAAACCTTCTCTGGGCTCCTTTTTTATAGATGAAAGAATCAAAATGCCATTAACATCTCTTAGATACAGTGGGTCTGAGACAGCTTCCTGGAGTTACAATAGTGATAAGCCTGTTTATTCTACTAGCCAACTAGTCTAACAAATGAAAAAAAAACAACACATTATATTTCTGATTTTTTTAAAGTCTTCTTCCAATAATATGTCATGCATATATACAAAAAGATTTTGAAAGTACAATGTACATACTATTACAGCAACCTAAGAAGATTGTAATACATGCATTAAAGTTAAATTTTGAGATAATGTAAAGAAATAAGTTAGATCCTCTTTTCATTTATAAGAATCATCCTATATAATAAAAGGTTAATATGCACATTGTCCCCTCGACTGGGAGTTTGACCGGGGGCGGGGCCAGTCAGCCAACCATCTGTGGCCCCTTCCCCTGCTGCCTCTGCCCCCAATCGCCCTCCCCCCATCAGGGACGGGGCTGGCCGACCTCCTGTGGCACCCCCCCTTCCCAACCGACCTGGCCCCAATAGGTCCCTATTGGTGTGGGCTGGCTGGAACCCACCTGTGCACAAATTTGTGCATTGGGCCTCTAGTTATTTATAAAGAGCATGAGGTTGAAAATCTGCATATAACTATTGACTTCCCAAAACTTAAGTTGTCCCTCTTTATCTGTTAATTCAGGACCCCCTGTGGATACCAAGATAGGTGGGTGCTCCCTAGATAAAGCAGCAAAGACCAATGAGTGCTGTCAGCCCTCTGCCTCCTAATCCTGGATCAGACAGTACAGGTATTTATTGAAATAAATCCACATATAAGTGGATGCATGCAATTCAAACCCATGTTGTTCAAGGCCCAACTATTTATGCAAGTATTAATTTATAAGAATGGTTACCATTTGAGTTTAATTTCAACAACAGAGCAAGTGTAAGAAGCAACACATAGAGGTCCAGCAAGTTGACCAACATTACTCTTACTTATATGCAAAAGTATCTACCTGGTTTTTAGTCCTCCTGAATCAAGTCACTTTCATTATGTATAGAAATTATACATTTCCTTAATACCTCATTTTTATGAATATTACATATGATTTTGAGGAATTGTCCATAAAATGTATCTCTTAGATGAGAGACTTGTAAAGGTATATCTTAAATACCTTACATTTTAGAAATAATGAATGGGGTCAATGTATAGTTTATTGTGCATCAAATATTACAGAAGTGTTTTAAATTATTTCTATCAGTTAATTATTATTACTTATTATATGCTTCAGACAATGAACTCTCACAAGCCATGTAAAATTTCTTCTTGCCACCTTTTCACAGAAGTCATAATAAATACTAACATTATAGGAAACATTTACACTTCCAATTCTATGTCAATACTTTTTTTAATGTCCCATTTAGCTAACTCTTTCAATAATTAATAATTTTCTGATGTTCTATAAAATTGAGTGATATTAATCTCAAAGGCAGTATTAGATTTTCATGATATAATTTATGTTGCTTATGTAGATTATTTCATTTATTTCTTTAAAAAAATCAACACAACAAAACATTAACACATCTTTCTCTGCATATATGATGCAAAGTATCCAACAATTCCAGAGATCCCTAAAGCAATAATAAACTCGGGAGTATAACTAGATATTTAAGAATGTCTCAACTAGAAAAAACAACTTAGATAATGGTATCATACTTTAGTCAGACTTAATATTTAATATATTTTTTATTTTCTAAAAGCTTAGTGATACAATGCAAATTAAAAATACCTGAGTTAAAGTTTTATTTGAATAGTAGCTCATGCAATTTAATCTTCAGAGTTAAATGCATCTTCTCTATTATTGAATTTTTCTACCAGTACTGTAATAAATTGAGAAGTTTCTGTCTTGTTGAAGAAATGATTCAAGTTGAGAAGTTAATGATTTTGCCAGTTTCCAACAAAGTCCTTCTGAACTGTAGAAAATAGATTCAAAATCCAGTAGGGACCTTGTTTTGAATGTTTTCTGAAACAGGGAGACATTTTTCCACTGACCAAAGTCACAAAGACAAGAGTTTCTTTTTTCCACATTTAGTATTATTCAAAACCTGATGACTATGGCTACATACTACAAACAAACTGAAAGAATCCTTTTGCTCTCCCTTTGGGCATACCTCAAAGTACCTTTTTTCTTTTATCTCTCTCTTGCTCCCAAGCCCTTGTGTGATACAATCAAATGTTCATGAAGTTTAAAGGGACCTTGGAGGTCAAGAGGCAAAATCATCCACTTCACATAAGAGTCCACTGACAACACCTTAGCTATAGAGTTATCTTACCTATGCTCTGAGAATTGGGATGAGGGTGCTACCTACTATCCCCTATTAGAGTGACTGTTCACATCAGGAAGTCATCAGTGCCTTACCATTCCTGCTCTCCTGGCAATCACAGTGTGAAAATGTCCGTCTGACACCTTCTTCATGGTGGTGAGTTTATATGTACCGCTGCCTAAATTGTAAGAGAATCTTAGTCTCTCTTCAGCAATTTCAAGGGCCAAAAACTCAGCCCGGTCCCCTGTCTGGTTGTCATAGTTGTAAAGCAATAAAGCATGACTTTTAATCGTCGCAAATTTGACATAAATATAGTTGTTATTGGGGTCCAAGCTGGGAAATTCCATGTAAGATAACTCCTCAAATCCATAACTATTCACCTCACAGTGTTTTCCAAAGACACCTGGAGACAGAAAACAATTGAAAAATTGATACATCAAATTCTGGTGAAGTTTTATTCAATAGCTTTGATTAAAATACAAAAATTAGTCACACTAACATTTTTTCTTATTCTCCAAAGAATACTATCTAAACTAAATTGAAATGGAATGAATCGATGATCTTTAAAACATAGAACAGAGATGATAAAGTGGTTTAAATGCTTTTCGTTGGCCAATTAGGGAACATATTTAAGTATGCCCCATTTCTAAAAATTAGAATTAGTGGAATGAAGTATGTCCGAAAAGATTTCTTTCCTGGAAAGCTTCCAAAATTAGTTGGTCAATCTTTTTAAAGTTTCATATGCTGCAATTTTCAAACAAGGCACTTCCTTCATAATATATAATTATTTCTTTCTCCTATCTCATAAATTCTTAAAAACAATTTTAATTCAATTGAGCATGGTAAATTTTGTTTTGACTAAAAAAAAAAAATCAGTCCCTGTATCTGTGGCATTTTTAAGGGTCACAAATTACAGAAGAGAACCACTGCTTTTAGGGAAATTAACTGCCTTAGTTTTTATTTCTTTCTTGTTTCATACCCACTCTGGGCATGATTTATACCAGGCTCCTTGGAAATAGTTTTCTGTTTTTTTCCAAAATCAAGCATTCCCATTTGTTTGTGCTGGTTCTTTTTCAAACTTGAAAAATGAGTTTTATTGATGTTACAATGCTATGCCAAAATTCTTTTCCCACAAATATTAGTAGACTGCAGCAAATGATTGGAAAATTAACCCATGCCAATACATCATGACTCTTATTAACTTGCAGAGGTTTCATTCCTTCATTTTGGCTGCACATCTCTTATAAATGTGTTACATTTAGAGTCAGGGAATTGTTCAACCAGAAGGAACCAATGCCATCATTTAAAGAATATTTTAAAACTGCCCAAGGCCACAGAACCATGGGAGACAGAGCCAACACCGAAGGCCAGATCTCCTGATTGTCTAGTTGTTTAGCTGCACTACATTTTTATCCAAATGTTCTTTAAATCAGAACAGCTTAGTAGCTGCTATAGCATGTGTCTACTACCTTTTTCTTTTTCTGTAATCGCATTCATTGTAAATGAGTAGAAATATAAACAGTTTATTTTTATCGTTAACTGAAGTTTAAAAAAAGGAAAGAAATAGTTGAGTTACATATTATAAATCATATATTACAATAGTATACATTTATTTATATTATAAATACATCTACCATATAATATTTATATTTTATGTTGTATCTATAATTTATACTCACATACAATAGATTTTACAATTTATTTATATTAAACATTTATTATATTACATGTACCTTATATATGAAGAAGGAGTAGCCAAAGTTAAAGAAAAAGCAAAGATAAAGCATACTAATTAAATAGATTATTGCAGAAATCTTCACTATGTATTTCCTCAGATCTCTTCTGATTAAATTTTAATATATCTATGAAAATGTGCTTAAATTGTATATTCACATATGTAGAAAGTATACAGATCCCAGAAACATATTCTACATTTTAACTAAAATCAATACTGTACATTAAAACATAAAAATATTTCTTTATGGAATATATTTTTTTTCTTTTTAGGAGTTTTGATAAAAGAGAAAAGTAAATTTCTATTTTGAAAATATAAAAGTTGAAAAGTTGAGGATTTTAAAACTGCCTTCCATCTGAGATGCCACAAAATAAACTTACATAAAAGTCAAGAGCAATTATTAAAATTACTCTAATAAGGGATATTTTTTTTGTGTGTGTATGTATATGAAGTTATACATATGCAAGTATACAGGCTCTTTTTATAAAAGTCTTAAGCATTTTTTAAAAATACATTTCTTTATTGATTTCAGAGAGGAAGGGAGAGGGAGAGAGAGATAGAAACATTAATGATAAGATAGTCATTGATTGGCTGCCTCCTGCACTCCCCACACTTGGGATCCAGCCTGCAACCCGGGCATGTGCCCTTGGCCGGAATTGAACTCTGGACTCTTCAGTCCGCAGGCCAATGCTCTATCCACTGAGCCAAACCAATAGGGCAAGTCTTAGCATTTTATGTTTTTTTTTTTTCTAAAATATAAATCTAAAAAAAATCTAAATTAAAAAAAATCAAATCCAAACAAATCTTTCACTGTTGAGAAGGTAAACAGTGCAAATTCTTTTCCAACTTCGAAATTATGGTTAAGATGTTGTTTTATAGGATGCATGTGTAATGATCTCCAGCTATTTGTTTGAGGCATTCCATCTGCCATTTTTATTTGTATGTTTCACCCACATTCAATTTGAAAAGGAAAATACTCTTCCTTTCAATTCTCTCTGTCTGTAATCATGTATTACTGTTTCAAGATTTTGTTGTTTTGTAAGTGCTTCTGTTGTTGTCTGACAATATTTAAGTCTAAATAATTTTTTTTCTTTGCCACTGTTAGGAACAGGGAGAGAAATTTGTACTGCCAGCCACATATGATCCGTCTCTATTTTAATATATGTGGTTGCACTAGTCCCCTTTCCCTGGGGAGCTCTAGTAGGTGGAGGACCCCAAAATACTTCCACCCAATAGGCAGTGATTGTTGTATCAGCTACACTGCAGCAACAGTTTGTTCCGATTTAGTATCAATCACCTTAAATCCTCATATTTGTGATTGGGATGCAAAGGAATCTTTAAAAATGTAAACAACCTTTGTTCAGTCACTAGAAATCATTTTTCCACTTTCCACTCCAATCCCCTTATCTTTTATTCCCAAACTTAAGTTAAACCATGCAACCTGAATGTGATTATGAGCAGAAGGCAGCACCCTTTAAGGATTATCAGATATCACTGAAAGAAAGAAGTTGTAGATCTAAAGTTGTGGTTATTTTGACCTGGATCTACCTTTCCTTGAATCATGAGCATTGTTTGTGAGAATCTCACATATATTTTAAAAAGGAGGGATACTGTGAATGTCATGCTGGACTGAAAATAAAAATTTCTAGTCTCTATATCATTTGGGGGTAATTTTGTTTTGATTTTTAAAAATATTTTTTATTGATTTTTTTACAGAGAGGAAGGGAGAGGGACAGAGAGTTAGAAACATCAGTGAGAGAGAAACATTGATCAGATGCCTCCTGCACAACTCCTACTGGGGATGTGCCCACAACCAAGGTACATGCACTTGACTGGAATCGAACCTGGGACCTTTCAGTCCACAGGCTGATGCTTTATCCACTGAGCCAAACCAGTTAGGGCTGATTTTGTTTTTTGACTTTAGACAAAACCCTCAATGTCTGGGACTCAGAACCATTGCTAAAATGCATGGCTCACAATAAGGTATTTTTATATCTTGTTTTTCTTTATCATTCTATTGATGTGCTGTATAAAAACTAGATGGAGTCATGGACTTATCTGAAAACCAATTAGCAGTATATTTCACTGGCTACCAGAAGCCTCCGTTTATTTTTAAGTTCTATTCTGAATTATACATTAGAATTCACTTTTTAGGTCCATAGTAATATGTCCAAGGAAAGACCAGAAAATACCCTTCTCCTCTTTTGCTTTTGGGGGTCTCTAACTACTGCAGGACATCTGGAGATGAATACTATAGTGTGAGTTAAATCAGCCTTTAAATTGATGGAATTGTCTAGTTGGTTTGGCTCAGTGGTTGAGCGTCGACTTTTTAACCAAGGTCACTGGTTTGATTCCTGGTCAGGGCACATGCCTGGGTTGCAGACTTGATCCCCAGTAGGGGGCGTGCAGGAAGCAGACAATCAATGTTCCTCTCTCATCAATGTTTCTATCTCTCTATCCCTTTCCCTTCCCCTCTCTCTAAAAATCAATAAAAGTTTTTTTTTTTAATTGATGTAATGATCACAAGCCAAGGTCAAATGAAAGCTTCCTCCAAAGTTTTTCTCATAGTCCTTGGTTGTTTCAGTGTCTGGCAACATTTGAGTGGCACCTGGAAGGAATCTTTTCATTCATGTCACTGTGGTGAATATATAGGTACATGTACAAAAAAAATTGTAACAACTTTCTTCCTCAAAAGAACACATTAGCCTGAATTTTGATTAGTTATGTTGATACTATCTACAAAATGCCTATAAATCTTTCTCATACAACTGTTTGAATTAATGTAAACGACAAAGCAAAACAAAACAAAAATAATTTTGAAGGATTATTTTTAAATATTTGAAATAGAGAATGATATCAAATAGTGCCTGAAAGACTTTTTTTTTACATGATAGGTTCTATCTAGGCTGAAAAGAAGACAGCTATAAGTATTGAGGGGAAATGTCCTGAGAACACAACATCAAATTCAATTATCTTCAGTTGATTATTTTTCTAGTAATGATCAAAGCAATATATTCAATGGGATTTTCATAATTAACTTTTAAGAATATTAAACCTTTGAGATTTTATTTTGCCAAAATCTCCTGTGTAAAACATTTCATATCGTCTTAATCACTCAGGGCCACAATAAAACAAAATTGCTAAACTGTAAGTCAAAATAGACTGCCATTTTATATGGCCAGCAAAGCTATACTCACCAAATGGACAGTGGCAATAGTAGGACTCCACACCACTTTGGCAGGAACCACCATTAAAGCAGGGGTTGCATTCACAGTAATTGACTGAAGATTCGCACATTTTCCCTGAAAAGCATCAAGCTCATTTAAAAAATCTTACGCATAAATATATTAACACCACCACTGCATAACCATATATAGAAATCTCTCCTGAGAGATTATATCTTAAAGAAAAGAAATATGAGAACATTCTACTTGACTTAAGGAAACTGAAATATTATCTGAGAGTTCAAAATCTTATTTAATTGTCCTATTGTAAAGATATGCATTATAATATTTAGGAAATAATTACACATACATCTTGCAATAAACACTGTTTTTAGGGAAATCATAAATGGTGAAGAAATTTAGATGTTTCCACTCATTTTTTTTTCGATGTTGCTACATTTTTAACATTTTATAACTGAAGAGGTGAAACTTTTACAGGATAATTTTCACTGTGGAGATGTCCTTGGCTCAGATTTGTTCAAAGTAATCAATCCCATTTAGCTTCTTTATTGAACTACCATCAAGAAATATCCCTTAACTTAATGCACGCCTACCTGATGTAAAGCAGAATGAGACCTAAGAAAACACACCAAATACATTTTCAAATACTAATCAATATTTATTCTCGACTATGGATTATGAATACTTTGACTTTTTTCAAAACCAACAATATCTAACTGGCATGTTTTTCAGTTTACAAAGACTATTCTCATATACCATCTTGTCAAGCTGAATCAACTAATTTTGACTGAGTGCCTATTATGAAGCAGACATGCCAGAGGAGGGAGGTACTGCAGTCAAGAAAACAGACAAGGGTCTTAACACAGTGTTTCTATTTTAATGGGGGGAATGATGCACTCAACAGCAAACATTTACATCACAGGTGGAGGAGAAGAGGTCCTTGCAGGCTAATATCCACCAAGGTAATGATAAAACTACAGCCACTCCAGTGTAGGTCTGCTCACAGACCCAGGCTTCACAAGTTGTAACTGAATAGCTGATCACTTGATAGACAAAATGTAGGGTATAAGGCCTGTCCCACTTGTTTTGGTTGTGGTATTGTTTTCCTATGTAAACTTAAATGTGTGTTAATACCACCAACTTATACTCTGATCAATTACATGTTATTAATAGATGGATTTCATGTATAATAGAAGAGTTTCTAGTTTTCTGGTTCTAAGAAACAATGTGATATTATAGATTTCTTAATTTCCATTCATTGACAGGAGGGTTTCACTATTTATCTAATTAAATAGAGTTTGTTTCTGTAAAGCATGACTGCACTAATGCTTTTATTAACTGTCTCATGAAAACATGTAAGTTTTATGTGCACAACTAAACTTAATGTTGAGCACTGATAATACACTTCATCAGAACTGCTTAAAACAGTCAAAGTTTCTGTTTAATTTAGTTATGTTTTTGTGGCTTGAGTATGTAGCCACAATCGTTCTGGTTTGAAATGACAAGTGTGAGTCAGACCTCATGACACTGCTCACAGAAATGTTCCTCTACTTCACGGGGTCATAAACACAATATTTTTCCTTTTATAAATAACATTGGGAACTTCCTTACAAGGGAAAACACTAACAATTTCAGAATACCTTCCTATTCTAAGGGAAGTAATGAACATAAACAAGGTACCACTATAGAAGCAGAGACATTATGCTTTAAGTATTATAACAACGTGTTACAGGCAGGACAGTGTTACTTAAGCCTGTCCAAACATCACACCAGAGACATGCTGTGTCATAGGGAACTCTCTCCTATGGTGTTTTCCAACTGGATGTGAGACAGATTATTCTAAAGAAGGGGATTCCTTTTCTTAACAAAACATCAGTATTGCCCCTAGAGAATAAATGAGACCTATTGGCTATACTTTTGATTATTCATTTGCCATGAGGAAAGTCACAACTTCTACCATTTTCCCTCACTATAAGACCATATGTAACTGTCTCATGTGTTACTGGACTCAGTAAGGTTTCATGTTCTTTTTTTGAAAATCCTTCTAGAGTTGCATTAAAAGTAGCATGTATTGAATACATAGATTAATATACTTTATAGATGTGGTCAGTATCACCTTTATTTTGTGAAAACATGTGTGGCTTACAAAATTACAGACTTCCCTTTGTGAAGACTGGAATTGGGGGGACAAAGGGGAACCAAAATAGTGGTTTGAGAATGAAGTTAAAATAAATTCTCAACAAAATCTGACTTTTTGCAGATATAACAATATAAATAGACACTATAAGAGAAAAAAGTTAAACTTTTAAGCTTTTAATTTAAAAGTGTTTTATTTTCTTATTTTTCCTTGGTATATCATTATAAAAATGCAAGAAATGACTTTGGTAGGAGTCAAATAAATGAATTTATAGTTAAGTTTGGGGAAAATAGTCTTATTTGTAGGGTGTTAAGAGTATGTAAATTATTTACCATTCAAAAATTTCGTTTGAGTACTCCACTTAATTAGCAAATTGTTTTATAATTAGTAAATTTGAAAGTGGTTGCCATACTAGAAATGGAGATTTGAAGATACAATTTGAAAACTCTACTTAAATTATTCAAAAAAGCCTTTTTTTTTTAATGTGAGGGAAAGATGTTATAATTTTACTTCAAAACAAAAGAAGTCTCATAAACACCTGTGTCTCGGGTTTGGAAGATTCATGCATGCTCTCTCACCCAACTAAAGTCAGCAATGCAATCCATATTATTTTGCATCTACTTCAGTTCTAGTGTTAATGGCATGGTGATTATCAGGGAATGCAGCAGTTTGAATTACACTAACACGCTTCTGGCAAAAATAACTTGATGTGTTGAAGCACCATGAAACAAAATCTTGGATCATTAACTTAATTACTGCTGCAAGCCAGCTAACAATATTTGTCAGTGCCTCGAGGCTTGGAAGACACTGACAGAGCTTGCACAAAGAAAGGCATCCATGTCTTTGGAACTCAAGGAGCCTTTCCTATTAAAATTCATTAACTGTCATATGTTAACTGTTAGCTGCTTAGAAGAATAAACTCGGATCTCATTGCTTTGATGTCCATCAATGAACTATGTTGATATATATTATTTCTCATAGGTAGACAGAACCGTGCTTCTGGAAGTGTAAGCTCTAAGCACCTGAGAATGGGAATTGTGGACGATGGAAATGAATGCATAACAAGAGGCTAGGTAGAGTATGTGCGGAATTTCCAAGATTGCAGTAAGCTTACTATAGAAATTTAGCAAATGTCTTCATGTTCAGAGGTAGGTGTGGTGAACTGCTGAACTCAAATTGAATATATGGTGGTCACCTATGGTCTTTACAACAGGATGTATATTGGAGTTTCACTTGTGCTGATAGCACATTTGAATGTTAGATTATGTAGAGCTGAGCTACATTTATTCTTCTCACCTGTTCAATTCAGCCAACTGATGAGGGTAGGATGATTCTTGATATCCTATAGCTCATGTATGCTTTAATATCATATACACATATATGAAATATATGTATATAATAGATAACCACCAGAATTTTTGCATTTCATATTTATACACAGAGAAGGGAGATTATGTACAACTCTCAAAGCCTATTTATATGTAAATTAATTTTGTTAAAAATATAATTCCAGCTGAAACTGGATTGGCTCAGTGGATAGAGCGTCAACCTGCAGACTGAAAGGTCCCAGGTTCAATTTCAGTCAAGGGCACGTACCTTGGTTGCAGGCACAACCCCAGTAGGAGGTGTGCAGGAGGCAGCTGATCGATGTTTCTCATCGATGTTTCTAACTCTCTATCCCTCTCCCTTCCTCTCTGTAAAATATCAATAAAATATATTTTAAAATATATGTATATATAATTCCATAATGCATATATGCTATTTATTCTGAATATTTATGCTTATAAGCTTTTAATTATTTTAACAGAAAGTAGCTGTTTTTCTGCACACTATGTAAATGTTTCCCCTTATTGTAAAATGCACTAGGAAGACAGTTAATTTAAATATTCTGTTCAAACAGCAGTATGTCTTTTATATCAAAACAATGCAAAAATATCATGTTTAATAAGGGCTGCTACTGAGAAAAGCTAAGAGGGAAAAAACTGTCCTGCCTATATATATAGTTGCTTTTTTTTAATGGGGATTGAGCCCGCAACACGGGCATGTTATCCGACCAGGAATCGAACCGTGAACTCCTGGTTCATAGGTCAATGCTCAACTACTGAGCCACACTGGCTGGGCTGCCTTTGTATTTTAAAGCACATACAAATACAATCTCAGTGAGGCTGCAGGCGATCACGTATAATGACATACGTAAACTCCATGAGAAGCTTATAAATACATGCTTATTTTCTGCAGAAAGAAGAAGCATTTAAGCTACTAGAAACCTGTTTTTAAGACTTTAATAGGGTAATGTATCACTTAAGGTAAACTGTCTAATTCACCTCTGGGAAATAAAATCAAAATAAGAATTGAGGCTTTTACCTTCTCTTATTCATATGAACCACTTACTCCTCAGTATCTCTGAAAATTTCACTTCATATCGCAATGGTTTCCTGGTCTCGTGGTCACTGACAACTTAATATACGACTGCTGTGATTTTAAGAGAGTGACTGTTATCACTCCCACTGTCATGAATGCAAACGTTTGCCAAATTTCATAGTAAAATGACTGTGCACAAGCTGTAGCTAACTTTATAGATCTGGAAAAATATCCTATTTATACTGTCAAATAACATAAGCGTGAGGAATGGACCATCCCCTCCTCCCTGAAATGTCAGGGCTGGCTTACACCACAGCTAAAATGCCTCCAGGTGTGTGAAAGTGAGCGGGAAAGGCGAAAGGGGCTACGAACTAATTCTGTTTACCTGCTGTGTTTTATAACAGCATCCCTCCCTACGAAGCAAACTAGAGAGCAGCAACGTGAAAGGGCTAGTTCCACGACCGGGCACGAAGTCAGCCCCATTTATGCTGAAATCCGCATACGGTGCCCTGGCTCATGCCCATGGGCCTTTCCCTGATCCCTGTCACCTATCAAATGCATTCACACGTTCTCTATGCTCAGGCTATGTGTAAACTCACTCTAAATCTAAGTGTGAAGGAGTCTGTTACACTAAAATGGGACAAGTAACAATCTTTATTGTTAAATTCCCAGTAGAAGAAGCAACTTTTTTTGAGATGGGGTGAGGGGGGAGATTAGAGGGGTGAAGGTAAAGGAGGGTTGGAGGAGTGTAGGTTTTTTTCTTCTTCTTTAGAAATCCTGAACTTGTAACATGTATATAGCCCTATTATGCATGATCCTAAGACTACAACTCTGGTAAGACTCACACTTACCTTGTGCAACTGAGGTTTCTTGTCTTCTTAGTGATTCTGTGGCTCACCTCTATTACCATCACTATTACACCAACACCTCTACGAATACTACTTATTGTCATTGCTACTTACTGAGTGCATTGGGTGCTAGGTGTTTTACACACATTATTTTAACTTATTACAACAACCCTAAGAGATAAATAAGCATGATTATTCCCATTTTACAGATGGGGAAATTGAAGGTCAGTTGAAACTCTGGAATTCACTTAGGTCCCAACTCTATAACAAATTCCCTGAGTCATCTTAGAAAACAGACTTAACTTCTCTCTACTTCAGTCTTCTTGTCCATAAAAAATAATTAGCCCTAATGCATAGGTTATTTTATTTATCAGAAGTAAATAAAATAAGTACAGATCAAAGGCTTAGAACAGTACCTGGCCAACGGGAAATGCTGAAAGCATTTTCAATGCTTATACCCATTCTTAAGTAAAAAAAATCACTTAAAAAATGAAAAAAGAAAAACATTCATTACCTTCCATCGTACCTTACCTAACATGGCTAAAGTCTTAGTGAAAAGAGCCAATCATTACTTACCTGTGTATCCAGTTTTGCAGACACAGTTGAAGCTTCCTGGGAAATTCTGGCAGACGGCTCCATTCTTACAAGGACTAGGCAGGCACTCATTGATATCTCGCTCGCAGGCCCTCCCAGTGAAGCCGTCTGGGCAGCTGCATGAAAACCCTCCCACCAAATTGTGGCAGGTCCCGCCATTGTGGCAAGGAGACGGAAGACACTCATCTATGTCCGTTTCACACCAGCTCCCAGCATAGCCCGGCAGGCACGTGCACAGGAACGGCTGCAAAGGCTCGTTGGCCACGATGATGACCGGAAGGCTCTCGTGGCTCTTGACCGCGGGGCTCACCGCCAGTCTTCGGATGCAGCTCCCCCCGTTCTGGCATGGCCCATGGGTACACGAGTCGTGATCCACAGATTCCACCTTCACCCCACTCTGCCGGAGAAGGATCTCTTTGATGCTTTCGAAGAAGGTGGCCACACCACTGGGATTCACGTACTGATTATGGCCCCGCTTCACAGCTGCGAAGAGAAATGTCCTGTTGTTCTCTTCGTAGGCCCCATAGAGCTGCACGGCGGTCCCCAGGCCCGTGAGCTGAGAACCGGCGATGCGCAGGAAGTGAAGGTAGTGGTTGGTCAAGAAGTCCTTCACTGTTGGGACACTGAGCCGCAGGAGGATGCTGCTGTCTATGGTGGCGTTGGAAAAGCCAGCAAAGAAAACACGGATGTTGCTGGTGACTGTGCTGTGAACCCCGTCACTGCTGAGGATGGTCAGATCGAACGTGCCATCGGTGGACCTTGGCTGGGAATGCAGATCACAAGTGCCCCTGGGAACACTGAAGAGGCTCGTCACCCCTGAGGTCAGGGAGCAGTGGAAGGTGTCCAATACATCGGGATCCTGTGGCTTCACAGAGCCCAAAAGCCCACCAGGAAACACGTTGCCATAGTAATTAACAAATATCTCCACCGTCCGAGACTGGGAAGGATTGTCATTTTGGTCTATCACGGTGATGTGCACAGTCCCTGTGGAAGACATCTGAGGCACACCAGAATCCCTAGTAACCACTGACAGATAGAAGTCTGCAATCTGCTCTCGGTCGATCTCTCTGGTGGTGCTCAGAACTCCAGCGGTGTTCAGACTAAAATAGTTGGTGGCAGGACCCGTGCTCAGCAAGTAATAGGTAAAGGGACCTTGATTGGGAGGGAGGTCAGGGTCGGTGGACTGAAGGGTCATCACCAAAGTGCCTGGGCGTTTGTTTTCCATAACTTCTCCTTCACTGATGGTCAGCATTGGCCCATTGTCGTTTATGTCTTCCAGGGTGACTAAGAGAGAGGCACTTCCTGTAGCAGAGGGTGTCCCCGAATCAACAGCCAACACAGTCAGATTATAGATGGGGAGGGTTTCCCGATCCAATTCTGCAGTTACAGTGATCTGTCCTGTCTGTGGGTTGATGGAAAAGGCACCATTTTCATTCCCTGACCCGATAAAGTAAGAGAACCTGCTCCAGCTGGGGACTGAGTCTGAGTCAAAGGCACTGACAAAAGTCACGTGAGTTCCTGTAGGGACCCCTTCGCTGATCTGAACACTATAGATGTTTAGACTGAAAATGGGTGGGTCATTGGCATCGAGCACAGTGATATTCACAGTGACCTCATCTATGTCTGCACCCCTAATGCTGCCAAAATTCTTGGCCAATACCTTCAAAGATACCCTTTCTTCTTTTTCTCTGTCAAGAAGTCCAGAAACATAAATCTGTCCAGTCTTCTTATTGATCTGGAAACCCTTCTTCCTACTGTTTCCAAAAATCAAATAATGTACCTCCCCGTCAACGCCCAAATCCCGGTCACTGGCAAACACTTCTCCAACAATTGTACCTCTAGGAGCTGCTTCTGAGATTTCAAAATAGTAGAGTTTGGAAACAAAACGAGGTACATATTCATTTGTCCCTTTTAATTGTACATTAACTGTGGCAAAACTGCACCTTTCTTCATCGGGGACATTGAAAGCTTTCACAGTAAGGTGGTAGCTCTGCTTGGTTTCAAAATCCAAGAAGCCTTGAGTGGTGAGGACGCCTGTGTTGGGGTCAATGACAAACAGGTCGCTGTCAGATGACTGTACAGTGTATGCAATCACAGCGTTAGTGCCAGAGTCAGCATCTGTTGCATTTAGGTGGATAACAGTGGTCCCGCTTGGGGCATTTTCCAAAACAGTGGGGAAGTATTCCTCAGGGAGGAACACTGGAGAATTGTCATTCACATCGAGCACATTGACGGTCACACTACAGTAACCCGTCCTTGCAACCCACCCACCATCAGTAGCACTAACAGTCATTTCATGTTTCTGGCAGAGCTCGTAATCAAGAACTTTGGCTAGTGTCAATACACCTGTGGAGGAATTGATGGCAAAAATGCCCTCTTCGTTTCCGGAAGAAATGCTGTATCTAATCAGGCCATTCATTGCTGCATCTCTATCTCTTGCAGAAACTGTTCTGACAACGGACCCAACACTGTGGCTTTCCGGGATGGTGGCACTCATGTGGTTTTGAGAGAATTCCGGAGTATGGTAGTTTTCCTCCGTGATGATGATTTGGACCGTTGCTTGGGATGAAAGTGGAGGGTTTCCTTTATCCTTTGCAGTGACAGTGATCAAAAAGTTTTGATTCAAGTCAGAAATGAGGGAAGATGCTACTGAAATCCACCCTGTATTATTGTCCAACTTAAATTTCCCCAAATGATTTTCACTGGAAACGAAATACTCTACTTCGGAATTCAATCCGAAATCTTTATCGTCTACTGCAGTAACTTTGATTAACTTTGTACCAACTTTCACATTTTTGGTGACTGGAGTAAAATATTTGCTTTTAAGAAATTGGGGTGCATTGTCATTACTATCCACTATGTTGATGGTAACGGTTGTCTCGCTGAGTAGGGAAGGATTACCTCGATCTGAAGATGTCACTATAAAACTGTGTCTGTTGATGTTCACATTACTGAAGCCACTGACATTTTGGTATTTTAAGATCTGTTTATTGAAAATCTCTCCTGTGGTGGCATTAATCCTGAAATACTCTGACTGAGATTTTATAAAGTAAACCACTTGTCCATTTGACCCCTCGTCAGGATCAGTTGCAGACACCTGAGTCACTTTGGAGCCGATTTCAGCAAGTTCAGGGCAATCTAAATAATAGGAGGGTCTGCTAAATCTCGGAGCATTGTCATTGACATCTGTCACAAATATTGTGACATCTGTACTTACAGTCCACCCGGAATCATGTGCAGAAACTCGGATTCTGTAACGGTCTGTATCTTCTCTATTTAAAGGTCTACTAATGACAATATCCCCTGTGCTGGGATTAATGGTAAATGGAAGGCTTGTGTCCATTATAGAATATCTACTGATTGCATTTACACCAGTGTCTTCATCAGAAGTCGTGACACGTGTAACCGTGTATCCTAATGGGGAGTTTTCAGAAACATGGGCACTAAAGATCTGAGAAAACCTCGGGGCATTATCGTTTTCATCTAAGATGTGAATGATGACTTTGACTGAGCTGCTCTGAGAAGGGGAGCCTTTGTCTGAGGACTTTATGGTGAGCACATATTGAGATACCTTTTCCCTGTCTAGAGGCCGAATGCTTCTAATTTCACCAGTGGCATGATCAATGCTGAAACTGTGTTCTTTGTTGCCATTAACAATATCATAATCTAACTGTCCATTGGGTCCACTGTCCTTGTCCGTTGCTGAGACAGTAAGTATTTTTCGAGGAGAAAGATTTTCCAATATTTCAGATACAAATGGATCTTCCTTAAAAATCGGGGCATTATCATTGACATCTAATACAGCTATGTCAAGTTTTTCATAAGAGGAGAAAGGAGGGAAACCTCCATCTCTGGCTTCTACCCACACAACATATTTTTGCATCTTTTCAAAATCCAGAGGCCGACTAATGGACACCTGCCCTGTTAACTGATCAATCTGGAATGTGCTGCCAAGATTCCCACTTGCGATATAATAAGACAAAGGTTCTCCTCTCAGGGAGGACCCTGTAACAGTGGTGACCTGAGTGCCGACTGGCTGGTTCTCCGGAAACATGAAAGTTTGTTCTTTGGCTCTGACTTTGGGGAAATCCGCCTTGTTCACGAACCTAACAGTCACTGTTGTAGAATCTGTCTTTGGAAACGAGCCACCGTCTTTCACATGGACAGAGAATGTCACTTCTGAAGCTCCGTTCAATGGTCCAGCTGCCATGATAGCTCCCCGCAGCGGGTCAATGTGAAATTTCTCAGAGTTTCTACCCGACAGAGAATAATGCAGTTCAGAATTGGGTCCAATATCAGTATCTGTAACTGTAACCGCAAAGACGAAGGCACCTATGAATGAGAGAGGGTGCAGTGAGAATCACAGGGAACCCAAACAGAACATCGGGTAGTAGGTTAATGGACATAAAACACTATATTTCTACCTGATGTAATTTTATTTCTCACAATTCCTAGGGGAGGACGGTACCTCCTTTATTGTCCCGGAAGTTGCAAAATCAAATCTACTTAATAGTCTTCAGGGACTGACCTGCCATTTCCTAACTAAAGCCCATGTGGTCTACTGGATTTAATATTCTGCAGTATGCCTTTGTGAGGAGCACAAGGAAGAGCAATGGCTAATCCTTCCGAATTGTAGTTCCTGGGAGATAAATCTGCACATCATACAACTTCCAGCCCACATGACTGCAACGTGCACTGTGCTAACAGCTGTGCTGCTACCCCATGTAAAAGATAATTGCTCTTTTATGTCTTAAAACATTCTCAATTACCGTATATGTAATGATGTCCACAAAAATAATATGCTTAAAAAATCACTGTTGATTCCTTATGCCTATTGTTTCATAGTAAAATTCTTTTACCTATGAGCTATTATGCCATGGAGACAAAACGTAAGCATAGATATACATATAAATCTATAAGTCGACTCAAACAATTATAAAGTAGTAAGAAATAAGAACTGAGAAAGAATGGACCCAATGTGGATTCCAAACGTCAGTGCTTGGGATGAGTGCCAACAAAACAGATTATAGTAGAAATATGCAGGGGAGCTGCCAGAAGGACATGTTTTTGATATTCTCATTCAGAAACTTTCCCAAACCTGCACTCCCAGTCCTACCAAAGAGTTTGTGACAAAACTGAAGTCTTTTATAAATAAATAAAAAAAAAAGGCCAGTGATCCTGATTAATTATGTCTAATGAGGAAAAGATGCTGGCGTGTTTCTCACTTTGCGTAGGAGATGTGATGTTGCATCACCAAATACTGGATGTGATTAGAATCATGTCTGCCAGCATCATTTCAGCTAAAGGCCTTCAGCATGGACCTACGACTTTGATATCAACATTTCCTTTTGATAGAAAGTTGGCAAAATTTTATGGATATTATACCTTCAATTGGTATTAATTAGACATTCTGAGTGCATAGAAGATCAAAGATCACTGAGAGGAGGAATCCTGGATCCATTTATTTTTTTCTTCTAATTAAAATATTTTAAAGCAAGGAAGATTAAATGAATTGTGGTCTTTAGCTGTGTTTATTCTCATTTGAAAACTCATCTCAGAAACTGCAGATGGCAGATGATTTGTGCGGTTCTGAAGAGAGTATGCCATTCTTTGCAAAAAAAAAGCAAATGCAACCAAACTAAATTTGAAAGAGATGCAGAATAATAAATGCATGCTGTCAGCATGAAAGTGGTTCATTAATGGCTCCATAAACTTACTAACAGATAAAACCGCATCCCTCAAAACTGGAATAAAATGATATTAATGTTAAGAATTAATTAGCATTATTCATTCATTAAACATTTAAAAATCTACCTATGAAGCATTGAAGTAAAATATTCATTTTCTACCCATGAATATAGCTGAATTCCTATCAACTTCAGATAATGTTTCAGGCACTGGGATATGGCAGAAAAAAAGAGAGACCTGTCCCTCCTCTCAGGGAACTTACAAATTACATCTCCAGGCAGAACCCTACCTGACTACAAGTCATATTTGTTTTAATCACCTAATAATATTCAAGTCATATTAAGAAATAGTACTAGGAAAGATATGGCAAATATAAAATCTCAAACACAATTGGTTGATGAAGAAAGAATTAATTTGTGAGATTCAATGTTCCTTTAGTTTTGTTAGGCAAAACAAGTTGAATTTCAGAGGATTTGTAAGCATAGGTTATATCAAAGCTATACATATAAAAATGAAAGAAATGTGTTTTATAGAACATGTCCAATGTATCATGTTATTACCTGGAAGAGTAGGCGATGGGATGTGTGTGACATATGGGTGATGTTGAAATCTTGGTGGATTGTCATTGACATCAGTCACAGTGACCAGCACGCTGGTGGAACTGGAAAGAGGCCCCGGGGACCCAGCATCACTGGAAACCACCACTAATGTATAATTTTCTCTTGTCTCCCTGTCCAGCAGTGCACTGGTGATGATCTGTCCTGTGGATGGGTTGATGGTGAACTGAGAGTTTCCACCGATGATCCTATAACTAAAGCAGAGAGCAGAGATGGCAGGTTCCTTCTAGGTACAATATTGTAGCACCTGTTTACTGTAATTTAAAAACTGAGGAAGAAATGTAACCAAAGACATTATAAGTCAGATCACACAACAATGAAAAAAATACAGCTGGAAGACAAATCTTTCAAATTTTATGTGAATATCACACTGACACTCTTTATTGTGAGATGTCCAATGACCTCAAGCAGGTCCTCACAAGCTTTGTGGGCTTCTTAAATCACGCAAGACTCCAAAATGTACCCAGAAGACCATTGTGTTTTAAATATATGAGCCAGAAAGCATAAATCAGGGCATTGCTCTAATAGTGTGGTTAATGGCCAGAATCACAGATGAACATCTGTTAAATGAATCTAAAAATTATTTTTCTGCTCTGTGCCATAATGTCCCAGAGAAGAGCAATTGAGGGCTGCTCTTTCAAGATGAAAACACTGTATTTGATACACATTGACTATCCAGAACAACTAAAGAACTGATTATTTACACAGAGACATTCCTAGTTACTAATTCTCTCATTTTTCATTCCTCCCATGGCCATGCCGCTCTGCTTTCTTGTTGTCAGAAGAAGTAGGACATCTCCATGGATATTTTGATGCTAACCAGATTGGTTAACAGACAGGATTTTCCACTGAGAATAGCTTCTCTCTTCTTTCTGGAGAGGAAAGCTATCTGCATATATTCCTGAGAGATCCACTAGGGAAGAAGTTCCGAAGCTTGAAGGTTCGGAAATTGGCTGAGGTCCATCATTTCTAAGGTTGGAGGTAGCAAATAAATAGATGTCTTTAAAAGCTTTTTCCTTTAGACCAACAAAGAAATGCCCTTGCTGGAATTAGGCACGTGTTTCTGTAGTTTGGTTTGCGTTCATAAAAACGTAGCAACAGCATGTGTGTCTCACAGAAATAGCAGGAAAAACCCACACTGCAGCTGGCAGAGTGCATGTTCCTCCCGTTAAGCTCACAGTTTAAAAGACATATTTCAGCACTTTCATCCTTTTTTAGAGAAATGATAAACTGTTTGGAGAACTGGTATTTAAAAAAATAAAGGCAAAAATGGATTCCTTTCATTTGATAGTTTTCAGTATTAAATGTCATTTCATATTATAAGCATGTGTCAATATAATTGATACATGACAATAATTCAAAGTCTAGGCTTACATAAAGATAGTATATGTACATATGTAATTATAATGATCTATTATATATACAGTAAGTCCTCATGTAACACCATTGATAGGTTCTTGGAAACTGACTTTAGACAAAACAATGAAGAACAAAACCAATTTTACTGCAGACTAATTGATACAAACAAGAGTTAGGTCCCAGGGCATCTTATCAATGTTCTAATAACACAACCTGAATGCAATGATGCTACTCAAGGACCTGCTGTAATCTATCATAATCCATCTATATATTTAGTTAAGTGGTAGATGGACTTATCCAACAGAGACATGGATACGTAGGTAAAAATTCTGTCCTCAAGCTTACATCCTAAATGGAAGGAAGGAATATAGGAAAGTAAACACAAACCACAGCGGTATGTGTAAGTGCTAAGAAACCGTGCAGAAGCACTGCTCCAGATGTTCAAAGGACAGAGACCACCTTTGACTGGAATGATTAAAACAAAGCCTTCTTTGGAGGATAGTAAATTCAAGCTCCGTGTTAAGGGGGTTGCCCATCTTACAATAATGGTGAAGAGGGAGAAAGGTGTTCTAGGCCAGGGGATTGTCCCTGTGAAGGGCCAGTTAGTAAATATGCTCAGCTCTGCAGGCTGTAAGCTCTTGGTTGTGATACTCAATTTAGTACAAAAGTTGCCTCAGACAATACGTGCGTGAATGGGTGAGGCTATGCTCCATAACACTTTATTTACAAAAGCAGACCCTGAGCTGAATTTGGCCTGCCAGCCGCAGTTTGCAGAACCCTGGCCTAGGATATAGAAAGACCTGGACAAAGCCCTAAGGCCAGGGAAACACAGATCCTTTCCCAGGAGCAGAAGGCCATCCAGTGAGGCTGAAGGATTGGCTATATGTGGGGATCCGTGCAGAAGACGCTTGGGGGGATGCTGGGGCTGTTTATGCAGAGAGTGCAACATGGAGACAGCAAACTGCAGGTTGAAGATTCCGAGGAAGGAAGTAGATCCTTGTTAAAGCTGAGCCACTAGATGCCCAGCTAGTTCATATCGCTGCCATTGCCCTGTCATTCCCTGATTCAGTCTTTGCTTCATCCAAATAACCTCCTACATTGATAAAGGAATTTTCGTACAGGGAAACCAGTCATGTGATTGCCCAGCTAAAAACACTTAGGTGGTTTCTCCCATTAGATGCAGAAAGAAATGGGAACTGTTGCCTCAGTAAACAAGGCCATTCCTAACCCACGCCACCCTATGAAGAGCTTCTCTGATGGCATGCTTTTGCACAGCTCTTTGCCTTTGTACCTGTTACTGTCTTTGTCTAGAATGGACTTGCACAAACTACTTCTCTGTCTTTCACCAAAATCATCCGTTACTTGAAGCTTCTACTG
Source organism: Corynorhinus townsendii (assembly GCA_026230045.1). Lineage (NCBI taxonomy): Eukaryota > Metazoa > Chordata > Mammalia > Chiroptera > Vespertilionidae > Corynorhinus > Corynorhinus townsendii. Next base: position 130,613,818 of record JAPDVU010000006.1, read on the forward strand.
ATTTCCTCAGGTTGCACTGACTGTGCCATTCTTTCCACCCTTCTGTGCTTAAACTATACTTGTTATAAAGTACTATCATTACAAGATAAAAAAATTACCTCATATATCAAACTATTCTCCTATGGGATCATCTGGAGTGTTTAATTCCTCAGAACTTAACATAGTAAGAGCTCCAAAATTGTACAGTATAGTGTAGGGTATTGGTTGGAGGGATTAGAAGCCAGAGCCAGGAATGTAAGTTAATTTTTACTGTGATAGTCCAGGCGTGATGTAATTACGGACTGAACTAGAATCTTGGCAGGAGGAATGCATAGAAAAGAATGGGTGTCAGAAGTATTAGAAAAGGAGAAATATGAGTACTTGCCCATTGACCCTTAGCCATCAAACATGAATGAAGAAGGTGAGGCAACGTCATTAAGAGGAAGGAGAATGCCAAGATGAGAAACAGGATTGGTTAGGAATTTCTGATGTGTTGCACTTATGATGCCAACAGATGCCAGGTAGAGTGTCTTCTAGACAGTTATTAATGTGGGTGAGGATGTCTGGGATGGAGTCAGAGATGATAACAAATTTGTAAGTTGTCTACAGTTCTGCATAGTGTTCTGCATAGTGATTGCAGTGATGGAATCACTGAGAGAGAGAGAGAGAGAGAGAGAGAGAGAGAGAGAGAGAGAGAGAGAGAGAGAGAGAGAAAGAGAGAGAGAGAGGGAGAGAGAAAGGAAAAAAAGGACTGAAAAATGCTGTGAGGAATGTCCAAATTACTTTGGAGAGAGAGAAAGAGGAGATCTAGACAGCAAATCCCATGGGCACAGATAATAATGAGGTGAAGGCCTGGGGAGGGGGTGGAGGGAGTCAATGGGGGGAAAGAGGAAATATATGTAATATTTTTAATAATAAAGATAAATTAAAAATACATAAATAGAAGGCAAATTAGAAGATATGGTTAGAAACACAGAGTCAGAAATAAGAAACATTTACACAGACATTGAGGAGGAAAACAATGCCAAAAAAAGAAAGCAGACCTGTAGTGCAAATATTGCAATAAGTAAAGGAGACTAAAGACTCAGAGAAAGTCACTACTTTTGGTAAATTTCAGTAGAATCTTCAGATAGCGTCTTTTTTTGGTAAAGCAATGGAGAAAAATCAGATGGAGAAATTGTCAAGAAAATATGGCTGGAGAAAATGTGAGGTTGTGACCCACCCTCTCAAAAACATCAGGGAATAGACATTCAAACCTCAGAGGGAAGGCAGGGGAGGGTGGAAAAGGGGGGAGTAAGAATCAACCAAAGGACTTGTATGCATGCACATAAGCACAACCAATGAACACAGAGAGTAGGGGGATGAGGGCATGTGCAGGGGGGTGGGACCGGGTGGGGAGGGGTCAATGGGAGGAAAAGGAGATATAGTAATATTTTAAACAAAGAATTTAAATTAAAAAAAAAACCATTGGGGAAAAATTGAGTAAAAGCAGAAGTTCTAAAAAATATTAGAATCATTCTTCAATGCATTCATTTCGGTGCCAGTCACTATTACATTGCAGACATTGTGCAAAGAAGACAATATTAAGAATAAAATAGCCCTGCCTGGTGTGGCTCAGTTGAGTATCATCCCATGTACTAGAAGGTCCCATGCACCAGAAGGTTTCCAGCTGGTTCCAGGTTCCATTCCTTGTCAGGGCACATACCCAGGTATGGGCTAGATCCGCATTTTGTTGGATTCCCCATGTTAATTAGCACCTAAATGGTCTCACTGGTTTCTCTCTAAATCCTCTTTCTGCAATCCTGCCTCCTCCAATCCAATCCAAATACAAATCAGTGTATGTTGCTCTCTGATTAGAATCCATCAATAGTTTCCCACTTAAAAATACAGCAAAAAATTAAAATTTAAAAGCTATCAAGACTACATTATAAACTTTCCAAAAGCCTCCTAATATATTTAAATAAAAAAAGGGGGGATAGTAGAAGATATCACGTAAGGAAAAATATCCTTTAAGTAAATTACATCTAGAAAATTTTTACTTCAGAAAATTAACTTTCATTTGTAATGCTAACAGCAAGACACCCATGAAAAACACACATGATGTCAAAACAAGCCAAAAGAAAATCATTTGGGCAAAAAATGAAAAAGGATCCCAAGTCAAATTTATAGAAAAGATTCCTTTATTAACTTTTGGTCAAGCATATGTTTGTATATTTTCAGAAAACAACTCCCAAGACCATGCGGATTCCTGCAACAGAGAGGAATTGACAGGACTGCTCCAGCCATGAAGACAGAAGATAAACAGTCCAGAGATGGAAGATGCTGACGACGCCTTGCCATACCAGCAGTCAGCAGCTGTGCATCGCTGCAGGTTTCCCAGGACCAAACCAGAGAGGGTCGAACCTGCATTACCACCATTTGTCCACCATCCGGAACTGAAATATCATTGCTGACATGTACACATAAGGTGTTGTTTGACATTGAAATTGGGACTCAAAAGAACTGTTGGCCCAGAAAGAAACTCACTACAGACTGATTCATTTGCCTCTCAGCATAACTGTTATTGCTTGTCTCATTTTCAGTTCTTATAAGTGTATTTCTAGTATCACATGATCTCACTCATCTAGGGGAAATAATGAACAACATAAACTGATGAACAAAAACAGACCCGGAGACAGGGAAGCATCGATCAGACTGTCAAACCTCAGAAGGAAGGTAGGGGAAGGTGGGGGTAAGGGGGAGAGATCAACCAAAGGACTTGTATGCATGCATATAAGCCTAACCAGTGGTCACGGACAACAGGGGGGTGGGGGGTATGCGTGGGGAGGGGTTTGGGATGGGAATTGGGGGATGAGGACAAATATGTGATACCTTAATCAATAAAGAAATTAATAAAAAAATACAATTTAAAATCCCAATTCTTTACCATGACCTAAAGGTCCTTACGTGGTCTACACGATGTGGCCCCTGCCTTCCTCTCTGACCCTTTCTTCACTCTGGTCCAGACTCAAAAACCTCCCTAAACACACCAGGCTGACTTCTAGCCAACAGCCCCGGACATCCAGGCCTTCCACAATACTCACACCTAAAAGTCCCTTGTCACTCTCCAATGCATCATCCTGTTTTATTTTCAAGGCTGTCCTCCCTATTTGAAGTAATCTTACCCATTTTGAATTTACTTGTATATCTGTCTAAAACAATGCAGACTCAAAGAAAATGGAAACTTTGTCTTGTTCATCACTGCTATTCATACTAGCGACTCAATTAATGTTTACTTAATAAAAAATACATTGAGGCCTCCTACCTAACTCAGTCATCTGTGCCAGAGGGAAGAGACTAATTACTGCCAGTTTCCCAAAGTGAGTTTTTAAATAGGAAATTAGTAACAAACAAAATCAATCATTAACCAAATCATCTCTAGGCCTAGGTGGCTATTCAACAACAGGTAACTACACTCAGGTATGTGTTAACATGATGACATTTCTGGCAAAATTGAGCATCATATTCATTTAATGCAAAGACTAATGTTTAATGAGAAAAATAATCAAAATTTACAGAGGAAAAGGTGCTGACCTAATGACGGCGTTGGTTGATATGTCCGCGTCTGAGGCATTGACCAATAGGACATCTGTTCCCGTTGGTGCATCTTCGGGAATCGTAGTGAAGTACAATTTACTGGCAAAAGTGGGGACATTGTCATTGATATCATCTACTATGACATTGATTGTTCCAGTTCCAGTCAGGGCAGGGGACCCTAGAGGGGGAAAAAAATCAAGTCTCAGATGTTTATAAATAACAGTAATAATAGTGACTTTAATACCTAGCTGTAGACAACACTACTAGAGAGAATTTAGAAACAGCTCCACGTTAAATTTCCGAACAGAGACAGGTATTCATTTTAAATTTTGTGACCAAAAATATGTTAATTTATGATCTAGTATTTCAGTTCTTGCCTAGTGATACTGCAGAAAGAGTTTCAACTTCTATTTTGAAGGTGCTGATTCGACAGTATATTACACAACAATATCATTAAAACACCACAAAAGAGGCATGGCGGGCTTCTCTGAAATCACATTAAAATAACCCAAACCAGATTTGGAGAATACCCGGGGGCACGGAATCACTGGCCCACTTAGTGTAAATAAAGGCAGCGTTAAGAACTGTATTCCTAGCAGTGACTATCAGTGTTAATGTCAAAATTTTCAACTGCGTGCCCGAGGTCTTTCAATCCCCGATACTGTACTAAGTGATATTTGTCTATGGGGAGGAGGGGAAAGGCTTCCGGTTATATTTTAAAACTGTAATCTCCCACTTTCTGGAATTAACATTATGTCAGTGAGCTGACTTGGAATCATTTTTATGCATTTACTTAATATTTAACGTAAATGTGAAGCAATTCATGTTATTTCCTGTTCCAGCTCTGATATCAACACATAGTGAAAACCCGACATTGACCAGAACCTTGGATACACTGTCCGTATTACACAAAGTTGGCAGACTCTCATAGTGAAGGTCAGATGTCCTATTTGGTGAGATTCTGTTATTTGTCCCCCAACTCAAAGGCAAAGCATCTGCCTTTAGTTGTGCTTTTAAGATTATTTTCAAACTTTCATTTGTGCTGGGCTCTGAACAAGCGGAACCCAGAGCACGGCACCAGGCACGAGCTGCAGGAACTGCAGGCACCCCAGTTATTTGCAGTTGGAAGTTCGTGGATCAACTGAAGATAATAATCTTGTCACAGATTTTGAATTTCTAACAAGGGACATGTTAAAGCTAAAGTAAATATCTTCAGGGGTATTATTGATGGCCAGTGTTTGGCCTAAATCTCTTAAATGTGTGTTTAATTATATACAACATGGCAAAATGGAAACTAATGATCTGAATAATGTCAGTGTTTCTCTTGCTGATTGAATTAGAAAATAAAGTTAACCAAAGGACACCTGTGCATTTGTGTGGGCAAAAGGAAATGTCATGGGAAGGATAATTACACACGGTGAACTGAGAGAGGGGATAACTAAATCAAGGTCCCAAGGCAAGGGATGGGAGGAGATATAGAGCTCTTTTATCTCTTTTACTGACACTGTGTTCTATTCACGGAATCTCAGTTTCCTCATCTGTAAAATCGGAATAATGAGAATAGAACCTACCCCAGAGAAGTACTGAGGGAATGTAACATGCTTAGGATAATGCCGGCACAGAGTTAAAATGTATGATATGTTACTCATCGTTCTTGTAGTTGTTGTAAAAACAAGAAAAATGAAAAATTGCCATATCAAAGGTCCATTTTTAATCTAACAAATGTCTGTGTCATAGATCTCAGGATGTTTGCTGCCCACAAAACTTTTGACTTGATGCTCTAATACTATTATTCAAGAAAACATTTTGAATAATCCCTTGCTCCTAATGATTGCCTAGTAGTATAAACACATGAACACTTAGCTTTGTGGATTTTATGAAGTGCACAATTTTAAAATTTACACGGAGAGTTTAAAGAAGACTTTAATATTTCTGATATGCACATTGCTCTCTAATTGACAATGCTTCAACTTGTTAGGAAATAACCCAGTAACTGTCAAGCAGAGGTTTTCTCTTGGTATACTAAAGTGTCTGATGACACATATATGGAAAACCACATAAAATGGTGACTAACTGCTTTGGTTAGGAACATGTGATTTCTTTCTTTGTCTATAAACTATATAAATATTGTTGGTGATGTGTTTTCTAAATTAGTAAGCAGAAAGAAAATTGTTTACCCAGGAAAATATTCAGCAAGTTCAATCTCACTGTCTTCATACCAGAGGATATCTCATTTTTCCGGAAGGTTTTAAAAACACACCAGTGACAGCAGATGACTCTGGCTGGAGAAGCTGCCTGACAGGTGATCCCTTATCCACATGGGGCCTCCTCTCAAGCACAGAACAATCCCCAGAGTCCCCTTTCTCCACTATTAGCTGCCACAACCCACTCCATAAGCTCATGGGTTCTTCACTTCCTGTTCTCCTCCCACTTTAAGAGTGGATAACTCTAGAAGCACAATCTTGCCCACGGCCTCACTTCCTTGTCACCTGAGGAGATGTGGATGACGGTCTTATTTTCTCCTTTTTCACTTTTGTAAGGAAAAACTTACAAAGACATTGTTCTACATTTCTGTCTTTTACTAAAATTTACCTAATCTCTCCTTTGAATTCTGCCGGCAAGATTTTTCACTTTTATTACTGGGGACAGAGCCAATCCCCCTCACCCCACCCCAACCCCAGCCTCCTACTTGTCTACTGACAGCATGAGCTCTGAAGTCACTGCCTCTCAGTTTGAGTCAGGAAGCTGAGGTCAAGGAAGAAAATGGGAAGGCCCCTGCTTTCTAGAGAGTAAGTCTCATTTCTGCAGCACTATTCCCAGACGAAGGACTTCCTCTTCTCTGAGAGTTGAGTGATGAAAACTTTCGTTGTTGTTTTTGTTTGTTTGCCTCTTTTTGAACCTTTCCTCTTAACTGTGTGAAGAAATGGTCTAAGGCAGTGGTCAGCAAACTCATTAGTCAACAGAGCCAAATATCAGCAGTACAACGATTGAAATTTCTTTTGAGAGCCCAATTTTTTAAACTTAAACTTCTTCTAACTCCACTTCTTCAAAATAGACTCGCCCAGGCCATGGTATTTTGTGGAAGAGCCACACTCAAGGGGCCAAAGAGCCGCATGTGGCTCACGAGCCACAGTTTGCCAACCACGGGTCTAAGGAACTTATGTTCCTGGTTCCCAACATATTTTTGGTTATATTCCATGTGAAATGCTGCATAATATTTACTATTACTCTATCTGCACCTCAGTACTTTCTGCTGGCTCCAGACTGATATATCCAAGTGACTATTTGTTATCCTGTCTCGCAAGTTACCAAAGGGCCCAGCATTTATATGCCAAAGACTGAAATCACAATCTTCATAATTAAACTTAGCCCATATATCTATAATAATAAAAGCATAATATGCTAATTAGACTGGATGTCCTTCTGGACAACCTTCTGGATGAAGCTGGGACTGTAGCTGCGTAATCGAGGCAGCCACCATGGCTGCGAGGGAGGGATCCAGGCAGCTACCGCAGCTGCGAAGGCCTATTCTTGCATGAATTTCGTGCATTGGGCCTCTAGTTTATATATAAATTGAAATACATCTGTACATATACATGTATACATACATACTGATATATACCTTTAGCTGTCTACATACGTGTGTGTTTATATATATATATATTATATTATTGAACACTTATATGATACCATGTGTATTTTTATATCGGTGTTACTCATTTAATATGCATAGCCTATGAAATAGGTATTATTATTTAATTTTTAAAATGGAGAACTTGAGACAAATAATTTAATAAATTTATTTGCATTCAGACAGAGTGGACAGTGAGAGAGCCAATTCTGAACTGAAAAAAAATATCTTCTCCATTCTTTAGACCCCAATAACACTATGCCACTCATTGCAGGTGTTTTACTCATTATTATTATTATTATTATTATTATTCCAATGTAATTCTGCTATATCCTTTATTAGGTTATAAAGTTAATTGAGAGCAGAGATAATTCTGTTTAATTCATCTCTCTCTAAACCCATAATGCATTCCATTAGGCCCTGTCCTTTATCTATATTAACTTTTCCTTTGATTCTATATAAGGGAATCTGGTCTCATAACTACATGGCTCAAAGATCTGAACACTTCTGGAAATACACATCTGGGAATATAGCCCTTAGCCTAATACTAAAGTCAAAGAACGAAACTGCAGACAAAGGTCAACATTTTGGAGATAGTTGACTACTTATAAACAGAGGGTCCCAATTAATCCTGAATCCCATGAGAAGAATCTGAATCCTAAGGGCCAAGGTTGAGCTTGGATAGAGCTGATAATGATGAATTATATAGGTAGTGGCATAACAGGGTGAGATTGTTCAGTTTCATCTGGGACTATTTATGAGAACCAGATGCAGTCAGAATAAAAGAGGCAGGATGCAAACACAGACTCCTGGTAGAGGATAGTGAGCCAAAGAAAGGGTAGGAGATACAAATGAAATAACAGATCAAGGCCTCAGAACTATAGACATGTAAAGGCTAGGAGCATGCAGTGGACATTCGAAAGACAAAGTCAGAAGATAAAATACATTTAAAATTTCAATTTATAAAATTATATGTATTGTATGTATACATATACTTATGTGTTTAATATATACATATACAACACATAAATATAAAATAAACATGGGTAAATAGGAACCTTCTGAAATTTTTAGAACAAATAGAAAAGAATACATATGATTCTAAAGAGCATTTTTTTAAGTGTTCAAAAACAAATTGAGCCCGCAATCTGGGCATGTACCCTGACTGGGACTTGAACCATGACTTCCTGGTTCTTGGGTCTTTGCTCAACTACTGAGCCATACCAGCTGGGTTCCAATTTTGTTCTTTACATCAAACATTTGCCAAATAGGTCCCTCACTGGTTGTGTTTGCTGTAATAAAATATTAGCTTCTTGCCCTGGCAGGCATGGCTCATTGGTTGGGTGTCGTCCTGTGCACCTAAAGGTTGCTGGTTTGATTCCTGGTCAGGGCACAAGCCCAGGTTGCAGGCTAGATCCCCTGTTGGGGCATGCAGGAGGCACCGATTGATGCTTTCTTCTCAGATCAATCTCTCTCTCTCTCTCTCTCTTTCTCTCTCTCTCTCTCTCTGTCTCTCTCTCTCTTTCTCCCCGTTCCTCTCTCTCAAAAAAATAATAAAAATATATTTTTAAAAGTATTAGTTTCTTTTTTCTCCATGAAGTAAACATGTTTTTCTCACAGTAAGTACTTAAATTTAGCCACTTTAAAATAACATTAAAGATTATGTGATTATATTTAAATTTGAAAACAGAAAATGTACAAAGCAAACAAGTATGAAATATTTTCAATATAACCCAACAGCTTTGTATTTTAAAAATTCTACTTTATAATATAGTAGTTTATTACTACTAATTAGTTCTGTAAATATGTTTATATAAATCAGATATATACACATTTAAGTAACACTTGATTGTTTATTTCTAAAAGAATCTTTAAAAAAACCACTATATGTCCTTAATATAAATTCTTATGTAAAATAGAGGTGATAAGAAAAACTATAGAACCTATTTAGTGATGTTATAAAAGCGATACTGAAAAGTTGTACAACAATGTGAACTATACACTTAAAATGGTTAAAATGGTACATTTTATGTTGTGTATATTTTACCACAATTTCTAAAAGTTTATAAAGAAAACATAATGTTAACTAAATATTTTATTCCCACAGGTCACAAGTCACCTGTAGAGGACATTAAAAAATAAAAACACATTGAAACTTGGAAACCCGAGAGGCACAGTCTAAACACAACCTACCTCCTGCCTGTTTAGTGGAAATATCAAATTATATATGTATGGAATATTTATCAAAATAGGCTACAAAAATAACAGTTTTAACAGGATAAAATTATAGGACTTTATGAGATCAAGTTATTTTCTATAATATTTAATGTTTATCTTTTAGGTAATATAAATTTCTTTTAATCTTGCAAATTGTTTATTTGCATTTCAAAGTTGAGTTTCCTTGGTGTACTCAGATTTATAGCTTATATGAAGTACATAAAGAGTAAAATGAAATTATCAACTTTAATTCTATGAAACATAATGACAATTCTAGCTCTTATTTAGTAGAATTTTAGAAGGTAAATCTTTTATTGTATTTTTATCAGAATCCTATCTAATAAAAGAGTAATATGCGGATTTGCCATCACTCCAACACACAAGATGGCTGCCCCATGTGGTCAAAGGTCCTGCCCCCATGTGGACACAAGATGGCTGCCACAAGATGGCCAGCAGGGGAGGGCAGTTGGGAGGGACCAGGACTGCAAGGGAGGGCAGTTGGAGGTGATCAAGCCTGCAAGGGAGGGCAGTTAGGGGTGACCAGGCCAGCAGAGAAGGGAAGTTGGGGGAGACCCAGGCCTGCAGGAAAGAGCAGTTGGGGGGGGGTACCAGGCCTGCAGGGGAGGGCAGTTGGGGGCAAACAGGCTGTCAGGGGAGCTGTTAGGCATCAATCAGGCTGTCAGGGGAGTGATTAGGGGGTGATCAGACTGGCAGGCAGAAGCGGTTAGGGGCAATCAGGAAGGCAGGTGAGCAATTGGGAGCCAGCAGTCCTGGATTGTGAGAGGGATGTCCGACTGCCCGTTTAGGACCGATCCTGGTGGGATCCCAGTAGGATTGGGCCTAAAGAGTAGTTGGACATCCCTCGAGGGGTCCCAGATTGGAGAGGGTGCAGACTGGGCTGAGGGACACAGCCCCCCATGCACAAATTTCGTGCACTGGGCCAATAGTATATAAATAAAAGTTTATGTAGAAAAATGTATCCTACTATAGAGTAGCTGATTTTTTTATCGTCACTATTTTCATTTATTTTTTGATTTTTTAAAAATTTCTTTATTGATTAAGATATCACATATTTGTGCTCATCCCCCAATTCCCCTCCCAAACCCTTCCCCACGCATGCCCCCACCCCCCTGTTGTCCATGGCCACTGGTTAGGTAGAGTAGCTGATTAAAGACAATATATATATTTTTTTAAATTATCTTTATTGTTGAAAGTATTATAGACATCCCCATTTTCCCCCCATTGACTCCCTCCTCCTCACTCCTGCCCCCTCCCCAGGCTTTCACTGCTCTGTTGTCTGTATCTATGGGTTATGCATATATGCATAAAAATTCTTTGGTTAACTTCCTCTTTCCCCACCGCAGTTTGAGAATCCTCAGTTTGTTGCATGCGTCCATGTCTCCAGATCTAAAAGCAATCATTAGGGCCTAATATGAGGTGACAGGAGAATATTTTACGTTGGGTGGTGGGCATGTTGTCCTATATACAAATTTTGTAAATTAGTAATCCACACATGTAACCTATATGTTCCTGTAGACTAATGTCACCCCAATAAAATTTAAAATAATGAAAAATAAATAAGTAAAATAAAAATAATTACTAAATAAATGATTTATAATACTTATATCACTAATAAATATGGTACAAAGTCTTACTGGAAATAAAAGAAAGTAAAACAATCACCAGTTATCAATCTTGGAAACACAATTTTCATCTAAGACAAAATTCTCTATTAAACTAAACCAGATTAGGACCATCATGGAGTTGCTCATGCAGAGCCCCATCTCAGAAAACCACAACCTAATCAAGTTTCTATCCTCAGCTCTCCCAGAAAAGGAAACGCAGGTTTTGCAATGGGCACTTGCTTCCTCAGCACAAGTTACCTGACCTGCTCCCCACCTTCCCTTTGCTGCACATAGGAAAGTGGCCCTGCTTTCATCAACCAGCAAGTGCCCAATGTAACTTCCTGCTCATGCTCACTTTGGTCTGTAAGAATCTCTTCCCTGTACAGCTCTTCAAAACTCCTTTTTATCTGCTAGACTGGATGCTGCTTGAATCATGAATCACTGAGTAAAAAGCCTACTGCATCAGTAAATTGGGGGGGGGGGATGTTTATAACTTATTTCCATTGGAAACAAGCAAAACTTCCTCACACTCAAATACAGAAGCAAGTTAAAGGCATTTAACTTTTCGTAATTGAAGATAACCCTAACAGTATTTGACTTATGGAATTATTGGTGCCTATGAAAAGTTTTCAAGCAATATTTCTTAATAAATATGTCCATCAAAATAGACAAGGCAAACTCTTGGATAACATTTTCCCACAAATAATACTGACAAATGCAATCTTAGTGACAAAAACCAACTGTCTTCAAATGCAAAATGTCATATTCCACACTCCTTTTGACCTCTCTTTTGATTATAGAACTATTTATAGTGCAATGACCCTCTCGGCTAAGCAATGTGACAGATAGCATTAATTCAACATGTCATATACTCACCAAAAAAGTAAAGTATGATGGTTCGCCCTTTTTGCTTTTAGACTTAACTTTTGCAAAAGCATCATATTTCCCCTCCATTAAAAAGTAATTTCCAATCCCTGCATAAGAATGAAGTTTATTCTGTCTTTCAGTCAGATGATAAATACCTTTAATTAGAAATGCTAATAACTGAGCTTTCCCCCTCAGACCAATCAATTATGCTGACACATAGACACTTCATAACTAAACCTTTTGGCCAAATCTATAACCAGAATATATCTATATCCCTTTAGCATATTAGACTGAGAACAGATAAAGAATAATGTGTTTAATATGTGCACAAATGAATCTCCCATCCCCAAATTAAATGCAAACACACACACACAGCTCAACTGACTCACTGTATGTGCATGTGTCAGTATATCATACATATTGATTGCACATTTTAGTATAATATCTAACATTTGCTTTGCACTCTGTGCTTTCTAAATCCCTTGGATATGCATTTCCATTTCCTGATCCGATGAGGAGAGCAATCCTTTGATTTCAAATTTATGCATATTCTTCTTTTATGAGCTATTTTAATGGCAGAAAAGTACAAGGCGTTTGTTTTTCTTCACACATCAGAGCCCTTTTAAAAATAATAATAATATTTAATACAAAGAGAAGAAGGTGTTATAAACATGTTCTATAAAAACCACAGCCTGGTGGACAAGCTCGTAGGTGGGAAGCAGGGAGCAGCGGCTGACTGGCTTCACATCCCGTTTTCACTGATAGACAGCTGCCTGCCTATCAGGTTGCTTACTTTGCCTAACACTCAGTTTTGGTTTTCTTTTAATCTATACAATTAGAACAATAGAATCTATCTCATTTACATGGCTGTTGTGAGATTAAGAAAGATAACATAGAACATGTTCTGGCACATACAAGCACTCAGTGTTCACAGAATAAATATCATCTAGAGGTTATAACTTTCCAAGTTGTATGTCTACTCCACACGCCTTCCCTGGAAACTAAACTTTCATATCTAACTGTCCACCTGACAGCTCCTCTGAATGTCCCATATCTAAAATATAACATAGCCAAAAAGTAATTATTAATAACCTGCCCGAAAAATTTTCTCTCGCCATCTCCAAATTTCTCAGGCCGAGAACCTAAGACACATGCTGATTCATCTCATTTCCTAACTTCCCCTTGCCCCAAGTCCAATGGGCTCAGCCTTCAAATGGACAAAATGTAGAACTACTCCACACCCCTCCTCCTGTCACCTGATTTCACACTAGCATTTCTCAGGGACTGCTGGAGCAGCCTTCCAATCCTCAACTCTGTGCCTGCCCTTGTTCTCCTCAACTGCCCCAAACAGATCTGTCCAAAACGGCCTGTCACTCCCCTGTTCAAAGCCCCCACAAGGCTGCTCCTCACTCTGGGATAAAATTAAAGCTCCCGACTGTGGTTTTGAAGGCCACTGGTCTAGCCTCCATCTGCCTCTCTTCCCTACCTCCTCCTCTCTCTTACTCTCATCCCCCTTGCTGGTCTCCGGATGTGACAAACTTGATCCTACCGCAGGCTATTTCATCTGCAATACTCTTCACCCTGAGCTCATGGTTCACCTTCTTAACTCTGGTACTATCGAAACTAACACCCCACTCCTCACTCTCTAGCCACTAACCTGCTTTATTTAACTTCACAGCATCTCATATCAATCACTCCTGTTCTATGCATTATATTTTGTTTACTGTCTATCTCGTTGCCTAGATCATAACCTCTCTGAGCACAGAGATGTGCACTTTTCATCACTGTATCTCCAACGTCTAGGGGAATAGCCGGAAGAGACTGCTCTGTAAATATCCTCAATACATAACTTGTTATGTATTAATACAGCCCATAGAGGCACAGAGTCTGACAGACTATAATCAAATTTCACATATAGGGTCTACTCAATTGGCATCATAACTTGATTTTAATAAATGCAGAATGACACCTGGCAGTGACAACTGACACTGCTACCACCTTCCACCTGTAAAGCCTAATGGATTTTCAATGTCTTTCCCTACTTAGCATTCCAGCTGAACAATGCCTAAACTTAAGCTGATTTGCAAAAGATCAAAACTGAAATTACTGACTCCAATTAATTTGGTGTTCCTTAAAAATATTTTGAAACATTTATTCATTTGAGGAAAGAAAAATAATTTGAATGTTTTATTCATTAAAGCACTAGGAATAGCAATAAGAAAAAGGGTCTCTTGAAACTGTGCTTTTAGAAATATGCTCTACGCAGACAGTCAGCAGACCCTGGTGTGTAACACAGCATGGGTAAGCGAGAACAGCCGCGAGGCAGAACTCCTGGACCCCGTTCTGCCTCTGCCACTCTCCGGGTCTGTGAGCTCTGGCAAAGGGCCTAATTATCCCAGGCCTCCATTCCCTTATCTGCAAAATAAAGGAAATGAACTGGCTCATCACCAAGAAGTCTTCTGGTTATAAAATCATTTTAAGTCAGATTTCTCTAACTTATAATTTTGCTCGTATGTACTTCTCTTTAAAAATGGCTCCATGTTACGCACTGAATTATAACTGTAACATCCTCGATTGTCCAATCAGCTTGCTTACTGCTTCCTGCCATCATTGTTCGGTTCCCTGAAAGAACAGTGGCAGATATTAATGGCTCACAGATTTTGCATTTACTGGTGAGAGCATAGGATTATCTTAAGTTAAAAAAAATATTTTTCCTAAAAGATCAAGAAGAATTACTTGTATCTATGTCTATGTATTGAAATAGTTTCTTAGACACCAAATTTGCATAACAAAAATCAAAACAAGTAAAACTTTCCATATTGTGCTTATGTAAAGAGTCTTAGGCCCTTACATGTAAGCTATGTGAAGCCAAAAGCACATAGAGGGCATATTTTTGATAGCTAAATGGTGCTTGGGTATTTGGTAGATATGGGAAGAAAGCAGCACAGCACAGGATGGAGACAAGATTTACCTAGAAACGTCTAATAGAGAATAGAATTGAGTAAGAGCCAAAGGTGCAGGGGAGAGTCGTGAGAATATAGCCCAAACAGTACTTTAAGCACTTGAAACGGAATTAAAGCCATAAAATGCTTCAATGGGTCCTTACATATGACTGCAATTTATCACATCGTACTAACCACCACAGAGCCTTAAACACTTGAGCTGCTTTTCAAAGCAGAGGCCAGTTTGGATGACCACAACCAATGTAGCAAAAACTTGTGGTATTTCAGCAGTGAGATTTAAAAGATTGGCATTTTTCCTTTTGGTAGGTCCTTTGAAAAATCTGCCAGCGATGACTATATAACCATAAACTAAGTATAAGTATGGTAAATGAATATGAAATAACAGTTGCATGTAGAAATAACAGGATGGTGATTAATTGATAAATAATTACCATCATTTTGCACTCATTGAACCATTCACTCATTCAACCAATGTTTATTAAGGACCTGCTATGGTGCAGGGTCTCTTTTGGGTGATTCTGGAAATTCAGTTTTGAACAAAACAGGAGGTTCACATTCTATTGGAATTAAGCTAAATATTGGTGGGATGAACAAATTATACATATATTATATCCTATCCCATCTAATAAAAGGGTAATATGCAAATTGACCATCACTCCAACACACAAGATGGCTGCCCACATGTGGACACAAGATGGCCGCCACAAGATGGCTGGCAGGGGAGGGAAGTTGGGAGGGACCAGGCCTGCAGGGGAGGGCAGTTAGGGGTGTCCAGGCTGACAGAGGAGGGCAGTTGAGGGTGACCAGGCCTGCAAGGAATGGCAGTTGGGGGGACCAGGCTGGCAGAGGAGGGCAGTTGGGGGCAACCAGGTCTGCAGGGGAAAGCAGTTGGGGGGGACCAGGCTGGCAGGGGAGGGAAGTTAGGGGTGACAAGGCCAGCAGGGGAGGGCAGTTAGGGGCAATCAGGCTGGCAGGGGAGCAGTTAGGAGTTGATCAGGTTGGCAGGAGAGTGGTTAGGAGGTGATCAGGCTGGCAGGCAGAAGCGGTTAGGGACAATCAGGCAGGCAGGCAGGTGAGTGGTTGTGAGCCATCAGTCCTGGATTGTGAGAGGGATGTCCCAGATTGGAGAGGGTGCAGGCTGGGCTGAGGCCCCTTTCGTGCACAGGGCCTCTAGTTGTGTATAAGCATACATTTTAGGTAGAAATTAGTGTTAGGAAGAAATCACAAGGTAAAGTGATGGAAAGAGACACTAGAGAGAGAGGGACCATTAGAGTGATAGTAGATAAGTCCTCTCTGAGAAGATATTTTACTTAAATATAATGACAACCAAGTGATGAATGTCTCCCCTTAAAATAACAAAACAGCAGGCCATAGAGTAAAGCACACAACTACAGGTGCAAAGGCCCACAGGCAGGGAAGGTTTGCATTTCTAAAGAGGCCAGAGGAGTACAGAAGCCAGGTCATTTAGGGCCCTGTGGTCGTTGGTAAGAAATTTAAGTTTTATTCTTGGAAAGCACCTAAGGATTTTTAAGCAAGTCATGGGGGATGATGATCTAATTTATAGTTTCCAAGCTCTAGAACTGCTTGCTGGAGAAGGCATGGGTGGGGCTAGTGGGGCGGGGAGTAGGCAGTTAGAAGGTTATTGAATTAGCCCTGGCTTAGACTCCAGTGGTGGTGGTAGAAAGCAAAAATGGATATGCTCAGGAATCCTTTTATATGGTTGGAAGCACAGTCTACTTGTAAAAGGACTTGCTGAATTTAGGGTACAGAGAAAGAGGAATGAATATGATAACAAGGTTTGCCTTTAGCAACTGCAAAATAGTAGACAGAGGTTACTTATGGAGGTTAGGGAGGTGGATAGAAGTCCAAAAGTTTTGCTTGGCCTAACTAAGTTTCACTCATCCAGCAGACATATTGACTAATATTAACAACTGCAATAAGTCATTGCCTTATTTATTCCTGCCAATATATTTTTCAAGTAGGAATTGGTATTTCCATTCTATAGATAGGAACATGAAGGGAACTTGTCCATGGTCATGTAGCTAGAAATGGCAGTGGTGGGATTTGAAACCTTTTTTTTTTTTTAACTCTAAACCTATGTTTTTACTTCTAGGACATTCTTCCATTTTGTAAACTAATTCTCTGAATTAATTTTTTATAAAGTAAATTGCTCTGGGTTCCCTGATTATTCCCTGCAACATACTCTATTAGAAACACTATCTTATTTATTACACATATGAGAACATGATGAGAAACAGCCTTGTGAAGAGGCTTCTTGGGAACAGAATGCCAAACCACTAGAGATTAGTGCCAGCTTCCCTGACAAGGAACCGAGAGCTGGGCCATCTGCAGTACCTGCCTTACTGCACCAGGTTGGAGCTTTAACTCCTAGGAATTTCTGCTTGGTACTGTCCATATTTCTAGAAGGAATAACAGTAAGTAATATAGAATAATGGCAGACTAGCCATACTTTAAACTATAGTTAAACAAAATAGCTTTAATTGAGCTGTAGTCTTAACTCATTAAGTTGCTGCTTAGTACTTTAATCCTACATGGGAAAAAAAACAGCAACATGGTAGAATTGTGCTCTGTTCTGGCTTGGTTATTTAGCAAGGCAACATTCAGTCCCACATACAGGATAGTGTGGTCATAGCTCATTGGAAGCTGTAGTCAGGAGTAGCTAGAGAGTTTCCAGATGTGCTACTCTGGAGCCACAGAGTCAGTAAATAATAATATGATGATAGCACAACACGAATATTTTTTTCTAAAAAATATCACAAGATTTAGAGGTTTGCTGATAAAAGAAGGAAAGAAGCTCCTGCTTCAGTTTCTGCCGTATCAGCAAAGCTGAGCCATCTCTGGCCTGACACCAGGTACGAATTTGAAAAGAGCAAAGGAAAAGTGATTTGTGAGCTAAGGAATAAAACTGCCAAACATTTTTTGTTTAGAGCACTTTGATATTTGCCTGGTTCTTAGAACACTGCAAATTTGAGAACAATGTGGCATCTGGAATCTAAAAGCTGCCATATTTTTTCTGAATTTTATCATGTCATCTACCACTTTGACTTTTAAATCATAGCAGTGAATATGTATTTTACATCCTGTGTCAGAGACTTCATTTCTGGAATATAAGATGAAACTGCAGATTCTGAAGCCTGGTCTCTGAAACTCTCACAGCATCCCATAAAGTGGTTATTTATGTTACCAAAGGTATGCAATGGAAATGAACATAAAACCATGGTCATATAGAGTTTTCATGACTTTAAGATCATCTAGTCCAACTCCCCTCATAATTTGTGGTTGCTTTCCACATGATCCATATTCAATGATCTTCAGATATTTAATTGAATATTTCACCTTAGTGGCCTCAGAAACACCAGTCTATTTCAGGGCAACTCGGAAAAAAAAAAAAAAAAAAAGAAGCAGCAGCACTAATAAAAATATGTGCTTTGAGACAAAGTTCAACAATGTTCTAATATCCAGGACTGCCAAAATACTGTGTCCTAACCAGTCCCACAGAGTCTCACTCATGTTCCTTGGTACCATATCTAAGTGTGACCAACTCCTCATACCTTCCTGTTACTGATAATCTGAATTTTCACTATCCATAACTCTCCTGTCTCAATACTGGGCAGAATCTGTACAATCTTGGTCTACACATTAATGGCAACGGTCCTTCACAGAAGTTAGAGTTGTACTCCCATTATTTGTCCTTATATTAAAACGTCCAGGCCCCAGTTTTCCTCAGGACCAAGGCTGATGGCCTTAGGAAGTCGGTTTGCTCCCTGAAGCAAGACTGGGCTCTTGCACAGTCTGCATGTTGAGACCGATGCTTTGTGGAATCTCCTTGTGAACTTTCTCCTAACAGCCTGACCCATCCCTGTCTATCACAAGAGAATACTTTTAGCTCTAGGACTTCAAGTTTTCTTCTTTTTTTTTCCTTTTCCTAATGAAATGCCCCTTTTGTGTTGTCATTTTGATGGAGAAACAGAATTTTAAGTGCGGGTTAAGTGTGCTGCTAGCTGGCAAAATCCTCCTTACCCATACTGGGCTGACCTACAATTTTCAAAATCTACAGGTTTTTTAAATAAAGAATTCTTACTATACAATATGTTCTTTGGAAATGTAAAAAGAAATATCTGACACATTAATGAAATTCCTAATATAGTAATATATAAGATGAAACTTAAATTGCAATTTTTAAACATGTTTTTTAAACCAATTGGGAATCTTTGAACAAGAATACTTATGTAGTTAGGAACAGGGCAAATATTTCTAAGAATTTTTAAATATTTAAAGTGCATCAATCACAATTCTTATTAAAATCATTCTATATACTATGTGATATACTAAGGCATATTTAACCTTATAATAACCTACTTTCTAATTACTGTTATCCCCACATTACTGAGGAAGACACTGAGGTTGACAGAGATGATGCACCTGGTCTGAATCACAAAGAAAATTACAACAGAACCAGAATTCAAATCAAGGGTAATGCAAATTAAAATCTGTCATCATGTTATACAACCTATTATTGTGTTTGCTTTCCAAATAAAATAATTTTGGAAATAAGTATCTTTTTCAAATTTTACTTTATCTACACACTAAAACGTCCCGTATATCCTGAACTTGGAAGTCAGGCATGCTAGGATCTGAATCCTACTTTGTCACTTACTAGCTGTGGAATCCTGGGCAAATGACTTGACTGCTCTGAGCTTGGGTTTACTATAAGTGAAGTGGAACTAAAAATACCTAAGTGTTTGAGATAATGAAGAAAAGTAATGTGTAGAAATGGGTTAGTGTCTGTAAAACCTGGTGCGCTGCATGACACAGATGGCTGTATAGCAGAAAAACAACCATTCCCATGTATTTCACAATATCCCCCCTGGGCTGCATAGGCACACAAAAGATTCTTAAAATCTCAGAATTATCTGGTTGAAAACAGGCACTCCTGTCTACATGGTTACATCCTTTCTCTGCCATGGCCTTGACTTAGAATGTCCCAGAGTACAAGGCCTAGAACGGAGAACTTCCATGGGCTGTGCCCTGCCCATCCTGGTCACGCCACCCTGCATCCCTGGCTTCCAAAATCACATCCTGCCGCCACCCTGGGATGACCTGCACGTGACACACCCTCTGGGCAGCAAGTTTTATCGTCGCTGATGCCTTAATGAACTCGATTCCTGGTCCTGGTTTCTCCTCCCCCACCTCACCTCCACAAAGGTTCTGGTATTGACCACGCGTTTCCAGTTGTAACTGGAGAGCAAAACTGAGACTGAGAAGCTTTACAAATAAAACCTGGATTTTAACTATCTGAATCTCTACCAGTTTCTACTCATTTTCATCCCCTGTCTCTCCAGGTGACTGTTGAAACACTGGATTGACGTGAGCCATGTGGTAATGACTGCAGTTTTCATGAGAAGGCTGGCCCTTTGTGCCTACCAACCGGGAGGCACATGCTGACTACACACATAATGAACCACCTTTCAGGTCAATATGGTTTAGGTTTTATGTGGTTACCAGACTATGTTCTGTTCATCATTCTTCAGGATTTTATTGTTTGCCTAAACTCTAGCGTGATCATTCATGTACATTACAAAATATACAGATAATATTGCTTTCTTTCATAAACCAATTGTCTCAGAAAATCAAACTCCCAAAAGTAAATGCAAATAATAGAGACAGCTGCCTCAGTTAATGATCAGTGGCACTATCATTTGAACACTTAACAATCTATCATTACTCTAATCTCAAAATCTCCTCCTCTTTTATGAGAAGTGGTAAAATTAAACAATATTATACTCTGAAATTGATCACATATAACAAAAATATTAATTCAATGTATTTATAAAAACATTACAACAAGAGTAAAAACAGCCCATTTGAAAATTCAAAATTGTTATCCTATATCAGCATCCACACATCAACCTGAGCATGGAGATATACATATATATATATATATATATATATGCTGTATATATAATTAAATTATTATATATATATAATATGTCAAAATTCCAACAAATTTGCCATGTCTTAAAAACAATTTAAACACAATTTTAAAAAATATGTCAACATATATATTATATATATATATAATCTGTCAAAATTCCAACAAATTTGCCATGTCTTAAAAACAATTTAAACACAATTTTAAAAAATATGTCAACATTATTAAGTTTTTTAATATTAAGTTGTAACCATTTAATAAATAAATATTACATAAAAATTTATTAATATTTTGGAAATCAATGATTCATCAATTTAATCATTCATTTATTCAACAATATATAAGCAATACTTACTTTCTTCAAGGCATAAAAATTCTTTGAAATGTTTTAATTGTTTCAGTTTTGACTTAGAAGTGTGATATTTATGAACAGAATCAATATATGCAACACAAAATAATGGTAAACAATAATATTACTTTTTAAGAATAGATTATGCTACTTGCTCTACAACTTTATGTAATCCCTACTTCCCCCAGGGAAGCTAACATAGCACTTTACTCTGCTGACTGGATGAGAACCTGGGCTCTCACTGATACCCTTTGGAGCTCTGTGGGGCTTCCTCACATGCCTCCTTCAGCTACTTGATGTGGGGAACCTAAGGACCAATTCAACAGAACTCTGCCCCCACTCTCTTATCTCCGTAACCAGTGAGAACCATGTGGCTGCTTTTGGAGCCCCAGCCCTTGAAATGCCTCATGGCTCAAGCGGCAGAGTATCCGGCACCGCCAGCGGCACTCAGCGAGAACACGTTTTGTCTTTCAGGAACAGAGCTTTGTTTGTGATGTGCTTGAGCCCTTACTACTTACATTTAATTCCAGAAAGTGATAAATGTGCTGTAAATTGTGTAGCTGCAATTGGAGTTCCGAGCATTAGTAAATTTCAACAAGCATGAAACATAATGCTAGGCACACATACTTTCTTTTACTCATATTATGAAGAAATTCTTTATACCTGACCAAATCAGACTTACCTGAATCTGTAGCTGTGACCATCAACACAAAGTGCTCCCTGGTCTCACGGTCCAAACTCTGTGTCACTCGAAGTTCTCCGCTATCTGAGAGAGTGAAAGCACTGTCTTCATTACCACCAAACAGGACATAGGAGAGTTTGCTGTTAGAACCTTGGTCATCATCTCTCGCCACCACCTGTAGGAGGGCATAATTCATGCTGCGGATGTCAGTAAATCTAACACAATGCACACCACCAAATAACATGTAGCATTGAAAATAATGAGACAGAATCATATGTACCAGCGACTTTTAACCTTTTTCATCTCATGGCACACATAAACTAATTACTAAAATTCTCTGGCACACCAAAAAATACAGTTTTTTACTGATCTGACAAAAAACATAAGTATAATGTTGATTAATTCACATTGGATGGCTATTGCTGTGTTGGCTGTTGTCATTTTTTTTTTTTTTATTTGACAATCAAAGGGAAATGAGGTCAGTGCCCCTGACTAAATAGTCAGGTACTTCATGTTTTAAAAATTCTTGCCATGACACACCAGTTGAAAATGGCTGGTACATACCAATAAGAAAAGGTTTCAAAGATATAGTTTTAAGTAAAAAATTCAAATGATACAGAGTAGTATGTATTATTGGTATAAATACAGGCATAAAATAAATTCATAGCATTTTTGGAAGGCTTTTAAAAATTTTTAACAGCAATTTCAGTTGGATTTGTAAAGAGGAAAGGGAGAACCATGTTTGCAACCAAGTTTTCAAACTTTTACATCATTGCATTTTCTTACTATGTGCAGATATTCCTGCTATAGTGGAAATTCAAAGATGCACAAATACCCAAATGTGTACAACATGAATATACATAGAACGGGATTGAAATGTAATATTCAATCTACAAGGAGGTCAATAGGTATACTTTTCATAAACCTTTCAAGATTTGCTATATCTGCAATTAAGCACTTACAGATGAGAACGAGGAAGAGGGAGGGGTTGTATGAATGTTATAATTAAATTAGATGTCATAGAGAACAGTATTTGTTTAAATATACTGACCTGAAGGATTGTTCTGGGTAGTGTCCCTAAATTCTCAGGGACATGTACGGAATATGGAGATAGCTCAAATATGGGGACAAAATCATTACTATCCAACAGCACAATGCTGACCGTGGAGGTATCAGTTCTGGGGGTACTGCCCCGATCTGTTGCCTGAACAGTTAGAGAGTAAGCAGGGGTCTTTTCTCTATCCAGTGGCTTAGCCACAGTAATGGCTCCTGTGACAGAGTCAATCCGAAATTCCTGATTGGCATTGCCATCAACGATGCCATAGCGAACCTGTCCGTTCGTGCCTTCATCTCCATCTGCTGCGAATACTTGTATTATATCTGTTCCTGTGAGTGTGTTTTCATTAATCTCCACTTTATACAAAGCCTGCGCAAAAACAGGGTTGTTATCATTGATGTCAAGCACCATCACCATGACCTCTGTAGATGAGGACAGAGATGGGTGACCCTTGTCTGTGGCCACCACTGTTAGAGTATAATTAGAAACTTCTTCTCTGTCCAGTTCTCCAGTGAGCCTCACTTCCCCATCGATGGTCCCAATGCTGAACTTGTTTCCCAAGGGGTTCAGCAGGGTGTACTCAATGTAGCTGTTTGGGCCGCTGTCCGGGTCAGTTGCTTGAGCTTTGAAAACAATGGTATCAATGGGCGTGTTCTCTGGAATGTATGTCAATTTAGGGGAAAGAAAGGCTGGTGGGTTGTCATTCACATCCAGCAAAATAATGGAGACTTGAGCAGTGCTGGTGAGCCTGGAGGCCGGAAGCGGTGGCAGGTCATGCACCTGAACAACCAGGTTGTAAAAGGACTGACTTTCCCGATCCAAAGCTTTTAGGACGGTCAGCACACCATTCTTGTCAACCGTAAACTGCCCAAGGCTGTCACCTGAAGCAATGCTATAAGCCAACTGGGAGTTGATGCCTGAAGTGAAAGGGAAAAAATTTAATTTTCTTCCATGTGTGCTGATTGCCAACTGAGCTGCACCAAATCTTTTATACTATGAAACTGCATATTTGATATATGATGCCTCCAAACACACCTTATGGATGATTTAGCTGCAGTTAATTTTCTTTGTCAGTAACACATATTGCATAATTCTTTTCCTGTTAACATTTGATCTGAAAAGATGTTTACAACCTGGTGAACAAATGATATATATACTGTTTGCTATTTACTATGGTGTTGAAATGTCAAATTACACAAGAGGAAAAAATATTCCAGAGAGTGTATATATTTCTATACATTTCCTTATTTCTGTCACATAATTCCTGAGGGTTGAACATTAATGGTGCCACACTCTATATTATTAGCACAAAATTTATAACTTCAGTAATTTATGGAGGCCAACACCAATTTTCAGAGGAGGGTAATAAAATTTTCTAATGTATGGCATTAGTCATGGATGCTTTGAGTCTACTTTTACATTTCTTGTCAGACCAATAAATACTTTTTAATTCCTATTAGGCACCTGGCTAATGGCCTTTGTGAAAATAACTCTTTCAAATTTTATTATGTACAATTAATGTGTTTTAAAAATATTATTTAAAGGAAATGTCAGGAGTAAAATTATACATGAAAGGCTACACATATGAATGCTCACACTATTATTGGGCTATATTTACATAGTATTTTATCTATTTTTCCTAGAAATGTGTTACTTTTTAATTTAAAAATGATAAATACTTTTAACAATAAAGATACAATTTTAAAAATGATATGTAAATCCTCATTTCAGAAACTGATTGCAGACATTCTTCTAAAAAAGATGATGTGGAGAATGGACCAAGCTCTTGTTTTAGTAAGTCATTGACAGGTAAATAACAGGTAAGCAGTGAAAACAAAGAAATATAAAATTTCCTGACCCAGAATAGTGTTTTCTTCACTGACCCAGGATGCCTTTTACATTTGCATATTTTATCATAAAGATATTGGGATAGTGTAGGGTATTAAAAGACTTGCTAAGAAATATATTGTGTACCTAGATAACTCATCCTTAATAAAGATTTTATATTCTGGGATTTTATACCAGGGAAATTTTATTGAGTTAATAAATTGCTTACAAATAGCTCCTATATTTCTGAAATTAATTTCAACTATTCAGGTGTCAGAAATGATATTAACTGTTTGCCAAGAGTCTTCTAGAACAATTTTTCTCTCTCTCTCTTTTTTTTTTTTGCCTTTGAAAAATACTTTCTCAGGATTGTATGAATACTTGAGTGACCTTTTGCCTTTTCTTAAAACTCATCAAGTTGCTCACAAAGGCAAGTTTAGTTGAATAATAGTATTTTTTTTTCTACCTGGTAGGGCCTGCCTATTCCTTGGTAAAAAACGCTAAAATTACTCTTTTCTAGTGATTTTATGGTCTCTATCTAATGTGCTTTGTCTATATATTGATGTAGAGAACACATATTTATGAAGAAACTTTCAGGCACTGGCTTATTCACAAAAAATGTCTAAGATAAACAAGAGTTGAGTAGATCTTTGAAAAGGTAGATTTTCTTTCTCACTGTGAGTTGTGGCTTTTCATCTTCATAGTTTATGACTACTCACAAGTGAACAAAGCAGAGGTTATAAAGTTCAGAACACTTAAAACTCTGAGGACCAGGAAAAATATGAATAAATAAAGCTAATGGAGGCCAGTCAATTCAACAGCAGGAGATAAAGAGAATTTTAAGATCTGAGTAGAACAAGGTCAACAGCTACTTCAACTCCTCAACCTAGAATTCCACAGGGAGCGGGGGAGAAGAGCACCATGATAGAGGGTCCTGAAGGAAGCCACCGCTGGCCAATACTGTTAGTGCACCAAGGAACCAGAAAGCCAATGGACCTTGGAGTTAGAAGGGCTGACGCTAAGAGTGTTGAGATAGTGGTGGCTCAAAGCAATTCCCTAACCTGATAATCCTTTTACTGTTTACCAAAATTTACCTTTGATATGCTTGTATCCATTTTGCTAAAGGGCAAATGTGTATTCAAGTAAATAAAAAGCAGACCGGGTCAGAGGTCAGTGTGCTCTTCACAAAAGAGATGCCCCCTGACCCCCAATGCCTTCTAAATTCATATTTCTTGTATAGCATTTTTATTTGTGCATCAGCCCCTCCTTCAGATCCTGAACCCCACAATGCAGGTCACGGCAGGATCCCCCAAAATTACTTTGTAAAGATATATATATATGAATAATTAAAATTAATTTGATTTAATATTAATATGTATTTTTATATATAACACTAGAGGCCCGGTGCATGAAATTTGTGCACGGGGAGGGGGTGTGTCCTTCAGCCCAGCCTGCACCCTCTCCAATCTGGGACCCCTCAAGGGATGTCCGACTGCCCGTTTAGGCCCGATCCCAGAAGGTAGGATCGGGCCTAAACGGGCAGTCGGATATCCCTCTCAAAACCCAGGACTGCTGGCTCCCAACTGCTCGCCTGCCTGCCTTCCTGATTGCCCCTAACCACTTCTACCTGCCAGTCTGATCACCCCCTAACCACTCCCCTGACAGCCTTTTTGCCCCTAACTGCCCTCCCCTGCAGGCCTGGTTCCCCCCAACTGCTCTCCCCTGCAGGCTTGGGTACCCCCCAACTGCACTTCCCTGCAGGCCCGGTCACCCCCAACTTCCCTCCTCTGCCGGTCTGGTCACCCCTAACTGCCCTCCCCTGAAGACTTGATCACCCCCAACTGCCCTCCCTTGCAGGTGTGGTCTGTTCCAACTGTCCTCCCTTGCAGACCTGGTCCATCCCAACTGCCCTCCCCTGCTGGCCATCTTGTGGTGGCCATCTTATGTCCACATGGGGGCAGCCATCTTTGACCACATGGGGGTGGCCATCTTGTGTGTTGGAGTGATGGTCAATTTGCATGTTACTCTTTTATTAGATAGAATAGAGGCCTGATGCACAGGTGGGGGCTGGCTGATTTTCCCTGAATGGTGTCCTGGATCAGGGTGGGGGTTCCCTTGGGGCATGGGGCAGCCTGGGCGAGGCACCTGTGGTGGTTTGCAGGCCAGCCACCCCTCCTGGCGACCCAAGCAGAGGCCCTGGTATCTGGGAAGTGGAGTCTAGGGCCGGCCAGGGTGTGCGGGAAGCTTGGCTTTCTCCATTCCCAAGGAAACCCAAGCCTCCTGCTGGCTCTGTGGCCGCAGCCATTTTGGTTGGGTTAATTTGCATACTTGCCCCTGATTGGCTGGTGGGAGTGGCTTGTGGGTGTAGTGGAGGTACAGTCAATTTGCATATTACTCTTTTATTATATAGGATATGTATATATTTAATATATATTTTAAATCTGATTACTCTCTAAGATAATGTTTTTGCATTTCCTATAGCTAAATCTATCAGTGAATACAGGATTCTTATTCTTTGAGGCACAGTTATATCAAGAAAAAGTTGTGAAAACATCTGGATAAAAATAATACCAACAAGCAGAGATATAAAATTTAGTTCTATGCAAGCCTATAAAATCTTGCTTGCCCAAGATCAAAATAAATGAAAAATACCAACAAAACGGCACATGGCCAAAAAGTGATGGCCTAGCATGTCTACATGAAATAAATCAAGTGGAATGTCCACTGTTTATGCTGCTTCCTTGAGTAAACAACTAAATCACAGAGGCAACCAGAGAACCTTATACTGAGATTATATAGCCAAGCAGCAAAGAGCAGGACAGCCTCTTGGGAAAGAGTTTGGTGGGGGAGGCTGGTGGAGTAAGTTTAACTTTAAATAGAATTATGAAAAAGAAAAATTTGACTACATAGTCAAATTCATCATGACAAACATATTAGGTGATACTATTAAAAATAAACTGTGGACAATTGTCATTATCTTTGAGGAAAAAAATAGAACGATATGACTACTGCTGCACACGATATGGCAGCACCATCTAAGAAGCAGGTCTGAGCTCCGGGACGGGACCCCCACTACCTCCATCAGCCCAGGGACGCCTCTCCATTGACTTCGCTGAAAAGAAAAGGCCTTTCCACTCCAGACAAGTCTAAGTGACGCTGGCGTGTGCTCTCCATCCACAGAAATCACGTGGATATATGGAAACTCAAAACTCTCCCTGAACACTTGCAGCATCCGGAAAAGAGCTCAGACATTCCTCTCTCTCTGCTCTTTGTATCAAATATTAGAATCATAAAACAGTAAATACATTATTTTAAATTCTATAAATTATCCAAAGCAATGAGACTTGATTCTAGTGGGCTTTTACAGCCCACCAGATCCTCAAATTTAAAACATTCCAAATTTCTAACATTTGTGTTCAATATTCTGAAAATAGTTTAGTTACATGATTCTTTCTGGCAGTTTTATTGTGTATGTGTGGTTGTATTGCATTTGGGGGGATTTTTATTTTTTATTTCAGTCTCACGAATAACTTAGTTCCAGAAAACGTAGCACGTAACTATAGATATGTAGTTCTGTTGTAAAATGTGCACATTATTCACAATTTGAAAACCATTCATAGGTCAAATGATCTCCACTATGTAACATACATCTAGAGGTGAATTTATTAGGCAATAATTACAATAATTTTATTCTCAAAATAAATATGACTCCCCAAGATTTTGAAGACTATAAGATTTATTCCTAAAGTAATAAATAATTATTAAAGCCATCATATTTCCATAAAGCTTCAACTGATAATAGTTTGACTCAAAATAGTACTTTTTAAACTGTGTGCCGGGAAGCCTTGAGATCAGTACATACTCCACTTATCTTGTGAAAGCAGTAAAATATTTATTTGCTTTATTTTTATTAAATGATCATGTAACCAAAAATTTTAGGTTAATCTCTTGGAGAATTTAGATAATGATAGCAAAATACTTTACATTTATTATCATATAAAATGTATTCATCTAAGAAGTTGACCATATTACCTCCTCAGGCACAATTTGACAGAGATTAAGATGAATTTATACATTTTAGAAAGTCTAAACAATACTGTTAGCAAAATACTTTGAGAACTATTTAATGTAACTGAGTTGGCAATTTTAAACAAACAAGGTTACTCTTGTACAGTCTTATCATTATCCTTGAAATTCAGAGAGAATAGGAACTGTGTCCTATATTTTAGGTCAAGGTACAGGAAATTACACTGATAAAAGTATTCAAAACTAAAACAATGGGGAAATGTAGCTTGATTTTTTTTTTTAATCCAACACAATTAAAAGGGGGGGGCAGGTGGGGGAAATCTATGAAAAGCAACTTGAAGTCAATGGTTAATGAATGTCTCTGCGTACATGTGCATGGACTATCCCAGCATATTTTCACAAAGAAAGTTTCTTATTTGTTATTTCCCCAGTTCCCTACATTTTAAGGCATGAGGATAAATGGACTGTATCCCAGAAGAGCACACAATCCTATGAAACAATGGGCCCTCCCTAACGCATAAGAAATAAATCACAAAGAAACACGGCACAAAATTCTTCACTGCGGAACAGAATGGGCCAGTCGGTCACAAGGACAAGTAAGAAAATATTCATATCCAGGGAGCAGGTAAACTAATTAAGGCTATAATAGAGAGATCAACTTCTAAAATAGAGACTAACCTCACTTGTTTATAAATGTCTATTTGGAGCCGATCCACAGAGTGGGGCTGATGTATAGGAAGGAAACAGAGTCTGCAGTGTTCCTAGGCCAGGACCCGTGCAACCTTAACACTGCACTCGACAAACGTTGGCTATTGTTTGTATTACTAGTAATAGTAGTGGTACTAGTATCACAGCCACTTCTATCATTTCTTTTTTTTTTTACTTTCCATCTTTTATTTTCTATCTTAGATGTAACCATGTGTCCAATATTAACTGTGCTTAAATAAGAGGAGAAAACTTTAAAAAGGATTTCAAAAAACTTTTAAAGAAAGCATTTTCAATTTTGTGAATTGAAACATATAAAACACATAAAATACTGATACATTTTACCCCCCACATCTCTGTCAGGGACATTTCTAAGATACTCCTGAAAGGGAACTAAGTATAGAGCAGAAGGTTGAAACACAGTGATATTCTGCAATTGCATAAATCAAGTTAGGGAGAATCAGGAAATTCTAAATTAAGATTGCTATGCCTGTGCCACTAGGCATATCCTCGGGCTAGGGACCTATTTCCTCTTCAAAGGACTGTCCCTTGTTTTCCCTACTGACTGGACATTTAGTTGCATCCAATGCAGGGAAAACAAGGTTGCGACTTTCCCAACAGTTAGTTAATGACTGATAACCTGCACAATGTTATCACTAACAAAAGTTATCAGATATGTGTCCTTACAAAGCAGGTCTTAGAAGGAAGGCCAGGGGAGTCATATGTGTTTTTCTTTTTAAAAAGCTTATCAAATGCTTTTGTAATGAATACACATCAAATACAGGGAAAGCCTAGATTTAATGAAAAAAATCTCAACTTGATTTTATAGCCTAAGAGCTCTGAGACTGTCCTTTGAGTCAAAGCATGAAAGCTTTCCAAAATATTATTAGTTAGCAGTTTTCAGTTAGAAATACAAAACTACTCATACATTCCTAAGTATTTTTTGAAGACTTTAGTTTTACTTTTGCTTCCAAATTTTATTCTTTTTACATTAACATAATACTATATGTAAGTAACTATTTTTATTTATCTGACAAAAACCTACCAAAAAGTTGTTTTATGATTTCTATGTTACTAAAATGCAATACTCTCACACTTTTTGGGGGTGTGGGGAAGGTAAAGATGACAAAGTTTATAAAGCAATAACAATGCACGCTGCCTAACTATCATAAATAAGAAGTTAACTGATAAATTACTTAACTTGTTTCATCCTCTATAGCTAAACTATAGATCTATTTCTCTACTTTGGACCTGTATTCACAAAATGCAATTTTGTGACAGCTGAACAATGTAAATAAAGATAATATAAATCCAATAACATTTTTAAGTATATAAAACAAAGTACATACCGTCATCTGCGTCAGTAACATTAAACACAAGAACAGTAGATCCTAGAGGTAGATTCTCCATTAAAGATGTGCTATATGAACTTGAGCTGAAAATAGGTGGGTTGTCATTTACATCAAGTATATTGAAATAAACCCTGATGGTAGTAAATTGTCCCCCACCATCTTCAGCTCGAACAGTGAGGATATAATATTGCTGTGCTTCATAATCTAATATTCGAGTCAAATTAAAGACTCCAGTAACTGGATTCAGGAAAAATATGCCATCTTCATCATCTTCATTCACACTATATGTAATTTCTCCATTCACACCAGAGTCATCATCTGTAGCTAAAATAGCTGCTACCAAAGAACCTATCAAAAAGAATAAATCAACAGTCCAAATTAATGGGGCATGGATATTACTAAGAGAATACACACACAACACCAAAAAATTATTTGTACAATGGAATATTTTAACTAGAGAATCACTATGAAAACATAATGAACACAACATTCAGCTGATTTCTATGTTAACACTGATACCAACATTCCCAAATATTAACATATCAAATATTCAATATCCAGTAGATTTTATGTTGCAGTATAAATATTCTAGGTATTCATGGACACAGACAATAGTGTACTGAAGGCCTGAGAAGGGCAGGTGCAGAATGGAGGGGGGTCAATGGGGGAAAAAAACAACACAAACAAAGCTGACATCTGTAATACTTTCAACAAAAAGATAAATTTAAAAAAATATATTCTGGTATTAATAACATTTCTGACATTATTTTGCTTTCTGGCACTACCATTCATAACCACATCTTCATGAATTTAGGGGACATGAATGGGGGTCATTGCTGGTATCAGGATTGGGCATTCCAAGAAATAATACAGACTTATGCCAAGGAGGTACCACTTGACAGCTCAGAGGGCCATTGCTACAATTAAGCAAGGAATAAATGTGATGGAGTTTCACAAAGAACAGGCTTATCTCGGGAGTGAGGGGAAAACTGCGGTGAGGAAGTGAAGAGTCTTCTATAAATGCTTCTTTCCTTGTCAAATGAGTTTCCAAAAATATGCTTTATTAGGCAAACATGCTCTAAACGTGATTCAGAATAAATTTCAATTTTAGGTAAGAATTTCCAATAATGGGAATGAAGCAAACACATAGACACTGCATACTCAGACTCAAAAATCACAGCATCATATGTTCCAAGAGGCAAGACAATAATTCAGGATTCTTATTTCTACTCACATTTATTGAGCACCTGCTACTTCTCAAGCTCCACTTTAGTAAACTCACATATACATTCTATATTAACCTTCACCATAATTCTAATGGGAGTTACTCTTTCCATTTTATAGCAGGAGGAACTGAAGCTTAGAGAAATGAATTAACTTTCCTTGGTCACATAGCTAGTAAGGATTAGAACCACTTTTAACAGGTTTCCTTATGCTTTTTCTTTGCTCTTACTATACATAGCAGCATAATCACAATTGACATTTCTAAAGTGGAAAAACAAAATCAAAAGTGCGGTTGCCAGAAAAATTAACAACCCATGTTACAAGTACTTTCAGAAACAGAAATATCTGCAACTAGTAATCAGATGAAGGACTAACCTCACTTGCTCTGAAAAGTCTAGCAATTTGCTTAGGAATTATAGCAAAGATGGCTAATAAAAAAATTGAAAACTCAGCATATATATTTTTATACCTAGTAGCATATGATAAAAACTAGTCACTAATGAAGGGCAGTTAAAACACAGTCCATAACTGGAGTCAAATGTGATCCTTGCAAAATACACCTAAGGGTGTGCCCCTACCTGGGGTTGTGTCTTCTGGGATGTCGAAAGAGTACACAGGCCTGGAGAACTTGGGTGAGTGGTCATTCACATCACTGACAGTGATGTTGATTCTCATATCTGAGGACTGGAGACCGTCATCTGCACGGACCAGCAAGGAGTATTTGGAACGGCGTTCTCTGTCCAACCTCTTGGTTGCTATCAGATCTCCGGATTCAGGGTCAATGCGGAAACTGTCATCAGCTCCACTAATGATGGTGTATGTGACGAGAGCATTTGCACCCTAAGAAAGAAAGACCAGCATCTGAACTGTCAGAAGTAGAACAGTTAGGGCACCACTCCTTAGGCTGAATATGTATTTGACAGTGAGAGGCTCTGGACTTAATTTCATAGGATGCTATAAGGTTTCAAAAAGTAGGCTAGTGTAGTAGGTTACCTCACCAGCCTTTCACCATTCACTCCATTAAGGAATATAGAAAATCTCAACCTTCAGGATTAGTTATATTTTTTAATTCATAAAATATACACCTGGGAAGGAGTAAAGCTGTCACTGTACATGGTGTGCTAAAGGCTTGCCCTTTGCCAGGCCTTGTTACAACACTACAAGGTATGAGTTCTCAAAGGAAGACACGGGGTTCCGAGACACGAGCTAACTTACCCATTGTCACACATAAGTTCCAGTGAGGATTTCAAACCCAAGTCTGCCTGACTGAGCTCTGTGTTCCTTCTCATTCAGCAGGAAAAGGTATCTAAACAAGGCAGGGGGCTAAATGGAAGAGGCTCGCAAAAAGCACCATCAGAACCAAGGAGAATAGAGATTATTTTGAGTTGATTTATTAGGAAAGATATAATGGAGAATGTGTAGAGCTGGACTGGATTTTGAAGAAATGTGGGGTTTGTTGTTTTTTTTTTCTTAAAGCAAAGAACATGAGAAAATGTTTGAGTATGAGCAAAAGTACAAAGGGAAGAAGGACGTGCTTAGCGCAGTCACCACTGAGCAGGTTAGTTGTATGGAAAACGTTAATGTAGAACAAAAGAAGAAAGTCGAGCTAAAATACTAGGTTATGGGCCTATGTTGGAGAATCACAATCATAGCACACATTAGCTTGAATTCTATGGCCAAGAAACCACTGAGCTTATTTGAGTTGGAAAGTCTTTAAGGCTATCGATAGAGTAGAATGGACAAGAGTTGGGGGAGGCCAAGAAGGGAGATAGTGAGGAGTTTGAGCCCTAAAGACTGGAGCTTCATTTCCTCAAGGCAAAACTGTGTGCACTCTGTATTCTTTGCAGGTTCCAAGTCCCCTTTCTGTAAAATGAAAGCAGGGATGATTTCTTGGGTTCTCCTATGTTTTTGAACCATGGCCCTCAGAAACTTTAAAGTATGAACTAGGAAGTTGGCAGAAGGAATGGAAAGTTGAGAAAAAGAGCACATTCATTAAGTGTTTATTACGTGCTAAGCACTGCTCTGAGCATATCACTTCATGGGCACTAAATGACTTAATCCTTAAAGGCAATCCCCTTAGATATGGACTATTATTATCCCCATTTTGATGATAAAGAATCTGAGACAGGAATTTAAACCCTGGCCTCTTGCTCTAGAACTCAGACTCTAAATCATCACGTGGCATAATACACATGACAAATGAGTGATTCTGATAGGTTATTGGATATATAAATAACAGTAACAATACTCTCATTTGTGCAGCATTCCCATAGTCTCACATCCTTCTTTTAACAAGGTTATGTGATGGGTACAAGTGAAAGCAAAGAAAAATATCAGATTACTTTAGCTAGGAATTAAAAGACTACTCTTGCTAAAGACAATTTAAGATAAGATCTGCTTTGATGCAGGAGAAATTATGCAGTGATATATGGAATGTTAGAGACTGAAGGACAGTGTCATAGAAATGGTTATGTGGCAATCAAAGAGTTGCGAAAAGGTTTGCAAAAATATCTGCAAGTCAATATGCGTAATGACAGTGAAAGTCACAGATCTGTTGAGAATTTAATTAGGTTAGATAAAGGAACAGCAGTGTAAAGACTAAATATAAACAGCTGTGTAAGGTCATTTTAAGAGTGGAAAGAACAGACATGTATGTATATAAAACACACAGACACAGACAACACTGTGGTGATAGCTAGGGGGAAAGGGGGCAGGGGAGGTGAAAGGGGAGCAAGTAAATGGGGAAAGAAAGAGATTTTACTTTGGGTGATGGGCACACAATGCATTGTGCAGATGTTTTGTTGAGTTGTACTCTTGAACCTTTTTACAGATTAACCTGTTTAACCTATTAAACATTGCCATCCCAATAAATTCAATTAAAAAAAAATAAAAAGAGTGGGAAGAAGGAGAAGCAGCAAGGTTGAGGAAGGAGGGAGGGACCCAGGAGTAAACCCAGAGGAACAGCCTGCCATAGAGGTTAAAATAAGGTTTCAAGAAAGAGTAGGTTTTAACAAAGTCAAAATAAAGGAATTAAGGAGAATTAAAGTAAAAGCACCCATCTAGATTTGATGATAGAAGATGCTAACTCCACAGCATTTTAAAATCTGTTTTAAACTTATCTAAACTTATTGTTGAAATTATAAACAGGTCTACTTAGATCTTTTAAATCATGGATAATGTAATTGAAATACTGAGTTAAATAGCCTACACTGTACTGGCTGAAATGTGATGCTCTGGAGCTGGTTTTCGGGTGGAGTTGCTGTTCCACTACTTACCAGTTGTGTGTCATTGGGCCACTACTTAACCTCTTTGAGCCCATTTCTTTGCCTGAACTATTGGGATGATAATATTCCCTGCCACACCCCATAGGGCTATTGTGAGAATTGAGTTAATGCATGTGAAGAACGGAGAATAATCTTTGAGAAACAGCTAAGGATATGACAATGTTAATTACATTTATTTCTATTTTTAATATTTTCTTATAAGTAAACTAGATGCCCAGTGCATGAAATTCATGCATGGAGTGGGGGGTCCCCCTCAGCCCAGCCTGCACCCTCTCAAATCCAGGACCCCTTGGGGGATGTCCAACTACCGGTTTAGGCCCAATCTCTGAGATCAGGGATTGGGCCTAAATCCGGACATCCCTCTCACAATCCTGGACCACTGGCTCCTAATTGCTCACCTGCCTGCCTGCCTGATCACCCCTAACTGCCCCCCCCCCCCGCCAGCTTGATCATCCCTAACTGCCCCTAACTGCTCCCCTGCCAGCCCGGTCACCCCCAACTGCCCCCCCCCCCCCACTGGCCTAGTTGTCCCCAACTGCACTCTCCTGCTGGCCTGGTCACCCTCAACTGCTCCCCCCTGCCGGTCTGGTTGCCCCCAACTGTCCCCTCCCCACCGCCCCCCCCCCCCCGCCCAGTGGCCTGGTCACCCCACACAGCCTGCTGTTTGGTTGTTACTGTGACAGTGTCCTGGACAATTTGCATATTCCTCTATTATGAACATATAGTGTGTCAAGTATATTTAATGACTAAAATGTCTGCAAATGAGTACATCAAACTACAATTGGGTTGGTATATATCCTAAGAAAAATATGTTTCCTGGTTTCCTATTCTACACAAATATTAAATCTTGACATTGAGGTATAAGTAATGTTAAAACTGTTGACTTCAAAAATTACATTTTGATTTAAATATACTCACATGAGACAAATATATCCTTTACTGTTGTTATCCACTAGAAATTTATTTATTATATAGGCATCTAAAAACTCTTAGGAAAGATGTTAGGAAGGACACACATTCAGGGTGTGTAGGAATAGAGAAGGCTGATGTGACAAGAGATGACAACAATCACAGTTTCTCTACATTTGTTCCATCAGAATTAAATATGTTTTATCCTTCAGAGTCAGCAGATACATAAGACGACAATTTCTAACAGTTGCAGGCAAAAATACTCTTTCAAAATGTATATTTAGTGGCATTTGTTATATTTAGTACTGCATTCCCCAAGCCAATCTTAACATTTTGTAAATTGAATGCCTAAAAGCACATTTTAATTTAGAAACTGCTGAGTTTAACATATTGCCTACATTTATCTTATATATTCAGGTGTACATGGAGTACCTATCATATTTATTGTAACTGTCCCGTCTTTACAGAAACATTCGATAAGATTTTGAGTCTTCTAATCTGACCACATTCGGCTCTATACTTCACAAGGAATTTCGTTATTCTAGTACAGCAGCCCAGGTAGGAAAAGAGCTAATTTCAGTTCCCACTTCTTGAAATGGTATTTGGAAATTAAGGGAAAGCAAAGAAACAAATGCATATTAAAAGCTATTATACAAATGGCCTAAAACTTAGAAATGTTCTGTCTCCTAAAGTTATGATAATTCTTCTGAACTGAAGCAAAGGTATCAGACTCTATCGATGAAACAATCTTTTTTTCTTACTCAAAATCAGATGATGTGGTGAATTAATAGTTCTAGTGAATATCTGAAGATGTATGGCCAAGAGTCATGATTTAATTAGGTCTTTTGAAAAGCCTATTTATTTACTTAATATCCAAAATATGCAGTATCAGCAATACCACAAGAAACAAATATCATATTTCAGCTACAGCATAGTGGAAATAATGCTGTTTAAGAATATTATACTCTCCTGAGGAACCTCAGAGACAAAAACACGTGAAAGGAATTCTGAAAGTAAATAACTATAAATTGCAAATGCATTTTACATCCTCAAGTAGTTTCAAAAACAAGTATGGCACCATGAAACAAAGCTTGAGTATCCTTGCCCACTACAGGCATAATAATTCTGTTTATGGAAGGAAACGGGAGATTCAAAAAGTCACATGCTTCTGGAAGATGTGTATCTTGATCCAGCACATGTTTCAAATGATATTTAAATTAAGTTTAACATGTACACGTTGCTTTCTAAAACTGAATCCCTGACCCAAGCATTATTCTCCAGTGCCCAACTAGAGTTTCTCTAACATACTACTACAGTACTTTTATGTTCGATTTCATTATTAAGAAAAAGTGTACAAATAACAAAAAAATATATCGAAACAATTTGCTGATGACCTACATAATCTTAGTGTTTTAAAGAATTCCATTAATCTCTCAAAATCAATCCACCATCTGGGTAGCTGTGTAACAATTTAATGCTGATGTGAAAAGTGCTATAAATGGGGCCATTACAAAAGGGTGTGGGAGTTGCCATCCCAGAGAAACTGCCTTGCACGCCTTACTCCGGGAACATTTGGGATATTTGAACCGGCAAAGTAACCTTGGAAGGGGAAACCAACACTGTCTTACAAACTGTTACAAAGCTACCAAGATAATAGACCTGCTGCCCACAAGGACCAATGTTCTGGACATTCTTTACACTCCGTCACCAGCCATGTATAGCTAACAGGTAACCTCGCCTGTTAGCAACAACAGAAATTCCTCTCTTCGATTCAGGTAATGATTTCCCTTTCTTTACTCATTAAAACTCCTTGCCTTCACTCCATGATCAGAACATAATTTGGGTTTCTGCCTGCATCTGTATTCCCAGATTGCTTCTTTCTTTCTTTCTTTCTTTCTTTCTTTCTTTCTTTCTTTCTTTCTTTCTTTCTTTCTTTCTTTCTTTCTTTCTTTCTTTCTTTCTTTCATCTCAAAGGCTTGTAGCATCTCACTTTGGCTTTTAATTTTCAGGTTAACACTGACCCCAGCCTCCAGCCCTCACTAATACTCCTGCAGATATACAATCCATGGGGAACTTTTACTTGCAAGTCCTTACAGAAATGGGAAGATTTAACTAGAAGTGGTATCAACTGATGATGTCTAAAATGGAACTCTTTTGACACCTAAATTAAATTTATTTTTGCATGCACCATAGAGGAAATAAATGCTAGCTCTAAAATCAAACCAAATGAATGAGAGGCTTACCTCAATTGGTAAGTAGAAGCCCTTGAAATGGAGCACAGAGAGCCTTTCTTCAGCCCAGAAGTTAGTAAGAAAATTTTAGAGACGGTCTCTGAACTTAAGTAGGTTTCTGAAGCTGCTCCATGTCCATACCCCATTTTTACCTCTTTCTCCAACGCCGCTGAACCCTTTACTTCCTTGTCCAGACTTATTCTCCTTTCTTCCTCCTCCTTCTCTCTCTCTCTCTCTTCTACACCATAGCTCCTTACTGACCTAGGGGCCCTCAGAATAGAAAACCAGACCAAGATAGACTAAGAAAAACAAACACAGATTCTGGCAGCTGCCTTTGGGGGAAAAGCCAGTCTCAGGCAAAGGGAGCCAGCGAATGTGTCCGTCCCTTGGACTAGAACAGAATTAAGGAATCTACCTACAGATTTCCTTGACTCTCTCTCCAGAACCCTGATGGGTGTGGAAAGGAATTTAACTGTTAGAGGACATACGATCCTGGCTATTCCGACCCATTTCAGTGAATACACCTTCTGGTTTCTGAGGGGTTTCTAGGGTTCACTGGGAAACTCCTATAGAGGACTTTTTAAAACAGAGAGAGAGAGAGAGACCAGGAAAATGCAGGGAATTAGCCCATAAGCTTTACCAAGTCATACCTGAGATTTTCCCCCGGAAAATGGACTGGACCAAGATCCATCAATTTATGTTTCTTTGAATGTTTCAAAAAAGCTTTCAAACCTTACCCAGGCTGTCTCCAGACAGTTTGAAGGATCATCCAAATGATTCCTTATGAAATTTGGCATTTTGGGAAGGATTAAATGAAGAGTTTATAACGCTGATTAAACTACATAAATTAAACTGGCCAGCCATGTATACCATGAACTGGAGATTCTGGCTGATCAACTAAAATTATTCAAAAGAGAGAAAAAGACAGAGCTGCCAAATCATGAATTTAAAGCTCCAGCAATTAAGCAATGAGGTCAGACCTCCCCAAGTTCTCTTAGACAAGGGGAGAGAGAAGTCTGTTCTTACTTTAAAAAGTCAATCACCTTAAGAAGGAGATTTGAGAAACTAAAATGGGATTTAGAAAAAGAAAAGAAATAGAAGCAAGCACAGGGCTGCTCCAAGGACAATGAGAGGGCATTTCCCCTTCTCCTTACTAATACTTTAAGCGAAACTTAAATTACCATAAAAGGGGGAATTACTAGGGCCCTTGCACATACTGGGGCTACTTAATCTCTTCTTAACCACACCCAACTTAGCTGGCCTCTCCCTCAGAGTAAAGCTTCTGCACAATTGGTAGAGATATTTAATCTACCAATGTCTGTTTTGTTGTTGTTTTAATCTGCACACGAGGATATTTTTCCATTGATTTTTAGAGAAAGTGGAAGAGAGAAGCTGAAGACAGAAAGAAATATCAATGTGAGAGAAACACATCGATGGGTTGCCTCCTGTACCAGGACCCAGGCCAGGGAGGAGCCCTGCAATCAAGGAATCAAACCAGACCTTTGGTCCACAGGCCAGTGCTCTGTCCACTGAGCAAAACAGGCTAGGCCCTAGCCGCTAGGGCAACCAATGTCTGTTTTTTAATCGGAACCTGTTCCCTGCTATCTAGGGAATGATATGGGCAACATATATTTTTACTAGTCCAATTTACCCCAATTTACCAGATAAGGGGAGACTTTCTTGAAACCACTGACACCCACATATCCTTTTCCCTGAAGGGTGAAATGTATTTAGAACTAAATGAATCGGATTCTAAAGCAGTTGGGAAAATAATAATTTTTAAAGGAATCTCTGCAAGAGGAAACTAATCTTGAGACTGACTGAATGTTTGTTGCAGGATGTTACAATCCAACTAGGGACCTTTTCCAGTACAGATATTGGCAAAACTAATTTAGCCACTACAGTATTTTGCCTCTACCTAATATTCACCAATATCCTTTAAGACCTGATGCACAAGCTGGAACTAAGCCCATTATGTAAGGTTACTTTAAAGGGGGGCTTATAATTCCATACACAAGCACCTAGAATTCTCTTGTCCTACCCATAAAGAAACCCAATGGGAAATGATGGATATTTGCACAGGATCTCAGAGCTATAAATAAAAGTTATTCACAGAAACCCCGTGGCTCCAAATCCACGTACCCTATTATCAGCTATCCCCATGGACTGCTAATATTTTTCAGTGATAGATTTATGTAGTGTCTTTTTCAGTATTCCTGGTTTATTTTTATTTTTATTTTTTTTAAAAAAGGCAGTAAATACCTCTTTGTTTTCACCTGGGAAGAAGGGAGTTTACTGGGACAGTTATGCCGTGGGATATATGAAATTTCCACTTATTTCTCTCAGATATTAAAGGTTGATTTGAATGATATTGAATTTCCCAGAAATTCCACTCTAATCCAATATGTGGATGATTTACTTTTATGCTCTAGGACATATTAGACTCCCAAGAGGATGAAATTTACCTTTTACAACAGCTAGCCATAAAAGGGATATGGGGTCTCAAAGGGCAAACTTCGATTCTGCTTACCTCAAGTAAATACCTTGGTTATCTAATAACTAAAGATGGGCTATGAATTAACCCTGAGCGACTCAGAGGAATATCCTTTACTCTTCTAAAAACAAACAAACAAACAAACAAAACCCCAGCTTATTCTGTATTAGACTAGACAGTGTCACGATTAGAGTCCAAATTTTTCATTAATAGCTCAACCTCTATATGTCTGATTAAAATCAGATTGACCTGATCCATCCAAGTAAAAGCTCCAAAGAAAAAATTATTTAAAGATCCTGCTCTGAGACACCATATTTATAATACCTTTTAATATATGAAAATAAAGGAAATGTTTTGGCAGTTTTAACTCAACAACAGAGATCATCTGTAAGAGGAGAGGGGGGTGGCATGAAAAAGGTGAAGGGGTTAAGCAAGAAAACCCAAAAGCCTTACAGACACAGATAACAGAATGGTGATTACCAGAGGGAAAGGAGTTGAGAGGAGGCAGAAGAGGACATAGGGGGTATAAATGATGATGGAAGGAGACTTGACTTGGGGTGGTGAACACAGAATACAATATACAGATGATGTATTATAGAATTGTACCCCTGAGACCTATATAACTTTATTAACCAATGTCACCCCAATAAATTCAATAAAAAATAAAAAAGGGCCTATAGGATATCAGAATCAGTAGCCAAGGGGTTCCCATCCTGCATGGTGGCTACCTCTGCTACTGACGTGTTATGCAAACAAACAGAGGCGGTAGTTAGGGGCTCTCTTTTATTTATATTCCCCATTCTGCTGCATCTGCACTGAACATTCATCACACTCAATATTCCTGTCAGTAGACTGGCTTCTTATAAAGTACTCTTGCTTTCTGTGCCTAATATTACCTTAATTCGATATAGCAGTGTTAACCCAGCAGCATTTCTACCTTCTCTGCGGGATGTAGACATCCATGATTGTGTTTTACTAACTGGCCACCTTTTTGTTCCTAGGAAGGATTTATTGGAAACTCCTGTTGATCATGCTGACTTAATTTGGCTTAGAGATGGATCTTATCTGAAAGATGAACAGGGACATCACTGAGCTGGATATGCAATAATGTCCATGGTGGACATTGAAGATTCTTATTTACTTGCATAAGATCTGCCCAGTGAGCTGAATGAACTGCTCTAACTTGAACTTGTCAATTGGCCAAGGATCAAATAGCCAATATTGACACTCCCCTAAATGCCCAACCTTTAAATCTCCTGAAAACGAAGGTTCCCAGCATGTTCTCCCTCCAGGGAGCATGCCTATGCCATTCCCTCCCCCTCTTCTTCTCCTTCCCCCATAGGCACACTTCTCCTAAACTCCAAGGGATC
This sequence comes from Corynorhinus townsendii, assembly GCA_026230045.1. Lineage (NCBI taxonomy): Eukaryota > Metazoa > Chordata > Mammalia > Chiroptera > Vespertilionidae > Corynorhinus > Corynorhinus townsendii. The sequence continues at coordinate 130,656,139 of JAPDVU010000006.1, forward strand.
ACACAAGACTTGCAACCGAGGGAGCAATGAGCAGCTGCGGCTCACCCTGAGCTAACCTGTCTCCAAGGCCCCACTTTCTCTGACTTCCCAGTGAGCCAAAGCAGCCCAGCCTAGGCTCTCCCTGTTGCTTCTTTATGCCCTTCCTTGTTTCACTCTCCTAAGTGTATTCTTGCTTCAGTCAATAAATTCTTCAGTCAATAAAATCAAGTTTTCCAATACTTCTGGAGTTTAGCTTAAGCCTTAAGGTAAGAAGGTTAAATTCTCTGATTCATGTTGGGCTTAGTTTAAGGAGAAAGGGGATATTAGTGTCTGGACAGGTGACTCCTCTTTCTCAAACACCATAACCTGAATTAACCCCTTTACCTAGCAAGAAGGAGAAAACAGGCCATGGAATTCCTTCATGGGGAAAAATATAAATTACAAATTATATACGTTTCTATGACATTTGGAGCATGATGATTACATAGTTACACTTAAAATATAAATATAGAAGATAGTAATCTAAGTTATGCCCCCAAATTTCACATTTACCACTAGGCAAGAAATTTCTGTTTATTAACAAAATTGAAAAAGTCATTAGGTTGACTAGATAATTTCCTTAATATATAAGGCTATTACTGAATTATATATTTTGTTTACAAATATGTACATTAAATAAAAATTATAAAATAGCCTTAACATTTTTAAATTTGAAATAATTTGCTTTGTTTTAAATCCTCACCCAAGGACATGTTTTTATTGATTCTTTTATTGTTTCTAACCTGAAACCTAGGTATGTGCCCTGACCAGGAATGGAATCTGCAACCTTTTGGTGTACAGGACAACACTCCAACTAACTGAACCACCTGGCCAGGGTGATAATTTGCTTTTTTTAGCTATAATAATAAAAGCAAATATACAAATAATATGCAAATCAACCAAAAAACTGAATAGCAGTACGACCGCCTGGATGACCATCCAGAAGACCATGCTATGACACGCACTGGTGCCAGCCCAGCCAAGGCGGGTGTGATGCTGTTGGTCGGGGGGCCCCACCATCACCCCACCATCACCCCTGCACAGGGAGATCCAGGCCACCCAGCTGGTGGTGCTGCAGCAGGTGGGCGGGGACTCCCTCTGCGGGGGTGACTGGTCGTGGGGCTTCCAGACTGCAAGAGGGCACAGGCTGGGCTGAGGGACCCCCTCCCTCCCGAGTGCACAAATTTCATGCACCGGCCTCTAGTATTAAAAATAAAAACTAATTCTTAGCTGCTATAAGATAGCAAATTGAAATAATAAAAGCATAAAATGGGTATATTTTTATTACTAAGAATGAAAATAATTTGGCTAAGAGATCTAAAATGCAACTAGAAATGGAGTTGTGAATTGCTGATCTAAGGAAAATTACCTCTTCATAATCTCTAGATTTGCATTCTTTTAATACATTTCAACAATCAATGTTCTCTTTGGAAAAGAACACACACTGCTTAGCCTTAGTTATTGGGTAATAAAAGTTGTCAACATGTAGCAGAAATTGGATAGGTCAGTGGAATACTAGGTTTCAAAAATTCAGACACAGGCTCTAAGGTACCTCGTCAGCATCCATGGCTGTGAGCTGCATAATCTTAGAGCCATCTCCGATGTTCTCCTCCACGGTGAGATCCAGCATGTCCGTTGGAAACACGGGTGGATTGTCATTGATATCCTGAAGTGTTATTTCTACCTACAAGGAGAGAAAGGAACAACGTGTGAATGATCTACAGGTCTGCAAGATACAAATGCAAATGTATGCGAGAGACAATCAGGCCTTCCAGAAAAGAACCAGGACCTTCATAAACAACATCCAAACAACAGAAAATAGCCCAGAGGAAGTTGTGAACTCCTTATAGAGTAAATATAAATCCAAGTAAAAATTATTTGATTTGTTGACAGTAACTGATTTTAAATGGTCGCCTTGGTGTTCATACTAAAAGAGGTCCACCGATCAACTGTCATTTTAATCCCCAGATTTGTCCACCAGTGTGTATGTCACCCAACCAGTAAATGTCACTTGTCACACAGATGAGGTGGTGTACAATTTCCTCTTGAAATGTTTACAGATTGGCAACTAATGTCTGGGGGAAATAAAGAAGTTCCCATTTCGTTTTAAGAAACACTCAGCATTTTCCCTTTTAAAGTCAACCTTCAACCTGTGGGGGAAGGAAAAATACACCCATCTTCTTTCCTGTTTTCACTCCTATCAGCACGTCTTAATGTGATGAAAGCTAAGCAAGCATTCCTTTCAGACGTCCTGTTTATATAGATTGCAAATATTACAGCTCTGTTTGAAAGATCTTAGGCATTCATTTGTTTGTTTCCCTACCTAAGAAAAATTGTTTGGAAGGATTTGTGAAGTCCATATAATAACTTCAAACCATGTGTTTCCTCTTTTAAACTAGGTGCTAAAAGCTGAATATCTGATAAGAAAAGAGAAGACAGCTGCTAATAAAACTGAAAGTTTTCCCAATTGGGTCACAAAATTAAGTCATGATGAAAAATCCACCCATCCATTTAGCTGGGATATAACCAAGACATTTTTCTCAGAGGATGAAATGTCATCTTTTATAGTTATATTGTAAAAACTCCACCAGATCCAAGAGTGATGAGGATGAATTTGAGCAAAGAGGAAAGAGCAAAAGGATTCTGATTTCTCCCTTCCCAAGAGGAGGGCAGGGTGGGGGGGATGAAGGAAGAAGCAACAGCTAAGATTCTCATTATTTTGTGTCAAGGAATGAGTGGGAAATGCAAGAGAGCAAGACATGTAAATGGATGAGCAATTGACAAAAAGAATAAAACCAGAAAACAATACACATAGTTAAGTACTAAATAATTACTATCACTTTAGGTCCACCTTTAAATAGGAGAGTTTGGACCATAATCAATGACTCAGATTAGTCTAGGGCAGTGGTCGGCAAACTCATTCGTCAACAGAGACAAATATCAACAGTACAACGATTGACATTTCTTTTGAGAGCCCAATTTTTTAAGCTTAAACTTCTTCTAACGCCACTTCTTCAAAATAGACTCGCCCAGGCTGTGGTATTTTGTGGAAGAGCCACACTCAAGGGGCCAAAGAGCCGCATGTGGCTCGCGAGCCCCAGTTTGCTGACCACAGGTCTAGGGGATGGTTACACAGGCAGTCTCAGTAGGTAGGCACCTACCCGTCTGGTTTCAGCTAGCACCATCCTCTACCACTTCCTTTAAGGAAAGGTCCAGGATGGCCACCATCGAAACCTATAAGGAGTGTGTCCAGCTTCTTTGCATGGTTGTAAATAGCAGGAGGTTTTGCTGGCTCTGCGACTTACTAGTATTATCTAGGTAAACTTGAGCACTTAATTTCTTTTTTTTTAAAATATGTTTTTATTTATTTCAGAGAGAGGAAGGGAGAGGGAGAACGTGATAGAAACATCAATGAGAGAGAATCATTGATTGGCTACCTCCTGCATGCCCCCTGCTGGGAAATGAGCCCACAACTCAGGCATGTAACCTGACTGGGAATTGAACTATGACCTCCTGGTTCATAGTACGATGCTCAACCACTGGGTCACACTGGCTGGGGGAGCACTTAATTTCTTAACCTCATTCTCTTCTTCTTCATATTGGGATAATAAGAGCACTTTATGAAGACTAGATTTTGATGATGTCAGAAAAATGCTTAGCACAGAGGGAAGTGTCTGAGGATTTTCTATGCATAGATGGGTCCCCCACACATTGGATAATCTTTGAACTGCCTTACATCTTGCCCTTGGCAATTACCAGCCTGAAAATTCTAGGTCTTAACATGTGCTTGGCCCACTCTTGGGTCTATCCATTACAATGCTCTCTTTGAACTAAGACTGGTATGATTTATTTTGAAACGTTATCATATAAAACACAGGAATCAAACGCTGAAAGTTTAAAGAAGGTATCTAGAAACAAAAATTAAGACATCATTTTTAAAAACTCCTTTCTGTACAAATTACATCGCCTTAAATAATATAGACACTAGGTATTATTGGTTTATTTTAAAAATGCCAAAATTTTAGGGGACTCTTTCCCCCTCCCCCCACATGGGAATCTGTGCTCATTTCTCAATAAATGTCCACCTTTTGCTATAAAAATAAATAAATAAATAAATAAATAAATAAATAAAATGCCAAAATTTTAAACTAGTCTACAATATTATTCCTACACTAAAAAAAAAAAAAGTATACATTGAAAAATACATCCCATTCTTTTAAAATACAAACCAAAAATCACTGCTTAGCTTTCAGTGCTAGCATTGTCCCTTTAGTGTGTAATATTTATCTTTACATTTGTTTAGAGCTGAAATAAGTAAAATAATTGCATTTAAATTTTCATTTTGGAAAAAAAATCACATTGTGAATTCAGAAGCTCCCTTTCACACATGGTTGTATTTAAATAAAAGTAAAGCAAATAAAAACTGCCAACAGGTTTCATAATTTAAGTCCAGAGGGAATTTTCAAAGTATCAATTCTGAAAGTTTGTGAAAAATGACCCTCCAAACTGGAAGAAAGCTTACACCAGGAAGATAAGGCATGTGCATATTTTATGCCTATCAAACGTTGACCTTGTGCCCTTCAGGGGGAACATATGTAGTTTCACCAGCTACAATTACACTGGCAGTTGGTAACTGGCAGTTGGTAGCTTCATGGTTGACTTATTCATAACAAAAACATCAATTGCAGCTAATGGTTGAGCCACAGGTATTGCCCATGGCCATCACCTCTGTCACCATTTAGGAACCTTCAGAATAATGTCTCTTGGCTGAGACAACTGATCTATAGCAAATGAAACCCTGGTGAATGAAGAATCATATTTAGACACAAACATGGTTAAAATTAAGGGGGCTAGTGAGCAATTAATTTAAAAATGGTCTGTGAGGAAGAACCAAGATGGCAGCATAGGCAAATGCCTGTACTTGCTGCATACCACAACCATAATCAAAATTACAATTAAAATATGGAACAACCATCATCCAGAACTGCCAGAAAGCTGGCTGAATGGAAGTACTGCAACTAGAGAAGTAAAGAAGGCAGCATACTGAGACTGGTAGAAGGTGGGAGGTGAGGAATGGGCTGGTCCAGCACCTGGGTGTGCCGCTTTCTTAATCAGGAGGGAGATCATCTCTGGGGAGGACACCTGGAGGAGCAAGGGTCTCAGCCCCACACCAGACCCCCAGCCCAGGGTCCCAGAGCTGGGAAAAGAAGTTCCTATGAGCAGTAAGAACTACGGGCTGTAAAAACCACTGGGGATTGGGGCTCAGGGAGACAGAAGCTGCTGGAGACCCAGCTGCTCATCTTAAAAGGACGGCACAAAAATTGAATTTACAAGCTCCCACTTCCACTGAGCTCCAATGCGGGGCGAGGTTCTGGGGGACTCAGACACATACAAGGAGAAACCGGACTGTCTGGCATCGGAGCAGGAACTCGGGGGCAGCTTTCTTCCAGACAGAGGTGCTCGCAGGGATCTTTGTTCCTATGCTGGGACCACCCTGGAGCAGGGCTGACTGGCAGCCATTTCTGTTTGCTCTGCCCTGGTGATTCCCTGATGATTGCCCCATCCAATTTACAGCCCCACCCAAAGCTGTGAGCACCAGCTTTTGCATATGAATGAATGGCCTGTCCTTACTCAGGCTAAAACCTGTCAAGCTGCAGCTGGGTCAGGAAGCCCAAACCTATCAATAAAAGGCCCAAGACCCAGCACCAGCACCAGCTTGCCTTGCTTCACAGCTCGGCCTCATCTGGGCACTTCCAAACCCAATACAAAGAGAAGGAATCTACAGATCTCTCTGTAGCTCCTGCTGGGTTGCTCCAGACAGTGGCTGACTTTGCATCTCCCTGGAGACCCAAGAGCCAGTGTACCCAATGGTCAGTGTCAGACCATCCAGATTACAACTCTTCATATCCATAAGCGACACACTCAAGGGGCAGACTCAGTGAGTGCCCAAGCCCCACTGAAGCAAGTCCTGACCCATAAAGGTGTCTCCTGCGCAGCAGCTCTCCCACTGTGGTCAGCTGGTCCCCACAGCCAATCGGCCTGCAGGTCAATTCCTCCCAGTGACACCAACAGCAATGAAGGCTCAACTATAACAACACTGTGCACACAGCCCACAAAGGGCTACACCTAGAGTGTCCACCTCAGGTGATTGGGAAGGCTGAGCCACTGGGCTTTATAGGACATCTACTACACAAGGCCACTCTATCAACTCAAGGAGCCTTAGCAGCCCTACCCAATACATAGAAGCAAACACAGGGAAGCAGCCAAAATGCGAAGACAAAGAAACATATCACGAATGAAAGAAATGGAAGAAAGCAAACTACTGGATATAGAGTTCAAAACCACAGTTATAAGGTTACTCAAGAACCTTCTAGAAACCTCCAAAAGACTTAGTGAGACTTTCAAGAATCTTAGTAAGAATGGCAAAAAAAAAAAAATGGAAAAGGACCAGTCAGAAATTAAGCATACACTGACTGAAATAAAGAATAATATAGAGGGATTCAACAGTAGACTACACTGCAGTGGTCATCAACCTTTTGAACTTTATGGACCACTAGTGGTCTGTGAACAACTGGTTGGTCACCACTGGACTAGAGGATCCTGAGAATCAAATCAACAATTTGAAATATGAGAAAACAAAAAACACCCAACCAGAGAGCAAAAAGAAAAAAAGAATCCCAAAATATGAAGAAAGTGTAAGGAGCCTCTGGGAAAACTAAAAGTGTACCAACATTCAAATTATGGGTGCCAGAAGAAGAGAGAGAGCAAGCTATCAAAAACCTATTTAAAGAAATAATGACAGAAAACTTCCCCTACCTGGTGAAAGAAGTGGACTTATAAGTCCAGGAAGCACAGAGGACCCCAAACAAGAGGAACCCAAAGAGGACCACACCAAGACACATCATAATTAAAATGCCAAGGGCAAAAGACAAAAAGAGAATCTTAAAAGCAGAAAGAAAAAAGTAGTTAGTTACCTACAAGGGAGTGCCCATATGACTGTCAGCTGATTTCTCAATAAAAACTATGCAGGCCAGAAGGGAGTGGCAAGAAATATTCAAAGTGATAAATAGCAAGAACCTACAATTAAGATTACTCTACCAGCAAAGCTATCATTTAGAACTGAAGGTCAGATAAAGAGCTTCACAGACAAGAAGAAGCTAAAGGAGTTAATTACCACCAAACCAGTATTATATGAAATACTGAAGGGTATTCTTTAACAAGAGGAAGAAGAAGAAAAAGATAAAGATAAAAAATATGAACAACAAAGTGGCAACCAATACATATCTATCAACAATTGAATCTAAAATCGGATGAACAGAATAAACTGGTGAATGGAATAGAATCAGGGGCATGGAAGAGATTAGACAAAGATCTTATATGCATGTGTGCATTACTATGGACAGACAGTAGGGTGGTGAGGGCCTAGAGTGGGGCAGGAACCAGGTGGAGGGAAAAAGAGGGACATCTGTAATAATCTCAACAATAAAATTTTTTTAAAAAGAGGGATAAAAAATAAAAATAATAAAAATCGTGTCTTTTCGTAATTTAAAAAAGGTGAAAGTTACATTTAAAATATGGCTTTAAATATTTTCCCCAAATTTCTTTATTCTGAAAAAAGAGAGCCCTTAATATTCACCTGGCTGAATAGTTAGTTACATGGATGTTTAAAACCCCCAAATCTTATTGTGCAAATAGTTGCTATGAAATGAGTACAATGCTTTCCTCTTTTAAATATCGCAATCCATACTTTTATCCTGCACTGCATCAAGAATGGTATCACATCTTGGGTATTTATTCTGAATTTTTTAAGTAAATAAATCAGAATACAACTATATAATCAATGAGCAATTATAAATTAACAACAGCAATTATCAAATCATTATATACATGTAGATATAACTATAAAACCAATTTAAATTGATATTATGAAAGTAATATGTTACAGTCAAACTAAGGAATTGACTAAAATAGAAAAGACCAGTCTGGCCGGTGTGGATCAGTGGTTGAACATTGACCCATGAGATCAGGATTCAGTTCCTGGTTAGGGCACATGCTGAGATTGTGTGTTCAATCCCCAGTAGGGCATGTGCAAGAAGCAGCCAATCATTGATGAATGATTTTCATCATTGATGTTTGTATCTCTCTCTCCCTCTCCCTTCCTCTCTCTCAAATTAAAAAAAAAGGAAGAAAAGTCCATTATGAGCCTGTTCTTAAGTTAATAAACAAATAATTGCATTGTGGTCACTATCTCAACCACAATTAAAAACATACTCTTAAACTCATAATTTCTCTACAAGCTAAGTGGTTCTTAGTGAATCAGAATGAAAAAAAAATCTAACCATACTTTTAATTCATTACTTTCCTGCAACCTACGTAACGGTTCTAATAAATAAGAATAAAAAACAATCTATTTTTTTTCCTTTTGGAAAATTGCAGAATGTATAGTACACCAAAAGTTCATAAATCCATTTATTTGAAAGTAGACGTATTAAAATTTTAGAAGGAATTTTAAATATCATCAAGTCCATCTCTTTTATTTTGTAGAGAATCAAAAGCAAGGCATCAAAATGTCAAGTGATTTATTTAAGAAAAACAACATTTGGCCACCTAGTGCACTGTTTGTGGCACTATAAACTGGTATTGCCATTGTCGGAAACAGTATGGAGATTCCTTGAAAAAATAAAAATACAACTACCACAGGTCCCAACAATGCCACTTCTGGCACTTTTCTGAAGAAAACAAAAACACTAACTTGCATAGACTTATGCACCCCTATGTTCCTTGCAGCATTATTTACAATAGTCAAGATATGGAAGCAACATAAGTCTATTGATAAATAAACAGATAAAGAAGACGTAATATACCATATATCATGAAATATTAGCTACATAAAAGAGTGAAATCTTGCCATTTACAACATGGATGAACCTGGAGGGTATTACACTAAGTGAAAGTAGTCAGAGAAAACAAATACTGTATAATTTTGCTTCTATGTGAAATCTAAAAAACAAACAACACAAAATAGAAACAGACTAAGTGGGAGAAATAGGTCAAGATTATTAAGGCTACAAACTTCTAGTTTAGAGTGAGTCACAAATAGCTTAGATAATATATACTGCAGTAACTTTGTATGGTAACAGAAAGTAACTAGACTTATCATGGTGATCACTCATAATGCATATAAATATAGAATCACCATGTTGTACACCGGAAATGAAACTAACATAACACTGTAAGTCTATTATATGTCAATGAAAGAAAAATTCAATACAATAAAATACAGATGAGAACTCCTCTCCCAAGTTGGTTGCAAAGCAAAAAAAGAATGAAAAGAATGTTTCTAATAGATATAGTTTTATACTTAAAAAGTAGTAAGTAAATCAAATTTCCCATTAAAAAAACCTGTAAAATACAAACTTTTGTAGTAAAAGAAACTATAGGAAGTAAAAATAAATCACAGGTAAAAATGAGTAGGAAAAGAAAGCAAACCCAGGTTATTTGTACATTTTCATTAGATTTACATGTTTATTTTTATTTTTTATAGGAACATTCATTTATAAAATCAAAGAGGTAGAAGTAATTTGTGTAGAAAAGTGTGCTTAGGAAACAACATACAGAGGTGTAGGAAGGGCCCTTGGAGCTTGGGAGTGAGGAAGCTAAATGGTAACATGCCTGTGGTGATCGGGGGAAGGGAGGGGAAAAGAAAAGGGAAAGTGCTAGATTCACATGTTTGGCAAATAAAATAGATACTGGTATATAACAAGTGCATTCATCAAAGTTGTCCTATATTAAAATGATATTTAGAATCAGTTCAATCCTACTGGTTTCCTAGTTTATGCATGCCCATCATGCCATCATGTAATAGTTTTATGATGTGAAATCATAGTTGATGATCACTCAATAACTTTATACTCAGGATGACGACTTCAAATTAAGAGCTTCAGGAAAAACCTCTCACTCTGGAGACTGGATCAGAAGATACTAAGTAATGCCCATCACTGCTTCAGAAGCAGTTACACGGAACATCAGGAGGGCATGCACACGAGTATAACTGAGCTTGTTCAGGAGGGCATGCACACGAGTATAACTGAGCTTGTTCAGGAGGGCATGCACACGAGTATAACTGAGCTTGTTCCCAGGTCATTATGATGTCACTCCAACAACGCTTTGCTACAGGAGGCCCTAGTTTATATTGCGCAGGTGCTACTGAAATTCGGTGAGAAAAAAACGTCTAATCTTACACTCAAAACAGTTTTTACTTCATCAGAGTGAAACGAGATGCTGAGACCGACCCTTTAATTTCTGTATGGAGGCTCAAGTGAGGAGTTGAAACGGAAAGGAAATGAACCAAATTGAGATCCTCACCAGGACCAGGATCGGTGCAGCCACTGCGCCCCCTTGGGTCACTTCCTTTGACCTTGGAAAGGGAAACTCCACCTTTCCTGCCAGGGAGGAGGGTCTGTGTGGAGCTGACTGAGCCCAAGGCTGGAGGTGGCGGCTGGTGCTGAGGGACACCTGGAAATCCCTCTCAGAGTGGAGCGCGCAGGAGACCCTCTGTGACTTGATATTAAACGTGGGAATCAAGAGCAACATTGACTAAACGAAGACAGCAGGATAGAAATAGCAAAACCATGGCTCAAGTAAATAATCACATTTGTACTTAAAACGTTTGGCAATAGCTTTGCATGCTCTCTTCAAATGAAGCCAGATACTACATGATTCGGTTAATTCAATGGGATTGACACACTTTACATGCTTTTAGGCTTCCAATAACAAGTCTTTATTTAGTAAATTTATGTCAAAGTTGGTATATACTGAGATTCCATAGCAGAAGTTCCAATTAAATGGTAAATTTCAGCAGAAAGTTTGATATTCTACATTAGTTTTTTTTTGTTTGTGTGTGTGTTTAGAAGAACTAACCATATAATTTCACTTGTTAGAATACATAACTGATGCCTTTTTAAAATGTAAAGTTTCAGGTTAAATTTAGCCATCAGGAAAAAGAAAATTCAACAGCTACTTGTACTGTCATTTATGGGTTCACACTCTAAGCACTTGCTTTTCTAACCACAGGAGTAAAGAGCCCTATTGCCATGAAAGGAGGGTGCCAGGGATTGCATAGCTCCTTTACTTTTTCTCTTCATTTCTTTCCCTATTTGGGGTGACCACTGGGGATACTCTGCTGCCATGAGTCTGGGTAAAATGTTTCACTGCATCCAGAACACTTCATCACGCTGAACAGCCAGAATCTATTATGGTTTACAAGTGACTCATATTTTAGTTATGGGAAGGCCCTAGCAAAGAGCAGTCTACATTTAAAAGTCCTAAATGTCAGGAATGTAGTATTTGGATTACATAGGCGTGCGAGATCTGATCATACGCAGTGAACAATGCTGTTAGGTATTTCTTTATTTATGATGTACAGCCGACTGAATGCAAAAGAGTCTGTGGTGGCTGCCCCATGTTGATGGTATTTCTGAACTTGGAAACTGAAATCTTAAAGAAAATGAGAGACATCAAACTTGGGAGAAAGAGCCTATGATACCATACTACGAAAGCCTGGCAGGGGCTAGGTGTGACCTATTAGGAAAAACCAACAGCCACCGTGGCACGAAAGAGGGAATCAGGAATGCTTGGGCACACTGGTCTGTTACAGGTCTAAACCCCACTAAGTCCAGGGTTCATTACAAAGTCAGGCTATGCATTTAGCTAAAGTTTTTGGGTGTTTTTTTTTTTTTTTTTTAGAATGACAAGAAAATATTTGAAAAATCATTGCACTTTACTAGAAGATGAGCAATAAAATATCTTCTATATACTGAACATTATTTTACTATATTTTTTAATAAAAAAATACCTTAGTACAAGGAACATGATGCAATGATAATATTTGAGGAAGCAACTTTAGCTTTGGGATAGGAATATTCTTTCTGGAGTTCTAGGCTAATTAGTATTTTGCCATTTCAAACTTTATATCTTCAATTTAAAGTATGTAATGTGTAAATTTAGATGTCTGTGCATGTATCTCACACAAATTTGTATCATTTTTATTCCAAGTGTTCAGGAATGTGAGGAAAGAAGAAAACATATATATTTTAGATTCTTTTTAATTTTTAAAAGCAAAGTAAAAATAAACATAATGAGTTTTAAAACAGAACATGTTTTCCATATAAACTACATGTATGCAACTGCGACCAATTATATTTCTCAAACAGAAGCAATTACATAAATCTCTCACAATTGAAATTCTCCTAGCAGTCAGCAGAGCAAGTTCTTAGGTTTGCAATGCATTATTCTTACTCGGAAACAAACATGCATGAGTAACAGGCAGGCTTGGAAAGCAGCCAGAAATGGCTAGAAGTGTAGACAAGACATAGTTAACTCCATTCTTGAAACAAAATGCTTTCCATAACTCACTAAATGTGTGGTGACATAATAAAAAGTTAGTTCTGTTGTGCTTTCAATATTGTTCAAATTAGAACCAAATAAGGATTTCTTTTAAGGCAAAGGGAATCATGTGTAACCACTTCAACTTTTCCTGAAATCAATACTGCATAATTTCTGCATTTTAACAGATTCTTAAGGACTCCCAAAAGTAAATGCAGAAGAAAAGATCAAGTTAAAATATGTGTGGTTGCATATGAAACTTAGGGAAATCTTTATACTATTCTTCAAAACAAACACTCTGCAAAAGCAGCCTGTAGTATACTTTTCAGTAGATGTGAATCTGGACATGGTAGACACATTCAAAAGAGAATGTAATATAAAACAAACAAAAAGAGTCTACCATTTTTATTCACTTTTCCTGTTGCCCAATAGATACTGAATTTTATAAAATACATAAGGCTTCTCTTAAGACTGATTTTAAAAAAAGTAGTTTGATTCACATAAAGGATACAAACAGTGCTGGATTGAATCATTGACCCCAATTCTTCACTCCCCACCTCAAACAACCTCACAGTCCCTCCTACTAAAGATGGAGTTTCTTTCTCTGCTTTTTGAGTTTGGACTCATCTGTGATAATTATTTTGGCCAGTGGAGTATTTACGAATCTAACATAAGTAGAGACTTGAAATGTATTTGCTTTGTCTCTTGTACCTCTGTCATAGTCAATAGAACAACATTCTTTCTAGTCCATTAGTACCAGAAGGAAGATAACAGGTATTGAGGAAGTAGTCCCAGCTAACTCAGAGACTGGTTGAGCCCAGTCTAGATCAGTCCAACTCTAACCGGCCCACAGATGTATGAGTTTCAAGTATATAAGATTTTGTGGCGATTTCTCTGCAATAACATTGTGGCAATAGTTAACAGATACACAGTTTAAGACAATGGACTCATCAGTTGAATATTTTACTTAATTTTCATGTTCTAAATAATGGATTACTGTTCTGTTTAAAATACGAGGCAAAAATAAAAGAAGAAAGCTTATATATACTGCTATCTGTGATATACACTGTGCTGTGAGATAAATTTTTTTAAATATTTGTATTGATTTATTTTTTAGATGGTGAAGATTTGTATTGATTTATTTTTGAGAGGGAGAGAGAGGGCGAGAGAGAGAGAGAGAGAGAGAGAGAGAGAGAGAGAACCAAACATCGATCCACAACCCAGGACATGTGCCCTAAGAATTGAAGCTACAACCTTTCAATGCATGAGATGATGCCCAACCAAGTGAGCCACACAGGCCAGGGAGAGACAAGTTTTATTATATGAACCTATAAATAAATGTTCCTACCCTGTGTAACTTCCCATTCTCACTCAACATGCCATACCCCTATTTTTTAGAAGGGCAACTTAAAATAAGACATAATTTCTAGTTCCCCTTGTCCTCCCACAAGCCAAAGATTAGGAAAAGAGGGTAGGAGTACATGACCCAAGAGGAGCAACTCATGCTGGGTTGAGTTAATCGGGTTGTTTTAAGAGTAGAAAATTATGGAAAATGGGGTATGCTACAAGAGAATATTAATGTCACACCATAAGAGAGGATGCAGCCCTGAATATGTAGTCAACTCTTGTCTTTTGTAGCTTCTTAGTACCCATATGAGGCCTGGCTAGACTTTTTATGGAATTACTACAATATCAAAGTAATCCCTCAGCCCCATCTCACCTTTGCACATTAGTCTTCACCTTGGAAGAATTTTCTATTACCTGATACAAAAAACAAAGTTTTGACTTATAGCTATTCTATTTTATTTTAGTTGCTTATTAGTATAATACTTACACTTCCTTATATATTTTAAACAACAACTTTAACTGTAAGGTTGTCTGTAATGGGTCAACATCCCATTTTAGGGTTTTGTGGACTTTTCTAAAGAGAAAACCATGTTTCATTTCTAGCATTTTGGCGATCTGTGCTGCTCAGTGCCACACTGTGAATTTTTTTTAACCTCAAAACTATAACAATTTTCATTTCTATAAAACAGAATTGGCTTGTTAATAAAAATATAGTTTTGATCTGATGTTAAATGTAAAATATTTCTTCTGAAAGTCTTGAACTCTCAAAATAAAATACTTCACAGTGAACTGTTCTTTTTTTTTTCTTTTTTTTTTTTTTTACAGAGAGGAAGAGGGAGGGATAGTTAGAAACATCAATGAGAGAGAAACATCGATCAGCTGCCTCCTGCACACCTCCTACTGGGGATGTGCCCGCAACCAAGGTACATGCCCTTGACTGGAATTGAACCTGGGACCCTTCAGTCCGCAGGCCGACGCTCCATCCACTGAGCCAAACCAGTTAGGGCGAGTGCACTGTTCTTTAATGCTTATTTAATCACTAGAGGCCCAGTGCACAAAATTCGTGCATGGGGGTGTGTGTCCCTCAGCCCAGCCTGCACCCTCTCTAATCTGGGACCCTTCAAGGGATGTCTGACTGCCCGTTTAGGCCCAATCCAAGTAAGATCAAGCCTAAATGGGCAATCGGGTATCCCTCTCACAATCCAGGACTGCTGGCTCCCAACTGCTCGCCTGCCTGCCTTCCTGATTGCCCCTAACTGCTTCTGCCTGCCAGCCTGATCACCCCCAACTGCCCTCCCCTGCTGGCCATCTTGTGGTGGCCATCTTGTGTCCACATGGGGGCAGTCATCTTTGAACACATGGGGGCAGTCATCTTGTGTGTTGGAATGATGGTCAATTTGCATATTATTCTTTTATTATATAGGATTAGATAGGATAGAGGCCTGGTGCATGGGTGGGGGCTGGCTAGTTTGCCCTGAAGGGTGTCCCAGATCAGGATGGGGGTTCCCTTGGGGTGTGGGGTGGCCTGGGCAAGGGGCTTCTGGTGGTTTGCTGGCTGGCCATGCCCCCCAGTGACCCAAGAGGAGGCCCTGGTATCTGGGATTTATTTATCTTCTATAATTGAAACTTTGTAGCCTTAAGTGGAGCCCAGGGCAGGCAACGTGTGCGGAAAGCTTGGCTTCCTCCATTGCCGGGAAACCCAAGCCTCCTGCTCTCTTCATGGCCGCACCCATCTTGGTTGGGTTAATTTGCATACTCACTCCTGATTGGCTGGTGGGCATGGCTTGTGGGTGTATCGGAGGTATGATCAATTTGCATATTACTCTTTTATTTGATATGATTATTTAGAAATCCCATTTCAATTAACTCAGAAAGCCTGCATCTCTTCTAAGTATCAGTGGAACATTTAGTGTCTACCATACAGGAGGAAATTTTTATATATTTTTTCAATGACTTAAAAGCCAACATGCTCATTGTAGCAGCACATTTTGTTACATACACTCAAATAAAGAGAATGGTGTTTTACTAGTATATGCAAAATTAAAAGCACAGGACACAACTAGTGAACCATCAACTATTACAATAACATTGAGTAAGAAGGTCCTAAGAATGATGCCCTGATGATTATCAAAGTAAAACTAATTAAAAAGAGAAAAAAATTTTTAAATGTCAAACAATAAAGAAATAAGTGACAAAACAAATTTTCTTTAGAAAGATGTTTCAGTGTGGAAGGCTGTTCGACTACTCTTTCTCATCATCAAAGCCAAAGTACCAAAGTTTTTGAATGAAATAACAGTATCAAAAGAAACAACAAATTTAAAAAAAAATAATTCACTTTAAATATATATCTCAACTGCTACATCAAGGCATTTTCCCAGCCCAGCCAGTGTGGCTCAGTGGTTGAGCATCAACTTATGAACTAGGAGGTCATGGTTCGATTCCCAGTCAGGGCACATACCCAGTTTGCAGGCTTGATCCCCATTGTGGGGCCCTGTAGGAGGCGGTCAATCAATGATTCTCTCTCATCATTGAAATTTCTATTTCTCTCTGCCTCTCCCTTTCTCTGAAATCAATAAAAAATTTTTTAATAAAAATAAAGGTATTTTCCCAATAGAAAGAAAAAAATTGTGCAAAATACGACAAAATATCTGCATACTTATCAAATTTATGAGATAAGACTCAAGAATATTGAAAAAGACATGTCCCTTATAACTTACTCACTACACCCACCATCTCCATAAAATAGAAAATAGCATGGTTTGATTATTTTGTCCAATATATTCACAGTATTCAATTTGTGACTATATAACCATGAGTAGAATGATATCAATGGATGCTTTGATTTTATTTTTCAAAGATATATTCTCTTCACTTAAATAAAAAAGAAAGAAAATGTTTTGTGTAACCTATTTCTAATTAGTTTTTTCTGCATGCCTATTTTAAAAAGTATAGCATTTTTAAAGTACCTAATAAGTATGCAAAATTAAACTGTTGCTGAGTAGGGAATTCATGGAAACCAGAACTGCAAGCACTTCAAATCTGTCAAAATTAATAAGGAAGACAAAAGAAACATTGCAGTTCTCCTGTCTGGACTAATAGAATTCTCACAGGCTGTATATGTTAATAAATGTTACAGGAAATCTAACCCTTTCCTCTCGTGGTTATATTTAGATATTAGAGCCCATGATTGTTTGTTCAGTTATTCAGAGAATAGATTTTAATATGAGAATAAACTACAGTTTTAATAGTCTTCATTAACTTTTTAATTAATATGTAAAAGTGATTATGCATTATCAACTTGCTTTTTACTGGCAATTTTTAATATTCTATATATTATTTATGAAAAAACACTATGCAGATTTTCACATGAAATTCCACCTAAGGAACCAAGAGTTTGTACATTACTTTGTATTGGTCCTTATATTTTAAAGTATTTTCTGGAAAAAAAAATCAACATGGACTTCATTGTGACAAAATGGACTTGACTTTACAGATTACTATTATTATTTCATTGTATTAATAATTTTCAAAACAACCAAAGTTTAGCTCTTTTAATTTATGTCTTTTTATCTTTAGATAACTATCTCCACCCACCTAATTTCCCTAAGAATAAACTTCATAAAAACATCAAGTACAAGTTAGAAATTTAGTTCTTCAAAATATAGCAGTATAAAATAAGTTCAAACTTTGAAGAGAAAGATTAAATGCAAACAATTTATTTACTAGAAAATATCAGTGTGTTTCTTTTAGAGTTCTATAATCTATTACTTTCACTTTTCAAAAGTTAGCTCAGCATGTTAATGTTTTTCATTCTCTTTAAAAACATGGTTTTAATTATGTCAATAAAATAAAATTTGTTCTATTTTTTTAAAGCATATTCTTTGGCAAAACTAAAGCTTTATGCTTCCACACAACTGAAAACTAAAAGAAATGGAATGAGCCTCTAATCTAAGCAATTTTTATACTTCATTTAATCAAGGGTTTTCTGTTGACCATTGTGTAAACACATTTCTTGTTCACAAGATGTATCATTTTTTTGTACAGAATGAACTTTCAATACAACCAATGAGGTTGCAAATCGCAATGTTCATAAACATTTTACAATAGAGGATATAGTCCCTAGTTACTCCATAACCAATGAAACTCTCCTTTAGAGAAACTTAATATTAGTTCATTGCACTCTTACATTTTAAATTTTCATAGTAGCAATTGAGAAAGTAATCTAAGTTATATCACAATGGTGAATACTGATCATGAAATATTTTTCTTGGTTTATGGGATAGTGTTTTGAATGTTGTTAAATTTAGAGGATATGATCATATCTATTTAAGAAGTTGCATTGCACATTTGGGACAACAGGAGTAACAATAAATATTTATTTAGTCATATGAAAAAATAAGTTTGCCCTGCTAGCATTGCTCAGTGGTTGAGCATCAACCTATGAACAAGGAGGTCATGGTTTGATTCCCGGTAGGGGCATATACCCGGGTTGTGGGCTCAATCCCCAGTGTGGGGCATGCAGGAGGCACCTGGTCAATGATTCTCTCTCATCATTGATGCTTCTGTCATTCTCTCCCTCACCCCTCCTCTCTGAAAAAAATAAAAAATATTTTTAAAAAATTTAAAAAAAACACGTTTGCAAAACCTAGAAGATATGTATAAAATTCTTAGAGGCCAGAATTTATAGTTTAAATAACACTATAGTCCTTAATGCTTTGGTCTGTTTGTCCAATATATGCAACCAGTAATGCACCTAGCATTTGTTACAAGTCTTGTAGACAGAGTTGACATAGTTATAATCTGGTAGTATCTATGCTATGTCTATAAAATTTTCTAAATTATAAGAGTTCGAGTAGAGCAGTGATCATGTCTTGTTTTCCAAGTCTCAATAAGTTATTACAACCCTGTGTATACCTGCAAAATTCTTTCAGGTTTTCTGCTTGAGCAAACTGTTGAAGGAACTAACAACATATAATTTTCACTCAGGTACTAGAAAGAATAGTTATGTGAATAAATGAACAAGGTTTTCTCTACTTTTTTTAAAAATATTTTTTATTTATTTCAGAGAGGAAGGGAGAGGGAGAGAGAAATAGAAACATCAATGATGAGAGAGAATCACTGATCAGCTTTCTCCTGCACGCCCCACACTGGGGATCGGTACAACCCAGGCATGCGCCCTGACCTAGAATCGAACTCTGACCTACTGGTTCATAGGTTAGCATTCAACCACTGAGCCATGCCAGCCAGGCAAGGTTTCTCTACTTTTAATGAATATTTTGAAAATATCTAAGTTCTTATTTTATATTTGTTAAGGTCATATCAAAATCAATTAAAATGTCCTAATTTTGCTTTTGTTTGTGAGAGTTTACTAACATCAAATCTGTTATTCATGATTGGAGTAGACTTTAATTCTTAGAAGTTCACTGCTCTGAACTTCTGTAGATAAAGCAAATGTTACCTATAAAAATCCAAAATTTAAAAGTGTAATTGGATTAATAGCTTGTCTTTTAAGGTGTGTATGATTACTCAGAACATATGTAACAAAAGAATAAATAGCCACTCAAGTATGTACTTGTTAAAATGAATAAAATAATATATTTAAGAGTTTCTATAACTTGTATTTAAGAAAATCTTAGAAAAACTAAAATTAACTTGTTTTGGGTCTAGTTTTAGAAATAATGTTAATTGTAAAGCAGAAAAATATAAGGGTGGGGAAGCAGCATAATCTGGAGTGGAAACAATATATACTGAAATATGTAAAAATATAAACTTAGTAAAAATTCTGTAAATGTAAGTTCTTTCATAAATGATAAAGCAATAACAATTTGCAAATTAAATGCCAACCCAATACAATTCAAATTACTAGCAATAATTGGATATGACAGAGGATGTTTTGCTACAAATAAGTCATGTATTAGCACACAGGTGCCTACCTACCGCTATGTGACCTGAGTTCAGTCATGATGTCATTATCCAATCACCTATCACCTTTTCTAAGCCTCCACCTCTTCATATATAAAACAGGGCTCCCAAATGTGAAAGGATGCAGCTTTGCATAATGTCAGGCAAATATACAGTAATCAGAAGGATAGGTTTTGTATTAATGTAGTGCAGTTAGTGGTAAATCTAAGTAATTACTTATTGAAATGAAATGTTAACTACAGATCATCACACACTGAAATGTTTAAAAAAATCTTGAAATTGGCTAAAAATAGTAATTAAGTTGTTTCTTACAATGTTTTTCTGGATGGCATCAGAAGTCAGGAAAATCTTTTGAGCCAAGTTACAAAGACATCTATTGGAAAATGAAAACCACTGAACCCAGAGCAGAGACCTAAAAGCTTCCTTACTTCTAGTGCCATGGTTTGATACTAATTTACAAATTAGAATCACACATTTGCAGGACAACCTCACTCATTAGGGCACCTAAGTGGGTTGCCAAAGCCTGAGCAGCTACATAAAAATGGTCATTCAGTGAGATGAATACAAGAAAAACTCATTAGAGTTACAGGCCAAACAGGGTACTAAATAAAATCTTCATTATTTTTGTCTTTTCCATAGTAATAACTGCCTCAATCAAATATATGCATGAGAAATAATTTAGCTGCTTTGCTAAGTGTGTTGTGTCATTAAATTTTAAGACAAAGGATATTGCCAGTGAAAACATTCTCCCTGTACTTTCAACATAGAATCACCAAGAAGAACCTTAAAATAATGATTAAACTTTCTTTCCTTTTTTGCCTATGACTACTGTACTGTTTTATTTTAAAGATATCTGCTTGATATTGCACATGTATTGCAAACCATTATGCCGTACACCTTAAACTTTTACAGTGCTGTATGTCAACATTTCTCAATAAAATTGGGCAACAATGAGCTAGACCTACAATATCAAATATATAATTTGACCAAGCTTTCTTTTTTTCAGTTTTATTGGTTATTAAGTCACTAAGGCCCACAGGAAAATTTCAAACTTTGTCACTGAATGTTATGATTCTGCCTTTTCCCAAATGGTAATCTATTTTTTTAAATTATTTTAAAACTCCTGAATGTTAATTCATTGTGTTTGAAGATGACAAGATGTCTCTGACTTTAAATCACACATAAAGTTAACCCACGGTATAGACAAATGCCATAACTGACAACTTATCTGTTGCCAACAAGCCTACATGGTTTTCGTAGGTGCTAATATTACAAATAACTGTGTTCTTATAACCATCTATGTGCATGCTGTTGGGGGCCTATATCTGAATACTTAATCATCCCTTGTGTTTTTACAAGTGATTTCAATTGGGTTTAGCCAGGACTCCCTGGATGCCTCTTCTCTACCCCGTAAGTGGTTTATACAGCAAATTGATGGAATGCTAGGTCTGGCACCATTGAGATAGATGCTCCTGACAGGTGGATCTGGACAGTTCTATACATTTACTAAAAACCACCAAATTGTGACCTTTAAAACAGTGAATGTTATGGTCTATAAGTTATATCTTGCTAACGCTCTTAAAAAATAGATAAGAGGCCTTTTGAATCAGTACATCTGTGGAATAAGGAAGTGATGCTTACTGCATGTCCTGTATTTGTACTGAAGTTAACATGGCTTCTTTAGATAGCACCTCCATTGCTGATTTTCCCCGAAGAATGTTTTTGGTAATTTGTTATAAGAGATTGTTAAGCTCACCAATTTACACTTATGTTTCATCACTTTGAAAATAGGGGTTTGTCACTAAACTTCTAAAATACTGCAAGAACTTCGAAGATGAGCAAATGTGACCAGAGGTTTCCATTCTTGCAGTGCACTCAATTTTACTTTTACAAGGAAAGGTGCAACTGAAACACATAAAGGACTGAAGCCACCACTACCCTGTAGGACTAACGGACCATCAAGTGTAATATAGACAGTGATAAACAGAATTTTTTAATTGATAAAGATCATCTCATCTGATTCATTTGAATAAAAAATATGAGGCCAAAGCATGAGCACTGTTTGAGGGCTAGTAGGTGTCTGTGCCTGGAACTGAGATTTTTCCTAACATTTCACCCTTTAGCAAATACCCAATTTATCATACTTTTAAGTGGAAATCATAGTCTAAAATCGAATGTCTATAGTCTCTATTCTTTTCCAATATATTTATTATCTTCGTCTGGATGATGTCTGAAATTAGATATTAAACAAGCATTGTTCCTTGCCCTCAATTAATTCCTAAAGGAAGGCATGGGGTGCTATAGCCCTGTTAGTGGGTTTAAATCCTGGTGTTGTCATTTTCACCCCACAGGATTTTGGAAAATCATTGAACCTTCATGTGCCCCTGTTTCATCAATAACTGGAGATAAGAAAAGTACCTCACACACAGGTTGTTGTTGTTGGGGGGGGGGGGGTAGAAGGATTGAGCAAAAACAAAAAGAAAAAAGAAAAAAACGCATGCACACGGACAACAGTGTGGTGATTGCTGGAGGGGAGGGCGGTATGAAGGGGGGATAAATGATGATGGACAGACTTGACTGGGGTGGGAAACACACCATACAGTATACAGATGATGTAGTGCAGAATTGTGCACCTGAAACCTGTATAATTTTCCAGTGTCACTTCAATAAATTCAATAAAAAGAAAATCCTATGTAATATACTAATTAGACTGAACAGCAGAACAACAGTCTGGACAACCTTCCAGACGAAGCCTGGGCTGCAAGGGCCAAGCCCCTTGCATGAATTTTGTGCATCGGGCCTCTAGTAATGATAATAAATAGCAAAAATAAAAAGCACTGTCGTGCTATGCTTTGTTATCATTACTATTGATATCACTTTTGTTGATCCAACACTCTTCCCATTTTCCTTATTAACACAGTATTTATTTATCTCCCCTGTCAAACCCTGAGCCTACCACTTTCCCCAGCTGCCTGGGGAGCTGCAGGGAAGGAAGGCAGAGAGCAGGTGAGACGGGAGGAAGAGCTGTGAGAGGAGGAGACGACTCTTCGCATGGAGAAGACCTGTTCCCTACCGCTCTACTTCTCTCTCCTCACATTCAACAAATATTTAGTGTGAGGCACCATGGACATGTGAGCCAACAAGGAAAATATGATTCTGACCCTGATTAAGTAGACTAGTGGCAAGATTACCATCTATGACATCCTCTTCTTGGGGAGGCATTGCCTAAATGACCCTGTAAAGGGGAGTCTCCATATACCTCCTTCATTGTCCATTACAACACTATGGTTCATTTTATTCATAAAATATTTCACTATCCATAACGATCCAAGGTGTACATTTGTCTAATTCTCTTTCATCTCTTCCCACAATTGATCCTCCCAAAGAGAGACACTGTTCATCTTATTCACTTCTATGTCCCCAGTCCCTTTTTGAAGGATCATCTAATCATAAAACTCAATGCAAAAAGATGGAAGCAACCTAAGTGTCCATCAGTGGGTGAATGAATAAAAAAAAAGTGCTAATACATACAATTAAATATTATTCAGCCTTAAAATAGGAAGGAAACTCTGACATGTTACAACATGGATGAACATTGAAGACATAGTTGTGCTAAGTGAAAGAAGCCAGTCAGAAAAAGAAAACTATTGTATGATTCTGCTTATATCAGGTGCCTAATACATTAGATTCATAGAGACGGAAAGCAGAATTGTGCTGCCAGGGGCTAGGGGCAAGGGAAGTGGAGAGTTACTAGTAGTGTTTAATGGCTAAAGAGTTTCAGTTCTGGAGATAGACGGTGATGACAAACCTGTACGCTTAAAAAAAAAAACAGCACTAAACATTTTCACTATATTAAACAACAGACTGAATTAATGAATAGAGGAGATAGTAATCTCCCAAATTGTTGCAGGAAAGTTAGGCATTTTCTTCTTAGTCCTTTCTGATGTATGTAGATAGTTGTTCCCTCTCCCTTAAAAAATTGTGTTGCACATCGACCCATGTACTAAGAAGTCACAGGTTGGATTACAGGAGACTGCACATGCCCAGGTTGAGGGCTTGATCCCCAGTAGGGGGTATGTCAGAGGCAGCCCATTCATATTGTTTTCTCTCATCAATGTTTCTCTCTCTACCTTTCTCCCTTCCTCTCTCTGTAAAATCAATGAAAACATTAAAAAAAACCTTACGTTGATAAGATTTAAGACATTAAGTTCAGATGAGAGAGCTGCTGATTTTACATTATTTACCTGATAAACTCACCTACCCCCTCCAACCATAGCATATGTATATCAGGTATCTGATGTGTATTTATTTTAATAAAAAAGCAAAAAACTGTTATAGGTTTGTCTAACATAAGGAGATAGACATATCACACATGAAAAAAATAACTTAAGCTATATAATATGATTCTCTTGGCATATTTGTTCTTAAAGTATTCTAGGATTGTGTAGTGCCAAACACAATGTATTCTTTTGTCATCTTGCCAAAGTGAAACTTGACCACTGAAGTCTTCAGGATATACAACAACAAGCCACAAACAGATGAGCTTAACATTCACTTGAGTAACATTTGGGCCCATGTAAGCATGGAGAACACAATTACCTTCAAAAGCACAGTTTCCAGAAATTCTCAGAAGAATTCCTCAGCAGGCATTGGGCTAGAATCCAACTTTCCTCTTTTCTAAAAAAAAAAATGTTTTGGATCTTTTCCTATCTTGACATTTTAGAGAGATCCAAAGCATTACCAAATGTCACGTGTGCATGTGGTTGCTTTTTAAATCATACTTTTAAAAACTCTTAATTAGCATTCAGTTTGAGTTTCAGAATCAGGAAAGTCTCAAATTCAATGGAAAGAGTTAACATTTTTTTTTTTTATCGAATACCACATATATATATCCTAACTAGAGAAATATCACAGACAACCTGGCTTCCCTCCAAAGACTCTACCAGTCAGGCTCATTGGCTCAATTCCCATTCTACTCTAAAATGTCTTTTCAGTTTGCTTTTCTTTGTCTCTATCATATTTTAACTGCATAAATTGTTTACCACTAAAGCTATGGCACTTTCCTCCAAGCGATTCAGATGAAAAAAACACAGCTATTTAATAATCACTAAGTCATACTGGGGAAAGCGACTTTTTTCATCCTACACTTAACTTCCAAAAACCCACACTTACTCTCTACAAATCTGGATTTGCACTTGAATCTGCTCAGGCTCTTCTGCCACAGTGAAAGGCCATTTCGAGATTCTCTATAGTCTTTGCCAAAGTTTCTGTCTATAAATACTTAACACCTCATACTGGCTCCAGAAAAAATAATCTCTAAACTAGTAACAAATACTAAATTGACTATTTAGTTCGTATAAAACGTAAAACAGAAGGGGGAAAAAGCTGGACTGGCAGATTTAGAGAGTTCCACACCATCAGGTAGGAAATTGCCTTTTCCCTTTTGTTCATAATATCCACCTACCTGAGACAGTGTGGAATTTCCACACACGCATACAGAGGCATCAACCTGATTTTTGTATGTACTAGTTAGCAGTAGCTCTGTATGTAGTACCTTAAGGAAACATGAATGTTGTAGATGGTTATGGTCACCCTCAAATATCTCCCACAAAAAAAAAAAACAAAAAACACAAAAAAACCCCACCTTTTTCATTTCAACCATCTCTCATTGACTTGACTCACTTTGTATTTCTAATGTCTCCCTTACTAGTTTTAATCAAATATTCATTTTCCATTGCCACTTCCCATAGCCTACATTGAACTCTATCCATTTTCCTCCATCCCCACAGCTACTACCCTTGTTCAAATTGACAGTCATATCTCTCCTAGCTTATGGCAATTGTCTACGAATCTCCTGGCACCCACTCTGCTGCCCTCAAATCTGTAACAGTTCTGGTGAGAAATAAAAAGAACCTAATTAAACTATCAGAAATAGAAATATATACAAGAAACAAAATAGAAACCAAGCTGGTAAGTCTTAATGACTGATTTACACACAGGGAGCAGGAAAGAGCGAGGGAGAGGGGTCAAAGACATGGGTGAGGTTTCCAGCTGCAGAGACGGCATTTCCTGTCAAAAGAGAGCACGCTTTGGATGTACGGCTGCTCTCACGCCTACCTTCCTATGCCGAACTTCAGATCTCGATTCTAACCTAGACCACTCTGCTGTGCAATATCACAGATGCAAATAGCAACGGCCTGATGCGTCTGTTGGGTGTCTTGGAGTATCCTCACATGGAACAGACCCCAACCACATTCCCTGCCTCCCTGTCACTGCCCCTTCTTTACTGCTCCCTAACTCACCACCCACTTAGCATTTCAAGGCAGAAACAGAGCCAGCATCTTGCTACTTCCATCAGCCTCCACACTCGCATTCAAGTCACTAAGAAACACTAGTAGCACCTCACCAAGGCATCTGAAATCAGTGCCGGGTCCCCCACCTCACTGCTACCACCTCCTCCCAGGCTCCATGTTCCCAGTGTGAACTACTCAGCCCGCGATGCCTCCAATGTCACTGGTCTCTTTACATCCGCTCAGGGCTGTATTCCGCTCAAAGGCTTTTTATAAAAACATAGAGATGATCAGATCAATAATTAGATGAAAAGTCTTCAATGACTAATCCTTTCGGTATGAGAAATACCAAACACGGCCGCTCACTCTGGGGTTCCTCACACACGCACCCGGCTCTGTCTCCAGAGTCCTGGCTCACTTCTCTCCTTTCAACACTCAAGTGCTAACTCCATAAACTTTTTCCGGTTACTCAGAGTCATACACCCCCACCTCGAGGCATTTATGGAAACTCTTCTTTCTGCTTGGAGCACTGGCTCCTGACCACTGAACTTTGCCTAATTAATTTCAACTGATCCTTCAACCTGCAGTTTAAATATCACTTCCATAGTGACACGTTTAGTGACCCATGGTCTAGTTTTGGTTCCTTTCCAATACAGTCTTAAAGTGCCCTGTTGTTTTCCTTCTCATACACTCATCATAATTTATTGAAATGTCTAGCTAATAACTTTTTTTTTCAATGCACAGGGTGGACCTGAACAGGTTTGTCAGCAAGTTCTCCACATAAATGTGACAGTTGCCACCATGAGACTGCTAAGGAGACACTGTAGAGAGGGAAGAGGGAGTCCAGAGAAAGGTCATTGAGAAGACCTCCATTAACTGGTAGCAGGAGGGAGGCTAGAAGAGAGAGAGAGCAAGAGAGAGAGAGAATGTGAATCTTGGTGCAGGAGGGAGTGAGAAAAGGAAAGTTATCTCTGTGCTATTCTGAGGAAGTCATGAATCCAAAGTCATGCAACAACCCAGATAACAGCAATGGCGACTGGGTATCGGAAAACTGCAGAGGTCCTTCAGCGAGAAGGTCTAGTCCCAACTTCAGCAGGGAGATAACAAAATGTAAAACACAGAGTAAACAGGGTAACAAATATTGTCCATCCTAGACAGTCTGGACTTGTACGTGAGGATGAATGAATGGAGCTCATGACTACTGTAGGACGCAGAAGGACAGGGGCTCAGCAACCATTACAAGAGAAAATGATCACCTTTCTATATGGATGTTCTCCACTGCCCACGTCCTACTTTTACTTCCCCGGTCTCCATGGCAAAACTCAGGCTCAACAGTGCCTTCCCCGTCCAATCCTGTTCTACCAATAGCGTGAATAAGCCCTTCTCTAGGTGGCTTTTATAGCTTATGATAACCCGAAGTTTGCAATATCACAATTTTAAAATCAACCGTTTAGCTGCTTGTCCTCCTTATTAGGGCCAAGTTCATGTTGTTTTTCTATCATCTAACACAGGGCAGCAGGTTTCCAATGAACATTTGTTAGGTCACCTCCCAGCACCACCGCCTGCCTGCACACAAGTTTAAAACAAAGACAATGACTTCGTATTTCCCTAACCTCTCATTAAATCTTGCAAGTGCATGCAGGCCCCTACCCCTCATTAAATCTTGCAAGTGCATCCTCCTTTGTTTACTCTGCCAAATGCCATCTCCCTCCCTCAGGATGAATTCCCTGTCACCACAGTTTGATAGATCTCACTCCCTTTACTCCCACTGTACCTTGTTTTGTCTATTGCATCCTATATGTGATACTGAACTGCTTTGTGTGTGTAACAGCTTCATGTGCTTCGCTAATAATTGACTGAACTCCCAAAGAACACAGACACTTCTTTTTATTATTTTTGAATTCCTTCCAACATCTATCACAGTACCTCTCTGAGAGAGTTGAGGTCTAATACATATTCATTGCAACTAATTGAATTAAACTTTGCCCCATGGGGGGAAAATGCAATGTTCAGCCTATCCAGTAACCAGCAATTTGACACTGACTTTAATAAAAAGTATGTGAAACAATACACATTAGTGTACTCATGTCCATAAATATTTATCCCAGAATTAAGCAAAACCATATTTTACATGTTTATAATCCTTACTTCAGTAAATTGAAGTTTTAATGAAGTAAAGATGACAATACCTCTCATATTATATCTGAAATCCATCCCCCTACCCGAAAGGTATGTTGAGTTTTGCAAGTACTCTCAGGGGGGTGACCACAATTAAGTGCATATGTATTGGTTTTTCAATGCAATTGGTACAATTGCATTAAATTGATCCCTTAGCTGGTCAGCCACCCCTACTAGACTATGAGCAACCTGAGGACAGTAACTGTTTCCTCGGGTCCTTGGACACAGAGGCTTGATTTAAAAGTTCCTGAATTTGGCCCTAACCGGTTTGGCTCAGTGGATAGAGCGTCGGCCTGCAGACTCAAGGGTCCCAGGTTCGATTTCAGTCAAGGGCATGTACCTTGGTTGCGGGCACATCCCCAGTAGCAAGTGTACAGGAGGCAGCTGATCGATGTTTCTCTCTCATAGATGTTTCTAACTCTCTATCCCTCACCCTTCCTCTCTGTAAAAAAATCAATAAAATATATTTAAAAAAATAAAAATAAAAGTTCCTGAATTTGTTAACTGAGTGAGAAATAATGACCTAATAGTGTTGTTGTACTGAGGGAGCAAAAATAACAGCTAACACGTGATCTCTGCCAGGCTCTCTGCTCAGAATGCTGTATTTATGAGCTGATTCTATCCTCCTCACAAGCATAAGAGGGAAGTGCTATTATCCAAGTTTTCAAGATGGAGAAATGGAAGCTCAATGAAGTTCACTGACTTGCTAAGGTCAAAAGCCAGTGAACTGGGAAAGTGGGATGTGAAGGCAGACATCATGCCTCCAGATCTCTCACTGGTTAGGGAAGGGAAGGAGGTGATAATTCCCTACGATGGGAGGGCTGGTGCTGGTACTGTGTGAATGAGAAACACTGGGAAGAGTTTCTATCCTGTGTGAGGGTTAAGAGAAAAGCATAAAAAATAAGCTAACAGAGTGGAGAAACTGATGAAAAGGCGACAGGATGAGGGACAGAAAGAGAGGAATTTAGGACACCTGAATTTAGGGCATTGCACAATATTGTGTGAAGATCCACCTAGGGAATGTGGGTGGGTCAACTCCAAGAGTCAATAAGTAGTATTGTGAGGTTTTGAGGATAAGGTCAGGAATATACATTTTGGAATTCTCCCCAGAGATCCAGGCTAGGGCCTATGAGTAACAGAAAGATAAGCAAACAAGGAAACAAAACAAAACAAAACAAAAACCATGAAACTCAAAACATTCATTTCCTGAATGCTGGTATCACAGTTATATTACAACTAGAGGCCCGGATGGGGTCCCTCTAAGTGGCCTGTGGGAATCAGGCCGAAACCCGCAGTCCAATGCCGCCTGCAGCTCCTACCTGCTGCTCCTGCTCATCCTGGCCCCACTGTGCCAGTCGCGGGCTCGAACTCCATCAGGCCTGATTGGGAGAGGCTCGAGCTGCAGCAGCAGCACTTGCCAGCCATGAGCCCTGCATCTGGCACCCTCCCAATGGGAGTGGCCTGCAGGATCAGGCTGAAGCCAGCTTTCAGACATCCCCCAAGGGGTCCCAGATTGCAAGAGGGCACAGGCCAGACTGAGGGACCCCACCGGTGCACGATCGTGCTGGGGAGGGTCTGCGGGAGGGCTCCAGGGCATGTCCAGCCCATCTCGCTCAGCTCTGATTAGCCAGACCCCAGTAGCAAGCTAACCTACTGGTCAGAGCATCTGCCCCCTGGTGGTCAGTGCACGTCATAGCAACTGGTCAGCCAGTTGACTGTCTGCCCCCTGGTGGTTAGTGCATGTCATAGTGAATGGTTGAGCATCCTTAGCATATTATTAGCATATTATTAGCATATTAGCTTTGATTGGTTGTTCGGTTATTCTGTCATTCAGTCTATTTGCATATTACCCTTTTATTATATAGGATATGCAAGTATGATTTTCCTCTGAGGGTTACGCAATAAAATTTTCCCTGTCTATTTTAGTTTTCCCTTTGAAGCTTCTAATTTTCTTTTGGATCACTATACCAATACCAACAAGAAGGTACATGTGTTTTCATTTAAAAGATAAATTAGACAATAATAGATTATAAATAATGATCATATAGTTGTTTTTAAGACTGATACATCTTATACTACTCATCAATTTGTTGAGTATAACATTGAGACAAGCCATAGTGAAAAAGATTATTTGCATTTGAATATGTAGGTATTGTCTAAAAATGTCCCATTTAGCAAAGATATATGAGCACAGTATGTTTTTGGACTATATTAGCCTTTATCATGTATTGCCAGCTTAGCATTCTAATACAGATAACTCACTTACTAGGAAAATAATTATATCCCCAAAACCCAGGGTACTTAACAAAAAAAACTGAATCCACCACAGTAAAAAGATTTTTTCATTTGGTCTTATTGCTATTGGTGGGTTACCTTCACCTGTCTATGACACGTTCTCATCAGGAAAATGGAGACAGCAGTGGGACCTGCCTCCCAGGACTCTTGGGGGGATGAAAGGTGCTACCATGTATCAAGGTGCTAGAACAGAACCTGCCCAGAATATGTAGATGTTCCTGCTGCTGTTTCTATTATCTGTTCAACATTCAGCTACTAAGTCTGATCATAAATCAACATAGGCCCATCAGCAATGGTGATGTGATTTACCTATGCATAATTAGATCCTTCCTTAATAAAGGTAAAATAACTGTGTTTGTTTAGAGAATAAGTGTGTATGGTTTATGTAAAATGTGGATTCTAATGAAAGTGGTTATACTTTCCACTTCTAGTTGCCGTCTTTCTTCTAACAGATACAAATTTGGGCTCCTAAATCCTTAACCCCACACCAAATCCTCGCCAAAGACAGAATATGTGGAATAGAAACAATAATAGCAAAATCATATATATCATAACAAGTATTTGTCTGTCTATACGACCCAGTTAGTTAAAAATATAGAGGCAAACATTTTCTTTTAACAACAACAACAAAAAAGGCTAATTAATATCAGTCAACTGAGAACCCTGCTTGGATTTATATAATTCAGGATTAAATAACTATAAAAGAAACTGATACCAAAGGGCAAAGGGAAGTACCCTTACAGCTTCATGCAGTGGTGAGCTATTCCTTTCATAAGTGAAGGGGAAGAATTGGCCCAGTTCATTACCCAATAGGATGTGACAATGGAGAGGTGCTCTGAGGCCATTTCCTACAAAGCATCTCTGGTCAATGACAGCCCCCAGGAGAGGGTCTGAGCTCTTTGTCAAGTCCCTTGACTCAAACCTCAGCAGAGCACATGCCAGCCATGCTCAACAACTTATGCTTTAGTTGTTACACTATAAATCAGGACTGCAATGAGGAGATAAGATAGTTTGTTTTTCTTTAGTGAAAGGAGTAAAATCTATAAGAATGAGTAGTAAAATAACATCTCCTATGTCTTTGTGTGAAAACCTCAAGTTATCAAATACAATTGGAATGTTAAATATATTTCATTTAGCTAAATGCTAGTGGGCATATTAGCAAAATAATTTCTATTAAAATTCCATTTGATGCTTTTGATTGGTGATCACTACTTAAAAGTCCAAAATTGTCTGGGTTAAAATGTAAATCTATCCCAGGTCTTGTTTTGTAGGTCTTTGGGGCACTGTAGAAATCTGTATCAATTTAAATAAGCAAATGACAATTTTTAAATTATACATTTTTATTGATTTCAGAGAGGAAGGGAGAGGGAGAGAGAGATAGAAACATCAATGATGAGAGAGAATCATTGATCAGCTGCCTCTTGAACGGCCCCTACTGGGGATCGAGCCTGCAACCCTGGCGGCATGTGCCCTTGACGGGAATCAGACCCAGGACCCCTCAGTCTGCAGGCAGATAACCACTGAGAAAACCAACTAGGGCACAAATGACAACTTTTATTATAGATCAGGGAATTGTAGGTCTGCCTAAATTCATCATAGAAACTGGAATTAAGAATATCTTATTCAGACATATTGAATCGCTAGAAACAAATGTAGCATTTTACTCTACAATTGCCTGTAATACCTGAGGTTTTAATGCTTCCTTTTATGTACAGAAGCTCAGATCCCAGGCTTTTCAAATTGAGCACACTGATGATCAATTATTCCGACCATTGAAAAAGTGCTTTACATTGCATTTTATATAGCACACAATATGGTGTATTCACTTTTGATTTTATTCATTCATTACTGCCATGTGCTATGTATGGTAGTAGGCATCAGAGAGGTTGGAGGGTTAAAAAGGAGAAGAAATGCAAAGACACAGTCACATGATCAGGGAACTTAATTTTCTTATTTTTAAATTCATGATTGTTCATCACAGAAATACTGGGGACTCAATACAGAGTCCCACCATCTATCTATTGGTGAATAACTCTTGTTATGTGCATTGTATTCAGCTAAATCATAAAAAAACATTCTCTAGTTTAACTATATCTTATTTATATGATCACTTGTATTATATAGTCACTTTTGAAAATAACTCTCACATAGGATATTTTCAAATATGTAAACATGGCTCATGACCTATAAAATTGAAAGAAGAAAGGTGTACAATTTTAGAGCAGAATATTATGATGATGATCTGCACATGTAGAAAATTTTTTTCCTCTTTTCTTATCCCTTTACCTAACTGATTTTTTTAAAGTCCGATTGCTTATGTAAGTACCAATCTGTTACATATTAGTTCAAGAATCTGTATAAGATAAATATTTATTCAGACGTGCAATAAATCCATAAACAGCACTTCTGTACTTTTACTTTGAAGACAAATTACCCTGGGAAGTAACGATGTCCTTTCCTTTTATCACGGATCCAACTTTAAGACATGTCAGGGAATAAAAATGTATGACTCTTGGGCGCCTTTGCACTTCCCAAGCTGAGGAATGCGGACCAGGGTGTACTATTATTGTTAGACTACAAAGATAGGACCACCCCGCGTGGCTCGTGTGAACACTGTCACAGCTGCTTCTTTTTCTCTTTGAAATCATTCAAAATGATGCATGGAGATGAGCTGCTTTTATCAGCCTCCCACTCGGGGTCTGTTCAGCCCACTGAGGAAAATACTGGTGATACACTGCTGACAGAAAACAAAACATGATCCAAACAGCAGGCTGTGACTCTTAGGATATTAGTGTGTCAATCAAGGGCTGCAGCTGGGATAGAGAAGACCCTCTAACACAAACATAGTGGGGCAGGGTGGGGGAAGAGACTATTTGTGCTTCTATATTTCAGTTAGGCAAAGTGTCAATGGCCCTGCTAGAGGATCTGGAAATTGCCTTCCTCATCATCACCGAAATTATCATATGTTTTTTCCTCTCCCACAAAGCCCCACCCATTCCAATTCACTTGAGTCTATTGCTTAGCAGAGGCGGGAAACATGAACCATCCTCTCCAGACCACCAGAAACCAATGACTTAAAGATGTAATACATTTTACCTGTACCATTAAAGGCATCATTTTATGTGCAATACATCAGTTATATCCTTTCATCTTTACAAAACTGTAAATGTGGTTTCCCCATTTCACAGAGAAGAAAAGTGAAGGAACTTGACCAGGAGCATAGTGCTGTTAAATAGAGCAGAGATTGTTGGGGGAGGGGGGGGGACATATGCCGGGGGGGCAGGGGAGGCTGGGGAAAGGTCAATGGAGGAAAAAAAGGAGACATATATACTACTATTTGTAATACTTTAAACAATAATAAGAAGAAAAGAGCAGAGATTCAAACCACACCTGTGACAACTCTTCCATCATGTCAACACCAGATCAAGTTTTCCTTCCCATTTACCTAAATGTATTTGGAATCAGATATGGAATGCATTCTGTAATGAGGTGGATCAAAGGGATTTCTATTTTCACTATCTTTTTTATGTTAAAATATGGGGAGGCTATGGATTTACTGAGAGTACTCTGCAAACATTCTGTTATACTAGCAGCTAACCAACTCTAATAGACATCATAGAAGCTATTTAATTTTATTGTAGGAAGTACACATGTTTTAGGATTAGAGAAAAGTAATAAATGCACTTATAAATTATTTGCTCAGAAATTAATATTTCTTTTAAAAGGTCTTTAACCCTCTTATCAATATCAGTATACCATGTGAAGCTCCTCTAAACCTACATAAGATAAAAATATAAATTGTTGATGATATGCAGGGAATTATTTGGGAAAAGCAAATTATAGAAATTAATAATAAGTAGAGGCTGTACTAAATTTCTTTCTATGCATACCTAAATGAAAAAATATGTGGATTTTAGGAAAAGCAGCCAATGATATAAATGTAGAGTTAGAGCTAAACTATTATGATTTTCTCCCACTTTCCTGAATCCCAAGATTCAAAAAGTCTCAGAAACCATTCTAAGAACACTGCTGTGAGCAGTTCCTTTATGATACCAGGTTTGATCCAGGACTCTGATCAAGTTAAAACCTAAACTTTAGATTTGTTTTCCCTCTTGCCTAATTGTCCCCTTTAGTTCTCTCATTATTTTCCCATTGCCCAATCTTTTCTTCACTCTGAAGGCCATGCACATTTTCCTGTGGGATTTGAGGCTTCACACTAATTTCCCAGCTGCAGTCTCTGACCCTCTAGACTACGGTTTAATTTCTCTCCTTAACTGGCCTCAGGGAACTGAGAGGGGGAACCACTTCCCAGTTTCTATGGCCCAGAGACTCCCTTCCCTTACTTGGTACACACGATTCCTCTACATAGGATAAGAAAAGGAAGTGATAATTTGCTCGATATTCCATCAGCAAAGACCTAATCACAATTCACTTGGACAATGAGAGTAAGAGAGCCCAGGTGTTTAATTTTGAGCCTTGATTCTATTTACATGTAACATCAACATTTCTTAGTTATTTCTTTCTGCACAAACTGTATCTAAAAGAAGATAATATATATGTTGAGTGCTACAAATAGAAACTGTTCATTAATAAAAAGTCCCGCAAAAATAAAAATTCTATTAATTTTAACTTCAGTTGATTAGAGATAATTATTATTTATTTGCTCATTCATTCCCCAAGGATATCTGGGGCAAGTTATAAGTTACAATTTTAAAAGATCTGCTGAGTAACAGCATAGACATCTATTTGCCTATGATGATTAAAATTGAATTCAATCTGAAAAAAAGGATGACTGATTATCTAACATTTCTGAGATCTCTGGGTCAAATCTATAATGATTGCTTTGCAAATTCTCAAATGCCACAGTTCATCTAAAGGATAATTTACTTAGCATTCATCTGAAACTTTTCAGTCATTAATTTTTTTTCAAATTTTTATTTATTGATTTGAGAGAGAGAGAGAGAGAGAGAGAGAGAGAGAGAGAGAAAGAGAGAGAGAGAGAGATATTTGTTCCACTCACTTATGCATTCAGTGGTTGATTCTTGTATATGCCCTGACCTGGTATTGAATTCATAACCTTGGCATATTGGGGCAATGGTCTAACCAACTGAGCTACCTGGCAAAGGCTCAATCATTAAATATTTTACCCTAAAGATTAAAATGTAACATGTTTATTTATAAGTAAAGATGCATGTAACTCATATTACAGAAACAGGTCTCCTTTATAATACTAAACCACCCCTGAGACTTTTTAATATATAACAAAGTAAAGTGATGCCATCACCAGTTACCCATCTGGGGAAGTGATCTGAAGAACCACTCTTTGAAATCAGGGACTTTTTCAAAATATTATACCACACACACACACACACACACACACACACACACACACACACATATGTACTAGAGGCCCAATGCACAAAATTCGTGCAAGAGTAGGCCTTCGCAGCTGCGGCGGCTGCCTGGATCCCTCGCAGCCGCTGCGGCTTCCTTGACATCCCCTCCCCAGCCCCACCCCATCCCCACCCCGCTGCAGCCCGGCTTCATCCAGAGGGACGTCTGGTCTAATTAGCATATTACCCTTTTATTATTATAGATATGTATATATTTATACCCAGGGTCCTTCCAAATATATGTAACTATAACCTCTGTTACAGCATTATTTTATTCTAAAGACAAATATTACATTCCATTTTTAAAACCATTATCAAGTCTTAGACCAACTAACAGATCGACAAAAAAAAAAAAAAAAGTATAAACATATTATGAAAAGGGTTTATTTTCACACATATTTCTCTCACTTCTGGGCCAAATACAATGGGGCCAAATACTATTTTAAACGAAAAGTAAAACAATAAATTTTTAATTTACATCGTATTCTACAACAATATAAAAGTGGACAAGTCAATAGTGGACAGATGTTGAGACGATGCTGAACAGGCAATGAATAGTTTCTTTGTTTGTGATGAAGTAATGTTTTCGTGAAACTTCTGTAGACTATCATCGCTAAATGCTGGCTGGTTTTCATTTTCAAATTATTGTAGAACTGCTTGAATAAAGAAGTCATTCTAACTAAATGCCAAACTTTCTATAGAACTGGACACTTCTTGAAAAATGAGATCTGGTTTGGGTCATTTAAAATCTTTATTAGTTGTTAAGAATGCACCTTTTGCATCCTTCTAAACTTTGCCAACTTATAAAATTTCAGAAGGATTTAAAACGTCTTCAAATTAGAGTGGAATCATATTTTAACTTGAGGATACCAAAGAGGGCTAATTATGAATTAAAAACACATTCCTCAAGGGCCTAATCTGTGCAAAGCACTCTGCTAGGGACAGGGCAATAAGGAAATGGTTCATGTTTCTAATACCACTACTGCATCCTCAGAATTTAACATAGTCTTATGGCCTATACAATTGATGCTAACTTTTTTCCTCTATCGCCAGGTTGCAGGGTGTTGGAGACGCATAAGAAAGCCCCAGTTCATTGCACAGAGGGACAACTGATATGTATCGAACATGCAAAGGAGACTGGCCACCCCCAGGGGATAGAGACTCATCACTAGGTACCCATCTAGGGAAGCATTCCAAAGAACCACTCTTTGAAATCAGGGACTTTTCAAAATCCCACTTTAAAAATATCCTTACTGTAACATGCGCAAATGGAATACTTGCAAATACTGAGAGATAGGCTTACAAAGCAACAATTGAAAAATAATGCTTTAGCCCTAACTGGTTTGGCTCAGTGGATAGAGCATTGGCCTGTGGACTCAAGGGTCCCAGGTTCGATTCTGGTCAAGGGCATGTACCTTGGTTGCAGGCACATTCCCAGCAGGGGGTGTGCAGGAGGCAGCTGATGGATGTTTCTCTCTCATTGATGTTTCTAACTCTATCCCTCTCCCTTCCTCTCTGTAAAAAATCAATAAACTATATTTAAAAACAAAACAAGTCTTTCTTTAAAAAAAAAAAGAAGAGAAAAAGAATGCTTTATTCAAGGAGGAATAGTCAAGCATAACAGATGTATTTCCCAAGTCTGTTGGCAACCTGCATGCTGGTACATTTTCAAACAAAACACTCAGTGATTACCTATTCTGTTGAAACTTCTTTTTAGTCATGAAAAATGAATTATTATATTGAAAATAAATGGTAGGTGGAAGAAAACATTTGAAACATTTCCCTTTGGAGCTGCTCTGGTTGAAATAGTGAAGAGGGAGACAAGTCCAAGAGACAGTTTCCCCTGGCCCCGAGGCCAATTCACCTCTAGTTTGGAAATTGTTGCATTGGGTGATCAAAGATGCTTCCAAAATATTTTAATTGCCCATCATGTAATCACTTAGAGTTAAACTACAGATAAGCACATTAATTCAATGTTTGATAGTAATTACTGCTGTATCTGTTATACCAGTGATGAAAATTAAAGTAAGAACTATGTGCAACAATCTAAATTCTGTTATAAAATAAGTGTTTGTTGGAGAAAACAGGCATTATAATAAAGCTAAAAGCCTAATATGTCAACTGTTTGTTAAAAATTGATTGCAATATAAAATACTTTGAAAGGAAGTATTTTTCTTTCTGGAGTGATATGGATTCCTGCAGTAAATATTGTACCTAAAGTGAGGGACCCCCTCAAAACCCAGTTTATTCTGAGAGGGGAAGAGTCTAGAATTCTGTAGGAAGAGGGGGTATTGTGAAGAATTCTGAAGAATCCACCTTGCTCAGAATGAAGACTATCTCGCAGTTGGAAGAATGGTGACTACATGATCAAGAAGAAACTTATACAAATATTTCTGATGTTCACTGACAATTGACAAAAAAAGTATTAAAATTATGCCTCTTGCTGATTATGTATTTGCTTCCTGACTTCAGAGGCAGTTCAGTTGTATGTGTTAGCACAAACTGTTATCACATGAACAGTTTATCTGTGGTGTGAAATGAAGCTCTTGCACATACAATGAAATTAAACTCATTCTGATAAAAAAAAGAAACATGAAGAATCACAGGATTTCAGACAGACTGGTAAAAGTAATATGAGTAGACAAAAATAGTATCTTTCATTTGTTTTTAAAGGTATCTTTATTGTTGAAAATATTACAGATGTCCCCCTTTTTCCTCCCATTGACCCCCTCACTCCTGCCCCCCTAGGCCTACCACACTATTTTCTGTGTTCACAATTTATGCATGTGTGCATATAAATTCTTTGGTTAATCTCTTCCCACTCCTACCCCCCCCCCCCCGCCCAGTTTATTTTGTTCATTATATTCCACATATAAGTGAGATCATGTGATACTTGTCTTTCTCTGATGGTCTTATTTCACTCAGCATAAAACTCTGCAGGTCTCTTTATGCTGTCTCAAAGGGTAAGAAATCCTTCCTTTTTACAGCTGCATAGTATTCCATTGTGTAAGAATAAACTCGAAATATACAAAAGACTTAAATGTAAGTAATGAAACCATAAAAATCCTAGAAGAAACCACAGGCAGCAAAGTCTCAGACATCCCTTGTAGCAATATGTTTGCCAATACAACTCTGAGACCAAGAGAAGCAAAGGAAAAAATAAACAAATGGGACTACATTAAAAAAAAAAAAAAAAAGCTTCTGCACAGCAAATATGGGAAAACATATTTGCCAATGATACATCTGATAAGGGGTTAATTTCCAAAATATATAAAGAACGCATACAACTTAACAAAAGGAAGACAAACAATCCAATTAAAAATGGGCAAAGGCCCTAAATAGACACTTCTGCCAAGAGGCACCTGAAAAAATGCTCAAAGTCACTGATCATCAGAAAGATGCAAATTAAAATGACAATGAGATTTCACCCCACACCTGGCAGAATGTCTACCATCACTAAATCAACAAATTACAAATGCTGGCGAGGGTTTGGAGAAAAGGGGACCCTAGTACACTGCTGGTGGGAATGCAGCCCCTTTGGAAACAGTATAGATTTTCCTCAAAAAATAAAAAAATGGAACTGCCATTAGACCCAGCGATGTCACTTCTAGGAATATATATCCTAAGTATCCTGAAACACCCATCAGAAAGAATTCATGCACCCCTGTGTTTATAGCAGCGCTATTTACATTGGCTAAGATTTGGAGACAGCCCAAGTGCCCTCAGTAGATGAGTGGACAAGAATAGTTTTTTTAACAAGAGAGCAGAGGATAGGTAACAAAAGAAAATGCATGACATTACTTCTAGTTTCTCTAAAATCTGAGAGTCTGTTCTGATCATTTACTTACGTCTCATACCGCTAGGGCCAGAGGCTATAAATGTTTTAAAAAGCACACTGACCAAAATCAACATGAAAATGAAACATTTTAAAGTAGTCACTGTATGAGCAATGGTCTTGGGTTCCATCCATACATTTTAATTCCAAATTGGTGGCACCAAGCTTATATTCATAAAATATCCAATCCTAAAATTACCCATTCATATGATTCATTGCCCTTAAATATAAGTTCATTAAATAAAAATGGAGTCAAACAGAATTTTGAAAACATGGTTTACTCCAATATGACCATCCAGCTCTCTCGTTGGCTCCTGAATGAGTCCTGAGAAACCTCTCACTATGCCCATGCCTCTAATCCAATAATAATAATAATAATAATAATAATAATAATGGTTTAAGGGTCTTTTCATTCCAACTTGTCAGAATGGGAAGTATGATGAACCAGTCTGCCTTAAGAGTCAGGCATTCTTCTTCAAATGGAATGGCCAGATGAATAGATACCTCAGAATAGATACTGCTTAGTGTCTGTCCCCAGTGACATGAAATGGCTCACTGCAGAGCCCGAGGGGAGAGAACTTTCCAGGGAATCAGCGGGAGCTCTGTTTTCCTGTGGATGCCAGCCAGTACCCATTTCTCCAAACTTATACCGATCCAAGCCTTCCTGGAGGCCAGCTCTGGGGACAAAGGTGCTTCTCCAGAGCTGTTGCCGATAGGCACATTCGGGCTGAATGGGAAACCCAGTGCACAAAAGTAAAAACCACCAACTTGAAACTCTGGCTATACAACACATCCTTCCCAGCCTTTCACTCCTCACAAAGACCTAACTGGGTTCTTTCTGTGGTCCACAGAAACTAAGTCACTGACATGGATGTTTTTAAAAATCAGCACTAAGGAACAGGGCTTTGAAAGAGCATCCAAATAAAGTAGGATGAAGTTTTAATTTCTGTCCTTGGAAAATAAAGATAAAATTGTGATTATAGGGCTCCAGTTTTCTCACGGTCTTTGAATTTACACGGCTCGTAGAGAAAAAGCTTCAAATCTCTCATCGTTGTTGAGGAGAAAGAAAGAGAACACTAACTGTGACCAAAGATAAACACCACCAAGTTACTTCAGCATTCAACCAGCTCTAAAGCATGTGCAATGCTGGAATCAAAATGGGCTGTTCCTTTGTGTTCCTCCAATGTGCTGTCCTACCCAAGAGAAGTCCTACTATAAATTATTCACTCACTATGCAAAATGTGCATTTTTATGAAGTACCAGATAACCAGGCTCCACCAGATAGAAATCACATTTAAAAATTCAATTTGTAAAAACCTGAGCATAGTTACAAAATAAATTTAATGTAGCCAGGAAGCATCCATTCAATATGCATGTCTGAAATTTCCTATTGAGTTTGGGCCCTCGGAAAACACTCTGAATCGTAGTGAGCCAGATTTTAACCAGTTTTTATTGTCTCTCATCTTTGTAAAAATTAATAACAGTTATGTGTTGCTTATTTCTGTGCCTCTTTATAGTATTTGAATCTAGTTTATGTGACATATAAATGTCAAACAAAATGACGATATTCTAAATGAATTTATTATTATGTTCCAAATGCACTGTTGGCATATGTGAAAGTTTAAAAGTGGACATATATGTTCAATCATGCCATGGAATATATTATAGATATAATACTGTTTGTGTTCTTCGCCTGCTGAAGTCCGTGTCAATCTCTCTGGGTGTGAACTTTACCTAGACTGCAAGAACTTCAGTACATTAGGCCCAATATACCATCTCTGACTATGGGAGCACAAGACCATTTGTGGAAGGGTGTGCAAGCCATTCCCAAAGTAATTTAAACCTCTTTTAAAATGATCGTGCAACACATTTTACCTCTTGTGCTATTGATGTAATTTAATCTGTAACATGTGTTAATATATAAGAGAATGTTATAGAATATTACTTTTCCTAAATACATCTCTTTAAAGCTGCAAGTGTTAGCCATTACCTTTAATATGCTGGTGAATTGTGGGGGGTGAGGGGGAATTGCCAGTATACGCAACACTTGAAATTATTTTATAAACTACCAAAAAGTGCCTCTTTTATTTTCTTCTCTTGATTTAAAAGCCCTAATTTTCATATTTTCATTATACTCTTCTAAACTCCTCTGGATAATTTATGTTCCTTTCTCAGTATCATTGCATCTTTCTCAATTAAAGCAACCAAAGTTATATACAATATATCTAATGCAGAGATTCATTATTACCTATATGATGACTTATTTTGTTTCTAATATTTTTCCTGGAATTTTGGAAATAACTATTTTCAGAAAATTATCTATAGAACTCCCAGATTCTACCATGTTTTTTAGCATCATAAAATATGTCTGCAGTTTTCTCTTAGATGTGATAATTTTGAAGTAAATTATCCTTATTTTTATAATTAATGTAGCATAGTCTTTTAATGCCTTGCTTCAATACAAGTAAAATATAGCATTACCAACATGATTTTGGCTGAATTTCTGCAGGTAGACAGCATTGTATGGTTCTAAGTTTGAATATTTACTTAGATCATCTGTACATATTTTGTGAGATTATTACTTCATGGACCCATAGAATAGAAAAATAGCCTTTCCAGGTGCAACTAGCTTAAGAATATAATTTTCACATTAATTAAATTTTCTCCCACTCCAGTCTTATGATGTTCATACACTTCCTCCATAAATCATTATTGATTCTCTCTAGCTGTGAGGCATTGGACTTAACTCAGGGCATACAGTGATATGCAGAACAAATAAGGACAGAAAGGACCCTCATCTTTCCGAAGTGTGCTCCCGAGACGGAGAGCTTCGTTCTACTGCAGATGTGGGTACTTGATATTTTGTTGTGATGTTCTTTGGCCTTTGATGTTATGTAATTATTGGGCCATTTTATAATAGCAAAGGATATGTCCCAATTTATGTGATAAACAATTATTTCCCTAAGTGTGTTGTGTATAATATAGAAACCACTGTATTAGATGTCCTGCTATATTAACTAAATAAGGGTAAACCCTAAATAGATAAGGTACGTATTAACATAATTATTTTAGGGATAAAGAAAGGGAAGGTCAGAAATATTTAACAACTATCTTAGTCATAGAGCTAGTTCAG
Source organism: Corynorhinus townsendii (assembly GCA_026230045.1). NCBI lineage: Eukaryota > Metazoa > Chordata > Mammalia > Chiroptera > Vespertilionidae > Corynorhinus > Corynorhinus townsendii. Next base: position 130,698,934 of record JAPDVU010000006.1, read on the forward strand.
GAGCTGAGAGATGTAAACTTTGAATCCTGATTCCACAAACTCCAAAAATTATGGTTTTTCATCATCATTGAACATGGTTGTGTTATAATTCCTCTCAACTCTAAAATTTCCAAGTAGTAGGTGCAAAGGTTATTGCACATCAGTATATAATTATCATAAAATTGCCAACTCTTAACAGCTGGTAAACCCAATTAAAATGGCTAAATTAGTTTGTAAAATACCCAAATCCGAAAGTCAATAAATTTTCAGTCATATATACCACAGGTTCAATTATTATACAGTTTGGGGTCTTTTCAAAATTTGAAGAAGTTTGTATTAAAATCAACTCAGCAATTTAAGTAAGCTATATTTATTTGAGAAAAATAAATGTGATTATACTTCAGTCAGGTGAACAATGGATTCAAACCCCAATGGAAATAAATAAAGTAAGTATTCTTATATATTATACTTATTAATAGTATTTACTCATGTTTTATGTTAATGCTATATATTCATATGTGTGTGTATATATATATATATATATACTATATATGTTCAATTTAGATATCACATATATTTTCAAACATATAAACTAATTCTCTTTTTTGAAATAAATGTTTTTGGCTTAGTGTGAGCAGCTTGTCTTTAAATATCAAAAAACTGAAGAGTTACTGGTAAAATAGAGGTAATTCTAGAAAATTGACTATTTTTCCGCTGGAAGTATAATTGACATTTACTTTTACTTCTAAAAATATTTGTAAATGTTACTATACTGCCTTTTATCTTTCTTCTTTTACCTTTTTTGTATCATTTTAAATTAGTACCATTACTTAGCTGGTCTTTCTATCTATATGTCTCTGTCTTTACATATAAAGTAGCTAGGTCACATGATTGAAATATATATATAGAGAGAGATAAGATATGTTTTGTATATGATGTATCTGTGTGACATAAGCTATATTTAGTTGATAATATAAATCTATAGTTAATGTTCATTAATTAAAACCATGGAACCAAAGGTAAAGCATTCCTCATCAGCTATTCTCACAAAATATCAGTTAACCCCCCCTTCATTCTGTTACCAGTTTTTAGAAGACTACTTCATTAAAAATATTCATTTTTGTCATGGTACAATATACATTATTAATCATTAAAAATGCAATTTTTATCAGCCACTTGTTTCTCCATTACCTTGTCAGAATTTATTGATCTTCTCACTTGTTAAACAAAAGCACTTATTAAGTCCCCAGTGGATATATTGATATTTTTGGTGTCAGATCCTGCCTACATAATAGCATTTCTGTTAGGTTTCCTTACAATTAATTCATAGAAAATATCCATGGATTATATTTTTTAAAAATAATGCCTTCTAAAATTCACCAAGCAATAGCTAAATGCCAAGCCATAGTTTCTTATATAATTGAATATATAATACAAATACACAAATGTATGGCCATTAAGATTTTTTAAAAAGACATGAAAGGCTACAAATCCATTTTGTTTGTTAGTGTTTTTGATATGCCACAAATAACAGTGAGGTACCTCTCAGGCTCCTGCTTTCTTACGGCATTTGCAACTAATAGCTCTCACCTTATTTTCTTCAGAGTCTAAGTGCTTCTACTTCTGAGAGTGACTGGATTATAACTTAAATATTTCTCTTAGCACAGCACAGACTTGATTTAGAGGAAAGGGTAACACTTTCATAAGCACTACAGAGGAGAAGTCAGTCCGCTTCAAAACACAAGGACCACTGTTCCTATTCACAGCTTTGTTTTAAATCTTCCCTTGTTTTTCCCCATCAAACCACGGCACAATGCTGCTCCCCTCCCAAACTTGCCTGTCAATACAAAGTTGTTGAGCCGCTGAATCTGCGAGCAGGCTCCAGTCAGGCTTCCCATGAAAATCAAGTCAATGACCTGCCTCCTTGGCTTCTTGTGAACCAAAAGACAACCATAATTTTTCAACCTTCCCATTCTTATGTGTTGTAAATGTTCACTCAAGTCCACAATCTAATACAAAATGCATTAATTCCTCCAAAGCGATTTCACCGTGCAAGATTTAATTATAGCCAATTGGACATACTTACCTTTTACTTTAAAAAATAAAAATCAATGATATAATTCTAAGGAATTTTTCATTCAATAGTTTTGCATTATCCTTATTTTACCTAATCATATGGAAGAAAATTCGGTTTTGTTCCACTGTGTGCTTAAAAAAATATATAGCCATAAAAGTTTTATCACCAGCTTTTATCCTCAAAGACCCAAGTTTAGTCAAGTGGCTTCTCTATTTCCCAACACTCACTGTACCCCAACTTGAGAAACAAAAAAGAAGGAAAACACTGCTACCACTTTTATCTTAATCCCTCACATTTGCAGTCTGCATTAAGTCAGATTTACAAAATTACACACAGTTTTCCAAGATTTGCATTTAAAAGATTGTATACAAGCTTCAATACAGGTTGCTTTTCCGTGACCATAGAAACATCAGAAAAGTTGGAAAATTCAGTCCACTGAACTTCAAATGACTTTATTAAAGTGTCACTAATCAGAGTAAAAAGACACAAGGTTTTAGTGTTTGGGCTAACAAAGTGAATAACTCTCAAAGTCTAATGACCTACTAACAGCATTACTTAAAATTAAAAAAAAAAAAAAGAAGTCTGGTTGAAAGCAAATTAAATAAGAAAACCTCAATTGCTTTCCCCAGAAGATTGATCTCATCCAGATAAGGGAGGCTCAGCTGACCTGTGACACTGAATACTGCACTCTCTGGCTAGGCCGCTGGGAAAATCTGCCTGGTTACCATTTAAAGCATTATGTGTATAGAGTTGCTTAAAATACAGATGTTGGTAATTCTTTAAGGATGAATCTATAACTCCATTTATAGCTAGAATGTAAGTTATATAAACTACAATCCCTCTAAAACTCTAAGTGTGCCCTAATTTGATTGTAAGCCAAAAAGAAATTCCAACATGCAAATGCCAATCAAAGCTCATTAATAATGCATGCCAGAACAACAGGAGAAAGAAAAATCATTAAGTGCTACTAAAAGTCTACACCCTAGCTGTAGGTTTGAGAGAGAAGAATTTTTTTAAAGGTATGCTTTCTCCTACTAATAGGAAAGTGAAGGAAAAAATAACACATGCATTATGTATTACTTTTCTTTTTTATGGTATCCAAGGTAATCTTTAAGATGAGCTTTATTTCAGTGGTTATAGTAACAACATTAACAAAATACCAGGAAAAAAAAGTAAAGGACAATAATAACTTAGTAAAATGAAAACATGTATTACTATCACCCTTTTCCCTTTTCCCCCCAGTGCCTCTTAAGAGTTCCTTAGACATTTCTCTTTGGCTTTAAGCAAAAGGGTACCCGGGGAAGAAACCTAAAGTATAGCCCAACAATTCCCTCCAGTGAATTCATTCTCTCAGCATTTACTGATCACTGCCATGTGCCGGCACCACTACAGACACTGAAGACGCAGGACAGGTGAGAAATGGACCAGGCACAACGAAGTCAGAATCAGGTGGGCAAGGCCTTTGGAAATGAAAGTAGGGTAAGTCATTGTGGGAAGTTTACATTGGTGGTGTGAAGAAAATATTAAGGAATTGAGGAGAAGGGGATAATTAATTCTACCAGGAAGACACCTGAGGATTGTTTTTCCCGTAGGGTTGCTCTTAACCTAAAGGTAAGACCGCCCATCAGCTGGAGCATACAAAGGGCAATAGTAGCAAGTAGATATTCCCAAACGGGGACTGGGGTTTAGGGTTTGCTCTGGAAATTTTGAAGATGAAAACTAATGGAGTATCTCCACATCAAGTTTTAAGTGCTTGCCATTAAACTAGACAAATAACTTCAGAATTTTTTAAATATTTAATGGAATATTCAGAGTAAATAAGTAAATATATATATTTATATATATTTTCCCATTTTTAAAGTTAATGGATATGTGAATATGTGTTTGTGTGAGAGAGAGAGAAAGAGAAGACAATTTGACTAACAAATCTTGGACACTGCTCTTGTTACTAGTAGTGGCAGCCTAAAATAAACTTCCTAAGAAAAGAAATATTTTGCAAGTGTAATGAGATATTAAAAATACAATATTAAAAATGCAATTTTAATTCGTTTCTTAAAATTTAGATATATTTACATTAAAACTCAAAGCACACTATAAAATTACATAAAATATGTCATATAACTATTTAATAAATTACTTAAATATTTTAATTAGAAGCCTATTCTTAGTCAATGCATTTACTGTAGGTAAAAACAAATGAAATATAAAAGTATATTTTACATTGTTTAAATTGTATTTGCTAATTTTTCTACCAAATCAATCTGTTTCTCATACAGACATAATTAAAGTAACTCAGAAATTCTCATATCACTTTGTTTTAGATTAACCAACTAACTATAAAATCTCACTACAATTATAATTATTGGGTAACCTAATAGATACTCTTCATAAGATAAACTACCTATTAATTATTGCAGACACCATACATAGGTTTTATGAACACATATCATGGCATTTTAAAAATACGTGGTTTTACTTTTTTATTCAGAATATATGTGTCAGTCAGTGAAAGGGAGCTCAGAAAAGCTAATAAAGATCCAATTAATTAAATTCATTCACTTTCTAGCAGGTTTTCAGGGTTTTGCTTGTAATTTTAAAACTGTTTTTTCCTGTTTTTGTTGGTGTGACAATTTTGCCCAGCCCTGTATATATAAAACCATCTAATTTAGTTGACTGTGGAGATTTGCATGTGTCCTGGACAAGACATAACAAAAATCTATACTTCTGGTGACTATGGTTTTTATTTTGACTGTAAATAATAAATGTATAAATTTATTTATAAATGACAATTTCATATTTCATAGCATAAAAACTGTTTTTTAATCAGTTGAATGGCAAGATTTAGAATTGTTGAGCTTAACAAAAATTTTATTCTCAAAAATACCTTCATATAAACTACTTCATATTGGTAAGACTAGATCTGTCTGATGTTTAAGTTTATCAACACCAATCACCATGTTGAAATTTTAGAAGTCTATAGACCAAAAGCAAGAATTATCTTACAGTACTCTAATGTGTTTCATAAACTCACTCATGTAATATTCATTCATTCATCATTCTTTCAACAACATTCAATAATGCCAAGATCAATTCTTACTATAGGAAAATTTATATTTTGTACCATTTGATGAATTAGTGAAACATGCTTTGCAGTATTTCCTGTCACCTTTGTTCATAGAACCTCAAAGATGTCATTTTGCTTAACTGTATGTATTTATTTTATAAAATGAAGGAATGAATGGACATTTAGGGAATCATTAATCTTCTGTATGTGAGGGAAAGCCACACATAGTCTCAATAAATCAATGTCTTTGGAAGACACAAAAGATTTCTGGTTTAATTCAAAATCCTTTATTTAAAATGCCAAATGTCTTTATATTATGTAGAAGTGCTCCAGATGGCTAGGCACATGTTTCAATTAAGCTGAATTATACTTTTTTGAAGGTTCTCTTACTCTGCTACATAGAGACTCTGCTGTCCACAGCTACTGACTGTCTCTTGGGTGCTGCAGGTAAGACTCCTCAGCTCTCTAAATGTAACTGCTTCTTGGGTAAGGGAGTCTACACATGAATCTAAAGATACTGCAGATAACATGAAGTCAGAACTTTAAACTGATATTGAACACCTGAGGGATTCATCATTTTTTTAAATTACTCATCAGTTTTCTTGTACGTGGTGTTAGTATGCCTCCCATGATTTTACTTTGCAGAAGACTACAGAAATAAGAAACTTTGGGACTCTAGCCTGATACTAATTCCACAGTGATAGAACTACAGTAAGAAAACTAAGAGGCCTTACTCAAATCAATGAAGTCTGTACTATATCACATACTATTAAATATAAATCTCTAGTGAAGTCTGTACTATATCACATACTATTAAATATAGATCTCTAATAGTCTCTCTAATATAAATTCCTACATATATACTGCCTCAGGTCACCTCATGTATGCTAAAAAAAATACATTCTGTTCTAAGAAAAATATCCTTATTTTAGTTCCTTTGCAATATACTCTCCTAGGAATGGCTCATAGAGCCACTCCTTGTACTTGAACACCACACAGTTCTTTCATATTGCCCTTTATCCCCTCTGTATCTCTCAGAAACATTGCTTTTCCTAAGAAGAGTTAAACACTTGAAGTTTGACTTATACCAACAAAAATCTATTGTTTTCCTCTTCTTTCTAAATATATAACACATGTAAAAATAAAGTTATCCTGTGAAATGTAATTTCTGGGAATACAGTGAAGGGTTCTGAAGGCTAGATAGCTGTGTATAATACACTAATATAATCAATTAATCAATACATAGGGCAGAATACAGTTTTATTTATTTATACTTGTATTTCATTATTTTACTAGCTACTACATATACTAGTACTTGTCATAGTTGGTCAACTATTACCAAAGTATCCCAGTATTTTTGAGTAGCTATCAAATTAGAAAAAGTAAGTGTCCATTTGGGCTCCATGCATTGATCCTGCTGCTATTGCTACCACTGCTATTACTTCAGAAAAAGGACTACACATTTGCAAACATGTAATTAATCTTTTACATAAAAGCTAGCCTAGTAAAGAATGGTTTCTTGCAGTAAGGTCTGCGGGCCATTTGCATGAGAACCCTTGAGGGACCTGCTAAAATGACAGGTTCCAAGGGCCTTCCTTGAATCTTCTGAAAAATAATCTGCATTTTAAATAAGCATCAACACAAGGAATTCTCACATGTGTTAAGTTTTTGAGAACTAATCAAACTACAATATGTCACCATATGAAAACTGAATATTTTTAAAAGTTTAAATTTTTCTTAAATTAAATATCTACAAAATAGGAACAATAAATGTTGTTTTCAAACATTCTCATATTTTGTATGGGTCAGTGATATTTTAAAACATATTTTTTCCAGATTCATCATTTGGTTAAAATCCTGCTTTTTAAATTCAAACTATTTTTTATAACTCACCCCCAAAAGGACTTAAATTGATATCCTTAAAACTGTCTATGCTATAGACACATAAAATTATAACAATGTTATATCATGCACAGTGGAAATAACAATTACTTCACTTAAAGTTCCCAAACTGACATCTTTATTAGAAACTTTAACCAGAATGTGCTATTCGTGGGCATGAGATTTGGAGTTAGGCCTGGGCTCCAATCTCAGCTCTGTGCCTTGCTAATTGTATGACCCAAAGGGAGCAAATTCATCCTCCCTAAGCCCGAGTTTTCTCACCTGTAAAACAGCAATTTCATAGCATCATTTTGAGATTTGAATTATAAAGCACCAATAGCCATCTGTTCCTCATAAATAGATCCTATTGTGTTAGGAGTAATTGCTATTATTGTTTAAAAAGTATTTAAGAACCATGCTGTTATTGTTCAATAACTATTAACAGGGATGGAAATAATGTTGAAGACATGAATAAATCTATTTCCTGTCCAATATGTACAAATACATCATCCAATGGAAACACACATGGAGGGCAAGGGTAGCTTTCAGGGAGGAATGAATGCACAGTGGGACTGAGACGCAGCCTCAGAGCAGGTGCACTAGCTTGTCTCTGGGATGAGTCCAAGGTGGGCATACATGCAACCAAACTCCACTTAGTTACATAGTGAGTGATAGCTCATATCCAAGATTCTGAAATGAAGGAGACAATACAGGAAGGTGTTGTTTTACAGATGTTTTTTTCAGAATATACACCAAGAAAATTATTTCACTTAAAATCATTTAAAATATGCAGATAGCCCAGCTGGCATAGCTCAGTGGTTGGGCGACCATCTATGAACCAGGAGGTCACAGTTCGATTCCTGGTCAGGGCACTTGCCCAGGTTTTGGATTCAATGCCCCATGTGGGGCATGCAGAAAGCAGCTGATCAATGATTCTCTCTCATCATTGATGTTTCTATCTCTCCCTCTTCCCTTCCTCTCTGAAATCAATAAAAATATTAAATAAATAAAATATCCAGACAACCCCTTGGGAAGTACAAAGCTTGAGTAGGATAAATAATCTCAATGGTGTAAAACTGGTTACTATAACCAAGTGGTAAAGTTTTTGTCATCATAGCGATCTTCTACATTTTCTGATAAATGATTTATGTGATGTTTGTCTTCCTATTAGACTATCTCCTGAAGGCATAAATCTGGAAAATGCAAATTTGCATCCCTACTACTAAATACCAGGTCTAGCGCATTGAATGCAAAGTCAATACAAAGGTAAGTAAATTGTTCACAATAAAAAATAAGAACAAGGTCCTAGTACTTATCCCTCCTAATTTAGAAGTCCTTGGTTAATGCATAAGTGACAATGTGCAGAAACAAGATTTTAGCAAGGGGAACATACGCATCTGGGCAAATGGCCATGGAAAAGATTAACAACATCTCTTCTGCTCGACGTCCGCCTTCTGTCTCAGAAGAAAACTGCAACTCCTAGGTAAGTTGAATTCTCTACTGGGAGACACTGCAAGAAATCTCTCAAACGTTTTCTCATTTAAAGGCCGGTTTGAAAAGATGGGGTGTCATTTATGCAGCTCTCAATGTTGTAGCCTTGCTATCTTGCCTGATCAAAGGCACCATCTATGCTAATGAGAAAGGCGAGAGGAAAGTGAATACTTTGTGTAAATTCACAATGCTGCCAATGATTGGACATTAAAGGTCTGTCTGTACTAAATGTTTCTAATATGACATTGAACTGAAATAAAGATCTTTTAGAGCCTAAATATGTTGAAGTCAATTTTTGGCCTACTTATTAACAAATCCTCACCCTATCTTTCAATAAAGTTTTTATTTTTGTTGTTTTCTCTAGATAAACTGACTATATTTTAAATAACTTCAGTATATGATACTGTTATCAGGATCCAGTCTATAAATTGCATAATACTTATCTGGCTTTGCATTATACTAAGATTTAAAATAGAATCCTGCAATTTACTTAAATTGTATGTAAAAATCGGTATGTTGAAAATTGCATCCATTTCCCCGTCTCAGTTATGTCTTTTGGCTCACTAGTCACTGTCATTTAAAAATTATTTTTCTACCTGACACAGCATAATGAGGAAAATTACCACAGAGGCATTTTGTTAATGTGTTTCCTCAGTAATTTCTCTAAAATCAGGAAATAGAATTTGTAAGTGGTTTTGTTTCCCATCTACATGGTATTATTAGAAATGTCATCACAATTTCTGCATGAACAGTAGCTATTTACCTGCCCGGTAACTGTTTACATTTTTTTAATCACTGCCTTCTGGACCACACATGGAGTAACTGAATGCAGCATCAATAAAAGTAAACCAAACAGCCTTTTCAGAAAATGTGCAGTGCTCTGTGTACTGAACATTTTCATCACGACACTTACTAAGTGGTTGGAATTCTCTTCCTGGAATAGATGAAGGCACTGAAGCTCAGAGAAGTTTAGCTTATGCTTGAAGGTCACACAGTGTGAAAGGGTAGAGCCAGAATTTGAACACAATTATTCTGACTTCAAAATTTATGTTTATTTCGGTATTTAACTATGCATTGCACAACTGCACTCAACATTATGAACAACAGAGCCCCTTCAGAAAGTGAATATACATTAAATCCTATCATTGAGGTTTAAGAAAAACTGCATTTAGGATAAACTAAGTTTATGAAAATAAAATTTAAATTATAGTTTCACTTCTTCATATGTATACCCTGTGCATTATAACATATTATTTTTTAAATATATTTTTATTGATTTTTTGCAGAAAGGAAGAGACAGGGATAGAGAGTTATAAACATTGATGAGAGAGAAACATTGATCAGCTGCTAAGGTACATGACCTTGACTGGTATCGAACCTGGGACCTTGCAGTCCGCAGGCCGATGTTCTATTCACTGAGCAAAACCGGTTAGGGCTTGCTTAACTAATATAATGCACTTACTTAGGTAATTTTTTTTTTCCAAACAGTAGTTGAGGTAGGAGGTAGAGACAACTTAAGAAGTAAATATACAATGAGATTTGTTCAGTTTTAAACACATATAACTAACACTTCTCTCCTGGAAAATCCCCTTTACTAATACCAACACTGCCCAATAGCAACCCTGACCCACCCTCCATTCTCTAGTATCTATGGCCAATTAATTTTTTTAAACAAAAATGGATTCTCTGAGTGGTTGCTAAGCAACAAAAATTCTCCATCCAAGTGTAAACAGACTCACGCACAGACAGGAAAGTGCTGAGGAGAAAATACAATAATTGACAGCTCTTTGTGCTACGGCCAACTGTGTTCAGTCTGACCCAAAATTTTGGCAAGCCTATATTGTCCCTCCCATCACAAACTACCTTGTCCTGTAAAGAAAAGCTCTACTCCCACTTCCTTCATTTTCCAGCAAATCGGGGTCATGTGATGCTCTAACTCTGCCAGGTTCTGGACTTGGAATACTAAGGATTCATTACTAACTCATAACTGATTACAACTTCAATGAACAGATAACTTTTCCTATTTTGTTATGTAAAGTCATAAAATATTAAGCTGGCTTGTACCACAGAAAATTCTGCCCACTTAGTCATACTCGTGAATTAGGATTTTAATTTTTTTAGTAGAGAATTTATCATCTTTTAAAAAATAGACTATGAGTCAAATTTTGCTAGCAATTGAAGGACTGCCATGCTGTTACAGGGGAGGGAAAATGCCACAATAAAAGCAATATAATCAATTTAAGGAACATTTAGGAACTCCAAATTACGTTTCTAAGAAATGGTCACAATCTAAGACACAGATTGCTAGATTTGAGCCAGGTGTTTTAGCCAACTGCCCTAAATTAACCAATTTTGCCTCTAAAAAATTTCCAGTGAAGTCTCCTCATGGATTAAGCTAAAATTTTACTGAAAACCCCCTATAGTCTGGTTTCCCTGTGATGTGCTGCAGATATGCTAATGTGAAAACCTCAACAGGATTGTTCTTTGTGTGGTTATAAAATATTAACCCACCACATGAAATAAAACCAAGAATGAGCATTTTACCGTGGGGAGTCTCTTTTTGATGCATAACTAAATTATTTGCTAGAATTGCAATTTTACAATTTTTCATAAACCCACACTAAAAGACAAAGATGTCACAAGCAAGAGATGTTACAAATCTGTCATTATACTAGTGAGGGTACCAATGCAAGAATCATCACTTAAGAATACATCTCTTTTTGAGCATCTGTGAGACAAATTCCTCTTAGGTCCCTGGGTTTAGAAAATCTGTATTTCTTTGTTAACTCACTTATGCATGGATGTGTTTGTTTAGTCTTAGGACACCATGACTTACATACCTGCGCTGACTTTCTCTGTTTGATTTGGTCTTTAAAAAGCCACATATAAACTCCGAGGGCTGCTTAAGCCATACCTGTATGTACACTAATCTTATATATCCAGGATTATTTTATAGCTACACTTATTTTTACTTTCTGGAGATTCATTTAGCTATTTCATCTTTCAAGGTATATATACTCTTGTAACCTGTTTCACATCCACTGTAGAGTGAAGTGGATGTATATATAACATCAATGGTAAGCATTTTGACTAAAGAACAAAGTGTTAGAGACTATAGAACACTACAGCAAACAGAAGAGAAGCCCATTCCCTTTGCATATTTGGTTATTATGAAATTTTTAGTAAGTAATAAAGCACTTTTGGGGAAAGGTTTTAATTATGAAATATAAAGCTCTCACTGAAAAAGTTACCAGAATTTATGTATTTTGTAAAAAACAGAGTCCTTTGGAAGAAAACATAGTTTCACCTTAATTTCACTAAGCCAATTTGATTTCAATTATAAGAAGTGCATTAAGTAGTGAATAATACAAAAATATTTTCAAAGTATTTCACAGGTAAACACATAATTTCGAGGGAGTCAATATTACACTATTACCAGTGGAAATTGAGAGACAACATTCCCCATGTAAATCAGAGGTAATGTTTCAACATTAAACACCTGAAAAACCTAATATTTTAATTTGTCTATTTCATAAGCAGCTAAGCTTTCAACAAAGTAGTTTCTGGATTCATAAGTTACTTTCCTTAAGGAACTCTAAGTATTTTTGAATTATCTCAATAATAAAATGGTGCAAAATGATGGGTAAATAGCATTAACTTAATCACAGAATGGGCATGGGGTTTAATGTCAAGTATGCTGACCCAAGTCAGAAAATCTTGGATGTTTATCTAGATGTGTGACCACACATAAGGCATGAAATTCAATGATACCTTTTTCTTAAAAGGAAGAGAAAAACATCCAACTTACCTCCTTACAGATTCAGGGAAATGAAGAAGAAGGAGAAGGAGGAGGAGAAGGAAGAGGAGGAGGAAGGGGAGGAGGAGGAGGAGATGATGAGGAGGATGAGAGGAAGAAGAAGAAGAAGAGGAAGAGGAGGAGGGGGAGTTCTAAAATACTTTGGAAATAGAAAGTGTTTTTCATGATAATATTTCTATGCATGTCTGCACTATAGAAAAAACAGATGGAAACTAACACACTTCACTGAGTACCTTCTCTCTCTTTTTTCCCTCTCAATTATTTATGAAATTGGTACTGTCATTCCCATTTTACAGACAAGGAGACTGAGATTCTGCGAATAGCTGCAACATGTTTGAATCAAGCTTCTTCCAAACCAAAATCATACACTCTTTCAACTGAACTTTAGTCAGAATGAATTTTAAGCAATATTTTCTTTGCTGCATTTTATTAATCAAGTTTACTACTATTATTGATGGTAAATGTTGAGCCAAGATAGTAAATTTGAAAAAAGAAATGACAGTACTTCAATTTATCAATCTTGAAAGTAGTAATTTTTTAAAAGTGTCTATGTACTCTCCTTTTTGCTGAAGAGAAACATAGTTTACAAGAAGTTGAGACTTGCTCTCTAAAGCAAAATTAGGTAGGCTCTAAAGAAATGAGAAGACAGGGTCATAGTGTAACCTGCATTATTATATACACTCTGAATGTTCTACTTTACCAAAATAGCTATATAGTAAGCATCAGCGATGACACTGAAGATTTCTGGAGACTGGGTTACAAGGCTGCTAGCCATTGTAGGCATGCAGCCACCATCATTTTATCCAGGGAAAATCAGTCTTTGCCAATTAACTAGCCTCACTAATTTCAGAGGAAGCTCCACAGCTTGGCTTGAGAAATTACAAATGATTCTTTTCTTTCAGTATGTATCACTGCCTGAGCTCCTGGCCCCTCAGCAGCATATCTGCAGCGTGTTCAACAGTGACTCCTTAGCTTATCAAACATAAGCTTTCTAAGTGTGGGCACTGAGCCAGCCCTGTTGTAGGTGATGGGAATACAGCAGTAATAAACAGATGGAAACCTCTCCCCTCATGAAACATATTTCAGAGGAAAGATGGGCCATAAACAAAATAAAGGAGTAACACATGTGTTATGTTGGGTGATGATACAGAGTAAGGAGAAACAAAAAGAAAGAGAAAAAGGAAGATGGAGGGAGGGACTTTGCAAGGTGACTTTGAGAAAAGGTGAGGGAAGCAAGAAGGGACCGGTCCAGGCCAAGAGCACAGCCAGCATGGAGACCTGAAGCAGGAGCCCTCCCTGTGTGTTGACCAGGTAAGGGACAGCCAGGAGAAAAGAAAAGTAACTGACAAGAGAGGTCACAGTGGGCCTTACAGATCAATGTAAAGATCTGGCTTTTACCATGAGAGAAATGGAAAGCCCTGGGCAAATGAGTGAAATAATCTGACGCTAGCTGCTGGACTAGACTGAAGGGGTCAGGACAGAAGCAGGGAAGTCACTTCACTCATTCATTCATGCATGCAATCTATCATCCAACAAAAATTTATTCTCTGCCTACTATGTTCCGAGTAATCTTCTAGGCTCTTAAGGTACATCAGTGAACAAGGCAGTTAAATCTACCTGCCCTGGTAAATTTCATTCTAGTGGGAGGAAGACAGAAAACATAATCAGAATTATAGATGGGTAAATTATATTATACACACTGATACATATCTAATGTGTATCTATTATTTAAAGTGATGTGATTGGTTGAGCTCCTCAGTATCTATTATTTAAAGTGATGTGATTGGTTGAGCTCCTCAGTGGAAAAGGGTAAATAAGAAAGAAAAGGGTAAATAAGAAAGAGAAGAATTTCAAGAACTGATTTCCTGGGCGTTCCAACATTTAGCATGTGGGGAGATGAGAACCTGAAGGAGACTGGTAAACATTACCCTGGGGGAATATGAAAAACTGAAACAGGGAAATGGAGATTGGGCAGGATGAGGGTGTGGGTACAGTAATAAGTTAGTAAAGGAAGAGTGATTCTCACTTATAATATGAAATATAAACAAACACTTGAAGCACAAAAGCAAATTATCCCAATAGATGTCTGAAGGAAAGAGTGTTTTATGCTAAGGAAAAGCTAGGAACAAGAGCTCTGAGGCAGAGGTGTGCCTAGAAAGTTCTGAAAAAAGCAAGAGGCCAGTGTGGGTAAAACAGACAAACAAAAAAGGAGAACAGTAGGAAAGGATGTTAGAATCAATATGAGGATGTCTTCAATAATCTGAGGGAAGGATGATGGTGTCTTAGACCAACGTAGTAACAGTGGAAGTAATAAGAAATTGTCATTTTCTGGATATATTTTTAATATTGAGCCAAGATTCACTGACAGATTGCACAAAGGTGTGAAAGTGAGGAGTCAAAAAGAACTGCAAGTTTTTTGGCCTGTGCAGTTTGGAGACTGGGATTGCCATCAAGTGAGAAGGAGATGGCTGAGGTGGGGTAGGTTTTCATTGGGGAAGATATCAGAAGCTCAGATTTTGGAATGTTAATGCAAAACATCTAAGAAGATAATTAAACATAATGAGTAAGTAGTTAGTTATAAGAATATGGAATACAGGAGATATATATGGGCCAGAGACAAAATTTTAGTCATCAGTATATATATATGTTGTTTAAAACCATGAGATTGATTAAGATCCTCAAGGAAATAAGTATAGGTTAAAAAAGAATTTCAAGAACTGATTCCAGGAATCATCCAACATTTAGAAATTGAGAAGATGTAGAGAATCTGATAAAGAGGATGGAGAAGAAATTGGTCCAAGAAATAAGATAAAAATCCTGAATATAATGACGTACAAACATTACAGAGTACGATGACTCAGAAGTGTGTGTCCAAAGGGCACTAAGAATTGACCCCGGATATAGAAACTTGGCTGTCAGGGTGGTCTTGACAAGAGCAATTTCATTGGAGCTACAGAAACCAAGCCTGGTGGGGGTTGGAGTTAAGAGATAATGAGAAGAAAGAAGGCAGGAACAGGCAACTCTTTCAAGAAATTTTGCTGAAAAGGGAATAAAATAAATGAGGCAGTGATTAGAAGACTGGAAATATATTTCTACTTTAAGTTTAAGAAATTAAAATGAAGAACTGACTGATTATAGATCTACTTGTTCAAGCCTAATCTAACCAAAGGCTGATAGGGACCTAAAGTAATCCTACCACTGGGTCATTATCTAAATTTTACTTGACACTATATTATTTTAGTCATCCTTATGAAGAAACATAGAAATACAAAATCAACATTTTACACAGTAAAGATTGTATGCCTGTGAGAGTACAGAAAATATCAACCATCCTTATAACATGTGGTGTTACTCAGTGCTGTGTTGGGATCAAATGTACATAGTCTGGAGACAAACTACTGGGTTCATATCCTGCGTCCTCCCTAAACCAGCTCCACAAACTTAACCTCCATGAGTCTCAATATTCCCATTTGTCAAAGGATGTGAGGTCATATGTCATCCAGGATGGCAAGTCAATGCCAGGTGCTTACCAGTGTCTGACATAATGTAAGTACTTTAAATATGTCAGAATCCATAAATGATAAAAACATTTCAGAAAAATGTCAAATAATCTGAAATAAATGATTAGTAACAATTAGATTGACTCCCAACTGCCAGTCCTCAAATGTGGTTTGTAAATGTCTTTCAACATTTCCTCCATACCTATAGAGTTAGTTTTTGCGCCCTGATTGTTTCTTAAATGCATGTCTGGAAACTAAAGAAGCTGTATCCCTAGAGAAAAATCTTGATTAACACATATACACTATCTGCCAATTAGGTTATGTTTCATATTCATAACTTTATCAACCTATTTTTTCTCAAAATATTAACACCAGGGATAATCCAGCAGTCTTTGTATAATGGCTGCACACATGTTAATATATGATATTATATGTTAAGAGTATATTTAACATAATATATTACATGTATTTTATAAAGGGTATTTGTCTAATAGGATTTTTTTTTCACTTGTCTGAATTCCTCATACTCTCTGATCCTTAGTTGATGTAAAGCTGCAATTGCTCTCTGTTGTCTCAGATTACTTGAAGCCTGAAAGTACTAGAAAATATTGAACATATTCTGTATTTAGGACACTTTAAGGAACTTTTTAATTCATCTTGGCCCATATAATTTGCCAATTATTCTTTTCTTATTTCCATTCACAAGCTCTAATTCAGAATACTTTTAGGGGTATCATAAAGAGCTGAGCCCTAGATTTATTAATTCTTGGAAGAGAGGATTCACCTCAGGGCCTGTGGAATTCTTTTTAGTCGCTAACTCAACAGTCCTTGCTACTAATGAGGTTCGTGGGCAGTTTTTCACTGTAATGATGACAAAGTGCAAGATGCAGACAATGAGATGAAAAATCGATTCCATAAAATGCTAAGTACATAAATAGTTTTCAAAACTAGTTGCCTCAACATTTAATGGAATAATATAGGATTAAAATGATTAGGGCTTTAACAAAGGCAAAAAACACACCAATAACTTCATAGGAAGATAAATTATGTCTATGGAATCTATTACCAAACTGAGACCAAATCAAACATCCTGAGCCATTTACAAAGTATGCAGCATGAGCTTAATTGGCCATCAATATTCCTGTTTGTAGTATCCACTGGTACATGTCTTGAAGACTTATAGAGCCCTTTGAGTCCTCTTAAGTATTTTGTTGAATAAATTTAAAAACATACCAACAGGAAGAAAATATCAGAAATAATCACAGGTCATTTTTAAAAAATTCTATTCTGGAGATCAGAAGAGGAAGCAATAAGATGTTTTCTCCTTTTAATAAAATCTCCACACTCCATCCACTCCAACTTCATTATTATTTCTTAAAGAGTAAGGTTTATCATCTGAAAATCCAAAACTGCATTCTCCCCTTCATAAATTACAGCTTGCAAATTGCACAGCATTGTGGAGCAGGAGAGGCCCTAGGCAAACCTGTGCTCTTCATCTGCCTCTGGTTCCCCGCCTTGTGGACTCACCCTCTTCCCTGCTCCGGAACCAAACCCAGAGCTTCTCTGCCATGGGGATGGGCACTGCCACCACTAACTGACCCATAAGCGTGTATAGCAGCTGCCAATGGCCTTGACCGAGGCAAGCAACACTCATGTGTCCCTTAGTTCAGACAATACATAATACTACTTGTCAAAGACTTTTCAACAGCCAACAAAGGTGTGCAAACAAGATGAGTAAAAGCATACATATATGCTCATTTCAACATACTGAAGAGTCCTGCTTATAATAAAGCCACAGATGGCCCTGGGTTTTTTGACTTGTGGCTGTGAGTACAAATAATGGACTTATATAAGTCTGAGCATTGTTTTCCTTCCTATCTATCCAAACTTAAGCAAGTAATTTTTTAATTTCATTAGATTTGTTAGAGTGACATCTAGATATATAAAAAGCCAGAGACCAGAACACCATAATGACCAGAACAACTGGTCGCTATGACGCCCACTGCAGCAGCAAACCAGCCAGATGGGGGGGGTGGGGCCGGCCTGCCAACCTCCCATGGCCCTTCCCTCCAGGTGGCCCTGCCCCTGATGGGCCCCCACCACCCCAATCGGCCCACAGCCCCTCCTCCCAGCTGGTTCCACCACCGATTGCCTCCCCCACCCCAATAGGGGGTGGGGCCAGCTGGCCAACCTCCTGTAGCCCCTCCCCCTGGCCAGCCCCACCCCACATCAGCCCTCCCACTCTGATTAGGGGAGGGGTCAGCTGGCCAACCGCCTGTAGCCCCTCCCCTGGCAGGACCTGCCTCCCATTGGCCCCCCCACCCCATCAGCCCATGGCCCCTCCCCCCAACCAGCTCCACCCCCAATTGGTCCCCCCCACTCCTATCAGGGGCAAGGCCAGAGGCTACTGCCTGCAGCCCCTCCCCCTGATTGACCCACACACACACCAGTCAGGGGCAGGGCCGGCTGACCAACCTCCCACAGTCCCTCCTCCCAGCTGCTGAGCCCTGATCGGCCCCCCACTCTATTCAGAGGTGGAGCTGGCCAGCCCACAGCCCACAGTCTCTCCCTATGGCTGGCACCACCCCCAATCAGCCCCCCACCCAGCCAGTCCAGCCCTGATAGGACCCTGATAGGGGCCGGGCCAGACAGCCAAGCTCCCGCCATCTTCTCCTCCCAACAGGCCCGGACCCCACCCATGCAGGAATTCGTGCACTGGGCCTCTAGTTGGTTAATAAAATTATATAGGTATCAAGTGTACATTTCTATGATACATCATCTGTATGTTGCATTGTGTGTCCACCACCCAAAGTCAAATCTTCTTCTGTCACTCTATATTTGACCCCCTGTACCTTTTAACTTTTCTGAGACTGTTTCCACAGCTATGAAGTGGGAATAATTATTACTAGTGTTGTCATGAGGGTCAAATGATAAAACCCCTAAAAAAACCACTTAGCAATACTCCATACATTTTATTATTGTTGTTGTTGTTGTTGTTATCATATTAGTATATAGCATCAGTTCTGTTGCTTATATTTTGCCTGTGATAGATGATACACAAGATACACAGGCATTTAACCCAAGGTGCACTGACTCTGATTCTAAACCCTCTGGGAGAAAATCATTTCCAAACTTTGTGGTTAGCACTGATCTCACAAAAGTCTCCATCACTTCTCTCTGAAATCTTGATGTTTTCATTGTGAAAATAAGTTATTATCCTCTTGTTAAAACTCATTTCTGATCTTTAATGAATTCTATTCTGCCAAATATATCTAGTGTGGTTTTTGTTTACTTGTTTTTTACTGAATTGCAATGCACTGTATAACATGGGCTCCATCCTAGCGTGCCATTAGAGAGAACTGGGAAATCGAAACTGTCCTCATCATAATGAAAAACATTGTTTGTCTTGTTCACTGTGATGACATTTACACTAGAGGTGTGAATGCCATGGTGGGTAAGACTGTTGCCTGAGCACAAATCAAAACAGTAGCTCCCAAGTACTCAGAAATAATTGTATTCTTCACTGCTAGGCACTCACAGTCAAAATAACGTGCCAGTTCCACTTAAACACTGGGGAGAACTCCTTGAAAAAAACAGTAAAATTATGAATTTTATTAACGCTGGACCCTTAAATCTCTAGGTGTTTTCTCTATTCTTGTGGCAAACACTGAAATGTGCACCAAGAACCAGTGATTTGTCCCTAAGCACTGCTGCTGTCTCAAAGCAAAGCACGTGGGCAGTGGTTTGAGTTGCAAGCTGAACTACCTGCTTTATTTATGGAATGTGATTTTTACTTGAAGGGACGACAGACAGAGAAACTATGTGTTTTTAGACTTAGTATCTGGCCAACAGTTTATTTTTGCTGGGTTTGTTTGAAAATGAACAAAGGGAACCTGGCACTTCAAGGAAAGCGACTAACAATATATGTTACTAATGGTAAAACTGGAGCTGACAAGTGAAAATTCAAATTTTGGAAAACTTCTAACCATCACTATGAGGTTGAGAGCCAATACACTTAAAGACATTTATTTTAATACTAGAGGCCTGGTGCATGACATTATTGCACTTGGGGGGCAAGGGGTGGGGGGAAGGGTGGTCCCCTCAGCCTGGACTGCCCCCTCTCACACTCTCACAGTCCGGGACCCTTGGGGGATGTTCGCTTGCCGGCTTAGGTCCTGGCAGGAGGACATCCCTGAGGGGTCCTTAACACTGCCTTGGAGGCAAGGGAGGCTCTCACCACCACCACTGCGCTGGCCAGCCATGAGCCCAGCTTCTGGCTGAGCAGCGTTCCCCCTGTGGGAGCACACTGACCACCAGGGGGCAGCTCCTGTGTTGAGCGTCTGACCCCTGGTGGTCAGTGTGCATCATAGTGACCAGTCATTCTGCCATTCAGTCATTTTGCATATTGGCCTTTTATTATATAGGATTCTTATCACTTATACCAATATTTTCCAATAACCAATGCCTGTTATTTCCAAGTCATGCATAGGTAAATATCCATTCAGAATACAAGTAGATCAACATATTTTTTTTGTAACAAAATATGAATAGTTCACTGACAGGGTTTCAGACTCCACATTGCAAGTAAGTTTTTAAAAAATGGCACTTTGGAGTTCTGGTGTGTATCAAAAGAAAGTTGACAGTTATCTAAAAAGATATCAAAGTATCTCTCCCTTATCCAACTGCATATCTCTGAGTGAGGATGGATTCTTTTCATATACTTCAACCAAAACAATATTTTTTGCAATAGGCTGAAGGAGATTTGAGGATCTAGCTGTCTTCTCCTAAGCCAGATATTAAAGAGATCTATGAAAATGTAAAATAATGTCTCTTTTTTTCATAATTTTTCATTTTGGCAAAATAAAGTTTTATTTTATACAATAAAATTAAAATGTTATAGGTTTAATGTGATTTTTACATGAATTAATATTTTAACTTTTTCTCAATTTTAATGTTCAAAATGGTAACTATCAATAAATAAGACACACCTAGGCAAATGCTCTTTGGGATCCTTGAGGTCCTAAGACCAAACAAATTTGAGAACTGGGACCTGGACACAAACAATATTTCCTTTCATTTAAACCCTAAGTTCCATGTGAGATCACCCACTTCAGTTCCTCTTTTCCTTTTTTTGAGTTTTCTGACAACTCTCCATTCATCTGTAGAACAGAGATAATTGATATGCCCTGGTCCTTAGTTCAATTAATGACCAAGATCAAATTTACTGACTTCCTCCATTCCCCTAGCTAGCTTATCTCAGTTCATTTATTTCTGAGGCGCAAGAACACACATTCTGGATTCAGTTCTTCTCCCATCTCATTCAGCAAACATGTGTGGAGCAGCTACTATACATCAGGCAACAGACTAGGCTCTGAGATCAAAAAGGTCAGTGAAACTAAACTTCTGACCTTGAGGAGGTCCAACACAGCCCCTCAGCTTCATGTTCCCTTGCAACACATATTAAAAGAGAAATGCTTATTGAAGTACTGCACATCTCCATTGTTTGTTGAACCTAGGAAAATAATTCAAAATTTATATGAGCTATTTTAACCTCATCTAGACTCTTCTGGGAATGTAAAGGCACAAAATAAAAGCATAATAAACCTTATGTCTGCAACCCAAAGTCATCCTTCAGAGACACTCTTATTCAGGCCAAAATGTTAGTTCTGCGAATAGGGTAAATGAAGGCACACAACTGGAGAGACTTTTGGAATGAGCAAAATCAGAGCCGCAGTCCCCAGCCCTGCTCCACACGCATCAGAGCTGGACAAAGAATGCAGATGAAATCATTTCTCTTTTACCCACTGACCCTCTGCTTGCCCATGGAATGTGGTCAACCATGACTCTAGCCAGAAACCTGAGTAAGCAACCCAGATGCCTATCAGTGTACATGAGTAAATGTTTTAAAATACATTGGAATGAAGTTTGCACTTGGAAACAAACAACTGAAAAATCACCTCTGACAACCAGAAGTAATTTATAACTTCTCTTTGCAGAATCATGGTAAATTAATTGTTTCAGCAGAAGGAAAAAGTATTTTATTGCATATACTTAAAAGATATAACCAATAATAATATGAAATTCTAGCTCCCAACTACTGCTTTCAATATTCTTTGGGGAAGCACATTTGCTTTTAATTTTAGGAGTGGTTGGACCTTGGGAACTCAAACTTGGTTTACAATTTCAGCGCTTTCGTTCACAGAAGACACCCTGACAAACAATTTTTCTTCTTATAAAACAATAAGCATAAGGACTTCACCAAGATTTTTAAATAAATAGGGTATAGTAAATATGAATATCTCTTCATATGGGTGTTACTGAGGTTTAAAAAAAGCAACAAACATATTATTCCCTATTACTAACAAAATGATTTCTAATTACTTTTTAATCTGCAGGCCTATTACAGAGACAGCACTACTTAATAAATTTAATCTAAAACAATCTTTATATATCCAATGAGTAAATAATAAGACAAACCTTCTAATGATACCAATGGACATTTATTCTCATTCTCCATATTCTCTAATAAATGTAATACACTGAACCAACCAACAACAACCAATAATATAATTTGTCTTATAGTTTAACAAGTTCATCTAAAGTCTATCTTTAATAACTATTTCAGTCTTCAAACTAATGCAATCTCTTCATCTAAGTAGTGATTCCAGAGAAGGGAGGAAGAGACAGGGAGAGGGTTTAGGGGGGGAATATACCAAATCAAAATAAAATTACATAAGTCAAGGCCCAAGTTAAATCAAATAGCTCAACATATAAGACCTATGTTAAGATCTTTAAAAAACTAATTAGGTAAAAGAGGACATTTGGGTTAGAAGTCCCTTCAGGGCTATGTGTAAAAGAAAAAAACTGAATTCCACTTAGGATTATATCTCTGAGAATTATATCTCTATTAAGAATTATATCTCTAATTATATCTCTAATATCCTCTAGGCCATGAATTTGCTGCTCCATCCATTGAACAGTCATAGCTACCTATTGTTAAAGAAAAAAAAAATCACACAGGATTCAAAAAGACAATAATTATAAATTAGCATTTTCAATGAAGAAAACCCCTCACCTCTCCTAAATAGAAAAAAAGCAAGAAAACAAATACATGAGCCTCAATCTCACAAGCATGTTATGTCTGGTTTACGGCCAAATATCACAAACCACATTTGATATATTGTGTTTTTGGCTGAGTGGCACCAGAATGACTTTGACGGGAGTAAGGAAGGACAGAAAGAACTTAGAAAATGGCAAACAAGAGCTTTCCAGAGCACAGCTACATCATTTCTGGTAGATATCAAGACAACATTGGCAGTAGTTCAATTTAAAAAACAAATCAATGATACACGGAGGTAGTATCCTAAAATACAACCCAGGAAAGGCCAAGCTTGGAATTCTCTTGGCTTATACTGTGAAACTAACTTCTCACCCATCAGCAGACAGAACAATGTGTACCTATACCAGGGTATTGAACATCACAGTCTTGTCTCAAGAAACAGCCTCTAATCTCTGATCATTCATTGCACATTACATGTTTTAGGCTAAGAAGGTAAATAAAAGATTACCCTAAGTCAAAAGACAGTGCCTAAAATGTGAAGGCAGATGAAATCAGGAATCTCCTTGAACTTGGCTCGGCACATTGAAATTAGTCACTGTCTGTAAAGAAACTGCTAAGGCTGCTGAGGATGTGAAAGTTAATACTGTCCTCCATGGCCACACCCCCTAGACAGCTAGGCTGTAATGCTGATTTCTACCAAAGTTCTTAATTTTGGAAGAGAAAATTCTTAAGTCTGAAATCACCCATTCTCTAGTAGTCTTCCTTACTGAGAGGTGTTTAGTTTAGTGCTGAGATTCAGCTTATGTAATTGGATGTGGGATGTTATTTGTTTGTTGGGGGGTGGGGGGGCACTTCAGAAATGGCTGAAGATTTCTCCCTAGCCTATACATATACATATGACTTCTATGAGGTGAACTATAAAGTAAAAACTGTTCATTGTTTAGTTTTGACCAGGATTAAAGCTAGATATTATGTAACTCTTGTTAGTCTTTGTGCCAGAACATTTTTATATACTCCTGTCAGTAAAATCAATTATCAACAATACAGGTAAGTAATTATGGAAAGTAATATAAAGAAGAATGATCTTTCTTAAAAGCATAGCAACAAATAAGTCATAAAGGATGACAAAATCATTACCTCTGCTCTCTGTGTTCTGGGAAAAGCCGTTGATTTTTCTATGGCATAAACCTCCACCAGGTAAAGGCAAGCTCCTTGCTCCCGGTCCAGAATGGCTGCAGTCTGAATCATGCCAGTTTGTCGTCCAATAGTAAAGAGACGCCCAACGGTTTTTTCTTCACAACGAACTGAAACAATATAATACTCCACTGGGGCTTCCGATCCCCTAGGGCTAGCTGCTTCTATTGATATCACATTGGTACCAATGGGTTCCCCTTCCTTCAAAATAGTTATATATTTGGGTTGAGTAAAAACAGGTCCATCGAGGCCCTGAAGAATGACGGTCAATTCAGTGGTGGATTTCCTCCTTTCCGGGCCAAGGTCTGTTGCTGAAACGATGAGATTATAGATCAGCTGTGAAGGCACCAGCGCTGAGGCCACTCTCAAGTCTCCACTAAAACGGTCCACAACGAAGGTGTCTGTGTCCCCATTGATGATCTCGTACTCCACCTCTCCATTGGCACCTTCATCTGGGTCAGCAGCCATGACTGTTGTCAGCACAGAACCGATCACAGCTGAAGGGTCTGCAGCAAGGGCATTTTGTGATATGAACACTGGAACATTGTCATTGAGGTCTGTAACCAAAATGGTCACGTTTTTCAAAGCATACCTTCTAGTTTCTATAGGCACAGCTTGATCGTTGGCTTTTACGGTTAACTCAAAGAGATTAGCAAATTCCCGATCTATTTCAGCATTGGTATATATAGTGCCTTTGACTTCATCTATGCCAAAGTGGTTGCCCCTTGGCATCTGTTGAATGATCGTGTAGGCTAGTTGCCCATTAATGTCTGCATCAGGGTCATGGGCAGTCACTGAAATGACAGACGTACCAATGGGAATGTTCTCAACAATAGACTTGAAAATATCCCCAGGAGGAAAGCTAGGAGGGTTGTCATTGAAATCCCTCACATGGATAACCACTGACATTGTAGATGAACGAGGAGGCCTTCCTTGGTCTTTTGCTGTTATATTTAATTTGTACAAAGACTGTGTTTCAAAGTCCAATTTCTTGGCAAGAAAAATACTCCCAGTGTTTGGGCTAATGCTAAAAGTTCCGTGATTGTTAGTCCCGGTAATGCTGTAGTGCAAATCAGCATTGTCACCAGAATCTGAATCCGTGGCAGTAACAGAGGACACGAGTTCACCAATTCTCATGTTTTCCAAAACATCAACAAAGAGTGTTGATTTAGGGAAAGATGGGGCATTGTCATTTTCATCCAAAATATCAATATTTAAGGTACAGGTTGAATTGAGGGAGACTGCCCCCGAATCCACTGCTTGAATTACAAGGGAATAGGCAGGTGTTGCTTCATAGTCTAATTTGCCAATTAGTGTCACCTGGCCAGAGGTACTTTCTATAGCAAACTGTCTTTCTTCATTTCCTTTTATTATAGAATAATGAATAAGTCCATTATTACCTTCATCAACATCTGAGGCAGATACTCTTAAAACCTGTGTCAGGTTGGCTGCAGATTCTGATATTGTAGCTTGATAAAAGTCTTTTACAAATTTGGGAGCGTTATCGTTTATATCATTCATGTAAACATGGACAGTGGCCTGATCCTTGAGAGGCTGTGGGAGCCCCTGGTCTGTTGCAATGACTGTAAAGCTAAACACTGCAGTCCCCCTGCGTCTCATAAGAGACTCCCTGTCAAACTGATGAGTATTTGTAATTTCCCCAGTAAGAGCATGCAACTCAAAATCTGGCTGCACCATTTCAAATGAATACCTTACTTCTCCATTTGGCCCAAAGTCTTTATCTACAGCACTTACTTTGCCCACAAATGACCCAGCTTTCTGCTCCTCTTCAAAATAAAATGAATAATTGGTACTGTTAAAAAGAGGTCTGTTATCATTTACATCTTCTAAAATTACAGTAACATTCACAGTAGCACTAAGGGGTTCCACAGCTCTGTCAGAAGCAACCACCAGTAAAACATATCTGTCTTGAAGTTCACGGTCCAGTTCACTTTTTATATACAATTGACCATCTGGAAATATGCCAAAAGCATCCCCTATATTTCCTTCAGCAATGCTGTATGCAATTTCGCCATTTGCTCCTGAATCCTTATCAAAAGCTTGCACTTTAAAGAATCGAGAATTCACAGGTTCTGACTCAGAAAGGGTGACCTCGTAAGAGAGCTGGTCAAATACTGGCGGGTTGTCATTTACATCATGGACATAAACCGTTAAGATGATACTAGAGGAGAGCTGTGGAACACCCATATCAGATGCCAAGATCTCTAACTGGTAGGAACCAGCATGGACATCTAGGGGCCCCAGCAGACTAACATGACCATCCTTCTCATTGATAGTAAAGAGATTCCTGGGGTTCTGCTTCAGGCTATAGAGTACCATGCCGTTAACACCTTCGTCAGGGTCCACAGCTTTGGCTTGGAAAATGCTGTGACCAGCCTGCCAATTCTCCACCACATTCACACTCTCCACTGCCTGTAGGAAATGGGGAGAGTTGTCATTCAAATCCTTCACTGTTATGTTAACCATAGTGTCTCCAGTCACCGTGCCCCCGCTGGCCACTACTTTCAGCTGATAAAAGGACTGCTCTTCTCTGTCAATCACACTCCCTGTGGTAAGCTGCCCAGTGACCTGGTTGATCGTAAACATACCTTTCTGATCCCCAGTAGTAATGAGATAACTGATGTTGGAATTGAGATCCATGGTGGAAGCAGACACACTACCCACATGATATCCCAGAGCCACATTCTCAAAGACCACAAAGCTGTAGGCAGCCTGACTGAATACAGGTGGGTTGTCTTGAGTGTCCAATACAGTGATGGTTACTACTGCCTGGTTGGGAGACTGTAAATTGCCACCATCTGTAGCCACTACTTGTAGTTGGTAAGCTGTTTTTTCTTCTCTGTCTAGGGCCATTCTGGTAGAAATAACCCCACTCTGAGCATTGACCTGAAACCGAGACCTGTCCCCAGCTGATATGCTATATTTGATAGTTCCGTTGAGACCCAAGTCAGGGTCAGTGGCAGACACTGTGGTGATGTAGCTACCTCCGGGCTCATTCTCCTGAATATGAGCAAAGTACTGAACTGGGTAGAACACGGGACTGTTGTCATTCATATCCAGGAGACTCACATTTATGCGAGCCACTGAGGACTGGGGAGGGGAGCCCAGATCTGTGGCCAAAACCAACAAGGAGTAGAAAGATTGCTCCTCTCTGTCCAAGGAGGAGATAGTACTCAACCTCCCAGACACAGGATCCAGACGGAAAGACCTCTGGTCAGTCTCAGCCTCTTGTAAGGAGAAACGCACAGTCCCATTGTCACCCAGGTCCCCATCAGTTGCCCGGAGCACCAGCAGTTCTGTCCCTGTTGGGGCGTTCTCAACCACAGACACATCATACCCTTCTGGCTGGCTAAATACAGGCTTTTCATCATTCACATCCAGGAGAGTTACTACAAGCTGGGCGTAGGAGACCTTGGGGTGAACGCCCTGGTCCCGAGCACTAATATTCAGTACAATTTGGGAAGCAACTTCACGGTCCAAGCCCCCAGCAGCCCCGGTGGTCACCAGGCCGCTATGTTCACTGATATGGAACCAACCTAGTCCATTGCCAGAGACAATGCTGTAACGCAAATTAGCATTGAGACCAGAGTCGCCATCCGTGGCAGACACCCCACTCACATAGCTCCCTGGAGGCGCCTCCTCGCTCAGGTTCACTCTGTACACTTGCTGTGCAAAGACCGGAGGGTGGTCATTGATGTCATTGACAAAAATCACCAGGCTGGCCACGGAAGAGCGCGCCTGGACCGCTGCGGCAGGGGGCGCCCCATAGTTATCCGAGACAGACACTGTTAGGTTGTAGGAAGGAATGCGCTCTCGGTCCAGGGCGCTGGCCACTTTGATGAGGCTCAGGTTCGGCACTTTGCTGCTCTGCACCTCAAAGTGGCGCTGCTCATTGCCTGCAAGAATTTGCACCGATATGTTCCCGTTGGCCGCGGGGGAGTCTGCGTCCGTCACGGTGAGCAGGGCCACCACAGTGCCCACCTGAGCGTTCTCGTCCACCGAGGCGTAGCGCGAGGTGGCAGGGAAGTAGCGGAATTTCACCACCGGGTCATTGTCGTTGACATCCAAGAGCTGAATCAGCGCCTCGGCGCGCCCCGTGAGGGAAGGCACGCCTCGGTCCAGCGCCTGCACCGTCAAGGAGTACTGGCGCCGGGCCTCGAAGTCCAGGGGCTCCCTCACCGTGATAAGGCCCGTTTCAGGGTCAATCTGGAAGGGGGTCCCCTCGTCCTGCAGCCGATAGCGGATGTCCGCGTTGGTGCCCTCGTCCGCGTCCGCCGCCGCCACCTGGAGGACGCTGGAGCCCACGGCCGCGTCCTCAGGCACCCCCGCTTGGTAGTGGGAACTGCCAAACACCGGGGGGTTGTCATTAATGTCCTGCACAGTCACGTTTACCTGAAGGTAGCCCCGCCGCTTGGGCTCGCCCTTGTCCTTCACTTCCACCAGCAGCTGGTACTGCGGCGTGACCTCGCGGTCCAGCCCGCCCTCGGACACCAGGTGCAGGAAGGCGCCCTCGCCGCTCGGGTTCAGGGTGATGTCCAGGCGGAAGCGACCCTCCTCGTTGCCCTGGATGATGCGGTAGGAGTGGTGGTCCACGCCATTGGAGCCGATGTCTGCGTCGGTAGCCGTATCCAAGATGACCTGGCGCCCACTGCTACTGTCCTCCTTAAAAGTGACTATGATGGAGGGGTCCGGGAAGACAGGGGCGTTGTCATTTAGGTCCCACACCAGCACTCGCACCTCGGTGGGGTAGGTGGGCGAGCTGGAAAGGACCACCAAGTTGATCACGTCGCTGGGCAGGCTCTCGCGGTCGATGGTGGCCGTGGTGTACAGGGTCCCCGTGCTGCTGTTTATGGCAAACAGGGCGTGGCTTTCGCTGAGCCGGTAGGTGAAGCCCGGGCGCGTCTGGATGGTGCCCACCAGCGTGCCTGGGGGCTGCTCCTCCAGCACTTGGAACACCTGGCGCTGCTCGGCCCCGCCAACCTGGGTCGGCCCGGGGAGCAGGGACAGCAGCCCAAAGATGCGCAGGAGCTTGAGTATCGAGGGGGTGGGCAGCGGGAGCCAGGCGCGGCCAACAGCCCAGCGTGCGGTCAAGTCCATGATCCCGGCTCCCTGGAATGGCGCGATCAATAGGAGGAATAGATGAGGCAAAAAGAATGCAATGGCCGGGATTAAGTATCCCGGCAAATGCCACGGATGGTCCTGAGAGTTCTGTTATTGCAAGGAACCTCCAGCCCAGCAGAAGCAAGTCGCCTCAGGGAAAGGCTCTATCCAGGTAGACATTTAGATGCGTCGTGCCAGAGAGAAGCGGGGGCGAAAGGCGGCCGAGCATTCCGCGGGGCGCTCCCGGGCGCTGATGAGTTCCAGAAAAGTTTCTCAAACCTCAGTATTCCCCCCTTCACGTTGGTTCTGAATCTGGAGACTCTGAGCGTTTTCCCCGGGTGGCCGAGAGCTGGGAGAGGTGGCCTGTGTTCAAGGTGTATGAGCAACCGTTGCAAACACTCTTCAGAAACTTTGGAACTTGCCCGCGGCCAAGCAACTGAGGCGGGGAGGACCGACGCGGGTGGCGCCGCGGGCAGAGGACGGCTGCGTACAGGGTGGGGCGATAGGGAGCCGGGAGGTGAGCGAATTCCTCCCCTAAAGGCTGGAGACCAGGGGTCTCCGCGAGTCCCCACCCGTCGGGAACAGCCTGGGACGCCTCTCCACGGGGTTGCACGAGTGGCTGCGAGGCCCAGGCGGGGCGGCAGCGCGCGGGCGGCTGGCAAACAGCGCTCCCGGCGCAGGCGCTAGGGCTTCGGTGCCCGCGAGCGCTCCGCCGCATCCTCCTCCTCCTGCAGCCGCGGCCGCCGCCCGTGATGCCGGCGCAGGCAACGTCCAGCGCTCCTCGGCATGGTTTTATTTTACTTCAGCCGGGGCGCCTGCCGACCCGTTATTTGTACATCCACGGAGAGTGCAGGTCCCCCGTTCTTCTCGGCCTCGCGGGGGTCTGGCAGCAGCGGCGTGCGGTCCCCGCGTCCCCTCCCCTCAGCATGCCAAGGGGACCTTGGTCGGGCGGCCCCGGCAGAGCCCACTCTATCGCGCCTCGCCCCTGCCCCGGTGATCTTTGCTTTTATGGTCCCGGGTCAGTTTCACTTTGTAATCCACAAGGCTTTAGGTTTGGGGGCGGTTGGACCCCTTTCTCCTGTGCCGTCGGCGGGGAGGCGGGGACGCGGCGCCGAGCAGTGGCGGCGCCCGCAGCAGCTCGGGACGGCGCCTGTCAGCGCTCTGCTGCTCGCCCGCCGGGCTGGAGGTTGTGCGGCGGTGCAGCCCGAGCTCGGGAGCCCCTCTCCGCGCCCCCGAGACCTCACTCTCCCCGCCCCTTGTCCGCCGCACGCGCGCGCGCACTCGCACTCGCACCGCGCGCCGCCGCCGAAACACAAACAGAAGGGCGGGCAGACCGCGGGGCGAGCGGGACTCCGAAACTTTGCTCGCCACTCATTGATCCGCTCCGGGTTCGCGACGACTCCCCCTTGCTCCCAGCCTGTCACCCACGGCCCCGCCCCCGCCCAGCCCATTGGGCCCGGCGCCGCCCCGCCCGCGCGCGCGGGTTGCCCAGGCTCCCGACTGGCTGTTCCCAACGCTAATCACTCCCCTTGCCTCGGGGACTGTGGGCGTTCCGGGGTGGGACCCCCGCGAGACGGAGGCGCTGAGAAGGGGGCGATTTTTTCTCCCCCCACCCTTTTGGTCAAATCTTGGCCGGCGTCAGAGCAATAACAGCAAAAAGCTGCGGCAGAATTGATGGGGGTTAGGTCAGGTTTGCAGATAAATAACTTTAGTGGCGGGATCCAGGAGAAGCCGTTCGGTTGTTATGGTAGTAATAACTCAGGGTAAGGGGGTCGAGAGAAAGAAAAGAAAGGCGGGGGGCCAGGGTCTGTTAGAGCCGGGAGGAAGGATTAAGCAAAGCCTGTCTGGGAATGCACAGCGCAGACTGGCTTTAACCGTTTCCTGCCTCCTCTCTTTCTACGGATCTTACCAAATGCAAACCGACTCTTCCCCATTGCTCCTCGGTCTACAGAGCGTGCTCCCTGCACTCCTGGGCTGGCTCAACCCTAAACCTGCACCCAGCTCCCCTCCCCATCTCCCAGGTGACCAGGGGCACCGACGCCTCAGTAACCACTGCACTTTGGACTTCCTATAGGAAAAGCTAGGGAAACTCGGTGTTTGTTTAGTTTCCCTTCCCAAATGGATCCCAGGTGCCAGTAGCCAAACCTTAGAGTACAACAATAACAATGGTAGCCCTTGGGAAAGACGGGCCCTTTTCCTGTTGCAAAGTTTGGAATTTTCATCTCTCTTGGAATATTTCCCTGACATTCTGTAGCCAAAGGAATCCTGACAAAATTTGGGGTTTTTTGTTTGTTTGTTTCTTTTTCTTCTCTCTCTCTCTCTCTCTGGGGAAAAATAGATATGAAAAAAATATAAATAGAATGAACTTTAAATTTGAAGAATGCTCACGTGCCAAGTATTGCACTCAAATTAACTCACCTGCTATTTACAGTAGCTGATTTTTGTAGTCGCCATACATCGCTTCTTTAAAAGAAAAAAAAAAGTGACTAGGAATCAGGTCAGTATTCCTTTCCCTTTAAGAGAAACCAGTTTGAAAATAAGAATTTAAACCAAGCAACGCAAATACAATATAGGGCATATAGCATGCGTTTTTGCCACAGTGACCCCCTCTAAATTTAAAACTTGACTGAGCCCGGGGATATTTCAGCGACGGGTAAATGCTGCCCTCTGCTGTTCGTCAATCTTAAGGTCTTTGGTCGCCTAGTTTTTTCCTTAAAATTAAATGCAGAGACTATAAGGATCAGATTGCAAGGCTAATTCCTCCTTCTTGCCTGGGGATAGTGGCAAAGAAAAAAGATCTTTAGGAATCTCCTACTGCCTTTCTTTATTTAAGGTAAAAAAAAAAAATTAAGAGCAGTAGAGCAGACTGCAAATTCAAGTTCTCTGATGTAGACAGCCTGTAACCCGAAGTATCTATCTATGGAAACCTGAATACTAAAAATCCTACCACCAGTTTCTTTGTTTAGGTTAGAACATTCACTTCTGCATGTTCCTCTATGATGCGTGCCATTAGGTACATACAGTATGTACATATGGCAGCATATATACAGTATATACATATTGAGTGAATTGGAAACAAAGTTAAATTTTACCATTTCTGTATTTTTTTAGGACTGGAAAACTTTATAAAGCATTGGAAGCTGTTCTTTTAAAAGAAAGACATCTTTAAGCCTTTTCTCAAAACTTCCTCTGCCAAGAAAAAAAAAGGTACAATCTTAATATCACCATTTTGAAGTAATTTAGCCAACAAAAATTTGTAGGTTAAAATAGAACCAAAACTTTTTACAAACCATGGCTATGATGTGTGATTTTAAGAGAATAATAGGGGTTTTTCTTTTGTTTGTTGTTTTCTAATGTTCTATTCAAGTACGAAGAAATAGAAAGAAAACATTTAGGTAGTTGTTGTAGGAGATCAAGTTCTTTGGAGAGCCTGTGAGATACCTTCGTATTTAGCATAAATACTGTTATATTTATCATTTATGAGTGAATTTAATTTAGGGAACAAGTGAAAATCATTCATTCTGTGGAATGGGAAGTGTTTATCTGTGTAATCCATATTTTATAGTATACATATTTATTTTAAAAAACAAGATATGGCAAAATTAAGTAATACAGAAAGTGGGTATTATTCAATACATAAAATAACTTTTGAACAATTCTGAAAGAGGATTATAAAAATGGTTTAGCTAATGGTACAGTTATTTGAATAAATGGAAGCTCTCCATAACTACTTTAAAATAACACATTCATTTTGTAGCTAAAACCTACCCATAGAATTACAACTTATGTATGCCAGGTACATAATTTATTTATTTATTTTTACTTGACAAATAGCATTTTTTAAAATTTTATTGTTTAAGGTATTACAAATAGTAGTACATATGCCTTTTTTTTTTTTTTCTCCACCGACCTCCCCATCTCGGCTCCCCTACCCCCTGGCACTTGCCCTTGTCCCCCTGCCCCTAGTGTCTTGAGTCTGTTGGTTGTGCTTATATGCATGCATGCATACAAGTCCTTCCGTTGATCTCTTACCTCCCCTCCACTCCCCTACCTTCCCACTATAATTTAAAATATTGTATGGAGAATGGTTTTACTGAAAGACCAGGAATGAGGCATTCATTTTATTTTATTTTTCTCCCTTGGGTTTCAAAAATTGTGGTAATATAATGCATGATAAAAAGTAAAGGTGGTCCTCTTAGTAAATAAAAAAAATTTAAGTAAAGATGCTTTCCGCCAAAACCAGTTTGGCTCAGTAGATAGAGCGTCGGCCCGCGGACTGAAGGGTCCGGGGTTTGATTCTGGTCAAGGGCATGTACCTTGGTTGCGGGCACATCCCCAGTAGGGGTTGTGCAGGAGGCAGCTGATCGATGTTTCTAGCTCTCTATCCCTCTTCCTTCCTCTCTGTAAAAAATCAATAAAATATATATTTTTTAAAAAAAGATGCTTTCCAAAATATAAATGAAAGAAAACAAAGATATAGAGAGATTGTATGCATGAATAAATAAGGTTTAGGTTATTTTTGCTCTTCCACTAAAAGTTTAATTATTTTAAAAAGGATTACTTATGAAAGCTTTCACTAAACATTAAATTAGATACTTCTAAAAGAGAAGATATTCAGCAGTTTTAATAGACTCTAGGGAAAATTATATTTTTATGTTCAGTCATGAAAGAAACTAGGGAATATAGCTCATTTGAACTTTAGGCGTACATCAAAACATATAGCTTTTATAACAATTTGTTATCCTGATCTTTACACATTTGGCCTCATTACTTTATGAAATACCCAATTTTTTTTTCATCTTTTAGACCTCAGGTGAAGATGCTTAGGCTAATCATACTCATTTTATTCTATCTCACTCTCATTTCCTTGTCATTCTTCATTCCCTGTATAGGTTCCCCAGAGGCCAACATTCTTTTTTCTTTTTTAAATATATTTTTATTGATTTCAGAGAGGAAGAGGGAAAGAAAGAGAGAGAATAACATCAATAATGAGAGAGAATCATTGATCGGCTGCCTCCTGCATACCCCACACTGAGGATCAAGCCCACAACCTGGGGATGTGTCCCGACTGGGAATTGAACCATGACCTCCTGGTTCATAGGTCAGTGCTCAACCACTTAGCCCAGCGGGCTGGGCCAGAGGCAAACATTCTAATATTCTAATGAGCCGGTTCACATCTTCTGGACTTTATATGGTAATTCCTATCATATCATATCAGCTCTTGATCTTTTGAGAAAGTATTTTAAAATGAAATAATTTTAGTGGCTTTTAGTGATAATAATAGCCTGGCATATTACCAGAATAAGAGACCTATCTCCATTATTTCTGCAAATATTTTCCTCTTTCCATTTTGTTTTTCCTTTTTGAGACATTTTATTATTTGGTATTTATCCATAAGCTGGTTCAATTT
This sequence comes from Corynorhinus townsendii, assembly GCA_026230045.1. Lineage (NCBI taxonomy): Eukaryota > Metazoa > Chordata > Mammalia > Chiroptera > Vespertilionidae > Corynorhinus > Corynorhinus townsendii. The sequence goes on from JAPDVU010000006.1 coordinate 130,733,528, forward strand.
AGTTTTTCTTGCTTTCCTCTGGAAAATTCCACAATCTGATATTTCAATTGACTCATTCATTTTTCAGGTATATCCAATCTACCACTGATTAATCTTTTATTCTCTTCATGTCAACTCATATTTTTTCATACTTAATATTTCTATTTCATTTTAAAATAAATTTTAATTCTGCTTTTTATTAACAATACCTATCCATCAATCATCTATCTTTAACACACATTTTAGATTCTTGTCCCATCTGTTAAAATTCTCTCCTTATTATGAGTTGCCTATGTTGTTCAGTTTGTCTTACTCTGAGGTCTTGTTTTGGTCGATGTCAGCTGCGCTGGTAATGTGTGCTGAGGGTGGATCTTTAAAGTACAGGCAGGCCTCAGTCTGTGAGTTTAGAGAAAGGTTTTGCAAAATTTTTTTATAAAAAGCAAGATAGGAAATATTTTAGGTTTCTGAGGGCCAGACAGTCTCTATCACACTAATATTTAACCTTGTCCTTTTAGTGTGGCAGCAGCTATAGCTAACATAGAAATCATTGGGTATGTATGACTGTGTTCCAATAAAACTTTATTTACAAAAACAGGAAGCAGATCCAATTTGGCCTATAGGCTGTCATTTGCTGACCTCTGTTTTAGAGCATAAGAGATAGCCTTATACTGAAAACTCTACAAGGATACCGTTGTTGATAATGTCTATTTGTAACCTTTTTTTATGTATGTATATGAATATGTGTGTGTGTATACAAAATCAATAAAGTCAATATTTTGAATAAGTCAAAATTCCGATTTCTGTTTTACATTGATTGTGTGTTGTTTTTCCTTTTGGCCTTTTGATCTTTTGTAATCTTGAATTTTGAACTGGGCAATGTGGTCTGATTAGGAAGTGACAGTCTCCCTAAACTTTAATCCACAGCCTGGGGATTTACAGAGAGTTGGATGGGACATTCAATGCCTAAGGGCCAGTGGTCACTTATTTCATGAGGACACTGATGTCTTGGCTGCTGTTGTCAATTTCTGCAGAGAAACAGGCAATAATTGCCTCAAGGCAACACGGGGAGAGGCAAAAGCTAGTTTTTTCCTAAACAGTTATCATTTCTAGTCTTTTATGAAAAGTTTCTAACCTTTATCATTTGGTACTTAGCTTCTCCTTCCACATGCATATATTTAATCTTTCTTTTCTGACCAGTGTTCAATTTACAAAGGTTAATGTGGAAACACCAGTGTATGTAAATAAAGCTGAAACTATAAGATGGAAACTAAAATCATATTTTTTAACATCACACTTATGGGAGAAACAAAATAAAGGGTTAAGGTTTCAGTCCTTCATAATATAGTACATGTGAGTTGGTGAGCAAAGCCACTGGAATGGAAATTGCTTACACTAAATGTGAGGCTAGGTCTCTTGGTATTGTGGCATTTGCCACAGACTAGTAATTACCTACCATAATTTGGAGAAACTGCCCAGTCCAACAACTGTTTGTGACAATCTACCCTTTTGTTGAAATATATACTATGTGAATAGTTGATCATATTTTAATCTTTATTAAGTATAAGTATCCAATTTATCTAAGACTAAAAATATATTAATATGGACAATAAAGACTACATTAACATTAAAATGAAGCTGACATTGAGTTTCATGCTAGAATATAAAAAGAATAAAGAAAGTAGATGCCTTTAATTTATATGTAATATATATGTATGTAATATCAGAAAGTGTTAAGAAGAATGATATATTCAGTCTAGGTTTACTACTTTCAAAAAAATTCAAAAGTGCAGAACAATTTGAACTGTCGTTTTTGTCATCTACAGTGAGTGGAGAATTAAGAGAATCCTACCAATGTTGATTCTAAAAACACAAATAACCTTGACCCACAGCCAATATTTTATCATATATTTTATTTTAAATTTGTTTGAGATAATGAATTATAGACTACAATAAGACTACTTGATATTGTGTTAGTGTTTAATGAGCATTCTCTTGCTATTGAATAATTTTAAATAAATGTTTTATTGGCTAAATATTTTGTCATATGAATTGGCCAATTTTTAAGATTGTTCCTTTAATGTTGACATTCAGGATTTTTCTAGGTTATATTGGTATGAAAATTCATGCGTTTATTATTATCATCATTCATCCAACAATTTATTGGAAAGTAACTATGTCAGGTACTTTATTTGTGTGTGTGTGTGTCTGGGTGCGCGCGCGCACGCACGCGTGTGAGGTACTTTAAAAACTACAGAGGACACAGTGGCAAACAAAACATACATCTCTTCTGCCATGTTTAGTCAAATTACAGAAATTTTTTAAAAGAATTTTAACTTTTAATGATCCTTATTGGTTATTGCCAAGTTGCTTTCCAGAAATTATATCCCTATTAATAAGCCAAACCAAAGCATTTCCTTCCAGCAAAACAAAGAAACATATATATTTGAATACAGCACATCTTAAATACTGGCCCATTTAAAAAGGATAAAAAGGGTGTCTTCTTTTAACATACATTTTTATTATATTTTTATATATTAGCTATTGTTTTGCTTTTAAAAAAAATAAGTATTCATGTTTGTTGCCAATTCAATCAATTGGGGTCTCAGACAATTTTTCAGTTGTTGCTGCTATTGTTGTTAAATCTATTTGTTTCCCTCTATTAACCCCTGTCTGTCTTTTTAAATGTATAATCACTTTCTTTTATCCAGCAACTAAATAAGTATTCATAAAACTCTAACTCTAGTTTCTTCTTTCTGTTCTTCTTTTTACTTTTTTCTTTTACTTGTGTTGTATCAATTAGCATGATGCTGCCAGGGGAGGGAAGCTAAATAACTGGTCTTCTCTGAATCTAACGCAATGCCTAATAGTTCCTGAAATCACAGGCCATAAAAAATTATACCATTTGCATATCTTTCTTTTTTTTTAATATATTTTATTGATTTTTTACAGAGAGGAAGGGAGAGGGATAGAGAGTTAGAAACATCGATGAGAGAGAAACATTGATCAGCTGCCTCTTGCACACCTCCTAATGGGGATGTGCCCGCAACCAAGGTACATGACCTTGACCGGAATGGAACCTGGGACCTTTCAGTCTGTAGGCTGATGCTCTATCCAATGAGCCAAACTGGTTCTGGCCATTTGCATATTTTTCAAGTAATAAAGGAGCAATTCTAGATTGTATCAGAATATCTACTTCCTATTTAATATGGCATATCTTCCTTTCAAACAGAGAGTGGTCTAAGTGAGTAGTCATATATGACAAACATAATTCATCAAGATTTGATTAACAAAATACTGTTTCTACTGTACACAAATAGATTTTCTTTACTAAAGAAGATTAAAATCAAATATGAGTCGGAAGTAGTGAACACAATATACATTGCAATAAAGAAGAAACTCAGAACTTGGCTTATATTAGAAGACAAAGGACAACTAACAGAGGCCCTCGGTAGTGCTTTATAATTTGATATTTTACAGTACTTAAAGCCCTTATTAAAAGAAAGAGTGCATTATCTGTACTGTTTAGTTGGAATATTCCAGATGTTTCTAGTCTTTATAAACATATCACAACATCTTAATTCTTTGTTTATTTGAATTGCTCCTTAGTCATGTCTCTTTTTCATTCCATTCTTAATCACTGAGTCTGTGATTAAAAATGGCAAACATGTGTTTTGAGAAGAAACTAAGCTATGATTTTGGTTGTGGGTAGTAATTTTGGAGTGGCAGAATATATTAACCCCTTCCTTTACACCCTATTCATGAACTCATAATAGACACAAGGAAACAGTAAACACAAAATAAGCAAACAAAGCATAAAAGAAAGACTTTTAGTTCAAGTACTTGTATATGGTTATACTAAGAAGATGTTTCTGAAGAAACAAATTAATAAAAAGTGACAGTTTAATATTTAAAGACAATGTCAATCTAAAATAATGTAGGCAATCATATTTTTGTGGCTAACACTTAATTTTTTCTCTTAAATACAGATCAGTTTTAGAATTGAACAATTCATTGAATCTGATCTAGATTCTGCTTCCTATTCTTTATAGGGTCAAGTGTAAATTGTTTCAACATCCCATAATTGAATTCTTCACATGTAAAAATGAGAGAAATCAGATCACATGTTAACTGTAACTTCATGACTGTCATGATATATACTTCATGATATATACATCAGAGTATGATATATACTTCAATTTATGAAAAAGTCCTAGATAAAAATTAAGTACTGATCAATGTACCTTTATTGGAAAATTTTGAAAATATAATTACAATTTTTAAGGAAGGGAAACAGTTTCATTTATTTAAAAATAGCCCTGCAAAGCTACATATGTAGAATTTCAAGATTTGTAGTAAATTTCTACAAAACTTGGAGCAAAACAAGAAAATTAATATGAATACATTGAAATATTTATGGGTAAGCAAAGTCAAATACCATAATCTGATTGTGTGAAGTGAAATACTAATAGTGTATTTATTTTAAAATAAGTTTGAATAAATTCCAATGGGGTAGGTTCAGATAGGACAATGTATCAATTAAATTTAGTTCAAAGAAAACAATAAGCCACATAAAGTTGAACCAAAGCCTATAAAGGTAGTCATAAGAAGCCTATGTAAGTAGTCATAGACTAATATTTCAGAAGAGCTAAAACTTTTATTGACTCCAAATTTTAAAAAATAAGATTGAAGAAATTCTAATGTCATGTTAAAATGTCACTGAATATTACTATTATTGCAAGTAACCAAAATACTACTCTACAGTCCTATCAGCAGGTTCTCTTGGAAATCTACACATTAAATGGAAGCATATTTTATAAAAAATATTTTGTTGCTTTTGAGTCAGGAAATTGGTAGTAATAAGTTTATATCAAACATGTTAAAGGGGTTGTCCAAACTCCTTCTGATCTCTAGTGGGTCTGACACATTTTTTCTTTTTTAAATATTTCCTTTAAAATAACATTTTGATCTTTGCTTTGATAATTTGTGTTTCATCTTTGCCTCTTGGAGGATGAATTATTGCCTTATTGCAGAATACTGTTTGCAAATGGTAAATCTGTTTTTATCTTTTTTATCGCTTTTAATGACTACATTTATCATATTACTAGAGGCCTGGCACATGAAATTTGAGCACTGGAGGGGTGTCCCTCAGCCCAGCCTGCACCCTCTCCAATCTGGGACCCCTTGGGGGATGTCCAACTGCTGGTTTAGGCCTGTTCAGTTTAGGGATTGGGCCTAAACCAGCAGTCAGACATCCCTCTCACAATCTGGGACTGCTGGCTCCTAACCACTCACCTGCCTGCCTGCCTGATTGCCCCTAACCACTTCTGCCTGCCAGCCTGATTGCCCCCTAACCACTCCCCTGCCAGCCTAATTGACACCTAACTGCTCCCCTGCCAGCCTGATTGCCCCCAAATGCCTTCCCCTGCTGGCCCGATCACTCACAACCGCCCTCCCCTGCAGGTGGTCACCCCCAACTGTCCTCCTCTGCTGGCCATCTTGTGGTGGCCATCTTGCGATGACGTGGGGTGGCCATCTTGTGACAACATGGGGGTGGCTATCTTATGGTAGCCATCTTATGATGACGTGAGGGCATGAGGGCCACCTGGGCTTTTCTTAGTATAGATTATATAATTCAAGACATTTGATGCTATCAAGAAGGCTGAATGAGACGATGTAAAGGTCATACTTATTCAAGCCAATCATTTGTGTTTTTAATAATTTTGCCAAATCTATGATAATTTTGCTTATTCTCAATGTTCTGCATTATTAACAACAGTTTTGTGCCCAGTAAGTTCTGAATCTCACTGTCCACCAGATAACTCTTAGAATGAAGTATTTTCTTTCCTACCTGTACTGTAAATAACATTGTGATTTTCAGACCAATTGATTGATTGATTTAATGATGATGTTGGAGAGGTTTATCTTCCATGCTGAAAAATAATCAATAAGATAAAAGGAAGAGTTCAATAAACGTTCGCTATTTTTCCCATTCATGTGGCATAATTCAACTGGAATGCTCATTTAGAGCAAATGACTGAAATCATCCTAGGAGTTAAGCTCAGTCTTTAAAAAGAATGTTGTAAAATTTAGTGTATTAGTTATCTATTGCTGCTTAATGATAGTATTACAAAGTTAGTGGCTTTCAACAGCACACATTTACTACTAGCCAATTTCTCTGGGTCAGGAGTCTAAGCCCAGCTTAGTTGAGTGCTCTGTTTTGGGGTCTCACAAAACTACAGTCAAGGTGTCAGCCAAGTGGTACCTCATCTGAGGCTCGACTGGGTAGGAATCAGCTTCCTAACTCACAGTGTTGTTGGCAGAATTCAGGCCCTTTCTGTTTGCCAGATTGAGAGCCTCAGTTTCCTGGTTACTCTGAGCCAGAGACCACCCTCAGCTCTTGGCCACATGTCCTTGTCCACATGGCAGCCCACAAATGGCAACTTGCTTCTTCAAATTCAGAAAAGAGAGTCTCCTAGCAAGATGGGTCACCATCTTTTGTAATATATACACAGAAAATCTAGTGCATCATGGCACCTTTGCCATATTCTGTTGGTTGCAAACAATCCATAAGTCCCACCCAGGCTTGAGGGGAGAGTGTCACAAAAAAAAACTTGAATATCAGGGTACATAGGTAAGGGGAGGCTATCCTAGAGTCTATTGACCACACTCCATAAGAACCAGAATCATAAAGTAAAAGCTGTATTTTATTATTTAAGTTCATTAACATCCTTCTTGGTGCCCTTGCACCAATATAATAAAAGATAATATTTTATAATTAAAACACAAGGAATAAAAGCTCTACTATCATATTTTAAGCATTAAAGCATGGGCAGGAGACAATATCTTGGTTTTGCAAATCACTTTAGAGTCCACAATGTATCAATATTCATGAACATTATTCCTTCAGACTAGAAAATGGAGGGCAGAAATAATACCAATTTCAAGTTTTAGGCTCCACGTGAAGACATAATTTAGCATCCTGTTGTATATTTGTCAATGAATTCAATATACGCCCCCAACTTTGACTATACTTTTAAATAACTTTTTAAATTAAAAATAATTCATATTGGATGGAATGGTGAATAGGGGACTTGCACTGTGTCCAGATAAGTGTTGGGCCAGGACAGTCAAGTACCCAGGGCACCAAGATGAGGTGTGCCACTGGTCAACTGGAAAAATCTATGCTATGAATGAATGAAGCTGGTGACACCCATCATTTCATTTCTTTGTTTGAAATGAATGCTATGAACCATTTTCTGGAGCATGTTTACAAGCTCTGTCAGCAAAAAATCTGGTGGTCAAGAGAGTATTTTAACAAGGGACACAAAAAATAGAACTCCATGCAGAGCTCCAGAAATACAGCTGCCTTCTAGTCTCAAAATTGCTTTGTCTCTCATGCACCAGCAGTAAACAAATAGCACAATATTTTGACAGACTCTTCTATCTGGAATACTATCTTCTTGCAGTATTTACCTTGGTTGTGAAGCAGAAGTTACCTGGTGTCTCTTTGTCAGATACAACAAATGCCAGATATTATGGCATTTCATTCATAAGAATTCAACACATACCAAACTCTTAAAGGCTATTTATTTTTACACTAGAGGCCCAGTGCATGACATTCGTGCACTGGGGGGTGGGTGGGGGGAGGTGGAGGACAGTCCCTCAGCCTGGCCTGAGCCCTCTCTCACAGTCTGGGACCCCTAGGGGATGTCCACCTGCTGGCAAGCCTGGCTCCCTGTGGAAGCACACTGACCACCAGGGGGCAGCTCCTGCATTGAGCATCTGCCTCCTGGTGGTGAGTGCACATCATAGCAACTGGTCGTTCTGCCCATTGGTCGATTTGCATATTAGCCTTTTATTATATAGGATACCCAGCATTACCACACTTAAAATTAAAATAACTCTTTACTATCTTAAAATACTTAGCATCTAATGGCCCAGTGCTATTCATGTACTTACTTTATGCCAGACATTATACTGACCACTTTAGTTAGATCACTTCGTGTACTCCTTATATAAGATTTATGAAATACTGATACTCTCATTTTAATAATGAGAATATCAAGAGACTACATTAGAGAGTTTAGCCTTCACATGCTCATAGCTCATGGGTTTGCCTGCTTCTAAAAGCCATACTTCTATTAATCCTTCTGTACTCTTAGGTTTCTTGTCTCCAGATTGTGAAGTCCTTGAGGGAGCCACCTAGCAATATTTATCGAGTGGCTATTCAACAAATACTATTTTGATGAATATTCACTGGTATAGACAGGGACCAACAGGTTCTTGATGTCCTCTGCCAAACATCCCTGGGAATGGATATCAGATAAAAGGAATATTAGAGCTTATGTTGTCCAATTCTGTACCCTCCACAACACTGTATGTGGACCACCTTCATCAGAATTCCTGGGACCCTTTGCTAAAATACATATTTCTGCACCTTGCAGAATCAGGAACTGAGAAGCAGAAACCCAAATCCTCACTTTTAGCAGGTGCAGCTTATCGAAGGGGATCCACAGGGCAGCAGCTCTGGCTTCAGACAGAATCCTGGACGCACTACTTCAGCATCAGCATGATTGAATCTAAACTGCATTTCTACATAATGCTCTGTACATGCAAGTCTGAGACAAACTTTAGAAGTAGTTTGAAATCTATTAGTCTACATCAGTATTAATAAGTGATAGTCCATCTTTCAATATCAAATTTCTTAAAACAATTGGCCAAGTGACCAGTGGAACAAAAAAAAGCCAACAAACAAACAAAAATTGCAGATCAGCAGACTGATGCCCTTCTCACTTCTTTGATCTGATTACCCTGCGTTTGTTTGCTTGTTTGTTGTTTGTTCTCTCCCTCTCCAATTGGGTCATTTTTCTGGACCTTTGAACTATTTCTTTCTAGCTCAATGCTCTTCTCTCAGATGTCTGTATGGCTTGCTATTTCTTTATCATGTAAGACTCTGGCCAGATGTTTCTAACTCAGAAGTCATTTATCTAATTAATGTTGCCTCCTAACAGCACTCACTATTGGAGTGTTTTGCTTAATTTTCTTTATTGCACTTGTCACCATCTGACGTTATGTTAATAATGTTTACTTGTTGACTATCTGTCCGCTCCACTAAAATATAAGCTTCATGTGGGTAGGAGCCTGCACTTACTGAAGTTCTATCCTTGGTATTTAATAACAAAGCTTATCAGATAGAAAATATGTAACCAACATGCCAAGTGAATAAATACGAGGCATATTATTACTAGTCATATCCTCCCCATCTGAATTGCCTAAAGCTTTCTTTTCCTGCAGGACAAGCACCTGTCAAGATTATTTCCCTATGACATCTGCAGACAGTAATAGAAAAAAGTAGTATAAGCTGAATATAAGGAGAGGTGCAACAATGATGTGTTTTTTTTTAAGTATAAAAAGTGAGGGTAATGTATCGCTCCAGTGCCAAACCACCTTAAAACCCAAGAACAGCAAATACTAACAGCATTGTATCTTAACTCTTTGAGAGCATATTTTAGGCCAGGGATGGGAACCATTTTTCTGCCGAGGTCCATTTGGATATTTATAACATAATTCACTTAATATAATTCACTTAATATACATTTGTATTGCTATGAAAAAAGCTCCTAGTTTTATTGAATTTCGAGGCCCACCTGTGGTTGCCTTGGCAGGGCCAGATCAAATGATTTTGAGGGCCCTCAGGCCAGACATTCCAGACCCCTGTTTTAGGCTTTAAAGAATTGGAGAATGATCCAATCAGAGCAATAAGTCTCAAATTGGTGATTTTTTGTTGTGATTTGTGAAAAAAAAATGTATTCAAATTTCTCAAATTTTTCCTGGAGATCTAGTCCACAGTTCTTATCAATAACTTTTTTTTTTTTTTTTTGTGGGGGATGAGGGGAAGGATAACAAGAAGACTCAACCTTATTTAAGAAGTTTGGGGTTTCCTCAAACTATAATTTTTAGAAGGGAGTGAAAGGCAATGGTTAGCCTTTTTCTCGTCCTTTCTGGCATCACTTTATCACGTAGAAAGAGTCCTGGCTGGTTTTGCTCAGTGGATAGAGCATCGGCCTGGGTGCCGAAGGATCCTGAGTGTGATTCCAGTCAAGGGCACATGCCTGGAGAACCAGCAGGATCATACAGGAGGCAGCTGATCAATGATTCTCATCATTGATGTTTCAATCTCTCTCTCCCTCTCCCTTCTTCCCTAAAATCAATAAAAATATATATAACAAAATAAAAATAAAGAAGAAAGAAAAACATTTGGAATAGTAAGTTATCTTTCACTTGAATGATACATTACCTAAATTATAAATGAAAGAATTGTATAATTAAAGTAAATCATATATGATTAGCTCTTATAGAAATAGATTCTTTTATGCAATTCATTATGCCATTCATCATGTGATTCTATGAAAGAAGGAACCATTGTGGTCCATGGTATGAATAACTCTGAGGATACAAAATAGGCAACCTCACCTTATAAAATTTGTTGTGGGATCCAAAACATAAATTTTAACAATCCTATCTAATAAAAGAGAAACATGCATTTTCAGATTAATTTAAATAAGCTAATTGAAATAATTGAATATTCAAGAAAATTTAATTTTACTGGACAAAAAGCTGTTCCTAAAGTAGTAACTAAAATTTCTATTGGTAGTTCATCTCATGGTAAAATTCCTGAACATTCAATGAACCTACAGCAGTCATATTTTTGTGCAAAAAATTAAAATTTAAAGTTATCAATACTGCATTATAAAAATTACAAAAGCCTTCATTAATCCAAAAAAAGGGGGGATAGTAGGGTAATATCATGTAAGGAAAAATATCCTATAAGTAAATTACATCTAGAAAATTTTTACTTTACAAAATTAAGTTTCATTTGTAATGCTAACAGCAAGACAACCATGAAAAACACACATGGTGTCTAAATAAGACAAAGGAAAATCATTTGGGCAAAAATAAAAAGGATCCCAAATCAATTATATAGAAAGGATCCCTTTATTAACTTTTGGTTGAGTATATGTTTGTATATTTTCAGAAAACAACTCCAAGACCATGTGGATTCCTGCAAGAGGGGAATTGACAGGAGTGCTCCAACCACAAAGACAAGAGGAGAAAAAGTCCAGAGATGGAAGACGCTCATGATACCTTTTCACGCTATCAGTCAGGAGCTGTTCATCGCTGCAGGTTGCCTAGGACCAAACTAGAGAGGGTCGGACCTGCATTGCCACCATGTACCCACCATCCAGATGCTAACATGTACACATAAGGAACTGTTGGACATTGAAATTGGGACTCAAACATTTTTTGTTACTATATGTTTATTTCTAGTCTGCAGAGGCAAGATTTTTTAAAGGAAAGATGGTGGTGGCCACGGAGCTGGAGTGAGCAGGAGGCTTGGGTTGCCCCCAGCGATGGGGGAAAAATAGATACAGAGGCAAAGAAGCATTGAACAGACTGTAAAACTACAGCGGGAAGGCAGGGGAGGTTGGGGGAAGGGGGCTGTAAGAGATCAACCGAAGGACTTGTATGCATGCATATAAGCATAACCAATGGATACAAGACACTGGGGGGGGGGAGTAAAAAGATACTGGTGGGGGGGAGGTAAAGGCATGTACTGGAGGGTAGGGGAGACCGGGGGGAGGTCAATGGGGAAAAAAAAAAGGAGACATATATACTACTATTTGTAATACTTCAAACAATTAAAAAAACCAAAACCTATAAATAAATAAAATAAAACAATTCCAGATTGGCTCAATTCCCATTAATCATATTAAATGTCAAGAAAAAAGAGAAACATGCAAATTGACTGTACCTCCGCTACACTCACCAGCCAATCAGAGCGAGTATGCAAATTAACCCAACCAAGATGGTGGCGGCCAGGAGCTCGAGTGATCAGGAGGCTTGGGTTGCCCCCAGCAATGGAGGAAGCCAAGCTTCCCACCCACCCTGGCCGGCCCTGGCCTCTGCTCAAGGCTACAAAGTTTCAATTATAGAAGATAAATAAATCCCAGATACCTGCTTCCAGCCAGCCCTGGCCTCCACTCAAGGAGACCCTGAAAAAAAAAAGAAAAGAAAAAAAGGAGACTGGGAGCTTGGGTCGCCGGGGGCCGTGGCCAGCCTGAAAACAGCCCTCAGCCCCTTACCCAGGCTGGCCACACCCCCATGGGTGAGGGTCCCCACTGGGGGGCTTGGCCAGCCTGCAAACAGCCATCAGCCCCTCAACCAGGCTGGCCAGGCACCCCAGTGGGACCCCACCCTGATCCAGGACACCCGTCAGGGCAAACCACCTGGCCCTCACCCATGCACCAGGCATCTATCTATACTAATAAAAGGGTAATATGCTAATTAGACTGGGAGACTTTCCAGGAGACCTTCCGGATGTTCTTCTGGACAAAACCATGGTGGCAGGGCCGAGGTAGAAGCAGTTAGAGGACAAGACGGGAGGGCAGTTGTGGGTGATCAGGCTGGTGGGGGGTGGGGCCATTGAGGGTAAGCAGACCAGCAGGAGGGCCAGTTGAGGGCAAGCAGGACATCAGTGGGGGTCAGTTGGAGGTGATCAGAACAGCAGGGGGGGGGTGCAGTTTGGAGTAAGCAGGCCTGCAGGGGGGCAGTTGGGGGCGAGCAGGCCAGTGGGGAAGGAAGGTGGGGGCGAGCAGGCCAGCAGGGGGGGAAGTTGGGGGCAAGAAGGCCAGCATGCAGAGTGGTTAGGGGCAATCAGGCAGGTGAGTGGTTAGGAGCCAGCAGTCCCAGATTGAGAGAGGGATGTCCGACTGCCGGTTTAGGCCCGATCCCTGTAAACCAGCAGTCGGACATCCTTTGAGGGGTCCCAGATTGGAAAGGGTGCAGGCTGGGCTAAAGAACAGCACCCCCACCCCCTGTGCATGAATTTCGTGAACCAGGCCACTAGTCCTATATAATAAAAGCCTAATATGCTAAGTGTCTGGTCACTGGTCAGCCGTTAAACCAATCAAAGCACAATATGCTAATGATATGCTAAGGCCACTCAACTGCTTGCTATGACTTGCACTGACTACCAGGGGGCAGATAGTTGACCAGTCGACCAGTTGCTATCATGTGCACTGAGCACCAGGGGGGCAGACGCTCCAACTGGTAAGTTAGCTGGCTGCTGGTGTCCGGCCAATCAGGACTGAGTAAGACGGGCCGGACACACCCTGGAGCCCTCCCACGGCCCCTCCCCTGCAGGCCAACCTCCCACGTCCCTCCCCACTCCAATCATGCACTGGTGGGGTCCCTCGGCCTGGCCTGAGCCATCTCACATTCGGCACAACAGTGGAATGACTGGTTGCTATGACACACACTGACCATCAGGGGTCAGATGCTCAATGTAGAATCTCCCCCTGGTGATCAGTGAGCTCCCATAGCGGGAGTGCTGCTCAGCCAGAAGCCAGGCTCACGGCTGGCAAGCCCAGTGGCAGTGGCAGGCACCTCTCCTGCCTCTGCGGCAGTGCTAAGGACATCCCCTGAGGGCTCCTGGAAGAGGGCCAGGTTGAGGGGATCCCCACCCCAGCGCACGAATTTCATGCACCGGGCCTTTAGTTTATAATAATCCTTAATCTAAGTACATTACATAATATTAGTAATACTTCTTTACACTGTGATAATACTTTCTTACCTAATTTCAGTAGCAAGTTCATGAAACAAGCACATGATATGTATTTATTGATACCACATCAATAGTGGGCTTTATTTTAATTTTTTGTGTGTTTGCTGTAATGTGAAAAAAACTTTTGAAATCCTTACGTACTAATTGCTAATAAGATGATATTTACTTGTCTTTACAATGTTAATATATGCTATACTATTATTTGGACCACTATTAATGTGATGTCAAACTTGCACAGTAAAGCTCAGATATTTTGGTTCCTTGACAAATATAGGTAATACACTAAAAAAATAGATAGAGACTTCAAGGCATGAGGGAAAAAGCTTAGATCCTGATAAATCTAGTTTCAGCTGAAAGTGGGTAAAAATCCAACAACCAGATAGCAGTCATAAGATGCTGTAGTGATACAGCTCATTGATGTTAGAGACCAATCTAGAATCTAAAGCTTGCTGTCCATAAGGGCATGAAGGATATAATACTTGCAGACCATCAAGATGTTAGTTGTATCTACCTCAAAGGCTGGTAGTGAGGGATAAATAATTCATACGGAATGTTTTGCATAATAATACCATTACCAGAAATAGGCCCTGCTGATTGATTGGATTAGGTTAACAATGATGGAAGCTCGGGTCCTTATTGTGTACCTGCTGTCTTCCCTTCAATATCTAAATACTTAAGAAAAAAAATCACTTGGAACATGTTGTTTTTCAAAATAGCCACATGGTGGCAGACTTTAACCAGAAAGAAACAGTTTCCAAGAAATCATTTCTAATATTTTCTTTTTCTTTATATTTGTAAAAGCACAAAGTTTTAAAACATTGCACCTAGGACAGGCACATATCTTCCTCATCTTTATGTCTAGACACCTAGAAATAGGATTTCATGTTTTAAAGGGAGTTCTGTTTGGTATCAGATGGGGCCCTCTTTCTTCTGCCCCAAAGGTTGCTGTGTAGATTAAAAAGAGACCCCCTTTGTTTACTCTGGACAGCTTTTCTCCTCTGAACCGCTTGTTTGACCAGGTGGAGACAGGTTCTGACTAATAGGAAAAACCTATTGTGTTAGGAGACTGTAAAAACATGAATACTGGGGTCAAAATCACAAATGTTACCAGGTACTTATTCTGACTTTACCACTTAACCTTTGTGAGTGACCTTGGACAGTTTCTTAACGTTCCCTGCCTCAATTTTCTTATCTGGAAAGTGGACATAATAAAACCATTTGCCTCGAAGGTTCCTTGTGAGAACTGAATGTGTGTGCAGGGCACTCGAGCGAGGCTGTTGTTAGTTACTATTAGTTATCATAAACAAAAGGAAGGAAAGGAAGTAAGTCTGTGAAGCTTATCACCCACATAGGAAAAAGGAAGATATCACAGACTGAATTTGATTGGCAGATTTTGGGGGGATAGCTCAGAGTTTGGAAACCTTCCACCAGCACACATGCCCTCTCCTTCCTGGCCACCATTCTACTCCTCCGTTTCTTGTCTACGGCACCCCTGCAGTGATTTCCCTGAAACTCACAGACCCCAATGCATGCAAGGCAGCAGAAACACCAGTAATATAGGGAGTATTACATCTGTAAACATCAATGAATGAGAACACTTTGGTGGTAATCTAAAAACAAAGACAGTTGTGCTACTGATGTAATTAGGTAGTCATTAATATTAACAATAGAAAAGGAACAAAGGGAATGCCCTATATTATAAGCATGGTCATCCAGCCAGCTTCATCAGGAAGCTGCAGTGTTACACTCCCCATGGAAACAGGGTTCCATTCCCTGTAAGTCACCGGGGGAGGGGGAGATGGGTGTAGGCACAGTGAAATCAGGGTTACATAGCCAAGGTGCTTGCCACTGCAACCTCACAGAATCTTAGAAGGTTAAAATCCCCAGACAAAGGAATTCTCTCTCTCTTGTTCCTCTTGCTTCACTCCTGCCTGCTTGCACTCACCCAATGGCCAGTGAGGAACAGAGAGTGCAGTTAAAATGATATATTCACTTCAAATTGTCTTTCAGAACCTGAGAGGGACACGTACTCAGCCTTTTTGTTCTCTTCTAATCTTCAACTCATTTGGCTGAGATGGATCCTCATTAGGGAGTAAGACCTTCTGTTTTATTCATTCTACCAATTCGAATGCTATTCTCCTTCAGAAATACCCTCACAGGCACAGCTGGAGTAAAGTTTGATCAAATGTCAGGGTCCCCATGGCCCAATCAAGTTGACACATAAAATTAACCACAAGTATTATTCTTTATGGATATTTTTATATCTAAACTATTATTTAAAAGAAATGAATATGTACTAATATTGCCATTTCATAATTTATGGATAAGGTATTCTATTTTTCATGTACCTGATTAAGAATTATGTATCACTCTGATTGGTGTGACTCAGTTGGTTGGATCACTGGCATACTGGAAGGTCACCAGTTCGATTCCCGGTCAGGGTACATATCTGGTTGTGGGTTCAGTCCCCTGTAGGGGCATGTAAGAAGGCAATCAATCCATGTATCTCTCTCACATCGGTGTTTCTCTCTCCCTTCCTTCCTCTCTTTAATCAATAAATAGAAAATATTAGTTTTAAAAAGGATTAGGTACTAACTAGAGGCCCAGTGCATGAAATTCATGCACAAGGGGGTGTGTCCCTCAGCCCAGCCTGCACCCTCTCCAATATGGGACCCCTCAAGGGATGTCCAACTGCCCATTTAGGCCCAAATCCGGTGGGATCAGGCCTAAACTGGCAGTCGGACATCCCACTCACAATCTAGAACTACTGGCTCCCAATGTTCACTTGCCTGTCTGCCTGATTGCCCCTAACGGTTTCTGCCTGCCAGCCTGATCATCCTCTAACTGCTCCCCTGACAGCCCAATTGCCCCTAACTTTCCTCCCCTGCAGGCCTGGTCTCCCCCCCACTGCTCTCCCCTGCAGGCTTGGGTCCCTCCCAACTGCCCTCCCCTGCTGGCCTGATTGCCCACAACTGCCCTCCCCTGCAGGCCTGGTTGCCCCCAACTGCCCTCCCTGCAGGCCTGGTCCCCCCCCAACTGCCCTCCCTTGCTGGCCTGATTGCCCACAACTGCCCTCCCCTGCCTGCCATCTTGAGATGGCTATCTTGTGTCCACATGGGGGCAGCCATCTTTGACACCCGGGGGCAGTCATCTTGTGTGTTGGAGTGACAGTCAATTTGCATATTACTCTTTTATTAGATAGGATTCTCTTGAAAATGTTACCTGAATTCTAAAATTTATGACTCTACTGACACCACTTAAAAGATTTAAGCAAGTCGACCTTTACTTTGTTATTTATAGGACAGCATTTCTTTTCTTTCCTAACCTATTCACTCTACTAAAGAAACCTCCCAGTATTTATTATGGAGAAACTGGTCAACATTCTTCAGAGCTTTAGAAGCAATAGACTGAGACAATAGAGCTTCGAAGTGCTGTGAATGAAATGACACGTTCTCCATGTGCTCACCCCTGAATCTTGTGACCAGAAGTGCATTGTTACCTCAAAGGAACACACTTTAAAACACCTGAACATAGTTAATTACCCTGACTTTTTAGATCGATGGAATTATATTTAATAATTATAGTTACTGATTTTTTAAATTAAAAAATAACCTCTGGTCTAAAAATTATTTTTGCATATTAAAATATAATAAATTTAATTAAAAAATGTTTATACTTTTTATTTCATTTGTATTTTTCCCCTGTTTAATGAACATCTCTGAAACATGTTGGCACTGGCATTTATATTTCTGCTTTAAAATGAGCTTCATCGTCTCTGGGGTTATTGAGCTGTATTTCCAAAGGTCACTAGAGCCAGTCTGCACAGGCTCCCAAGAGCAATTACGCACAGCTCAGTGCAAGCGTGTTCCTGGGTGGTGTGTTGGGAAAGCTTGAAATCCACCACAATAGGAGTCTTGGGGCTACAGAAACGGACAGATGCAATATATCTGGCTTCCCTCCTCTTCTCCTTCCTCCCCCCTACCCTGCAAACTGGTTGTTAAACATTGCTATTTATCACTTTTATTTATGGATATTTAAAATGCATATATTAAGAAAAGTTTACTGCATTTTAAATATCAAATCTCTTTTCAAATTAGCTTAAATTAATTAACCATTTAAAAAACATTATGCTCTCAAATGAAAATTTCTGCCACTTTTTAGGTCCTATGATTTTTGCTCATCTTTAAAAGATTCAGAAGGTCAAATGTGTATTTAATTAAATGTGAATAGAGCACCTATTCCAAAAAGTTGTATTGGATATTAAATAATCATTGCAAATGGTTATTTTAGTGTCTCCTTTAGAGTAAGTGCTTTTAAAATGATTTTGCTAACAGTAGCAGAATTAGAAATTATATTCACAGTAAAAGGATATTATATAACTGCCTCCTACCACATGAACTCCACCCCTCCACACACACACATCACCCAACTATTCAAGCAAACTTTATATACTTGCACATGGAGACACTGATCTATATCAAGCAATATAAAATAGAATATATAAAAGAATACCATATTTCTAGTCATCTCTCTGTTTATGCTTATATTTAAACACACACACACACACACACACACACACACACACACACACATATATATATATTCAATGGGATTATGTCATATTTTTAAAAATATATTTTATTGATTTTTTACAGAGAGGAAGGGAGAGGGATAGAGAGTTAGAAACATTGATGAGAGAGAAACATCCATCAGCTGCTTCCTGTAGTTCCCTACTGGGGAAGTGCCCACAACCCAGGTACATGCCCTTGACCGGAATCGAACCCGGGACCCTTCAGTCCGCAGGCTGACGCTCTATCCACTGAGCCAAACTGGTTTCGGCTATGTCATATTTTTAAAACCTAAAATATCATTGCAATCTTTCCAGGCCAGTACACAGATGCAACTTAGCATATATTTATAGGTCCACACTTCCCTACATGAAACCTTGGGACTACATGGATTTTAAAATTCAGGTTTTTTAAAAATTTTGGAAACATAATACACATATTGTGTATTATTGTAGCATTTCCAATTATGGGTGACACTCCATAATCAAACACATTAATATTTCTACAGGGACCTGAATCTATAGTCACACTAAATAAGATAAATAAAGATTATAAGTAAGCTCATGTCAAGTTGGGATAGGTTTTTACCTCCAAATAAGTTCATGTTAGATTTGCAGAAGAGATTATGAATAATTATAATTCTGTGAATTTTTAAAAGTTTGTTAACTAGTAACATATCTAAAAATGCACTGAGAAATGGTGGTCTGGATGAAGCAGAGGAGCAGTCAGTTCAAAAGGCCAGAGAGTTCTCTGGAAACCAGTGATCTCAGACGTGGTGTGACACTCCAGGCAAGTAAGAGGTCTGCAGAACGATGGCTTTGCCCATGTCTTTGTGAGTCTAAAATGCAAACCGGGCACCGAGCCATATTCAGATTCCTGATCAAATCCCGACATGTATGCACCACAGACTTGCATCACTCTGGGAAGGGGCTGGTGCGGTGAGAGCGTTACTGACGAGCTGAAAGATTTACTGACTCACCTGAAGAAAGCCAGCGTGGGAAAATTCTGGCCTGCAACACAGGGAAGAAGCAAGAAGGAACCACAGGCTAATGGATGTGTTCCCACATGCAGAAACAGGCACAGATATGTCTGTTGGTCCCACACTTTGAGGAATATTGTGAAATAAGAAGAGTTTGTATCCTTGGATTGATTTTGACGCCTTTGAAAGAATTCAACGAACTGCTGATAATTCATATGTACTAGGTGTGAAATAAAGCAGTATTTCTTTGCAATCCCATGCTGCATACGGTAAAGTGTGTCATTAGATACACAGAGGCAGACTAACACTGAAGGCATCGCCTTCTTGCAGAGGGCTCTGTCACTGCCTTTGATGTCCAGTGAAGATGGCTGTAAGTCAAGAAAGGTGGACTTCAGAATGTATGCTCACATTCATACATTTACCTTCTTATACATTTTAAGTAATACTTTTGTTTCACAGTCTATTTAGTATTCCAGTATGGTTTTATATTTTTTATAATGTGTTTAAGCAGTATTGCAAAAAAATCAATGTGTACTTTCAAAATTTTTATTTTTATTTTTTTAATTTAAGAATTATTGGTATACAATATAATATTAGTTTCAGGTATGTAATACAGTGATTTGACATTTGTATACCTTGCCATATGAGCAAACGAACAGACAAAACCAAGCCAAAACAATGTGTACTGTATAAAAGTGAGTGAATAAAGGGGTCATCAGTTAAAATGCACACTTTGAAATCAACACAGATATAGATGTAAAACCAGAAAACTTGATTTTATTCCTGATTCTGACATATTTGAGTGTTATTCCTCTTTTCAAGCTGCTTAACTTCTTTGAAACTATTCTGCCTTTATCAAAGAATTATTGTGATTGTGTTTTAACATTGGATGATGACTGTGAAATGTTTTATAGAAGTTTAAAGCACTGTTGTTTACCACTCATGAACTTATCAAACATTTCTTGAGTCCCTTACATGCCAAGCATTGCTAGCTCCTGGAGTACATAGGATGTAGAATGGGCACTTTGAGAAGGCAACGGTGAGGGAAAGGTGAGGTACGAAATGCCTAGGGAATATTCCAGAAACGCGTATGGGACACATTCTGTAACAATGTGTGTGAAACAGGGAGAAGAGCAATAAATATAGGATTATTAGCTTGATAGCACAGTGGGTGGAAATGTTCATGTAGGGAGAATATTGGGGAAGCAAACAGATGGTCAAGAGTTCAGGTGAACCCGGGAGACCCATCTCCAAATGCAACTGGGTGAGAAGTAGGAAGGAAGAGGGGAACAACAGATTAACATGGGTTGTTATTCCATTTTACAGTTAACAAACAGCACAAAAAGGGTGGTGATCCAGGGCATAGATAAATGAAATGAGGTAGCAAATAGATGTTGCAAATGATTAGAAGAAAGCTCTTTGTAAGATAACTACAAAACAAGTGACCTCTCATTCTTTGCACATCTTGAGCTGCCTCTTTCAAAGAGCCTGCTGGGTGTCAGGTTTACTGATGAAATGCTGTGCACTGTAATCCTACTGTGGCAGGTTCACCTTGGGAAATATCAGTATAAACATGAAGGTAGTCCTTGCAGTTACATAAAGAGTTTGTTAATAAACTTTGCTGGTGGAATCATGAGAAATAGAGACATGTTAACATATACGTGATAAGAAGTATCAATTAAAATGTTTCTTTTTTTAAAATATGTTTTCATTGATTTCAGAGGGAGGAAGAGAGAAGGCGTGAGAGATAGATACATCAATGATGAGGGAGAATCATTGATTGGCTGCCTCCTTCATGCCCTCTATTGGGGATGGAGCCTGCAACCAGGGCACGAGCCCTGACCTGGAATGGAACCGTGACCTCCTGGTTCATGGGTCGATGCTCAACCACTGAGCTACACTGCCTGGGCTGAATTAAAACATTTCTGAAAGCAATTTTAAAATGAAGAAGTGCATATTCTGTGATCCAATTTCACTTCTAAAAATCTACTTTATAAAAATGGAAATCCCAGTTTTTTAATTGTATAGGTAAAAGAGTGTCAGTGGCAGCATTCTTTATTTAATGAAACACTTGCACACAGATATGTTTCAGAATTTTGATGTTTGGAATTTTTATAACAATAATATAAAACATTAATATAAATACACTAAGGAGCTTGGGGAAGCATCTCAATCAAACACTTTCATACTTTTTGTAGCAAAATATATGAATATTGAAATTAAGTAAGCTAAAGAAAGATTATAAATAGCCTTATATTGCTTCTGGTCAGTTTTCCCAACAAATATACTGGAGAAAATTTTTAATTTTGAAATTGCAGATAAGTTATTATGGACTTATAATTAAATTAATTTTTAAAAAGGAATAATGTGAATGTCCATAGAAAATGTTATACTTCTATTTAAAATATCAGGTTAGATTTGTACATATTGACCTAGAGAAAAATGACTACAATAAATTGTGTATGGGAAAGAATCATTTTTCAGATTAACATGAATAACAATCTTATTTCTGTTAAAAAAAAATCACCTGTGTATCTACATTTGTATTTTTTATAAGCATGGGAAGAAGTATAGAAGTATGTTTTCACAGAAAGTGGCCATGTAACATAATTTTTAAACATGACAATCTATTAGAAAAATTAAAAAGTTAAGCAGGACTCATTAAGTGTATCATGAACTTTGATCTCACAGGCTTGGCTTGCAGCCATGTGGCTATTTATAGTGTGCGGCCAAGAGTATGAAGTGTTACTTCAAATTCTCTGGTGAGACAAGCAATTCACCGATGTATGATTAACATTTAGGTGTAAGAATGTATTAACTCCATTAACATGGTAAAGAAAGCAAATAAAATGTATAGGAGATGCATCTATTTTTCCTGACCATGAAGATCATTACCTTTAATTAAATGTAGAAATAATATTTAGATCAAGGAAATTGTGGCCTATAAATAATTAATCTTCTTTATCTAAAAATAATAAAGATCATGATATATAATGAATGTATTAAAATTCTCAAATATTTAATCATATACATGATTATATATATAATAGCATATGGCATAATAAACTAATGAATAAATATTAGTTATCTATATATATAAAAGCCTAACCTACTGTCTGACCAAACAACCATCCAACTGGTAGTTATGACATGCAATGACCACCAGGGGTAGATGCTATGACCAGCAGCTATGATTGCACTGACCAGCAGGGGGCAGGCACTCAATACAGGAGCTGCCAAACTGGAGTGACTTGGCAGCTGCGGTTCTCAGGTGACACACCCAGAACCAGAGAGGAGAGAGCCCCATTCCGGAGTATGGCACCTGAGAACCTCCCTCTTGCAATCTGGGACCCCAGAAGGGATGTTGGAGAGCCAGTTTTGGCCCTATCCCTGCAAGCCAGGCCGAGGGACCCCACCAGTGCACAAATCTGGGTACTCAGCCTCTGTTTAATATAATATTCCAATTCTGTTGTGATTGATGAATTTTAAAAATTAGTGACTTGCTAAATGCCCTGCCTCTGTTACGATTTTTAAAGGACTTGTACGCATGCATATAAGCACAACCAATGGATACAAGACACTGGGGCGGGGGGGAGGGCGGGCAGGTGAAGGCATGTACTGGGGGTAGGGGAGGCCGGGGGGAGGTCAATGGGGGAAAAAAAAAGGAGACATATGTACTACTATTTGTAATACTTAAAACAATAAAAATAAAATTAAAAAAAAGAATTTAGAAAGAAAAAAAATAAATAAAAACATATGGAACATTTGAATGTCCAGATATTTTAAAATTGTTTTGAAAGTTCAATTGTATGGAATGGACTGAGGTAGATTCTATATTATAAACAATTATAATTCTAGCCCTACTAGAAAACAATTTTAATAAGTATCACAGAGTAGGAGCTCTAGTCTCTTTTGTTTGGGAGGCCATGCAATCTACTTGTCCTATTCAGCCACGCTGGGCTGGTATGCACTCATTGGCATGGGCTTGGCTCTATTAGGTAACTAAGACTGTTATAGTTGGTAAGGGCTTTGGACTTGCTCTCCATTAAATATTTATTGAATATTCTTCACTAAGAATCTTGAAAAATAATATCTCTTCCAAAGAGTTATTAGAATTAATAAAAAGTTCAGATTATTGTAATAGCTTTCAAATTCATCTTTCTGATTACACCACTGCTATTATATAGTCTCCTCTCAAAGAGAATTCAGAGTAATTAAGTTTAGGAGAAGCCACGTTATATTTTACTTCTGCTCAGAATCCTTTCTCACTCTGTAAAAACTAAAGTCTTTGCAATAACCTGCAAGTCTCTACTTGATATGGCTCTAAGCTAAGGTATTACTCTTACTTCCTCATGCGCCCAATGCTCTAGACATACTGGCTTCCTTGCTGTTTCAGGAATACATATGACCCACTCTTGACTGACAATGTTTGCATTGATTATTTCTTCTCACTGGAATTTTCTTCCCAAAAATATCCATATGACTCAATCCTTCACATCTTTCAAGTCTGCTCAGTTGTTAGCTACTTGGTGAAGCCTTCAAAACACACCCGTGTCACTCTTTATCTCCACCCTTGTTCATTTTCCTCCATACTATTAGTAACATTACAAAGTGTTTATAGTTTACATTTTAATTTTGTTTATTGTCTGATTTTTCCACTAGTATATATGCTCCATGGAAACAGGATATTTTTGTCTAATGTGTTCACTATTGTAGCTTTAGAACATGGGAAAATGCATAGATAGCACTTAGTAGGCTTTCTCAGTGCAACTACTTATTGAATGAGAGAAATACAAAGAGAGGAGTCAAAGATAATGTTAATGTTTTGACTGAGCAACATGAAGAAGTGAATTGACTTCAGTTAAAATGGAAAGGCTACCAGAGGAGTAGCTCTTGAAGGCAGGAAGAATGAAGAATCAGCAGCTAACCTGCTATGTGTGGCAAGCTTATCCAAGTGAAAATGTGAGTGAGAAGTTGTACACATGGGTCTGGAGTTCAGGGGGTAGCTTCACACAAAAGAAATAGAGTAGGGGGTCACTTGAATATATAGAGAGAATGAGATTGAAAAGGGATAAGTGTACATAGAAGATAGTAAGAGCCTAAGTCATGGACCTTCTTGGTGAGACCTTCCATGGTATACTATTTAAAATTTCAAACTGCATCCATATCACGTGCTATCCCTTACCCTTCCTACACTTGACATCTCTCTTATTTCCCTCTATACCACTAGTAACATAACATTTCACCATTAACGGGCTAAGGAGACAAGTTATTCAGTGAAGAAGAGAATACACACAGCCAGAAAAATTTTAGAAAGTTCCTGAGTGGGTTGTGTCCAAGAGAAGAAAGCATTTCACAAGAGAAAGGAGTGACCAACTATATCAAATACTGCTGACAGATCAAGCAAGGTGGGGACTGAAAACTGACCACTGGCTTGGCAAAGTGGAGGTCACTTATGGCTTCCACAAGTACAAATATCATATACTACTCTTCTCTTTATATTTCTCTTATTCAGTAAGTATTTTTACTGGTGAAAGCCTGATTCAGGTGTTTCAAAGAAGAAGGGAAAGTGAGGAACTGGAAACAGTGAACATAACCACTGGTTTCCAAGAATTTTATTAGAAGAAATGATAGAGTCAAAGTGGTAGTTGGGGAGATAAGTGAAATGGAAAGATTTGTTTTTTATTGTTTAGTTTTCTTCTTTTAAAGATAGAATAAATGATGGTATATTATGGAGACAGCCAAGAGAGAAGAAAAGACCCATGATGCAGGAGATATGTCCTTGAATAGTGAGTTAGTAGAATAAAGTACACATGAGGAGATTTTGCTATAAATGGGAACATCAATAATTCATATATAGAAACAAGAGAGATGTCAAGTGTAGGTGGCTAGGTGTAGGAAGGTGAAGAGATATCATAATAGTAATTGTTTTCTGAGGCTTCTTAAAATTTCAACAAAACAAGAAGCATGATCATTAGGTGGTGAACACACAATACAGTGTACAGATGACATGTTGTGGAATTGTGCACCTGAAACCTATATAATTTGTTAACTAGTGTCACCCCAATAAATTCAATAGAGAGGGGGGATTAAGTGAAAGTGTGAAATAGGGAGTGACTATGAAATGTTTGCTAAGGAAAAAAGAAGGGTGAGTAAACTAGAACTTAATTGCTCACATTTCTGAATTAGTGATCAGACATTGGAAGTGGGTCAGTTAATCATGCTCATGTTTGTGTGTGTGCATGTGTGTATGTATTTTCCTTTATCCCATACACTATAGATGCAGACTTGGAGTAAATAGAGCATTGAATTTGTGGTATAAGGTAATGATTGTAATGCTTAATCATGAGACTTAAAAGGACAAATGAGAATAGGAAAGGGATGAGAAACAGTGAAAGATGGCAGTGTCAAAGCTCCAGGGGGGTTAATAAATTATTGGTGTCAGGATTCTGTGGGAAATGAGTTGAAGGTCGGTGTTGAAGTTGAGGATGCTTGAAATCATAGCTAAGGGAGGTTGTAGCTACTATAAATGACAAGGTCTAGGTTATGACTAAGAGACTATGTGGCTGAGGTGGGGAAGAGGAAATCATTAGTGGAGAGAAGGCAGAAGATCTAGCACCAGAGGGATTAGTTGCCTGAATTATGACTGCAGATAGGACAAGAAAAAAATTAAATCTTTCAGGAAAGAGAAGAATGGAACAGGAGTTGGTAAGTAACTACAACAATGAGGATAGTTGTGTGGTATTAATTCTATATTATAAAATCCTCAGCTGGGAGTTCTCGGCGAATAATAAAGGAGAAGGGTCTGGAAACAATAAGGGAACCAAGCATACTGCCTTCAGCATCATACCAGACAAATGCCTGAAATAGCCACTACTAGAGAGGACTGGAAACCCACACTGCCTGGTGGCAGTTAGGTCAAGAGGGGGAAAGGAACTTTCAGAGAAAGATTTGAGGGAATGTTTCAAATAATTGATCTTTGTTCATTGAGAAGGTACCAAGGGAGGGAAGTGTGGAAAATGAGACCAGAAATTTGATTTATAGAGCATTATGAGTAGCAAGACCATATCATTTATTGTCAAAACCCTCAAAAAAGGCCCCAATAATAATTACGCCAAGATAAGAAGTGTTACCTGGGACTGTCCCAGGCAGGGCTGGATATGTGGTCACCATAACCACGAAGAGGAGGCTTGTGAAATGGGAACTTATCTGAAACAGCAACAACAGGAGAAAAGTGAGTGAAGATACTGGTCTTGATGGCCAGAAGCCAGATTGATGGTCCCAAGCCAGACTGTCCCAAAGCCACGAGTTGTTGAGGCAGATGTTTCTTTCCAGGACAAGTGTTAACAGACTGAAATTTAGGTGAGTTTTCAAATCCTAATTCAGTACTGGTATTTACAAGAAAGCTTCAAATCACTACCAATCCAATGTGTTTGAAAGTTAAATTAAGATTGTTGTGAATGCACACAGGTATGAAATTATAAATGATTTTTTAAATCTATGCATTTGGAGTGCCTTCCACACTGTAGTAGTGAAGATGGCAGTTCCTGTTTGAGTTAAAAAGTATGTACATTAATTTACTAACCTGTACAGTCTTTTTCTGAGAGAGGGGGCTTCCTATGAAAGACCATACTAATCTTTCATCTACTGGAGCAAACATTTGAGCAAATCATTGAAATTTATTCTCCTTTGAACAGTTTAAAAATTCCCATTCTGTTATTTCAGTTTTCGTATCACTAGAGGACACTGTTGTCTTTTAGATATATTTCATAACTATAAACGTCTTTAAATACTGTCTGAATAATCTCAAAAAGTATCAGTGTTAAACATGGGAGGAAAACTGTGTGAATATGATCTTTTGTACTGTCAACTTACTTAAAATAAAAAATGGCCTTTAAGTACTCTTAAAGCAAAATGTGAAATTTTCCTTTAAAAACTCAAGTGGCATTTATTTTCCCCAAAGCCTATGGTTTAATAGAAAGATCATAAACCTACTTCCAATGAAATATCTTTGCAAAATGATGGATTCTAGAAGATACTAATAGAAATAAAAGACAAAGTAGAATGGTTAAAGTTATGAAATGCCAAGGATTGTTCTACGAATGTTAACATTTGTTGTGCCATTTAATCCTGTAATAGTTCTATGAGTTACCTACCAGTGAAAATTTAAATGTATAGATGAGGAAACTAAGAGATAGAGAATTTAAATAAATGGCCCTAACACTAACAACATTACCATGTTGTTACAAGAGCTTCCCCAAAAATGTACATATGGGATGTATATGTATGTGTGCATGTGTGTATAAAATTACATGTATAGAATCATGTATGTACACACACATATTTTAGTACTTCAGTCATTGTCCAGAGCTGTGTAGGGCCTGAGGGTTCACTCTACCTTTAAGCTAGACAATTAGCTTATTACTGATTCATCTATGCCCACAGAAACTATGAAATTCCTGAACCAGAGACAAAGGACTGTATCACTCACAGCAAAGCAGGAACCGGAGCTTCATATTTGTGCCAATTCACGCTTGCCCTCCAAATCCCACGGATGCTGAAACATGCAGTGGACTGCACTGCAGCAGAGGAACACTGAGCTTGGAGGATTCACTGCTTTTGCAGCAAGTAAGAACAAGCCTGCTCCCTGTCCAGGGGAGATGCTATCTCACCTTTCAAGGTTGCTCACGGCAGTCACAACCTGGAGAGACTGCTCAGGTAAAGAGTGTCACAATTATACATTCTTGGAATGCCCAGCAAGAACGTGCAGGGCCCCATGGCAGATCACTTCTCCAGACAGTCCCCGTATGTTGTTGATATACAGACTTCACCTAATTCCCTGCTCATGGGTGCAAGATGGTTGCTTTGTCCCATCCATAGATTTTATCCCCAACTGAAAGTGGATTCCAAATGGTGATATTTCCTAGATGGACTGGTCACCTTTTCACATACAAAAATAATTTTTTCCCCAAAAAAATCAATCTGGTAAACTTGAACTTAGATCTGATTGGTCAAATTTATGTCATACAGCCATATTTAGGAGCAAGGAGACTTTGGGGATTAAGAAATTTTAACAGGATACAATGCAACCTCAAACACAACCATGTCTATTGTTAATAAAGAAAAAAGAGTTCATAGATATTCAGTAAAAAGCTAGCAGGGAAAAGGCAAAACAAGATAAATCTATATATCTATACAGATACCCATACCTATATCTATTATTTAACTACCTAACTATATGTAAAGCTGGTGAAGCCAGGCACATATTTGTTCATCTTTAACTCATAATAATATTATATACATATAGATGTTTGTTAAATTAATAATATCTAACATCTTGGTTTTAGAAAAGGTTTTAGAAACTACTTTTTTCTCTTTTTCATGTTACATAAGTCATGTGAGATTCATGTAAGAAAACAGACTTGTTCACAACATACAGCAACTTGGTGTCCTGGTTCCCATTCTTCCAAATCCAGCCATGTACTCTTTTTTATCTTTATTTTTCTTAATATCACTCTGCCTTTAAAGCAAGAGACTCATAGTACAGTAGAGTTTGGGAATTTAGATTCAGTGAGGTTTCTAAATAGCTCTTATTCTGAATATTCTTACCATATATACTGTATATCTAGCAGGTAGATAGCTGAAGAGAGGCTATACAGAGAATTAGAAAAAGCTAATTTTACTAAAACAGAAAACTTGCATGGCAGAGGTGAAAGTACCTAGGTATAAACTGATACGGAAACAGAACTATCATCATGCCTTTCTAGAATGGGGAGAGTGGAAACACAGAAAGCACATGCAAGTAACATGCACACGTGTGGAAATGGTCGTGACTTGCATGGAAATGTCCGGGGAAGAACAGAGAGACAGAAAATGGGGAAGCAGGTCCGGCCCCCTAAGGGCGCAGAACACAGATGGAGCAAAAGCAAAACGATGTGCATGCAAATATCTTTTTAGTAATGCTTTTCTTTAAATTCATGTTTACTAGTATTTTAAAGTCTTAAAAGATGTGATGTTTTCAATTATACTGATTATTATAAGCATGCTTCATCTATTTTATGGCAAGCAGACTTTTGTATCATAAACATGACACACATCGAGTTGGACAGAGATGAGTCAGCCCAAACTGACCTAATTCTTGACATAGTTGACAAGAATTCTTATGGTAATACCAAAGAGTGCTGTGAATACTCCAACCCCCTTTTAATTGTTTGTCATTATAACTTTCCACCTTTTTAAAGGGCTAGGATGATTTTCTCATATACTAGTTCCTCTTAAAATCTGCACCAGTGCTCAAAGGATTATATTTAAAAAGATGCAATGAAAAAAATAAATTGATTTCTACGTGATGTTCTTGGTTGGACCCAGGCTCTCTATCCACACGGCTTCTTAACTTAGTCCAGATCAGTTTATAAAACCATGCTTATACATGGGTCTCATGTTGAAATGCACAGTCTCAATTTTATTTATACTGTAAGTAGGAGTTTTGATTGAGTTTCTCATCAAGCAAACACATATTCCTTTCAGTCTCATAATTTCTCCGTCAGTTGTCTGCTTCAATACAGTCATTCTGAGGAGGGGGAAAAGTGTAACTGCCATACTTCACTCCACTACTAGGAATTCCGAGATGCTATCACACAGAATCGGCAGACAGGAGTCTGGCGTGGCGCAGTGAAACCTTATAGTCCACCTGGGTCGTGGCTACTTTTGTAACACTTAAACTGGAATCCTCTCCAGCACTACAGATGCATGCTCTGGCAATAATCTAGAATCAGTCACTTTTGTTTTTTTTGTGGGGAGATGGTTTCTCAACCAAATTGATGCCTAGCAGCTGTGAATATCAAATTTTGCATGAGCTTCTGAAAACAAAAGAAATAATTGTAGCACATGCTTCTAAAACCATATAGCCAGCCAGCAGGAGTTCCTGTCATATAGTTACAGATACTCTTAGGTCAAATTGATAAGGTCTGTTTGCTAAATTATCAACAGCTCATGTTCCACTCTTAAAGGGACCAAAGTCACAATTGTCCAGCTATCCCCCTTTGGCAGTGACCTGGGTGTGAAACACGGGGCTATGTAGAAAAGGAGAAGGAACAAAAGAGCTTGTTTGACTCACTTAAAGGTTATGATTGTTAAGTTACTCAACAAATATTAGTGAGGGGAGGGGAAACAACTACACAAAAATATTTTTTAGTTACTGTCCGGGATATTAAGGAATTGTTATTATTATGCCAAATAACGAAGAAGGTAACAACATAAACTCAAGGGGGGACCCTCAGGAGGGGCTCATTTGACCTGCTTTTACCGTTGTCCTTCCTGAAGGTCAGCAGTGAGGCACTGACCAGGGTGCTGGTGTGGGCGAGCACAATTCCTTAAGCTCCAACGCTCTGCCGCTTCACAAGGCCAGACCCCCAGTTTTGTACGTGTGGACAATGGTGCATTATCTGTTCAAGACCCTGGCATGTGACACTGGGAGATGGAGCCAGTGGACGGAGCATCTGCTGCCTGCTCAGCCATTTCGTCTACAATCCCTTCCCTCCCTGCCCGGGGGCAGAAGGGAGTGTTTCCATTCAGAGACAGAGATGAATCCTGTTTTTCAGTAAAAGTAGCTGGAGAGGAAATGTTCCACATAGCATGCAAACGCTCTGCCAAAGCAACACAAGGGGATTATTTTTAGTATTTATTGAACAGCCCATGCAGGGGATCCTGTAAACTTGTATCAATGATGATAGCTAACATTTTAAATAACTGATAGAGGTGTTTCACAATTGTATATTCTAGTTTCACAGAATGTGCTACATACGGAATTATTTTTTATTTGGGGAAACTTCATATATTAACACAATAAAATGTCCAGGGAAGCATTAGAACATCTGAGATTATAGTCTAACTTCTTCATTTTAACTCCTAAAATGTTTACTTTTTAGTAAAAAAGTAGAATCCTATTTTTAAAAGGTCAGTTTGATTCTTAAAACAATACTAGTTCTCCATGAGTAATGTGCATTAGCATTTTTTCAGTAGGGCACAGAGCTGTTTTGATAAGCGAGCTGCTTAAGCACGAGGAGACACTGACTTGAATTTGAACAATGTGAACAAAGAGGAAGAAAGGATGTGCATCTAAAGCAGGCACCACCTGAGCGCTGTGTCCTTGAAGAAGAAGAAACAGGATTGCGTATAATCATTCAGCCAAAAACAAAACGATGCCAAACACAGTGCAGCACACCACACCGAAGCCTCTAGGGATGCCTCTTCTCTAGCCTTTGACAGAGAGCTCCGTGATATCTCCCACCGACACGTCCTGCCAACCGAGACGTTGGGCATTGACTCGCCTACTTTCTAAACTCCCACAATAAGAAGGAGGAGACTCAGGGTCGATGGCCCTTTCCCTTCAATGATCTCCAACTAATTAGCAGTTGGTCACCTTTTGTATGTTGCTAAACCTTTTAGACTTTCCCACGAAAGGTCTAGCTAGTTGACCCTTTGCTGTCCTTTTTAACTTTAGGATCGATAATGGTAGGCTCATTACCCATAAAGTTGTAAAACACGCTTCATGTAGGTAATTTTTGGAGTGCAGACTGAAGTGTGTGTAAAAAGTCACTGCTTTTCTTCCACAAGGCAGTGGGTCCTATGTGCATCAATTTTTGCAGATCACTACTGATTTTATTTAAAATTGCTTTATAAATCAATCATTTGAAAACATGGCAAGTACTTTTGGTAAAATTCCTTACTCACCACTTTTAACTTTCATTCATGTAAATTTGGATTTTCATCCATGAGGTCAACTAAAAACAAGCTATTCTGGCATTTCCTTAAAGTCCTATGAAACTCTTAAACTGAATCCTTATACTCTGGACTCAATTACAGAAAGATGAAAAATGATTAAGTGGTTGACATGGGTTACAGGTACAGGTAATTGAGCAAGTTAGGAAAAAACATACAATAGCACATATCATTGCTTCCCTGTCCCCCCATACACACACACACATACACACAGATTTCAGAGAGGAAGGGAAAGGGAGAGAGAGATGGAAACTGGAAACATCAATGATGAGAAAGAATCATTGATTGGCTGCCTCCTGCATGCCCCACTCCAGGGATGGAGTCTGCAAACCTGCATATGCCCAACTGGGAATTGAACCATGACCTCCTGGTTCATAGGTTAATGTTCAACCACTGAGCCATGCTGGCCAGACTCTGGCCCCCTTTTTATAATTGCACACCCTTCATTCTGTTATTGCCTGTATCAGGTTTAATATACCACTATATGGCACTTTATTTTGCACATATTAGTCTCCCTATTGCTTATGCAAGCTCCATGGGAAAGGGACTTGGCCTTACTCTCCACCGAGTGCTTCATATCTCAACCTAGAAGGGCCTCTAAAAGGTACAGAAGTTGCTCCATAAACGACCTGCAGACACAGCCTCTAGCCCAAGCTCTGCTTTGTGAAGTAGCAAGCTACTTCCCTTCTCTACAAACAGTAAGTGCAAGGTAGAGGTCAAAACACCTGAAGATATACACCAATTAATGTTTTATGGAATACTTCCTCTGTGCCAGGCCCGGTCCTAATAACCGAGAGTACGAGGACCCTGCCCTGAAGGAGCTCCCTTTGATGTGGAAAAGATAAATTATCAGAAAGAAATTCCTGAGTGATCGCGGTAGCATGGTACCATGTTACACAGTTACTTGTTGCTACCCTTAGCATTCTTATTCCACAGATCTGGCGGTTTACCTGGACCCCATCGTAGCTTCTTAGGCTGAATCTGGGGGGTCCTAAACCAAGAAAACCAATGATGCTGGAGTGACAGGTGTAAATCAAAGAAACCCAGGAGAAAGATGAAACCAAGATGCAATGGCTGTGTCAAGGAGAAAACCATATGGAGGTGGGGACAGAGACAAACACATTCAGGGTTCAGAAGTCAGATTTTCGGGAAGGAAGAATGAGTTTGAGTAAGCGGGGATGAAAGCAGTCAGGAGGGTTAGAAAAGGTTGCTAAGAGGTACTGTGGAGCTGGGGCAGCCTGGGTATAATGTTCAGGAAGAATAGTCAGGCATCAAGGGCTGTGAGGACGAGCCTGGGAATTCTTAGCGTATGTTTTGACATCACATATAAACAAAAATTTGCCATGTTAATACAGTATATACACTGAGTGGCCAGATTATTATGATCTCTGAAGGCCTAATAATCTGGCCACTCAGTGTATATCCTATATAATAAAAAGGCTAATATGCAAATTGTTCCCTAGACCAGGAGTTCGACCAGCAGGCAGGCCAGCCAACCACCCATGTCCCTTCCCCCTCCCTGGCCAGGCTGGCCGTACCCCACCCATGAACGAATTCATGCACCGGACTTCTAAAATATATATATACTGAGTCGCCAGATTATTATGCGTTCAGAGATCATAATAATCTGGCCACCCAGTGTATGTTCTATATATATATATATATATATATATATATATATATATATATATATATATATAGTTTAATCCTCACCCGAGGATATTTTTTTCCAGAGAGAGTGGAAGGGACTGAGGAGAGGGAGAGAGAGAGAAAAACATCAATGAGAGAGACACATTGATTGGTTGCCCCCTCCCCTCACACACCCCAGTAAGGGACTGGGAACAGTCAATGGAGCTAGGTGCCTTTGACCAGGAATCAAACTACAACCCTTTGGTCCTCGGTCTGATGTTCAAACCACTGAGCAACAGGCCAGGGCGACACCATGTTTTTAAAAGCATAGGTTTAGGGCTCAGAAGGTGTAGATTTTACTTTATTTAGTTTCTGATCTTTCATAAATCGTGTAGCTTATTTACATCTTAGGTCCCTTATTTTAAAATGAGGGGTCATAATGTTCTATGAAAGCCTATAGCATATTCTAGGAGCCATCCCCTTGTCTTATCATGACCTTATGCTAGTCATTCTATAAAGAAATGATGTCCCATCATCTAAAATATGCTTTGAATAAAATCTTACATTTATGAAATTATAAAATATACTTAATACATGTTAAAACTGACATATTTTTACACATGACTTCAAAGACATGCTCAATAAATTAAACCTGACTGTGTTTATTTAGGGGGAAATGAACTAGAGAAAGACATTTTTAGTTAGTGAATGAATGTTTTGGATTTTATAGAGTACACAGATATTTTTGGCAGGAGAGTGTGATTGTACAGAATGTTTAACTTTTAAGGGAAACTTATTTGAGCTCACCTCCGTGAAAGCTGGCCACTCCAACTCTAGGTCAATGGTATGGCATCAAACAGTAACTTTCACTCAGCACAGCTGTCGGTCCTATTAGCAGTTACATTGGTCTGCTTCATCCCCCTACCTTCCCCAATTGCCTGCTGCATGGAAACGTTAGGACCCAAATCGCTAGGCTTTCAGGTGCTGCATAGTTTGTGTTTGCTTCTCACTCACAGTTGATAACCTTCAATATGACACTATTTTTAATACTTAGTTTGGTATCCAGTGTCCAGAGGCTAATGGTCTGGAATCCTATGGGTAAATCTTGGTGGATCATTTTCCAAGTGAATGTGGCTTTTCACTGACTCTGAGAATTTCAACCATCTTGAGCACATACCTAAAAGCAAACACTGAGTCCCAAGGTGCTTCTAGCTTTGGAGTATGTTTCAAATGCTGTATTTTAACTTTTGAGTGAGTGCACCACCCACTAAATACTTTTAGGCTGTACTTTGCTGAGAAGAGTTGCTTCCCACAGTGCTATTTTGTTTCTTCTTAAGAAGCTTAAGCCTCCACGCAGCCTTAAGGCCATTAACTGTACAAGTGTTCTTGCACGAAGCTATTATTTACACGCCATTGGGATGAGTTAGAAGGAAAGATCATATCTCTCTCCTCTCCCCTTGAATTTGGCAACAAATTGGCTCTTTGAGGAAAATTTGACTTGGATGCTTCTGGTTATCTGGGTTGCCTGAGACTGCCAAATCTCCATCATTGTCATGTGACAAGGAATGATATTTATGAACTTATTATACACACTAATGGTTTTTCCTCTTACATGCTAATGTGAATTTTGTCTTTGTGCCTTCAGCTCTTCATTCCACTAAGGGAAGGCCTGTGCCTGCCAGCCTACATCCCAACCTTTTGGTGACAAAAATAAAAAATGTAAGCATGGAAAACTAAGATCAAAGAAATAGTTGGAAAGACTATAATAGTATTGTTTGTTTGGATATTTCCCAAGCCTTGGTTTATTGCAGAAAATGTGAACACAGAACAAAGAATAAGAGAAGGTGAAGTTCTATTTTCTCAAAACAAAGAATAGAGAAAATAACCATGAACAAAAACAACCATAAACACACACACACACACACACACACACACACACACACACACAAGGTGCAGAGATTTTTAACTTTCCTATTAAAATAAAAATAGAACTGAGACAGAGAGGTTGAGAAAGTGAGGAGCAGAGGATTTGGAGGGTGTGAGGAAGTTCAAGTGCGTAGGAGAGTGGGAAGGAAGAGAAAATGGGATTTCAAGGACTTTCGTTTTGGGTTAAGAAGTGGAAACCCTTTAATAGTCTTAGATGCATGCACTTCAAGAGTTTTAATTAATTATTCTTGGCAACTTGATTACGTCTTTAATTGGGTCACGAAAATGAGCCTGAGCCACATGGGAGTCCACCTGGAGCCCTCAAAGACTTGACCACGTCACCTCCGCTTCACCAGTTGCCAAATTCAGTGGGAATGTTTCTCTTTCCGTCCTTCTATTTCTTAAGCTCTGACAGAATTTGGCAGGATCCACCTCGCCCTCCTAGTGGAGCACCGTCCTCTCTCTCTCTCTCAGATCCTGTACCACCATTTTCTTCTTGTTTCTCTTCCAACTTACTGGCCACTCTTTACCCTTGCGCTGTCCCCTGTCCCTAGTCTGGTCCTCTCAGGACTCAGTCCAGGGTCTCTCCATCTCCCATCTCCCTCTCCTGTGCCGAGCCCCTCTAGTCATGTGAGTTTAGACACCATCTGTAGTTCTATGATTCTCACGTTTAGTTCTGCAGTCCAGATCATTATAAACCTGACATTTTCCTTTGATATCAGACTAGGGTTTCAAAATGAAAATTGCAAAACTAAATTTCTGCCTGTATCCTTAAAGCCCCATTTACTGTGTTTTAGCAAATGGCACCACCATCCATACAGTTTCAAACTCTACATTCCTGGGAATTGTGCTTCTTTCTTTTTTTTTTCACCTTGATCCTCGTGTTGGATCCACCCCGTCTCATCAATTCTTCCTCTAAAGCATATTTCACATCTGCACACTCCTGTCCATCTTCCCCAGCATGACCCTAGTCACCTCATCATGTCTCCACATTCTTCCTTACTCTTATTCCACAGATTCTCCAAACAATTACGGAATATTATTTTTTACAAACACAAACTGGACCACATGCTATCCTAGTAAAATTTTTCAATGGCTTCTTATTTTCTCTCAAACAAAATCTAAATGTCCAATATAGGCAGCCAGGAACCTGGGTGACCTGTCCCATCAGTTTGCTCAGTTCCATATCATTTCCCCATTCTCTAAATCCCAGCAAACTAGACCTCACTGACCTCTTAAAAGGCGACAGTGATTTCCCTTGTTAGAGCCTTTGAACATAGAGTCTTTGCTCCCATAAAAGCGTTTATTTCAATTAACTATTGTTAGACAATTGTCAGATTACTAAGTGTGGTGAAATATCACCTCTTTCGAGACTTTCCTTGATCACACTTAGGATAAGCCACCTCCTTCTATTACTCTCTCAGGAGAATGTGTATTCTTTGTAGTCCTTGGGCATTGGTGATTGGATTATTGGGAGCTCACTGTCTTCTTCCTCCCTGAGTGACAAGCTCCAAAAGGGAAGAAAGGAAGCCAATTTGCTTTACGTATCATGTGTACTACTTGGAAAAAAGAAGTCACTCAATAAATATTAGATAAATGAATAGCCTTTAAAATATACGTTTATTTTCTTTGGTCTACGTTGGGGTATTGAATGGGTCTTTAACACACAGCTTTTAAAAGTATGTCTTTAAGAGCACAGCCTTTTATAAAGAACTAATTAATTACTCCCATAAGGACCACAACCACCTATTTAGTGGAACTATCTCCTAGCCACCAAATGAAGGTCTTTACATCCTCTATGCCATTAACTGCAATACTATTTCTATCTCCATATGATTAAAAAACAAAACTTGGAATGATTAAGTTCATATAACCTCTTACAGTGGACTAGAGGCCCGGTGCATGACATTCGTGCACTGTGGGGGGAGGGGTCCCTCAGCCCAGCCTAAGCCCTCTCACAGTCTGGGGGATGTCCACCTGCTGGCTTAGGCAGAGTGGTCCTAAACTGGCAGGCAGACATCCCCTGAGGGGTCTGTAGCACTGCCCTGCTGGGGAGGAGGGAGAGGCTCCCACCACCGCCACTGCGCTCGCCAGCCATGAGTCCGGCTTCTGGCCGAGCAGCGCTCCCCCTGTGGGAGTGCACTGACCACCAGGGGGGGCAGCTCCTGTATGAGCATCTGCCCCCTGGTGGTCAGTGTGCATCATAGTGACCAGTCGTTCTACGTTCAGTCGATTTGCATATTAGCCTTTTATTATATAGGATTAGGAAAGTGGAGTCCCATGATACCAAAAAGTTTCATAGTACTCACCCCTCTCATGTCAGAGCTATTATCCTAGGATCACAGTGACTGAATTCTTTCATTTTTCTTGGTGGACCCCACAGTATTCAACTGTAGAGCTCCTCACTTCCTCCCATAAGAATCCATATTTGCCCTCGCTGGTTTGGCCCAATGGATGGAGCACTGGCCCGCAGATGGAAGGGTCCCAGGTTTGACTTGGATCAAGGGCACATACCCTTGGTTGCAGTGGGAGGCAACCAATCGATGTGTCTCTCTCACATTGATGTTTCTCTCTGTGTGTCTCTCCTCT
Organism: Corynorhinus townsendii; assembly: GCA_026230045.1. Taxonomy (NCBI): domain Eukaryota; kingdom Metazoa; phylum Chordata; class Mammalia; order Chiroptera; family Vespertilionidae; genus Corynorhinus; species Corynorhinus townsendii. The sequence goes on from JAPDVU010000006.1 coordinate 130,771,602, forward strand.
CCCTTCCACTCTCTCAAAAAATCTATGGAAAAATATACTTGGGTGAGGATTAACAAGCAAACAAAAGAATCCATATTCAAGGATCAATAGAAGACCTATTTAAAACTTTAGACAATAAAAAAATAATAATAAAATAAAATACAAATTTAAAAAAAAAAAGGATCAAGAAGATGTAGAAACAGTCTCCAGTCTCCAAAGTTTTCCACCGTCATCTCATACATATAAATTGAGTCTCACTATTTATCATGTAAGTCTCTTTGATAACCTCTGATTTCCTGGAGGGGGACATTACTTAAAAGGACCATTTACTCTGGTCGTCAAAACTTAAGCAGTGATTTTCATTTCGCTTAAGCTTTTGAATCTTCTGCCTAGCTCTCTCAGAACACCCCCTTTGGGAGAATTTAGCTGACAGCGTGTAATAATTGTTACTACCCTGAAGAAGCCAACTTGGATGTTTAGTACTGCACAACCTTCCAATACTCCCACCACACCCTCCACCTGTGTGGGACTCCACGAGAGACCACTGGTGAGAGCTATCCGCTGAGCCCCATCAACTCTCCAAGTGTGAAAGCTAGGGATGGCTATTACACAAGCACCTTGATACTAAATGTGAAGGTAATAAGAGATTTTTTTTAGGAACCACTTACTGTAAATAGACATAAGGAAATAAACAGTGATTGAAAAGGGAACTCATCCTATCTCTAAAATTATGCACAATTTTGGTGTCTTGGTAATGAAATCCAGTTGGAATATATACATGTAATGCAGGGAGAAAGAAAGACAACATTAAATGATATTTCATAAATAATTGAAAGAAAAATCAACAAAAATAGTAAGATTTGGGAGTTACAAAAGAGAATCTATGGACTTTTTTCACTTTGCTCGGCTGCCACAGAAAGCAACATTTTCTTATGCCTTCGTTTTTCTAATTAAAAGTTAGTGAAGGCTACATGCTTTACAGCTGGGAGATATACTTAAATAAATGCACCTGACTATTAAGAGTGAGCAGACACCCTCCAGCATTCTGTTCCTGGGCCCGCAGGTAACTATGGTAGCGCGATAGTGGATGACGCATTGCTCTCCGGAAGCACTGCCCAGAGTCTTAATAGAAAAATTCTCTTCTTCTCAGGAGAAATTTTCTTATACAGAATAACAGAAGACAGAACAGAATTCACAGCCCGTACGATGATGTTACATTTTTCCTGATGAATAATGAATATGCCTACAGGTTTCAGCATAAAGAAAAAAATTAAGTAGAGGTGATGAAATAAGTTTTGACCCATTTCATTGAAATCAGTTTTTAAAACATTTTAAAGAAAGTAATCTATTTTTATACTTAAACATATTTTCCCCTGAAATATGTCATTTCTATGTTAACAATATTACCTTTAACTCCATACAATTATTTCCAAATTTCTCAGGGTCTATATTGTTAGATTTATAGCATCTGTTCATATATTAATATTGTAAGAGGTGGGTAGGCTTAAAATTGAAGACATATTCTAAATTCCAAAGAGTATTTCAATATGTAACAAATATTTTCTTAGAATTTTGGCTGATGGATTGAGAAAATTCTTATTCTGCAATCAAAGTATACTTTATTGATTTACAACAGTTTTTTTTTTAACTCAACTTGGCTTTCTGCTTCTAACACAAGAACAGATGATGTAGACATAATTTTTTTTGCAAATGAAAGTTTCAGAAGCTTATTTTTATTTTTTTAAATGTATTTTATAGGTTTTTTTTACAGAGAGGAAAGGAGAGGGATAGAGAGTTAGAAACATCAATGAGAAAGAAACATTGATCATCTGCCTCTTGCACACCCCCCACTGGGGATGTGCCCGCAACCAAGGTACATGCCCTTGACCGGAATCGAACCTGGGACCCCTGAGTCCACAGGCCAATGCTCTATCCACTGAGCCAAACAGGTTAGGGCCAGAAGCTTATTTTTAAAGGATATGTTCAGTTTCTTTAACCTTAATATACTCAAAAAAATAGCACTCCTGAAATGACAATATTTCTTTACAGACAATGCTTGGAATTATCTTCAGAACAAGACTGGCCTTGCAGAAAACAATGTGTTACTGTTGCAACTAATACTCTGGACTAACCACACGTAAAACTCTGCAGCTCAGAAAATAACCCACAAGCCAAACAAACCAAACCAAATAACAAACAACTAAACATGACACAGACAAAAAAGAGCTCCAGCTGTAAACCCCTGTAAGGATGCAGTAGGCTTAGATTTCTGTTTAGCTATGCAAACTCTTGAAACATTTACAAGTCATTTCTTTGTTATAAATAGTAGATGTTAGAAATCAAGGAGCTGCATTTTCAGAATTTGTCACGAGTTATAAAAGAAAAAATAGCTCTTTTGTAAACAAGGCAGCATGCATAATCAAAAACCTTGCCAGTGTCCTCAGATAGGTTTCTAAAGGGTTTATATTTATCCAATCATCCTGAAAGTACCCTATTAGAGAGTCACTGACTTGAATTTACTCTTGTCTGCTACTGCAAATGTTTTGTGCCCCAATGATAACTGCAAGCATCCGTCTCTATGCAATGCATAATTTCAGTAAAAGGTACATCTGCAATAACAATGAAAAAAGATGATTTGAGGTAGAGCCATGTCCTGAATGAACCTTTTTAAGTTTTCTAGATGTTCTTGACTCAGTAAAAATGGGGACATTTTATAACACTGTGGTGTGAACAGCAAGACAGAATCAATCTCTTGCTGGTTTGGAAGAACAAGATGCCAATCCAGTTTTGCAGACTGGCTGTTTCATGTAGATTATACCCTTCATAAACTTCACAGTTCTTACTGGGGAGTGCCATACACTTGTGAAGGTTTGTTTAGGACTCATATTCACAAATCTCTCAAGCTCAGCTGAGGCAGATAAAGATCAATTTTAAGACAGTGCAATATATTTGAAATAACCATTACCAATTCATGTCTTTTATAGCTTGTATTAGAAGTTCTTTAAGCATTATTGAGAAGGCTATTATCATCAAGAATACTCTCCCCTTAGAATATTCTACCCCAAAATATGACTCAAGATAGTTTTGAAACCCTAGAGTTGCCAAAAGAGATGGTACACCATAATCTTGGATATGTTGTTTTAGCTGGTCCAAGGAATCAGGATGCCTTACTACCTTCCAAGTCTGTGTGTGGACACATTCAATCCTTAAGAATCTGATGTTGTATATCTGGAAACAGTAATGTTACCAACTTTAGAAAACAGTAAGTCAGGAATGGCTATAAAGATTGCTAAGAAACTGCTTGACTCCCATAAAAATGTCAAGGAACTTAGCTTTTATGTAACTCAATTTTCTATACGACAATGGTTCTCTGACATAAGCCATTAGTGCCTCAAGAATTCCAGCATCTAGTGGGAAAAGAGCCCTACAACTATTTATATGGAAGCCATGGTGAAACAGCTGTTCAATATTCTTACCATTTTCTCTTTCAGTGGCTGCTGGGATACAGGATACTTTGTTCTTCAGGGAAATTAAACACAATATTATTTGGGTCAGTATGAAGAAAATTCTCATTCTCTCCTCCATCTCACCAAAAAAATAAAACTAAGGGAAATATGGAACAATTTATGACAAAGTAGAAAACTCTCAAATGTGCTGCAATAAAGCCATTTTAATGCGCCAATTTCATTAGTACAGAAAAAAGCCTAATGATATTGTGGCTCTTTTGAAGGTGCATTTATGAACAATATATTTAGTCTTTGTCCTATTTACAAGTTTACAAGTAGAAGAGGACATTAATTCTATTACAGAGTTATACCATCTGCTTCAACATTGCAATTTTTGGAATTATTTAGATAATTAGATCTTTGATGAGAACATACTTTATTGTTCTAAAAACTACATCAGATTAAGTGTATTCAAACTCCCTTCACTAGTACTAAAAAGGCAGTGGGTGAGGGCACAGTATCTGACAAAGACAGTCGATGGAAGTCCCAGTTCCACTCTTTCCTAAACTGTGTAATCTCGGGAAAGTGGTTAATTTGTGCTGGTCTTAGTTTCCTCACTTGTAAAACAGGAATAATAAGTACCGAACCACCTGGCATAGAGTGAGAGTGCAATAAGTAATAGTATTACTATGTGCTCAGAGCAAAACACTAATAATGAGCAACACTTACCAGCACTCATTTTTTCCTTATCATTAGATTACTTAAAAATGAATAACATTTTCCAGCCATAATGGCAAAAATAAATAAATAAATAAAATTAAATTTTAAAAAAGTGGAAGGTAAAGAAACTGGGGTAGTGGAAAGATATTCCAGAATCATCTTTGGTAAATATGAATAGATGGCTGCAACTAGTAAAAATATGGAGGTGGAGAAATCAGACATTATTTTGTGTCTGAACGTCACAATGATTAGGAGGTACACCCCTCTCTTTAGAAGAATCAGGCTCAATCTATTTTAATAACCTGGAAATTATTCTTCAGGACTCATGAATATGAATTAATTGCCAGTGGTCAAAAGGACATTGATTTCTCCCTTCTAAGAAACATAGCATTCACAGAAAATGGTATTCAAATGACAAGTCACAAGATAATTTGTGGCAGTCAGAATTCCTCATTGCCTCTCACAGCGAACCCACAGAGGGAGGGAAATGCATCTACTGTGTGAACCCTTATAATTCCTCCTTCTAGACTCTCACCTCAATGACAATCGGAAATTGGCCTCCTTACATGGAAAAAATATTTTGTAACAATACTACAAGGCCAAAGAAATAACAAAGACTTAGTTATAGGAAAAACAATTGCTGATAGTTTTGTGAATATTACCCAAGGGTAAATTAAGAGTGGATTTTCCCACAAAGATAATTGCTGTGAAAAGTAAGGCTGCATTCAAACAGCTAATTGGCATAAACCTAAAAGGGATTCCAAGAGTGTCTTGTCTAATGAGCTTTCTGCAACCTTACAATAAAGACTTAGCTTTGCCTAGAAAAAACAATTTTAAACCAAGTGTAGGCGAGCATGTAAACCTCTAAGTCTAGTTTATTTAGTCTAGTTTATTTCATTTCTCCTTATTTTGGAATTCTATAAAACAGTGATTTCAACCTTTTTCATTTCATTGTGCATAAACAAATTACTACAATTCTGTGGCACACCAAAAAATATATTATACTAGAGGCCTGGTGCATGAATTCATGCACCAGTGGGGTCCCTCGGCCTGGCCTGTGGGATTGGGCTAAAACCAGCTCTCTGACATCCCCCAAGGGGTCCCAGGTTGCAAGAGGGCGCAGGACAGGCTGAAGGACCCCACCGATGCACAATCAGGGCCAGGGAGGGATTTGGGAGGTTGGCCAGCCAAGGAGGTACCATGGGAGGGTTCCAGGGTGCATCCGGCCCATCTCGCTCAGTCCCGATTGGCTGGACCTCAGCAGCATGCACACCTACCAGTCAGAGCATCTGTCCCCTGGTGGTCAGTGCATGTCATAGCAAGCAGTTGAGTGGCCTTAGCATGTCATTAGCATATTATGCTTTGATTGGTTGAACGGCCAACTGGATGAGTGAACACTTAACATATTATGCTTTTATTATATAAGATTTTGTTTTCTATCTTCAAAAAAAAAATAGGTACAATGTTGATTGATTTACAAGATAATAATAATAGTAATAACCTACCCTTTTTGCTCTAAAGTGGCTTTTTAAAAAATCAGATGCCTATACTTGTACATAAGAATTTCTGGTACCAAGAATTAACCAAATCAGCCCTAGCCAGTTTAGCTCAGTGGATAGAGCATCAGGCCTATGGACTGAAGTGTCCTGGGCTCGATCCCTAGCCCTGGTTGGGATGTGTGTAGGAGGCAACAAATTGATGTGTCTCTCTCATATTGATGTTTCTCTCTCTCTCGCAATCTCTCTTTCTCTCTCCCCTCCCTTCCATTTTTTCTAAAAATCAATGGAAACATATCCTTATTATGTGATGTAAACAGTAAGATGCAACTCTATTATATGACCTGTATATTTATGGTTCAAGACTCAACATTCATGCTGGATGGCTATTGTTGTGTTGGCTGTTGTCATTTTTTTTTTTCAATTGACAATCTAAGGGAAAAGAGGTGAATGTCCCTGACTAAATAGACAGGTATTGCGTGTTTTAATTTTTTTTGTATTACACTGGTTGAAAATCACTGCTATAGAACCTCAAAGAACAATTTGTTATTAATCAAATGTAGAGTCTATCTTGGAATTCCACCAAAACAGAAGAGACTGACAAGTACCTTCACTCCTCCTGTTTTTCTCCTCCAAGTAAACTGGTGATTATTGGCCATACACATTTCCAGAGCAAATTTCCAATTACTTACAAGAAGTAAGCATGGGAGTGTCTAACTTGAAATGCAAGCATGGATAATTAAAAAAAAAATTAAAAAATTAGTAGACAAAATGCCCTTTCTTTTACATGACTTCTAGTTTAATTCTCATAAAAAGAATAGAAAGAAGAGGATAATAGTGCAAATTCACCCTCCATCAAGAAAAATGGTCAAATATATACGTAAGTGCATCTCTTTATGTATGTAAAAAGCAACTGCTTCATAAAATGAAAATAAATTAGGATTCTTTCTCTGTATGTTCTTTAGTCTCAGAATCTACTCTCTATAAAGAGGCAAGAAACGTTCTCCAGGATCCCATTGTTTTAGAATAATGCTCTTGACAAAATAATGAAACTGATACATGAAACATGTCAAAATCTTCATTACTGATTGTGTCTCCAGGGAGTCTCTCTGTTTCTTAAACACACAAGACACAAATGATAGAAGAGACACCTACATCCTTATGCTATTGGCAAGAGAAAAGTTAATATTGCAAAGTAATTTTTGTGAACATGTGCATGAGTGGTTGAATTCTTGGCTGCTTTCAACTCATAATATTTGAATGACAGAAAATGACAAAAGTGAAGGTTAGTGTTAAATATCTAATAAGAGTAATAAATGGCAGTATAAAATACAAATTTACATGTATATGTCATACATATATTAATTATACAACATATTACCTATATCTATATATATCATGTACATATAAAACTTAATATATAGTACATTTATATATACACCACAGGCCCAGTGCATAAAATTTGTGTACTCGGTGGGGGGAGGTCCCTCAGCCTGGCTTGTGCCCTTTTACAGTCTGGGAGCCCTTGAGGGAGGTCTGACTGACCACTTAGGCCCATGGGGAGCAGGCCTAAGCAGGCAGTCGGACATCCTTAGTGCTGCCGCGGAGGTAGGAAAAGCTCTTGCCACTACCTCTGAGCCTGGCTTCTAGATGAGCAGTGCTCCTGTGCACTGACCACCAGAGGGTAGCTCCTGTGTTGAGCATCTGCCCCCTGGTGGTCAGTGTGCATCATAGCGACCAGTCATTCTGCCATTTGGTCAATTTGCATATTAGCTTTTTATTACATAGGATTTAGATCTTTACTATACCTATGTATCTATAATAATAAATGTGTTATATTTAGTATATAAATTTAGTATTTTATATACATATAATGTGATAGGCACATTTGTTAATTCATGCCATAATTTAACAAATTTCATTTGTTCACTCAGTATTTTGACAGAGAGGGAAGAATCTAATGAGATTCTAGTACACTAATGCATTTCCTCTAGAAGAGTTCATTAAACTGTGAAATTAGTGAATTAGCAGTGATTAAATTAAAAATATATATACCGAGTGGCCAGATTATTATGATCTCTGAACACATAATAATCTGGCCATTCGGTGTATATCCTATATCATAAAAGCCTAATATGCAATTTTTTCCCTCGACCAGGATTTCAACCAGTAGGCAGGCTGGCCAACTGCCCATGCCCCCTCCCCTTGGCCAGGCTGGCCAGACCCCACCCATGCACGAATTCATGCACTGAGCCTCTAATTATCTATCTATCTATCTATCTATCTATCTATCATCTATCTATCTGAGTGGCCAGATTATTATGTGTTCAGAGATCATAATAATCTGGCCCACTTAGTGTATATGCCAAAGAAGACCTACTTAAAAAGATTAAATTTAAATTTTTTTTAAAAAAACAAAAGACAGAAACGAAATTCTTTAGCATCTCTGATTTGAAGAGCTACTAGGCTGGTGTAAAGCTGAACTACAGCAGAAACACTGGCGTAGCAATAGAAGATGACCGATAATGTTGCTGGTGACATTGGACTTGCAAGGCCACTGCTTGACTCATAGCGGATTGTGCATCCCTTCCTGACCTTTAAATGGACTGTGCATGGTTACTGAAGCCCTCCGCGGGAACTCTCCCTTCTCCTGCATGCACAAAGAGCACTGGTGTCTTTCCTCTTCTGGTTTTTGCTTTTCTTTGTCTGCTTTTTCTTACACTCATCCTCCTTGCTTGCATGTCTTATATGCAGTCAGTTGTATGTGTTAGGGGATCCCTTCCTTGATAAGTAAAGTCTTTTTCTTCTTGTGCTGCCATGTTGGAAACTGACAAGCGACCTTCTGTGCAGCTATAATGATGTCGCCGGCACTGATACACAAACCCTTTTTGCACATTTTCTCTATCACCTGTGTGGCCTGCTCAGATCCAGCTCTACTGGCAGGGAAAAGAGTTCCTAAAGGGACATTTGCCAAGTATGGCCCTGAAGAAACTGCTGAACTGTTTTCCAGATGGTTAGATTGGCATTTTGGGGATGTGTGAAGTGAAGGGTGTTTATGATTCTCCCAGCTCCACCTTCTCTCAAAGTTTCCATTGTGGTTTGGGTTGTCCTGGATACTTGAGATATAAAACACTTTGGACAGACTTTACAGCTTACCTCAGTTCTAAAGGACATAAGGTGACTCCTCAGATATGCTGCTCTGCTATCCTAGAGAAATCATGGCCTTTTGATTCAGAAACACCTACCTAACTCCAGCTCTGTTGTACACAGCTCAGCTACCTGGAGCAGTCATATCTCCTCTGTGAACTTCATTTTCCTCTTGGGTGAAACAGGAGTAATAATAACTATCCCAAAATAATCATTAGAAACCTGATAGGAGAATGCCTATAAAATGCTTATTACAAAGCCTTGTATACTGAGTGCATGCAATATACTAAGTATTGCTATTAATTACTAGAGGCCTGATGCACAAAATTCGTGTAAGAGTAGGCCTTTGCAGCCGCAGTTGCCTGGATCCCTCCCTTGCAGCCCCAGTCACTGCCTCGATCCCACAGCTGCAGCCCTGGCTTTGTCCCGGAAGGACATCCAGTCTAATTAGCATATCATGCTTTTATTATTATATAGATACTAGAGGCCCAGTGCATGGATTTGTGCACCGGTGGGGTCCCTAGGCCTGGCCTGTGGGGATCGGGCTAAAACCAGGGGCGGGGAGAGGGGGTCCTGGATTGCGAGAGGGCAGTTTTCAGGTGATGCACCCTGGAATTGGGCTCCCTACTCTCTGTTTCCGGTTGCATCACCCAAGAACTACAGCTGCCAAGTCACCACAGCTCAGCAACTCCTGCATTGAGCATCTGCCCCCTGGTGGTCAGTGCGCATCATGGCTACCAGTCAGACAGTCAGACAGTCGGACGGTCGGATGGTCACTTAATCTTTTATATACATAGATTACATAATTCCATTTTACTCAGGAATCATTCTCAGGTCCAAGCCCTACAAGTTGGGAATGTTTAGTTCTGGCACAAAACACTGATGCCTGTGATGTGCCTCCTCCCCCCTCCCCAAGCCCTCTCAAGCAAGCCGAATTCTGTACACATACACCTATGTGCAAACATACACCTTGTCAGAAAGGTAGTTTTGATGTTCAAGGGACTTCACTTCTTTTCTATAAAATGGTTTCACAATATTTTAATCTGAAATGCTTCATGTTCTTTTGGTGATCTGATTAAAAATAAAAAAATAATTAAGAAAATGTAATAAATGTCAATTGTATGTCATTACCAAGATGCCATCACAGGCCAACACCATTGTATGCCTGAGCAGACTGAAAATCAGCTCCTGGTGAGAGAGCTCATTAATCGAATTATATATGTTTTCTTCCACAATGCTTTCCAGTCTCTGGTTACATTTTCCTTGGTCCTTGGCTGCATCCTCAGATCTGTATTTTGACACTTTTCCCCATTCGGTTTCTAGGCTCTCTCCCCAAATCCTTAATATTCATCCTCACTCTGCCTCATGCAGGTACCACAAGTTGTAAACTCTTCATGTTCTCCTCCCAGCAGCAGCTTTTATTCCCTCCTTTCCAGAGAGGTCTTCCTACATAACCTTTGTTTTCCTGGAGTCCATGCTCTCGGTTGTTTTGATGCAGTGCCTGGAGGGAAGGGTCCAAAGCATTAACCGGGAGATTCGCATTCCCTGAATACTTGACATCTGGAGAGAAAGATGGCGAGGGAGTGCAAGAGACAGGAACGTTTTCCCCTGGGTCTTCATTGGGTGTTAGTTGTAAATAGAACAGCCATTAATGTATTTGGCAGTGAGAGACAGGGTAACAGCTCTGCAGTGAGAAATAAGTGGTGAGCACATTTCTGATTGCGGAGGTGTTTGCGCAGGTAAATCAGAATGGAAGACCATCCGTCTGTTATTTCTGCCCTGACAACCTGTGCATTGGCCTCCGGCTGTGGAAGTCTGCACAAGTACCTCAACTGCCTCAGGCTCACGCTGACAAGGAAAGCCACACAGTGAAGTCTCCAGTCCTCACTTCCTGCTGGTCTGCCTTTTGGCTTTTAGTCACGGGTATTGGTCCTGGAAGGTATATCCTGGGAGCAGCGTGGATACCTCTGCCTGCTTCTCATTGCTCTCTGAACCATGACTGTAGGCCTATGGAAGTTTATTTTTTACTTATCTTTGAGTAGGTCTTTGTATTTGGTGAACAATAGGAAGAGGCACACAGTTACTAAGGAAACTGGCAATTTGCTAAATGCCACCATGAGGGCATCATGGTGCTTCCTGATTTCCACAGTCTCTCTCCCCTGGTCTCAAGTCCACCAGGGGCTTCTGCCTGTATCCGGGGAACTACCATGGAACAGGGATCGCAAACCCACCTCCTTACTCTCTCCCAACACTGGGCACGAACCATTTCCTTCCTGAGCAATACAAGCCAGGGGAAGGGCTTTGAAATAAGATGCATCAGTCATCCTCATGGCATGAATAAATATTAGCAAATCAAGCTGAACAAGAGTTAATAAAAAAATGTCAACTGATATATAAGAAGGCATTAAGAGACATACGGAAGAGAGCAGCAAAATGGTACTGATTCAGGGGAAAGTCCTTCCCCGCAATGGATTTAGTTCATGACACAGAATAAAATGTAGAGCTCACTTGTTTCTTATTCTTAGCAATCCAACAGAAAGCTTTAGTTTTTTTAAACAGGACAGGCCTGCATAAGAAAAGCATGAAATTCAGTGGGAAATAATTGCCCAATAAAATGGTCACTGGAAATAGTAAAATGCAGGTTTAAATAGTCAAATGAACAATAAATAAAATAGACTTACAAAGCATTTCCAGAATCTATAAGAAAGATAGAAATGAAAGGTCTGAGAGAAGTGGGTATACATAGAACACTAACCATAGCAATCTAAGTTATGCTTGAGGAAAAACAAGAAAAATTAAATATTACTGTCAGGACTAATGATCAGAGAAATAAGTGAAGAAGTCTTCTATGATCACATCGGAACGTGGGCCACCCTGAAGGCCTGGAGATTGCACCGGTGTAACCCTGGAGCATGTCATCCACATGGAGTTGGGCAAGGGTGCTGGGCCATTCAAGAAGGCAAATCATTTATCAAAAATGAGTAAGAGATAGTACCTCTATGAAAAACTTTAAAAAATGATTGCCTATAGATCACTAAAATCAAATTAAATCTTTCCTTTAGCATAATAGATGCCGAAAGAAAATTCGGTACTATTTATAAAACTTTCACTGAAAGAGTTGAGTAATGTCACTTCAAATACTATTAAGCATTTGAAAGCACAAATGTTCAGGTATAAACGCTTCTGGGGAAATGCTCAGTGATGTGCTAGATCACTATGAGGGAAATCAGGAGGAGAGAATGCTCTTTCTATGGGGTAACTGGTTTTTAAATGAGGATTAAGCGATAGAGAAATATGTAAATAAGCTTTTATGTAACTAATAATTAGAAGAATTAAAGATCCATGCTGGTAAATCTGTATTTCTAAACCACAGAAAAAGAAATAGTTTAAAGGATATGGCAGGCAGGGGAAATATTTCTGAAACTGAGAAGACCACCCAGATGTGGGTTTGCCAGTGAAGGTTTTCTTTAATTTGTTTTATTTCATTGAGGGGGCCTTCACGCAAACTCAGACACCACTCTTGCTCTGAAAGGAACCCATTGAGGACAAGAGCAACACGGTTTTGAAAAACACACATACTTGGTTGAGGTTGCTTATTTCTGTCCTTATCTACCAGGTTTGATTTCCAATTACCTCCTTTGGCTTAGATTTATGTCCTCCTAGGACATTGGGTGTCCACACCTGAAAGAGGCATATCTTATTCTAAAAAAAAGCATAAAAAAGAGAGAAAAAAAATAGATCGGTGACCATAAAAGATCATATAAACAAATTAGAAAGTTGAAAGGGTTGAGGATGGAAAGAAGAAAGCAGAATTATGATGTCTTCTGTCAGAAGGATCAGATGTTATTGTTCTGTTTTATATTGAGACTAGAGGCCCGATGCATGAAAATCCGTGCAAGAATGGGCCTTCCTTCCCCTGGTTTCTGGCACTACCTTTGCTCCAGCTGGAGCCACCTTTCCGCCTTCCCATGCTGCCCAGAGACCCCACCCCTGGCCACTTGGTGCCTGTTTACACAAATTAACCCACCATCTTTGTTGGGTTAATTTGCATACTCACTCCTGATTGGCTGGTGGGTGTTGCAAAGGTATGGTCAATTTGCATCTTACTCTTTTATTAGTGTAGATGATTAAATGAATGCAGATTAGAAATGTTTGTGAAAACTTTCATTGTTAAATTAAAAGTCCAGATCATTATAATATGCATGCAGCTGTTTGTGGCAGGCTACTTGCTCATTGTTTCCTAATCTCTTGCCCCTTTGTCCTCAGCAATTGTTCCTCAGAATTATAGCTGGGCACATAACTGCTGAGGAAATGTTATATCTCCTTGTCCCTTTTGAATCTGGATGTGAGACTATAACTAAGTAGGGGATAGTAGGGCACAGATAAAAGATGTGAGTGAAACTTAGGGGAATGTTTTAAAGAGAGGGGCCATGCCTTTCTGCTTCTTGGTTCTCTTTTTGGCTGACTGGAATGAATATAGTACATAGGTGACATAATGCTTACCTCCGGGTAAATAATGTTATTCCAAGTGATATGTTGTCATTTATTTTTCTGAGACAGATAAGATTAAGGATCTTGCTAATAAGGATAATTTAATAATTATATTTAAAATTATTTGATTACTTCCGGAGACTGAGAGATATATTTAATTAAAGTTTAATTTTAAAATTTCTTAATAGTAAGTTATACTACTAAGTTATAAATAAAAACAGTTTTAAACTAGATTTATTATATCTATATATCATAATATTAAAAGGACTTACTACTAAAGACATATTTCTTCACAAAGTAAGAGATTCAAATAATATCCTAAATGATACGTTGCATTTCATTTAACAATTGAATTGTTTGTAAAATAAAATAAGGTTTTACTCCTGGGAAGGGAGGTCTAAATCATTTCCTTAGAATTATCACATTAAATTTTACTGGTCTGAGTAAACTGACCTTGGCCTATTAAAACATTCTCAACTCATCAGTTTTACTGTAGCTAAAACCTACATATTTCAAAGCATCGCTGAATTTCAGAATACCTGCCTGTAAACACCCCTGTCCTCTAATGCAGGGGCCATTTTTCTGTGGCCTTTCCCATAAGGCCTGCATTGTTCTCTGGGGCTCTCACAGGAAGCACTGGGCTAGTTCTCTAAGTATGGAAAACGATGCTGACATTTTATCAGATAAACATGATATGTTCACTTGATTCTTTTAATCTGCATTTTGAGCAGGGAACATAAAATCAGAAACCCTGCGAGGCCCTGCAGCCAATTCAGTTAGCAGCAGAGTTCCGAGAGAGAGCCTTTCGATGTAGCCTTCGTCATCTCTGTGCCGACTCAGTGATATTATTCCCTCTCCTCCCTGTACATCAGCGAGACTGAGGTTGCAGTTCCCTTCCTGTAATTTCTGGATAGCAGGGTGAAAGGTTCCTTATATTTCAGAAGAAGAATGGGATGGGCCTTGATGCTTCACTGTATAATTTATCCCTGGCCTCCCTCTTTCATCCACAAGAGCCAGAAATGTCGATCTTGAGTACCACTAATTCTGAAAGAGGTTCTTCATACTAGATTATCACACAGGTTCTATCTTCCATGCCAGTCCTGATTACTTGATATTGTTTTGTTCTTGCTGTTTGTTTTTTAAGGCTATTTCTGATGTTAGTAGAGAATAGTAGATTGTAAATCCCGTTCCTATTATGGATGAGGAATCGTCATCCAGGGTTTAGTAACTGGAATCTCTAATATAAAATATTGACCTGTGGGACTTTATATTATAGCATCATTTTTAGTAATGATGTTACTATAAAATGGTAAGTGACTTTATTTTGTTAATAAAATGGAAGTATAAGTCATTTTTACAAAGTGTCATAATTTCTCCTTCTGGAGAAATTAATAGCCATTTAAACAATAAATTTGGGTCTAACAGTCATAAACTTTGTGTCCAATAACAGGGTTTTACATTTAATATTGTCATTTTTAAAATAATGAAGCATTTTAGTATCTAGTGATATTTCTAAAATATAGAGATAAATCTAATATGTACTCTCTGGTGATTAAGTTTTATGAAAGATGGCTGCCCTTTCTCTATAACACATTCTAATTTTCTTATTTTTCTTCCATGATTCTAAGCCAGAAATATAGTTTGGAAAAGTGATTTTAATATAGTAACTTAGAAACATATGCCCCTCACTCTGGTTAAAATTAAACTATCTGGCTGGATTTAAATACTTTGAATAATAAAGAAATAAATACTTAAGAGTACAAAGTAACCTAAATAAAAAGTATGCAGAGGGCACTGACCAAAAAAAGAATATGGTATACTTTCAAACATATCCCATTGCTTTAACCTGAATGTGGTGAAAAAAAGTAATGAACATTTGGTAATTTCCTATCTATTAAAAACAAATTAAATCAAAATTGGGCTTAGGACAAGATTTCAAGAGTGAAACAATCACAAAGATCATACACAAAAATGCAGCTAATGGACTAATTGAGAATGACACATTCATTAATAGGAAGACATGAATATACCTTCTGGATTGTTTCTCATTGTGCAAAGCAATGATGATAAATCTGTAGGTTTGACAGCTGAACTCTCTTTTTGTCATGTTGCGTGCTTTCTTCTGCTTTCTCTGTTGCACTGTTATTAAAGCACACATTCATACACGCAACATCAGAGTGGGATTGTTTGCTTGGTAGACATATGACTCCTTGAGGGCAGCAAGCAGCACGTTTCTTTGTTACCACTTCCTTGAGCAGAGTCTCCTGGACACACTACACTCAATGGATGGCTGCTCTTTAAATAAATGGTTTAGTGCAGAGGTAGCTAAGCAGAGCTTCTGCTATGGCATATAATTCGTTGCTTATACATTACTGGCCATAGAATGTTATTGTTTTAATCCTCACCTGCAGATATGTTTTTTTATTGATTTTTACAGAGAGAGGAAGAAAGAGAAAGAGAGAGAGAAACATGAATGTGAGAGAGAAACTGTTCAGTTGCCTCTAGTATGCACCCTGACCAAGAATTGAACCCACAACCTAGGTATGTGCCCTGACCGGAATCAAACCTCAACCTTTCAGTGCACAGGATGATGCTTCAACCAACTAAGCAAACTGGGCAGGGCTGACCATGGAGTTTTTTTTAATTCTCATTTACTGGTCCTGGCTAAGTAGCTCAGTTGGTTAGCATCTTGATTCTATCCTTTTGATAATATTTTTGGAAAATACCATATTTGGATTCCTATACTTTTATAAACTATAATTTAGCACAAGCAACATGTATATTATGGAGGTTGGCCATCTTAATAGGAATGTAATTTCTCAGATAAATGAACACAATGAATATAAGATAAACAATTTGCAACCATTAAGTAACATTGGCTTTATCATCTAAATAATTATTGTCATTACTTCATTAAAGTGATAGATTTTGTGTCAAAATCCTTTATACCTGTTTTGGTAAATATGTAGAAAGATTAGTATTTCAACCTGTTTTTGGTCTACATTAAAGAACATTTTATATTGTTCTCATTATGACTAAGTCTGTTGTCATTCAGATAGGTTATTACCAAGGGGAAAAACAAACAAACAAAATATTGCAAAACTAACCACCAAAAAATGACTTGACATTGCTAAATTTGTGTTATGATTATGATTTCAAGTGCTCCTTTCTCTCATGCACAGCCAGAACTTCAAGACATCTGTAAAGCAATGCAGTCTGAGCTGAGAATCCTTAGAGATGTTTGTAATTTTCCTGCCAATATTGTATGGTTGTCGCACTCATACCTGTGTTACCAGCAATTTATTTTCAAGAAATTTTCTATTATCATTTCCATGGTATTCAAAGTAATTTGTATGAAAGCAATTCTCTTCTGACAATCGCATACTATTGTTTTGCTGGATATTGAGTTACATTGTGAAATTGCAGTATTAAGAAACTCTGGCACAAACAGGTTTGAGAATAAACCCATGTTCAGCAAACTCCAGTGAACAAACAGTTCCAATGGCTTGGAGGCTACTAGCCTTGAGCGTTCAGCATTTTATAGAGGCAATGGAGACCTGTTACTGTGATATTATGATTCTTAAGAAACATATTTGGTCATTCGTCACCTGTGGCCTCTAATGCTGTTTCTGGGTAGACAGTGACAGAATTTAGTTGGATTCTCAGACACCTGGCTAGTTTCAGAGAATGGCTTGGTGGTGAGGGAAGCCACCCCCCACCACACACACATTAGAAATTGGTTTCAAAATACAAAAGAATTACACTTGGCAATCAGTTAAGCAGAACTCGGTAAGACAGAGTTTCTGTAATGTTTTCCAAGTTCTTCATAACTAATATATAGTATTTTAGTGATAAGGAACTGGCAGAAGAACTTGCTTGTCATTAATAGTAAATCATATTTCCTTTAATAACTACTAGAATAAAACATACAAAAGTCTCGGGTTACATGTGTGTGATGAATATTAAATAACCTGTATCCAAACTACTTGAAGTATGTGTTAAATTGATAGAAATAACAGGCACACAAGCATATAAACCAGACTTATTTTAAGTATTTTATGGATCTTGATCAAGCTATTTTCAGATCTGTGATCTTTGTAAAATCACAAGAATCATTCTACATCACATGCTTTATTGAAATATTGGTTAAAAGAAAGTTAATAAGTACATATGAAACACATCAATAAGGAATGTAAGAAGTTATTGTAGGTGAATTAGTGTTTTGTGTTCCAAAGATTTTCAGCGCTTAAAAAATTTATAAAAGTGGCAAATACATTTTAATATTCAGCCTCATCTATTACAAGATTGTCAAAGCTGATCCACTTATATTACTGTGAAATGTTCTCAGAGTTCTTTTTGAGAAGTCATAAAATTTCTAAAAAACTTAGTGCTGACATGAAAGATAGAAGTCTCAGAGGAAATACAGCTAAGGTCAGTAAAAAGGATCTGAGAAGGTTGTTTTTGACTCTGAAAACAATGAAGGTGAGAACATATAAAACTGCTTTATAGTTCTGTTCATATAGCTAATCAATAGATTCATTTGATTTTTGTTTAATTTGGATGCATTTAGGCTAACTTGGCAAAATAATTTAAAATGTTTGTTATTCTCTGCTAAAAATGGTTTTGGTGCACCTAATATTAATTCTACACACTTATCAAGATTATTGCTAGATTTTTATCTTTTATGAGAAATGCCCATGAGAAGAAATAGATAATAAAGTTCTCTCACTTTCCACTGTCCTCAAAGTTGTAATTTTAATAGGATTTAAATCTAATATTTATTCTATTCACTTCATAATATTTTCATTTTATAAAATACAGATTTTTGAAAGGCTTTACCACTGACTCTTTAATGAACTAATAAGAAAAAGGAATATTTTAAACATCATGAAATGAACATGATCTTCAAACAAAAATAATTAACAGAAAAATGTGCTTATTCCTGTGATAGTCTTAACTGTTCAGTTCATAAATCACTTTATTCCATACAATACTTCCAACACACTGCCATATATGATAAAATATATGTGGAAATCACATATATAGTACACATTTTCATAAATATACGGGCACATAGGAATATCTAATAAGATGTCATATATTTATCAGAACTAGGACATGCATTGTAATTATGTTTTAGCAAATGACACAATTGGCCTGTTGTAAGAATAATGGACTGGATATCTTTTCCTAAATTGTATGTATTCCTGGCGTGATAGGGAGAGGTCTGTGCTAGGCAAAATGGACCCATTGGTGCACACTGAGAAAAGGGTGATCTATCCCAACTGAATATGAGCACAGCCTATGTTCTCATTCACTCACAATAGGGTAGCTCTTTGGGGTGACCTCTGGTAGCTAATATGATGTCTGACTTTCCTATTTAAATATCCATAAAAATCACACAAAATTATGAATGTTTGAAACAGCACCAGAATCTCATTCATTTTATCAGTTTACTGTACTATGTACCATTATAGGTTCTGGGTTTTGATGGCAAATCTGGAAGCAGAATATCTCTGCTTTCCATTCTAGTGGAGAGGGCGATGAGAAGTGAACAAACAAATAACAGCAAAATTATTCTATAAAATGAAAAAAATTATTTAAAATGAGAATTATATGATATCAAAATCAATGGCTTAACCTGCCTCAAAATTAAAAACAGTGACTGGCTGGCTGTATCTTTCCCTTGTGGCCATTCAAGGCATTTTTTTCTCTCTTTTTTTTTTTTTTTCTCATCAAACCTAGTATTTTTCCAGTTACAAAGATCCAATGACATTCATGTAGGCTGCTCATCTAGCCCATTCCTAGATCCCAAGGTCACTGCATCTCTGTCAAAGCTCTAATTGCCATCACCTCTCCTTCCCTATAGTGATCGTACCCACCACATCTGTTACTCTACCAGGCCTGTACGGTGGCCCACAGGTCCAATGCAACAGTGCCCTCGCCCACTACCATCCCTGTCTTCTAAGAGCCTTTTCAAGATCCTGGGGTTTCTCCCACCCAGGCTCTCAGTGCTTTGTGGCTGGCATTCTCCTCTTGACACTCTTCCCATAGTGCTTTTCATTGGCCAAAATTCCTC
This sequence comes from Corynorhinus townsendii, assembly GCA_026230045.1. Lineage (NCBI taxonomy): Eukaryota > Metazoa > Chordata > Mammalia > Chiroptera > Vespertilionidae > Corynorhinus > Corynorhinus townsendii. Next base: position 130,790,960 of record JAPDVU010000006.1, read on the forward strand.
AACAAACAGTTGGCAAGAGAGTCAGGCTAATGTGTTTTCAGAAGTTATTTACCTAAGATATAACCAATGCAGAGGAAGTTCAGAGGATTTATTATTGAGGAAATAGATGAAAGAACACCACTGCCATGCTTAAATCTTCAGTGTGTCTTAGTAGAAAAAGAGAGCCAAAAGTATTTAGAGATGGGTGAAGATTAACTATTTCCTCCATAATCTCAGTGTCAGATAATAGTAAAATCAGCTCTCATGTCCAAATTTGTCACAAATTCTAATACTGATCTATTTCTTCATCTCTTATTATAAAGAACCAAATCATTCCTACATCTCTTCTGTGAACTCCATTATCTTTCAGCCTTCTTTTAACGTGCTCTAAGCACAGCTTGCATGGAAGAGTCACTTGTAGATGACAACACCGCAAATTCTATGACACTTGGAGTTGATAGCAGGCAGCTTTCTGGACACAGGATCATATCGGATTCAAATTACAGGTACTTGCAACATGGACTCTATGATGTTATCCCTCTCCATGCAAGGGGCAAATGTCTTCTCCAAAGTGTTTTAGCTAGTCTACCCACTGTAACGTCTTGTGACTTCATTGTACTGGGATCATTCTCACTGGAGTCACCAAAAATCTTCCACGTGCCAGATTAAAAAGATAATTTCAATCCTTATCACATTGTAACTCGCTGTACCACGCAACAGCACTGCACATTCATCCTTTTTAAATCTCCTTCTCTTTTTATTTCCATTATCACAAGCTTCCCAGGTTATTTCCACCTCTCTGTACCTCTCTCAAACACCTCTTCCATTGTTCATGCTTGCATAGTTGGTGTCCCACTCTTCGGCCAATCTCCTAGTTCCACCAGCACACTGCTGTTTCTCACACTGACCTCTGTAATCCAGACCTTTGTCTTTGCTTCATCATATAGTCTAGACGTTGTACAATCTGTTTAAAAGCTTTTGGATATTTGGTTATTTTTAGGTAACTGGGATAGATAGCTGGCTTTGTACTAGGTGGAGACAGAGTCAAAACGTGGTAGGCATAATTATTAAAGAAATGTTGTAAATGTCTTGAATAAAAGAGGGTCAGAAAGTTGAGAAATATGAAAGGAGAAGTGTCTGGTAATTGACAATCGAGCATCATTAGATTCTCCTGCTTTAGTGTCTTACAATGAAATAAGCATGCAACTTTGAAAGCTAGGATTTATGAGTGAAAGAAAAATGAGAGTGAGGATAAAATGATTAAATAAAAAATGTCCCCTGCAGTCAGAAGGACATTCTTTGATGCTATTGAACATAAAGCATTGAATTCTATTATTTCTGCCCGTGGAGGATCTGATTTTAGCTCAGACCCCATGAGGAAGTCACTTCTTCTACCATAAGGAATGAAATACAATAAGCTTCTCTATCAGTGCTGTGTGACAGAATATCAAAGGCACCAGTTGTACTAGCACATCCAAGTCTGAGAGAAATACCATTCTGTGGTTCCTGAAATTAGGGATGGGGATTTTTCACAGTATTTGGGGAGATGCAATTTCTTTAGCAACACAATTGGCACTTCACTCAAAATTTGACAACAGAATAAGTGTGGTAGCATAGCCCAAGGAATCACTGTGCTGACATAAGAAAGTGATACCCAGGGCGGAACAAACTGGAACAGGACATTATCTGTCATCAGAAAAGGAGCCAAGAACTTGTACAAAGAGAGAAGTGGAGAGATATGTACCAAAACAGAGATAATATGCCACACCTGATGATGGGCTTTACTGAATCATCAGTAAAGAGAAAAATAGAATAAGAAAATAATGTATATAACTTATATATTTTTCATATTGTTATGACTCAGTTTCTATAGAGTACATATTTCCCATCTCAGAATTTGGGTCATACATTAAAAGAGACATTAAAACTTATTTTGTTTTAATGAAAGACGAATGAAATGATCACTTCGGGGATTGACATATGGGTTGTGTAAGACATTTTCGAAGTAATTCATGAAGTTTTATGTACTCAGAGCAGGCAAAGCCAGGCTTGGCAAAGGCAATAATAAGTGTAATAGTAAGTGTAACTAAGATGACTTTCATATGGAAGTTTTCTTCTGTGAACTTGACTTGTAAGGATATCATTGGATTAAATGCTGTCCCCCATAATGCTATTTTTAATATATTTTTATTTACCTCAGAGAGGAAGGGAGAGAGAGAGAGAGAGAAACATCAATGATGAGAGAGAATCATTGATTGGCTGCCTCCTGCACATCTGCTACTGGGGATTGAGCCCACAACCCAGGCATGTGCCCTTAGCTGGAATTGAACCTGCAACCCTTCAGTCTGCAGGCCGACTCTATCCACTGAGACAAACTGGCTAGGGCCCCCATAATGTTATTTTATCATAATTTTTATCAGTGTAAATGAATTATGAATATATTTTATGCAATTTTAAAATATTGAATCATAACTACATAATTTACATATGAGATCAATGTATCATTCTTTTTATATAAATAAAAATGTGGTTATTGAAATACGATGAATTGTATAACCTATTTTGTGAGATGTGGATGTATCCACCTTTAAAACAGATGGAAGCTTCTGCTTTTGTGAAGTTGAGAGGAGAGTAAATGAATACAACAGTTAAAATCAAAATTACTATATGTTATAAAGCTAATCATAACAGGGATGGTAACAGCAGTCAAGTTAAGGGCAAAGTCAAGAATGTCCACAAGGCTTTTGCCCTTAACTACTGGGTAAATGAAGATCTTAGTTGTAGAGACGAAGAAAAGTTGGAGAGGACAAAGCTCAGGGTTAAATCAGTCAATGGTTAGTCAAGAAAACAGATGCCATCCCACCACTTCCAAGGAAGCAGCCAAAGGGTATTTAATACAGAGAACCGTGGGAGGTCAAAACCTCTGGAAAGGCCAAGAGGGCAAAGACCAGGGAAAGTTGCCACCAGCTGGAAGACCCCAGGGAGAGCAAATATCACAGGAAACTTCCACCAATGGGTCTCAAGTTCCTGGAGCACCAGCATGAGTGATTCAGAAGAATATGCACATACACTGCCTCCAAGAAAACCTCTCTTTTGTTGCCTGCTGAAGCCCCTGGCTCTTCATTTATTGCTAGACCAACATTGACTTTGGATCCATTGCCACATACCAGGGTCAAAGCATTTTGTTGGTTGCTGATACTGGAGTCTTCAATTAATTCTATGTATAACAATCCCCATCATTCTTCAAGTCACATTTAAACAAACCAAATAGATGAGGTAAATGAAGACCTGTCATGAATCAATGTCCATTCATATTTCAGATCTCTCATGGTGGTACTAAATTCTGCCATTCCTCCAAGGATGTGGTGCTGATCTCAGCTTCCCATTTTATTAAAATATAAATTAGTGTTGGGAAGACAGGGCAGTTTCAGGAACTTCTACTGCGTCCTTCCTAATGTAACATACATTACAGATGTTAATTCAAGGGGCCACTAGCCAAAGGAAGAATTCTGAGAGTTTCCAAATAAGGAGAAAAAAACTCATGGATAAGTCCACAAACACAATGAGTTCATTCAAACATAGACTCCATCCAGAACTCAGTTCATCACCACACTGTCATAATCCCCTCTCTGATTCAGGGCCTCAGTGATTTTTTTGATCTTTAATGATGATTTTTACTTCAAACTTAGGGTCATTAATTCTTTAAAATCTTGGATATTTTCTTTTCCACAGTCCACAGTGACCCTCTTAGATTGTCATGGGACCATTTTGTGCAAAATAGAAGGATACAGAGTACATGTGCTTGGCAGTGTCTCTGGTTCTCCTGTAAACAGATCCATTACTCATTTTTTTCAAGAATTATGAGACTATAAATTGTCTCAAGTCTGGAAATGGGTGAGAATTCATGATGGTCCATTTGTGCTGACTCCCAAGTCAGGTATAAACTCATCAACCAAGAGATTATCCTTTCTGTTACCCAAGTTAAGAAAGAATGGATTAGTCTGCCCATCTAGCTCAGTTCTGTGACCCGTGTGATCAGTTATTCATGGTCAAATATTGATGCTTGCCCAGTGTATTGATTACAGCTCAGCCGCTGCTTCCCATTACAGCTGTCACGCTCATTGTGTCTTCAGCAATTAAGCCCTGCCATGCTAGAACCTTACTTTTCACTTAAATGTCAGTGAGCACACATCCCTGGCAGCATTTCTCATCTTCATTCCTACTTGCTAGGTGAAGTCCAGGCCTCTCACCAGTGTCCTTAAGGTTGTGCTACAGTGAATTGTCTTCTGGGCCCTCCCAGGGAACAGAGTTGGGTGCTAACTGTCATTAATCCACATGAGCATACCTATCTCTCTGACTCTCTGGATTCCTTGCTCTGCACAATACCAAAGGATTTCTGACATATAACCTTTTTCTTTCCTTTTTTTTAAAAAAACAATAGAACATTTCATGTTTTAAAATTTTTAATAGTTATTCTATAATTATTTCCCATCACCAGTTATCCCCCCTATATCCTCTTTTACCTCCACTTACCCCCCTTCCCCTTTTTAAATTAAGGTGACAACAGTGTCCAGGTTTGGGTTAACCACCTAAGCAAACTGTTATTGCCACTCCCAAAATCTTGTGCTACATGCAATTCTTAAAGTATGGTGCCTATTCCTAAACTGTTAAATGTGACTTGATCTAATGTTATATTCTTTTGTCCCTATTCTCAATTCTTTAGAATCCATTCTAGTTTATCATAGATTTCTACTGACATATCTTTGTAAAATTTTGTAACTCTTCTGATGTATAAGCCACCTTAACCTATGTAGGATCTCATTCACTTTACTGCTTTCTAGATCTAGAAATAAAAAGAGGCAATACATGTGGGACTTAAAAATAATGGCTATGTCCTTATAAATTAACTACGTTAGGTAAGAATAGTAGAGTTATTTGAGCGAAGGAAGGATGCTGTCAGGAGATTCTAACTGAAAATGAATGTGAAGGTTTAAGGTACTCAGATTCATTGGCATACACCCAAATTTGCCCCACTCCAATTCACAGGGCCCTCAATGAGACCTGAAGTTTCATACAGGGTTATTTACTGGTAATACTGTGAATGAACTTGTGTGATAAGTCAACAGCCCACACGTAGTTGGCTGCTCTCCACTGAGGGGCATGGGAAGAGAAGGGGGCATTAGTCATGGAATCTCATTAGTCCTCTGGACCACGTCTTGATGTAAGAATGTGGACTAGACTTGTCATTTTCATTCTCTTGCCCTTTATGTAGTGAGAAGCAGTCAGTCCTCCCCAGATTTTTTATGCTAAGTATTTCTTTATACTAAGTATTTCCAGATAATATTTTATAGCAATAGCTAACTTATCATCCTACACCTACTTTTGATAGGAACTTCATTCCAGGTAAGTCTAGGACATAATTTATGTAATTAATTTGCTACTGAATACCATGGAAAATTTTTCTCTTTTTTCCACCTATGATGGGATCTCTCCTGCCTTCATATTGAATCAATTAATTCTGTCTTTGAGTGTCTATTTCATGACTGATTGAAAAGTTAGGGTTTGGTCAAAATGTAGGAACTAATATCATAAGCAAGACAACATTTATTTAATAAATGGTATCATCTTAGAAAAAAACTCTTGGACAGCTGAGGGTAGACAGATCAGGGAGTCACCGCTGGCTTTAGAAAATCAGTATGTACAGACATTTATCTCAGCTGCCTCTGGCAACAAATTGGGCAATTCGTGAGCACGCAAACAAGCTGCTGATCAAAGGTCACATCTGCCACTTTCCTTATCACGGCCACAGAAATAATTGCTTTTCCCGCAAGACAATCTCTCAAATTCCAGACAGGTGCTTGTCACTGGTAGAATCTATACAGGAACTGTGGCGATGGATTCTGTGAAATACACTTCTTTTCGTGTGTGTGTGTGTGTGTGTGTGTGTGTATGTGTGTGTGTGTGTGTGTGTGTGTGTGTGTGTGTGTGTGTGTGTGTTTCCCATTAGCATTCATTTCCTCTAATTTTTTCCAGGCTCTGATATACAGGGGAAATCAAAGAAATTAATGGGTAATTAATATTAGTTGAAAAAATAAAAGAATGAGAAAGAAAAGGAAAAACAAAAGATAGCCACACAGTCTAAAATCAAGTGCTGTTTAGCTTGTGATACCTGTTAAGCATGGGTGAGGTGGTGAGTAGACAGCTGAGCAAACAGCTCTGAAATCAGGAGAGAAGTCCCGGACAGCAAGTGTCTGTACACAGTATGTAGATACAATTTAAAGTCTTAGTTGCTTCAGATGAGAACCCCTATGTAGTATGTGTAGATAGACTGACTACACCACATGCCATACGCCATTCCAACATTACAGATCAGGAAAAGAAGCATGAACTAGCTACTCCATCTAAGAGAGAGAAACACTAGGGATTGATGGGAGAGGAAAACTAAGTGGATCCCAGATTTAAGCAAATAACATGTTTCAAGCAGTAAGAAGCCATCAATTACATTCAATGTAATTATATTACATTAAGGGGTTGTATAAAATGAGGACTCTGAAATGACCATGGGTTTTATAAAAGGAGTTATTTTATTCTGACAAGAGCACTTTGGGGGGACAATGACAGAATTAGAGTATTTTTACATAAATTTGACATTGATTTTAAAAGTGGGCACTAATCATAATATAAGACACATATATGATGATAGTATAATCAGTAGACCTGTCACTTTTGTGGTCATGAAAACTAACTAACCAAACTAACTAAATAACTAATCCTGTATTCCCATTATGACTATGACCAAAAATCTTAGAAACGGAATAAGACTGTCAATAACCTAGTTCAGTGGTCAGCAAACTGCGGCTCGCGAGCCATATGCAGCTCTTTGGCCCCTTGAGTGTGGTTCTTCCACAAAATACCATGGCCTGGGCGAGTCTATTTTGAAGAAGTGGCATTAGAAGAAGTTTAAATTTTAAAAATTTTGCTGTCAAAAGAAATTTCAGTCGTTGTACTGTTGATATTTGGCTCTGTTGACTAATGAGTTTGCCGACCACTGACCTAGTTGATAGATAAGGGGGTCTTTGACTTTTCTGGTAGATCTAAAGAAAAGTGGGCAAGTCAAGAGACAGAGAGGCAAAACATCTTAGTAAATAAATCCATTGACAAAATCAACATATAAATAATCCAACTCAGTCCCTGTGAGGCACCAAAAGTAAATTAGAAACAATTTTCCTGGTAGAATTATTCTAGATTTCCTATATTATTCATGCAGTGCCTTCTAACTGAATGATGTATTTGAAAGAAAATAAGACAGAATCAAAGTGAAGGAAATAACATAAGGTTTATGCATAAGAGGCCCTTCCAATTCTTTGATGTTAATCTCATTTCTCAAATGAGGAAACTGAGGCTTAGAGTGATGATATAATTTGTCCCCAACTGTTTAACTAGTAAATGCTATATCTGGAGTTCAAACAATAAGCCTGAGCCTATTCCTTTCACTTTAACTCCCCTTAATTTTAGTTTCTTCTTATTCTTGGACAAATGGCAGGTACATATGCTATCTGTGTGATAAAATACATGTCTTGCATTAAAATGTAGATGAGATAAAACATCTTCCCCTACCACATCCTCAGCTTTATGACAGGATTACATCAGGCAACTATGGAACTGCATTTTATAAACCACAGAACTGTAGATCATTAGACACAACAGAATTCACAAATAATTTTTTTTACATTTAAAAATATAATGATATTGAATTATATCTATCGCTCCTCAAATGGTAATTTTTGGCGAAGTTGGACGTAAAACAAACAAACAAAAACCAGAGTACTAGAGATTATGACCACGTGGTAAATTTTATGCAAATCGTTCATTTATCTAGAAAAACGCTAGAATATGCTCAACAATCTATTTTCCACAAAAAAATCTCCCAGGTTGGTGAAATCATTCCAAGAGATTAATACACCATCCTAAATGTAAAGCAAAAAGCTGGCAAGACTGAATGAGGATAATGATACCAACAAATGATTCTGATGACATTCTGAATATTTAACACATGATTTCAAGTTAAAAGCAAAATGTCTGTCTTCTTAACTCATTTACAAGCAGTTTTTTTGTGTGTGTCAGTAGCCCTTTGGGAGAAAGGTCTTCTGAAAGGTCAATAGGGTCAGCAATTTGAAACGTCAATTAAAAACTTACTTTATAATTAGCCATACTGTGCAACCTATTGATCTGGGAGCTAAACCACTAAAATTTATAGATAGGTAATATCACTATCTAACTTGTAATATCTTTTCTTTGATTCTTAAAAATAAGTGCACAACATTCAGACCTGTTATTTCAAATTGAAAATGTAATATTATAAAATGATGACCTGATTTCTGCCATTTCAAAAAATTTAAATAGCACAAATTAGATATTTGATGTTTAAAATTTGGTATTTCTTATTATTCTGCTAAAATCAATATTATTTTTGTTCAAAATAAATTCTTTCAAATACAAAAGTATGTAAAAAGAAAAGGCCTGCTAAATTTCAAGTCAGTATTTGATTTGCTTGTAAGTTTTCTCTGTCTCACTTTTTTCTTTCACTTTAATCTGGAACATATATCCATTTTCCTATTTACATTTTAAACATTTAGTTCAGAACAGAATGAAAATAAATATGGACCACTAAGCCCATGTCATTGAATCTGTGTAATTTAAAAAATTTAATATTCTATTCTATGCATAAGTGTCAATGGTTCCTTTAGAAAATAAAAAAATAGAAAACTATTAAAAAATATTGTAGTTTAAACCGCATGTCACCAGTAAAACACTCACATGACTAGAAGCACAGCAACATTTCAGGGGAGTCAAAACTAAATGTAACCAGTAACGGAGTAATCAAATTAATGTAAAGAGTATAGGACCCATCTGTATTTATAATATAGGCGATAGAAGTAAATTAGAAATATTGATGATGGATTTTCCACGAGATGCAAAAGTAATGACTTCCTTATAGTCATTTTCCTATACATTCACCAAACTTGTTATTACCAAATCCTCCAGCTTTGTCTCATTGTATTTCCCCCGTCGTCAGCACTAACAGTATCAGGCGCTGTCTTGAGACTAGGTTTACAACAGTTTGCACAAAGGATGGGGCAGACCTCTTCCAAGTAAATATTCGCAGCAAGTCTTTTAGAGGAACTCAAAGTGAGTTAGTCACACAACTTGAATTGTGTGGCCTGCGCCATGGAAAGGAGAAATGGAAACATCTTCCAGAATGTGTTAAGAAATGGAGAGAACCCAATGGTTAAAACCAGGGGTGGGGCATGTCTGGCCCTCAGGCTGAATAAGGCCATGAAATCATTTGGCCTGGCTCTGCGAAGGCACTGGGGTGAGTTAATTAAATGTTTGACCACACATAGCAGGCTAATTTTTAAGCCGATAATTTTGTATGGGCCCAAGAATGTTGTTATAAATATCCAAATGGCTCTTAGCAGGAAAAAAGGTTTGCCATCCCTGGATGTGAGACAATCCACAGTATTTCAAAATTAGAGAAAATCCGAATCTGATATGTAGCCTTCTCATTTCGGCACAGATAAAGTAGAAGCATATTTATGGCCAAACTGAAAAATTTTTTTTCTCTTTTCATAGTTTCATTGTATTTATTTCTGAATGTGAAGTGCCACATAACATAAAACCAAAAATAAATAAATAAATAAATCCTGAACCTTTGGGGAGACATAGCATCCTTCACAAATAAAGCCGGGCGCTTCTTTGTCTTGATGGCCAGTGTGTACCTTGGTGGTAATGGTAATTTTCAGCAGGCTTGCTTCTTTACTTTAATGCCTTTCAGTGTCCATAGTGGCTGCCAAACTGTAAACACTGTGGAACATTCTATAGCCTCTCATTCCAGAGACCGATCACTTGGCTGATTAGACACGAGCCTATTTCAGGTATGGAGTTATTTTCCAGCTCTTAAATGCCTTTCCTCATCACAAGCAAACAAAGGAAGCAATTTTCCTCATCTCAAGCAAGTGAAGGAAGCAGTGAAAACCTTAAAAATTTATAGTCATTGAGCATGTTTTCATACACTGAGTGGCCAGATTATTATGATCTCTGAACACATAATAATCTGGCCACTCAGTGTATATCCTATATAATAAAAGGCTAATATGCAAATTGTCCCTTCAACCAGGAGTTTGACCAGCAGGCAGGCCAGCCAACCGCCCATGTCCCCTCCCACTGGCCAGGCTGGCCGGACCCCACCCATGCACGAATTCATGCACCCAGCCTCTAATATATATATACTGAGTGCCCAAATTATTATGCGTTCAGATATCATAATAATCTGGCCACTCAGTGTATGTCTCTTGGCCTTCCTTATGGCCATCATCAACAAATCAACAAATGAAAAGTGCTGGCAAGGATGCAGAGAAAAAGGAACCCTTATGCACTGCTGGTGGGAATGCAGACTGCTGCAACCACTGTGGAGAACAGTATGGAGTTTCCTCAAAAAACTAAAAATGGAACTCCCATTTGACCCAGTGATCCCATTCCTAGGAATATATCCCAAGAAACTAGAAACACCAATCAGAAAGGATATATGCACCCTATGTTCATAGCAGCACAATTTACAATAGCTAAGATTTAGAAGCAGCCTAAGTGCCCATCAGCAGATGAGTGGATTAGAAAACTGTGGTACCTCTACACAATGGAATACTACGCTGCTATAAAAAGGAAGTTCTTAGCATTTGCAACAACATGGATGGAGATGGAGAGCATTATGCTAAGCAAAATAAGCCAGTCAGAGAAAGATAAATATCACATGATCTCACTCATGTATGGAATATAATGAACAACATAAACTGATGAAAAAAGACAGAGACAGAGAAGCATGGATCAGAACATTAAACCTCAGAGGGAAGGTAGGGGAGGGTGGGGGTAAAGGGGAGAGATCAACCAAAGGACTTGTATGCATGCATATAAGCCTAACCAATGGACACAGACACGGGGGGAGAGGGGGAATGGGGGTTAAGGACACATATGCAGTACCTTAATCAATAATGAAAACAAATATATAGGGTCAGAAGATGGAAAAGGAGCATATAGTAAAAGGCAAAATAATTACCATTACAATTTTAAACTGATTATAAAAAAATGTACTTATTTGTATTTATATAGACATAGCATTAAGCAAAATTATATGTATTTTATACCTATAAGATGTAATACCAATATCAAACATGTAATACATTATATCAATATAATGAATGCCATATCAAGACTGGCATTAGGAGAGATCATTTCAAGTAACAATGCTAAACAAGAAACGTTATTTCTAACCAGGGTGCCCCATCTGAGGATTCATGGCGATCTCCAGACCTAATTCTTTTTAACCCAAGTCCCAGAAGGTGAGGAAATTTGACAATATGGCAGTCAGGAAAAAATGTTGAGAAAGTCATAAAATCTCAGTAAAATAACTCAACTCTATCTCTGCAGGTCCGCTCCCCACACTAGCAAATACAAAATTCATGGCAAAAAATTCCATTTCCCACAGATTAGCTTTTATTTTTATTTTTATTTTTCTAATTTGTGGGTTTTGACATGACTAGAAGATAAACTCAGTTCTCATCTTTAACTTGGCACTGAAGAGCACTTTATATTGAATTAGTTGTAATTTCCTAGTGATTTTATGTCAATCCTTATTTCAAATGACAAATTGTGTTTAATAATGTATAGATTGGGATCACCTGCCATGGCCATGGCTATTTCAACATATGCCTCTCCCACCTGCCGGCAGTAGCACTGATGTCTAACCTCAACTTGGCAGGGGTTTCCTATACAAATAATATAATCCTATGTAATAAAAGGCTAATATGCAAATTTTCCCCTCGGGAGTTCAAGGAGTTCAACTGCTTGCTATGATGTGTGCTGACCACCAGGGGGTGGCACCCTCTCCAATCTGGGACCCCTTGCGGGATGTCCATCTGCTGGTTTAGGCCTGATACCTGTGGGATATCCCTCTCACAATCCAGGACCGCTGGCTCCTAACCACTCACCTGCCTGCCTGCCTGATCTCCCCTAACCATTCTGCCTGCCAGCCTGCTCACCCCAACTGCCCCCCCCCCGCCTGCCTGATTGCTTCCAACTGCCCCCCCCCCCCGCCAGCCTGATCATCCCCAACTGCCCTCCCCTCTTGGCCTGATCGCCCATAACCACCCCTGCCTTGGCCCCACCACCATGACTTTGTCCAGAAGGACGTCCAGAAGGTCTCCCAGTCTAATTAGCATATTACCCTTTTATTAGTATAGATGGTCTTCGTGTTCAGCCTACCCAAGATATTATACTTAAAGAAATGAAAAGCATTGTGACATCAATAATAGGAAGTAAAGAGACACCAACTTTAAAATTACAATATCCTTCAATACTAATTTATCTTTTTAATTCTGTCTCCTTTTCTGGATGGCTCAATGGCTTCATTTTCTCAAGTCTAAAATGAGAACTTTTTTGTAAGCTTAGAACTTCCTATCATTCATATCTTTCCCAAGACACCTCTACATAATAGTATCATTTCTTATAATGGAAACCTGCAACTATATTGCTAGGCAACAATGTAATAGAAACATGTATCACTTGATCCTACTTCAGTTTTCCCAGCTGAAAGCTTTCAATCACTGAAGTTCTAATTCAAAACTAATTTTATCCAAGTGGGTATTGGGATGAAGGATGGTAACACTCTTAAAAGCAGTTTCACACACAGTGGAGACAAAGTAAAATGGGCAAGCCTATAAAAAAGTGCACCAGAATATAGTAGGTAGGGAAGGTCCTACTTAGGCACTGCCTTAATTAAGGATACTCTAGTCATAAAATCAGAAAGAAAGCATTGAAATTAGAGAAAAAATGCTATACTCAATTCATATTTTTTGCCCCTGTTTTAATTAGTAGTGAGTGCCTTGAGGGAATAACTTTCAGTATTTAGGTAAGCGGCAAGGATCCTTATAAGACTAAGGCAAGAAGGTCAAAGGAAGAAGACGATGTGATATCAGAAGCTGGAAGACAAGAGGTGACATGATGCTGGGCGATGACCTCCGGAATGTAGGCGGCCTCCAGGGAGAAGGTAAGGAAATGCCTTCTCTATAGCTTCAAGGAGGAACCAGCCCTGACAACATTTTGATCTTTGTCCCAGGAGACACATTTCAGGAGTCTAACCCCTGGAACTATAAGAGAATAGATTTGAATTCTTTTAAGCCATATGGGTTTTGATAATTTGTTATCAGCAGCAATAGAAAACCAATATATATTTCTTTAGTACTACTTCTAAACCCTGGCACTTAGATTTTAGTGCCCGTGTATTCTAGCTTCCTCCCTTGTACATGGCTCTCCACCCCCAAAGCTCTGAGAAGGTGGAGACTTTTCTTCTTCTATATTTATGATGTACCCAGCTCAGTGGCTGGCAGAAGATAGCAAATCTGTCATCAGCTTATTAACAAATAAGTAATTTGTTATGGTATAATAAGTAATATCAGCATATCGCAATTAACAACTGAATAAGCACTAAAATGACTGCACTTAATGTTTTAACCAAAGTCATATTTTTTCATTTAAACATACAAAAAACTTAGAAATTGTTTTTTAAAATAATAATACCTTCCATTTGTATAGCACAAAATTTCCAAAAGTGTTCAGAAGTACAAGGTCTCATTTGTTTCTCAAAATAACTTTGTAGGTAGGCTGCCCAGGCACCCGAATCCCCACAAAAAGGTAAAAAAGCTACAAAGAAAAGGCAAGTCAGCTGTACACACTACAAACCAATCAAACAAGAAACCAAATCCAAAGCTTCTAAAAAAAAAAATCTACCCTTCCTTTCATAACCTGATTAATGGTCCACTTCCTTTATCTCACTGTGATAGATTTTCCTTACATCTTCTTGTTTATTCTCACAATTCAGAGCACAGAGGAGACAGTTTATCAAAAGAACTAGCCTCCCATGATGCATAGTTAATTACTTAGAACCATAACATTACAAACTAAATTTTATCATTTCAGAAAAACTGAGTTAAGACTGAATCAGTCATCCCATGAAATGAATCATGTGTGCTGGCTTTGGGTTGTTATATCAAAGACAAGATATATCCTGCGGCCCAACTGGGCAATGATGTAAATGCCACACTGCAGGTAAGGTAAGCGAAGCATAACTGTGGCACAAAGTCTCCAAGGTGATAAAATTTCATCCATAAATCCAGAAACAGATGGAGAGTTTGAATGCATAAGCCAAGAAATGTTGGATCATTTAAAAACTGCACACTGTAAGCACTAGCCCTGCTGTGATGCACAAAATTAAAGGATGAGAAGTTTTGGTGAGTAGCAAGGAAGGGTCTATTCATACTCATGTGCACATTCTTATAATATACCTATCATATCCTTATCCTTATAATATACAAAGTCAAACTGTGGCACTCGTTTTAAGATTCTTGCAGCAGGTGGAGAATTGACACTACAAGCAAAGAGAATGGCCAGGACAGCCAATCACAGCAGGGAAAGTGCAGGATCATTTCAGACAATGGTTAGGGTGGGCTCTCTTTGAACTTGAGTGTCAGGCTAGAACTTTATGCATCTATGTTTTGTGGACAGTGGACACTCTCAGTATGTAGGTTTGATCTGAGCAACACTGTGTTTTAGAAAGATTTTCCAGAATGGACTGCATGGAGGGTGACTTGAAATGGAAAGGATTGCAGGAGGGAAGAATATGATAGTAGTTCAGGTGAGATAAAATAAGGGTATGATGTTACTTCTATTTGTTATGGTATAATAAGTAATATCAGCTAATCTGAATATAGCACTGACAATGTACCAAGCACTTCTCCAAGCACTTACATGCCATAATTCATTTAATCTTCACAACTAATTGATGAGTAGCTATTATTTTCATCCCCATTTTACAGGTAAGGAAACAAAGGCATATGAAAGTTAAAAGATTTGCCCAGGGTCACACAATTAGTCATTGGTAAGGCTACTGATTTGTGAATAGTGGTAGTCTGACTTTAGAAACCATGACTCTATACAATGCTCATAGGTAATAAAGAATATATAATTTTGTAAACACAAAAATAATTCCTTCTGATAGCTATTTAGCAAGTCATTTCATTATATATGCATGTGTGTGTTATATATTATATTTATTTTATTACTGCTCTGAAAGATTCATCTAGGTTCACTTAGAAAAAATACTTTAGAATGAAATAGTGTTCATCTACTGTTGGTCATTATTATGATATCAAAATTGAACTTCCTAAAATTATTGTCTCTTTATATTACTTCTTTGGCTATGGTGCACATTCAACTTTTATTGGATGACTCATTGCTTCCTTATCTTTCTCTTTCTTATAACTAACATACATGTAGGGACATGGACTGTATATGACTTATTGAGCATTTTTTTGCATTGAGCATTTTTTGCATACATAAAAATTATGAAATTTTCACATGCTACTCAGTATATTCACCTCACTTGTAAATTTTTCTTAATTGAATATTTGTGTGAAATGCTTTTCATTTATATAATCTTTATGTTCACCCTTTCCATTTAGGGTATACAGAAAGAATTTTATGAGAAATATTACAAAATGTTACATGACAAATGTTTCAGAAAATGTTTTGAAGAAACGTAAACATCTAAAACTTCATTATGCACCTACCCCAATCCCAATGACTTCATTTTTTTTCCATAAAATCTTAGTATGTCATATTGCTAGACCATGTAGATTCAGTAATAGAAGTCTCATAGTAGGAGTGAAAATTACTCGGCAGAACTAGATCATCCCTGAGCCTTAATATACACATAACTTTTCCTAGGACTTTACCAGCTCTCTGGAACTACTCAATTATGAAAGAAACCATGATTATGTTGTCTTCCAGAATTGCTTTTTTATAATAGAAAGTAAGACGTAAGTAATTTTCCCTTGTTATCTTTCCCTACACAGTCTTGATTTGCATATGGCTAGTGCATCATTTAACAATCTTAACTGGATCATCCTTTTGTTCACCTAAAATTAGCTATTGAGACATTCTATGCAATCATTTTGTACCAGACCAGGCAAGTCATTTGTGAAAGAAAGATCCCCCTATGAGCAAAGTCATGTAGTCTAGGTCATACCAGGAAAAAATGACTCGTCGTGAGTAACCGACCAACGAGTCATTTTTAGAGGAAACTACCCCTTTTTTTAACTCTAAGAAGAGAAAAAATATTAAGGCATCTGGTACATTAATCTTCAAGAAAAATCTGAAATACATATTTTGTTTGGAGGATAATTCTTACCCTGTGAATATTTCACATCATTTCTTTACATGAGAGAAAAAATATTACCATCACTCAACTCATTACTACCAACAGTGCATTATAAGAGGAGACATTATATCATGAAACGGCAAAAAGTTTCCCATTTCAAAGTAGTTTCAAAGATGAGAAGAAATTACATTTCTTTCACTTTATATCCCCATTTCTAATCAGTAATTTCTGCTATCAGGCACAAAGGTGCTGAACTGTGGAATTGGGAAATTTCATCTTGCAGCTACCTGCTCAAAAAAAAAAAAAAATGCATTCCAAAGAAATTCATTAACCTCTCTTCAGAAGTAGCAGAAGGAAACTACCTTCTGTCTGCGTGGCACAGATGCAAGGTTCTCTGCCTAATCAGCTATCTCTGGGAACAGAAGTTTTGCTTTTTAGAAAATTTTCCACACAGGCAAACTTTCTACAGGAAATGACTCACATTGGAGACTGTCTCAGAGTTTGGGGTGGATTACCTTAAAGGACTGAATAATTATGATGAACAATAAGTACATGGTTTTATTTGATTCTGTCCTAAAAATGAGTTTCCCACTGAGTTGTGTACCTTGTCTTATCTACTCTTTCTTCACTTCTTTAGGACTCTAGTGGGATATCAACTCCTCCACAATGTCGGTTCTGACTCATCCAGCTTCTCAGAGAATCTTAGGCCTCCTCCTCTTTGCTTTTTTGTCAGCATCTTGTTCTTAATACTCTTATCATTCTTACCACGATAAACAGGAAGTTGGACATCCCTTTCACAATCCAGGACTGCTGGCTCCCAACTGCTCGCCTGCCTGCCTGATCGACGCCTAACTTCTCCCCTGCCAGCCCGATCGTCCCCAACTGCACTCCCCTGACAACCTGGTCATCCCCAAATGCCCTCCCCTGCATATTCCCTCTTTATTAGATAGGGTTTTTTTTCTTTAGCATATTGGACAGCCCTAACTGGTTTGGCTAGGTGGATGGAGCATCGACCTGCAGACTCAAGGGTTCCAGGTTCAATTCCGGCCAAGGGCATGTACCTTGGTTGAGGGCACATACCCAGTGGGGAGTGTGCAGGAGGCAGCTGATCAATGTTTCTCTCTCATAGATGCTTCTAGCTCTCTATCCCTTTCCCTTCCTCTCTGTAAAAAAATCAATAAAATATAAAAAAAAAAAAAAAAGAAAGAAACCTTTAAGATTCCTCCATATCTGCCTGGCTGGTGTGACTCAGTGGTTGAGACCCCAGGCCACCGCAGCTGAGAGGGGATCATGCAGTGGGGGTGCATGCCCCTGCCAGGCTGAGACCCCAGCCCAGGCTGCCGCCGCTAGGAGGGCATTGCACTGTGGGGAGTGGATTTGTTTTTATTTTTTATAAAGGGTCGGGAGGGCCTCTGGGCAGCATTCCAACAGGCTGCTTAGTCTGCAGGCTGTCAGTGGCAGCCCTCTCTGAGACTGGGGGACTCTGGTGGGGCTGAGAGGACTGGGAGCCGCCATTTTTGTCACAGAGTGATGGTTAATTTGCATATTACTCTTTTATTAGCTAGGATGTTGTTATTTCTGGTCCCTGACCAACCTGCTAAGCCATTTGCTGCTGATCAGGATTCTGTGTACATCTTTCTCCCAGGTCAGCTCTTCCCCTACATACCCCTGATGGTTAGGAGCTGTGCTGCTGAGATGTATTTCTCTCCTCACTGTCACTGAGAGCAACACTTCCGTGGGATTTTCCTGCAGCAGCTGTGCCTCCTGAGTTTATGTCTACCCAGCCACTGTGAACCAGGCCTTCATTGTTCTCTTTTTTCACGGGGAGCCCCCTAGGAGAGCAGAGGTATATGCTGTGGAGGAGGAACCATGAGAGTTGAGGAGAAGGTATGTGCCCTCTCAATCTGATTGGGCCTGATTCGAAATGTTCCATTGCAATTGGATGATGGATTGCTCTGTATCTGATTGCCTCTGGGACTTGATGATGTTGATAATAACCAGCTGGTGATGGGCAAGCAGCTGGGTGCACAGCCACTAGTTCATGGTGCTCAGGTGCCCAGCATCTACCAGGGCTGAATAGCAAGATAGGCTCTGCTTTTTTAAGATAGTGAATTATTTGCTGAGGTGGCATGTTCTAGCCCTTAAAAATTAGGGGCCTAGGCATGACTCTTTGATAGGGGCTTGCCACAGCATTTTATTATGCCAGATAACTTAAAATTGACAGTTTTCCAAGCCCACGTGATACATGGAGAGGAACCGTATTTGTAAGTGTGGTACTAAGAAGAGGCCTACCAAGCTCTGTGCCTTTTTCTTTGTGACAATAGCTTATCCTTCTTGGAGGAGAGATCCTGGCATACCCCTCCCTAAGCTCTGAACACTGAAAAGCTGCAGTTGTGTGACACACCTCTGAACTTTTTTTTATTATTTCTGTTAGCCACTATGATACATATACTCTTACCAGGACACCTAATGTGCTTGCAAGTTACTTTTGTCCTAGTCAAATTAATAGCGTGCCCCTATACAGTAGATCAGGGTGATATAATGTGAGATGTCCCTTCTGACTTTACTGTGACAAAGGACCAGAGAGTGAACTGGGTCCTGTGACCATGACTGTGAATCTATACTGCTGTTCATTCCAGGTGAATGTAAATGATTCTGGTTTTTCATGTCCGGCTTTGAAAGAATATACTGGCCAGGTCAATAGCCAGATACTAAGTCCCAGAGTTTACATAAAACCGCAGTGGACAGATACCACCTGCAACACACTAGTTGTGATTAGGACCATCGCTTAGGATCTTTTTATATTAAGCATTCGGCCAAACATAAATACCTCAAAGAGGAAGTCATTAATATATACTTTTATACTAGTCAATAAGCATCACAATCCTCCATAATTAAAATGACTGGTACTAAAAACTATAGGCCTATTTTAAATGTTCATAAAAATGTTAATGGTCACAAAGATTTCAGAAAAAATGAGTAAGAGAAAGAAAGAAATTCCTGAGGAAAACTACTTGAAGACCACATATAGCTAATTCACAAAAGAAGGCAAGTAAATAAATGCATATAAAAAATAAACAATCACAATAACATCAAAGAAATGTGGGAATGCAGACTACTGCAGCCACTATGGCAAACAGTATGAACTTTTCTTAAAAAATTCAAAATGGAACCTCCGTTTGACTCAGTGATGCCACTTCTGGGAATATATCTTAAGAATTCTGAAACACCGAGCAGACAGAATATATGTAGCACTATGTTGATAGCTAAGATCTGGAAATAGCCCATGTGCCCATCAGTAGATGAGTGGATAAAATAAAGCTGTGGCACATTTACACAATGGAATACTATGCAGCTGTAAAAAAAGAAGGATCTCTTACCTTTTGAAACAGAATGGAGAAGCCTGGGGATTATAATGCTAAGTGAAATAAGCCAGTCAGAGAAAGACAAGGATCACATGATCTCACTTATATGTGGAATCTAATGAAAAAAATAAACTGACAAACTAAACAGATCCAGAGGCATGGAAGCCTGGAACAAACTGAGGAATCTCAGAGGGAAGGGGAGAAGGGGGCGGGAAGAGATTAACCAATGAATTTGTATGAATATATGCTTTGCCCATGGTCACAGGCAGTAGTGCAGTAAAGCCTGGGGTAGGGCGGGAACCTGGTGGAGGGGGGCAATGGGAGAATAAAGGGGAGTCATCTGTAAAATATTCAACAATAAAGATTTTTTTAGAAGAAGTAGTTTTTAAAAAATAGAAATCAGAGATAATATTTTTCTTGTGACAAAATGGCACAAATTAACAAAAAAATAAATAAAATTCAGGGGTGATCCTGAGAAATAGCACTCTCGTCAACTATTGATGAAAGTTGTGACAATAATTTAGAAGATGAAAATTATAAAATTACTCTGTACCGATCAAATAATCTTGATTTGTCTTTTAAAAGTTACTATAATTTCTCTCTTGTTCCTGTGAGTTAAAGATAAGCATTTTTATCATTAAAGATTTCAAGTAGTAATAAATTGATTCTGTAGGAAAAATAGAATAGTGATACTAATACAAAAGTCTTATGAAAATGAAATTAAACCAGTTTTTCTTTCCCTTTGTCCCTTGGATCTGGGAACTGTGCATCTTGCTTTACACTGCATATTTTCCAGCTTTCATTAAGTGAAATAAAATTAATGGGAAGATGTTGCAATAGCAGAGCCCAAGCTAAAGTCTGTGGAAATCATTATTGGTGTTCTAATTATTGACACCTGCCACATTCCTGGGGCAAATGGGTAATTAAGACTGTCTTAAATAATGATTAATCTTATAGCAATACAAATTAAGTCCCCAAAGACAATACATGTGAAAAGGTGAGACATTTTCCATCCTTAATAGCAATTTGAGAACTAAGGGTTCTCAAAAACGATCTAAGTAAAATATATTGCTATATTTCTGGTGACTTTGGATCTGTAAAATGTATTTTTTTGGTATGAAAAATTACAGCCCTATATGTTCTTCAGAAAAAAATTTCAACATCCACATGGATAATTTAAAAACAAGAAGCATTTTATTGTTATAAAGCTTCTTATTCATAGGAGTACTTGGCAGTTTTGATTATCAGTTACCTTGCTTCTCATTTGAATATTTATTGATTTCATCTAATAGTTGCATAACCTCTTATTCATGCTGTATAATACGGAATGGAACGGAAGATTAGCAAAATCAATAATGGATCTAGCAGAGGAAGAAATAGGGGAAAAATGCACCTCAGCAAGATTGCTCATGGATGTCAAAACAAATCAGCAGGAGTACAGAGGCACTGTTTCAATTATATTTCGAGCAAGGGCAGGAGAATGGGGAGGGCATTAGTTTCCTCTCCTTTATTGCTTAAACTATAAAACTATGAAGCATTCAATGTCTTCTGGGAGCTCACCCAACTTTTGGAAAAATAAGGCTTGATTTTTTGGAATTTGATGCATTCCTTGCCAAAATATAAGCTCATCCAGCATTAGTGGGTTAAATAAATGTTGGAAACAGGATACAAGAGAAAGGGGAGAAAGCCCAATAAAATCAGTGATGATGAGAAGACAATGTACAGTGTCATACACATTACTCACACTCGTTTTGAAGGGTGATATTCAAGTGAGCACGAAAAGTGAGCCACTGGAGAATTGAGAATAAAATTAAATCACAGGCTTGTTTAGTAATTATTTGAATAGAAGCTAAACACATTTATTAGCAAATGCAAATGATTCTTTTAATTAGACATCCACAAATGCGGTCCAATGGCAGAAGCCAAGCTGTTTGGTCCTGATAGATTTTTATTACAGAGTTCCAACATCTCAGCAATTTTTCCATGACTTTCCTCTATAATCGCTCACAAGCAATATGAGCTTCAAACCGTTTTAAAAACTACACATTGCCCTAACTGAATATTTTATGCATTTTACTTTATTTTTTATTACTAGTCAAAGGCAAAAGATGTTTATCAATTATCCAATAAGTTCAATCAATATAAAGTAAAGCTATAGTTTGAGTATCCCATGTTATCTGTGTTAGCATATCATTTTAAAGTCAACACATTTATAATGAAAATACTTTATGGAAAATTTCTCAACCCTGAAAATTGATGATGAATTTAATTCAAAGCAAAGAAAGGTGTTTTTTGTTTTTTTTTGCCGGGGGCGGGGGGGGTGGGAGTTGTAACCCATAGAATTCACATATCATAAATGAAAGGAAAATAATATGTGAATATCTATATAGAATTGATGTAGTACCTTTTGTATCACTTGCTTCATTAAAATTTCACAATAATGATGATGCATTAGTGATATTATCATGTTTTATGGTTGAATAAGTAGTGGTTCATTAGATTTAAGTGCTCCAGTTTACACTGCTAAGTGGAAGAGCTGAGATTTAAAGGACTGCTTGACTACTAACCTCATATTACTTGTCCTAAAACAGTCTAGCACGCAGATAGAGAACATGGTTGCTGTTTTTAAAATCCAAAATGGTGAGTTCTAACCCTGTTTGTTCAACTTCCTACTTTACACCATAATTGGATGCTTCACCCTCAGAGGTACCAAGGTGAACTATCCCTACCAGCACATTGAAAACAATCTCTTCTCCAACATCTCCTACCTCAGGAAGTGGAACCACATTTTATTTTATTTTATTTTATTCTAAGATTTTTAACAATTCTTCATTGTTGAAAGTATTACATATGTCCCCTTTTCCTCCCATTGACCCCTCCAGCCTGCCCCTGCACCTCCCAGCTTGCCCCAGGCCTTCAGCACCCTATTGTTAGTGTCCATGGGTTATGCATATATGCTTACAAGTTCTTTGGTTGATCTCTTCCCTCCCCCCCATCCCTCCCCCCCTCCCACACACACACACTCCCTTCCCTCTGAGATTCTGCCCTCTGTTCCCTGCTTCAAGTCCCTGGATCCACTCTGTTCATCAGTTCATTTTGTTACTTAGATGTGGAACCACATTTTATCCAACTAAGTATATCTGAAATTTCACTTTCACCTCCGCTTTCTGAATTCCCAATGAAAACAACTCCTTATTTCTGTCACTAAAAATCTTTAAATGTCTTAACTTCCTTCTATTCCCCATTTCTACCCCTTAATGTATTAAATAAATGACATTATTTACAATTACAAACTTCCAACTCTGGTGACATAACAACCCAGACAAGTTGAACATTCATTTAATCTAGTTAAAACAATTCTTAATTTTTGATTCTTAAGTCACTGATTGCTGTAAGTACTAAAACTATTAAAATATATCTAGGCATAGATCTAAGTTTTAATTAAGAATTAAATTGGCTTTAATTTTAATAGTAAGATAACAATTTATGATCATTCTAAACTGTCACCTATAAAGAAATTGAAGGACAATGCTTTTGCCTGAAACTAAGAGTAGAATTTTATTTTTACTTTTATTGATTTATTTTTTAAATATATTTTATTGATTTTTCACAGAGAGGAAGGGAAAGGAATAGAGAGTTAGAAACATCTATGAGAGAGAATCATCGATCAGCTGCCTCCTGCACACTGCCTACTGGGGATGTGCCTACAACCAAGGTATATGCCCCTGACTGGAATCAAACCTGGGACCCTTGAGTCCGCAGGCCGATGCTCTATCCACTGAGCCAAACTGGTTAGGGCTAAAATTTAATTTTTAAAATTCTATTTTAAATTTATAATAGACAATTTGACTTGTGTTTCTTCTGATATAAGAAAGTGAACAAATTAATGTTAATACATCTATTGATTTGTTTAATCTCTACCACAATCAAGGTAAAATGGAAAAGTTTATTAATTTTTTAAAATATATTTTTATTGATTTCAGAGAGGAGGGAAGAGGGAGAGAGAGATAGAAACATCCATGATGAGAGAGAATCATGGATCACCTCCTGCAAGTACCCCACTGGGTATAGAGCCCACAACCCGGGCATGTGCCCTTGACTGGAATCGAACCTGGGACCTTTCAGTTTGTAGGCCAACACTCTATCCACTGAGCCAAACTAGCTAGGGCAAGTTTATTCATTTTTATAAGTTTGTTTATCCATTCACCCATCAAAGGATATTTTGGCAGTTATAAATAGAGTTACAATAAATATTCATGGACAGGTCTTTTTATGAACATAACCCAGGAGTGGGATTGCTGGGTCATATGGTAAGTATGTTTAACTTGGTAAGAAATTGCTGAACTTTTTTCCAGAATGGCTACACTATTTTGTACTCTCACCAGCAATGTATGAGAGTTCCAGCTGCTGCAAATCCTAGCCATCACTTGGTATATTATTTCTGATACTTCAGATTTCCATCTCTGAAAAACTTCCTTTAGTAGCTCCTTTAGATAAAATCTAAAGCCAAGAAATTCTCTCTATTTTTCTTCATGAAAATGCCTTAATTTCATCTCAACTATTGAAAGATATTTTCCCTGGATATAGAGTTCTGGCTCTATTATAGTAGTTAAAAAATACATTACTTTGCTTAAAAAATCCTTAAAGAAAGGTAGAGTCATAGTAATGTAATATTAGGCAGTTGAAAATAATTCTTGAAATGGAGCTTAAAAACTTTCATCAGAAAAAAAATACAGATTATAGATTAAAAGGATGGGGACAAGTTACTTCATACATAATTTTCAGCATTCATTAAAACTTCTATTCAATAAAAATAAATAAATAACCAAGAGAGGGAAAAACAGAAATTAAAAGAGACCCACAGGTTATCTGGATATTACAATTATCAGTCACTAAAATAACTATCCTATCTAATGAAAGAGTAATATGCAAATTAACCACCATTCCACTATACCCACAAGCCATGCCCACCAGCCAATCAGGAGCAAATATGCAAATTAACCCCAACCAAGATAGCTGTGGCCACTGAGCAAGCAGGAGGCTTGGGTTTCCCTGGCAATGGAGGAAGCCAAGCTTTCCACACGTGCCCAGGCCACCACTAAAGGCTACAAATTTCAATTATAGAAGATAAATAAATCCCAGCTACCAGGACCTCCACTTGGGTCGCCCAGGGGTGTAGGCAGCCTGCAAACCACCACAGGCCCCTTGCTTAGGCCCCCATGCCCCAAGGGAACCCCAACCCTGATCCAGGACACCATTCAGGGCAAACCAGCCAGCCCCCACCTGTGTACCAGGCCTCTATCCTATCTAATAAAAGAGTAATATGCAGATTGACCATCACTCCAACACACAAGATGGCTGCCCCCATGTGGACACAAGATGGCCACCACAAGATGGCCAGCAGGGGAGGATAGTTGGGAGGGACCAGGCCTGCGAGGAAGGGCAGTTGGGGGCAATTAAGCCTGCAGGGGAGGGAAGTTAGGGGTGACCAGGCTGGCAGAGGAGGGAAGTTGGGGGGGGGGGGACCCAGGCCTGCAGGGAAGAGCAGTTGGGGGGGACCCAGGCCTGCAGGGGAAAGCAGTTAGGAGTGACCAGGCCTGCAGGGGAGGGAAGTTAGGAGTGACCAGGCCTGCAGGGGAGGGCAGTTAGGGGCAAACAAGCTGGCAGGGGAGCAGTTAGGCATCAATCAGGCTGTCAGGGGAGTGGTTAGGGGGTGATCAGACTGGCAGACAGAAGCAGTTAGGGGCAAATAGGAAGGCAGGCAGGTGAGCAGTTGGGAGCAGCAGTCCTGGATTGTGAGAGGGATGTCACAATTCAGGACTGCAGGCAGTCAGACATCCCTTGAGGGGCCCCAGATTGGAAAGGGTGCAGGCTGGGCTGAGGGACACCCCCCTGTGCATGAATTTCGTGCACCAGGCCTCTAGTAAATAATAATAATATATTCAAGAGAATATGACAAGTGAAATATAAAAAAGAAATGCACATAAATAGAACAAAAATACAAGAACTAATTAAGAATTCAACAGATGGATTAAAGCAGACTAGACTCAACAAATACGTATTGTGAATTTAAACCAGAAATAGACTGCTCTGGCCAGTTGCTCAGTGGTTAGAGCATTGGCCATGCACCAATGGGTCTGAAAGTTGGATTTTTGGCCTGCTCTGGGCTTTTGGGGCAACCAATTAATACACCTTTCCTCTCTCTCTCTCTCTCTCTCTCTCTCTCTCTCTCATTTTCTCTCTTCTCCTGCTCCTCCCTCCCTTCCACTCTATCTAAAAATCAAGGGAAATAATCTCCTACAGTGAGGATTAAAAAAAATAGACTGAAGCAAAGATATATTAAAAAGGAAAATAAGAAGAGAGACACATGGATCACAAAGAGTCTAAGAAATGTGATTGGATTTCCCTAAAGCAAACTAGGCAAAGAACCACAGCTTTGGGGACCCAATCCTATACAATAAAAGGGTAATATGCAAATTGACTGAACGGCAGAATGACCAGTCACTATGATGCGCACTGAACATCAGGTGGCAGATGCTAAGTGCAGGAGCTTCCCCCAGCCCACATGCTCCAATTGTCTGATGGGGGCTGCCGGCCAACCCCTCAGTCCCTTCTCCTGGTCGGCAGGCTCTGATTGCCTGAAGTGGGACAGGGAACAAGATTGGGTGGTGGCGGATGCAGGCAGTGCCAGGCCAAGGCCCCCACCCCTCCAGTCGCCCCACACACAGAGGATGATCTGTGATGGGGGACAGGGCCAGTGAGCGGGTGGGAATGGCTACCCTTTAGGTCCCTCCCCCCTGGCGGGTAGGCTCTGATTGTCCAATAGCGAATGGGGAACTGGGGTTGGGTGGCAGCAGAAGGCAGGGCTAGCTGCCGGCAACTGGGAAGATGGCTCTGATCACAGGCCAGGCCTAGGGACCGTACCCATGCATAAATTTTGTGCATCAGGCCTCTAGTATTTAAAATGAGCTAAAAGCAAATCTGTTGAAACCTTCCCCTAAAAGGAAATATTATCTTTATTATACTGGACAGTAAAACATTTACCCTTTACCCAATAAGAAGACAATCTATATACAAAGATTATGTAAAATTGACATGAAGCAAATGAAAGGTTATTGTTGTCATCTTTCTTTATGGAAATGCAAGATTAAAAAATGAGATTTCACTATACAGTCTCCAGGATAGCTGAAGTTAAAATGAAAACAACAGTAATAAGTCATGTAGATGAAATGAGAAGCCCTCCAAGCTGGTAGGAATGCAACTGATACCATCACCTGGGCTTACTATTTTGACAGTGTTCACTAAAACTGGATATATGTACACCAGCACTTCTCCCCTGCAGGCATTTTCCCAAGAGAGATTTGGCTCTGTGAGTACCAATAGCTGTGTATAGAAATGCTCATAGCCACATTATTTGTAATATTCAACTATTAGAAAAACCTAAATGTCTATTAACCCCAGAAGAGACAAATTACATATTTATGCAATACAATATTGTGCAGTAATTTAAAAAAAATGAACTAGGGCTACACACAACTACATAGAAAGAATTGGCACCATTTAAAATATTTATTCTCCCTTTGCTTAGAAAAGGAAAACAGTATATTTGGCATTAGTTTTTAATTATGATGTACTTCACATCAAGCACATTAGAGATCGGATGGGGCAGTATTGCAAGGAATCCTTCACAACTCATAATTTCCAGAATCAACATCCCCACACAGCCCCTATTTTAGGAGGTTTAAATATGACTCAGAAGATTTCCTTTGAATTATTCTTAGTAGGAGAACCCTTAGATGACTTCATCTCGTTAGGAAGATTCTCTCTGGAGGTGATAGAAAATTGGTAAGGAAAATTTATTTCTGTTATTTCTCTCTTGTTCTTGAGCACTTGAAACTCTGTTTTTATAAGACATAATTTTAAATGATTATTATAGTTTTCTTTCTTTTATACAATTTGGTTTTATCATGTATTTACTGCCACTTTCATAAAAATTAGTAATGCAAGAATATGGGTTTTGTTGGTGTTCAAACACTTGTAATTTTTAGAGCACTGAAGTTATGCAGTATTATATGTATATTTAATAGCTCCAATTACAGGAATGGCTTTTGCTGATTCACTGTATTCCCTACTGTGTTTCTCATGGTGAGTAGCATATAAATTGGTAATATATTCTACCAAAAACACTGGATTAATTAAGATTATTTGATTAGAGTCTCAGGTAATCAATTTTTACTTATTAGTCCTACATACAATTTTAGAATATCTTTTTGCAGAAGTTGAAGCATAAAAGTAGATATCATTCCAAACTAAGAGAATATTTGAAAAAAAAACACACATTGTGATTAAACAATTATAATGGAAGTATTAATCACAGGCCTAGAGTGACTGACCAAAAATCAAAGTGCAGCTTGGTGCTTTAACAACTAAAATGAAAAGGAACACAGACTGTAGGTAGAGGGGAAAACAAAAAGACAAGCAGCACTGGCTGATTTTGCTCAGTGGTTGGGTGCCAGCCCCCAGACATAAGGGTCATGGGTTCAATTCCAGTCAAAGGCATGTACCTCAGTTGCAGGCTTGATCCCCAGCCTCAGTCGGGGTGCATGCAGGAGGCAACCAATCAATGTGTGTCTCTCTCTGTCTCTCCCTCTCCCTTCCACGCTGTCTAAAAATCAATGGAAAAAATATTCTTCGGTGAGAAGTAACAAACAAACAAAAAAGACAAGCAAAAAGCAACTCAACTAGGTAAGATTCTACATTAATTTCCTCAAAGGTATGTATTATATTTCTTATATTTTGAAAGTTCATTTTAAATAATTACACTTAAATTGGGAATTCACTGGAAAATAACTAGTAGTGAACTCTTAGATGACTAAGTTTAGCAAGAATCAGATTTAAAAATAGCTACAATGGTGAATATGCATACAGTACATATTCATGCTGTATAGATATAGGGTGGTACTGACAGAGATATATATATGTAAGGCAGTGTATGCATGTAAATGTATAGCTATCCATCTACAGATCTTCTTGTTGCTTGCATCTGAAATGTTCAGATCATTGTTTTATTTAAAGGACCTCAAATACTTATAAAAAATATAGAACCTTTTGAAAGAAATAGTATTGGAGCATATTTTTCAAGATAATTTTTGTTGGATGGAACATACCCTGCCTTATCTCTTCCTGAAGTTGAGATTCCTAAGTCACCTTTCAGCAGAAACACTGGGCATCCTGAACACCTGACACTAACAATTGCTAATGTTTATTGAGGTCTGGCTGTTCGTCTTCACCTTTGCTCCTGAGGATCCATCCTTTCACGCACTCTCATGGGGACCACTGTATTGACCCCTCCCAAAATGTGGGATCATTGCTACTCAATGGCTACTGAATGTCCAACTATGTGTCATGCACAATTATTCTAGATTCTGGGGATATGTGAAGGAACAACAACAACAAACAAAACCCAGGCTTTATGTAGTCGCATTTTTGTTGGGGTTTTGGGCAGACAGAGAAAGTGCTGAGTGCCCCTGAAAGAAGGGGAGGATTAAATTGTAAAAGAAAGAAACTAATCTTAACTAGTCTAGCCAAGAGAAAGGAAAATCGCCCTCCTTTTCAAAGCATAAAGCAACATAAATAAATAAATTAATAAGCACACAAATACAGAAAGTTTCTAAAAGACATGGTATACTTCAAGAAATCCAGTTAATTATAATTCGTTGAGTTTAGTAGAGAACCCTTAAAAAGACACCCAGCATACAAAGAAATTTAAAACACAGTTCCCTTGACCTTAAGGAAGTTTAGTCCATGTCCTGGGGCAATATTTAAACATCCCAGGAGTCCCATCTTTCTGTGGCTCTGAGGTCCACAAACTAAGAATCAAGTCCAGTGCAAACCACCCACTGTCAGCACCCAGGGTGGGCCACTGCTCCAAACAGTAGGTGGCTTTAGATATTTGAGGAACTTTGATTCTGACCAAAAAGCCTTTTTCTTTTTTTAAAAATAGATGGGTTTCCATCCCAATTGAAACTGACTTTCAGGGGCATTTGACTTCCAGCTAAATAAAATCAGTTCTGCAAAGCATGCCCACGGATGGCATTTGTCTGCAGCCAGATGTGGGAGGAAATAGAAGCCCCTGAGCCTCTCGGTCTTGCGTGCTTACTTCTTATCAAAGTCGCTTGGAGTCTCACGCTGAAAGATCTCTGTCTAAAACAGATGGAATTTTACTACAGCTTATGTGGGAAGCTTCGTCTAAAAGGAGCTCATTTTAAAATCTAGCCATAAGTACTTTTAATTTATTGAATAGCCCAAAATGCCTTGGAAAATTGTTCTGTTTTTTTGTTTTTTTTTTGGAAGGTCTGTTACAGCACATTAATTCATATATGAAATGTACCCTAAAAGTCAGCTAGGAGGAGTAACTTTAATTAATTTTCCACCAAAAAAATCTTTCCATTTTGGTCAATCTTACCTTTCATTTGAATCATTCTGTCAGAAAACATGACAAAGATTAAATTCATTTTTCACTTCATGCACAAATGTTTGCATTCACATTAAACTGTGATTATTTTTTCATGATGAAATATTTGTTTATTTTTAAATCTTTATTGTTGAAAGTATTATATGTGTCCCCTTTCTTTCCCCGTTGCCCCCTTCTAGCCCACCTCTGCCCCCACCCCAGGCCTTCACCACCCTATTGTCAGTGTCCATTGGTTATACATATCTGCATACAAGTTCTTTGGTTGATCTCTTCCCACCCACCCACCAACCCCTGCCCTCCAGTTCTTAGTGGGTTTGCAAATATTGCAAGTTACTTTTAAGTGGGAGTAATGGAATCAAAAGAACACTGGGGGAGAAATGCACTAATGTCATATCAAGTGTCCTCATCCCTTGTACACTGCTGTGTGAATGCTCACTGTGCAAGCATTTAACTAAAAGCTCCATCTTCTGAGATACTGACCTCCCAACATCAGCCGGCTGAACACTAAATGCTTCCATGTCTGATAAAAGCAGAGACTTATTTTTCCTCCCAGCTGATTAAGGAAAGCAAGCCTTTCTTACACAATTGTCGTGGAGAGACTGAATGCATCAATGGTTCCATCAGAAGGGCCACAATGAAAAGCATGAGAACACGGAGGAGATTCAATTACTAGAAGGTTGGATCCAATTGATTCACAGAGTCAAGTCACATTTCCTCTCATTCTCCCATACTCTTCTCACAGTACCAGGGTATTGCTCTGGGAATCAAGATTTGACTATGTGGTAACACAATCTGTAAGTAAGATACTCAGTTTTGTAGTGCTTATTAGCTTGAAATTCTAATATATAGACAGGGATACCTGATAATGTTCTATTCATCAATATTGTATTTTTTTTCAAGTAACCATATAATGGGTTCAGATTTTACCTGCATAACTAAGAAATAATTATGCTTTATGCTTGGCAGCCAAGTTCTGGTTCTGTATGTACCAAGTTCCACTCATGGAGAAAGAAGAATACAATAAGCAGCCTTCCTTGGCAGCTCATTATTTACTCTAAGTCACGGCAGCTGTTGCCACTGAGAATTCATGCTGACTGCAGCCTTTAGGGGTCAGGCAGCCACTCCACAGCTACTCACACGTGCACACTTTCGTTCTGCATTGTCTGGCAGAAATGTCACCCATGCAGGGTAACAGGGAAAGGCTACAGTTTTCAAGGATTTTTCAGCCAACAGTGCTCATGGCCTCCATTAATTGTCTTTATAATGCTATATTCAGAAATTGTTATGAAAAATGGAGCCAAGAATTTCATGGCATAATAACATTATAATGAATATGACACAATAGTAAAGAATTGTTTATCAGAAAGAAAAAAAAACTCAGGAAAAGTATTCAATAAACTGAAAAGAATATCCATATTACCTAAAAGTGAAGAAATAATACTATCTGAATTTTTAAAACTTGTATTACAATAAAAATGTTTCAAACTCTTTAGGTTTTTCATTTGTCTCCCCATACAGTATTTTCACAAAAAATTCTAAACATTGTTCACACTTTTAGTTAAGATTGCATTATAAATTCACACAGAAAGTGGTCTCCTTCACCTGGACAAGTAAGAATGATACATAAAATACAAAAGCAGAAAAATTTAAAAACCTATCCCATGCTCAAAACAATATAATTAATTCCACGAAGCACAACATGAAAAATAAGCGCTTAGAACTGAGAAGAACCAAAGCTGCAGATCTGCCAGATTCTGAGTCCAGAAAAACAAACAAACAAAAAACAAGAGCAAACAAACATTTAAAATACATTTTTAAAGTCACTGGAATTAAAAATAATCTATAAAGGGAATTAACTCTATAATGAAGTAGAGTTTCCACAGTAGTAAAAAAAAAAAAAAAGTAGTAAAATAGAAAGCTTATATGGAGGAATGAACCTAGCAAAAAACACTCAGAGACAAAGCAATAGGAAATAGAAAATTCACAAAGAGAACATTAATTTAAAGTAATCCAAAGTGCAATGGAGATATGGCTGAAAAGTCAAACTCAAGGAGATAATAACCGAAAACTTTCCAGAACTGAGTTTTCATATGGAAAACTTGCTGGTTGTTAGCCTGAGGTCACCCTCAGTTCCTTGTCACACGGACCCCTTCATAGGGCAGCTCACGACACGGCTGCGCTGAGAGAGAGAGAGAGAACCAGGTGGCAGTCCGTCTTTTACAGCATAATCTTCAAAGTGACACACCATCACCATTGCAATATTTTATTTATTATGACCAAGTCCCTGGTCCCAGCCCACACCGAGGGAAGCAGATTGCACAAGGGCATGAATGGCAAGACATAGAAACCATCGGGGCCATTTCAGAAGCTTTGCCTGTCACCTTCTGACTTCTGGTCCTCAGTCACTCATAACCCTCCCACATGTAAAACACACTCACACCACCTTCCAGGGTCTCCAAAAGTCACCTCCCATTCCATCATCAGCTCAAAGAAGCCCACCATGTAAATCATATCTGGGTGTGAATGAGGACCCTAGGATGTAGTGCTTTAAGGAGAGCTACTCAAGTACAGTTTCCTTCCATCTGTGAAGCTAACGAGAGGAGTCATCTGCCTCTCACACACATCCAACATATAACGGTGGGGCCGGTACGGGGTCACAGTGATGAATATTCTTGTTCCAAAAGAGGAAAAATTGGAGGCACAAAGAAGTCACTAGTTAATAGCAATTGTGAAATCCAGTCCGTCACATGTTGGAAGTTTCTTATTAGTTTTCAAGGCCGTAGCTCTTGCTTCTTTGTTCTACCCTCCTGACTCTTGGTTCTGCCTTCTCTATCATTATTTTTTTATGAAAAAGAGCACTGCTTTGCAACTGA
The DNA here is from genome assembly GCA_026230045.1 of Corynorhinus townsendii. Classification (NCBI taxonomy): domain Eukaryota; kingdom Metazoa; phylum Chordata; class Mammalia; order Chiroptera; family Vespertilionidae; genus Corynorhinus; species Corynorhinus townsendii. The sequence continues at coordinate 130,823,918 of JAPDVU010000006.1, forward strand.
GCAGTTTTCTAACACCTGCTTCCTGCCAGCAGAATTTTAGGGTCCAACAGTCCCTGTCATTTTGTGTGGTCTCTGTTCTTCTCAGTGCAAGCCAGAGGAGATTCTGCTGATACAATGTTCTCAAAGATTCGGTAGGTCTGTGAGTCTCACTGGAGTATAGAATACACGTAAGTCCTTTATCTCGCTCTGATCAGGTGACTGGATACCTTGACCACCACATTTTCTAGAGGCCCTGTTTGATTAAGAGGATCTGGGGGCTCACTCTCAGTATCTTTAAGGGGCCCTTTGTGTGGCTGAATAATCAATCCTTTTATCCTTCCAAATAATTGTGTAGCACGCCCTCCACGTTGTCTCTAGGCCATGTTTTTTGGGCAGTGCATCTTGTTAACATTAGCATCTGGTGCTCCGTGAAAAATCTGAAAACGTTTAAAGCCACTCATGTGCCTATTTCAGAATACAAGATTATCCCCAAATTCAGTGGCATAAAACAACAATAGGAATTATTTCAGAGTTTCTCAGGGCCAGGAATCTGCATGTGGCTTAGATTGGTTCTGTTTAATCTCTCAAAATCAAGGTATAACCCAAACGTCACCTGGGACCGCGATTGCATGAAGGCTCCCCTGGCCAGCTTCAGTCCCTTTGGGTTGTCGGGCAGATAGCATCAGGGGCTCCTGAGCTGTTGGTCCGAGGCCTCACATCGTTGCTTACCTGTGGGAAGGACTGCTCCAAAGCTCCACTGAACTCACGTGCCTTCAGCTTTAGAACAGACTTCTTCTTTGGTTTCCTCTGAATAACTCAAAACTTAACATTTTATCCACACATGAAAATCTCATTTCATATTTCTTTTTCAGAACCATACATTTTAATTAGTAAAATGTTATCCAGAAGCAAAAAGCTAAATCATCTAAGGAGTGACCCTATGCTTTTTTTTTCCTATTTGAAATTTGAATAATGTTTCTATTTTCAGTCAAATATATAAACCAGTTTGGGATCATTCCCTCCTAGCGGAGGTAGACAACAGTATTGTGCAACGAAGCAATCCACACTTACAATGATGGTATCTCATTTTATGAGGACGTGGCCACATTTCAATGAATAAATTCATGAAGTCTCACCGCTCTGTGACCCCCATATCTGCTGTGTTTTTTATCTGGTCCCATTTTAGCTCATTACTATCCTAGCAAAAGCAGCAATTCTATTTGCTTTCTGATCTTGTGTGCCCTTTAAAGATTAAGAAGCATAAAAGCAACCAAGAAGATAGGAATCTCACCTTTTTCTGGCTCTAAATGGCTACAAAACTCACTTTTTAAAACATCAAATAAATTCACTCAAACTAACCATACTTGCTTTTTCATGGGGGAGTTCCTTAGAATATTAAACCACACTGAAAATGTAACTGTCCCTCTCTCCAGCTATTTTTTTTTCAGAGATGCCCTTCTAGTGGATGAAGTCTCATTAACATGCAGAATTATGCCCTGAAGATAGGAGGTAACTAGGTGAGTATGTGAGCTGAGTTCCTATAAGGTGTCATTGTTCATAAGGTCAGAGACAAATCATTACACTATGCTACAGGGTATAAATGACAAGGAGCATAGTATATCCTTTCTCATCATTCTCTCCCAAGTCCTGGCCCATAGAATCTTGCTAACTCACCTATACGTACAGTTTTGAAGACATTATTAAATATTTAGGATCTGAGACATGAGATGGTGTGCAGTGAAATAAGTTACCCAATAGAAATTGGGTAACTGATTTCTATTCCCCTAATAGAAATCAGATAAATGTGGTAGACTTATCACATTTTAATAGAATTATCACGTCTGTTTCTCAAAAGCTCATAAAAGGAGAATGATAAAATAAAAAGGTGTAAACCCAGAAGGACAAAGAGAAAATGAGGTGACACGCAATTGTAATAAATCTTTGGAATACAGGTTAGTGGCAGGGAGAATTGGCAAGTTAGGTAAGAGAAATAGAGGTTACCTAAGAGCCTTTGGAGTAGAAGAGAGAAAAGTAGCAAGGAAGTTAATTTTTGAGCCACAAGGATAACCCAGGACTTGAACACATAAGAAACAGTGGAAGCAGAGATTCAAGACCATAAACAGTGTAGTTTAACACAGACATGCCTTTGCCCCAAAGGTAGCATGGTAGAGCAGTCTCCCTCACACGCATCTGCCTTACCCTTCCTGCAGCTATTTATTTTTAATTTCTCCTACAGATGCTCTGGAATTAGGGAGGCAAAGTACAGCAGAAGATGGAGAGGAAAAATGAGACTAGAAAATGGAGATTCAGATGGCATCCCCAGGCCCTTACCCTTGTCTTGCTATTGAAATACCTGTAGCAGGTGTGCATGTCCCAAGGAAGAGCAGGGGGAAAGAAACTAGCACAGGAAGAACACAAAAACTGTGATAAAGAAAAAAAAAAAAAGGAACAATAAAGTGGGATAATTTTTTTAAAAACTTTTTAAATTGATTTTTTTTTTTTAAGAGAAAGAGGAAGGGAGAGGGATAGAGAGTTAGAAACATCCATTAGAGAGAAACATCATTGATCGACTGCCTCCTGCACGCCCCCTACTGGTGATGGAGCCTGCAATCTGGACATGTGCCCTGACCTGGGATCTAACTGGTGGCCTCTTGGTTCATGGGTCAACCCTCAACCACTGAGTCACATTGGCCAGGCAAGAGATATAATCTTAATGGTATAAAAACAGAGGTACTCAAAGCCATCATTAATGTAGTAAGTAAAGGGTAAGCACTTGGGAAGCAAGAAAGCAAATCTGTGCTCTATAAAAAAATCACATAGAACTCTAATGCAAATACTACATATCCCACTGCAATTGTTAATCTAGTGATGTCAAGTAGAATGCTTCTTTTTAGGAATTTCTTATGGTAACTAATAATGATCTGAGAGTCTACTTACAATACAAGCTATTGTATTGTCCATCTCATTATAAGAAATTTTTGGTTAAGATTAACTCCTTTTTAAAGAAAACCTTATATTTTACTAAAGTGAAAAATAAGCTTTTCATTTATCATAACTGTTTTATAACACATGACAAATATTAGAAAAATATGTACATATTTATTACATTGTTACATCCTATTTCATCTCTGAAATGCTCTTTGTTTGAAATGATTCAATAATAATAATAATAACCCTCTGTTAATCATCTTCCTTGAAATTAGGCCACAAGAATTTTAAAAGCAAATAATCTCTGTCACTAAAGACAACTGTTTCCCTGTCTGGTTGCCATTTGTTATTAATGGCTGCTCCATGAAGGGAAGGAGGCAAGACAATCTGGAGCAAAAGGGTCATAAAATGCTAATATTAAAAGCACATTTCTTGGTATTTTATTTAAACTTACACTTCAATAGATACTTCTGGTTGCACAACTATTACTTTTGAAAGTCGCTTTTCAACCTTCTATCCGATGCACATTTTTGTTTGTCACATAACAGTTCCTTGAAATGCTTTGACCTCTGTATTACAGACAAGGTGAAAGAAAATTGTTTTTAAGTCTATGTTAACAAAGCCACATGTTTCCATTACACCCACAGAGAAAGGTCAGGCAGAAAACAACGTGTCAGCCCTCCCTACATGGATCAAGTCTTCCTGGCAGAGCATCATTTAAATCTCTTTCTCAACCAGCCGCTGGGAAAAGGATGCATTTACTTATCTAACGAATCGAATAGCAAGTAAGGGTTTGACAGATTCTGGGGGCAGGGGTGAAAACTATGCAGGCTATCAATTTAATTTACAAATTTTCATAACAATTGATTCATTTTTAACAGCATACTACATACTCTAAAATCAATGATAAGCTTTAGTTTCTGTTCTCTGCCATTGACATAGGTACTAAGCGACATAATAGTTAAGGATAGGGAATTAGTATCACAATGGGAAGAATGCCATGAAATGCTAAGATGTAATTTTGCCTCATTTTCACATTTCCCTCGGCACTCGAGGAGCACTAGATAATACTATGCACAACAATGGGAATCAGTCTGCCCACATCCCCTTGGTGGGGATTATGGTAACTGCATCCAGCATCTAAAGCTAATCCTGAGGTATGCAGATGCCTGAATCTCACTGAGGCATTCTGATGAATATTCTGTGTTTGTACTACTCCATAAAAGTCTAATGAAACTGTGTGACTGTTTATAGACAAATTTTTCTCATAATTCCATATTTCCCCCTGGTACCAGTAGTTATTATGAGGTTGGCAAAGTTCGTATAATGAAAAATGAAATGTTGGTATTTCAATTTTACCCATATTTTTAAATTTATTTATTTATATTTAATTTCTTGAGATCACATTGGTTAATAAAACCACATAGGTTTCAAGTGTTAGAAGTAGTTCCTATTTCATGGAAATATTAGGCTGGTTGGCTCCCGTACATGCCCTGACCAGGGATCAAACCCACAAACCAGGTATGTGCTATGACCAGGAATTGAACCCCCCCCACCCCCCCCCCGCCAACTGCCTTTTGGCGTACAGACCAATGCACCAACCAACTTGAGCTACCTGGCCAGGCAATCAACAAGGAATAACTTTTAAAAATATTACTTGTCAAGTTCAAATATATCTTTAACTCAGGAAATAAGGCTGGCTAACAAGAACATTTTAAACAGTATCTTTCTATTATATCCATCTACTGATATATAGTGGTAAACTGCAAAAGGATTCTCTTTCCTTCAGTTTGAAGAACAAAAGCTATCAGTTTCCAAGCGCTTGCTATGGGCCAGAAAATGGCCTGCACAATTTAAAAGCTTTTTTTAATCTTCACCTAAGGATATGTTTGCTGACTTTTTAATTTTTTTTTATAAAGAGGGAGTGAGGGAGAGAGGGATGGGGAGCGGGGAGAGAGAGAGAGAGAGAGAGAGAGAGAGAGAGAGAGAGAGAGAGAGAGAGAGAGAGATCGGTTGCCTTCCATGTTCACCCTGTCCATAATCAAACCTGAAACCTAGGTATGTGCCCTGACTGGGAATCTGCAACCTGTTTGGTGTACAGGACAATCTCCAACCAAATGAGCCAACAAGTTGGTCACAACATATGTTTTTAATGTGTAATGTACAAGTGTATGAAGGTAGATAGCATCACCCTCATTTTTCACGTGAGGAAACAGATTCTGAAAGGTCAAGTAATTTGTCCTGATACAGTTAGAGAAAGGAAGAGCCAGGATTCAATTTTACATTAGATTCACCCCCAAAACTCTGCCTAATGACTATTCTGTACTGCTGCTGTGTGATTGGGAAGCACCAATAAGACTTTCACTAGTAAGACTATAATCATGCTACAAGTTGTCAGAACCCTGAAAAATCTTAAGACCATTTCTAAAATGTTCTAGCATATTAATGCAATGTGCATGGCTTGCTTAAGGAAGAACCACTTGAAGCTATGGATACTGTATTTTAATTCTTAATACCAGTTTGCTTCTTTATAGCTTGCCCCTTTTAAGAAATCTTAATTCAGATTGTACTAATTTGAATAGTTGATTTTTTCATAAATATTCTGCATAAAATACAGATAAAAAATAGAATCAAGCTATAATTAAGGACTAATTACTTTGATTTCTGTATTACAGAAATGGAAATGTAACCTGAGGTCACAAGTTACAAAACGCTTGCTCTAAATTTTTAATGTCATCATTTAACTAAAGAGTTGACTCTTTTGGAAAGATCTCAAAAATTAAAGTAATATAGTCCTTGGCATTTTCTTTGTTTTATTACAAACTCATCTTCCAATATCTCATTCTTTTCCCACATTTGCCATCTGTTAATATGTTGAAGCAGTCTAGTTTTCATCTTTTTACCCAAAGTTTCCAAATCTATTAAATATATCCACACAAAAGTAAGTAGTTAAAAAATAAACATTTGCATATTCCAGTACAATAACTTCATGCACCAGGGCTAATTACCACTATCCATATCACATTATTTTATTAGCAAACAAGTCATCTATTTCTTTAGCTGAATATTGAAATTAGACACAAGTTAAAACACCTGCATACCTTAACAGATGAGATCGGTTCTGGATGTCAACAACAAAAAATGCTCTTTCAAAAACATAATATTAATGATAAAGTATCAATAATAACAAGAAATCTTTCATGAATTGTTTTAAAAATATTCTCCCATTATTTCATTTTATTTTACAACAATCCTGAAAAGTAGAAAGAGCATATGGCTTTGCCTTCATTTACGGATGAGGAAACAAGAATTCAAACAAAATTATTCCTCTCCCATTGGGAATCCAGGCTCTCTGGCTCCTGGCCTTCAGCCTTCCCACATACATATGGAGGGTCTTTGCAGCCACCTTGAATGTTGGTTAGTTTCTCTATGGTCTCTAACTTGAGCTTTCAAGAGGCAAAGTTACCTAGCCTACAGAGGAGCTTATAAAACCTTGCAAACCATTCTATTTAAAATACAGAAGAGGAATCTGAATCACATGCCCTTCATGTTGGTGGGAACATGGTTATTGATACTGGACTTCAGCTTCCAGAAAATGTCTTTCAAAAAAATGAATACAGAGCGTGTCGTGGTGGGTAAGTACTAAAATAGGCTCCCAGGTCATGACCAACTTTGCCTCTTTGTGTGTCTAGAACTTTATTATTTATATTGAGGGCTTTGTTTTAGGGCTCACAAAAACCAAGTTCTCTTCGATGTGTGATTCTAATGAAGACATTTTGGTGGCTTCCAGGAGCAACTTTTAGATTTCACCCATGGGTCTGTGGCTTCCTATGGCTCCACATGGTTTAGCAGTGGCTCAGCTGGATGGGCTCCACAGTCTGTTTGGTTCAGGTCTGTTTCATATGAGCCTCATCCTATAACGCAGGCTGAGAGAGTTCCCATTCCACTGGTTAAAGCAACCTACATGCCCAGATGAAAATCATTTGAGCAGGAATATACATTTTGTCCAGGTGGAAACTATGACCAAATTGGAGAGGGAAAGAATTTGTGGCAATGACTGGAATATAACTGTCTTCAACAGGGTCTAGTTTTAATGTTTTCCTATGTGAATATCTAATGTACCCAGTGACATTTGTTTACACCACCACCCTTTCCTCCACCACTCTACTGGGATACCTTAGTCTTGGGTTTATTTTGAGAAAATCTATTATATTTCCTTGGCATTTCATCTGTTAATATGTTGAAGCAGTCTAATTTTTATCTTTTAACCCAAAGTTAAAGATAAACAGGGATCAGTTTATCCCTGACCCCAGATCCCAGCTTAATTGAGGTATAATGCACATTCAATAGAACGTACCAAAAGTTACACATTGGATGAGATCAGACAACTGTATTAACTATGTTTTTAACCATCAAAATCAAGATATGGAAATTAGGACTCTGGATAAAGGTTTGTGCAAGTACAATCTACAATTTTAGATCACATTCTTATTTACTGCTCTAAATATTCTTTATAATCAGTTTACTTATGTTTACAACAAATCGAAAGCTCACATACTCCTCTCTTTCCCCTTCCAAAGAAAAACTGAAATCACCTTTTTATCTTCCAACCTTCTGAAGAACAAATTTAACAGTGCTCTAATAGCCCCATTTTTAACTTTGTTTATAGAATCTCTCGTATTTAGTTATATTTAATTTATTACTTGTAAAACTATTTCATACATAATTATTGTAAATCTAACTTGTCTGAAAACAGTAAAGATTATTTTAAAAAATTTTTAGCATTATCCACTGTCTCTAGTCTCATGGACTGTCAAGTCCATGGCAGGTGATTTATATGTACTTATTAAATAGAATTATCTTTAAACTACTTGACACATAGGAGCTGACCAAACTGAATATGTAACTCAGAATGAGCAGAATAAAGAAGTTATCAGAAAAGGACTGGAATCACCAAGAAAAGAGAAGTATCTTGACTTTCATTTCTAAATAAGTACTAAAGAGATCAGACTAGAGAAGGAAGATTGGAAGGGACAGTTTTCCATCAACATCACTGACTTCCTGAGAAATAAACCTGTTCTTGTCATTCAAGTACTGGACAAAAAGCTGTTCTTAAAGTAATAACTAAAATTTCTATTGGCAGTTCATCTCATGGTAAAATTCCTGAATATGCAATGAACCTAAAGCAGTCATATATGTGGGGGGAAAAAAATTTTTAAATTTAAAGTTATCAAGACTGCATTATAAAATTTACAAAAACCTCCATTAATAAAAAAAAAGGGGGGGGGGATAGTAGGGCAATATCATGTAAGGAAAAATATCCTATAAGTAAATTACATCTAGAAAATTTTTACTTTACCAAATTAAGTTTCATTTGCAATGCTAACAGCAAGACGGCCATTAAAAACACACATGGTGTCTAAATAAGACAAAGGAAAATCATTTGAACAAAAATAAAAAGGATCCCAAATCAATTATATAGAAAAGATTCCTTTATTAACTTGTGGTCGAGAATATATTTGTATATTTTCAGAAAACAACCTCAAGACCAGATGGATTCCTGCAACAGAGAGGAATTGACAGGAGTACTCCAACCACGAAGACAAGAGGAAAAAACAGTCCAGAGATGGAAGACGCTGACAACGCCTTGCCATGGGAGCAGTCAGCAGCTGTGCACCGCTGCAGGTTGCCTAGGACCAAACCAGAGAGGTTCGGACCTGCATTGCCACCATGTGCCCACCATCCAGATATCAATGCTGACATGTACACATAAGGAACTGTTGGACATTGAAATTGGGACTCAAACATTTTTTTGTTTTGTCTTGGTTTGTTATTATATGTTTATTTCCAGTCTGCATAGGCAAAACTTTTTAAAGGAAAGAAATGGTGGGAAAAAGATACAGAGGCAAAGAAGCATTGAACAGACTGTCAAACTACATTGGGAAGACAGGGGAGGTTGGGCGAGGAGGGCTGTAAGAGACCAACCGAAGGACTTGTACGCTTGCATATAAGCACAACCAATGGATATAAGACACTTGGGTGGGGGGGCAGGGTGGGCAGGTGAAGGCATGTCCTGGGGGTTAGGGGAGGTCGGGGGGAGATCAAGGGGGGAAAAAAGGAGACATATGTACTACTATTTGTAATACTTAAAACAATAAAAATAAAATTAAATTAAAAAAAAAAGAAAATGGAAGGGCTCACATCATTTCGAACTTGAGTTTTCCCCACCCCAGGATAATGTGAAACTGCCAGCACAAATGTGCTGGGTTGCTGCCCGCTTAGCTTCATGCCCTTCCAGGAGAACCACCAAAAACAGTGCTTCCCTGAGCCACAGAGGAAAATCATGGAGCTTAATTTATAGAATCTCTTGACAGTGGGATTCCCATTTTTCCACTGAGGGGCACTAGTGTGAGGTTTGCAAGGTGGGAGAGAAGGTTAGTCCATGTTCTTCAGGGGGAGCCAGAGTAAGAGTCTGAGGATAAGCAGACAGCAGGTCCAGGCTGCCAAGTGAGACCTTAGAGCAGAGAGGGCATGGATGGTGGTTCTCTGCCCCGGGTTCTGCATCTTCATTGCAGATTATATTGTCCATGCCCAATAGCTACTTAATCATCTGAAACAATTCATGGAAAAATATGTGCATGTAAACATATAAAGTAGAAGCTGTATATTCCGTTTTGATACTAGAAAATGAGTTAACATATATTTTTAAACTAAACTTTTAACCCTATCTTAAATTAAGAGCTATTCCCTGGTCAAATATTTAAAACTAGAGTAAAAGTCATGACTACAGCAAATTTTAAGAATATTCACCACTTTATTTTCTTGAAATAAGAAAAGTCGATGTCTCGATTTGTTTTTATAGTCTACCATATGCTATAACATTCTTTATGCTTTAAAATCCACCTTGTCTCATCCTAGTCTTTTCTTCAGAATTAGATTACATAAATACATTAATATTACTGAACAAACTCTTGTCAATAGTACCTCCTTTAACTGAAGGGCTATGATTAATTCACTTAGTAAAATCTGAATTCTTATTTTAAAGTTTCCCAAAACAAGAGAGCTATTAAAAAACACATTGAAAGCTTGACAGTTTAATCTTCTCAGTATGTCACCATGAAAAGAGCAAACTGCTGTCAGGATTTGCTGCTTTGGAGACTCATGGAACAGGCATCACAAAGACCAAGTGCTAGGAGAAAGTGTTGCATTCCGTGGCACCTTGGAAATGAACATCGAGAGGAAGAATAAACACAACTGCACTTAAGAGATTAGATAAGTTAAACATTATAAAAAGTAAGTACCACATATGTAGAATCCCAAGTGTAACTTTAAAAGGGTGATTGCTTTGCAAAGTATACCGTTTATTTTTGCTTGATTCCATGTCAAAGGGTTCTCTTCCAGATTCTGAAGTGACAGTAAAGGAGTACCTGAATTCCCTTTAATATTTCTTTCTTTTCAGTTGTTCTGATAGTACATTTACTCTTGGCAGAACAAAAGAGAAGATTTGTACAAAAATCCTTCTTTGAGGTGGAAGATCATAACGCCTGTTCATTCAACCTTACTTCGTGGTTCCGCATGTGAGAGGTGGTGCCATTAGCTTCCATTAGTAGATTCAACTGGGGATGAACACTGGAGAGAGAGTGCCCTTGTCTTCCATCAGTGTCCTCAGGACTCTGCCCCAAGATTGTACAAAGTCTTCACTCAAATAGATCAATGCCATTACTGTTCTGTGAGGTGTTTGCTGCTGCTTTTCTTCCCTGAAGCCAGTCATGTTACCTCCTTCATCCTGGATTCCATGTCATTTAGAACATACGTCTGCCCTTTTTCTCTCTCTCTCCACCTCAACTTAATTTCTGTGGGCAGCTTTGATTTCCTGTCAGATGTGGATCAAGGAGGATCAGGAAGGCAGATGCCCGAGGCAGCAATCTTGAAGGGGTGTATTTGGCAAAAGAAAATTGTATTTACCAGAAATCCTCCCTGGGAGAGTGTAGCTGCACAGAATTGGAAGAAAAACCTTGGGAAGCTCCTTCAGTTAGACGATCAAATTCCCCAGACACTCAAGACTGGTAGTTCATCAATAATTTGATTCCTACCAAGGGTAGGTCCCATTAGAGACAGGCCTTTTGCTTCTCTTTTTCCTTCCTTCCTTCCTATCCTTCTTTCCTATCCTTCCTTCCTTCCTTCCTTCCATCCTTCCTTCCTTCTTTCTTCCCTTCCTTCTTCCCTTCCTTCTCCCCTCCCCTCCCCTCCCTCCTTCCTTCCTTCCTTCCTTCCTTCCTTCCTTCCTTCCTTCCTTCCTTCCTTCCTTCCTTCCTTCCTTCCTTTTTGTTTTAGCTTTACCTCTTTCATAGGAGCCATTGGGATGGTGCTCCCTTGAATTCAAGAGCTTCACTCTTGACAATCAGATCCTCATTTTTGCAATGAGCAACACAAATGTAATATTTGCACATTGGGGTTAGGGCTGGATTGCCTGGGGCCAGAGAAGATAGTGTCCCCTTATTGTTCTCAGGTATACTTAATCTCCTTAAAAAATACACACAGACTCTCACTATGATGGTCACTTGCAAATATTATATTTTTCCAGATGGCTAACAAAAAAGGCATCACTGATTTTGAAATACCTTTTGCATTGGACTGAAGAGAAAAAAGCAGCTTCTCCCACTTACTCTTAGAATGAATCAAAGTTTTTTGTTTTTTGTGTGTGAGGTTATTAATATATTTTTTCACTTATTTATTTTTTTTTTTTTGCCAGTGTGTGAACATACATATGCAGGGTGGACATTGCTATATTGCTATAATTTATTTTTGTATGTGCCCTGACCAGAAATGGAACCTGCAACCTTGGCATATCAGGACAACACTATAACCAGCTGAGTTAACCAGCTAGGGCCTACTAATAATTTATTATTAAAGCATTTTTTTCATACCTGATATGTAGCAGCTGTATACAAAACCAAATTTTAATAACACTTTGAACAATTCTTTCTATTCTAGTTAGAGCTAAAATTAAGCACTTAAAAAGCATGTCAGCGATGTCTCCCGGTAATTCCTTTCCTCTCAACTCAGTGATCTCTGAGGAGCCTGACAGTGTCATCTCAGTGTCACAGCGAGAACTGCACACAGCTACCGTGTGTCAGTCTGCTTTGTGACAGACAGAAATGGCATTACAAGAGCCAAATGCATGAAAATGAAAACATTCAATACTGGTTATATCTGCTTCTATTGTTAAACACTATGATTAGATATTTGATAAAGTGTAGTCCTAATTATTTCAGTAATTCATTTACTTAATAACTCCACCAGTGGCATTTCAGAAACCATATAATTAAGTTGGAAGGTCATCTTTTCTCCAATTCCTGGGCATTTAATAGGCAATATCCTTTGTAACAAAAATTGATGAATTCTATATTTTGGCATAGTTTCTATTTTAAAAAGAAGTATAAATAAAGCTGGTTAGAAAGTTAAGTGAATAAATATTTGGGCTAAAGTAAGAAAGACTGAAATGTAAAATGGTTAAAAACAACGTGTCATCTATCTGGTACCGAGAGCACCAACAGTTCTGGTGCAAGCCGGCTGCCCCCTGTGATAATTAATAGCATCCATCTTTTAACTCTTGCGAGCGTCCTGTTTGGATGTTAAGTGATATGCTCACTTTACTTATGCATTCTACAGTGTTGGGGATGGACAAGGTCCAATGCATAGGGTTCAAAGCAAGCGGGGAGAATGCCCAGATTAATTGTAAGAAGAAATTACTTTATTTCCATCATTCTATCTCTACTCCTCTTCAAACAATTGTGTGAAATTCAGCAGTCCTATCTCCCCCTGAGCAACGTCTCCAGGGCCCCCTGTGCATGGGGTGGAAGTAGGCCACTCTTGCCTTCTGGGGGCACCATTATTGCTGGGGCCATGAACATCCACTATTTTGGTCTGTTCTAGCTCAATGCTATAATCAGTGCCAGTTGCCTGTGTTTTAATTTTATTTTCCATAGACCAGAGGGGTGGCTTCTTCAAAGGTGAGTGGTGGGGCACAGCCATGTTTAAATTGTGTCAAGGTCATAAGCCCTGTCTATATGTAGACTATAGCAAATGAACCTCCACAGGCTCTTGCTGGCTCCTCACCAGGACAGAAATCACATTCGGGATGAACTTGGCATAAGCTGAGAGTATGACATGCCTGAACATTGAGGATTTGCATTCGTTATGTGAATTCATTGGACATTTTTTTCTAATTCCTCTGAGTTTTGTATTTCACAGACAGCAGGCTCAGTGTGAAGGCTATGAAGCTGTTCCAAAACCATCCAAAAGAAGCATTTTGCAACAGATGGCAATAAACACACGATAATGGGCTTTATCTTGTTCTATTTTATTAGGCTAAGGTTATAGCCACAGTTATGCACTTAATCTGCCTTTTTTATAGCCATGATAGTGGTTTACGTTGCATTCCTATTGCCTGCTGCCTTTGCTGCGAGTGCTCTTTACTGCTCAGTGCAGCTAAGCAGTGGAGCAAATAACATATTTAGTGTAGTGTCCTATCAATCTGAAAATAGGGCATTTTTAATAAGGCAGTTGGGGGCATGGATAGCACATGTGCTGGTTTGTAAGTTAGATGCATCTCTAGGACCAAAGAATTAAAATAAGCATACATTTTAAATAATAAAGTAATTTGGTATTATTCATGGCTAGATCAAATCAAGTAAGAAGCAGAGGGGGAAATTGCATGGAGAGGAAACAATGAAAGGGGTCTGAGAAGTGAGGAGAAAGTGATCAGTGACGCGGTGTCTGAATTAAAGAAGACGGTCTCACTTTTTAAAGTAAAAATCAGTAAGACATTCTTCTCCAGCTTAATGTCAGATCTGCTTATCTCCTTTCCTTAGTACAATAAACGAAGCACAGCATTCCATGTGGACACAGGAAAACTGACGCTCTCAGTGCACAGGGTCCACAGTGCAGCTGGTGGTACTCATTGTTACTGAGATCCCAACACATTTCCTCACGGAAAGGACAAAACTAAGACTTATAGTAGCCGAGGAAATTATATGTAATCAATATACAGCAAAATGTATATGATTAGTACCATTGCTTGCAATAATAACCTGAACTTCCTTAAACACCTTTGCTTGGTCACACTTACGCCAATTACATTTCTACTCATTTCTTGTGGAAAGCAGTTTCACTCTCTCCCTTCCTCACTACCCAAGCTGGTTTGATTATCAGTGAACTTTCCAGATAGCCTGATATCAAAAAGGGGACAGCATGAATACCGTACTTGAGCATTTATCCCTTGTCAAGGAATTGAGGTACATCTTTTATTGGTATTTTGATACACACATCAGTCATAATTGAGGTTTTTTAGAGTTATTTAGGACTTGAAATCCAGGTAAACTCTGAATATCTATATATGTAAAAGCCAAGCGACCGGAATGACAGAACGACCGGAACAACCTGTTGCTGTGGCACGCACTGCGGCAGCAAACTGGCCCAATCGGGGCCCCAATCGCCCACCCGCGCTCCCTGTGGCCCTCCCCCTGGCTGGCCCAGCCCTGTTCAGCCCTGATCGGGGCGGGCCAGCCGGACCCACCAGTGCATGAATTCATGACCGGGCCTCTAGTAGAGACATATTTTAATCTCTCAATTCAGAAAATTGAGAATCAGATCCTGTGAACTTGAGTGGCACCAAGTCCCCTTCCTTAATTCAAAACCCAACATCAGAGAGAGAAATACTGTAAGTGCCCTCATTTCAAAGCAGCACCCAACTTCTATTAGTTGCCACTTGCACTTGCACATTAATCTCCTTCGCAGCTGATTACAAAAAAGTCATTTTTGTAATGATCAACAATTTCTGAGTTTATAGTCTATATCTATCAATTTATCTCATGACAATCAACTGCTATCATGAGATCAGAGAGGAAGCATGGGCATAGGATTCAAATCCCTTCGCTGTTATTAGCTCTTGATTATATGCACCTATGTGTTGAGGGCTTCTAAAAATAGTGAAATTTTTCAGTTATAATTAAAATGCAAAATAGTTCCCAACTTTTATTTTTAAAACAACTGTTTCAGGCATTTTTAATTATAGGTAATAGAATTCACAAGTTGCATTAAAAAACTCATTTTACTGGCAATTGAAGATTGGCTTCAAAAACAGTATTGAATTTTGTGATTAAAAATATTTGGATAATGCAGATTCAGTCAGAAATGGGAATAATGTAAATTTTTCGTACTAGTCTCAAAATGCATATGACTACGATGTATCCTAACTTCAATTAGTTAAGCTTAGCCAACTGTTTCCATTCCCTGAAATAGTAGTGAGAATGTGGCTGTGTATTCTCATGGCTGGTCCCCTAACTGCAGATAGCTGATCTGGGCAGAATGGTGTGCTTCGAAAGGTAGCGTCTCACCATTTCCTTCCCACTACCTGCTTTACTCTTCAGCTGCATTCAAGGCTCCTTAAATAGAAGCACATGACTCAGGTAGATCAGCAAAACTCTGATTCTGCCTTAGAAGCTAAAACTGAGCCTGTAAGGGAACCAAGTTTGCACAGTTTTCCTGATTGTGCACTTCTTGCTCAAGTTATGACAAACCTGAAACAGTGCAGGACTAGAGGAAGGTCAAGCTCAGTTGCATCAAACGTGGGCTCCCCCAAATCCACACCAGTTCCAGGGAGGTTTTTGTTAAGGGAATGTTCACAGTGCTTGGCAAAGGGGATGAGGAACCTAGATTTAAACCCTTTCCCTATTATTAATTAGCTGAGTTTAATTACCTGTTAATTAGAGAAACGCCTCTCACCAAGCTACTTCAAAGGTTAAAATGATCTCTGTTATAGTATCTGGGACAGATTAGGGGCCTAATAAATGTTTCAGAGGAAATGGCTTTTGCCCTAAGAAAAGACTAAGGAGTAACTTGATCCCCAGATTCTACTTATTTTTAAGGCTTCCGATGTAACTAAGCCCTAACATACTTTCCAGACCCCTTTCCTTAGATAACAGTGTAACGGACAGCGTGTCCTGGCTAGAACAAACATTTTCTCATTTCTGAAATAGTGGCTATAATTTAGAATATTAATGACAATTTCAGCCAGGACATATGCATTTTTAAATATTTTGGTTAACTGGATATCTGGCATTATTGCTTATAGATTCACTGCAGTGAGAAGTGGCTCCCGGGCTGGGCCTGGGTGAGTAGGGTGTGGGTAAGAGGGCACACTAACACGGGCTAGAGAAGTCACAACACCCGGAGCCGATGGAGCTATGAAACTAACGCCAGCACGTGTGAGGAAGCTCTGAGACGGCAGGAAATGGTGGGCAGGGCTGGAGCCGCTTGGTCCGTGCATGCACTACTGGGCAGGAAATTATTGTTTTAAATGTGCCCTGTGCCTTTCTCACATTGCTCTGGATGGACCACTGTCGGCGTCCATGCAAGTGGGAACTCTGCAAGCCGTCTAGGTCAGGGAGCAAACTTCAGTGGCTGGGACAGGAATACTTAAACCAGGAGCAGGTAGACCAGGGACCCTGAAGGATTTCCTTTCAGCCGTCCTTCCATACCCCAGGCGTAAATCATTCCAGTCCAAGCAGATGCTCTTGCAGGGGAGAAGGGACAGGGAAATGACTCTCAACAGGAGTATATCTTAAAACACAAGTTTCCTGCACTGAAGCATGTATTCCCTTCTCTTTATACATATGCTAACTTTATCACACCAGCTTTAAGGTAGAGTAAGACTTTATAACCCTCACCAAAGTACACATGGAGGTGCTTATAGTTCCTCAAGAAATATAATTCCATAGGGAAAATCACAACCCCTTAGGAGTGTGGACCCTGTCATGGAAATACCACAACTTAATACCTGATTCAACAGAGGAAAGGGATGTCATATTAGGCTTATTTGAATCCTTGAAAATGAAAGATGGATAACTGAAATAGGAAGCAGAAACAAGAAATGATCAAGAATAGTTGATGGGGTTAATTGTAGCTGGCAAACAAAATCAAACCTGAAAAATATTCCATTGATTTTTTTTCAAAATAGAAGCTAATAGATATGTGATATACAAGTAAATTGACCATGATCTCTATTATATATGTCCTAGAAGGTGAGAAAAATATAAATAACTATAAAGGAAATCTGAAAAATGAAGTCTAGGTAATGTCATTGTAATAACCTGGTTATGATTTAACAGGAAAGGAGGAAAGGGAAGACCCAATAGACACATGCCCAGTAAGATCTGTGTGGCGTGGGAAGATGCTCACCTGCCAGCAAGTCAGTGGCTAGAATGGGCGAGTCCACTGCAAATGTGCAAAACCTAAATAAACTTCTAAACAAAGAAAGGGCTCTCTCTCTCACGTGTAGACCCTCCTGGGACTCCTGCTGCCAGGGGCTGGTTCCCCCGGGAACACATGGTGCAGGGCCACGTTGGCTGGCTCCACACGTGGGCTGGTGGTCTTTAATCTGGCCTAGATGCTGACCTTGCCCCGGCTACAATATGGAGTGGACACTCTGGATCCTGGTCTTGCTTTTGGCTCTGCTGGAACCCCAGCTGCAACTTTTCCGGCACTGGCTTAGGGGCGGGGACTTTGGAACCCAAGAAATGTAATTCCACGCCAATAAAATCTTCCATATCCCATCCTCCCATGCAAGTCTGAAAAAAAAATCATTTTCTAAAGGCATTACAAGAGCCTCATTCCCACTTGTGTCTGGGAAATTTGGCCCATTCATTCCTCTCACATCATAATAATATCCGAGAATTAGAGAAAGATCTAACATTTCCGACTGAAAGACACACAGCAAGCCAAACAAGATTGGTAAATTTTTACACCACACATTATAGAAAAATTCAAACCATTAAGCACAGATAAAGTTATAAAATGTGTTAGAAGTCACCTACAAAGGAATAAGGAAAGCATATTTCAACATCATTATTGGGTAAAAGAAGACAGGGAAGTAATATTTCCAATTTGTTGAAAGAAAAGAACTTCAAACTCACAATTTTATAAAAAGTTAAACCATCATACCCATCTGGAGACTCAGTGAATCTGTTATCAGGAACACACTAAATGTCTCAGAAAGCTAAACAGAAACAGACTCTCTTTGATAAGAGTCTTCAAAGACATTCTCCATCAAGAAAAATAAGTTAAGGGTGCCGTGAGGCCTGGGAAGTAAGGATGAGTAAAGAACTTAGAACAGGCAAGATATCTAGTTTAGCAAGAAGGAGAGGCATTGGGAGCAGGAGTGTGATATGAGAAAAAAATATATAGCAACAATGGAAGCTTGCATAGAGCAAACAGGCCTGTATGCAATGAAATCAGCTAGGATTAACAAAAATAATAAAGTAAAAGGCCTTGGATACAGGACAGTCAATAGAACTTAATTCTTAAGCAGTACTCAGAACAGAAGACTGGTGAGCAGGGACACGGTAAGGTAGTCCCCCCCTTATCCTAGGGGGTTTCTTCCTAAGATCCCCAGTGGCTACCTGAGACCTCAAATAGTAATAATACCAAACTCTATATATACAGTAGCTGCTCAATAGGTTCTTGGAAACTGCAACTTTAAGAAAAACAATGCATAATGAAACCAGTTTTACCAGAAACTAACTGATATACTAGTAAATAAGAGTTAGCTTCCTGTGGCATATTTCTGATCACAGAAATACCACTAAATTTCTAAATATAGATCCAAAACACTTACGAGACACTGAAATAAATGTGAGCTATACAGACATTAAAGAGAGATGAATAAGAACAAGTAAGAGAATGAAATTTCTAACCTGTTTATTCCAGTTCAGGGCCACAGTGGCCAGAGTCTCTTCTGGAAGCTGAGGGTGCCAGGCGGGACCCACCCTGGACAGAACGCCCTTCTATCGCAGGGACCCTTACATCCCCAGTCTCACTGAGATGGGACAATGTAGACACACCAGTCACCTCCAGTGCACACACGTTTGGGATGTGGGAGGAAACCGGAGGACCCAGCGAAAACCCAGGCGGACATGGGGAGAAGACAAAGATAGGCAAAAATAGGTTTACAGTTGTGAGTATGCAAAACACAGAGTTTATTCTTGTCTTATTATTTATTAACTATTTATTAGTATTTCAACTGCAAACCTACTTTTGCCTACCCCTGTATGCACATTCCATGAGACAATGGCTCCAGCTGGATATTAGAATGTTCTTTTCTCGTCAATGTTAAACCAAAACCACATTTGAAAGAAATGACATTATTTGAGGACTTGCTGTACTGTGTTTAGTCCTACACATAAATGCCTGTGATAAAGTTTAATTTTTAAAATTAGGCGCAGTAAGAGACAAAACAATAACTAAAAATAAAATAGAGCAATTATAGCAGTAAACTTTAATAAAGGTTATGTGAATGTGGTCTCTGAAAATGTCGACTGTACTGTACCCTTCTCGTGATGATATGGGATGATACAATGCATGATGAGAAACAGAAAACTAGCACGAGATTTTTTTTCCTTCTTCATAGTTTCACAGTAAAAGATTCGTTCTCACCATAGATTTAAGCAACCTCAGCATCGACTTCTTTCCTTAAGTGGAGAACTTGCACCTTTCACTGAAGGAAGCATTATGGTTTCTTTTTGGCATTTCTGAATCCCCGGCATCTGTTACGAAGTGAAACAAGGGAGACGTGAACACAAGCACTCCGATACCTGACAGTCCATCTGAGAACAAGACGGCTGCTGAGGAGCTACAGGTGGAGACACTCGACAAGGGGGTGATCACATCCCAGGTGGGGTGGAGCAGGACTTGCGAGATTTCATCACATTCCTCAGAATGTTGTGCAATTTAAAACTATGAATTGTTTATTTCTGGAATTTTCCATTTGATATTTTCGGACCATGGTTGACTGTGGAAAATAAAATTATGGATAAAAAGGGGCTACTGTGTATTAGAAATTAATCTTGTATCAATGTAAAATAATTTAGATGGGATGAGCTACTAAAACAAAGATTGGTTAAACAAAATGATGATGACAGGGGGAAAAAGCAAAATTTTTGTTTGAGAGGTGCTTTAAAGATTAATTTATGTTCTACAATCTATATTATAAATGTGCACATACACATACATATATGCTATATGTCAAAAGCCTATCTTCTATGATAATCACTTAATAAATGTGATTTATTAATAATTATATAATCAGCATTGTTCTAAATTATTTACATGAATTAACTCATATAAGCTACATAATACTCCTAGAAGGTAGCTACTCTTTTATATAACACTAGAGGTCCGGTGCACAAATTTGTGCATGGATGGGGTCTGGCTGGCCTGCCCCCTGGTTGAACTCCCAGTCCAAGTCCCAGTCAAGGGGACAATTTGCATATTAGCCTTTTATTATATAGGGCAAGCTGAAGAAACTAAAGCACAGGGAAATAAAATAATTGCCCAAAGTCATGCAGCAGGTAAGTGATGAACTCACCTTAGGGCTTCAGCCCAGCTTTCAAGGACTAAACTTCATAGTCACTCTATAAGAGAGAAGCAAGCAAAGCAAAGTGAAGAGGGGCTAACACTTTAATAGAGGCACACACTTGGGGGGAAACTTCAGTCAGACCCAATCATCTCTTCCATGCTGTGATGGATATCTCCTTATATTCTCCCAAATTGTTTAACTCTCTTCTGCCAAACGTTTCCAATATTCCATTGAGTGATGCATCATTTCCCCATTGTGTAGAGTCTATGACCCAACTTTAAATAGCAAAGGTTTAAGTCATTCAGTCAAGTATATCCTCCTCCCATAGTATTAACTTGGGATGAGCAAATGACCCAATAGAAGTGATAAAATGTTTAAGATAAAATAGTTTCATCATTCTTCAAGAGAACTAACAGAAACTGTTCTTCCTGTCCCTCTTCTTGGGATGTTATCAAAGAAGCTTTGGCCATGGTATCAATTTTTACAGGCATCTTATGGCCTTAAAAGAGCCTTGACTGACATTGAAGCTTTTACCCCTGAAGACAAAGCAAAAAGATATCAGATCATTTCTAACACTGCTAAAGCTCTGTACTGATGAGAACCCAATAGATGCCCTCTGAGTACTTAGCCATTCTAAATTGGATTTTAGGTTATTTGCAACCAAAATTATTCTGATGCATTTACTCTTTCATCAGCTTCTTACATCTAGACCAATGAGACTTTACACCAAATTTATGACAGTCACCTTTTACTTTCTGATCCATCTATACTAATAAAAGGGTAATATGCTAATTAGACCGGGAGACCTTCTGGATGTCCTTCCAGATAAAGCTAAGGTGGCAGGGCTGAGGCAGAGGTAGGCTTGGGGTGATCAGGCCAGCAGGGGAGGGGCAGTGGAGGGCGAGCAGGCCGGCGGTGGGGGGCGGGCAGCTGGGGGTGATCGGGCAGGCACAGTGGTTGGGGCAACCAGGCAGGCAGGCAGGTGAGCATTTAGGAACCAGTGGTCCCGGATTGGGCCTAAACCAGAAGTTGGACATCCCCTGAGGGGTCCCAAATTGGAGAGGGTGCAGACTGGGCTGAGGGACAACACCCCCCACGCACAAATTTCATGCACCGGGCCACTAGTCTACTTATAAAACATTATAGCATGGTATCCTTGATCATACTGACTTCTTATCCTAAAGGTAACAGAATTTCATTTTTTAACTATATGGTCTCATCTTTGCTGGCTTGCATCCTAAATAAGTTGTCTTTCTTAATATATTCCAGGCTAAAACATTTGACAAGTGTTTATATATCAAGTTGTTGATACTAGAAAAAATATATCAAGGACACTCGGCTTAGTCATCTTGGTCACATAAGAAATTAAATTCCTTTTCACTAGTTTTATTAAATTAAACCTTAATGTACATTGCTGTTATATCTTGTAATAACTTCTTAGTTTCTCATTTTATAGCTCTATAATTTAAACTTTCCATAACTTGTTATATGTTGAACGCAATTTTTATGTATATTATTCTAATACTTAATGGAATTGTCTCAATCCTTCAAATGCATGCTGCATTTAAAGATTTAACTATAATCTTGGGTAATCTAAAAATATTGACTGGGGATTGAGCTTGCAACTTGAGCATGTGCCCTGACTGGGAATTGAATCAGTGATCTCCTGGTTCATAGGTTAAGGCTCAACCACTGAGACACACTGGCTAGACCAGTTTGTATGTTTTTGAAGCTCAATAGTTAACCTAAAAGAATACTGATTAATAGATTTGTCTATGAAAAGTTGTAGTAATCTAGTTCCAGAGTTAATAATAAAGGCTGTACAGGGAGAATAAACAGCTTGTAAAAGAAAATAAATTTTATTTTGAAATAATTGTTAAAATGCTTTTCAAGATACATTTTTAGGTTCAGATAAAAGATTATGGAAATGTCAAATAGAAAACATCAGATTTCCACTCCCAACTGTAGTCCACCATGTTCTAAGCTTTCAAAAGTGTAGTTCATTCATAAAAACTAATTCAAAAATTTAGATGGGCAAATATACATACACCATTATATTACATATTATATATCATATTTATATTTTATTATATACTAGTGGCCTGGTGCATGAAATTCATGCATGGGGGGTCGGGGGTCCCTCAGCCCAGCCTGCACCCTCTCCAATTGGGGACCCCTTGGGGGATGTCCTAAACTAGCAGTCGGACAATCTGGGACCACTGGCTCCTAACTGCTCACCTGTCTGGCTTCCTGATCGCTCCTAACTGCCTCTGCCTGGCTGCCTGATTGCCCCTAACTGCTCTCCCCTGCCGGCCTGATCACCCCTAACTGCCTCTGCCTGCCTGATTGCCCCCAACTGCCCTCCCCTGCCAGCCTGGTCTCCCCCAACTGCCCTCCCTGCTGGCCTGATCTCGCCCACAATGGCCCTCCCCTGCCAGCCTGATTGCCCCTAAATGCCTCTGCCTCAGCCCCCATCACCATGGCTTTGTCCAGAAGGAAGTCGGACATCTGAAAGATGGCCGGTTGACCTGGTCTAATAAGCATATTACCCTTTTTTAGTATAGATAGATTACATAGGATAGGATTGCTTAAATGGAGGGGAGCCTTTTTCAGCAGGAGGAGATGCTCTTAGCAGACAAAAACACATAATCCCTATATCTGTACTGATAGCCATATGCACTATACTGCCAAACCGGTCATTAAAAAATTAAACCGCTTTTTAAAACCTTACACCAGTGGTTGGCAAACCACGGCTCATGAGCCACATGCGGCTCTTTGGCCCCTTGAGTGTGGCTCTCCCACAAAATACCACGTGCGGGCGCACACGTACAGTGCGATTGAAACTTCGTGGCCCATGTGCCGAAGTCAGTTTTCGGCTCTCAAAAGAAATTTCAGTCGTTGTACTGTTGATATTTGGCTCTGTTAACTAATGAGTTTGCCTACCACTGCCTTACACCAAACAGCTATTGCCCTTAAAACCCCTCCTCAGTCCCCACCTTAGGCTCTGCCTTCGCAGTTCACCCAGATTTGGTTCTGATTGGTCATTTTCTATGCCAGTCAGCATCTCCAGGCCTATCTCTGGACTTGATCAGAGAGGTGGGCCTGATCTACAGCCCCAACGGCTGCTGGCAAGGCCCGGAGAGAAAGAGAGGCAAGGGCTGATTAACAGCTGCCACGGAGGTTGCGGGTCAGACCCTGCTTCTCTCTCCAGGCCTGATCCGCAGCCCCCTCGACAGTCAGTGCTCAGCAGTCAGCTATGGCGACCCAGCACTGACTGCAGGACTGACTTCTGGTGTTTGGTTGAGCCTTTGGTTGATTTGGATGTTACAGACCTTGGATCTTTATATATATATAGATTATATATAGTATGTGCACTTATCTTTTCTTTAAATATCAATGATTTACAGAGAAAAGAGTTGCACTATAAGATGATTTCTATCAGCATTTTATGTTCCTTGAAGAACTTTTAAACCGCATAAATAATTCATTTCTCCATAGAATGAATTTTTTATTCCCATTCAATTATAGTCTCAGAACATCCCCTCCAAAAAGTGGTGGCTAATAGAGCATATTTGATTAATAAATTAATTTATTTACATTTTCTAAACTTGCTAGTCAAAAGTTTATCCAGTTTTATAGAGAGAAAAAATATGAACAAGTTAGATTAAAATATACAATCACAAAATACATTATATTATAAAACAAATAGATGTATGAATCTAAAGAATCACCATGCTATGTGAAATCATGACTTTGGTATATATACAAAGATGGAGATATTAAAGTGAATCTAATTTCCGCCTTTGTATTAGAACTAAAATTATTGTATTGAAAGAGATGAATAAAATATGAGTTTGAGCCAAAGTAAAGATTTAATGCAAATAGCAGGCACAATTCTACCAAATATAGATGAAATGAAAACTAACTTTTAGAGGTTGCCAAATCCTTTGTCAGATGTAATTGTTTTCTCAAAGCCCTCATTTCTCCTTTTTCTGTGTGAACCAAGCATATCTTGGGACATTCTGTTCAATTTGCTTTTATTCCTCTGTAAGGCCTGATTCATTTTCTACCTCTGTGAACTCTCCTTCTTTTCGTCTTTAAGACAAACCTGAAGTGGTCCCAGGGAAAAGAAGTCTTAGAAAAGGTAAGAAACTTATCTAATACCCCGCAAGTAAGAATCTTGTTCAATATTCCACAACTCACCTAAGACAAAGCCAGGAGTATGCACAGGGTTGCCTGGGTGCAGGTTTCAGCTCTTTAACCCTACCTGCTCTACCCCTTGTGATAGAGCAGAATCAGTGGTTGGACAAGAATTCAGTTATGGGCAAATGAGTTTCAAGTGCAGGATAAACTAAGGAAAAGGTGCATTAACCAATTAAGGCTCTCCATAAGAATGTAGAAATAATTCTATTGGAGATGCTATTTGAGGATGTGGACGGAAATAGGAAATTTAAAAACAACACGCAAACCAAAGGGTCATGGGTTTGAGTCCCAGTCCAGGGCACATACCTGGGTTGCAGGTTCATTCCCAGGCCCCAGTCTGGGTGAAATTGGGAGGCAACCAAACCATGTCTCTCTCACATCTCTCACTCTCTCTCTTTCCCCCCTCCCCTCTACCCTCTTTTAAAAAAATCAATTGGGAAAATATTCTCAGGGAGAATGAACAGAAAACACAAACAAAGAAATATGGTGAGGATAAAAAGGAAAAGAGCTAAGAACAGGATTTTGGGTTTTCATTGGGGTGGAGCGGGGAGCTACATTTAATGGCAGAATGAGAAAGTTAATAACATGATAAGCCCCATGCCTGGAGCAGGGAAGAGACTCAATAAGTGTTTAAGAAGATGCTGAAAACAAAGAGTTAGAGAAGCTGAAAGAGGATAAAGATAAATGATAGAGAATCACCAGAGTCATAAAGAAAGACAAGGTAATTTACATGCCAAAGTGCCATGGAGAAGACAGAGAAGAAGCCAAAGGTTCTGAAGGCCTAGGACTTGGTTAGTTTCAAGCAGAACCATTTTATTTTGTAGTTGTTTGAAAGAATGAATAGGAAACAAACAAGGAAGGAAGTGGATCTTTTTTCTTTTCTTTTTGGAGACTAAAACAAGTTGACATGAACAATTAAGAGAAGTAAGGTGATATGTTTAGGTGGGAAACAGTTTAAGAAAAGGTTTGTTTGCTAACATAGGCAAGACCTGAATAAATTGAGTAAGAAGATAAAAGTGGGGAAACATTTGAAGATGTAAAACTGAGATAAATTAGACTGTGAAATTGTTGACTTTTTCTTGTGATATATTGTATAAATTCTTATTTTTATTTATAGAACCAAGATATTTATTGGAAAGAGGGATAAAACATAGTCCTGGACATAAAACACATGCATTAGGTACAGAATTGGTGTTTGTAGTTGATTGAACAGAAGCTATAATACTCCTATAGACTGTCAGAAGAATTTTCTCCACTCGGTTTATGAGGAAGTGGAAACTCAAGGGGAACAAAATCTAGAGTTCATGCACAACTGAGTTCAAAATAATTAAATAACAACAAAAAATAAACTCTGAATCTCTGCTTTTCAAAGAAACATCTTGGAATAAAGGCAGGATATCAAACTCTGTTAAGTAACTTTATACTTGTAAAAACACTTTATTCAAACTCAGCCCCACACCACTCTTCAAAGTGGATATATCATCTGTGTATATAGCTCTCCTTTAATTCTAATCTGGCACCATATTCTTTGTTTAAAAGTTAGTTCCTTCATAGAATTAACAGTCCATCTAAATGATCCTTTCATTTTTACTTCAAGCATCCTAGATGGAAGACATTAACTGCATTAGAAGTAATGCATTCAATATTCAGTAAATGTTGTTAAGGACAATTCCTTAAAAGCAAGAAAGCAGCAGCAATTTTAGTTTTGGCTTTTCCCAACTGCTGACAAAGAAGAAAACTGTTGATTAATTTTGTGTTGATGTCAGCAATCTAATTACAATTTAATTACATAAACAAAATTATATTGAGTTTTATGAGTACTTTCAATTTCAGCTATACCTTTAACTGAAAAGGACTCATTTAAACTACCATAATTTATTTTGTTACCAGCTAAAAGATCTTCATGCAAACCTCTCTCTGACTAACACATACAGAGGATGTTCAACCTCGGCCCCATCTAGTTTTAACATTCCAGAATCTACGTCAGCCTGTGCTTTTCTAAAGTTAGTCACAGGCATGATCAAAAGGACAGTTGTATTTTTGCAGCCCTCTCACAGGCTTCCCTAAGTGAGAGCTCCTTCTCCAGCCAATATTGAAATTATTCATTTCTCAAGAGGGAGTTGATGATGCAAGGAAAGATCTGTAAATAAGTTCTTATATTCCCCATTTCCCCCCATATCAGTCATATATGAAAAGATCCAAGAATAGGTACCTACCATTGCATTTGCCTCTCATTAACGGTCATATATTAATTAAAGGAAGCATCCTTTACACAATCACAATTTTGGATTTTTGCACTGACAAATAATTTCCTCTTGATTAGTACATTTTATGCAAACCAGTTCCCTGTAGAGATAAATGGTTGATCTCATTGTTTCCCGTGTGGGCGATCATGGTGTGTAAATGAGATGAGTCCACTTCTCTGCATTTCTAGAATACAGACAGTAAGAATAATGGGGGAGGGGGTTGGGGGGACCAACAGTTTTCTTGTATGGTGAGAGTATCTTAGTAGGGCATTTTTGATGTCTATGGTCAAAATCTTGACTCTCCTCCCAACAGTGATACAGCAAGGAACTCTACCATCTTGAGTCATGAATTTATAACTTTTGTGTTCTAAAAGCATTTTTGGGTGATGGTGGAGAAAGTAGTAAATTATGCTTTCCTTTATCATCTATAGGTATTAACCTTATAAACCCCTAATTCTCGCCCTGATTCTATCAATGATGAAAGTTTTGTGTTTTTTTTGTTTTTTTTAAAAAGGTGCCTACATTTCTCCTTCATGTTATCCATTGTGCTTGGGAAGGATTTTGCTCACTGCATCACATAACATGTTCATTACTAAGAACTCTGAGGAATGCTGGGTTTTCATTATAAGCAATGTGTATCATAACTGGTACTGTTTTTCCTGTTCATGCTGAAAGTTAAAACTTGAAGTCAAATATATGGTCCAACATTAGTCAGAATATAGTTTGTCTTACTTAAAATGTGGTTAGCAGCAAGTTAACAAAATCTAGACTAACTGTGGCTTACATAAACGGAGATGCTTTTCTCCCAAACCAGAAGCCTGTGGTGCATCATTGTTGGTATTGCAGCAGCTTTATTTAGATGTCAAAGCATGCGGCCTATACCTGCTATTCACACGGCCACCAAATGATTGCGAGAGCTCCAAATGTCACTTCCATACTCCATATCCAAAGGCATAAAGAAGGGGGTAGGGTCTTTGTCACGGAATAATGTAAAATTGTTTCACAGTTATCAGAAAGTAAAAATTCTTTCCGATAAGTCATTGAAAATATTTCTGCTCAAGCTCATTGATCAGAATTACATCTGTGGCAAGCATTAGGTGAAGGGATAGGAAGACACAGAACAGAAGGGGGTTACAATGGCTTTGGGAGACAAATGAATACTTGTCTACCACACAAATCTTCATAAACACGTTTATACTGTCCTCACTGCTGGCTCTATTGTCCTTTTGTGCCTTTACTTTTGGTTTACCCCATTGTCCTACTTTTAATGCATTTTTAAATCTTATTTTATTTCATGTACTTTTATGAATCCTCTTAAGTCTTTTGAGAATGAGATATGTATATATACATATAAGCACAAATGCACACAAAGTAGACTTGTTCCAGCCACTTCTGTATAACATATTTTATGGAAGCTAATTTGAAAATCTTTATTGATTTAATTTTCACAGACATCGATAAAAATCTGTCAGTAATGCTGGAGTAAATGTTATAATAGCAAATTGCACAGACAGTTTTACAGTTTGTGAACAGCAAAGAACAACATTCCTTTAAAAGTTAGCAAAGTTTTCAAATATTGGTCATAAATGGTCTCATGACGGGAACATTTTCATTTTGTTTTCTCTTAAACTTGTTCATTGATCCCTGTGGAATTCTCACTGAGCCGTGAGATGTGAGATTACTGGTCCAGGAAGAACAGCTCCTGTGCATCAGTAGCTCATAATTCAGCAGGGCAATGCAGGGCTACACTCGAACTCCTCCTTGCCCCGCCAAATGGATGGTTAGTTTTATTTGGTTGCTATTTGGTGTACAAATGTGTGGATTTGAACATGAGAGAGAGGTGATCAAAGTGGAGAGAGACAAAGGCAAGATAAGACCAAAAGGTGTTTTGTTTTTTTTAAGATATCTGATATTTTGTGATTTGACTATAAAAATAGAAAGAGTAGTTATAAAAACTGTAAAAATCTACAACAGCACACAGAGTCATTAGCAATCCGGAAAAAATTCTAAGGAACCAAATGTTAATAAGAAATATTGATTATAATATGGTTATATAGAAAAATACAGATATAGCATAACTGAATTGGTAAGCAGAAAATGTTATGAATAATTATTACAAGTATACTTCTCAAAGTTTTTATTTCTTTTTGTTGAGCTACAGTGATGATTCTAAATTAGCTTATGGCATTGGTGTTAATTTTACAGAAATTAAAAGCCTTTGAGAAAATTAGGTTCATTTAACTTTAGTTTTAAGTGTTTTAAAGAGTCTTTCAAGTGTTCTTAGATTTAAAGTCATAGTAATATATTTATTATGAGACAAGATTACATCGAAATGATGACCACTGTGTGAAATTATTTATGCACATGGACAAGCACTGGTAGGGAATATTAAAAAATTCAACACTAATATTTTAAGGTGCTATGAGGGCATTGTACACTCTATTGTTACTTCAAAACTATGTTGCTACTAAAATTGTTTTGAAGTATGAAAAATGTTGAGAAATTTCTTTATACTGTACTATATTTACACAATTCATTTAGCACCTTACAACTAACGTCTAATAGAAAAGATCTAGTCTTATATAAAATACAAAGATGTTAATATTCTTTGCAGTGATTCACAGATTATAATATCTTTATTCATCTGTCCAATTAAAAAGCAGTGAAAAAAAGCTCTTGGGTATACCAATAAGAGATATTTTCCCTATGGGTTCTTGGCGGGGCGGGGGGGGGGGGGGGGCGGTCGTGTTGAAAAGCTATCGTCTACTAAGTAGTGGCAAAGAGCTATTGTTGAAGGTGACTTTGAAATACAAAAATAATCCAAAGTCAGTGGTATCCAAAGACTGAGGGAGATGACTATTGGACTGTTAAAACTCATACATAAAAATGACTGGACTTCTTTTTTTTTTTTTTTGAAATGGACTAGACTTTCTGACTGGGAAGAGGTAGCTTCACAGGTTTTTGTAGACACCCCTGACATTTCTAGGAGGTGGTGCTACAAGTCTACCCTCTCCAATTTGTTTCCGATGCAGGGTAGTCAGGTGTGGCTGCAAAGTGAGTTGGAATGTAATTCTAAAAAATATTCTCACTAAGTTATCTTCATAAATGCAATAATGTTTGTAAAAACCTACATAACCTGCTCATGTGACAATTGGGAAGCAATACTCATGGACCTTTGAAACCTTTCTAACTACATAAAACCAATTAAAATAGGAATGCAAGAAGCTGGCCCCTCCAGCTAGCAGGCATCGGTTATCCCAATGCATGGCATCTCCCGCGCAGTGGCTGAGGGTGAGGAGGCTTCAGTCTTGTGGGCGGGGAAGCCTGTGAGAACCAGTTGTGCAGGTTCTGGAGCATCTTGGAAGTCCTGTGGTCTCCCTGGGAAGGCCTTACTTTGGAGTCACCTGGCTGACCCATGGCTTTCAGACCTCCTTGTTCTCAGTGGTGGCTCAATTTCTGGGTTACTTGGAAAATGGGTTCACATGCAGAGTGGTCCATTACCTTCTCAGAGGAGAAAGGAACAACTTCTGCTCCTTTCTCTCAATGTCGATTCTATTTTCTTAAACTCTTACTATAAAAGTCATTTGCCTCTATAGTTATTTCTATTTATCTTTTAGTATTTTGGCCCTCATCCTCTTTCCTGCGTCTATGGAGATTCTCTGGCTAAATTCAATGTGAACTAGTTTTAAGGGGTTTAACTTACTATTTTTATAGTAAAAAAAAAAAAAAAAAGTTGATATATTTTGTTTACATGTAAAACACACTGAAATATAACTTAATACAATAAGGATTATTTCTGTCCTGAGCTTTCTATATATTGTCAAAAATAGCATTGGTTAATTATTCAACTTGACATAATAAAGTCTTATTTGATAAGGGCTGGGGTAGAAATTTTTAAATAATTTTGAATAGAATAAGTGAAGATATTCACATCTTTTCTTTTTCTTTGTTAATCCTTACCCAAGGATATGTTTTCCATTGTTTTTTTTTGAGAGAGAGTGGAAGGAAGGGAATGCGGGGAAGAAAGAGAGGAACATCAATGTGAGAGAGACACATCAATGTGAGAGAGACACATCGATTGGTTGCCTCCTGCACATCGAACCTGCAACCCAGGTACATGCTCTTGACCAGGAACCAAACACACAGCCCGTGGTTGTTGCAAGCTGAGCACCACT
This sequence comes from Corynorhinus townsendii, assembly GCA_026230045.1. NCBI lineage: Eukaryota > Metazoa > Chordata > Mammalia > Chiroptera > Vespertilionidae > Corynorhinus > Corynorhinus townsendii. The sequence goes on from JAPDVU010000006.1 coordinate 130,854,865, forward strand.
AGCCAGGGCAGATAGTCACTTCTGAATAAACTTCTGTCACCGTCAATGCAACTAAGTTCAACTAAACATAATTTCATGAGCAAGATCAGTACTGATGTTTGCTGTTATTGGCAAAATCACCCTTACTTTGGTTTGTACCTTCGTATGACTTTATATCACAGTAGGCTTTACATTCCAAAGCATCACACGTTTTTTCATTTTTATAACAGAGGTACACAGAAGACCTCATTGCTTCAAGAGTATTACGATTATTGTATGTGGACATTTTCATTAATCCCTAAAAGCCTTTTGTAACAAGGATGCTGGGAAACTAAGATGCTGAAAGAACGATCATTTGTTACATGGTACTTGTTACTGAGGCACATCCCAGGATTTGTTTTCCAAATAGGTAGCTAGGGAATGATAACCACTGTTGGTCATTGCACAAATATATTTCCATAAAGAAAATACTCAGATTTTCTAAGAGCAGTGCTGTCGTGGCATGGCATGTAACGTGGACTTTATTTTTGTATATCAAATGCCTGTTTGGAGTGTGGGGCTCAATGTTCCAGTCTTCAGCATATGAATAAACAAACATAAACAACAGAGCGCCATCTTTGTTGAGAAGAGTTCTCTCTCTGTAATCACCTTTTTGAGAGGGAACTCTTCCCCGGCTGCACACTGCTACAGAAAGTAATTAAATGTAATAGTAGCTGCACTTAATTTATGGCCACTGAGGGAAATAATCACATTTAAAATAAACGCCACAGCTATCTAATGAATACATATGCCACTGTGACATGCCCCCCATAAAAGCACCTCTCACTGCCATTCACAAAGATGACATCAGAGGTATTTCTTTCCCTCTTATGCCTGTGCATTTTTACTTTTAAAGGAAAAGTAATCTCTTTATTGAGAACATCACTGTCTTCTGGACAAGTGCAGGAGGAGTTTCTCTTTTCATTGTCAAACGGCTTTATTAAAGATTTAACACTGTGATCTCGGTTTTTGTTTTAAAGTACCTCCTTGGCTTCTGCTTTGACATTCCCATCTGCTCCAAAATAAAGCAGTTAAAAGAAACATTAACTTGCCTCTTAGAATCTAATGAGATATTGATTTTCATTGGATTTGAATTTAGATAATTTATGCTTCAAAATCAAGAGGATTTCACTTAATTCATTCTCAATGAAACTGTGATACTTTACAAAGTCATGAGTAAATTGCATATTACTTTTTCTTAGGTAAAATTAAAATTAGACAAAATTATGTGAATGACACAAATTATTTTCTAAAAAAATCTAAATAAATTTATCTGTGGTCTTATTTGCTTTCAAAAGCAAAATAAATGAAAGTAATATATGTTCAAGAAACAACTGTTCCTGCAATGTTTGATGTCAGATCAAACTCTTTTAATAGTCACACACTTTGCAGGATGAATGCTGATGAAAGCGTGACATGTGGTTCTAGCCAAAGTTAGCAAAAGGCTGCACTTAGCTCACAATGATGCTGAATTGGTTCCAGATTATAAATCAAGGAGAGTATCTAGTTAGTCAATGTTAAGCACTATAAGTATTAGAAATAATTTTATTTCTACTTGCTTAATATTGGTTAACTTTTTTTCCAAGATAATTCAATCTTTGAAGAAGTCTATATTAATTATTCTCCATTTCTCATATTTTTAAAAATCTGTTTTATTTTTAATTCATATTTTATTCCTTTAAATATTTTTCTACTATTTTCAATCTAAATTATTTAATGAAAATAAAATTTAGTAGCACTGTACTAAAATAAAAATATAATAAAATTTAGTGATACTATGATGAAATATTGCCATTTGTAACAACATGGATAGACCTTGAGATATCATGCTAAGTGAAATAAGTTAGACAGGAAAAGTTAAGGACCATATGATTTCACTCATATGTGAGATATAAACCTGTAAGCAATGAATGAACAATCATGACAAACAAACAAACAAAAATTCATAGACACAGAAAACATTATGTTTCTTCCCTTACCTGGGCTTACAAAATAAGTATACATTTTGGAAATGAACAATTCCTTTTTGTACTAACAAACTCTACCTTCCCATGTGTTATGTGTGAGCAATGTATATATGATTAGCATCACAGTCTGACTTCCTAAACACACTCCTCTAATAAAATATGCTCCCTCCCTCAGCACTGAATGAGTGCAGGCCAAACTTAACCCTGATCCTGTGGTAACCAAAAAAAAAACAAAAAACAAAAAAACAAACAAAAACACACGTGTGTGTATATTTTAACTCAAAACTTTGAGTTAGAACAGATATTTCTCAGTTTTTTTTAACTAAATGACAGAGAGAATATACCTAAATAAATGAAAAAATATATACCATTTTTACAGTTTGGAACATGCAATAATATTAATATATGTTTTTCCCAATTTGTTCTATATATTTCAATTTCATTCTAATCACCATCCTTCCAGATCTTGTGTAGGAGTTAATAAGGTATTTCTAAAATTTATATGGAAATGTAAACAATCCAGAATAGCAAAACCAATTTTTAAAAAGATCAAAGTTAGAGAACTTAGACTACCTGATACCAATTTATTATAAATCCATCAGTAATCAAGAAAATGTTCTGTTGGAATTAAAATAGGGATATAGATAAATGGAACAGAATCAAGGGTCCAGAAATAGACCCACATATATATGGTCAATTTCACCAAAGGTGACAAGGGGAAAGGATAAAATTTCAATCTCAACCCTCATCTCATACCATACTCAATATTGAACTCAAAGTACATCATAGTAATATATGTAAATACAGAGGTAAAAACTGCAAAATTCTAAAACATAAAATTCTTGACCTTGGGGTTGGCAAAAAACTCTCAGTCATGACACAAAATCACTCACCATAAAAGAAGAGCATGATAAACTGAGCCTGGAAAATACCAAGTGCTGCTGAACATATGGGGTGAACGAGATTCAAATACGTTGCTATTAGGAGTTTAAAGTAGAACAGTTACTTTGGAAAAGCTTTATACTTTCTTATAAAGTTAAATATACATTTACCATGGGATACTGCTCTGTGGACTCAAGACAACTAACAACAGATGTCCACAAACAGGTTTGTACATCTCTGCGTGTTGCACAGTTCTAATGGTCCCTGTGGTATAATCTATGTGCAGAACTGTATGAACACAGGGAAATCTCAAGGCCTACATTTTCCCATTTGAAAATTCAAGATAATGCTGCTAATGTGCAGGGTTTGGGTGATGCTTTATGAAGATCCGAATGGGTTAAGGTGTGTTCAATGCCTAGCATCAAGTCTGGACTATCTAGGGGCTCCACAAATACCAGTCACTATATTTCATCATCATTATTATTGTTGTTATTATTGTGTATTTCCTAAATTATAAAAAAAAAACATTCAAAATGTAGAGGGAGATAATTTTGTATATTGTTTGCTATTTAACTAAACATTTTTATTGATAAGTGAATAGGATAATGCCCTGGCTGGTGGCTCAATGATTAGAGCATCAACCTGAACACTGAAGGATCATGGGTTCAATACCTGGTTGTGGGCACATACCTCAGGTGCAGGCTCAATCCCCAGCAAGGTAGGGGCATGTGCTAGAAGCAACCATTCAATGGGTCTCCCTCACTTCGATGTTTCTCTTTCTTCCTGTCTCTCTCTTTCCACTCTCCCTTCCACTCTAACTAAAAGCAATGCAAACATATTCTCGGGTGAGGATAAAAAGAAAACAAAAAAATTTTTTTTTAAGAATAGGATAACTGAAAAATGTCTTGAAAGAAATCAGTATGGGATTTCGAGCTCTCATGCCATTTACTGGAAGAAACTGAGAGTAGGGGGTTCCCTGATTTACTTCCTATATAATATATATATAGGGATCATCCTATATAACAAAAGCCTAGGTGGCGTCATGTGACGTCATCACAAGTTGGCTGCCCCCACGTCATCACAAGATGGCCACCACAAGATGGCCGGCAAGGGAGGGCAGTTGTGCACAATCAGGCCAGCAGGGGAGGGCAGTTGGGTGCGACCAGGCTGGCAGAGGAGGGCAGTTGGGGGCAATCAGGCCGGCAGGGGATCAGTTAGGAGGTGATCAAGCAGGCAGGCAGGTGAGCAGTTAGGAGCCAGCAGTCCCAGATTGTGAGAGGGATGTTCAACTGCCGGTTTAGGCTCGATCCAGGCAGTCAGACATCCCCCAAGGGGTCCAAGATTGGAGAGGATAAAGGTTGGGCTGAGGGACACCCCCCAAAGCATGAATTTCATGCACTGGGCCTCTTGTCCTATCTAATAAAGAGGGAATATGCTAATTGACCATCACACCTTCAAAAAAGATGGAAGTGCCCACAGCCAATAAGGAGGGCATATGTTAATTGAATGTCACGCCTTCAAAGATGGTGGCGCTCACAGCCACAAGATGGTGGCGCCCAGTCCCCTCAGGCCCACTGGCATAGTAGGCCCCCAGGCAGGTCCAGCCGCTTTGCACGCCTGCCTCTGGAGTCCCCCAGTCTCCTCAGCCCTCCAGCTGCCCAGGGCCAGCCCAAGGTGCAGGCAAGCCTCAGATGGCGGCTGCCCAGCCACCCAGGGCCACCCAGCTCAGGTAACTAGGGCCGGCCCATGGCTTGTGCTGCCGGCAGTGGCAGCAGCAGAGGTGTGATGGAGCGTCACCTTGCCCGAGATCGCTGGGTCGCCTCCCGCCCCTGAGGGCTCCCAGACTGTGAGAGGGGACAGGCCAGGCTGAGGGACCCCCAACTCCAGTGCATGAATTTTCATGCACCAGGCCTCTAGTATTTAATAAAATAGTTGCATATCTCAACTTGTACTCTGTATATTCGTAATAAAGGTTAGGTTACTGAAATGTGTAGATCTACAGCACACAATGAACTGTGCCTATGTGAAAGGTCTTTGAGATGCTCTTAAATTTTTAAACTTTATTTACATTTATATTGCTACTTCTACCTCGGCCTTCATAGCTACAGGGCCAAATTTCTTTGGCAGCAATTCTCTTCTTAGTTTCTGTTACAACATTATTTGCTTTTTCCAGTGAGTGTATGATAAGGAAACGTTGATTCATCATCCAACATTATCTGATGTTATTTGCCGCATCCTGTCACTATTGCCATTTGCAGGATCTATGTAAGCTGTTACTCTTTCTTTTGACTCCTATATGGAGATCCTGCCAACATTTGATTCATTTAATTCAGCATTTTAAAATGTGTTCTCATCTTTTCCATCCTAATATGCATAAGATTAGCAGTGCACAAAGGGGGTCGTTTTTCTCATCATAGGATTCTGTATGTGTGTTTGATGTGTTCTGCTCATAGATTATACCACGGGGGCCATCAGGCTGTTTAGGACTAGCTGTGCTGCCAGGAAACCATACACAATAAATCGTGACAATAAATCATAAACACAAATCAAGAACAATGTCTTCCAGACTTGTTTTGATACTAAAATGATTAGAGAAGGATAATTTTGTGGGGTTTTTTTAAGAAATTTGGGAGACTTAAATAAGGGTTTGCAACTTGAACATTTATTTACATGCTATCCATTGAGCATAACTGGTCTCTGTAAGCCGGTATTATTATTATTTCACTAGAGGCCCGATGCACGAAATTCATGCAAGGGGCTTGGCCCTTGCAGCCCCAGCTTCATCCAGAAGGTCGTCCTGAAGGATGTCTGGTCTAATTAGCATATTATGCTTTTATTATTATAGACTGTCTTCATGAAAGAATGATAATTACTTGCTGACTGTCATCCAGGCTGACAAAGGTGAGACTGAAGGTGAAACCTATGCCACCTTGCCTGAAAGGTCCCCACCTGTGCTTTGGAGGAGGCTGCCTGTGAAGCAGCTCTCTGGGGAAGGAGCCACACAGTTGTATGGAGATTTTGAGTAGGTGGATACTCCTGAGTAGGTGGATACTCTGAAGGGGCAGAAGTGAATTGTAATGGAAGCTATATTTCATACAGTATTTAGAGATATATGAAAAATTCATCTCTCGCACACTGTAGGGAGTGAAGACTGCACAAGTAGAACAAGCTTCAAGTCACTGAAAAGAAAGGCACTTAACCCCTTGTAAAAATAGCCAGTGTTGATTCATCAATTTATTTTTTAAGAGCAACACGATCTTCTTATGGCTGAGCTTTATGTGTGATGTTCCATCAGTCTGCTCATCCACCTCACACCTACATTTCCTTCACACCCAGCTTGGAGCACGTTTCCAGACACACATATCTTCCACACTCCTCTCAATAGCCTAGACAGTCGGTGTTATTTCAATATTCCAGATGGGGAAAACTAAACCTCATGATTACTACAGATAGAAAACAAGTTTTTGTGAAAATGTCAAGAATCTAAGGCCTAATTAATGAACTATAAAAATAATCTCTGGATTTCCAACTTGGCAAGTTGTTAAAAGTTTATATATTTTGTTGAGCTTCTTTTTGTCTATGTAACATACTAGAGAAAAATACTGAAATGGGAAATGGTACTTTTTATTAAAGAACAAACAGTCTTCTTATAGGAAAAAAATACTATTTTCTGCAAATTTTAGAGTTTTGCATTTATTACCTCTTAATAGGAATTTGCAGTGTGTTGCACTTTCCTCACCACTGAATTAAACATAAATTTGTCCTTCATTAAATCTTCATTGGATGGAGAGAAAAGGAAAATCCTTGTAACCAGGGTCTGACTAGCAGCTTAGGTCTTCAAGCTTCAGCAAATTCTAAATTGCCCATGCTTCCACTCCACTCGCCTGTGGAGCGCCTCATGAACATGTGGGGCCTCTGCTCTTCTTTCTGCTACAGGAAAAGTGACAAGTATTACAAATTATACCAACTTTCCCTGTTTTCCTTTTCTCCCATCTCATTTTCACTTCCTCTGTTTCTAATGCTGTGTATGCTGAACCAAAGTCAATCCTTTGTCTTGTTCTCAGCTGTATTCCCAGCTCTCAGGCCTGGCAGGTAGGAAGGAATCAGAGAGTGTTTGTGGAATCGTTCCCCTGTGTGCTCTCAACTTCCTCCCAATGCCAGCAGCACTCCTCATCCTAAATCACCAGGACAGTTCCACTTAGTTTCAGTCTCAACCCGGTTGGGCCAGTTGCGTGCCCCTGGAGCTCAGCAGGTTTTACGAGTTGCCCTCCGGAATGTGGCATTGCTGGCATTCTCTTGAACTTCGCTTGTCTCTTGTAGGGGAGACACATTTGGATGAGTTCTATCAAAACTTTCTTACACAATCGCCATAAAGTCAGTACTCTCTAACCACTCACTTGATAAATATTAGCATTCTCTATTTTTCATTTATATCTTTATTGTCCCAGTCCTAAGAACCTCTAAAATAGAGTATGGATTTTATTGATTTCTCACTTTATCTAAGAATGGTTAAAATAATTTCCTAATTAAAAGATTGAGTTTAGCATTTTTAACATACAAAGGCTAGTTGTATAGTGAAGAAAACTACTATATAATATGTTAAATGTGTTTAGCAAAAGATAATAGCTGGCACGTGATAACGGTACAGAAAGAAACACAAACACTAATGTAGGCAGGGACAGCCTCATGTTCACGTGACTGTGCAGCTACCCTGGGCCCTGCGCCCACGGGGCCCTGCATTGGTCAGCCCTGCTACCACTGCACAGAAATTTCTACTGACTTTAACCGAGGGCCCCAAAATTATGCAGCAGGCTCTGAATATAACACAAAGAAGACAGTTTACCGATTTACTATAAACTAGTAATCAAAATCTACACATACACCTGTAACATGCAACGTAATGTGTGTCAAAGTTCTATCACAACTATTATGTTAGCAGTCTGAATCTTGCTTGAACTTGGAAGACAGAGGTGGTTTGCCATTTTTTCACTTTCAGGCTCAGTGCTGGTTATGGAAATAAGCTGGCTCCTCGGGCTTTGTCTGGTAAAATAACTGATCTGTCAGGAACAATCATTTGCTGAAAAACCAAAAACTTAGAAAACAATGTGGACACCATGCTGATGTATATTAAAGAAATAGTAGCTCGGGGTCTGAATTTACCAAGTCCTTGGTGGGTTTTAACTTTAAAGGATGTTTTTCTTTGATTGGTAGGGGGCCTAGTGAATGTCAATCTCAATCAGATTAATTTACATTTATGTCCTACCAACCAATGTTCCCTAGGACAAAAGTGAACAGAAGGATAGTTTAGACAATATGTGAAGAACTCCTCTAAACAAATGAAAGATGGCAAATAATTTGGTAGAAAATAGACAAATGATATGAACAGACAATTCAGACAACAGCCAATAAATATGACAAAACTGCCTTAGTAATCAGAGTCATGCAAATTAGAAACACGACGAAATAGCATCTATTCCCATCAAATACAAAATGATAGTGTCTGAGAATACAACTGCTCAGGCTAATTCTTACATTACTCGGTGGAAGCACAAACCAGTACAACTACTTTGAAGAGCAATTTCATCCTTTCTAGTAAACTGAGGCAGCTAGCCTATAATAGAACAGTTCTCTCTGGTTGTGGGCCCTACAGAAACACACACGTGGGAAAGCAGGAAGTGCAAGTCTTCATTGTAACATTATTTATGACAGCAAAAAATCTTGGTCCTTAGTATTAAGAAAATAGACAAACTGTATATTCACATGGTAGGATATTACTTAGCAGTTCAATAAATCAGAGCAGCATCAATCGACAATGATAAATTCTTTAGAAAACAATGTTAAAAGAAAATAACAAATTGCAAAAACATATGAATAATGTCATAAAATTTCTGAATTCTTTTAAAAACACAAAATTCAATGTTATTTCTAGTTTATGATGGCCTGACATATATAATGCACATATAAACATATGCATAGAAATGATACCAATTTGAGGGCTATAATTACATCAAGAGAGAAAGGGAGGGTCAATGAAGGGTACAAACAAGGTTTCTACTGTTATCTGTAGCATTTGTTTAAAAACAGACCTTAGAGAGATACGGCAAAATGTTCATTAAATAGTATTCATTATTTTATTATTATCTTCAGTATGTTTGACATCTTTTGTTTAAAATTAGGGGAGGGAGAAGCATCAGGAGGGCAGAGTTTGGGAAATGAACAAATTTAACAACACATCCTCCATAAGCTCCTCCGGACAATTGGTCATTTGAATGGAGCAAAACAAGGGCCTGTTTGGAGGCAGGACCTGTGTACAATGTGTGTTACCTGCCATTGCTATTGGAGTTTGGCCTCATTAGCAATCATCTTTATCACCAGTTCTAAAGACTAAATCTTCACACAAAATTATGTGGGCTCTGCAATTTGAAAAACAGCATGGATTCCGGAGGTAGGGCCATTCTTTAGAAACCAAATCTATGTGTGTGTTTGGTGCTCAGAAATGGGAGGGGTGGCTGAATCACCAGAGCGCGGTGCTCGCAGACAAGTCATAAGCGTGCCATAGACTTTTCTCTCATCTCCTCTACCATTCAATTGCCTGGGCTGGCTTAAAGGGTTAAAAACAGTCTGCCATCCTTTACAACCATTCTGCTCTAGCTATGCAGTGAGACGCATTGGTAGGCTGCGGGTAGTGGGAAGGCAAGCAGAGTGGGCTGCTCACAGTTCCTTGGCCATGCAGACACCCTGCCTGAAGCTGCCACATCCAGGCTCCCCAAGGTGTGCAGGGTGCCCTGTCACAGGTGTCAGAGATGAAGGTGCACAGGGGTCACAGTGTCTGTGTGTGCATTGGAGGCAGATAGTTATGGGCACTATCACAGAAAGGGAAACAGAAAGAAACCTTTAAGGCCAATTCCCACTGTCTGCAGTTTAGAGATGAAATCGATCCCATTCCATCTGCTTCTGTTCTAATTTAAGACAATCTTGGAGATAATTTTATCGAATGGGATATGAGTGTTTTTAAATTTAGAAATGCAGTTTCCAAATATGTAAAGCAAAAAGGGGCCCAAGATGCTATAGTATTATATACACATATAAACACACATGGATAATTTTGCATTTAGAAATATATTTCCTTCCAAGTTCAAACTATCCTTTCACTTAGTTACTGGTAAAATGTTGCAGAGTCTATGATGCTGTATTTTATTGTAACAGGTTATGGCTTGCTATTTAAAACACGTGGTGATAATGTGTCAATGGTAAAAACAGAGCTATCTGAGGGTAGGGTAGGGATCTTCTGATATTCAACTACCATTACATAGGGTGATTATCTTCATAGTAAGTGCTTCAGATCTCCCCCAAACTGGTTCCTGCAGCCTCAAGCCTTTTTAGGTTACTTTTTGGCCTTAGGTGAATGATCTGTTCATGGTTCTTCCAGCCAAAAAACAAGGCCACTGATTAGTAAGGTTTATATTTCTTCTTAAATGTTCACTCACAATTTTGAGTGAAGCCTCAATCAGAACTTCAAAAATCCAAAACCAAGGAAAATAGATTGAATTATGAATAAACCCAGGTAAACATGAGACCCTAGACTGTGGAATAGTCAAGCTGAGGTCATATGTTTTAAAGAGCCCAGATTCCCGGTCCTTGACTTTTATGCAGTTCCAAGGAAGACTGAGAAATCTGTATCAGCTTATATTCTGCAACCTAATGTTTATCAACTAGCAATAAAAAGGCCAGTTCCTAATAATATACATACTCTAATAATAGTCGGTATTCTATGCTGAAGACTGCCTTTTGATCTTTATAGAACTAGACAGCTGAAGAACTAAGAGAGAAACATCCTGCAGAGAGGGACATGTCCCCTCCCCGCCACGGCCCAAATGGTCTGAATGCTTAGACTTTACTCAGATCTAAACCTTGGCCACATACGTTTCCATGTAGTTCAAGGTTAACCATGACAGTCTTCCCAGCACCTGCATACTAAAGCCAGGTGTCTTCCTAAAGATCATGCCAGTTAAAAAAAAAATATGTACAGCTGCACAAGCTCAATATCAGCTGCTACAAACAGCCAACGGAAAAAAATAGCCACAACCACTCAAACTGAAGCCCTGAAGACTGGAATGTTGCTTACTGCAATCTCACTTACTCACTCGCTCCTATGCTGTCCACAGCGGAGGCTTCACGCTCCCCATGTTCTTTTGGGCCTCCAGTGCCAACTCTTCCATTCCTCAGGGTTACTGGCCATGCGCCACTGCGTCAGTTTTATAGGGACATACAAATGACACTCCTCACCTCTCCCCTCTTTTTGAGCTCTGAACCAACTTTGAAATTAAACATTGGTGTAAGAGAAATGGAGAGCTTTCATCAACTTTATTAGGCGTGTGATGAAATTAGAGAATGAAAGATGGAATTAGAGGGAAAAAAATCAGGCTTCCAATATTTCTCTGAATTAAACCTACTTCCCCCAAACCTCTGCTCTGGGAAGCAGACGTGGTCTCAGAATGAAAGTAGGGTCATTTAAATAAGGTCAAATAAAGGAACCATTTAGAAATGCGTGGACAGGGCATAGGAAATGCCAAAAACCCACAGGCTGATCATTGCAGAGCTATTTCTAGCCTTAGGCACAAAGCTGTTACAGAACTCAGAAGGAGAAAGTCACACCGAGAGGATCACAGTGGGCTTAGAAAACCCTTCAGGGAGACAGTCAGAGCAATAAACAGCTGGAACTCATTGTTCTGTCTCTGCTCTATCTTCTGCCACACCTCTTCATCGGCCAAATCTACCCAGAGCAAAAGTTCCACTTAATGCCGTGGTCGGCAAACTTGTTGGTCAACAGAGCCAAATATCAATAGTACAAGGATTGAAATTTCTTTTGAGAGCCGAAAACCAACTTCTGCACATGGGCCACGAAGTTTCAATCACACTGTATGTGCGCACCCACACGTGGTATTTTGTGGAAGAGCCACACTCAAGGGGCCAAAGAACTGCATGTGGCTCGCGAGCCATAGTTTGCCGACCACTGACTTAATGTATTCCACTGAAGTCAACCTAAAGGAAGTGGAGAGTGGGACTACAGGGGCGGACAGAAGGGATGAGGTCCACCCGGAAAATATGTCACATGGATGAGCCACTCATACCCAGGTTCCTCCTCCGTCTCTTTAACCTTCCCTGGGAAAGAAAGTCTGCAAATGTCCCTCCCCTGTTACTCCTGCACAGAGGAACGTTCTTCCGTTAAAAACAGACGAGAAGTGGGGAATATTTCCCTAAGACTTACCCGTGGTCTCAAGAGAAAACACAAGGAAGCGCTTGAAAAACGAGAGCCTGCACTCTTGTCCCCGAGTGGGATAACTACACTCCTGGAGACCAGAGCCTTAATCGTTATGTTCCTTGGGTTAAGAAAACAAATACCCGAGTAACACTAGGGAGGACCCTGGTCCTCTTAACAACATGCTTCCATGAGATTTCCTGGAGGCCTTCCAGTCTCTTCCTAAGCAGGAAGAAATAATTTATCTCAAGACTGTAACCAGAAAAAAAGGAACTACACATGTAAGGAAAACCCCAACTAGGTTCTCCCTCTGGGAATGTCCTGTCCTATGGACAAGTCCCTGCCTGCTCTCAAGGAGATAACTGTATCGGGAAAGCACTGCCCAGCAAGGGCAATCCTACAGTTGTGAGCAGAGGAAAGGCAGTAGGCAGCAGGAATCAGAGCAGAGGGCAAGGTAAATTCTCCAGCCCAGCTAGTCCAGCTATAAAATACATAAAGGGGTACTAGAACCTTAATGTCCTTCCGCCCGACACCTGCATTTATTTCTCCACTGGTCGAGAACTTAGACCTGTGGTCGGCAAACTGCGGCTCGCGAGCCACATGCGGCTCTTTGGCCCCTTGAGTGTGGCTCTTCCACAAAATACCATGGCCTAGGTGAGTCTATTTTGAAGAAGTGGCGTTAGAAGAAGTTTAAGTTTAAAAAATTTTGCTGTCAAAAGAAATTTCAGTCGTTGTACTGTTGATATTTGGCTCTGTTGACTAATGAGTTTGCCGACCACTGACTTAGAGGGAAGAAGGAATAAATAAATAGTGTTATTTATCACCATCTTATTACCAGCAAAAGTTTTCCAACCTCTCTGGTGCTGAGTTTCAGCTTCTAGTGACTTTTTAAAAAATGGAAATTCTTGCCAATCTGTAGAATCATTCTTGTTCATCCTCATGTCACACTAGATGCATTGCCCAATGAACTCCATTTCTTGATTTCTATGGTTAGGGGCAGGGGTGGGCCCAGTTACACAAAACCATTGTATATGTTTGTATGGAAGCTTTTACTGAAGGCTTACGAAGGAATGACTTATAGTCCTAAAAATCCTATTAATAAAAGCCTATGTGGTCGAGACGCCCTCACGCTGTGACACCTGCACGCTATAATGAGCAATCACCAGGAGGCTGCGTGTGCAGCGGGTGCGCGCTGGTGGGTAGGGCTGTGTGCGAGTGTGGGTGGGAGGGGGCTTGATGCTGTGTGTGCAGTGCGGAGGAGGGTCATGTGGCTCCCCGTGGCGAGGCTGGGGGTCCCACGGCTCTGCGCGGCTTGGAGGTGGGTCTCGCGGCTTCGGCCTGTCTCTTTGGGGCAATCCATCAAGGAGCCCTGGATGGGTGGGCGTGGCCTACCTCTTTGGGGCGATTGATTGTGGGGTTCCCGCACTGTAAGAGGGCACAGGCCAGGCTGGGGGAACCTGCCCCTAGTGCACGATTTTCATACACTGGGCCTCTAGTTAACTATTATTGAACTAGTGGCCCAGTTCACAAAATTTGTGCATGGGGGGTGTCCCTCAGCCTGGCCTGCACCCTCTCCAATCTGAGACATCCCTCTTGCAATCCAGGACCGCTGGCTCCTAACTGCTCACCTGCCTGCTTGCCTGATCACCCCTAACCACTCTGCCTGCCAGCCTGATCGCCCCCAACTGCCCACCCCCTGCTTGCTTGCATGCCCCCAGCTGCCCCCCTGCCTGATACCAACTGCCCCCCCATACGGCCTGATTGCCCCCAACTGGCCCCCCGCCAGCCTGCTCACCCCAACTGCCCCCCTTTGCCAGTCTGATCACCTCCAACTGCCCTCCCGCCAGCCTGATAACCCCTAACTGCCTTCCCTCCTGGCCTGATCGCCCCTAACCGCCTCTGCCTTGGCCCCGCCACCATGGCTTTGTCTGGAAGGACATCCAGAAGGTCTCCTGGAAGGTCTCCTGGTCTAATTAGCACATTACCCTTTTATTAGTATAGGTAGAGGCCTGGTGCAGGGGTGGGGGCCAGCTGGTTTGCCCTGAAGGGGGTCCTGGATCAACTGGACCTGCCTGGGTGAGGGCCTGGGGCGATTTGCAGGCCAGCCACGCCCCAATCGGGGTGGGCGTCCCCTTGGGGGGCAGTACGGGCCTAGGCAAGGGGCTGGGGCGGTTTGCAGGCCAGCCAAGCCCTTGGCTTTGTCCAGAAGGTCTCCCAGCCTAAATAGCATATTACCCTTTTATTAGTATAGATATTACATTTAACATATTAAATATATTAGTTGAATATTAATATCACTATGCTTGTCCTAACTGGTTTGGCTCAGTGGATAGAGCATCAGCCTGCGGACTAAAGGGTCCCAGGTTCAATTCCGGTCAAGGGCATGTACCTTGGTTGCAGACACATCCCCAGTAGGAGGTGTACAGGAGGCAGCTGATTGATGTTGCTCTCTCATCCGATGTTTCTAACTCTCTATCCCTCTCCCTTCCTCTCTGTAAAAAAAAATCAATAAAATATATATTTTTTAAAATCACTATGCTTGAAAAATATTTCAGCCAGGCATCTCCATAATTTTGTCAGTATTATCAGTATTATATTAATATTTTTATATGAGGATGTAGAGCCTTTTTTAAGTTCTGTGTTGCTCTTTATTTTTTTCCTTAAATCAATTTTTTTTGTGTTTTTTTTATATAGGAGACCAACAATTGCTTTATTCTGCCTCTTCCTTCTATACTCTGCTTTTGGATCTGTCTTTCCATATCCAGTTGGACCACCAAAGCAGTTTCTTCAGGAAGACTATGACTTCATACTGAGAGTTCTGGTGCCAGTTCTGAATTAGGCTTAAACATTATATTGGCTATAAACTCTTTGAAATTCTAGTAGGTGTCAGGCTACTAGATGTGGGGATCACAACGTCTCTGTGAACTGGTCCCAGTTTACAAATTACTCAGGAATTTATTCAAGACCACGAAGCTTGTAAGTGATAAATTTGGAACTTGGAAATTAGTTATTCCTGGATTTTATATCTTAGTGAGTTAATATGATGGTTGTTTACAATAAAATTTAAGCTGCATTATTTAGCTATATGGCTTATAGCTGATGCCAAAAGAATTGTGGTTCAGAGCCTAATAATTTTTTTTAAAAAGTAAAAAGAGAGTAATATTGCAAATCAAGTGTCAGGTTTCCTACCTGAGCATAGTACTCTTTGGGTTTTGATTTTTTAAGTGGTAAATTATTGGAAATTCCATTTTTTATTTTTCTAGATATAATTTTTAAAATTTCAGTAATCAGCTATTCAATATGCACTTACATAAAATATTGTCTACATTGAGCAATTCCAAGTTAGTGGCATAGACACTAAAAATCATAAATTAAACAATGTAAGTTGTTTTTGTTTGTTTTGATGGGAGAATCAATCTGTAGCATGTATATCCTATCTGCATCCAATAAAATAACTTTAAATGAAAACCTACATATAATTTTAAACTCCGAGCTTAATAAAATCAACAAAAGTCTTCAAAAAGCCTTAAGAATTCTGAGATATCACCTAACATTTTCCAAGATGTCAAAAGTGTTTGGTGACTCTTATATACTACTAGTGGCCCAGTGCACAAAATTTGTGCATGGGGTGGGGGGTTCCCTTCGGCCCAGCCTGAACCCTCTCCAACTGGGTACCCCTTGGGGGAAATCCCTCTCATAATCTGGGATTGCTGGCTCCTAACTGCTCACCTGCCTGCCTGCCTGATCACCCATAACCGCCCTCACCTGTTGGCCTGATCGTGCCCCCAATGGATCTCCCCTGCTGGCCTGATCTTGCCCCCAACTACCCTCCCCTGCTGACCTGATCACCCCCAACCCCCTGCTAGTCTGGTCTTGCCCCTAGCTGCTCTCCCCTGCCAGCCTGGTCTCACCCCTAACTGCCTCTGCTTCAGCCCCCACCATGGCTTTGTCCAGAAGGAAGTCAGACGTCTGGAAGATGGCAGGTCGACCAGGTCTAATTAGCATATTACCCTTTTATTAGTATAGATAGATTATATAGGAAAGGATTGCTTAAATGGGGGGGAAGCCTTTTTCAGCAGGAGGAGATGCTCTTTGCAGACAAAAATACATAATCCCTATATCTGGACTGATAGCCAGCCATATGCACTATACTGCCAACGCAGTCATTAAAAAATTGAACCGCTTTCTTACACCTTATACCAAACAGCTGTTGCTCTTAAAACCCCTCCTCAGACCCCAGTTTAGGCTCTGCCTTCGCTGTTCACCTAGATTTGGTCTGACTGATAGGTTTCTATGCCAGTCAGTGTCAAAAGCTCCACCTCCTAGGCAGCCATTGGCTCCTCGCAGTTCACCCAGATTTGGTTCTGATTGGTCAGTTTCTATGCCAGTCAGCATCTAAGGGCCTATCTCCGGGCTTGATCAGAGAGGCAGGGCTGATCAGCAGCTGTCCCAGGCTGTTGGCAAGTGGGCTGAACTGCTGAATTCTCAGAGAGAGAAAGAGAGAGCTGCAGCTGCCGGTGAGGCCTGGAGAGAGAGAGAGAGGCAAGGGCTGATCAGCAGCTGCACAGAGGCTGCAGATCAGACCTTGCTTTTCTCTCTGGGCCTTGCCAGCAGCCTGGGGCAGCTGCTGATCAGCCTCACCTCTCTCTCTCTCTGAGAGGTCAGCAGTTCAACCTGCTCACCAGTTCCCGCCCACCCGAGCCTGCTGTGCCTGGCATTCGATTGTCCCTTTGGTCATTTGGATATTACAGACCCTGGCTCTTTATATAGAGAGATTCTTATATTTTTCACAACTAAAGGTTTGATTTTGTATTTAATTTTCAAATCCAAGCTTGTTTCATTTTAACATTCACCAACTATTTTAGATAGAATGATAGCTGGGGCTCACACACTAGATTGTCACAAACCAGCTGTTTTTTTTTTTTTATGGCTTTCAGGTTTGACAATATTTGAAAAATAAAAACTACTACCAAGAAAAACCTCCATGGTCATCTTTATTTCTTTGTCTAAGATCACAATTAATGCAAATTTTAGTCAATGCAATTAGGTATTCAGCATAAAGCATCTGAGTAGAACAGGTACACTCACTCAGTTGGGGGAAAGTCTTGCTGTTAAACGGTTATATTTTACTAGTGACCCATTGTGGGAAATTGCGTGAGACCTGGGACCCCCCTCCCCCCCCCCGTCCCCCATGCCATGGGACCGCTCCGAGTCCTGGAGTTCCACCCCATGTGGCCAGTGCACTGTGGGATAGCTCCAAGTTCTAGAGTGCCGCCCCATGCTCCACTTCCAGGCCGCATGCAGTGCCCGCCAGGCCCCACCCCCGCGGAGCCCATGCAGGCACAGAAACCCCAGCAGAAGCCACATGGAGGGCCACTGACCCGGCCCCTGCTGCCCTGCCCCTGCTGTGCGTACCACCATCTTGTGTTGGCATTATGGCATGAGGGTCAATTGTATATTACCTCTTTATTATATAGGACATTTATTTGTATTCCAAGCATAAACCATGAAATTTAGATGATTCTCTTTGCCAAGAAAATTACCTACAATTTTGTGCTATGGCCATTCAGCTTGCTCTATTTTATAAGGCAATTTTCCCATAACTATAAATGCAGAGGCTGATAGAGTTATCTTTAGCAATCTAATAAAAGAAATCTGCCTTGGCTTCAAATTTATAGACTGATTTCCACAGGCATATTATTATAGGAAAATTATATGGACCTTCTCTTTGTTTTGGCATTGGTGACAGGGATCACAATGACTGTGAGTTGGTGATCCTTTGAGAAATATAATCACTCTTCATTTTTTTTTTAATGAAGTAATTCATGGTGGGGGGAGAGAATCTTTCTTTAAATCTGATTTAAAGAAAAGAGTTTAAGGATGCTTGTGGTAGGGATAGTCTTATAGAAATATGAAGAGCTGATTGTTTTTGGAAAGAGGTCCTCCTAAATAAACCTGGGGGACAATGTGACCCAGGAAATGACAAGTGTTTGATTTTAGTGATTCAAATCTTTGCTCTTTGTGTCTCTCTTCCTGGTTACTTTAATATAAGTGGAACCTCTGTATTTTCAGATACCTACATTTTTATAGTAGAAATCCCTAGTCTTTGTGCAACTTTTTAATCTGTAAATGAAAATTTACATTTATATTAATGTTATTCCAGTTGTGGGTTCCCTTAATCATCCACACTGACAGTTTCATTGATCCTCAAACCTTCGATCTATTTCTCTGAAAATTATAAAAGAGGATTCTGAAGGCATCTAAAGAGTCAAAGAAGCCAGGGCGGGGGAGTGGGCAGAGGGAGCAGGAAGAAGAAGAAGATCAAAACCAGCAACACTCAGGCCCTAAAGGGAACTAAATTTCTCGCTTTAATTCAAATGACCAGTGATGTGATTCAAGTAAAAGGAACAATGCCTCAACTCAACTCAACTCAACTATGACTATATACCAGAAAATAATTTCTGTGTCTGGATATTTTACCCTAAAATAATCCCTAGAGAGATTTTTCAACTTCCCTGATACCTGATAATAATGAAATAAGCCACCAATCTCTTCTAATTTGAAATGTGGAGTTAATAGTTAAAAATCAGATACTGGTAATAGAAGCCACCATGTCTACCCCGTTTAGAAAGGTCACATATTGATTTTCTTGTTTAATTTTATCTTCTTTCTTTCTTTCTTTCTTTCTTTCTTTCTTTCTTTCTTTCTTTCTTTCTTCCTTTCTCTCTTTCTCTCTTTCTCTCTTTCTCTGTGTGGTTGGGGGAGAGGTGTATCTTTTGTGTGCATGCCTGTGAATATGTATGACTGAGTGTGTCTGTGTCTGTGTTTCTGTTGGGGGGTGGGGGAGGAGGTGGCACCAATTATTTGCAAAGGAAGCATTCATGGCCTTTGAAAACAGCCATTGAGGACAGGAAGAATATAAAGAATGAGAGAGAGGCAGGCTGCATTTCATAATGTTAATTTTCCTAATTGCTAGGAGGCAAGTGAGCCTATAGATTCTGCCTCTGCCTTGTTCTTTTACTTGATACTGAATATATTGAAGAAAGAAGCTACAGAGAACATTTCAGACAAATCTGGAAACTTAGATTTAATGCAGCTAAGCAGCTAAAAATAAAAATCTTTAAAGCCTGATCAAACCTACCAAATATCTGGGGTCAACTGGAAAACTAAAATGCCTTTCTCGTGTTATTTCAAATGGAATCTGAGGTCAAAAAGCATAACAATGAACTCCTTCTTCCATTCAGGATACTTCTCCAATTTTGTAGCTATTGTTCCAATTTATCAGTATAGTCTTGAAACATAGCACTGCTTTGTAACCCTCTGAAAAAGAAGGGGAACTTTGCTCGAAACACTGAATACCATTTCACTCACACCATGATGCAAAATAGAGTTAAAGAAACCTAGCTTTTTATAAATAATGCATATGCCTAGCAACAGCATATATATATATATATATATATATATATATATATATATATATGTTTTTACACTTTTCTTACACTTTTGTACATACTTGTGTATAAGATAAAAAGTCACAGTGCCTAATCAAATTCATTCAACAAGTATTTTCAGAGTATCTACAATGGATAAGGCACTGTTCTAGGCATTGGGTAGGCAGCACTCATTGAATAAAAAAAAATCCTGGGCCTTGTAAAGCTTATGTTCTTAGGTGGAAGCATTTATTAAAATATGACACATATGTAAAATATAGTATATAGATTGTATACTAAAAATTATAAAGTACTAAAAAAAGTAATCATGGAAGAGAAATAGGAAGTGTGTTTGGGGGAGCTGAAATGTTAGAGTGGCTCATGAAATTCTTATTGAGAAACGGCATGTTCCTAGATATCTGAGAGAAAGAGAATGCATGTCAAAAGTTGAGTACAGGGAACAGAAACTTCTCTTTGTATGTCAAATAGAGCTAACTATTTAATACAGAGAATTATGTACAGATGGCAGGACGATCTGCTCCTGACGCAAGCAGTTGAAGAGCTCACTATTTTAGCTGCGACGGGGAAACAGAAAGTGGTGGTTACTACTGTCACTGGGATGCCACCACCACGCTTAGACACTTGTGAAACTAGAGTCAGTTTCAAGGACACTGAGGTCACCACCACAACAGCCTCAGAGTCCTCCTGCAGAGCATAGAAGTTGGCTTCCACTTCATGTCCACGTTTTAAATTACTCACAAGTGCACTTAGTTGGTGAAACATTTACATACCATACTCCAGAGAATCTAGGATATAGGGATTTTAGTTTTCTGACTACTCTAAATAGAACTCCAAATGGGAGACACTGAGGTTGTAATGCCCTATTCCAGTGGAAGGCAAACCGTGGCTCGCGAGCCACATGCGGCTCTTTGGCCCCTCGAGTGTGGCTCTTCCACAAAATACACGTGCGGGCACACACGTACAGTGCGATTGAAACTTCGTAGCCCATGCGCAGAAGTCGGTTTTCGGCCTGGGCGAGTCTATTTTGAAGAAGTGGTGTTAGAAGAAGTGGGGTGTCGGTCGGTTGCGCAGCGCGGGGGAGGCGCGTGCTATTCATGCCGAGTTGAGGGAGCCCGTCAGTCAGCATCTCAGTGCGGTGGTTAGTGCTAGTCGCGTCTGCAAATTGCGCGTGGATGAAAAAAGTACCTACTCAAAGTATAAAGTTACCTGTATTTTTCCAACCAGCTGCATGCAAATCCTACAGGTATTTTTGTCATCAATTTAAGAATTGTAATTATTTTGTATTGGTGGCTTATTATAAAATGAAACTTTTTTTAGGTGCCCTGTTTGACATGGCTACAAAGAAGAAGCAAAGAAAAATGGAAGACAAAAACCGTGAATTTAAAGTTGAATGGACGGAGACTTTCACATTTATTTAAAACTTAAATGGCCTTCCGACCTGTCTTATTTGTCAGGAAAAATTGGCGCATAACAAGAAATCAAATTTGGAGCAACACTTTACAACTAAACACGAGTCATTTAGTACTAAATATCCTGTCGGTGATGCAAGGAAGAAAGCAGTTGAGGAACTTCAGAAGAGTCAAGAAAAATCAAGTTCTGTATTTAATTACTGGATGCAATCTTCCAACAATGTTAATATTGCAAGTTTTGTAGTTAGTCAAGAGATTGCTAAGAAAGGAAAACCATATACAGACGGTGAATACATAAAAAGTTGTTTTATAAATGCATCCGAACAGCTATTTCGGGATTTTAAAAACAAAGCAGATATTCTAAAAAAATTAAAGAGTTACCATTGTCTGCTAAAACAGTAAAAGTAGAACAGTCAAAATGTCTTCGAATATAAGCGACCAGCAAGATCTTCAATTGGTTTCAGCTTTATCAATAGCAGTTGACGAGTCTTGTGACATAAATGATACAGCGCAAGTTTCACTTTTTGTACGATTTATTTCATTTACAGGTCCTAAAGAAGAACTTTTAGGATTATTGCCACTCAAAGGTCAAACATGTGGAGAGGGTATAGCAAACGCTGTAACTGAGTGCATTGAAAAACATCATATTCCACTCGATAAAATTGTCTCAATTTCAACAGACGGGGCGAAAAGTATGACCGGCGTAAGAAACGGGTTTGTTGCTATTTTGAAAGAAAAATTACACAAGATACTTACTTACCATTGCATCATTCATCAAGAAGCGCTTTGTGCACAGATATTTCCAGAAGAAATTTGCAAAGTTATGGAACTGGTGATTAACATCATCAACTCCATTATAGCTAAAGCTCTTAATCATCGCCAATTTAAAGAATTTTTAGTTGAAATGGAGAGTGAGTACGCAGATCTTCTGCTGCATAACAAGGTACGTTGGTTATCAAGAGGAAACGTTTTGAAACGTTTCGCTTCCTTATTAACAGAAATTAAAGCATTTCTCCTTGAGAAGGGTGTTCACTATCCAGAACTAACAAATGATCAGTGGATCCAAAAATATTATTTCATGGTAGACGTAACGTCTCATCTAAATCAACCTAATCGTAAACTACAGGGGAAAGGAAACACAAATTTTTTCGATGTTAGAAGTTTTTTCATTCAAAAACGAATTATCTCCTTTTGCTCAAGATTTTGAAAGAGAAACTTTGATTCACTTTCCAAGCCTGTTGAAACATCGCCAAGAAAGTAATTCTGATATTGACATTTGCTATTTCAAAACAACACTTTTAAATGTGAGGGAAGCTTTTCTCAACAGGTTTCAGGGATTCAGAAACAGCAAAGCGACGTTAGCCTTTGTTAAAAAACCCCTTAATGCTACTGTAACAGAATTAAATTTTTCTCCCTTTAATATCGACATTGGCAACTTTGAAATGCAATTGCTGGATTTAAAAAACAAAGAATTGTGGAGCTCGAACTTTGAACGTCTTTGTGCTGATATAGAAATGTTGGAGAAAAACAAATGTGAACTTAGTTCACAGCACAAGTGGTCTGCTTTGAAAGACCTGGAAAAGGAAGATATGTTGATTTTGAACACCTGAAAGAGTATTCCTGACTCATATAATCAACTGAAAAAACTAGTGTTTGCTGTTCTTTCCTTATTCGGATCTACATATTTATGCGAACAATCATTTTCAAGCATAAACCTTATCAAGAGTAAATTGAGAAGTCATCTTATTGATGAGAACCTGGAATCATGCCTAAAATTAAAAGCAACAACATACAAACCTGACTTACCCAAACTTTCCAAGGAGATGCAAGGCCATTGATCACATTAGTGTTTGTCAGTCATTGTCATGATTTAATTTTATGGATATTGTAAGGTAAATTGTAAGGAATTTAATTTTATCAATAAATAATATCATTATTAAGTATGGTATCAAGTTTTATTCAACGTACCTATAGTTTAACTAAGACTTAAAACTTTAAGTAAAGTTTATTCAGTTAATTTTAGGGAATGTTGTGGAGTGAAAGAAGATGTAGTGTCGAGGATTGAGAAAGGTATGTTGAGATGGACACATAGAGAGGATGAACGAAAGGAGATAGACGAAACAAGTATACAAGACGAGTGTGGATGGCAGAGTTGGAAGGGGTCGACCTCAGCGAACGTACCTCAGTCAGACTGAGGACGTTTTTAGCCAAGGCCAGCTTAGGAGCACCCTAATTAAGTTAATAACAAGGTACCTACCTATATAGTTTAAGTTTAAAAAATTTGGCTCTCAAAAGAAATTTCAATCGTTGTACTGTTGATGTTTGGCTCTGTTGACTAATGAGTTTGCCGACCACTGCCCTATTCAAAAGTTCTATGAGAGGGAAATTGATAGGAAACAGTGTTTGCCAGGAAACAGTGTCTGATCACAGAGAGACCCTCAGGCACTTTAATGACTTGAGCTTTACCCTCTGAGTGATATCAGAAGTCATTGAAGACTTTCAAGAACAGTGACATGATCTGGCTAATGTTTTAGTAGAGTATTTTTTATTGACTGCTGTATTCTGAGAATAGACAAAAAAGGGTTGAAAGGATGAAAAAACCCAGGCAAAAAAAAAGCTTTCCTAAGAGTGGTGCCATTGAAAGTGAAGGGAAAAGGTAGTATTTGAGATATAGTTTCAAAATAGGGATAACTGAGTTTACCTTTAGATTAGATATAAGTTGTAAAAAGATAAGAAAGAATCAAAGATGATTTCAAGGTTTTTGGTCTTTGCAGCTAAAAGCATGGAAGTGCCATTAACTGAAATATCAAAGATGGTAAGAGAAGTAGGATTGTGTGGGGGGAAGGGAGAAATAAGAAACTCTGGCACAATAAGTTTGAGTTGCTTAGTAAACACTCAAATAGGATATCAAGTAGTCTCTTGGACATATGAATCTGTACTTAAGATAAATGAAAATAGAAAAAAATAGAAATTATGAACATATAAAAGCTATTTAGAGCAATGAGCTTAATGAGAGCCTCAAAGTAATGAACATATAGACAAGAAAAGAGAACCAATGTATTGGAGGTCTAGATAGGGATGACATAAGGGTATTTAATGCATGAGTTAAGTTAAAAATTGGTGTTCTAAGAGCAGATATTAATAATGACAAGAGCCATGACCATGTCAAGGCCATGATTATTGTTCTTCCATACTTCAGAGCCAGCATCTCTTCCCAACTGTTGGCCCTGTTGACTTCAGCCTCCAGCATCAGAGAGGTGGCCCTTACTCAGTTTATTAAACCAGCTTCCACAAATGCATAAGGTCAAATTGACATAATAAATTCTTACAATGTATCATTCCTAGTGGTTCTGATATAATCCCTTATTTGTTGGGGGATAATGTAAAAGTTAATTAACTTCTCTAAACCCAAGTTCTTTTTACTGTAAAATATTAATCATAAATCTGTTTCAAAAGATTCTTGTGAAAAGTTAAGATGATTATGTAAAGTGTTAGCACAGAAGCTAGAACCTAATAGATACTCAGTTATCAGTGGTTGTTATCCTGGAGATAAATAAATTTACAACACGGCCTTGTTTGCATCAAGTTCTATTTGTAATCAACTTGATGTTACCTCCTTCAGGAAAGGAAGCAATTGTATTCCTTATTCTTTTTATTTTCTTTAGTAACTGAGGAAAGTAGCATAACCACTCCTAAGCAGAATATATGTCAATACATATCATTTTCAGTCATAGTTGTTCATGAAATGAGATATTGTCTAGAAAATTTTGTATCACAAAAAATGTAATAAAACATTTTTAGGTAGAACAACATAAGAACTATGCTTAATTGGGAGGAAAGTTCTGAGATATCAGAAAGAGAGGTAAACTAAAGAAATTAAAATCAGAGACAAGAACACCAGTAAATCACTGATCAATACACTTTTATAAAATTCTAAAATATGCTATTTTTAATGTGAATTTCTTTTTCAATTTAAAGGATTTTGGATAAAAGTAGTCCTTTGAAAATCAATCCACACAAAATTATTTTTACTATTCTAATGTTTCCAAGACAAATTTTTACCTTTACTTTTAGGTTGTTATTCTAAAGTAGTCATATTTAAGGATAACATATCAATTTACCAAAATAACCCAATGCTTGCTGGCCAAGTATGGTAAATATAAAAATTATATCCTTTCTTTTTAGCCTGTAGAGAACTTTTTCCTTCTTTATTTTAAATTAGTGCATGTGTTTTCCTCTAGGTAAAAAAAAAGAAGCCCTTAGTTAAGCATACTCTCTAATGAATATTAAGTTGGTTGACCTTTTATACCATTCATTAATGTCTGTAGGACACTGTTAAAAGACTGAGTAAAAGTTAATATGAAGGTTAAGGTTGTTAAGCATTGGGGAATCTCTGTTCCTTTCAAGTAGCATCTTTAATAATTCTGAAAGCTGGGTGCTTCAGCCACCCAGATGCATAAAGCCACAATCCCCTCTGTTTCATGACATAACCATTTATTTCCATCTCCAAGTGAGTCCATCTGCTCAGATGGCCTGAGTTTAGAAGGAATGGAATCCAATATCTGGATAAGAAGGAAATTTCCTTTGGTCCCTCAACACAGAGCAGCCCTGGCAAGACCACAGCACCTTCAGTAGTCAGGGCAGCAATCGCCTGGGACTCTGGGGTCAATGAATTCCTGACAAGAACACAAACGGCAGCTCTGACAAAGCCCTGCTCTGAAAGCAGAAGTGCACGTGCTCATGAGCTTTCACACACAGGACACAGCAGAAGGAACGAACATAGAAAAAATACCACGTGTTTTAGAAATTCACAAACACAAAGAGGAAGAAGACAAAATTCTGTGAATATAAAATAAGATTAAACTGTTCTTCTTTTACTTAATTTCCAGGTGATCTATTGGCTTACTTTTCACTGTTTATAAGAAACTATATTATTTCTCTTCTAAAAATAACGAGTATTTCTACTTGAATTATTATATAAGCATTAAATATCCTTAAACCACATATAATCAGCCTGGGATAGAAAAATAACCAGAAATCAATAGCATACTGACATGGCAGGGGTGGAAGAAGAAAAGTACGCATGAACAGCGGCAGTCATAGCCCCGGCAGCTAATTCTGGTCCTTGCTCCACAAAGTTGGCATTAGAAGGCTGAGAGTAGTTGACCAACAAAAGCATCTGGTATTTGATGAACACTTTAAATGTTTTCTAAGGCTTTTCAAACAGTTATCTCAAATAAAGGAAATAAAAATTTAAATAACTTGCCCAAGGTTAAAAAAAATGAAAATGAATGAATGCAAGTCAGCCTTGGAACACCATACTCCTCATTGGTATCTCACTGCTCTTTCCAAATAACAATACCGTTTCAGTAGAAATACAGATCCACATCTGGATATCCAACTCACAACACAATGGCATTCTATAATCTGAGAAGACTTCATATATCACTTATCCATTGTGTCAAACGTTTTCAAATAAAGATCTTCTTAAAAAATTTAAAAACATTTTTCCAACTCCCACATGACTGCAATTGCACTTTGCAACCCTAGCGACTGTGGAAGAATATAAAGCATATGAATTCAAGGCCTCCTCGCAATTATTCCAAGGTTCCTAATTTGGAAACTACTGATTTAGTCCAATCTTCTCATTTTACACAGAGGAATTCAAAACCCAGGGAAATTAAATGAATCACCCAAGGACATAAAGCAAGTTATTCAAAGAACCAGGAGTGTGACTACTCCATGCTGCTTTCCCTCCGCTTTCATTTGGGAACAATTTCTTTTTTGTTTCCCTCTTGGCATATTGTGGTTGTAGCTATCATGAGATTTGAATTCTATTTTGAGTGCTTGGTTGACTTGGCAACACTATTTTCCATACAGTCTCCATCCACTTTATTCCAGTAGGGAATCCAATGTTTTCTGCTACTGATTGATAGAGTGCCAACAGACTCTGAGGAGATTCAAGGAAAGAGAAGTTCATTAAAAATAAAGATGACTAAATAAAATGACTAGGAAAAGTAAATTTGAGTGTTTATCTTTGCCATCATTCAAATGATAAGTTAAAGTGACTGCTTCAATTAACTCCATTCTTTCCTTTGCATATTGGGGAAAACCTTTTTATGAGGCTGTATGAAGTGGAAAGATAAATCAAACACCATACATATCTCATACATCATAGGGGGCATCTAGTATCTTGGAGTTTTCTCAGGAGTTGTTTTGTGATTATCTCACTTAGAATGAAGAAAAAGATAAAGCTGTAGTAGCATGTATTTTAGAATTTTCTTATGCAGTAGTTACAACTTTTGCATATGAAAAAGTAGTACTAAATATGTATTTTATTCAGACCGTGACTGGTTTGGTTCAAAATTTTAAGAGACAAATTTTTATTTGGTGCCCTGGGACAAAGTGCGGTTCCTAATACTTTTTTTGTAGGCTTGCGTCCCTAGCATGATAAAATAGCTGTGCCTGAAATTACGGACTCCCACCACTCAGACTAGGTCTTGGATCTTACAGAAGAGGTACCAGTCCAGAACAACTGATTGACAGAATGATCCAAGGCTGCTGGGAAACTGGTCTGGTGGAGGCTGAGGGAGCATTTCAATGGGCAGATTCCCTATCGAGGTGTTACCTTTCTACAATATGTAACTTGCCTATCCCCTTCATTCTTTGGACTCTTCCTACACTCCAACTTATTTTTTGCAAGTAAAGCTCCGCAATAAAAAAATGGAAGTCAAAAACAGTCTAGTTATATAGTTCAAGGAGGTTAGGATTTCCCATGAGGAAGACTTCCGAGACTGAAATTCTCCACAGAAAGCTTCAGATTGCTAGCTAGTAAGACAGGTAAAGTGAAGTCATGCAGGTTCCAATCGAGCAGTAGAGTAAATAGAAGCAGCCAATGAGATTATGACATTTCCTCAAATCAAATCAGACAATAAAAATTTGGAGGTCATGATATTTTTTGAATGAATGAGAGATTACAATCACTCAAATTGCAACAAAAAGTGTAGGCTTAAAAATTCCCTTTGCTATAAAAAGTTGAGCAAGGAGTTAATCTACAGGTTCTTGTAGAATCATCCAAAATGCAATATCTAGATCCAGTGGTCACATACTGATTCTATGACTTGAACTCAAATCCGTAAATTTGTGCATCTTACGTCTTTCATATTAAAGTTTCATTATCAGGAGGCTGCAAATCTTCTCACCATATTCATGGTTCATAGGATAACCCACATCTGAGGTCATGCTGATGTCACCATAGAGGGAAAAAGAGAACTAGTGACATACTGCAATGGCTCTGAATGCTTCTGCCCACAAGGATCACACATCCCTCTGAAAACATAGACCTCTGTTCTCATTGCATCGGCCAACAAACCCCATGGCTGACACACTTGACAGGAGACAAAGGTTGGAATCATTTATTATGTACAATGCTCCATTATGGACCAACTTTTCTGCGCTGTTCAGAAGTGATTCACACTAAACTATATTTATTTTGATGTCAAAATTCATTTTATGATTATCTTATGAAATATATTTTATGGTATATTTCCCCCTCACTTTACCATTAACCTTTTTAAAAAATATATTTTTATTGATATCAGAGAGGAAAGGAGGAGGAGAGAGAGTGGAAACACCAATGATGAGAAAGAATCATTGATGGGCTGCTTCCTGCAGGCCCCCTACTGGGCATTGAGCATATAACCCCGGAATGTGCCCTGTTTGGGAATCGAACTGTGACCTCTTGGTTCATTGGTTGATGCTCAACCACTGAACTACACCAGCCAGGCTATCATCAACCTTTCTGATCTATCTTTATTTCCTAAGCATACTTCTTATGTAAATATGTCTGAAATGTAGCTATTATTAAAAATGTATTGCTGGATCTTAAATTTTAGTCAATATGGAGATAATTTAACCATGTACATTGCTGTAATCACTATCATAGTTTCCTTTCATCTAATTTCTCTTTTTATTTCACTACACTGTAGTTTGCTTATTTTATTCACCTTTCCTGCTTTCATGCTTTGCAGGTCTTTATTAGATATATTTTCTTATTTTGTTATTTTATTTTTTGCTGTGATACTTATACATTTTTATGTTATTATGTATCTATATTTTAAACAGTGTTTATTGCTTATTAATGTATATGTCTGAACCACAAGAAAGACAAGAATCATTTTTCTGCTTTTACCACCTTTTGGTCTCCCTTCTTCTGTATACCACCCCTACCTGCTGAGATTACTTATTACTTATGGATTGTTATGGGTAGACATTTTCTAGATATTGTTTTCTTAGGTAACAATAAACTTCACTATAGTCTACATCTAACCTACTTCGCATGTCTTAAAGAATTTCATCCAGTTTTAGTACTCTTCTAGATGTAATATATTCTCCAATATTCTTTCAGAGAAGGTCTTTTTTGTAGTAAGCATTCTGAGTCCATTTATATTTAAAAATATTTTATTAGCTCACATTTAAATAATTTAACTAAAGAAGAAACTCTAGGTTTAGATTTCTTTTCCTTCAACAATTTGAAAATAATTTGTTATATTTCTACATCCTCTTTGCCCTGAGAAAACTGATATCACTCTGATTTCTCATCCTTGATCCTTTAAATGATCTGCTTTTCTCACCAGAAGCATTAAAAATGTCACCTTCATCTCTGATACTTATATATTTCACCATTCAATGTCAAAATGCAAATTTTTCTCTCTTTGAGCATCCTTTTCAAACTGCTTAATGCCCTACAAACATTATAATCATGGAGTGATTCTAAATTTTTCCCTTAACCTATTTTATTATGGAAAATATATTTTATGGGATGAATGGACTTCATTCTATTTAATTTAATTTAATTTCTATCTCTCTTAAATGTAATATAAACCAAATCTGGTAATTGAACTAAAACAGGAAATCAATTCAATAAAGAAGAAATCATTCAATTCCTTATCTAACTGACTAATTCTTTGGCCCAACTAGTTCAATTCAGGCAAAACCAAGTATCTGAGTAGCAAGGTAACTAAGGCCTGTTGTAATTCTCTTCCATTGTAATTTTTCTTTAAAAATATAAATAATTCTTTTTGTAATATATTCACCAATAGAATATTCCCTACTGTTAAAAGTCAAGGCAGCCCGGCTGGTGTGGCTCAGTGGTTGAGCATTGACCTATGAACCAGGAGGTCAGGATTTGATTCCTGGTCAGGGCACATGCCCAGTTGCAGGCTTGATCCCCAGTGTGGGGCATGCAGGAGGCAGCCAATCAATGATTCTCTCTCATTGTTAATGTTTCTATCTCTCTCTCCCTCTCCCTTCCTCTCTGAAATAAATAAAAATATATTTTTAAAAAGTCAAGGTAATTCATCTTTACATTTCTGCTTCAAGGCACTAGTCAATGCTTTTAGCCCAGGTCTCACTTAAGGTACTGTATGCTCCCTACCTTTAGCTGGGGCTCATGTTGTGAAGTGGGACTGCTTGTGTATTTTACTCTAATTTTTCCTGACAATTGATTTTCTGAATCTCTTGCATATAACTCACAACATTTTTATATAATCTCATCTAACAAATATAAAAAAATTTAAGCTAGCTCAGAGGCCTAATCCAGAGTTGTTTTCTTCCTAGTTTTTCTTGTTTTCCTCCTCCTCCTTCTTCTTTCATTTTTAAAAATACATATCAAGAACAAGCCATTTTTAAAGCCAGGCCTTAAAGTCATATAATTTGCTAGCTGAATGGAATTCTGTAAATAATGCAGTTTAATCACACCTACTTCCTTCAACTCACCCATTTTATGGACTTAGATACTGAAACTCAGATAAATTAAATAAATTGTCCAATATCTTATAAATGGAGAAATGAAAATTATTTCCCTTTCATTTTTTATTCCCACCTATTTTATAGTCCCAAATTAAAAAAAAATCTCTATGCCCATGTCTCAATATCCCAAAACCTTGAATATGGTCAGAGTGCAAACACTGGTATGAATTCTCAAAAAAATCAAGACCTCCAGCTTTCATTCATGAGAAAATACTCCATGGCAAATATGCAGAAGAAACTAGTATTCCCCACTCATCTGAGAGTGAGAAAGAGAGTGTGGCAGCCACAATGAGAGTTGATAGGGTGAATTAACAGATGACAAGACAGGCAACAATTATGACCTACACAACATAATGAAAAGTCTGGCATAGCTTCAAAATTGTCATTCTGGACATTTGTTGTCTTTAAATGTAAAACACAGTTTTAAAAAATGGAAATCCAATAATATTTGCACAGTATCTTTTTCATCTTAAATCTAAATTATATTTATTATTTAAAATCACTAGTAACTCCTATAATAAATGTTTCTAATTGATCAAAATGACATGGATTATAGAAAACTAATACATAGCTATTTTTCAAGTCTAAAATGGATCTAAGACAATTTAAAAATATAGTTGTCTCACAAAATCTACTAATAAAAAGAATTAATAATCAACATGGTTGTGTGTGTGAAATATGAGAAGGGTACCTATTTTAATATCTGAGCAGAAGGTTTGAAACCAGACTACAAGTCAATAATATAACAGTGTGTGTGTGTGTGTGTGTGTGTGTGTGTGTGTGTGTGTGTGGTAAAAAGTTTGGGATTAGCATTTATTTTTAAAATATATAATGCACTTTGTAACTGTGATGAATAATTCATCAAACAATCACTGCTGTGTGCATATGTATATTTAATGTGGAAGGTCACCGTCTATTTTTGAGGTTCTTGCCCTAACTCCACAGTGCTTCTGAATTCAATTTATGGAAATACCATAAAATGCCACTGTCCCTTGATGTGCCAATCCATATTTTCAATCATCACTATACCTTCAGGTTCTTCCAATTAGTCTCAAAGCAAAATACTATAGCTTAAGTTTAATTTTCATCATTTATAATTCATGCTCAGGCTGTTCATTTAGAGAAATTGGAATCATGACCTCGGTGATATGTGAGCAGTGCTGATACTGTCTGCCCCCGAGTGTCTGCTCATTGCTGGCAATCCTCCTCAAGAGCATCACTTAATCTGTTAACTCCTCTGAGTAAAAGATGCAGATCTGATGGTGTCTCTGAAATTCTTACTTAGGGAGCAGCCAACCTTATGTAAAAGGTATAATGAGGAGACTGGGTGCTGGTTAGGGAACAAGGAAAAATGACAGTAAGAATGAAAGAGAGAAATCATCTGTTTCTATTTTCTCAGATAACACCAAAATGTCTGAGGCAATGAAAAAAAATTGAAATCCCTTTTGATTGGTAGTCATGCTAAGGCTGGATGTGGAGCAAATTTGTTTTGACATTGCTAGAAAAGCCAGTAGCCAGAACCCTTGATTTGAAATTAACTTGTTCACGTTATTTTTAGAGGAGTCTTAATCTAACATATAAAGTTACTTCTGCAGAACATCAAAGGGTATGCTGCACTTGGCCATTCAACTCCTGAATCTGCCTAAAACATGACCAAATCTTTGAAATGAAATAACCATTAAATGTTATGTCCTCCTCCATAAAAGGTAGTATTTTTTTTTTGAGAAAATGTTTTTCTTATAATAAAATTACCATTATGCAAGATAATATTTTATTTTTCCAATTTACCCATTTTAGGAAGATAAGAATATTCTAATCCACATGAACAAATATAATCCTACCTTCAAATTCCATATAATAAAAATTTTATTCATAATCAACTTAGGCCTTTTGGAATACCAGATGATTTTAATCCCCTATGTTAATTTAGTTCAGGATACAACTTCATAAAAGCAACATTATATTCTTCCTTTGACTTAATGACACTACTAAAGATTTGTCAGAATAATTTAATAACTTGCACTTTTAAAAAACCCTCTGCAAACTACGTGAGGAATCAAGTAAGCATAAAAATTTTATACGCAATCCAATGTGTACCACACCTTCATAAAAGCTAATATAAAAATTATTATAGAATTCCAGGTTTAACCTTTGGCTCAACAATACATTTATTCATTCATTCAATCACCACCTGACTAAACATCTCCTCTGTGACAAGTTGTGCTGTTTGGGCCACACTCATGAGAGATAAGCATTAAATTACACATCTTTTCATTGGCTAAGGTGGACAATCCCCAGTAGCTGATCAAGGTATTGAATAATCTTTTATAATCTCACTTTTAAGGATATCTCTATGAATAAATAGCAAGCCCACAAATTAATAAGATTAAAAATCATGCTTAGGATTATCTTATTTATTTATTTAGCATCATCCTAGCCAGAACCTAATCTTATTCTGAAAATCTCTATTTTTAATAAGTCAGAATTAACTAATTCCCATTAGCCATTTTCAATTTAGCATAAGGGTAAGGATGCTGAATGTGTACTCCTGCTTTCTGTGGAACCATAGTCCACAAGTGAATTAGCAAAACTAGTTATGGAACAAACAAAGCATTATAAGACAAAATGATGTGGTCATTAAAAATTATCCTTGGTTTTCTTATTTTTTCCCTTTTATATTCCCACTAGTATTTTCAAAGAAAATTTTACTATTTCTTGAGAAATCCCAGCAGCCCTTTGAAATTCCAAGGAGACCATAGAATGTTCATATCAATAATATATTTTTATGTTTTAAAAAGTATAAAGAGCCTGAAAATTTAAGCTGAAAACTTGAATGCTATTATAATTGGTTTAATTTTTAACAGATTGCATTAATTTTGTCTAAAGACTAGTTAACTATGCTATCTAAGATAACTATATAAGATAGCATAGTTAACTGGTCTTTGGACAAAATTAGACCAGTTAACTATGCTATCTAAGATAACTATATAAGATAGCATAGTTAACTGGTCTTTGGACAAAATTAATGCAATCTATTAAAAATTAAACCAATTATAATAGCATTCAAGTTTTCAGCTTAAAATTTTCAGGCTCTTTATACTTTTTAAAACATAAAAATATGTGGCAATTCTTAAGTCTTCAGGGTAAATTCCCTTTATGTATTACATTGGCAAACTAGTCAGCTATTGAAGGAATGGCAACTGATCATTACAAGGCAAATCATTAATATAGACTGTGAGATCCTCCCTCCCCCCAACTGGTGGGCAGAGTTATTACATTACCAGCATCTGCCACCAAGACATCCCAGGACATTGAACCACCAATCAGCACACACCGAGTGCCCTGGGGCCCACCCCTTCCCGTTCCTTCCCTTAAAAGGACTCTCCACCCACGCATGTGTTACTATCTCTCCCTTCCTTCTGCAGGGGGCAGTCCAGTTGGGTCCCTCCTCCTTCTCCTCCCGCCCCTTCCTGGTTTCTCTACCTCCTCTGTAAGGAATCTCACTCGTTACTGTGGAATAAACCTCCCCTTTAATGTATCTTGGTTTCCAACTCCTGTTTCCTGTGCCTCAAACCTTACATAGACAAATAAGGAAACTAAAAAGAACCTCTGCTCTGTTCCCACATAAAGTCACTATAATAAATTCGCTGAAAGTTGATTTTATTGGCATAAAATAAAAAACTTTTAAACAATTATAAATTATGCTTACTTTTTTCCTGTACTAGTTCCTCTTCCCAACTAATCAATTTTCATTCCACAGAATTTGGCATTTGCTCATCTCTCACTCAGGGGACCAGCTTCTACATTGTGCAGGTGGTGGAAGCACCCAGGGGCGGGGCAGGCCCTGGGCTACAACAGAGAGTATTGCCATGTGGGGCCAGGCAGCAAACACAACAGCTGACACTTGAAGAAAACACCTAAATTACATGAATCAATCAGTTCTGTTAATCAAATCTTACTGAGGGAATAAGCCTCTCTAACAGCAATAAAACTTAGGGATATGTATTGTTTTCTGTCTCTAATTAAGTTACAAATCTATCGACTAAGAAAAAGAGAGAGAGTAGACCAAACATTGATTGACTAACCCCATTTTATGTTAAAAACGAAGGCAACTATATTTTAATCTGTATCAAAAGTAGCCAAAACAAATGGGAGAAACAGAGACTGTGCTCATGTCAAGTTGCAGTGTAGCTCACTAGGGAGTAAATAGTGAATCTAAAGGCTCATCAGAGGTAGTTTTATGGAAGAAACATGGCTGGGACTTTGTTTTTGCGTTGCAGATGCGATGCTATAAACTACAGCATGGAAGAGTCTCAAGCTGAGAAAAAAGGGTAGAGTTCAATAGCTATGTTAACTAGCTAACATGGAGCTTCAGAACACATAAGTAAACTACTTGGTGTTGGTCTACAAGTGGCGATTTTAAAATTTAAGTCCAAACTGGAAAGCTTTCACATTTTCCTTTCCTTTTCTGTTGGACTAAACAGATATACACTAAAAGCAACTTAAGAGGGAATGCTGTCATAAAACAGCAGGCATGTGTGTTAATTTCTCAGGTAAACCTCCATAATTGGTAAAGGGTATTTACAACACAAAGCCACTTCCCATTCAGTCTCAATATTCTATCTCCCCTGGGTAGCAGAGGCTCCTGCCACAGGACTCCTGACACCTGGCCCACACACAGCTGCCCTTCCCCAGGTTTATAGTGGCCTTCCAGGTCATGTGAGACCACACTTAATGGCAGCAATTACCTTCTGTTTGGTTGTGAAAAACAGAAGGTGTAAGAGTAGTCACAAAATACTGCTCCCCACCACTCTGCGAATATCAAATTGGGTAGTTACTCCATGGCTGGCCTTTCAACCTGAGAGCTATGAACAGGCGATGGAGCCTCTGTTAGGGCTGTGCATTCCACAGTTACATAGCAGCTCAACATAGCAGCAACTTTCCAAATTACAAGTTCTATGTTCAGTGTGATGTCCCTCGTTTAGTCTAATATTCTTGTCAGTAGTAGTTGAATGGCTACAATCAATTTTAATAGTTGACAATCAAATCATCTATGTTGAACTCAGAATCCTGTGAAAATCCTATCTCTTCTAAGTTACGAGCAAGGGGGAAAAGCAAACTCAGATAATGTAATTGCTGCAAAAGCAGAATAAGTCAACTCACTAATATAATGTCATCCAGACAACAAAGGAAAGGACTTTCTAAGTTCAATGAACCCTATTCTTCCCAGTCATTTCTAGTGAATGGAAGACACATAGTTGCTTTTCTTTCCTATGAGAAGCCAATTGAATCAGCTATTGAAACAGGTTGTATTTAATTACTGACTATAGGCACCCCAAAAAGAGATTGTATTGCTTTACCACCCAAGAAAGACTTAGACACTCAAGAATGAGTTTGAAGAATTTTCATTTTTCCATATCAGTGCACCTCAATTTAAGCAGTAACACAAAACATGTGTCATTTCTTAGCTTCCCCTAAGTAACCTGCCCCAGGGCCAAGGGACCAGGCCTTGCTCCATCTCCCACTTCATTATTCACAGTGTGTCTGTTACTCCCAATAGGGAGGGATTTTCTTCAAGGGAAGGGTCATGCCTTATAGATCTTTGATCTTGACACCCCTAGACCAATGCTTTGAACATAGAAGGTACTCAATGAATGGATGTTTGTTAAATAAAGCAAACTTAACAAAGCCTGGTGAATCAGATCACCTAAAAATAAATAATACAGATAAAAATATGAAAAGCTGTAGCATCATGACTTAATCATGCAGTTTTGCAATGTTGTGTAAGTACTGAACCTGGAAAGAGGGAAACACAAATGCAGTCTTATAAAACAGTGTTCTCTATAAAAATTATTGACTTTGCAATTCCTTCTTAACTTCTGACCAATTATCCTATCTAATAAAAGAGTAATATGCAAATTGACCATCACTCCAACACACAAAATGGCTGCCCCCATGTGGTCAAAGATGACTGCCCCCATGTGGACACAAGATGGCCACCATAAGATGGCCAGCAGGGGAAGGCAGTTGGGGGTGATCAAGCCTGCAGGGGAGAGCAGTTAGGGGTGACCAGGCCAGCAGAGGAGGGAAGTTGGGGGCAACCGGGCCTGCAGGGAAGGACAGTTAGGGGTGACCAGGCCTGCAGGGGAGGGCAGTTAGGGGCAAACAGGCTGGCAGAGGAGCAGTTAGGCATCAATCAGGCTGGCAGGGGAGTGGTTAGGGAGTGATCAGGCTGGCAGGCAGAAGTGGTGAGGGGCAATCAGGAAGGCAGGCAGGTGAGC
Organism: Corynorhinus townsendii; assembly: GCA_026230045.1. NCBI lineage: Eukaryota > Metazoa > Chordata > Mammalia > Chiroptera > Vespertilionidae > Corynorhinus > Corynorhinus townsendii. The sequence continues at coordinate 130,891,942 of JAPDVU010000006.1, forward strand.
AGTAGGGAGCCAGCAGTCTTGGATTGTGAGAGGTATGTCCAACTGCCCATTTAGGCCCGATCCTACTGGGATCCTACTGGGATCGGGCCTAAATGGGCAATCCTACTGGGATCGGGCCTAAATGGGCAGTCTGGGATCTCGATGGGTCCCAGATTGGAGAGGGTACAGGCTGGGCTGAGGGACACCCCCCTCCCACCCTGTGCATGAATTTTGTGCCCCAGGCCTCTAGTTAGAAGTATAAGAAGGCTTTAAATAGCAGAAAAACTCAGAGACAGAAATAAGTAAAATGCTTCATTCTGTCTCTTCCATTAAAAGATCAATGTCTTGAAAAATCCTTGCAGTTAACATATAACATTCCTGATATATGATAGTCATTTTTTATGATTGAGAAATATGTTAATTTTACATTCTTTCTTTACTTACTCAAAACTATTTTAGATTGTTTCTCTTAGGAAAAAACTCTTTCTGGAGCCCAAAGAGCATTATCCAAAGGCTATCCTAGTTTAAGGACTATGGAGATAAGGCAATTTATTTTCATTAGTCATACAAATTAGCCCAACATCTGTTTTGGAATTCTAATTTACCCAGCATTATATTTCAAATCAATATGTATGCTATCGACAAAGAAGCTCTTGGAAATTTTAGGTAGTTAATATGGCTTTATTTATTAACAGAAAGTACTCAGGTACCAATAAATTTACTATGCATACTTTTGGGGACAAAAATTAAGCAAGAAATATCTGAAATCATGTAAAATCTGTATCTCATCATTCATCAAGCATCACTTGAACAACGGTTATGGGATTAGGGCTATATTAAGAGTGCACCTGAGCTACACAGAACTTCTCTAAGAGGTATGTACTAGAAGGCATCAAGAGTTAAATCCATTTCCAGATCTTCGCTTTCTGTATGTACTCCAGGCTAAGCTGTATCAGGTTAGAAATTTACCTATGATGGATGTGTCATTTCACAACTGTTCTCTTCCTTTCTAAAAGAAAAGTGTACCTCACACCTATCTTGAGTCTTCCCAGAGTGCACTGCCTCAGTGTAAGCAAGCCTATAGGATGCTAACCGAAGGGCAACTCGAAATACTGGCATCAGTGTGAGAAATGACATTTCTGCAATGCTGGGAAGTGCAGCCCCTGCTGACCAAGAGATGTACAGCCTCACAACTACTGACAGTATGGTCTTTGGACAGACCCCATCAGTGTAACCTGGGCGCTTGATAGAAATGCACCAATCCAGGCCCTGTCATGTGAACGTCAAAATCTCAAGGTGATTCCTAAGCACATTAAAGTTGGAGACACACTGGTTTGCAATATTTTTGTTTTGTTTTGTTTTCAACAAGGAGAGACAAATCTAGCTGTCAGTGCATCGATAAAAGTCACTTTTGATGTTAGATCATTACATGATTTTTTCACATAACAATTTTTTATCTCATCAAAAATTATGTCTTTTGCAGCCATTTAAACTTATAATGAAAAATTTTTTAATTTTTCACTTGCAAATGTAGGGGAAGTATTGTTTTTCAAACTCATTTTGGGGCTACCTAAGTGAACATTGTGAAGACCACTGCTTAAAAGTAGCCTCTCCACTGCCCAAAAGGGCCGCTCTGGGTCGGAGATGAGAGGGATGGCATCCTGAGGATGATGCTGGAGAAACAGATCCTGGCAACAGAGAATGATGAACAGATGACTCATAGGACTGACTGCACAGGACTAGGTAATCAGTTAGACCTGTAATTCTCAATCCCCACCTGCATATCAAAAATACATTAAACTTTTTAAAATAAATAAACCTGGGCCTCACACCTATAATTCTGAAACTAGGTTTGAAACAGCACCTACATTTCTAGTAGCTCTCAGATGATCCTGGTGGATGGCAGGGAGAGTCAGACTTTCCCTTGATCTCTTGCTGCTCTCCTCTGATGTGCTGGAGAAGGAAGCAGCCGGGCTTGATATCAGCTTCCTTCCGGAACTGAGACTGTTGGTGAAATCCACCCACAGCAAATCTTTGTTTCTACAGCTCTGCCCATTTGTCTGCCAGGTGCTATAGAAAAAGAGGAATCAAAGAATATTTCATAAAAATTTTAGCTTGATCATTAAGAAGCCTGGATTTTTTTTTTTTTTTTTTTGAGTAGAGCCGTTTTCAGGATTGTGGGAAGAACAGAGAATTTTGGAAATATTGTGATGTTTATCAGACATCTGAGAGGAGATGTTGAGCTGTATAAACCAATCTGGATTTCAGGTTATTATAAAGATATACACTTGAGAATCATCTGCATGTATATGGTATTTAGTTTAAGATCTGGAAGAGATTGCCAAGAAACTGAGAGTCTACGGAGAAAAGGTCTAAAGACCCAATCATGGATCGCTCTGGCAACATGTAGACAAATTCAATATTAAGCCTTTGTTCTCATCTTAGCAGCCCTCTCAGGAACAATTTAACCAAATAGTTCATTTCCTTCAGCCCTCCTAAAATATATTTTTATTTTATATGTTTGAAATTCATTTGTCTGATTTTCCTTCCTCACAGTAATTTCTTTGTTGGCTCAGAATCTCTTTCTGCTTTTCTATTTGTTGATTGGTTTGGGGTTATTCTGTTTTTGGTTTTGTTTTTTTTGTTAATCGTCACCTGAGGATTTTTTTCCTTTGATTTTTAGAGATAGTGGAAGGGAGGGGAGAGACAGAGAGAAACATCGATGTGAGAGAGACACATGGATTGGTTGCCTCCTGCACAGGCCTGACCAGGGCCAGGGATCGAGCCTGCAACCGAGGTCCATGCCATTGACTGGAATCAAACCTGGAACCCTTCAATCTGTGGGCCTATACTCTATCCACTGAGCCAAACTAGCTAGGGCTTGAATCTCTTTCTGACCCCACACACACAGACACACACACATACAGTTGGGAGGTGACTTACTAGTCTCACTGATTCATTTTCAACAACAACAACAAAAAAGAAAACTGAGCACATTTTGTAATAACAACTCTTTTAAGATCTGAAATATTGCCATAAACCAAGCAAACGTAATCCCAACTCTAAAGAAGATACTGGCAGAGAAGAAAAATAACAAAGAAATTAATAAATAAAGTATATAATATCTTAGATGGTGATAAGATCAATTGAGGAAAATAAGAACACAAAAGTATTTATAAAATCTCAATGCTTATAACAATCATAGCAATGTATTGAAATATATGAAATATATAAAAATTCTTGATACTAAACAAAAACCTTTCATTGATTAATTTCATTGATTAATTTCAGGTTTCCAGGAGAATAATTTATTAGAAATATTGATCAACAAAAGTAAAGAATCAATCCTTTATCTTGCTTTTTTTTAATAAACTACATTTCAGGGAAACTAAATAGATGATTACATAAGTGCATTTTTGTAGAATTCCAACATAAAGGTAAAAAAATAATCAAATTGGAAACAATGCAAAGAAAAACATACACCGTTCTTAACTAATGTTGTCTTGTGGAAATTTATAACTCGGATTCTTGTGTTTGCCTCAGGCTTCACCTGTATTTGTCTTTCTTTTTCCATAGCAGCTACTCGCTTTTACTTAGTCTTTTAAGATTATAAAATCACTTAAGAAATGATAATGCAAGCTGTTTTGGTTATTAGGAAAACATTACATTCTTTATTATAGCAATCTGGCATTTTCCTGCCTCTGTGGTGAGCAATTCAAAGGAAAGGCAAATATTTCACATCTCTGAGCTAGATCAAGCAAAACATTGTATTTTTAAAGATGAAAGAGGATGTCACTGCCTTGGAGAATTGGGGGGAAAAGGAGTAAGTTATACTTCTTACTGTGGGTGTTTTATAACTCTAGTCCTTACCTTGCAAAGGAGGACTGCTCAGTCATAAAGTTAAACCAAGATGTTACTTAAAAAGAAATATGAAACTCTTTGCTATTTGTTTCAGCACTATAAAAACTCATCTACATGCTGTGTTTGTTTAAAATAATTTCCCAACCATGATAGCACTGGCATATCTGTGGTGTTTCATGACATTTGTTTGTAATTTGTTTAAAATATAATTGGAATCATGATTTCACAACATTAAATTGAATGATGCATCTACTCTGAGGAAAAGTACGACTAGAGTCAATACAGACGGCACAGAGCCACAGAGAGAGGCCCAGTGAGAGCATATGCTGTGTCTGCATCACCATCATCACAGGACCTTAGATAACTGGCTCTTCTCAGCAACCTCTGTCCTAGACCTCTTTAGTTCTCACAGAGCCTATAAGGTAGGTCCTCCTTATCCCCATTTTAACAGGAGGAAAATGAGATGAAAGGTCTAAATGCTTGCCAGGCACTAGAACGATCAAGTGTGCAGTCCTGTTCTTTATTCCTGTGGAATACTTTAATACCCTATTTAAAGCAGTATTTGACTTGCCTATAACCAATATTAATACTGAGCCAAGAGCAGTCTGTTGTGCCGATACCTTACTATGCATATAAATGCAAAAACACATACACATGCAAGCACACACATTAATAATACTATATTAATTAGTAATATTTGTGCAAGTTTGATTTTTAAGATTTTTTTAAAGGTTTGTTGCCAAGGCAATAAGCACTGAGTAATACATCTTTATATAGTACCATGAGTAGGGTCAAGATTTATAAACACTGATTAATGAGGCAAAGTCAACAATTTCATGTTTTTTCTTGATTAACATCTTGATTTTTATTTATATACTAGAGGCCTGGTATGCAAAATTCATGCGGGGGGGGGGAGGGGGTCCCTCAGCCCAGCCTGCACCCTCTCCAATCTGGGACCCCTCTCACAATCCAGGACTACTGGCTCCCAACTGCTCACCTGCCTGCCTTCCTGATTGCCCCTAACCGCTTCTGCCTGCCAGCCTGATCACTCCCTAACCACTCCCCTGCCAGCCTGATTGATGCCTAACTGCTCCCCTGACAACCTGATTGCCCCTAACTGCCCTCTCCTACAGCTTGGCACCCTAACTACCCTCCCCTCCAGGCATGGGTCCCCCCCAACTGCCCTTCCTGGCAGGCCCAGTCACCCCCAACTTCCCTCCTCTGCCAGCCTGGTCACCCCTAACTGCCCTCCCCTGCAGACTTTATCACCCGCAACTGCCCTCCCTTGCAGGCCTGGTCCCTCCCAACTGCCCTCCCCTGCTGGCCATCTTGTGGTGGCCATTTTGTGTCCACATGGGGGCAGTCATCTTGTGTATTGGAGTGACAGTCAACTTGCATATTACTCTTTTGTTAGGTAGGATAGAGGCCTGGTGCATGGGTGGGGCTGACTAGTTTGCCCCGAAGGGTGATCTGGATCAGGGTGGGGGTTCCCTTGGGGCATGGGCGGCCTGGGTGAGGGGCCTGTGGTGGTTTGCAGGCTGGCCACACCCCCCAGTGACCCAAGCGAAGGCCCTGGTATCTGGGATTTATTTATCTTCTACAATTGAAACTTTGTAGCCTTGAGCAGAGGCCAGGACAGGCCAGGGCTGCGGGAAACTTGGCTTCCTCCATTGCTGGGGAAACCCAAGCCTCCTGCTTGCTCTGTGGCCACAGCTATTTTGGTTGGGTTAATTTGCATGTTTGCTCCTGATTGGCTGGTGAGCGTGGCTTGTGGCATAGTGGAAGTATGGTCAATTTGCATGCTTCTCTTTTATTAGTGTAGATGAATAATCACTTTATTTGCTATCTAAGCAACAATTATTTCTAGATTATATCTATAATCAAGTTAAGCATTTTGTTAATGATCATAACCATTAATAGAATATTTGGGTTTCCAGTTCAAAGTACCATTATTAAAATTTTGTCTTCAACCTATATTTATTATATTTGCAACAATTTATTTACACTTAATTGTGATGTAAAGTAGTCTACATTTTTGTTGTTAAAAGAGAAAAACACAAATAGCATGCCTTTTATTTTCTATCCTGTACCACCTTCAACACTTGTAAACTTTGTTATTTTCTTCTGTTTTCACTTGAATATTTATTTATAGTACTTAATAAAGAGAATAGCAATGAATGCTAGAAAAACTAGTTCCATTGCTTGAATATAATATTATTCTGAAGATTTCTGTTACTGTTATTCTTGAAAGAGCACACAGATAATTGATGCTTAGAAAAACATTAATGCATTCCATCCAGCCAGTGTTTCTTCTTATTTCTCTTTTACTACCATAGTTCCAAAGATTAATAAAGAGAGAGTAAGAGCTGCATTGACACTCTGCATCACACTGCAAGACTGCCTTTCCTGCTGATGTGTGAAAACCCAATATGAGTACAGCACCTACCAAACTCAAAGTGAAATCAGAGAAGTGACTTCCATGGAGTTTCTCAAGGACGTGCTGAATCAATGCTGATACTCAAGGAGGGCCTTCCAGTACTGCTTACTTTGTTAAAATTTACAAATTAAGGGGAAATCCTTTTCATGGGGTCAGAGTGATCCTGCAATAGTTTTTCTGAGTTAACTTGGATGGCTTCTGTTCTGTTTTGACAGTGGAAACCAAACACTTCAGATTCTGCCAATAGAGTCCAGAGATCTCACCATAAATATGAAAGAGGTCCTTCTGTCAGTGTAAATAAGTGCTTTTTTTTTAAAGTGTGTTACGAGTTAATTTGAGCATGATGCACATTTTACATCTATGAGAATCAGGAAAATCTAGGTTAACTGTATAACATTTTATAACTCCCCTTCTTCAGAGTTTGTCTGGTGTACAAAACCTGATTTTACATTATGTAACTGATGTAAAGTTTGATAAAACAGGACAAACATCTTAGGGCTGAATACGACGCCTTCAGGTGAACTGGAAGATTAAATAACATTTTTTTCGGTCTAACATCTTAACTCACTTCTGATTTCATAAAACATATCAAGTATTATGTAGGCACTTTATGCTTTTATGAACTCTTGAACCCACTGAGTTAATAAGACTGGAATTCCAATGAGTTAGAGACCTGCTCTATTTAAACATGTCCACAGACCCTTCTCTCATACTGCCTCCCTCCCTCCAGGGTAACAGGGCTGCTTCCCCTCAAATAAAAATCTAGTCTTTTATTAGGCTCCATTATAGACTGGTGGAACCAAATAGGCTTTAGTAGAGAAAGGAAAATAAACTGCATACCTCATTATATATTACCAATTATATTTATATATGTATACTAGTATATGCACACACACACACACACACACACACACACACACACACACACACACACACATATACACACACAAAGTCATGGTTTGAAATCCTCACTTTTAAAAAAAATATATTTGTATTGAGTTCAGAAAGGAAGTGAGAGGGAGAAAAAGATAGAAACATCGATGATGAGAGAGGATCATTTATTGGCTGTCTCCTATGTGCCCCCTACAGGAGATGGAGCCTGCAACCCAGGCATGTGCCCTGACTGGTAATTGAACCATGACCTCCTGGTTCATAGGTTGACGTTCAACCCCTGAGCCATACCAGTCAGGCCTGAAATCCTCACAACTTTTAAAACCCATTAACTATAAGGCTTCCTCAATATAAAGCAGTTAATTAAATGCCTTGATGGTTGCTGAAAATAAATCGTGCATTCTTTAACCATGGACTATTAAATTAATAGTACACAGTTCTCATTTTTCCTTCGCAGGTTTTGGAGCTTGTGGAAAGAGGCAGATGGAGCGCCAGCACAGCGCAGTCTATTTTTACTGTGTGGAAGAACCAGAGGACACGAATGTCAATCTCCACAATTTGTCAACAGAACTAACACATTTTTCGATATTCTCAGTGATCACACCTCTTTTCTTCTTGGCTCAAAGGTGTAGCAAGGCTACAGGATGGCCAGATGTGCGCTGAGCAGGCTGTCAAGAGAGAGCATGTTCATCCTACTCTTTGGCCCTGGTCCCCATGCTTGCCCTCTGCCTTGCTCCGGTCAATTTTTTTACTGCCCAATTCCACAGCTTCTTTTCAAGCCTAATTTTCCTGCATTTCTCTTTTCCACTTAGAGTTTATTTGTCAATGTCAGTCCTGTTCCAAATGTAATTCCAGCTTCTGTGATTATATGGAATTAAAAGATGTGAGATGAGTCATAGGGGGGGTAGAAGAAATCAGAAGTGCTGTTAAGTATAAGCAAAGTACAAAATGGAAAATTTTGGATTTTAAATCTCCCAGGATGTTGAAGATATTATACCAGGCCTTCCTGCCTAATCATTATGAAAGAAGGGCATGTTTAGAATGTGGTACTGTGAAAGCAAGCTAGGATTCACACATACATGCCATGCTCTGAATGCACATAAGAAAACAAACACGTTTGTTTTCTGATACCTTAGGATGGAGTTGAACTTGAGCAAATATTAATGAGGACCTGCTACATAACAACACTCCTCTGCTGAGAATAGACAAATACAAATCTCTACCCTTTAAGGAGCTTAAAAAACACTTGGTTTTGTGTTGGAAAACAATAGGTAAAATTCCAGTAAGCAAAATCCTCCATATTTTTTAACCCACTGATTCTGTGGACATTTAAATATGATAGACTAAAACACTCCACAGCAAAGCCAAGGTCAGGCCCAGGAAGATGGAAAGAGGAACACTGTGAGATCCTTGTCTAGATAGTGCCTGAGGAAAATAATGTCCATGTGCAGAATGTTTTTTCCCAGTGGAGAGATGGAGAGACCCACCAAGCAAAGGCTTTGTCCTATAAGTCCTTATAAAACCTTTTCTTTCCTTTAGGAAATCCATTTCAAGTAAATAAAGATCAAAGTAGTATATTCTTGTATCCAAAATACAAGATAGTTAATTTCTCTGTTCTATCAATGTTTCCCAGTTCCTCTTGCCACACAATTAGAATTACATATAGATGGTGTACTAGTTCTTCTTGATTTCTTAGGCCATAAATATATGGCCAAGGTCAAGACTAAATGTGTTTGTTCTATAAATATCTAATTTGCTGTTGGTATTCCATAAAACAGATTTGTAGAGTTCATTAAATTTTTATACTAATTATTAGGTTACAAAGACAGCATCAATTCACTATAAAATTTGGTTCTCTTTGATCTATCACAAATTTAAAAGTTTTTAGAATTAACTAGAGGCCCAGTGCACAAAATTAGTGCATGGGGGGGGGTGTCTCTCAGCCCAGCCTGCACCCTCTCCAATCTGGGACCCCAAACACCTTTGGTTCCCTGATCCTCTCCTTCCCATTTCCTGCAAATGGCCCGTGGTTGACCTGCTCCACCATCTGGTAGGATTGAATCTTGAGAGAAGCAGAGTTTATGTTCTAGCTAGCAAATTTGTTACATGATTACAGACATTTTAAAAATAATTCTTTGAAACAATTTTATTTCCATACTTTGACTAAAATTAATTTTATATGAGTTTTGACAATATATATGTTGAAATATATTCAACACTATTTAAATGTAGGTAAATTACCCATCTTGTTGGGTGTCCAGTGGGACAATAAGTGGCTAGATACTGAGAGCTAGATACCACAGGACTTTGGGTGATAAAAGGATTGTGTATTATAGTCCTGCAGGTCCATAAACGTAGAAAATGTGTTTCATAATTACATGATTCTCTGACCATCAGAAAACCTCATACTAGCATCCTTTGGAAAAACTCAAAGGGGATTATTAAAATATGGTAATCATGCGTGTGTACTGTACATGAAATATCATGGCATGAAGCAAAATAAATTATGAACTGGGTTTTTCTCCTATAAAAAAAATGACTAAGCTTCATTAGGACCCTTGTAACTTGATTAACAGAAAACAGGATAATTGACAATAATCTCACAACATGGTAATAGCGGTTGGGATAATAAAATATAGACAAAGTGATGTCCTGAATATTAAATTAATGTTTAAATTCAGAATCCTCTGTGGTAAACTCCAAACAATGAACATTAAAAAGAGAGAGCAAGTCTATTATTACTGTAACAAATTCTTTCTGGTAATAACAAAATTATTCTCAAGGCAAGGGCTTTGCTAATAATTACAGCTTATTAAGAAAATAGTTTGCTTTTACCTTGGACTATCTATTACTTGGAGTAATGATCCTTTGCATCTCTCACCATTTCTCATGTCACAGTTATCCCCCTGGCCTCACTCTCCTATCTTGGAGACATGCAATGCCTTGCACACAATAGATTGACTGAGAACTCAGAAATTGGAAAAACCCCGGAGTTAGGATAGTAGAAGCCAGGCAGTACCTGATACGCCTCCTCACAAATTCCCATTAAAATACCAGAAAGACATTAAAAAATGAAGGAAGCTCAAACTCTTTCAAACATAAGAATAATGCCTATTGTTGGATATGCTTTATTAACTTATTTAAGTTGTATAAACCCAAGTTAATCTAATAAAAGGGCAGAAGAAAAGCAAGCAAACAAAGAAAAAAACACACACTAAGTTTGGGTTGGGGGCGGGGGAGAAACTGGGTTGGTGATTCCTTTGCAAATCTGAGCTGTACCCCCTTTATTTTAAATTCTAACATATCCATAAACCTTAGAACTGTGACATATGGCAGGTCTTGACATTAATATCATATTATTGCTAACAAATATTTGGTCACTTCCTCTTACAGGGGAGCCCTATGAATACAGAGACCTTAACTATATAATCCCTTCCTTAAAATAGTTAGACTTTAATGTTACATTCCCATTTAAAGAACATCTAGTTTCCCTATTGTTATGAAATAAACATCCAGTTCTTCTCTAGGCTTTTCATGACCTGGTCCTCTTAAATCTCCCTCAATGCTCTACTTCTCAGCAAAGATTTCCAGAAAATGTGGTATAAAATGTCAGCACCACCCACCTATCAGTATGTTTTATTCATTTATAGATCCTTTCTTTTGTCTCTTTAACAGTTGACAAATCCTGATTCTAGAGAAAATAGTTTCTTCTCCCTCAGTGCACGAATGTATATACACATCAGATGTATCTAAGTTTGAAGCCAGATATACCAGCTGGGATGCCGTCTCCACCAGTCCTTCCTGTTTAAAGAGCTACCTGTGTGGAGAGAGAGCTGTGAGATGTATAATTAGCAGCTTGGTTTCAAGTGCTGTGAACTTGGACAGGTACACAAAATTCGTCTTTTGTTCACAGCTGCCTCCCCTTTAACGCCATCTGTCTTTAAATTGAGAATCACCAAAATAAGTGCTTTGGTTGTATCCCACACAAATATTGAATGTTATCATCCTTCAAGTGACTAAGATACAGATGAATGAAAAGTGGGAAATCTAACCAACATCTGTGAGAAAAAATACCTTCTTGATTGTCTTCAATGAGAAAACATCAGCTACCCTTTAAACTTAATTATCTGTCCTCCCTTAAAAACACTACACATTTTCCCATTTCTTGTTGGCACTTTCAATTCTTACTTATCCTACACTTAATTTACCATGCTCGTATTTATGAGGCATATAAAATATAATTTTCATACTTGGATTCCAACCATACTTGTAATTGAACTGTAAAAGCTATTTATTTGATGATCTGCTTTTGGATAAATCAAATTTCTATGAAATAGAAGGCCTCTAGTCATGACTGAACCTTGGGCTTCCCTCTTTTAAAAGAGAAATAAAAAAAATTATGTTTCATTATTTTTCCCTTAAAAAAAAATCTAGAAAAAGAGACAATGAAAGGCATTCTAAAGACTGAATTAAAAATTAGCAATGCACAGCTATGATGTAGCTGTGGGCACACTGTAGGCGTAAAAAGCAGCAGTCCTAGCGTGCCCAGACATTAACTAAAACTTGGGAAAGCCTAAGGCATGGGGTTTTAAAGAAATGTATACACTCTGTTACACACTGCTTTTCCTCTTTTGTATGATCTCATGAACATCTGGGTTGATAAAGATGTTCTTTGAGATCAAAGATGATGGTGATGTTATTTACAGGGCTGAACAGCCGCTGGTGACATGGTTTTGATGAAATCATCTTTCTGCCAAGGCTCAGCCCTCCCCCGCTTTGAAGACCAGATCCATTCTGAATACTGCAGCCAGTAGTGATTGGTCTTTCAGGATCTGCTCTTGCTAGCCAGATGCTAAGGCAGAGAGAACTAGAATTGCCCTGGGAAAGGAGTAGCTTGACCATTGGACCTCACTGGCAGGGAGTGATGGTAGGAAGCCGAGTTATGAAGAGGATGTTGGACTGTGGACGTGGACTCAGAGGCAGGGGAATGAGCTGGACGACTTCATGGCTAGTGCCATTCAGCTCCTTCACCTGAAGCTTCTTCTCCACCACAGCTTTCTGGCTGCTGCCTGGGATGGGTGGTGATTGGAGAACACAGGGACACAGCGCCTGGGGGAGAGCTGCTTCTTGCTTTTCCTGCTTCTTACCCGGGAGACTGCTTATTGACCACCACCCTTTGAGTGCTTAGTGGTTTCTCTCTCTGAGTTTGGAGGTGTGTAAGCAGTAACTCTATCCATCAAAAATAAAGACATTTTAGTATTTGCGCCCTGACCAGTTTGGCTCAGTGGATAGAGCATTGGCCTGCGGACTGGAGGCCCCGGGTTCGATTCTGGTCAAGGGCATGTACTTTAGCTGCAGGCACATCTCCAGTGGGGGGTGTGCAGGAGGCAGCTGATAGATGTTTCTCTCTCATCGATATTTCTAATTCTCTATCCCTCTCCCTTCCTCTCTGTAAAAAATCAATACAATATATTTTTTAAAAAAAGAAATTTTAGTATTTGCTATAAGAGATAAACTGTTTTCTTTTCTCCTTAGGGGAGAACACAGCTCTCTTTCGGTCCAATTTAATTTTTCAGTCTTTCTGCCAGTTCTTGTCATATCTGTCTGCTTCAAAACTTTACTGTCATCATTCACTTCTCTTTGGATTATTCTTCATCCTTTCCTTCCTGTCTAGCTATCCCCTTCCATATGTAAATTAGGTCAGCTCTCTTAAATTAAAAAAACAAAAATCTTCCTGGGCCCTTTAAACCCCTCCAGCTAGAATCCTCTCAGTGTTAAACCTCCTGAAACAGGAGTCTCTGTCTCCACTAAATCACCTCATAATCAAGTTCAATTTTAACTCCACTCCTTGGAAACCATTCTCTCTATGGGCACGGATACTTTCCTAACTGTAAGATCCAGGGGCGATGTGCTCATTCTGTGGCTTTGTTCACTGGTGAGCACTCCCTCCATTTCAAAGGCTTGGCCCCCGATGATGGCTCTCTGAATGTCCTAATTCTCCAACTAATCAGACGCTTCAATGGCATCTCCTCCTTGGCTTCATTCGCTCTGAGGCTCTTTAATTGTCTCTATTCCTCAGAGTTTTGTCTTTGTCCTTCTCTCATGCTACTTACTTTATCAGAGCAATTGGAATTATTGCTATGACTTCAACTACCAGCCTTCCACTCATGACAGTCAAATCATTATTTCCAGCTCACCTCCTAAGCTCCAAATCTGTACATTCAGCAGTCTCTGTGACACCCCACCCAGTGGGCAATTTATACCAAACATTAAAAAATGCAGTTCATCCTTTTCCTCCAAACTCCCGTCCTGTGATATATACCCAGTTTCAGTGAAAGACATTGACCTTTATCCAATCATACCAACAAAGAGACTGTAAGTCACCTTCGCAACTTTTTCCTCCTTTGCCTCCAGTAGCCAATTAATTACGCACAGGTCCTTGATCAACAGATGAACATGTCTTTCCTCAGTCCCTGCCTCCACTCTCACTACTGCTTCTTTAATTCAGCCCAGCCACTTACCATCCTCAGTGGTTTCTCCTACATGAGAAAAAAAAAATTCTACACAGTGTTAAAAGGGAAAAAAAAAGCAGTACATTTCAAAGTGCAATTAGAGATCATGAAGAAGTGTGCTCTCAACAGCTAAAATCCTTATAAGAGCTCAGAAATCTAATTTGCTGATTTTGATTGCTGGACCTTTTTCCTGACATCAGAGACTGGAAATAAATACTGAATTAAGCCCTCCACTCCTCTTGTATTAGAGCGACTCCCATTTACCCGGTGAGTAGTAATTGGAAGCTTTTAGACTATGGCCAGCTCTGGGCTAGTGTGAACTATATTAAACAATAGCCTCTAATGGCTTTTCTAAGTCACCTAACACTGCCATGAACGGTTCAAAGTCTCACTTCTGCCTCTTACCTTCATCTATCTCCCTTATGCCTCACTAAACGTGTGTATCTTTCACAGCGTTCTCGTTGTGAATTGTAAGGTCAGGACTTAGTGTTCAACATCTGAAGTTCTGGAGTCCATTTGTTCATGAGATCCAATTTATTAGGTCATGTGCTCTCCTCCAAATCATTATTTTGTAAAATACAGCATTTTTCACCTGAGGAAACTTACATGATTTGAAAATGTCTGTTAAGCACCATTATGCCATGTTCATATTCCTGAAGTATTCGGGTCACACATGGGTCAGTTCAGGCTGAGTCCAGAAATGGTTGATCAGGAAAGAGGACCCTTCTATGCTCTCTAGCAAGCCCCTCCCATCTTCCCCTCACCTTTTTCTTGTCCTCAACAGCAGCTCTTACAAACGTCCAACACTATAACCTTTCTTCATCTTCTACCTCAAAGACAGTAGAGGATATTAGACAAAACCCTTTCAACTTCCTTCTAACCCTGCAGCCTGACTCATTTCCTCTTCTTTACAATTTAAAATTTGCCTGCCTCGCTTCTTCATCTCTTTTACCAACTCCTCCAGCCTTCTCTGGGACCACCCTCTGGAGTACACCCATTTTCTAATCTAGATTCTGGGTTGCCTCCCCTACAACAGCATTGAAACGTTTGTTTTTGTCATAAGAAAACAAATAACCAGAGCCATGTCCCCCTCTAGCCACTGCCTCACTTTCCTATTTTGTAATCAGATTTCATGGAAGAGTCAGCTCTACCCTCTGTTTCTTCCAGTGAAGTCTCTAAACTCTTAAAATCTGATTTCTGGCCACTGTGCTCCGCTGAAACTGTTCCTGTGAATGTCACCAACAAGTTCATTACTGTTAAATTCATTACTTCAAAGTCACTGCTGTCCATGGACACTGGGCTGGGGCCCTACTGGCCCCTCCCTCCTCTGCCCCGCTCCTGCCTTGACCTCCAGGTCACCAAACACCTAGGGTCATCCTCGCCACTGTCTGCTGGCTCCTTCTCCTTTGCATTTCTATTGTGATCCTCCTCTACCTCCTAACAGCTACAGAGCGCAGGGAGAGATGGACCAGGAAACTGCAAATTTATACAGTGCTTATATTTGGCCTTAGATTTAGGAGAATATATACGATATAGAGAGAGAGAGCTATGGGAGGGGCTCTTAATGGCCACACTAGAATTAATAAAATATAGAAAGAAATATGCAGACATGGACAGTAGAGTCATGAAAAGTTAGAGAAAGCTCCTGAGATGGCTACTGTCCTGCTATAACACGCATTTCTTTAACTCAGGCTAACTCAAACTGATTGGTAAGTAGAGGTGATGATGACATCAGGGGAACATGATTCTGAGTAGTTTTGTAAATAAATTTTCCTAAGCAAGGGAGGCTGGTATAGAAGGTATATGATTACGACCTTTGCTAGGAAAGGAGAAAGCTCTTAGTGTGGCTACTGCACAGGTAAGAACATTTTAAAACAAACCCCAGCCTGGGCTCTGATCCTGACTCAGCATGGTTCTCCCTGCAGGCTGCGCCTCCTCGGAGAGTGCAGACCTCTGCTCGCCTCTGTGCTACCGCGGTGTCCCCGGGCCCACATTTCCTCTGTTCTTATTGTACCTACTTGAGGTCCCTAAAGCAGGATGCCGGGCTAAGTTATTGCATGAAATACCAATTTTGTAATTATTACTATTACTGCTTTGTTTACAAAGATGCCTGGATTTGGGGGAGTCTTTCTTCCCTGCCATTTTTAGAGAACATGAAGGTTTTCAGGAATGCACATATGCTTACATCCCAAGTATGTCTTTACAAATTTAATGGGAACTATACATGGACTATCCTTTACTTTATTTTAAGCATATGTTTGCATTCTATGAATGTGTGTGTATGTGTGTGTTTTTTATTAGAAAGTGCTATACTTTGTTTTCTCAACACCAGGTTTCTTCAAACAAGACCAAACTCATATTTTTATTGCCTGTCTGCCAGGCCTAAAGCATGAACAGAAGCCATTTTTAGTTATATGAGTTATATGGTATGAATCTGATAAATATTTTTCTTTAGGTATCAATAGTTACAAAATACATGAGTGGGCTTTAATCAAGAATGCAGAAAGGAATTCATTTTTGGCTGAATTCCAATCCAAAAGAAGTTTTACTCTCATTTTTTTTAAATGATAGAACTAAGTGAAAAAGTAGAGGAGGTTAGAATGGAAACATAAGTGTAATTTCAGCCCCACTTTTCTAACGTAATTTCTATGAACACATAGCACTCAGGTTTGCCCTCTCGGTTACAACCATTAAACTGTGTTGTGACCCGTTCTCCACAAGAGCCCTTCCCATAATCGCCTGTCAGAATTCATATGCACCTCTCCTCCCCAGCTCTCCTTATCTAACAGCATGTCTCCAGGTTTAGTCTATCTTGTAAATTCTATTTAGACTCCAGACATTATTAATCCAGAGCAGTCACTGGCTTCCAGAACTCTGTCTTGTAATATGGGGCCAACTGATGAGTTATAGAGATGCACATAATTCCAGCAGAGAAGGAAACCACTCTACTGAGACCTTTTTCTCGATGTTTAATGCCTCAGCAGTCATGATCCTGAGGTCTGACGAAGAGAACACCTTTCCTATATCACTCCCCTACACGTTACACTAACTTTTCAAAGGAAAAAGCAAATGGGACTTTTATTTTAATGCTAAATATTATAAAAAGAAGCTATTACTTTTGAAGAAAGAATCTATCGTTGCCTGCATGAAAAGATTGTGGCAAAAAAAATGTACCTACAAAGATCAAAACTTAGTAGCAGCTGAAGCAGAAAAAAGTGATGACCAATGGCAAGGAAATAGGAAGTTAAGATGGTGTGACCCATATGGTTATGGAGAGATGTTGTTAAGTCAAGGTCAAGTGGATTAAACATTTAAACAGTTTGAACTAGGCATGCTTCATTTGAGAACTCAGCTGATTCTTTAAAAAGTATATGTCTATGTTCATGTAACCAATATATTATTTGTAATAGGTTTAAGAAGAGGTGGGATTTGTATATTAGCATTAGTATGTTT
This sequence comes from Corynorhinus townsendii, assembly GCA_026230045.1. Lineage (NCBI taxonomy): Eukaryota > Metazoa > Chordata > Mammalia > Chiroptera > Vespertilionidae > Corynorhinus > Corynorhinus townsendii. The sequence goes on from JAPDVU010000006.1 coordinate 130,909,075, forward strand.
TTTAAACTATTTTTTCTTTTTTTCATAAATAGGTTTAGCAGACTTTTAGCTATGCCATAATAATAATGTTTGCATTTTGTTAATTAAAGCTTGGAAACTTGGGATGCACGAGAGAGAGACAGAGAGAGAGAGGGAGAGAGAGAGAGAGAGAGAGAGAGAGAGAGAGAGAGAGAGAGAGAGAGAGAAAACGCTTGAGAAAAAGGCAGAACACTTAAAGTAAGTATTGGCCCAGATAGTCCAGCCTATTTCTCATTTCACAGAATTCTAACCTGAGCCCAGAGCTTAAGCAACACAATGCAAACTTGTAAGTAGACAGGACTGAAATTAGTTTTATTTTCCACACACTGTTGCCACAACCTTCAGTTCCTGTGTGCTTTATTTTATGAGACTGTTTAGTTTTCTGCTACCCCTCCCCCAGGAGTAATTTCCTAAGTAATTTAAATAATTTCATATGCTTTTCACACATATTAGTGCTGAATTAGCATTTAAACCCTGTGTGTGCATTGTAATCTAAATTATTCTGAATTTTGCCAATGATGAATCTTTAGCCATATTCCTTTCACTGGGCAGTGACATAGACCTCATGAAGAAAGAGACTAAAATACCAGCCAGCCTTGGTAGCTGATTTCCAATGAACAAGGATTTGCTTTGGTGATTTGTGAGCTGCTACCCTGAAATCTGCAAAATGAAAACAAGTTCTGAGGTCACCTGTTCCAAACACATTGCAGCACCTCAGCCCTTCCAGCCAGCCTGAGCCCTAGTGGCCAGTCCCAGACCCGTGCTCAGCCCGAGGGCTGCTAGGTGCTTCTGGCTCTGGCACAAAACAAGGTCCCCCGAGGGCAGAGCTCATGCCTCTCAGAGGAGAAAAATCATGCAAGTCACCTCCATGATTCACCACTGAGGGAATTCCGTTGTATAACAGTCATTGGAAAGGGAACGTTGCTAGACCCAAAGAGATAGCTTTTCCATCAACTAAACTAAAACATGCTATATTTTTTTTAGTGCCAAACTTTCTTACACATATGAATGCTAAAATTTGCCTGTCCATTTTTGGTATGGCTATGGTGATGGGAGGAATGTGGGACTATGTGGGACATACCTTTCAAAGAATTGAGAAAACACCTTCAATTCTCAGAGCAACCATGCTACGTGGGCTTTTTGAAAATGCTTATTGGTTTTAATAGTTTTTACTTGCTTTCATGTAAAACCTAGCTAATGTGACTCCACTATAACAAGCTCCTCACCAGATCTGTAGTTCAGTGAGAGATTCCATTTGTCCGACTTCCACTGAGAGCCATTTTCCAAGCAAAGAGAGACTCCACTGCTTATGTCCACCTAAGGGATCACACCTCCCACAAACCTGTGCCTTCCCTGAAATAAAACTAGCTAAAATCCCTGGTTAATATACAGAGGCAAATACTGTAGAAGACATTGAGATACTCAGAACTCTACTTGAATCATCAAACTACATAGGAAGATAATATAATAGAAATATCACTAAAAAAGACAAGTTTCTTTCCAGAACAAGGCCCCTGAGCTCACCTTTACATAGTCTGAAAATAAAATTTTGAAAAATTGTTTTAATCCAATTGAGCAAAGATTGCACTAAACCTGATTTCTCATATAAGCCAATGGATTCATTTTTCTCCTTGTCATATAAACCTTGTCCTCTCTCTCTAAAACTTGAGCTTAAATTAACACCACGCACAGTTTTTACAAAACCCCATCAGACTGTAGCCAAACTGACTGCACGACTTTTGTTGTCCCCAGGCTACGACACCCTTCTCTCTTCTTCTTCCTTAGAGAGGGATTCCCACTCGGTTTACTGGACCTTGGGTGCTGCTCTGCAGTTTCTGCAAAATTCCAAAGTGCTTTATCATGGGCTATTATGTGGAAACCCACTACCCCATGCAGAATAAAATCCCAAACCCAAAAACAACTACATGTCTCTCGAAGAAACATAGCATTTTCAACTTGCAAACATATGAGAACTAGTTACTTAATCTGTTTATACCTCAGTTTCTTCACATGTAAAATGTGGATAAATAACAGCCTTGACCTATGGGCTCAGTGATTAGAGCATTGTCCCCTCCCCCTGAAGCATCTCGGAATTGATTCCGGGTCAAGGGATAAGCCTGGGTTGCAGGTCAGATCCCTCCCTGGTTGGGGTGTGTGCGAGAGGCAACCAATCGATGTGTCTCTCTCACATCAATGTTTCTCTGTTTCTCTCTCGTGCGTGCGCGCTCTCGCTCTCTCTCTCTCCTACCCTCCCTCCCCATCCCTACTCCCTTTCATTCTTTCTAAAAATCAATGGGAAAATATCCATTGATAAGAATTAACCAAAAATAAATAAAAATAGGTTAGGATTAACTAAAAATAATAGTACCTAATTCATAGACTATTATGAGGACTAAAATGTATTAATACATGAAAAGTACTTAGAACATTGCTGGCCACCTGCTAAGAGCTTTACTAGTGTTAGGGATAACAGTGAAGATGATGAATAAATGAAAAAACTGATCTTTATAGAGATATGAGATTGGCCCAGGCCAAAGTCTATAGCTGAGCCATGAGTCAAACTCCCAAGTTTCTTATTTTAAGTTCCAGGCTCTTTCTAGTGTGCTCAACTGAGAATTTCCAAGAGCAGGCAGGATATGATGAGTGAGGAACTATTTGATAAGATAGTCATATATTCTACATAGCAGCAGAGCAGGTGAGAGGCATTCAGAGAGTAAAGTGAAAGCTTCATTGGACAGTTTGATTATCTGGCCACTGCTCTGCTGTGTGTGAACTTACAGAAGACACAAAAGAGAAGGTCTGCAGTGGGGACTGCTGGAAGCAGACAAGTCAGGTGGGGAGTTACAGATAATAACAGGATAGGAGGTAAAAGAATGGCAAGGAAAAATCATGCCGTAGAGGCACCTGATATAGGAAGAAATGCATGCATCCCATCTCTGAATAGCTCAATGGTCTGTGAGAACACTGCTCTCCTTTCTTTCTTGCATGCGTCATTCTATAATTCAATAATGATGGCTGAGGGTCATTAGGGAGGAAATAAGGCACATTCAGGATATTCTACATAAGAAGGCAAGGAAGTTGTTACGCTTTCCAGATAATCCTCAGTGCTCATATATTATTTTTTTATTGGCCCAAAACACATAAACAAAAGGCAGGAAACTTTATGAGCCCATCTGGTACTTCTCTGTTTGATTTTTGACAATGTCTACATAATTGACTCTACAGATGTCACTGTCACTCTGGTTCAACCTCTCTCTATTTTCTGAGTCAATTTATCAAGATAGAGTAAAAGTATTAATAACCTAGGTCCCTCCTCACCATCTATCTCACAAGGCTTAAAAGTAATCTCCTTCTTTCACGGGTCAATACACTGTCCCTGTTACAGCGTTTTCTCTTCGATACTGAGCAAGACACGGAATACCACTGCCCCGTGGACTCCCCTGGACCAGGACTATGTTCACTTGGAGAGTGCAATATTGTAGCCAGTAGCCACCTGTGGCCATTGAGCACTTAAATTGGGCCAGTGAACCTGCGGAACAGAATTTTTATTGAATTTCATTTAAATTAATTTCGTTTTAAACGGCCACATAGAGCTAGCAGCCACTGTATCAGGTCATGCTGCCCTAGAGATTCCCCAATGCCCTGGTCAACATTCTCCAAAACGACTGCCTACCTGCCTGGCTGCAGCAGCTGCGCGTGTATCTCTGGGACACGCGTCACCTGTCCATTAGAAACCTCTGAGCCACGGCCCCTGAATAAGAACTAAGATGGCAAGACCAGATTTCAGTGAATATACTGAATGGACCTGTTGCTCAAAAACACTTGAATTAGACAGAGCTTCTGACTTGCCTTGAGAGCTAATACAATTTGACGGCACCGGACCAAAACAAATGTGGTAACATGGACAGGAGCTGCAGATCAATCGCTGGGCCCTGCAGACACAGGCAGGCTGTGGACTCTCCTGCTCATCCCTAGGACTACCTCGACTGGGTCACTTCTTTAGTGTCTTGCCAAGATTCCTGAAGGCGATTATGCTTGTGACCATTCACCTCGTTCCTCTGCATATGGCAGAGATAAAACACCGATCATCTGGGGCACACAGAGATGCGCGCGCTGTGCATGCGATGATGGCATTGTAAAGGGAAATCAGTGAAGGGAGTTCACTGCAGCTGTCTGTGGAGCACCGTTATTCATCCCTTGAAAGCCCTGTTTGGAAGAAGGAAAGGGCTGGGTAAGGAGTGGGGTGAAGGATAGAGCAATATCTTTAAACTGGCAATTTTCAACCTTCATTATCTTATAGCACACATACACTAATTCCTAAAATTCTGCAGCACACCAACAAATATATTTTCCCCATCTGACAAAAAATAAATAGCTATAATTTTGATTCATTCACATTGGACAGCTAGAGTTGTGTTGGCTGTTGTCATTTTTTTTATTTGACAATCTAAGGGGAAAAAAGGTCAGTGCCCCTGACTAAATAGTCAGGTATCACATGTTTAAAAATTCTTGCAGCACACCAATTGAAAACTGCTGCTTTAAACCATGTACTTATATGACTTTTATCAGAATAAAGACACAACATTAAAAAATGAGACCCAGGAGAATCCAAGATGGTGGCATAGGTAAACACCTAAACTGCTGCCTCACACAACAATTTCAAAACTACAACTAAAAGACAAAACGTCTATCACCACGAACCACGGGAAAGCTGGCTGAGTGGAAGTTCTACAACTAGAAGGAAAGAGAAAAGAGCATTGAGACGTGCACAAGCGCTGAAAAGCTGAGGTACGGAGGCGCGGGATCTGGGCTGGCGGATTTTTTCAACCCAAAGGGAGACAAGCCCCCGATTACTCTGAAATACAGTTTTTGGGGAGACACGGGGGACCCAAACTCCTACAGGGAGAAGCTGGATTGTCTAACACTGGGTCGGAAAGTGAGGAGGGCCTGCTTGCAGAGCTGTGCGCAAGAATAATTGTTTACTGCACTGGGGCACGGGACGCAGTCGGAGACACAGAGCCGGCTAACTAGCAGCCATCACTGTTTGCCATGCCCTAGTCTAGTGACGCCCTGAGACCCCACCCCACACAACCTACAAACCCACCCAAGCTCCAAGCAGCAGCGTTAGCATAAGAAAGGCCTGCCCTATCGCAGCTTAACCTAACAAACTTGCAGCCTGAGTCAGACAACTCCAAAACCTCCAAACCCCAAGCAAAGAGGAGAAAACTGTAGCTCTCGCTGTAGCTCCTGCTGGGTGGACTCAGACAATAGCTGACCTGCAACCCATTGGAGATCCAGAAGCCAGTATACCTAGTGGTCAGTGTGAGAAACCAGATTTCAACTCCTCACATCCATAAGTGACACATTCAAGAGGCAGACTCAGCAAGCACCAAAGCCCCACTGAAACAAGTCCTGCACCATAAGTGTGTCTCCAGCACAGCAGTTCTTACAGACACAGCGAGTCCTCACAGCCGATTGGCCTGGAGGTCAATTCCTCCCAGCGTACCAACAGCAATTAAGGCTTAACTACACCAAGACTTTGCACTCAGCCCACAAAGGGGTGTACCAAGAGCGTCCATATCAGGTGATTGGGGAGGCTGAGCTACTGCCCCCTATAGGTCACCTACCACACAAAGCCACTCCATCAACACAGGGAAGCAGCCAAAATGCGGAGACAAAGAAACATGTCACGAATGAAAGAAACGGAGGAAAGCAAACTACTGGACGACATAGAGTTCAGAATCACATTTATAAGGTTACTCAAGAATCTTCTAAAAACCGCCGAGAAACTTGATGACACTTCTGAGGAGCTTAGTGAAACCTTCAAGGACCTTAATGAGAATGCCAAAAAAATGGAAAAGGACCAGTCAGAAATGAAGCATACACTGTCTAAAATAAAGAATATACAGAAACTCAACTGTAGATCAATGTACCCCAAGAATCAAACCAAAGATCTGAAATATGAGGAAACAAAAAACACCCAACCGGAAAAACAAAAAGAAAAAAGAATCCAAAAATATGAAGATAGTGTAAGGAGCCTCTGGGACAACTTCAAGCGTACCAACATCGAATTTTTGGGGTGCCAGAAGAAGAGAGAGAGCAAAATACTGAAAACCTATTAGAAGAAATAATGACAGAAAACTTTCCCTACCTGGTGAAAGAAATAGACTTACAAGTTCAGGAAAGCACAGAACCCCAAACAAAAGGAAGCCAAAGAGGACCACACCAAGACACATCATAATTAAAATGCCAAGGGCAAAAGACAAAGAGAGAATCTTGAAAGCAGCAAGAGAAAAACGGTTAGTTACCTACAAGGGAGTACCCATACTACTGTCAGCTGATTTCTCAGCAGAAACTATGCAGGCCAGAAGGGAGTGGCAAGAAATATTCAAAGTGATGAACAGCAAGAACCTACAACCAAGATTACTCTACCCAGCAAAGCTATCATTCAGAGTTGAAGGTCAGATAAAGAGCTTCACAGACAAGAAAAAGCTAAAGGAGTTCATCGCCACCAAACCAGGATTACATGAAATGCTGAAGGGTATTCTTTAAGAAGAGGAAGAAGAAGAAAAAGGTAAAGATAAAAATTATGAACAACAAAATGACATCAAATACATACCTACCAACAAGTGAACCTAAAAATCAAGTAAATAAAAAATCTGAAGAACAGAATGGACTGGTGAATATAATAGAATCAGGGACATAGAAAGGGAGTGGACTGACAATTCTCAGGGAGAAGCGGGTGTGAGTGGTGCGGGAAGAGATTGGACAAAAATCTTACTCCTAGGGATGAAGACAGTGGCGGGGGGTAAGGGCATGGGGTAGGGTGGGGTGGAGGGGAGCTATAGGGGGAAAACAAAAAGAGGAACACCTGTAATCTGAACAATAAAGATTTATTAAAAAAAAAAAATGAGACCCAGAGTTTATGCATTTACAGTATCATCACCTGAAAAACTTCTCAAATTATTTCTTACAAATATGCCAAGATCATTCTTAAAAGCAATGTTAACTCTGCCCAGAGAACATTATGTTTTTATCATAAGTAAATGTCTACTACTGTTCTTTTACATGATTATGGCTTGGGGAAAGTGGACAAGAGCTAACTCCATTACACAGGTATTTCTATTGCCTGCATTAAACCCACTGGGTCTTTAGAGATTGGGCTATGCCTTGCTTTTATAACTGGAAAGGGAAAATTGGTTTCATTTCTAAGCTCTATTAGTGTGCGTCGCCTGTCTCTGGTATTTTTCTTCTTTAAGTTATAACAGTAAATTCTCCTGTCATTCAACTAATTCTCTGTAGGAGATGAGCGCTGTATTGATAGTTCTTCACACATTAAAAAAAATATGGCTCTCTTACAAGCAGGGGATTCTTAGCAACTTAATCTCTGTTTCATCTCTCTGGAATCAAATGGCCATAAATCTGATGGTATAGTCCATAAAAATGCTGCATTTCCATACGTTATAATCAGCACAGGTGACCTATGTTTACTATGTCATGTGCATATAGGAATATGTACCTACACTTTTAAGCTTAATTCGTTTTCAAAAAACTGCCCTATGACCTGACAGGTTTGGCTCAGTGGATAGAGTGTTGGCCTGCAGACTGAAGGGTCCCAGGTTCCATTCTGGCCAAGGGCACATGCCTGGGTTGCGGGCTTCAATCTCCAGTGGGGGCCGTGCACGAGGCAGCCGATCAATGATTCTCTCTCATCATTGATGTCTCTCTCTCTATATCTCTCTCTTAAATCAATAAAGAAATATGTTTTTCAAAAACTGCCCTAAATTTGTCTATATTTGTCCATTTACTTTAAAATCATATAACTATTCAAAATGTACGAATGTACTGTTTTTAGAATTGCACCTTTTTTTTAAGTGATGGGTACATGATGATCTCTGTAGCTCAGATTTGAAATCACAAAGTCAAGCCCATATTCAAAATCCCAGAGAGACTGCTTTCCCGGGACAATACTGCAGAGTTTGCCATTTATATCATATGATTTTAATTTAGTTGGCATCTGAGAGGAGCTATTGGATGAAGCAATGATTTTATACAAACTGATAGATTCAAAGTGGAGGGACATGGGGGCAATATTCAGGGGTGGCTTCCGTGAAAAGGAGGTTGTGGTGTGATCTGAACAGTTTGACATAACTGACCAGCACCTATTTTCTTCTCCCGAAAGGTGATGACATCATTAAAATGGATTAGCTTTACAGGACACATTTATTCCTTTTTTTCTGATATTGCATTGAAATGATATTTTAAAAATTAGGAGAAAGAAGAATGTATATTTGGGATCACAAAGGAATAAACTGGTACACGTTTATGAGAATCATATATATTAAGCACTTTGGGATAGTATTGGTAAATTTCACACACAAATAGTCTTTTCACTAGAGAATATTTTTTCCGTTGATTTTTTTTTTTTTTAAGAGAGAGTGAAAGGGAGTGGAGAGGAAAGGGGGGTGGAGAGAGAGAGAGAGAGCGCGATGTGTGAGAGACACATCAATTGGTTGCCTCCCACATGTGTCCCTACAGGGACCAGGGATCAAATCTGCAATCCAGGTACCTGCCCTTGACTGGGAATTGAACCCACTACAGTTTGGTGCTCAGGCCTGTGCTCTAAGCCCTGAGCAACAATGGTCAGAGCACAAAAATAGTCTTTTTATTCTGTTTGGTTTCCTACTTTTTTCTTAAGATTTTTAATTGATTTTGAGAGAGATAAGAAGAAAGATAAAAGCATCAATGTGAGAGCTGGACACATATCTGCTGCTTCCTGCACCCGCCCCCTACTGGGGGTGGAGCCTGCAACCTGGTATGAGCCCTGACTAGGAATCGAACCAGCAACCTTTTAGTGCACAGGAATGGTTTCCTACTTTTGATAGAGCCAGAGATACAGAAACATTCCTAACTCTATAATAATAAAAATAAAAATGTAAAAAAAATAGAGGGATACTACAGAAAGTTATATATTTTAATAAAATTTCTAGAAAGAAAGACTTAAAAGAAGTAAAAGGAAATTTTTTTTTCAACAAATAGGAGAAAGTTCCAGGAGCTGAAAAGAGACACGTCTTTAACGTGAAAAGCTGAACAAAATTTGGAGCACACTTTTAAACACAAGCACATCATTATCCAAAATGCATCATTATGAAACTCTAGAACACAAGAATAAGGCGATCCTGAAAGCTTATCAGTAATGAAAAAAATCTTCCCAATAAAAGAATGAAATTTATAAAATTTACCAGCAGAACAGAATGCTCAAATGTAGCAGAGTAAGGCTTTAAAGTCCTGAGGAAAAATTACTTTGAACTTAGATTCCCATGCCTCCCATGCCTCCCTTGCCTCCTAGAGTCTGTTCTGCCAAAAACAGGAGCTGTGCATCTGAAAATGCAAGTCATACCAGGTCACTTTCTGTTTAAAATCCTCCGGTAACTTCCAGACTCACAGAGAATAAGCACCAAGCCTCGCCATGGCCCATAAATCCCTGCACAGTGGCCCTTGGTGACTCCTTTACAGGGCTACCAGGCACCCCTTCTTTTCTAGCCACATTGATGTGCTCACTGGTCCTTATGCAAGCCAGGCAGGCTTCTGTTTCAGGTTATTGCAGTTTCCTCAGCCCTAAAGTCCTAAAATTCTTCTTCCAACTATCCAAATGAGCCTCTCTCTCATGTCCTTCCTGTCTGTCTCCAAATGTTTCCGTCTTCGAATGCCTTCCCTAACTACACTCAGAAAGACTTGGTCTCTGTCTCATTCTGTCCCACTTGACCCGACAACTCTTCTTTGGCACACTTCCCTACCTGATGCATTGCATATTTGTTTACTCCCTCTTTTCACTAGAATCTAAAATCACGTCAGCAAGAAATCTACCATTTTGATCACTGCTGTATCCTCAGCATGGGAATACTATCTGACAATGGATATCTGCTGAAGGAATGAATGATTGAGTAGATCTAGGGAAGCCTGGACAATGGCTCTGCTTTCGAACACTCAAGGCTGAGCAGACGTGATTCTCCCCTTCCCGCTCCCAGCTTCTCCTATGCTCCCCTGATCCACGTTGGGTTCCTTTAATACCCGTAGCTTTTATTTGGGATATTAAAGGAACGAAGCAGGTATAACCTTCAACGTACTACTCTTTTAGGGTGTAGGCAAGGAAGAGCTCTCTGCAGCCCTGTGCAAGCACCCGTCTGCCTAGGAGCCCAATAATGGGACTGTAATGCTGCTAGCTGATCCCCCGGCTTTTTCTGTCTTTGGCAAGCCCATCTCTTCTGACCCCGTTTTCAGCTCAGTTTGAGAATCACTGTCAGGCTCTGCAACTCCGCTCTGCACAGGGTCTTAGGTGGCTAACTATGCATTCGTAGCCTCAAAAACCTAACAAACACTCTAGGCTTCTCTGTACACCTCAATCCATTTTTTTTTTAATCTGACACATAGTGTGTATTCAGTAAATAAATAGCTGATAACTAACACATGAGGGCTCTAGGTGCTGTCTCCTCACTCCGGGGTCTAGTATTGGAAGTCTCTGTGTAGCAGGGGGAGAGTCATAGCATATCGCCCACTGGCTTTTAGGATCTACTCAAGTGTGGCCCAAAGCAAGTCATGCTGCCTGAAACAGACACCTAAGAAGTACAGGGAGGAAAAAGGGGATTACTAAAACCAAGCTGTAATTCTGTGTTGGGAAATGTTTGGTGAGATCACCCAGGTGTTTAAACAGCTTATGTGGGGAATATAAATGGATCACTTAGTAAATTATGTCAAGGAATCAGTTAACCCATTTAGATGAATAAAAGAAAAAGCTGTCTAACTGGTTTTCTCTAGGAAGTGATCTATTTTATCATTTTACAAATCTTTGAGAATGGGTTAATCCCATGAATTAGGGATGCAAATAACAGATGAAGGTAAGCGTTTAAAGGTACAACCCTAGAAATATACAAAAAAGAAGAAAATTGTAAACTACAACTCTTTGTTATTTTTAGGGCGCTTTAGTAGCACTGCAATTCTTTCATCCTTACCAACGTCCTTAAATTGGGTCTAAGACCTTGTAAAAAAAAACCTTTTCTTAAAGGAAAGAGCACAATTGTTAATTGCCAAATATGGCATTACACAATGCAACAATTAATTTTGTCCTTAGAAGTAACTACTTATCAAAAATAAAAAATAATAATGAAAAACATTTCTTAGCTTAACACTGCCATTTTAATAGGAATATTATTCCAAGACCTTGAAAAGTTTTTTTTCTCAAATAAAAAGTTAAATTAAATTATGGGTTTTTTTATAATTATCATGTATTCTCAAAATTATTGCCTCCACTATTGTTATACATATGCAATTCACCAGAACTGAGTGCTTTTTAAATTGTCTGCTTTTAAATAACACCAGTTGCACACTGGCACTTGGAAGTTGTATTTGTGTGAGTTTGAGAGTCCTTCTCTGGAGGTCTTTCAAATGAGGGCACTGTTGACCATTGAATTTTTAGGATCTACACTTGATGAGTAGAAGATCTTAAAAGCCAGTGAACTTGTAGGGGGAGGTTTAAGGGGTGCCCACCCCTGTGCAGTCAAACATCCACATATAATTTTGACTCCCCACTAACTTAAATCCTTTCTCAGGATCCACGAGGGATGATTCCAGAAACTCCTCAGCACAGGTACCAAAACCCACGGTGTAGATCGATGCACAAAGCCAGCTCTCCGCATCTGCAAACTCCCACAGCAGATGGAAAATGAGGCAGGTATTTATTGTTAAAAAATCCGCATATAGGTGGACCCATGCAGTTCAAACCCATACTGTTCAAGGGTCAATGGTTTCTCTTAAAATGAGTTTTTTCCTGAAGACAATGCAATGGATAATCTCTTGGCATTCTTATACTTCTGTGTCCTACTTCTGAGAGAGCTGAGCGCCACAGCGCACAGAGAGCCCTGACAACTTCCCCTTGGTAAGGATTTCTCAGAGAGCAACCGTTTCCACCGGCAATAGGTTGCTCAAGCCTCTGGTATGTGATTGCTTTGTACCACCTCTTCTAATGCTCTCTTCATTTTTTTTAGCCACATTTGACCTTGGGAATGCCATTTTGTTCAACAGAGTTAATTGAATCCCTCATTTCAGTGCAAAGCAATAACCATGTGGCAGAGAGCAATAAAGAAAATTATGTCCTCATTATTTGGGAGATTATAAGAGGAATTCATACAGAACACATACCCCAGGATGTAGTGCAATGTTTTAAGGGGATGCTGTAGAACTTGGAGTGGGAATGTAAGTTCCTACTTGAATTGGGATGCATACAGCAATGTCCAATTAGTGTTTGTCCCTTTTGCGATGATTACCTCCGGACAAATGCTTCCCAAAGTGAACTGTTCATAAAATCACCTGTGGAGAAGTTTAAGTTTTGAGATGAGCAGGTCTCACCTCCAAAATTTGGTAGGTCCCCAGATGATTCCGATAATTAGCTAATCTGGGAACAACCGCTGGAGATAATTCGAACATTCATAGAAAAACTTGTTTGGCCAGAAATAAATGTAACTATGAAAGGTTCAACATACTCAATGAAGAGCAAAATCCTCATATTTAAAAATCCATTTGTGTCAAAATAAAGTTTCTGGTTCCTCTCTCATTAATTAATTTGAAAGTAAATAGCTCTTATTTTAAAAACTAACCTTCTCACTTTGATTGTCTTGTTACTTTCTATTGTTTCTTTTTTATCATGTTATTGCAGATTTATACAAATACACCTTCCCAATGATTTCCAAGGACAAACACTGGAAAATATTAAACCATATGATTATTTCCATTTATAGATATACAAATGTGAGCTTATATGTACTATCTATGACATAATTAGCAAGTGACATTCTATTCCAAATCCATTCCAGCTAATAATAAAATTTTAAGCCCATAATTATCTAACTCCCAACAACCCAGCACAGATACAAAGAAAGAAGAAAGGGACAGAGGACAAAAAATAAGTGTAGAAAAAGAGAAGGAAAAAAGTGCTACTGCTAAAAGGTTATTATGGGTTGCTAAAAAAAGTAGTAAAGTGAATTTATAACCAGAAAAATGGAGTGTTCATTATACACTAAGTATTAGTATCTCCAGTTTTAAATGCTATAACATCAAGTTTTCACCCCAATCACATGTTCTTCTATGGTGTCTGCAGGTGCTGAAATGGGGAGTTTCCACAAAGGTAGTTATTTGTATTATTAAATACTGACCACTTTCTCAGACCCTCTGGTTTAATATTGTTGGTTTTTTCCCATCACTGTTGGGCTTGCTCAGCAGAAGGCTTTAGACAGCAGATACTGTACTCTTTAAAATCTCTTTCACAGGATCATGGCATAAATTTCATCTCCGTTTTCCTCTTTCAACACAGGCTTTTGAAGTAAGCATGCATGTGCACAAAAGACTGTGGAATACACAGTCAGATAAAGCCATTTAAGTCATCTGTACACAAGGAACCAGGGTAGAGGACTTTCCCCTCTCCTTCCTGGATTGAAAACTTTGTAAAATATCATAGTATGAATATCTATAAAAGCAAATCGCATTAGGCACATGAAACACAAACCCAACTTGTTTACCATTTGATTTAGTAACATAAAAAAGTACTCCGTGAAATTGCTATAAAAATGTCAAACCACTTACTTTCATTGATTGTACTTGTCCTCGATGGACCAGCTAGTCTGCAGACCACACTTTGAGAAGCATAAATGTAGCCCATTTTGTTTATCAGAATACTTACCAGGACCATCAGTGAAGGCTTACAAATCAAAGTCTCACATAAAGCAATAATTTGAATAGAAGTAGCTATTCAACTTGAAATTTTATTAAGTCTCATATAAACATCATGAATATTTTACCTCCCAATGAACATTAATGTTTCTATATATTTATACACACACACGTCTATACTCTCTGTGTCTGTTTGGGTTCCTTCACCTTCAGATTCTTCTGCTTCTATTTTGTCTCCCACACTATCCATTTCTCATATTCCCTGTCAGCATATTTGCCTTTTTTTTTTACTGCCCTTTATTGTTATAGATTATTTTCTGTCATTGATAGTAAAATAGTTAAGATGAGCTTCAGTTAATTAAATATGCATCTATTGACTTCTGTGGACCTTTCTGCCTAGCAAAATGCTGGTTGCCTGATACACTGGCCAATCAAAGTTCAGCAGCTTCTGTATTCTAGGATTCTACATCTTTGCTTTTTATGCTTCTATTTCCTAACAAAATCAACCTTCCTGTTGGAAGCAAGGGTACATTCATGATTGAGGTTGAAGCTCAACAAGGCCTTCCCACCCCAGTTGAATTTAAAGATACAGTGCTAGTCCCTGGCCAACACTGCTAGGCTCCCTGTGGTACACACACTGGCCAGCTCAGGGAGTGTCTATTTTAATGATGGCAGGCCTGTAGCAGGGGCTTGAACCCTCACCCCTTCTGAAGGAGGTCTCCTGCCCCCATCGCTGCTTCGCGCTTCCCACACCCAGCTCAGATCGGGACCCAGGAAACAGAAAGAGACTTGGCCCAGCTCAGATAGGGACCCAGGTAACAGACAAGAGACTTAGCCGACAGCAGCTGCCCTATATCTAAATTCAGCCTAGCATCTGGAATGCTCAGGGCCCACTCAAGAATGCAAATAATCCTTCCCACTAACATCTAAAGGGTAAACTAAGATTATTGGTAGAGTATTAAATTTGACAGTAAAATAGTAATCAAGTTTTCAGATTAATTTAAATAGGCTAATTGAAATAAGTGAATATTCAAGTAAAGTTAATTGTACTGGGCAAAAAGTTGTTCTTAAAGTAATAACTAAAATTTCTATTGGTAGTTCATCTCATGGTAAAATTTCTGAATATGCAATGAACCTAAAGCAGTCATATGTGTGGGCAAAAAAAAAAAAAAAATTTAAATTTTAAAGTTATCAAGACTGCATTATAAAATTTACAAAAACCTCCATTAATAAAAAAAAAGGGGGGGGATAGTAGGGCAATATCATGTAAGGAAAAATATCCTATAAGTAAATTACATCTAGAAAATTTTTACTTTACCAAATTAATTTTCATTTGCAATGCTAACAGCAAGACGGCCATTAAAAACACACATGGTGTCTAAATAAGACAAAGGAAAATCATTTGAACAAAAATAAAAAGGATCCCAAATCAATTATATAGAAAAGATTCCTTTATTAACTTGTGGTCGAGAATATATTTGTATATTTTCAGAAAACAACCCCAAGACCAGGTGGATTCCTGCAACAGAGAGGAATTGACAGGTGTGCTCCAACCACGAAGACAAGAGGAAAAAACAGTCCAGAGATGGAAGATGCTGACAACGCCTTGCCACACGAGCAGTCAGCAGCTGTGCACCACTGCAGGTTACCTAGGACCAAACCAGAGAGGGTCGGACCTGCATTGCCACCATGTGCCCAACATCCAGATATCATTGCTGACATGTACACATAAGGAACTGTTGGACATTGAAATTGGGACTCAAACATTTTTTGTTTTGTTTTGTTTTGTTATTATATGTTTATTTCTAGTCTGCAAAGGCGAAAATTTTAAAGGAAAGCAATGGTGGGAAAAAGATACAGAGGCAAAGAAGCATTGAACAGACTGTCAAACTACATTGGGAAGACAGGGGAGGTTGGGCGAGGAGGGCTGTAAGAGAACAACTGAAGGACTTGTATGCATGCATATAAGCACAACCAATGGATACAAGACACTGGGGCGCGGGGGAGGGCTGGCAGGTGAAGGCATGTACTGGGGGGTAGGGGAGGTCAGGGGGAGGTCAATGGGGGGAAAAAAAAGGAGACATATGTACTACTATTTGTAATACTTAAAACAATAAAAAAATTTTAAAAAGAATAACCCATTTTTATATATTATGTCTAATATATATAATACTTTTAAATTACATTAAAAATATAAATTTAACCAGAAAAAAAAAAAGAAAGTGATGAGTAAATACAGTGAAAGGAGGGCATTAGAAAGAAAAAAGAAACTCTAAATGAAAGCATGTGTACTAAAAACATTTGAAAGATGACTGCATGAAAATATTCTGAACTTGAGACCTTTTATTTATTTATTGAAGTTTGAGGGGAAAAATCCAAGTCATTCTCTCCTATATTATGTATTGATGTGTGCTCTTCCCAGTGATATTTTTCAAAGCCTTTGTTATTTAAAGCACTTTATTCCTGCTATACCTCGTTAGAATCTAATCATTATGAAGTACAGGGACTATTTCTTGAAAAGCATTTGTCTTCCATCTGCAAGCTTATCCTCTTAGTCGAGCCCCACTTGGAGCATCCACGTGTCTGAGCTCTCAGAACTGCTGAGCACAGCTCCGCACTAAAACCACCTCTCACCTGACATTGACTCACAGTACTTGCTTTTCTAGTCCCTGCCTGGCCTCTGCACAAGGAGGGTGTGATTACAGTAGGAAGTGTCACAGAGCCGTAATTCGATCAGAATTTGGCATGTCCCCGTCTCCTGCCCGTGATCAGTCCATGGCCTGTCTGTGAGCCTTCTGGATCCCTAACCCCACTGGGGCCAAGAGTGTTTATAGCCACTCGTGAGGTAGACTTGGCAGCCACAGCATCAATCACCACATGTGAAATGTGTGGGCCAGCGGTTACTGTGCCCGTCTGGTGTAGACAGCAGACATTTCCCCTCAAGTTTTTCCCTTGCTCTGTAAGTGCTTTCATTTTATTGTGTTAGTGAGAAAGAGGAAGACAGAACAGAGAGCAGGGGACAAGGAAGGAGCTCCATCCACCACAATCTTGAACTCAGAGACAGGTAGTGTCATATGAAAATTTATTACTTTCTCCATTAACTATGTTGGCTCATATCATGTTTTCAATAAATCATTACATTCCTTTACATTCACTATCCTGACCTCTCTTTGGTCTTTTCTTGCTGTGCTTCTTGGTTATATGGATTGTTTATAGTTGTTTATTTTGCCCTTAGTAAGTTTGGCAAATTTTACACACATATTCATTCATCCTATTGCTTCTAGATTTCAACACATATGAAAAATGTCATGCTAGTGTTTAAAGACATGTCTACTGCTTATCCAAATAACATGGTTGAATCATGGCTTATGCATAGTACTAGTATTTGCATGTGTCTCCCTCTAAGAAACAGGAAACCCAGGAAGTAAGTAGAAAGCCTCACCTCTTCTATCTTACCTCCCCTACCCACTCATCAGTGTGCACTTCTGACTCTAGTCCCCCAAGTCTCCACACTATTTTCTGACATGCTCATTTTTGCTTCCAAATTGTTGCTAACATATTCTAACTTTGACTTCCCTAAGTAAATCAACTTTCAAAGTACAAAAAGCCAAGTCATTTCTATTACCTTTACCATGTCTATCCATAACAGCTATTCATGCTCAATGGACCCTTCCCTGAATACTCTTCATCATATAATACTAGTCATCCTTAAGTATTAGATTATTGGCTCATTGGCTAATATCGAAAGTGTTTTTAATTTTAATTTTTACCTGAGGCAGGATTTATAATGGGAGGAATTAGGCTCTGCACTTAGTGGTTCTACCATTAACTAATAACCTAAAGATCCTTACATAAATATCTCATCTGCTCTCAAATTCCTTTTGTTAAGCTGTAAAAGATAGCTGCTCTTTCTTAGAATGTTGAATCCAATAAGAGTTTGTAGGTAGAGATTATAAATTCTACCAAGGTTTCTGCAGAATTTATTGCTCACAGCCGTAGCCTATGGTGTAGTTTGTATTCCTTGGGAGGCTGTCCATAGACCCTCCTAATTCTGAGTTACATGATTCTTGAACTTGCATTCATGCCTGCACAGTTGTGTGCTTGTTTATCCTTTGTCATGGTACTCCTTGTGCTGTGGTGATGTATGGTTTTGCTTTTCCCTTTCTTCCCACCAAGGTCCTGCCCTATTCATAGAAGAGAAGCTAAAAGAAGCCCAATTATAGTGAGGGAAGCATCCTGCTGTGTGAGCATAAATTAGGACCTCTTCAACAGACATGCAATGCCAAAATGATAATACGCCTCCCAGAGAGATAGCCTCCTTAAAGCGATTTAGCTTGTATGGCAAAGCAGTCCTGATTAAAATAGGCCCAATAAATCAAGCTTGACAGCACCTTTAGATTTGGCCTTTTGAAATAGAACATTTGCATGCTGTACAGAAAAGTGACACTTCATGCTATCAGAGAAAACACAGCATTCCTCTCTTATTCAGCATAAAAAGATAGACATTTATTATGTCTAGGATATAATACAGCCATTCTTGAAAAATTATCTCAACATGAAAGTCTGAATTGTATTTATACATATAATTTTTATGATATGCATACTAAATTAATACATAATAAAGTTCTTTGAAGAAAGTTTAGCATCATAATGAATATTTATTAAGAATTTCTTATGTGTTGAGCCCCAAATCCTTTGCATGCATTAAATGATCACTATTCCCATTTGAGAGCAATGAGACACAGAAAAGTTAATGTACCCAAATGACACATAATAAACAAGAGACCTTGATTTTTAATCCAACGTTTTAGCTCCAGCATCCATGCTGCTCTTAAATGGGTATTTGTGTGAAATTCCAAAGATTTTTTTATTGATTGATTTTAGAGAGAAGAAGGGAAAGAGAGAGAGAAACATGGATTTGTTATTCTACCTATTAATGTATTTATTAGTTGCTTCTTGTATGTGTCCTGACCTGAGATCAAACTCATAACCTCGGCATATGGGGATGTCACTCAAACTAGCTGAGCTACCCAGCCAGGGCTAAATTCTAAAGATTTAAGCTGAAATTCTTATTCTGAAACTTACAAATTTCACCTCCTTAAATAAGCTACTTAAACTCTGGGTGCTTCAGTTTCTTCATCTCTAAAAGTAGATGATAACAATGATAGATAGTGGCTACCTCAAGAGTTTGCTTTGTGAATTCAATGAGAAAATGAATGAAATGTTTCCTAAACTCTACCTGCCATTTAGATGAATTTACTAAATGATAATACTTTGCCTATTCTTATATCACAAAATCTGGGACAAGAAGAAATGAACCTACAAGAAACAGAAATTGGGTCCTGAAATTGCTCCTCCCAAATCTCCCTAGTTTCCAAGAACTTGCTCCAAACTGGACATAAATACATAGACTGCAGTAGGCAGACTCTCCCAGTATCATGCTTCTCTGAGCACTGTCTCCTGTAAGCCCTGCCCTCTGGATGGCCAGGCATCTTAAGTATGAAACTCTCTGCCTTAAGGAAAATTATCTGTAGACATTGCCCTCCTGCTGATTCTGATTCCTTCACCAACATGTTTCTGATTTCACACAGTCAAAAGAGAAAAAAAACAAAAAACATTCATTAGAGAGAAGTGAAGTTACTGGGCAAAGAAAAAAATTCTTTGGCTAGTTTAATGATAGCATATTCACCAAATAGTGCTTCTTTGTATTATTATTTTTTTAATGAAATCACTTTTGCTAGCAACTGCAGGAAGAGGTAATGATGATGTCATTGACCTTGACATATTGACAGGCCAAACCTATTCAAATGGAGTTTTCAGTCAAGAAATCAAGAAAAGGCTGAGACTTGGAAGGGTAGCAATAGAAGAATTAGGAGAGATAATCAGCAACAAAGAAGTGTCATTAGAAACCAAGGCTAAAATCACTCATGTCCTCATAATCCCAATGTACAGATGGGAAAGTTGGAC
Organism: Corynorhinus townsendii; assembly: GCA_026230045.1. NCBI lineage: Eukaryota > Metazoa > Chordata > Mammalia > Chiroptera > Vespertilionidae > Corynorhinus > Corynorhinus townsendii. The sequence continues at coordinate 130,928,779 of JAPDVU010000006.1, forward strand.
AGTGAAGACTAATAAGAAATTGATTCAGTTGAAATACGGCATTGGAGAAGAGCTCTATGGATACCCTGGTCTGTAAGAAAGACAGACAAGTGGATCTTGAAGCAAATTAAGGCTGAAACATCACTGGAGGCAAAATCGAAGCTGTCCTACATTGGGCGTCTCATGAGAAGGCAGGGTTCTTTGGAAAAGACAATAATGCTGTGAAAAGTAGAAGGCATCAATATAAGAGGAAGACCAAATTTGAGATAAACTGACTCCATAAAAAAAGCCATGGACATGAGTCTCCAGGACCTGATCAGGGCTGTTGAGGACAGGACATTATAGACACCACTCATTCGTAGGGTTGCCTAGAGTCAGAGCCAACTCAACCTCACATAACTCACACAATCTATTTTTTTTTTAAGGGCATCATTTTCATAAAAAACAAGCTAAATAGACTTGTCTGTTTCTATACAATATCTCATCATATATCATCTTCTTATACTTTCCTCATAAAGCAAAAAAAATTCATTCCTGCAAGTGAACTAACACTGTACAATAGAATTATTTCTTCAGAAATAACTTTGCCTCTTAGCAAAATGTAGAACTATAATTCACATACATAAGCCCCACTCTATAAAAAGAGATAGGAATGAGTAAACAGTTTCTAAACCAAATTTTTAATAAAATAAAGAAAGTTTGGGATATCTATAGTGATCCACACAAATAATAAATAACCAGATTGTATAGAAATGTATGTTGTGAGATTTATGCAAATGTAGTATGCAAAAGGATTAAGCTGCTAATTTATATGTGTTTCTATAAAGAGGTTGTTGAGTAGCAGGAATCAGAAACCAATGACAGTAAGATAGGTGGATGATGACTTCTGTGTGGAAGGACGACATTTGCCTTGACAGCATAATCAGTCAGAAGTACAGTCAAAAGTGACTGATATTTAAAGACCTGAAATACATGGGTAGTGGCTTACAGGTGGTTTAGATAGAGCTGTAACCATAAAGCGGCTGGCGCGTAAGATCACTGATGATGGCGTGGCTTACACTACTTCCAGCCTCTGCTGGAGTACTATCCAACGCTCACGGACTGCATTCCTTTTCCTTGATTAGCTGTTGGCCTTTGTTAACAAGGACCTTATCATTGAAAGAAGAGAAATTATTTTCCCTGAAAAATTTGCAAGAAACACATGTTCCTTTCTGCTGTCCATGAAAATAAAAACACTGTACAATACAGATTGTAGGTAGGGCTGTATTTGTCAGAAGTGTCTACATGACTTGTGATGCTGATGTTCTACGTGGTCATAAAGTCTCATGGGTTATAAAAAATCTAACTGGAGCTCCTAAAATTGAACAATGTGCTCTGATAAACCTTTCCACATATATGTCATTCAAGAGGAAAGTACTCTTTGTAAATATGGGGCATATGTCATAAGTTATCAGTTGCTAAATCTACTTAAAACTTATTGTTAAAACTTTCAACTAAAAAATTAAACAATGAACTGTACATGGCTATACAGGATCCAAAAAAAATGAGTAGAAAAGAAAGTACTAATGCCAATATATCAAGGTTGGAAGGCTATTTCTTATCTCACTAGGATTTCATTTTCTTTTTGGCCCTGATAGAACTTATCTTTAATCCCCTGGCAATCAGAAACAGTCCTTAGAGATGTAAGCATTTTTCTCTCTATGGTTGCAGAATGACCCAGAACTACTGGAAGAAATATATATACACATATGTTCTCAACAATCCTCATATAAATTTTCCTAAATACTTTCCCTAAATCTTTTTTACTGATTCCTAAAATAACACAGGCCCTAAAATAACGATGTCTAAACATATGTAGAGGCATAAAGAATGTCAAAACTTCTCATTATATTTTATATAAGAATTTGAAATATAAAAACAGTTTTAAAAAAACAATGGACAATGAATCCTTAGAATAAGAAAGCTAAAAAATTCATTTGGGCCAAAAATGCCACTAAAGATGATTTGAAGAGAAAACAAAGTAGATATTTCTAATTCTTGTCTTTAAGCCATCTCACACATACTTTCCTTGAAAATCAGCTGTAGATGTTATTTTTCAACACATTTTGGAAACATTTTTATTATCAAATGCTCATTTTCCCCATTTGGGAGGGTCATTCTCCTATGTTGTAAGAGAAGGGTATACATAGGGGCCTGTGTGTGTCCTGGTGAGGGAAAAGAGAGTGAGAAAGCTAGAAACTAGAGCCACCAATGCCCCAGGCAACACCTGGAGGACCATCCAGTTGGTTATTATTTGAGGGGTGGCTACTGTCCCTGGTGCCACGCAGTCAAAACTTGCCACTCTTAGGACTGTCTTGAACCACAAAATACATGAAATACTTTTAGAATGTGTAATAGGATTAAAAATAGTTTTCTGTTATAATAATTACCTGTTGTTTCACAGAAATCATGCAACAGCTTCAAATAATAGACTCAAGGCGCGCCTATATTTTAGGGAACACTGATGATAGATTAAATGTTAGAAAGGACATTTAAAAAAACTTACAAAAGGCACTTTTAACTGACTAATTAAGAGGAGCAATTTACTCTGTAGGAAAAGTCCTGGATTTCACACATAGCACTGTTTTTATGAGGATCCAAGGAGGACCAGACTTTTAATTCATTAGGCAGCACCTAGGATTAGATATGGCGTTCCAAGTGAAATCCAAACCCTTCACAAAACATTCTTGGTTTCAGATATCACTAGAAACCACCACATTGTAGGAAGGGTCACTCAGAGGTTTCCTGAAGTTCATAGACCTTTAAGCAAACCCAAGATGATTTTTTTTTCCAAGGCTAAATGCCAAGTTTTTAGCTAGCCCTAGTTAAGTTTCATGGGAACTTTACTGGCATGCCAAACCTGGACCAATTAATAATCTAAGGAAATACTGGGCAAAACTTACAGGTTTCAACTGAAGTCCTGCTGCTCTTCAGGTCTCCAGTTGTAAATATCACACAAATGGCACAAACTTTGTCATAGTAACCAGAAAGCTGCAATACACAGTTTGCTTTTCTCATTTGATGTGTAATTGATGACATCTTGGTCAACATTTTAAAAAGATCACTAAACATTATTTTCTCCAAACTATGTGCTGGTATATAAGCCAATTACAGATAATACAGTCTCATTTACTGCTTCGCAATGTTTCTCTCCCTTGTGCAATGTCTACGGAGCTTCTAGACTGAAGGGAGGGAGGACTCCTCAATCCAACTGGCTTCAGGCAGTCTCCACAAATCCAGACACATTTTTATGGCTCAATTCCCTAGGCAGGCAGAAGGCTGGGGTCATGTGAGTCCACCTGCATGCCCTTTAACCTCTAAATGGTGGGGGTTTCCATCAGGCACCAACCATTGCTTTTTATAAGTCTTCTGAAATACTTGGTAAAAACAATTAATACTGATGCCACTGCATTAGAGGAAACAACTAGATTTCTTTTTTTTTTCAATAACAGTAAAGAATGACTTTCCAAACTGAATGGTTTTCCCAATGCTATTTAACCAATCACAAATATTTTAGTAAAATGTGGTATTTAACACTTCCCAAGTACTCTTATTTTTTGACTTTTTCATTAGGAATAAAAATTAATGTAGTATAATAATAAGAATATTAAGATGAAAAATTAATTTTTCAGAAGCCCACCACCACAACTCAATCACTTGGTGGACTTCTATATACTTTCTCTTTCCATTAAACATTTATATATTTATCATGTATTTTTGTAGGTGCAATCATAAAGTCCTTATAATTTTGCATGAGTGCAGGTTATGTTTTCAGAAGACATTTTCTTCTATTTTAAATATTATTTTTTAGTTCCTAAATATTATTCCAAAGCTAATAAAAGTATGCTTTTCATTCACCACAAGTGTAATCATTATTTAGAACTGTTTAAGTTGGTTTCACTTTTATTTAGACATAGAGTCATACAGATGTCAGATTATGATGTATTATAGTATATGAGAGCCCAGGGCCTCTAAAATCAGAGGTCTATTTTCAACACTTTTAGAGATGGGAACACAGAAGATTCTCTCTGCCTACTTGAATTGAGGTCTCTCTACTCATTACAAAACTTTCCACCATACCACGTCAACTAAATCTATTCCTTATCAGTAGGAACATGCAGAGGGCAGGAATGACATCATTCATGTAGCTTTATGGCTAACTTTTATTATGAATGCTCTTATGATATACATACATATACTAGAGGCCCGTTGCATGAAGAGATTTGTGCAATAGGCCTTCCTTCCCTTGGCTTCCAGCACTGGTTTTCCTCCTGTACCTGGGGCCCAGGCATTTGCTCTGGCCAGAGCCTGCCGCCTTTGCTGCAGGATCTGGCCAGAGTCTGCCATCTTTGTCTTTGCTGCAGACTCCGGAGTCTGCAGTCTTTGTCTTCGCTGTGGCCAGAGTGCCACTCCTGTAGATCCCTTCGCCCCCCGGCCTCCCTCTCATAGCAGGCATCCTGCCCCGCCTGGCCACTCCGCACCTGGAGCAGCTGGGCGGCCGCCATCTTTCTCTTTCTAATTTGCATATTCCCTCCTGATTGGCTGGTGGGCATAGCAGAGTGATGGTTAATTTGCATGTTTCTCTGTTATTAGTGTAGATTCTTATTTATATAATATACTAGAGGCCCGGTGCATGGATTCGTGCACCAGTGGGGTCCCTTGGCCTGACCTGTGGGTATTGGGCTGAAACCAGCTCTCCAACATCTCCCGAGGGGTCCCAGATTGCAAGAGGGCTGTTCTTGGGTGACGCACCCTGGAATTGGGCTCCCTCCTCTCTGGTTCCGGGTGTGTCACCCAAGAACTGCAGCTGCCAAGTCACCACAGCTCAATAACTCCTGTGTTGAGCATCTGCCCCCTGGTGGTCAGTGCACATCATAGCTACCAGTCAGAGCGTCTGCACCCTGGTAGTCATTGTGTGTCATAGCCACTGGCCATATGGCTGGGCGGTAGGACAGTCTCTTAGGCTGTTTTATATATATAGAAATATGCTATATATTAAATAAATTATAAATTTTATATGGATGTCCCATTTCTTCAAAAGATAAAAATGTCTTTTCTCTAAAAAAATAAAGCAAAAATTATATTCTAAAGTTAGATCCATGGTCTAATGAGCAACCCCTAGACTTTATTTTAAATTTAGACTCAAGTTTCCATAAGTGGTACAAACAGTGGAGTCCAAACCAAGTCTTGTCTTACTCTAAATGTCCTATTCCTATTCTGTTTAAGAGATGACATAATATCACTTAATAGCAACATACCATGTCTGACCAAGTAGCTACTAGCTTAAATACTTGGCACTATGTTTGCAGCAAAACAATTGCAGAAAAGCACAATAAGCACTTCTACTAGTATACTGCTGTGAGGTTTTGCTAATGGTTCAGCAGTGTTCTAAGACCCTGATATAGTGCCCTGACAAAGGTTAAATTTCAAGGGAAGGGTGTTATAAGCAGGAATGTGTCTGAAAATGTTATAGAAATATCCAGCCCCTACATCCTCCTGCCCTAGTGAGAACGTCTTCATTGAACAGAGTTTACTTAGAAAAATGCTTTACATGAAGGCAAACTTGCTTTAGTTTATTTAAATGTTTTGTTGCTGCAAAGGCTTTTTTAAAAATTGATTTGCTTGCACTACTGAGTACTAGTTTTGCTCACCTGTCTTTATCAAGTAGATATTGGCTAGAACATATAAGATTTTTCTCATAATTTGCTTATCTAAAATAATCAATTTGGGATTATCAACAACGAATTAAGCCCTTTTATAGGACATTTCTTGGCATGGCTTTTACTTTCTCCAAAAGGAGACATGTGAGTGTAAGATACGGGGGAGCTGAAATTAGTATTGGCAGGAGAAAGAACTAGCTATGGTTGAATGACATAAAATATATTAGCATCTGTACCCTTTGGCCCTGTTCTTAGGACAGTCAGTATAACAAACCTTCAGTGGCCATCTACTTACTAGTACCTATGTGGCCCAGGGAAGCATGTGTTTCCATTGGCCAGTGCAGAGACTGTGAAAGGCCCTTTGCCCTCCTGCCTAGCCTGCTGATCTCAAGCCTACATGAAGTCCTAGCTTTATAGCTTAGTTCTTCATTAATTGGTCTAATCCTTTGTTGCTTATTAAAATGCAAATTGCTTTAGAAGAGGAAAAACATTAAGCCTTATCAGTGATTTCAAGGTTAAGTTGGTTGGCATGACCCTGTTAAGTTCTCCCAAGAGCTAGTGAAGCTCAGTTCTGCTTGCCAATCAGAAATAGTTCCTCCAATCCTTGCTGGGGGGACATAAAACAGACCCCACCAGTGATCATTGGATTCAGCCTAGGTTTTAGCACAGTGACCAGGAAGTTGGTAGTATCCACCTACCTTCAGGTTTATCCCTAGGAAAAGTCCTGGTTATGATCCTTGTTTTGGAGCTTCTTAATGATTATCCTCCAAGATGAATTTCATTGAGCAGGTCACATTGTGGAGAAATTAAAGATTTATTAAGCAGATAAATGTAAACATAGTCTAACAAATGTGAGATAACTTTAGAATAATATTTTCACAATAGGGACTTTACAATAATATCCTAAGAAAGATAAAGTGGAAAAAAAAAAGACAGAAATATATCCCTTTCCAAGGGGCAGGTAGCATTTTTGTTTGTTGGTTTGTTTGGTTGGTTGGTTGGTTTTAAATAAATTTCCCATTAGTGTCATTTCCCAGTCTCTGAGAAGGAATATAATTTGTTAGATTTTTAAATATATATTAGCTGAATCCTGGTTTTTTTTTTTATTAGTGTTTATTCTTCAAATAAAAACATTTTTTATATCAGTCCTACTTTCTCATTGGTTCCATAATAAATTCTTTCATACTCTCAAACTCCTTAGACTTTTCTCTATGGCTTTGGTAGATAAGAAGCCTATCTTGAAAGCATTTAATAGCCAATGCATGTAGTCCTTTTTAATATGTGCTCCTTTTAATGCCTCTTATCACCACTTCTCCTTAATCCTTCTGACAAAAACCTGACTACCTATAATTCCCATCCTCTTTTACTTCCAAAGACAATAAATATAATCTAGGTCCTATCAAGGCTGTCTTGATAGAAATATGACTAGTGATTTCTCATGTTATGATGCTTGCATACTACTGATTGAGTATAGATGTATACTTCTGCATTTGAGTAATAAAGAAATCAGCCACCACCCTCATCCCTACACCAAATTCTCTTTTTTGTACAATTATTCTATAAGCATATTAAGAGTTTTCAGGCTTTGGAGCTACTAACAGAAGTAGATTCTCACTTATTTTATTCTTGTCCCTCCATTTCCTTCCTTCCAATGACAATAAAAAAATAATTGACCACTGAGGTCTTTCATTCATCAGAAAAATTAACCAGGTTTTCCCATTAAATGTGGCGAAATGTTATTAAATCCCCAAGGAATCAGGAATATGTCACTCTAGAGAGAGTAGGATCCTGAGATAAGATTGTACTTAGTTTATAGATTGCATAAAAGTGTTCTAAGAAATGTATTCCTCGGGATATAGAAAGGCAAAGAAATCCACAGAATTGATTAAAAGGAAAGGTGTCTTGAAGTATGTGCCCACAGGTGTGTGTTCTAAGATAAGGTAGCATGCATTCAATCTCAATTTTCTAAATAGACTCGAAGTATGACTAGAAGCCAAGTTGGCTAAAGAGAATTCCAGCTCAGAGCATATACTAACTCTGAAGGTTTACTAGTATTTCCTCCCTCCTTTAAAGCAAACCTTCCTCGGTAATACTGCTGCCATTTTGTTTTTGTTATTATTTAGTTTTGTTGTTGGTTGTTTGTACATCAATTGTTTGACTGGAGACACTTTTAACATTCCAGCAAGTTCTTAGCACTCACTGAGATAGGACACATGCTGAGCTACAACTACAGTGAAGACCATTATTCAGTTGGTTTAGCTATGACTACTAGCAGAAATGCCAGCAGATTAACCTTAATGGTTTTATGAACTTCTCTATAAATAGACACATATAAAAGTGCTTTTTTAAAGTACAATATAAAAACTTCTACTATCCCAACCAAAGATACATGAAATCTCTGTTTCTTGATTTTCTCCCTCCCATTTTGTTTAGAAGAGTGGATAAAAATAAATTCAATATCCATGGAGGTTATTAGTCTGTGATTGGTAGAGAAGAATGTTTGGGTTCAGTAATCATGCTACCATGTGACAAAGGGGAAAGGCCACCAGCAAGTTCTAAGAAGCAGAGCTAAAATATTGGCACCTTAATGAGACGTGGACAAGTTAAATAAACATAACCTATAAAGGGATATATATATATATATATGTGTGTGTGTGTGTGTGTGTGTGTGTGTGTGTGTGTGTGTGTATATATATATATATATATATATATATATATATATATAATTTTTACCACTGACTGAGCCTGGCAAATTCCATTTAAAGAAATCTCTGCTCAATTTCTTAAATAAAAAATAAGTGTATATCCTCTAAGAAACATTTAATGAGGTGAGGATCAAATTCTTAGAAAATTCATTAAAAACTCCTACTGTGATTTAGAGCATTCCAGTCATTTCCTGATGATACTCAATTTTTCCACAATAGTTTTGATTTTTTAAAAAACGTATTCACCATGTGTTGAGGCCATTTAAGGCTGTCAGGTAGCAAGCAAATAAAAAGAAATCACTTACCTAATGATTCAGGGGTGTTTTCTTTATAAAATTTCTCATAAAATTTCTCTGGCTTTGTCCACATCATAAAATAAAAATGTGAACTTGAGGAAATTAAGCCAACTAAATCACATGGAGAAAAAACAATGGAGGAAAAAAAGAGAGAGAAACTGAAAGGTTGGTGGCTTTCAAAACTGAAGTGGGAAAACTATGTTGAGAGTGAAAAATAATAAAATATACTTTAAGAAACTAACAATTTTTATGACCATTCAACAGAAGAAGAAAAAAAAAAAGACACTCAGAAAAAAAAATGTCAGAAACACAAGGGATAGAAAATTTATGTAAAATTACTTTAGCGTTTCTATATGACAACTACTCTACCAGAGTACAAAGCCTCTCCTCTCTCCTTCTTGCCCCACTATCCCAAATTTGGGTCTTTTGTTTGTATTTGTTTCCCTTCAAAAAAGATGTTCTGAGGCTCTGTCTATCGTCTGTCTGTCTTAGTGTGGAAAGTAATGAATACTTTACCTCTATTAAAGATCCTGCAGTTGAAGTATCACCTTGCATCTAATGCCAGATTCTAATTATAAATAACTTCATTTTCTTGGTATTCAAATTAAAATAGCCTAATCTTCAAACCATTACATCTGCAAGTCCCCATATGCTCGGATTCACATTAAATATTTCCTTGCACAAGAAATTTCTTGGTATCTTTTAGAAATTCTTCTTTACATCTATGAATGGTGGGCAATTCTTTCTCCCGCTGCCATTGTCCGAATAGAATATATATTCCAAAAAAGCAAGGATGTTTTCTGTCTTATTTGTCATTGCATCCCTGAAGTTCAAATGGTGATGGTCACACAGAGAGCACATAATAAATGTATGAATGAACAAAGGAATGAGCCAATGAAACTTGGCTGATCCTGAGCCCTCCAGAACACGTCTGTGTGATCTACAGAAAGTCATCTAATCTTTCTTTCCCTTTGTTCCCTGGTTGTAAGTAGAGATAATAATATCACCTCCTTCATAGGATTATTGACAGGATACAAGCTATCCTTGTTGTTAAAACTCGGTTCCTCATTGATGTTTACTCTGAGCATGGACAGTTGTAGCCCTCAAAACTTAAAGCAAAGATGAGGGCAGACTATATGTATAACTGTTATTTTCAGTCTATCTAGGACATAGAGGGTAACAGAAATAGAGTTCATGTGTTAATATCACAAGTCACTTGGAGGGCCCACAGGAACTCAACTTAATCTCAAAATCCCTGCCTCAATTGAAGGCTGCCCCAAGCACCTCTAGGACACTTAAGCATGCAAACCGACAGCTCCTTATTCTTTGGTTAAAAAAAAAAAAGAAGAACCTGGCTTGTCCATAGTCCCAGGTGTGTTCAATGACATTCATTTCTTTCAGGGGATACTCCCCTTTCCAATCTTCATTTTCAACCCAGTTCCTAACAGATGGTCCAATTTCCATAGCTCAATAAAGGAGAGGCAAAGACAATTGTGTCCCCCAATCTGCCTTCCTAAATCTTAAATTTAAACCAAGTAGAAGCCTCAATAATCCAGTGTAATTTAATTACTGGGGAAAAATAAATCTTAACTGATGGGTTGATAGATTTAAAAACTCTGGTGGGAACATTATCATGAGAGCAATACAACATTCACATGTCACCAATGATTCCGACAGCTGTTCACCAGAGGAAAAACACAACCGAATAAAACACAGTCCAGCTGCTGACCTGTCCAACTTAGGTTTAAAGTGAACACTTCAAATGTTAGTCTCTAAAATCTTCAAACATTTATGTTTTTCTCTAAGTGCAGTGGTTAACAATGACAACCACTTGCTTTACTTTGTGGCCCAGCAGACACAGCCCAGTAATTTTCCCAAAACAAAGGGTGGGTGTGACAAAAGTAAACAACATTTCCATCTCCAGGAAGTGAAAATGAACAGCAGCCTTCAAAGGAAGCACCCACACAGAAACAACAATAATAAATGATGATAATGAATTATTATCCTTCCACACGGGTTACCTGGACAATTTACAGCAACTTGGTCCTCTCCACCTTCATATACAGAAGCGTAAATGAACATACTCTAGGAGCTACTGAAAACATATCTTCACTAGGCCAGGCAGCCACCGTGATTAACACGCCTCACGAAAGTCAACTTTTTTTTTTTTCCAGTTCAGTGTCTAATGAAGGGATTATGAGAAAAGAAACTTGTTAGCCCCTAGAAAACATAAAAATTCTGTTGAGGAAGGGAAAGCTTTTTCCTTACTTTGGGGCCCTGGGAAACTATACCGGGCTGCGGTAAGGTCTCAGCTCACCTGGGCAAATATAGCAGGTGCTCCTGTAGCGTCCAGAGTTGGAAGCAGAAGAGCTCTCTGCTGGAAAGGGTTGAGCACCAATGACAGAAAAGCCGTGTTTTCACAGCAGGTTAAGTTCAAAGTGAAATAACCTCAAGTTAGCAATTCCTGGTGCAAGTGTATTGCTGGAGCTATTGGAAAATCATCATCCACACACAGATCAGCAAAAACACACCAAGGGTTCCTCATTAAATATACACCACAAGGTTTCTGAGCCACACAGATGTGCGAAACCCTTCCCACAAGTGCTGACACATTAAATCAGTAGTAAGTGTTTTCTCATACAGCTCACCTACATGGACCTGGTGACACAGCCGTGAGTGGGTCTAACTGGTGGTGGACAGGGGGACTACAGGCAAACTGGCGCCCACGAAGAGCCACGTGCCCAGTTTCCCAACACACAGGGGAGTGCAGTGCTCCTCAAACTGCAAACCAGTGCTACCAGCTAGCACCTGCTAAGCCTCTGGAAAGTGGGAGGGTTTGTCCTTCACTTTTCTGAAATATTTTAAAAACTGGGGTAAAACTTTGACTTTCTTCAAATACACATCTACAACTGTTGCATTTGAGAACGGGTCTCAATCACAGCATTCAGACACTATGGATGTAGACAGAAAAGGGAGCTGGTCTCAACAGGAGGCTCAGCTAGGAGCACTGCCCTGGACTGGGAGCAGCAGTCCCAGAGGGCTTCCCTAAAGAAGGCCACACCCTGTCATCACCGAGCGATACCCTCCTGGGCTCTACGAAGTGTAACTTATCACTTTGAAGATGCATAACAGCTTTCGAACTTTGCCTATTTTATTAAAGCTTCCCATGGACACTTCTCCCTGCCCTGCTGTACGCTGGCACAAGGAGGGGTGGTGGCAGGCCAGAAAGCAGCGCAGTGGAAAGACTTTCTCAGTGTTCTGTGGCAGAGAAATTTGACTCCCCATGAAGTCACCTGGACGGCTGGGCTTGGAAGGCTCTGGCCGAGGGGTTCCCTAAGTCGTATTTCTAATTATAAATGGAAAGCTTCTGTCGCTGTGAAAGAATGTCCTAAGTTGATGAACAGGTGTGGAAAGCAGATTTGGGAATGGGGCAAGAAGGGGAGGAGTCGGGGCTTCTGAAAGCATACCACTCAGCAGCTGCCCTCCCCCCTAAATAGAAACCCAGACCATGTAGACACTGAGAACATACTTGGGACTTATTGAGGCACGAACTAGTTTTCAGTGTTTGAGAAGCACACTCCAGAAAAGTAAGAATATTGTCAAAATGATTGGCAAGGCATTTAACAAAGCAGGATGACCAAGATGGTATCCCTAATGACAGAACTGTTACAACTGCAGGTCAAAGAGCAAGTGTGTGTGTGTGTGTGTGTGTGTGTGTGTGTGTGAGAGAGAGAGAGAGAGAGAGAGAGAGAGAGGGAGAGAGAGAGAGAGAGACGCTAGGACCTGGGGCTCTGAGCTTAGCAACGAGTTCTGGAAACTTGGAAATCGAGTCACTGCCTCTCAGGGTCAGCTCCTCACAATGGCTAAAGAACTAAAGTTTCCTAATGTTCTTTTCATGATATTGAAAATCTATTAATTCACTTGATGTATGAAATCAAAGCAGAAGTAAAAGAAGGAAAAAAATACCTAACATTCACTCTACTTTTACTCTGTGGAAAGTGGGAAGTAGCTTGAGAATCTCCAAGTCTATCAGATTTACTTGACTTTAGTTCTCACACGGCCCCTCTACAATGTCCCTAACTGAACATATATGTTTAGTTGCCCTTGCTTTTACAGATATCACAGGCATAAGCAGATTTTTAAATGATGACAACAATGAAAGGATAATTAATAGTCTACCACAAAATTTTGTGATTAAAACCTAAAGCAAAATTGATAAGGTTTTGTCCTTTGAATTGCTGCAAAACCGATATACCAATTTCCACAATAAAAAGAAATCCATAAACTTTACAAAATCTTGCTATTTACCACATCTGAGTGCTCGATTCAAAATACAAATATTTTTTAAATAGTATGTCTACCTGTTTGTCCTTAGTAAATTTACTAGAGGTTCGGTGCATGAAATTTGTGCACTCTGGGGCAGGGCGTGGGGGGGTGGGAAAGGAGTCTCTCAGCCTGACCTGCTCCCTCTCACAGTCCAGGAGCTCGGCTATCCATTGCCCCACAGAGGGAGGCCCCACCCCACCCACCCAGCTGGGGCTCCATGATGGATGGCCCCAAAGAGATAGGCCCTGCCCACCTGGCTGGGGCTCTGTGATGGATCACCCCAGCAGAGGGAGGCCCCGCCCACCCGCTGCAGCCTGCCAGCCAGTGGCCTGAGCCTTCCTCTGCGGGGCGATATTGGGGGGGCCCCCAACCAATTGCATCGCACCCGCCTTGGCTAGCCTGGCACCAGTAGGTGTCATAGCGTGGTCATCCAGACGGTCGTTCTGCTGTTCAGCTGTTTGGTCAATTTGCATATTACACTTTTATTATTATAGATTGGGGTGACATTGGTTAATAAAGTCATATAAGATTTTGACCTGGATTTGAACATTGCACAATGTTAGCTGTGTTAGATTTCTAGAGTTGTTTCTTAGTGTGTGTGTGTGTGTGTGTGTGTGTGTGTGTGTGTGTGTGAAAGAGAGAGAGAGAGAGAGAGAGAGAGAGAGAGATCTTTGCTCCCATGGAAATAGTAAATGCCTCATCCTTCCAAACCGAACTCAGTTATTTCTTGTAGCTGGTGATTGCTGATTTTTTTCTCCCTCCCAAATGTTGCTGGCCCACCATTATTCTGTAGCTTGTGTTACTGCCTCTCTCATAGAAGAGCATATCAAAAGCTTTACCACCAGCCCGGGTTTTCCAGGTTGCTCACTCTCTTGGCCGGAGCAGTCAGCACTACCCAGTGTGAGACCCACTCCATGCTGAGCAGTCATTGCTGTGGGTGGCAAAGACAACACATATGATCCTCTCATTTCATCTTGGAAAGGAGAGTCTCTCCTATGACTTGTAAGACGAACAGGACGTCTTCCTTCGAAAAGGGAACAGACTGAAAGATAAGGTTCCCACTGTAAGTGCACCCTTTTGGACACGTTTCACTGGTACTGATTCCCCTGTTGAGAATGTGGATCCCAGCAGCAGCTCTGACAATGTTTCCAACATTGCACAGCCCATCTCTGGCAGCTGTGTTGATAAGGAGTGTTCGAGGCAAGCAAACGCAAACTTTGACATCCACCAAGGGGTTGTAAATAGGACACCATTAATGCTCTAACATCTGCTTGGCAAACAAGAGCACTCTTTACAATTCACCTTAAAATGTTTCAGTGCAGAGCGAGAGAGGAAAAGTGTTTACATACAGAGAGATTGGGCTTGGGAACTATTTATCCTTCTGCTGGGTAACTAAGCAGCTGCTGTGCTTCGTTCTTGACCTTTGGGAGAGGTCTTGACCTGGGACATATGAGACGGCTGCTCTGAATTATGGAACTTGCTTCTCAGTCATTGTCTTACCCAGAAATAGAAACAATCTTTGCCACCAAAGAGGAGAGAAAAGTTCAGCTGACTGGAAGCCAGAGAAACATCATAAACTTGACTGTAGACAAGGATGTTGTAACCATATCATGGGCAGCGTGGCCACATCATCTCCTATGCCCATATTCAGCCATCTTTGCTTCATCCAAGAAAAGACAGGTTGTTTACCCACAAGCTTATTTTATTTCACTACACAATAGAAACCTTAAAATACTCCCTGTAGGCCAACGCCACATTTCTTGTACCTCATTCACAAATTGTGAGCATATCATAGATTGCAGAAGTGTTGAAGAAAGCATTATCTACCACTGCAATCCATGACAGGAGATTTTCAAATATCTGTTGAGAACATAGTTACATATCCACCCTTTCACGTGAAGTTTCTTTCCTTTTTTTTAATGCATTATCTTAGAATGAACTCAATAGTTAATGGTTCAGAAGTGCATCTCCTGCGGACAGAAGACAACAGAACTCTGAAATTAACTAGCTGACACCTTACATAGCAACTTCCTGTTTTTCTTCAAGACCTTCCTTCTCTGTACAATGGGGTGAATACACATGCACTTGCTTTGTAGGCGGTTGTGAGAATTAAATGGGTTAGTAAACATGAAGCATTTAGGTCAGTGCCCAGCACATGGGACAGAACTCAATGCCCATCAGCTTCTCATTTTGAATTAAATTGCTATCAATAGGCTCATTTTAAAGAAAATATATCAGTGTCTAATTCATTAACCATTGCATTTAAGCAGACAAGAAATTTTGAATTTATAACTCTGGACTATGGCTACTTTTGACACAATGGTTAACTTAATAGTGAACTGAAAGTACACAATATCCTTGAGCCCATCCACCTAAATTAAGCTAAATGATTGATCATAGTGTTGCTAACCTGTGCCATATTTAAAATGATAAAAGATAATCCTTAGGTATTATAGCAACATTTTGTAAGTTTTGGGGAAACCCTAGTAAGATTAAGCAGAACTGAAAAGTCGAAGAAAGCAACTGCCAGTCTTGGGGTATTTTAATTTAACTTTACATATTGATATATTATGATGTATTCATAAAGCACCCAACACTTACCCCTTAGTTTATAATAGCTGTTTAATAATGACTTCTTTTTCTTCAGTTTTTCTGCATGACTACCTATTGGCAACACTCAGAAAGTACTGTTCAAATGAATTCTGCATCATAACACATTGTGTTTAAAGGAGAAAAGCACCAGGCAGTTAATAATGTGAATCTAAAATCAGTGTAATAAACTGAGCAGGAAGTTGATGCATAAAGCGAGTATGTACAACAGGGTGCCACAGTGAGTTCCTGGAGTTAGACAAAATATTGCATTTAAAGAGTAAAAAATATACATAATGTTTACTCCTTACATATTCATTATTTGGATTTTTAGTACCATTCTGTCAATAAAGTGTTTCTGGGCACCACAACAATCCTGATGGTGTATAGGATCATGTTCTCCTTTTATTTTGTTTTTTTCCCCCAGAAATATTAAAGACCAGTTTCAGCCCTTCCTGGCTTAAAGTTTATCATTACACTACTCAAATACTGTGAGAAGTGGGTGATTACAAATGCATTACTAGTCTAAAACAGTATCCTTGATCATTTTGTAATTTTTTCTTAGGCTATTTGGGATGGTTTTGTTTCAACCCCCTGTTAACTTTCAAAGCAACACAAACCAGATGATAAGCATCTTGCTCCACAAAGTTCCCAAAAAGCAAAAACACAATCTGGGTTGATTTCACACACAGTTGCATTGACTGACCTCTAAAGTAGAAGAAGCATCGTGAAATCCATCTCATGCAACCATGTCATTTTGCTGAGAAACAATTTCTAAATCCCTTGATTTAAAAAGATGCCTCAGAAGCTAGCCAGCTGTTCTATATCCCACCTCAAACCCACCACGGCTCCATGCTGGTGTGGTGTCTGGCGCGTCTGGCCCTGTGTAACCTCAGTTTGGAAATAATTCTCGCCTGTCTCATGCCAGAGGCCTACACTGCCATGACCCCGCTGCCTGCTTGCGTGTGTCCTCCTCCTGGGCTCCAGAACTTTTCTTTGTGAACTATCAACATGACATTTATTCCAGGAGGCTGGTGGAATAAAGTAAAGCTAAAGACAGAAAGCTGAATCTATGCACCCTCAGGAGAGACCGAGCGGCCCCATCACCAAGGTCACTGCAGAGCACAGGGTTGCCCCGGCTTCCCCTCGTCGCCCCTTCCAGCCAGGCCTAGGACAGTTAGAGGGGCAAGGTTGTCCTGGATTCCCAATGGTCTCACTATAAGCCAGGGCCTCTGGATCTTCCTGAGAGGCTGAAGTACTTCAAAGTCACTTAAAAATAGAAAGGAAGATGCCTTCTCAATGAAAAGGCACACAATTTCATTTTACTTGTTATTGATAACGGATGTGGTGGCCTTTGCATCCCATTCTGTATCTTCGAGGGGTTTCTGGAATTTAAAATTGAAATTGCATTCAAGTACAAGCTAAACTTCAATGAAATGGAGGGCTGGAAATTAGCTGGTGAATAAGGCGATGAAGTAATACAAGCAAGGCTCTCCAGAGGTAGAAATCTGTTTGGGGCTGTTGCCAGAGCTCAGAAGCCCCAATAGATGCCAGTGCTCTGCTTTTGTGAAGTGAATGCCTGAGATAAGTAAAGTTAGATTCCACTGAGAAGTAAGACTACCTCAAGGGATACTCCAAATAAGGAAAATGTACTTTCAATTGTTTGGTTAAAGTCAAAGATATTAACTGGAGAATATCCTTGACTTCAGATGTACCCACTTCAAAACCCATTCATTGCTCTGGTCATCTCTCTCTCACTGACTAGTCTCCAGGCACTTTCCCTAAACTATGTCTGAAATAAGTGTGTGTTCATTAAAACCTATTTGTATTAGGCTCTGGCTGGAGAGCCCAGTTGGTTAAAGCATCAGCCCAATATGCCAAGGTTGCAGGTTCTATCTCCAGTCAAGGCACATACCAGAACCAACCAATGAGTGCATAAATAAGTGAAACAATAAGTCAACATTTCTCTCTCTCTCTCTCTCTCTCTCTCCATTTTTCTTTCTCTGAAAGCAATAACAAAAGCCTATTAGTATTAGAAACAGGAGGGAGCAATTGACTATTACCTGTTTAAATACATCTTTTTTAATATTACATGTTATCATGCCTAAATACCAGGTAAATCAGAATTAGCTAATTAGGTAATTATATGATCAACTTGGAAATGGTAAAAATACTTAAATAAAGTTTCCATTGTAAATTAACTATACATGAATATAGCTAAGTGACTTGCAAGTGTTTGATTTTATAGGCCTTATCTGCCCCCCAAAAAAGCCTCTAAGGCAGTGGTTCTCAATCTTTCTAATGCCGTGACCCTTTAATACAGTTCCTCAGGCTGTGGTGACCCCCAACCATAAAATTATTTTCGTTGCTACTTCATAACTGTAATTTTGCTACTGTTAATGAATCGTAATGTAAATATCTGTGTTTTCCGATGGTCTTAGGCGACCCTGCTAGCGGTCCTCAACCTGTGGGTCGCGACCCACAGGTTGAGAACCGCTGCTGTAGAGCCTAAGACCATCGGAAAACACAGATATTCACGTAACGATTCATAACAGTAGCAAAATTACAGTTATGAAGTAGCAATGAAAATAATTTTATGGTTGGGGGTCACCACAACATGAGGAACTGTATGATACTTAGGTGTATTATATAGTATTTCAGTAAAGCACATCGTTTATTTTGAACTCTCTTCCAGCTAGCTTGGACCCTACATTGCACACCTGGGAATAACTTGAGTAACCTTTTCAAAGTATAAATGCCTGTGTCTCACTCTCCAGTGATTCTCATTCATTAAGGCATACGCATTTTGGAGGGGAATAAAGGTCTCCAGGCAATCCCAAGGGACACTCTTGATTAAGAACCACTGCTAGTGAAAGCTTCCCCTAATTCACAGGATGGCAAACCAGCATAGGTGAGAAAGGCCTACACAACTGACATCTGGTAAGGAAGTCTCTTTATCTTTCCATAATGCTGCTCAGATTGTCTTATTTATTCCTCACGATGATCTTATAAAGGAGAAACCAGTATAACCTCTACACAGGAGCTAACAACAAAGATGTGGAGAAGGAAAACCCGAGGGTACACTGGCATATACAATTGCACACAGCCAGTAAGTACTGGAACTGAGATTAAAATTCAGACATTTATATTCTAGGGAGCTGTACCCTTAACCCCTACATGATACTACTTCCTACTTTCATACCACCATCCCTAAATTTACCACATTTAAATCACATTTACCTTGCCAGGAAATAATGAATTAAGTAAAAGTAGATAATATAAGTATGCACATAAAAGAGAAGCATTAAATATTATTGCTGTAAAACATAATTGAGTTGGACATGACCCAAATATTTGAAATAATGATGTGTCCTAAATTTTACAGTTTTTTAAAATACAGGAAATATTTTGTATTTGAAAACTCTGAAGTCTGACTTTTTGAAATACCAGTGCATGATAGTTCTCTTTGTATGTTCCACTTGACTGGGCCACAGAGTTCCCAGATGCTACACACTATTTCCGGGTGTGTCTGTGAGGGTGTGTCCAGAAGAGCTGAGCATTTGAATGGGTGGGCTGAGTAAAGTGGGCAACCTCCCCAGTGTGGGTGGGCTCATCCAACCCACTGAGGGCCTAAACAGAACAAACGAAGAAAGAAATTTCCAGCCAAGGAAGAAGAAATTCTCTCTCCGCCTGACCGCCCACCTGTTTCCTGCCCTTGCAGGACTTATCGCATCAGCTCTCCTGGTTCTCAGGCCTTCAGACTGGACTAGAACTCCATCTCCTGCTGGCCTTGGTCTCCAGCTTACAGATGGCAGGTTGTGGGACCCATCAGCCTCCTTAATCAGTGAGCCAATTCCTCATGACAAATATCTTTAGATATAACCTAGTGGCTGTCCCTCTCTGGAGAACCCTAATTCATAGTACCATAATTTTTAAGCATAAGCTACACTTGGCAAAATATTTCTATTCTATTTGCTAGGTTTTATCTCCACTTTCCCCCTCCCACGCCCCCCCCCCCCCAAAAAAAATATCTCTGTTGCTGATTAGGAGAATTCGAAGATTCTCTTTTAGAGAAGGAAGAAAGTAGCACTTGTGTGACACTCATGCAGAAAGTACTCAGGTGAAACAAACCATTTATGTGAACGGTTTATTTTATTATTATCCGGCCAGTATGTATCCTACAGATTTGCCGTTCATTCCTAACATTCCCGCTGAATATTAGCAGAGATGAATTTCTGGAAAGTTATTTTCAAAATAAAAAGCCTGTAGAAACTGATTTTCATTTTTTAAAGTCTAGCACAAAAATGGGGGGGGGGGTTTTCAAAACTCAATTGCAACTAGAATGTCAGCAGGAACACATACACCCCCTTATTCAAAACTGAGCTTCAGATGTTCCGAAGGTTTGAAGTGTTTGACTGTACAGTATGTGAAGAAACTGCTGTATACACACATACACTTAATTTCAACTAACAATGCAATTTAGACAGGCTTCCACGTTTACAGAAAGGCTGCAAGAGGTGAGGTTACTGGCCAACCCAACTGATACCTCCATTGAGATATAAAAACCCACTTCTGTGCATACTTAATCACTAAATATCCCGTGGCGGTGTGCAACCCTTGCCTGCACATTACAACTCTGCTTTGAAGACTCCCAACTGAAATGTTAAGTTCTCTAAACTGACAATCCAACTGGTACCTTTACATTCAACATAGTGTGGTTTGGAATGTTGATCAATCTGTCTGGAGTGCCAGGTGCAGATGGGGTTGATCCTTTCTCTAATGCTGTCAGGAGCTGAAAGGTGCAATGGGCGGGTCTCTTCCCCTTCGTGTTGTTCTGCTAATGTAACACGGGCTGCCAGTGTTAGCTGAGGCACATTAAAGGCTGGACAGATTGAAATGTCAGGAGAGGGATGGAAAAAATAAAAACTGGGAAGAGGGACAAATTGTGTGCCAAAAAAGAACAATTTAACAATGTTCTGAAAACTTATCTCTGAGTGTTGGGTAGTTGAGGAAAGCAATACTTCTGTGACGCTAAGGAGTGTGTCCTCCTAGCTTGCTGTAGAGGCCTTGCAGTGATTCAAGTCAAAATTATATTCAATTAGTAACCAGTCCTCTTGTACCGATGCCTTGTAAACTCAACTATTCCCAACTTGATGAAATTCAGCTACTAAAGTTTACAATTCCAGGATTTATTTACCACATCAGTTGGCAATCTAAATGTATTCAGAATGATGACCATGGCCTGTGCTAAAGCAATTATATGACACATAAAATGTTTAAAGCAGACACAATTAATGTTTTATTTCTACAACAACTCTATTTTCTCATTATATTTGATCTACATATTCTCTATTAAATCATGGAGCATGGGCAAATTGTAAGTAATAGTAATTAATTTCCTATGAATAACAGTAAATCTCTTGATAATATGAAATCGACCAGTACACATTTTCTTTGAAATTAATTAAACAATGAAAAAATATTTTCAACTACAACTTATTGGGTTTAAATGGGGCATTTTTGTGGGGAGTTTTTTGCTTGTTTTTCTGTTTGTAGATATGTGATGTTAATAAGAATGAGCTATAATTCATGTGTCTTCAAAAGCAAATGCTACTATAATTTAAATTTTTATTCCATTTTACATAAGAGGTAAAACTTTCAGTTGCATACAGTATTTTCTATATGCGTTTTAACACAAAAACAAAATATCACAGAAGAGGCCACAGTTATCTTTCTCCCACCTGCCCAGTCCCTGCTTCAGCCTCTTTCTTCCCCTGGTGAGAGCTGCAGCCCCTGCTTTAACCCCTTCCTGACTTCAGTCGGGAAAAACCAACATTCTCCCCTCGGACAGCCAGGGGCCAGGTTTACTTCTGATAGCCACCAGGTAAGAAAGGGTGGAAGGAATCCCAGCCTTCCCCTAAGGCCCCTCTGGGGTCAATTGATTTTCTCTTTCTAACACCAGGAAGAATTAATGGCACCGATGACCTTTCAAAAGACAACATAGAGGATCTTGATTTGTGAAGTGTAAGGAAATCGTTACTTTCCCTTATAAGGTAAATGCCAACCTCCCAAACCTGAGGAAGAAGAGGAGCTCTTTGGCATATTTAGGGACCTCTCTCCTCTAAACCCCAGGCCCTCCCATCATTAGTCTCAGGTCCTCCTTGTAAATCTCCTGCTAATGTGTTTCTGTGACAGATGTGTAAGCCTCAAGGGGGAATAAGGTTGAATTATTTGCAGGTATCTGAAATGAGGGGCAGGTTTTACAAAATTTAGTGTTTGAGCTAATTAAAGGATAATGTACAAATTGATGCTATGGCCTTCAAGATTTGATTCTCCCTAGCTTCTGCCTGCTTCAAGGAGACTATCTATAATGCTCCCAGACCTAGCATTTTCTTGACAGGGAACCCAGAGGGCATGGTCCGCAGAAAAGACTTCTTTCTGGTCAGTCTCTTTAACCCAACAGGACAAGCTCTGGTTTCCTCTAATAGGATTCATTTCCATGGTTGGTTATCGCCAGGCACAGCTATTAGGACAGTTTAAGCAGTAATTTTGACACCTTATGTTCTTTCTGATATTACTCTAATAATTTTGATATCTCTGTCATTTATTTTTTTTCTTAAGCAGTCACTACATATTTAAATTCTCCTCGAGAACATCAAGAGAGACGTGGAATAACCTCTTACAGTTCGTGCTCATAGACATAGCAGCAAGTAATAAAATAGAAGCTAATTTCCTACAGTTGTTCCTTCTATTCTAATCACATAGATATGTAAGAATCTGATATCCAGAAAAAAGAAATAACTTTCATGTTGTACATAGGCGGGGAAAAAGACAAGCACAAAATATAAGAAAACCTTGAACAACAGGTCTTGACAAGGTTCTGAAGTGCTTTAGTCAGGTAGACCACGAAGCACTCCGTCCTTCCGCTCTGGGGAAAGCACAGTAACACTGGGTATGGTGCCTTTAGGAATAAAACACGTTCCCCAACAGCGTGATGTGCTGCCTGGGGCTCCCCGGTAACGGGGAGAGGCTGTAATGAACACATTTACGTGGAAAGCAGGCAAGAGAATACGGAGGTCGTAGTTCTAAATGAAACACTCCTACAGACACTGTGTGGGAGAGCCCAGACGTAGTCCCTCCGAGTGCAAAACGTGGGAATGTTTGATTTCCAACTTTTGTGAGCAAACATGCTAGTCGTATGACAACCGTCCGGCGTACTTTCGCCAATTTCATCTCAGTAAGAACGCAGCTGTCACATTAGCTCACGGGCTGGCATTGCCTTTGCTCACCAGTTGTCCCGTTTTACTGGAACAAGCAGCTACCAATCTGGACAATAGTCCACATGAGGAGGAAACAGAACCCAGAAACCGTGGGCGGCCCATCTAGAGATGACACTAGTTTTACTGTGATCTATGCGAACAGCGATTCCCAGAATTATGCGTTATGAGAGCTTTGCAACTGCAAATGTTTCAGCAATAATAACACTAGTAATAGGTGCATTCAGATGTATAGAGTGCTAAAGAAAAAAACAGATAAAGGTAGGGGGAATTCACCATGTCATCCATGTAACTTTTCTGTCAATTTGAAATTGTTTCAAAATAAAAAGTTTCTGTTCGAATGATGCTATTAAGGAAACAGTGAAGAGGCGACCACATACAACTCTGGAAAAAGAAATAGCAGCAGCATGCATACCTCTAAGAACTCCTACCATTCAATAACTAAACAGTTAAAAAAATAGAAAATGGGGGAAAGGCAAGAAAGAGTATTAAACTAAAGATGAAGCATATATGAAAACAAACACATAAAAGTACGTACAACCTCAGTAATAGGTGGAAAGAAAATTTTTAAAAGTTAAGATTTTCTACCCAGAAAACTTGCAAGGTTGAAACTCTGACAATACCTCGTACTGCACAGAATGTAGAGCAACAGGGAACCGTATAGAGTAGATAGATTGATGGTGAAGGTACAAATTGGAAACAACTGGAAATTGTATAACAACATTGAAGGTACACAAGACCTTTTGACCCTGTGTGTGTGTGTCTTTGATGAACTACACGAGAAAAGGGGCACAGGACTTGATGGCTTCAACATTTGAAACTAGCAAGAAGCCAAGTGAAAAAGAATGAACAATAGCTAAATACCTCAACATGGGTGATCTTAAAAAGATAACTCTGAATTAAAAAAAGCAAATCAAGATAATATATACAGTTTTATATCATTTATTCTATGTTTAAAACATATTATATTAAGCATATATAACAATTTTAACACTTAGTTAAAATTTATTTAAAAAGCAAGGAATTATTAACACAAAATTCAAATTAGTAGTTACTGAAGATGAGAACTGGTTGTAGTTAAAAAGAAATACATGAGAAACTTTAATGATAATATAATTCTTTTCCTTAAATTAGACTATATTGTATACAGTGGGTTGTTATTTTTCTATTACATTATGTAATAGTGTGTTTTTTGTTATTTGTTCTATATATAATGTAGTAATATAATAGGGATTAATGTATATAAATTAGTTCTTAATTAAAATTTTAAATTCAGACTAGTTAATTTTAAATCACATCCTTTAAATTTCATCCTTTCGTATAATGGCTCCTAATAAACCCTTTGAAAACACTTATTAAATTAAATAAGTAGATATATACTTTATAAAGAATTGGAATACCTTCTTAACCAGTTGTGTTTGTTTCTTAAAGTTAAAAGTTTGAATAATATTAAGTACCCTTTATGTCAAAGATGAGAATGGGCTCACATATACCTATTAATTCCTATGTGATGAAAACTTCCCCAAATATGGAAATAAAGCAAAAACATTCTGTGTGGCTTTCATACTCTTACAAGCGCATTCTCCTAACAACCTGGCCTAAGGGTCTTCAAATGCTCCAAGAAAGTGTAACTTTGTATGACTTATTACTTATTCTTCTTAGAACCCAGATTTTATCGTTAAACTTTAACTCATAAAATATTGACAAGTTGAGTATATAGCTTGACAAATAGAAGTGCAGGCGCTTTCTATCCAGTAGATAAAAACAAGAACAAAACCAAAGAGTATGGTTTTGTTGCCTTATAGGGCATTAGCCAGTTTTTAATTTATGACTTATTTTATTTATTTTTTATTAAAGTATTGCACATGTGCCCTTATCTCCCCATTGCCCTACACCCAACCCCCACTTGTGCCCTCCCCACCCCCCGCCCCAGTGTCTGTGTCCATTGGTTATGCTTATTTTAGCTTGTTTGTTTTCTTTTACTGGCTATATTTTAGTCTCTTGTATTCTCTTTTGAACTAGCTTTGTCATCCTCTGCTTCCTTCATTAATTTGTGAAATAAATATTTGACATTTGTTACAACTATTTTCAAACGTTATAATTTTATATCTGTAACAAGCTTCAAAGAACTGTAATATACAAGACAATTAACTAATAACATCCTTTCATGTGTTGCAATGGCCACGCCCACCCTAACCAATGATCTGTTCTCAGATGTTGATGGGGAAAATAAGACATGGGGGGGGGGGGGGGTTGTCTAGTAATCTGAATTTGTGCCAGTAACCTAATGTACATTCTTGATAACCTATAATTAAGTCACTGCCCGTTTCCCAGAAACTGGTCTTGCAAGAGCTGTTACCTAAATGCTCACATCTTACAGAGGCCATAAACCATGACGTAGCCCCCGGAGGGGGTTATCAGCACTGACACCAGGCCAGGCCCTTAGGTATGGTCTCAAGAACCCCAACACCCGGAGCTTTTTGCAAAGCCTGCAAAAGGTCCAGAAGTATAATCCATATTTGGGGGACAAAGACACCAAAAGGGGATAAAAGAGGGGCTTCCACCATATTGGTTTGCTCAGAATTTGAGAGGCAACTCCTCTGAGTCCGCCGGTGTAATAAAGCCATGTAACTCCATTTCTCTAAGCATTGCTTGGTTTTTCTCCGTTCTTCTACAACATCGTGACTGAGAGGCAAGTACCTTCCCTATTCACCCAGAATTTACTAGGCCTAGGTCTATTCTCCCCCTGTCCAGCCCCTTCCCCCAGTGGGGGACAGACTGGTCACTTCCTTAGGAGGGTTAAACTGCAGCTTTCTGTCACAGCTGCACAAATGAATGCCTATAATGTTTGGTCTTCCCTTTGCTCCTTGCCAGTTATTCATAACTAGGTTAAATTATAACAGCATCCCTGTCATGTCTCATCCTCCCTTGGGGTCCTCCATAAATACTTATTCCAGTGGCACCCCAAGCACCCTACTCTACTAGCAACCGGTGGGGATGAGGCACTCTCCCCTTCATTAACAATGGGAACTTTCTGGAGTTTTGATATGTTCTATGGGTGGTGATTACACAGCTGTAATAATTCATGAAGTGCTCACTTCAGAATTGTACACTTTACTGTATGTATGTTGTGGTGGCTAAAAAAAAAAAAAAAATCTTCCTCTCATTCTAACTTCTTCCAGCTGGGCTAACAATCAAATCAACAGAGACAGATCAACAGGATAAAATGTCTATATGCCAGGAAGTATCATAAGATATGAGACCCCACAAAATGCATTGGGTGGTTGAGGTTTATATGTCATTATGGACAAAGGAGAAAGGGATCAGAGGTCTAAGATTTTAAAGGAGACAGGCAATTTACCAGTAGTTGAGGAAAAGCTGAACACACTTGGCAGGCAAATTATTGCTAGGCAATCCAGAAACAATGGGAGATGGCAGATTCAGGTAACAAGCCCGAGCTTGGAGCCTCCTATCTACCGAGCTTAATTCAAATGAGGCAGGGGTGACAATGCTAAGATTTCCTTTCTGGAGCAGGTCTTTCCATCTGAATCTCTTGGGCAAGAAAGAGGGAGGATCAGACATCATTTTTGAGTCTTTTGTTTCTTAATAACCAGTTTAAAATCAATATTCTAAAAGGCAGTTTTAGGATGACAAAACTTTGGTCCCCTACAGAGTTATACCTTAATTGAAAATCTTTTTATTATTTTTTTTATTGATTTCAGAAAGAAGGGAGAGGGAAACAGAGAGATGTAGACATCAAGGAGGAGAGAGAATCACCGATCGGCTGCCTCCTGCATGCCCCCCACTGGGGTTCGAGCTGCAACCTGGGCATGTGCCCTTGACTGCAATCGAACTCGGGATCCTTCAGTCTGCAGGCCGACTGAGCCAAACCGGCCAGGGATAATTAAAAATCTTTTTTAAAAACCATGCTATTATCTTCAGAGGATCCTGCATGAGCAATCTGAAATATGTGCTAAGGATGGGAGAAAGGTAAGCAAGCTGAAACAAATCCTAGAGCAAAGTAAAGCCATGTGGTTTGGCCAATAAGATGAGCTCTGCAGATAAAGGAAACTCCACTGAGAGTGAGCCAATACTTCAATCAATACAGTCCTCACCATAATAGGATTCCTATTGTTTCCTGGCCTCTCACTTAGAACAGAGGCTCTTGCATTCTCACCTATTCTCTTAGTAAGCTTAAGGCTTTTAGCATATGAAACATTACATAAAAAATGCCTTCCCAGTGCTGTGTACTAAATTAAGATATAATGTGACATTTAAAAAAATGGTGTTCTGTTAAAATTATTATTGAAGTTAAATATGAGGTTGGCTTTTTCTATTACATTTAGGACTTAAAGCATTTGTTATTCCAAAAATAAAAAAATTTTAAGAAATAAAAATACCATTTCCCTAAGTCTAGATGAGTAGGATAATATCAAACACACACACACACACACATTTGCAAATTCTCTACTTAAGTTTTAAATTGCACACATCCAGGTTCTCAAAATTTTATCTTAATTGAGCATTTAACTGTGCCCTTCACTGTCTTCTCTTGCAGCAGGTGACACACTGAATAATCTGCATTGTCAATTTTACCTCCCAAACACATCATGGCTTTATAACAGCCTCAGGAACAATCAGATGCCATGCTTTTGAAGGAAGAGAGATGAGGCCTTGGTTTATCAGACCAGAAGGATGAAGGTGAGAAATTCCAAATAAGCAGAGCCCTCCTCCAAATTCCCCAGAACTCTCAAGGGCTTGCCTACACTTTCAAATCCTGAAGAATTTGATTTGCATTTTAAAGTATTTGCTATCTCTCTGTCGCTATGTAAATAGAACGGCACTGGCACCGAGGCCAGCAGAGGGGTAACTGAATAAGGGACAGGAGACCCGCCCCTTGTTCTTACCAATTGTGAGACACTGAGTAAGGACAAAAGCTGTATATTGTCATATAAAAAATGCCAAAGACTTGACTGGCTATCATAAACACTTTATAAAGGGTCTAGGGATTGATGTGCTAAGGAACTTCCCCTCTTCATCATACAGAGGCTGCCTGAACCCTCCACATTTTTGTAAACCCAAAGGGGAGATGGTTTGCTTCCATCTCTCTCTGTGTTCTCTAGTTACATGGCCTGTCCATGGAAAGAAAGCCCTCCTTAATGACATCCATGTATGCCTTTGTGAAAAACTGCTGTGTTTAAAGTAGCTTGTGCTGTGCTCTAAAGAGCACCTGTGTTCTAAGCCAGTGGTCGGGAAACTCATTAGTCAACAGAGCCAAATATCAACAGCACAACGATTGAAATTTCTTTTCAGAGCCCAATGTTTTAAACTTAAACTTCTTCTAACGCCACTTCTTCAAAATAGACTCGCCCAGGCCGTGGTATTTTGTGGAAGAGCCACACTCAAGGGGCCGAAGAGCCGCTTGTGGCTCATGAGCCGCAGTTTGCCGACCACGGTTCTAAGCCATGCTGGGAGGCTGTGGGAGCTGGGCTGACAGGCAGCCTCCCGTGCTCCGAGGAGACTGAGTGGACGGCATTGCTCTGAGGGCCACCTGTAGCACAGGTCTGCAGAACAGCCTCACTGCCCATGTAGAGAAAGAGGAGACATTACAGGTGATTCTTCTCAGGTCCTGGAAATAAAAGGACCTCAAGAGTTTCTGCTTTTAATATTACGATTATTATTTTCTTTTGCAACTACCCAAGACATAATTCATGGTGATTTCCTTAAAACCGAGTGCAGTCTAATAAGTAAACATCCATGGCACTCTGATGTGGCATCAATTCAGGCATCCTAGGATATTTCTAGCGAATATTGGGTAATATTTTGATGTACCTATACACATTCCATGCATGAAAAGAAGCTCAGCCTGAATCTAGAGAATATCACTGAGAGAGCCCCCCACACGAGGAGACCGATGAAACGATTTCTTCAGGGGAAGGATGGAAGGCAAACACCTGAACCATTATTCATTCCAGAAAAAGCTGGTTGTTTTCAACCTCCTTCTGCAAGTGTTCAGGCTGTAAGGTCTAAAATGGTGCCAGGGGTACCCTGAAGACATGAAAATAAGTACTGAACTTCACTGTTGATGGCTTCAATGGAGCTGGGAAGTAGATTGCTCAGGGAACTGCTGAGAAAGCATCAGGACCGAACGCAGACACGTTCCATGCGCTTTCCCAGTTGGCGGTGAAAACTATCAAACAGCCAGGAATCGCCTGAAAGTGATGAATGCCTAGAAACTACATGGCAAGCTGGCTCATCCACAGGGACTCATCTTTTATTAACCCGAGTCTAGAGGCAGAACAAGAGCAGAGGGGAAGAATCCTTTCGCATTTCATTTTGAATCCTTCTAGAGGTGATTGATAAAATGCCCCATCAATTTCTATAGTAAGGTTGGCTGAAAGGATCAAAATAGGAATTTATGGGGAGTTTTATGTCTTTTGAAAAATACTGATGAAGTAATACACATTCTTTCCAAATGTAAAAGGGTGTTGTTGTTTCTTCGAAATAGTGGGTACTTGGTGTTACTGTTCTTCATACAGAACTTTTGGACATATTTTACCTTTAAAGAGGATTTTAATAATAAATAGATTGTACTTCCCAAGTAAATTTTCTTTGGAACAGAGTACCTGATAAATTGCTCTGTATCTTACCTAATAAAAGAGAAACATGCAAATTAACCATCACTCCGCTATGTCCACAGCCAATCAGAGTGAGCATGCAAATTAACCCAATAAAGATGGAGGTTAATTTGCATATGCAGGCGCGGAGCGGAGTAGAGTGAAGCCTGCTATGAGGAGAAGGGGGGTGGCAGAGGGAGCTACTGTAGTGGTACTTTAGAAGCGAGGACTTGGCAGTCTGGGTGGCCTGGGAGCGAGGAGGTGCTGGCTCCTGGGCAGCCAGGGAGAGGGGACTTGCCGGCTCCCGGACAGCCTGGGAGCGGGGACTTGCAGGCTCCTGGGTGGCTGGGAGTGAAGTCAGGGGAAGGAAGGCCTATTCTTGCATGAATATCATGCAACGGGCCTCTAGTAAAAATATAAGTGTGAATATATGTGTGGTCTCGGATATTAATCCATCCTATCTAATAAAAGAGTGATATGCAAATTAACCATCACCCCACTACACTCACAAGCCATGCCCACCAGCCAATCAGGAGCAAGTATGCAAATTAACCCCAACCAAGCTGGCTGCGAACAGGAAGCTTGGGTTGCCCCCGGCAATGGAGGAAGCTAAGCTTTCAGCACACCCTGGCCAGCCCAGGCCTCCACTCAAGGCTACAACGTTTCAATTATAGAAGATAGATAAATCCCAACAAAAATGGCTATGGCCACGGAGCAAGCAGGAGTCTTGGCTCCGCTCAAGGCTACAAAGTTTCAATTATAGAAGATAAATAAATCCCAGATACCAGGGCCTCCGCTTGGGTCACCAAGGGACATGGCCGGCCTGCAAACCACCACAGGCCCCTCACCCAGGCCACCCCACACCCCAAGGGAGCCCCCACCCGGATCTGGGACACCCTTCAGGGCAAACCAGCTGGCCCCCACCCATGCACCAGGCCTCTACCCTATCTAATAAAAGAGTAATATGCAAATTGACTGTCACTCCAACACACAAGATGGCCGCCACAAGATGGCCAACAGGGGAGGGCAGTTGGGAGGAACCAGGCCTACAAGGGACGGCAGTTGGGGGCAATCAAGCCCGCAGGGGAGGGCAGTTAGGAGTGACTTGGTCAGCAGAGGAGGGAAGTTGGGGTCGACCAGGCCTGCAGAGGAGGGCAGTTGGGGGGAACCAGGCCTGCACGGGAGGGCAGTTAGGGGCAAACAGGCTGGCAGGGGAACAGTTAGGCATCAATCAAGCTGTCAGGGGAATGATTAGGGGGTGATCAGGCTGGCAGACAGAAGCGGTTAGGGGCAAACAGGCAGGCGAGCAGTTGGGAGCCAGTAGTCCTGGATTGTGAGAGGGATGTTCCAGATTAGAGACGGTGCAGGCTGGGCTGAGGGACACACACCCCAGTGCACAAATTTCATGCACCGGGCCTCTAGTAATAATATAAAATGATATCTTCTTTCACTCTATCTTGTCTTATTCCTGACACTCTAGTGAGGGCATCTGCTGGCTCAGACATGTGTATTTTTAAGCAAATTAATATTGATTTTTTATACTGATCAAAGTAAAAAAGAAAACAAAAATCTCAGAACTGAAAGTCCCTCCCCACCCCTGCCTAAGAATACGGAAGTCAGAACTCTGATTTTTCAGGGCATACATAGAAAAATGTCCATTGAATGTCCAGGTACACTTATGAAAAAATGTCTTGTTAAAGCAGGTTTTCTATCTAAGTAGCTGATAACTTGATTTACATATTCTCAGTACCAGACTCTTAGCCCCTCTGGGTTGCCCCCATTCACCTTGCCTTAGTTCAAGAATTGACAACTACAAAAATGCTTCCTGCGTATTTCCAAGATGATCCTTTGTCCCCTCCAGATCTACTCTCCGCCTTCTCCATCCTCTTCTAGTGTTGTGCACTCTCTTCTATTTACTCTGTCCCCCAGCTCCCTTTCCCCCTGGATTCCAGCTGGGTTTACACAATAGGAGGCCCAGGTAAGAGACACACTGAACATGTATTCCTTAGGCTACCTCCCTCCCTGTCTTCCTTGCTCAGGCACCAGCAGATCTCCTCTAACTAGAGCCACACCTCCAGCTGGGCAGTCACTCTCTCGCCTACAACTCCTCCGTGGGTCTGGTACTGGCACTGATGTGCTTACCCACTCAGTGTTGGTTACCCTTGGTCCTTACTACACTTTATAAATAGTCCCTTTATGAAACTTTCTTCATTACCCCTTGAGTGTGGCATTTGAATATTGTCTGGCTCCTGAGTAGAGGCCAGACAGCACTGAAAGAGATCCCACACGTTGAAAAGAGGACTATATAGATTTTACTGCACAGTTCACATAAGAAAATGATAAATCACAAACTTCAGATAATATGCCCTGTGGCTGTAATTCCCAATTTCGCCCTTAGTAAGTTAAAATTGAGTGTCTCTCCTTTTTCTCCCCGATCCCCCAAGTTGCTGGGTGAATGATCTCTGGACAGAGTCTTCATTGTCTTAAGTACTACAAGTTTTGCATTTGTGCATATTAATAACAGATTTTATTAATTCTATTCTTAAGGGTGGGCAGGGAGTGGCTTCTTTTAATTTTCACTGCAAAATGCCTGTCACTAAATATTACTAAATATTTGTAACCGCAGAACTCACTATTCACTGTCTACTTGTGTGGTCTTCAAGTGTTCCATCTTTCTCTAATTGTAGGGCTTTAACTTGATTCAGCAACAGCTTCTGTGTTATTCCAAGATGCAGTATCAGAATAACTCCCCAATTGAGAACTAAGCAAAAAAAAAAAACAACAAAAAAAACAAAAAAAAATGCATTTCCTTTCCTGCATGGCCACACCTATCCATGCCTTCTCCCACACCTGTTTCCATGGGTGAGCAATAGAGATGATGCACACCCGTTTACTGCCAAATTGTGATTTCAATTTTCACATCAAGTGGTTCTGGATCACATGTGTTTCATCTGTAGACACTTTTTTGCCCTATAGTTTATTTCAAATATTCTAAAACAAATCTCTCAGGAAACAACTTTCAGCATTTGGTGTATCTATGCCCTACCCTTTCCTTTGAAGGGGAACTAGTCGAATGTCTTCCTGCTCTGTCCCTACTGTTAGAATTTGCATTGAGGAGAACAGGGACTCTGCCTCTTGGAACATATGATGATTCTTATCTGCTGAACAATGCATATACTTGGGCACTCTTAGCTCACTGGGGTTGTAATGCGGAATTGGGTAGACGTCCTTCACCTGACACCTGAGGGCATTTCCATGAGATAACCGGTTCCTACTTATTTCCATTTGAATAAATCATTGCTCAACCCAGAGATGTTTATGAAATAGCTCCGTCGATGGCTTTATAGATAACACGATTGGTGAGAGCATGGAATATGCAGCCAGGTTGGAAATCATCTTATTTTCTGGTAAGGATCCACGAGCCGCATGGAATCAGACTCTACTCCCTGGAACCACACCAGCCAATGTAATAGAGTCATGAGAACAAAGTTTCTGTCACAAAATTTTCGCATAACAATCAACTGGAAGACACTGTTGCGTTAGCTATGCTATCGGCTGTGTGTCAGTGTGTACTATGCATGGCATGTGATTTACATGTGGTAATATAGAAGGCAACTCAGCAGAAACCTTTCCCTGTGGCCCCTAGCCAGTTACAGATAAAATTCTGCCCAGATTAGCCGAAGATAATAAACTTTCTTCATATTTATTTTGTTTTCAGTAGTTCTATAATTTCCAGATGTAACACTTCAGAAGTGACTTTTCTCTGCAGAGTCAGTACTTTCTGTAAATACACCAGAATAATGAATTCTCAGTACATCGTCCCACATTCTCAGTGACCTTTGTTAACCATAAAAACTGACAGCCATTCTCTTTTCCACTGGTTAAAAATAAAAAGCTGTACTGTTTGACAGCATTTCCCCCTTATAATGTACAAAACTGAAGGGGAAAGTACTGGTATAAGCTTTCAAAGGTGGTAATTGCGGTAGGAGTCCTACCAAGCGCTGCTGCTGCTGCTGCCTGGCTCAGCATCCTTCCCACAGGCAGTGGCACAACGACTCAGAGTGCTGACTGTGGAGCGGGGCTGCCAAGTTCAAGTATCGCCTTGGCCATTTCCTAACATAACCTAAGCAAGTTACTTAACTCTCTCTAAAATGGGGATTATAGGAGTACCTATCTCACCGGGTGGTTATGAGTTAACCTTTTAAACTACTGAAAACAGTGCCGTGTAAGCACTACGCACTCGGTAAATTCTGATTGAGAAATGATCACCCTCTTCTACATTTGTAAGATTTGAGTCCTGGCTATTTCTACCCAATCATCATGGCAGGGAGCAGTAGCCAAGACTGCTTCTGCATCTAAATATGCAGGCTTTTAGGTTATAACAGAAAGCATGACTGGTATTTCTATTGTGTTTTGGCAAAGTTCCATATTGCTTTCATGATTTAGAATGGGGACTCTCGTTAAGCAGTCAGCCAGATTCTTGACTTTCACAATAATTCATCTTGGCATAAAATTCTTTAAGTCCCTTCCTTGGCCAAAGTGAAGCCTACATCATGAGTATTTCTGAAATAGAAAATCCGTAATGTTCTCTGTAGGCCAGCCATGGAGAACTTCAGGTTGTCTCAGCTAGCAGAGAAATGATGCTATACAGAAAGCACGCGTGGCTTCTTTTCAGTTTTTGTTTTTGTTTTAATACTAAAGGGGAAAGGGAGGGGGGAAAACAAATTCCACAGTGTTCAGGATCTCCCTTTGGAAATATGTGTTTCATGGAGTTAAAATGTTCCAGTGATGTTGTTTTGAGATCATTTGGCCTGTTTCTCATTCTATGTCACACACAAAGAATTCTCTCACATAGGATGCGAAATCAGCCACCAGTTTTCCAAGCATCTGCTTTCAGATGTGGCTTAGGCACTTGTTTCTTAAAAGTTTAAAAGTCCCCAAACAGATCCCCAGACCGTGTGAGAACAGGAGGAGCAGCATCTGATCTGGGTCTGGCAGCATTTCTTTGTCCGGAGGGCTAATTCGAAACTTGTTGGGAAATTTGGGGGTGGGGTGGGATATGCAATCTTCAAGAAGCTTTCACTATTTAGAGATTTTTATCAATAGGTAGAAACATTGTTGTAGATCGTTATATAATTTAATATGTATAGAAACTCAGCAAATGTTTGAATTAGGAACCTGAATATTTGAATCATGTATGCTTTACTTTGTTTTTAGATTTTATAACTTATAAAACTTCTTCTTCACTAATTATAATAATTAGTGTCAGAAATACTTCTTTTCCTTTCCCAAATACACTTTCAATCATGAGCACATTATTAAACTCTACATATAGTTTAGCTTAAATAGCATTGTCAGCAACATTTATTTTATCCTTTATATGACAGCAGAGCATCTGTCAAGATTCTTGACACCTTAATATGAAAATTGCTCTATCTTTTTATCCAAAAAATTAAAATAGTAAAAAAATTAAATCCAATAAAATATTTTGAAAATAATAAAAATATTTTAACATTGATTGCCTTTTATTGTATGTATATGTACACTGAGTAGCCAGATTATTATGATCTCTGAATGCATAATAATCTGGCCACTCAGTGTATATCCTATATAATAAAAGGCTAATATGCAAATTGTCCCTTTGACCAGGAGTTCAACCAGCAGGCAGGCCAGCCAACTGCCCATGACTCCTCCCCCAGACCAGGCTGGCCAGACCCCACCCATGCACGAATTCATACACTGGGCCTCTAATATATATATATCCTATCTAATAAAAGAGTAATATGCAAATTGACCGTACCTCCGCTATAACCACAAGCCATGCCCACAAGCCAATCAGGAGCAACTATGCAAATAAACCCAACCAAGATGGCTGTGGCCACTGAGAGCAGGAGGGAGGCTTGGGTTTCCCCGGCAATGGAGAAAGCCAAGCTTTCCACCTGCCCTTGCTGGCCTTGGCCGGGGGCGGAGCCAGGCGATTGGAGCGAGCTGGGGGTCCCCTGCCCAGGGCCGAAGGCTTTAGGCCTTGGCAGGGGTGGAGCTGGATATTAGAGGAGATAAGTGTGAACTACAGAGGAAACACCTTTTTTGACCACTCGTTGGCTAAGCTTTCTATATGCCACTGGTAATATTCTTAGTTAACTTGGGTATAAGAATCCAAAAAGGTGATCTAGGGCTTTCCACCACACTCCTGGAGAAAAAAAGGAAGGTCCGCTGCTGGAGGGCTAAGAAATGTCATATCCTGCCCTAGGTGGTTTGGCTCAGGGGATAATGCCTAGGTTTGCCAACCGCAGGGTCCGGGTTAGATTCTGATCAAGGGCATGTACCTAGGTTGCAGGCTCCTCCCTAGCTGGGACCCAGGTCAGGGTTCATGCAGGAGGCAACCAATCAAAGTGTCCTTCTCATGGACATGTTTTCTCTGTCTTTCCCTTTCTCTTCCACATTCTCTAAAAAATCAATGGAAACATCCTCAGGTGAGGAAAGAAAGAAAGAAAGAAAGAAAGAAAGAAAGAAAGAAAGAAAGAAAGAAAGAAAGAAAGAAAGAAAGAAAGAAAGAAAGAAAGAAAGAAAGAAAGAAAGAAAGAAAGAAAGAAAGAAAGGAAGGAAGGAAGGAAGGAAGGAAGGAAGAAAGAAAGAAAGAAAGAAAGAAAGAAAGAAAGAAAGAAAGAAAGAAAGAAAGAATCATATCCTATGAAAGACACATCTTGAAAATGCCTAAAAAAAGTTGTCATGTTTTCATAGTGAAGGGACCAGAGTCCATGTTGATGAAAACACCTTGGTGGCTGCAGTGACTGGCAGTGGCTGCAGCAACGGGGTGATGGGGCTGGTGCCTTCCCCTGATCAGCCCTGTTGCCTCCCACAAAGGGAGGCCAGACTGCAGCTTAGGCCCGCTCCCCACGGGACATCCCCTGATGGCTCCCAGTATGTGACAGGGGGCACGCTGGGCTGAGGGGACCCCCCCCCCATGCACGAATTTCGTGTTGCATATAATTTAATACAACAAAATATGTATGAATTTGTTGCTTGCTTCTTAAAAAGTTCCATGCTTTCAAGTTCACTTGAAGCACTTTTAATATCATACTATTTCACATTAAGTACTTTATATAAAGCTAACACTGGTTTTGAATTTCTAACCATAGAAACAAAGATCATAAAATGCCATTACCCAAGGAGAAAATATTCATCTTTTTAGCATTTCTGAACTCAAATTCACTTAAGCACAGCCTATTTCTGGATACTCATAATGACAATAAATCTATCCTTGAATAATAAAAGCATCAAAACTTTTCAAATGCACACATATAACCTAAGAACTTTAAAGGAGCTAATAAAAAAACAATTATCTTCCAGAGTAAGTTCTTATTTGTTCTTCAGATCAGCCTGAAGCCAATTCTGTAGCTGAAAGTTAAGCTCCTAAAAGCTGGGTGAAAGGGGCAAGTCTAAAGTACAAATTGTAAAATATCCATATATGTTGGCATTCTCTTTTCTCCTTTATCTGCATGGTAGCCATTTTCTTTATGCTAAAACTTTGAGGCCTGTCAACGATAAATCTAACAACATACTGTAATTGAAAACTTAGCATTGCTTTGATTTTTACTGAGTATCACATAAGTGACTACAATTTTTGCTTGTATGTCTAGTGAGTATGAACCAAATCATTGCAATAAATGGAATGTTTAATGTAAATAAATCAACATCGCCAGTCCTGACCTCCCGTATGAGTCATTATTATGAGCATTATGACTGCATTCCAGGTATCACTATGAGATGCATTTTGACCCCTAATATCTAGTTCAATGTGTCATCTTCTCTTGCAAACCAATCTTACCTCATTCATCTCCCAGGTATGTGACCTTGATTCTGGCTTTGGCTTATTTTCTTAAATTTGCTCCCCTCCTATCTTGATTTCATATATTAATCAAAATCTTCTGTTAATATTCCTTTTTTGTTAATCATTTCTCAAGTTCATAGCATTCCCACTATCAATACTCAAACTATGCTCTCTATTTCGCATTTAATTTATGGTAATAATTTCTTGGTCTACTTCTCCCTATATTAAATCCTAATTATGACTACTAGATTAATTAATCACCATTAAAAAAAACTAGCATTCAATGTGTCCTTCACCTTTAAAATAACTTCAAATTATCCCCAGGAAGGCAAAATTTGGATTTTTTCAAATTAGAACCAAGAATTCTTCATTAGCTGGTTCCCCCTTACCTGCTGCAATTTACATCTCATTGCTTCTCCCATGAAATTTTCTTTCCAGCTGCTCTTCACATGCACGCCCATGTCTGTCTATCACATCCATACACCATGCTAGCACTCTACCTCTGCTAGTGCCATAATCTTCACCAATTCTTTGTTTTGAAACATGTTTTATTGAAATTTTAGAGAGAGAGGAAGGGAGAGGGAGAGAGAGATAGAAACATCGATGAGATCAATTGGCTGCCTCCTGCACACTTTGCACTGGGGATCTGAGCCCACAACCTGGGCATGTGCTCTGATTGGGAATCAAACCAGCAATCTCTCGGTGCATGGAACAATGCTCAACCAACCGAGCCACATAGGTCAGGTGCAATCTTCACCAAATCTTACCCTATACTCTTTTAAAAGTCCATCCTAACACTCACCACGTTTAAGACTACCTAAGCATTCAATAAATGTCTCGAACAACTACTATTCCAGTCAGGATAAGATAACTTTTGCTGCATATTACCAAAATCTCAGTGGCTGAAGACAATATAGGTAGATACTTCACATAAACTACATGTCCATCTCAGGTTAACAGTGGGACCACAGGATCTCACTCAAACACTGAGCTATTGGACCGTATGTTGTAAGGAATGCACCTGTTTCTAAGGTGGAAAGAACGGAACAAAGAGGATCATGCACCAGCTCTTCTAGTCCTCAACTTGGAATCAAAAGGCATCACTTCTCCTCCCTGGCCAGCCCTAACTCTGAGAGCAACGTTGAGAAATCTCGCCATGTGTCCAGAACTAGGAGAAGCAGACATATTGCTGCGTTACCTCAGCCAGGTGCCTTTAGATTATAGGCTGCAGAACGATCTTAAGTGGGGGTCATTTCTTTCTTTCTTCATTCCTCTCCGCTTGTATAATTATATGTAGTCAGCTTCTTCCAACAGCCCTCCCATTACACCCATATTGCACACTGATGGCTCTAAGCTTCTAACCTGGTAGGAAATGGAGTTATCAGAGATCTGGTCATTGAACAGGCAAGCACTGTGGAGCACCTGGTTCTCAGCTTTATATGCTTGTGGCTCATTCAGTGCAGTCAGCCCTCTTTCCAGGCACATGACAGCCCTGTACTTCCTGAGGTTACGTGACCAGTGTTGGCCAGGGACTTTGGGCCTGAAGTGATATGTTTCCCTCCCTGACCAGAGCACACAGCACTGATGCAAAACCCTTAGGAGCCCTTTTCTCTGGACATAGATGTCAGCACATGTAAAGAGGGTACCCTAAGTCTGTGAGCACAGACTGCAATGAGCACACTCCTTACCAACCTTCAGGGCACCTTTACTTGTTATAATTTACGTCTCATTGCTTCTCCCGTGAACGTTTCTTTCCAGCTGCTCTTCACATGCACATCCGTGTCTGGCTATCACATCCATACACCATGCTAGCACTCTACCTCTGCTAGTACCATAATCTCCACCAATTCTTTATTATTATTATTATTATGATGATGATGATGTTTTATTGAAATTTTAGACAGAGAAAGGGAGAGAGAGAGAGAGAAACATTGATGACATCAATTGGCTGCCTCCTGCACACCCCACACTGGGGACCTGAACAAGAAATAAGCTTTCATTGTTTTCAACAGGTAGGTTTTGGAGCTGCTTGTCTACAGCACCATTGAGGCTCTCTGACTAATACAGATCTTATCAAAGTGATAGCTCCGAGGCACAGTAAGAAGTTCAGTGTTTTTTATTTTTCTCTTTCTCATGGAATGTTACCATCACTGTTTCACTGCTTTCAGAGCTGAGCCTGGCTCTGGTCCCCTGCCAGGCATGGTACCTTCTGGGCCCTGTCTCCCTGCAGAATTGAACTCTGGCTGCCTGTGTTTGCGCTGGGAGCCAGATCCCAGCAAGCCCAGGCCAGGCTGCAGCTGTGTGTTTCTATTCCAGTTCTGGTCCATAAAGATTTCTATCTCGTTTGTGGGTACTCCTTTGATGTTTCAAAGTATGTTACCTGACATTGCTCTCTGCTTGGCATGGAAAGGGTGCTTTTTAGAAGAGGCTCACATTGCCACTTTCTCCTCAAATGGAGTTGATGGTTTTCAACAAGCAAATCTTCATGTCAAGCCAAGTATTTGCCAACATTAAGATACAAAAGCACAATTCAGGATCTAAATCAGGGTCTCTCACCAGGACATCACTGGCATTTTAAGCCAGACCATTCCTTTTTAGGGGGTGGGAAGTGGCTGTCTTATACAGTCTAGGATTTTTAGCAGCAGCCCCAGCCTCTCCTCACTCGATTCCAATAGACTCACAGACACAAACACACACACGTGAGGTGTAACAATCACACATTCCTTGACAAATGTCCTTTGGAGGAAAGGAACAAGGTTACTACCAGTTGAGATCCAATGACTTCAAGGCAACTGCAAAAGAAGAATGACAGAAATGCACTAAATAAATTATTTGGGTGATTACTAAGGATGAAGTTTCTTTAGGTACTAGTAATTACTGGGGGGAACAGACTTAGAGTATAGATCAGGTGTGTAGGTTTTCTTTTTAAATCCCCAACAGTTATGTTACCATAGCATCACATATTTTACAAAGAGGATGCATAAGAATTCTAGAAGTTGGTGTGTTAGGTCCACGTGGGCCAGAGAAAGGGCTTGTGGCACATGGATGTCCGTGAGTGTCTCTCTGTCCTTTATGAGGTTGAACAGCTTGTTGCCGTTCCCCTGGGACTGTCTGGTTTCAGCACTGACTGTCTACCCCCCAGGAAAGCTCTCAGTGCAGGGCAAACTGAGATGGTTGGGTCCCCTACAGTACGCCGGAGCAACACTCCCACGTTATGTCTTGTGGAAAGTCTATGCCAGCCTGGAAAATTCTGCTAAGTCCTACAAAAAAGATGTTTCCCTAGCCACCTCTTGCTCCTATTTCCTACTGAATTTTTATTTTTTGCCCTAAATTTTGAGTCTCTTCACTCATCTCTTCACTGGCATTTTAAAAATGTGGACTTTATACTCTTTCTTCTATTTCAAAAGGAAAGACAAACACTCACAAAGCCTTTTGTGTGTAGCAGAATCTACCAACAATTTTAGAGATTAGAGTATCACAGAAACACTGTGACATTCTAAACTGGAATATCATATACTCTGGCTCCTCAAATTTCCAAAGCAAAATCTACCAAGTCGCCCATCCATTTATTTTCTCTCTTCCATCACCACGCCCCTCCCAGCACCACTTCTGCTCACACACAGACCATGCCCCACCCCCCCTTTCTGTTTACTCTCGATCAGGGTATTTTAAATCTTGGATTCATTTCCAGAAAATGTGTTGTTTGTTTCTATACAAAGACAGTTATCTTCCACAGATGAATTCTGGAATGTGTAGTGAGATAATGTTTCTTTCATCCTTTCAACTATGTGACAGGGATTTCGAGGAGGGAAAAAAGAGTGTACTGGCTGGGAGGTGTCAGAATTTGAGGAAAAACAAGGAGACAAACATAACCCAAGAGAAGGATCAATGGCACAAGGTACATTTAAAAGTTTAGATTGGGAATACATTAAGGAGGTGCTGAAATGCCCAGATACAGACTTGGGAATTTATCCCATAAGCAGTAAGAAGTTATAGTGATTTTAAGCAATGGAGTAATATGATTAAAATAAAACTTTTACATATTGTTAGCAAGCAATTATTTCTCTTTATTTTAATTATTTCAGTCCTATATCACTTTCTCATTCATCAACCTAAAATATAATCTTAATTTTTAATTCTATATTAGTGCAAAACTCTCCATGTTAGGAATTGTATTGTATCTTCTCTTTTCTTTTTATTACCTAGAGTAGTTTTTAACTGACAGGCAATGTAAATTAAATTTCTATGGCTTCAAGCTAAGTGATTTTTATGAATTGATGTTATTATCAGGATATTTATTATTCAATATATTGTGTATTCGGTTGTTATTTGAAAAAATAAATGCTATTATTGAAAACCCAAACAAAATGTAACAAAACTAAATTTCTAAAGTGTTAATACCACCTTAGTTTTTATTTCCTCTCTGTGGATAAAAAGCTGTGTGTTTTTTTCAATTGCAACTAAAGTAAATGAAATATATAAGGTAGACTATGTAGAACACTTTCCACTTGATGTATTCTTAAGCTTTTGGGTGTGATATTCAGTGATATTTTAGATTCTTCCCTCAGCCTGGCAGAACTCTCATGGGACTTCATTTGAAAAATAATAGAAACACTTTTCGGTCTATAGATTCTCAAGTGCATTGTGGAAAAGTCATTTGCAGTCTGATGAATCATCATTGAAAAAGGGTTATTACTCCTCTTTCTGATTTTAGTTCTTTGCTAGTGTTAAAATGAGAATACTTCTTGCTGATTTTTATATCATTCGTGTGTGTGTGTGTGTGTGTGTTTATGTGTGTATGTGTGTATATATCTGATATATACACACACACATATATACATCACATACACACACACACACACACACACATATATATATATATATATATATCACATATATACACACACATACTCATGAATATTTTTATCTCCCTGCTACTTTTAGTGTCTTTTTGTTCCTGGTTCATTTATATACATAATTTGAGCTAGATCTCCAGAAATATCATATTCATTTGCCAGCTAAATTTTGTCAAATGAATATTACTAAGCAACTGGTGTTTTCCATCTGTATTATACATTTTCTTGTGAGACAAAATACAGTTAAAAATACAATACTGTATAATGTATCCCTAAGCTGACAGGCCTGTATCTATGTCCTTCATTCCTTTATATAAAAACCCATTAATAAGTTCCCATTTAAGTGAAGTTCAATGGAGAATGAAAATGACACATACTGCATTACTCCAGTGTCACTATGCAGAAATTACTACACTGTACCCATGATGCACTTAGTTTTAAGCTTTCTTCTTTTTTTTTTTCCAGTCAGCTTATTTTAATGAGTAAAAGAGGAAGAATGAAAAAAAATTCCATGACCTCACTAATATAATCACCATGCATTTATAATGGCTTCAAGCTAAAAGCAATAAAATTATGACCAACATACACAGATATGTGCAGCCAAGTTGCCTGAGATATCCATTGCCCCTAATTATTTATGCTTCTTTATGTAGGTCTGACTTTCAAATAATAGGTCAACAAGAATTTTGCTGAACACTAACAGGCTTTTTTCATAAATCACCTCATCGTCAGGCTGAAATTTTCATCTTTTAAGAGTCAAGTACCCTTTACGATGAATGACTCAACCCCATTTAATTTGCTCTTTCTGAAATATTGTTCGTCAAGAGAAAAAGACTGCCACCCTGATGAATCATCGGCAGCCACACTGGTAGATGGCACTCAGGCACAGCTCCATCCAGGCCTGGCTCACTTTTTTTCAACATCTCCAGTTCTGTCCTTTGCATGTTACATGCTGCTACACAGTGGGACAGAGACAGAGTGGATGTTGGGTCAAAATGGCCAAGCACGTATTCTCCTGTATAGATCAGCCAGTGGAGGTGGCCGCTGGAGGAAAGGGGTGTGACCTTGGTGGTTCTCTGCAGGTGAGGCAATTCCTGAAGGGACTGAAAGCTGAAGGCAGCTGATGGCAGGACTCCCAGTAGCCGAGGCTATTGGGCCTTTGCTCCAGGGAGGGAGAACTGGGCAGCCCATTGCCATGGCTGCACGCTTGCTCCAGCCCCGAGAAAGTAACACGTGAAACTCTTTTCATAAATATACTGTGTATTGGTTGAACTCTGAAAGCTAATTACTTTCCAAGTTGACAACTGAACTCAAAGATTGGTTGGATTAATTCTGTGCTCTTCGGGCTGATCAGAGATAGATCAAAACAAAATGGAACCTTTTTCCTGCACTTGCCCAACCATTCCATATCGATCTCAAGTTGTGAAGAGGCAGAACACAAGGTCAAAATTCTTAATCCACCTCACATTTTAGCTTTATAAAACCAGGCATTAGTTTTTTGGGTTCCTACCTAAGCCACGCGACAGCATAAAATCACCCTTCCCCCATACTAATAAAATGAACAAAAATAGTGAGAAAGAAAAGAAAAAAAATCCTTCACAAGCCACAACCAAATAAGGAAATGAGAACAGAGGAAAGCCATCAGCCTCCAAAGTGAAGCTGAGGACAGAA
Source organism: Corynorhinus townsendii (assembly GCA_026230045.1). Classification (NCBI taxonomy): domain Eukaryota; kingdom Metazoa; phylum Chordata; class Mammalia; order Chiroptera; family Vespertilionidae; genus Corynorhinus; species Corynorhinus townsendii. The sequence goes on from JAPDVU010000006.1 coordinate 130,972,625, forward strand.
AGAGGATTCTGAGGTGATAGGTGGTCTGCTGTGGGCCCCTGGGCCAGCTTTTTGTTCCCAGAATCAACTCTGGAAAAAGCATATGACTACAAAATTCTCTAAATTGTCACTGAAATCTGCCCCTTGGAAAAATGTGAACTGTGCAGAAGTAGGCAACGCTTTTTATTTTTCCCCTTCTACTATTTTATATGGTTTGAGTTTCTTTATAATGAGTGATAATATCATTTTATTAAAATAAGAATTATTTATGTGAAAAAATAAAAATAAGAAGTAAAAAATTGCTTCATGTGTGACATAAATAGCACCATTTAAAAGCACATTTCAACAGACACTCTTCTAAAAAAGAACCATTTGATTTAAAACAAGTAATAGAAAGTATATTGTATCAGTTTTCTGTATAAATTTATTCTAAGAGATTAGGATGTTTCTCATATATCACCTTATTATTTTGTTTTATTTAAACATTATACAATGAAATAATAACTTTTCTCTCCCAAAGACCTTAATGTTACACCTTTTTTTGTCTATGAATTTATAGCCTAGGTAGTATTAGTGGGAAATGAAAACCACATATTTATTTAATTTTCACTGCCATGTATTCTTACTTTCCTAATTGTATAGAGTGTGAACATCACTCACTCTCATTCTTTATTTTTTACTTCCATTAGCTTACCAACTAATTATTTCCCCCAGCACCATGCCAGGCACTGTGGGAAATCCATGAAACAGTGTCTGCTCCCACTGACCTCAGAGTAGCTGGTAATAAAATAGTCCCTAGAAGCTACTGTGTCAACCAATAGCAGATGCTCCACAGGGAACTACTAGCTGGAGTCTCCCCTAAAAGCACTCCCTTAGGACCCATTAGGTATGATGGTAGCACAACTTTCATGGCTCAAAATAATGGTTCTAGAAGGCTGCCTATTCTACATCCAGGGGATATGGGAATATTGAGGTACAGCAGATGATTCTCCTCCCTCTATACTTCCTCTTCTCTCCCATCATGCCTTAAGCAGTGAAACCTAAAAGGGAAGCAGTGGAGAGGAGAGTAGAGGAAAAAGAAAACTTGGCTAAAAGGGAAAAGGAATAAATGTAAATAAATCCAGTCCTTAAAGATCATTATAAGTTAAGGCTACTCCACTGTCATCATTGGCTCCAATGTCCAAAGGAAGGACAGGGATGTCTTAGCTCAAGTGGAGAGAAGTTTTCCCCTTCCTCTGCCTTTTTGTTTTATTCAGACCCTCAACTGATTGGATGATACCCAGAGCATTAGTGAGGGTGATTTTCTTAACTCATTTGATGTATTCAAAGGCTAATCTCTTCCAGAAACAGCCTCACAGATACACCTAGAAAGCACTCCCTAATTATCTGGTCATCCTTTGGTCCAGTCACGGTGACACATGAAATTAACCATCACACATCATTAACTTCTTCTGTGACTCTGGCAATTGTCTTGGCTTTTTTACACCTCAGTTTTCTTACCTGTAAATTAGTGATAACTAAGAACTGGCATTATGAGGGTCAATCAGAGAACTGAGTATGTGAGAGTATTTTATAAATGGTAGTATGCCACAAAAAAATTAAACGCAACAGGACGTCCCAGTTGTACCCAGCCCAAACCAATTTAGAATCAGTTTGCCAAATCAGAAAGATGATGAGTACTCCAGAAATCTATTTGCATGTTTTATTTTCAGACTGAAGGAGAGAGGAGCAGTGGGGTGTGGGTGTGCATGTATGCATATGTGTGTGTGTGCATGAATGTAGCACTAAGGGCTAGTCTGGAGGGAGGAAGTAAAAGCAGAAAAACCTGTGTATGGGTGTGTGTTCCCAGGCAAGATGAGAAAGTTTATATCCCCAGTGAGGGACAGAATTAAAGCAAAAGGTGCTGACAAGAAATTCTGAAATTAAGTGTTATTATGGTTTCTTGACTCAACTGACAAAATGTGACAGAATTAGAGAGCAGGCTCACTCTGTTTCCCCAAACTATTGAAGATCCTCACAAATGTTGAGGTCTAAATTCAACCAGCAGGAGAGAACTCGTATGCCTATTGGAACAGTAGACAGAAGATGGTACCTGGTCAACCAGCACTCCCATGTGGGGCACCAGGGGAAGTGGCAACCCACTTGCAGTGGTCTGCAGAAAGCAGCTTTCCTCAAGGAAGCTGAATTGAAGAGTATGAACATACTGCTTCTGAGTATGTAACAAAACACCTTCCCAGTGCCTGCGGTGTTGCATTAGCAGATGTCTACAACTAGAGAATTATAGAGATATGGATTTTAATATGTGTGCCCTCAATTGAGTGAGGCTTGGGTATCCTATATAATAAAGAGGTAATATACAAATTGACTGTCACACCCTCACACAAGATGGCCCCCCATGTGGTCACAAGATGGCTGCCACAAGATGGCCAGCAGGGGAGGACAGTTGGGGGTGACCAGGCTTGCAGGGGAGGGCAGTTGGGGGCAATTGAGTCAGCAGGGAAGCAGTTAGGTATCAATCTGGTTGGCAGGTAGTGGTTAGGGGGTGATGAGGCTGGCAGGCATAAGTGGTTAGGGGCATTCAGGCTGGCAGGCAGGCAAGTGGTTGGGAGCTAGCAGTCCTGGATTGTGAGAGGGATGTCTGACTGCTGGTTTATTGGGCCTAAACCAGCAGTCAGACTTCCCTCGAGGGGTCCCAGATTGGAAAGGGTGCTGAGGGACACCCCTCCCACAGTGCAAGAATTTCATGCACCGGGCCTCTAGTCTATAATAATAAAAGCATAAAATGTAAATCAACCAAATGGCTGAACAGCAAAACAACCATCCAGATGACTATGCTATGACATGCACTGGCACCAGGTCAGCCAAGGAGGGTGTGATGCGATTGGTTGGGGGCCCTGCCATTGCCCCCCGATCACCCCACAGAGGGAGGTCCAGGCCACCAGCCGGCAGGGCAATCAATGGGGGTGGGGGAGGGCTCTGTGATCGCTTCAAAGAGGGAGGCCCAGCCACCCTCTGCAGGGTGATCAACCGGGGGATGGGGGGTCTCTGCAATTGATTGCCCCACAGAGGAAGGCCCAGGCCACTATCCAGCAGCACTACAGTGGGTGGGCAGGGCCTCCCTCTGGGGAGCGATCAATCATGGGGCTCCCGGACTGCGAGAGGGCACGGGCCCGGCTGAGGGACCCCCTTGAAGTGCCCGAATTTCATGCACCAGGCCTCTAGTTTAACTATAATGTCATGAATAAGTAGCCACTTCATATCCCCATTTATGGATTAAATCCTTATTTATGGATGTAGTCTCTTATGAAAAATAGAATATCAATAACATAAATGATTCTATATAGAGAATGACATATTTTACTGTATCTTGCATATCCCATGCAACTGAAACTATGCCCTGCGACCAAACTCTTAAAGCAAGGGTTTTCAAATCCTGAAGCCATGCAACCCCTTCTTCAAATGAAATCTTCTCTTTAATCCCAATATGAATTCCAATTGAAAGCTAACATAATGAGAGAAAAAAAAAAGTCATTACCTTTAGATCAGTCACTGGAATTTTTTTATATAGAGAAAAGCATTTTATTGAGAAGTAAATGATAGCCAATGCTGGGAAATGCACTGCTTCCCTGGTCCCTACAGAAGGGTAATATGTTGGCTGCAGCCCAGCTTAAGCATAAATAAAGAGAGAAATATTTGTGTTCCTAGGGCAATCTGGGAAGGAAAAAAGGAAAGACCTACTATAGTCGTAAATGTTTAGGTTCTGTGTTATTTTAAGTGTATATATCAATGAATCTTACTGTTACATATAAGTCAGACACAGCATATGGATACTCAAGACACAAGAGATGGAGATGGTCCTGGGAATTCTCAAAAATAATTAACAGGTTTTAAATGACCAGGGTCTTTTAACTTGGTGTGGGCTTGAGCCCATTTTACTTAGAGTTTGAATGGGAGGTAGGTTTGAGCTCATATTCAAAACACATTGATGAAAGCTGACCTCTCTGTTGGAAGAGAGCTTCGTCCTCTGGTCAAGCTTCGTCCATCTGGGTGGCTCCTGAACCAGCTCCATCTATCTTCCAGGGAAAAGTGTGTGAAAAATAACGAACTGGGTGATCTTTAAAGTTATTTCCAGAAGGAAGAACTGAACTGAATTTTATAGATTTGATGTAAAACTCATGTCTATGTTATGTTCTTTTGTTGCAGTTTATGCCAAGTTCAAGGATTGTGCTCATGGGCTCCCCCTGTCCCCACGCCCCCACCCCTCCACCCCACCCCTCCCGAACACATTTACAGGGAATGAAATCTGGTATACCATCAGTCAATGTTCTATTTCTCTTTCTTTGCTAGCTCTAAGACTAGGCAAGAAAACACTCTCATTACCCAGAACTATAATGAACTTAGCCATTTTCCTACTGACGTGCAGAACTAGTCTTCGGTCAGACAAGCAAACCATCCCTGTGAAAGACGGTATTCACTCAGTCATCACTTTGAGTGTTAGTTCAAGATGTTACAGGAAAGTCAGTAAATGACACAGCTTTACCTTTGGTAACTTTTCAGTCTAGTGAGGAAGAAAGGCAAACAAAACGAGAGAGAGAGATTTATTATAGCATGATGTGATACATATTGCAAAATAGGCATAAAAATACTATGAAAACTCAATGAAACAAAAATCAAAATCTGTTTGGAAAAGTCATCACCAGCCCGAAGCAACTTTCCAATCAATCTTGAGGACGAGTGAGTGAGAGTTAGTCACACAGAAAAAAAGAGAAGTGGATGATGGAAGCTGGAGGGGACACATGGTCTGGAAGGAAGGACCAGCATGGACAGAGTATGGAGCCCAGTGTATCAGCCTAACAATTAACAACTGAGCAGGCTTTTAAGTGAAGAAAAGACTAAAGCCAAATGGACAAATCTTTATTATTTTGACTTATGCACCAAATAAAAAAGTGTCAACGTTTTGTTACTGTTACTGTTAAATTTTTGTAGTTTTGCTCAAGAGAACACAACCCACAGTCTCCTTACATTTCCCCACTGCATTCTCAGAAACATTTGGACTCAGGAAAATCTCTTACTGAAATTTTGCCAACTCTTTGGCCAGCAAACACCAATAGCAGACATGACAACAGAAATTTGACATTCTAAAGTGTTCCAACTATATTCAAGGGAAATGGCATAAATCAAGTCAGGTTTCAACATGCTTATACACAGCGAGCTTTCAACCATTTAAAATTTCACTCATCATTACTAATTATAATTCTATGTGTTTTTGAAGGCTTTTTAGTTCAACCCTGACATTTTGCTCTCGGCTGACACTGGGCCTTTCCCTTCAAAACTTCATAAGATCTAGAATCAGGTAAAACCAGTTCAGCAGATTTTGTAGAGGGTGAGTTACAATCTCCTGTACTGTCCCATACTCCAAACACTTACCCCCAAATTGATGGGTGCTGCTGCTGGAATGTCAACATTCTCAGAAGTACTGTCAACAAAAGCAGGGCTGGTCTCCAAGATATTCAAAACAAGTAACTGAATAAGGTACTATTTTCAAATATGACTTCTCTATGCAGATTTTGAAATTATTGGCCACATGTAATTTTATTTATCTGGCCTCTCTCAGAGAGAAAACCTCTCAGAACTACATGCACTGCTAATATATCATTTTTTTTTCCCTTAAATGATAGGTCATGAGAAATTTTGAGGGTAGTGAAATTGCCTGAAAAGTCTTGCAAAATTATAATCATTTGTAGTTCTAACAGGCAAAGAAAAAGAGTATTCATAAACTCCCACAGACAATCATGAAATTAAAAACTGGAAAAGCATAAAGCATTTTAGTTCTATTCATTTTAATGTGCTGCTAGAAAGTGGCCCTTCAGAAGACTGAGTAAACTTAAATATATCCTCACAGAGGCAGATAATGTTAATACTGGGAAGGACTTCAGACATTATCTATACCAACCTCTTGATTTTATAGATGAGTAACTGAGGTTCATAAAAAATAAGTGGCATATTTCCCTGTCTGGATGGCTCAGTTGGTTGGAGCGTTGTCCTGTGCACCAAAAGGTTGCGGGTTCAATCCCCGGTTGGGGGAAGTGATGGATGTTTCTCTCTCACTCTCTCCTCTCTCCTTTCCCCTCTCTCAAAAAAAAAAATTAACAGATGATAATTAAATTTTAAAGAACAATAAGTGGCCTAAATTCATTAGGAGAGCTGCAATGACACACCACAGCTCTTGATTTTTGATGGGCATTATGTAGACAGACACCTTTTGGAAATATTAAACGATAGGTAAAATATTTTTGCCTATCCTATCCTTTTAACTAAGACACTCCTTTCAGGCTGAAAGACACAAGACAATCCTATCTTCCAGGAACCTAAGGGTAGCAAATCCTTAGTTTTCACTTAAAAGCTATAGATCAGATAAACAAATATATTACAAAATGGTATATATTTAGAGAGAACCATTTGTTCATTCCCCCTTTCCCTCCCCTACCATTACATATAAAGGTGAGGGAGAAAGGAGAGCATTGGAGAGAAGGACAGTTAAGAAGTAGAAGTAATCATTGTTCACTCCAAGCGGAAGACAAGTTTGGGGATTTTAAAGCAAAGAGAATCTGGTGCCTGCTTATAGGGAGGCAGCAGCCTTAAAGGAACCACTAGGCTAGCGGACAAAAAGGCCACCTGGAGTGTTGCAGATAAAGAAGGACTAGGCGATCTGTGAAAGACCATGCAATCCACAGGGGAAGGTTCAGACCTTCCCCCAAACTACAAAAGGATATAGAAGTTAACTGAGAGTGGTCTCATAGCCAGACAGGTACGAGCAGAAAGGCATGTGGATCCTATAACCAGAGCTCAAAGAATGGCCAAGAGCCAGCCTCCGCATTTGCAGTACACCTGAAGGCATGCCTGAGCACCCAGAAGCCATCCAAGACCCAGCAGCGCCTCCCAACAACATGACTTCTACAAGTGCTTCCCACCTGTCTGGGCTGAATTGTGTCCTCCAGATTCAAACTCCCAGTACCTGACTGTATTAGAAGATAGAGTTTTTTGTTTTGTTTTGTTTTGTTAATCCTCACCAGAGGATATTTTTTTCATTGATTTTTTTTTTTTTAAGAGAAAGTAGAAGGGAAGGGGAGAAACAGAGAAACATCCCTCCTGCACATGTCTCAACAGGTTCTGGGAATCAAGCCTGTAACCAAGGCATGTGCCCTTGATCAGAATCAAATCTGGTACCCTTCAGTCCAAGGGCTGCCACTCTAACCACTGAACAATCCTGCCAGGGCTGAATATAGGTAGGGTTTTAAAAGAGGTAATTAAATTAAAATAAAGTCCTTAGAGTGGGCCCTAATGCATAATGACGGCTACACTTGTAAGAGGAAATCTGGACACAGACATGATAGGGGGGAACACCTGTGAACATGAAGACAACTCCACAGAAGCCAAGGATAGAGGCCTCAGGAGTAACTAACCTTACCTACACCTTAATCTTAGACCTTTAGCCTCTAGAAGTGTGAAAAAATAAATATCTATTGTTATAACACCAAGTTTGGGACGCTTTGTTATGAGCCATAGCAGGCTAATAAACCATGCTAATTACAAGGGCCGTTCTGAGGAAAAGAGGGTTAACAAATTATTCATAAACTGACTGTGATTAAATCCTCCAAAACAGAACCTCTTACAAATTCCAAGATGATGTGTTCTGCCATCAGATGAAATTACAATAGAGATTCAATTAAGGATTATTAAAAAATAAAAACTAAGACACTTCTGATTTCTGTATTATCATTCTGTACCTCAGAGCCTATAAATTCTGCAGGGAAATTACTTTGGATACATTGCATAAAGTTAAAGGCATGAAACTGGCAGCTATTGAATGAACTAAGAAACTAAAAGCATAGCAATTCCTATTTATAAAGATACTTTCCATATTATTTAGTTTATTGAAAGATTACTGAAATGGATTGACTTTTATTAGTTTCGTTAGAAAGCCAAAAGATTTAAGAAATTGGACAATATTTACAGTTAAATATTTTTTTCAATGTTGGTTTGATGACAGATTCATTTCTAGGTCATTCAGGTATTTGTCAAGCATGGGAGCAATATGAATAAAAATCTGGAGTCATGAAGAATGTTAGATAGCCCTGTTTTGCCACTAGAACAATTTGTGGCCTTAGGCAATTTACCAAACCTCTTGTTAGCATTCATTTCCTTGCCTGTAAAATGTAGTTAAAAATAAAATCCAATTCATAGGGGTTTTGTAAGGATAAAATTAATGGCTCTGAAAAAATACAGTAAGTGGCTGAGATAAATGAGAAGTTAGTTTGAAATGTCAACTAGGACCAGACTATAGAGAGTTTTTGATGTCCAAACTATAGAGTTTGCACTTGATTTTTAGGTAAGGAAGAACTTTCACATGGAAGTGCTACGATTGAGAAGGCCCAGTCTTCTATATTCTATATATTTATAGTTTGAGGATAATTGTTCATTGTTAATCTTTTGAGTTTGGAGTTCAGTGGGGCAAAGTATAAAGACACCTGTCATCTTCCAATAAAACTTAGTCATATATTCTACTTTCCTATGCTGATAAGTTACCATCCTGATTTCAAATATACATTTTATCTTATCCACCCAGATTTCCCTTCATAAATGAAGGGCTCATTCTCCCAGCTGCTGGAAGCGCTCATGGCAGACCATCATCAGTTGTCTGCAATTCTGGGGAACTGTCTCCCCTAAGGAGAGCCACCTCACCCAAATTTATCACCAAAAAAGGCACCTTATATCTGATGACTGATGAAGGGGTCCCTTCTGAGCAACTGACAGAAAAAGCAGGAAACCATCATAATTCATGGATGGTCTGGCTCAGTATGTAGATGCACGTTGGAAATGGCAGGAGGTTGCACTTGAAAGAAGGTAACGTTTAAAGAATGTAGTGAGGGGAAACCTTCCCAAAGAGCAGAGCTCTAATCAGTACAGCTGGTCACCCACACTGTGTGGAAAAAGAACAGACATTAAACTACGCAGACAAAACCACCATCCAGGGACTTGCTATCCTTGTCAGTAGTCCCAGGTTTTAACAGGCCCATGATTACATTAGCCATGGTGGCAGGGCTGGAGGCTTTGCGGGGCCCAACAGCACTGGCTCTCAGAGCAGTAGACTAAGCACTGCCACCACTACATGGTCCAAACCAGTGATGCAGCCCAATGATGAGCCCCCACATGGCACAACCTTTGAGTTCACCAATTAGCCACATGGTGGCAAACTGAGGAGACGAGAAACCTTCCAGCCAGGAAGCAGCACTGATTTATTTTGATAAAAATAGATTCATATTCTTATTATGGGTTTTTGTTTTCTCCTGCAGAGTATCAGCCAATGGCACCATCTGATGAGTTAAAGACTGTTTAATCTTACTCATAGGGTACTCCTTCATTGCAAAGGATGTGCAGGTATAAGGTATGATCATGGATTCAACTATACCACCCAAAAGCTTCTGGACTAATAAAATGATGGAAAGAGATGGTGAAAACTCAAATAAAGCACCAGCCTGGAGAGGGCAGCTGGGAGGATTTGGTGCCATCTTCCAGGATGCTGTGTGTTTTCTAAATCAAAAACTTGTATATGGTGTGGTGTCTACAGTGGGTGGAACATCTGGACCTAGAATCTAAGTGGCAGGAAGAGGAGACACTGCTGCTATCGCTGCTGGTGATAGAGATGAATTGTGTTTTCCATTCTCACAACTCTGGGTTATGAGGGTTTAGAAGGCCTGGTTCCCGAAGGGGGGGGGGGGCGCTTCCACCAGAGGACACAAAAAGAGCTCCATTTAAATATCACAATCCATTGCGAGTGGGACGCTTTGGGGAAAATCCAGCAGAGGAGTCATGGCCTCAGAAGGACTAATTGATCCTGACTGCCATGTAGGGCTGCTGCTACAGGTAGAAATATGTTCCAACTAAGATAATCTACTTGGGCACCTGTTGGCATTTCTGTGCACAACGTTTATTGTCAACAGTAAAAATGCAGCAGTCATGGCAGGGAAAAGACTTTCAGGAAATTGGGGTCTCAGTCAAATCACCAGGCAAGCCACCAAAAACACTAGAGAAGCTTTCTTAAGACCAAGAAAACTGAAAAGGCTAGTGGGGCAGGGGGACACTATCAGTCATGGCTCAGAGATCAACTGCAGAGATGCCTCCTCTCACTAATTTACCTGAAGGAGCCCTGCCCAAATCCCATACAATGATGTGGTTCTGAGTGGTGTGAGTTGTGCCTGCTGTACTGTCACCTAGCACTCCCTTTTAGAATGCTGGGAGTGCTTCATGCAGAGATCCTTCCATGGTGAGCCCTTTTCCAAAGGTACTTTGTGAAAGAGAACTGCCTCCTCCAAGGGCACATTGTCTTCCCCAGGAGACACACAATGACTGATCAGCATGAGAGTTGATGAGTCCCTCACCCCAACTCATGACAACTGTGAAATAACATCTGAGCTCCAGAGCTCTTCGTGTGATTTGCTGAGACTTTGTTGAGACCACAACACAACTCACTTTCTCCTTTGCACACTCCTGCATCCTCGCCTTCCTTTCTGTGGTTTCAGGAGCACCCCTAATCAATCTCCTGCGTGATAGCCTCCATCTCAGAATCAGCTCCTGGAGGTCTTAACCTATAATAGATACTAACTGTGGGACATAAAAAAGCCAGCCAGCCTCAGAGAAATAGAAAAAAGGAGAGGGAAATGGGATCCAAACTTAGTAAACTAACAGAATAAGAAGGTCAAGTAGCCCTAGTCTCAGTGGGTAGAGCATTGGCCTGAGGACTGAAAGGTCCCAGGTTCTATTCTGGTCAAGGGCACATGCCCAGGTTGTGGGCCCGATCCCTGGTGGGGGCCATGCAGGAATCAGCCAATCAATGATCTTCTCATCATTGATGTTTCTTTCTCTCTGTCCCTCTCCCTTCCTCCCTGAAATCAATAAAAATATATTTAAAAAAAAAAAGAAAGAAAGAAGGTCAAGTAGCCAAAGAAACAAGTCAAGCTAGGAATGGTTCCTACATAAAGTCCAACATTTATACCAAGGGGGACTACATTTAAAATCAAAAATAGCAAAGAGCACTTTTCCATTTCCTTCCTTCTTATTACCTTGAAAAAGAATGTATTGGGAGTGTTGGGAAAATAATGGAGTCATATCTCACACCTGATTGCTCATATATTCATCTATCTGTCTGAGAGTCTTTTCATAAAACAAAACAAAACAAAACATCAATTCTTTGTTGCCCCAACAGGCAAAGGAATGTACAATCCAACACTGTGCTATTAAAAATTATTTATAAATAGTTCCAGTCACTTTCCCTAAGTATGCATGTACTTAAATAAATAAGTAATAAATAAAACAGACATTAAACTACACAGTTAAGGCACCGTCAAATGTATGAACATAATGAATTTTCCAATTTCTCTGTAAGTGCAAATATCACTGTCCTATAGAAAGCTCTCATTTGATGAGGTGGAAAGTACCTTCCTGCATAAGGCTTGAGGTAATCAGAACAATAGAGAGTATCTACCACCACTACACAAGCTCTCCATCACCCAGTTAACAAGTGTAGAGTATCAACAGTGGTTTACTCCTGGGAGAGGGGCAAGCACATGGGGAGAAATCCTCTCCGAGGCACAGTGCAAAGGGAAAGCTTAAAGCAGTGCGTGGAAGAAAAATGAAGAGAATACCTAAGAAAACCAGCACCACTTCAAACAGAGGTAATGCTGGAGGAATGCGAAGTGTATAACACACTGCGGATAACCATAGAAACAACTACAACAAAAAATACCCAGAACTAAGTCAACTACTCACTAGATTTACTATACTCCCATGAAGGTCCATGGAAGAAAAATAGTGCCCATATATTGGCATACAAATTATTTACCTCCATCTCTACTGTCCTGCATAAAATGCCTAGTTTCATTTAAAAAAAATTTACAAGATAGACAAAGAAGCAAGAAAAAAAAGCCACAGATACTGGAATCATTAGACACAGAATTAAAATAACTATTACTATTATTAATAATAGGTTAAGGATTCTAGTAGAAAAGGTGGACAATAGGAATGATCAGGTGGGTAATTTCAGCAGACAAATGAAAAATGTAAGAAAGCATGAAATGAAAACTCTAGAATAAAAGAACAGTATGAAAGATGTGGAATGCCTTTGAAGAGTACATCAGTAGATCAGCAAAGCCGAGGAATTAAATAAGAAAACCTGAAAATCAGTCAATAAATTTACTCACAGTGAAACACAAAGAGAAAAGGTGAATTTTTTTTAAAAGAGAGCATCCAAAAGCTATGGGATAATATAACATACATGTACTTAAAATCCCAGAAGTAGATAAAAGGGAGAGCAAGACATACAAATATTTGAAGAATAATGGCTATAAATTTTCCAAAAATCAATGACAGTTCCAACACCACAGGCCCCAGGATCTCAGATGATACAGAGAATAAATATTAAAAAGAAAGAAATCTAGGTATCTCATGTATTCTCTTCAAACTGAGAAAGAGAAAAATTAAAAAAAAAAAAAATAGCCAGTGGGCCCAGACGGCATGGCTCAGTGGTTAAGCATCAACCTATGAACCAGGAGGTCATGGCTCGCTTCCCAGTCAGGGCATAAGCCTGGTTTGCAGGCTTGATCTCCAGTGCGGGGCATGCAGGAGGCAACCAATCAATGGTTCTCTCTCATCACTGATGTTTCTATCTCTCCTTTCCCTTCATCTCTGAAAGCAATAAAATATATATTTTTTTAAAAAATAGCCAGAGGAAAAATACACATCATATCAGAACTAATACATGCCAGCAAACGATGAAGAGATGTCTTTAGACCAGTGACAGAAAAATTTCTTTCAATGCCAAACTTATACTGCTACAGATAGTACCCATCACTGGGAGGAAAAATACATAAAATGTCTGAATGAACAAGTGAGTTTACACAATAAATAGAAGTAACAGAGACATGTATAGATTGTATGACTATCAAACACACTGTGTTTAGGAAAGAGAATGAGATATATTTCACAGTAACATTTAATCAAAATACCTACACAAAAAACAAACACACAGCCCTAGCCAGTTTGGCTCAGTGGATAAAGCATCGGCCTTCGGACCAAAGGGTCCTGGGTTCAATTCCAATCAAGGCCACATATCTCTATTACAGTCTCCTCCCAGGCCTAGGCCCTGGTCAGGCTTGTTCAGGAAGCAATTACTCAATGTGTTTCTCTCACATCGATGTTTTTCTCTGTCTTTCCTCTCTCTTCCACTCTCCCTAAAAATCAATGGGGAAATATCCTCCGGTGAGGGTTAACCAAAAAAATCCCCAAACACATGCATTTTCTATAAACACACACATGGCGGGGGCATGTACATTAAACGCAATAGAATAATTATTGTTCCAGTTATCTTTTGCTGAGTAACCACTCTAAAACTTAGTTGCTAAAAACAACAATCATTAATTTTGCTCACATATCTGTGAGTGAGGAATTCTGGCGTGGCTTAAGTAGGAGACATCTATGCCCCTTGGTGTCCAGAGAGGTCATTTGATGTTGAGTTCTCCCAGACCTCACCATTCATATTCTGACACCACGGCAGAGACGGGAGAAGACTTGGCTCAGTGGGGATGCCCCATTGCTCCATTCTACACACAGGGTCTGCCAATGTGGTTCTCCAGCAAGGGGGTCAGATCATGAGAGCAACACAGAAGCTGCCAGTATCCTTAAAGGCAATTTTTGAGGTTAACGTAGCATCATAGTTAGCATTCTATAGTTGGAATCAGATAGTTGGTCATAGGCCAACTCATATTCAAGGTAAATAGAAGCAGACCATCTTTTGATGGGAGAAGTGTCATTATTTACCGTCATCTTTACTCAATCATTGTTGTCTACAGAGGAAGAGAAATAAGAGCAGGGTTCGAAGATAAAAGGAGATATGTACCTTAAATAAAAGAAGTCTGGAAAAACAGCAGTGATAATGTGCCATGTACTGAGAGGAATGTATCTGATATCTTAAAAATCAGAATCAGATTTTAAAGGATGAAGAATCCCATAATGCTAAGCCTGCCTCTATTCTAATTGTTTCCTAAGGACCATTCTTTATTGCCAAAACATGACCAATATATCCATGGTAATCATAATACATGCTTTATCAGGGATAGTATTGTTTAGGATAACAAAATCCTTTCACGCACTCCATATTGGAGCAGATATTGCAAAATCTTAATTTATGTTAAATCTGTGTGGTGTTTATATAAATATATGTAATATTTTAATAGTTTCTGTGAATTAAAAATATTTCATAATTTAAAAAAATTAACATCTACCATTACTGAATAGTTATCTAGGTTAAAATTAAGTACCAACATTTTGAGAGCATAATCAACACCAAAATTCTGAAGGAAAAACGGTTAATCTAATTTAAACCACCTCTAAAACTAAACAGAGACACAGCCACATTTTGTAAACAAAAGCAGTTTGCACACTCATTTTCATTGGCTTACCATAGAATACAATCACAAACCATTGGGGGCGGGTATTTTGTTTTAAGAAATAAAACAACATTATTTTCTCAGAGTAATATTACAGTTTATAGGTAGAGCTCTATAAAATTGAGCATTCATTGATGGATTCAGAATTTTGTGTTTAAGAAATTATAACAAATGTCTAAGGAAATCATTTCTACAATAGACATTTTTACACCAATTCGCATATAATGTATCCAATACCTGTTATACTTGAAGCAATTCAAAAGCTTCTGGAATCTGGAATCAACTAACAATGTGATAGCAACAATAATATAAGGGATTTACTTACTTTCTCCAAGTTTTACTACAGGGGTTGGACTACAAATCTCCTAAGGTCTTTTCCACAAAAGTTTCATCTTAAATAAAAAGTCCTGGCAGAACTAACAATAAAATTAAAGCTGGTATATGATAGAGCCATACATTAGATCATCAAGTAATAAATATATTTCCCCAGAGGAGGGTGATATTGAAGCAGGAGACTGAAAGCTGGAACTAAGCAGAAAGAGGGGGGCAAAAATTGACCTCGAACTTAACGAATGGTATATGAGTAGGTACAGAGCTAAGTAAAAGAAGCTCATAAAATTATATAAAAATTATGAGAAAAGCTAAAGAAACAAGAAAGAAAGAGTTACCCAGATCAGTTAGTACACCAACTTTGAGCAGTCAGAGGTTGCAGCTGGTGGCTGAATTCTAGCCTCGGGTTTTGTTTGGCAAGCAGAGTAGTTTTCAAATATTTGCCAGTTGCTCGTATTTAAAAAAATGGAGACTTTACCTAGTTCTCAAAGTACCTGACAAAATTGGCCCTCATTCACACATGGCAAATATCAGTTGGAACCAAGTAGATCCGTTTCCTGTTGGATGAAGCTTCACTCTGTATCCCACTACTTTCTATTACATTTGAAAAGTTTTACTCAGTTACCTATATTCTCCACCTAGCCCTGTTGCCATTTCAATATAAGCCACAGAAGAGATCAATTTTTAAGAAGTCATAGATATCACAATGGCCAGACAATAAAATTTGAATTTTAGCCTATCAGATTTTACCATACGCAGTTTTTGACAAGTTGTTTATGTTTTTGAAATGCATTTTTTATATTAAAAACTAGAGGCTCAGTGCACGAAATTCATGCATGGAGGTGTGTGTCCTTTAGCCAGCCTGCACCTTCTCCAATCTGAAACCCCTCAAGAGATGTCCAACTGCCCGTTTAGGCCCGATCCAGATAAGATCAGGCCTAAACGGGCAGTCGGACATCCCTGTCACAATCCAGGACTGCTGGCTCCCAACTGCTCGCCTGCCTGCCTTCCTGATTGCCCCTAACTGCTTCTGCCTGCCAGCCTGATCACCCCCCTAACCACTCCCCTGCCAGCCTGATTGATGCCTAACTGCTCCCCTGCCAGCATGTTTGCCCCTAACTACCCTCCTCTGCTGGCCTGGTC
This sequence comes from Corynorhinus townsendii, assembly GCA_026230045.1. Classification (NCBI taxonomy): domain Eukaryota; kingdom Metazoa; phylum Chordata; class Mammalia; order Chiroptera; family Vespertilionidae; genus Corynorhinus; species Corynorhinus townsendii. The sequence continues at coordinate 130,988,578 of JAPDVU010000006.1, forward strand.
ACCCCCAACTGCCCTCCCCTGCAGGCTTGATCATCCTCAACTGCCATCCCTTGCAGGCCTGGTCCCTCCCAACTGCACTCCCCTGCTGGCCATCTTGTGGCAGCCATCTTGTGTCTACATGGGGACAGTCATCTTTGACCACCTGGGGGCAGCCATCTTGTGTGTTGGAGTGACAGTCAATTTGCATATTATCCTTTTATTAGATAGGATTAGATAGGATAGAGGCCTGGTGCATGGGTGGGGGCCAGCTGGTTTGCCCTGAAGGGTTTCCTGGATCAGGGTGGGGGTTCCCTTGGGGCATGGGGCAGTCTGGGCAAGGGGCCTGTGGTGGTTTGCAGGCTGGCCACACTCCCCAGCGGCCCAAGTGGAGGCCCTGGTATCTGGGATTTATTTATCTTCTATAATTGAAACTTTGTAGCCTTCAGCGGAGCCAAGCCTCTTTTTTGCTCTATGGCTGCAGCCATTTTTGTTGGGATTTATTTATCTTCTATAATTGAAACTTTGTAGCCTTAAGTGGAGGCCAAGGCAGGCCAGGATGTGCAGAAAGCTTAGCTTCCTCCGTTGCTGGGGAAACCCAAGCCTCCTGCTCTCTCCTTGGTTGCAGCCATCTTTGTTGGGTTAATTTGCATGCTTGCTCCTGATTGGCTGGTGGGCGTGGCTTGTGGGTGTAGCGGAGGTATGGGAAATTTGCATATTACTCTTTTATTAGATAGGATAGTTCTACTTAAGTGACTAAAGATGTTAAAATCAAAGAAAGGTCTCCTCAGGAATTGGGAAAAGACAGAATTATGAGACAAGAAGGAAGTTGATTTTAGATGGACATTGCTTTCTTAGAGGTGAGTGCAGAGTATTAAAAAAATTGAGCAGTAAAAGAAAACAAATGCTGGCTAAGTTCTGGGAAGGCTGAGGGGAGGAAATGAAAGGTAAATCAGGGTGTCCTTGTTATGCAGGTAAGTCTCTCAGGTCATAGTTGTCTCCAGGAGTAGATCTCTTCTGGTACAAAAGAGGAAATTTATACCTTATTTTTAGGCAGTTAGGGGGGAAAGTAGAGTTTTTCCTATATTTGTGGTTTTTAATGGTCTTTAGTTCAAAATAATTCTTATGCCCAAGTGGCATGTTTGGGGGTGGTATATTCAGGTACTCTTCTAAGTATTGATGCTCCCCCTCATCCATAGCTAGTGTTCTTTACAATAAGGGAAGTAGGTTGAAATTGGGGATGATTACTGGAAATGAATCCGCCCTACTGGACAAACAGTGCAAAAGGCATTTCTACTGACAAATGCAAAGCATTCTTCTCATTGGTAAAAGTACTGTGTGTTAATTTGTTTGTTTTAATAAATAAAGGGACTGAGTTTTGTTTGCTAAAACTTAAGATAATTAATTATCATGCCTTGAATGTTGCAATTTTAAACCTCTATTTTCCTCTCTACATGTATTCCACATTAGGGATAACTCTCTTTGATTGATAAAAACCCAATTATCCTATTCAGAAACCTGTTTATCAAGATTACTGACATAAAATGTTATTTTAAATTCAGCCTACTTTCATTCTGAGCCTACTGCATCTGAATGTTAAAGGACTTCATTAAGTCCTCCAAATAACTTTGTTTCAGTAATGTGTTGATGACAGCTATTTGCTGGCTCAAATTTAAATTTTTTTGCCTGGGCTATTTAAATTATAATTGGCACTGACAGCCAGTGGTCACAAAGAGACCATAGTTACACAATGTGTATTCTTACCAACAGAAAAATAATGAGAGAAAAATCACTACAGCAGAAACACCAGAGAACAGACTTAATATGGCCTGATGAACATCTAGAGAATATGCATTTAATATGACTAAATTCATACCTGGTCTCAGTAGCACTATTCATTAATCTCATTACTCCTACTATGAAAGTGACAGTTAAAAACTGCAATAATTATAGCAACTGCTGAAGTGCTATTCTCTTTTGTGATTGAGGCAGGACAGTAAGAAGCTAGGAAAATTCCTTGACAAGTAGATGGGGAAACTGAGACAGATAGTCAAAGGCCGAGCAATTTACTGCCAGATAAATAAATCACAAGACCTTTACCTTCCCTAGCCAAGGACAGTAGGAGCAAATGGTTTACACATTCAGCTAAAATTCCCACTTTTAGAAAACAGATAAAAAAAACACTTAAGATAAAGGATCTAGTGTGTGTTCTCCCTTGAGCATCCCATACCTTTCATCCCACCCACCCACCCTATCCCCCTACCCTCATCCTTCTTCCTTAGGTGTGTATCCTTGCTTTCTTTCTCCTGAGCTCTAAGGGTTTCTTTGAAACTTGTAACCAGGGAAGCATTAGGCAGTGGTAACTTGTCCTAGGCCAGTGGTTGGCAAACTGCAGCTCACAAGCCGCGGTTTGCCGCTCTGTTGACTAATGAGTTTGCCAACCACTGACCTAGGCTCTCAATTCCAATAATTACAGGCTGTTGTTGTTCCTTGTGATTAAGCTCCTAGCCCAGTGGTCGGCAAACTCATTAGTCAACAGAGCGGCAAACTGCCCTAAGCTAATCCCCGAACCTGTCTCCAAGGGCCCTCTTTTGCTTCTGTAATTGTTTCCTGAGTCCACGCAGCCCAGCTGGCTCACTGCTTCTGCCTCTAAGACTTTCTTTCGAAAGGGCCAGGGTCGCTCCACCTTGGCTCACTCCTGTTGTTAAGATCTTGCTTCTTCTATCTTAAGCTCTTTGTTTCACTGTCCCAGCTTTAATAAATGTACTCTCAAAATCACCTGGACTCATGTCGTGAAATCATTCCTGCATGAAGACAAGAACCCACACATTCCCGACCATGCCGTGGCAGACCTGCCTTGATTCCAGTCCCTTTCCAGCGACATGATGATCTAAATATGATTTATTGCCTTTGTTTTTATTTGTATGGTTTTTGCCAGTACTCATTAAGCACCTATACTACTCCGAATATTTTACATAAACTTTTAATATTGCAATAAAAACTGACAAATTTTTTGTTTTCTTTTTCTTTGCCATGTACACTTATATTATACCAGTGTTCATTTTAGCACTACTTATTAAGATGCAGTTTGGTATATGAAATCAGCATTGTAGAATCAAAATTGCTCCATTCACTTTCAAGTGACTTGGATAAATTTAATGAGCACAACATACAGGTAAAATAAGCCCTTTACCTGTTATAAAAGTTAAAAAAGATGAATTTAATTCTGAAGACCTGTGTTTGGGCCACACTTATGCCTGCTTATTAAAAACTAGTAAACAACTCTACCTCTTCCATAGAAGGGTACCCAAAATATGCCACTTTTGGCACATGGATCTTTTTTTGAACTAATAATAATTCAAAGGAAGACCTCTAAAAACCAGGCATAAGTTTTCCTTTTGTAAAGGAAATGCACACTTACAAAGGAAATTTCACTTGTTAAAGTGTCTCCCTCCCTCTCCTGTAGGAGAAAGAGGGATACTCTTAATGACTCTTATTAACAGAGAAGGCACCAACTTACATCTGCAAGACAACCCTTACTAAACAGCCTTTGTTCACTGGACTTTCCCTGGTCGCCTTCCCATCACTTCCCTCCTCCTCCCAGAAGCCCCACAACCCTTTTGCTTTGCTTAGCCTACATAAGCCCAAGTTCTAAGCAACCCCAAGTTCTAAGTTACGCATTGCTGCATGCTGTAATGTGTTTGTGCAATATATGTTAATGCACTTATGTTTCTTTTTCTCTTGTTAATCTGGTTTTTGGCAATTTAATTTATAGGTTTCCAGTCAAAGAACCTGCATGGGTAGAAGAAAAAGATAGGTTTTCACTTCCCTTACACATGTTCCTAGTTGCTAAAACACACCTCCCTCCAATATTTGTCCATGCCTTCATCTACTCCAGATGCCAAGTCACACATCAATCCCAGTGAGGATTTACCTGTTCATATTTGGATTCAGGCTTAAGACAGATATACTTTAACAGAATAAACCTTGCAAGTTCCTTATAGTCAGGGAACAGATCTTTATTTGCACTCCTAAATGCCTGGCCCAATGGAATAAATACCCCTGAATACCTGGTAGCAGTTACCTGAAATATGACTGTAGGATGCTTCAGTTCATAGGAATTATAGAAATTATTACAATAATATTTTATAGCTAATTATTTTTTCTATTAGTTAAATACATTCTGTTGAGAGACATGGGTGTTTCTAAGGTCAATTTCTTATAAAGTGAGATGATATTAAAGATTTTTTTTTTAATACAGGCCTAGTTACAAAGCCATTTCAGGGGAAGAGAAGAAGGTAGGTATGTCTGAAGACACCATATAGGAAGCCAGTGCAGAAGGCCAAGACTAAGGAATCAGTACTAAATTGCTTTGTGGTTCTTGGAATAAAAGAACAAGTTAGAGAAAGGCATACCACAGGTGACCAGCAGACATGAAGCTATAAACTGACTATTAAAGGAAGATGAATTCTTCTTCTTGGGTAAAATGATATGTGAGTTTACCTTACTGTGTTTCCTTTGGTGACCATTTTCAAGGACCTAAGATCTGCTGATGTTGCACATATGAACGTGGTCTTTGACTTCTGTCTTCCTACAAGGTTTTAAGTGAACATGACACTATTTTGACATTAGAAGTTCACTCCCTCCTAATAGTATATTATTACTACATTTCTTTTTGTTAATGTACAGTTATGTGACACGTATAAGGGATACGGTTCAATAACTGTAGTATTTTCTATTTTAATTCTTTGTTGCAGGCATATTGAACAAAACAGCAGTAGAATAGCTTATGTGTATATATATTCCAAAATGTTAAGTAAATAAATAATTTCAATACAATGAGAAACAAAAAACAACTTTTAGAAGTCTGGGAATATACCCAAAGAGATAATTGTCTATTTAACTGCCAATGTTAGTGATTATATAGTCAGAAAATTTTCCAAGGACTATATCACACAGAAAGGTTATTCCTTCCATCTTTCTTCATTTTCAGGCCAATACTTTAAAATGAACCATCCACTTTGAATTACAGGTTAGGCTTTGTTTCGTTTAATTCCATTTTGATAGTGTAATATTTGGGAAAAATAGAAAAGACAATAGATAAAGCAAAGAAAGATGAAAGAAAAATATGCTTCCCTGTTATCTGCTTTGGACTAAGATCTTATTAGAGGTTATTTATAAGTAAATTGGATCAGAGCCTTTATTTTAAGAAAAATATAGAGATTTTTAAGATAGATTTGAATTTGGTAATTTTTTTTAAATCCTGATTTCCCTTGCCTAACATTTTGTGCTCACTCACATTTCTCCATCGCACTCACACACACACAAGCCCCAGTTGATTGAGTCTTAGTTTCTCTTTCATTATGGATTTTTAATAGGCTTTTATCTTATTGAAATATAAGTACTTTGTTTTCAAAGACATGACAGAGCTTATGTCCTGTTTAAAAGAAAATCTCTATGATCACACTCAAGCATTATTCAGGGGAGTAACATCACGTCAGAAATTATATTTTCACATCAAAGAATAGCCTTAAACCAATTTATACTCAGTCTCATCTGTAATAGGGCAAGGGCTCCTTTGTAGGGTTTCCTAGTTAGCACATGCCTCTGAAAGCATTTCATTCATAAAATGATGAAAACACTTGAGTGCAGCATTCATGGTCATGACATTTCACTCTATCTGTGCAGAAGGAAAAAAAAATCTGGCTTGTTCATTCATTTAAGATTTTTGGGGCCCTTACTATGTGTCAGGTAGTATGCTAGGTACATGAGGAGAAAATGCGCAGAGTAATATCTGCAACCCAATTGGTCTGGGATTAAATCTTGGTTCTGATATTTATTAGCTGAGTATGTAATAAAGAACTTGGCTGACCTTTTTTTCTGGTTCCTCAGAGGTAGCCTCGAAGCCCTTGAAATTTCTTGATTGATAGATAGCACTGTCTTCCTTCTTCATGGTGGGCCCTTGGGACTACACCTGGACAGTGTATGCTAACAAGGGCCCCTAGGAGCGTGTGCTAATGAGATGTCTCAGGATGAGGGCTGACCATGCCAAAAAACCAACTATGCAATTGGAGAGTTGGGGCCTTGAGCCACTGTGATATCAGCCAGAAAATGGGGAGCGAGGACACTGGATATGGACTTTAACCATCTGGACAAGGATTTATTGCTGCCAGGAGCGTAAAGCATCCCTGGGGACTCAGAAGCTTCACATCTGGATCCTTCTCTGTCCCACATTCCACCATATGCATCTGTTTTCATATGTATCCTTTGCTTGTAATATACAGGTATCTGAATGTAACAGGTTACAGTGATTTCTGTGAGTCTTTCTAGAAAATTACAGAAACTGAGAGTGGTTTGGGGAAATGGATAAAATTGTAGTGGGCATCAGAAGTCTTGGGAAGACTTGAAAGTCTGAAGGCCCCAAGTTTGGCTAACTCCTTTGGCACCTTACTTATCTTTTTTAAGTCTTAGCCTCCATAACTTCAAACTTGGTAAAGTAATAGTACTTAAATTACTGAGTGGTTGTGAAGATAAAATAGTTCCATACAGTATTCATCATATTTTTTGCACATAATAGGTGCTCACTTAGGCATTTAAAAAACTCAGCCTAACACATTATCTTATGAATAAAAGACTTTGTGACTTTGTAAAAAACAAAACAAAAAACACAAAACTTTCTTATAGCACAAAAGCAAAGGATGTAAAAATTTTCATGCAGCAGGCCTTTGATGTCCCTCAGAATGTAGTCCCATCTGTAACAGCTCATCATCAGGGTCAGTGACTCGAACATCATTAGAAGTCTTAGGCCTATGACTAATGCTTTCATCTTAATCTTTGAGAACATTTTAAAAATGCATGAGAACTACAGTACAGAGCTCCATTATAAGTATCTAAGACTTAATACAAAGGTAAACTACTCTGGAAAATAGTAGCTGAGAAACCACAGTGGCATAATAGGAAACTCAGTGGCTTAGACAGGCTGTCCTTAACACTCCCAGTTCTGTGGCCCTGGAAGTGACCCTGGCCACCTAAAAACGCAGCTGCCATTCTATTATCAGAGCTGGCATAAATATTAAATGAAGTGGAACCTATGAAACAGCATCAGAAACTCCATATTTTATTTAATATATGTAATCATTGATTTGGACACATGATAATATTCTAATATGGAGGTAAAAATACTTTTGAGTAGTGAGATAAAAATCCAATCCCATGATTCATAAGGATAAGAGATTTGGCTAAAATAAAGTTGGCATTGAGAAATAAGTTCCTATCCAGGATAGGGCAAAAGTAGGTTTATTGTTGTGAGTGTGCAAAACAGAGTTTATTATTGTGCTAGTATTTATTAATTAGTGCATTATTTTCCATATGAAGGACTATAAACCCACTCCCCACCCCCCTCAACCCCCGTACTTGTAATTACAAATACAGGCTATAGGCCAAATATGCACACAAGTATGTTCTGGTTAGTGTGCAGAATTTTAAAAAGCCCTTTTTAATTTGGGGTCCATTTGTCCCATCAGTTGGAAATAAATGGAATCATGTCCCCTCCAGCTTTCTACTGTTCTCTCAGGTCCCGTTTCTTCATTTATGTCAGCAACATGGTGCCTATAGGCAAGGGAGCCTCTGACTCACTTCATGGAGCTGAGTAACTTCTAGAATCTAGGTGTTTGTGAATGGTGAAAACCAGGGGCTGGATGTGAGCAAGGACAGGAGAGCAAAGGTCCTTTGCTAAGAACAAAATGACTCACAGGTCAGCCTAAGGCACAGCAGGCAGGAGAAGGAACTAGAGCTCAAGTTCCTAGAAGGCCTTGCAACATGATGCCTTGTGGCTGTTGGTGCATATCTCCTGTTATATCTGCAGAGGAGCCCCATAGCTGTGAGCACAGCCTGCCCCCCTCCCCCCAGGAAGCCTGCCCAAAGTGGAAGCTCAGCAGGAAGCTGTCATTGTAGCCCCCAGGTCTCCACTGTTCCCCATCCATCCAAAGCTGTGAAATGTTACCTTTCTGATCTGGCATATGTTAACACATTTATCTGCAAATCCTCCTCCTCAACTCTTATTGAAATATAGAAATAATTCCTAAATTTATTCTGATATCGTGTGCTGTAATAATCATGAAAATTCATGGAATCAGAATGAATACATTCACACCACAAAGGAGGCAAGGAATCTTCCTTTTTATGCTGGATATTATATGCTACTGAATTCCTGCTCCTCATGAAATATTCTAGCCCACTGATATCTTAGGAAAGTATAAGAAAGAGCTTTATGACACGACAGAGAGAAAAACAAAGACCTGACAGTGGGAATAATGGTGGCTAAATATACGTGAGTGGTCTTAACCCTGCCTGTTAGCACTGCATTACAGTGGTCGGCAAACCACAGCTCACGAGCCACATGTGGCTCTTTGGCCCCTTGAGTGTGGCTCTTCCACAAAATACCATGGCCTGGACAAGTCTCTTTTGAAGAAGTGGCGCTAGAAGAAGTTTAAGTTTAAAAAATTTGGCTCTCAAAAGAAATTTCAATCGTTGTACTGTTGATATTTGGCTCCGCTGGCTAATGAGTTTGCCGCCCACTGCATTAGGACGTGCAGGGAGTGGGGGAGTCACTGCCCACTCTACCGCTCCTGCTCACCCCAGATAAATGTAGGGAGGGCAGGGGCAGGGTGGAGTTGTTCGTGTGCCCTGAGGCCCAGGTTGGCAGGCCTGGTTAAACATCTACATTTCTGAGGTCGGTGACTTATCGTCATAAGGTTGTACTGTATTATAAGAAAAAAAAACAGAAGCCAACCTCCATTTGTTTATTCAGTAAGAAATTTATCCAAGAAATCTCACTTGATAAGGCAATATGAATATGCTGAGCAATTTACGAACTATGAATGTTAAGAAACTTAAAATTCACTAAGAAAACCAGGACAAACATCTTTGAAATATATGTAGCAAGCTCTGTAAATAAATATCTAGAGAGCATTACTGACAATAAGTGCTACAAGTTTCCAGGTAAGGGAAAGACTACAGTCTTTCGCTGGTACAGCCAAGAACAAGTGAAACGTGAATAATGAAGTACTGTCAGGAAGGAAGCTGACGAGGTGACAGTGCAAGCCTGTGCTTCAAACTCCTTGAAGACTTCCCGTTCCCATGCGGGGATGAACTTTTTGTTAAGACATTCCAGACACTGAAAATCTGGTTCCAAACTACATTCCAGCCTTATCTGTGGCTGCTCCCTGGCTGTCAATCTCAGGCTGCTTCCATTTCCCAGACATGACATGCATGTTCACACTCCCTGTCAACTTTGGTGCTGTTCCTGCCTCTGTTTCCTACTCTGTGTGCTTCAGGACATCTGCGGCACCCTCCGGGATGCAGCTCCAATGCCTGCACGCGTGACTGCCCTTTCCTAGGTGCTACTCTCTGAAGGGAATGCTCACGGGCCCCTCTGTACTCGCACTCAGCTGCAGCTACAGGAGCTACGGCTTGGTGTGGGGATCAGTGCCCCAGTCATCTTTATCAATGATTCTGATCTGGCATATGTTAACGGTGAAAACGACCCCTAATTCTTTAGAAGAACAACTGATGTTTTTAGTTTTATGCTACTAGCTGTGCAATCATATCCTCATGTTCTCCTAAAGCATATGCATTCATGACATAGCACTTTTCTATTATATCATTAGTAGTGTTCATGTCCATCTTCTCTTTGACATTGTAAAGTCTTTCAATGCAACAGATATTTTTGAATGCTTCCTCTGTGCCAGGCAATGCACCTGAGGTGGGCAGCTATGCATTTCCTTATTTGTAAACAGGGCCCCAGGAAATCACTTTCCCTACAAGCTACCTGTCATCCTCCTGTGACTGGAAACTAAACTCTGCGCTGACAGGGCGCTCTGTAGCCTTAGAAACCAGTGCCGTGTCTAGTACACATCAATCTCACCAAATAGTTCTTCAATAAATGAGCAAATCATTTGTGAGGAGCAGTGAGGAGACCACTTTTTGGATCTGTTTATACATGTTATGACATACTAAGAAAATAAGCTTGGAATTGGAGTCAGGCTATAGATTATATTAAATGCCACACTGAGAAATTCTATTCATCTTGAAAGCAATAGGTAACTATGATTTTAGTTTTTGAGCATGGGTGACAGGATTACAGGTGTGGTTTAGAAAAATTACTCTCCACATTTTGAAGCCCATCTTAGAGGAGGAAGGGTCAGCAGTAAGACACACTCATAGATATTTTTAAGTGGTCAAAATCTGATATGATCAGCCTGACCGACATGGCTCAGTGGCTGAGCATCAAACTATGAACCAGGAGGTCACAGTTGAACCGGGTCAGGGCACATGTCCAGGTTATAGGCTCAAGGCCCAGTTGGGGGCGAGCAGGAGGCAGCCAACCAATGATTCTCTCTCATCATTGATGTTTCTATCTCTCACTCTGAAATATATATATATATCTGAGATGATCAACCAAAACTAGGATGAAACTAGTGCAAATGACTAGAAGGGATAAATATTGAGAAAATGAGATGAATGAAAGGGATACCACTTCTTTAATTCTAAGTCATTTAGATGACAATGATAAAAAGATACTAGGTAGCATGATGTGGATGCAAATTTTATTTTGTGCATGTTGGATTGAAGTGATATGTGACATTTGGGCATCCAGAAGGAAATATCTGAGGAGAAATAAACCACATTCAATAAACATTTTTTGAGTGTCTACCCAGTGCCAGACAACTAACTAGCCATGCTCTGAAGATTCAGAATTCAGCAAGAAGTGGTGGATATCCAAAAATAGAATCTAAACATGAGATAATTAATATATTTGAAGTCTGGAAAGTTAACATAGTAGGGAAAAGAAACATTTAGGTATGTATTGTCTTGAAGGTAGAAGACAGAGCTGTGAATTTTAAAATTGACACCTGTGTGGCAAGAATTTCATAAGGTAGCTGATGTTTTTATTATTCAATCTAAATCTTAGTCTTAGTGAAGAAGCAAGAATTTGTAAGATAGATATAAAGAGTACTTCCGGACTGTAAAGAGGGGGCAGGCCAGGCTGAGGGACCCCCACCAGTACACAAATTTTCATGCACCAGGCCTCTAGTACCAGAATAAGAAATTTAGGTTTGAGAGACAACCACATAAAAGAGACTCTGAGTTCTCTATAGCAGAAGAGTTATCTATCTACAGAGAAGAAGAAAAGACCAGAGACTGAGCTACAGGAAATGCAGATGAAGCATGAAAGTGGAAAATAATACAGAAAAAATCAAAAGCGATATGAAATGCAGCAGCACTGTTTTAGGGAATTGGAGCTGAGAAGTCTTTTGGAACTCCTGCGGACTTTGGTGATTGACAAGAACACATTTCCCATTGGGTGTTGAAAGGACGCCAGATTTGCTCTCAGAAGTGAATTGGGTGAACATATTTGAGCAGTTTTACTCTTAAAGAAGAGAGAGAACGTGGGAGTAGTAAGATGATATCACCAATTCAATATTTATTGAACAATGACAGGTGGAGTTCTGAGAGCTGTGGATATAGTGACTCAAGAAGACAGTGAAAGCTTGATACCATGCTGCTTAAAGCTAGTGAAAGACCCCACTTTAAGAAAAAAGGGAGCCTACCCATGTTAAAAGTCAGAGGGAGAGGAATGAAAAGGGGGAAGAGCTCTTGACTGGTGGGATTAGGTTCCACCAGCTATTTCTAAGGCTGTGCTTAATTTTTAAGTTGTACATGATACAAGATTTTATTCTGTTGATTTTCCCAATTAGACTATTTTCAGTTAAACTGTTATTTTTCCAAATTTTCTTTCTTATTGTTTTTGTATATGTCATTTTAATTTTTTATGTTTTCACTTTTTATCTTGCTATTAGAATTGAGGCAGCTTAGATAGAATGCGTAAGGATCCATTTTGTTATTTTGGAACTTTCATTTTGCCTAAAATATTGCCTAAGACTCTTTTTCATGCTGAAAACAAGCAAGGTAACCTACAGCTTTCAAAGACAGACTCAGGAAGATCTATGAACAACAGTAACACATAGTCACAAAAAGTTAATATGACCTATTGCTTATTTAACAAATGAATAAAGAATTAGTGGATGCCCCTTTAAGAATAATTTTCCTATGTTATCTTAAGCTAAAGAATGATTGTCATTTTTTAAGAAAACAGCCTATCTAATAAAGAGGGAATATGCTAATTGACCATCACTCCATTACAAAGATGGCTGCACCCACAGCTGAGGCCAAGTTCCCATAAGGAGCCTTAACGAACAATCAGCAGGGACCTGAGGCTATGTCCTCCCCTGCCCCCGTGAGGCTTGACAGGGGACCTCAGGATGCGCCCCCACCCTGGTGTCAGGCTGGGGGACCTCAGGCCGCACCCCCCGCCCCAATACCGGGCCAGGGGAACTGAGGCTGCACTCCCCTGCCTAGCAGGGCTTGACAAGGGTGGGACTGGCCGGGTCTGGATCTAGCCCAATGGAGGCGGGGGGGGCTGGCCAGGTCTGAGTCTCACGTGATTTTGAGGTGCATGTGGGTGGGCAGGGACTTGACTCTGGGTCCCATAGTGTGCCCCAGACTCTGATAGGAGGAAGGTTTTCATATACATTTTACTAATTTTCTTTCATCTCTGACACTTCTATTACAGAGAAAGGGCAAATAGCAATATTAAATTATTTCCTCTAATTAATCCCCTTTTAATGTGCACGAATTTCGTGCACCAGGTCACTAGTATTATATAAAAGTTTTTATATGTCCTATTGATATAAAGTAACTAATTTTGGATCCCAAACATGAGCAGAGCTAGCCACTTTCTTTCCTAATTTTTTTTACAGTAGTTATGGTACATAATGTAAAACAAAGACTATCAAAAATATTTCCTTCAATATTTTTCATTAAAACTGTAATACCAAGAAAAAAATACAGATACTTTTCAACTTGTGATGAGATCATGTCATGACAAATCCATGTAAGTTGAAATGCATTTAATACTCCTAACCTGTCAAGCATCAGAGCTTAGTCTAGCCAATGTTATATGTGCTCAGCACACTTACATTAGCCCATAGCTGGGTACAGTCTCTAACACATTTAATACACTGTACAGATCAGTGTTTTACTCTTGTGATCACATGGCTGACTGGGAGCTGCAGCTTGATGCCACAGCCCAGCCTCATGAGAGTATCATACTGCATATCACTAGCCTGTGAAAAGATCAAAACTCAAAATCCAAAGTACGGGTACTACTGAATGCATGTTGCTTTCACACCATCATGTAGTTGAAAAACTGTTACGTCAATTCAGGACCCTCTGAATATTGAAATAAATGATAAGCTTTCTACCCAAACTTCAATTACTATAACTTGAAGTAATAGTTTCATCTAAAGAGAGAAGGCAAATGAGCAATATCCCTTTTAGCAGATTGCTAGTTTTTTTTCCAGTCTGCTCCTTCTTTTCCCATGATCACCCAGTTACAGGCTAAATGTATTCTAGACTCCCTTGAAGGTGTGGCCATGGGACTAAATTCTTCATAATTGAAAGTAAAAGAAAGTGATATTTATAATCTTAACTGTTTGCTTGAAAAGAAGTAACCTTCTCAGAGGACCATTTTTGTTCTTTTCCTCCCACTGAGCAGATGGGGGTGTCAATGGCCAGGCATAGCTACAGCAACACAGCAGAGGAATCCTCAGCCCTGAATGACCTGGTGGAGCAGAATTGTTCCAGAGGCCTGGAATGCCATACTTTTACATCAGAGAAAAAAAATAAACTTCCATTTTATTAATCCATTATACTTTGGGATCTCTTTACAACAATTTACACTCTACCTTTACTAATACTATCATAAATCTTTGTTATTTTATTAGAGAATGCCATCTCCAAAATAATTACATCTCCACTTTTTTCTCCAAATCAAAAAAGTAATATAGAGTAATTCAAGATTACAGTGAGTCATAAACTCTCAACATGTTAATTTTAAGATTATATATATTCTAAATAATGCCATAAAATCAAGTTATTTATTATAATTTAGAATCTATAATACTAGTATATGATGACAGAGTATGTATTATTTATTATAATACTATAATTAATTTTAAAACTGCCATCATTATAACCACAAAATGACTATATTTTGAAAATATTATATAGCTGCATGAAAACATGTAGAAAAATGCAAAGACTTAAAATAGACTTACCTCTATAATAATTTTATCTGTTTCAAGTTAGTGTCCCTTCCATATTCTCCAACTTCACAATATTATTTATAGCCTTTGGTTGGAGTTTTGAAGAACTAAAATAAAAGGTCCTATAACCTTCATATAATCTATGCCAAAAACTCAACAATGATTTATTTCCTAATGATGAACTCATTTTTTTCTCTACAGTTATTTGCCTTTATTTTCACTGTATCTTTTTATATTCTTCTAGGTTAAATACCCTTTTCTAGATAGACAGCATTTTTGGAAGTCTGAATATTAGAATAGTATTATGTATAAGAAAACTGAACTAACAATACATAGCTTACAAAGTCTCCGGTAGTTTACTTGATTTTTAAAGTTCCTTCTTTAAGAAACTATTCTAATTAGGTGAAATTATTTCAAAGTTTTACTACATCATTCAGTATAGTTAAAAATAATTTCTGCCCTGGCTGGTGTTGCTAAGTGGTTAGACCATTGGCCTGAGCACCGAAGGGTCACTGGTTTGGTTTCAGGTCAAGGGCATGTACCTGGGTTGCAGGTTCAATCCCTGGCCCTAGTCACCAATCAATGGGTGTCTTCTACATCAACGTTTCTCTCTCTCTCTCACTCTTACACTCTCTTTCTTTATCTCCTTCCCTCCCTTCACTCTCTGAAAATCAATGGAAAAATATCCTCCAGTGAGGATTAACAAAAAAAATAAAAATTAAAAAATATCATTTCTAATAATTTAACAATATAATACAGGCAAAGCACTAAAGTAATTTGGGGGGGTGGTTTACGGAAATTGAGTTGGTGTAAACATTGAGGTTTAAAATGGTTCTATCAAAAGGAGAAAAAATCAGAAAGTAATTCCCCATATGGAAAATAGCATGGACTTTAAGAAAAATATTTTCAAGTTAATGGAAAAATAACATGAACTCAGAACATAATTTAAAACTGGAAAATTATGACTCATTTTAGCAAACACTATACAAAGTTAAAAAACATAGTCCTTTGCCTAACATCTAAAATCTTCCAATTCATGTACATTTAAAATGAATCTTTGAAAATGATTTTTTTTTGGTTTGATTACACATTCCCAATCAGTAATAAGAAATAAGAAATCATCATGCAGAAAGATAGAAATAGAAGTTTGAATTGTATATGTATGATATATGAGCTGTCACTAATTTTATCAAGTGAATGCTCAATAATCTCATATTTAAAAGTAGATTTTTTTACAAATGACATATGATTTGTAAAAACAGGCTGATACACAAATGTTCCCTGATGATATTTGTGTGTGAAAATACTCTCGGTGATATATTACTCCTAAAATTGTCTTGCCAGAAAGGAAATTAAATAGGGGAAATAGGCATATTCATGTTCAGGCAAATAAGAAACCTGACTTTGAACAAATAAGAATTTTAGTTAAAATTTCCATGTAATTGCTGCTTTATTTCCATTCAGCTATGCTGAGTCATTGCATCACATATAGTTTCAAGGTTATTCTAGCATCCTTCATTTTTTACCCTATTACTTCACTTCCTGGCTACTCTACCCTTCTCAGAAAATCTGGCTCATATAATCAGATCATGAGAACTTCGTAATTATTATACAATTTTAAACCGCGTTATTTTGTATTATAAATCTATGATACCAGACTTTAAAATTTATCCAAGGTTTGACTTGCAAGCTTTTATTATTAAAGTTTTTGTGTCAAGCTTTTTAGTTCAACTTTAAAAAATAGAAATACCACAGGATCTATTAATAAGCATAAGTTTATTAATAATTCATAAACTCACATTTCAAAGGGCTACTTGGGATACTTCAAGGAACAAGAGTCTTAGAGACAAAAAGATCTGCATGTCAGTCATGTCTCCACCAAGTACTAACTGTGGTTACTCCTGCAACTTATGTTTACCCATACTACTATCTGAGACCTCAATAATAAAATGGAGGCAATATCACCTTTCGTAATTAAAAGAAAAGATATTTGCAAAGCAAATAGCACAATAGGATCATTGATGTAATTGGCCCATAATAAATACTGGCTACCCTTCCCATCAATAGAGAAAAAATTGTTTAAGCTCTTTACTTTTTTCTGGCCAGTTCAGTTCAGAGTGTTGGTCTGTTCACCCAAAGGTGGTACCTGGGTAGCAGGTTTGATCCCCAGTAAAGGCCTACAGAAATAATAATAATAAATAAAAATAAACAATCAGTTTACTTTTTTACATAGAATATTTTGGTATTTCACCATCCAAATTTCAGGTTGGAAATAAATGGGCATAAATTTTTTAAAATATATTTTTACTAGAGGCCTGGTGCATGAAATTTGTGTGTGTGGGGGGGTGGTGTCCCTCAGACTTGCCTGCACCCTCTCACAATCCAGGACCACTGGCAAGAAAGAATTTGATGAAAAATAAATCATACAAATCTTAAATATAAGGTATCCAAAATAATAAAGTTGAGTTGTATAGACTATAATTTTTTTAATATATTTTATTGATTTTTTACAGAGAGGAAGGAAGAGGGATAGAGAGAATAAATTTACTTCTCTTACTAACTAGACTGATACATCTTGTTTTTTAACCATATGAAATCATACTAGATGTATTTGCTTTATAAAAAGACAGATCAAATCATATGAAGTTTATTTCACAAATCATATCATTACCTTAAAAACATCTGGGGATGCATAATATATTTATTAATTAGAGAGATCAAAAGAATCCATGCCTCACTCTAACTGCTAGCCTGCCTGCCTACGTGATCGCCCGTAACTATTCTGCCTGCTGGCCTGATGCCCCTAACTGCTCCCCTGCCGGTCGGTTCGCCTCTAACCACCTCTGCCTGCTGACCTGATCACTCCCTAACTGCCATCCCCTGCCGGCCTGATCACCCCTAACCACCTCTGCCTCAGCCCCCCGCCACCATGGCTTTGTCCAGAAGGACGTCCGAAAGATGTCCGGTCTCATTAGCATATTACCCTTTTATTAGTATAGATTGATTTCAGAGAGGAAGGGAGAGGGAGAGAGAGATAGAGATAGAAACATCAATGATGAGAGAAAATTATTGGTCAGCTTGCCTCCTGCATGTTCCCTAAGGCGGATTGAGCCTGCAACCTGGGCATGTGCCCTGATTGTGAATTGAACTATGACCTCCTGGTTCACAGGTTGACGCTCAACCACTGAGCCACACCAGCCAGGCCTGGGTGTAATATTTTTAAACTGCTTTGGTTTATCCATACACAAGATAATAAATTTCAACACACACACACACACACACACACACACACACACACACACACACACCTGTTCAGTCTACCTTCAGTAATCACTTTAGGACATTAATCATACATTCCAATGACATTGACATTTGTAAATATCTTTGAAAAGCAATATTTGAAGTTGCCTTCTCAGTATTTCCTTTTGAAATTATTCCATGGTTGTATAGTCACAGTGTATGGGAGGGATTTAAGAAATAGCCAGAAGTAATTCAGAAAAAAGTGCAAGAAAGAATTTGATGAAAAATAAATCATACAAATCTTAAATATAAGGTATCCAAAATAATAAAGTTGAGTTGTATAGAGTATAAATTTACTTCTCTTACTAACTAGACTGATACATCTTGTTTTTTAACCATATGAAATCATACTAGATGTATTTGCTTTATAAAAAGACAGATCAAATCATGTGAAATTTATTTCACAAATCATATAGTTACCTTAAAAACATCTGGGGATGCATAATATATTTATTGATTGGAGAGATCAAAAGAATCCATGCCTCACTCTGACATTTGGGCTTTTATTGAGAACCCCGTTAGTCTATGAGCAACCCCTCATTTTGAGTGGTAACTATGAATGTACTCAAGGAACATCAGATGATAAGAGAGGTAAAACACAGTTGTTGGGACCATATTGGGGAAAATTCTCCTTATATAAATGTAAGAGGAAATTATTCGTAGTCTGCCTCAACAGGATTTATGGAGCATTTGCTCGGTGTTCAGAGTTGTACTATCTGGCTCTATTTCTTTTTCTAAACTTGGATATTCCAGTTAAAATTTTTTCAGTGTCAAAGAGGAATAGTTAGTCTTTCCTTGGCAGTGCGAAGTCACTGCCAAATTTCTTGAAATGATATTTGAACTTAAGGACAGTTTCATTTCTGCTCAGTTTGAGTAAACCTCTATTTTAAAATTTAGTCAATTATTAGTTTGCAAAAGCTCTTTCTACACTATTTGTAAATCATAAAACTATACCAAATGTCAAAAGCATTTATGTAGCTTGATTTTCAGGGTGTTAAGTGGAATAATTCCTAACATGTTTAATTAAATAATTCATCTTCCTAGTACATACCCAATACCTTCAATAATAGTTGTTATATAAATACAGGCATTTAATAAATATTTCCTGAACTCACCTTAACTTACCATTAATTCAGAATGAGTTTGAAATACATGACAAATCTAGGAAAATTAAATGCTGTGTTCTAGATCAATATTTTAAGTATAGGAGACAGGGAATAATAGAAACACCAGTATTATGTAGGATACTGTGTATATCCTAGAAAAGATCATGTATACACACAAAAAATAAAATAGTTTTTATTTCTCATTTTCTATAGAAATTTTTTAAGAAAAACCTTTCTTCTTCATTGCCTATGCCTTTATCTAGGGTTTGGGGAATGGTGATATTTTGGAGATTGTTTTGATTTAGCAAAATATTTCCCCAAGTTGTGCTTTAAAAGGACAAAAAAAAATGACATAGGCATTGTTTTGAGATAGTCTACTGCAAATCTGTACAGCCTTATGTAACTCTATTGATTTATTCAGTAATTTATAACTAGGGAATAAATTTCAATTTTTATAGTCATACAAAATGAAGTAGAATAAGGAACAACAGCCAATGAGATTATCTCCCTGGTAGTTAAATCACTAAATTTAGCAGTGAGTTTAGCGGCACCCGAAAGATGGCTCGCTAATGAATGCAGTGAGAAAGCCAACAGTTGGCCACTATTTGGCCTCTTATCCGAGGGGGAAAGGATTGCCTTTTACCACGTGCCACAGCCCAATTTGCAGAGAGATTGGACTCCCATGAAGTCAACTTTGCTCTGGGAAACGTAATCTCACAGTGGCAGGAGGGTCATTCTGTCTCACTGCTTCAAAATGAAGGGAGCACTTGTTATTTCTGTGCCATGTCATGGAAAAGGAGACCAAAATACAAAAAACCAACAAGTCAAATAATTTTCCTGCTTTTAAAGAGATAACACATTAGAAAGCACCACACTGTTATTTCTTATCCAGGATTGTTCCCCATTTTCGTTAGAACACAGCGTGTTAAAATAACTTGATCTGGACTTAGAAAGGAGTGGTGAACACTGTGAAGGGAAACGGTGGTCAGTGGAGAGTATGGGATTCTTCAGAATTCAATCTTCTTGAAGAGAATCCCCATTTTTTTTTTCTGTTGCAACACATGTGCCATAATATTCGCCATGAGTACAATGTAATCCGATGAGCACTCTGAGATTTTAACAGGACACCCAACACATCTCAGCCAGCACTATAATAATTAGTTATCACTAGTGGTCAGCAACTACCTATCCAATTGATATTTTAACAGCTGCAGTGTAAACAGGACCAGCTATGAATTACACTACATTCTATCTGTTTCTATTGCTTGCTCTCTCTCTCAAGAAAGGACACTTGAATGAAAATAAGAATGACATGATTTCAGGGAAAAACCTAAGTTGGTCTTGAATAGTACCTGTATTTTAACCTCTATTACTAACATAGTACTTGTGGCACTCCTCACAGAAGATACTAGCATGCAAGAACAGATGTCATAATGGGAACGTCATAAATATTTTTCATTAGATAGAAGGGAAGTTTTTATTACTACAAATTACAGCCAGTTGGAAGAAAAGTGGCACTGTGTGTGTCAAAATTAGTGGGTCTATGCTTAAAGACATTTTGATCATTGCACTGTGGGACACTGGTCAAATTTTCTATCAGGAGGAAAATTCTAATCCATATTAGCCTAAGTTAGACCAAAATTGCTTCTTAAATTATTTTAAGCATAAAGAAGAAGCTGATTTAACACCTTTGGTCTTATGCAATCAAATACCATTTCTAATACTGAGATTTCCAATTGCATTACACAGGTTAATGTAGGGTCTAAATCGATTATTTTTGGATGGTAGAATTTTATATGATTTTTATCTGTCATGCTTTCTGGACTTTTCAAGTTTTCTACAAGGAATATAAATATGCATTCCATATAACATATATTTAAATAGATTTCTATATATTATGCATAAAATTTCATATATACAGACATATTTTATATAAGTGTATATATACATATAAATTTTAATCAGATGAAACACTAAACAAAACAATTTTTAAAATATTAAAGATAAATAATATGTTGAATGCTGAAAATTATCCTTATATTTGTTCAAGTGAGATAAGCACATTTTCTCCCTGCTTGGAGACTGAGGTTTATTGATATTAGTGAAACTATTGAATACAGTGTACTCTATCAAGGCTAAAGACCTGGAAAAACTGAGTAGTAATCATGTCTTCTATATCTAACATGAACTAATTTAACAAACTTGTTCTTTAGATAGCTATAATATTGGGGTTAGAAACAAATTATGAATATATGTATATAATATGAATTTGGGAAATGTCAAATAAATGATACATATTCTGATTATCATAAGACTACTTGAAATTTGAAGAGGCATGTGTTCTGAAAGCAAAATAAATTAATTAATTAAATTAAAAATTATCTTGATCATAAGCATACTTATTCTAGTTGGAAAGTATTTATTTATCGTTTTTAAGAACTAGACTCTTTTCTGCTTGATAGACCATATACAGGCAAAACACACTTGCTTGAATACATTTTTCCTCTAAAGGCTTAAACAAAATAATTAGACTACATTATCCACCATTGTACTTCATAGGTAGTGCTGGTTCCAGTTGGCATTCACTAAGCAGGCAGAAAATTGTGCCAATTACTGAAAATTATTGGTTTTTAAACAGTGTATTCAACTCTCTTCTCTCACCCTCCCAAACATATGCAAATTATTTTTATTAGAAAATTAATAAACGATGCTGCTTCAGCACAAGGAAGATAGATTTTGGAAAACAATGGTTTAGATGTTTTTATTGTTGTTTGTCCCAAAGACTACACATGTTCTTCAGATTCTGTTTTCCCCTCAATCTCAATCATAGTTTTCACTTTCATCAGTTTCCCTTGGCTAACACACTCCATATTTGACTATTCTTACTAAAAATTATAGCTCAAATTCTTCCTTCTAAAAGAAGTCTTTTTTACTTTCCCTGAAACAACTTCCTATTTTTCTCTATCACATTTTTACAATAATTTTTGTGGCTCCATAAGCCCTTACACTCTGCCGTTAATACAGTTGTGTGTATGTACCCCCACTATAGTGTGGCACACAGAGGAACTGAGGCACATTCACCTCTGTCCCCAGCAACCTGCCCCAATAACCTGCACATTGTTGAAATTCACTGTAGAGAGAAAGTAAGCTTGATGACTTCTAAAACAAATAAAAATTCCTTCTCCTTATTAATTCCACAAGAATTTGTCCTTTTTACTGTTTGTTTTCTTTTGTTTAAGTCAGATATGAGGATATGTGGTTAAATGAGTAAAAATGTTAAACTGAAAATATTAAAGTATCATGCAGTTATAAATTAATTTTATCTCTTTACTTATTTTCTTAGGCAAATTATCCTTTTGAAATGACATGCCATTTCAGAAAAATAACAATTCTGTCACTTTCTTCTACGAATTTCTTTACTTTTTTTTTTTTTGCTTACTCCTCACCAGAGGATATTTTTCCATTGATTTTTAGGGAGAATGGAAGAGAGAACGAAAGACAGAGACAAACATGAATGTGAGAGAAACACATTGATTGGTTGCCTCCTGAGTGAGCCGGACCAGGGCCCAGGCCAGGGAGGAGCCTGCAAGTGAGGTGCATGTTGGGAATTGATCCCGGGGCCCTTGGGTCCGCAGGTCGCCGCTCTCTCCACTGAGCCAAACCCACTAGGGTTCTAGCTACTAAAGTTTACTACTCATAATCACATACTATTTGCAATAGGACACCACCTATTTATAAAAATAAAGTACTGTTTTTGGATGAAATTAGATTTTAAAATCCTTCAGTAAATTAAAAACAGAAAAATCTGCATTGCACCAGATTCAGAGTTGTTTTTTAAATAAGGAAATGCCATATATTTATAGTAAGAGTATAAGTCCCAGAGACTATATCTTCCCCTTTATGTCACTGTTTGAGAAATGGGTAATTATATACATTAGGTCATTGATAATTCATCAAAGATTTTCATTGCCAAAATCAAGTTCTTATTCAGTATAATCACTTTACAAAACCCAATTTTTAGAGAATTTCACTGCTGCTTTGTTGAAGTAAAGGAAATCTATTTTCTCTAGTGAGTCTATGAAATTGAGCAACATAAGCAGAAAATATTAAAATACCTTATTTGTGAAACAAAAATGAACTTATGTCCTAAAAAGGTTTCTTCCTAAATTACTTACTAATGATTCCATAATTACACTTCACATTAGTAAGACAATTGTTAGCTTTGTCCTGAGCCTATCTGGGTTCAAATATATTATGAAATAGGCTAACTGTATTTGACTATAGTATTTTGAATATTCAAATTAGGTGCCTACCATGTGACAGGCCTGTGCTCAGTTAGCCCTGACTTAAGTGACAACAATAAATATCACAATTTTAGCTAACAGTATATAAATTGATGTTTCATAACTAAGATTATGTCTACTAAATTAATCAATTTTATCCTGGATATTGTGAATACTATATTCACTCTGTCATTATAATCTCACAAATAATAGCTTAAGTAGCAACAAAGAGCAAAAGAGAAAGTATACCAATTTATTTTGTATTAGTTGCAATTACTAAAAAGAAGATGGTAGAGGTCGTCTAATCTATTTACTTAGTATAAGTTGAAAACTGAAACTTAGCAATAAAAAATTTCAGGCAAAATTATGGTTCATAACATATATTGCATTGTAATGTTTCCAGAAGATTATTTTCCTGATTAAATTTAACACATTTGAATCATATTGCTTTCACATGAGAAAGTGTCAAGAATGAATATGCCATTTAGCAAACATACATATTTCTAGCTAACTATAAAATATTACTGATACTAATTTGGTTAGATAGTATAAGCAAGGATGAATCGTGAAGTCAATTAAATTAAATTCTACTCAGTTTTAAAGGAGTCATTCACTAGATAACGTGAATGTAGCTTGCTGGTTTTTTGTCATGCCAAATTTCAGATATTTTGATATCTGAAAAACACATGAATCCTAAACTCACGGGGAAGGCGGGATGAGGCAATAGCAGACATGACCAGATAGAGGTTGCTAATTTACTGCAGTACTTAAAGAAGCATGAGTCTCACTTTTATCTGCCCAACTAGAATTTGATAGGTCAGTGTTGTGTAGAATAAAATAACTTAGGAAAGACTTTACTGAAAAGGCATAGTGGATGTAATATCTTAGTTAAAAGGTAGAATTTTAAACAAATTGATTTTTCTGAAGCTTGAAAATATCAGCTGGGCTGGGTATGTATGTATAAGTACTCCCTACTTCTCCATGATATATTTTAACACAAACTGAGTAGAAGCTTTATGTTATTACAAATACTTCCTGATTATGCAGAATTTACTATACAGTTGGTGTTCCACATCAAATGGATTTAAAAAGATAGAGGCAGACCACAGATTAAAACTCAGGAAATCCTGGATCAGACCATCAATACAGGCTTTTCTGTTTGTGTACTGGGATAAAGCTTTGTTCATTGTATCTACAATATTCACTTAAATGCTACTACAGAAGAGAGAGCAGAGAACTTGTGTGTCAACTATTAAAGAAACGACCATTCCATAGCAGTTTCCCCCTTTATGTCTTTGCCTTAGCCTTTCTCTCCATCTAGAGTTGTCACTGTATTTCCACAGAGATCCATTGATGTCCCACCCTTCTCCAGATGCAATAAATGCTCAAAGATCATCAATTCAATGCAACTTCCAAAACTGTCAGAGCTAGATGCACTTATTCTCTTCCGTATACATAGTTGATACTACTCATAAGGTCTGAACTGCCTTGTGTTAGGGTCATTTTACTTACTTCTCTAGGTTATAAATTGTATCATGATTGAATTGTGGAATCTGCAATGTGTAGCAGTGTGTCTGTTATAAAATATGTCCTAAGTGAATACACACAAATAATATATTCTTTGAAGGCTGGCTTTAAAAATACATAACAACTATCTAAAAATGGATTTTACTCTAGTAGGGCTTTGGATTTTCATTGATGCTAGTTAATGAACTTGCAAGTACTCTATATACTGACTCCAATAATAGTCATCAATATTAAGTATATGTCCTACAAATAACAACTGAGAATGTTTGATTCCTCTGGGGTAAAACATTAATGTTGAAAATAAGTCAATAAACTATTTAATATCCATTACCAGGACACAATATTTTAAATTTAGCATGTGGTTTAAGTAGTCTGACTCACATCATTTATTTTCAAAGTAGAAAACTACAGGTACTCACACTGATCCCTTTGTTATTTAAAAATGTAGTCCTGGTTGTCTGGTCAAGACTCTTTTATATATAAAATAAATCACAATACAGAAAGCCCCCATTACTAAAGGGAAGGTAATATAAGCATATCTCTATTAAATAAGTGAAGCAAGAAAGAAGGAACGCAGTATCTTATGGGCCACTAGGGTATCAGATGTTGATAAACAATGAAAAGGAAAATAATATTTTAAAATGTCCTTTATTAAAACAATGACATCATAAAGAAAGGTGTGGTCATTTTTATTTATTTGGCAGTCTAAGTCACATGATACTTTAGAAGATTGAGGTTTTTAAAAAATATTACAAATATAATGTGTAAGAAAGAGAATCCTTTGTAAGAACATTTTTACTACTCCTGGTTAAACATGTTCTTCCCAGACCTGACTTAGAATACCATCACAGTTAATTACCTAATAAAAATAGTTCATTCTGCACAAATAATAAAGAAAGTCAACTTTTATCTATGCATTTCATGGAAGAATAGATTGTTACTGTTTTCTAACGTGAATTGACCACTATATTAACTTAATAGCCATAAAATTTCTAACCACTAGAGAAAAAATAATAAGCTTGACTTAGTACTTTTATCTGCCCCTAATTATGCTAGCTAATGTCTGTATTCATTAATATTATACTATCATCACAATATCATTGAGATATTATAACCAAAATTACGGTTTATTCAAAGTATTCTAAACATATTGTGATTAGACAGGCAATTTACAATAAATTTTGGCAGTAATTCCAGGGAATGTCCAAGAAATATGATTCAAAATTATTGCTTCTGCTAAAGTAGAGGTCCTGATAAAATAGAGATCATCAGAGATACAAATTACCTATTAAGGTAAAAGAAAACTAACTGACCCATTTTTACTTCTTATTGGAGAAATAGGGGGGAAAAGGATTCAGTACATCCTTATCTGTGAGCTCAGAATCTATACTAATAAAAGGGTAATATGCTAATTAGAGCAGACATCTTCTGGACATCCATCCAGATATCCATCCAGAAAAAGCCACAGTGGCTGCGAAGCCCGGGACTCAGGCAGCCATGGGCTCAGGCCTTGCAGCTGCAGCTGGCAGTGGCCATAGCAGCAGGGTGATGGGGGCGGTGCCTTCCCCTGATCAGCCCAGTCGCCTCCCGCAGAGGGAGGCCCAACAGCGGCTTAGGCCCACTTCCTGTGGGGAGTGGGCCTAAGCCGTTAGTAGGACATCCCCTGAGGGCTCCCGGATGGTGAGAAGGGCAGGCCGGGCTGAAGGACCCCCCCGCCCCGAGTGCACTAATTTTCGTGCACCAGGCCTCTAGTTTAGGGATAAATGTTTTACTGAGTCTTATTCCTAGGAATTGAATCAAAGATTCAAAGTCCAAAGGAGACTTAAAGGGGAACTCCTAGAAGTTCCAATTTTTATTTCAAAAGGGAGTTACTAAATTTTGATCATGGAGCAGAATACATGAACTATATAAATTAAACTATTTAAGTTTTACATCTTCCCAACTTTTATTAATGTTGATAATTGCCTTTTCAAAAGGTTATATGGCCATGCCTTTGTGAGTGAAAATGGATACTATCTTGGTGGAAAGAACACCAAAGAGCAGAATGGATACAAGAAGCTTTATAAGGAAAAATAAAAGTCTTAGGAGTCACCTTAAAGCAGTACAAAGACTCCCCATCAAGACAGGGTCCTATAGTTTGTTTTTTTTAATCCTCACCTGAGGTTATGTGTAATGATTTTAGAAAGAGAGGAAGGGTGAGGAGGGGAGAGAGGGAGAGAGAGAGAGAAACGTCGACATAAAACTTAGTGGTAATGGTAGGTAGCAAACCAGGGTTTCTTTGGGCAGTCAGGGCAGAAATGTAAAGACCAGGATATCTTGTTTCTTCTGCTCTGACCCTTAACATTCATGTTTAGATCTCTGGCTTAAATGAGCAAAACCAGTACTGAGCATAAGATAAAGTGACACTATCAAATAAGTCAAGACCCAGAGTTAAGAATTTAGCCAACTTCTGAGCTTTCCCTTTTATTATCAACTAGAGGCCCAATGCATGAAATTCATGCAAGAGTAAGCCTACCTTCCCCCGGCTGCCAGCACTGGCTTCCCTCTGGCACCCAGGACCCTGGCTTCCCTCGCAGCCCCAGCTTTGTCCAGAAGGTCGTCTGGAAGGATGTCCGGTCTAATTAGCATATTGTGCTTTTATTATTATAGATGCAAATGCAGAATTTAATGCTTATGCTTATGCTTTATAAAAACTGCTCAACTGTCACATGCCTCAGGACAAAAGATTTCTTACTTTATATACTTCTCATAATTTTATGATAATTCATATTATTAATTTTATTTTAGTTTATTTTTAAATTAAATCTTTATTATTGAAAGTATTACATATGTCCCATTTTTTCCCCATTGTCCCCTTCTAGTCTACCCCACCCCTCACCCTAGGCTTCACCACCCTATTTTCTGTGTCCAGGGGTTATGCATATATGCACACAAGTTCTTTGGTTGATCACTTCCCACCATAATATTAATTTTAGATGTTACTCTATTTTTGTTCCCTTTGCAAAAATAAGCTAAAATATGGTATCTTTAAAACCAGTATTTACTGATGTTCATTAACTAACTTGCCCTGCTTTATTAATTAGCATTTCCTTAAGAGGATTCTTGTTTACATCCTAATTTAGTACATGAACAAAGTTTCAAACTCTTTGCTCCAAACTGGAATTCATTAATAATTGAAATTTCTTAGCCCCAGATTTAAATCACTGGTCTACTGGATTAATGTTAGTTTTGTCTTCATTCTCCCAATATCAATGATAAGAAAACTAATATATTCCAACTTCTAAGCTGTAATAAACAAATGTGCATTTAAAACAAATTAAATGTGATGACATAGTCTCCGAAGTCCCTTGTTGAACTGAACTTGGGAATGACAAGCAAATTCATAACCAGTGTAGTGTATTGGTACCAAAATACTGATGGCGAGAGATCCTTCTGTCGGCAAAAATAAAGTACATTTTAAGAGATTCAATTTATACATAAATTAATAGGATTAATTATAAATTATTTTCAAAATGAATGGTAAAATGAAACAGCTAAGAATGCATAATCACAGCAAGGTTTGCATGTGGTTATGGCTCTGCGAGAGAAAAATAGACATTTACTAGTAGCTAGAATGAGCAGTTTATTACTTTACCAGAGAACATGTGCAAACTAAAATTAAAACAGAAAGCAAATCAGTGTATCTTTCCTAGAAGCCTTTAGGAGGGTATGGCTCACAAGTTACCCAAAGGACCCACTTTTTCTTACAATATTTATCTATTAAGGAAATGCACGGCCTCCTCTACTACCTTTTTTTTCAGTTTCTCTTCTCTCTTTAACACCATTCGTAAGTTATCTTACAGATATGGGTCCACAAATTTAAATAGTTAATTGACTAACTAGTTGCAGATTTCCTCTAAAAACCCTAACAGCCATAATTGAAATAGGACACCAAAATAAAGAAAAACAAATGTAATAAAAATAGTTCTAATATACAACTGAGAGATGCAGTGGAAGCCAAGTTACACAAAAAGACTAGCAACCAACAGAAACATAAGTTTCAATCATTTATCCTATGTGTTCCAAAGCTCTGCACCCCAAACACCGGACACGTCCTTGGTACGGCACCAAGGTGGCAGTGCCCTCTGGAAAACAATGGAGAGTTAACAATGAGCTGTGCTCAAAGAGTTAGAGGAATGGTGCAATTACTAGCAAAGTGGATATGCTCTGGAAAAGAATATAAATACGAAGAGGTTTCTTGGTTTTCTTCATGTGCAAGTGCTTTTGAAGAGTACTGACAGAGTCACAACGTAATTCACCTCGCCCCAAAGGGGGAAGTGCCAAAGGCCCTCAAGTGTAAAATATAAGAATATCAATAGTTCATATGACATGTATAATATGCAATTTTGACACTTCAGCTTATTATAGATCAGAAATAGACTCCGTTTCATTAAGCAAAATAGTAATGAAATAGTCCTGGCCTGGCATTTGTAGACACCACACACACCAAAAGTAAAAACTGATATGAATTTAAAAGAGGCCATCAAGTAGAATGTTCACCAGGGATTTGAGCTTTCTTGGATCTCTTTACCAGCGTTCTCAATCTAAAAACCAGGATTTTGTGACTTAATTCCATACACCGAGGAGTCTGGCTGGATGCACATATAAGGAAAGTGAAGTAAGCCTCCTTGCTGGGCAGTTTTCTTTGCCAAAGGCTCTGAGTAGTTTGTTGATGTGCTCCGTTTTCTCCATTTGTTATGTGGTTTTAGAGTGTGGATGGACACACACCTGCATCCAATTTGAGTAACATGAACACATGGCCTCTCTGGCAGAAGAAGTGAGAGAAACTGGAATGCATAGGAGGGTTTTTCTCTCCTCAGTGATGCCAGTTGCCTATTTTTACTGTCTCCTCTTTTTTGGAATTAAAGAGTATTTAATATTGCAGAGCAGGGCAAGACACAAGATTTTTTGTTTTTTGCAAAGTCCAACTAAAACCTGAAAATAGCAATAATAATAATTTATATTTACATAATTGCCATTGACCCTCCTAAATTTTTAAATGTTAAATTAAATGACTCAGATTTTAAAATAGCTTTACATGGTACATATATACCAGCTCTTATTTTATATCAGTGAATTAAATAACACAAACAGGTTAAATGTTAATATATATTAAAGTTTTTATTTTTCAATACTTCAGAAGTCAACTCAAACAGCTAAAAATGGAAGACTCTTAAAAGTATTCAACATCATCTTTTTCAAACAAATAAAACAATCTTCTTATTTACAACTAATTAACATAAGTTGCTGTGGAAACTATATTCCTATAATTTAGAAGATGAAAACCATAAATAGATAAATATATTTTTGTAAAGTATGGTAATACATTATATTTTAACTATTATTAATCAAAGTTTACATTTAATTCATTTTAACTCAATTCAACATATTTTTGGAGTGTCAAGCTCTGTATCCCATATTGGACATAGCAAATGTGAGCTAATAGGCAAACTAATGCACAAATAGATTGGTTATTTAGTGTCACTAGTAGTCTGAACACCTACCATAAAACATAAAGTAACTTGAGAGAAAAAAACAATAATATGATGCCCCCCACAGGAGTTTGAGACCCTGGAGTGGGGCACACTGTAGAGAACATTGCCTGTTGCCAGTTATGCGTGTGGGTGAGAACTAGAGACTAATGGATGGATGAGTTCTGTGGCTAAAGCAAAATCCTACTATGGTTTGCTAACAATTAACTTCCTTGGAGTTCATTCAGAACAATAGTGAGTTGTAAGGCTTTCTAATTATAAGCATTTTTTAAATCATTAAGGTTTAGAATTTTTTAAATCCACATTTTAGCCTTGAATTAACCTTCACATACAATACCCTATTTTTTCCCCCGGTTCTCAACTTTCAGGCATCACTTTGTGTGTACTACATTATGAACCTAAAAACTGTCTCCTGAATGTGGTTTTTGTGCTATATTTAGAAAAAGGATGCTTCCTGTTCTTCCTCTATAGAAATTCCTCAATGAGCGCAGTCTTTACTCACTGACATTATGTATAGTCTTTCTTCAAACACAGCATCAGAAAAAGCTTCCCCTTCTGTTAGGGGAAATTTATGTGACTTATGTCAATTTAAGGAGAACTTGTATATCAGTGTCTGTCTTGTAGACCCTTATGCGTTTACCCGAATTATTGTCTATCATTTAAGGGTTTTTGCAATGCAATCTATGCTGGCCATAACCTTGATTTGATTATAAACAAATTATCTGCAATTTTAGCTATTTCAATAGAAATATATTGTGCTTAAGGTTTTTAAAAATATGTTCATTTATTGGTTTCATAAAAATCCAAGAGACAGACTTCAGGTTATACCTATTTTTATACTGGATAGAATTATTATTATTAATAATACATTAACATTTATTAACAAAATTATAGCAAGAATTAATAAATTTTATTTATAAAGTATTTTGAGTGTTCAGAAAAAACACTGAACAGATAATTTAATTGACTATTTTAAGACCCAAATTATTAAATTAGCTAACTAGGTTGAATGTCATATAGATACATACACATAAAAATATATATCATATATGTACATGTATATGTTTATGTTATGTATAACATTGAAGAATATGCTCTGAAGTGCAACCTGACAAGAAGTCTACTAGAAAGTCAACTTAACTGTTTTATATACTATATGTAAATTGGTTTTATTCTTATTTGACACACGTCCAGCACTATTCTTGAGATTTAAAAATAATGTTTATTGTTGAAAGTATTACATATGTCCCCTTTTTCTCCCCTTTAACCCCCTCTAACCTGCCCCTGCCCCCTGCCCCAGGCCTTCATCACCCTATTGTCTGTGCCCATGGGTTATGCATATGTCCATACAAGTTCTTCAGCAGATCTCTTCCCACCCAGCCAGCCACCCTCCCCTGCCTTCCCTGAATCAAGTGGACATTCTTGAGAATTATTATCAGAAAAATGGATGAGTCAATGACCCTCCCTTGGTTAACACCTTCTCTCTCTTCAACTTCATGTTTGAAGAAAGTTTACACATAGTAAATTCTTCTCCCACTTTTTTACTGAAACTGTTTGAAGTTCACTCTCCATATGCCAGTTATCAGATTCAAAGGTTTTGTTGTTTTGTTTTGTTTTCTTATCATTACTCCTCAAGCTGTACCTCTGAAATAACTTGAATAATTTACCATTATCTTTAAAAAGTCTCTTGTCCCTCAACCATGATCTCTGTTTTTTCAATGCCTTATAAAATTTATAGCTTCTCCAGTTTCTTAGCTTCCTGTCTTCTGAACGTAATATTTCTCACTCTTGTGTTTTTATCATTTCCAGTTCTTATCTTCTTTCCCTTGAAGAGGGCACCAGCCACAGCCTTATATCCTGATAACTTCACATTTATTTCTGCAACAACAATCTCCCTTTGGGATTTTTGTCCATTTTCCATTCCCTGTTCATCCATCCCTTGGTCGATTTCTCAGCATCTCACATTTGACTTATCCAGACTGAATCCATCATCTTCACCCTAAAACTTGTCACTTACATACTTTTGTTAATGTCACTACAGCCACCACAGACACACTCAGGCTTAAAAAGCTACAATGTGAAACACATATCCATCCACAAAACACATATTCATTCTATTATCTTCATGAAGGCTCACAGCACAAAATTTAATATATATAGTGTATTACGACAGCTTCCAGTGTAAGCCTCACACTGATGGACTAGCAATTTCCCTGTTGCACAACTCTAATCAGCCTCCCCAACCACTCAAAAATGTCCAATGGCTTACATTATCACTGAGTAATGGACACACTCCCTCCTCTGTCCTCCCTGACATGCTCTCAAGCTATTTCTTTTATTTATTTCAGCATTCTTCACAGATACTTTCTTTCAAATACCTCACATAATAACTTAATGAGACTACTGGGTGTACTCTAAATGTATCCTATATCCTTTTCTGTCTTTACGCATTTCCTCATGTGGAATTAAATTACTATGGGTAGAGCTAACATAGAAGTTAGTTTTGTATATTTTAGGTGCAAATTCAAAAAAAAATGTAAAACAGATTAATTTTATTATTCCTTTTCTTAATGTATCTGATAACTTGACTATATTTTAGATTAATTAAGTGCATATTGTATTTGTTTGTATTAAAATGGATGCTTGTATTAACAAGTCCCCACAGACAGCATAAAACAGCTCGAATGGATTACCTCACAGTTTCTGTAGGTCAGAATCTAATACAGCATGGATAAATTCTCTGCTTAGGTTCTCACCAGTCTGAAAGGGGTTGTGGTTCTCATTTGAGTCTCCAGATTCTTGTGGTTACAGGACTGAGGTCCCTATTTTCCTTTTAGCTCTTGGCCATGCACCACACTCTTCTTCTAGATCTCTCCTGTAGTTTCTGGACGTGTGGCAGCCATAGCCCATCACAACATGAACGTTTGCTTTCTTCCAGGCCAACTAAAATGTGTTTCTTTGAGTTTTCAACATGCAACCAACTAGAGAAAACGTTGCTTTTAAAGACCTCATGTGATTAAATCAGGCCACATGGATAATCTCCCTATTAAAAAATCAACTGATTTGGGACTTGAAGTACATGTACAAAATCAGGTCACAGTAGTACCTAGTTAGTGTTTAATCGAATAACCAGGAGAAGGTGTGTAAACACCAGAGGCTGGAAATTTTAGGGAGTCATTTAGACTTTGTCTACCATACGTGCCTACTTCTCTTGTTAATGCTGTTGACATAGTTTACCACTATATTTACTATGCATGTATTTATTATTTACTAATTATATATTTATAATTATAAGCCAACAATCCTATCCCAGGACTCAAGAAAGAGAAGTTTAGTGTTAAAACATATTTCTTTTCATCAAATTCTTGGGTATTCACACTGCATCCAATGTTTCACTATCATTTTAAAAAACTCACTGCAGTGTGTATCCTTATAGGCGAATCTTCGCATAATTTCATGAAGACTGATATAGAATAAATTCTTAGAAGAGAAATTGAGGAGTCAAGATATATGCACCATTTTAAGGCTTCTGATTTGTATTCACACGTCCTCCAGAAAGCTTATATCATTTCACCGCGAGATCTCAGGTCACCAGCTGGGCTGTGCCTGAGAATGAGTTCCTTCATCCTCATAATGGTGGGTGGGTTCTCAATCTCTCTTTCTGTTCACCCCTGCCCCCTTCCTCACAAACACACACCAATTACTACTAAGGAGATAAATTTAAAAAACAAGAGAGAGACGTTTAAATCAATTGTCCAAGGTTTATGAAACGACTAAAATAAGTATCAATTCAATGTAGGAAACTTGCAAAAGTCCAAATTTCTGCACCTATAAGGACAATCTTTATGGAAGAGCACGGGAAATGTTTATTCTTAAGAAATACCATGTTTTTCCTTTTACAAGGCAGAAAAGAAAAAATCCCAAATGATCCCTGGAAATAACTGTTAAAGAACAGCTTAAAGAACAGCAAGGCAAGGATTGTACACTGCACTGCTATCAAAGGAACCAAGAATAATATTTATGTGTTGTCTTAAGCATATCAGTGAAGCAAGTTTACTGTTCCAGAGAAAATGTCAGGTTTCCTGGGTCTCATACTTAATGACTTTGCGAAACTGTAGCTTCAACGACCTGCTTTGTCTAAACTTTAAGAGGGAAATGTATTAGAAAGTTCAAGAAAAAGCAGGTCAATCTGGTATCAGTATTTATTTTACTTTCTTTGACACAATTAATGCAGGAGAACATCCAATTTAAATCAGTGAAGCAATTAATGGAGTTTATTCTCACTATATGCATATTTGAGCAGAAGTAGCTGTGCTTTGCAAGGTAATTTATACTCAACATTTATGAAACACGTATCAGATTTCTCAGATGTACCAGATCTTATGCTAATTTGAAAATAAAGAAGTGAATTTACAGTTTCCTTCAACAGAGCTCAGCTATCTGATCTGGGAGCAGATTTATTTAAGAAAATTTTAATGTAAGATCATAATACATTTCAGCAAAAACATGTAAAATACTATACAGGATTATTGAGAGTCTAGATCAAAAATGACCAATTGCTTCAGAAGAATGTTCAAGATAAAGAGAAGCCACCCTAGCTTATTTGGCTCAGTGGATAGAGTGCCGGCCTGCAGACTGAAAGGTTCAGGGTTCAATTCCAGATACTGGGGCTCAATCCTCTCTGAAATCAATAAAAATATATATTTTTAAAAAGGTAAAGAGAAGTCCAGTTTAGTTTAAAAACCTAAATGTATAATTAAAAATAAAAATTTGCAAATTCATCCAGTCTATTAGCATATTTGAATGGCATTGCTAAAGAAAAAATATAAAATCCTAAAGCCATAAAGATTTTTGTTCTCCATTGTACAAGCAAATGGCTCTCCACTAGGGAGACAGTAGCTCTTAGTGACACTTTGTTCAGAGCAAACAGCACTCGTTAAGCTACTTGTTTAGCAGCCTTGTTGGCAATATAACGGAAATAGCACCAGGACGGGTTATAGTATGGACAATACATAATTTAATGTTGTGGATTTATGCCGCTGTGCTCATTGCTGTTCTAAAATGTGTGTGTAATTAGGTATCTTTAATGCAGTTAGACATGCTCATCTGTCCTCAGAGTAGAACCTTCCTAACTCTGTAAATCTCAGGCATCAATGCTACCTAAATCAGCTCATTAATCTAAACACTTGCAGTTCACCTGTGTAAATTATACTTTTAGTTGGTTCTTAGCATACTTAGAACTTGTCTATTGCATTAACTCAGACTATGAAAAATATGTTCTATAAAACACATTGTTATTTCTTCCACATAATAAATCCTTTTCTACAGAATGCCTATGAATATTGGCTTTGCAGTTTCAGTGAGATAATTACATATGATGCAATAGTTTCTTAATTAAAATTTATTCCCAACATCCATGTAATTTGTCAAATATTTTAACGTCTCTGACAGAGATTTCTAAACAGCTAATTTTTGCCCTTTTTTTTTTTTTTTTAATTATCCAACATAGTTCCAAGTAGCCCTTATCAGTCACAGCTTCAGGAAACTCTCAGAATAACATTCCAAGAACTAATTTAAAAAAGCAGTGCCTTTTGGTATATTTCAAAGATAAATCTGTGAAGAAACAAGAACACTGTCGAATGAGTAAGCGTTCTTCTGTTTGTGTAACTCCCAATGTGTTACCTAATCTTGTTTTAACAGTGACCAATAATGGTGCTTTCCCTGCTTCTTCTCAGAAACTAGGTCTATACCACCATCTAAACTAAATGGTTTTGTAAATAGACAATGAGTTGGAAACAATGCGAAGGTTTCAAGCCAGAGGACTTTGGGCTCTGTGTAAATATGTGACTGCTGGAATACTCCAAATGGAGCAAAGGTTGGGCAGCTCTCCACTTCCCTGGCACAAAATCTGGCAAAGGCTGCCTTCCAATGGCAAGTGGAGGATGTGTAGTGAAAAGATGCAGGTACTTGGGCAGAAGCATATCCCTGTTAGGAATAGATGACCAGAGGCAGGTTTCTGAATATGCTTACACCACTCTAACTGCAGTGTTAATAAACATTTTCAGTAGAAAGCCGCTGAAAACCCATGAGAATTCCTAGCTGATAGGAAGGTTTAGAGGAGTAAGAGGTGGGGCAGGACGAGATGGTGGGAACTTTGGGACATTGGGAGATAACTAACCAACATTTTCATGTGTCTGTTGCCAAACAATTTGGGAATTACTACTGCACTAACAAAATATTTTGGAAAATTTTGACATGAAATTCATATTTATTTCTGAATTCTGTGGTTGAGTTGGCAAGAAAAGATTCAACTAAGAAATTTATTTACCTAACATTTATTTTACTTATAAAAGACTTTAGCAGGAATGTGCTTTAAATGTTAATGAATTTATAAATTTTCATAATAAGTAACCTAATGAATTAAATTCAAGCAAATAATGAAATATTTCCTTTATTATTTTTATCTAATCACAAGCATTAACCTTTTATTTCAAATAACTTAAAGGATTAACCATATACCCGGAATGTGTATTCCATATTTTTGAAGGTTGTATCATCTATCCCAGTGGTCAGCAAACTGCAGCTCATGAGCCACATGCGGCTCACAAGGCGCGGTTTGCCGCTCTGTTGACTAATGAGTTTGCTGACCACTGGGATAGGGGCTTAATCACAAGGAACAACAACAGCCTGTAATTATTGGAATCGAGAGTCTAGGTTAGTGGTTGGCAAACTCATTAGTCAACAAAGCGGCAAACCGCGGCTCGTGAGCCGCAGTTTGCCGACTCCAGACATTGTCTTGACATTGTAATTAACAACTAATTCGGTAGTTGCTACACTTTTTTTGACCCAGATTATCAAAACTTTTAAGATAAAATGCAAACCCAAGAGATGGAGACTGTGCTCACAAGCCCCAAAATATGTCCCCAAAACTGGAATTTTCTCTGAAATTAAGTCACTCCTTGAAAACAAAATTCTCCTTCAGTTTTACCCTTTGCCCCTCTAACCCTCATTGTAACTGCCTTCTTAGTTGATAACATACCCAAGGAAACCCTACTACAATTCTCTACATCATCTGTTGCCTAAATCTGAGCCATCAAACTTAAGTCAAATTTTCTTTCCCATCATTAAACTATTTCCTGCATGATTCAATTCATTTTGACCTGTGCTAAACATCAGATGATCTGTCACTTTCTTCCATCTACAAATGTATGTTCTACTAGATGTCAAAAGTTTAAGTAATTTAAGGACATCTATATATATAAAAGGCTAAGTGTTCAACTGTCCAACTGGTCGCTATGACTCACACTGACCACCAGGGGCAGACAATCAATGCAAGAGCTGCTGTGATGCGCACAGAGAAATGGCACTGTGGACCTGGTGCCCATAAAGCAACACTCAGCTTCCCCCACACAGGCCCTGCCATCACCCCAGAGTGACACCCCATCAAATTGCAGCTGACACTGCTGAGACCCCATGGCGCAAAATGCGGCCCACAGCCCAGCCCAGCTCAGCCCGGAAATGGTGGCTGTGGGCCCCAGGTAATGATGTCACGTAGCAACACCCAGCTTCATTTCCCTAGCGACTAGCTTCCTTGCAGTTTCTTCAGCCCAGGAACACAACTTTCTTTATAGCCAGGTGGAAACATTTCACACTTTAACCAAATGTCTGTGAAGCATTTTCCCGGGCCTCATCTTATTTGATCCTCACAGAAGTCCTGGAGTAGGCAGATAGGAGACTCAGTGGAATCCTATTTTCTTTTCATTAGCCGGAAAACAGAGATGTACAAAGCTTAGGAATTTGACCCAACTGAAAATAAGTTAAGAAATGGTGGACCTTGAAAATGACTTCAGGTTTTCTCACTGCACAGAATATAGTCAAACACTGCTGTAGATAAATATTTTACCCTTTGTTCTCCATGCGTGATCCACAATAACCTGCTTCATGTTGATATTTACTGCTGTGTTGCTAACAATTACCTGAAAGAGAAGTTGGGGTGCTTCACTGGGCTGGAAAAAGTTTAGCTAAAACAGAAAGCAGGTCAAATTAAGCAAGTTTATTCTATATATATAAAAAGCTAAGTTGACTCGTGCATGCGCAATACATATAAAGCTCTGGCTGGCACCAATCGCATGCATGTGTTTCAATCTGTCATTGTCGATCGTGAATTTGGTTGACACTTCTATTATAGAGAAAGGGTGAATAGCGATATTAAAATATTTCTCCTAATTAATTTCCTTTCAATGTGCATGATTCTGTGCACTGGGCCACTAGTATAATTATAAGAAAAAAGAGCTAAATGCATAAAAAAGTACTAAATGCTACAGAGGTTCAGAGGAAGAATGACTATCCAATTCACTTAGGAACATGGATGAAATGAGACTTGGACTGGCCTTAAACATTGATAGATTACCCCAAATGAGAGAGAGAGTGGTTTAAGGTACAAAAAAAGATCATATTACTCTCTAGTTGAAAGTCCTCCCCACAACCTTTCAAAGCTCATGCAAACATGGAAATACAATATAATATCCTGCATCATATGGGCCCTGTCTGCCTCTCTGTCTCTTCATCTCCCCACTTCTTCACTTTGAAATCCATGTCCTTGTCTTACTGAACTATGTGCAGTCCCAAGTAGAAGGCCAGCACTCTCAATTTTGGACCATTAAATCTGCAGCTCTTACTGCAAAGAATATAGTAGAGACCCCTTCCTAGCAAGACTTCACTCTTTAACACTGGGCCTGGTTAACTCTTTTCACCCTCACGAAACCCATCTCAAACCTCTTGTCCACCAGGACACCCCACAAGGCCATTAGTTTACTTATGCGTGGCTTATTCCATGCCATGCTATCATCATGAGTTCAAAATTCCTCTCCTGCTGTAGGTATTTATTTATTACCTTTTAGCTCCTCACCCACTCCTGTCCCTTCCTCTATTATTTTCAACTAGTGCAATTTTTCATTTGTTTAATGAGAATAATTTTATTTGTATATTTGTACAAAATGTATATAGATTGAGCACATGTATTTTCAAATGTACATTATGTGTTGTTTTAAAATTCTCCGTTTCTTACTTTTCACTAAAAAATATGCATTTAACCTCCATCTATGCTGCTCTGACTCCATGTGGTCTATTATACCTAGTCCATCCACTCTCCCAGTGCCGGCCATTTGGGTGGTCTAGACAAACCTGCCATCACACACACTCATACTCACATATATACACTCAAATACTCACACATGTACACAAATACTTTCACACAGTCACACATACACACTCACCTCACATAGGCACAAATGATGCAATGACAATACTTCTAAATGTCTGATTACAAACATGTAAGAACTTTGTTTATGGACCCTAGAGTGGAACCACTGAGCCATATACCATGTTCACACTAAATTTTTCCAAATACTCCAGCCTGCTCTCCAGAAGGGCTGAGGGTTCCTATATCCTCACATCTTTCCATCCCTTGGCATTATCACTTTCTAATGTTTCCAGTCCCATAATGTGCGAGATATCTTTACTGAGACAACTACTTAACGCTTACCCGTGTCTCTTTGTTGTCTGTCTAGCCTGTAAAATTGTAGAGGCCATTAAACCCAAAGCTACTAAAGCATATTGAAAGAATGCAGATTTCAATAATGCAAGGCTAACCATGAAAATGTGAATATTACCTAAATTCATTAAACTAGGAACTGGCTGAGGTGACATAGCTGTGATCCAATTCCAATTCTAATCCCGTGCTCAGGTCCAAATACCAGAGGCAAAATCTTCACGCCTCATGTCAAGAATCATTACAAATGTTTTTGCATATTCCACTCTTTTGGTGATAGTAATCATCAATACCTCAGGGTCTTTTAGATAGCTCACGAATTCTAATACATCCCTCTTTTGGTGATAGTAATCATCAATACCTCAGGGTCTTTTAGATAGCTCACGAATTCTAATACATCCCTGAAATGCAGAGTTATACTTTTCGCAATATCATCAATGGGAACAGAAGCCAAGATAAGCAGTTCCGAAGCTGTCTTCCCATCAGTTGGATGAGCCTCTCAGCCTGCGGTTTCAGCCTCAGCAACTCCATCTGGCTCAGCAGGCCCCAAGCACCTGCTCTGGTGCTCTAAGCTCCACAACATGAGGGCTGAACATCAGCACAGCCTACTACCTCACAGATGTCAAGATTACCCAAGGAATTCTTTGTTCTGACCTTTTCAAGTTGTCATTAATTTACACATTCAAAAAGTACTCCTTGAAGTATTTTGTAATAAATATTTTAGTTCGTTTGTCATTGATTTATACCTTGCTCATTTCAAAAGGAATCTTAAGTGGAAAATAGTTTATCACTTTTTATTTCAATGACATATCTAATTTTATGTCCTTTTTCCTATGAGCTGGACATCCCCCTTCCTAATGTCTTTTGTTCCTTCTTAGAGAAAAGGTCATACACATTTCTGTGTGGCTCACAGTGGTTCTCAGTGAGGAGCTCACCATAGTCTATATATGTGTCATAAAGGATACACATACATATGTCGTAAAGCTGATACACACACACACACACTATATATATATATATATATATATATATAGTGTGTGTGTGTGTATCAGCTTTTCTGAAAGACCTTTAATTTTATCCTTGACATAACTATAGAGAATTCCTCTTACCCTGCAGCCCTGGGTAGCAGAGAATTTCTAAATCTGTGTGGCTGACTAGAATGAAGCAGGCACACAAGGGAATAATAGCTTTGAAAAGCAGAGACTCTGGGCTTGAGCTATTCTTCTGTGAACTCCACGAAATGATGTGGAGCACCTGAAAAAATTCTTTAATCCCCTCTTCTATAATTTATAGTGATACACTTGTATTTAAATATAAATGTCCATTATTATTTATTGAATACACTCTTTCCACAGAACTAACGATGTGGGAGATAATGTTCTTAGTATTTTACTTGTATAAAGTGCTCACTTCCCCGGTAAATTCTATTAAGCAGGCACTAACATTGCCTCCACTTTATAAGTGAATAGTGAATAAATTAAGGTCCAAAGAGGAAAACATGTGCAAATCTACACAGTGTGTCAGTACTGAAACCAAGATTCTAATCCTAGCAGTCTAGCTATAGAGTTAATGGTACTAACATTTCTTCATTTTTTAATATTTTATTAATTTTTTTTTTTTTTTACAGAGAGGAAAGGAGAGGGATAGAGAGTTAGAAACATCGATGAGAGAGAAACATTGATCAGCTGCCTCCTGCACACCCCCTATGGGGATGTGCCCGCAACCAAGGTACATGCCCTTGACCGGAATCGAACCTGGGACCTTTCAGTCCGCAGGCCGATGCACTATCCACTGAGCCAAACCAGTTAGGGCAACATGTTTCTAACTAAACATCCTAAGATACAACATAATCATAATAGTTTTCAGTCAAATTCCATAGGACTATTACTATTATATAAGAGGAAAAGCTTATTCTGTAAAAAGGAAGAGAGATACTACCCTAAGGAACCTAGATCATATAATGTGGCTTTCTTTACTTTCCTAATTAAAATTTTGTCAACAATCTCTTGAGGATTGTAGTGCTACAAGACAAACTGGACAAATCCCTCACTTCCTTGAAGCCTGTAATTGCCATTGTCACCCAATCTCTTTGGACCAAAAATTATAAAATCACTCCAATTTGATCCAAATCTAATCAACATGGTACCAAAATTTATATATCATTCAGTTATTTGGTATAGAAACCTAAAAGTCACCTTTCCACCATCAATATTTCATATTTTACTTAAAAAGACAATCACATATAATTTACCTTTTCAAGTGAACAAGGACATGTCAATAAACCTTTATAAAACACTCACCACGTGCCAATCACTGCGCTAGGGAGTGGGAATGCTGAGATGAATAAGGGAGTGCCTAGCCTCTGAAAATATGTATACACAAAACAAAAAAATTAAAACCTGATATAGACTTCAGAAACCAAGGTTCATTTTTTGTTGAGTTTATTTGAATTATAAGCATAATATGCAGAGCTTAATATATTTTTAATGATAAAATAACCATAAGAACTTATTTTAATTAAGGATGTAAATATATAAAGACTTTCTTTTAGGTCTTATATAAATTAAAATAAAAGGACTTGTAGATTTAGACTGTTTTCCAAGGTGATGTTAAAGACATTTAGAAAAACAACTCCACTAACCAAGTTAACACATTTGAACAATTTATTCAAATGAAAATTCTAAATCATCCCATATCAGGCCTTATATGTTGAAAACAATGCATTTTTTTTATGTTTTTGATAGATTTATGTTTTGATTTTGTGCTTCTTTAAACTCACACATTATTCCTCAGTGTAACCACATCTCTAAAACAGGAATAATGTAGTGATGTCATGGTAAGAACTGGAAAGACTTTCCAAACAGAGATAACAAACATGTTATTCTGTCTACCCATACATTCACCGATACAGAGTCACACCTAACGGAGGGAAATTTTGGTTAACCTTGTGACCCCAGTCTGCAATGCTCACAGCTGGTTACTGCTCCTTCTTCACATACAACCTTAAGCCCTCTTTGGAGAGTTTTGCCCGGATCACTATCTAAAGCAGGCTCTTTACACTTATTCTCTCAAGTAACCCCATGCTTTTCTTGTGTAGCACTGTATTCGTTAGCTCAGGCTGCCATACTAATGACCAGAGCCTGCATGGCTTCCACAGCAGAATTTACTCTCACAGTCCTGGAGGCTGAACGTCTGAAATCGGGCTGCCAGCGTGATCTAGTTCCGGTGAGCGCTCTCTTCCTGGTTCCCAGGGGGTTGTCTTCTCCCTGTGACCTCACAAGGTGAAGAAAGAGCTGTGGTGTCTCCTTCTCTACTTGTAAGGACACCAGTCCCATTGATTAGGGCCCCACTCGTATAACCTTAACTTCAATGTCCTCCTGAAAGGCTTTATCTCTAGTACAATGGTGGTGGGGGGGTTAAAGCTTCAGCATCAATGGATTTAAGGGGGGCATTCATAGCACAAATTCAGTTAATAGTGAGTAACTACCACAGTTGTTGTCTTTTTTTGTTTGTTTGTTTGTTTTAATCATCTAATAAGTTATTTATTTGATGGCACCTTCCCCAACTCAATTATAAGCTGTAGGAATCAGGGATCCATTAGCCTTGGGTGCCACTGAGTGTCCAGCACTCATCACACCTGGTACAATATACTCTGGTTGAATATTTTTTTAATTTTTTTATTGATTTTAGGGAGAGAAGAAGGGAGAGGGATAGAGGAACAGAAACATTGAGCTCTAAACAGGGGCATGTGCCCTGACCCAGAATCAAATCCATGACCTCTTGATTCATGGGTCAATGCTCGTTCACTGAGCCATACCAGCTGGGCCATAGCTACATCTTAAGTATATACATCAGTATCTATGGAATATGCTCATTACATGTTTTGGGACACTGGGTAAATTAGTTTAAGAAAATAACATAGACAACTAAAATATAAAACATAGTATATTCATCTTTCATTCTCCAGAGCTAGTAGCTATTACTAGTAATA
Source organism: Corynorhinus townsendii (assembly GCA_026230045.1). Classification (NCBI taxonomy): domain Eukaryota; kingdom Metazoa; phylum Chordata; class Mammalia; order Chiroptera; family Vespertilionidae; genus Corynorhinus; species Corynorhinus townsendii. The sequence goes on from JAPDVU010000006.1 coordinate 131,032,010, forward strand.
CTTATTCTTTAAAACAAAGGCCCTATAGCAAGAGACAAACAAGGACCCAGCAATTCCACTCTGGGTATTTATCCAAAGAGACTCAAAACAATAAATCAAAAAGACATATACATCCACATGTTCACTGCAGCCTTATTTACAATAGCCAAGATATGGGAGCAATCTAAGTGCCCATCAACAGATGAATGGATAAACAAGAAGTATTCCATATATACAATGGAATATGACTCAGCCCTAAACAATAATGAAATCTTGCCATCTGCAACAACATGGGTGGACCTAGAGAGTTTCATGCTGAATGAAACAAGTCAGGCAAAGGGAGGCAAATGTGATATGACTTCACTCTTCTGTGTAATCTAAAAAAACAAAACAAAGGAACAAGCAGAACAAAAACAAACTCGTAAATACAGAGAACACTTTTGATGGTTGCCAGAGGGGAAGGACGTTGGGGGAATGGATTAAAAAAGGTGAAGGGATTAAGAAGTACAAAATTAGTAGTTAGAGAATAGTCATGGGGATATAAAGTACAGCATAGGGAATATAGTTAACTAGAGGCCCACTCGGGGCGGCGGGGGGGAGGGTGTCCCTCAGCTTGTCTTGTGCCCTCTCGCAGTCCGGGATCCCTACCGGGAGCAAGCCTAAGCTGGCAGTCAGACATCCTTAGTGCTGCTGTGGAGGCGGGAAAGGCTCCTGCCAGCCGTGAACCCGGCTTCTGGCTGAGCAGCGTTCCCCCTGTGGGAGCACACTGACCACCAGGGGGCAGCTCCTGTGTTGAGTGTCTGCCCCCTGGTGGTCAGTGTGCATCATAGCAACCGGTTGTTCTGCCATTCGGTCATTTTGCATATTAGCATTTCATTATATAGGATAATATTATAATAATAATAAAAGGCTAATATGCAAATTGCCCCCTTAGGAGTTTTACCAACTGGGAATTCGACCGCTCGCTATGATGTGCGCTGACCACCAGGAGGCAGCGCGGAAGGAAGGAAGGAAGGAAGGAAGGCCCGGATCAGCCCTAATCGCCGACCCTACCCATGCATGAGTTTCGTGCACTGGGTCTCTAGTATTAGAATAACTATGTATGGTGTAGGATGGGTATTAGATTTATTGGGGTGATCACTTAGTAATTTATATAATGTCCAATCACTGGGTTGTACAGCTGAAATTAATATAATGTTGAATTGCAATTAAAAAATAAAAAGTTATTTAAAGTCAAAAAGTAATTCCCATAAAGAGGAACATGGAAAATTAGCTGCTCTGGTTAAATCAATATCTAAAAAATAATTATCTTGGTCTATTTAGCCTCAGAACACAGAAACGATCTAAGCAGCATCTGGAGAGGAACTGTGGTGTCAATTATATCCAGTATGAGCTTAACAAAACACTCCTGTGTTTTATCTCCCCATTTTACTCTAAAATTTCAATCTAATCTATTTCAAAGTTTTACAGTCACCTTTTATTTAGTTCCACCAATACAGTCAAGGCTACTTTTTTAAAATTTACCTCAAACAGCCTCCATTACCTGCTCTGAGAGAAATGTCTGTTTTAAAGATTCTGAGACATCCAGATATAATGGTAGAAGCACTGAGCTTAATTGACATGAATTTTATCTTTAGTATTACCAGATCTATAAACTAGATCTGTGACTTTAATTTTGCTCTTTTTACCCATCTAAAAAATGAGGATAATAATACTTCGATAAAATTAAATGAGGAAATTAACATAAAGAGCTTTTCAACTACAGAGAACTTTACAAAGTTAGGCAATTATTGTCATTATTTTCACCAAAGTACTATGAATTAAGGCACTAGCGTAAAGGATTTATGTTCACAAAATTGCATGAAGCGTTAGTGGTGGAACTATTACTTCCCACTTTTAATGTATTCTCCCATTATGACGTTCATGGTCTCTTGCTACTCTCTCACTCAATTTGCTTCAGGCAAATTGGGATCACTAATCAGATTGTTGCATTTAGAGAAAGAAATTTGGTCCACATAGTTTGTCCCCACCTTCCTCTTTTTTTTCTTTTTTTTTTTGTAGTGAGTTCTGTAGAAAGTCATGCATTTTCTCTACTGCAGTAATTTTCAAGCCTTTTCATTTCATGGCACACATAAACTAATTACTAAAATTCTGTAGCAAACCAAAAACATATTTTGGGCTGATCTGACAAAGTAGGTATGATTTTGATTCATTCACACTGGACAGCTATTGTTGTGTTGGCTGTTGTCATATTTTTATTTTATTATCTATGAGAAAAGAGGTCAGGTATTGCATGTTTTTAAAATTCTTATGCCACACCCACTGAAAATCACTGCTCTACTGAGTTCTCCCAGTGGGACCTACGGAGGAGGCCTGCCCCAGTTCAAGACAGCTAGTGACAGAAGGCTCGGTAGCCAGAACCCAACTCAGTCATCAGTGATTTATGCACCATAGTATTCTTGCCGTTGTGTAGTCCTATCCCACACTGAATCTGTCTAACTTGTAAAACCAATAACATAATGCAGAAATGACACCATGTAACTTTAGAGGCGAAGCCATGAAAGAAATTGTGACTTCTCTCTTGCATTTTCTTGGGAAGCCAACTGGCCATGTCATAAGGACATTCAGATGGCCCAATGGAAAGGAACTGAGGCCTACTGCCAACAGCCAGCATCTGCATGTCAGAGATATGACTGAGCTTTCTTGGGAACAGATCCTTTAGGCTCAATCGAGCTTCCCACTGTAGCCCAAGCCAAAATTTTGACTGCAACCTCATAGGAGACCCTGAGCAAGAACCAGCCAGCTAAGCCACTTCTGAACTACTCATGCTTAGAAAAGTGATATAATAAGGGTTTATTGTTGCTTAAGCTGCAAGTCTTGAGATGTTTGCACAGCAATAGATAATTAATATAAGAGATTAAGTGCTCTTAAATTTTATATCTGTTAGCAGATATAAACTATATTCTCCAATATCAGTTTGAAATATCAGGCATGAAATTTTACCTTCCAAACACGGAATCTCTTCTGTTTATTGTCACTACCTCAGAACTTGAGCAGGAAAGATTTTTGTGTGGGTTTTCTTTTTTTTTTAAGCAGGAAAGTTTGATTCTAGTTATTGAGCCCTCTCAAACGTCTAAATACAATGCCTTGCATTTTATCAGTTATCCACCTATTCAACAAGCATTCTATTGAACATCTACTAAATTCCAAGTACAGTGCAAAAGCTGTGAATGCCAAAACACTTAGAACTTGAATAAGAACTTCCACTGAATCTGAAGTTTCCAGAGACTATTAAAAAAGGCAGAACTTCCGTACCCTAATAAATAATATCATAGAGAGTCAAATTTTAATTAACTCACCAATGGAGAATGAGGGCAGGAAGAAATTTCAGCAAGTATAAAACTGATTTGCTAGATTTAATTTAATTAAAGTTAACTCCTGTATGCATACATAACGCTTTATATGCCTGAGGAAAAAAGCACAGTGCTGGAGTCAGGCTGTCTCAGTTTCTGTCTTGGCTCTGCCTTTTGGGACCTGTGTGACCTTGGGCTACTTACTTTAACTTGCTGTGCTTTTCTCAACGATCAAATGGAGTTATTTGAGGACTTAAATGAATTTATATATGCCAAGTATTTAGAATAGTGTCTTCCACTATATTACTGTTATATATTACTATCAGGATTTATAAAATAATGTAATTATGTTGACCATGGTTAGTCTCAACTTCCTCAAACTGATTCATGTACCTAAGAGTCAAATTACTCATCAAAGTTATTTTCATTAGTTAGTTTGTCAAAAGATATGTGAGAGCTGTTATCTAACTTTCCGTGATTTTTCACCCCTTTAAAGTTTTACAAAACTGGGCAAAAATGTAGAAGAAATAAACTGATCATTTATGTTTTTTTTAAGTAAAGAATCAATCAAGCAATCCCTAATTCATGCCCTAATTCAAGTTGTTCTGTAGTCCCTTCTTTTTATAGTTCTTCTAAATTATTACATATCTTTTCTGAATATAAAGTACAACTATTTTTCATTGAATCAAACATTTAATTACTGAGCTATATATTTGATGGGCAAGAGAGATTAGCTTTACCGCTCCATATTAGCTATAATATAGCATCTTTTGCTCATTGTAGTATAAAATAATACAAGTTTTTACTAACTCCTAGGAGTTTGAGATTTTTCACTGATGCACTGTCTATTCTTTTAACTTTGCGTAATCTGAAAGTTACTTCTTTCCCTGACTTATCAAGAGTGTAAAGTAACATCAGCAAGGTGATGGGATAGGAGGTTTCTATCCTCTTCACCCCAAAGAACACCCGTCTCTGACAGTCACTCACAAACAAGAATACATCTCAGGAGTCTAAGGCCCAGCTAAGAAGTTCCAGCACACCATTGGAGAAAAAAAAAATCTGAGGTTAGATACATTGAAGATGGTAGGAAGTAGACTTTTACTTTACTCATGTCACCCACCAGAAGGCAACACAACTCAGTGCCAAGAGAGATCCCCTTGCCTGCAATTTTCCTGACAGGGGAAGTGAGAGTGTGTAAGCATCTGGCTTCCCACTGTGTGGGGTGCTAACCAAGAGGCTCACTTCTTTCTTGCTCCATCCAGGATACTGAGGTGATCTGCATGACTGGGGGTCAAGACGGGGCTGGAACATAGCCTAACCTCACTAATCATCAGATAAATGCAAATACAAAACACATTGAGATATCACCTCACATCTGTTAGGATGGCTACTAACAAACAGGTAAGAGATAACAAGTGTTGGTGAGGATGTGGAAAAAGGAAATCCTACACATTGTTGGTGGGATTGTAAATCGGTGCAGCCATTATGAAAAACAGTATGGAGGTTCCTCATGGAAGTAAAAGTAGAACTACCATATGATCCAGCAATTTTCCTTCTGATATTTATCCAAAAGAAGTGAAATCAGTGTCTCTAAGAGATATCAGCATTCCCTTATTCATTGTAGCTAAGATATGGTGACAAACAAAGTATGCATAGACAGATGAATGGATAAGGAAGATGTGATGTTACTTATATGAACATACACAAATACATAATGGAATATTCTTCAGCAATAAAAAAAAAAAAAACAAGGAAATCCTGCCATTTGTGACAACATGGATAGACTTAGATGATATTTTGTCAAGTGAAATAAGTCAGAGAAAGACAAATACTGTATTACCTCACTTATATGTGGAACCTAAAACAAAAATATCAAACTCATACAAAGAATGAAAAGGTGGTTACCAGAGACTCAGGAATGGAGTAACTGAGGAGATGCTGATCCAGAGATACAAGCCTTCAGTTATAAGATGAATAAGTTCTGGGGATCAAATGTACAGCATGGTGACTACAACTAATAATACTGTATTGTGTACTTAAAATTTGCTAAGAGAGATTAAATCTTAAGCATTCTCAATTTGGAAACAGTCTAAATGCCCATCAGCAGATGAGTAGATTAGAAAACTGTGGTAGAGTTACACAATGGAATACTATGCTGCTGTAAAAAAAGAAGGAATTCTTACCATTTGCAACAGCATGGATGGAACTGGAGAGCATTATTCTAAGCGAAATAAGCCAGAGAAAGATAAATACCACGTGATCTCACTCATTTGTGGAATATAAAGAACATTAATAAACTGATGAACAAAAATAGATACAGAGGCAAAGAAGCATTGAACAGACTGTCAAATTATAGTGTGAAGACAGGGGAGGATTGCGGGGGGAGGGGGGAAGGGGGGGGTCGTAAGAGATCAACCAAAGGACTTGTATGCATGCATATAAGCATAACTAATGGACGCAAGACACTGAGGGGGGGGGGGAGGAATGTGCCGTGGGTAGGGGAGGCCAGGGGGAGAGTCAATGGGGAAAAAGGAGACATATGTACTACTATTTGTAATACATTAAACAATAAAATACAATTTTAAAAAATCTTAAGCATTCGCACTCCCCCTCCCCACACACACATACACTCACACACACACACACATACACACAGTACCTACGTTAGGTGATGGATGTGATAATCAATTCACAATGTATATCAAATCATTACATTGTACACTATAAATATACATAATTTTATTTATTCAATTATACCTAAATGAAGCTGGGAAAAATATGAAAGAATAAAGTGATAGTAACTGTAAAAAGAAGTACTGTGATATAGACATGAATAAAGTCTTAAGGAAATACAAGAGAGAGTATATTTTTCAACATTAAAGGACATCTAGAACAAAAAGACAAATGAGTTAATGAGCATGACAGTTGTGTAAGGGCCATTACTTGCATGTTAGGTGGATTAGCATTTAGCTTATACACTAGGATTGATAAGCTTTTGCCCATGGACTAAATCTGGCCTGCCTCTTGCTTCTGTACGTTTTATTGGAACACAGCTATGTTCATTCAAGTAATGGCCATGACCGCTTTGACACTCTGCAGGCAGGGTTGGTAGTTATGACAGAGATCATGTGAGCTGCAAATTCTGAAATATTAACTATCTGGCTCTTCACAGAAAAGGTTTGCTGACCTTTGCTATAGATGACAGCATCAAAGCTAAAAATGTTGAGCAGAGGAGTAATAAGATAACTTTTAATTTAATGAGGTTTTTTTCTTTAATATTAGTTTTTAGAAATATAATATTTTATTATTATTTTAGAGAGATAGAGAGGGGAAATATTGATATGTTGTTCCATTTATTTATGCATTCATTGGTTGGATTCTTATATGTGCCTTGAATGGGAATCAAACCTGCAATTTTGGTGTATCAGGTTGACGCTCTAACCAGCTAAGCTACCCAGCCAGGATCCAAGAAAAAGAATTCTTCTAAATAAGTAAAATGTAGGTTCAGTCATCCCCCTTTACCTTTAGGGAATACATTCCAAGATCCCAGTGAATGGCTGGATCCCTGGATAGTACCAAACCCTATATATACTATGTTTTTCCTATACTAGTTCATACAAGCCAATGATAGCATTTAATTTATAAAGTAGGCACAGTAAAAGATTAACAACAATCCTATCCAATAAAAGAGTAATATGCAAATTAACCATCACTCCGCTACACCACCAGCCAATCAGGAGCGAGTATGCAAATTAATCCCAACCAAGATGGCTGCGGCCACAGAGAGAGCAGGGGGAGGCTTGGGTTTCCCTGGCAATGGAGGAAGCCAAGCTTTCTGCACACTCTGGCCAGTCCAGGCCTCCACTTAAGGCTACAAAGTTTCATTTATAGAAGATAAATTAATCCCAACAAAAATGGTGGCAGCTGGAGAGAGCAGGAGGCTAGGGTTGCTCCCAGTGATGGAGGAAGCCAAGTTTCCCCAGCCCTGGCCTGCTTTGGCCTCTGCTTAAGGCTACAAAGGTTCAATTATAGAAGATAAATAAATCCCAGATACCCGGGCCTCCGCTTGGGTCATCAGGGGGCGTGGCCGGCCTGCAAACCACCACAGGCCCCTCACCCAGGCCACCCCATGCCCCAAGGGAAACCCTACCCTGATCCGGGATACCCTTCAGGGCAAACCAGCTGGCCCCCACCCATGCACCAGGCTTCTATCCTATCTAATAAATGAGTAATATGCAGATTGATCATCACTCCAACACACAAGATGGCTGCCCCCATGTGGTCAAAAATCCTGCCTCCATGTGGACACAAGATGACCACCACAAGATGGCCAGCAGGGGAGGGCAGTTGGGAGGGATCAGGCCTGCAAGGGAGGGCAGTTGGGGGCAATCAAGCCTGCAGGAGAGGGCAGATAGGGGTGACCAGGCCAGCAGAGGAGGGAAGTTGGGGGAAAACAGGTTGGCAGGGGAGCAGTTAAACATCAATCAGGTTGGCAGGGGAGTGGTTAGGGGGTGATCAGGCTGGCAGGCAGAAGCGGTTAGGGGCAATCAGGAAGGCAGGCAGGTGAGCAGTTGGGAGCCAGCAGTCCTGGATTGTGAGAGGGATGTCTGACTGCCCATTTAGCACTGGGATCGGGCCTAAACGGGCAGTTGGACATCCCTTGAGGGGTTCCAGATTGGAGAGGGTGCAGGCTGGGCTGAGGGACACCCCCCTCCCATGCATGAATTTTGTGCACCGGGCCTCTAGTAACTAATAATCAAATAGCACAATTATAACAATATACTGTAATGTAATAACAGTTATGTGAATATGGTTTCTCTCTCTCAAAGAATCTCATCGGATTGTATTCACCCTTCTTGTGCCGATGTGAGATGATAAAAAGCAAAACCTCTTCCTGAATCTGTGTAGCCATCCCTTACTTGCAGCAAATGCCAGGGCTCACCTGATTCAGGGCTCCCTTGCTGAAGTCTCTGTACAGGCTCATTGCTTTCAGGTGCACGGCGTTGCAGTCAAGCAGAGCACATTTTCCGTTCATGTCTTCCACCCACAAACATACTGCCTTTTCCATTTTAACTAAGCATGTGTCATGCACTGTGGCCATGACTTTGGCAGTTTGAAGTGCAACAGCAAAATTATCATGAACTTCTTTTTCTTAATCACAGTTTCATGAATAGAAGATTCATTCATGCCATAGATCTTAGCAACTTCGGCATACGACTTTTTTCCTTTCCTTATTAAGTAGAAAACTTTTCACCTTTCACTTAAAGGAAGCACTTTACAGTTTCTTCTTGGCGTATCTGAATCCCCAGCATCGATGCTCTTACACATTGGGCCATTATGAAATAAAACAAGGGTCAGTTGAACACAAGCATTGAGATCCCCAGACAGTCAATTTGATAACAAGGTGGCTACTGCGGGGCCAACAGCGGCTTGCACGCGAAAATCAGCGGGGAGACGCTGGCAAATGGGTGGGTCACGTATCTGCAGATCCTGCGAGATTTCATCACGCTCCTCAGAACAGCATGCGATTTAAAACTCATAAATTGTTTATTTTTGGAATATTCCATTTCATATATTCAGACCATGGTTGAAGGCTGGTAACTGAGACTGCGGAAAGCAAAATTGATGCTGGGAGGGGCTACAGTAGTGGTTTTATGTGTATTTTCTCATTTAGAAAAACTGCAGAGCAAATATTAATTTATAAATCCATTACCTTGGAGTAGGTAGCCTCTAATCCAGCATATATATATATATATATATATATATATATATATATATATATGCATTTACTTTAGCAAAAAATTAAGACAATGAAGAAATCAAAGAGACAAATAATTTTTAGTGGAAAATGAATTGGAGAGGTGACAAGATAGAAGAGCAGGAAAATAGGTGTTACTTAGAGACGGGAAGTTTCCCGTAGGTCCAGAAAGAAGCCAGCAGCAGCTAGATGGGCAGAGGAAGAGACTGGGAAAGAAGTTGCTAATGAAAATTGGGTGAGTCATGAGAAAGAGGTAGGGTGTTGAAGAAGAAAAACCACCCACATCACAATTTCCCTGGAGTTTACGCTGGATTTACTTTGATGCTTGAAAGCGTTGCCTGTAACATCTGTAAAGTGTTAAAATTAATTAAAACTTCAAGAGCTGATGGTTGTTTTTCAATCCAATAGGGAAAGCTCCAGTTAGCTTCAATGTCACAAGGAGAAAGAAGTTGATGAATCTTAAGAAATCTTTGGCAGAAAACTTGAAAAGCGTATTAATGCAGCTCAACAAACCATGGCATGAACAGCTTCTACAGAAACATCCCACAAATACGGGGATAGTATAAGCTTGATATGTACTATTTTAATATTTGAATGAAAATTTATTCTGATAATAATAAAAGCTTACAATGAAAAATAGATGAATTTGAGCAAAACTCAATCACAGCATCCAGAGATATCACTGTTAACATTTTGATGTATATCTTACCAAATATATTTTTTGTATACAGAGTTGAAATCACACCATACAATTACGTATCTCACTCTTTCTATTTGCCATTTTGCAAATTAAGCAAACCCCAAGTTTTACTTAAACCCTGTAATAACATTTGATAACACAGTATTTCATTGTCTCAATATACTAAGCCTTAACCATTCCCCTATTCTGGACATTTAGGTTGCTTCCAAATTTTCACAATTATAAATTATACAACTTGGTAATGAACATCTTTATGCCTGAAACTTTAACAAAATTTAAAATTACCTCCTTGGGCTAGATTTATGGACGAGTGATTATAAGATAAAAGGCTATGGCCCTGGCCAAGCATTCAGTTGGTTCGAGCATAGTCCCATATGCTAAAGTTTCACATTTGATCCATGGTCAGGGCACATTCAAGAATTAACCAATGAATGCATGAGTAGGTGGAACAACAAATCAACCTCTTTCTCTCCCTGCCCCCCGCCCCACCTCCTCAATCTCTAAGTCAATAAATAATGTTTAAAAAAGAAACGAAAGATAAAAGGCTATGGATATTTTTAAGCATTGCGATCCTTTATGCCAAAATGTTTCCCAAAAGAGATAGATCATCTTACATGATCTCCTCCCAGCAGTGCAGGGTAGTAGATAGGCAGCATCATGATGTGAGTGAAACCAAGTTCAAAAAAGGAAAGACAGAAATTGAATTCACTGGCAAATTTTAGCTTAAAGGGAAAGGTCAGAAAAAGGGAGTGAAGCTTCACCTTTTACAAAAGGGTTATAGAAATAGAGCCTACCAGGAATTCTGCCAGATGCAGTGGAGAAGTTACCTGCTTTTTCCTCTGCTCACCACCCTGGGTGACTCCCTATTTTCACTTCTCTTAGGACAGAGGACTGATCAAGGACACCAGCCAGCCCCCCTGGGGACAGAGAGCCTTGCCCATTACATTCATCATCCCAAAAGACCGTAGGAAGAGACCTTAAAGATTCTTCAATCCAACCCCTCACTTTATCAGATCACAGCCGAGGAAAAACCATGGCAAATAAACATAAAAAGGTGCTCCACATCACATGCCATCAGGGAAATTTAAATGAAAACAACAAAGAGATACCACTATACATCTGTCAGAATGGCCCACGTCAGAAACACCGACAACACCAAATGCTGATGAGGACATGGAGCAACAGGAACTCTCATTCATTGCTGGTGGGAATGCACAACAGCACAGACGTTTTGGAAGACAGTTTAGAGGATTGTACTAAACTAAGCTTACTCTGACCATACAATCCATCAATCACACTCCTTGGTATTTACTCAAAGTAGTTGAAAACATATGGCCACCTAAAAACTTTCACATAGATGTTTATTGCAGCTTTATTCATATTTGCTAAAACTTGAAAGTAACTGAGATGTTCTTCAGGAGTGAATGGATAAATGAACTTTGGCATATCAGACAATTAAATATTACTTAGCACTAAAATAAGTGAGTGATCAGGCCATGAAAAGACATGGAGGAAACTTAAATGCATATCACTATGTGAAAAAAGCCAAGCTAAAAATGCTGTCTGATTCTTTAAAAGGCACAACCGTGGAGAAAGTAAAGAATTAGTGGTTGCCAAGAGTGTGGGAGAGGGTAATGAATATGTAGATAGGAGAGAATTTTTAGGTTAGTGAAACTACTCTATGTATTGCTATAATGATGGATACATGTCATTATAATTTTGTCCAGACTCATAGAATGTACCACACTCAGAATGAACCCTAAAGTAAACTATGAACTTAGGGTAGGCAATGTTGATAATGGGGAGACTATGCATGTTGGAGGAAGGGGTTTATGTGAAATACCTTCCTCTCAAATTTGCTGTGAACCTAAAAGTGCTCTAAAATATAGTCTTTTAAAAATAAATTGAAATAAAGTAATAAATCAAATTGCTTACCTGAGACAGGGGTATTATTGCTGGAGGGGCTATGATAGACCTTTCCAGGTAATGCTAATGTTTGTTCCATATTTTAATGGCAGTAATGGTTACATGGATATATACATTTGTCAATGTGGTACAGTTAAGAGTTGTACACTTTATAATATGCAAATTATACTTTGTTAAAGTTGATTTTTTAAAGTAAAAGATGTAATTGCCAAATGAAGAAAAGTGTAATAGCCTCTATGAGATAGATACTCTGAATAAGTAGTATATAATAGACAGAAAATATTAAAGTATAGGGGACTGGTAAAAAAATAACATCTTTCCCTGGTACAAACCATGTTGTCAATATAGTAACTCTCCTCATAGAAATAGTTAATATTATCAAAAATAAATAGGGACCGAGTCTTAGAAGGGGACTGTGCTAAAGGGAAGAATCCTGAAGCTTAAGAATCATAAGCTTCCATCTGGTATTTACATTTCTCATGAGTTGAAATGAAAATTGATAAAGTTATATCCTGTGAAATCTAATTTAGTAGAACCTGCCTAGTTCAGGTTTTTAATTAAAGTATGCTTATGGCCCCATTTGCTTTATAATGAGAATAATTCCAAATATATGATATTAAGTTTCATTTTATTTATAAATAAAATTGGGAGTTAAAGGCAGGGAGAAAGGAAAAGTTTGCTCAATTATATTTGCAGTGTTGTAGCCTAGGAATTAAAAGAAGTCAACGAGAACTGGTTTGTGATCTTTTGTTTTTTCCCCCTTTCCAAACACATTGCATCATTCATTTAACCCCATTACTAATCCTCCTTAAAGTGTTTTCTTGATGTGATGTTCAAAGGATTTTGGGTTTCTCTTTTCTAATCTAGAGAATGAAAAGTCTCTAACAATGATGTAACTGAAATATTTTCAGTGAAGTTCTAAAGTATGATAAGATAAATGTAAGTGTTATTTCACACAACAAGATCATCCCAGTGTGAAAACATTTCTCTAATAACATGGAAATTGCTTGCAGTAAAGTGGGAGCAAGAGGAAATAAGAAGACACAAACCACCATTTTAACCTCTCTGGCCTTTTCTCCACTATGTATTCAAGTCAATTAAAAAGGGGAGCAAAAAGAAGCCTCAATGGCATATCTCTTGTAAACAAGTAAAATTAGCAATTGGGAACCAGGAAATGAGCCTCCCTAAGTTTAAGATGGGAAATGGTGTTTTATAACACAGACCTTGTAAAAAAAAACAAAAAACTAAACTATATTGAATAATCTGAATACAAACTGCAACAAAAAAATAATTGATTGTATATCTGCATTTAGATCAGTTACTACTAAACTTTAAAGATAAAGTAAACCAGTGGTTCTCTTGACAAAAGATGGCAATCCACATCATAGTCTCTGAAAATTCCCACCTACCTCAAGCTGTTTTCCACACTATCTTCCCTGGCTCCCCCAAACAACCTAGATTACTGGAAAGTCCTGTTGTTGGGTTGATGACATTGATGTATTTGAATGGAGGTTGGCACAGAGGATAAACCTCTGTGCCAATGTTTGTTTCATTTTCCCCTTTTGCTTCCAAAAGCCACTATACGAATGGACACATTGTGCTGGGATAGAGAGATAAAATATGATAACTCTAGAGATGGCCCTCGATTTTTAGCACATTGGCACCAATAGTTTAAATGTTATTCTTACTGTAGACGTGCATAAATTAAAGAAATTAGTTATAAAGCAAAATGGTTGACAACACTGACTGAAAAGTATGTCTGGCCTAGAATTGGGAGATAAGATTGTAGACATCAGAGCACCCTAGGAAGTTGCTTAAGCCAAGAGGAAGGAGAGTCATGAAGACCAAATGGGAACACATCATGTCTTTATCTTTGAGTGGCTATGCTGTTTATGATGACATCACTTTAAAAGTGTTTTTAAATTTCAGTTGTATTTATAGTGTGCAGATCATATTTAACATGTTTCTTTAGAAAACAAAAATATGCGTATTGATGATGTAAGAAAATAGAGTTCAAATGCAAGAATAAGAAAATATTGAATTCCTGTTTTTACTATTAAGTACACAAAAGTCAGAGAATTTCCAAAGGAAATCAAGGAAAGATTTCGTTATAATGTTTTTAAAAGTGGCTGTAACTGAAAGCAAACTGGGCCTTGAGTATTTTCTTATTCAGAGCCTGTCCTGTGAAGCGTAGCTTTCATTGTTCTATTTTCTAAACTACTTATTTAATTAAATGCATCTGCAAACTAAAGGGAACTTTGAAATTATAAATACACATAATGGGGGAAACTCCAATGGTTCATCAAACATATTTTGCCATTTCCCTAGCGCCGTGAATTTATGGGGAAAAAAAAAACCTACATCCGGGTGATTCATCTTCTAAAGTCTTATTGAGAAATTATCATTTCTTCTTTTTTATCCCCACAATAGAAATACACATTTCTTAAGAAGATATATAGATATAGATATAGATATAGATATAGATATAGATATAGATATAGATATATGATAGCATATTCTTTAGGCATGTACTCTGTGCAAAACTGTCATAACAAACCAGGTCACCAGAATAGTTCCTACAAGCTGTCCTTGCTCTCCTGAGTCCATTAGAATCATGAGATTTTAATTTTTCCTCAGTCAACACAGTTCACTGATCGCAGAATCTTTTGTTAGCTAAATGGGATTTATTTTTTTTTAAAGAATAATAGTCCTTAAAAAGCAAACAAAAAAAACAACACTTTGTTCATAGGAATTAGCATAGTGATATGCCCAGGAGGCCAGTCTTGGCCATGGTGTGCCACCATCTCCTGCAGGGGATAGTCTAGCAGGATGAAAACTTTATGCAGAGAAAATTACAAAGTAGTAATCAGAGGTCCAGTATTAAATATCACAGAAGAAAAGCAGAATGTGAAATGAACTTAAATTTAGCTATTGTGTGGAAATAGAGCTTATAATTTGATGATAGTAAGACGTATGGAGTTTGTTAGTACTCTGAAATTACTTAAGAGTATTACTGGTCTATAAGGTGGGGACCACAGATAGGATATTGCCCAATTCAATGGCCGTGGTATAAAATATATTCACTTTTTTATTGAAGTATAATACTTCTTACTATTTGATATATTTTTTGTTAAGAACATAAATTTTGCATATCATCCCAGGGACAGACACTCCTTCATCCTTTCACTTTAACAGTTGCAGATTTTAAGGGCACTGGGATGAAAAAATGATGTTACTCATTATTGAAAAAAAGCCAACTAATTTGTCCTCATCATTGAAAACAAACATAAATACGTTTCAAGGTGTCATATTTAGAAACTACAGAATGTTGTGTTGTTTTCTTAATTTAGTGAAATGGTACATTTAGGCAAAATTTAGCATTCTTTCTGTGGTGTTGGTTACAAATTTTACTTTTTATTACTAAAGGAAATTGAAAGTCTGGCTTTATTATTTTTAATTTATAGTCATTATTCATGGCTATTCCTTTGCAATGAACAAAGATAATGTTTTTTATACCCCAAGAGATGATTTGACAATTGAATATATGAGTTAAAATTTAGGAAATAAAGAGGTTCATATCCTATAATTCAAATTAATTTATTCCTCAATTCATTTCTACAAGAATTTATCATGTGCCTATTGAATGACAGTACGAAATACATGCTGCTATATTCTGTTTTTTTTTTAATTTATTTCTATTTTTACTGATTTCAGAGAGGAAGGGAGAGGGAGAGAGAGAAATTGTGATGAGAGAGAATTATTGATCAGTTGCCTCCTGCACACTCCACACTGGGTCTGGAGCCCGCAACCAGGGCATATGTCCTGACCAGGAATTTAATCATAACCTCCTGGTTCTTAGGTCTATGCTCAACCACTGAGCCATGCCAGCAGGCCTCCATCAGATTCTAAAGGCACACATTAAAAAAAAAACACCTGTGTCCCCAAAGGGTCTAATAGCAAAGTAGATAAACACAATGCAATTGCTTTAATGAGAAAGACATACACAGAAGAAGAGCTCAGACTGCTGGAGGAATCAAGAGTGGTTTCACAAACTTAGAGCTGAAATGTAAGAGTTTTTCTGGTGAGTTGAAGATGTGAGAAGAAAGACTTCTACAGAGAATACCTCTGCAGGCATGGAAGTTTCAAGAGCTCAGATAATTGAGTGTATACAAAGCATACATGGGGGAAAAGCCAAAAGATAATGTGGACTGCCAGTTAGGTGCCCTATCAGGAAGAGCTATAAATACATTAGGGGGAGCCAATTAAAAAAAAAATTAACTAAGGAGCAAGATGTCAGCTTTTTGTATTCCACGGATTATTTTGCAACAGTGTGGGAGATGGAATGCATGAGGTTGAGACTGAAGTAGGAAGACCAGGAGAGATGAGAATCTGAACTAAACAGTAACGATGAGAAGCAGAAGTGAGGACAGATATAAAAGATAGTAAGGAGAAAAAAATAGAGTTTAGTATGAAGAGTAAGAAAAGGAAGACGTGTAGGGTGATTCCTAGGTTTCTGTCTTGGGCAACCAAGTGGATAATGTAGCCAAACAGTAAGAGCAAATCCAGGAGGAGGAATAGATTTGCATGGGATAGGAAGATGTGATCATTTGAATTGAAATGAAAATATCATGTTCTGGGTATATTAAAGGAGGTGGCTTTTTATAAAAGTAGTTATGTGGTTGTTTTCGTCATGGTACGTTTATGTATTTGACATTCTTGCTGAGGAATTACAAGCCAAGGGTGATGGGTGGGGGTGGACAGTACCATAAGCAGTGTGCGTGGTCCCTGCCCGTCAGCAGCTTATCATTGGATGGGAGAGTGGCAGTCAACCACATGTGTCAGCAGCTTGTATCAGAAGAGGTGTCCAAAATGGTGACTGTGAGAATTCAGGTAATCCTTTTTCATGAGTGGTGTGATCAGCCCCTGTTTCCTGCAGGAGATTGTGGGATGCTGAGAGTCTCCTTTTATGTCAGATGCTTTCTATCCCTTTTTAGTCCCAGCTGGCAGTGCTCCTGGTGACAAAGTATCACCAAGCACCTTGTAGCTTTATGTGGATTTCAGGGGAGCTCACCCCATTAGACAAAAGGCTCATCCACAGATTTTTTTGGGGGGGTGGGAATAATTCCATTTCTATTTTGGGCTTCAGCTGAGACGGCCGAGGGACACTGCCAATAAGCTTTTTGGAGGCTGCCTGCTTTGATTAGGATCTGTGAGGCACATCTTTAATCTCTTGTGATTGAATACCTCTGACTTTTTTTTTTTTTTTTTTGTCTCTCTCTCTCCAGTATTGCAGCAAAAGGTTTCACAGCCACCCCACAGCTTTCACTCTGTCCCAAATCAAGTCCTGGTTCCTTTTGGTGTAACAGTTCTTTCTTCAATTTCTTTCCCTCTTCTCACATTTTACTAGAAGTAGAAAGAAGAAATCAGGTCTCACCTTCAAAACTTTGCTTAGAAACCATCTCAGCTCAATTGGTATTCAAGTTCATCATTTACAAATTCTGCTCACTACCATAGGTAATTTTTCTAAACTTCCCACTGCTACCTAACAAGAATCTCTCTTCCTCCAGTTTCCAGTGCATGTTCTTACTTCCTTCTAAGCCCTCACCAGCAATATTTGGAGTGTCCTTATTTCTACTAACAGTCTTTGCAAAGCAAACTACACTGCTTCTGTCATGCTCTTCAAAATTCTAACAGCCTCTAACAGTTCACTGCCTGATTCCAAACACCCCTTCTTCTTTTGGGGGTATCTTTCATGTTAACTCTCTCAGTACCAAAATCTGTATTAGTTTTCTATTACTACAAAATAAATGAAGACAAGCATAGAAGTTTAAAACAGCATCCAGCCCTAAGCAGTTTGGTTCAGTTGATTGAGCATCGGTCTGCGGACTGAAAGGTCCCAGGTTCGATTCTGGTCAAGGGCATGTACCTTGGTTGCGGGCACATCCCCAGTAGGAGGTGTGCAGGAGGCAGCTGATCGATGTTTCTAACTCTCTATCCCTCTCCCTTCCTCTCTGTAAAAAATCAATAAAATATATTTTAAAAAATAAAACAACATCCATTTATTATTTCACAATCTCTGCACATCAGGAGTACAGGCAGGCTCAAGTGGGTTTATGTATTCAAGGTTGAAATCAAGATGTTTACTGACTGTGTTTTCATGAGGAATTCAAGGTCCTCTTCGAGGCTCATTCTTTTTTTCTTTTTTAATATATTTTTATTGATTTCAGAGAGGAAGGAAGAGGGGGAGAGAGAGAGAGGGAGAGAGAGAAACATCCATGATGAGAGAGAATCATGGATTGGCTGCCTCCTGCAAGTTCCCCACTGGGGATCCAGCCCACAACCCGGGCATGTGCCCTTGACCAGGAATCGAACCTGGGACTTTTCAGTTTGCAGGCTGACACTATCTACTGAGCCAAACCAGCTAGGGGCAGGCTCATTCTGGTTATTGGTGGAATTTAGTTCTCTGCAGTTATAGGAACTAAGATCCCCATTTCATTGTTGGCAGTTAGTCTGGGCTCTTTGTGGCCACTCTCCAACCCTTGCAAAGGCTCTCTCCATCTTCACAGTCAGCAATGGTGCATCAAATCCTTCAAACTGGAGTTTTTCATTTCAATTTAGTGTATAATTTGTGGACTTTGATTCTGATATAAACTCCCTACAATGAACTTTTCAAGAACTGTTTCTGCCTTGATCCGAGAGCATGCATTGATTAAGATATTTTCCTCTCTCCAGACTCTGGGTCTTGTTATCAAATGGCAGCACCTTGTTGCTCTCAAATTTCAGGAACCCTATGAGGGCTTCCTTTATGCGACCTGTGTACATATTTGAAAGTCTTGCTTTTATCTTATCAATGACAGATTATAGACTGAAATGCCAGGCACTTACTTATATGACATTTCTATCTTCTCTGAAAGCAAATAATAAATGTATATAAACAAATACAAGTAATGAAATAAAATAGTCTTCATTCATTTTAATTGAAATTTAGCCAAATTAAACTACCATTTGAAATGTGACCAAATATCATAATACAATAAATATTAGATTAGATATATATTTCAAGAATATATTGCAGATGTCAGTTATTAAGTGTGAAATTATTTTGAAAATGTACGTGTTGATGTACATTTCAATAAACACTCATTTATTAATAATTAACCAAACTAAGCAAAAACTCTACTTGACTTTCCTGTTTGAAGGAAAAATTCCTTCAACCACCAATGACTAAAGAAGGCAAAAATTTGTTTTTAACCTCTTTAAAATAATTTAATCAGAGATAGTGATAGGCTAGTTAAAACCAGTAGTTTCTTATAGAACTAGAAAAGAGAATATTGTCAAAGTCAACAAATGATCAATGTTCAACTATGACAAATTTTCTGAACCTTAACTCTTTAAGGTCCCATTATGTTGAATAAAAACATAAATTTTGATAAACACAGAACTAATACTGAGAAGAGTATCAGTGTAAATGGATATATATACACACGCACACACATATATTTGGACTCTATTCCTATTTATTCATGTTCAGTAGCTCATTGAATTTAAGAGAAGCTGTTTCTTAATCTGGAGTTTTGTGACATAGAAGGGCATTATTCCTTTATAATAACACAGATTATATATGCTTGCATTTTTTTTTTTCTGGTGGAAAATTTAAATTATGTGTCAAATCCTAAAAGGTTTCCATTTGTGGTACTTCAAAAACATGACCGTAATATTTTGCACCTCATTCCATCGAAAGGTGGAGTTTATTTTGCCCCTTGAGTCTGGCCTGTCTTAGTGAACTGCTTTGACCTACAAACTTGGCAGAAGTGACGCTGGGTGAATTCCAGAACAAGGCCTCAGGAAGCTTTCAGATTCTGCCTTGGTGCTCGTGGAGTTCTGAGACCACCTTGCTGTGAAGAAGCCATGGGAAGAAGACACATACACTTCCCTCTCTGCAGCCAACCCCCTCCCCCCTCCAGTGAAGCCAGCTGAATGCAAGTGCATGAGGGAGCCCAGGGGAGAGCATCTGGAGCCGCCCAGTCAATCCCCAATTGTGAGAAATAGTAAATCAGTTTTGTTTTCAGCCACTAAGCTTTAGGTTATGATAGATGATGTAGCAACAGATAACTGGCACACCAAAAGCCTTATACCCCACAAGAGGTTGATTTAGAGGTAAAAAACAAGTTTAACTTCCAATACTCCCGAGCCTTTTTAGCACATATGCTAGAAAAGACTTTTGTCAACATTTTAATGATGTTTTCTTCTACTACTAAGTCAAAATGTGGTAATATTGATTTTAAAAATTGATTACGACAGTTTCGGACTTTTAAAAATATTTTAAATTAATTTTTATTAAACACTTAATTAATTTTACTAAAGATTTTGTTCTGTTTGTATAAAGTCAAAGTGTCCAGGATCATTTTATCAACACAAGCCGTATTCAATTTCTTCAGATTAGGCAGCCACTTTTACAGATATATTTGCTCCACTCTATTACTGTCCGAAAGTTAGAAGGGAGATGCCACCCAGGCTTTTTATTACATAAGAGAAACAAACCCTTATGTATCAGACCATTGGAAGTGGGTTTTGTTCAAGGTGCTCAAACATGATCTGTAACTGCATCCACTGCCTTGAGACACTCTGGTCTGTGAAGTGCATCACAGTCCACTGGATTGGTGCCACCTGTGGTTGTGCAGTGCACAGCCTATGCAGGTGTATGTGGTGACTCTGGCCAAAACCATACTTTCCTAAAGAATGAACCTCCTAGTGTTGCCATGATTCCACCTTACAGACAAGATGTAGCAACAGATAACTGGCACAGATAAATGGGCAGGGGGGTTGAGGGGGGGGAGCCATAAATATGAAATGTAAGATAAACTTTAACTAAAAAAGTCTGAGTCTGAAGATTAATTACAGTTTAGCTATCCCTTATGTTATTTAAAACAGCATTCATGATATTAGCATTAAGAAAATAGTCCCACTTCTCTATTGGGCAGAAATGATTTTTCTTATATTAGCAAATAGTTTTAATGGAAATAATATCATGTAAATATTTCTCATTTAATTTTTTTTCTCTAAACATAATTTAACAGCCATGAACCGGAGGGAGTCAATTACTATAAAGCTGCATGCAAACTAGCTGTATAAACAATTGACTTGGTAATGAAAAGTGCTTCCGTGAATGTAAATAAAAACTGTAGATTTTAAAAATTAATTTTCATACTCTAATTCTAGAGAATTAGTCTTCTGCCTTTTTCTGCTTGTTTTGGAAAACAACCCCAGAGTTCATAGTAAATGAATTACAGTTAAATATTAAGATCAATAGACAATGGATGGGGAGTAAAGAGAATGGAAAAATAAGCACACCCCGTTTTTCTAAATATGAAAGCTATACTTTGAAGTTCCTAAAACCAGATAGAAAATAAAGCTTAATATTTGGGAAATAAACATTCAAATTAATGAAGAATTGGAGATAGAGAGAGCGCATGGTTTTAGCAAAACAACATAGTACATTTTCTACTCTATCCGTTGACAGTAAGTACATTTACTTTCCCAGCAGAAATCTGAAATCTAAATAATCCAGGTCCACGCGAGTGCAAAGTCTAATCCTAGATGGCCTGCTTATGGTCCGACCCTCTAGGGCGCTTCGTCTGACTCTACCTTCTGACCTCGACCATGGCCTTTCTCCCCCATAGTGGCCTCGGGAAGTCATCAAACTGTCCAGAAGGGCAGGGGACTGAGACCCAGGAACCGCTTCCACCTCCATCTAGTGGAGGCCATGTCCTTTTCCTGAGGCGGTGGTAACGCCACCGCAGACCCCTGCTGTTTTTATTTGTACACTTTCCAGTCTTTTCCTTTCTTCTCTTAGTTCCAGGCTAAGAAAGTAAAAGAATCACCGGAATTTAATAGATTGAAAGGCAACACGACGACTGAAGAGGAAGAATCTGGAGTGGCACTTTGGGACCGGCGGCTCACAGGGGCCATCCCCCAGCCCAGCTGCCCGTCCTACGAGCGGATATGGCCCCCAAAGCCAGCAAGTCCCTGGGGCCTGGAAGACAAAGGAAGGCTAGGGCCGAGCGGTGACGGGAGGGTGGGAGCAGCGACTCGCGTGAGCTCCGGGACGTGAGAGCGCCGCCCCCGCCCCCTTCTCCGCCCCGTCCCCGAGAAAGGAGGGGCCTCAAGGCCACCCCGAGAAAGATCTCCCCGCAACGCGAGCCAAGGGTCCCAGGCGGCCACACGCGTCCGGGCAAGGGCGGCGCCAGCCTGCACGGTGGGGAAGGGCCGAGGCAGGGGGCGGAGCCGGCGGCGCAGACAGAGGCCGGCGGGGCGGGACCTGAGTGGTGGGCGGGGCCTGGGCGGGGAGGGGCGGAGCCGGCCGGTCCGGGGCTGCTTGAGACAGTCACTGCCCTGGCGGCGGCGGCGGCGGCGGTTGGCCGTTGGGGGCTGGGAGGAGCAGGACCCTGGCTGTCCGCGCAGCTGGAGCTGGCAGTTGCCGGGGCCAAGCGGAGGATCCGGCGCGGGGAGTGCGCCCCAGGCCGGGCGGAGTCTGCGGCTGCAGCGGGAGTGCCGGGCGCGCTGGCTTCGGCGGCGTCTCCAAGAAGCAAGTGTCTGAGGCTGAGATTCGGCGGCGGCGGCTGGGGCGGAGGTAACCGAGGGCGGCGGCGGTGGAGGCGAGGCTCCTCCTTGGGTTGGGAGCCGGGGGGCTGCGGCCGGGTCACGGACCTGACCCAGCCACGCGCTTTCAAGGCTGGGACCCCGGACGGCGCGGATCCCCTGGATCCTCTGAGGGCCAGGCGGGGGCGGGATCGGCGCGCGGGTTGGGGGCGCAGAGCGGGACGCGGATTCGGAGGCGACCCCTCGGCTGGGATTGGCAAGGACGTGGGGCACCCCTCCCCCTTCGAAAGACACACCCCAATCTCAGGGCGGGGCGGGCTGCCGAGGATTTCCCAGCCTCTGCGAGGGAAGACCTCCCTGAGGAGGCTGCACCTCTGGCTGCGCCCCCCCGCCTCCCCCTGCCGAGGTGGCCCCCTGTGGCTCTTTGGGGCTGCTTAAATGGAGGTGGTTCTGTCGCTGGGAATCCCGGAATTCCTTTTGTCTATCAGCCGAAACCAGCGGCCGGAACTGTAGGCAAACACCCAGCAGCGCTCAAGCACTCTGCTCCTTATCCCTCTTCTGCCAGGGAAGGAATTCTCCCCGGCAGCCTTTTCTCCGTCCACGGTAGTAGATTGCACTCCTCACCCCCAACCGAAACCTTCATCTTTGGCACAGAGCAAGGAAAGATTCACGTTGTACCTGTGTTTGGATTTATCATTCATGTGAGATCATCCCCCTCCGCCCCTCTTTTTTTTTTTTTTTTAACCCTTTGCCATCCAGCCTCCGCCCTGGTAATCATCCCCCTAGATTTTGCAAACTATCAACAAAGAAGTGTGGCTAGTCGAGTAAACAGAGTCCTTGACTGGCTGGGCTGTGCCAGTTAATAGAGCTTCCTTAACGGGTGCTATTCTAACCAAGCTGGTGGAAAGATCTTTTTGGCTAGGCTTAAGGATGTTACTCTCTGTGCACGTCGTCTTTTTTTCCCCTCTTCAAACCTTTTACAAATCTCGAGTAACGATTAGATTGTGGGTCTTTGGGAAGCATGACCATAGTGGAAGAAAAATACAGAAAGAAAAATGTAATCATTATTTTAGGGTAATTGTCCAACTTTTTGAAAGTGCCAAAAATGAAAATATGGATTTTGGGGATTAACTGGTAAATTGTATCATTTGATAAGTAAGCTTTTAACATATATTTTGCACGGATATTTTTGTTTGTTTTATTTCATTTACTTGTGGAAATTATCGATTACCCAGACACCTTGTAAGAGGAACCTGTGAACAAGTTCATTAAGAATTTGTCTTGAAAAAATGCATTTTATGAATGCTTAAGCGGTGTTACTAGTGGCTTGTCATTTGTGCCATATAGGAGACCACAACCTACACAGTTGCGTCCCTGGCAGTTGTCCCTGTGCCTGAAAGTGGCAGGATCTAGCAGTTTGAGGGGCCATTCTTCAATAAGAAGTATAGAGCTACCTACCTACTGTATAACTATAATCTCTGATGACATTTACTATAATGGACACCTTTTCTGATCTAGTTCTCAGATACAGAATTAACAGTTTGAATCTGGAGAAGCATTTTGTACAAATTGAAAGATTGGGCTTTCTCTTTCCTTTTCCAGATGTATTGTCTCATGTGCTTATTTGAAGGATCTACAATCACATAAACTCGCTTGTAACCATGGAGCCATGTGACCCATCAAGATATTGAAAAAGTGCTGCTGAGCCTGGGAACCAGGCACTTGTTCACCAGGTCAACAATTAAAACTAACATATTCTCTGCTGACAATCAAGAATAAAGAGCCAAGTAAAGTCCTGCACATTCTATTGACAAATGGACTCTGTGGCTGTTGAATTTTACTGTAACTGGTTACTCTGTCATTCCAAGTCAACTTACCATGCCAGTTATGTCCCAGTGGATGTAAAGACCTGTGTTGATGTATTCTGATGTTAGCAAATGTTGAAGATAAGAAACCTATTATGACTAATCCTTGGGAAGAGAAAGTCTGCAAAATGGCCCAAACGAGTTTACTGCAGGGGAAGCAGTTTTACTGTAGGGAGTGGGTTTTCCACAAGCTTCAGCATTGCCTCCAGGAGAAAACCAACTGCTTCAACAGCACTGTCAACACACCACCCCTCTTAGTGAATTCTGGGAGCAATGCTGGTGTTGTTTCTGGAAAAGGCGCTGCCTGGGGTGTGTTGTTGGTAGGAGGGCCTGGCAGTGGCAAGACAGCCCTGTGTACTGAGCTCTTGTGGCCAAGTTCACCTACGGGCTTGCAGAGAGGTTTACATCGCCAGGCTTTGGCCTTCCATTTCTGCAAAGCCCAGGACTCTGACACGTTGTGTGTTGGAGGGTTCATTAGAGGCCTTGTTGCCCAGATTTGCCACAGTGGGCTACTCCAAGGGTATGAGGACAAGCTAAGGGATCCAGCAATCCAGAGCCTCTTACAGCCCGGGGAATGTGAGAGGAACCCAGCCGAAGCATTTAAAAGGTAATCAGAATGTCATGGTGTTCTAGTTACTATACAAAAATGAAAATTAAATTTTTTAGATTACCCTAGTTTTTGTATAAAAAACTTCGTGGAGTACCTGTACTTCTGCTATAAATTTGGGGATAATCTGTGGTTGTGAGTGAACATGTTTATTTGAATATTGAAGGAAACAAAATTTAAGCTTTGTTTGCAACAGGATATGAATTAAAAATGTCTTATAACAGAATTTGAAACACTGTAGAAACAAATTGTTTTTCAAATGTATGCCAAATATTTATTTGCTTTTCTAATATTACTTGTAATTGGTAAGAGATAGCTACTTGTAGTAAGAACATATAGCTACTTGGAAACTGGGCTGCATTTTTAGGAAGGGCAAACTATACCTGGTCCTGAGTTTAGAGGAATTCTCAGCATAGAATCTACTGTCTTCTTTGTCTACAGTATTATTCCTTTAAATAAGAAAAGTTCTCTTTGAAAGAGGCCATTGAGAATCTGAAGAAAATCTGCTAATATGTTTTGCAAGTAAATGAAAAGTTGACTGATGAAATATGTAATCTTTATAAAATAATGGAAATTTGTCATCATTTTTAGTACTTTTAGTGAGTGATACGAAAAAAAAAAAACACCCAAAAAACAATTTTAAGTTGTTTTTCAGAGTGGTTCCAGATCCAAAATGTGTTTTAAAAAAATGATTACTTGAAAATTGTTTGCATATCACCCCTCTACTCATTGTAAAAGGAGTCAAATAGTTATTCTGTGCTTGCTATTATTGCCTCCCTGCTGCTTTAGTCATTTTGTCATATACTTTTATTACCTAACAATAAGTAGTTCTTAGCTGGCAAAGTTTGTTTCCCAAAGACAGGTACACGCTGCACTGAAGGTTAGTGTGTGTGTGTGTGTGTGTGTGTGTGTGTGTGTGTGTGTCTGGACTCATTTGAGCAGGCTTTGAGTTACTGTGAAAGTGATTTTGTTCTTTTGATGTCCTCAGATCTAATGGTATGAAATCTATTGAAAATAAGAATAATAGTAGCAAGCACTGTGTGTGAGTCACTGTTTAAGTGCTATACCAGTATTAAATCATTCAATCTTCATAACAGCCCTGTGAGGTAGATACAGGTATTAGTCCCATTTCATAGATAAGGAAACTGAGGCACAGCCTAAGTAACTTGTACAAGGTTACAGGCTAGTAAAGGGCAGACCTGGGATATGAAAGACGTGTGTATGTGTACAGGTTTGCAATCATAGACATCCTTTGGAGGACTTCTGGGGAAGAGGAATAGTTTTGAAGTTAATGGAGAATGGATGTTTGTCACAGTTGTGGTTTGAGTGTAGTTTTCAGATTACCCAATATACGTGATCAGTAGTTAGTCTGGAATGATCGTTGTGAATAGAGGCACACAGTTCCAACAGGTGAGGAGTTTATGAAATTCAGCCAAAGGGTTGTGTCTTTGAGAAGTGTGATATTCTTGTAGACCTTTTAATGTATAAGTGCCATCCAATCAAATCTATTCTTTTTTGCTGTTAGCAGTCAAAGTCTGGGTTGAAACTATTATATCATTCATAAATCAATGAGGAAATCTGCTAACACAAATATGAGATGCCAGGTTTGATGGACAATGTTTAACATGGACTCACTATGTCCATATGGAATTAATAATGTAGGCTTTATTATAAAACTATTTTTTAAGAGACTGCAAGCCTCTGTACATAAACAACTCTTCTCTTAATGCTTTTTCTGAAGATACTATCACTAGTTGAAGAGGAGCTGAATTTGCATTTCATGTAAGTCATTTCATAAGCTATTTGGATTTATTGACACCTTAGAAAATCAGTTTTAGAGTATAGTCTAACTAAATTTAACTTAGCCTAACTAAATATGTAATTTATTTTATTGGCATTCATATTAAATTTCTGATACTTTTAAATATTTGAAATCATGTCTGATAACTGTATATTTTTATATATTCTGATCCTGAGCATATTTTTATAGTATTACAGATTTTCCTGGAAAAGATCCTTCTACTCAGAGGATCCTCTTATTTTTGTTTTCCTGTGTGAATTTTAATGATTAGCTACTTGGAGAGAAATAAGAAGCAACTGGAGCTGTGTGTAAAATCCACACCAGTACGGATTATCTGATTGGCTGAAGGAGCTAATGAATGCTTTGTATTCCTAGTCTCTATTTTGGTAGAGAAAACCTAGTGTTTCTACTTGGGCCATTGTGATGCTCTAACTTAATCTCCTACTAGATCTTTAGAAACCTGAGTCACTTTTTTTATCATTAATCAATCATTCGATAAATTAAGTAATTTTGGTATTGGAACAACTGTTTCTGATAATTCATTAGATATATACTTCCTCTATGATTGGGAGGCTGTAATATAATCATAGTCAAATGTAAACATGAGAACACAATTCAAAATTAAAAGAAATATTTTTGCATAGTCTATGGCATTAGATGGTTGTAGGCCTCTACTTTTGGACAAATAGTCAAAGTTTTATTGTAGGTTTGGTTAGTGACTGCAACTGACTTGTTAAGTAGGTCCTTCAGAGAATTTTAATCAGAATGTATTTTATTTAGGCTAGACAGAGGTAATTCAACAAGTAGACAATGGGGAGAAGATCGTTTGATCATTGTTCTCAAGGAGTTAACAGTATTTTGTGGGAAATGGAGATCCAAGTAGCTAAATATAAGGGAAGGATAGAGGCACCTGAGTTAGGTAATAAGGGGGTGGGGCATTGGTTTTGGGTCCTGTACCTGGTTTAGAAGCACAAGTGAAGATGGTTATTTAATTCATTCAACCATAAACTCCTTTTTGAACCTGCTGTCCCTATTGTCATGCCTTGAAGCCAAGGGTCTTTTTGGAGATCTAGATGTATGTGTTCTAACTTTTATTTAACAATCTGCAAGACCAGATGTGAGTTTTCTGTGTATGATGTCAATTTTCCCCATGTTGAGTAAAAGATTGTGCTCTGTGTGATGATAGGATAGGAAACTGGAAGGCTGAACTCTGACTGTTTTTTATCTTGAATAGGTATCCTTAAATGGTGGAATCTTATTCCATTCATCTCCTTCTCCTTGAACATTTATACTTATTGCTGCATATCTCTTTAGATTTTAACTTCTTTTGTAGTTATTTATGTATGTATCTTCTGTTATTTCCTCTATTTGGCATATGCTTCTTCATGACATTATTCATGACTGATTAATTTTTCATATTTACCATTGTGCTTTGAACAGCACTTTTGATATAGTAATTGCTAAATGATTATCATTTGAATGACTGAATCATGCTACGTACCTATCGAGAATATGTATGAATCTAATTGAAGGACAGCTGAAGTTCTTGCATATGAAAGGAAATTGAAATGTTTTATCATTTAAGGTCAGTTTTCAATGCAGACCAGAGTGGTGTAGTGATTATTAATTTATTAACCTGCTGTCTGTTCCTTAGCACGTGTGCATATGGCATTGTTCCAGATAGTTTTAAGTGGCCAGATGTCTATCTTCTGTCGCTACTGGCTCCAGGTATTTTTGACAAACTCAATAAAGGGATGAAGAACGGAATGGGACTAGGAAGGGTGCTTCCTTCTTAACCTCACTGGTGGGGTATTTTCAAGGCAAAATATTCCCTTTTAATGATCTGCCTTTTATAACTAATACTACTTACGATAACTGTTATCCATTCTTAAATAATGTCAGATCAAAAGATCTTGTGAAAGTGTCTTTACTGTTGTTCACATTTTGAATAAAATAAATGAATAAATATCATTTTCATAATCAAAATTCCACATTTCCTTTAGTCTAAGATTGTCACTTTTCAGTGAAATGTCTGTTGTTTCCAACATTTAACTGTTAAACTTATTTTAAGATGGACTTCCATTCATTCAGACTCTTCTTTCTCTTCCTAAGATCTTCCCTTTCTTCATTGGATGGGCTTTCTCTTTTATGGTTCATGTCTAAGTGCTGTTTCCTTTGGTCCCTGGTGCTCTATCCTTCGCTGAACCAGTCTTCAACCTTTATTAATCACATCTGCAT
Source organism: Corynorhinus townsendii (assembly GCA_026230045.1). Lineage (NCBI taxonomy): Eukaryota > Metazoa > Chordata > Mammalia > Chiroptera > Vespertilionidae > Corynorhinus > Corynorhinus townsendii. The sequence goes on from JAPDVU010000006.1 coordinate 131,060,836, forward strand.
TATAATGGCACAACATATTGCTCCATACTTATACCGTGTAATGTTAGCCACATTCTTAGTTCTGCTTGGCCATGCTTTGATTTGAAATAACTTCTCAATAACCCAGATTTGTTTTAGACCAGAGAGAGTAGTGGTGCCCTACAGGGTGAATATGTTTTTTACCCAATTCAGGAAATTTCACACACATATCCAGATTTTTGTTTTTTCTTGAGGAAAAAAAAAAAAAGAAATTTTGACAATATTAGGCTCTAATTTCTTTGGAGCAATAATCTGGTTGAGCTGAGTTAGCTGCTGTCTGTAGGTGGGCTTACACACTAATTTGATCCAGTCGTCCCTCAGCACCCATCATTCTATCCAAGACCATTTCATTTGTTTACATGTGCCAGCCTGGCTCCAATAGGCATTTTCAAATATGAACATGTTTCCTATTCCTTTGAAAAAAAGAAACACTATACGTTTATCTCCCCCTAAATTTGCCTTCATGTTATCACAAATTTGTGTATAGAAGTGCTTCTTCCCTATCACCTTGCTTCCTAACTTACTGAGACCTGACTTCTCTCTCTACATATGCACAGAAAGTTGTTTAGGTATAGTAGCTTCTGAACTCACTGCTCTATCTTTAGCCTTAGATGGTATGTTTTAAAACAACTTCATTATCTGTACTTTGTTCCTTTCAGAATCCCCTATCCAACTGTGTTCTTTAGTGGCTGTCCTCTGGATTGTGCCTGGGTGTTTACCCAGCAAAACTTAGATCTTCTTTCCTCATACCCATTCCTTCAAACATTGTATTTACTTACATGGATACCAATGCTTGTATCTAGTAAGATAGCAATCAAAGCTGCATCAACAGCCTTTATCTTCACTCTGATTAATATATATCTTTTTACTGGAGTGTCCCTCAAGTACCTTCCAGTGTTCAAATCAGCATCTCTTTCAGCATTTCTGTTCATTAACTCATTCATTCATTGCTTAAATAAACATTCAGTTCCTGCTATGTGCTCAATATGTGCTGAGTGACAGGGCTAAAGAGGTGAGCCAAACAGGACACTGAATTAAATATATGTGTGTGTGTGGGGGGGGGGGGGGGGAGGGAGGAGGGAGACAGGGATTGCATTAAATAAGAAATTACAGATATAAAAATTCAGCTTTGATACATGCTAAGAAGAAAGGATGATTTAAAAACATGTTATGAAGCTTGATCATTACTGGGAATTCTGGGAAAACTATCTAAGTTGTTTCATAATTATTCTTATTTTTAGACCCTTTCTCCTTAAAAGTGTGATCTTAAGATTAACATGTTGGCAATTCCTGGGAGGTAATAAGAAATGCAGATTCAAAGGTCTACTGACTCTGAATCTGCAACCTCAATCTCCAAGTGAACCCTGTGTATAGTGACGTTTGAGAAGCATTACCCTGGGCTAGATTTTAGGGTGTTCTCTATTTTCTATTATATTAAATTTTAAAGTATTTAATCTTTTTCTTGGAATGTTTCTTGAATTCTTTTACCCTAATCTAGAATGTTTATTCATCTACTCCTACTTGGTCTACTTAATTTTAGCCCCTCTTTATTCTGATTCACTTGGTTACAGTTGGACAATTAACCACAGTAAAGCAGTGCTTTCTTTAGGTCATTCCTCGGAGCCTATGATAATCTACACAAGTTCAGATTTCTCTGTCTGGCTTTAAAAGCTCTTGATAATTTGGTTCTGCTCCATCTAAAGTATGTATCATGTTTCCAAACTTCATCAAAGCACATTAAGCTCATTTATTCTTTCAAGAAATATTTCTAAGCATCGAAGATAGCATTAAGTTGGTAGGGAGATATGACTAAATAAGAATATTCTTATTTTTCTTACTGTTTAGTAAGACTTTCATATATATAGTAAGGATTTGGCCTTTTATTTTATTATATAGGTTGCAGATTTTTTGGTTTGTTTTTTAGCCCTTCACTTTGTTTTTAGCAATTTTGCTTTCTTAAAAGAGTTTTATGAAATAAAATGGTTTTTATACAGTAAAATAATTTGGTTTTATGAAGTAAATACCTAAATACTTATTTTTCTGTCCTTAAAAATCTTTGAAGTGTATTCTGATTTGTGGCCTGACTTTACCCTCTAGTTGATCTAGTGATGTCTTTGACCTCAAATAATTGTCTTAAATTTCAAACCACTTTCTTTTATGTCCTAATCTCAGAAATACTGCTAATGTCATTTTTCTGTTATATACATGTATAACTAGTCTTTTATTATAAAATACACTTTGAAAATGTTGATGTAATTGCTTAATTAAGATAAGCATCAGTTAAGAGAATGAATTATGTCTTACCTATGGTTATCTTGAAAAAGGATTTGGAGCTTTCCAGAAACTGGTGACCTTTTACAATTTTGACTCATTTGCATATGCAGAAACGAGTGCATGGACTCATTTGCCTTTGTTTTCATCGGCTCCATGCACCCTTACTCTTTGCCATGCACTATTGCTGGCCCTTGTGTAGAGAACTGTGCTTCTCTGCCTTTTTGTTTGGGCTCAGCCATGTGGTTTCCTTTGGCCAGTGGGATGTTAGACAAGATTCAGACAGGTTTAACTTGCGAATATGAGTGGTTGGGCCTGACCTCTGTGTTGCCATCATGTGAGGGGGATATGTTCTGGCGAGCTTGTTGGTTCAAGAAGGAGGAGGAGAGAGATGTGGAGCAGACAAGACCCATCCTGCAGCATGACTCCAAATCTAGAGTAGATCAACAACAGACATAGGAGAAAGCACAAATGATTAATTTAAGCCACTGAGTATTGGGATGGTTTGTGATATAACAATAATGTGAAAAAATTAACAATACAAAACCTAAGGAAATAATATTTTAAATAGGAAATCATTAATTTTCACAAAAAATTTAGGAGTCCTTACTGATTCCTCAATTTTACTCACCCTCTACATTGATTCATCAGCTACCTTTGTTCTGTCCCGAGTTAAAACAAATACTTCCACTCTTCTCCATCTCCGGTGGCTGCTGCTCCTATGATCTCTTGCCTAGACTCCTGCAGTGGTTTCCAATTTGGTCTTCTTGTTGCTATTGTTGTCCCTCTTCACAGAGCAGTTAGAGTAACAGATCATGTTACCTCCCAGGCTTAAAACTTGCCCACAGCTTCTCACTGCCTTTAGAATAGTCTAAGCTTCCGTTGTCCCAGGCCTTGCCTAGCCTTTGACCTCAGCTTGTACCCCTTCCACCCTTGTTTATTGCTGCTCATCCACTCTGCCCTTATTCTATTCTGAAGTAGGTCAAGTTCTGGCTGGCAGATTTTTGTGTGGCTGCTTGCTCTGGTATCACTTGGGTGTATCAACTTTATTATTACCTCCTCAGAGAGCTTCCCCTGTCCACTGAGTCTTTAGAATACTCCATACCTGGTCATTTTTTTAAATCACATCAGCGCACTTTGTTTTCTTTGTTCCTTAATTTTCAGTGTCTTTCATGATTTGGAATTATTTTCTGCATTTGTTTAATTGGACTTCCTGCCTGTTTACGGGAATGAGCAGATACTTGCCTGTCTTGTCCCTTTGTATCTCCTGGGTTTAGAATATGGTAGAGACTCAGTTTAATTTAAAACATGATGATTTGTCACATTGATAACTTGTATTTTATCATTTAAAATTCATATTCATTTAGAAAGGAGAAAAAACTTTTGTAGCTTCAGTCTCAGTTACTATGTTTGTTAAATTGTCTCTTTAAAGAGAAGCAGCTTGCAAATCATGGACTTCATAGGAATTGAAAGGGTAACACTAATGGCACCAAAGGGGAAGAAACGGTTGTAGAAAACTTTAGTTTATGGGGTTTAGGAATTGTTCCACCCTCAAAGTGTTTCAGTTAGTCAGGAAATTAAATAAATAGGAAAACAAACCCATTTTGCCACATTTGCTTTAAGTCTGGATTTTCTGTTTTGTTTTAAAGAAAAATAATCCACATTGCAAATCCCCCAATCCTATTCCTAATTCTGACCTACTCACTCCTGATATGTGGCCCCTGCTGTGGATTTATGTGTGGTTTGGTAGTCTGTGCAGTTTGAGTACGCAGGGAGACCTGCGTGTTGACACACATACTTGTAATATGCTCCTGTTCTGTATACTTTTGATTTCATATCAGTAGTTCTCAAACCTTTTTATTTTAGGTACCATTTACACTCTTAAAAATTATTTAGGATCTCAAAGAACTTTTGTTTTGGGGGGTTATATCTATCAATATATGCTTATTTGAAATTTAAACATAAATTTAAAATGTGTGTTAATATAGTTAATAATTATAAATTTATTACACATTAACATAAATAATATTTAATAAAAGAAAATACCTTGTCCAAGACAAAAGAACACTTAGGAGTGGTATTGTTTTACTTTTTTTGGCAAATCTTTTTATTATTAGGCAAAATAAAAGACATCTGGAGTAGCATAACTGCTTCTGCATGCAGCCTCTGGAAAACTCCATTATATTCTTGAGAGAGAACCAGAGTGAAAAAGGCAAATAACATCTTAGTTTTATTGTGATCTTGAAAGGGTCCAGAGAGTAGGAGACTCCTGGGATCCCCAGCCCACACTTTGAAAACCACTATTCTGTGTGAATGGTGTCTATTCTGCAACATTTTGTGCCTAAGACTATTCTTGTGTATTTACCCCTGTTGTTACCTGTGGGTCTAGTAATTCCCATTAACTTCTACGTTGTATGTAATTCATTTGTTGTTGTCATATTGATACTCATTTAAGATGTATTTAGCTTTTTAACTTTACAACAGTGCTGTTGAGAACATGTTTGGGTGTCCTCATGGTTACATTCTAGGGGTAGTGAAAACTGACTCCCAAGTTGCATACTCACAAGTGAAATTTTGGATGATATGGTGTTATGTTTATCTTCAACTCTGAGACAATACCAAATTACCCTTTAAATTATATCAGCTTATACCATTGTAGTAGAGTGTACTTGGATTTACAGACTCTACTTAGGTCACCAACACTTGCTCTGTTGTCAAAGTTCTTTATGTTTTGTAAAGTAAGTGTGAAATGGTATCTCATTATTTTAAATATTTCTGACCCTGTGGCTGGCCATATTGTGAGTGGATTTTTTTGTTTCGAAGTGTAAAAATAAATATAGGCAAATATATCAGTCTTTTTCTGTATGATTTCCTTTATGGATTAGCCTTTTTGGATCTTAATATTTTAAAACTTGTTTTCTACCTGATCCAGCAACATTTGTTAATTGGCTGGCTCATCTTTCACTATTAATTTGTAATACTACGACAGTAAAACACACACACACATAAATATATGTATGTATGTATGCATGTATTTATTTCTGAGTTCTGAATTCTATTTTGGTTTATTCATTCATTCATTGATTTATCAAATATAATTACCAGACATATACCAGATGCTATTAGTACTGGGATATGTTAGCAAATAAAAGTGGCAAGTGTAATCTGTGTTTGTTAGAATTTTAGGGTTGGTGTGTGTGGTTGGTAGAAAAATGAAAACTTAGCATATCACTTGGCAAGCAGTGCTATGTGGAAAATGAAAGTAGAGTAAGGAGGATAGGACTGAGGTGCTGGCTAGGTTGGGTAAAAGGGGTTGCCATTTAAGTAGGAGGGGTTAGGGTGCTTTGAAGGAAGTCTCTGGCAAGGGCATTCCAGTCCTGAGTTGGGAGTTGGCTTAATATTATCCAGGAAAAACAAGTAGAGCCTGTGTGGCTTAAACAAAGTGAACAAGGGTTGAGGAGCAGGAGACAAGTAGAGAAGTAGTTAGGAGCCATCCAGTGTATGGACTTGGAGGCTGTGGTAAGGACATTCATTTTTATTTTCACTTTGAGAAGATTGGAAGCCATTAAGACTTTTAAACAGAGGAGTGACATAATCTGACTTAAGATTTTAAGGCTCACACTGGCTACTGTGTTGAGACCTGTGGTGGTGAAGGTGGAAGCAAGGAAACCAGGAAATAGCTGGTTGGTGCTGAAACGGGTGAAGTGGTGGAGGTAAGCAGAAGTGTTGTAGTTTCATTTTTTTCTGTCTAATAAGTTTTTATTTTATGTTAGCCAGTGTGTAAATGATTGTAGAGTTCCAGACAGTGTCTTTTCATCAGAGGTTTCCCTTTCTTCCGCTGGCAGACAGGATGAGGGGACAACACAGTCAGGATCAAGCTAGGCCAGTGGCGCCTTTGTGGTCTTAGTGAGATCACTGGCTTATTTCTGTCATTTTGGTGTGGTCCTTCTGAGCTTGAGAGTTCTGAAGAGACTGTTGATAATTCATTTCTTCCCCCACAAATATTTGTCCCTTGACAGTAATTGTATAGTAATTATAGCAAAATTATTAGGAACATCTACCATCTACTAATTTTCTGGAATTTCAGTATTGAGGCAAGTGACTTTTAGTACAGAATCTGTGGCAAACAGACATGGATGTTCAATACTCTCAGGAAAGTAAAATTTGAAAAGTAGTATATTCAGTTAGAAGATCTAAAAATATATAATTTTGCTTTTCCCATGAAAATGTTTTCAGGTAATTTAAATGCTAAAAAATTAGCCACTTACTAATTTAGTCAGGTTGCTCTAAGAACTTTACTGTTTAATTGGATCGTAAGCTCATATGTATATATAACTTTTTGATATTTTCCTAAGCAGTTTAGCATAATAATTAAGAAGAGGAACTTTGAAACTTATCAAATTCTATTCCCACTCTGCCACTTACTACTTGTTTCACTTTGCAATCTACTTTCCTCTGTACCCTTGTTTCTTCATCTGTGAAATAGAAATGGTAATAGTATCTCTGTTAGAGGCTTGCTTTGAAGGATAAACTGATAAATCCATAGAGATTACTTAGCATCATGCTTCATACTTAGTAAGCACTCAGTAAATGTTAGGTTTACTATGTTTATTTCCCATTTTTATATTTTAAATATTTGGCTTCCCAAATAAAACAAACATACATTATATATAAACTAGAGGCCCAATGCACAAAGATTCATGCAAGAACAGGCCTTCCTTCCCCTGGCTGCTGGCACCACCTTTGCTTTGCTAGAGCCGCCTTTTCACCTTCCCATGCTGCCCAGAGGCATGGAGCGGCTGGGGCAATGCGGAATGCCTGCATCGCCACTATGGCGACAACGCAAGCGTCCCACCCTGCCCTTGGCCCCTGCATATGCAAATTAGCCCTCCATCTTTGTTGGGTTAATTTGCATTCTCACTCCTGATTGGCTGGTGGGCGTCATGAAGGTATGGTCAATTTGCATTTTACTCTTTTATTAGTATAGATATATATATTTGGTTCAGAAGACAGATGCATTATTACATCCTCTACCATCAGAAAGCCGTGCTGTTTTAACATAGCTTACAGTTCAGTCATTTCCAGACCTGGATCTTAGTTTCTGACTTTGAGTGTTAGTACCTGAGAATTTTGGTTTGTTACTGACTTCTAGAAGCAAAGCAGCTTGAATTAATATATTGCTTTCAAGTAGACGGGAATCAGTAATTTTGATTGCTGTTGTAGATTTATGAATAAAATTCCTATAAGCATTCATGTACAGATTGTTGTGTAGCCTTAAGTTTTCACTTCACCTAAGTGAAGTGAAAACTTAGGGATCCCTAGACCATGGGGTAGGTGGGGTAAGCATACATTTAACTTTTTAAGAAACTGCAAAACTTTTCCAAAGTGGCTGTACCACTGGAAATGGCAGTATCATTGCTCCTTATCAGTGACAGCACTTGGAATTTTCAGGGGTTTCATTTACTTCAGCAATTCTAATAGGTGTCTAGTGGTATCTTCCTGCAGTTTTAATTTGTATTTCCCTAATGAGTTAATTGTATGATGAGAGACATGAAGCACATACCAGCAGAGGAAACTGTGAATGAAAAGGCCTTTGTATAATTGTATCTGATAAAAGTCATTGAAAGAAGGCCACTGTGACTGGACTACCATTTTGAAAAAGATACTCCGGCTGCAGCAGGAACTCTGGAGGGAGCACTGGGAACATGTGGTTATGGTGGCCCGGGTGACAGATGATGGTAGTTTGGACTAAGGCAGCGATTTTCAACCAGTATGTTGCAAGAATTTTTAAAACATGCAATACCTGATGTTTAGTCAGGGGCACTGACCTTTTCTCTTAGATGGTCAAATAAACAAAGACAATAGCCAACATAACAATGGCTGTTTGGTGAGAATGAATCAAAATAGATCTTTTTTTGTCAGATTGGCAAAAAAAATTATATTTTTTGCTGGTGTGCTGCAGACTTTTAGTAAATAGTTTGTGTGTGCCACAAAATGAAAAAGGTTGAAAAGCACTGTTATAGGCTGAAGTGGGCTTGAGAGATTTTTATAAAGAAATATTGATAGGACATAATGATAAACTGGATCTTGGATGCTGTCAGATTGAAAGATTAAGAAGACAGTCATAGAAAGGATTATCTAAGTTTATGGTATTTATAATTACATGGGTTATGACCTCCACTATGTATATTCCAGCACCTTACTCAGCACAAGGCATGTATAAAGTAAATATTTGTTGAAAATTAATAAGCATTGTTTTAGTTATGAACACATTATATTCAACTACAATATAAATTATGAGTAGGAAATATATTCAGCAGAATTATACCCAATAATTTATCCTTTACATTGAAATTTAAAAATACACTGTATATCCAATGGGACCTAGTCTATAGTTTATCTTGGTATAGTTTTTCCTAATAACATTTGTGTGACAAGCTAGTATGCAGTACAGTCATTTTATAAGAGAAATGATGATGATAAAACACTTCAAACTTATACTGAATCTTTACTATTATTCTTATTATTACAGTGGTTCCCAAATTTGTTCTCCCCATGCAACACATTTTAGCTTTGTCATAAACAATTCTAGCTTTTTACCAATTCAAAAAATTAGAAAGAAAATATTGAAATCTAGTTTTCTCAAGTTCCTTCTGCTCTTCTCCTCAATTATGCTGAATTGCTAACACACACACACACACACACACACACACACACACACTCACACTCACACTCACACTTTACTGTGGAAAATGTTATTGGCACTGCAACTATTTTGGACAAGTATTCTACTTTAAGAAATTGAAACCTGTACAATATTTTTGGTAAAGCATATTTGTCACTAGTAATATCAGTGTTTGAATACTAAATGTTAACATCACAGGCGACAATGCTCACACAGCTTGTATGGATATGCCTTTCAGGTGTGTTCTGCTCCCGCTTTTGGGAATGAAGCCTCCCCAGCAAAGCCTGTATCTGCTTGTGGATTCTGTTGATGAAGGCTGTAACATCACTGAAGGTGAACAGACGTCCACCAGCTTATCGGGGACTGTGGCAGAGCTTTTAGCTGGTCACCATGAGTTCTTTCCACCATGGCTATTGCTTCTCTGTTCTGCCCGAAAACAGAGTAAAGCTGTTACTAAAATGTTTACTGGTAAGCATAATTCCTTCCTGCTATTCTCCAGTGGTTTTCATTGATAAACTAGTCTCTGTGGCTCCTTAGAGGAGAGTATGCAGTGGAAAGTCTGGTGGTTGCTTCCAGCAGCTCTTTGTAACAGTACTTTTTTAAAGTTGTATTAAAAATAAGCCATGGAATGTTTTAAGATCCTTTAATATTTCCTTTTCAAATATTCTTTTCCTAATTTTCTTAGTGAAGATTACGAGTATTTTATGCCATGGTAGCTGCTATAGATCTATAGAGCTTCATTTATTATGCTGTTATGTCACTGTCAGTTTGTGATATTCTAACTAGACTAAGCATCTTGAGAGTTGTGAATATGCCTTTTTAATAATCAGTGGTAGCCCTGGCCAGTGTGGCTCAGTTGGTTGAGTTGGTTAAGCGTCCTCCCATGCACCAAAGGGTTGCTGGTATCAGGTCAGAGCACATGCCCAGGTTTCGAGTTCAATCCCCAGTCGGGAGTGTGTACAGGAGGCAACTGATTGATATTTCTCTCTCTCTCTTCCTCTCCCGCTCTCTCTAAAATCTTAAAAACATATTAAAAAAGTAAACCAATGGCAGTTACCAAGAAGGTTTTCTTGGTGTGAGAGGAGAGACAGAGGCAACAGCTTTTTAGGATACCTCTTGAAATACATTCTTTTTAAAAAATCCTTTTCTGATATGTGAATAAACAATATAATGTATAAAAGTACATGGTCAGTTGTTTTTTCTTTTTTAACTTTTTTTTCTGACTTAACTGTTCTACTTTTCTTACTATCACAATAAAGTTGTGATCCTGTTAGATCATGTAAAGCATTCTTTGTGCTTTAAGAAATAAGAGTGTAAAACAAGGACCACTCACAGGGTTTATAGCTGGAAAGAAAATAATTAAGTTATTGTTTAAGTAGCCATGTCTATTTTAAGTAGTTCTATGCACTTTACAGTATGGTGAAACCTTATTAATTTATTCAATTGATTTCCTTCCTCTATGGATTGTCTCTTAGATTTCCTTGCTGCTAATGGCAGCTCTTTTAGTTTCTATGTATAGTATTTTTTGTTTTTGATAAAAACATAGTTGATAAGTTTAGGGTTAAAATGACAAGAGTGAACACTGATGGAGCACCCCAAGCCATCTCATCATGTAGGCGTTGTTTCATCTCACATTATCACAAGAAGAGAGAGACCATATTCACATAATTTTCATTACAGTATATTGTTATAATTTTTCTATTTTATTATTAACTATTGTTGATCATCTTCCTGTGCATAATTTATACATTAAACTTTATCATAAATATTTATGTATAGGAAAAGACAGTGTACATAAGGTTAGGTACTATCCATGGTCAGGCATCCACAGAAGGTCTGGGAAAGTATCCCCTACACATAAGGGGGGGATACTATAATTCTTTTGAAATCTATTATATATAATGTATATATTGTCTTTGCTAGGATAATTTATCAAACCACAAATTTATTTTCAGCACTATTTATTGACTCCCTTTCATCATACATTAAGTTCAGGTATGTGTGCATATATATGTGTCAGTGTGTAATTGATGTATTTCTAAACAGTGCCCTTCTGAACTGTCAGCATTTTTATGCCAGTGCAACATTGGTTAAATATTTTTAATTTTTTGGTACAGTTACTTCCTAGACCTCTTTGTCATTAATGTTATTCTAAATTATATATTTTTACCTATATTCCTCCAAACTGAGTTTAATAGCATAATTTTTCAAAATTATAACTACCCATGATATAAACCAAAACTATTAGATTTGGTTTAAAATTTTATCTTAGTTTAGGAAGAGTCTGACATTTAATATATGCTTTTGTTCCATCTATGAACATAGCTTATATTTTAATTTATTCGGCTTTTTTCTTAGATTTGTCCTTATTTTTCATATATGTTCTATGCACCTTCCTGCTTATTGCTACTGTTTTAAGTTGAAATATGTAGTTTTTAAATTGAGAAGTATGCATTCAAATTTAAAATTTGCAGGTGCCTGACCTTAGGGCAGTAACATTAAGATCTTTACTATGTTTATCTACTCATATCTAAGCACTTAACATTTTGTGAAGAGAATTTCTTTCCTCATGTATATACTGTACTGACCAATAACATTTTTATTAACAGCTTCAGATTAATGTAATGAAAACTCTCTTTGGCAGTTACCAAGAATCTTGATTAAATATGAAGGTATTATCATAAACTACTAGCTATTGATACTTGTTAAGGGACTAAAAGAAATAGCAGTCCATTTGAAAACATTTTGTGTATAAAAAATTAAACCTCAAAGTTTTTTATACATATTTTATCTGATTAAAAAAATAATACACCGGATTAGTGTTGTTCAGTGGTTAAGCATTGACCTATGAACCAGGAGGTCACGGTTTGATTCCTGGTCCGGGCATATGCCTGGGTTGTGGGCTCAGTCCAGTAGTGGGCGTGCCAGAGGCAGCCGATCAGTGATTCTCTCTCATCATTGATGTTTCTGTCTATCTCTCCCTCTCCCTTCCTCTTTGAAATCAATAAAAATATATATTAAAAAAGTTTTTAAAAATACATGCTGCCTGTAGGTAAATGTTTTAAATGACAGCATACTCAAGTAATACTTCATTCAGAGATAAAGTAATAATTAACCACTCTTGACCACTTTGGATTAAATTCTGTGTATGTTACCCTACCTAGTTGAAATCATGCTTTCTGTCAATTCAAATTCTATTTTGTAAATTTAACATTTACAAGCCTTCAGTGTCACTATATTATCCTTTTAATAGTTATTTTAATGGATACATAATTTATTATGCATCAATATGTCAGAGTTCACTTAACTTTCTTATTATCATGCTGTTAGGTTTTATTATTATACTAGAGGCCTGCTGCACAAAATTCGTGCACTTGGGGGGGGGGCGGCGGGTCACCCAGCCTGGCATGCAGGAGCCCCACAATGGGTTGCCCCAGAGAGATAGGCTCTGCCTACCCATCCAGGGCTCCTCAATGGATTGTCCTAAAGAGATAGGCCGGAGCTGGGGGTCCCCGCCTCCGTGCCATGCAGAGCCGGGAGACGGGACCCCTTGGAGCCCCAGGCAGGCCTCGCAGTGCGGGGGCGGAAGGAGGTGGGACTCCCAGGCAGGCTCTGTGCTGCATACACAGCGTCAAGCCCAGCCCTGCCCACCTGTGCGCGCCCACTGTGCGCACAGCCATTTTGTGAGGGCGTGAGGGCATCATGACCACTTAGGCTTTTATTAATAAGGATAGTCTATCCCCACATATTCTTTAGGATAATAAATAATTGCATTGAGCATCAGTTTATAAATTTTGGCACAGGTGCTATCATTCTTCTATCATTCTACTTTCACTAGCACTGAGTAATCTCACACCCTGAGAAATGCCTTAAGTAAGAATTATAAAAGTAGTCAAATATTTCAGTAAATTGTGTTTATATTTGCCTAAAATTTTTGAGCATTTTTCAGCCTTATAAAAAATTTTAAAGTGTTTTAATATAATGTACTAAAATTGTGCATGTTCCTAAGAAGGGAATTACATGTACAATGTTCAGAAGTTGCACTGTAATAAAAGCAATTATTTTCATTAACTTTAACTCAAGATATTCAAATTGTTAGTTAGATATTCTTAGTTCTGTATTAATGAACAAATAACTATCATTAATGATGAACACATTCATTCATTCTATGTAAATTCATATTACTAAGTATATTTAGATTTGGGAGCACTTTGTTTTTTTAATTGCAAGTATTTTATATCTATAATTGATGAAATTTTCTCTGCTTTATTTTCGAATTAAAATTGCTCTATCCTCTACCCTTCAATCCCCTATCAAGCACTTGCACTTTCTTTCACAACTTTCTCTGCCATCGCCATCTTAATGTAAAGAGCAAAAAACTTCAAAGTCAAAATAATCAGAATCCTGGATCTATGATTTACCAGCTGTACTACTTTGGTCAATTAACCTGACATTTCTGAGCTTTAGCTTCTTCATTTTTATTTTCTTTAATTTTTAAAAATATATATTTTATTGATTCCAGAGAGGAAGGGAGAGGGAGAGATAGAAACATCAATGATGAGAGAAAATCAGTGATCAGCTGCCACCTGTATGACCCTGCTGGAGATTGAGCCCACAACCCAGGCATGTGCCCTGACTGGGAATCAAACCATGACCTTCTGATTCACCGGTAGAGACACTCAACCACTGAGCTGCACCAGCCAGGCAGCTTCTTCATATTTAAAGTAGGGAAACTTATCTCATAGGTTTGACATAAAAAGAAGTTAGGTATGATAAGTACTTGAAGTGCTGCTTTAAAACTAGTTGACTCAGTAATTGTTGATCTCTCTTATTTGTTTCTCAGGAACTGAACTTGTTACTATGAGGTTTAGCCTGCTTTAATTATCTCAGGTTTCAGTTATGATATCTTAAGTAGAATGAACTTATAAATATTTATTCATAATAGGTACTGTAATCTTTTATGTAAATCATTCAATATCTACAAGATCATTTTGGAAACTTTAAAACACTTTATAAAGTAAGATAGTTATTATTAAAAAAAATTTTTATTAGCAACATTCCAGGTGTTTTTCAACTTAAATTGTTTAATGATTTTATAAAGCCAAGAGCAAATGAACACACAGAAAAAAGTTAAGAGACAAGTCCCTCATGCCCTCGGTAAATGTAGATTGTTATAAATTTCAGTGCACATTTTAAACTCTTCCTTAGATCAAAAGTGTCTTTGCAAAATTTACCTTTTAAAATTCTGTTGAAAAGCATCTATTATCTGTATAATTAATAATCAGTTGTACATATGTATATAATTACAGATTTTAATTTTTATATAGATTTAAAGTTATGAAAATTTATTTCTTCATATGTCATTCTTAGTAGGTTGTGTTTTCAATAAATTTATCTATTTCATGTAAGTACTTCAAGCTTAGTATCACAAAACTGAATTTATCAGCTTTCTCTCCAAACCTATTATTTATCCTTCAGTAATATCTTTTCCATCCTGTTCTATCAAGCCAGAAATTAAGTCAATGTTGACTCCTCCTCTCTTTCCTTCTCCATACTCGCTCAGCTCTGTGCATCTAGTGCTTACTAATAATTCCCAAACTCACATTTCATTTGTATCTGTTCTAATTGTTCAGGCCCTTAGTGATTCTTATCTAGACTGGATCACAGACTTTGAAAAGTCTTGCCTCCATAGTAACAGGTAACCATCTCTAATCTCTGCTCAATTTCTAGAGTTGTTTTTCAAGGGAATTAATTTACTCAGCAGTTTTTTTTTTCTGTAAGATGAATACATGTGTTTAATAAATTCCTGTCTGTAAATCAGGATATCATCTCCCTTTAGAAAAAGAAATTATGGTTCCCTTTAAAGAAGTTAAAAGTGAATTTCAGGTAGCTTTAACTAGTATGTTATGTTGGTTTAAATATATTAAGCTGCTTTATTTTTTACAATGCTGAAGTTTTGTTAGCGAATTGCATCTTAAGTTTCAAGCTATTTATTGACAACCTGACATTTAATTTGACAACATGTAAAATAATGTTATTTAAAGGCCATGACAGGTGATATTCTAATTGGATATTAATATTCAGTCCCCTAATTAAAGCTAGTATATATTTAGTTATGCAGGTGGAAATATATAAAAATTTTATATGAAAAAGATCAGCTGTAGAAACAAACAAATCTTATTTGTTGCTTCCTGCACTTTTTTTCCTAATCATTTGAGAGTTCAGAAAATCTTAACATGCCTTTACGGATATGTAAGACTATCTAATGCTTATCATTGAAGTTGAGAGGGGCACAGAGCCACTACAATATGTCCCATTTGTAAACTGGAAAATGAAGTTGTTTCTCTGCTATCAGTGTGTTATAGAAGGAAAAGAAAACTGATTTCTATACTAACAGGTATGGATTTCTTAGTATTAGTTCATGTATTATTGATTTATTTGCTTATTAGCTTATTATATACTGAAGACATTTCCTCTGAGTGTATGGCATCTTCTATAATTGTTTTCAAATGATGACATCTATTTTTTTGTCTCTTCTCTAGGTTTTCGAAAAATAAGTTTAGATGACCTTCGGAAGGCATATATTGTTAAGGATGTGCAACAGTATATTCTCCATCGTTTAGATCAAGAAGAAGCTTTGCGACAACACCTCACAAAAGAAACTGCAGAGATGTTAAATCAACTGCACATAAAAAGCAGTGGGTGCTTTCTTTATCTAGAACGGGTTCTAGATGGAGTTGTAGAAAATTTTATTATGTTACGAGAGATCCGTGACATCCCAGGAACTCTAAATGGTCTCTATCTCTGGCTGTGTCAAAGACTTTTTGTGAGAAAGCAGTTTGCAAAGGTTCAACCTATTTTGAATGTGATTCTTGCTGCCTGCCGACCTTTGACCATAACGGAATTATATCATGCAGTATGGACCAAAAATATGTCATTAACCTTGGAAGACTTCCAACGCAAGTTAGACGTGCTCTCTAAACTCCTTGTTGATGGACTAGGAAATACTAAAATCCTGTTTCACTACAGCTTTGCAGAGTGGCTTCTGGACGTGAAACACTGCACACAGAAGTATTTATGCAATGCAGCAGAAGGACACAGAATGCTGGCTATGAGTTATACCTGCCAAGCCAAGAATCTAACACCATTGGAAGCACAAGAATTTGCATTGCACTTAATTAATTCAAACTTACAGTTGGAGACAGCTGAGTTAGCTCTGTGGATGATATGGAATGGTACACCTGTCAGAGACTCCCTGTCAACCTTAATACCCAAGGAACAAGAAGTGCTACAGCTGTTGGTTAAAGCTGGTGCTCATGTGAACAGTGAAGATGATCGCACATCATGCATAGTCCGTCAGGCCTTAGAAAGAGAGGATTCCATTCGGACCTTACTAGATAACGGAGCTTCAGTAAATCAGTGTGATTCAAATGGGAGAACATTATTGGCTAATGCTGCATACAGTGGCAACCTTGATGTGGTGAATTTACTTGTCTCTAGGGGAGCAGATTTAGAGATAGAAGATGCTCATGGGCACACTCCACTTACCCTGGCTGCTAGACAAGGACATACCAAGGTGGTTAATTGTTTGATTGGGTGTGGAGCAAACATTAATCATACTGATCAGGATGGCTGGACAGCATTAAGATCTGCTGCTTGGGGTGGTCACACAGAGGTAGTTTCTGCGCTACTTTATGCCGGTGTAAAAGTGGATTGTGCAGATGCTGACAGCCGAACAGCTTTGAGAGCAGCAGCTTGGGGAGGACACGAGGATATTGTACTGAATTTGCTACAACATGGTGCTGAAGTCAACAAAGCTGATAATGAAGGTAGGACTGCTTTGATAGCAGCAGCATACATGGGACATAGAGAGATTGTGGAACACCTTCTGGACCACGGAGCAGAAGTGAATCATGAGGATGTTGATGGCAGGACTGCACTCTCTGTAGCTGCACTTTGTGTGCCTGCAAGTAAAGGACATGCATCAGTTGTCAGCCTGTTAATTGATCGAGGTGCTGAAGTAGATCATTGTGATAAAGATGGCATGACCCCCCTGCTGGTGGCTGCCTATGAAGGACACGTTGATGTGGTTGACTTGCTTCTAGAGGGGGGAGCAGATGTAGATCACACAGATAATAATGGCCGTACACCCCTCTTAGCAGCTGCTTCCATGGGCCATGCTTCAGTCGTGAACACACTTTTGTTTTGGGGTGCAGCTGTGGATAGCATTGATAGTGAAGGCAGGACAGTCCTCAGCATAGCCTCAGCCCAAGGCAATGTTGAAGTGGTACGTACTCTACTGGATAGAGGGTTAGATGAAAATCACAGAGATGATGCTGGATGGACACCTTTGCACATGGCAGCTTTTGAAGGTCACAGATTAATATGTGAAGCACTTATTGAACAAGGTGCTAGAACAAATGAGATTGATAATGATGGACGAATACCTTTCATATTAGCTTCGCAAGAGGGTCATTATGATTGTGTTCAGATATTACTGGAAAATAAGTCCAACATTGATCAAAGAGGTTATGATGGTAGAAATGCACTGCGGGTTGCTGCACTGGAAGGACACAGGGACATTGTTGAACTACTTTTTAGCCATGGAGCTGACGTTAATTACAAAGATGCTGATGGTAGGCCTACCCTTTATATTTTGGCCCTAGAAAACCAACTTACAATGGCTGAGTATTTTTTAGAAAATGGTGCGAACGTAGAAGCGAGTGATGCAGAAGGAAGGACAGCACTTCATGTTTCCTGCTGGCAAGGCCACATGGACATGGTGCAGGTCCTGATAACCTACCATGCTGACATCAATGCTGCAGACAATGAAAAGCGATCTGCCTTGCAGTCTGCAGCGTGGCAGGGCCACGTGAAAGTGGTGCAGCTTCTGATTGAGCATGGAGCTGCTGTTGACCACACCTGTAATCAAGGCGCAACTGCCCTCTGCATTGCAGCCCAGGAAGGGCACATCGATGTTGTGCAGGTTCTCCTAGAGCACGGTGCTGATCCCAACCACGCAGATCAATTCGGACGCACTGCTATGCGCGTGGCAGCTAAAAACGGACACTCTCAGATAATTAAATTATTAGAAAAATATGGTGCATCTAGTTTGAATGGCTGTTCCCCCTCTCCTGTTCACACAATGGAGCAGAAGCCTCTACAATCAGTGTCTTCAAAAATGCAGTCGTTAACAATTAAATCAAATAGCTCTGGCAGTACTGGCGGAGGGGACATGCAGCCTTCACTGCGTGGTTTACCGAATGGGCCAGCGCATGCATTCAGTTCTCCTTCAGAATCTCCAGATTCTACAGTCGATCGTCAGAAGTCATCCTTGTCCAATAATTCCCTGAAAAGCTCAAAAAATTCATCTTTGAGAACGACTTCGTCTACAGCGACGGCTCAAACAGTGCCAATTGATAGCTTTCACAGCCTGTCGTTTACTGAGCAGATCCAGCAGCATTCGCTGCCCCGCAGTAGAAGCCGGCAGTCCATTGTGTCCCCGTCTTCCACAACACAGTCCTTGGGACAGAGCCATAACTCCCCCTCTAGTGAATTTGAGTGGAGTCAAGTAAAGCCCAGCTTGAAGTCAACTAAAACAAACAAAGGGGGGAAATCAGAAAATTCCAGCAAATCTGGGTCAGCTGGGAAGAAAGCTAAACAAAATAATTCCTCACAGCCAAAGGTTTTAGAATATGAAATGACTCAGTTTGATTCAAGAGGGCCTGCAGCCAAACCCGGGTCCAGCACACCCCCTAAACAAATACCCGCAGAATCTCAGTGCAAGATTATGATACCGTCTGCTCAGCAAGAAGTTGGTCGATCTCAGCAGCAGTTTCTCATTCACCAACAAAGCGGGGAACAGAAGAAGAGAAATGGAATCATGACAAACCCAAATTACCATCTTCAGAGCAACCAGGTGTTTCTTGGTAGGGTTTCAGTCCCAAGAACGATACAAGACAGAGGGCATCAGGAAGTGTTGGAAGGGTACCCTTCGTCAGAGACGGAATTAAGCCTTAAACAAGCCCTGAAGCTTCAGATTGACGGTTCTGACCCTAGTTTCAACTATAAGAAGGAGACACCATTATAACAGGTAACATTTCATCAACATTAAGAATAAAATGCAAAAGTCTGGTTCCCTTTACTTAAGAATTTGAACTTTCCGGGCTCGAACTTTCCTACTTTTATTGTCCCAAGAACTTACTATTTCACATACTTTATATGTTTTATTTATTATTGTGTTTATTATTTGTCTCCTTCCAACTTAAGTGTAACCTTTGTGAGGGTAGGGATTGTTACCTGTTTCACTGCTGTATTCCATGCATTGGGGATACTGCTTGGATTTACAGTAGTTTCTTAGTAAAAATGTGTTGAATAAGTGAATGAATGTACTATTTATGGATCTCAGATTAAGAATTCCTTCTTATACAGTCATTTTCCTTCTTAAAATTTCTTTGATGGTAACCGAGAGAGGGGCTATTTCTGTAATACTCCTTGGTTTGAATAAAATAGTGTATGTAGTGCTTAGTATATAGATAGTAAATATTAATTTCCTAACTTTTCATACATGGAGTCCAAGATTTAATCAGTAAAAGGTAATTTTTAGTAGGACAGAGTCTTAAGACTCTTCAAGTAAAGTTTGCACACACCAGGAATGGGGGTGGAAAGAAGATTAATGGCTATATTGGCAAGCGAGTTTTTAGGTCCCACTATATTTAGACATAAGAATTAAATGTTTAAACCTCAAAAATAAATTCATATTTATTAAATAAAAACACTTTTTTCTTCTTCCCACCTCAGTGGATGATTCACTAATTATATAAGGGAAGTTAATGGGAAAATAGATAACATGATTTTATATTATCGATACTTTTTTAAAAGCACATTTCTAATATTGGAGATAGATCAAAGATTTCATTAGGAATATTTTCCTACTTTTATTACAGGTATGTTTAGCCCAGTTTGCTTAATTATTTTTATCCTCTATTGTACTCTTTCCTTTTAGTAAATGGAAATCTCTTTCTTATACTTCTTTTGTCTTTGGAGATATAGTATTTTAGGTGACACATTTTCATAAATTTTGCTATACCTTCTAATAATAAACACTTCCATGTGAATCTAGGAACAACTGGCAAAGCTCATTAAAAAATAACATGTACAAAGTAGTTAATTCATTCCCCATTGTTGTTTAGTTTAAAAATACTTAGTTCTGATAGTATCGCTCTCCAACTCTCATGATATCTTTTGTAAAGGCAAAGTATAAATATGTATATTAAACAGCAAAACACATGAATTAAGGTAAACATTTTGTGGAATCTTTAAAAGTGGTTTATAAGTTAAATAATGAATCTCAGATAGTCTACTTTGTTCTTTACATGGTAAGTTTATATAGTCTTACAGGGTTTTAAAATTATATGTAGTTAAATAATAAGTATAATGTAGAAATTAATATATTTTTTTAACTTTTGCATTAGTTTCCTGTTCTGTGAGACAGAAGACATTGTGATTGGAGTGGTTCTTCAACTACTGGATGGGAACATAACATGCCTGTTAATTGCTGGAAAAAAAGAAGAATGTGATATTTGCAGTTCAGTTACCTTAATTACTGTAATGTGCCTAAATAGCAAGGCTGCCTTCTCAATGTAACACTCTGTGCTTAAAAATTTCATTTAGTGTGCTTTGTATTCACTACACAAGAATAAGCACTTTTTTAAAATGCAGGTGTATACTGCAGTTCCCTGATAAAAGCTGAAAATTTTTTGAGTATTTTAAGTTAAGATTTGATAAATGTGCATGTGCCATGATCAAATATATATGAAAGGCAGTGTTCCTTGTATTTATTTTTTTTCTTTTTGTGGCAAACAAAAGTTAAGCCTACTGTTTTGGTCACATTTGCATTGCTGTAGTGTGTGGCTTGTTTCCTGTGTCTTTAAAAATGTCACTCATTAAAATAAATCGTGCAACTATTTATCCTCACTACACCTTCAACATTGGTTGAAAATGAGTTTCTATTTAATGCCATTGACGTGAAGAAAAATGGTTTCTTTGTAGATTTAAAAATAATTTCTAGTATTTTAGGGAGCTGCTCTAAGTAGTTTAAATTTGGATTTACCAGTAGAATCCTCCTAATCTGGCTAAATGTGTCAAAAAGAAAAAGACTATAGGCAGAACACAGTTCTGTTTCATTCAGTGAGGTACAATTTCACCTTCCATTCCCTCTTCATTCCACCTCCAAGAAGACAGACTGTCATTCTCGAGGCATGGAACGTCTCAGGATGGAGCCACACTGCAGCCGCAAGTGTATGTGGGAGGAGACATGCCTCTCTCCCTGAGGGCAGATTTTTTATCTCTCAACAATTCATTGACTACCCTTATCTCAACCGTCCAGTTGAATCAAATACAGTTTACCAGTGTGAATTTTAATGCTGGCTTCTCTCAGTTGCCTCTGTTTTGTAAATCACTGCATGATGGAAATAGCCCCCACTCAAAATCAGTTGGATCAATTTTAGTGGTTAGTTTGATGAATATTCTTGAATGTAATAAGTGTTGTCCTTCACAGATGATACCACTAACCTGTCAGTCATAACACGTGTATTTTTTTATTGGTATTTGATAAACAGTAATTTTCGTCCACATACTCTTTCCTGCCTTCTTCTTTGCACAATTGTCTGTGGGATGATTGAATGCTATGGTCAAGGGTGAGATCTGTGACCAAGGGAAACAAAGTTGACCAGGTCAGAGGAGCCTGCGACCCACAGCCTTGGCCTCCTAGATGGACTCTAACCCAGTGGGACAGTTGAGTGGGTGGTTGTATGTCTGGAAAGATTAGAATGTACTTAGAAGCCAAGGGTGAGGGTTTGATATTTAAATAAGCCCTGAAAAATCTCACAAAATCCAGAAGTTCTGTTCTTTCCATATACTGTTGATAAGGAGGAGGAATGAGGAAAGAGAATTTGGAGATTTAGCACAAAACTTACTATTGGAAGAGAATATTTAGAAAATGTCTTAGTAACAAAGGTCAGTAATGTCATCTTAAATGAAGGATACATATGTAGTGCATTGTTCACAGAAACAGAAACGTGGAATTGGTTGTGATAAATGTTTCACTTAGATCTTTGTGTAAGGCTTTTAATTTTGCTTTTGTTTTTTAAAGTCAGCAACACTCACTTTTTTTATGTCATCAAGTCATAATCAGGAGTAGGAAATGCATTAATAAGTTCACTCGCTATTAAGGTGACATGGCAATATGGATAACTCGAATGTGAATGTTTCAAGTATTGAATTTTTGTCCCTATGGGACATTTATTAAATACACTTAATAGGACTCTTGCAAAGTAGCCTTAGAAGTGTTAATGATTCTATTAATAAATATGAATATACACTATTATGAGAACCAATCTTACTCATATCTCAAATACAGTACATTTACATTACTGTAGAAGATGAAGCTCTAATGTTTTATTAGGTGTATTTTTTTTAGAAAGAGAACCCTGAAAGCTGCCAGTTTTTCTATTAACCTTGAATTATTGGAATTGTATTTATTTAATTTTATTGTTTGTTTTTTGTTTTACAAAAAATGCACCTTGTGGCCAAAGGGCAAAGATATGACTCATTACATAAGGGATTTATGTTTTTCAAAGAGCTAAATGTTTTCATGTACACATTATATTACCACTTTTCATTCAGTGAAAAGGGAAGAGAAACAGTTGGTAGGAAGAGAACCTATTGAAAAAAATAGGATTTTCAATATGATGTTTTTATATTATGTTTGGAATAGGACAAACACGGCCTTTAGTCAGGCTGAGGATGAGAGGGTGCTGAGATGCCTGACTACTGATTTCTTTCTGTACTGATTTAATACCATGATTGAAAATGGCTTTTAATCCTTAAGAAGAGTAAAAATAGTCCCCCAAATATAACTCCTAAGTAGCTATTTTAAGAATTAAAATGTTTAAATTTTGTAAATCACTTGATGCCACTACACACCTATGATGCCATGTGCTTATAACATTTTTATAATACTCCGTGTCCATCCCTAAAAGTCATGAGGTGGTAAAAAGGGAAATGATAAAAAAATACAGTACTGAAGAATGAAAATCTGAATGCTTGTAGGAAAGGTTTGACCAGAATTCTGTGTACTGTGTAGCACACAGTATCTTTTATCCCTTATCCTTGCCCCACTCCTACTGAAATCTTCACCAAAACTAATTCCCACTTAAAAAACAGGAGTAAATACTTTTCTCAATATTGTCCAGCTATACAAATGTTTGTTTTGCTTCATGTCTTCATTTACATGTCTCAGCAAATGTAGTTACAAACAAATACTTTTTTTTTCCATTGGTTTGAGGTATGTAAATAGCCTAAAATGTACATTGAACTTCACAATGTAAAAGTTTTATTTTATTCCTTGTATTATATTAAGCAAAAATCCCTATGTATATGAAAGTGCATAATAAATATATTTGCTTTACAGATGATACCTTGTTTTAATTTTATTTTTGAACCAATAGAACATGCATGACATGTTTACAGTAAAACAACTGTTACTTGTTTTACATTATTAACTTATTTTAAATAAATACTGAGCAAATGAATTTGGAACTATTTTTTAAAAATGAGACACGATTACTTTCCAAAGGAAGGCAGAGAAAAAGATCTAGCCTATAAATCTTCCTAACGCTTCTGTAAGGACTTACTGTTTGTTTCTCCTGACTTATACAATGTCTCACCATGTTAGGTGTCATGCCTGTGAGATTGCAATAATCCAGTAAATTGTGTGCATGTATGCTCCTTGACCGTCAAAATATTATGGCCATCTTGCATTTGATATTTTGGAGTTTTATTGCAAACATGGTCATTCATTTTCCAAATAAATTTCTGTGTATTCTTCACTCAGTAAACTTGAGTCACTTCTTCACAACCTTCTGCTTCCCCAACCAGAGCACAATGGGGTGTGTGTGTGTGTGTGTGTGTGTGTGTGTGTGTGTGTGTGTTCTATTACTCCAAAGAGAGATTTCTGAAAAGGCCAGCAAGGTCTTTTTTGTTAGGTAATTTTACAATAATTACAGGGTTCAGTAATTACCTTATGTTCTTTATAAGTTTGTTGAATTAATAGAAACCTTATTTTAAATGATTTAATGTTTAAACACAAATGGTTGATTTACATAGAAAAATTTAAAACAGACTGCTTGACTAAATAAACATGGAATTTTCTAGCTGGTGGTCCAAAAAATTACACTGAGAACTTGGCAATGACTAATGTTTTCACTCCTTTGCTCTAGTACTTGGAAGGATTCCAACTAATAGTACTGAGATACACACTAAAGGCTTAGATTCCTGAATTTCTGGGAAAATTTCGGTCATCATGCAAATATATGCCACTAATCTTATTTTCAGGAGAAGGCCTCTGCTTGCCTATTTTGCTATTACAATAAAATTAAAAGTATCCAAATTAAAGTGGAGTCATTTGAAATTTATTGTATGTGTAGGTTTCTATTCTTATTTTTACTTTTTTCAATTACAGTTGATATTCACTATTATTTTGTATTAGTTTCAGGTGTACAGCATAGCAATTACACAATCATCTACTTTACAAAGTGATCCCACCAATATTTCAAGTACACACCTGATACTATAGTTATTACAATACTAGAAGCCCAGTGCACGAAATTTGAGCTGGGTAGGGTCGCTAGGCCTGGCGGGTGAGCAGGGCCGATCAGGGCCTTCCAGCTGCCAGCCAGGGCCTTCCTTCTGCGCCGCTCTCTAGTGGTCAGCGTACATCATAGCAAGCAGTCCAACTCCCAGTAGAAGTCCCGAGAGTACACTTCGCATATTAGCCTTTTATATATAGATATTATTGACCATTTTCCCTATGCTGTACTTTACATCCCTGTGACTATTTTTGTGATTACATTGATATACTTGAGGCCCAGTCCATAATTCGTACACAGGTGGGGTCTGGCTGGCCTGGTCCCAATTGGCAGATCGGGGCCAGGCCTGTCGGGAGTAGGAGATGGCAGGAGGTTGGCTGGCCAGCCCACCCCACTCAGAGTCCAATCAGGGCTGGGCTGGCTTGGGGGGGAGAGGCAATGGGCAATTGGCTGGAGGGCCCCACCCCCAATTGGGGTAGGGGGGCCAATTGAGGGAGGGGCCGGCAGTGGGGAGGAGCTGTGGGAGGTGGGAGCCTGGGGAGGGGCCGTGGGAGGTTGGCCAGCCAGCCCCACTCCCAGTCAGAGTGGGGAGGCCGATTGGGGTGAAGCTGGCTGGGGGCAGGGGCTTCGGGCCAATTGGGGTGGTGGGGGCACATCGAGGGTGGGGCTGGCTGGAGGAGGAGCTACAAGAGGTTGGCTGGCCAGCCCTGCCCCTTTTTGGGGTGGGGGTCAATCGGGGTCAGGGTGGCTGGGTGGAGTGGTCACAGGAGGTTGGCCAGCCAGCCCCATCTCCCAATTGGGTGGTTCGCTGGCCGCAGTGGGCATCATAGCAACTGGTCGTTCTGGTGTTCAGGTCACTGGCTTTTTATATATATAGACTAGAGGACTGGTGCATGAAATTCATGCATGGGGAGTGTGTCCCTCTGCCCAGCCTGCACCCTCTCCAATCTGGGAACCCTCAAGAGAGTCCGACTGCCCATTTAGGCCCAATCCCAGTAGGATCGGGCCTAAAGGGGCAGTCAGATATTCCTCTCACAATCCAGGACTGCTGGCTCTCAACTGCTCACCTGCCTGCCTTCCTGATTGCCCCTAACCACTTCTGCCTGCCAGCCTGATCACCCCCTAACCACTCCCCTGACAGCCTGATTGATGCCTAACTGCTCCCCTGCCAGCCTGATTGCCCCTAACTGCCCTCCCCTGCAGGCCTGGTCCCTTCCAACTGCCCTCCCCTGCTGGCCATCTTGTGTCCACATGGGGGCAGCCATCTTTGACTACATGGGACAGCAATCTTGTGTGTTGGAATGATGGTCAATTTGCATCATTACTCTTTTATTAGATAGCATTTGTACTTCATAAACCCTTTACCTTTTTCACCCAGCCCCCCACCCCCTCATATGGCAGCCATCAGTCTGTTGTTCTCTGTATGTGATTTGGTTTCTGTTTTGTTTGCTCCATTATCTTATTCTTTAGATTCCACATATAAGTGAAGTCAGGTATCATTTGTGTCTTTCCCTGTCTGACTGATTTAACTTAACATAATAACCTCCAGGTCCATCCATGCTGTCACAAATGATAAGATTTCATTCTTTTTTTATGCTGAGTAATATTCCATTGTATATATGTACCACAATTTTTACCGACCCATCTAATGATGGGTACTTGCACAACTCAACACCAAAAAAAATAATCGAATTAAAAAGTAGGCAGACAATCTAAATAGACACTTCTTCAAAGAGGACATACATATAGCCAATAGGCATGAAAATATGCTCAACATCACTAATCATCAGAGAAATGTAAATTGAAACACAAGATATCACCTCCTACCTGTCAAGATGGTTATCATAAAAAAAATCAACAAACAAGTATCAGTGAGGATGAGGAAAGTGCAATAAAAAGAATAGTCTTGAACACTTATTACGAACAAGACAATTTAAAAGATACAAACATGAGTAAGATTCGATTACTGCCTACACGAAGACTAACTCGGGAGAAAAGAAAACAATGTGTTTAGCACAAGGCCGAAAGAGAACCATAAACGACAATATGAAATACAACAGTAATTACAAAGAAGTGCTCTCTGGCTTGAAGACTGGGACAGAAATCAACGTGAGCAGCAAACTATAGCTGTGAAGGAGCACGGAACATTCTAGCAATAGCAAGTGGTCTGTGGGAAATGGGAGCAGGGGTTGGGGTGCACATCCAGTGGGCTGGATGGGGAGAGGAAATAGAAGCAGCAGCAGCTGGAAAGACAGGTGAGAAGCAGTGTGCGAAGGGCTTTCTGTGCCATGCAATCACAGCGCCACTCGGGAAGGAATGACAGCTATTGCAGGTGTAGAGGGAGAAGCATACCGTAATCAGAGTGATGTTCTGAAAAGATAATTGGTGGCTCCATGAAGGACAGACCACAAAGGAGACAGCCTGAAGGCCAGCTGGAGTCTGCACTGTGATCACAGCCATGCTTTAAGAGAATTTATCTACCATTGATTTGTAGGGTTGGAGAAGGCACAGCACAGAGGAGACGAGTCCTGGTGAAGAGGGTTCAGAGAGAACTACTACACATTTATCAGACTGGCAATAAAAAGTGGCGATGCCGACTGTTGGCAAGGATGGGTGAATCAGAGCACACATGCATTGTTGATGAAATATGAAATGGTACATCACTCTGGAAAAGTTTAGTCTATGAAACTAAACATGCAATTGCCATGTGACCCAACAATTGCACTCCGGGGCATTTATCCTGGAGAAATTACACCTTATGTTCAACAAAAACCTACACACAGATATTGATAGCAACTTTCTTCAGAATAGCTCAAAACTAGAAACAGCCTGCATGTCCATTAATAGGTAAACAATTAAACTGTTTACATACACACCATGAAGGCTACTCAGCAATAAAAAGAAAAGCCAATGATACAAACGACTGGATAAACTTCAAGGGAATGCTGCTGGGTGAAAAAGCCAGTTTATAAAGGATACAGACTCTATGCTTTCATTTACATAGCAATTTTGAAATAACAAACTTATGAAAATGGAGACCAGATTCGTGGTTGCCAGGAGGTAGGCGTGGAGGGGCTGGGCAGGAAGCAGGAGAGTGTGGTTATAAAAGGGCAGCAGGAGGGCTCCTGGTAGGCGTGGAGCTGTTGTGTATTGTGACTGTGGCAGTGGATACAGAAACCTATGCGTGTGCTGAGATTGAATGAAACTAAGTATGTGTGTGTGCTCACACACTGAAACGAGTGCAAGTAACATGGGAAATCCACGTAACACGTGGACGGTGTCCGTGTTGGTATCCTGCCTGTGGTACTGTTCTGCAGTTTCCCAAGATGTGACCGTGGGAGGAAACTGCCAGAAGGGCACGTAGGGTCTCTGTACCATTGCTTTTGACTGCATGTGTGTCTGCAATCGTTTCAATAAAAATGTCCATCGAAAAGACTGACAGTACCAAGTGCGGGTGAAAATGTTGAGAAACTGGACATTTCATCCATTGGTGAGAATACAAAATGGTACCACCACCTTTTAAAGGGTTGGGTCAGTTCCTTATAAAATGTAAACATACATTTACAGCAACCCAGTAAGCCCACCCAAGACAGATGAAATCATATGCTTCAAATATCTCAACACACATGCTCATAAGAGCATTATTCATAATCACCAACAATGGGAAACAACTCAGGTATCTATCGCCGTGTGAATGATAAACATCATGGTACAGCATTAGAGTGGAAAACTGGCTGCCACTCAGCAGGAAAAGCCAGGCCACCCACATATGCTGCAACGTGGGTGACTCTCAAAACACGAGGCTAAGTGAAATTAGCCAGTCACAAGAGTGCCTATATGATTTTACTTAGAGACAATTCTGAAAAGGCAAAACTATCAGAAATCAAGACCAGTGGTTGCCAGAGGCTGGGGTGAGAGGAAGGATTAGATTTAAGGGGCATGCATAAAGAACTCTTGTGAAGTGATGGAGATATTGTATATCTCAACTGCAGTGGGGTTTCTGTTGTATAAACTTGTCAAAACTCATCAAACTATCCTTTAAAAATATGAATTTTGTTGTATAAAAGTTATGCTTCACTTAAAAATAAATTTAGGGAGACTTTTTTTTGAACATTTAAAAATAATATTAAAAAATTTTTTTCAATTAGAATTGAGGTACAGTATAATTTCAGGTGCACAACCCAGTGATTGGACATTTATGTAACTCACAAAGGGATCATCCGATAAGTCTCATGCCATCTAACCCCAGACCTCGTTAGCATAATATTATTGACTGTTTCCTGTGCTGTACTTGACATCCCCAGAACTATTCTGTGCCTGCTAATTTGTACTTTAAAAAATTCTTATTATTGGAAGTATTACCTATGTCCCCTTTTTCCCCCATTGACCTCTCCCAGCCCGCCCCACCCCTGCCCCCAGCCCAGGCCCCACCCCCCTATGGTCTGTGTCCATTGGTTATGCTTATATACGTACGAGTTCTTTGGTTGATCTCTTACCCCCTCACCCATCCTCCCCTGCCTTCCCTCTGAGGTTTGACGATCTGTTGGATGCTTCTTTGTCTCTGGATCTATTTTTTTGGTATTTTTTAATTTTTATTTTTTTTAATTTAATAAATCTTTATTGTTCAGATTATTACAATTGTTCCTCTTTCTTCCCCCCATAGTTCTTCTCCACCTGGTTCCCATCCCACCCTCTGCCCTTACCTCCCCCCGCCACTGTCCGCATCCATAGGTGTACGATTTTTGTCCAGTCTCTTCCCGCACCCCCCACACCCCTTTCCCCCTGAGAATTGTCAGTCCACTCCCTTTCTATGCCCCTGATTCTATTATATTCACCAGTTTATTCTGTTCCTCAGGTTTTTAATTCACTTGATTTTTAGATTCACTTGTTGATAGACATGTATTTGTTGTTCATAATTTTTAAATTTACCTTTTTCTTCTTCTTCCTCTTCTTAAAGAGTACCTTTCACCATTCCATATAATACTGGTTTTGCAGGGATGAACTACTTTAGCTTTTTCTTATCTGTGAAGCTCTTTATCTGCCCTTCAATTCTGAATGATAGCTTTGCTGGGTAGAGTAATCTTGGTTGTAGATTCTTGCTATTCATCACTTTGAATATTTCTTGCCACTCCCATCTGGCCTGCATAGTTTCTGTTGAGAAATCAGCTAACAATCATATGGGTGCTCCCTTGTAGGTAACTGTTTTTCTCTTGTTGCTTTTAATATTCTCTCTTTGTCTTTTGCTCTTGGCATTTTAATTATGATGTGTCTTGGTGTGGTCCTCTTTGGATTCCTTTTGTTTGGGGTTCTGAGCACTTCCTGGACTTGTAAGTCTTTTTCTTTCACCAGGTGGGGGAAGTTTTCTGTCATTATTTCTTCAAATAGGTTTTCAGTATCTTGCTCTCTCTCTTCTTCTGGCACCCCCATAATTTGGATGTTGGTACACTTGCGGTTGTCCCAGATACTCCTTACACTAGCTTCAAGTTTTTGGATTGTTTTTGCTTTTTCGGTTGAGTGTTTTTTGCTTCTTTGTATTTCAGATCTTTGACTTGATTCTTGCAGTCCTCTAGTCTGCTGTTAGGTCTCTGTATAATATTTTTTATTTCAGTCAGTGTATGTTTAATTTCTAGTTGGTCCTTTTTCATACCCTTGAGGGTCTCACTAAATTTATCGGCCTTTTCTAGGAAATTCTTGAAAAACCTTATAACCGTGGTTTTGAACTGTATATCCTAGAATTGAGGTACAGTATAATTTCAGGTGCCATCTTTGTTGGGTTAATTTGTATACTCACTCCTGGTTGGCTGGTGAGCATCGTGAAGGTACGGTCAATTAGCATGTTACTCTTTTATTAGTGTGAGTGTGTGTGTGTGTGTGTGTGTGTGTGTGTGTGTGTGTGTATATATATATATATATATATATATATATAGTCTTCAGTTAAAGCAAGCAGCAACCAACTCAAGCTAAAGGAAATGTATTTTGAGGATATTAAAAGTTTACAAAATTCATGGGAAATGGTTGGAACCTGGTCTGGTCACAGGTAGAGTTCAATTAAAGTATAGATTCTAGATAAAAGATGGGCAGAAATAGGGGGGAATATTTGTTTAGGGGATTGAGATTCACCCATGTTGTAGCATGTGTGAGTGGCATGTTTTTTCCTGCTGAGTGGCAGCCAGTTTTCCACTCTTTGTGTCATTCTGTTTAAGTTCCAGTGAGGTTAGATCAGATCATGCCCCATCTCTTACCTAGGAAAGGACAGAATACCTAATTACATTCATGAGATATTATTGAATAGGGAATATAGAATTCTCAAAGGGGGAATCAGGGTGCAATTTGGAAAGGGAAATAAACGTTAGAAAATATCAGCTATACTGCTTATGTCAACTGAGGCATATCAAGAATTGTGATGACTCTGATTTTACCTCACTCACAAGCTCACAAGTCAGCTTATCAGTTTCATAGATGCCAGCAGAAGACACGAGACTTGGGTCAGAAATAAAGAACTTTATCACTCAGAGCAGGTAGCATCATGACCTTCATGTTTGCATTAGTTTTGTTTACAAGCTCTACAGCGATGATGCAGAGGCAGGCCCAGAAAGATGCGTCATGCACCACAGTGACTGTGCATCACACCTCAGGAACTCTGAGCCTTGGAAATTCTCAGTCGTATCAAGGGACTGCTAGCAAACTTGCCCAATCTTTGCCTTGAAGAGAGTCATTGTCTTTATTATCTTGGATGGTGGAAAAGAAAAACCACAGTCTTTCCTTGGCACTGAAAGGGGATACTATATTTCTAAGGTTATTTGCTACAAAAAAAAGATGTCACAAGATAGGCAGAAACATGAGACTTCCATGGAGAATTGTCTACCAATAAGGTCAGAGGATGAGTTGAGAGGGACAAAGAGACATTGACAGAGGAATGTCTGATACAAATCAAAGATGAAGCAAAAGGTCAATGTCCAAAACATTAGAACTCAAGTTCAAAGGGACTAGCAGATAAGATAAGATTAGGGACCCAGAGCTGAGAGAGTTGAGTTTTATAGGTTCAGAGAGAACAGGTAGTCATGCTGGTGCTGGCATTAGAGGAGATCTCAAACCTTGATTGTTGTTTGTTGCTGGTGCAGGTCAGGCAGGCTTACAACACCAATGACAGGGTGAGAATTGTGTCCGTTGGTGCATCCGTCTCTTTGGCAGAACTTGAAGAATTGCATAGGTGTACTTATAAGAAAAGATGCAGGAATATATGTAAATCAGGCAGCGCTTAGTTTGGAATTCAACCAAGAGACCAGCTTCATGCCATTGCCTTAGTAGCGGAAGAGTCACTGCACACAGTGAGCTATTCTTTGGAATGAATTCCCACAACACCTGGGCCTTTCACTGTTTCCTAAGATGGAAGAAAACTGGCCATCATGCTTTGAAATATTTTCCCCATCAAACCTCATTATGTTTGATATAGGCACCTTTCTCTGTCCGAACGCACAGGTACTTCCTGGGAGAAAAGAAGCCAAACTTTGTCCTTGTGAGTCCCGGCCCCTCCCCTGGTGCAGTGATGAAAGTGCTGTTAAGTGTGGGACTTGAACCAAGAACGACACCCTAGAACCTTAATGGGAGAAGATGGGCAAGTGAGTGAATGTCTCTATGTCTATTTCTCCTGTAATTCTCAGGAATATCCAAAGGAATGGTTCTTGGTTTCTGCTTTAAAAACATATCAGTTGGCGTAAGGATAAAAGTAAGTATTAAAGAAAAAAACAAAAACTATCTGAAGGTAAACTTTTTTTTATTAACTGAAGCTTATGTTAATATAGACTAAAGTGAAAGTAAGGTCTTCAAGCAGTTAGCCCATGTAAATGGATGCTTCTACCTAAATAATTTAAAACTGTTCTATCCAAACAATTTAAAATAGGCATTTTAAGGGAAAGAAAAATTACTCAGTTATTTTTGAAAATTAAGCAATGAAAATCTAAAAAGAAAATAAAACTTTATGTTAAGCAAGATATGTGTTATCACTTATAAAGTCATATAGAAGCTTTGTCTAAAGGATTTCATCCATTTTTTTTATAGTGGCCCTATTCAAATCTTGAATAATGAATTATTTCATATTAATGAAATTCTTCACAATATCTAAAAGAAAATTTTAACTTTTTGCACGAAAATTGCAATTCAGGATATATTTCAGTAAAATACACTCTTGAGGGAATGCTTAAGAACAAAGATTTAAAGGTGATCCAGAATTTCCAATGGATAAAGAGCAATAATAATAAAAAAAAAAACCTCTAAAGTCTGGAAATGCATATATAGGTTGATTGAAGAGCTCTCACTTTATCAGTGGATTGTTAGCTGGAAATAGCATTTATCTCTGAAATGGATGTTGTTACATTCCTGCTTAAAACAATAATTCTGCTGTAAAATTTACATTGGATCAGTGGATTTCCAAACCCAGCTGGCCATCATATCACTTCCTGGCCGTTTTGAAAATCAGCCCTGGTTGTGACGCATAGTTTTGGGTCATCTAGTTCAACTTCCTTCTTTAATAGAATCACTCAGTACATTTAATCTCATAGGACAGATCTTAATCCAAGCTGAAGGATTCTATCCCTTCCTCAACCGCTAAGATTTTACATTCTACTTTTCCCATTGATTATTCTAACATTCTTCCTTTCCCACAAGGGAATCCACAGTGAAGTCTGATTATTTCAAAGGAAAGTGGATCATATTTATTTTTTCAACCTGTCACACTACCAAACGAAGATACCTGTTTTCCCGTCAGAGGTCAGAACAGAAAACAGTAGCATATATCTCAATTGTGAGCAATTTTTATCATATTTTTCAAGTGGAGATAAGAATGCTGTATGAGAATAGAACCACAACACATATGAAACAGACATGAACCTTGAATGTGCACAGACAAAACAGTATTATTGAATTTCCTATTATTCATAAGCATATCTTAATATCTAAAAGGTCTAAGTTTCTATATGAAGAAGTAAATCCTATATAATCAAAGCCTAATATGCTAAGTGTCCTGTGGACTGGTTGGCCATTCAACCAATCAAAGTGTAATATGCTAATGACATGCTAAGGCCGCTCAACTGCTTACTATGACATGCACTGACAACCAGGGGGCAGACAAGTTGACTGGTCAACCAGTCGCTATGACATGCACTGACCACCAGGGGGAAGATGCTCCAACTAGTAGGTTAGCTTGCTGCTGGGGTCCAGTCAATTGAGATTGAGTGAGATGGGCTGGATATGCCCTAGAGCTCTCCTGTGGTCCCTCCCCGGCTGGCCAACCTCCCACATCTCTCCAATCATGCACTGGTGGGGTCCCTTGGCCTGGCCTGCACCCTCTCACAATCTGGGACCCCTCAGGGGATGGTGGAGAGCCAGTTTCAGCCCAATCCCACAGCGGGAGCTCCACTCAGCCAGAAGCCGGACTCACGTTGGTGAGCGCAGTGGCAGTGCTAAAGATGTCCTACTGCCAGGCCTAAGCCATCAGTCAGATATCCCCTGGGGACTCTCAGACTGCAAGAGAGCACAGGCCAGGCTGAGGGACCCCTCCCCCCACCCCCACCCCCGAGTGCACAAATTTTGTGCACCGGGCCTCTAGTCTAAGAATAATCAATCTCAGAGCAAGAGTTTGCTCAAATACAAGCAAACTTTTTATTTTACTTATAATAATGGTGTTGAGTTCCCATGTATTCTTTACCTAGACTCACTCTAATTAAAAGATGATAGACTCTTTGTGTTTCCCAAGTCTTTACACACACTCTTTTTCCATTTTTTTTATAGTTCTGTGAAAACTTCACTGCTCTCCCTTCAGTGTACAAATCTCCAAGCACACACACCTATGCATGATGATCAGTGATCAACATGTCACCTCTCTCAGGGCCTGTTGGTGATGGTCACTGAGTAGCTGTGATTTATTTCACCCACAAACAGCAGAACATGTCATTGTACTGTTTTCCTTGACTCCCAGTGACAAAACCCTGTGACATTTTACAAAAATGGATGATTAAATGTGGAATGCTTAATGAAGAAATATGAGCTACAACCCATGAAAGTCAAGAATTAGTCAAGAAGGTTCACTGTCACCACTATTATTTAATACTAGAGGCCTGGTGCCCGAAATTCGTGCACGGGGTGAGGGGTGTCTCTCAGCCCAGCCTGCACCCTCTCCAATCTGGAACCCTGCTGGCCATCTTGTGGTGGCCATCTTGTGTCCACATGGGGGCAGGATCTTTGACCACATAGGGGCAGCCATCTTTGTGTTGGAGTGATGGTCAATTTGCATATTGCTCTTTTATTAGATAGGATAGAGGTCTGGTGCATGGGTGGGGGCCAGCTGGTTTGCCCCGAAGGGTGTCCCGGTTCAGGGTGGGGGTTCCCTTGGGGCATGGGGCGGCCTAGGCAAGGGGCCTGTAATGGTTTGCAGGTTGGCCATGCCCCCTGGTGACCCAAGTGGAGGCCCTGGTATCTGGGATTTATTTATATTTTATAATTGAAACTTTGTAGCCTTGAGTGGAGGCCTAGGCCCGCCAGGGTGTGCAGAAAGCTTGGCTTCCTCCATTGCCGGGGAAACCCAAGCCTCCTGCTCCCTCCGTGGCTGCAGCCATCTTGGTTGGGATTAATTTGCATACTCACTCCTGATTGGCTGGTGGGCGTGCTTAAGGGTGTAGCAGAGTGATGGTTAATTTGCATATTACTCTTTTATTAGATAGGATTGTTCTAAAGTCAGTAGCCACCACAATTAGAAAAAAATGAAAAGGTTGAGTTTGTAAAGAAGGTAAAGTTATCACTTTGTGCAGACACTGTCATCACTTACTTGGAAAAGTCTAAGCAAATTAACAGAAAACCACCATAAACAATGAGAGATTTCAACAAAGCTGTAAGGTACACATTAATATGTACTTACAATAGTTTTCACATATACAACCCATAACCAAGTACAACATATAGTGGAAGAAATACACTATCAGCATTTTTTTTTTTTGTGCTCTATTAGAATGGCAAAATTCCCCAAATTTGATTTTTTTTTAAATCCTCTTTTTTAAAAGTCCCTGAGAAAATCGCATGCTCACACACTGCAGATGGATGTACAGGCAGCTCCAGCCCCTAAGGAAAGCCATTTACTTATTATGTAAGAAAACTGCAAATTCATTTACTCTTTGATTCAGAAATCCCTCTTTGATATAGTTTACCTACAGATATGCCTAAACATGTTGGAAATGACCAAGGAACTAGTTTATTCATTGAAAGAGAGAGTTACCCAACAAAATGTGAATGTAGAGCAAAGAAACCAAAATTGAAATGGCTTGCAATTGGAAAGACATGTCTATGGGTAGGAGACTGATTTAAACAATTTATTCACAATAAAAGATCTCCAAGACATTTTGTCATGTGAGATAAAAAGCTTGGTGCTGAACAATGTGTATCTGGTTACCTTTTGTAAAAATTACATTGAGGTCTGCATGAAACAAGGGTTTAACATCTGAGAGGAGGAGGAGGGTGGGGACTGAGCC
The DNA here is from genome assembly GCA_026230045.1 of Corynorhinus townsendii. Lineage (NCBI taxonomy): Eukaryota > Metazoa > Chordata > Mammalia > Chiroptera > Vespertilionidae > Corynorhinus > Corynorhinus townsendii. Next base: position 131,096,976 of record JAPDVU010000006.1, read on the forward strand.
CAAGGGTTCAAGGTGGAGGCAGACTTTTCCACTGGATACCTCTTATTTATTTACTAAGTGAATTTATTCCCGATTCAAAAAGAAAACCCAATGAAGCACATTAATTTGATTTTTTGAACTTATTTTCCAACTCAATATTTTAAAATATTATTTATTCATGGGGGCCCATTTAATCTTTCCCCTGCATGTACGTAGACCTCACCTGCCAATGTGTCCACTGGCTGGAGTCAGGCCACGATGACTCATCACAATATCACTTTAGGCACCCTGGTTGCAACCCCATGAATTAGCTAAGGATGCGAAACTGCTTCCTGCCTGGGCGGCAGGCCACAGGGAAGGTAGGAGCTTTTTAGTCAGACTTAATTTCAAATCCAGTATCTACCATTTCCTAGCATTATGCCCTTTGGCAAATTACTTAACCTCTCTTAGCTTCAGTTTCCCTTCTGCAAATGGAAGATAATAATACCTTCACTACAAGGTTGTGAAGATTAAAGGAGTTAACATGTGAAACACCTGTTGAAGCACAAAACAAATGTTAGTTGCGTTTTTCTTTTTCCCCCACATGACTTGCTAAGTTTAGCAAATTATATTCTAAATTAAATGACTTGAATCAAATAAATGCTCTTTATTCACTCTTAAATAATTTTGTAGTCATTGATGATCCGAGTAAGTGTGAATAGTTTTGATTTAACTCTTTAGTCTGAAGGGGACCAAGTTTTGCCACCTTAAAACTGTCTTTTGAGATATTGATTTTAAGCTGCTTATTAAGAAACAAAACTCCAAAAGCACACTTGACCCTCCTCCTTTCCTGACCAAGAGATTCATATAGGAAAACCTGCTCCATGAAGGAAATCTTAGCTTATTCACCTTTGCCTAATTGAAATTAAGTAGATAGGAAGGCTCCAAGCAGGGGCCTGTTGACTGGATCACCCGCATGTCCCCTTGTTTCTGAGTTGCCTCATAAAAATTTACCTGCAGGGAAGTTTTGCTCTTCCTCAACTACTTATTGCCTATTCCCTATTCCCTTTGAAATCTTAGACCCCTGACTCCTTTCCTCCTCCCTCTCTTTCAGCCAAAATGACATACTGGTATATGCCCATTTTTACCTCACTATCTTTGGAATGTTCATGCTTAAGTGAATTCCGTGTACCTATGTATTCAAACTTGATTTTCTTCTGTTAATCTGCTATATGTCTTTTGAATTATTAATACAACTAAACAAAACTTAGATGGTGGGAAGAAAAGTACTTTTTTAGCCCTCAAAGTTTATACACATTTTTTAGCCTTTTCTGGTATCTTGACCCAGCCTATGTATGTTCAATCTATATTCAGTTTAACTGATAGCATAGTCCTTCATAAAATGCAGACTGATTGATGGTTTATGGATTTCTTAGGACAGTTAATTCCATCGAACAGCTAAATGGATTTTTGTGTGCAGACAACATTTTCCCCCCTGACTAAGCAGAATCAATTGTAGTGCATACAGCTATACAATTTTACACCTGATGGGTGACATGCTAGTGAAAGGAGTTTTAGGGATAACATAGGCAGGTTTAGGGAGTTTTAGGAATAAAGAGGGAGCTTGGGGGAGGAAGGCATAGGTGAGGGCTTGGAGCTGCCAGAAGGAATATATTTGCAGAGAATAAAAAAGGTGCCACAATATAAGGGGAGAGGAAGACATCCATTCACAGAAGGTAAGGAAAAGCCATAGAGTATGGGGAAAAAGGAAACAAACTTTCACAGAAGTTAGAGAAATGCTGACAAATGGCAGAAAGAGGAAAACAGATTTTCATGAGAGGTAGAGAAATGTTACAAGATTAGGGAGAAGAGAGAGGGAGCACCACGTGGGGTTTGGGCTTGAAGCTGATATTCTGCAAAACAATGGCCAATTAGAAGAGCATAACAGTGGTCGGCAAACTGCGGCTCGCGAGCCACATGCGGCTCTTTGGCCCCTTGAGTGTGCTCTTCCACAAAATACCATGGCCTGGGCAAGTCTATTTTGAAGTGGCGTTAGAAGAAGTTTAAGTTTAAAAAATTTGCTTTCAAAAGAAATTTCAATAATTGTACTGTTGATATTTGGCTCTGTTGACTAATGAGTTTGCCGACCACTGGCATAGGAGCATAAAGTGAGGAAGGGGTCCAATTAGAAGGGAGCATGAAGAGACAAAGAACAACAGCATTTATAGACCTTAGAAAAAGGGGCTTTGTGGGTTATCCCCTTGGGACCTTCTCCCTACATGGGAGTTTGTATTAGCTTCCAATAAATTTCCAACCTTTCCACCTATCACCTTTTGTCTGTGGCTTCATTCTTCGAATCCATCTGGACAAGGACCAGGGAAAGAAATCACCCTTGCATTCTGCTCAGGAAAACAACCTGAATCACTAGTAATGCAGGTAAAGCAGAGACAAATAAGAAAGAGGAAACAGCAGATTAAAAGCCAAATGAGCATTAACAATAAGGTTTCTCTTCAAAGACTAATAAATATTCTGAAATAATTCTATTTAGAAAAATGAAACTGCAGGTTAGGTCCTGCAGTGGAAGATGTGATTTATTGGGGATTTCTCATGAAGAGATTGCTGAGACTTGTGGAAACTAATAATGAACCTTACAGTTGAAAGTCAAGATTTCCAGTTGAGACACATATACATACTTCTTCAAGTGATAGCATTTGGTCCCCCAAATAAATTTCAGAAGAAACGTTCTAAAATTTCATGTCATAAGCAAAATAGTTATCTTTGAGAACAATCTATAAAGGAAATAGCATTGCAAGATTTGTAGTGGTGTCTGATTTATTACAATATTATAATCTGAAAGAGAGCCAAAGGACAACAAAAATTGTACCATGGACCAAATGAATAAAGTTAGTTTTATCTTCTTCTCTCCTTGCCGTTGGATGAAGGCACACCAAGTTCTGAGAAAAAAAGATGCCTTTAGGTCCACATTGACCAATAATAACATCACAAATGATCACTGCCATTGTCCCTAAAAAATTTATTTAAAAAATAGAATGTATGGAAAAGGAAAAGAACCAGGCTATTATTTTAGTTTTATTTGTCGTAAGAGCTTTAATTTGTTTTTCATGAGAAGAGTCTTTCCTTGATATACATATAAAATGCCTGTTGGCCTTTTATAAGGGACAGATGCCTGCTCTGAAGGTGAATTCTTTAAATCAAATCATAGACAGAAAGGTCATATGAAAAAGAAGAGCATTGGCATGGAACTTCCTACATGTTGAAAGTGTAACCTGTACTTGTGTTCTCTTTCAATCCACAGTCAAAAACTTCCATCTCCCTTCCAAGATTAAAGTTTCAACTCTTTGGAATTACTGGGAGGAAAATGAAACCATACCTATCTATCAGTTTCCTACAACAAGGAATTGAGAATGTTTCTTTTTTCTTGTTCATCTTAAATTCTAATATTTTTCCCAATGAAAAAAGACTTTCAGGACACAGAGTTAGTTATATGGGGATTTTGAGGAGAGGATCAGCGGGAGATGGCACCCTCTCTGTTTCCATGTTTGCAGGAACTTAACACTGTAATATGTCTTTAGGGGACTGAGCCATGTGGCTTCACAGTTCATTACCCTTTCAGTCTCAGGAGCAACACCTTCTATAAGGAGTTGCTCTTTGCTTGCTGAGCAGTTTAGAATAGCAACTAACAATGGGATTAAATTCATTCTGCTGCCCTGCAGGTTTCTGTCCTCAGGGTGCCCTCAATTTGAAGGATAGTAACATCAGCTCAGGAGTCGGGGAAATGAGAACAGCAGGCAGAACACGTGGGTGTAAAGCCATCAGAGGAGACGTTTGCAAAGAAATAGCCTAATTAGGGCAGGCCAATAGGCAAAACCAGACACAGAGTCATCACACCAGCACATGGGCAGTTAAAGGACAGGCAGCACTTGTAAACTGGCCATAGTGGGAAGAAAATCCTTGCATTTTGGTAAAAGGCTAATTTACCAAAGGCCATGTGGTTTTCTTTTTGTTTTTTTAAAGATAAATATCTTGTAATATTTGAGACCCACAGGTACTCTTTCTCCTCAGCCTAGGGATCATGAGAGTATACTGCTTACCAAGTGCTTGTGTGCCAGGTACTGTGCATTGTATACAATTACCTTATATTTATCCTTATAACAGTTTAATGAATTAAGAAAAATAGTTTTAGAGAAATTGAGTAAACTAAGTAAAAGGAGAGAGCCAAGATTCTGTATTTGTTATTAGTGAATATTAACTTAAAGGAAAAGCTGAAGAAATAGGTCATAATTTAGGGTCTATGGACAAGAGTCAAGCAAACCGAGATCACCTATGGAAGACTACATTATCATTTGGACTCCTACAGTTTACCTGTCACTTCTATCTTTTCTTTCAGCTTAAGGTCAAGGTCCACACTCACCCTTCACACTGTACTAGGCACCAGCAATTTCAAAACTTTCCCTAATTTTGATAAGACAGGAAAAGGCCTAAGGTCCCTAAGAAGTTCAGTCAAAACAGGAATTGTTGGGATCTTTAAATATTCTCTTTTCCCCCCTCAAACATGCTAGTATATCTTTTACAATGAAATAATATAAAGGATTCCCCCAGAAATGTATACACACACTTTGAGTAATTATAAAGGCAGTGTTTATTAAAATAAATTTCATTTTCAAAATTGAGCTATCAGCTCTTAAAGTGTGTATACACTTTATTGGGACACCCTGTGCTTTGATTAGCGACTAACACAGGATTCAAGGACATGGTGCCAAAAGAAGCTTCCAATGACATTTTCAACACATGACTAAAACGATGAGAGGAAATATGAATCTATAGAGACACACAGCCTTGTCTTCAATCCCCCAAATAAGCTTTCTCATATTGGTTAGTTTCTCTTTACAGCAAATACATTACTGTCAACTCAGAGAAAAAAGTCCATTGAAGAAAGAGACAAGCATCTTGCCCAGGGCACTTTAATTGATCTAAACAAAGGCTGGGCTCCAAGCAAGTTTAACGTTGGAGATCAGAAGATTGCAGCTGTTGGCAAATGAGCAGGTTTGGGGAGTCACACATGGGGAGGCCTGCTGGAGGCCTGCTGCGACTGTTCCAGCCCTTGCATTTCATCTGTGGATATTGAGCAATCAAACATTCAGAATTTGCATGGAAATTTGCTGCAAGCAGGTGTGAACACACTGACTAGAGGTGTTGCCCTGGGATTTTTGGCCTGTTTCGGATTACTTTAATGGGAACAAAGAACACAAAGGATTTTCTGAGCATGTACAGAGCTGTATTTCTCACGAGCTATCTGAACTGTTTCCTTACATCAGCATGAGGCTAGAGCTCTGTGAAATGAGCTGCTGAAAGTCCCTGGTTGTAGACGCATTACAAACTTCACATTCTGATTTATAAAGCATGTTCACAGAACTGTGCACCACTCCTTTCCTACAGCCTAGAACTCATCACATTAAGAACATTCTCCTGTCTTTACACCTAAGGTCTTGAGCTAATCTGAATATAAGTCCACTTTAATCAGAAGCCAAGTTCAGGTGAACTCCAAGGGGCCTGGAAGAAGATGAGAAACATGCCCACTCATACGAAACCTCCATGAACTTTCTTTTTGGCCTAGAGAACAAGAAAATGTACAGAGACCCTTCATCAGAAAACGTGAGTACAGATAGATATAAGGCCTTCTAAACTGCATGATGAAGGGCCAATTTTAGTGACAAATATCTTCTGAAAGGAAAAACGAAGTCTTGCAATGTCTTTGAAAATCTACTTCCTAGGAGACGTTTTCACAGGACAACAGGGATCTACTTGCTTCAGTGATTTTGGTAAAGCCTTGTGGGAAGATCACACTGGCTGGGCAAGGAGACACTCAGGCCCGACCAGGCCAGATTTAGGATCTCATAAAAAGGAAGGTGATGCAATGGTCACAGGTGACAAACATATTTTTTTTGTCACCTGTTTGCAAGTAATAAACATCCATTCAAATTACTTCCGGCAAAGTGGGGATTGAGAGGCTGGATTGCCCAACTATAGAATGTCAGAGTCAGTTTAGCCTAAGGATCCTGACACCTTTCAATTGTATCTCTTCTGTTTGTAGATCTTTCATAAGATTGGGATCCTCAAATGTCATAAAACTGCCACTTGAGAGGGACTTCCTCTCTCCCTAAAGAGGAATTGAGATTGGCTCATCCTTGGATAAATCAACGGTAGGGTACTATTATTGTCAGAAGTCATTAGAAATTCAAGGTAAAGTGGAAAAAAGAATAGCTTTGAAAATAGAAGGGGGGCAGTTCCCAGGAAAAGGACAAGTACGTGCAGTAATCAAACAGGCGGCAGATAATACACCTAGAAAGAGAAAAGAAATGATCAATTCTACTCAGAAGAGAACCTTGGTAAGAGGGACTGAGGACAAGGAAGCCCATGCAGAGATGAGAATGTGTGAAGAAGGTTGAGACTGATTTTTAAGGCACAGAAGAATCAGTCAGTATCCTGTTCAAGTGGCTGTAACCAAGCTTAAGAAATTATCAGACTAGTGAGGTAAAGAGCAGCAAAGAGGGCTTTTTAAAAATAAAGTTTAAAGCAAGAGAACGATTTAGGCTTTGAAGTTCAGGTGACTCATGACTTCCAGGAAATCCCTAGTGATCTTCTAAAGACCACAACCTCAGGGTTAGTGAGGCTCTCTGCTGGTCCTCAAGTACTCAGGTCTGAGGTATTAGTACCTACTGCTTCTCCATCTCTAACCCATTCCTAGGTAACCTGAATTTCCTCATCAAATCAAACCAAGGCCAGGCTTTTATTTCAGCAAGTTCAATTGAATGACCAATGCACCACTCTTTTTCTTTTCTTTTACTACCCAGTTAGGTCTGAAAACAAACTAAAGGCAAACCAAAACAAAATTTGCTGAGAAGTATTTCACATATTCCTTCTATTCTGATAATAAATATTAACTCTGACTTTTTTAAAACAAGAATTCTTCTGTCTTTTGTTTAGAAAATGTAGTGCATATATGAGGCTGGTGAAAAGATTATCTCAATGCAAATCATCTTTCTCCAAAGATGACATACAAATGGCCCCCAAGCTTGTGAAAAAGATGCTCAATATCACTAATCATTAAGGAACTACAAAATCACAATGAAGTATCACCTCACCAATTGTGATGGCTGGCTACTCAGAAAACAAGTGTTGTCCAGGATGCAGAGAGATTGGTGGGAATGAAAAATGATATAGTCGCTATGGAAAAAAGTAGGGGATTCCAGTTAAAAACAAGATTACTACATGATCTAGCAATTCCACTTCTGGGTATATATCCAGAAGTGTAAGCAGAATCTTGTAGGCATATTCACACATCCATGTTTGCTGAAGCACTATTCACAACAGCCAAGAGGGGGGAACAATCCACGTGTCCTTCAGTTGATGGATGAATAAATATAATGTGGTATACACATACAAATGAATTGTTATTCAGCTTTAAAAATAGGACATTCTGACACATGTTCTAACATGGATGAACCTTGAGTACATTATACTAAGTGAAATTAGTCGGTCACAAAAGACAAATATTGTATGGTTTCACTTGTATGAGGCTCTTAGAGTAGTCAGAATAATAAACAGAAAATAGAATGATGGTTGCCAGGGCCTGGGTGGAGGGTGAGACAGAGAAACCAATGGATGTAGAGATTAGGTTTTGACAGATGAAAAAGTTCTGGAAATTGGTTGCACAACTATGTGAACATATTTAACACCACTGAACTGCACACTTAGAAATGGTTCAGATAGTAAACTTTATGTTATATGTGTGTCTTTTACTATAATAAATATAGTCAGAATTTGTTGATGTAAAAATATTTGATTATTTATCTAAATAAGAATGTTTATATTATGAGTTGATTTGATAGAGACTTGTTTTATTTCTTGTAATCTATACTTCTTAATGTTGTGTAATGTTTTCTTTGTAAAGTTATATTGCTGCTAATTTTGTAATTATTGACGTCTATAAACACTACTGATTTTAAAACTGACTTTTTTCTTCTGTAATTCTGCTTTTACGAACTGAAAAATAATGCATTTTAAAGAGTACTTAAATATATCATAATTAATTATGTTTCCGGATACATCAACTAAGCTGGCCCTATGAGCGGAGGGCTAATTATGTAGACAATGCAACCTCACTGTCCCCCGGGCTTGTTCAGTTATTTCCGTGCTCTAATTTAGACATGCAAGTGTTTGTTTGCTGCTAGGCAACACCTGATGAAAATATCTAAATACAAGCAAGGACAATTATATACCTTTGGAGACATGCAAAAAAGTTTTATGTGAGGAAGAGGATTTATCTGCTTGAACTTTTGAATATTTTCTTTGATCTTTATATGTCTCTAATACAACCAGCAATATGGCTCTTATCACAAAGCTAGACTGCTAAAGATACTGAGTTTTTAAAAAGTGAGATTATAGTCCAGCTTCCATGTATTCATGGTTGTATAGGTTGCCTGAGCTCAATGGGAAATTCCCTCTTGGGTTTCTCATACCATATCAAGGTTTCATGGTGGACATCCAAGCAGTTTCCTTGCTCACATGTCTGGAGACTCAGACCTCCAGGGCTGCCTCTCCGGGTAACTGTGTTTTCCCATGTGACTGCTGCTTGACACCCCTTAATCTTGTCTAGAGGCCCCATGGTCATGTTATGACTCAGTTAGCCTGGGCCCCTCTGGGGTTATTTAACCACTGACTTGAATGCAATATGTAGCCCCAAAAGAAATAAGTTAACCAAGTTTATGTGTTAACTTAAGAATTGTAGTTCTAGTACAGTCAATCTTGATTAACCTTAACCCATCTAACTGGAACCTTTAATTAACTTTTTTTCCCCTAAAAAAGCTGGGGGGAAAAATGAGGTGCCACACAAAAAATACGCTTATATCAAAGTTTTACTTAAAAAACTTCCACTCAAAACTTTGTCCAGACCTATTCAGAAAAAAACTTTTCCAATCCATTATTCTTTTCATTACATAAGGACTATAGTATACATGCCCTAAATATTGATACCAGATTATGTATAATTCTGGAAAATAGTCTTTTATTTAATATAATCTACCCATAAGGGGGGAAAACAACAATAAAATTAAGTAGAAATACAAAATAAGAGTACTAGTATGTGAGGCAAGGAGAGATTAATCAGAAGAGGAAAATAAGCATTGTGTGGTTACTAGAAATAGAGTTGAGAGGTGGGACTAAATTCAACACAGGGAAATGGTGAAGAAGGAGATGTCATTTTAGGGAGCGATAATATATTGAGACAAGCCTGGGGGTATTAGAATACAGGTGAAAATGTCCGGGTACAGTTGAGTGATGGCTGTGACTGAAATTACAGAAGGCTAAGCCTGATAAGGCAAGTGGGATTCAAGAAATAGAAGGTTTGAGCACCACGAGATCTCATGATCAGATCTGTGTTAATAGGAGAATTTGCTAAGGTTGCTTAATATAAGATGTTATTAGATATACAAACCTGGGATGGGTACATGGGATATATATATACCAGAGGCCTGATGCATGAAATTCATGCAAGGGGATTGTCCCTCGCAGCCCCGGCTTCGTCCAAAAGGACGTCTGGTCTAATTAGCATGTTATTATTATAGACATATATTTGTGAATCTTCATAATATAGATTGCATTTAAATTTGCCACCTCAAATATGACACCACTAAGGAAGTGGGAGTTATGTAATAGAAGAGACTCAGGATTGAGCCACCTTGATCTCAGGGGTTACAGAGCTGAATAAGAAGCAGCAAAGGAGAAAATTCACCTCAATACATTGGAAAAGCCAATGAAGAAAATGCAAAGTATGGTAATTTGTGTCAAATATTGATGATGAGAGGAAAAAGGAAACTCTTGGAGGGGTTCTATTATAAAGAAGAATAGAGAAATGGAGTGGTAACTGAGGGGAAGTCTGAAAAAGTGAGTTGGTTTTTTAAAAATAGGTAAAATATTTGTACATGGATAGGAATAATCCCCCAAAGAGGGAAAAACAAATGATGATGCAGGAAAGAAGAGAGAAAATGGAAAGACTTGTGCTCATGCCGTGGCTCAGTGGTTGAGCATCATTCCCAGTCAGGGCACATGCCTGGGTTGCAGGCTTGATCCCCAGTGTGGGGAGTGCAAGAGGCAGCTGATCAATTATTCTCTCTCATCATTGATGTTTCTCTCTCTCTCTCTCTCTTTTCCTTCGTCTCTGAAATCAATTTTTAAAAATTAAAAAAACACTTGTGCTCTACATAGAATGATTTAAAATGAAAAAATGTAACTTTCACAGAACAAAGCCATAAGTTTAAGGAACTATTAATTAGAATTCTGATAATATGTGCTTTGTGCATGTGTAGGTAAAATTGGATAAAATAATCTTAAAATTTATAAGCACAAGTACCAAAGAGTAGCCTAGAATATTTTGAAAAACAATAACATAGGAAAACATGTCACCACAAGAACATATAAGAAAGCCACTATAAACAGATCAATATGGTATCCACCCGGTATTATACAAATGGCTCAGTACATCAAATAGAAAATCCAGGATTAGAGCCAAAGATATATGATAACTGAATGTATGACACATGTGTCATTTGAATTCATTGGGAAATTATTTATTATTTTACTAGAGGCATGGTGCACGAAATTCATGCACTCGGGGTGGGGGGGTCCCTCAGCCCGGCCTGCGCCTGTTCGCAGTCCGGGGGCCCACAGGGGATGTCCAACTGACTGCTTAGGCCCACTCTCCATGGGGAGCAGGCCTAAGCTGGCAGTCAGACATCCTTAGCGCTGCTGTGAAGGCAGGAGAGGCTCCCACCACTACCACTGTGCTCACCAGTCATGAGTTCAGCCTCTGGCTGAGCAGCACTCCCCCTGTGGGAACACACTGACTACCAGGGGGCAGCTCCTACATTGAGTGTCTGCCCCCTGGTGGTCAGTGTGTGTTATAGTGACCAGTCCTTCTGCGGTTCTGTCAATTTGCATGTTAGCTTTTTATTATATAGGATAATGAGTATGTACAGAAGTACAGTTTCATCTGGATAAAATAGCATTTGCCCTTAGTTTATTAAATATGAAGCCTGTTTGTTTTAAACTCCTCCTTCTTATTTTCTAATGAGGAACAGATGCATCACCCTTTAGAATGATGTAAAAAACCATTTTAACTTCTTTTCTAAGTTTGGGACTTTCTGACCTGCATTTCTTTTTTCTTTTTTCTACATTTGACTTTCTCTACATTTATAGATATGTTTTGTTAATATCAGCCTACCTCTATGTGACCCTTATCTCATCATCTTACCACATACTTGTTGAAGCAACAAAATCTAAGTTGTGCCATGAAAATATATCTCTGTTTCCTTTGGGGGGGACCTGTGATTATTATGGAGAGAATTAAGCTTGGAGTGAAGAGAGATTTGAATCTCAGTTCCCAGACTTACCATCTGTATGAATATGGACATTTTTGTAACATGGTGTAGAGCCCGCTTTTATCATTTGGAAAAACAAAGGTGGTGAAATAATCTTGAAAGCTGTTGAAGAAGTTAACCATTTAAAAGTGTCCATTTATTCGAAATGCTCCTTAAACCATTTTTAAAGTGTGTGTTTTTTTCATTTTAGGTGTAGAATTTAGAGAAAACTTACTTGATTTACTCATTTTATGTGATATTTATTGCATTGTGTGCATGTAATAGCTAGAGCCTCTAATCGAACTAATGGAGAGTGACATGACCAAGTAGAGAGAGTTCTCCTTGGGGATTTCAGGGAGAAAGCAAAACCTTCATTCATTGCCTATGTGAAGTGTATGACCTTGTATACTCTTACATAGAGTATCCAGTTTCCTGAGAATTAAAGCAGTAATGCTTATTTTTCCAATATGAGACTTTTCTTTTTCTGATGAGCCATGTCAAATGACATAGTCCTTTAATGTAATTCTCTGTTAAGATTAACACGATTTCAGTTACAGAAAAGAATAGGGGAAATAGTGATAATCTTGCATACTTATGTATTCATTATCCCTGAATAAAATGACTAAACTAGACGAAATGTGTGTGCCTGTGTGTTTTGGGGTGATGAGAAAAGAGAGAGATTTCAAAAAGGAAGTGTAAGAGTTACCTCTTCTCTTTTAGTGATTATGCCTAAGAAAACAACAGGGAAAACAAGAACACCACAGTGTGATGTAGCCAAAATGACAGGATGTCCTCATTCCGATCAGCCACGTGTGCTGCTGCAGGGCACACTTCATGATGATCCCATCTTGTGGAAGCATCTGCAAACTCTTCCAGAGAAAAATACACACGGAACCTACCTCCGGGAGGGAGGATGCGATGCGTGGAGAGAGATACAGGAGAGGGCTTTCTTACAGGAATCCTGTGGGGTCTAGCAGATTTGTTTGCAGGAAAAGAGAAGTGCTAAGAGATTGCGACAGAGATGGAGAAATTAGTGTGTGACTGAAGAATGAGAGAAGACACAGTCCATGGAGGACCTTCAAGGAAGGGCAACAACCTGCAGTTTGTGGAGCTCTTGCCGAGTGCTTCTCAGGAAGCGCACTCAGGGCTCAGCCCGCGGGGAAGTACACTGAGTGACGATACCCACTGGCCTGACGCAAGTGCTAACAAATGCCAGGTTGTTCTGTGTGTGAGACCACGCAGGGTGGCATGAGTACTGTCAACATTTTTTTTTTAAGGGAGAAACAGAAATCTGGGAAGTCTGCAATCTCCTAATCTAATGGAGTTCTTGAAATACTTTTTAAAAAGTGTGCAACTTTGAGTTTTTAGCTATATCTAACACACAGAGAATATTTTTCTCCCCTGGAAATTAAGTTTGCTATTGGCAAAGCATATCTATAAACCATATATCATGGAAAGATTTGGAAAAATCTGGAGAGGAAACATAGGCTCTACTAGCAGGGAATGAGCCTCAAGAAATCTTTTGAGAAAAATTAGAATGTAAAAATTCATCTCTCTATGTGTCTGTATATACGTAACATATGCCTGTATGTGTGTATGAAATGCACCTATTACAAATATATAAATAAATGCTACATTTAAAATTAATATTCAACAGAAGATACATGAAAGAATTTTGGAAGGAAAGGGGAAAAGAGATGATTTCTCTCCAAGTACAAGAAGTTTAAAGGAAAATTGGTAATGTAATATTAAGGTATTATTCATACTCAATTGCAAATCTTATAGCAAAAAGTACACATTAGTACTTCTCTATTTATGATTACAAATATCCCTATAAGGATCTTTAGTTACTTAATGGCTTAGATCACATGGTAGCCGAGAGCATAGATTTGTCAGAAACACCTGGATAAATTTTTAGCTTTGATATTTACTAATTATATAATCTTGAGAATGTAACTTAATTCTTTTTTTAAAATATATTTTATTGATTTTTTACAGAGAGGAAGGGAGAGGGATAGAGAGTTAGAAACATTGATGAGAGAGAAACATCGATCAGCTGCCTCCTGCACACCCCCTACTGGGGATGTGCCCTAACCAAGGTACGTGCCCTTGACTGGAATTGAACCTGGGACCCTTCAGTCCACAGGCCAATGCTATATCCACTGAGCCAAGCCGGTTAGGGCTGTAACTTAATTCTTTAAGCTAGAGTCTCAGGTATAAAATAAGTATAATCACATGGTCTACTTTATAAGGTCATATTTAGAATTCATTGAGATAATCTGTTAAGTATTTAGCATTTGGCCCCAGGATTAATACATGTAGGGCATTACTCTTATTGTCCTTAGAGATAATCCTCAAGAATTTTTGCTTCCAGTATGCCACTAATTTATTTTAAAATTCAGGATTTGTATGCATGAGTGTAAGCATAACCAATGGATACAGACAGTAGGGAGGGGAGGGCATGTGCTGGGGGATGGGAGCGGCTGGGGAGAGAACAATGGGGGAAAAGGAGACATACCAGTATGTAATACTTGAAACCATAAAGAATTTAAATTAAAAAAAAATTATCATCAATTTGAAAACTTGTTGAAAAAATGAATATGTTATCAGATCAAATACATACATGGGAATTGTAAGACATTGATTGGAAAAGTTTGAAATTGTAAAAATAGAAGTCTTGTACTCTAGGAAATATGCACATAAAATTGAATTTGAGGGTGCTGTTAGTTTCCCTCCACTTCCAGGATGTTCTATATCCAATTTTCAGCACCATATTACTAATATCCATAAAAATGTAGCAATGTAATAAAAGGTGATGAAACAAACCACTTTAATAGATATCAAATTTGACATTTAAACTTTAAATAATATAGAATTGAATGAGGAAAGTAGGCTATAGAGTTGTTTCTTTAAAGGGCTGAATTTTTATTTTATTGGCATGCAAGTGTAAAATCACAAGGGCTTTAGGACTTTTTTCAGTTTTATTGAGATATAATTGGCATATAACGTTGTAGTAGTTTTATGTATACAACATAATGATTTGATATGTGTATATAATGCAAAATGATTGCCACGATAAGATTTTTAAGATCCGTCACCTCACCTAATAACAAATGCTTTTTCTTATGATGACATTTAAGATCTATACTCTTAACAACTTTCAGACATACACTCTAGTAATGCTAATTATAATTACTGCGCTGTGTATTACATTCCCAGAACTTATTTATCTTATAACTGGAAGTTTTGATGCCCTTCATCCTCACCTTCCACCTCTGTAGAGTTGATTAAATAAAGAAAATACCCTGAGAGGGTTAGTTGTGCCCAAGAAATCTAAGAGCCATGACTGTGATTTAGCTGCTAAAATTCAGTTCAGTCAAGTAACAGTGAGAGACAACAGAGATGCGCAGTGGACACTCAAACCAAGGACTCTTAACTCACTGCTGCTTTTCATACTTTATTTGCTTCGCTGCTGTGACTCTACTCTTTGCCCTCCTTCTATCTCACTAGCTAGTTCTACTCAGTCTCCTTTGCTGGTCTTCTACTGGACACGTGACACTGCAAGGTACTAAAGCTCAATCCTGTCCTCTCTTCTCTATCTGTATTTCTCCATTGGTGAGCTCATACAGTCTATGGCTTTTAAAACCACCTATGTGCTGAGAAACCAAGATGGCGGCATAGGTGAACACCTAAACTGCTGCCTCACACAACAATTTCAAAACTACAGCTAAAAGACAGAATGAACATCATCCAGAACCACAGGAAAGCTGGCTGAGTGGAAATTCTACAACTAGAAGGAAAGAGAGGGGCACACGGAGACTCAGAGGAGCTGCAAAAGGCTGAGGTACAGAGACACACGCACAAAGAGGACGGGTGGCTGAGTCCCTGGCAAACTTTCTCTAGCGGGAGAGAGATGGAAGCTCCCGACTGCACTGAACCCCAGTTCCAGGTGAGAATCTGGGAATCCAGATTCATTGGGGGAGAAACTGGACTGTCTGACAGTGGGCGAAACTCAAGGGCAGCTTTCTCTCAGAGGTGCTTGCAGTGATTACCCAGGGACACTGAGACCCAGGGGTCTCATAAGGCAGGGCTGACAGGAAGCCAAGGCTGTCTGCTCAGCCCTGAGACTCTGCCCCATCCAAGCTGAGCACAGAGGCTTTCACAATTCTTGTCTCATAAGGCTGTCTCCAGCACAGAAGTTCTCCCAGCATAGACACAGCTGATCCTCACAGCCAATTGGCCTGGAAGTCAATTCCTTCCAGTGATACCAACAACAATCAAGACTTAACTACAACAAGGCTATACACACAGTCCACAAAGGGGTGCACCAAGAGTGTCCACCTCAGGTAACTGGGGAGGCTGAGCCACTGGGCCATATAGGGCACCTACCACACAAAGCTACTCTACCAACTTAGGGAAGCAGTGAAAATGTGGAGACAAAGAAACAGATCACAAATGAAAGGAATGGAGGGAAGAAAATGACTGTATATAGAATTCAAAACCACGATTATAAGGTTTTTCAAGAATTTCCTAGAAAAGGCCAATAAATTTAGCGAGACCCTCGAAGATATGAAAAAGGACCAACTAGAAATTAAACATACACTGACTGAGATAAAAAATATTATACAGAGACCTAACAGCAGAATAGAGGAATGTAAGAATCAAGTCAAAGAGTTGAAATACAAAGAAGCAAAAAACACTCAACCAGGAAAACAAAAAACAAAAGGAATCCAAAAATTTGAAGCTAGTGTAAGGAGCCTCTGGGACAACTTCAAGTGTACCAACATCCAAATTATGGGGGTGCCAGAAGAAGAGAGAGAGCAAGATACTGAAAACCTATTTGAAGAAATAATGACTGAAAACTTCCCCCACCTGGTGAAAGAAATAGACTTACAAGTCCAGGAAGTGCACAGAACCCCAAACAAAAGGAATCCAAAGAGGACCACACCAAGACACATCATAATTAAAATGCCAAGAGCAAAAGACAAAGAGAGAATATTAAAAGCAGCAAGAGAAAAACAGTTAATTACATACAAGGAAGCACCCATATGATTGTCAGCTGATTTCTCAACAGAAACTATGCAGGCCAGACAGGAGTGGCAAGAAATATTCAAAGTGATGAACAGCAAGAACCTACAACCAAGATTACTCTACCCAGCAAAGCTATCATTCAGAATTGAAGGGCAGATAAAGAGCTTCACAGATAAGAAAAAGTTAAAGGAGTTCATCAACACCAAACCAGTATTATATGGAATGGTGAAAGGTACTCTTTAAGAAGAGGAAGAAGAAGAAAAAGGTAAATTTAAAAATTATGAACAACAAATACATATCTATCAACAAGTGAATCTAAAAATCAAGTGAATAAAAAATCTGATGAACAGAATAAACTGGTGAATATAATAGAATCAGGGGCATAGAAAGGGAGTAGACTGACAAGTCTCTGGTGGGAATGGGTGTGGGGGCGTACGGGAAGAGACTGGACAAAAATCGTACACCTATGGATGAGGACAGTGGGGGGGAGGTAAGGGCAGAGGGTGGGATGGGAACCAGGTGGAGGGGAGCTATGGGGGGAAAAAGAGGAACAATTGTAATTATTAAATTAAAAATAAAAAACCACCTATATGCTGATGACTCCAAAATACACATCTCTGGCTCAGATGTTGTTTCCTGTTCTAGATTCACATCCAGCTGCTTATCTGACATGTACATATGTCAACCTTACACCCAGGAAGCTATGTCAAATCTGCTCCATCAGAAGTTTTCACCATCTCATTTGATGGCCATTCCACTCTTTGTATTGTTCTGGCCAAGGCCTCTTAGAATTCATCCTTGATCTCTTGATTTCTCTTAAACCTGAGTGCAGGAAATCTGCTGGCTCTTCCTTCTAAATATGCAGAAATCTGACCACTCATCACCCCCACTGCTACCATTCAGGTCTGAGCCACCCCCAGCTATCACTGGATTATGAAATTGGGTCTTACTAACCACAATACATTCTCACTGTAGCCTGAGTGCAGATTTTAAAGCCAACATCAAGACTGGCCCACCATCCAGAACTGAAATATCATTGCTGACATGTACACATAAGGAACTGTTTGACATTGAAACTGGGACTCAAAAGAACTGTTGGCCCAGAAAGAAACTCACTACAGACTGATTCATTTGCCTCTCAGCATAACCATTACTGCTTGTCTCATTTTTGGTTCTTATAAGTGTATTTCTAGTATCACATGATCTCACTCATCTAGGGGAAATAATGAACAACATAAACTGATGAACAAAAACAGACCCGGAGACAGGGAAGCATCGATCAGACTGTCAAACCTCAGAGGGAAGGCAAGGGAGGGTGGGGGTAAAGGGTAGAGATCAACCAAAGGACTTGTATGCATGCCTATAAGCCTAACCAGTGGTCACGGACAACAGGGGGGTGGGGCATGCGTGCAGAGGGGTTTGGGATGGGAATGTGGGGATGAGGACAAATATGTGATACCTTAATCAATAAAGAAATTAATAAAAAATAAAAAGACATGGCATTCTGCTCAGTTAGAGGAAAAGTCACTATGCTGACAAAGGCTCTGCATCCTCTAGCCCAGTCACTCTCCAATCTTCTCTCCCCTCCTCTTCCTGCTGCTTCCTACACACTTTGCTACTTCTCAACACACAGGCATGCTCCCTTCTAGAAAGCTTTGTGAGGAGAAAAAAAATATTTTCAGGAAATAAAAACAAAGAAAAATGCAGAGAATGAGATGATATTAAAGTTCCTCGGGGACAAGTATATCTAGAATTCATAAACTAAAAATGAGCGAAGCTAATGAATTATGCCACCAGCAAATCCATGTGTAAATGAGGGAGATTAGTAAAGGGCTGTTTTGTACAAGTTAATCATCATTACTGTTAACTTCCTAGCTTCTATTATTTTCGGCATCAAGTAACAGAAATTATAGACCTGTTCATTTAGTCATTCAGGCATTAATTTGTTCATTCATCCGTGTGTTCTTTTAACAAATAACTTATTGGATGTCTACCCAAGTAGAATCCTCTGCCCCCTCTCGGCTTAGGGTCCAAAGAAAGACACTAACATGCTTCACATTGACTAACTGACTTGCAGTGTTCTTGTTTCAGCCAGCAAATGAGCTGGAAATCTGCACACGGTCCTGAGGGGGTATCTGAAAGCTCTGGGCTCAGGCACCACCTGTACATCAAACACACTATAAAGGAGAGGACAGCTGGTGCAGGAAGACCCACAGGACCCCACTGAGCTCACACTGATGCAAATTCCTGCATCAAGCTCGAATTCAGCTCGAGCTTTCCAGACTCTTCCTTGTCACCTACCCGGGAGAGGAGCCTCTCCTTTCCGTGTCTGAGTGACTCTTTTCTGTCTAGCGACAAGAAAGATCTTGGACCTCCTAGGATCGTGATAACTGATATTAAGATACTCAGTGGCACTGTGCCCAGGCCCCAACTTGAATGCAGCCATTTCCCCCCTGTTCACTGCATTGATCTTAGGTGATAGCTCCAGAATTTTCTTAAAATAAATGCTCTATGCCGGTAATAAACCTTTCATCAGGGCCATTAGGGACTCCTACATTTAGCTCCTATATCACCCATGTGTAGCGTGCCTTTGTATTCTGTATCAATATTAAATTTTTTCTGATATTGATTTTATAGAATCAATCAGATCTGTTGGCTGACCTTTAAAACTCTTGAACCACTTGATTTATGCACTTGACAGGCCTTCGCTTTTGCCAGACTCCATACTGGGTGCTGGTGTGCAGAGAGCAGAGTAACAGAGCCTCTCCTTCCCATGAGCTTAGTGTTGAGTAGCCCAGTGAGGACAGGACCCTGCATTGGAAGGGCTCTTTGCAAACAGACTCAATGTGTTCCAATAGATTTTATTTTATAAAATTATGGTATAATTTATATACTGTAGTTTTCCATTTTTAGTTAACCAAGTTTGGCAAATGTATACAGTTGTGTAACCAGCATCAGCACAATCAAGATGATTTAGAAGAGTTTCACTCTCTCTCCCCTGCCCTCCAAGTTCCCCTATTCCTCTTCGTTGTCACACTGCCTGCCCAGCATCCACTCACACAATCCCTAGCAACAAATGATATAAATTCTACCCTACAGTTTTACCTTTTTCAGAATGCTGTATAGTGTGAAATTATGTAGTATGTAGCCATTTGCATCTGGACTTTTCCACTTAGCAAAATGCATGGACTATACATTCATATTACTAACCATAACAATAATTCTTTCTTTTCCATTATTGAGTAGAACTCAATTATTCAGATGTTCCGCGGTTAATTTATTTCCCTGTTGAGACACATGTGGCTTGTTTTGAGTTTGGGATCGTATAAATAAAACTGCTATAAACATGTATGTACAGGCTTTGATGTGAGCATACAATTTCAATTTAGATGGTGAATACCTAGGAATGGGGTTGCTGGGTTATATGCACAAGAAGGAAACCAAAGTTCTACCACTCTAAAAACTGTACCTTTTCGGAGGTTGACTTTAAGCTGGTTATTAAGAAAGAAAAGACTTAGAGAGCACTTTGGCTCTCACCCTTTTCTGCATACGAGTTTCAAATGGAAAGGCTTGCTTCAGGAAGGAAATCAGGATGTCCACCTTAGGCTATTTTGAATTGAGTGGATGAGAGGGCTCTAAGCAGGGACCTGGAACTGGGCCAGCCCCCATGTCCCATGGCTGATACATCAAAATAGTATCCTGCCAACTCTTCATGCCCAATTCTTAAGTATAAGTTCTTTACAGTAGGGGCTATATCTTATTTTTCTTTATAAACCCCAGGAGCAAAGCTAGTTACCTAGCAGAACGTGATTTTATAATTTCATTTATTAAAGGTCAAGAAATTGCTTATACCATTAGAGATTTCATGTTATGGCATTTTTATATCATTCATACAAGTTCAGTATTGGTAAGACCTACAACATGCATTTAGCAACTAATTAACAGGTTCCACGAACAAAATAAATTTGTAAATTTCTACATGCTGTAATTATTCTCCTTCTCAAGCTTAAAGAGCATATGCTCCCGGGTCGGGCTGCAGCCACGCCCAGAGCTGAGCTTGGCACTGTGCTCAGTCCGCAGCTGGAGTGGCATAGAACTTGCACAGCAGACTGATGAATATGGAGGGAAAATCCTGGAGGCCGAAAACACTCAGTATTTTAGAGAGTGAATCAATTCAGGTCAGAGTATGGTTTTGTTATACGACATATACAAGAAAAAGCACTGCTTCATTTCACATGGGACATAATTTCCTGCAATTCTATCTTCATTTCTGAAGCTTCAGCAAACTGTGAGTCACAGGCTGGCATGACTTCAGTGGGGGCTGACTTACAGAGAAGAGGCTGTTTTTAAGTTTTATTTATATTTTCGGTACCATACTGTGAAGTGCCCCTGCTGCTTCGTTTCTCAGAGGCAGGATTAGAGCACAGATGGAAGAAGAAAGGCATGAAATTCTATACTTTAAAATATTCAGTCAAGATTTATATTGTATCTCTAGTTACCTGGTGCCTCTATAATACCCTTCATGGGAGAATTTCAAAGCCTGTGGAACCTCACAACTGTATAATATATAAATTTATTAAAGCTATTATCTGTGAGGAGATTAATCAAACTGCACGGAAGGTGAAATTAAATAATAAACAAAAGAAAGGGGCCTTTTGTTTGTTTGTTTGTTTTGTCCGTAAGATCTCATGTCAAATAGACTTCACCCACTTTAGAAAGCATCAAAGCCTCATTTCTTTCTCTTACTTCTTCTTGGCTCTAGCCCAGTTAGGCCATGGACAATTAAGGAAAAATACTACTTTCTCTCTCGTATGTCTTACAAATGCCTCCTAGTACAAAATGATATGCACCACAACCACATCAGATCCTTTTATTTTTGGCTGGCCTCTTTATACTTTATATTTTGGTAAGTTATAATCTAACTCTCCTAAACATATTCTAAAAATATAATATGGCAGTTATCTCCCAAGAAATAACTTTGCCAAATAGGTCATGTTTCCTTTAAAAACTGCAATTGATTGTAGAAGCTGGCTAGTTTTCCAAAAATGAAAATATTTTTTTTTAAAGTAAGGATTATATTTTATTGAATAATTATCTGTGGGAAAGGAAGAGATTATACCATAAACCATGTGAATTTTTAACTTCTTCTACTTAAATATTTTATGTGACCAAATTAAATACATTTTGGGTTACTCATATACAAAAAGAATTTACCCATTATATCACATCTCTGTGTCAGGTTTGGTTAGGAAAACACAAGCTACTCTGTGTAAGCCGGAAATAAGAAGTTTAATTTAGAATTAAGTGCTTGTGCTATTGTTGGAGGAGCTTGGATATGGGATGGCAGAAATGCACCACCAGGGAAAGTCAAAGATTGACAGTGACTCTTTTAGACCAGTGATCCCCACTGTGGGCCATTACAGCCCCCAGGGGACAGGTGGCAAAGTCTGCAGACATTTTTAATTTTCCTGACCAGGATGGAGAGGGTTGGTCCTGGTATCCAATGGGTAGGAATTTGAAAAACAAAATGACAGAAGATGAAAGGTCACTTTAACCTTCCCTCTTCCTTCTTCTTCCCTGAAATAGGTCATGACAAAGGTACCCTCCCTCAACCTGAGGAATGAAGACATTCACCAAAGATGAGAAATTTGGGATCAAGAAATCAGTACAAACAAACCCTTATCTTCCTAATTACTATTTCACCATTTACTGCCCCTCACCCAAAACTCTGTCTTGTCAACTCTTCACGAATGTATTGTTTCTTTGTCTGAAGTTTCTTGCTCTGTCCACTTCGTATGCAACAAGATGGGATATAAAATAAATACATACATCTGGTAACTATGGAGGATGACATAGTCTCAGGGTGTGGACAACATCTGTTAAAAACATTAAAAATGGACGAATTTAACCAATGGATATGGATGGAGTTAGGATATTAAGCAATGCTTATTTTTTAATATGCTGCAGAAACAAATGTGATAAAAATTTGGGAGAAAATATATAAACCAATAGTTCCGGTGGGATTTGAAGTAAAATATAGCTGACCCTCGAACTATATGGGGGTTAAAGCATAGATCGCCTGCACAATCAAATCTGTGAGTGTAATTTCAGTTGGCCCTCTGCATACGCAGGTTCCCAGTCGCCAGTGGACCTTTAAACAAAATGGGTTTGAACTGTGAACTTATAATGCAGTACGTCCTTGAAAAATTTTAGTTGGTAAAGGATCATAATAGAAACAGTGGTAATAACATCAATGTTTGAATTTCCCTGAGAATAACATAGCAAAAAATTCTCTGGAGAGAAAAAATTCCATTTGACAAGTCATCTAGACTTGCTAATTTATTATAGATACAGAAATGATTTTCACAAAATGATTTTCATAAAATTAAAATATGAGTTTTTTTAATGGTTCTCAAGCATTACCCTTATTCAGAAAATGCATTACTCTTGCCCCATTCCCCCTGTCAGTCCTCTGCAGTCATTCCTCTTTACACAGATGGGAAGTGGGGTTCCTCACTCCCAGAATCAAAACCGACAGCGCAGGTGGTCTTTGTGGCATCTTGGAGTAGCCAAGCTAGGCTGCTTCCCCATAAAATATGAAGTCAATTTGCTTAGAAAATCTTTCCAGTTTGAAATATTTTGACTTGAGGAAAAATTCTGATTAGGATTCTAAAATTTGGACTTTCAACCAAAATTGGTGACTTGCCATAAATTTAATCTCTCATGGAAAAATTGCAAAGCAGACGTTCCACATAGTTTATTAAACCCAAATAAATAATGACATTATCCTGGTTTGCTTCATTTTGAGCTCTAATCCCTTTGCTGTAAGTTTTCGGGTAAGCCACCCTTGTTCTTCAGGGCCCTGTGCACTCTGTGCCTTTATGTCATGCCTTCTGACGTGAGTGGCAGCTGGTGGGCAGCCTCTCTAAAGCTCATGCAATCTTCTCTTCCTAGCTAGGACTTTGCTGCTCTAAAAACTAAATCACAATTATACATTTCCTTTATCTCCAGCTTTCTTTTGGTACTCCTTTGTTTTTCTCTATTTTCCTTCTTTTAAAACCGTTCCTTTAGACTGTACAACCTGATTCCATGACACAGCATTCATTGTCTCCTCTGTAATTTCTCCTTTCCACAGGCTGTACCCATGCAGTCTTCAGTGAGCAAGTACCCATTAAACACCTACCACGTGCCAGTACATATGTCTGGAAATATATTGTTGCCCTTCTGTGGCTTCTTTTTAAATAATAAGTTTACATCAGACCTGGTTGCTTTTAATCCTGCAGTTTCTTCCTGTCTCTTTGTGTGGTGGGAGGAGGGATTTATTTTCTGATGCAAATTCTGTTATTTTGTAGGGGAAGATTCAGTTTCCAAACACCATATCTCTGACATGACCACCTCCACGGGATGGGTGAAATGTTATTATAATTTAGATGTCCTGGTTTCAGGTTAGCAGGTGCATTTTAAACATGGTCGGAAAGACACACAATCATCTTACTCTTTTTGTAACGCCTAAAGTCATTTTTGGCTAAAATATTTGAAGACATTGGCCTTGCATTAGGAAGAAGTCAAAACTTCTCAGTGAATTGCCAAGTTCCATTTGATCTGCTCTGATAACTCTCCAGCCTTGTCTATCAAATGTTTCCCCTTTGCCTCCAATGTTCAAAAACTGAGTTACTCCTCATTCTAAGATTTGGCTCTTCTTGCTCACCTCTTCTCCTTTACACTTGCTATTTTAATGGTAGAACTTCTCTCATTTCAATAAGTGTGTCCCTTTCTCCATCACGCCTTCCTTGAATTCCCCAGATTTTACTGTATGCCTGGTCTTGTGCTTCCACAGCAGCCTATGTGACACTCATTCTGATATAGGGGTGGCATTCAGGAAACATTTGTTCAATGAATGAGAATAAATTTTGACATTGGTCACTACTAATGCTTATTTTATTGCTGACTGGTGCTGGTTTATTTTTACATTGTTTGATAGAGTAGCTGAGATTACCGGGATATCTAATTGTGAGTTGATAGTGGATATGAACCATGCAACTGATATTCCCATTCACCTAGGACTGCATAGAGGAAATAGCAAGAAAATTTATTAGAAATTAATAAAGAATGAGGAATCTTGGTTGAGTCCATCAACATTATGGAATGTTGATTCCATTAACATCCTATTTATTCAGTTCTTTGATGTATGAGGTCAGTTAAGGTAATACCCACATATGGATGCCTAAAGAACCTCTTCTGGCATGTTAAATGCCCTCATAAGGCAAGGAATACTTCCTCTATTATTTTTTATAATTTCTATTTTAATTTTTAATGAAAGAAAGAGAAAGCTATGCAGCCCTTCCTTTTATGTCAACACACATTGAGAGTCATCAGTAAATATAAGTATGTGACTCATGGAAAGGAAATAAGAATTTGGGTAAGCCATTTTAAATGAGTTAGCTTTTTAATACTTAAAGAATATAAAGTCCTAGTTATAGCTTTTGTGTGTGTGTGTGTGTGTGTGTGTGTGTGTGTGTGTGTGTGTGTTTTGCTGCAAAATTAAAGAATATTATCATCTTACTTCACAGCTAAAACCTACTTCTCTAATTTCTTATGTGGACTGGAGAGTATCTAAAGTGTGACAGGAAGCCAGTGTGAATATTATTAATCATGCCTCATGCACTTAATGCTTAAAAACATACAAGCCCTTCATCATGAATTACTTTTTGAAATCCCCCTACTTTATCCCTGTGAAGGATATTAGGCAGCTATTTTTGCCCTAGTAACTGTAAACATCTTGATGGAGGAGGTATGTTATGATATCTTTGCATTTTTAGCACTGAACATGAACCTTAGAAAATTGTTGGGCTCAATACATTTTTAAAAATCAACAAATGAGCAGAAATAGTGGCTCAAAAAAGATAAATACTTTTTGAAAATTCACAATTTGAGTAAATGGCAAAGATAGAAATTGGATTCAGGCTTTCTGATTTCTAAGCTATTCTGAATCTGAAAACAAAACAAAACAAAACAAAACAAAAACAGTAGCAAACTACCTGGGACTGAGGAGGTAGAACCCTCATCTACGTCAATGACTGCGGACTGTGCACTGGACACACGTTCTGTGGTAAGGGGAGGGCTGGTGTACTGCAAAGATTATGGAACTGAGAGATGTACAAGCCAGGATAGGGAAGAGCTAATAGAGACTGTGGGAGAACTGCAGGGTTAGATAGGCTGGCTGAGCTGTCAGAGATTCTCTCATGCTCAGAGTTTGGGAGCTTTCCATGAGGCAAGACTCTTTATAGCAAGCTGAAATTAATTGTTTTGTTTTTTATTGTAGTAAAATATACATAATACAAAATTCGCCTTTTTACCATCAGATTCCTCAAAAGATTAAAGAGTTGTCGCATGACCAAACGATTCCACTGCTGTATTGATACCCTAAATAAATAAAAGCCGGGACTTGGACAGATATTTTGTACATTCACATTCTTAGCAGCATTATTCACAATGGCCAAAAAGTGGAAGCAAACCAAGTGCCCCTCAACAGTGAACAGATAAATAAAATGGGGTATATACATGCAATGTGATATTACTCAGATTTAAGGAGGAAGTAAATCTGACACATGCTACAACATGGATAAAACTTGAAGATATTATATTAAACTAATTAGCCAATCATAAAAGAGCACATATTATATGAAATTAATTTTAGAATAGTAAAAAAAATGAAACCATAAATGATCTTCAAAGATTCTTTCAGATGGCCTTATTCTTTTTATTAACAGACCTAAAGAGAGAAGTAGACAGAATAACAATAGTAGTAGACCTTAACATGCTACTTACTCCAAAAGATAAGACTATCCAGAGTCAACAAGGAACATCAGCCTTAAATGACATAGACCAGATGGACTTGAGAGTTACTTACAGAACACACCAACCCAAAGCAACATAATATGCCTTATTTTCAAGTGCATAAGGGGCATTCTTAAGGAAAGACCTTATATGGGAATACAAAACAAGTTTCAAAAACTTAATATGACTGAACTCATATCAAGCATCTTTTCCAACCACAATGGTATGAAACTAGAAATCAAATACGAGAAGAAAGCTGAAAAAGATCCCAAATACGTGGAGATGAAACAACATGCTACTGAACAACTATTGGGTCAATAAAGAAAATTTTAAAATAAATAAACATATATAGACAAATGAAAAAGAAAACACAACAGACCTAAATATCTGGAATACAGCCAAAAAAGTACTTAAGAGGAAAGTTTTTAGCAATATAGGTCAACCTCAAGAGACAAAGAAAATCTCAAATAAACAATCTAACTTTACACTTTAGAGAAGGAACAGATGAAGGCCAAAGTCAGAGTCAGGAAGGAAATAGTACAAACCAGAGAGGGGGAAAAATGAAACAGAGACTGAAAAGACAATGGACAAGATCAATGAAACTAAGATCTGGTTCTTTAAAAAAAAGAGAAACAACATTGACAAACTTTTAGCTAAACAAACTAAGAAAAAAAGAGAGAAGATTCAAATAAATAAAATCAGAAATGGAAAAGGATCCTCTCGTTTTCCAGACATGAAATTCCTTTTCAGTCAATCCATCTTGGTTCAAGCTGCTCTATTCTAGTGTAACAGAATATGCTAAAGGTTTATATTGTATTGTCTTAAGGTTTGCAATAAAACTAACTTAAGTTCTGCATTTGAAATAGAGAACTATGCAAAATCTAATTCTTGCAAAAAGATGCCCCATTTTGAGAGTAAATATTCCACAGACTTAGATAACTCAATAAACTTTAAATGAACTGAAATAAAAATTCCAGATTTTTGGTTTTTGTGTTTTTTTTTCCAGTTTAAGTCATGTTTTCTAAACTGTTGTTATTAATCCTTTATTTACTAAGGAAAGAAAAGTTATAAAACTTAGCCTAATAAAATATTCTCACAGCATTTAAAAATTTATAAAATATGTTGAGACAAAGTATAAGAACAACATAAATTAGATAAAACATTTGGAGGGGGGCTTGGTGGAGGGTAGAGAGATGGAGAAAAAACTTACAGAAATGAATTACAGGTGATTGCATGGGTCAGGGGGCAGAGGGAGGTGAAAGAGGGGATAGTGGGGATAAAGATGATGGACGGAGACTTGACTTAGGTTAGTGAACACACAATACAATATACAGATGATGTGTTATAGGATTGTGCAACCTGAAACTTTATAATTTTGTTAATTAGTGTCACCCCAATAAATTCAATAATAAGAGAAACAATGTTAAATGCTAATTATAATTACTTTAATATATAATAAATAAAGAAAGCAAAGGGTCTAAAATCCTAAACTAGTTAATTCTGTTTATAAAGTGGAAGTTATACAAATACATTGTAAGAATGTTCAGAAATATTTGAAACTAAAAGAAATAAAAAATCTACCTTTCTCCAGTATCTTTCATTTTTATTTCCATTCACCAAGGGTAGTTAATGTTAAATTTGTGTTACCTTTCCTGAAAAGAAATGCTTGTATATTTCCAATGCACTTATGTGCATTTATTCTTTGCTTTTAAACATTAATATAATGCAGCCCTTTGTCCAAATCAACACAAGAGATTTTGATTCTTTTTATTATCTGCATAGTTTCCTAAGGTGTGATTGTGTGCAACTGCCCTGCCCATGTCCATTATTTCTCTCATTGCCATTACCAGCTTCCTCAAAGCTGTTATGCACACTGTAGCCAAAGTGATATTTTCAAAATTTAAAAAATTCTAAATAAAAAACGTTAGGCCACCACTAAAAGCCTGTAAAGACTCCTTATGCGTTTATATTATACCTGACACAGAGTAAACATTATGCTAAATATTTGATAAATGAAAGGAGGGAAGGCAGAGCCTTACACTCAAGGAAGGGGTGGGGGGTGGTAAGGGTAAGAGATCAACCAAAGGACTTGTATGCATGCATATGAGCATAACCAATGGACACAGACTTGGGGGAGGGAGCATGTGCTGGGGGGTGAGGGTGGCTGTGGAGAGGTCAGTGGGGGAAAAGGAGACTTATATAATTCTTTAAACAATAAAGAATTAAAAAAAGAGAGAAAAAATTAAACCAGTTGCTTTGCTTTTTTTTTTTTTTTTCCTATTTCTAACAATTTTGAAATGAGTATACTTACTACATGCATTTAGGTATAACAGAGATACATGATAAAGGAATCTCTACTATTTTAATTATGGAGGCAAAAGTCTGCTCCAATATATAGCACTGGTTTCCACTCCCACAAACAGCTTGTGTTAATGACTGTTGACCAATATTCTGACCAATACTGGATATTATGTAAACTTTCAAAATTTTTGCTAATATTTACTGGCATGCCACTGGTTAAAAATATTTTATTTCTTAACAGAATGAGATTGAACATCTTTTCATATGCTTATTGGACACCTAATTCTTTTTCCTTTTCCAAAATGTCTCTTTATATCCATTGTCCCACAAATAGCTGATGTTTTCAATTATGCATATTGTCTTCACAGTACCCATATGTTTTTGGTTTTAACAAATGTCTAATGATTAAGTAGTGCACTTTATTTGTTGATGTGGCTGGAAATATGTGTGTGTAACTCTAAAACTGCTTCAATCATTTGCTTAGTGTGTGGTATTACTGTGGTAAAAATAGATTTGATAACAGTATGCAGTAATTTGTTTCACCTGGAGAAACTAGCTAGCTAACTAGCCTGCAGGTGAGTATGGGTGTCCCTGTGGGAAACGATGTATGAAACCCATGACATATATTGGCAGACAAGATACAGCACATGAGGTTGAGTAAGTAACATTGGCCTCACATAAAAGGAAATTATTTTTTATTCTTATAAGTTTTAACAATATAATAAATAATACCCTATAAAATTGTATTATTTCAGTGCATTTTAACCTATGTAGCTCAAGTTTCCTAATGTAAATTATTTTTGATATATGAAACGTTTTCAATTGATTTATAAAATAGGCAACATAAAATTTATTGTTAATATTTATTTTTCATATCTGTAGAATCTGTGTTTCTACACAGTAAAGGTAAATATTACAATGCAAAATAGCTCTTCAGGCGATTTTTCCCAGTGTTTAACAGATTGGAGATAATCCTATATAATAAAAGAGTAATATGCAAATTGACCCTAAAGGTAGAACAACCAGGAACGACCAGCTGCTATGATGTGCACTGACCACCAGTGGGCAGACGCTCAATGCAGGAGCTGCCCCCTGGTGGTCAGTGCGCTCCCACAGGGGGAGCTCCACTCAGCTGATGGCTGTGAGCGCAGCTGCGGTGGCTGGAACCTCTCCTGCCTCCTCGGCAGCACTAAGTATGTCCGACTGATGGCTTAGGCTCTCTCCCCCAGCAGTCAGACAATCCCACAGGGGTTCCTGGACGTGAGAGGGTGCAGGCCAGGCTGAGGGACCCCTGAGTGCACAAATTTTCATACACCAGTCCTCTAGTAGCACTGATAATGTAGAGTTTTATAAAGATTTATTTTAATGGAAGAGAGACAATGTCCAAGTATTTTACAAAGTGCATGAGTGATCTATAAATTCTGAGATTTAATGAAGTCCCTTGTTTGGTGCTGTGAGAGAAAAAAGGAAGGAAGGAAGGAAGGAAGGAAGGAAGGAAGGAAGGAAGGCAGGCTAGGAGCTGTATAATAGGAACAAATGTAATTAAATGCTTTGGTTGACCTTTCTTATGCACAGTCAGTTTTGTTAATTTGGTCTCCAATAATCTATTTTTCAGATAAAGTACAAATAGAAATATGTTAATTCCTGTCACTGAAACATGAACATATGCATAAAATGAATACTTTTATGAAAATAAATAGTTCATTTTTAAGGGGATTATTATCGTGATATTTGGATTGTTAAGAGCAAGTATCACTAATTTTTAATTTGTTACTTTTTATTTTATAACAGAAATTGAAGGGACTAATTTGGTTTTTCATATGGAATACAAGATGAAGGGATGTTCCTCTTGGTACCTGAAATTACTTGGAAGTTTAATTTCTTATTGCCCTTAATTATGATCTGTTTTCATTTAATTAGACTTAAATTACTCTAAATTTCACTTGTTAATCATGTCCCACTGTGGTTATTCAATACTTTTCTGCACTCAAACAATCTCAGCTTTACAAATAGAGAAATTTTTTAAGAAATTTGTATTCATAAAAACAGTAAGCGTGCCCTAATAAAAATGCATTTTTATTCACTTTGAAAGCAACACATTTTCAAATTTGGGCCAACAAAAAATGTACAATACTTCCTTAAATAAATCATTATAAGACTTACACTTAATAAAAATTATATTATAGCCAACCATCCTATCTAATAAAATAATAATATGCAAATTGACCATCACTCCACTACACCCACGAGCCACACCCACCAGCCAATCAGGAGTGAGTATGCAAATTAACCCAACCAAGATGGCTGCAGCCACAGAGTGAGCAGGAGGCTTGGGTTTCCCAGACAATGGAGGAAGCCAAACTTTCCGCCTGCCCTGGCCTGCCTTGGCCTCCGCTTAAGGCTACAAAGTTTCAATTTTGGAAGATAAATAAATCCCAACAAAAATGGCAGCAGCCATGGAGCTGGAGAGAGCAGGAGGCTTGAGTTGCCCCTGGTGATGGAGGAAGCCAAGCTTTCCGCACTCACCGATGGGCCCAGGCCTCCACTCAAGCTACAAAGTTTCAATTATAGAAGAAATTAATCCCAGATACCAGGGCCTCCGCTTGGGTCGCTGGGGGAGGCAGGGGCATGGCCAGCCTGCAAACCACCACAGGTCCCTCGCCCAGGTCACCCAACGCCCCAAGGGAACCTCCATCTTGATCCGGGACACCCTTCAGGGCAAACCAGCTGGCCCCCACCCATGCTCCAGGCCTCTAGCCTATCTAATAAAAGAGTAATATGCAGATTGACTGTCACTCCAACATACAAGATGGCTGCCCCTAAGTGGTCAAAGATCCTGCTCCCATGTGGACATAAGATGGCCACCACAAGACAGCCAGCAGGGGAGGGCAGTTGGGAGGGACCAGGCCTGCAGGGAGGGCGGTTAGGGGTGACCAGGCCTGCAAGGGAGGGCAGTTAGGGGCAATCAGGCTGTCAGGGGAGTGATTAGGGGGTGATCAGGCTGGCAGGCAGAAGTGGTTAGGGGCAATCAGCAAGGCAGGCAGGCGAGCAGTTGGGAGCCAGCAGTCCTGGATTGTGAGAGGGTTGTCCGACTGCCCGTTAAACAGGCAGTTGGACATTCCTTGAGGGGTCCCATATTGGAGAGGATGCAGGCTGGGCTGAGGGACAACCCCCCTCTGTGCATGAATTTCAGGCACCAGGCCTCTCGTCTATACATAAGGCAAAACAAAATAGCAAATGCAGTGTTGCAGAACCATTTATTTTAGTTACTGCCCACAAAAGAAAGAACACTTTGTTCTTAGCAACAAGCAGGTACACTTCATAAGATGAAACTATACTTTATGCATTCTCCTGCTGTGAAAATCAGAAAAATTAGAGAAGAAGTTGATGTAGCATGGGTATGAGAATATAATAACCTGCAGAAGTGATGTGCAATGTAATTGATTTTATCACATTGGGAAAATAACTGCTTGCTCAGCACAAACAACAGGAATTGGCTGTAAACATCTGCAGGTTATGTGACTACAATAACCTTCTGGCTGATCTGCAAAGAGGCTTGCAAGCAGAATACAAAATTTAAACCGTGAAATTCTTGCTACAATCCAGATTAGAGGTTGAATCTGCATCCTAATTGCAGGTTAGTGGTAACACAGAGTTGGTGATCTCTTAGATATCAAATGGCAAACTTGCTTTAAGTAGCTTTCCAATACTGTCTACAAAAAAGGATGCTGTATTTTATAGGTTCAAGACATTTTGAAATTATTACTATGACTTTCTCTTTCATGGGTTATGCAGGGGACCTCAAACTACGGCCCGCGGGCCACATGCAGCCCGCCGAGGACATTTATCCGGCCCGCCGGGTGCCGCTG
The DNA here is from genome assembly GCA_026230045.1 of Corynorhinus townsendii. Lineage (NCBI taxonomy): Eukaryota > Metazoa > Chordata > Mammalia > Chiroptera > Vespertilionidae > Corynorhinus > Corynorhinus townsendii. The sequence goes on from JAPDVU010000006.1 coordinate 131,129,407, forward strand.
CCTGTCCTGCTTAGCAGCCAACTCATCCCGGGCCCGCAGTGCACATAGGAATTTGTTCATAATTTTTTTTTAAACTATAGTCTGGCCCTCTAACGGTCTGAGGGACAGTGAACTGGCCCCCTGTTTAAAAAGTTTGAGGACCCCTGGAGCATTAGCAGAATCATGCTTAGTTCTATCCTTGAGTCAAATATCTTTCAAGTTCTGTATCAGTTACAACACCCAAAACTGCAATACACAATCAAATTGAAAAATAGTAAAATTATTTATAACTAGTACTGTGGAAGGCGGCCTGGTTTTAGGATTAGCTGGTTCTTCAGTTCAAATGTAAATGATCCCAGATTCTTTTTTGCCTTGTGCTTTGTCTACCTGTGATGTTGGTTTTATCCTAATGCTGTATAACCTTAGGGTTATGTTGCCAGTGGCAACAGGGTCTGAAACTTGTTCTTTCTGTACAGTGGGAAGTGCATGACTTCCCATTGTTACCATTGAGGAAACGTATTTTCAGAAACTTGCAGAAAAGTTTTTCTCCTATCTCCTTGATTGGAATTGGGACACAAAACTAAATGAATCAATGACAGGTGTGTGGGGGGAGATATATTTATCCTTAGATCAATCAAGTTTATCTCTTGAGCTGATATTAGCTCTTCAAACACCATCTGGACTACCCTGAGGGTGATTTGCAGAGTGGATATGGAGGGAGCGCTCCCAACGTGCACTCCCACCTGCCGCTTTCACCTCCCCGACATCCATGACCTCCCCTCCTAACTGTTTGGCTTTGAGAATGTTCGATTGCACACAAAATGTTTTCACCCATCCCAGTTAGGGTCATGGTAACCTTTACTTAGTTGAATTTTATTGTACTTTGTAACCTAATAGCATTGAATTCAAGCCATGTGCCTTTATTGCCATTGCATCTCAGTTAAGAATGTTTTAAAATTTCCCCCATATTATCTATAATTTTTAACACTTCAACTGCTGTAATGTTTCTCATCATTGATCACTTGGTATCCTGAGTCCCTTATTCTGGATTTAATAAATAGAAAAAATAACTTAGTCAAATTAAAATTTTTTAAATGTTAAATGTGAAAATAGAAAACTTTGATAAGTGAAAAATATACTGAGTATTCTAATCTCCATAAACTAGATAGCACAATGACATTTAAGTCAAGAATGAAAAAAATTATTAGATCAGTTTAAAGTTAAAAATTTATTTCATATTTTACATATTTTTTAAAAACTTCAAAATCTGGACCAACTTTTAAGACATCCATGACTAGTGTATTTTTGTACAGTATATCTGGTGAAAAACTATTCTATTTCCATATTTGAAAATTCACCTGTTAATCTCAGAAAAGCTGTTGACTAATTTATTTTATTTTAATATATTTTTTAAAAAATATATTCTTATTGATTTCAGAGAGGAAAGGAGAGGGAGAGAGATAGGAACATCAATGATGAGAGAGAATGATTGATCTGCTGCCTCCTGCATGCCCTCCACTGGAGACTGAGCCCACAATCTGGGCATGTACCCTGACAGGGAATCGAACCATAACCTCCTGCTTCATAGGTCGATGCTCAACCACTGAGCAAAACTGGCCAGGCTGACTCCTTTATTTTAGAATGAGCATAGCTTAATCAACGATGAATATTTTTCATAAGTGCAATATAGTTAGAAAACACTCAAATGCAGTTAATTGTTTTCCATAAATAAAAGGCATATAGGAAAATACTGATTCATTTTATAAGGGTCACTTCCTGTGAAAGTTTAGTCTTTTATTGTTCAGGCAAATCAAGTCATGTTGTATGATGTAGATTTTAAAGCTGCTTAGGATGCAAGGCTGTATTTTGACACTAAGTGGTTTAAGTCTAATACTTAAATTATATTCTCAGTATTATTTTTAGCATGCTTCTTGTTGTGGGCTCCTTCTCTTTTTTTTAAGAACAAATTAGTCATGAGTTATAATTATGTCTTTTAGTGTAATTAATGTAAATATGGTGTGTGGAAGAATCTGAGACGGATGCCAGAAAATGCCTTCAAAATTAAATGTGGCAAAATACCCAGGGTATAAGACTGCAGGGTGGTTTCCACAGCACACTTCTCTCCCTTCATCCCAAAGGCCAACTTGTGTTTGGTTAGTGGAATGTTTTAGTTCACGTTTCAGAAAACTATTTTCCAATTCTAAGTTCAAGTTTCCTATACCCCTTAAATTAATCTTTAGTGTTTAGATCTGCAGAAATGTAGCTTAAAAAGTTAAGGAGTAAGACTCTTTGCTTCTCAGATAAGTTTTCTTGAGGATTATGTATGTGTGTTCAAGAATTCAAGTTTATTGGGAATTCAGAATGAATTTGCCATTCATCCTTACCATTTCAGTTATTTTTAAGGAAGAAAGAGTTGACATTGGAGACTTTTTTTTCAAATATTATAAATATTACATATATAAGTATTGCTAGTATATATATTGAATATATCTTTATACTTGCATTAAGGTCCTCCATGATCAGGCCTTTTATTGCCTTCTGACTTTATCTCCTACCACAGTCTCCTTAACTCTGCCCCAGCAATCCTGGTCATCCGGCTCTTCCCTCAAACACTCAGGCACACCTGCCTCACGAGGAGCTCTCCACAGCCTTCATTCCCTCACCAGGTGTGCACGGTGTGGAAACACTCATAAGTGACATATTTTCCAGGATATATAAACATATAGTTGTTTCAAACTCAAATCTTTCTTAGACCATTAAGAGAAACAGACACAAAATTACTTTGAACTTTAAATTCAGTATGTTCAGCACTCAAGGTTAGTTGTGGATCAACCAGACTTTTATATTCATTCATTCACAATACAGTTATGTATGGAGCAATCACTGTACCCCATTAGGCTGGTTGAAGTCTTGGGGGTAAGTGGTGAATAAAACATAAAAATCCCTGCACTCACAGAGATTATAATCTGGTGGGTGGAGGGTACATACCTAAAAAAGTACTGATATAAGTGCAAAGGAGGGAAATGAAGCAAGAGGGGAGATACAAAAAGTTTGGGTGTGTTTGGGTGTGTGTTATGTGGAGAGGTGTTGTAACAGATCTGGCAGCCAGAAAAGGTCTGACTAAGAACGTGGCATTTGAATTCCCCTTTGGAGAGGTGAGAAAATGGGAGCTGTGGATACCTGTCCTTGAGGAAGGCGTGCCCCAGTGTTTGAGGGGAGGGCCAGGTGACCAGGGTTGCTGTAGATAAATTAAGGAAGCTGGAAAAGAGATGACGTCAGAGGCAATAGAAGGCCAGATCACGGAGAGCCTCAGCACAATGGTAGAGACTGATTCAGTTTAGGAGTGCCCTGACTCATCTGGTAAAGGGTCACTTGTTTCTTTGTCAAAATTAGACAGAAGGGGTCAAATGCTGATGCAGAGACAGCAGATGTGAAACAACTGCAGTTATCCACATGACAATGAGGGTAATTCGGATCACAGTGGTAATAGGAGAGATGTTGAAAAGTAGTTCTACGTAGACTGTATTTTGAAAACAGAATTGATGAATCAAATATGAGAAATAATATTTGATTCAAAAATGAATCAAGTATGAGAAATTAAAATATACAGTTATAATGCTTTTTTAAATAACATACCATTACATTGGGGAAGTACAAAAAAAATGAAAGCTAGTATTTCAGGATGTAGAAGGAACACTGGACTAGGGTTTTATAGACACATATCCTCGTAGCTATTAGTCTTTAACTAGCACTAAGACCGTAAGCAACATTCTTTAAGTTCTCAAGGCCTTGGTTTTACTGGCAGAATGAGGGTCTGGTAAAACTGGCTAAATCCTCTCACTGTCAATTTTTGTGTATAAAATTTTATTGGAACAAAGCCATGCTCACTTTGGCTGCTTCTGAACTACAACAGAAGAGTCAAGAATTTGCACACAGGCTGTATAACTAAAACATTTATTATCTGGCCCTTTGCTGAAACTATTTTTTGATTCTTGGTCTAGATAATAAAAATCTCCAGTTCTATGAATTCAATGAAGACAGAGTGTAAATATTTAGGGTTTGGAGTCATTTTTGTATTTAATATTACAAAAGGCCTATAAAACTGCACATTTTTATATGCAATCAAACCATCAAAACCAAACCATGAGTGAGAGGTAGCTCACTGCAGTTCAGAAAGTGTGTAATTTTTTAAACCATTAACAGTGTATCATAATGATAATGTATTTCTATATTTACTGTTATTAGAATATGATCAGAGTTTGCTTTTGAAGGAAAAAAACAGGAGCTTTCTCTGTTTCTCATTTCTCCTTTATTCATACCTCATTTATTTATGTGTATGGATGCTTTGGAAATACTCATAAGTGACATATTTTGCAATGTTAACCAAGTGTAATTATTGTTGATTTTATTATTTTTGCTTACTTGTATTTTCTCCCTTTCTTAAAAATAAAGGCAAACATTAAAAGCCTAGTGAACACATGCCTACGTCCCTGAGTCCTCCAGGGATCTAGAGCTGTAAAAAAAAAGGTCAAGGCTAAGGGCCAAGATGGAGATGAGTGGCAGACTATTTATAATGGTGAATTATCTACTAACTAATATTATCGTTATTGATGGCCTTGGCCTATGCCAGATAGCATGTTAAGTACATGTACTTCACACAGAAAAGAAACTAACAGGCCAAGAGGAAATGGGAAAGGCAGGATTCCTTTTCACAATTGCTCTGGGCACCTTATAAAGAATCCATGTGGCTTAACTGATCAGTCAGTATGACTTTCACATTAGCGCTCTTTGTAACTTAGTTTTTCACTTATTTTCCCCAAGTTACATATATAATTTAAAATAATATGATTTCTCAAACTTTATGTTTATAAAATTGTGAATTATTCTTTTCTTTTTGTGTAATCATTCTACATATGTAGGCATCCTTTACCATCTATAACAAAACAAAGAAACTTCATACAAAAACCTTTCAAAAAGGCAAAATGAGAATGTTTTCATTGGCACATTGGACTTGGCAATGAGCAATTGTGAATAAATAGTTTCTTCCTTCCAATTCAAGTATTTACTAGTATTTTCCTGAATACAGCAGGGAAAACTAGCTCCTAAGTTCCTGCTTCTACACATGTTTAGGCACTAAACAATTGTGAATAAAATTAGGAAGATGTTGGAAGATGGAGAGTGGCAACTAATTTAAATACTTTCACAGACCTGAGAAGGAAACAATAAAAGAAAATAGCAGAGGTTTGGGTTTTAGTGACAATTTTCATAGATAAAAGTGAAAACATACATATAAACACACACACACACACACCTGATTTTTTGGCTCAAGAAAAAATAGAAAAATTAAACTTAATAACCATCATCACCAATGATTCTTGTTTTATTAAGTCAGTCATTTATTTTGGTGCTTGATTCCTTGTTTCCTTCATTCAATAATTTAGTAGATATTAAATGGCAACATAAATGACTAGTGAATCTGACATCCTAAAAATAGAAAGAGAAAACAAATTCAGAGCCCATTATTATCAACAAGTATTGATTACCTGCCTTTCAGCCACATCTAATAAACTTATTAATTTCATACTCAACCTATCAGATTTCCAACCTCTCCCTTTAATCACTACCAAATTGCCCATCTGCAGTATTCTTTTTACATTTCTAATCATGTTGTTAAATATCTTAACATTTTATTGAGATTTCAGACTGTCTATCAATTGGCATTATAGATTGGAACATGTAAGGGATATTATCAAGCAGAACATCAGTATATCCTTATAAACATAACAGTGATCTTTTTCAGTATAGGCAGAATTATTTATTTTGTAATAATAGTACTTGCTAATGTTCCAGCCACAGTTCAAAGTTATTTTCATATTGTAATTCTGTTAATCATTATAACCCACTCAAAAAAGTGTTATTCCTAATATCCCAATTTTTATAAATGAGCAAAAAAAAAAAAAAAGGCACAGAAAAAAATAAAGTCCAGGATTCCAGAGCTTGGTAGAAGTTTCAGTATTAAACCTGATAAGTCTGGCTTCTGGCCCATGCTTTTAAACACTAAACTATAAGCCAATGGCATCTTATTTACTTCTCTAAAATCTTACTTATTTAAATCATTTGGGTCACATGTTTTTCAAATTTATGGGAGATAAATTTTCATGTAAAAACTTGATAGTTATTAATTTGCTAATAAATTCTTTTAGACAATCAATTATATATCTGAACCTTTTCAAAGCCAACAACTTTTCAAATGAAATAGTCCCAATAACAATTAGAAACTACTGTTCTTATTTATATGTCAATTAAATAATCCGCTATAACCTAAAATCTATATATATAAAAGCTTAATATGCTAACTGTCCCTCCAACTGTTCAACCATACAACCAGTCACTATGACATGCACTGGACACTAGGGGGAGATGCTCCGATTGGTAGGTTAGCTTGCTGTTGTGGTGCAGCTGATCGGGACTGGGCGAGATGGGCCAGACACTCCCTGGAGCCCTCCCACAGTCTCTCCCCAACCCTGATTGTGCACCGGTGGGGTCCCTCAGCCTGGCCTACACCCTCTCACAATCTGGGACCCCTCGGGGGATGTCGGGGAGTCGGTTTCAGCCCAATCCCCACACGCTAGACCGAGAGATCCCACTGGTGCACGAATCTGCGCACCACGTCTCTAGTAATTTTATAATGGTGTTTGCCTTTAGAAAATAACTTTAAAGATTAAGTTATTTTAAGAAATAATATTAATATTTCTCATATGTTATTTTGTACATAGCTTTTGAATAATGCTTATGAATTTTCTTTTCTGACCTAAAATGTCCATTAGTTAGATTATCCTCTTAATGTGGTTGTAATCGCTGTTTTAGTTTACTATGGTTCAATTATATGTGTAGTTTTCCATCATTTCTCAAAAATGCCTCCCACATATCATAAAAGAGAGACAACGTGAGAGAGTGCTAGTATATTAGCTCTAATATTTCATCAAAATTGGGTGGAGAGGAGAAGTCTAGGAATGAAATCTTTAAATAAATGTCCAGAAATTGCAGGACCATCATATCATCATTGCATTTAAAAAGCAACACACTAGAATCATGATGTGTTGGGGGCTATTTCCTTTCTCTCTTATTTAAATTACTACAGTCCCGGTGCACGAATTCATGCACAGGTGGGGTCCCTTGGTCCAGCCAGTGATTGGGGCTGAATAGGGCCACCTGGCCAGGGGAAGGGACTGCAGGAGGTTGGCCAGCTATGGGAGGTTGGCTGTGGGAGTGTGCTGACCACCAGGGGGAAGCTCCTGTATTAAGCATCTACTCTCTGGTGGTCAGTGCACATCATAGTGACCAGTCATAATGGTCGCTTAGGCTTTTATAGATAGATAGATAGATAGATAGATAGATAGATAGATAGATAGATAGATAATTTTCTCAAAAAATACATTTGGAAGGACTTGTATGCATGCATATAAGCCTAACCGGTGGACACAGACAACAGGGGGGTGAGGGCAGGAGTGGGGGAGGGTAGGAAGGTAATGGGGGGATGAGGAAAAATATGTAATACCTTAACCAATAAAGAAATTAAAATGAAAAAAATGCATTTAGACAATATAATTAAGTTGAATTGTGTACTACAATGAAGGTCATTGCACATTCAATTTAAGTCTGGCAGAAGTATTTAATTAAATTTTTCAGTAAAACAGAGTGACTTTTCTGCTTAAATGAAACAAGAAGTGGAAGATATTAATTTGATGTGAAGTTTGCTTTGACAAAAGTTGGAGATGAATGGGTTGAACATATTCTGTCCTCCAACATGAATGAGGAAGAGAATCTAATTTTTCCTTCAGTGATTATGACTGCTCAGTGAGTTATATAATCTACTCATTATAAGGCATTTCAATAACTTCTATTTCTTACCTTAACTACCTAGATAAGTACTGAAATGTTATTACAATCAATCAGTCAACCTTTATTAAATATCTGTTCTCTTAGGTGTTGCAAGGAATGCAGAGAAATTTGACATGACCATTTCCTTCCAGAAACTTATAGGACAATAATCTAATAATAATCATTTGATTTTGTAACATTCCTATGAAGTAGGTGTTATTCATTCTCATTTGTGGATAAAGATACTGAGTCTAAAAATTACTTATCCAAATTCACACATCTAGAAATCATCATAGCTGGAAAGCATGTGCATAATGGCTGGATTCCAAGAGAGGTGCCTGATGGGTAAGGTTAAGTCCTTGGCCTTGAGTAGGAACTCCCATCAAGGAACTAAAAGAGATCTAGGTGCTTTCTAAAGATGTACCCCATAGGGTCATGCTTCTTGAAATTGAACATGTTTAAGCTGGGGATCTTGTTGAAATGAAAATTTTTATTCAGTAGGTCTGAATGCAGCCTAAGATTCTGCCTTTCTAATATACTCCCTAGTAATCCCAATGCATTTAGTCACAAGACTATGCTGAACATTAAGGTTTCTTCCAAACAAAGAAAGGTAAGACACAGAATAAAAATAATAAAGTTAAAATTTCACAAAAAGTCAGTTAATTTTTATAAGCTTAAGAAATCACAGCTATAATTTCTGTCATATATCTATTAGTAAATTAAGAAACAACAAAAATATTCTTTATGAATTAAAAAGTCAACATCGCCTGAATTTCAGCTTCTAGTCAAGATGAAGTAACGGGGACCTGATATAACTTCCTGCTTAAAATAATGGAAAAACAGCAACAACAAAAAACCCCAAACAGACAAAACATGTGAAACTATGGTATCTAAGACATTAGTCACCAGAAAAAGGACAGCGATTTCTGAGAGCTGGCACAAGTCCTCTGGTTGCCCTCACTTACTGCACAAAGTTTCCAGACACAGCACAGGGAGGAGGAACCCAGGCAGAGGCTGATAGTCTCCTGATTTGAAGACAAGTAGAGAGTCCCTTGGACATGGAGATCACAGGGCAGAATGCCAGGCAGGAGAAATGTCATGAAGAAAGAAGCTGGGAGATCTGCAGAGGTCCCCTCTGAGCATTCAGTTGAGTACTGATTAGCACAGGCATGTGGGAACACTGAGGACAAAGAAAAAGCCACCCAACAAAACTGTCAGAAAAAGTGGCTGTAGCTCACATAGGGCTGCCCAACAAACAGAACAGGAAATTTTAAAAACCAGAGGCAATGGTTATAGCACAAAAAAGGGTCTCACTTCAATAGTAGCAAAAGACTTAAACTTACAATAAATGGGACTCTGGTCCTGCTTAACAAAATTTAAAGGCAAGACTCAAAGAGATAAAACTTTAAAAAAAATGATGCCTCAAACAAAGCTCAAGGAATCTCACATTTTCATTTTGCAGCTGGCCCTGAAGCCATTCTGTGGTTTCTCGGGGATGGCACAAGAACTAGTGGGTAGGAGGGATTTCAGAGAGGCATGAGAAACCCAGGAGCCATAGAGTGAATTTATTACTTGAATCATGGTGACATACATGTAGCAAAACTTATACAAGTTTACACTTTAAAATGTGTAGTTTATTGAAAGCTGGTTTCACCTCAATTGAGATGTTAAAAATATTACTAATATATATATTTTAGCATTTGTTTGAGAAAAATAAATTTAAGAGCTTACATCAGAAAGAACATATGCATATTAATTGCTTATTTTTAAAGCTAAAAGAAAACATATCCTATCTAATAAAAGAGTAATATATCCTATCTAATAAAAGAGTAATATGCACATTGACCGTCACTCCAACACACAAGATGGCTGCCCCCATGTGGTCAAAGATGGCTGCCCCCATGTGGACACAAGATAGCTGCCACAAGATGGCCAGCAGGGGAGGGCAGTTGGGAGGGACCAGGCTTGCAGGGAAGGACAGTTGAGGGGAACAGGCCTTGAGGGGAGGGCAGTTAGGGGCGACCAAGCCAGCAGGGGAGGGCAGTGAGGGGGAACCAGGCCTGCAGGGGAAGACAGTTGAAGGGGACCAGGCCTTCAGGGGAGGGCAGTTGGGGGGAACCAGGCCTGCAGGGGAGGGCAGTTGGGGGGAACCAGGCCTGCAGGGGAGGACAGTTGGGAGTGACAAGGCCTGCAGGGGAGGGCAGTTTAGGGGCACCAGGCTAGCAGGCGAGGGCAGTTTGTGGGTACCAGGCCTGCAGGGTAAGGCAGTTGGGGGTGACCAGGCTGGCAAGGGAGGGCAGTTAGGGGCAACCAGGCCAGCAATGGAGGGCAGTTAGGATTGACTGGGCCAGCAGGGGAGGGCAGTTGGGGGCGACCAGTCCTGCAGGGGAGGACAGTTAGGGGTGACAAGGCTGGTAGGGGAGGGCAGTTACGGGTGACCAGGCAGGCAGGGGAGGGCAGTTAGGGGCAATTGGGCCAGCAGGGGAGCAGTTAGGTGTCGATCAGGCTGGCAGGCAGTGGTTAGGGGGTGATCAGGCTGGGAGGCAGAAGCGGTTAGGTGCAATCAGGAAGGCAGGCGGGTGAGTGGTTGGGAGCCAAAAGTCCTGGATTGTGAGAGGGATGTCCAACTGCCCATTTAGACCTGATCCCAGAGGGGTCCCAGATTGGAGAGGGTGCAGGCTGGGCTGAGGGACACACACAGCCCCCCACCCCCACCCCTCACCCCATGCACAAATTTCATGCACCAGGCCTCCAGTAATATATAATTGCTGATGATATACCCCACTTCTGCCTAAAATATATATGAATATGTCATTTTACTTTTTATAAAATACCTTTTAGATGATTTGATTAATGACATTTCTAACCTATCTATAACTTACAAAATGGCATTAAATCTATCACATAGATGCAACTGAAATACCCAAATTATACCAAAAGCCTTAAACTCCTTAAAAATAATTAATATAATTAAGCCCTTCCCTGATTTTGTCAAATTTGAGACAATGCACCAAACTTTTAAAATATAGTAGTACAAGCTAAATTTTCCACAATCCTGTTGAATTAAAGGCATAGAAGTTTAAAGTTTCCTTTCTTATCCCTCTCTGTTCAACATTATCCACTCCACCTCTAGACATCTCCTAAAAAATTGAATTTATTGAGGTTACATTGGTTAATAAAATTACATAGGTTTCAGGGGTACAATTCTATCATACATCATTTGTATATAGTATTGTGTGTTCATCACTCTAATTCATGTCTCTTTCCATCACCATTTATTCTCCCTTTACCATCTCCTGCCTCTTCCCACCCCCATATCCTTCTGGTAATGACTTTTTCTTTTTTACTTATTTTTAGCCATTTAATAGGTGTGTAGTGATATCTTCTTGTGGTTTCATTTGTATTTCTTCAATGGCTGATGATGTTGAGTATCTCTTATGTGATAATTTACCATTGAGAAGTCTAAGTGTCTTTCAAATGTTATACCCTTTTATTTATAGATATACACATATATTTCTTTACATATATTAAATATTATATATATGTCCTTATTATTAAGACTTGAGGGCTCTTTATATATTCTGTATATAAATCCTTTATCAGCTACATAATTTATGTATATATTTCCCCCCACCCTGTGGCTTGTCTTTTGAAGACAAACCCTGTTAAGACTAATAGGGTCTTTTTAAAAAATACATGTTTTTATTGATTTCAGAGCGAGGTAGGGAGAGGGAAAGAGAGATAGAAACATCAATGATGAGAGAGAAACATTGATTGGCTGCCTCCTGCACACCCTCCACTGGGGACTGAGTCCACAATCCAGGCATGTGCCCTGAATGGGACACAAACTGTGACCTCCTGGTTCATGGGTTGATGCTCAACCACTGAGCCACATCAGCAGGCAATAGCATCTTTCAAACAGAAAAATTCTTAATTTTGATGAAGCCTAATTTATCAACTTTTTCTTTTATGGCACTAAAGTACTTATTCTGGGCAAGTACTGATCTGTGTGCATCTCTTGGTTTAACTCAGTTAATCCTTACAATAACACAATTATTATCTTCACTTTATAGATAGGGAAACATAGACACAGAGAGTTTAAGAAATTTGTCCACTATCACAAAAACTAGCATTGCAACACAGGCAGTCAGACAGATATGAACTGATTCTAATATTATGTTCCTTTTTGGAACAGGCAACATACATTCATTTAAAATCTCTAAGCACTCAAAACAATCTTCCCATTCATCTTGGGCTTCCATATCTTTTTATCAGTGTTATTCTACTATTTCCAAACTGAATATCCTTCTCATAGGTAGAAAAGCCAGAATAATAATAGAAATATGCATTTTCTCTGTCAGGACTTTTTTCTATTTAGTCTAAACCCAAGTCCATGATTTTAGCTATTCCTCTGAAAATATTCTAAAACTCTATTTTATTGTTAACCCTGGACCAATTCAAATATTTTCTTGTATCTTAATTTATGAAATCTGCTGGGAAAAGATCAACAACAATGTGGAGTTGAACCACTACTAATGTGAGGTTTTAAGCTGTATTTATGAGCAGTAGTTATTTCCTTCCTGCACACAATGCTGTGGCTATTCTTAGTCTTTAAGTATCTACTCAAGTCCAACACTTGCCATCATCTCTCCACTTCTCCCTCCGGAGGAAGTTGGCTGCAATTGCTTCCCACTTCAGAGCGGAAATAGAAAGAATATGGCCCACTCTCACCAGACTCTACATAGTTCTTGTTTAGCATGCCCTTGTTTCCTGCACACACAATGGGTGTTAACATAGAATACACAAATTCCAGTACTAAGTAAATATTGTATGGGCTTTTAGAGTCCAGAGCAGTTCAGTGACCAAAAGCAAAAACGCTACAGCTGGACTTCTTGGGTTCAAATATAGTTCCAAATATTTGTTTGCCATTTGAGCAGATTTTTTAATCACTTGTGACTCAGACTCATCATCTGTAAAATGGAGATAATAATTATTCCTACTCATTGGGTTATTATGAGGACTAAGTGAGTAAATAATTGTAGACTGCTTGGAACAGGGCCTAGCACATAATAAGTGCAATGATGCTTATTATTATTTTAATTACTTGTTTTTCAAGAATCAACTCCAAGTTTATACTCCTCTAGGGAGCTGTCTCTGATTCTCTACGTGGAATTACATCAGTTGCTCTACTTCCATAATTCCACAGTTCTTTATAGTTTAGTTTAATGATAGTATACTACCATCTTAAATTATATCTAACACTATATAGTAATAAGGTACAGTTTGTGTACCTTATCTTTGTACATGAACCACACTCCCTTCTACTGGCTCTGAGCCTCAAAAAATGTTGAATGAATGAATTAAAATGAGATTATGAAACAAATTCTCTTTGATAACTGAAAAATAAATATAATATCTTTAATATGGGATGATTCAGCTCTTCCAGATAGTCAGTTAGTAGCTAAAGCAATTATGCTTAATTATTATTAAATAATACCTTATTTAATTCTCTAGTATGAACAATTATCTATACTAATAAAAGGGTAATATGCTAATTAGACCGGGAGACCTTCCAGATGTCCTTCCAGACAAATCCATTGTGGCGGGGCTGAGGCAGAGGCGGTTAGGGGTGATCAGGAGAGGAGGAGGGGAGGGCAGTTGGGGTGATCAGGCTGGTGGGGGGGCCGTTGGGGGTGAGCAGGCTGGCAGCAGGGCAGTTGGGGGCAATCAGGCTGGCAGGCAAAGTGGTTAGAGGCGATCAGGCAGGTGAGCGGTTAGGAGCCAGCGGTCCCGGATTGTGAGAGAGACATCTCCCAAGGGGTCCCAGATTGGAGAGAGTGAAGGCCAGGCTGAGGGACACCCCACCCTGTGCACGAATTTCATGCACCGGGCCACTAGTCTGTTGATAAAAGTCATCCTAATAAAATAATAAATAAATATATTAATACTTAAATAAATCTAGCTGTATTTAGGTTCATAAAATTTTCAATACCTATACAATTTGTGAGCTATTTTTAATGTAGGTATTACCTATCTTTATGTAGGTATAAACAGAAAACTCCTCACTCATGTATAACTCATATACTTCTTTGAATGAACATTGAGTGATAAGGTTTAAAATGATAATATTTTCATGTTGTAAGTCAGCAAACTCGAAGTATAATCTGTGAACCTTTAGGAGTTCCTGAGACACTTTCAAAAGTGAGTTGAAAACTACTTAACCAGTAATATGATAACATTTTCCTATTTAACTATGTTTATATTTGCACTGATGGTGAAAATGCAATGATGTGTTATTAAAGTACTATGCCTTGGGGCAAATCAATGCAGTGGCACCAACTGATACTACTGTAATTGTGTTCTTCATCACATACAGTCACAGTTTTTTGAAAACACTAATTTCACTTAAGGAAGTCCTTTATGAAACAGTATATGGAATGAGTTTTCATTGAATCTTCATCCATGAAAACATGATTTTTAAAATATTTGTGTGATAAAGGTAGAATATGTATAAAGCACACTTCTGTTGGGTGCATATAAAGAAATAGTTGGATAAGTTCAAGTCCTAGCACAAAAACCAGCCGCTTTTGTGATGGAACACTATTTTTTCTTGAATGAAAGACAGGAAAACAAACTATGATTATTCAGACTTACGTATAGGTATCTGGTAGATATTTTCTAAAAAAAAGGAATGATGTGAACCAGTCACTTCAAAGAAAAAACTCAAAAGACTTGTTGCCAGTGAAGAAATTCAAACTATCAAGTGACATTTAGAACTTTGGAAAACTTGTATTCACCACTATTAGCTCCACAGCTTTCAATACATGAAGACTTTTCTGATGAGGTTGGTGATAATATTAATAAACAATTTTCTAATATTGTATACTGAAATGTGTCAACATCAGAAAGATCTGTATAACTCAGTAAATTTTCCATATGACAAATGTATCATTTTATAAAATCGTGTATGGTAAAATAGTCATTCAAAGTAAAAATTAAACTAATGGATTTTAATGTAACAGGGTACAAAAAGTTGACTGACATGATTACAGATTTCATAGTGCAATTAACTTTTAAGAAATTACCACTTGTCGAGTACTGGCGAAGTTGCAAAGAAGAATATATGCAATTATCTTAAAAGACTGTTAAAATATACCTTTGTTTTCCAACTAACATTCTATATGAGGTCATGTTTTCTTCACATACTTCAATCAAAACAATAATTCCAGAAAGTCACTATTTTTGCCAAATATTCTTTTTTGTTTTGGGAGCATATAGGTATTTTCCACAAAACTATGTTATTTATATTTACTTATAGTGGGGTTTTTATTATTTTAATTAACATTTCTCTTTTAATTTATAACATGCTAAATATTAACCGATATAATCCACATAAACAAAAGCTCTTTGGGGATGTTCAATTAACTATCTGTATCAGTTAATAATGCGGATTTTTTTCAATAGATGGGGTTACACATATGTTGATATATATGCAGTTTGATATGTATGCTATTTTGTTGTATTGACAGCAAGCTTCAAAACTTCATATGTCAAATTTGCTGAAGGTGTTAACATCATAGATATTTTTAGAGCACTTGCGGGAAGTTTTAATTCATTATTTTGAAGAAAAAGTTATCGTATACTTTGGGAAGCTTTTATTGATGGTGAACATGCTCCATCTCAACATACTTGTGAACGCTGGTTTAAACACTTTAAAAGTGATGATTTCGATGTGAAAGACAAAGAATGTCCAGGTCAACTGAAAAAGTTTGAAGATCAACAAATACAATAATTATTGGATGAAGATGCATGTCAACCTCAAAAACAACTTGCAGAAAGATTAAACGTTGCTCAGAAAACAATTTCTGATCCTTTACAAGCAATGGAAAAGGTTTTGAAGGAAGGAAAATGGGTGCCACATCAACTGAACGAAAGACAAATGGAAAACCGAAAAGTCATCAGTGAAATGTTGCTTCAACGGCATGAAAGAAAGTATTTTTTGCATTGAATTGTGACTGGCAATGAAAAGTGGATTTATTTTGACAATCCCAAATGCACAAAATCATGGGTTAATCCAGGTCAACCATCAACATCGACTGCAAGGCCAAATCGCTTCAGAAAGAAGACAATGCTCTGTGTTTGGTGGGATCAGGAAGGTGTGGTGGATTATGAGCTTCTAAAACCAGGTGAAACCCTTAATACTGATCGCTACCAACAACAAATAATCAATTTGAATCACGTTTTGATCAATAAATGACCAGAATGTTCCAGAAGACATGGCAAAGTAATTTTGTTTCATGATAATGCACCATCACACACTTCAAAACCAGTAAAAGACACGTTAAAAATATCTTGCCTGTGAAGTATTAACCCACTCGCCATATTCACCAGACCTTGCTCCTTCAGATTACCGCTTGTTACCATTGATGGCACAGGCATTTTCTGAGCAGCACTTCAAAACGTACAAAGAAGTGGAAAATTGGGTCTCTGAATGGTTTGCCTCAAAACAAGAAAAGTTCTATTGGGACGGTATCCACAAATTAGCTGAAAGATGGGGAAAATGTGTAGCTAGCGATGGACATTACTTTAAATAAAGCACTTTTGAGGTTTCTCTTGAAATGTTTCCTTTGATTACAAAATCTGGCATTATTAACCGGTACACCTAGTATTTAAGAGTATAAAAGGGTGCTGAGACCAGTAGGTTGGAGAACTGCTGTCATAGTCAAATACATAGTTCAGGCAGCACTGCTGAACCATATGGAGGAAGAAATCTATTTAATCTATTTAAAAATTCATATTGACACTCAAGTATGTTTTGCAAAGGGAGATGGAGTACATAGCGTGAAAGATGCTTTATTGAAAAGGTCTCTTTTCAAGCTAGCATGAGTGGGTAAGTACTGCCCCATAATTCTGATACAATTGCACAAAAAGGAGACTCTATTCTTATTTCTGCCCATTGTAAAGTACTGAAGCTGAGGTCGTGTATACCAAATTCTGTGCTGCTAAAAATTTGAAGTATAGAAAAGCTCCTTGAACACAATATCCTTTCTCATTGGCTAACCCACTTTGTGTTGGGTCTTCTTTACCATCTGATTAAATATTGACGAAAGCTTTTATTGATAGGACCATAGGCAGAACAAAATGTGTTTCCCTATTAGAGAAAGCAATTGTTCATTTAAGAAAGAACATTTGTGCCCTGACCGGTTTGGCTCAGTGGATAAAGCGTCGGCCTGTGGACTGAAGAGTCCCGGGTTCGATTCCGGTCAAGGGCATGTACCTCGGTTGCGGGCACATCTCTTGTGGGAGGTGTACAGGAGGCAGCTGATCGATGTTTCTCTCTCATCGATGTTTCTGACTCTCTATCCCTCTCCCTTCCTCTATGTAAAAAATCAATAAAATATATTTTAAAAAAAAGAAAGAACATTTATACTATGAACAAATTCTTCAATGTGAAATTATAAAAGTACATTATGAAATTTTTAGTATCAGAGAAGTAACCTGTTATGAAATTTTGGCTTCATAAATACCTGGATGGTTAAAATGGGTCACATGCTTGCACACAAATTTTGTTATCCATTTCCCCAGCCTCGCCTTCATTTCCTGCTTTGTGTTCTTTTTAAGAAAACTACTTCAAGGGTGTAGAAGCTGGTTTTTGATGTCACTTCCCTTGTTTTTTTGATTGAGGAGATGCCTGGAAATTTCATTAGCCCTTCATTAGGGTTTTCAAGGAGCTCAGCTATTGATTTCATGAAATTCCTTCCCTGTATTTTCCTGTAAATGTATACAATAGCTGCTACACATCCTCCTCTGGACCTAAACTTTGTTTTCCGGGAGGAAGGCAGACACTAAACTAGCAACTTAAACTTTAGAATTCCTAGATAATGTACAAAAGAATTGTCTGTTATTTAAAGATTTTTCTCCCTTCCTATTACATATCTGATGTTTAAAACGGAAATTTCCAAGTAATTATAGCACATGTGGATAAATAATTATAAAAAATATTCCACTCTTGATTTTTCTTGATGACATGAGAGCAGTGGGCTTGAAACCTGGCACAAGGCTAGAGCTTAAAAACTACTCATTGATTTCCATATAATAAGAGCAATTAGAGTTCCTAGTTTGGTAACATTAATTCCTGCCTGCATGTTAGGAATTTATAAAGGTTCATGAACTCTTTGGGGTCAAAAGGATAATAATTGTCCATATGTGAAAGAGAAACTGTGCAATCAACCTTTCTGGAAGTTTTTCCTTCTATAAACTGTTTAAGACAAAATTCACAGTCAAACAATGTTTTGCATTTTCCACATTCCTGATTTTGATCCCTACCTACAACTTCACTGGGTTTAGCTTCTGCTTATGTTAGATAAAAATAATACCCATCACCTTTCATTTCAATATAGGTTTTCATATGAAAAAGATAATGCAGAATAAGAGGTAGCAATTCAAATGCTAATTAATGCTCTAATCCCTTCCCAAAGGGAAAAAATAGTAGAATTTAAAAATACTATTCTAGGATTCCAATTAAAGTAGAGGTAAGAACAGAAGACTGGAAATAAAAAGACTAGAATATGAGTTTTGGGTCTTAGAGTTATGTTTTCTCTATTTGAAACAGGAAGAAGAATGCTTATCATACATCTTGTCAAGTTACTGTGCAAAAGCACCCATCACTCTGTAAAGCTCTAAGCCTAGTAGCTACCAGTATAATTGCCATGCTCTTTCCTTCTCCTATTCAAATTCTCTCCATCCTTCAAGACACAGATCAAATCACTTTTTCATAAGAATCCCTAGTTCTATTCAGCCCCAAATAGCTCACCTTATGAGCTCAGCTCTTGTTGCACATATAATTAAATCAGACAGTACTTATTAACTTCCACATGACATCAATTACCTGATGATTGTATGGTGTTAGTTGACTCTCTGTATTCATTGTTATCTCTCAAATTAGATTGTATGCTCCTTAAAGTTATTAAGGATTTCTTATTTTTCTTTGAGTCTTTTACAGCTTGCACTGTCTTGCACATAATTAATGCACTACTAATATTTACTGATTATTCTATGAATGACAGGCTTCATGAGTACATGAGACACTTTCATGGAAGTACTTCAGACACCGTCAAAGAAAATAACTTACCTGCGATTATCTTGCCTCTTTTGGAAGAGAGCTAAAACACTGTAGTTTGGAACTGGAAAGGTATAAACAGATGATCTAGTTCAAGGTTTTATGTTATAAATAAGAAAACTGGAGCCTAGGAAGGTTTTGTGTCTCAGAAAATGAATATATAAATTATAACTAATTTTCATATTAAACTAGTAATCATTTAAAACAATTTTTCAAATTAGTATAGATGATTTAAATGTGTACTTTATATTAGGTAGATATGTTCTATGTCATTTGAAGTTCCTTACCTTTTTACCCTTGGCTGTCATAAATCTAGGTATTGAGGTAATCTGTTGATTGCTGTTTTCTTCCTTAAGGAAGGAAATACTTTCTGATTCCATGTTTTTCTTCTGAAAAAGATTTATATGTTTTGTTTCTGAAAAGATAATATAAACGTAAAATTTGGTATTTCACATATGTCACATTAAGATTCACTTTTTTCTTTTTTATTGAATTTATTGGGGTGACATCTACACTAATAAAAGAGAAACATGCAAATTGACTGTCCCTCTGCTATGCCCACCAGCCAATCAGGAGTGAGTATGCAAATTAACCCAACAAAGATGGTGGCGGCCATGGAGCTGGAGAGAGCAGGAGGCTTGGGTTGCCCCCAGCAATGGACGAAGCCAAGCTTCCAGCCTGCTCTGGCCTCTGCTCAAGGAGGGGCTGGGAGCCTGGGTCACCGGGGGGCATGGCCAGCCTGAAAATGGCCCTTAGCCCCTTACCCAGGCTGGCCATGCCCCCAAGGGGGGAGCGTCCCCGCTGGAGGGTATAGCCAGCCTGCAGACAGTCATCAGCTCCTCACCCAGGCTGGCCAGGCACCCCAGTGGGAACTGCCACCCTGAAGGGACTGTGGCCAGCTTGAAAATAGCCCTCAGCCCCTCACCCAGGCTGGCCATGCCTCTCCAGCAGGGACCCTCACCCCAGGAAGCATGGCCAGTCTGCAAACCACCACAGGCCTCCCACCAGGCTGCCCCATGCCCCAAGGGAACCCCCACCCTGATCCAGGACACCCTTCAGGGCAAACTAGCCAGCTCCCACCCATGCACCAGGCCTCTATCTATACTAATAAAAGGGTAATATGCTAATTAGAATGGGAGACCTTTCAGGAGACCTTTGAGACATTTTTCTGGACAAAGCCATAGTGGTGGGGCTGAGGTAGAGGCAGTTAGAGGCCAAGAGGGAAGGGCAGTTGTAGGTGATCAGGCCAGTCGGGGGGAGGGGGGGGCTATTGGGGGTGATCAGGCCAGCGAGGGGGGGAAAGTTGGGGGTGAGCAGACCAGCAGGGGGGCCAGCTGGGGGCGAGCAGGCTGTCAGTAGGGGTCAGTTGGGGGTGATCAGGATAACGGGGAGGGGCAGTTTGGGGTAAGAAGGCCGGCAGGCAGAGTGGGTAGGGGCAATCAGGCAGGGGCAGGTGAGTGGTTAGGAGCCAGCAGTCCCAGAGTATAAGAGGGATGTCCAACTGCTGGTTTAGGCCCGATCCCTGTAAACCAACAGTAGGACATCCTTTAAAAGTCCATTCCTGGAGATTGAAGAGGGTGCAGGCTGGGCTGAGGGACACCCCCCCCCCCCATGCACGAATTTCATGCACCAGGCCACTAGTTGGTTAATAAAATTATATAGGTTTCAGGTGTACAACTCTATAATACATCATTTGTATATTGTATTGTGTGTTCACCACCCCAAGTTGAGTCTCCTTCTATCACCTTTAATCCCTACTATGCCCTCTTCAACCTCCAGGAATATAAATTAAGAAAGTATAATCCTGGCTAGTTTATAGGGATAAAGAGACATGCAAAGAAAACCATTTTTCCCAGGAATAAAAAATCGTCCCTATTATCTCTATGCCTGTCTGCCAGATTCATCTGAAGGTAAATGTGAAATCCTATTGAACTCCTGTACTATTGTGTTTAACCTCTAAATTGAAGCTATTTAAAACACAGAAGCAACTTCATACCTCAATGGCCTAATAGGAAAGCAACCTCCCTTACATTTGTGTGTTCCAGGCATTGATGTGACTTTCCTTAAATAATGGCAAAAAATTGCATCCCTCATCCAAATAAGTTGAGGGAAGAGTTGTTTTGTTTTAAGTCATTGGTTGCTTTGTTTTATTATAAACTCAGAAGCAGTACCAAGATCAGTAAGTCTATTTTTAAAATACCACCTTTTAATAAAATATCAGTTTTCTGGTGCAGAAATCATTTCACTGAGTCAGGTACATCCAGACTTACAAATTAGCCTTCAGTATTCCTCTTTAAAAAGTAATAAGAGCTGATCTAAATAGATGGAAGGCTTTTACTTTTCACTGTTCTCCATGGGCATAGAAACCAAGGTCACTAAAGTAAGCTCCATACTGCTTAGGGGAGAGGGAAAGGGCAATATGAAAAAAAACAAAAAACAGACAAAATACCTGCAGGATAGAACAGTGGTCACCTCTAGAGTAAAATGAGACTTTGACTAGGGCTCTGTAATTGTCATGCCACAATTGCAGACATTAGAACACTAGGGGCCTGGTGCATGGATTCATGCACCAACGGGGTCCCTCAGGCTGGCCTGCACTCTCTTGCAATCCGGGACCAGGGGATGTCAGATAGCCGGTTTTGTCCTGATCCCCACAGGCCCGATCCAGACAGGAAGGAGTCTGATCCTGTGTGTTGAAGTGTCTGCCCTCTGATGGTCAGTGCATGTCATTGCAACCGATCAACTGGTCATTCGGTGGACTGGTCATTTAGGCTTTTATATAGAGAGATATTTAAATGTCTCTGTCTAGCTCCTCATTTATATAGTAGAGGCCCGATGCATGAAATTCATGCAAGAGTAAGCCTTCCCCCAGCTGCCAGCACTGGCTTTCCTCTGGCACTCGGGACTCGGGCTTCCCTCCAGCAGCCAGCAGGCACCCAGGACCCAGGCTTCCCTTGCAGCCTGGGCTTCGTCTGGAAGGTCATCCAGAAGAACATCTGATCTAATTAGCATATTACACTTTTATTATTATAGATGATAAAACTGCCATTCAGAGAGAAGAACGTTCACTGTGAAACAGACCTTGGGATGGTCCCTTGGACCTCTAGCAAACATTTGGGATCTTAGATGAGTAAGTTCCCCAAGAGATCACAAGCATGTCCAGGCATCACTTTTTCTATTACTAGTAACAACCAGATACTGGCCATGGACTTGTTGCCAACATTGTGCTCTTCGTCCCCCAGGGCCGGGCTTAGTGAAGGAAGCTGAGAAAAACAAATAAACAAACATATACTGGATGCTAGTGTTCATGGGAGAGGGGATTGTCTCCAGGTAGAGAAAGACTGGCAGCTGGGCAAGTTTCCTGAGATATAACAACTGATTTCACTTTCCAACTCCCCCATGAACGCAGTGAGCAAATGAGAAAAATGACTGTCATGGGAATGACCCTGGACACACACTTCTAAATAATGGATTTAAGTCCTGGCTCTGCCATTCGTTGCTTATCTTCTTCCACCCAATCCCCACACAGACCCTCTTGTAGAGGAATGCAGCACAACCTCTGTAGGCATTGGCTTCTCAAATGATAATGTCATTTAAATAAAAATAAAACAGTCAACATACAACTTACATAGTTGTTAGAATGAAATGAGAAAATCAATGGAAAAGCACTTTGTATATTTTTAAACACACTGCAGGCAACAAAGTTATTCTTCAAGGTCATAAAAGAGACTAAAGACTATTTTAGGAATACTACACAATGTATTTTACAGTTGCTTTATGAAGATTAATATTTTAAATAATGTATATTAGCTTGGTCTAATAAGCTGTACATGTATAAGCTTTGGTCATTAAATATATGCCTGGCTGGTATTTCTAAGTGGCTAGAGCATTATTCTGTGCACCAAAGCGTTGTGGGTTCAATTCCCAGTCAGGGTATATGCCCAGGTTGTGGGTTTGATCCCCAGTCAGGGCACATATGGGAGGCAACTGATGGATGTTTCTCTTTCACATCAATTCTTTTTTCTCTGTCTCCCTTCCTATCTCTCTGGAATCAATGAAGAACAAACAAACAACAACAACAACAAAATACCACACATATCCTTGGCCCTAACAGGTTTGGCTAAATGGATAGAGCATCAGCCCTCGAACTGAAGGGTCCCAGGTTCAATTCTAGTCAAGGGCATGTACCTTGGTTACAGGCTCAGTCCCCAGTAGGGAGCTTGCAGGAGGCAGCTGATAGATGTTTCTCATTGATGTTTCTAACTCTCTATCCCAGTCTCTTTCTCTCTGTAAAAATCAATTAAACATATTAAAAAAATATATCTTTGGTTGAGAATTTAAAAAAAAAAATAAGAAAAAAAGAATAAATGAAAAAATATGAGATGATAGAAGGAATTTCAAATAATAATATGTATGCCCATTTAAAACATATTCAAAGTTACAGACAATTAGATATACATAGCAATGATATATGTTGGTATATTTTGGTATCTGTTAAAATTAAAACATGAACTTATAATACAAAAGAATAAAACCATGTCCCAATTTCTAAAATAAACAATTTAAAAAAACATTTGGTATATGATGATTAGCTCTGCATAAAGTATGTAAATGATGCAATTACAATGTGTATTATCCAAGACTATTTCCTGGGCATCCCATCCTTCACATTTAGCTTTGGAGCCATGAAAAAAAAATTACAGCATCCTTTCAAAAGGATAAATACATTCCTTTGAGGCTGGGCTTGTATGAAAGAAAGCATCAGGTTGAAAATGATTACCTCTTTCTGAGGATTTCCTCCATGTGGTACAGGTACAGTTTTCTACTACAGCAAAAGCAGCTTAGCTCAAATGTGAAGTGTTTGCATGTTTTGTTTGGAACACACACACATTTTTTTTTCAGACACAGTGAGAGAGATGAAATTCTGCCTGGTGGTTGTAAGAGGGAAAGATAAGCCCTTATATCGAGAGTTACTGCTAACCTTGCTACATTTAGGATGTGAAAGAAAGTGGAGATTTGCAGCTTACTGAATTTTTAAGCTGAGAAAATTAGATGGAAGAAAAAAAATTATAAGAAAAACTACACACATTCTGTTTTAGTAATCTTCTCAGCTTCCAGGGCACAAGATAGCTATAATAGGATTAACTCCTAGACAGCTTTAATAAACAGAATTATTAAGTTATTGGGTTCATACTATATCTTATATACACAGACACATTTTTCTTGCAGTTTAATTGGAGACTGGAATTTCAGTCTTGTAGAAGGTCTCCTAGATGTAATAATGATAAGATATAATAATGATAGAGTTAAAGGGAATTTTTCTAGTCAAACCCTTTTCTCTTTCCTAATCAACTGAACTTCAAGGAGGACATTTCTATTTGTTTGGTATAGGATATTTTGAGCCATCCTATTTTAAGTAGGAAAATGCAAAAAAAAAAAAAAAACTGAACTAAGTTTGGAGTTCAGATAGATGTAAATTTTATTGTAAAATTCTTGCATATACCTTTCTCTAAATTTATAGACATAAGTATGACTCCGCTGAGCCTTGGTTTTCATATAAAACCTAGAAATATTGATAATTATCTGTGATAGTTCTTAGTTGTAAGAAACAGACTTTGCCTGATTAATGAGAAAATTATCCTAATAATATAGTGGGGGCAGTTATGAAGTGCTTCCTACATGCTCCAGCGTCTTCAAATACCACACACTCATTGAGTCCCTGCATCCTTATTGACCCAGAGGAGGAAATAAGCATGCAGGGACTGAGGTCCTTACCCAAGGGCACACATCTAGGAAGTAGCAGATCAGGTCTGCTCTCTCAACTAATACTCTCAACAGAGTCTTTAGTTTATTAAAATAATATTGGGTGACACAGAGATATTGGGGGTGCTGGAATATCAGACTCAAGGCTAAGCAGCCAGAAGCAATGCTCACGACCATGCTGATGAGTATACTAGTATGGCTGCTGCTGCCACCAAAGCACAACTCTCAACCTGCACACTTATACCCTTATCATTTGCATGCTTCATCCATCTCTGCTACCAGCATGTCCTCAGAAGCCACCATGACTGCTATCATCCCAGAGAAAGAGGGCCAGAGCGCCACACCCTCAGGCAGGCTCAGGGGACTGATGTGAGCAGGGAGTCTGGAGGTGGCTGCAATGAGGCAGGGAGAGAGAGCTCCTGCCTTGTTCAGAAACTGCAACCAAGAAGGCTGCCTTGTCCCCACCAGGACTCAGAGGCTGAAGAATTCTTGCAAAGAGAAAGTCTCTTAATCGTTGGAAAAGCAAAACCAGTAACAAAACCCCACCTTGATGGTTCTGAAGATGAACAGAAGAAATGAAAAAAAAGGGCCACCTGTTTATCGATTAATTGTACTGTTCTGGTGTCAGCCTGCCTCAGTTCAAAGCCCCATTTTCCCTTCCTTCACAGTTTGTGTGATTCTAGATAAAGTACTTTATCTTACTGAGTTATTGCTTCATTGCACGTTTTTGGGAGGATGAAACAAAATAAAGCATGCAGCTATTTCATTATATTAAGCACTCCAAATGTACATATAAGGTAATCTAGCTAAATCTATATAATATTAAAGTAACTGACTATTAAAAAAAAAGAAAATTGATGTAGTGATTGTTTTTTTAACAGTTGACAGAATTTCTCTGATTCAGGTAAGTAAAAAGTTCCAATCAGTTTTTCTCAAATAATTGGGAAAATGCCATTAAAAATTTAGATTCATTTTAATCAGTATTTTAGAATTTAAAGAAGTAGAATAATATAAAATAGGTAAACCTAAGTCTTAAGGTTACTATCAATTTAGAGCTGAATACTCTCCCAAAACACCTTACCTGATAAAACCTAGCACATCATTATCTTGGGACAGAAATCATACTAAAATCCAGCATTTTAAGCTTTCTGAGTTGCTCTTCTATAATAAGAAAAAGAAACACAAAGATGTAAATCCAATATGAATATTCTTATAAGAATACTCATAGAGGTAAGTGCTGAAATAACACACCTCTCTCCTGGAGAAAGCTACCAGGCTCCTTCCTTGACCCTGCCTTGCTCACTGTTCCTGGCAGGAACTTGGATGTACATATACAGAGCATTCTTATCAAGTACAGACCTGACACAGTGCTGTGAGTTATAAAGCATATGAAGCTCTACCTATGGCAAGCATTCTATGCAAAAAATAAAAATGAAATTAACAGGGATAGATAAAAAGTCTGGTATTTATAAGCAAAAAGTCCAATCACACAAGTACATAATACAGGATAGTCATACTTCAGCATGGTTTAGATACAGAAACATGTCATCTTAAAAGCTAATTTCCTATCATTGACTAAAACTAGGGATGGCATACAACAGAGATCTGGCCCCAGAATTACAGGTGAGAGTCTTCTGGGAGTGTCTAGGAAAGTCTGCTTTTCAATGTAGGCATCACATTGAATAGTGTTTCCAATGTAGGCTTTTTCCCCCTTTGTTCCATCCCCATTCTTCCTTCCTGGAATGGTGATGTGAAACAAGAATGATCAGCCATTCTATGGCTCCGAGACACCTGTGAAGAGAAGTCCTACCATATTTTAACAACTGGTTTGGAAGGTCCATACCAGCTGCAGCTCAGCCCTGCCACTGTCCTTGCTCTCAGGTGGCCACATCCTCACTGCTTAACCTGGAAAGGAGGCTCTGCTAAAATATCCTATAAGTAAATTACATCTAGAAAACTTTTACTTTACAAAATTAATTTTCATTTATAATGTTAACAGCAAGACACCCATGAAAAACACACAGGGTGTCTAAATAAGACAAAGGAAAATCGTTTGGGCAAAAATAAAAAGGATCCCAAATCAATTACATAGAAAAGATTCCTTTATTAACTTTTGGTCGAGAATATGTTTGCATATTTTCAGAAAACAACTCCAAGACCATGTGGATTCCTGCAACAGAGAGGAATTGACAGGTCTGCTCCAACTACAAAGACAAGAGGAAAAACAGTCCAGAGATGGAAGATGCTGACAACGCCTTGCCATGCGAGCAGTCAGCAGCTGCTGCAGGTTGCCTAGGACCAAACCAGAGAGGGTTGGACCTGCATTGCCACCATGTGCCCACCATCCAGATATCATTGCTGACATGTACACATAAGGAACTGTTAGACATTGAAACGGGGACTCAGAACTGTTGGACATTGAAATTGGGATTCAAACTTTTTTTTTTTTTTTTGGTTATTATATGTTTATTTCTAGTCTGCAGAGGCAAGATTTTTTAAAAGGAAAGAAATGGGGGGAAAACTAGATACAGAGGCAAAGAATCCTTGAACAGACTGTCAAACTACATCGGGAAGGCAGGGGAGGTTGGGCAAGGGGGGCTGTAAGAGATCAACCAAAGGACTTGTACACATGCATATAAGCATAACCAATGGATACAAGACACTGGCGGCGGGGGGGGGCGGGGAGGGCGGGCAGGTGAAGGTATGTACTGGGGGGTAGGGGAGGCTGGGGGGAGGTCAATGGGGGGAACAAAAAGGAAACATATGTACTACCATTTGTAATACTTCAAACAATTAAAAAAAAAGAAACACATAGTGGAGGCAGCAGCCTATTCATTTTCCTGAGTGAGAGCCCCAATGACTCATCCTGACAATTGCCAAAGAACCCTCTGCTAGGAATCCTTGGCCTCTGAGCATCGTGTACCAAGTCACCCCCACCTCTGCAGCAGCCCTTTCCCAAAATGGTTTGAGCTGTGGCTCTTTTAACAATTGGATCTCATCTAGTCTATATATTCTTCATAACTCCTCAAATTTTATTCTGCTAGTGGCACTATTTATAGTTTTCCAGTGATAATATTGTTCTATTCCTTTTAAAGAACTACATTCTGTCATTTCTAAGAATTGAAGTGGGATGGAAGATACTCATATTTGATTATTCTGCCACCTGGAGACAATGTTTTAAATGGATTATCTACTAACATTTCCCTTGAGAACAGATGAATTTGACATGACTGCAGTTGAGAAATAGATTGCACAGCAATTTGTTTATAGCTTTTCCTAGGGGCATAGGAAACAAGAAACACTAAAGTAAAGTAACAATGGATAATGTTCAAAGCCCAATTCAACAATGGGTAATGTTGAATCCCAGTTTTGCCTGTTAATAATTAAAGGTTCTTTTGCAGCTCACCTGTCTGCTCTGTTGTCTCATCTATCAAGTAGAGATAACAATTCATACCTGAAAAATTGGTACAGCTCATAGAGACAATGTATATAACAAATTTGGATCTTAGAAGCAAGCATTAAATTACAGTTCTTAATATTGGTATAATGCTAAAATTCAAAGCGTCATAAAAGATGACTAGCCAAGATTAACTACAAGAAAATGAACAAACATTCAGTTTATGGGACCAGTCCTGGTTTATACCTGTTTTCCTAGCAAAATCTTAGCACATTCTTCAATTCACAAAGCATTCAGTCTGGAAGACTGGGCATTGGACTACAATACTAGCATTAAGTACCCTAGACCCGTGGTCGGCAAACTGCGGCTCGCGAGCCACATGTGGCTCTTTGGCCCCTTGAGTGTGGCTCTTCCACAAAATACCATGGCCTGGCTGAATCTATTTTGAAGAAGTGGCATTAGAAGAAGTTTAAGTTTAAAAAATTTGTCTCTCAAAAGAAATTTCAATCGTTGTACTGTTGATATTTGGCTCTGTTGACTAATGAGTTTGCCGACCACTGTGCTAGACCATCTGTGATTCTATGATTCCAGGATATTAGTGTGTCAATCAGTGAAGACAAATGTTTGGTAGAACTCTGGTAAGGGGGCTTGAACCAGGTTTGTTCATAAAAAAGTAAAGCCATATCTTTCTAATTGGAGGATGTACAGTGGCTAAGTGCTTCGGTGCCAAATCGGACAAGCAGAGGTTGGAATTCAGGCTTCCATGTGTGCTGGTTCTGTGACCTTGGGCAAGGACTCAACCTTTCAGAGCCTAAGTTTCCTTCATAAATTGTTTGTAGGTAAATGCGATAAATTACACCCAGTGCCTATCTATCACATTGCGGGCACACATTAAACAGCAGGGGTCCTTTCTACAGCAGACCCGACACAGCGTGGAATTCATGGATTTTTGCACGTTTTAATTTGTGTGGGTTGGTTTCGGTACCCACTTTTGTATTGCACTACCCCTCCCCCCATGTGAAGCAAATGAGAACTTTTCAACTTATCAGTGCTCTGTTCTAGATCACATGTGGCATTATGTACAGAGGAAATGAGATGGCAGATAGTCTCTGTTATGTGCATAAGTGAAACAGAGAAGCTACAGGCTGTGTCCTCCAAAGACCAGATGGAATGTCTCCACTTGTTTCTGTTCATTGCACAGCCCAGACAAGATGGAAACAACAGGGTCATCAAGCTCCCAAAAGGAAGAAAAGTCATGCTGACTTCTGGTTTATTGATTCTTTCCATTATTCCAGCTCCTGGGTTTAAAGTGTTAGTGACCGGGGTGGTTTTGTTGATGTTTCCTATAGAGGTCCCTTGCCCTCAAAGATGCATACTATTTAAACAGGAAACCTGACCTTTGAGCAGTGAAGTAAATACAACTGGTGATGAACCCCCCGGCAGGCAGCTCTCTGCTGCAACCCCTCCGACCATGACTTTCCTGCCACAGGAGCCAAAGAGACAAACAGAGCTGTGAGAAGAAAAAGCTGACTCTCGCTTCTATTAGAACCACTCACAGTTTCAACAGAATTTTGATAAAGGCCAGTGCTCCAAGGTCACCCCCCAGGTATTGT
This sequence comes from Corynorhinus townsendii, assembly GCA_026230045.1. NCBI lineage: Eukaryota > Metazoa > Chordata > Mammalia > Chiroptera > Vespertilionidae > Corynorhinus > Corynorhinus townsendii. The sequence continues at coordinate 131,159,159 of JAPDVU010000006.1, forward strand.
GAGACTTTTTTTCTTCCCAGTCATCCTAAATATTTCCCTTTTCCTTCCTTTTAAGAAATTTTCATTTCTCATTTTCATGTGTTGTCTATTAACAAAACATGGAAATATGCACATGGAATGCAGACTCTATATTTCAAACATTTCCCAGCCTTCAAGGATGAGGGGAGAACTAAACAAAGGAGAAGGCTGGCTTCCAGCAATAACACAGCTTTAATAAATACATGAAATATTTATAGAACACATAAAGAACAAAGAAAATTGAACACTTCCTCTGTGCATGATTTCTCTCAGGGTTTTAGTCAGCCAGTTCTCTTGTCACTATTTCCCCCCACCCCACGAGATGTCTTTTGAGCAACAATGAGTGAGATATATCTGGTTAATATATTTTCAACACATTGTCTCTCTGAATTTTCAATGAAGACTCTTAGATGTTAATGCTGATTGCATTAACATTTTCATTCTGAGCATATTGGGGTGTGTGTGTGTGCGCGCACACGTGTGTGTGTGTGTGTGTGTGTGTGTGTGTGTGTGTGTGTGTGTTTGCAGGAAATACATGGAGAAGTCCAAAGCTTTTAATAACTCATCACTATTTGGAGACACTATATAATTTTAACCAAGAATAATGGCAAAAAGTATTCAAATAATGAAATTATTCTTATTGATTAGAATTAGTCATGGATCTACATAATTTAAGACACTGGAAGACAGTTATTTTCTCAAAGTCAAAGAGAAAGTTGGCTTCATCTCTACACTCATTGCCAGGGATGTTCTTATTTCACTAGAATTTATTTTAAAAGGCTTTGTAAATAGAATTATTTCTTTAGTTGGCAACAAAAAGTTTATGTAATTTTTGTGATGAGAAAGAGAAAATTAAAGCAATGCCTACTTCTGGGTAAAATACTGTCCACTTCAATAGTAGGTGGGCATCTCCCCCATTTGTCATTCCCCAGATAACTTCCCTGAAGTCATCTCCTGTCCTGTGTGTCCTACAGTTAGCACTGTCCTTAAAAGGGCATTTACACTTATACTTAGTTTTCACCATGCTAGCTTAAATTCATTGTACCAGACACTCTGCCACGTGCTTTCCACTTACTACACCACTTCCTATTTGCAACAGCCCTCTTTTACTGCTGGAAATATCATTTCCATGATAACATAAGACCACTGAGATTTGAACATTTTAAATAATCTGACCAACATCACAAATGGAAGAAGAGAGGTTTGTACTCAGCAAATATCTGACTCCATGTGCACTTCCACCCTGGCTGGGCAATGGTCTGACTTTAGATGGCAGCATTTCCTCTCCCCTCAAAGTTAGAAGTGCTCTTAATTGAGGATAGTCTTTTGGGGTGTCCAGGTTCACCTGCTCATGCCATATGCACAGATTTATGCTGGATACACTGACCTAAGGTGATAGTGAGCAATGCTGTGCATCTGTACATTCTGGAATCAACAGGCAGTGGGAGAGGAAACAGCATCCTGGAGCCCCACCTCACGTGCCAGACCCAGCCCTGACCCGGCCCGTGAGGATGTTGTCTGGGCTCTTGGTTTGGTTAGGGGCAGATCAGTTTCACATATAAATGTTTCTCCACATGTGGGTTCAAATTATCTGAACTGAAGGACTGTTAAGGGAGATATTGTGTAAGTCAGACGGGGCTTTTAGAGAATCAGAAATAACGTTGCTTCTTAGCAAATAACTGAGAGAAAAGCTCCGTATGAATGGAAAGGAAATCATTGTATACACATGCTATGACTGGGAAATTTGTTTAAATAATCAAAGCAATATTAGTGAATAAACTAATGTTTTTTTGTGATCATGTGTTTATAATAGATCTATTTCTAGCCTCTTCTCTGTGTCCAAAGATATAATTTAGGCTGCTGTGTCCTTATAGCCAACAGAAAAAATTGCTTTAATTAATGTACTGTATGCCTAATGGCATGCTATATATTAAGGCAAACAATTTCTGTAAGAATAGTCTTTTAAATCTGGAAACCTAATTTCTACCAACTCTATCAAAACTCGCTGAGCCTTTAACAATTCAATATGTACATATGCTATAAGTGAATACTTTTTTCACTTCAGACTTTTATGGTAGTCTCAGCATTATTCTGAAAATCACAATAGAGGGTATGTTGGCTGCTGAGAGCCAGTCGGCTGTGGTCTCCTATCAATCTGATATTATTGGCTTGCTGGTTGTAATTGTCACATACATTATCCTGCCCCATAACTCCTTCCCCTTTAATACGGAGAAAAAAATTAGCTCCTTCATGAAACCCCTAAAATATTACTCTCTCCAAGCCTTGGTTACCATAGCAGCTTATGTACCTCTAAAAGAGCTCCTCTTATTATTTATCTTGCATTATGTTTGAGAAATTTCATGTCCTCTGTCTTTTCCACTAGCGTGAATGCAATATATAAATGGAGAAGGGGCTTGATTTCTTTCTACTATTCTGTTTGCTAGCAGGGCTAGCACCGTACTTTCCATTTACTAGTCATTTAAAATTATCTGCTAAATAACAATTAATATTCATATTAGTTTTATAGGGGCCTTTAATACAAATTATTTCTTTTAATCATCAGAACCATTATCCTCCTTTACAGTTAAGCATGCTGAGGCTCTGAGAAGTTAAGCGATTTAATTTTGAAAACTAATACGAGCTGACTGCTACAGCATCCATCTTAGAGATGTTCCATTTGGCAACTCAGTAATTGTACTCATAGTTGTCATATTACTCTTTCTTAACCTTTAAAAAAACTAAAAATAATAATTAATGTGCTTATTACTTTGATTGCTGACCTGAATTATACCTACAATAATGTGATTTAAAGAGATAGAGATGAACTTTGTTTACCTTAAAATTATCCTCTGATGTACTAAAATTAAAAAATTAACTTCTCTTTTGTCTTCAAAATCTAAACTGAGATCTCTCTCTCCAGAAAGCAACAGTTAAAATACATTAAACAATACTAGCTAACGTAGTAATGTGCAGGAGTGTGGCTGGTGCTAGGGAAGCTGACAGAAGGAACCACTGAAAAAATGAGGATGAATGTGTGTGGCAACCTCCAGGGGCTGAGCAAACATACCTTGAAAGGAGTTTAGGAGAACCCAGAGAATCCCTGTCTCTCCAAAGATTCCATGACCCTGATATTTCAGGGGAATCACAGACCATTGTTTAGGATTACAAGAAACTTTAGTTACTCATCTTTGCAGTGGCAGGTTGCCTTACGAGTAAAAACATTAGAACATTAGGAGGTGTGTGTGTGTGTGTGTGTGTGTGTGTGTGTGTGTGTGTGGTGTAAAGGTAAACACATTATTAAAGGGGGTAGAAATTGTGTCCTACTAGGAGCCTTCTGCTCTAAGTGACCTGATTTGACAAAAATTAAGTTATTTAGTTAAAACAGTGCTCATTTTAGGATGAGTCTAGAGAAAATTTGAGGCCAGCTCTGCACAAAAGGTGATGAGGCTTGTGTGCATCTTGAAGAGTAACTATGGGAGGGAGGGAGGGAGGGAGAGGGAGAGAGAGCTGTGGTGTTGGCTTTCTTTTCTGTAATGTTCTCACTAGCCTTTGCTCATGTCAGTCAGCGCAAGAGATCTGTTCTGAAATTCAGTCTGTAAAATACATGAAACAATACTAGCTAACGTAATAATATGCAATTGTAAGTGGGATTAGTTCAGAGAAACTCCCAGAGATGACAAATGATAGAAAACATGAGAACCATGAGCTCCCACCCCAGAACTGATAGCTCATGAAACATTGAGGAAACTAATGCATACCAGATACAGACTTTGTCGATTGAATGTCTTCATGATTTTGATCAAACCATGCTGTTTATAATACTTAACAGGAAGCAGTCAATTGCATTAACCCAAGATACCCCAGAAATCATAACCTATAGAGAAAAATAGAAAAGGTAAATGAACAAATAACCTTCAGAGGCTAGGAGAAGAAAGGGGAGTTAAAGGGAAAGAGTAAGTTGAGTGTTGGCAGAGGTTGAATGGCAATAACTTCCTCAGCGGCTACTAGAAAAATCGTAAATGACATTTCTTTGTCACTTGGAGCAGGAGGATAAAGAAATGACTCTAACAGATCAAAATAAAATCTAACCAAAATCATCATGAGGTGAAAAATGGACTACATGGTTATATGATCCCAACACCTGTTTAGTTGAGTACTCAAAGTATCAGGTGAGTATTTAAAAGGCATTTGTTGACTAAATTAGAAATGCAACAATTGAATAAGTGTTCAACTTAAGTACATTTCTGTCCAGTATTTTGTTGGCTGAATTAAATTTTGTGCCTTCAACATCAAAACCTGAGTTTTCCAGGATCCCAATAATTAATCCACTTTTCATTTTCTACAGATCACATTTTTCCTAAAGAACCAAACCCATCTAAACTAAATTTGGTTGCATATGCAAAACATTAACCAGATTAAAATAAGTTGTTAGGGTTATCTGTGTAGATAATGTTTTTAGCACTATTTGTATAAATGCGTGTATGAAGTAAGTCTTAAGTAGCAACTATTTTTAAGGAATATAAGATTCTGAGTAAATTAGATTTTGAAACCTCAAAATTGAAATAGGTTTGGCATTTTCTCATCACTGGCAACTACCCATGTTATTCAATAAGAAACCTGAGAACTATCTTTTCCATGAAATTTCTGAATTGCCCACAAGTGGCATTAAATAATATTTGGCTGTGTCAACACGGTCCTGAGTCTCTTCTGGCTGAAATGCTATCCACGGACAAATGATGCCAACTTGCCTATAGGCATATCATTACCCCCCATCCCCACTCTGTTCGCTTCAAAATCATGTGCTTGAGATCAGTCCCTTAGAGGAGTACAATAATGGTCATGTTTCCAAACATTGCATGTGTGTATGTTGAAATAGTCCCAATTCTTCTTTCCATGAAGTATTACTAGCAAATTATGTTATTCTAGTTCACTGTTTTCCATAGTGACAAGGCTTTACTGTTCCTTTTGGCTACAATGGAAAAATAAATATTTTTAAAATATCAATTCATTCATTCATTCATTCATTTCTGTCTTATTTATTGTTGTTAATCCTCACCCAAGGATATTTTTCCCATTGATTTTTAGAGAGAGTGAGAGGGAGGGAGGAAAGGATATATAGAGAGAGATATCTATGTAAGAAACACAACACTAGTTGCTTCCCACACACACATCCTAACTGTGGCGGGGATGGAGAACCTGCAACCTAGGCACATGCCCTTGACTGGGAATCCAACCCAAGACCTTTACGTATGAGGGCCAACTCTATAACCACTAAGTGACACTAGCCAGGGCTAAATATTCATTTATTTGAAAACATTTATTAAGGGTCTACTATGTGCCTAAGAAACAAGACACTATCCCTGTTCTCAAGGAAAATATGACCTTGTAGGGCAGTGGTTCTCAACCTTTCTAATGCCGCGACCCTTTAATACAGTGCCTCATGGTGTGGTGACCCCCAACCATAAAATTATTTTCGTTGCTACTTCATAACTGTAATTTTGCTTTTAACAGTAGCGAAATTACAGTTATGAAGTAGCAACGAAAATAATTTTATGGTTGGGGGTCACCACACCATGAGGCACTGTATTAAAGGGTTGCGGCATTAGAAAGGTTGGGAACCACTTTTGTAGGAAGACAGAAAGTAAACAGGTTGCTAAAATGTGGTAGAACGAGTAGAAGACAGAGGTTTAAATAAAGTGCTGTAAGAGAAGCATTTAATCTATTGTTAGAGAATAAAAGATGCTTAATGCTCACTGAAAATACTTGAAACCACAGCAGGAACACTAAACTTTTAAATGATGATTTGTCAATGTATATCCAGATGAAGGTTAAATCCACCAATTAGCAGATAACCTTGAACAATTTCCTCATCTCCTACATTGTTGTTTTTAAAAATAGGAATAACAGTATCTATTATAAAAACATTTTGCTAAATATTAGGTCCCCACTGGCTTTCACTTAGAAAAATAATCTCAATATTTTTGTTCTCAAAATTGTATATAAAGGGTATAAATGTTAACTATAGATATACTTAAATATCAGAAAAACAACCTAAGCATTATGAGAACCAGTGGAAGACAAACTGTTTCATTTATCTTTTTAGTGATATTATGTTGGATCTGTCTATAAAAAATTTGTGAATCATAGAAAAACACCAGGTAGAACATTGTAATTCAAGTCAATTTCACTTGAGTGCTATTATTTTTAGACTGTTCCTGATGGCATTCTCATAAATATATTCTGGGCTCAGTAATTTCTCAAGAAGTATAGAATTGATAGAACCAAAGGGTCTGCTTAATAAGATGGAATCACTGTTATTTAATGGAGTATTTGTTAAGAGAAAAAAATTTCAGATATAGTGATGTGGTTTTAACAAAACATAGAATGCTTATAAAGTCTTTGCAATGTTGAACTTTTTCTTGAAGCTCACACACATTAAGATTTCACAAGCACATGTTGCCTAGAATATATTAGATACGGAAAAGGATGCAACTCCTCCAGAAATTGATGTGTCTTTGGTGAAATGCCAAACAGCAGAATGTAGGTAATAATGGGCAGTAAGATCACCACATATGGATTAACTATAGAACTCAACAGATACTAGTGTGCTAATTTTCCAAGGATATATTTTTTAATTCCTGCTTCTATACTTGTTCCCCTCTAGTCCATTCTCTACATATCCATCTCACGGTTCTTTAAAAATATTTACTTGTATCATGCTAAATTCTTGCTAAAACCCCTATCATGCCATGCCACCTTTCATTAAATTCGGAAAAAAGACTAAAATGAGTTCTATGATCTATAAGACCCTTCATTATCTGCCTCTGTCTACCTATCCAGTTTTGGTTCTGAAGATTTCCCCCCCTCCTTCATTATGCTAGAGCTTATATAACTCTTCCTTCTTCACAAGTCAAAATGCCTCAGGCAGTCACACTTGCTATTCTCCCAGCTTTCTAAATGTAACATTTTAACTTAACCATTTTCTCATATAATTAAATATTTTAACAATATGACTTTTAATGTCTACATAGTAATTTATTACATTTAAAAATCATTATTGAGGGGGTATCTTCAGTTTCTGTCATCTAGAAGAAATTCTCCCTTCTTAGGATAAATTTCTTTTTAACCACCAATTCTCTTTTACTCTCAACTCACGAATTGGGTGGAGTTGTTTCTGCTCTATGTGCTAGAGGTAGATCCTACTTAGTTTAATCAAGATCTCTGCTCCGTGGCCCTGGAATTGTTCAGGGAAGAGCATCTGAACACAATTGAGTTAGTGAACTGAAGACAGGAATATTGTCCTGAGAGCCACCGTATGAAAAAACAAGAAGCAGAACAGAATTCTAGAGGCAAAGAAAGGCTGAATTCTTGAGGGCAATTATTAAATTCTTAGTTCATCTATTTCTGAAACGAGCCCTACTTCTGCTCTTTTCATTTAAATTTTCATAAAAATGCTGCATCTGTCTTTGTCCTCATGTCTGATTATTTCTTTAAAAAATTGGGTTAATGTCTTAAAGGGCAAGGTCGTTTTTAAAAATCTTTTGATACATATTCCAAAGCTGTTTTCAAGACAGTTGGTAGTAATTTTTATTTCCATCATTAGTGGACAAGAATGCAATTCCCAAATCTAAGAGAGAAAAAATTCTTAAAGGATAAAGCAAAATATTTATCTTGGATTTCTCAAGTAGTTACTTACAGGATGCACTAAAATTTAATTTGGAAGTGATCTATATATTAATAATTAGAGAAAATGACAGGAAATTGAACCTATTTGAGGGTGGAATAACTCCCAATGTTTTCAACATTAAGGACATTTAAATGATTATGAATAGATGGAAATTAGTTAAAAAATATTGAAAAATACAAAAGTAAATTAATAATATATAGCCTAGATATCTAACAGATGTAAGCCAATTAGCCAAAAATTTCCCAGAAGCCATGTATAATCCTTGGAATAATAAATTTATAAAATTACTCATTTCTTCTAAGCATTTAATTTTAGTTGACTGTTTTGCATTTTCCTCATAATAACAGTATAAAGAACATTCTATTTGTGCCCCTAGGCCTGTTTTGAATACCAAATGAGAACCAGCCAATTAAAACCAAATAGTGATAGAGACAAGTATTTTGTCAAATCCGTCATTTGAAGATTGCCTGTTTGGTGAACTGGCTTTTGAAGAACTGGCTTCTCACAAAATGACCCAGACACAGGTTGAGTGGGTCAGTTTTCACTGTTTTAGATTATATGAGCAGTCTTTGTTTGTGAGAAACTTGCTAAGGAGCTATTCTTTTTATTTTTTAGGAGCTATTCTTTATGTCCACAAAAAGACCAGATCTAAAACCAAGAAATGGGCATGAAGTTATCTCTGAAATTCCTGTCCAGGTCCACAAGGCTAGATAGTGTCCCTCCCAATCCCAATCCAACACAATGCGGAAGCTGTCAAAGACCAGGTCTCACACACACACACACACACACACACACACACACACACACCACATACACACAAAACTATAAAAGATCCTGAGGGAAAAGTGTTCAAGGGATGCAGCCAAGGTGAGGCAAGAACTCAGAAAGCACTGGCTGGGCACAGTGAGGACCAACTAAGAATATTTTAGGCATTTCACACTATTATTGGGTGAGAAGGTGCAGAGACAGACAGAAAATGATGCCTATGCCTGGTTTTCTAGAAGCACAGTCTAAAAAACAGATGCTCCTGGAAGGGATTTATTGGGAGAACTGACTCAGGAGAAAGAGAGTGAGGGAAGCAGGGTGGCAGGAGAAAGGTGAGCAGGGATTTGGAGTTAACCAGCCTTTAGCTTCAGGCTGACCCTAGAGGCAGTCCTGGAACATGAAGGCACCACAGAGTCTTCCTTGTTAGCTTGGGGACTGCTGTACAATGCCAGGTAAGATGGATCAACTGTCCACAGGAGGCAGCAACTGTCCACAAGATGAGGCAGCTCTCAGCTGTCTTTCTGTTGCTCTCTCTCTAAAACACACGCATACAAACGAATCTTCTTAGGAATTAGATTTCGATCTCCAGTTAATCCAGATATTTTTGGATGATAATTTTCTTCTATAGAACTTCCATAGTTCATTAAAATTTTATCCGTAACAAGTCTCCCTGTTTTGTGTGTGTCTGAGTGCATCTATGCATTAATCTATTCACTTGTCAGTGATTGCTTATTCTAGCAATCATTTAGAATCAGGTCAATGGTTGTGTATGCTGTGCATTTTCTTTTGTCAACTGAGATACTTCACTCATCTCTTGCATTTCATTTGCTATTTACTTGTGTAGGCATAGGAAGTTATTATATACCCATTTATTAGAAAATTAATCAGGTCAATTTAAGATATATGGATTCCTCTAGGAGGGTAAAGACATACAATTCAATTAAATTATCCTTTAAAATTAATTGTAGCCTAAAGGAAATTATTCTATAAGTCAACAATTTATAATTACATTCCTCAGCACATTTTTAAAAAATATATTTTATTGATTTTTTACAGAGAGGAAGGGAGAGGGATAGTTAGATACATCGATGAGAAAGAAACATCAATCAGCTGTCTCCTGCACACTTCTTACTGGGTATGTGCCCGAAACCAAGGTACATGCCCTTGACTGGAATCGAACCTGGGACTCTTGAGTCTGCAGGCCGATGCTCTATCCACTGAGCCAAACCTGTTAGGGCAGGCACATTTTAATAGATACTAAAATAATAAATTTTATAACCGTGACCCCTTCCATATAGTTTTTGAAAAAATGTAATGAAAATTCCTAGCATTATTTCACAAGATTAAACTATTTTATTAACAGCAAAAATATCTAAAGATTTTTTAAACATACATCAAATTTAAAAAGTTTAGTAAAGAAAATAATAGTCAGCAAAAATAAATTTTCATTTCTCAAAAAACTGACATAAGCGCCAATTTTATACATGTGAAAAAATATCTACTGTTTGGGCTGCTTTATTTTGTTTGGGTAAAAGAGTTTGGGCTCCTTTCTTCTGCAGCCTAGAAAAGAATTCAGCAGCAGTAATCTAAGAGCTTGCTCATGGCATTAAAACAGAGAGATTAGTCAATCAGCCTTGATAATTCACAGTCATATTCTTCCTGAACATTCTGAGCTTTGATCCTATCAGACATTTTTATTCAAGTTTCAAAACTGTATTAAGTATTTGAGCTTCAATTATCCATTCACAACTTTCTGGCCAATGGTATTGAAATACAGCACTCTTGTATCTTCACTTTCACTCATCGCCATGCAATATATTCCTATTTTTAGTGTTATAATTACTTAAGCCACTTGGAGTAGTGTTTTTCTTTAAATACATCTATTATTCCAGAGTTTTAATAGCAAGTGACAGAAATCCAACCCTATGGCTTAAGTAGAAAAGGGAGACTTTATTGGCTCTGAAAACTAAACCATGGAAAAGAATGCAATAGCTGAGCCCAGTCTCAGTCTCACATTTCCTCCCTATACCCCTTTTGCTGATTCTAGCTGTATGTCCTCTTTCAGTCTCTTAGGACCTTGTTTTCACACACACCCATGTCACCCTCTCCAGATTTGCTTGATAATCCATGTGGATCTGGAGCTGCAACCTCTAGCCCTAGATTCAAAATTATGTACTTGCCAACACAGGGAGCCTCACATTGACTGTACTATCAGCCTCTTGTATCATGGGACTTTTGTGCATAAAATTGTTTTTACTTTTTTTCTTGCAATATAATTCATATGCCAAAAAATAAGCTCTTAAAGTATACAATTCAGTGCTTTTTAATTTGCTCACATAATTATGCAACCATTATCACTAACAATATCCGAACATTAGACCACCTTGAAAAGAAACCTTTTATCAATTAGCATTCTCCATTCTCCTGCTTTGCTCAGGCCCCTAATCTTCCTGTCTCCATATATTTGTCTGTTCTGCACCTTTTATATAAATGAAATCATACAACGTGGGACTTTTTGTGTGTGGCTTCTTTAACTCTGCATGATGTGCTCATCTATATTACAGCATGCATCAAAAATTAAATCCTTTTTATGGCTAAAATTCCATTGAATGGATATACCACTTTTGTTAATCCATTCATTAGCTGAAAAACACTTATTTTTTTCTGTATTATTATGAACAATGTGGCTACGAATATTTGTGTACAAGTTTTTGAATGGACATATTATGTTTTCATTTCTTTTGGGTATGTACCAAGAAATCAAATTACTGGATCACATAGTAACCTTATGTTTAACTTTTGAGGAATTGCCAAAGTGTTTTCCAAATCTACTGCACTATTTTACATTCCCCTTGGCAATATATGAGGGTTCTAATTTTCCATCCTCACTAACATTTGTTATTGTCCATCTTTATTCTAGCTATCCCAGTGGGTATGAGATGGTATCTCTTTTAAAAAATATATCTTTTATTTTTATCATTTAAATATTTTTATTGATTTCAGAGAGGAAGGGGGAGTGTGTGAGAGAGAGATAGAAACATAAATGATGAGAGAGACACATCCAATGGTTGCCTCCTCATGTGCCCTGACCAGGGCTGAGAATCAAGTCTGCAACCGAGGTACATGCTCTTGACCGGAATCAAACCCGGCACCCTTCAGTTCACAGGTTGATGCTCTATCCACTGAGAAAAACTGGCGAGGGCGAGATGGTATCTCTGTGTGGTTTTAATTGGGATATCCTTGTGGCTAATACTGTTGAGATCTTTTTCATGTGCTTATTGGTCATTGCATACCTTCTCTGTAGAAATGTCTATTCTTATCTTTCACCCAGTTTTTGTATTTTTATTATGGAGTTGTATGAGTACTCCTCAGCCCGTGGTATTTTTTTGTGGCAGCCCAAACACACTAGACACTCAGATTGGGTAATCTCAATTGATCTATCTTTAAAATTTCTATACATTTAATGTTATTCTCAATTTGATAAGATATCATTCTCATATTTTCCTTTAGTTCTTTAGACATGATTTTCTTCAGTTCATTGACTATATTAAAAACAATGATCTAAAATCTTTGTTTAGTAGATCCAAAGCATTGGTTTCCTCAGGTACAGTTTCTATTCCCTTGTCATTTATTTTTCTTGTGTATAATCCATACTTTCTTGTGTGTGTTTTTCCCCCATGTCTTCTAATTTTTGCTTGAAGATTTAAAATAATATGATTTGGCAACTCTGGAAATTAAATAAGCCCCCATTCCCAGTGTTTATCCTTAGTGCCACTTATTGTGACTGTGGCTATTTGTTTGCTAGTGACTTTCCTGAACTAATTCTTTAACACTGGTATTCTTTGTTGTATGTAATCTCTGAAGTCTTTGCATGATTAATTTACTGATCAGCTAATGACTGTAGAGAGACTTCCTTAAATGCTACAAATCAATAGAACTCTCATTTTGCTGAGTGGCTCTGCATGCATGTTGGGGCATACTCTCAATGATCAAGCAGTTTACAACCCTGCCTTGATCATCATTTACTGCTCATGCAGAGCCACAAGGTCAGCCAGAGGTAACTGGTTAGGTCCTTCTTCATCTTTCGTGGATATACACATAGCTTTCTAGATTCCCAGGCATAGGTTGGAACTTTTTAAAAAGCCCCCTCTAGGCATTTTATTCTCTAGTATTTTTTACAGTTTTTTGGTCACTGTATTGCTGACCCCAATTGTTACTGCCACATCAGGCAACTGTGCTGTCCAACAATTGCTGCTGCTGATCTCCAACAGGTTGTTCACAGGACAGGAACTAAGATTCAAATCAAACAAAGGCAAGCTTTGGGGTGGGATTTTCCTCAGAAGTTCCAGATGGATCGAAAAATGACAGTTTTCTGGAAATGAGGCTTTGAAGGAACTCTCACTCCACTCTGCCGCTCTCAGTGGCTGCTGGACTGCTAATGCCACAAGGCTCGGTGCTATTATTTAGGTTCTGGCATTTTCTTCTTAAATAAAAACTCCCTGATTGTTATATGCTTTTCGCAATTTCTACAGTTCTAAAAAGTTGATTTAAAAATTCTGCTAGTATTCTTATTGCTTTCATTGAGCAGATAATATTTGGAGGTTCTTATTCTGCCCTTCCCACTGATGTCACCTCTCACCTGACACCTTATGTATACGAATTTGAGTTTATATGTTTCCTCTGGATTGTAGTCAAGAGCATCTTAACTCTTGTCCACTCACTGTGATTCACGGCTCTTAGTGGTGATCTCAGGTCTCTTTTTTAAGAGATGCCTCCTAATTCATAAAGACCCGGAATAAATTCAAGTTGGTAGAACCTGAGTCATCTACCCATGCTCTATATAATCACAAGGGTAAGAAAGTACAGTGCCCTCAGTGGAACTGTGCCTGACAGCCTCCACTGGGCCACATGATCAGAGGAAGGGTGAAACAGTTTTGCCAAAGTAGAATAAGGTTGTTCTGAGCATAGAGAATGATAAATGCTCACAGAATCATGTTCATCTTTCTTAGAAATTATGATGTTCTGCTCATTAAAGACATGGCAAAATCAGTAGAGAAGTTATATAGCCTTCTCATTCTTCATGATTTCTTCCTCGTTTCCATCCCATCATTGTTATTATGACAAGAATCAAACCCCAAACTCTATGCATAAAACTTATGAATAATGACTTTTCTGATCTGCAGCAACACTGAAGAGTTTAAGTACAGGTTTCTGGTGGGTGGAGGAGAAAATATTAATGAAAACAGTAAAAAAGATTTTACCCATCAGAAAATGTACGCCATTATTAATCATGGATAATAAAAAATGGTAGAAGATATGCTGCCAAGTGTCTAACATATTATATAAATTTTAAAAATAAGCAATCAAGCAGATAAAACTATATTCATGCTACATTTTAGTCATGTTTTTCTGTGTGTTTTTTCAATATTTTTTCCTTTTTTAAAAATATATTTTTTTATTTATTTCATAGAAGAAGGGAGAGGGAGAGGGAGATAGGAATATCAATGATGAGACAGAATCATTGATTGGCCACCTCGTGCATGCCCCCCACTGGGGACCAAATCCACAACCCAGGCATGTGCCCTTGACCGGAATCAAACCCAGGAATCTTCAATCCACAGGCCGATGCTCTATCCACTGAGCCAAACCAGCTAGGGTCTTATATTCATTTTTAATGCTGTCATAATTTTAGGGCATAGATAATGGTTGTATTTTTGTTTATTTTATTTTTAGAAAAAGCTCTTTTCACCCAATGAATGGGTTTTTGATGAAAATAGCTTTGAGAAATAATTGTCTAAATTAGATTCTTATACATAATCATAAGTCAAACTTACACATTTTAATGTTACACACAGTACAGACAATTGTGGTATTAATTAAAATAGTGCAATATCCTTGAAACAAGTGTTAATCAGGGAAATATTCTAAATGAAGTAGCAAGAATGATTATCTGGTGTCCTTTGTGGAATGATCCTGTTTAGAAAAAGGGCATAATTTAAATGGCTATATTTCTTTAAGAGCAATAAATAAATTATTTCACTTCTTTTCCTGTGTAAAAATAAATATTTCATGACTTTCAGACTATCAGAAATTAAATCTCATTCTATACCCTATCTTCTGGGGCCACTGCCAGTAAATCTCAGGAGCTGTAGATGAAAAGGATTGATAATGAAAGCAAGGTAGGAGCTGTAGCTACCTGCCGTGTATTTAACCTCTCTTCCAGCTAGAAGATATCAGTAGAGAGACAACAGGCTGTTGCCTTGCTAAGTCCTTGATCGTTATTTGGTCAAATAAATGTTCAGATTCGTGACTTTGAGACACCGACATGGTTTTATTTGTCATCTATTCCCCTATTTATTTGATACATGAATCAAAATCATGCTCAAATATTACCCCTCATCTTCTGAATACAGTCGAGTGGAAACCCCATTTCCTATGACACAATCCATTCTAATTCTATATATCTGTTAGAAACTTGTTCATTGTATAAGCTGCAATTTGACTTCTTGAAATTTTAAACATTACACTTAGTTTTGCATTGTGAGGAAAACTGAAAAACTTACATATCAGACTACTGAGCAATTTCATACTGGGTTACAAAGAAAGCTTCAATTAAGATCCTTTTGTTCAGTTAATAAACTAAAATATTAGAAGAGTGACATAGATATTGTTATTGCAGTCCATTAAGATATTTGATAGTTGCTTGTTATTATGATGTGAAAATAAAGGCTGGCTGGGAAAATTAATATATAATATCTGGTTGAAGAAATGTGACCACATAATATTTATTAACATATTTCTATTAACTTGGTGTTTCATTGCAAAGATTCTTTCCTTGGCCCTGTCCCATTTAAAATTTTTACCAATAGTGTGCATTAGAATAAAGAAAGGACATATGTGTTGATATGCAAGTGGCATGATGTAGAGAAGAGGGCCCTTTACATGTAATGACTAACAAAATCAGAATCCAAACAACTGTGGCATATTAGATGTATGGGCTAAATAAAATCATACTATATTTTAACAGGAGTAAAAATAACCTCTTTTTGAAGTAAACAATGGAGGTCTATAGCTTAGAAGCATGATATGAAAAGAATCTAAGAGTTGAAAGCATATAAATATCTAATGCAGGAATTAGCAAACCAAAACCCACTGTCTGCTTTTGTAAGTAAAGTTTTCTTGAAACACAGCCATGCTCATTCATTTATGTATTATCTATGGCTGCTTTCATGCTACAACAGAACCGAGTATTGCAACAGAACTTCATGGACCTCAAAGCCTCACATATTGAAAGTCTGGCCATTTACAAACAAATTCTGTTGACTCCTAATCTAATTTAGTTTTTGTTAATACATATAGAGGATCCACATATGAAGGAGATTATTATTTCTTAGTTTTATCCTTATTAACAATTTCAGTTCTGGGTCCTACATTTTCTAGGGACATTAACAACTATCCAGAAGAAAGTGATGGGAAAGGTAAAGGGTCTCCAAAGAAGCCATATTAAATGAAGAATACCTGAATAAACTGGGAATAATTATCCCAGAGAAGAGAAGAGTCATGGAAAACAAGACAGCTATGCTTCTGGTTTCAAATATATGAAAGAAAATTATGTGGAAGAGTCCTTTGTTATCTGTTATTTGGGTCAGAAAGCTTAAATTTTCTATCTGGCTCCTCACAGAAAATATTTGCTAGTCTCTGGTTCAGAACAGCATTGTGGATAGACCTCATGTCTAACAAAGGAAGGCTCCACCAGTCCCTCTTCAGAGGTGACTACAGGGTACAGACAGAAAGACAGGTCCCCAAGGCCCTCTGTCACTTATCCTGCGTGGCCCTCCACCTTCAATGCTAATAACTGTATTCTGACCAGGGCCACGGGTTGCTGGAACCTCTCTGGCTGTCCAGAGAGTTCTTACTGCCCTTGATAAAAACTAAACCCGTAGGCAGCATGTGGCGTTTTTTCAATTTACTTGAGAGAAAAGGCAGATTTGCCTGTTTTTAATTATTGTGTTTTCCTATGTTTTGGGGTGGGGAGACATGAAGAAAATTGCTTCTGCTAGTTCCCTTCAATAAAGGGACAGAGTTTAGATGAAAAAGACAAGAGACCTGGCTCTTCACTGAGATGCAAGTTCCCACCTCTTTCCCCTGGTGGATTATTCATGCATCGTGATGTGCCTGGAGTTCCTGGGAGTACGGTGCTTATCCTCACAGAGGTCTAATTCTGAATAAAAGCACTAGTCAAGAAATGAGAAGCATTTTGTCTTCAAGTGTTCATAGTAATGATTGTATTCATCCAGTTGAATTCTGATGAACTGGGTTTTTGCTGGGGAAATGCTTATCACAATGGCCTGACTCTGGCTTGCGCCCTGCCTGCAGCTTTGATTTATGGTGTACTTTTTGTCCTTTGCCAGCTCTTTCTCAAATTACAGCATGGAAAGAAAATGTTTTCAACAATGACACTTCCAGAAGGTGATTTCTGGGAGCTTCAAATGTAGGCTTTAATCTTTCTTCCAGGTTAGCCACCCACTCGGTCACTGAGTAACACTGGGGTTTTTCAGACACATTAGGATTCTGGACAGGTCTCATCCAGACACCCAGTGCTCCCTGCCATTCTCAGAGTGGCATTGTGTCTCTCAGCAGAATCTTCTCACGTTACAGTTAGGGGAAGTGGTTCATTTCTAAGCTACAGCTTCCCAAAGCTATGATCACATGAAAACAAAAATTAATCTCCAATGTATCTTGTTTGGCAGTCTGTGGAAAGGGGAAACACACCTCATTTATTTTTTCTCTTACTATTTTGCATTTTCATCAAGTTTTTATTGTACTGGTAAAGATGAAGATGTAGTGGTAGCAAGGAAAGCAGTTGTAAAGTGAAAGTAGATTGCAGGGCAGAGTTTTGTTTTGCTTTAAATTAGCCATGGGACAGTTAAAGAAAGCCGGATCAAAAGTCACCAGGGCTTTAGGACAGTGGGGTGAGGATTTAGGCAGCGTATTCTTTAGGTTCTGCCATACCATGCACGTGCTGAATTAAATTATAAACTAGGGAAGATTTCTATGACAAATAGTAATGCAGCTTAAGTTGGCAAGCCCCAAACCCAAATGAGACAGTTGGTTGGAGTATCCTCCCATACCCCGAAAGGTTGCAGGTTAGATCCCTGGAGGAGGGGCGCCACTGATGTGTTTCTCTCATATGGATGTCTCTCTCTCTCTCTCTCTCTCTCTCTCTCTCTCTCTCTCTGTCTCTTACCCTTCCTCTCTCTCCAAAATCAGTGAAAACTCATCCTTAGGTGAGGATTAAAGGAGGGAAAAAAACGTAACATTTATCTACAAGTAGCTTTTCAATGACATTTTTTAAGTGTTTTTATAAATAGGGGACTTTCTATAGCTTTTTTGTATATGCGGATGTTCATATTGATAATTACATTAGACTTGCTAATAGTTCTTGAATTCTTGCTGGGCAATAGCAAAAACAGGAAAGGGTTTACAGACATATAAGCAATATCAACACTAGTCAACTTTGTAAGGAAGCCTGAGCATTTGCACAGATTATTTCCATTTTATGCTAGATATGCCACATAAAAAACTTTGGTTGTAAGTAAATATTAAAGTGAAATCTACAAAAATCCTAGACTGCAAACTTTATTAAATGATATAAAAGTTTGTGTGAATAAACTAGAAAGCATAATTTATTATCAGAAATTAAGACTATATTACATGTGTCAATTCTGTTTAAACTATTTCATAATTAAATACAATCTTAATCAACATTTTCATATGACTTGGTGATGGTGGTCTTTACAAAATTATTAAAAAGTTCACTTGAAATAATAAATGAATAACTATAACCAAAAATTTTTAAGTATGTAATAAGGTAGGGGGAAAGGTACTGAGTGAAACATAACTCTAAAGATCATTAGAACAGATTAATACCTTT
Source organism: Corynorhinus townsendii (assembly GCA_026230045.1). Taxonomy (NCBI): domain Eukaryota; kingdom Metazoa; phylum Chordata; class Mammalia; order Chiroptera; family Vespertilionidae; genus Corynorhinus; species Corynorhinus townsendii. The sequence goes on from JAPDVU010000006.1 coordinate 131,177,563, forward strand.
CTATAAAAGAAACAGAAAATAATACCATTTTATTGCACTACTATAAAAACAAAGAGATAATAAAAAAGATCATAAAGTCCAGAAGTGAAACTAAGCATTGCTAGTCCTATCTAATAATGAGGGAATATGCTAACTGACCATCACACCATCACAAAGATGGTGGTGCCCACAGCCAATAAGGAGAGAATATGCTAATTGACTGCCCCACCCTCAAAGATGATGGCACTCACAGCCAGAAGATGGCAGCGCCCAGTCCCCTCAGCCCCACTAGGATGGCAGGCGCATGGCAAGGCCAGGCCTGCCCTGGGCCCGGCTGCTCCACATGCCTGCCTCCAGAGACCCCAGTCCCCTCAGCCCTCCTGCCGCCTAGGGCTGGCCCGAGGTACAGGCAAGCAGCAGAAGTGTGAAGGGGCATCGCCTTCCCCTGATCACTGGGTTGCCTCCTGCCCCTGAGGGCTTCCAGACTGTGAGAGGGGGCAGGCCAGGTTGAGGGACCACCCCTCCAGTGCATGAATTTTCATGCACCAGGCCTCTAGTTATAATAATACAATATGTTAGCAAAATTAATGGAAAAGTTGTGTATTACTTACTCAGCAATAAGTCTTTTTTAAAAATAAAAATACTGTAAAGATGCCATAGACATATAAAAACATGTGTATGGCATAGATATTCAATACATGACAATTAAATTGTTACTTTTGCATATTAAGATTAAAATTTTTAAAAATAATTTGAATTAGCTAGCAAATATGTGGAGAATAGGTTTTCTGAGCATCTAAATATCATGAACAAATTTAAACTTTCTACCATTTCTTGTACCTTGCAAACAAAAATAAATAAATAAAAGTAATTTTAAATGAAATATAAACACAAATAAAGAAAAAAAGAAATGTAAAATGAAATTCCTAAACTGAATAGAAAGAGTATATTGTTCCTCTTTTTTGCAGAGAAAACTAGAGTATTTACCAAAATTTTTACAAGTAAGCACTTCCTAGGTCTCCTACAGTTACATTCTTAGGAATTCTCCTTAAAGAGTTATTTAAGAACTAGAGGGCCAGTGCACGAAATTTGTCCCTCAGCCCAGCCTGCACCCTCTCCAATCTGGGACATCCCTCTCACAATCTGCTTGCCTGTCTGCCTGCCTGATTGCCCCTAACTGCTTCTGCCTACCAGCCTGATCATCCCTTAACCACTCCCCTGCCAGCCTGATCAATGCCTAACTGCTCCCCTGCCAACCCGATAGCCCCCAACTGCCCTCCCCTGCCAGCCTGGTCACCCCTAACTGCCCTCCCCTGCTGGCACAGTCACCCCTAACTACCCTCCCCTGCTGGCCTGGTTGTCCCTAACTGCCCTCCCTTGCTAGCCCAGTCACCCCTAAATGCCCTCCCCTGCTGGTGTGGTCACCCCTAAATGCCTTTCCCTATAGGCCTGTCACCACCAAATGCCCTCACCTACAAGTCTGGTCGCTCCCAACTGCCCTCCCCTGCAGGCCTGGTCCCCCCCAACTGCCCTCCCTCCCCTGCAGGCCTGGTTCCCCCCAACTGCCCTCCCTCCCCTGCAGGCCTGGTCGCCCCCAACTGTCCTCCCCTGCTGGCCCGATTGCCCACAACTGTCCTCCCCTGCCAGCCATCTTGTGGTGGCCATCTTGTGCGAGGGCATGATGGTCAATTTGCATATTATCTCTTTATTATATAGGATGAGGGAAAATATTTAAGATGGTTGACATAGCATTGTTTATAATGGAGAAACATGGAACCTAGTAAAATGGCCCTTCATAGAGAGATTAAATAAAAGTCTGTTTATACTTTCACTTCAAATTACATCATAGAGGACTATTTAATTACATGGCTAAATTTGTCCATGTCCACGTTTCATATGACATAAATTAAACAGCATGTATAAAATGATATGATTTTTGCAAGAAGCTTCATTACTCTAAGAAAAAGGTGAGTATAATACACAACATAGTGTTAATGGTGGTTATTTCTGGGTGTTAGTTATAAATGAGTGTTATTTTCCTCAGTGGTATGTGTATTTTCAAAATTTAAATGTCATTTTATAATTAGAATAAAGTCTAATATTTTTAAATAAAAATTAATAAATATTTGTTATATTATTATTGATTTTCATTTTATCTTTATTTGTTTTTATTATGGAAATATTTGCTTTTCAGAAAAGCTCAGAGAATGTGTTCTGTTTTATGCTTCATGGCCCCCAATTTTAGTACTGCTGATTGCAGGCAGATAAAAATATAGATTAACTTATGTATCAAATTCATCACCTTCCAAGATACATGTTCTCCTTCAATTGTTTTTGGAGGAAACATGCAGTTTGGCCATGTGTGGACTGATCAAAAAATTTGCAGACGACCACCTTCATCACTGGCCTTGATGTTAGTGCCAACATGTCTCTTATGTATAGACTAGAGGCTCGGTACCCGAAATCCGTGCACTTGGAGTGGTGTCCCTCAGCCCAGCCTGCACCCTCTCCAATCTGAGACCCCTCGGGGGCTGTCCAATCCCTGTGGGATTGGGCTTAAACAGGCAGTCAGACATCCCTTTCACAATCCAGGACTGCTGGCTCCCAACTACTGCTTGCCTGCCTGCCTGATTGCCCCTAACCGCTTCTGCCTGCCAGCCTGGTCACCCCCTAACCATTCCCCTGTCAGCCTGATCGACGCCTAACTGCTCCCCTGCCAGCCCGATCTTCTCCAACTGTCCTCCCCGGCAACCCCATCACCCGCAAATGCCCTCCCCTGGATATTCCCTCTTTATTAGATAGGGTTTTTACTTTAACATATTGGACAGCCCTAACTGGTTTGGCTAGGTGGATGGAGCATTGGCCTGCAGACTCAAGGGTCCCAAGTTCGATTCCAATCAAGGGCATGTACCTTGTTTGGGGGCACATACCCAGTGGGGAGTGTGCCAGAGACAGCTGATAGATGTTTCCCTCTCATAGATGTTTCTAACTCTCTATCCCTTCCCCTTCCTTTCTGTAAAAATTCAATAAAATATATTTTTTTTAAAAAGAAACATTTAAGATTCCTCCATATCTGCCTGGCTGGTGTGACTCAGTGGTTGAGACCCCAAGCTTCTGCTGCTGGGAGGGGATGGTGCCATGGGGGTGCGTGCACCTCCCAGTCTGAGACCCCAGCCCAGGCTGCCGGCGCTGGCAGGGGATCGCGCCGTGGAGGTGCACGCCTCTCCCAGGCTGAGACCCCAGCCCAGGCTGCCGCCACTGGCAGGGGATTGTGCCGTGGGGGTGTGTGCCCCTCCCAGGCTGAGACCCCAGGCTGCCTCTGCTGGGAGGGGATTGGGCCGTGGGGAGTGAATTTGTTTTTGTTTTTTATAAAGGGTCAGGAGGGCCTCTGGGCAGCATTCTGCCAGGCCACTTACTCTGCAGGCCCTCAGTGGCAACCCTCCCTGAGACTGGGGGACTCTGGTGGAGCTGAGAGGACTTGTAGCTATGGGCTCCACTATTTTTTGTCAATGAGTGATGGTTAATTTGCATATTACTCTTTTATTAGATAGGATGCTCCATTCTACTTGTGTACTTCCCAGGCATCTCTCAACCACAATCCAGTCCTTGTACATTCTACTCCTTAGTGAAGAAATAAGCACCTCTCCAGGAAACTAGTGCCATGTGGGTTAATCCCATAGGCATGACCATCATTCCCATTGACTTGCTTTGCTTGAGTTTCTAAAAATGTTTTGGTGAATTCTGAATTTCTCTGGATGCACCAGGAGAGACAAAAAACTTCTTCAGATCTTATATTTTTTAGACATTAGCTGAAATCTAGTTAAAGGATTGTTCCTCATTACTTAAAAGTGAGCAATGTGGCCCCAATAGCATTGGATATAGGACAAGAAGCATTTTGTGGAGATAATAAAGTAGGAAGAATGTGAAAAACAAAATCTTAGCTATACTTCTCTTTCTGTTGACAAATTGTGATAGGATGCAATTTTGGTAAAGTTGCCTGTGTTATTGTTTACTTAGTTATTCCTAAAAAACGAGGGTGTTATTTGGTGGGTATCATTTCACAAATAGCATCATAATTTCTACAATTCAGCATCTGGCATGGTGCACTGTCATTAGTGACTTGGCTGAAGGATGAATGTATCTTGTAGCTTCAATTTGAAATCACCCAGACTACTTTAGCACAGCCAAAACAGGTTTTTAAAAAATATCTATCTTCTTCAGATCTTATATTTTTAAGGTTCTGTTGAATGCCTACTACTCTAGACAAAGCACTATACTAGCCAAATACTGGACATCTTCCTGCCCTAAATCCATCCCTTAGATTCAAGTACTCCCAACTCTTTCTAAAAATTTAACATCTTTAGTTCCCTGAAAATCAGGGCACTTTGCTGGATGGAGATGCTGGACCATCTTACAACTGAAAATGATCAACTGGCTCTGAATCAGAAAAGCATTTTCTCTCCATTTAATTAGTAACTGCTCTGGATTTTTCTTCATTGATCTTTACATGGAAAATGTTCTCACTGAGCTAATCGAATGCCAAGTGTGTGATGTGAAATGCTTTTATTGCTTTGACTTTGTAGTAATACGAGGAGAGAACAGCTACTTATGAATCTAAAGGAGGCCATATGCCAGCTTCCGTAAACACAGAGGATTCTCCTAATAAAATGGAAATGTACTCAGTCTTATGTTAGGTAATGATGGTGGCACTACATGATGTCAGGTGGCAATAAGTTACACATTTCTCTCTTTTTAAAAACAGCCTTCCTATCCAAAGGCTGAGAGGCCACTCAACATGTATAAAGTATCTACCAGGTGGCAGAAACGCTGGGCGAGGAATCATGCAGACATGAAGGAAAATGAGATCCCTATTCTCAAGAAGCTCAGATGAGCCTGGAGAGATAAAACAGAGACTCTTGATATAATGAGGTTTTGGTCTGATTACAGACATGAGGACAGAACAGATATCTCCCCCCGCACCCCGCCCTCCCCTCCCCCGGGAAGGGTCTGAGACATCTCCATCGAGGTGCTGAAGATACTGGGGAAAGGAAATGGAAAGAAAAGGTATGCCAGGCTGTGGGAACCACATGAGCAGAGCCACCACTGAGAAGCTCTGCCTGGCAGAGACAGTAAACTCTCTGCTCTGCGAGACTCACCAGCCGGAGTAGCCACAGAGCCAAAGACAACCATATAGTTGCCAGAGGTTTATGGGAAAGCCCGGGTTATTTATCAGCAAACATTCTACAAATGTTTACTGAGCAGCTGGTACATATTAAGTCCTGTATGGATAGTAGTGCTCTCAACAGATGCTGCCTCTGTCCATCAAAGACACTGTAATTAAGTGAGGAGCTAATGTATTATTGCCTGCTTCTGTTGCTCAGTTCCCTCTGAGGCGTGGGCCAGCTTTCCTGTGTGCTAAATGCTTTTTTCCAGGTTTCCTTCCACTCTCTCCCCCATTTTTGCACTGCATTTTGGGGTTGGTTGCTGAGTTAAGTTGTCTTCCCTACTCAGTGTTTTTTTTTGTTTAGTTTTGTTTTTGCCATATTTGTGGGAGGTTGGGCCAACTACAAGTTCTGTTGCTCCTTAATTGCAGTCTGAATCCCTATAGCTCTATAACAGAAAGTCTTTAGTTCTAGGCTGCAGGAAAAGAGAATGTAAGAACAGCAAATAATACACAAAATGAAACCATTCATAATTGTTTAAGAAATGGGGAAGCTAGCAGCTGCTCAATTCTAATTATTTCTGTTATCTGCAGAATTTCTCACTGAAGGCAAGAATAATCACTGTGCTCAGCAGCTGGGGAAATGCAGTTTTACATAAAACACAGGACTCCATTAAACCTCAAAATAACAGGAAGTTTAGCCATACTTGAATACAGGGAGAAACTGGGGTTAGGGAGAAGCAGTGTCTGAGGTTTCCTCCAAATAGTAATATGTCCAGAGGGCTTTCAGCATTCACCAATATTGTTTATCACTGACGATTTTATTAGCCCCACTTCATCGATGAAAAAAACGAAAGTAGTCAGCATGTTCAAGTTCATTCAGCAGCTAAAATCAAGAACAGAGTTCTGATTTTCCAGTTCCCAGGCCCCTGCTTTATTCCCCTGTGCCACTGCTCTTGTTTTTCCCACACTGCGACCTACCAGATGGCAGCTTCAGCTGAAGCCAGCGTCTGAATATTCTTGTGCTGGGCATTTACTTACATAAATGTCATGCAATATTGCCGTTTCCTCTATTAATATGGATGTTTCTGGTGGGAACACCTCTCCCTATCCATCCTCCAGCGATACTTTTCTAGTAAGATTTAATGCTTTTGTAATCTTGAGCTTTCAGATGACTGAATAACCCCCCAAAAATTTATTTTTCAATTTTTTGTGATAGATATATGCCATGGCTTTCCTTCTATGGGCCAACTTCAGTGAATCTCTTAGAGAGTTTATTCTTTTCTTTTAGTAAATATAAAAAGATTCCATTTAGCTTTTTCAAATATTGTACCTACTTCTAGGTTTTTGACTGTGTGTCTTATTTCCAAGCTTCCCTGTTCAATCCTTCTGCTAACCTTTCTTCATCCCTCCCTACATCTATCCATCTCTTCTTTTAGCAAAACCACCACTATCAGTGCTTAACACATGTAAGGAATTATTTTGGATGCTATGAAAGAGACAGAACCCAGCCAGAGTGGCTCAGTGGTTGAGTGTCGACCTATGGACCAAGAAGTCACAGTTCCATTCTCAGTCAGGGCATATGCCTGGGTTGAGGACTCAGTACCCAGTGTGGAGCATGCAGGAGACAGTTGATCAATGATTCTCTATCATCATTGATGTTTCTCTCTCTCCCTCTCCCTTCGTCTCTGAAATCAATAAAAATATATTTTTAAGATCTAATATTACCACAAAAAAGAGACAGTGATTCAGACATCCAATTCTGTATTCCATAAGCTTACAGTCAGATAGGCTGGCCAGGGCATCCATTCATTAAATTATTCACTCATTCTACAAATAAATGTTTACTGAGCAGCTGGTACATATTAAGTCCTGTATGGATAGTAGTGATCTCAACAGATGCTGCCACTGTCCATCAAAGACTCTATAATTGAGTGAGGAGCTAATGATTTACTGCTTGGCTAAAACAGGAAGAGAGTACTGTGGGATGCATAGGATCAACACCTCCCATAGAAACAAAAAGGCTTCCTGAAAAGAAATACCTGATACCTGAAATACCAGGTAGCAGAGAAAATGAGCATTCCAGAAAGAAGAAACATAAAGGTCCTGAAGAGAAAGGAAGCCTATTACATTTAAGAATCCCAAACACAGTTTAATGCGAGTGTCTCTGAAGCCTGAAGGAAGAGACTGGTAAGAAATTGGTGCAGTAGAGACCTGCATTATGAATGGAAGCACCTGGGAGTGGAGACTATATATGACATTAGAAGTCTTTAAACATCCTTGAGTGTTTGTTTTTAAATCCTCGCTGTCTCCTTGGTAGAGAAAATATTAGACTAGTCGCTACTGAAGCAAAAACTCTGGAGATGGGGACTCACCAGTATGTGGTTTCCTGCCTTCAGCAAGCCTCTCAAGCATCAGAACCACCGATTAAAGAGGAACACAATCAGAGAAGGAGAGACTGTTTAGGAGATTGGAGCAATAAGCCATATGGGGCTATATAAATAATTACAATGTGAGTGAAAAGATTCAGGTGTCCTATCAGAGGTACAGGACAACTTCCAGGCTTGTTTAGAGGAAGCAGGCCAGGCTGTTAACATGGGTCTTTTAGGGGAGAGGTCATTTGAGCTGAATCTACAACTTTAACTTCTACTGTCTTATGTATCACTGTTTTTCTAACTATATTCCTGATCATAATTTTAAAAAATTTTTAACTGTCACATAGCTAGCTTGATATAAATGGTGACCACTGAGTTACCTTCATAGTGAATGATTTCTCAATGGAATATTCTTTCATTAAAAATTGTGCAGAATCAATTGATTCAAACTCTTGTATATAATTCTGACAAAATTATACTTCTTGGATTATTTTTGAATATTGAACCTCTTTTTAGTAAGTTCTCATATATATATAACCTACAAATGAAAAGAAACAGAAATAAATTTGGTTCTTCCAAAGAGATTTTGCTTATAAAATTGTATACACACACATACAGGTGTGTATGCATGCATATATGTATTCATATGTGTACATACATACACATGTACATATACATTTATAATATTGTTGAATTTAGCATTTATTTGACATTTATATGTGTTTGCTAATGTTAATATAAAACTTTAGCATTGTGTCTCTTTTCTTTTTTCCTTCTTTCCTTCTTCCCTCCTTGCTTTGCTTTTCTCCTTCTTTCCTCCCTTCCGTCTCTGTGAGTTATGACCAATTAGATTATAAGTCCATAAGGAAAAGCTATTTTCTTTTGATGATGTAGCACAAAATTCAAACAGTAATATTTAAAACCACATGCTAGTCTTTTTGTATAGAGTCAAATGGAAACTTTGCAAAGTTTGCTTTTCTTCCCGTTCACATATTTTCTAGCTGGCCTGCCAAAATCAAATCTACTTTTTGCTTTTTGTTCCATTAACTTAGCACTTGTTTTGTAAACATTTCTGACATTTCTTAATGCCTCCTTATACTCAATCTGTAAAAAGTAGCATCTGCAATATTTAATTCTAGAAATGGTGACACTGAGGTTTTAATGGACCAATTTAAAAAAAGAAAAAGAAAAAAGAAGTCATGAAACACAATTTTTGTATTTGTGTCATGTGTATGTATTTAATTTATTTTTTCTCCGTTTAAATGTTATTGTAAAAATAAGGTCAGTGTAAAATATTCAGAAAAATCCTGTAAGGATTAATCATAAGAAAGCTGAACAAAGAGTGAACTTTGCCAAGTCTTTTATAAAGCCAGCTGTATGCATCTGCTTGTTAGCTTGTAGCCTTATTTTGCGCTGGGAATTGTGGACACTTCACAGTGCACATGGCATTGGGTCCTGGGAACATAGTTTTTAAATGCCAAAACCAAACAGTATTAGCAGTTCCCATGAGAGGAACACGATGGTTCTGAAACAAAGGAAAACCCGTGAAAAGAGGCAACTGTTCTCATTGTTTGGGGGGAATAAACTGGAAACCGAAACGAAAAAAAGAATTGAAACTTTTGAATTTAATGGTTATTACTAATGATAAAACTTTGCAGTGAACCGCCCTGGCTGGGTAGCCAGTTGGTTGGAGTGCCACCCAGCACACCACAGGGCTGTAGGTCCAATTCCCAGTCAGAGCACATACCTAGACTGCAGGGTTTGATCCCCAGTTGGGAGCAAACCATTATGTTTCTCTCTCTTGCTCCCTTCCTCTCTCTAAAATCAATACACAGATCCTCAGATAAGGATTGAGAAAAGTATAGTGCAGTGCACCATTGTTTATTTTGGTAATTGCTTTGATGAATAATATGTCTAGGATAGCTTTAAAATAGTGAATGTAGTCTAACAGGCTATATTCTGAATAAAAATATTGCTGGAGAAGGAATGAAAATATTTGCGATTCTTGTACCATCTAGGGTGTCATGATGAAAAATAACATTGCCAGGAAGCTATAGAACCGCCAGCTGGTCTTTTAGGAATGGCAGTGGGCTAAAGCAGTGGTCGGCAAACTGCGGCTCGCCAGCCACAGGCGGCACACAAGCCGCAGTTTGCCGCTCTGTTGACTAATGAGTTTGCCGACCACTGGCCTAAAGGAACACTGATCCAGAGAGCTAATGTCATATAGTTGGACAGTAAATATTGTTATTTAATTTAGCACAAACAATAAAACAGAGATATGAGTTGGGGAGACTGTCTTACAAGAAATTTCAGCAGACAGAGCAGAGATGAAAAGACCTGAAGATGAGAGCAAAGAATTAAGTTAATGTGAAAAGTAATTATCATCAAATGGAGGAATTATGGCACTGATTTGTAGGTAGGTCAGTTTTAGATTCCTGGATAGAGAGCTCACGTTATATATACATTTTTTTGATGTTATTTAGTATTTTGGAATGTTTTCTACTATGTAAGAATTTGTAGGCAATGTAACATCCTGAGACTATTTCTGTGAATTTTATTCCAAACTGTACTACTCACTTCTTTATTGCACCAGAGACCAGCAGTTCTCTAACACTGCTCAGTGAGCGGCACTGTATGCAAATCAAGTGTCTTCCTTTTTATTCATATCACTGAGTGTGGCTCAAAGTTGCTCTTACAAATGACCTCTGCTTCCAATGAGCTTTAGAAAAATGTAAAATGATCACAATTTCTTTGAACCGACATTTAAAAAATACACTGGGTTTTTATTAACTCTGTTTTCTTTTAAATTTATTTCAGAGAGGAAGGGAAAGGGAGAAATAGAAACATCAATGATGAGAGAGAATCACTGATTGGCTGCCTCCTGCACACCCCACACCAAGCCTGCAACCTGGGCATGTGCTCTGACAGGGAATTGAACCATGACCTCCTGGCTCATAGGTCAACACTCAACCATTGAGCGACACCAGCTGGCAACTCTACTTTCAACTGGATAGGTTTTCTTTATGTGGCCCATTTGATGATTTATAACTTTATTAGGAAAGTAATATTTTTATCTTAATGTCCATGAATCATAGCAGGTGATTATAAACTAGTTTATATTAGAACATGATTACATTGGAATTAAAAATCATTGGCTTTTGGATTGTGTCTCTTCAATAATAACTATAAGATGCATTTCATTCTACAATACAATTTGAATGTAGGTAATTGTTAATTTATTGAACCACTGCCTCTGTATAAAATGCAGCATTAACTTTAGATTAGGGGGAAAAATAGGAGACAGAAAACCTGTTTCTTCAGAATTCCCAGGGGCCAAGTATGTCTGCTATGCATCCAGGTGAGAAACCCTTGAAATTGCAGCAGCTGTTAGCCCTTCATATGTAAAAGAAGAACCCATCTTTGTGAGTTGAGCTAAATTCAAATTAGTTTATTCAATCTCACTTTTATTCTGATATTAGTGGAAAGCAATTTTGAGCACATTTGGAGTTATTTTGCTGTGTTTTTCAGTTTATCTTGACTCAAACTATACTTAATTTTACAATCAAATTTATCTCATTGAATTTTTAAAGCCAAAATTTGGTGCATCAATTATGAAAAAGCCATAGAATTATCAATTGGTCACCCTGTCAGCTAAATTTCTCTTTGAGAATAAAACTTTTCTAGGGACTGTAGGTGAGATAAGGATTAGAGTGTGTTTTTTCTCCCAGTTCTCTTCCTGTGCTTATATTAAGTATCTAGATTTGCCCCCTGCTTCATTTAACATGCATTGCCCTTGAGCTGTTGTGATAACCTGGAACAGTCTCATTCAGATAAGGGAGATGGAATTCATAAAAGTTTATAGTGTTTGTTTATGTTATTAAAGCATCTTTGCGATTTCAAAACTGTATTTACAATCTAGGTGCTCCGGGCACAGCCCATCTTGCCAATCAGCTCTCACCTTCCTGAGCGTGTGGCTTGGAAACACATCTGGCAGCTCTCAGTGTGAAGCAAGTGTTAGTTGGTGATGGTGGATGTCGAGGAGGGGGAAGTTCAAGTGCGGGAGACTCTGAATTGTGCTCCTTTTGACATCCTGTGATGTGCATGTAGACAAGCTATTTATTCACAGGAGAGATGATGGAGAACTGGCATGCTTTCCAGGGAACAAGCAGCCAAGAAAAGAGGGTGTGATGGCTCCCTATCTGGCCTGTGTCCTCACAGCTGAGAGCCAGCAAAGGGGATTACAGCCCTGATCCATGCAGATGGGGTCTGCTCGCCTCCACCACCTCTAACAATAGACCACAAAGGAAAGCCGCCTGATGTTCCCGGACAGCGAACTGAGATGGCTCTGCTAGGACTGCAGTCCCTGCACAGACCTTTAAAGGGGCAGGAGTGGGTGGAGTTGTGAGAGAGAAATACCATTAATACAGCTCGACTCAGATTGGTGCCATCATCTTGGGCTAGTGGGCTATATATCTGGGCAATCCTTTCTCCTTTTGCTCTCCCTGTACCCAATATTTACAAAAAAATTAATTTCCATAGACATTTGCCTTTGTTCATCCATTTACTCTTTTCTGAACATTCACCTAGTGGCCATTTTACACTTGGTAAAATAACAGGCCTGGGACAAGCAATCCATAGACATGCTCTGCCCCAAGGATCTCACAATCTAGAGAGCAGTGATTTTCAACAAATGTGCCACTAAAAATGTTTAAGCATGCAATACCTGACTATTTATCAGGGCACTAACCTCTTTTCCTTAGGTTGTCAAATAAAATAAAAAAATTTACACAATAGCCATCAGGCGTGAATGGATAAAAATTCCTTTGTGTCAGATTGGTTACACACACACACACACACACACACACACACACACACACACACACAGGAGGGGGTGGTGTCCCTCAGCCCAGCCTGCACCCTCTCCAATCTGGGACCCCTTGAGGGATGTCCAACTGCCCGTTTAGGCCCAATCCCGGTAGGGCAGTTGGACATCCCTCTCACAATCCAGGACTGCTGGGTTGCAACTGCTTACCTGCCTGCCTTCCTGATTGCCCTAACCACTTCTTCCTGGCAGCCTGATCACCCCCTAACCACTCCCCTGCCAGCCTGAGCGACACCTAACTGCTCTCCTGTAGGCCTGGTTCCCTCCAACTGCCCTCCCCTGCAGGCCTGGTCACCCCTAACTGCCCTCCCCTGCAGGCCTGGTACCCTCCAACTGCTCTCCCCTGCAGGCCTGGGTCCCCCTCAACTGCCCTTCCCTGCAGGTCCGGTCACCCCCAACTTCCCTCCTCTGCCAGCCTGGTCACCCCTAACTGCCCTCCCTTGCAGGCCTGGTCCCTCCCAACTGCCCTCCCCTGCTGGCCATCTTGTGGTGGCCATCTTGTGTCCACATGGGGGCAGGACCTTTGACCACATGGGGGCAGTCATCTTGTGTGTTGGAGTGATGGTCAATCTGCATATTACTCTTTTATTAGATAGGATAGAAGCCTGGTGCACAGGTGGGGGCCAGCTGGTTTTCCCTGAAGGGTATCCCGGATCAGGGTGGGGGTTCCCTTGGGGCATGGGGTGGCCTGGGTGAGGGGCCTGTGGTGGTTTGCAGGCCGGCCACACCCCCTCCCCCCCCCCCCCTAGCGATCCAAGTGGAGGCCCTGATATCTGGGATTTATTTATCTTCTACAATTGAAACTTTGTAGCCTGGAGTGGAGCCAAGCCTTCTGCTCACTCCGTGGCAGCAGCCATTTCTGTTGGGATTCATTTATCTTCTATCATTGAAATTTTGTAGCCTTAAGTGGAAGCCAAGGCAGGCCAGGGTGTGTGGAAAGTTTGGCTTCCTCCATCACCCCAGGCAACCCTAGCCTCCTGCTCTTTCCAGCTCCGTGGCTGCCACCATTTTTGTTGGAATTTATTTACTTTCTATCATTGAAACTTTGTAGCATTGAATGGAGGCCTGGGCTGGCAAGGGCAGGTGGAAATCTTGGCTTCCTCCATTGCCGGGGAAACCCAAGCCTCCCTCCTGCTCTCTGTGGGCGCAGCTATCTTGGTTGGGTTTATTTGCATATTCACTCCTGATTGGCTGGTGGGTGTGGCTGGTGGGTGTGGCTGGTGGGTGTGGCTTATGGGTGTAGCAAAGGTACGGTCAATTTGCATATTACTCTTTTTTTAGATAGGATATATATATAGTGTGTGTGTGTGTGATGCAGAATTTTAGTAATTAGCTTATATGTGCCATGAGATGAAAAAGGTTGAAAATCGCTATAGTAGAGGAAACAAGTGGGTAAAAAGACTAACAGAAAATAAGGAGAAAATGCAGTAAGTTATACTGACTCTAAGCCAGACGTTCCCTAGTGACCCTGACTATACTCTCTATCCTCTGTGGCCTCCTTTACTTCATTGTTAACAATGATTCAGATGAGGTTTTAGTGGCTCCAGGTCAGTGATCAGAGTTTCTCTGACTTTTGTCTGAGAAAATACTTACTTGTGCTAGTTTTATTTTTCATTTTAATATTTAAGAGCTTGTAGAAGAGAGTTTAAATCCTATCTAATAAAGATGGAATATGCAAATTGACTATCACTCTGCAACAAAAGATGGTGGCACCCACAGCCAAAAAGGAGGGAATATGCAAATTGACATGACAAAGATGGCATCTGGGCTGGGATGCTTGCATCATCGCCATGACAACGATGCAGGCATTCCGCCCCACCCCAGCCACTCAGGGCCTCTGAACAGCACACATGTGCAGGTGCGGAGTGGCTGGGGCGGGGCAGGACACCTGCTATGAGAGGGGGACAGGGGGTGGAGGGAGCTACAGGAGGGTGGCAGGGTTGGAGCAAAGGCAGAAGGTGACTCCGGCCAGAGTGAAGGTGGAAGGCGGTGGCCAGAGCGAAGGCCCAGGTCCTGGGGGCAGGAGGGAAGCTGGTGCCGGCAGCCTGGGGAAGGAAGGCCTATTCTTGCACAAAGCTTCATACATCAGGCCTCTAGTATATAATATCCATAAATATAAGTCTACATAACAAGATGATGGATGACTTTATGGCCCTAATTATAGAGGAGTGGCTCACTTGCTATAAAAGCATTAGGCTCAGGGAAGGATGGCATTTCCCTTTAGGAGGAAGGGGCCAGTTGTGAGTGAGGAGCAGATGAAGGGGTAAAAGAGAAGGGCAGTGAGGGGCCATGTGAATGGGACTTGTGGGTAGGGGTCAGGCACAGCTTTGCTCCTATCATAGAACCCAGGAGATGGGAGAAATGTCTAAAAGATTTTTAAAAGTTACGCTCAATGAAATGCCTTAGAAATCCTTGGAACCACTCCTGAAGTTAAATGCACAGTAAAGAGCCTATGTAATAAAAGCCTAATATGCTAAGTGTCCAGTCAGCTGTTCAACCAATCAAAGTGCAATATGCTAGTGATATACTGAGGCCACTCAACTGCTCGCTATGACGTGCACTGACCAGCAGGGGGCAGATGCTCCGACCAGTAGGTTAGCTTGCTGCTGAGGTCTGGCCCATCAGGACTGAGTGAGATGGGCCAGATATGGCCTGGAGTCCTCCTGCAGTCCCTCCAGGCTGGCCAACCTACCATGTCCCTACCCAGCCCTGATCGTGCACTGGTACGGTCTCTTGCCCGGCCTGTGCCCTCTCGCAATCCGGGACCCCTCGGGGATGTTGGAGAACCAGTTTCAGCCCAATTCTGCAGGCCAGGCTGAGGGACCCCACTGGTTCACGAATTTGTGAACCAGGCCTCTAGTATATACCTATGATCATTTTAATTGGTTGGGCTTATATGTGGATCAGGTCTGCTTTGTTGTGTGCAATTGTGTAGATATTGCTGAATATGTGTTGTGTAGCATGAACAATGGTTTGAAAGTGAGAACACCTGTGTCACACCCCAGGTTCTGAGCAAAATGTTCACTTTCTGGGTGTGTAGTATCATGAGAAGTAAGATTTTGAAACCTCTAAAGAAGATTTCAGTGGTGACAGACAAGGAGAACAAATGATCTGGTGAGAAGCTTACATCAGGGTTTTTCTGGTGTGAGTTCTTTAATTTAATATTTTGAAATGTTCTCCTTATAAACACAGGGAACACCCAAATGGAATCTTTTACCATGCACCCAGAAGCAGGAATAGCCAGCTGAATTCAGTATTCCTTGTAGAGCCTCTACTAAGCCTGCCTCACTGTTACCATGAATACTGAAAGATTCGGGGGCTGAGCACAAGAGAAGTGTTCACCCAGAGCTCATGCTCTGACAGACTCCTTGCTGGCTGCCTATCCTGTCAAGTGCTTTACTTAACAACTCATTCAGTCCTTAAACTACTCCACAAGATAGGAGACATGTATCCATATTTTGACAGATGAAGGTACAGCCTAAATTCCCAGTGCTTGTAAGGTGAGAAGTGGTATACGAATACCTCATGATCATCCAGCCTATGCCCACCCCCCTTTCCCCCCGATTCCATTACAATGAGTTTCACAAAACAAGGCCACTTTGTCAGTACCCATGGTGCCATGAGACTATGAGCTGAAGTAAAAGTTCATTAGGATGCTTTAGGGATTAAAATAATCATTCAACTGTCAGTCAGATATTAGTTTGCCTGATGATATGGCACATGCCTTTTCTTTATGTAACAATATGAATCACTACGCAATCATACATAGACATTACTTACGCTTACTCTATAAATGATTTTAATGTCAGCTACATATAAAGTCATTTAATAATTATTCTTGAGTTTATTTCAATTTATTCGCTTAGGTGAATTCGTAGTTACTATTTTAAAAACAATCCAATCCAATAAATAACTATCTAGAGTAGTTCCCGCCCTCACCAGATTTCGATATGTAGGGCAGAAAAATCTCTACATGATGCAATTCCATGTCTCTAAGGCTTGGAGCCCTGGTGATAAATATTTTGTTTTCTTACAGGTAAAGGTGGTAGTGGGGATGAAAGTACATATAATTTTGTATTACATTCTCCTAAATATATTTACCATAATTGTCACTGAGAACAAGTAGTCTTGGTAAATAGTACCTCACATTAGGCTCATTTTTAGTGCAGGCTTTGAATTGAGGCTGCAGGGATTGAAATCCCAGCACTAAGACCTACCAGCTGCACTATCTTAGGCAAGACCAAGTGTTCCTTGTCCTGTGATATGGCTTGTTGTGAGGATAAAATGACTGTTGAAGTAAAGTGCTTGAGTGACGAAAACATGGTAGGCATCAATAAAGGTTTACCATCCTTATTATATGAAATAATTAACCACAGATTCACTAATGCCCAAGGAAATGCCTCATACTACACTATCATTAAAGATATAGAGAAAAATAATCTCTAGGCTGATCCAAAAGATCATGTTTTGCCTTTATTTTCCAAACCCCATTTCTGAAAAAGATTTTTTAAAAGGGATTAACGTGTACTTCAGGGAATCATATACTTTCTCATTATTATTCCATTCTCCCTGCTTTCTATCTCAGCCTCTAAGTCAAACTGAAACCCCAGGCCTCCTCCAATCTTTTGATCAACTCAGTTTAATCCTTTCCATTTTAGCTGGATTTGTGCTAAGAATAGACTGTTGAATTACAGAAGACAACTCAATCTTCACTAAACATGAATGTATTTCCATTGTGTTTTTCTTTAATTTTTTTTAAATTTCAGGGGATCCTACTGGCCAAATATCTTTCTGAATTTTATGAGAGGATAAAGAATAATATTCAAAACAAACAATGTCTATCAAAAGTGATGCAGGGTAAGCTAAAGCTCTGTGAACAGCAACAAACGACCTTGCTTTTGTGTCAGATGTAAAACACTGTGATTATCTTTTCATAAGAGCCTCACATTTGACAATGAGGAAATAAAGTGCCCAAAAAAACATGTTCCTGATGAGAGCCTTTTATATAAATAAATATGTTGCCCCCTTCCTATTCCTCTCCACCAGAGTTGAACAATGACCACGTAGAAAGGAAATGGTGTCAACACCCTATTGATAAAAATCAGGCTGCATTGGAGGAAACACAGAGAAACACAATAGAAAAACACAGCTTTCTAGCTACTGTAGTTTGCCATGGTAACTCTGTGAAGAACAGTCAATTATTAAACTTAAAGCATAATTCTATTATACCCCCATGCTGATTTGAGTTTATTATGTTTTTTACAGCTTTAATACACATATCTTTCAGCAAGGGCAACTAAGAAATCCAAAAGAAAAGGTAAAAAGATATTTTCTTTGGCAGATAGAATTTATAGCTTGAAATGTGTGTAACTTTTTGTTTTTTATTACATCTTAAAATCTGACTGGCATTCCAATGACTTTCATAGCTATATATTCTGGGAAAGGCTGTTTCAGCAGAGTTTACAGAATGATTGTGGAAAATATCTTGAAGACCATTTATCAATTTAATGATACTGAATAAATGCTTGGCAGACAATTCAGACTATGGATAAAAGATAGTCCAAATACGTGAAGAAAGATCCCTTGCTTGTGGCAAATTTGTAGTGTTACATTCAGTCTGAATTGTTGCAAATTGATCTTATTCTCAAGGAAGTGATTCTAGTTCTTGCTGAGGGAAAATATACTTAGATGTCCTGTTTTGCCAGCTCAAAGAACCAAGAAGTTCAAGTCTCTTTTTAGTCTTTCAAAGTAATGGTTTGATTCCACTCCATTAAGTGCTACTGTGAAAACTAATTAGAAGAATAAACTACCACAATAGTAGTAGGCTTTATATATTTTGCCATCAACACTTCTTAGATGATTATGGAGGAACCCTCCATTGTATCTGAATTTAAATATTTAAAACCTTTCATGCAAATTCTGTAACAAAGCAGAGCTGACCCTGGTAATCACTGCTGTCTTTCAGACAAGATGATAATGTCCTAAATTGTAGCCTTGTGTTATGAAGGGAGGAGAAGGATATTGTTTAAAGGGGATGGTGTCATCAAATCCCCAGAGATTTTGAGGTGCCATAACTCGCTCCAAGTCCCAAATGTCCAAAGGAAGTGTGAAATGTTTTCCATGCCAGAACTCTCTGTTCTTCATTTTCTCTGCTATCAGAGGTCTTATTTTAATCAGACACCAAGCAGCATGCAGGACCCAGTCCCCACCACAATTTCAGGAACAGGAAAAAGCTAAGAAGACTACCCTCTAGTGAGCTCCATGTATTCCCTCAAAAAAGAAAGTTAATCCTTCTGCTCCCTACCAGTCCTTGGTTGAACAGTCTAAAAACACCAGTTCCCAAGTGTGTTTTTAGACTGTGCATAGAAATCTTAGTCCTTGAAATGACCTTGAAGATAAGGAAACACTAGGAACTAGTAAGATTGTCTCTAGGAAGGAGGAATGGGGAATCAACAAGGGAACAGACTTAATTTATGTGGTGGAATCTTTAGGAAGTAGTTAGGATTGGGTGAGTTTATGTGGATGAAGCCCTCATGAACCAGCTAGTGCCCATATGAGTCATGAAGAACTTGCTTCTCCTCTCTGCTCTCTACCATGTGAGAGTAACAAGAAACCAGCAGTTTGCAACCGTAAGAGGACCCTCCCCAGAACTCGACCATGCTGGCACTCTGATCTCACACTTCTAGTCCCCAAACTGTGAGAAATAAATTTATGTTGTTTACAAGCTACCTAGTCTATGGTACTTTACCACAGCAGCCTGAACTAAAGACACTTTCTCCTTATATCTTTTTTATTTTGGTATCTTGTGTGTTCGCATTTTTTGTTACAATTATTTTAATTATTTTGAAATAAACAAAAATGTAAGAGAAATGGCATTTAAGTATATCAGCACAATGCATTCCCAGCAGTCAGGTCTTCCACATTTGAGGGAAAACTTCTATACTTTACAGGGACCCAGATGAGAGTATAAAAGTTTACCAAGCATATTTATTCACAGATGTGCTTCTTATGAATCAAATTATCCCTTCTGTATGCTATTTTTATTTCTTTTAATATTTTATTGATTTTTTACAGAGAGGAAGGGAGAGGGATAGAGAGTCAGAAACATCAATGAAAGAGAAACATCAATCAGCTGCCTCCTGCCCACCTCCTACTAGGGATGTGCCCGCAACCAAGGTTTGTGCCCGTGACCAGAATCGAACCTGGGACCCTTCAGTCCGCAGGCTGATGCTCTATCCACTGAGCCAAACCAGTTAGGGCTGTACTCTATTTTTAATCTATACATAATCTACCATTAGAAGGAGCTGTGCAATAATTCAACTAAGGAGCAAATATTTTTTAAAAATATATTTTTATTGATTTCAGAGAGGAAGGGAGAGGGAGAGAGAGAAATTATCAATGATGAGAGAGAATCACTGCTCTGCTGCCTCCTGCACAACCCCTACTGGGGATCGAGCTTGCAACCCATGCATGTGCCCTGACCAGGAATCAAACCATGACTTCCTGGTTCATAGGTCACCACTCAACCACTGCGCTACACCGGCTAAGCTGTAGCAAATATTTTTAAAATTCTATATGCAAAGCTCTTTATTAGACCTTGGATGAGGAAGTCCTGGAAGGAAGTCATAGAAGAACCTCTGGTTCAGAAATAGAAGTCTTTGTGTTCTAGATTATGATGCAGGGCAGAAGACAGAAACACATTTAAACAACCACATAAGGCATCATAGAATAGGTTTTCTCAATGCATGACATTTATAAATGCTATGTGATGTGGAGGGGAAAAAGATTTTTGTGTGTAGGGATAATTGAGAAGGTGACTTGGGAAAGGTATTACATGAACTGATACCTGAAGGGTATCTATGGAATAAAAGGCCTTTCAGACAATAAGATTATCTTGAATCAAGGGTTGGAGAGAGCAGGGTGTGTTTAAACAGGGTATGGCACTAGGTACCAGGAGAAGGCAGCACACTGGGAGACAGATCCAGTCAGGAAAGAGCCAAACTAGTTCAGAATTTGCACATCAGGTTGAGAAATTTGAACTTCTTTCTATAAGAAATTGAGATTTTTCTGACCAAGTTCTCATGTTCAGATGACAGCTGTGTGGCAGTCTAAAGGCTGGATAGGCAAGGACAGCTCCGGACAGTGAGACAGGCGGAGGGTGTGGGATGGTACATGAATATCAGCTTCCTCTGGGTGGAGCAGTGCTGTAACTGCTAGAGCAAAAGTAATCAAGAGTGGGCTGGCCTGCAGGAAAAACCCCAAAGCAGGCAAATCTCATGCCTCTTTGCACATATTTTGAATCTGGAATTTTTGTTAACATCCTGAAGAGAAACACATGTCTGGCATTATTCAGGGTTACCTTAAGAGAGGAGGTGATTCAAAAGCAATCGCTGGCTCTGCTAAGGAAAGCATAACCAGGATTATGCCAGAGGTCATGGCGATTTGAATCAATAAAAAAGTACCAGTTGAGTTTGGTGCTTCTTTGAGAGCTTTAGGATAGACCATTTTCAATATCCACACTAAAGTTTCTTCCAATTAAGGATGGTTTTCCTTTTGAAACTGGGTTTTTGTACAACACAATAAGCTTTCCAGGGATAATGAAGATAGATTTTGATGTTTCATATAAATAAGAGATCATTTTCCTACTCAAGAAGTAGGGTTACATCTGGAATTCCTTGGAAATGTTACACTAGTTAAGGATGTGGCTCCCATTCTAAGAAATGCCTTTGTAGTTGAAGGCAGCTTAAGCAGAAACCCCTTTTGCTGATTTGCCTGCAGTGTCAAACATCAGAGGAATTTTCCAAGGGGCCTTTACAAGTTCAGTATTTTCTTTAATTAGGAAGATGCCTGGGTCTTTAGTGGGGACGTTTCAAGCTATTGGAGCAGAACTGGAGTAAATGACCCTATTTATTGGGAGAAACAAAGTTAACAGAGTCATGGATGCCCCACAAAGCTACCTGCAAACAGGAGGCGAGGGAAATAGCTGAAGAGAAATTGGCATCCAGAAAATTACATCCATAGGTATAGCTGTGTTTCTCTTATAAACTGTCAAAACAGTACCAGGGAGACCATGTATTTTCATAACAGAATATCCATAATAATGCTCTTTATATTTAGCTGGGAATGGGTTGCACTGTAAATAGAATTTAAACAATTTCCAGCGATATAATTTTTCTAGTTACCAATAGAGTCTTTGTATTTGAGTTTTGTTTAGACTGTGGGCTCTTCAGTTAAGAGAAAAATCTTCAATAAGCTCTTTAAAATTTTAGGATGCTGTTCAAGTCATTTTAAAATAAAGGCTATGATAAAAGTCTAAGGTCCCTTTAAGAAGTAAGTTGGTGCCAGAGATTCTGGAAAGGAATAGTTTTGAAACAGCAGAAACCTGAAGAACTTATGAAAGAAAGCACTTTGATGTGTATTGAGTTTTAAGCCTGTTGGTCATTTTAAAGGACAGGGATCTCTCTGAAAAGTAGAGAAGTTAGAGGGAACAAACACCTTACCAGGAAGAGACCCTCTGGGAGCTTTGAATAAATCTGGAAAGTGTCCTTGCCTTCTGAAGTTATTTATATAACTGAGGTGGGCATTTCTCTTCTACCTGAGGCCACATGCAGCAGAAAGCCGTGAAAAATCAGAAACCCAAGCTGGCTGAGCTAAGAGCTAATTGAAAGTCTCAATAGGCAACTTAATGCCTTGTCTCTGATTAGTAGTTAGTGGTAGTTAAAAACTTCTCAGAACATTTAGAGAGCTTGCTATGAATGTTGTTTCTATCAGGATTTTTCTAAAGCACCAAAGTACTAATGATGGGAGTCCAAAGTATATCTGCGAATGACTTTAAATTTAGGAAAAGGCCCTGAATGAGTTACAGCAACATTTAAATTTGCAATTGTTGGTAAGAAATAAAGTGAACTAAAATTTTTTACTTCTTTGAAATTTGTTCTCAGTATTATCCTTTTATAATACACTAGTAGCCCTGCACATGAATCTGTTTGCCAGTAGGTCGTTGTCACCCTCCTGTAGCTCTCTGCCCGCTGCCCCGCCCTCCTGTAGCTCCCCCAGCCTCCCTCATAGCATGCCGCCCTGACCCCTCCTGTAGCTCTCCGCCTCCCGATTGCTTGCTGCCCTGCCCTGTCCTGTCCTGTAGCTCTCGACTGCCCACTTGTAGTTCGATGCCCCACCCTCCTGCAGATCCGTGATCCGTTTGTTACATGATCGGTCGTTACGCCTCAGGGCA
Organism: Corynorhinus townsendii; assembly: GCA_026230045.1. Taxonomy (NCBI): domain Eukaryota; kingdom Metazoa; phylum Chordata; class Mammalia; order Chiroptera; family Vespertilionidae; genus Corynorhinus; species Corynorhinus townsendii. The sequence goes on from JAPDVU010000006.1 coordinate 131,200,191, forward strand.
TAATGGGTAATTATCATATTCCTCTCTTATTATATAGGATAAGTAATATGAGTAAATGTTTCAAATGTTAACTGCTGTTTATGCCATTTTAATAAAGAAATTGGGTTGGTGGAGAAGAAATTTAAATGACTAAAAATCTAAGGCAGTGACCAATGGTGCAAGAAAACCTATTCAGTACCACTGTTCTCTGGTGGAAGTCACCTTATTATGCCTGCAGAAATTATGTAAAAAGTCGCTTAGCCTAAGAAGCTCCAATTTATGAAGAGAGGACAGAATAACATTATTCTGGACAAGTGTAAGAAATGATAGTTGTAGCTGTTCCATATCTCTGAAGTGCAACTGTCTGAATTCCAAATTTGGTTATTTCAAGCATTTCATCAAGCTGTAATTTACCTCCAGGGTTTATCTCTCTCTCTCTTTTTTTTAAGGATTATTCATGAAACCAATGACTTACAGCCTTTCTGGAACAATCCAATTTGCTTAGAACACATCAAGTATAATACTACTTCATTCTTAGGGCCACTTTTTTCCCAAGCCCTTGTGATTGGTATTGTTATAACCTTCAAAGCATCCCTGCAAGGCATGCTGTCAATGATCCCACATTATATTTTTTAAGTTAAATCACAGAGAAACTGGAAGCCTGACCTAATTAAAATACATGCTAAATATTATTGTATATTATTTAGGGTAGTTTATTTCCTCTTTTTTTCCTCACTTAGCAAAGTCCATAAAAAAAGAGATAAGAGGAAAGTGAATGTAGGCAATCTATTTCATTACCATCATTTAAAAGATGGCAAAACTGAGACCTCCAAATTTCTAAATCATTTGCTTGGATTTAGTTTTCCAGGCTATGAATAAAACATAAAATTGCCATGTGGAGAGCAACTATTTAAATGCTCTTCATCTTGGTAAAATTTAATAGAGGGGAAAATTTAAACAAAACTTTATTTTTGGTAACTGAATTTAATTTGAAATATGCCATCTTCTTAGGAAAATAAGTTAAATTATTTTGGTTTCCTGTCATGCAGGGTTGAAACCAGGTTTTGTTATTACGAAAGCTTATACAACTGGAGATCCCTTAAAGAAAAATAACACAAAATTCCAAGTACAAAATTAGCTGTATGTAAATATTTATTGGGAATAGGAAAAGATAGCATTAAACTCCAATTTTTTCCAAGGTTACTAATACAATAAATACCAAAATTCCAGGAAAAGCATAATAGTTTATTAATTTATTTTCTAACCCTGATATTTTCAGGGTATTCTTTTATCTATCTATCTATCTATCTATCTATCTATAGCCAGGGTCGTAACATCCAAAACGACTGAAGGCTTGACCAAAGGCTTGGGCTGAACTGCTGACCTCTCAGAGAGGTGGGGCTGACCAGCAGCAGCAGTGGCTGCTGGCGAGGCCTGGAGAGAGAAGCAGGGTGAACAGACCCTGCTTCTCTCTCCGGGCCTCGCCAGCAGCCCAGACTCTCTCTCTCTCCCAGCGGTCAGCAGTTCAGCCTGCTCACCAGCAGTGGCTGCTGATCAGCCCCGCCTCCATGATCAGGCCTGGAGATAGGCCTGAAGATGCTGACTGGCATAGAAACCAAGCAATCATAACCAAATCTGGGTGAATTGCAAGGAGCCAATGGCTGCCTAGGAGGTGGAGCTTTTGACGCTGACTGGCTTAGAAACTGACCAATCAGAACTAAATTTGGGTGAATTGCAAGAAGCCAATGGCTGCCTAGGAGGCAGAGCATTTGATGCTGACTGGCATAGAAACTAACCAATCAGAACCAAATCTGGGCCCTAACCAGTTTGGCTCAGTGGATAGAGCATTGGCCTGTGGACTCAAGGGTCCCAGGTTCAATTCCGGTCAAGGGCATGTACCTTGGTTGCTGGCACATACCCAGCAGGGAGTGTGCAGGAGGCAGCTGATCGATGTTTCTCTCTCATTGCTGTTTCTAACTCTCTATCCCTCTCCCTTCCTCTCTGTAAAAAATCAATAAAATATATTTATAATAATAAAAAAAAGAACCAAATCTGGGTGAAGTGCGAGGAGCCAATGGCTGCCTAGGAGACAGAGCTTCTGACGCTGACTGACATAGAAACCGACCAATCAGAACCTACTCTGGGTGAACTGCAAAGGCAGAGCCTAAGGTGGAAGCTGAGGAGGGGTTTTAAGTGCAACAGCTGTCTGGTGCAAGATGTAAGAAAATGATTCAATTTTTTAATGACCTGTTTGGCAGTACAGGGCATATGGCTGGCTATCAGTCCAGATATGGGGATTATGTGTTTGTGTCTGCCAAGAGCATCTCCTCCTGCTGAAAAAGGCCCCCCCCTCCCCATTTAAGAAATCCTATCCTATATAATCTATTTATACTAATAAAAGGGTAATACGCTAATTAGATTGGGTTGACTGGTCATCTTCCAGATGTCCAACTTCCTTCTGGACAAAGCCAGGATGGTGGGGGCCGAGGCAGAGGCTGTTAGGGGCAATGAGACCAGCAGGGGAGGGCAGTTGGGGGTGACCAGGCTGGCAGGGAAGGGCAGTTGGGGGCGAGATCAGGCCTGTAGGGGAGGGCAGTTGGGGGCGAGTTCAGGCCAGCAGGGGAGGGCAGTTTGGGGTAATCAGGCAGGCAGGCAGAGAGGTTAGGGATGATCAGGCACACAGGAGGGCAAGGTAGGGGTGATCAGGCCAGCAGGGGGGCAAGGAAGGGGTAATCAGGCTGGCAGGGAGAGAAGATGGGGGTGATCAAGCTAGCAGGCAGAGGGGTTAGGGGCAATCAGGCAGGCAAACAGGCAAGTGGTTAGGAGCCAGCTGTCCTGGATTGTGAGAGGGATGTCTGACTGCCGGTTTAGGCCCGATCCCTATGGCGGGGGGTCCCCCAAGGGGTTCAAGATTGGAGAGGGTGCAGGCCAGGCTGAGGAACCCCCCTTCCGTGCATGAATTTTATGTACCTGGCCTCTAGTATTATAATAATTTTGTAATATTTTCTCTGAGAGATTAGGAAGATAATTTAGTCTTTGTTTTAGCATAGGTGAACACAACAGTATTTCCCCCAATAGTTTAGATATTTTGTCTTAGCTCCACATGTCATTACTGATAATGTTCTCAGAATTGCTGTCAACTGTAGGAGAAAACCACTATCAAATGTCTTTCATAGAGGACCTTATGGTATACAGTGTAGTCACATGCCTTTGAATTGAGGACAATCAGAAGATCTGTGACTCTGCTCCTATGAGACAAAGAGCATCAGAAGGATTTCTGGGAGCCATATCTGCATCTGTATAGCTAGCAATTACTTACCTGTCCACTAACATGTTCGTGAATGTGTCCCACTCAATCCTAACTCAAGGCATCCTCGGGAGCTAGTGTTTAAACATGCTTGTGGCCACTCCAAGTTAGCTCATCTCTTCAGAGTTCCATATCCATGTGGGTTAAACTCTACTTCAAAGGGGATAAAATAAGAATGTGCACATCCAATACAGTGTCTCCTAAACAGCAAGTGTCAAGTGGATGAATGAATGGATTTATGTGACCTGTGTCTGCCTGTCTATATGATAAATAAAAGTCTTGCAAGTTACGCTGACCTATCCAGTTGTGCCACCTTTAATGATATGGAAGTGAAGCTTATGTATTACAAGTCTGCAAGTACTGTGTGATCTTTTGCAAAAGTTTCTCCTGTATAAACACAATGTGTTATAGTCTTCAGCAGATCAAAATACTAAAATAAACCTCTCTTGTGCTCTCATTCCCTCCTTCCCTCCCTCCTTTCTTCTCTCTCTCTTCCTCTCCTCCTCTCCCTCTCCTTCTCCTTACCCCTTTCCCTATTCCTACCCCTATCCCTACCTTTTTTTCCCATTTTCTGAGAATGGAGGGAAGCGAATGAAGAACAGGGACAGAGGAACTTCCTGCAATTAAGAAGGCAGTTAAAAGACTTTATTTTACTTGCCAAATCCGGACTACACGAAGGAAAGGAGTGCTGTTCCCTCAGAGACTATTCCCCCATTGGTTGCTAGGGGCAACATTATGTCAGAGACAAACAGGAAATCAGTGGGCCACAGGCTTGCTGTGCTTGCCTGAATCTTCTTTCCAGTCCTTATGTTTACAAACATACTGGGCTCCCCTTGACAAAAGCGGACATAGACACCCAAGGACTTCAAGGCTTTGTGTGTGTGAAATGGTTTTATTTTAAGACCTGCTGTCAATTCTCAGACAAAGCAGGGAAGGGGGAGGGAGTTCCAGAGCCTGACTAAGGGCAACCTTGGGCAGAAGGCTTAACTCTTTGGGTAGGCATGTATAGACACTCGAGACCAGAGTTGTTATGGAAAACAACTTGGTTTACATGGCTATCATCTGATCCGAAAGACAATGAACTTCAGTGTCAGTATCTTTATTTCTTGGAGGTCCTGCAGTGGGGCAGGAGGGGTAATTTCATCCCAGAAGTCAGGATAGACAAAAGGACAAGGTTGTGAGTGCCTTCCAGCCCCATGAGTGTTGACTGCTACTTACCAACAATGCTAGAAGGTCCTCATACAACCTGGGAGGATGACACCGAGGTTTCTTAACATATCCTCCCTTTAGGCTCCTCCAATGCTGGAGTTGAGTCAGTGGGAAAAGCATGCAAATTCCACATTCTCCCTTTCAGTGTTGCTCTGCAGTGCAGTTAACTAGATACTTAGAAGACCCTATATAGGTGCCCTTAGAGCAGTGGTTCTCAACCTTCCTAATGTCACGACCCTTTAATACAGTTCATGTTGTAGTGACCCCCAACCATAAAATTATTTTTGATGCTACTTCATAACTGTAATTTTGCTACTGTTATGAATCGTAATGTAAATATCTGATATGCATGATGTATTTTCATTGTTACAAACTGAACATAATTAAAGCATAGTGATTAATTACAAAAACAATATGTAATTATATATTGTGAAATATTTATTTCTAATTACAAATAAAGGAAATTTTGTTTTGAAGCATGGTGTAGCATGGGTAACAGTCTTAATATAACAACAGTATAACAACAGTCTTAATATTACAACTACATTGCTACATTTTGCTACAGTATGCGTAAAAAGCCAACGTCAGTGGGAAGGTTGAGATTGCTTCTTTCTCACCAGATCAGAAATTCCCGGGGCAGTCTTTGCAAGAGCACAACGAAGATCATCTTCCACAACAAGTCTACTTCTGCATTTAGCCTTGATAACCAACAAGCTGGAAAACCCTGTGTCACAAAGGTATGTTGTTGGAAATGGAAGAAGAAGGTGCAACACAGTCTCAGAACAGGATATGATTGCAAACACTTGATCCAGAATTTTGTAATTGGCATTGTAGAGAAATCAGTTCTCACTGCATCGCTGTTAATAAGTTCAATGAACTCCTCTTGTGCTGTCTCAGGAACATCTTCAACTTTGATTGTGAATGGGCTTCTGGCAAGTGCAAATGGGGTGTCAGGTAGATTTGGAAAGTATGATGAAATTTCGTCTACAAGCATGTGCAAGTGTTCTTTCACAGAAATTATCATCGTAATCCTTTTGTCTGGTTCAATGTCATTTTCCCCAAAGAAAGCAGATAAGGTAGGCAACATGTAACTTTTATTTTCATCCAATTTTTGTTGGCCAAAGCTGAAGTTTCATTTGCAATGATCGGATCTTTTCAGACAAATTGAGGCATGTTGCATTTGGTCCTTGCAGTGATAAATTTAACTCATTCAAGATGGCAAAGATGTCAACCAAGTAAGCTATTTTCTGCAGTTCACTTTTATCGCTGAAAAGTGCTTCGAACTGTGGTCTTGCTTTCTGATTAAAAAACGTTTTGAGTTCATCACAAAGCTCAAAAACACGTTTTAAAACTTTTCCTCTCGACAACCATCTCACTTCAGTGTGAAATAGCAGAGTATTGTTTGGATCATCCAATTCGTTGCACAGTTGGGGAAAAGAGTCGACTGTTTAAAGTGCTCGCCTTTACAAAATTGACAGGACTTATGATGCTTTTCATTACTTCTTGTAAATCTTGTGGCAGCGTCTTCGTTGCTAATATTCACGGATTAGTCATACAGTGAGTTCTGATGACTTTTGGTGACTCATACAGTACCAAATGTTGAAATCCAGATTGACATCCTAGCATAGCTGGAGCACCATCTATGCAAACACCACAAACCTTTTCCCAAGAGATCTTACGCTCTTTCAGAAATGAACCAACTGTGTCAAATACATCACATGCAGTAGTTGTCATTTCAAGAGGTTTGCGAAAAAGAAACTCATCTTTAAAGTCACCATCATTAATATACCTCACGTAAACCAGTAACTGTGAACAGTTTGCAACGTCTGTAGATTCATCAAGCTGGATACTAAATATTGGAAGTGGAGCAGATTTAATTTCCTGGATTACCTGATCAAGAATATCAGCAGACATGTCATCTATTCTTCTGCGGACAGTGTCGTTAGATAAGGAAATTGCACTCAATTTCATAACAAATTCGTCTCCGATCATACCTCAAACAATGTCTTTGGCCACTGGCAACAGTAAATCCTCAGCAATAGTGTGAGGTTTCATAGCTCTGGCGATTCTGAGTGCCACCAAATATGAAGCTTCAACGGCTGCTACGTTTTGTTTGTGGTACTTGCCACCAGTGTCAAGTCTGGCTTTCCTGAGTCCATCAGCTTTGCTTCTAAAATAGTTGGTATCCTTGCTGGCAAAGCTCAGATGCTTGCTATCAAAATGGCATCTTAGTTTGTTCGGCTTCATAGATTCGACTGATAGAACTTCACAACAAATAACACATTGTGGTTTCTCAAATCCTGCTGTAATTATTGAGGTAAAACCATACTGTAAAAAATCCTCACTGTATTTTCTTTTCTTAACGTTCTTCTCTACACGATCCATTGTCATGGGATGGTTTGCTAATGAAAATAATATATAACAACTAGGGGCCTGGTGCACGAAATTTGTGCAAGGGGCAGGGGGGGTCCCTCAGCCCAGCCTGCCCCCTCTCACATACTGGGAGCCCTCAGAGGAAGTCCTACTGAGGCGACCGGGCTGATCAGGGGAAGGCACCAGCCCCATCACCCCACTGCTGCAGCCACTGCCAGTCACCGCAGCCACCAAGGTGTTTTCATCAACATGTACTCCAGTCCCTTCACCATGAAAAAATGACAACTTTCTTTAGGCATTTTCAAGATGTGTCTTTCATAGGATATGACATTTCTTTCTTTCTTTCCTTTTTTTTTATCCTCACCTGAGGATATGTTTCCATTGACTTTTAGAGAGTGTGGAAGAGAGAGGGAGAGACAGAGAGAAACATCAATGTGAGAGGGACACTTTGATTGGTTGCCTCCTGCATGAGTCCTGACCTGGGCCCTGGCCAGGGAGGAGCCTGTAACCTGGGTACATGCCCTTGATCAGAATCAAACCCGGACCCTGCGGTTGGCAAACCTAGGCATTATCCACTGAGCCAAACCACCTAGGGCAGGATATGACATTTCTTAGCCCTCTAGCAGCAGACCTTCTTTTTTTCCTCTAGGATTGTGGTGGAAAAGCCCTAGATCACCTTTTTGGGTTCTTATACCCAAGTTACTAAGAATATTACCAGTGGCATACAGGAAGCTTAGTCAATAAGCAGTCAGAAAAGGTGTTTCCTCTGTAGTTCACACCAATCGCTTCTGATCTCTGGCTCCACCCCTGCCAAGGCCTAAAGCCTCCAGGCCTGGGCAGGGGACACCTGCTCCCTCCCATTGCCAGCTCCACCCCTGCCAAGGTCTAAAGCCTCGGGGCCTGGACAGGGGACCCCCAGCTCCCTTGGATCACCCGATCGCCCGGCTCTGCCCCTACCCAGGTCCAAAGCCTCTGGCCCAGGCTTGGGACCTGGGCAGGAGACCCCCAGCTCCCTCCAATTGATGGCTCTGCCCCTGCCCAGGCCCCAAGCCTGTGGCCGGGGCTTGGAGCCTGGGCAGGGGACCCCCAGCTCCCTCAGATCACCCGATCACCTGGCTCCGCCCTTGCCCAGGAGCCCCCTGGCTCAGGCCCTTCCCAGGTTGCTCAAGACCCAGGGGGGCCTACCTCAGAGTGACCTGGGTGCTGAGAAAGTTCCCGGGACCCAGGCTGCTGGGCACCTACATATGCAAATTAGCCTCCATCTTTGTTGGGTTAATTTGCATACTCACTCTGATTGGCTGTGGGCCTAGCGGAGGTACAGTCAATTTACATGTTTGTCTATTATTAGGTATGATAGCTTTAATAATACAAAAGATGATACATGGCATAGTTCAGTCAATACAGTTCATTAAAGTTTCCTATGATTTACCATTCTCTGTGTTGGTTTTTTTTACATACCTGTTACTATCACAAAGGGGCAGTACTCACATCAACCACAGCTAAATATAAAAAGATGGATCAGCATCCAGATTAAACTCCCATGGTACAGATATTTTCTTTTTGCAGTAGTTGATCTTACAGTACATGATTTTACATTTACCCAATAATTATAATTCATGAAGTGTCGTTTTACCTCCAATACTGCTACTTTCAACACAGTAGCTGCTTTTAACAGAGTAGCTGCTTTCAACACAGCAGCTGCTTTCTACACAGTAGCTACTCTCTACGCAGTAGCTGCTCTCTACACACGCGTGACTGGTCCGCATAAGTACATTATGGCGCCAACCATGTCACATACACCTGTATTTGTATGGGGTGTATGTGATGGGATTGGCGCGATGATGTCATCACGCTGGATACTCGTATGTGGGCATATCTCCATGTGGGCGGACCCGCCTGGAGATGGTTAGAGGAGCTGTGTCTCGGTTCCTAAGACCATCAGAAATATGTGTTTTCCGATGGTCTTAGGCGACCCCTGTGAAAGGGTCATTCGACCCCCAAAGGGATCACGACCCATAGGTTGAGAACCACTGTCTTAGAGGGACACAGAGTTGCCTTTACCCTGTCAATCCCATGCACTCTACAGAGGTTTCTTCTGTGCAAATGTGAATCTTGGTGGGGCTGGGAGCTCAGAGGATTAGCAGGTCAGTGTTTGCTAAAACTCACCTAACATACTAAATGTCAAATATTCCCAGAGGGCTTTCTAATGCCTGCACAGAGACTCAGGGGAGAGGTGAACATTTCATTCTTTAACATCAGGATGGGCGAGCTGGGGCAGGCACTTGCAGGGGAGGACACTAAATCTGAGCCCTATCTAAAATAAGAAGTAGCCTTGACAGAAATATTTCAGGAACAACAAAAAGATAAAAATTAAACACTGGTTGATGTTGCCCTAAATTAGAGCATCAATCCACACACCAAGGGGTATGGGTTCAATTCCTGGTCAAGGGCATGTACCTGGGTTGCAGGTTCGTTACCCCACCCTGGTTGGGATGCATTTGGGAGGCAACCAATCCATGTGTCTCTCTCACATTGCTCTCGCTCTCTTTCTCTGTCCCTCTCTTTCTCTCTCTCCACCACCCTTCCCTCTCTTCCTTCCACTCTATCTAAAAAGCAATGGAAAAATATCCTTAAGTGAGGTTTATAAAAAAATGTTAAACCCTTCCCCTGAGGCCTGCAGTTGTTCAATTCCTTTGGTTGAAGACTTTATCTTTAATTCATGTACTCATTCAACAACCATTTGGTTGAGCATATATTGAATGCCATTCATTGCCCTAGACACCGAAGATACAGCAGTGAGTAAAACAGACAAGGTTCCTGCACCAAAGCAGCATAACTCAAATTTAATGATGGAACAGTAAGGAATTTGGATTTTACAGTCACTAATATCTTATTGGGAGTGAATATTAGGGGAGGTTTTAGAAATGATGTAGGAAAGAAACTGAAGAATTGAGTTTTGAAATCATCTCTTGCATATAAGGGGTGTGTGTGTGTGTGTGTGTGTGTGTGTGTGTGTGTGTATGAAAATAAGAGATGGGATGTCTAGAGATAATCCCATCCTTACTTGACATTCTTATCTGACAAAAACCAAACACAATAGAAAAGGCTGACTTTGGACTTGATTGAGAATAGATAAAGCAGAACATTGAAGATGGCAAGACTAAACAGATGTCTAACGTTTGTAGATACTTTCAAAGGAAAATGCAAGACTCTCTATTTTAAAAACCAACCAAACACCAATTTGCTTCCTTGCTACCTCCCAAATCAACCTCTAGCAATTCCCTTAAATCAGGAATCAGGAGACTAAATTACTAACATGCTAACATGTGGTTAGAAGAAATAGATGGTTTATATCTTGGACTTGTCTTCTTTTTTGTATAAAGTGAAAACCCGGCAGAAAGCCTTAAAACTATAAATATCACAGACTCCGAAGAGTTCACTTAACCTTACCTGTGTTCTTCCCTTCACTCCTATCCATTACACATATGTATGAAGTGCAGAAAAATGTCTTTTTTATTTTTCAACATAGGGTTAAATTCTTTTTTGTCCAATTACTTGATACTGAAATTTTTTTCTGTAATAGTTTTATAAATTAAATATTTAGCTAAGGAAAGGTTTTAAAGTAAAGACAGTTAATGAATTATACAGAACATGTTTTATTGATTGCAGAAAGGAAGGGAGTGGGAGTGAAAGATAGAAACATCAATGATGAGAGAGAATTACTGATAGGCTGTTTCCTGAAGATTGAGCCCGCAACCCGGATGTGCCCTTAACCAGAATCGAATCCAAAACCCTTCAGTCCACAGTCCAGCGCTCTTTCTATTGAGCCTAACTGGCTAGGGCTACATCTTTACTCTTGAAAGTATCCATTATAGAGATCTTAAGTTTCCTCAGACTGGAACTATGACTTCTTTTTCCTTTGCAGTCACCATAGCTCCTGGTACAAGTCCACACTTGTTCAATGAATTAAAGTGAAATAAAGCAGTCAGAGAAAGACAAGTACCATATGATTTCACTCATGTGGAATCTAATGGACAAAATGAACTACCAAGCAAAATAGAGACAGACTCATAGATAGAGAATAGGCTGACAGCTGTCCGAGGGGGCTGGGTGGTAGGTTGAAGGGATTGAGCAAAAAAGAAAAACAAAAGAGAAAAACTAGTGGACATGGACAACAGTGTGGAAATTGCAGGGGTGACGGGAGGTAGAAGAGGGTAAAGGAGGATCAATGGAAATGGACAGAGACTTAGGCTGGTAAACACACAATACAGTGTACAGATGATGTGTTATAGAATTGTATACCTGAAGCCTGTATATTTTTAAAAAAGATGTTTTTATTGTTTTTTAGAGAGAGAGGAAGGGAGAGGGATGGAGAGAAACATCATCAATTGGCTGCCTCCTGCATACCCCCAGCTGGGGATCAAGCCTGCAACCTGGGCATCTGCCTTGACCAGGAATTGAACCAATGCTCTCTTGTGTCATGGGTCGAATGCTCAACCACTGAGCCACATCAGCCGGGGTGAAACCTGTATAATTTTGTTAACCAATGTCACTCCAATAAATTTAAAAAAAAAGTGAGTGGAATGGAATAACAGTGTGTTGATACCTGAAGACAGGACAATCGACTACATCTAAGGAACTGAACATTTCTTCTAAGCTAAAACTCCCTGGTTTACTTTCTGACATTTTAGCAAGGTATATTTACCTAAATCACATACATGTAGTCAAAGATATCACATGGCCTTAAGAAATCCAATCTGTACTTTAGTAACCAATTCTTCAGGAATAGGGGAAATGTGTAGTGTATAAATTTTCCAGCTGTTTCTTTTTGGAACTGGAGGTGAATGGGTGTAAAAGGAAATGGGTGTAAAAGGAAATCAAGCATCATTGCACAACTTCAAACTTTGACAACTAACGAATAATTTATGAGAATAAAAAAATGGGATATGAGCCATCCTTCTGAGTTCCAAAAGAAAATGCCTTGTAGAGATTATGAATAAAGAATACACATTAAAGCAGAAACATTCAAAAGCAGAAAATTTCAATAACAATGAACATGGTTTCTGTTGGCTTGTAATTTTCCTGCAGATGTTACTTTGAAGGTTTGGACTTCTGCTACATCTTAGCATATAACACATGTCTTTGGTCCTATCACTGGGATTTGGTTAGGGAAGGCCAGCTGGAAATAGCTTCTGGAGAAAGATCTTGATGTTTTCCCAAGGTGGACATAATTTTTTTTGTTTTGGTATAGGAAAGATCTTTTGTAAGTCAACCCACTACAGGAAAATCACGGCATAAATCTAGCTGAGTGTTCTCCAGGGATGCAGTGGAACAAGCAGAATTAAGTTGACATGCTGTTTCCTCTGCCTGCACCTGACATTTACTGATTTCAGCTCGTATTCCACTGTGTTTATATTTGGATTCAAATAAATACAAAATCATATATAATTGGTTGCTGCACATAAAAAAATAATTACTGCTTTCCATATATTATATATGCATAAATATGGGTATATACATAAAATACTGTATATATGTTTCAAAATTTCAATGGAACTAGTTGTTATCACAGAACAATTTCCATTTCTTACAAGGTAATAAGAAATGTATTAAGAACAAAAAATTGATAGTAACCATTTCTGTTCAGGAAGGAAATGGCAAATGCATGGTTTTATATTCCTATGTAAAAGTCTGATCAATGGACAACTGCACTGAGGGTCTTGGTTATATCTGCTTTTGTTGCTACTACTAACCTTCTGGTATTACCTGTGTAATGGATAAAACAAAACAACAAGAAAAACAAAAACAGATGAACAACCAAAGTTTTTATTCAAAACGATGGGCTTGGATCCAGCCTTTTTATTTACTAACCACAGACTTATGGGCAGGGATTTTCATATGGGTTCAAATTGTTACTCTTTGTAGTGTAAAATAAATTTTGTTTATATCACTAACAAGATATAAATAAGTGCATTCCTCTAGAACATTATTATTCACTAGCTGTTACATGCAGTTGGTAGAATAAGACATGAACTTTACAATTTGAAATATTACAGTCTTACTTGCTCTTTCTAGACCAACATAATCTCCTAATTCTACTCAGCTCCACTCCAGCATCCCACAATATGTTTCCAAAGCAGAAGAAAACTATAGGATACGTTCTGTCATTTCAGAAATGCCAAGTGCTCTTAAAGATTTAAATATGTTTCCATTTGGTATTCCTTCTCATTCCAAAACTTTCTACTCATCTGTTTAAAGGCTTTTATTAAAAAAAACACACACACACACACAAAATATAACATTTATATTTTTATGTATGGAGTGCTCTCCTCTGTTTAATCTCACACAGGGCTCACTGCAACCTGGTAGATAGTGATGTATTGTTATGGATTGAACTGTGTCCCCTTCAAAAATCTGTTTAAGTCCTAACTTCTAGGACCTGAAAAGTGACCTTCCTTGGAACTAGGGTAGTTGCAGATCAAGTCAGCTCAGATGGAAACATCCTGGAGCAGAGTGGGTCCTGCTGTCCTCAGAACTATGAGACTGTAAGTTTTTGTTGTTGAAAGCCATCCAGTCCATGGTCCTTGTTATGACAGTCCTAGGGAACTAACAGATGAGTCCATGGCACTAACATTCACCAAGTGCTAAGGCTGTATGCTGCATCGAGAATTCTCACTATCTGTGAGGTATTTCCCAGCATTACCAATATTTCACAGAGTAAGAAATTAGGGCTCAGAGAGGTAAATTAGTTGGGCCAAATTTGTAACAACTAGTATGTGGAAGAATCTGATTACAATCATTTCTGATTCATGAACCTGACAACAGGAATCTTTAGTCCAACTTTGAAGAAGAGGAAATTGAGAGCCAAAGAAATGGACACAGCCATCATCTTCTCTTTTTGAGGCTAAATGTATTCATTTCCTCTGGTCTTTCTCCTGTGCCTACTGACCCAAACATTTCCTTTGCTATCTTTTGCATTTTCTGTGTAGAACATATGCCCCTCATTTATGGTACCCTAAACTGAGTGAGTAATCTGATACAACTACAATCAATGGAGCATTAAGAGGATGACCCTGCTGTTCATACATACTTTAATCACTTCTTTATAGGGCCAGTCTTCAATAGCAAATAAGCTTAATGCCTAATTCCTAATAATATTGATCATTTTTATAAATATAGTAACCATCATTTATTGAGCACTACTAAATATTTGATATTATATTAGGTTCCTAAATACATGACTTTATTGAAATCTTGCAAATGTCCTATAAGATAATTTTTATTATATTGTTTGTAGTGCCAGAGAAGAGCTCCATTAGATAGAAATAAAATCTGTTTCATCCTCCTAGCTGGCTCTAACATCTACTGCATACACAGGAAATCCATTCTTGAGGTCAGTGACTTATGTAGGGCAACTCAATAAATTGATAATCATTATAAGGCCAGAATTAGAAGCAAGATCTCTTGGCTTCTAATGTAGAATTCTTCACACCAGTAGTTCTTAATTACTAGTCACCTGAAGAAATACTTGGAGAATATGTTAAAAATATAGAAGACTCGACTCTTTTGGGTAGGGCTGAAGAATCTAAATTTAAAACATTTCCCAGTAAGTTCCTAAGTACTCTAAATTTGTAAAACTATGGTCTCAGGGAAAACTTATTAGTCACTCAGTTGGAGTCTGAGGAAATAGTCCTAGAGATGATAAGTTTTAAAAGATGTGAGAGAAAGAAGGAAAGAAAGGAAACCAACATTTTTCTGCCTTGTTGACTTTGAAGTATGGATTGAAATGCAAGTAATTTCACATTTTCTAAATTTTAATAATTATCTAACATTGTTCACACATTGATTACAAATTTTCTTTAACATTTTATGTCAAGCATGGAAACAGAAAAGTGACAAAGATCAAATTGTTACACATTCATTCATTGACCAGAGTTGAGACTCAAACTTAATTGCTTGGAATGATGCAGACTGTGCATAATGTGATAGTCAGTTATAAGTACCCCTCCAGCAGGAGACCTTTGGTTCAAGAGGGTGTGGAAGCCACATATTTCTTCTATGATCTTTAAACTGTGCTTCTTGTGACAGTCTGTGAGTAACTGAATTTAAGCAGCAGATGCTCTCTGTCTCCCACTCAAATCCCCTGCTTCCAATACTGTTAGCCTTTAGTTATTCATCCCCATGACATTCCGTAAGTTTAGAAACTGGGCTCACACACAAGACATGCTAGAATTAGAGCTTTTTAAACAGATTTTTTTTCTTTTGATTACACAGTTGGAGGATTTCCATAGATGTTCACCTCTTAACTCACTTGATTCTACTTTCTAAAATCTCACTGCTAATTCAACTATGTATTGGTCTATTAACTTAAAGTCACTTCAGGCTTATAACAGAGCACACATCAATGATTCTCCTTATCCTACTAACACCTCAACTTTCTTTTACTATCCAAGTACATGCTTTTGTAAAATAAAGAGTAAGAAATCTAATCTTTATTTAGTTCCTATTTAGTTGGGTGCTCTTACTCAAGCTCTTTAAAATCAGTATACCTTAATTTCTAAAAAAAACAAAGTGCTTACAATGAAGTAACTTTAAAGTTCTCTTCCCATGTTAAATACCCGTGACTCTTAGATTAGAAACTAACAATCCTGTTCTGAAAACTTACATTAACTCTTTTAAATTGAGTAGATTTAAGAAAGTATAAAAACTACATAGAAAATAAGATAAACTGATGGGCTGATAGGATGATGAATAGTTGGACAGATATGTAATGAAGCTAATATAATAAAATGTTGATTGTACATGGTAGATATATAGGTATCCACTGTAAAATTATTTCAAATTTTCTCTACGTTCAAAAATTTTACAATAAATCATTGAAGAAAATTATCATTAGTATGTGTGGTATATACATATATATGCACATATACATATATATAAAATACATTTATATATATGAAATTAAATCTTAAATACTCCAGCTACTCATATTCGGAATTCTTTAAAATAATTGTACTTGCAGAGTCTCTAAAACAGAGCTTCCCTGATGGTGTCCAGCATGGCTGGCTACAATCCGTCTTCCTTAGGCTTTGCTATGCATTTCTAAAGGCTACGGAGCATTCCATGGTGATTTCAGAGCGTGTCAAATCCACTGCAACTGCAAAACAGCTGGTGCGGCGGCTCCCAGTGGCACTAGGAAATGCGGTCTGAACTGATCCAAAGCTTGTGAATTGACTCTAAGCTTTATTTTCATGGTTTATGATGTTAGGAATAAATATGGGGAAAAATAGGATGATAATATATTACTTAGTGATTCCTAGCATTAAAACATCGACACATCATTGGAGCTTGACTAATTTATATGATGTCTCCTCCTTGATTGATTTATGACTTACGCATGTCATTTCAGTTATCATCAAGTGAACAAAACCAAACTTGGCGAACTGCATCATTCTGTTCTTTGAGTGATACGGCGAGGTATAGAGACATTCTCCATGCTCTTACGTAGCACATGGTACACGGCTATCACATGAAGGCGTGGGAGAACAGTGTTATCTTGCTGCCTTGAAAACAACACTTCAGATGCAGTGGAACTGTTGGTACTGCCCTTTTGTCAAGGCCTCCCAACAGGAATGGCAGGGGCATTACCGGAGGTGGCTAACCTGTGGACAGTGGTAACAGCCAGGAGGGGCTAGTTTGCACAGTAGAGGTAGAAAGGCCAGCAGGATTAGTGGGGACACCACAAGTGAACGCAGAGCTGGAAGATACAGTATGATCTGGAACAGAGTGGCCATACCTAGAGGGCAGGGGAAAATGGCTGAGGCTATGAATCAGCTGAAAAGACTTTTTATATATATGTCTTTTATATATGGTTCAGTGAAGTAGCCCTGGGGACATGTTGGAAATATCTGAAGGTTGTAGGGACAGGATTTTCTAGCAACATTAGATGGGGCTAAGAACCAGTGATACACAGAACATGTCTGCCTCCCACCCATGCATACTCACACCACACCCACACATATAAAACTACTCCACACACATACCTCTGTCTGCATTTCTAATACTTATAACCAATTCCCTGTTATCTAGGAACGGATGAAATACATGAGTCACTTGTGGCTAGGTCCTTGACCAAAGCCAGCGCTTCTTTTCTCCTCACCTCGATTCTCTCTCTCTCACTACTATGCCATCTGTTTCTATGCACCCTATGAAACTACATCTCATACTTAGACTGTAATTCCATCTCAGACTGTAATTCTTTATCTTGTACTTGAAATCTCTCGCAGTTAGTTCAGTGCCTTCAACATCCTTAAAGTTCAGATGAACACACATGATGCAAAGATTTCTTGCTGTTAGATTTCTATTTGCTGCTGCCCAGAGCTGCTCATCGTATTAATAGCTTCTATTCCCTGGGAAAGGGTCACTGGTGATCTTTGTCTTTAATAGATAAAAATAACTTGTTTTGCAGCTGTTCATTGCCAGATATTTCAGAAAACCTTACATTCTTCCAATTACAGAACCTAAAGCTGAAAAGTATCTACTTGCAACAAAGTAGTGTCTCACTATGGCTTTGTTGGTAGAGTCAAGGCTACAATGCACACAAATTACAATTGTACACTTTATCTTATTTAATCCTTGCAATAATCTTGCAAGAAAAGTAGGTCATAGTAAGTGTTATCCTTTACGTTTTACAGTTGGAGGTCACAGAGTTCTGTGACTTTTCCAGGGTTACCTCAACTTAGTGACTTAGAGGCATTGGGCTCTTAAAGGATGTGAGTAGTTAGTTCTGACCATCTCCTTTCTGCTGTTGGAGAACGTATGTAATATTAACATGTGTTACTTGCTTTTCTAAATAACTTTCTTAAAAGTATTCTCATATATTGGTCTCCTGCCACATTTAGGAGTTTATTTTTATACCCTGACATAGTAAATAGTAGCCAATATAAACACATGTTATTACAGAACAAGGAAAAGACCCAGCATCTATTTTGTGCTGACTAGTGACCAGATAGTTTATATGCATTACTTTTAATTCAGAATAATTCTTTAGCATGGGTATTACTATCTGTATTTTACAGGCATTAAGATGAGATTCAGAAATTAAGTTTACATAGCTGCTAAGAGACAGATATAGGATTTGAACTGCCTTCTATCTTGACTGAATGATCTTCCCAAAACACCCTTTATTGAGGCACTTGGAAAATGTGATCCAGGAAACCACCATCGTTCTACCCAACTGGGAACATAAGAAAGTCAAACTCCAGGAAGGGCTCCCTTTCAAGTCCACTGTAACGTTGATGGTTGGACTTTAGGGAGTCCGTGCACTTTCTGAAACTGTCTGAAATGTGTGTGTGTGTGTGTGTGTGTGTGTGTGTGTGTGTGTGTGTGTGTGCATACATGTATTTTCCTTGCAAAACATTCCTAGCTTTCCTTAGAGCTAAGTGGTCCCTCACCCTCCCAAAGAGGAGAATCACTGATCTAGAATAGGTAAATCAAGGCGGTTCCGGGCAAAAAAGGTGAGTGTTAGCACAGGCATCTCTCCACGACTTACATCTTAGTTTTCTATCTTACGTCTTTCTGGTAGAGGGGCCCATATCCTTTAAAACTTTTAATGTCAGTGCACAAGAGCCCATTCTTTATGCCATTCTAAGCTTCATAACTTTTCAACCACCTTTCCTGTTTTACCTCATTTCTGTTCCATTACTCATTTCCTCATAGTCATAAACTCTGCTTTGCAAATAATGGTTAGATTTCTTATCATCAAATCTATCATGAAATTTGATGATTGACACTGAGCTAGTGTCATGTTTGATTCATCAAACACTTGGTTGGGCTTATGTTCTATTGAGACATTGTACTGAGAAATAGAGATATAAAGATTTTTTTAAAGAAGGACTAACCTGCTCATCTCAAATGGCTCACAATTTGTCTATCATTTATAAAACACCCTTAAAGTACATGTGAATCATCCAGGATGATGGCTAACATACAGACTCTGTGGTAGGTGGAGGGGGATTCTGAGATTCTGGGTCTGCAGACAGTATTTCATATAGCTAGTGTTTAGTGCAGACTTCTCAACCAGATCTG
The DNA here is from genome assembly GCA_026230045.1 of Corynorhinus townsendii. Taxonomy (NCBI): domain Eukaryota; kingdom Metazoa; phylum Chordata; class Mammalia; order Chiroptera; family Vespertilionidae; genus Corynorhinus; species Corynorhinus townsendii. The sequence continues at coordinate 131,219,146 of JAPDVU010000006.1, forward strand.
GAAGAAAAGTAAGTCCTAATGCTCTAGTCATCCATTTATGTAGTATATTGACTTCACTTTGATGCCTCTAGAATGGTACTAGTTATGTACCTTCCTTGAGTAAACTGAGAAAACAATCTTTAAATCATTTTCTTTCTCTTGTTCAAGTAGAAACTTATGTCAGGATTAAATTCAGATTTAAGCAACCAACTGTCTGTTCAGTGATTTAGACAAATAGAGGTCATTTATCTCCAACAGCCAGAAGTCAAGAATTAGCAGTGCAGTGCTCCGGGGAACTCCTTCGTTTTTTCTCTTCAGTTATTCTCAGCATGTACAGGCAGGTCCTCCCAGATGTTGTCTGGAACTTGAGAGATGGCTGCTGCTTTGGCAAGCTCACGTCTGCTTTCCAGGTGAAAGCAAGAATAAGTGGGAAGAGAAGATCCAAAGGATAGTGTCCTTTATAAATGCCCCTTATAAGGTTTCTCAGCAGGTAATCCCAGTGACTTTCACTTAATCTTTCTTTTTGTAGAGTTGGGTCACGTGGTCCCAGGAACTATGAGTGAGTGTGGGACCTAAATATCTGAACTCCAGCTTTGGAGCTTCTCCAGAGAAGACAAGAACGAGGTTGCAAATGCCATTGAAATAGTCAATCATAGTGTTTGCCAGACTCATAAAATTCAAATGTCACAATTAAAACAAGCATTATCTGTACTAAACTTTAAAACAATAATGTGGAGCAAAAATTATTTTACAGTGTCCAGGCTTCCTAGAACGTCAAAGTTATGACTTCAGACACGGCCAGTTCTGATGACACACAGGCTTGGTTGCCCAATGCAAGTGGAAGTGCATTTCCCCCTTGGTTTCCCTAAGTAATTTCCTCAACTTTACAAATTCCTTTGAAAATAGAAATCATACCTTAATCCACATATAAGCATATATATTTCACTTTTTATCTATGAAATACCAAACTTTTACATAAGAACATGAAATTGTGGACAATCTTAATATCATAAGTTAACTACAGACAAATAAACCATTTGGAATAGATTATTTAAATAAATAGTTTTCCTTTTAAAATCAAGTTCTGGTATTTATTTAGTTGTCTGTTTGGCTTTATAGGAAAAACTCCATCAAAATATGCAATGAAGAGGTGAAGAGTAGAGAATTGATACTGATCTATCATCTACCATGTCCCAGGTGCTTTACATATTTTAATTCTATTAACCCTCTCAACAACTAGTTGAGGTCATCATGTTTTCTATTTTCCTAATGAGGAAACTAAAGTTCAGAGAAGTAACGGCTAAGGATTACACATCTATGAAATGCAGAATTGAACTGAATATACATTACACACACACACGGAATATTACTCAGCCATATAAAAAATGAAATCTTGCTATTTGTGAAAACATGGGTGAACCTACAAAATACTATGCTAAGTGAAGTAAGTCAGACCAAGAAAAACAAATATTCTGTGATTTCACTTAGATGTGGAATCTAAAAAATAAGAACAAAACAAATGAACAAACAAAATGAAACAGAAACAACTCATAGACATAGAGAACAGAAAGGAGGGGGGTGGAGGAATAAACCACAAAAAGGGGGGATTAAGAAGTACAAACTCCCCGTTATAAAGTAAGTTGTGGGGTTATAAAGTACAGTGCAGGGTTGATTACTGTAATAACTGTGTACAGAGACAAATGGCTATTAGGCTTACTATGGAGATCACTCTGTAAGGTATCTAAATGTCGAATCACTATGCTGTACACCTGAAACTAATATAATATTGCATGTCAACTACAATTAACAAATAAAAAATAAAAATGTTAACAAAATAACACTCCAGTGGGGTGAGAGAGGAGGCGACAATAATTTAAGCAGTGTGGTAAGTACATGAGGTTCTAGGGGAGCAAACAGGGAAACAGTTATTGAAATCACTTTCAAAAAGCCCAATAAACTATTAACATAGTTTTTTAAAAGTCCATTCCAAATGGACTTAGGTTTGAGACTACAAAGTAGGCAAAGCCCATTTTCCTGAAAACTTTCCACTTTGAAATGAATCATGTTGGAAGAGTACTGACACAGAGGCTAGCTCTAAATGAGCCAAGGGATGCTGCATTATAAAGTGGTTTTGGTAGTTAAGAGAAAGCATAAACGGCTCATGATTTCAAAGCTTTTCACCTTCGGAAGAGACAGCACAGGTAGTGAGGTAGGAACTGCATGTAGAAAAAGGAGTTAAAAGCTGAGCAGAAAGTGTGCTGTGCAGAGCCAAAGAAGCCAGGAGCGTCCCGACAGCCTCTGGGAGATGGCTGGAAGCTCGGGGGCTGCAGAGGCAGATTGGATAGTGCAGAGGAAAGCACAGCACAGAGGGGGAAATGGTGTAGACACAAAGGTCACGAAATAAAGGCAGGGCACTGGTCTCCCCAGTGGATGCGGCAGAACAGGGACTGTAATCCAATAACCAGCAGGGTACAAAGTGCCTCCATCACCTGCGTAGTGACCTTGGCAGGAAGCATAGATCATGCCATTATGTCCTCATTTCTCTCCTCTGCCGGGAATGGATTTTATGACTACACTTCAGACAGAAGACATTGTAGGAAGAAAAATGATGGGGCCCAGAGTTTTAGAAAAAGAAGAAAGATTGCCTTGAGCCTCTTCCACCAAACAGCCTTTTCCTGCAGATCAAGTTTTAAGGCTAATGTTTATTCTGGTGTTGGGGACTGGAACCAAGATGTGAATTTTGCTGTCAATATCTAAAGAATTAAATGGAAACATTTAATATGTTTCTTTTTTATTCTAAACTGATGATCAGAGTTGGATGTAGCCTGAAGCTTCAAGGCCCTGCACCTGAACTGGCATTTATCTCTGTGATTCTTTTCAAATTGCATAAAGAATATGATTTATTAGGATATTTTTATAAAGAAGGCTGGTTGGCTCACTTCATTGTTGTTGACAGATTTCGTAGTTGGGAAACTTTCTTGCCAGCTCTGTGGAGGCCAAATTTCTACATTCAAATTAAGAGGGTATGACATTTCAACTAAAATTCCCATAGACTGACTAGGAGATTTTAGTGTATTTCATGAACAAAACTGACCAATTCGCTCTGGAATTCTGTAATCTGAAAATTGACGGGAATATTTACTTCAGTTGCTCAGATACAGGAGAAAAACTAATTGATATTTGTCAGTCTCTTATTTTTGGCATTGTAGTTCCTGGAAAGATTTAACTCAGTGTATGAGCACATTAATATGAAATAAATGTTTTATGAAACATATTTAAAACACTTACTTTCATCCTTATGCTAACTTTTATTTTTATATAACTAAATTTGATATTTTATTTGATTAGATAATCAGATATCATGCTTTGTTCTGCAGGTAATAGGATACCCAAGTAAAAGTGGCATAAATTATAAGGGCAATTATAATTCACATTAAGTGGGTGCCAGACAGGGATGGACAGCCCAGTGATGGAGCCCTGACTCATTGATTTCATTATCAGATTTTATCTGAATGCTCTGCCATCTTCAGCATGCTGGCATTATCATCCCTCATGATCACAGGCAGGTGTGGCCTCTCCAGTAAAGGAAAAAGAAGTGATGCCTTGCCCGGCCAGTTGAATGGCTCAATGGTTGAGCATCAACCTATGAACCAGGAGGTCACAGTTTGATTCCCGGTCAGAGCACAGGCCTGGGTGGTGGGTTTGATCCCCAGTGTGGGGTATGCAGGAGGCAGCCAATCCATGATTCTCTCTCATCACTGGTGTTTCTCTTTCTCCCCGTCTCCCTTCCTCTCTGAAATCAATCAAAGTACATTAAAAAAGAAGAAGAAGTGGTGCCTTGTACAGGCCTCTGTTTTTGTTCTAAGGAAAGCTTTTCTTAAAGCTTCCCCACACTCCAGCCCCAGCTGGTCAGCACTGGTCACATGGCATGTCAAGCTTTCCCAGTGGGCGGTGCCAGGCATTTGCAGCCTCTGAAGTGGGAGGTGGAATCTGGCAGGAAAGATAAAGGGAAATCAGGGAGATGAATGTAGGGTGACCAACCAATGTCTGTCATGATTAGTCTTTACTAAGAGGCACGATTAGTTATGCATTTGCTAAATCTTGGTTTGACAGGACAGAAATTTTACTTCTTCTCACCCTTTGGGTGCACCTTTGTGCTTATCAGCACTTCTGTATTTTCACCATCTATATGTTGAATATTTTGGGTCTTACCCTCTGGCAACTTCAGTGGTCACAAATCTTCCTACAGAATCTAAAAGTTTTCAGACATTTTTATATTGATGTAAGTTCCTTTGAGCTTCAGACTTTAGCCAAACTGCAAAAAAAAAAAAAAAATACCCACTAAACTTTGGAGTTTTTACATTCCACTAAAGCCAAGATAGTGGGTGCCTCTGGGCTAAACAGCACAGAATGCCAAACATTCATTTATGCACTCATTCATCCATCCATTCATCCTTATGCTAAGCACTTTTTGATGATTTTGCTATGCATAGTGGGGTTGGAAATATTTCCCTATTTTGAGGATTTAAAAAATCTTCTAGGTAAATAGTAATCCAACTAAATACACTCTCACACACATATTGTGAAATACCAACACTGTTCAGAGTTAAGTATTTACTTAACCTCACCCACTACTACTAAGAAGCAGAACCAGGATTCAAATAAGCCATCTCCCTTTGGTTACAGAGAATGTGCTATGAAACATTAATTTCTATAGTAGGGTAATATCATGTAAGGAAAAATATCCTATAAGTAAATGACATCTAGAAAATTTTTACTTTACAAAATCAATTTTCATTTGTAATGCTAACAGCAAGACACCTATGAAAACCACACATGGTGTCTAAATAAGACAAAGGAAAATCGTTTGGGCAAAAATAAAAAGGATCCCAAATCAATTATATAGAAAGGATGCCTTTATTAACTTTTGGTCGAGAATATGTTTATATATCTTCAGAAAACAACTCCAAGACCATGTGGATTCCTGCAACAGAGAGGAATTGACAGGTCTGCTCCAACCACAAAGACAAGAGGAAAAATAGTCCAGAGATGGAAGACACTGACAACACCTTGCCACGCGAGCAGTTAGCAGCTGTGCACCACTGCAGGTTGCCTAGGACCAAGCCAGAGAGGGTCGGACCTACATTTCCACCATGTGCCCACCATCCAGATATCACTGCTGACATGTACACATAAGGAATTGAAACAGGGACTCAGAACTGTTGGACATTGAAATTGGGACTCAAACATTTTTTACTATTATTATTATTATTTTTTGTTATTATATGTTTATTTATAGTCTGCAGAGGCAAAATTTTTTAAAGGAAAGAAATGGGGAGGGGGGGACGGAATAGATACAGAGGCAAAGAAGTATTGAACAGGCTGTCAAACTACAGTGGGAAGGCAGGGGAGGTTGGGCGAGGAGGGCTGTAAGAGATCAACCAAAGGACTTGTACGCATGCATATAAGCATAACCAATGGATACAAGACATGGGGGGGGGGGGCGGGCAGGTGAAGGCATGTACTGGGGGGTAGGGGAAGCTGGGGGGAGGTCCATGGGGGGGAAAAGATATATGTACTACTATTTGTAATACTTCAAACAATTAAATAAATAAATAAATAAATAAATAAATAAATAAATAAATAAATAAATAAATAAATAAGAAAATATAGAAATGTTCACAACAGATATAAAAATCAATATTTTTCATAAAATTCATAAATTGATTTTTGAATCATGTTTTATCTGACTTTTTCTCAAGATGGCTATATATAGAGACATATTTCTTTTTGGTAGGTGATTCTAATTTGTTTAAGGACAAATTTTCTAATGGGTCTCAGATAAATGTTTCCTTTATGCTTTTTAAACTCTTACTCATTCCAGCTCAAGTCACCCCCGTAACACTTTTCCTGATAGAACTTCTAGAAGTGCAAATCCTCTCCTTCACGACTGAACCTTCCCAGCGTGAAGTCCACCTGAGAGTCTCGGTGCCACAATACAGGGGGCCACATATGTGTCCGTGTCTATGTGCCTGTCTTTCTAGATTGAATGAGTCCACCAGGGACAATCATATTAGAGCTCCCATCTCTCATAGCACCTGATACACTGCTTCCCATGTAGTTAGTTGATCCTAAGTGAATGCTGGGCACTGTTGGTATTTGACAAAAGCAATGTACAGAGTTCAACTGCACTCAGGTATGCAATTCCCTGGCTCTACTAATAAACACAACTACAACGTGGGACTCAGGAAGGAGGATTTGTTTGCATGATCTGCCCATACTTCCCTCGGTGTAAAAATGCGCATTGAGAAAAGGTTACCCAATGGTCACGTTTACTCCTGAGTATGGATATTGAGCTAGTACCTAGAAGGAAGGATGTGTCTAAATATTATTTTATAAATAATTTAATAAAGGAATAATAATTTAACAAGCATAAACAAGGGGCTCTAAACAAATGATGTGGGCATGGGAAACGACTACTGGTTTATGCAAGGTATTGTTAAAACAACTTGTTACTTAAGCTTAAAAAGGCCAACGTGCTTATTTTTAACGTTGTGGGGGTTCCTGTGTTGCTTTCTTTAAATAGCCTGCCTGTGTTGGAATCATGCTCTTTACCACTTGTTAGCTTAGACATTTATTTCAGTTTCCCATGTTATGCCCACTCATGGGTTATTGTATTAAAGAAATAAAAATAATCCACATAAAACACATGCTGGGTGCCTGGCATAGAGGACACTTTCTATAAATGTTAGAAATTGTTATTATAATTAAAATTCAAAATTTCATGCTGTGATAGATTATCAATATGCTTCTTGGTGGACTAGGTGAGCACAGGACCCAGAAGAGCGTCATGAAGCTCATTTAAAAGCCTAAATCCAAGAAGTGGTAAAAATGGTAATAATCTTGGCAAATAACATTTCTCCTGTACTTATGATGCTGTAGCTCCATATTCTTTTAAGTTTTGTTTTAAACTTGAAGCACATGGGATTTAAAACTTTCCACATTGGGTAGGGACTAGGTTAGGGTGCCTCCGTAGGTTAGGAAATAACCAGATGAAGACTGAAGGGCTGGGAGAAATGTAGTAGAGAATCAGTCTGGAAGAAATATATCCAACTGCCATCCTCAAGGGACCATTGTTTATACATTCATTCAAACAAGTATTTTGCACAAAGCAGACTATTAGTAAAGCCGGATAAAGGAGGGATTGTGCATGAGAACAATCTACAAAGTTTCTGAAAGAAAGTAACAACTATATTCCCCTATGAAGCACTTGTACCGCAAGCCAGGCATCCATCTATCTGCTTGTACTAAGAAATCTTTGCACCCAATTGCAGAACAAAGTTAGGGAGGAAGTGTTCTGGGACCTGAGGTCTATTTTCCAGCTTCCTACTCGACCAGGTTGTTGCCAGTGAGTAGGTGGTCCTGAAATAAAGCTCCCATGCCTCATCATCAGAATAGCTAGAAAACATTGATGCTGGGACCTACAAATAGATGTGTCAAGAAAAAAATATGTCAAGAAGCAAAGAAAAATAACAACTATGAGAGAGGCAGGAAGTCGAAAGAAACAAGAGGAATTCCTCCATGTAATAGATTACATTTTTAGCTGCCACATTCTCTGTGAAATTAGAGAAACTATTTCCTCTGTGAAATAAAAGCTCAAAGAGGTTATAAAGATTCAAAGACAAGCTGATGTAGAGAAGAAGGAAATAAGTATTGGATGGCAGATGCTATTAGAAAAAATAATGATGCCCAGTAGAGATGGCAAAGGTGGTGGCATTCAGGTGGTGATGACAAGCTCTCCCAGTGAAAGGTGATTTGGAGAGAAAAGAAGAGGAGGAATAGGAGGGGTCACAGGGCAGCTGACCACATGTGCTCATGAGCATAAATGAACCCCGCCGCCTCTCAAAATTAACTGTTAAGATTCTGAACTGGATGGATGCCCTGTATTAGTAGTTGGTGTTCAGAAGCAGCTAAATCATGTTTACATGAGGTAATCCTTGATTAATATAACAGCTTTGTTTGAAAACGGACACCCTAGAATTTAAAAAAAATCAATACTGAAAGGAAACATAGGATATTACAATTGTTCTTCTTAATAGTTTATCATTTTAATTTTTGTCTTTCAAACATAGTTCAGTAGTGACTGGATCTAAATGTCTAAACCATAGTATCTCAGGTTCAGGTAGAAAGTGAGCATCTTTAGCATAATCTAGATGAGAGTTCAGTGAGTGACCAACCCATATGGAAGGTGGAGTAAAGTTTAATTAGTAGTATTTACTGCAGGCGTCTTGCTTCCTATCTTCCATACAAAGGAAACATAACTATTGTGCAGCATTAGTATTTCTTGGAGAAAAGCAAAGTTTAGAATTTCTCCTAGTTCAATAGAAAAGATAATAAGGAACCAAAGACTGTGACTGGCAGAAATTCAAATGAATGAGAAAGCTATGTTAAGAGATACAGTAAGAGGATGTTAAATTACAGAGAAATATTCATTGGGTTTATTTTTTAACAACAACTGAGATAGCATTTTAAGGGAATGAAACATTTCCAGTTATTTAAATATATTTGGTGTACAACCTCCTTCACCATAGGGGTTCTAAACTCTAGTCCGTTTCAAGTTCAAATACTTTTGATCTCTTGGCTTCACTTTTTATTTAGTTGTGTCTTTAAGAAAAGAGAATTTTGAAATTTCACAATAACATCTAGGTGACCCAGCTACCCAGTGTATGATATCTACTCATCCAATAGCTTGGGTACTGGACCAAAGAAAATAAGTGCCAAGTATCTGGTATTTTGCCTATTGAATAAACAAGTTCATACTAAAAGACTCAATGCCCATAACCTTAATAATAAAACTCAAACAAATGCATCCAAAAATCTGAATTTCAAAGTTCTGACCTTGGGTTAATAAGCTTTAATGTGGGCGAGAATGGTATTTTTTAAAGGCATGCAGTTTTACAATCTCAAGTAGTCTTCAACTTTTTGAGTGTTCTAGCGAGCACAGTATGTCCCATATGAAAAGGGGGCCGTGACTTTGAATTCCATGTCTCCAAGCCAGATTTTACAAAGGTCCCTCATTAGCTCGGTGCCTCCTATAACACCCATGATCTCTCCCTAGAGACTTGTTATATTTTAGAAGAACACCAAAGACCACAGAGATACCCAATACATTTCAAAGAAAAGAAAATAATTTAAATGGGATTGATCTCTCTGATTCATAAGGCTTTGATTTAATCTTGCTAAGTCTCTTTTTCCCCAACCCACTTAATTATTTTGTCTCTACTTGTCCAACTGTATCTTGTTATTTATTTTTAGAAATTCTTAAAATAAAATTATTGGGTCAAAGACTACACATTTTATATTATGACTAGTGGCCCAGTGCACGAATTTGTGCACATTGAAAGGAAATTAATTAGAAGAAATATTTTAACAATGCTATTTACCCTTTTTCTATAATAGAAGTGTCAACCAAATTCACAATCAACAATGAAAGATTGAAACATATGCGTGCGATTGGTGCCAGCTAGAGCTTTAATGTATCACGCATGCGCAAGTCAACTTAGCCTTTTATATATATAGAATAAACTTGCTCAATTAGATCTGCTTTCTGATTTAGCTAATTTTTTTCCAGCGCAGTGAAGCACCCCAACTTCTCTTTTAGGTAATTGTCAGCAACACAGCAGTAAATAGCAACATGAAGCATATTATTACTGTAGATCATGCAGGGAGAACAAAGGGTAACATATTTAACTGTAGCAGTGTTTGACTATATTCTGTGCAGTGAGAAACCCTGAAGTCATTTTCAAGGTCCACCATTTCTTACTTCTTTTCAGTCCTGTCAAGTTCCTAAGCATCCTAAATCTCCATTTTCCTGCTAATGAAAAGAAAATAGGATTCCACCAAGTCTCCTAGCTACCTGTCCTAGGACTTCTCTGAGGATCAAATGAGATGAGGCACGGGAAAACGTTTCACAGACATTTGGTTAAAGTGTGAAATGTTTCCACCTGGCTATAAAGCAAGTCGTGTTCCTGGGCTGAAGAAACTCCAAGGAGGCTAGTCACTAGGGAGATGAAGACAGGCATGGCTATGTGACGTCATTACCCAGGGCCCACACTCACTGCTTCTGGGCTGGGCTGGGCTGTGGGCTGCATTTTGTGCCATGGAGTCTCAGCAGCAGCGGCTGCGATTTGGTGGGTTGTCACTCTGGGCTGGTGATGGGGCCTGTGTCCCACTTCAGGGAAGCCGAGGTTGCTTTGTGGACACCAGGTCCACGGTGCCATTTCTCTGTAAATGGCCAGCATGCATCATGGCGGCTCCTGCGTTAAGCATCTGTCCCCTGGCAGTCAGTGCACATCATAGCAACCAGTCAGACAGTCAGACACTTAGCATATTAGCCTTTTATATATACAGGTTCTTGTTGTTAAACTTATCTCCAGAAAGATGGTGCAAAGTGACACCCCACCAATTTTACATGAGTATGTTGATTTCCTCACACCCTATCTATCCCTAAATTATCCCAATTTTCTTCTACAAACTAGTTGTCCATGTCCTTTGCCCATTTTCCCATTAGAGGAGTTCACATTTTTCTTATTTATTTTTAGAAATGCTTGCTATTGATATATTATCAGACAACTTTTCTGTTTTGGAAGTTGTTTTCATAGTTTGATTGTATTTCTACCTTGTTTTTAATTTATTCTGTGTAGACGGTGTTAATGTTTATGTGATAAAACCTATCTTTTTTCCTAAATCATCTTCTTTTCTGACTTTGATACTATGTTTAGAAAGTATTTTTTTAATCCTCAAGGATCCAAAAGAAACTTTCACAATATTTCCTTTAACTTATTTGATTATTACTTATTTTAGCAATTTTAACAGATGATAGCACAGAATAGTTAAGAGCATTGACTAACACAAGTTTGGATTTGAATTCTGCTCTGTAATTTTAAGATGTGAATTTAACCTCATTACACTATGTCTAAAAAGGGGAAGAGAATGCATACCTCTTGTGGGAGACTTTAAGGAGATATTAACTATGAAGTACTTGGCATGGACTATGTACTGTGATGTGCCCAGCATATTATAAGGACTCTATTAATAGATATTTTACTATTATTATTCTTTATATTTGAATATTTGATTTACCTAGAATGTATTTTTCCAGGAGATGTCATAAAATCAGTGTTTTTCTTGTTCCAAATCTTTCTTATACCAATCTATGTTCTTCAGAATTAAAGTATTAATTCCTCCCCTGTCACTAACAGTCTTCACAATCTTGCTTTGACATTAAGCTCAGCCCGGTTTCCTACTGCCCTTTATTCCCATCTATTTTCTCTTTGCACCAGTTTATTTGTTTTTTCCTGTACTGGATTTGAACTTTGACACCTTGTACTTTTTACAAATTATTATTTTTCTTCTTGAAATCTCCCTCTTTTGTTTCCTTGAATATGTAATCTTTCAAGGCCCAGATTGAGAACTGCCTTCTTGATGGAACTTTCCATTATTTCTCCTCCCCATCAGAATTAATTGCTTCCTCCTTCCATAATCATGAGATGTTTGTCCCTCTCTTAGGACTTATTATACATGGGCATTGCTGTCCTACAATAGCTTATGAATACCTGTGGGAATATACCTTTTCATGTTTTTCAAACTTGCCTGCCCAATGTCTGACAGAGAGTAGGAATGAAATTTTTTTGTTGACTACTAAATACAATATACAACTCTTGTCCTATTTATGCCCACTGATGACATTATTCAATTGCAGATGGCTCTGTATATAAAACATTGTATGTATGTGAGCATATACTTTCATATGCATATAATTTTTCTATGTAATATTTGCTTACTGCATATAAAACCTAGATAGGTTATATTTATTAATTGTATCAATCATGAAATATGTTTTTGGCAATCTCATTACATCTTTCAGGCTTCAGAATGTCAAAAGGCTTAACACTTTCAGAAACAGATGCATTTTATGCAAAATTTAAGTTGGCAAAAGTTTTAAGATATAGAGAAAATGAAAGCTGAACTGTGGTTGTGGGACTTTAGAATAGTAGGCTTTGTTTTCATATCACTGTGCCATTTCCATGATGCTATACGGAAATCAAAGATAAACCTGGTCTGCATAAAATCCAATGAAATTAACATTTAAAGAACCCCACTCTGTGACCAGACACTGCCATATAGATCACCATATTTTTGAAGTGTACTCTCTGAAATGCTTGTCCCAGGAGACGTTAAAAGGCTCTCCTCAAAGAAAGGAATGCCGAAGCACTTAAGTTTGTGGTATAGTGCATACTGATTTATCTCTTGAGAGAGTCACGATCTCTTAGTCACATAATTTAACCCACTTTTCTAAAAATTTATTTAAAAACTGAACTTTGTTTTTGTAGCACATGCATAAAAGACAAACTGGGAAACCCTGACAGGGGTTATTTCCTTTAACCTTTTAAGCGATTTTGTCAACAAACACCATACTTAAACTCCTCTTTTACAAATAAGGAAATGGAGGGTTTGCCAAATATATCCTCACTCTAATCCCAAGACTCTTTATACCTTAGCTGCCTGCTATGAACACTGGAACCATGGTGCCAATTTCCTTATCCAAGGAACAGGCTATTGCTCCGGAAGTTATCAAAAGTATTTTTCTAGGCTTTTACCCACCTGGAATGCCCACTACCACCCCAGCATCACCATCACCTTTTTATATGCCTTCTCTCCAAATCATGCTAGAGTACAGTTTTCTCCATGAGTTTAACCATGACAATTTCAGCATCTCTTTCTCATTCAAAATCTTGAGGAGTTAGTTCTCTGAATTCTGCATTCTATCAGTTACTGGATATTGACTCGTGATGTTAACACAGCTGTTTCATGTGTGTTTACCCTATTTCTCAAATTATCTCCAGATAATTTGTCTTAATCTTTTTGCTTCTCTGTTGTCAGTATTAAATATGCTATAACTATAGTACTTATTGAACGAATGAATGAATGAATGAATGGCTACGTGGATAATGGAATTATGAACACATAATATGGACAAAGATTCACCAATACATATACCAATTTAATATTCCTGTGTTTTTTAAATATATTTTATTGATTTTTTACAGAGAGGAAGGGAGAGGGATAGAGAGTTAGAAACACCAGTGAGAGAGAAACATCGATCAGCTGCCTCCTGCACACCCCCTACTGGGGATGTGCCCACAACCAAGGTACATGCCCTTGATCAGAATCGAACCTGGGACCCTTCAGTCCACAGGCTGACACTCTTTCCACTGAGCCAAACCAGTTAAGGCATAATATCTCTGTTTTTAATAGTATTACAGAGTGGCTAAATGGAACAGAACATGGATTTTTTTACTAATGTAGTGTATGTATTGAGCTTGTTAAGTCACAGGTTGCTGAGCCCCACTCTGGGAGTTTCTGACTCAGTAGATCGGAGATGGGGCCTGAGAATTTTCATTTCTAACAAGTTTTCAGGTGACACCACTACTGCTGTTCCATCCTCCATACTTTGAGACAAACTAAGCAAGAATAAATTTGACAAGTTCAATTACTGGGATTCCTACTGGCTGCCGTGTGACTGAGCAAGGCTTTTAAATAGCCTTAGTTTCATTATTTTTAAAATGAGGTTAGTGTGCTTAAGTACAAAGTATAACAATATATTAGAAAGTGCCATGTATGTAAAAAGTCACTAATGCATATTAGATGGCTTCCTTTCCTCCCTCCTGAGGAAGTGGCTAAGACTACTGCACACTGCAGTCCTTCCTTTCCTTGTCTCCATCAGCTCTAGAAGTGTATACTACACTGTTCTTTTAGAAATGTGCCCACGTCCAACAGCATATGTCTTGGAACCAAGATATTGGATAACAGTAGCAACAACACAGACCTCAGGCGCAGAATTCATCACTCGCGGCCAACGGCAGTTCTTAGTTCAGACTGCGGTAGGTTTCAGTTACAAATATTCCTTGCTCAAGTACAGGCTTCTGCTTCAGAACTACTCAGAGACACTGGCTGCTTTCTGCTTTACCTCCTCATGTAGCAGCGATAGTGCTTCAAGTTAGCCCCAATCTGATGCCATTCTGTCTCACTCCACCAAAAGGCACAAAGGAGCCCTATCTTTGCTTTCAATACAGCATACTTTCAACAGCCCCTTTGCTTGGGAAAGAACAGAGCTGAGCTTGAATGATATTGCCTCACTTAGGAACTTGTCCATTAGCAAAATTAATTGCAAAAAGACAGACTATAATAGTTTAAAAATTCTTGAGACTTCTCCTAATTTTAAGTGGACAGATTACAATGACTTATGTGCCTCCCTCCAGGCTTATATTGTCATAATGGTATATTTTAAAGTTTAAAAAAACACCCTATTTTGTCGGACTAATTCACTAAGTTATTATATGAATTATATATTTTTGGCTCATACACTGCTGACAAAGACTATATTCACCCTGTTCCCACTGAGCTAAGCCTAAAATCTGAGGCACACTCATGCATATTAAAGCTCAGCACCTTTACATTATGTAAATCAACAGAAGGGCCAACCAGCATTGACTGCCATCAAGTCTTCCAGGCTCCCTGAGGAGGAGTTAGACAAGTGCCTCCTACCAAGCAATAGAGAGACTTTCTAAAGGTTGTGACCTCCTACTGCTCTTGGAGAGATATTTCACTCTATGTTTGGGAGAATTAATGACTCCCACTTGGTTTAACTTTCTGAGAACTTTTCTCCTCCAGTTTCTGGCAATTCTATCCCCACTCACCAACAGGACAACTGGGCTGAATAAGTCTGAAGTGCTGTCAGTGACAGATGAGTGGGCTTACATTTTGGTGTCTTCACTTTCTTCACTTTGGCATACGGCTTCTTTTCATCAAAGAGGTAAAACAAACCATGGAGAACATGAAGAGAAAAACCCTTTGTCTCTCATCTGACAACAGATGGATCACCTGAGTCCCTGCCAGCAGCAAGATTGGTAGCATATGAGAAAGGGGAGTTGGGATCTCCCAGACCTTTTTCTCTGCCATCAGGCAGCCCATGCTTATTAGAGGAAATCATAAAACCATATATATTGTCCCATTCCAAATAAATGCTAATTTCAACTGAACCTTTTGGCTGGTGAGTAATTATTTGATTCATCTCTTGTTGAATCATAATTTTATTTTCTATTGCAGTTTTTTTCAACTTGTCTCCATTCTTCATATTTAAAAACCTACCCCAACAACCTCCATATTAATACATCATTTTCTCTCTAAACTACTAGGAATATCAGGATTATTCGATGGTAGTTTCCTCATCTTTCTCATTGCTGCTCCTGTACTTGAGACCACCACTTCTCTCTGCATACTTGATGTATTCCCATGGAAGGGGTTCCCATCTCCCTCACCAAGGCTCTGTGTGTGTGCTCAATCTCACGCTCTCATACTTCCTCCTTGACTGATGAGCTGTTTTCTCTCTTTGCTTTCTCCTTCTTGGCTCTAAAAATTCATATTCCTTTACTTGTGACCATTTATGACTTTTAGTCTTAAAACAACTTTATCAATTTACCTCTCTCTCAAGATCTTATCAAGTCTCTCTACTTCCTTTAACACCTCATATTGGCTTAAAACTGGTTCTGCCCCCACTACTGTACTAAAGCTGCCATGACTGCCAATCCATATTCTCATAATCTCCACTGAATTGAACAATGTGAGCTCCTTGATTGTTTCATTTTTTGTTTCCAAATTTTTCATCCTTCTTCTTTTGTCTCTATAATTGACTCTGATGCAATGTTTCATTTCCTAAATGTAGACATTTCCTGAGAGTCTATGCTAAACTGTATTTCGGCCTTTCTGTACTTTCTTCTTTAATGAGCCCATATATCCTCATGATTTGAACTATTCATACTGATGAAATAGCCTATTTTGCTGACCCTCTTCTCTATCTAAATTCATACCTCAACAGCTGATCCAACTCAAAATATTATAAAGTAAGTGAAATCTTTTATAGTCAACCTCTCTAGTTTTCAGTTTTGATCATATAACACTATTTCTCTGTTCACGTTATCAATCCCCTACTAGAGAGCAAGTTCTCTAGGACTACTGAGGACTAGTTTACTTAACCCCTTCTCCTAACAACCAAAATAATGCTAAGAGATGGTTATCATTACATAAAAATGTGCCAAATTGCCCTGGCTTGTTTTGCTCAGTGGTTGGAGTATCACAGACTGAAGGGTCCCGAGTTCAATTCCTAGTCAAGGGCATGTACCTAGGTTGCAAGTTCCCCAGCCCCAGTAGGGGTGAGTGTGAGAGGCAACCAATCAATGTGTCTCTCTCATGTAGATGTTTCTCTCTCTCTCTGTCTCCCCCTCCCACCCTCCTTCCCTTCCACTGTCTCTAGAAATCAGTGGGGAAAACATCCTCGGGTGAGGATTAAAAAGCAAAATGCCAAATTAATGAGGATTAGGGGGAAAAAACCTGCCAAATT
This sequence comes from Corynorhinus townsendii, assembly GCA_026230045.1. Lineage (NCBI taxonomy): Eukaryota > Metazoa > Chordata > Mammalia > Chiroptera > Vespertilionidae > Corynorhinus > Corynorhinus townsendii. The sequence continues at coordinate 131,235,584 of JAPDVU010000006.1, forward strand.
AATGAGAGAGTGAATGGATGAACCATGTTTAAAGAGGCTTCAAAACATCAATTATTTTGACTCTTCTTTCCATTACTCCACCAATAAAAATGGTGTCCATGGCTCCTGGGTTTACTTTTACATCTTCTCTTCTCTCTGCACTTTCTGACTACAGGTTTTTTGATGGTTTAAATTTTTACATCTCTTGCTTGGCCTCTTGATTTAGCCTCCAAATTGGTCTTTCAAATGGCTAGAGCACTTTATCCCTCCTCTCAATACCTTCCATACAGTTAGGATATTTATTACTTGCATTAGGCAGCAGAGCCATAGGGTACATTTTGCAATGGCTCTCTAAATTGCATTCTCATTAAAGCAAAAGGTTTATCATGTCACCCTCTTTATCTTTCACAGCATTTAATATATATTTCTTTATTATTAAAATAACTGGTTAATAAATGGATATGAATAAGTAAACCTCACTGCCAGAGTAAACTTCATAAAGCACAACTTATACCCAGTCACTTCCCTACAATTAAAACCTTTAGTGGCTCCTCATTGCCTACTGAATAAAGTTTAAGCTTCTCAATCGAGAATTTAACTTCTACCCTACCATGTCCTCCCCACCCATAACATAGTCAAAAACCACCTTGCCAAGACTATACCTTTTTCTCTTCTTACATATCCTGCATTCTCATCATTGTAGAGAAGGCAAAACTTTACTCATTTTACGTTTTTAGCTGGGGCTTTTAACAACAACAAAACAGATTCATATGAGAAAAACCAACAGTTTATTAATGTGTGTCACATATATCACATGGAAAACATCTTGACAAAAGTAACTCAAAGTGGTAACTAGAACTCTGGCTTATATAGCATCTTCAGCAAAGAATACATTTGTAGAGAATGACAAGAGAAAGAAAAGCAATTTTAAGCTCCCAAGGGCAGCAAACTGTGAAAAGGTAATCATATGGGAGGGAAGTAATAGAAGAAAGTTTAAGAATCTGTCTCCAGGAAAAGGGAATTATATCCTGCCTTTAGGCAGAAAAGGGAAGGATAGAGACAGCTTTAACTGCATTTGCTGCTCCTTAATTATCTTCCGTTCAATGTTCTTGTGTTAGAGGCATATTTGGGAATGACATAGTCTAATATCCTTCACCATTAGAAATCTACTTTGCCAATGATAATCCTCATTTTTTTCAGGCTGTTCCCCTCAAAAAATCCCCATCTTTGTTTCTGCCCATTAAAATCCCTTCTGCTCTTCAAGACCTATGTTCCAGAGTTCAGTATATTGGAAGCTAAGGTGAAGCAGATAAGGGTGAGAAGATAGTAGAAAATAAACTGGGACCTTTTTTCCCTATAGATTTACCTTTTGTCAAATCCCTGTCTGAACTATGGGTACTACTACCCAAAATTCCTGTCACTGTTCTGCTCTTTGCCCTTGCTCCATGACTAGCATTTAGCATAGGCTGTGTTTAACATAGTCTAATCAAAATTCTCTAGTCACTCTCATAGCAATATGGATATAATCTTCCACCCTCAAGTCATTTACAGTTTTGCAGGGGAGATTGGCAAGTACATAACCAATATAGTATGTGGCAATGAACAAATAAATTGGGGTTGGAAGTATAGAACAGGCAACTAGAAAATCTTTTCTCATATTTCTTTAATTTCCTTCCCAATATGACTTCTTGGTGTTCTTTATCACCTTTAAAACTTTGTTCAGTGGGAATCATTCTTACCAATGTTAATCTCATAAATAAACTGTTACATCGATAAAGACAGAATCATCTATCCCAGGTTGAGAAAGAGGAACCTGGGGTATTGTCTAAGCATCACAGATATTGGTCTCACTTAGTCTTAAAGTCAACTGGTAGTCCTTTACTACGTGAGTCACTGGGTATCACTAAGTGACCACCCAAGTATGGCCCTAGGCTGTGTAAAGCCAGAAGCACAGATGTAGCCCTTGTTGTCTGGGTGCTTACAACCTGAAACTTTAATTCACAATTCTACTCTGAGGATCTGCCAAGATCAAAAGCTCTGCATGCCAGTCCTCTAACTCAGGAAACCATTAATTAACACCTCTTCACAAACAGAGCCCACTCTGATTTTCCTTCTGCTTCATTCACTCTTTTGTCTTACAATCCGCCTGGCATAAACAGATGGGATCAAAAGCTGCACCAGTTAGTTAGCTTCCATACCACCCTGGAATTTATGTCTCTGCCTACCAGACAAGAGTTTCCTTTTCTGCATTACCCAAGAGTATATTCTGTTGTGCATATGAGCTACAAGGATGCAAGCTGACACTCTGGATAGGATGTTAAACAATGTCAGGGAAGTACTAAAATGCATCCTATTCAGAAAATCATCCACTTTCTAAAGATTAGAACTACATAGGCAAGCCAAACATGCTCAAGTAGGAAGGAGACACACAAAAACGGAATGTCAGAGGGTACAGGGGTGAGGGACTGGAGGAAAGAAATAAGTAGAAATAAAGTGACTCAGAGCCACTGATTTACTTAAAGCCAAAGGAAATAAAACTGCACACATGAATGTTTGGTGATTATGTAAAAGTTGGGAAGTTATGTGTAAATCTAAAGCTTCTCTTATTCACATCCTATTCAGTTCTTCTGGAAGTACTCTCATCTATTTTCATATCTTTGACTTTGAGCAAAGTCAGCTCCTTTTCATTCATTTGTGGAATGAACACACATTCATATGAACACTGCACTTTCCTATGATGACTAATTGGAGAAAAGAAAAGGAGCCACTCGCTTAGCAGTGGTTGCCAGATGGCAGCTGGGACACAAACACCCCCAGGCATCCAAAGGAAGTAAGAGAATAGTTTATTACAGGTGCTAACAGAACAGAAAATCGTGACTAACAGATTTGAGAGTAATGTGGATACTTGTTTGGCATTAACCGAATCATCAGGGAAAATTAATGACATTTAAATCTGTTCTTCTAAGATGAGAGTAAGGCATTAGTGGATTCTAGCTAGGGCTTTTGTGCCCCAGAAAAACATTAGCCTCTACACTCCTCTGACGAAGTTGTGAATAACTCAGATGAATACAGCCTGAGTTCAATTTGGAATTAAACTACCATTTACAGTTCCACTGGCATATGGGCTATCCTGGCCTTTAGAAAAGTGCCTTATTTTTTATTTGTTGGTTTATATGTTTATTTAGAGTCTGCCAATGAGATGAGCTAGTATGTAATTTGAAAGGCAGAAAATAGAACCCAGTTTTCTTTTGCCAGAGGTGAGAGACACACAGGCTTGGCAGATTGAGTTCTTACAGGGCAGCTGGAACTCATTCCCCTGCCAATCACCTCCTCTGGGAGTGTGGAGGCAGCTGAGATGCTGGGAGTAATTTTCTGCATTTTCCTGACCTCTAGTGGCAGCTGGATCACAGCTGCATCTGTGACCTAAAAGCTGGTGAGAGATGTCTCGCATTTGCCGCTGTAGTCTTTCTAAAGTTTTATGTGCACCTAACTCCCTATATTAAGTCCATCTCATCTGAAATACCTGGACAATGTTTCTTTTCCTGGATGAACCAGCTTCCACTCTGATGGTAAAAATCTTAGAATGTTTTCTCACACATAGTGGTAAACAATGACAGCTATTTTGTCCTGTTGCTTTAGTATTTAATATCTTTTTTCAGATATAATTCACATATCATACAATCCACCCTTTTAAAATATTATGATTCAATGACTTTAGTTATTCACAGAGTTGCGCATCCATAAACACAGGTGATCACCATCACTCTCCATTGTGACTGGCTTCTTTCACCTACCATAATGTCTTCCAGGTTCACCCATGTTGCACAAAGCATCAATAATTTGTTACTTTACAGAAGTGAATAAAATTCCATTGTATGGAAATAAACACTTTATTTATTCATCAGTTGATGAATATTTTAATTATTCCCACTTTTTTGGCTATTACAAATAATGGCTCTATAAACATCCATAACATATGTCTTCAGTTCTTTTGGGTATTCACAGTGGAATAAGAATTCTAGATCATATGGTAACTGCACTTTTAATCATTTTTCTGAAGCACCTGCACTATTTTACATTTCTACCACCAGTGAATGAGGGTTCCAGTTTGCCCACATCCTTACCAACAAATCTCATTATTTGTCTTTTAGATTACAGCTACCCTAGTGGAAGTGAATATATATATTGTAAAGAGATTCTAGCCTGCAATTCTTTGATAACTAATGATGTTGAGTTTTCATGTGCTTCCTGGTGATTGTATGTGTTTCCCCCATCTTTATTGGTCATGTACCTTTATTTTGGGGTTGTAAGAGTGCTTTATACATTACAGATACAAATCTCTTATCAGATAGATAACTTGCAAAAATTTTTCTCACTTTGTGGTCTGCCTTTTTATTTTCTTTATGTTGCCCTTTGAAGAACAAAGCTTTTTTTTTAAAGTATGATATCCTGTTTATCTTGTCTTAATTATGCTTTTAATGTCATAGCTAAGAAATGAACTATCCAAGGTTACAGAGATTTATGCCTATATTTTCTTCTAAGAAAAAACATTCATCTGTTACATTTAGGCTTTTGATCCATTTTGGAATGATATTTTTGTATATGGAGTGAGACAGAAGTCCAAACCTCATTCCTTCACAAGTGTATACCCGTTTTCCCAGAACCATTTGAAAAAAGATTCTTTTCCTATTTATATGTCTGGGCACTCTTGTAAAAATTCTACTGACTGTAAATGAGACGGCTTCGCTCTGGACTTTTAATTCCCTTCCATTGATCTTTATTTTTATTCTATTACCACATGGTCTAGATTACTGTAATTTCATTAGTCACTTTTGATATTAGGAACTGAGTTCTTCAACTGTGTTTTTTCTTTAAAGATTAAAAAAAATTTCAGTTCCTTGAATTTCCATATAAATGTTAGAATAGCTTGTAAATTTCTATAACGAAGGCAGTTGAGATTTTGACAGAGTTTGTGCCATCTTAACAATATTAAGTTTTCCAATCTATAAACATACAATGACTTTCAATTTATTCAGGTTATTTAAAATACCTTTTAACAGTGCTTTTTTAATTATTAGAGTGTAAGTTTTGCACTTATTTTGTTAAATTTATTCCTAAATATTTCTATTGCTGTTGTAAATGAAATTGCTTTTGTAATTTCAATTTTGTTTTGCTCATTGTTACTGTACAGAATTACAATTTATTTGTACATTAACCTTATATTCTGGTGACCTTTCTGAACTCATTATTTCTGATAGTTTTTTAGTGGATTCCTTAGGATTTCTTATAAATAAGATCATATCACATGCATATAAAGAAAGTTTTACTTCTAATTTTCTAATCTGGAAGGCTTTCATTTCATTTTCATGCCTAAATGCGCTGACCAGGACCTTAGAACATTGTGGCATAAAAGTTGTGAGACAGATTTGTTCCTGATCTTAGAGAGAAAGTATCCTGTCTTTACCATTAAGCATGACATTAACAGTGGGTTTTTGAAGATTCAATTTATCAGGTTAAGAAAGTTCCCTTGTGGGATAATAGATTGGTGAATGTTTTTTTCCCATGAAGAGGTGTTGAAATTTTTCAAATGCTTTTTGTCTTTGTCTTATTGAGATGATCATGTGATTTTGTTGAAACATTGGCTGGCAAATTGAAGACATGTAAATACATAATATTACAGAAATCGTATTTTCTATTTTTCACACATATGTAACTCAGCAGGAGAGGATACTTTAGTTAAGGGGTGGGGGCGGGCTAAGACAGTATTCACTGAAGAGGAGAAATCCTATCTGAGCAGGACAATAAAGGATGGTTAATACTGCAATGTGTAGATGTGGAATAAAGGACCACCCAAAGAGATAAATCATGATTAAAGGACAGAATATATACAATTCCTGATATATATTAGGTATCTGAAAGGAAAGAGTATAGAATCTACACTAATAAAAGAGAAACATGCAAATTGACTGTACCTCCGTGACACCCATCAGCCAATCAGGAGTGAGTATGCAAATTAACCCAACAAAGATGGTGGGTTAATTTGCATACACAGGCACAGAGCAAAAACTGAAGACTGAAGACTGAAGAGACTTGGCTTCTCTGCTGTGGATGAAGATTTCCCTTGTAAATGTACACTGCTTTTACCACAGGGTAACTTCTACTCTGGTTCCAAAGCTTCCCCTGTGTCTACTTAGTATTATCTATAATAATAAAAGGGTAATATGCTAATTAGACAGGATGTCATTTGTACATCATTCCAGACGTCCTTCCTGATGAAGCCAGGGTTGGAGGGAAGCCAGCTCAGGTGCTGGGTGCCAGAGGGAAGCCGGTGCCAGTAGCCAGGGAAGGAAGGCCTACTCTTGCATGAATTTTTGTGCATCAGGCCTCTAGCAATAAATATTAAATTGTGTTCTAGGGTGACAGTACCATTCCCACCAACAATGCATGAGTGATCCAGTTTTCTGCATCCTTGCCAGCATGTTATTGTCATTAGATCTTTCTTTAGCCATTCCGATAGGTGTATAAGAATATTGCATTGTGGTTTTACTTTGAATTTTCCTGATGGCTAATGATGTTGAATATCTTTTAAATGCCAAGTATTTCCACCTAATTTTTTTCTAAAAGTTTTATGACTTTACATTTTACACCTAAATCCATTACCCACTTCAAGTTAATTTTTGTATAAGGCAAGAGGTTTATTTTTTAGCTTACGGATATGCAAAGCACTTCATCATTTGTTGAAAAAAGTACAGGAATAATGTCAAAGATTAATGGGTTCCCTGGAAAACAGAATCTGAGAGGAAGATTTCAGGGTAGAAAGTGAAGTAAAAATTAAAGTCTGGACTGAGTGAGGTACAGTCTCAAAATAAAAAAGCCTCAGCAGTCCCCATAGAGAGGTCTGGAATTGGGATGATCCCTAGAGTTGTCCTGTATTACAGCAAGGTGGCTGGACCTATATAGGCCCACCAACTGTCCCCATCTCACAAGCACACAGTCACATGCACACATGCGCATGCACACACACACACACACACACACACACACAGAAACTGATTGGATACATGCTGCCTCTAACAGGGAAATGATTTTGGATGAGGAGCTCTCAGGCAATTCCAAGAGGAAAATGCAGGAAGACCTGTCAATCACCAATACCCAGGACTTGGCTGAAAAAGTTCCTCAGTCTTAAATAGGTAATCCAGGCAGCTAATCTCAGCATCCACACTCATAATCTCAACATTGAGAGTAACATGGAGTGGAGAAGATCAATGGCATAATAGAGGATCCCTTAGAAGTAAGTTATTTGTAAGGCTATAGTGCTGGTTTGGTCAGTAGTTTCATTGGGATTCATTATATTATTAAATGAGTAACTAAATATGTGAATAAATAAAAAAATTATAAAAGAATCCTACACTTAGACCAATGATGAGAATTTGTCATTTAACAAAAATCAATACATAAAGTGAAATAGAGTGCCCTGACTGGTTTGGCTCAGTGGAGAGAGCATCAGCCTGCAGACTGAAGGGTCCCAGGTTCGATTCCGGTCAAGGGCATGTACCTTGGTTGCAGGTACATCCCCAGTAGGAGGTGTGCAGGAGGCAGCTGATCGATGTTTCTCTCTCATCGATGTTTCTAACTCTGCCTCTCCCTTCCTCTCTGTAAAAAATCAATGGAATATATTTTTTAAAAAATAAATACAGTTTAGGTAAGTGAAGTTGTGATTCTTTCTTAAAGACAAATGTTAACGTTAGAAGCTGAAGCGTTGCATTTCCAGCTGAACTGCTTCTCCGACACAGGGGTACATTTCCTATGCATAAGTTTTCCTCTACCCTTCATATCAAATGAAAGGCTCTTACCCCATTCCAAATATCTATGTACAATCTTTTGCAATTTGCTGATTTTCTGTTCTATCTTTTGAGAAGCCATGGAAATACATACACTTAATCAGATCTGTGAATCTTGGAAACTAACCAGACTAAGCAATGCATTTACGATGACTTAAATTTTATTGTTATTTTCTTGCCTTTTAAAAAAAGAGAGAGAAAATATGCTTTGACTTTTCTGCTTCTTAAACATAAATTCAGCAAAATGCACGTGGGGAAATCATTGAAGCTTTAAATAACTGAGACTCCTGCAGATAATGTCCATCTCCAGTCAGAGTCAGTGATTGCCATTTCCAGCCAGATATTTGCTAACAGCAATTCTCTTGGGGAAGATCGTTTGTTCTCTTTAAGGTGTGACTCTTCAGGTGGAGGATGCTGTGTTTGACTCTTCCCCTTAGCTTGAATTTTCCTTCACCAAACACAAGTGATGGAGATTGGGTGGAGGGAGGCAAGTGATGAGGGAATTAAGGTCAGGTTCTGTGCAGGTACAGCTTTGACAAAGAATTAAAAATTCAGTCATTTCTAATTCCATACCTAGACTTGTCTCAAAACCCATTTTCTCTCTGCTCCAATTCCTGACTTTTCATTCTTTGAAACCCATTTATGGTTTGCAGACCTGCTGAGAGTGATGTGAATGCAAAAGAGCATTCAGAGCAGCTGTTTCCCCAGTGTCTCTAAGTGGAGTCCTTGATTGCAGCGCTAGTCAGCTTCTCCCTGTGCACATGCTGGGGACGGCTTTCCATTCTGTTATGTGACATTTGATGGCAACAGCCAGAATTTGTATGAAACCTTCATTTGAAGTTACCCCAGTATAAAAATCATAGCAATTTGATGACTTATAAAATATTGCAGTTACAATAATAGAAATTATGAAATTTCCCTTTTGAAAAAATATTAATTACTAAATGTTGCTACATATCCTATCTAATAAAAGAGTAATATGCAAATTGACCATCACTCCAACACACAAGATGGCTGCCCCCATGTGGTCAAAGATGGCTGCCCCCATGTGGACACAAGATGGCCACCACAAGATGGCCAGCAGGGGAGGGCAGTTGGGAGGGACCAGGCCTGCAAAAGGGCAGCTGGGGGCAATCAAGCCTACAGGGGAGGGCAGTTAGGGGTGACCAGGCCAGCAGAGGAGGGAAGTTGGGGGCAATCGGGCCTACAGGGAAGGGCAGTTGCGGGGGGGACCCAGGCCTGCAGGGGAGGGCAGTTAGGGGTGACCAGGCCTGCAGGGGATGGCAGTTAGGGGAAAACAGGCTGGCAGGGGAGTAGTTAGGGGGTGATCAGGCTGGCAGGCAGAAGTGGTTAGGAGCAATCAGGAAGGCAGGCAGGCGAGCAGTTGGGAGCCAGCAGTCCTGGATTGTAAGAGGGATGTCCGACTGCCCATTTAGGCCTGATCCTACTGGGAGGGGTCCCAGATTGGAGTGGGTGCAGGCTGGGCTGAGGGACCCCCCTCGCCCCCCCACCGCCCGTGCACAAATTTCGTGCACTGGGCCTCTAGTGTTTCATATAAAATGCTTTGTCACAATTTTTCTCCTTTGGTTTGGAGCTTAGAAGATCGAATGAGATATTTTTGAGTAGAAAATCTGGTATACGCTTCTCATTAAATTCTCATTACATTAGTAGGCAATATGTGTGATTATTGTCATTTTATAAAATGATGACTAAGGCTAGATGTTAGATTATTTGAGGGGTAAAGAGACTCATATGCTTGTTTGTTTGGAATTCATTCTCTCTCCCACCACATTAGAATTTCACCATTGGCTTTGGAGTGAATCAGATTTTAATAAGCATTCAAAATATACAAACAGAAACGTCAGAAAATCTAGTTAATCTATGTTGCTCAAATTTTTAAAAGTATGATACAGTGCAATGTGATCCACCCATCCCCCAAAGATGTAGGGTTTTCTTTTTTTTTTTTAACTTACAAACGTCTCAAGGAAAACACTAGTCCTAGGACAGTGGTCGGCAAACTGCGGCTCGTGAGCCACATGTGGCTCTTTGGCCCCTTGAGTGTGGCTCTTCCACAAAATACCATGGCCTGGGCGAGTCTATTTTGAAGAAGTGGCGTTAGAAGAAGTTTAAGTTTGAAAAATTTGGCTCTCACAAGAAATTCCAATCGTTGCACTGTTGATATTTGGCTCTGTTGACTAATGAGTTTGCCGACCACTGTCCTAGGATATAGAATTTGAGAAAGATGCTGCTTCTAAAGTATATATACTTCTCAATGAAGTTGTCTTAGAAAATTAATCTAGCCTACTTTCCAAAGCAGAGAGTCACAAAATCACTTTTTTTTACAAGGTACAGTGGAAACATTTACTTTGGAGTGACTACAAACATATGCTGAGGGTTACATGTAATATTTTCTAAAAACCATAGGAAAATTTAGGTTTTATAAATCTCTCAGAACCTCACATCTTTAGAGAAAGACAAGGGCATCAGAGCATGCTACGATTTATTCTTCAGGGCGTTTCTATTTGCTTTATTTAACCACTTCTGTTTTGGTATATAGGATTTTCTTGAGTATACCAAGAAGCCTAGAAAGATTTCAGAACATGGAAGGGCCTTTGATAAAGGAGGACTGTCCCCACTGCCCACTGCTTTGAAATCTCCAGACCTTAACATTTTGAAAGAAGGTTCCACTACACATTTTTTTATCATTCTGGTATATTTCATTCATTTTGATTAAATCAACATTTATACAGCTTCCACTATGTTCCAGGATTTATAGTAGAAATAAGGAGGCCAAGTATGAACAAGAAAGATTAAGCCTCTGTAGACATGGGGCTTAGAGTGTGGAGATGGAAGTATAGAAATTGAAGTATGAGATATGTTAGGAAAGAAAAGGTTCCGGGTCCACGGCACTGGGTTAAAACAAGGGAATTTAAATTTGCCCAGGGAAGAGGAAGTTTTCTGTAAAACACTAACTCTTAAACTAACACAAAAAGGTGAGGAATAGGGTGAGGAAGAAGGAGTAATATATTCTCATGCAAAAAATACCAGAACCAGTACATTCTGTAAATCATGCTTGATATCTGAAAGAAGTCAAACCTCTTATATCCTAAAGAACAAATGTAAAGTGACAGGAGATAAGGCTGAAGCTATACAGACCACACTGCATTTTGTACAGATTTTTAATATTTTAAGAAAATGTGAAGCTACTACACAGTTTTAAGAATAGAAAGAAAAGATTCGATTTTTTTTTTTCATTTTCACAGATACCTCTGGTTTCTGGGTTAAGAATGAATTGGTGAGGGCAAACATGGAAAGAGTAATTAGAAACCTTTCACAGTAATAATTCTTTGATGATGTCATAAGAAGGAATAATAATATTTCAGACATATTTCTGAGGTAGGAAGATCAATTTGATGAATGAATGATTAGATGTAGACTATGAGGGAGAATTAAAATCAAGAATTACTTCTAGGTTTTAAGACTGACTAGCTGGGGATGGTGGTCCCTTTTATGGTGAAAGGAACAATGAAAGAGAAATATGCCTCCGTGAGATGATGAGTTTAGTTGGTTAGTATGGTGAATTTTAAGTTAATGACCTGTCCAATGTAACCACTGCTTATAGAACTGATGAGAAAATACAAGAGTGACCATGGCTGTAGCTCCCTGACTCCTCCCCATTCTGGCTATGACACTGTTCTCCAGCCCCTTCTCATTCAACAGGGGTTGTTCAAGTTAAGACTCTAAGGTCCATCCAATCTAAGCTTGGAAGCAGTGCTAATTCTGAAACGGATTCCAATATTGAGTGTGATACACAAGCACATATCTTCTTGTCATTCATGAGTGCTGACATCGCCCCCCCCCCAAAAAAAAAGTATCAGATAAAACCTGGTGTGACTAAGCAAACCTTCAAGAAAACTCATCACTCTATTGGTCTCAACCCAACATTACTGGTGAGGATGACAAAAACATTTGCAGTGTGTTTTATTTTCTTTCTGGAAAAAAAACCTAGATAATTTAGCAGGCATATATACTAATTAACTTCCATTGAAACTCTGAGGTCACTAATCATGATAGTTATGAGTATCTGTACTGCTTCAAGTAACTTTGGGTCCCTTGTTGTTATTTACAAATTCAAGTTGACATCTAGTGAGTATAATAGGTTATGCTAAATTGGTCCAGTCATATTCTACTCTCATAAAAGAAAATTAGATTTTAATTTTTAACAGTTTAACCAACTTTTCCTTGGAGGCAGTTACCTCCAAGGAAAAACTAGAATTAGTGTGTAATTCTTGGAATAGGAAATGGCAATCCCATGTTTTTAGGAGATGCAGTTCCTTATGTCAACTTCAGAACTATCTGCTTCATGTCTCGAGCTTCTGTGGTTAAGGAATAAGCAGTCCTTTGTAAAGGTCAATGGGACTCTGATTTAAAAGCAGTGACTCTTGGTGAGAAACTTAAAAAGAGAGCAAACAAAATGAATGGAAAGAATGAGGAGAGATTAGTGCTTATCTCTGACCTGTCCTTTCCAGTGTTTGAGGCATCTTTGTTTTCTTTATTGAATAAAAGATAGCAATTGAAAAACTAAGGAAAATTGAAATTCTAAAGAAAAGAGTTTGGGATAAAAGAAGAAAAAAAGAAAAAAATTAAAGTAAATCCAACAGTTTTATTATGGGACTATTATTTTCCAGTTTATAAAGTATGTGTCATGTTTGAAAAATTAGTGTCGGCCACTGGACCATTTAATACACAATGTAAACTTGGCTTCACTTTGTCCTGGGACAGACTGAACTCATCTGAAGCCAAATTTCAGATCCAAGTACAACTGGAAAATTAGAACTTGGTTCTTGTAGCAAAGGCATATCATGAAGTCAGTTTAACTGCCTGCTGAAGTTGCTATTTCTGTAACCATGACAACAACCATCTACAGTAAATGTAACCATTTAGGGCATTTAACCCAACACACTACCAAGAGTGTATGGAAAAACTGTATAGAAAGGGAAAGTTTCAGTAAAGGAGACCAGAGTGTAAGCAGGAGAATTTCAGAGGAAGTAGCTCTTTTCTAGCAGATACTGAACATTCAAATTTATACTTCTCATTCAGAAAGATCTTTGGAGTTCTACCATACTTCATCCACATACTTCATCCATATGGAATATTTAATGTAGACCTGAGCTTTGGATGGTAGAAGGCTCTCGAAATTGGTGGCTCATGGCAAAGTAAATTTCATTAAAAAAAAATCACTATCTTGTATGTCTGCCTTGTAAATTTTTGAGGATAGACACCATTAATTTACCAAACAAATAAATTAGAATAAAAATAAAGTAAAAACTTGAAAATTTATAATTGGGGCAATTTTTATTTATTATTTTAATTTTCTTAAATATCAAAAATTAGTATACAAAGTTGTTTTACTAATGAAGCAAAAGGCTTATTAGAGTGTGTTCACTAATCCTATGTCTTCCTATCTCTCAAACAATTTCCCCAGAGGAAAAAAATTCAATAGATTCTTTAGGTAATTGCTTCCACATTTCTAAATAATATGCTGACATTGCTATTTAGTGAGTAGCAATTTGGCTTTTACCTATTGACTCCTTGTTAGGCCAGATGGAGATATAGCTCTCTCTTCAACCTGATTTCACCTATCCCTCCCAATACAATGAAATAACTATTGATTTACTGAATAAAACAATCAGTGATTATAACATTATAACTGTACATAATTGTTGACTACAGAGCCAATATTGTACTAAGATTGTTTTTATTTTTATAAACTTGTTGTCCTTTAATCAATAATTTCCTTTTTCACTTGTCTTTCTCACCCTCTTTCTTCTCTATTCTCTTCTCACCCTCCCCTCTTCCTTCCCCTTCTCCCTCTCTGTCTGTCTCTCTCTTTCCCCATAACCAGTGTCTAATCACTAAGAAATATCTCTCATATTAACTACTTACTAAATCACCCATTTTCCCCTGGTTATTTTAAAGATTTACTCAACTCCCAGTCTTCATCTTATTTCATCTTAAGGCTTCTCCTCTCCATTCTCTTGGACTAGATCCACCCATTCCTGGATCTTATGTCTCTATCTAACTTGATTTACATTACTACATCCTCTTACCATTCCATAAGAAGGAGTACATAGGGACAAGATTTCTGGGTACTTACATATCTGAAATGTTTTCATAGGTTATATATATATGGATTAAAATATGTCTAGTTCTTATTTTTCAAAATTCTTAAAGCAGTTCTAAAATTTGTCAGTAGCCTACTTTAAAAATAATTTGATTAAATATGTATGTATCTCTAAATAATATCTTGTTTAGTTTTGCCATTTTTGAATCTTAAAAAGCAGGACCATTTAATTACTTTTGTGGTTACCAGTTTTCTCTCAATGTTATTATTGAGATTTATATATATTAGTGCATATAACTTTAAAATTTTCATTGAGGTATAATAACCCCTCAAGTGTATAAGTATTGCAGAATTTATTTATCCATACATTTAAAGGTTGAGTGGATTCCAGATTTTTGCTATCATAAACCATGTTCTATGTTTATAATATTACAACAATGTTGTAAACATATGTCTTTAGTGTTTCAATCCTATCTAATAAAAGAGTAATATGCAAATTAACCATAACTCTGCTACACCCACAAGCCACGCCCACCGGCCAGTCAGGAGCAAATATGAAAATAAACCCAACCAAGATGGCTGCAGCCACAGAGAGCAGGAGGGAGGCTTGGGTTTCCCTGGCAATGGAGGAAGCCAAGCTTTCCGCCTGCCCTTGCCAGCCCAGGCCTCCACTCAATGCTACAAAGTTTCAATGATAGAAGATACATAAATCCAAACAGAAATGGCAGCAGCCACTGAGCTGGAAAGAGCAGGAGGCTAGGGTTGCCCATGGCAATGGAGGAAGCCAAGCTTTCCACACACCCTGGCCAGCCCAGGCCTCCGCTTAAGGCTACAAAATTTCAATTATAGAGGATAACTAAATACCAAGAGAAATGGCTGCCACCACAGAGCAAGCAGAAGGCTTGGCTCTGTTCCAGGCTACAAAGTTTCAATTGTAGAAGATAAATAAACCCCAGATACCAGGGCCTCCACTTGGATCGCTGGGGGGCGTGGCCGACCTGCAAACCACCACAGGCCCCTCGCCTAGGCTGCCCCATGCCCCAAGAGAACCCCCACCCTGATCAGGGCAAACCAGCTGGCCCCCACCTGTGCACCAGGCCTCTATCCTATCTAATAAAAGAGTAATATGCAGATTGACCATCACTCCAACACACAAGATGACTGCCCCCATGTGGTCAAAGATCCTGCCCCCATGTGGACACAAAATGGCCACCACAAGATGGCCAGCCAGGGAGGGCAATTGGGAGGGACCAGGTCTGAAGGGGAGGGCAGTTGGGGGGAACCCAGGCCTGCAGGGGAGAGCAGTGGGGGGTGACCAGCCCTGCAGGGGAGGGCAGTTAGGGGCAAACAGGATGGCAGGGGAGCAGTTAGGCATCAATCATGCTGGCAGGGGAGTGGTTAGGGGGTGATCAGGCTGGCAGGCAGAAGTGGTTAGGGGCAATCAGGAAGGCAGGCAGGTGAGCAGTTGGGAGCCAGCCATCTTCGATTGTGAGAGGGATGTCTGACTGCCCTTTAAGCCCAATCCCGGTGGGGTCCCAGATTGGAGAGGGTGCAGGCTGGGCTGAGGGACAACCCCCCACCATGCAGGAATTTCATGCTCCGGGCCTCTAGTAATATATATAAAGAAATGGGATTATTGGACCGTGAGGGTACATGTTCAATTTTACTAAATAATGTGATGCTTTTTCTATAATGGTGATAAAATATATATCTCCTTTTGTAGTTCCTGTTGATCCATGCCCTCACCAACACTTGGTTTTGTCTAACTTTTTAATTTTTCCCAATCTGTCTTTAACATTTGATTATCCAGTTCCTATTCTCTTGTCTTTTCAAGTTTTCAAGTTTGTTTACTTTACCTGGATTCCAAAACATGAATAAAATACTAAGTTTTCTTTGGCTATATATATTCCCTCATTTTTATAAGCCTACTGTTCTTCAGAATCACATGGTCCTCAGGATCAACTCACCTCTGTTCTCTGTGTTCTCTCTTCGCTCCTGCCAAGAATCTCTAATTCCATAAGAATCTCAAATTCAAGCAATAAACTTAGTTCATTCTATCTGCCACTCCTCAGTTGTGGAAACATTCTCACTCTGCCTGCTCCTGCTGACCCACTGATCATCCGAACACATATGAATCCGGAAACTTGGACTCAACATTGGCCCTTCCTCAATGGCTCATGCTTAATAAGGCTCAATTTCCATCAATTTTATTTTAGTTTATCTTTTTACAAAATTGCACTATATTTCAGCCCTTCCTTTTTATTCACATTTTTCCACATTGGTTTAAATCCTTGTGTTAATTTATCAAAACCATTGCAATTACCTCCTGTAAGGTTCCACTCTCTATACTTCAATGGTTATTTTATATAATTACAAGAACAGCTTTAATAATGTAATTTCCTCTTCAAACAACAACAACTTTAGAGGCTTTCAGGTACAAACTGAGTAAATATTAAATACAATTTTTATAAGAATTGACAATGTCTTTTTATTACCCAATGTGTAAGATTCATATGAGCTCTACTGTATATAAACACCTTACAGTGATTGTGGAATTTCATAGATTGTCTTTATTTTAAGTGTAAGGGAGCACTGCAATCATGTGCTCATATTCATGACATAAAGAGTAATCATTACTTTCTTATAACGTGTCAACAAATGTAATAAATATTATCTCAATATTTACAATAACCTTGTGTGATAAGGATACTGTGAAATATGACCAAGTGATTGATAATCCCAGCCAAGAGACTTGCCCAAGGTCACACTAGAAAAGCTGGAATTAAAACTTCAACCATCCGTTTTCTATTACACTATGCAATTTCTACTTCACTGTGAAGATGTGCAATATTTTAAAGGAAATGAAAGAAGTTAATTCTAGTTCAACTCCTACCATGGACACTTTCTAGCCTGAAATAAATCTAGAAAATCCTTTTCTCATCTAAAAATAAGGAGTATTGGAGCATTTAGTATGAAATAGAAGCCATTCTAGGCATTTTAACAAAGAAGTCCTTTATACAGATCATTAAATGCTTGTAACCTTTATGGAAAAGCTAGACAGGGGAGATAAAAGGGCTGTCACTAGTTGTCAAAATAATAGCACCACAGTTGCCGTTCAGAGATCAGGAAATGGCAGCAAACTGCTACCAATTTAATAGCTGTTTACTATCCAGAACATTGACAACTAGAGAATGAAATGTAGAGTGTGGCCTACCCCAAAACCATGGACACAGGAAAGGGAATGGTGCCTTACAAAAAACCACCCTATTGCATCTCTCTGGCAGAATCTCAATCACTTCATAAGCCCTGTGAGCAAGAAGTCTGGAAAATTTACTTTCCAACCTTCCAACCCATGCAATGTAACGGAAGTATTATAGAGAACAGATATGGATTCTGGCTGCCAGTAGGCCGTATCTGGCACGTGGAGTGGTCTTGAGAACTTTTGTGCTCTGGGCAGCCAACAGCAGTGTGCCAGCTGTGTCCAACTTAATACACCGTAGCCAATCCTCATCCCCACTCTCTCACTGCTCATATGGAATTAGTACGGGGATGATCTAGTAATGATATAAAGAAATAAGAAACTGCGGTAATTCTATATCAACTCTGTCCAATAGAACTACAAGACAAGCTGCACATGTACCTTCTTAGTAAACTTAGTAGAAAAAGTTAAGAGAGACCAGTAATGTTAACTTTAACAATTATGTTTTATTTTCTCTAATATATGCCCAAGAATTTCAAAATATAATATAACATCATATGAAAACAATTTGCATTATTTTTATATCAAGTCTCTGTAATATAGTATATATTTTACATTTAACATCATATCTCATTTTGGGTGCTAAATTTTCAGTAGAAATACTTCAGTTAATTTTGGATATCATAAAATTCATGTTTGAAAGAGTAAATTCACATACACAAGTTGTTCCAAAAATACTTACATGTTTTCAAATACTGAGCCTAATCTCTCCCAACCAAATAATTTTCCTTTAATATTTTCATGCACATTAGAAAAACTGCTTCATTCTTCTTCCATTTGCTTTTAAAGCAAGAGCCTATCAGGTGTGGTAGGCCCCTCACCCCAAGATGTCTACATCTCAAACTCTGGAGCCTGTATATATCCGTATCACCTGGCAAAGAGGAATGAAAGTTCTAGATAGAATTAAGGTTGCTGATCATTTGACATAAAAATAAATGATCCTGAATTATCCTAGTGAATCCAATGTAATCACAAGGACCCTTAAAAGTGGGAGAGAAAAATAAGCTGAGAGAACTAGAGATGGCAGCTTACCAAAGATTGGCCAACACTGGTGGCTTTGAAGATGGAAAAATAAAGTCACAAGCCAAGGAATGTAGGCAGCTGTTAGAAGCTGAAAAGGGAAAGGAAAAAGAACTCTGCCTCAGCCTCCAGAAGGAATGCACACTTGCCGACACCGAGACTTTATCACAGTAAGCCCCATCACTGACTTCTGACCTCCAAATGTTAATATATTTGTTCTGTTTTAAGCCACTACCTTTGTGGCAAATTGTTACAGCAGCAATAGAAAACCAACATATCAGTTTGAAAATTAGTTCTTTCCAAGTTAAGCAAATTCACTAATTTTCGTGTCAACTTAGTCATATAAAAATAGAATTTGTTCTTCCAATTTTTGATCCCACGTGTAAAGGAGCTTGGAAGTCTTCAATCCATCCTAATGATAAACAAACTGAACATACTGAAAAACAAACAGCTCGTTTAAAATGTGTTACAGCCTCGTCAGCATGGCTCAGCAGTTGAGCATCCACCTATGAACCAGGAGGTCGCAGTTCGACTCCCGGTCAGGGCACAAGCCTGGGTTGCGGGCTCGATCTCCAGTGTGGGATGTGCAGGAGGTGACCAAATAATGATTTTCTCTCATCATTGATGTTTCTACTGCTCTCCCTCTCCTTTTCTCTCTGAAATAATTTAAAAAATATATTTAAAATAAAATATAATGTGTTAGAGATGTGAGGTCACAGGACAAATCACTGCCTCCCAAATTGGAGAGACAGGCAAGTGAGTATAGAGAATCACAACTTAACTAAAGCAGGAACTCATGAGCAGAAACCTTTGTGGGAACCTGTTACCAAGGTAGGAAAACCTACATGTAATTTATGAATATTGGAAACTCAGTGTTGACAAGTGTGAGTGTTACAAACTCTAGGGGGCCCAGACACATTTGTGACTTTTACCTCCAGGAGCTCTGCACTGTTCTCACAGTGAAGACCAGAGGAAATTCCTTCCTGACTCTACCAGAGGGAGAGGAAATGTAACCATTTTTGAAATACCTATCCCAGAACATTGGTTCTTCTCAGCAAGGTCAGGCCTCAGACAAACTAGTTCACCAGAGCTTAAACTACTGGGGTTTATCAGAGCCTAACCAACCTGGGTAAAGGAAATACCCAACTTAGCCCATTCTAATCTTCCACAAGAGGGAAAGATGATATTCAACCCTAGTCCCCTATAACTATCCTATCCCACTTAAGGGGGGTTGGGGGAGAGGTAGAAAAACCTGATAAACATTTGTAAAGTTCACAGAACAGAGGCACTAGCTCATTAAAAGACTGAGATATAATTATAGGACGATAGACACTTCCCCTCCCTCCACATCTTACGAGCATACCACTAAAGTCATATTTAACAGAGTCCCATTTACGTAGTACACTATGTCTAACATTAAAAAAAATTTGCAAAGCATACTAAAAAGCACAAAATACAATCTGTAGAGATTAATATGTTAATGACACTAATGGATAAAGTACACAGATACAAAAACAAATGGACACATAGTATAATGAATATAGAAAATAATATTTTACTACTATTATATAATAAATAAGGCTACAATGGCAATCATATTGCAATATATAATTATATCAAGGTAACACACTGTACACCTTAAACATACACAATATTACTTGTGAATTTTATTCAATAAAAAAGGAATAAATAAGCAATGTAAGCAAAGAGATGAAATCCTAAGAAAGAATGATGGAGATAAAAAACAATGATAGACCCCAGCTGGTGTGGCTCAGTGGTTGAGAATCAACCCATGAACCAAGAGGTGGCTGTTTTGATTCTTGGTCAGGCTTACAGGAGGCAGCTGATTGATGATGTTTCTCTCTCATTGATGTTTCTATCTCTCTCCCTTCATCTTTCTCTAAAAACCAATAAAATATATATTTAAAAAAACAAAAACAACACTGATAGAAATGAAGAATGCCTTTCATGGGGTCATGAATAGACTGAAAGTGGTTAAGGAAATAATCTCTGAGCATGAGGTTATGGTCATAGTATTTCAAAAACTGAAGAGGAAAAAGATGAAAAAGTAAACAGAATGTCCAGAAACTGTGGGACAACTACAAAAGGTGTAAAATAAGCATGAAAGGAATACCAGATGGAAAAGAGAGAAAGAGGGATAGAAGAAATATTTAAAGCAATAGTCACTGAGAATTTCCCCAAAGTGATACCAAACCACAGCTCCAGAAAGCTCAGAGAACCAGCAGGACATGTGCCAAAAAGCCACACGTAGTTATATTACAATCAACATCATCTTACTTCTCAGAAATTGTGCACACAATATGCATGGAACAAAGTATTTTACAATGTTAATAGAAAAAATATTACCCTAGAATTCTATATGCTGCAAAATTATCCTTCAAAAATAAGCCAGAAATAAAGGCTTTCTCAAGTGAAAATTGAGAGACTTTGTTGCCAGTAGAACTGCCTTACAAGAAATGTCAAAGGAAGTTTAGAAAGAAGGGAAATTATATAGGTCAGAGACAGCTACATAAAAAGAAAGGAAGAGCAATGGAGAAAGAATACCTGGAAGTAAAAGAAAAACTTTTATTGTTTTTATTCTGAATTGATCTAACAGATAACAGGGTGTTGTTGTTTTTCAAAGTAATGATAGCAATATATTCTACTATTGAGAAGAAAAAATAATTAAGTGCTTCTCTCATGTCTTTCGTTTATTCTCCCACCAGTACCACACTCATAACACTGACACCAGATGTCTGGAGGTTCTACTCACACCAAGCAATTGTGTGACATCTGCTGGATGACCTACAGTTTAACTCATTTCTGACCCTACCTATAGGTAGAATAATCAATCCCACAAGACTGCCCCCCACTACTTCAGATATTGGTTAAAAGTTCAGGTTGTCACCTGTGCTTCTGACTGACTAGTTATAAATCAGAGGTTCCTGTGACTCCCTACTTGTTTAATCTATTAATTTGCTAGAGAGGCTCACAGAACTCAGGAGAGCAGTTTATTTATGCTTACTGGTTTATAATAAAAGCATATGATAAAGGATAAAATGAACATCCAAATGGGAGAGATATGTAAAGCAAAGTGTGAGGGAAGGGGCAGAGCTTCCGTGCCCTCTCTGGGCACCACTCTGTCAGTCCTCCATGCGTTCATCCCACTGGAAGCTCTCCAAACCCTGTACTCTCGGGGATTTTACGGAGGCTTCATCACATAGGCATGATTCATCACTAACTCCATTTCCACTGCCGCTCTCTTCTCTGGAGAATGGGGATAGAGCTAAAATTCCAAGCTCCTAAGTATCCTCTTGATGGATATCTAGGCTGTTTCCAATACTTGCTATCCTAAGTAAAGCTGCAGTAAATATTCTTACACTAGTTTTTTCAAGAGACAAATACTTTTATTCTTTTTGAGTACACACCTAGAAGTAGAATTGCTACATTACAATATAGGATCAATTCAACTTTATAAGTAGCTGCCAATATATTTTCAAAGTGACTGTACCATGTTACACTTTTTAAAAAATGAATGAGAAGACCAGTTGCTTTGTAGCCTCTCCAATACATAGTATTTAGTGTTAATCTTTTTAATGTTAGCCATTCTACTGGGTGTGCAGCAATAGCTCATTGTGATTTTAATTTGCATTTCTCATGACTAATGATGCTGATGATCTTTTCACATGCTCATTGGGTTTTGAAAAGAAAACATTTCTAGAAGTGTCTCCTATGCTGCAGAAAACCATACAGATGTTTTTCAAAAATAGGTTAACTTGACAATTACAAGAAGTCATTCATTGGTTATCTAAGTGAGGGCAGTGTTAGGAGTAGTGATGGCATATGTTTATTCAATGACTATTTATTGATTGTCTGCTCTAGCATATTGCAAAGTGATAAGGATAAGATACTGTTAGCCTTTCTGAAGTTTATGGTCCTGCAAACTCATAGGAGTTATACTTTAGTGAACAAAGAAAAATGTGGGTGATGATGAAAATAGAAATCCAAGGCACAAAAATTCTTTATATATTGGCAATAAAAGTAAGAAGTAGCATTTGATTATTTTATGTGAAATCATTGAGAAAAGGATTTTGTTTGCTTTAGTTTCAAGGCAGGGAATGTTTCCACCAGGTTTTAGCAAAGAGAGGGATAAGAGAGAGATTGAAAGAGTATTCTGGGGAAATTGGAGCCATGATGAATAAGGAACATAAAACACACAAGATGGGATTCCCTCAGAAAAGCAAAGGTAAAGATTAAGTTTTGGGAAGAAAGAGGGTACTTATTTCTCAAAACAGCATATAGAAAGTAGGGAGGAGGGACGAGAAGGAACAAAAGTAAAGTTGGGAGTAGTGTATAAAACAGCATTCATGAGCTCTACATTGCTGGAGAGGGATTTTGCTTAAAACAACAACAACAAAACTAACAAGAGACCTAAAGAGAGTGGCAAAGGGTTGTGAGAACTACTGTGGGAATAATAAAAGGAACTGATCAAATGAACTGAAATGAATGATAAAAGCACTAAAGACTCACCAGAATTTAGAGGTTGTGCATTAAGACACAATCTTAATTTATAGATACATGATTTTCTCCAGACTTGTTTCCTGCCAGGGGAAAGGAGTAGGAGAGATGGGGAGGAAGTAAGACCTTGGTGATCCTGGGTTAGCTTTGATGGGCATACCACAAAGGGAAAGGCTGGGGAACTGGATCTTTGGGGAGTTGTGTTTGAAGTGATTGCCAATATGCTTTACTACAGAAGACAAGAAAGTTAAGATGATCAACTGAGAAAAGAGAGCACTAGTGAAGAGACCTGAGGTTTGAACACTAGGGAGGAAAAGGCATGAGGAATGTAGAAATATGAATCTGTGACCCAGTGATGTGCAGGAGCCGCTAGTTCCAGCTGATGTGAGCATTTCTTCCCAACTCTATATTCAATGAAATCTTGGTGGTAATTTGAGATCAGCTGCACCATGATAATCAGCACCAGTTACAAATCAGGCCCTGTCTTTCTCCCCCACCCCCAGAGAGCTGGTTGTTAAACTGCGATCAGCACACCACTGTAGTGAGCACATAGTAATACTTCCCATTTTCTTTTTTCTGGAGAGGATAACAAGCACTAGGATGTGGTGTGGGAAATGAAGTTGAGTTTATTATCAAGTAGCTATATACTTATAATAATAGTAAACATCTGATAAATACTGACACTAAAGTCATCTAAGATGAGGTCAAAAGAAGAAAATGGCTGCCAATTAAGAAGTAATGGATATGGAGAAAAGACCATGATGTCTCTGCATAACACTGAAGAAAAAGGAGAGAAGACAGTGGGCTTGGGCCGCCAGTGAGGCTCAGTGGTTGACTGTCAATCCATTCACCAACAGGTAGCCAGTTCAATTCTTTGTCAGGGCACATGCCCAGGGCTGCAGGCTCCATCCCCTAAAGGGAGCGTACAAGAGGCAGCCAATCGAT
Source organism: Corynorhinus townsendii (assembly GCA_026230045.1). Lineage (NCBI taxonomy): Eukaryota > Metazoa > Chordata > Mammalia > Chiroptera > Vespertilionidae > Corynorhinus > Corynorhinus townsendii. The sequence continues at coordinate 131,259,270 of JAPDVU010000006.1, forward strand.
GTTAATGTTTCTCTCTCAATATTTCTCTCTCTCTCTCCCTCTCCCTCTCCCTTCCTCTCTCTCTAAAATCAATTAAAGAATTTTTTTAAGTGATAGTGGACTTGGAAAGTATAAAGTTAAAAAAAGGAGAGGTTATAATAGTTGTCAGTGAAACAATAATTTTTTTTTTAATCCTCACCTGAGGATATTTTTTCATTGATTTTTATAGAGGGGAAGACAGAGAGAAATATTGATGTGAGAGAAACACATAGATTGGTTGCCTCCTGCATGCACCCTGACCAGGGCCCAGGCTGGGGAAAAGCATGCAACCCAGGCATGTGCCCATGCCCTGAATCGAACCCAGGACCTTCGGTCTGCAGGCTGATGCTCTATCCACTGAGCCAAGCCAGCTATGGCAGTGAAACAATAATTTAAAAGCCATATAACAATTTAGAGCTTTTAACTGATCTAGTATGCCTGGCACATAGGAAACTTTTGATAAGTGTTTTGTTCTTTTTATCTAAATCCCTGCACTAAGTTCTTTGTTAGTTAAATGACTGAGAAAAGTAACTGTGACTTCAAATCAATCACATTCTGACAAGTTTACTTTCCATCTTTAATTGTAAACACTTTTATTGTTAGTTGTAAAAACTTCCCAACACTTGAAATAAGCTTCTTCTGCTTTCAGAAATTACTTGATGCTTAGTAATCAGTACATTCTGCTTAGTTTTAAAAATATTTTAATACTATTTAGGGATTATTATGGCTGCTGAAAGGCCTAATAGTTAAATACAAAGTAGTTACTATCTGATAAACTATTAAGAAGTTAAAATTTTAAACTTTAGATCAACAAGATTCTCTTTGCTATATTATTTTCTGAAAAAAATTCTATGCCAATATCCCATCTCATGTTAAAATATAATTTATAGATAATGGCAGTAAATGATTCAGAAATTACCCACAAACTGTATTTGCTTGTGGAAGGAGAACTAGATACACTCATTTTACAAACTACATTTTTAGAATCTTAATATAAATATGGAAGAAAAAAATAAATCCTAGCACATCTTAAACAGAAAACAGCTAAAGAAGAGTTCACACACATCCCCTCATGAATTATACTTCCTGGAGAACAGTTGAAACACCTGGGAAACTGGCTTGCAAAAGGGACATTAATTTAGGAAATGCTATTTGGAAGTTGATCTCAAGAAATCTTGAAAAAATGCACTTGGGAAGGCTTTGTGTACTTTTAACTATCTTGTGAAACTCGTGTAAGTAAGGCCATTCACTGAAGTATACGATATAGTATAATTATCCAATGTCCACTTGGACTTCTCACTGTCTTTCTGAAGGCCTCAGTCCCTTGAACCAAATGTTCTTAATAATCTTTTCAATACACCAAGTACAAACATATGTGTATCATTAGATTAAAACTATACTTTTCAGGACCCACCTCAAAATACTGAAACAAAACCCAGCACACATATCTCTGAACTCTAACTCACATTTCATAAAAGAATGTGCTTTAATACCCGCTCCCTCACATATTGCTCTTTTTTCTCTCCACTTCAGGGAATATGAATTCTCAAGCATGGAGGGAAGAGAAACCTCCCATCTTCACTTCCTGCGCCAAGCTTAGCTCAGGACCAAAAGCAAGGAATTCTTTCAGCCAGAAAATGTTCAATGGCTCCCTGCTCTGAATCTTCTTTTGTAGACTTAGAATGACTCAAAAATTTCCCCGAAATATTTAATGAATGTTTAAACTGATTTAAAACTTGTTAACAGTGGGGTGGGTTAGGCCCAGGGGAGTATGGGGAAAAAATAGAAAAATGCAAAAGACCTTGAATTTTGGCCAAGTATTATGCCCTTCTGACCAAGAGTCCCCAAAGTTTTTAAGATTTGCCTTAAGCATAATAATGTACCAGGGGTCCTCAAACTTTTTAAACAGGGGGCCAGTTCACTGTCCCTCAGACCATTGGAGGGCCGGACTATAGTTTAAAAAAAAACTATGAACAAATTCCTAAGCGCACTGCAGGCCCGGGACGAGTCGGCTGCTAAGCAGGACAGGCAGCGGTACCCAGCGGGCTGGATAAATGTCCTCGGCGGGCCGCATGTGGCCCGTGGGCCGTAGTTTGAGGACCCCTGAGACTATAGACAAAGCAAGTTTTAGGGAAAACAAATCCCATATAGGGACTTGAATTCTCATTGTCTCACAGTTTGCTGGAGCTAATGAATTCCATCTAAGAGAAATATATTTTCTAAAGGTGAAGAGCTTTGCATGAAATTCCTCACCTGACATTGAAAGGTCAGGTCCACTTTTGCTGACACTTCAATCTGGGATCCTCATTTCACTTAGATGCTCAAAGTAAGAAAGGACATCTAGAAAGCAATTGGAGGGAGGATATTTAAAATTAAATATGATAGTAGCCAAATAAGTATTTCATGATGATTCACATATATGGAATGTGCATACTTTTCTCACTAGCAACAAACCTTACATAGTTTTTGCTATGTGCTGAGTTCTAAGTAGGCAGAACTCTATTTCATTCACACAACCCTATGCTATAGTCACTGTCAATAGTCATGCATTGCAGAGGAGGAAATTAAGGCTTGGAGTAGTCACAACTAGAACTGGCAGGGCTGGGAATCCACCCTGCTAGACTCACTCCCCATTCTGTGGCCTGCACCACCACACAAGGCTTCTCACAATATGAATGGTCTTCATTTGAGTGTTCATCTTGTTCTGACATCATCTTAAAATATAGGACTTGCAATTCTGCTGGCCCAGGAGCTTCGGTCAGGGAGTCCGGCTGTAGACGCTCTCACCAGGTGAGGTGCCCCTTCTGCTCACATCCCTCCAGCCTGAGGTCCCAGCCCCCGTCTCACCAGAATGAGCTTTGTGTGGCCACACAGACTGAGTCCTACCTCACCACAGGGGTTTGCTGGCAACACAAACTGTTTACAATTTCAATCTGAAAGTTTTCTTTTTTTTTTTTTTGAATATTTTATTTGTTTAATTATTTAATCTTCCATTCCAATAGATTTGAAGCTGAAAGAAATTATTATGGATGGGCTTATTCTGTCTTTGAAAAAAATACTGAACATCTTTCTAACCAAAGTAATACATAGGTGCACATTTAAGTAAATCCTAAATTAGATTTAAATGTAGTTAATTTTACACAATCTTTATGTTTCAGAGAATTACCAAAGCACCTTACTGAACAAACCAATCACTGAAACACATGTGAGTTAAGAAATCATTTTTAAAAAATCACAGAAGTTCTCTGAGAATCTAAGAAACTGCTGTATTCACTAGGAATCTAGAGATGTACAGAAGATCTATCTCTATTTTAAGGTCAGCACAGAAATGCTCTTTATAGGAATCAAGGGATAAGAAAGAAAGGAAGGGTATCTTCGTACATATTTTTGTTTTTCTCAATACAAACTTGTGTACTACTATCCTATATATATTTGGAGGACTTTAAAAATAATAAAAACTAATATTTATTGAGTTCTTACTATATGACCAGCACTTTTCTAATTACTTTATGTGTTTTAATTAACTTACCCCTCAAAAAGAGATATATATAAAAGCATTATTCCCATTTTACAGATGCCACAGGACAATTACATAGTTGATATAAAGTCACACAACTGATAATAATAGAATATTTCCAAAATATTTAACTGACACCTTCTTTCTTACAGTGTACTTTCTTTAGTTTAAAAACATAGTGTCCTAGCTGGTTTGACTTCGTGGATAGAGCGTTGGCCTGCAGACCAAAGGGTCCTGGGTTTGATTCTGGTCAAGGGCACATACCTCGGTTCTAGGCTCCTCCCAGGCTCAGGCCCTGGCCAGGGCGCGTGCAGGAGGCAACCAATCGGTGTGTTTCACATGGATGTTTCTCTCTCTCTTTCCCTCTTTCTTCCACTCTCTCTAAAAACCAATGGAAAAATATTCTCAGGTAAGAATTTTTTAAAAAATAATAAAAAGATAAACAAAAACATAAAGCTACTTTTTTTTCCAAAATTATAATCTTACATTGTGGCTAGGATGACTTACTTGAGTAAAGACCATGACAGGCTATAAGCATGACAAGATCTCTATTACTGTAGAAGCTAATATGCTGAGAAATCACGAGAATATTTTCTGCTAAAAATACAGTGAATGATTTTTTTCACTGAAGAATATGAACACATGGACTGAATTTAGGATGGAACACTGAAACAGAAACTGCTCTAATTTTTTGAAATGGGTATTCATCAACTAAAAGTGATAAAATTATGAAGTTACACAGGCTGCTTACAATTCTAGGGTGTTTCATCAGGTTTGTATTTTGGTTAAACAAAACCTTATTTGTTTTTTCCTCTTTCCCATAAATTGTCCAATGACAGCTTAAGTTATTTATAAACACTCAAGTATTTTAAAGGAAGTGATGATGGATTTATTCCTGCCCCTACACAGTCCACAGGAACAAATTCAATATAGAGTATAGGATAGTGGAGTTGGGGGGGGGGGGGTACATTGTTTTTTTAAGAGAGAGAGGAAGGGAGAATGAGAGCGAGAAACATCAATGTGAAAGCTGAACACTGAGGGGCTGCCTCCTGTATGCCACCTATTGAGGATGGAGCCAGCAGCCCAGGCATGTGGCCTGACTGGGAATTGAACCAGCAACTTTTAGGTGCACAGGACAACACCCAACCAACTGAACCACACTGGCCAGGGCCAGGATAGTGTAGTATTAAACAGAAAGAAAAGCAAGGGTGCCTTTTTCTCTCCTAATTTAAATTAAGTAACTCGTAATGTTAATTGCTTTTATTAAAATCCATATAATAGAGATATGTGCTTTATTATGTATAAAAGGAGAAATGACACAACCATTTTGGAAAACCACTTGGCAGTTTTATATAAGTTAAACAGATACCTACCAGATGACCATGCCACTCAATAAAGAAATACATGTCCATACAATATTAGAACATGAATGATCATTTGTAATAACTCCAAACTGGGAGTTGGGGAGAGGAACCAATGCCCATCAACAGATGAATGACTCAACATCCTGCAGTATATCCAAACCTTGGACTACTACTCAGCAATAAATATGAAGGAACTACTGACACATGAAACAATGTGGATGAATCTCAAAACAATTCTGAGTGAAAGAAGCAAGACACTCCACCCCAAAAACCCATGCAAACAATGCAAACTAATTTATAGTAACAGAAAACAGAGCAGCAGCTTTCTGAGCCAAGGGGACAGCAGGGAAGGAGAGAAGGAGGGGTGACAAAGGAACACAAAGAAACTTTCAAGGTAGAGAAATATGTTCACAATTTTTGTTGTGGTGATGCTTTTTTTTGTGTGTGTGTGTGTGTGTGTATGTGTGTGTGCGCGCGCAAGAGAATTTTATACAATTTAATATATATATATATATATATATATATATATATATATATATATGGCCTGTGGGCAATTATACATCAATAAAGCTTTATAATTTTTTAAAATTTTAATAAGTTTAAAATGAAAAATGACTGTGAAGTCAGTACTTTAAGATCTTTTTAATGGGCTTAACTGCACCATCAGTATGGAAAGCTACTCACTTGTCTTGTTAGAATAGATGTGTCTGTTATACTAGAGTTTACCACATTTACATGTCTTCACAGGATGTACTGAACAGATTGCAACTGCCTGATGAAGGAAATCTAAATAATTTTTTAGTAGGTTTCCTTTATTTGTGATATGACTGACTAATACATTTTATAGCGTAGTCTTGTTATAATTTTCTTGTAGCTCTTTTTAAAGTGGACATTTGATGCCCACTAATAAGAGAAAACTGCATTTCAATAAATCTGTTCCATAGCTAACTATCTTTGCTGTAAGATTATCAAGTGAGTTATTCTTCTCCTAAGATGCTGTTAATTTCCAGAAATGGGGTGACTGTACTTGCATTCTTTTATGCAGTCATACAGAAGAAAAATGGATCACCCCACCCTCAAACTGCAGTTTCCTAACTGCAGCAGACAGCTGAGTGTCCCAGGCATCAGCCTAATCACCATCTAACAAGAGAGCAGAAAACATCCCAGGGCTGCCTGAGTGGACATAGTCCAACTTTCAGAAACCACGGGCTCCCCCTAGTGGCGTTTCCTTTCTGATATTAGGGTGTTAAATGTAACATTTAGCCTGCTGCTCATGATATTATAGTTATTTAAATTGCTTTAATTAAATTATAAAACAATAATTTGTTCTAGTTAAAGTAATATTACTCAGTAGAGTTGTAGTTTCCATTTTTTTCTAATTATATAACCTCACCACTATAGTGCTTAACATCATGCTTTTATTTGATTTATGCTAACTGGACAGAAAATGGGATCATTGTTTTAATGGAAAGGAAGTGGAGAGATGTATCAGATAGCATTTTCTAAAAAGGGAGTCCATTAACCAGTCTGTGTACTATCTAATATTATGTAGAAGGAAATGAATCTAATGATTCCATAATATAAATTACAGAGAGCGATCTCATGATCACAGCTTTATGAGCTCTCTAGCTTTTTATTCGCAAATGATTGCTCTTTGAGACACCTAATTTCATCAGAATATCTTTTTTTTTATATGAAAAGTTGTGATTACATGTGGCTCACATATAGTTTAAATAGGCACTTGTTAAATGCCAGGTAGGGTTTCTGAAATGATCATACGTTTTGCTCATCAGACAAACAGAAGGATAATTAGAGATCCAGGTTCAGCATTGTATTGAGAAAGCACACCCATTCCACTGGGTCAGAATATCAGGACACTGCAGGTGAGCTGACATGTCAGCATGTCAGGGAGGGCTCCTAAACACTATGCAACTTCTGAGACGCATGACCTTGAGCCAGAAACCAGAGAGTCATCCTCAATTCTTACACTTCAAATTGCTTCACTCCCCTCCACCCCAATGACAGCCCCTCCACTCATTCACAGACCCATATACTAGAAGATGTGCCCGTGAGTGTGCACGCACACACACAGACACATATGTAGCTTTTCTGAGTATGACTAGAAAACAGTCAGCCTTCTAACTCATACTAAAGAGACAGGTTGATGGAAAGAACATCCTAGGGCAACCAAGGGTAGAGGCCGAGTATAGGTGGAGGGCATCACTTCCCGTGGGGGTACTCCTTCCTCACACCTTTCCAGAATTAAGTGGATGTATACAGCCTCACAGGACTCCCCGGTGGCAGGAGTCATCAAGCTCTTGCCATGTGGCTGCAGGAAGGCAGAGGGTGCAGACCATCGGCACTCCCAGAGCCCTGGCAGCCCTGCCACTGCCCACCCTGCGCGGTGCTGCTCTCTGACCCATGCAGGGGAGCAGTGGCACCAAAGCCGTGTCAGAGGAAGCCTGGGGAATGATGGGAGGAGGCAGGGTGTTTTCCTGCAGCCTCGTAGAGGCATCGTACCTGGCATATCGTAGATGATCAGTGACCACTACAGGAAGAAAGAAAGACTCAGCCCCCAGCCCCCAGCTTACCATTGAGTTGCTATGTACGCTGGGCCATTTTTATTTTGAGTTACACATAAAATTAACATTCATATATTTTTTCTCCCCTGAATTCCCCTGTGTTAAAAAAATACATAAAAGCATTGATCATATGAGGCTTAGGATGGGCATGCCTTTCTCAGAATCCAGTCAGGAGATAGCTCACTGTGTTTACAGGGTGAGGGCGTCCCCAGACCTTTTAGGAAAAACTCCAAGGTGTCACACTGCTCCTCCATAAAACGTTTGAATCCATTCATGATCTAGAAAGGGAAGGACAGCACCTACTTTTTTCCTTTCACCCCTGTTTACTCAGGATTACCGCTAGGAAATCATATGTAGACAATTTGTATATGAACTAAAGCCAGGGCTCCCAGAATTGAACATTCATGTGATGAAGATTTTAGGAGTCATATGTGCAACATAATCACAGGCACATGCCTGGTGGGACACACAGGAGCCATGTGGTTCTTATGGTTAGTGGTGATTTCAAACGGGCCCTGAAGTACATAGCTTTGAATATGGTTGCCATAGAGACAAACAAGCAATTTATAGATGCTTAACCCTAGAGGATTAGTTTTAATAACCATCAAGGAACAATAAAGCATTGCAGTTGATAGTGTAGGCTCTGGTGTCAGGTTGCTGGGGTGCCAATCCTCACGCAGTAACAGGTTACATGTGTGTCCTTGGGCAAGGTAATTCAATTATCTCTCCCTTAATGTTATTATCTGTAAATCTATAAGACAAATACAGCAATAGTACAAACATGTCTGAGTTATGTGAACCCAGATATCATATATTTTATACATGTGTGTATATACACATACATAACAGCTTCCAGCACAAGGGCGTGCACAATATGTATTACTTATTAGTACATGTCGGTAGTAAGACTTGTAACTTATGGTCCCCTGCTCTGCAAAAGGCAGTTGCATATCTGAAAGAGACCTTTTATCAGACAGCTTGTTCATCTGACCCTTTCTCAGAATAGAAATGAAGACTGCATCTTTGCCCCTTCTCCATCTTCTTGGTTCAATTACTATACATTTTCTTCCTTCTAGATAGATTCTAAATGCAGGGGACATGATGCTTTAAGCTATGTAGACTGTGAGGTGTCTCACATAATGGAAGCTTATTGTGAGAATATGTGTGGAAGTGGGGAACACAAAACTCGCTCCTCCATCTACAGGGATTTTCACAGCCTGCCACTGATGTGGCTCTATTGATTCTTGGTCTCTGCTTCTCTTGAAGCGTATTCTCTGCCTCTTTTTGCTAACATGGTTGATTTCCATATTTTTTTCCTCTCAGTGCAGGAAGCTATAGCTGGGCTCATCAGCATTACCTCGGGGGCAAGTGTGGAATTTTCATACTTATGTGAATTCCTTGTGTGCACATATTGTGGAGATGCCACCCTCCCCAGACCAGTCTCCAGGCGAGCGAGGCCTTCTCAGAGGCCAGCTCCCTCTGCAAGGCTCTGTTGTGCTCCGGGAGCACCTGGGAGCTCATTAAAACACAGGCTGCTGGCCATATCCATCGTTTCCACCTGGTAGGTCTATGGATGGGGTGTAAATATCTGCATTCATAAAAAGCCCCTGGGTGAGCAATGCTGTTGTTTCAGGAACCACAGAGCAAACTGGTCATATTTTTCTCATTAAGTGATTGGGCTGCATCCCTCGGCAGTGGATGTAAAAGAAGGACTTTCTTTGGAAGGAGAGTTGGGATAACAAAACATCAAGTAGATTATATGGCAGGCCCCCTTATCCATGAGGGACACCTTCCAGGACACCCCAGTGGACACGGAGGCCTGTACAGACTTTGTTTTCGCCTCCCCTCCCTCTAAGATCTTCCAGCTGGCCTAATAATGAGAGACAGATGAACAAGAGAAAATGAAACTTTAATATGTGCACACAAGGAATTCATGTAAGTATGAAAATTCCATAGACAGGTCGGCAAATTGGGTATACGTGTCTTTTGGGACAAAGAGAAGGGCAATGATGTGATTTTAAAAGAAGTAGACAATTTATAGGTAGTTGAGGAAGAGTGGAATATACATGGCAGGTACATTCTTACTTCAATGGGACACAGAAGGTAATCTAACCCTGCTTGGCACCTTCCTGTCTACCACACTCAGTTCAAACTGGGCTAAGGAGAACATCCTAAGATTTTCGTCCTGAATCAGGCCTTTCCATCAGAATCTCTTAGGCAGGAAAGGGAGGAGGGTTAAGGTTCTCTGAGTCTTTTGTTTCTTAATAACCAGCTTAAAAGCAATATCCCAAAAGGCAAAACTTTAGTCCCCTTCAATACATATACTTCCCAAGTCTCTTCGGCATATCCAAATTGCCAGCATCACTGCTCTTGCACTTCGAGACCATGATTAAGTAGAACAAGAGTGACTTAAACACAAGCACTGTGAGAGTCAGCAGTCAACCTGATGACCCTGAGGGCTACTTAGTGATACAGTAGGGAAGCATTTACAGAGTGGAAACGCTGGACTGTTAACATAAGAAACATTCAAACCTGCAAAGAATTTTTGTGAGTTTATTTGAGCCAAATTGTCAACAATGCTGGGAAGCAGAATCTCAATGAATTAAGATAATGCTCAGGAGAATAGAGGTTTTTCACCTGTTTTTATAAATTAGCATCAAAGGAGGAGACTTAAGTGGGTTACAAAAAAATCCATTGGTGATAGATTCGGGAGGCAGGAGAAAGCAAAGGGGGAGGGGTCATACCTCTGGAATTGGATAAAAAGTAAAATGATAGACACATGATTCTTTTACATAAGTGGGCACAGGATAGTTAACAGTAGACAATTAACATGATAACAATAACCATGAGGGAATTTGTGATTTGTGCCCTGGCACCATTTGTTGTGCCCTGAGGGTTCTGGAAAAGGGGAAGTTACAAGTTACTCTGACATTCCACAGGTATGTTATCTTAGATGCAGAAAGACAATAGGCTCAGTTAAGATGGAAGTTGAACTTTATCAGGAAAGATATTGGCCTAGGACAGTGGTCAGCAAACTGCGGCTCGCGAGCCACATGTGGCTCTTTGGCCCCTTGAGTGTGGCTCTTCCACAAAATACCATGGCCTGGGTGAGTCTATTTTGAAGAAGTGGCATTAGAAGAAGTTTAAGTTTAAAAAATGTGGCTCTCAAAAGAAATTTCGATCGTTGTACTGTTGATATTTGGCTCTGTTGACTAATGATCTTGCTGACCACTGGCCTAGGACATGACTACCCACTATAAATTGTTTTTTAATTTAATTTTAAAGGTTTTAATTTAAAAACCATCCTTTGTGGTTACATTAGGTCTATGAGTTTGCAAGGCCATCACGTAGGCCTTCCCTGAATTAGTCACATTAGCATGTGGCCCTTTTTTGTCCATAGGACAAACAGATGATTCACTTCCTGGGTGGAATGCAGCCTGGGGTACAAGAGTTTATCATACTACTGGACAGTGTGCAATTTAAAACTTGTGAATTGCTTATTTCTGTAATTTTCTAGTTAGCATTTTTGGACTGTGGTTGACTGCAGGTAACTGAAACCACAAAGAATGAAACTGTGGATAGGAGTGACTACTGAACCTCAATAAAGCTATTTAAAAATTAAGTTAGGTTAACACAGGAATTCTCATCCAGCCTGGACATCCACTGAGACTTGCCCCCAGTCAGAATCATGAATCAGAATCAGAATTCAAAGCATTCCCTACTCTGAACCACAGCTAGTTAACCTGTAATTTTCTGATCTTTTTCTGGGAAATGGCTCCATTTCATCTACATCTACACTCCATCGTTGTCTTTATTAGCATTCTCTCTTTAACCATATCTAGAAAGCTCCTCCTCTTCCTCCTCCTCCTCCTCCTCTTCCTCCTCCTCCCCCTCTTCCTCCTCCTTCAATGTTGTTATTGATTTCAGAAAGAGGATGGGAGAGAGAGACAGAAACATCCATAAAAGAGAAACATCCATTGGTTGCCTCCTGCACACCTCTGCTACTGGGGATCGATCCTGCAACCTGGGCATGTGCCCTGACTGGGAATCTAACTGGTGACCTCCTGGTGCACTGGACGATGCTTAACCAACTGAGCCACACCAGCTTAGCTTTACTGCAGGTTCTTGATGGTCCCATTACATGGATGCAGAGGTATCTAATGAAGTTCAAAGGCAGAAATATGGCTGGGACATAGAAAGAAATTGGCACAAATAATTTAAAACTTTTCAAATATTTATTTCAGTACCTCCCATCTTTGTTCCTTCTCTGCAGTGGCTTTTTCTGCTCCTCTGTCCACATGCCAAACCATGAACTGAGCGTAATTCCCCAGTTTAGATGTTGGTGGTCAGCCTCTTATAGCCTCAGGTCCAAGCTGGAAGGAATCCCAGCTCTAAGTTTCTGAAAGAGAAAGCTGATGGGCTCAGCTTTGCTCGGCTATCCACATGTGACCCAGTCAGCTTTATTCAGAGGGAAGAAGTCATGGCAGAAACAATACTGGGAGCCACATTGCTGTAACTATGGGGCATTATCACAGCAGAGTTCCTGGGCTGCCACTGTGCTCACCAGCTTCCAGCTTACTCACACAGGGCTACCTTTCTAGCTCCCAGGTAGCTAGAAGTCTCTAGCTATACCCAATACATATAAGTCCCTACCGCCATCTAAACAACACACCATATACTTGCAGGCCAAAAGTCTATATGCTATTGCAAAATTATTCCATTGTGCCTGCTCCATGAAATATTTCTCTCTTTTTTTTTTTTTTTTCTTGCAAAAGGCTATAAAGAAGAGAAGGCAAGGTGAGGCGGTAGTATCATTTTCCTACCAGTAGGATATCTTCCCATTAAATCTCAAAATATGTGTTCTTCATTTCATAAACCAATGCTAAGAGTTCCAAATTTATGTTATGCCCTATTCATTATCACCTCTGTTTACGACTTCAGCACTAATCCTAAATAAGTTGGGTCCTTACCGTGGGCCAGCCCAAAAATACTGTCCCAAACGAAGGGTCCGCACCTTGCCTCTTTGCCTCACTGCAGGGGAACTCCTTCCCTATCTGACACACTGCCAACTGTCCTAATGTGCTGAGAATCACTAGTACCGTGAACTGGGCTACCACAAGTTTTAAAATACCCAAATGCTTGGTTCTCCTAATAACCTCTTCATTCTTCACGATAGCATAGCCCAGTGGTCGGCAAACTCAGTCAACAGACCACTGACTGGCCTAGCCCTATGAGACCCCTTGAAAACTGCCCAAGGGACAGACCTAGCAAGGACTGAATTGGCAGTGGACATGGGGTTTAAACCTCAGAGAACGACTCTCCATTTGGTGTAACAAGAAGGGATCAGACAGTCTTCTTTCCTAAGATACTATTTCATCAACAAGATAACTCACAGGGCTTATCCTGTTCATCCGAAGTTCTCTTTTAGTTATACTCTTCCCTCCCGGTCTCTCTCCCACCACAACCTGGTGACTCAGGTAGTGGAGGGAACACTGTCACCAGCGTGCCTTGCTCCCTGGCTGCAGAATTCGTCACTCAGCAGCGCTTCCTTCAGCAGCTGTTCACCATCTGCCCTGCTCTCCCTCTCCCCAGACACTGGAGGTTCTTCCAGAGACATTTTCCCTTTGCCAGACTTTCCATATGTTAGACTAAAGAATTCTTCCTTGAGCCCTGGGGACTTCTGGTTGAAGCTTTAGAATTTTGCTAAACAATGCTTCTTTTTCATTTGTTCCCCCTTTTAAACAATTCAATAAAGAAAGCAATTTCTCTCTCCTTCCTTTTTTCCCCTCTCTCTTACCCTCACTTTGTGATATTCTGTATATGAAAACATTCATTTGGCACTGTGCACTTTTTAGTTATCCTGGAATCCTTAAATCCCATTTTTTACCAAACCAATTTTTTATTATCTTATTTAATATGTGAATAAATTATCAAAATAGCTTCCAAAAGCAATAAAGAGTGCAAGTGTTACTCTGCTTAAGAAAAAATTCAGCATTTTGTTAAAACTCAATGAAACTCTATCAATGAAAACTTTTACATTTCTCAATGGGTCCACTAGATGGCGAAGTAGTCCCCCATTTTTATTTCTATGAAAAGGGCCCCTTAAGATAAACAGGATTTCTTTTGGGTGCAGCATATTATATTGCTCAATTTATTTTCCAATTCTAGATTTCTGATTATCTGTTAAGTTATTATAAACAAAGACAGTAAAGGTGATACTCTACTGAATACATGCTATAACCAAGCACCTTGCTAAGATTTCCTTTATGATTACTTCATGTACATAATTAGATGAATTATGATAAAATGAAAAGTTTGTGATAAGGTCAATGAGAAATAGACTACTATTCTTTAGATATGCCTATTTCATATTTCTAACAAAAAATCTTTAATAAACTTAAATAATTTTAATTCAGAAACGGTTATAAGCACTTTCATTTCTGTTTCTACTCAAAAAGTAAAAGAATGTGCCAAACCTGTATGTGTAGAGGATAATGCTATATCTGGGTAATATCACCATTCAGCAGAACTTTGTTCTCCTCATTTACTAAAGGAATTATTTGGAATTTTAGAAATAAATCTTTTAAAAAGGTTAAGTACTACAAAAGGAAACGTCTTGATGATATCCATCAGCAATGTTAAGGTGAATAATAGTTTAGAACTTCTGGTAAATTATACTTAAATTTTTTTGAAGTTTCTAAAACTAAAAGCAGTCTCTTTTGAATAAATCCTACCAGTACTTGCTTTTTTTAATGCATAATTCTATATATTAAACCAAAGAAATATGTGCAACTGTCCCACAGAAATTTCACTGATTTGATTTAAATCTCACTCCAAAAGATAAACCTGTGCCCTACATAGTGGTGGGGGTTCTCTGGGGCCTTTGTGGGGCCTTGCACAGATCATGGGAAAAGGTCTGACTTTATGCACACTCTCCTAACTGAACCAGGGTATGTAACATCCATCCCTTTCTCATACTGGGCAACTTCCATTTAAACAAAAAGTTCTGCAGCTTAAAAAAAAAAGACATTTGAATATCTCTTATTAAATTTAGATTAAATGAAAATCATTTGGCATATACAGAAGGATTCTTTCTTTTGCTAAGGGGGGGGGGGAGACTTAATCTGATTAATTTTATAAAAATAAAACAGTTGTGCCAAAAAATTGAACATAGATAGCTATCATATGAAAAGCAAGCTTGTTTAACTGGATTTGTTGTTTCAATCATTTTGTTGTCATGGCTTGTGACTTAATCAAACACACTCATGGCTAAGAAAATGAAGACAAGCAAAATATCTAAGAAGCAAAAAATGTGCCCATTGGCTTGATACTGGGCCTGGTTCTATTACGGGGCCTCAGGGGAGGCCCAACGGACACAAATATGTATCCATGCATAGAGATGTTCACAGGCGCTGTCCTGGGTAACGTGTGAGCACTGCAGGGCCCTGTCTCAGGTGGATAATTGGTTAAGCCACATCTTTGGGGTGGTAAGTGCTTCTGCTCAGCTTCTCTTGCATAGATCTCACGTGAGTTTTACATTAGCCCAGAGACATAGATGTCATTTGAAGGGAAAAAATTCTGACCTATTAACGAGTTAATGAACACAATACCCCAAAGGATAGTCAACTGTGGGAGGAAAAATGAAGAAAAAGCGGTTGCCTATGAAACATTATTCAGTCATATATCTTAGCTTCTGAAACAATATACCAATAAACCTACCAGGTCACAGGATGAATATAATGATTATTTCTCACTTGTGTAGCCACCCAGTGCAAATGTTCTGGCCACACACTTTCCACCTGGACTCAGGGTATGGCAGAATTCAGTATGAGCCACTTCAGAAAAAAACAAAACAAAACAAAAAAAACAAATCAAAACCCTTATTGGCTAGTAAATGATAGTTAATAATCTACTTAGAGAATCTAAAGTAAAGAAATATCATAATTGAAGTTATTGAAATTAAAACCAAGAAAGTCCTTCTTTTCATTTGAGAGTATGAGAAAAGGTGGAGTCAGGAACATAACTGGATGAGCAAATAATTGGCTGTTGTTTTTTCCTCTGTTTTTTATTTTTTCACTTCCACATGGGTCAAAAAAAAATCCAAACATGGAATATGTGACTACTGTGCTGCCAGTAACTATCCTGGAAATATTTATCTCTCTAATGAACTGACAGATAATTAGGTGTGGTTTAATTTATCTATTTATATTAAACATTCAAGGCATCCATTGTGACTTAGCCTAGAAGTTCACTTTCTATATTTAACTCTAGGCCCAGTGCATGGATTCATGCCGGGGGGGGGGGGTGTCAGGGGGGGAGTCCCTTGGTCTGGCCTGCACCCTCTCACAACCCAGGACCCTTCAGGGGATGTTGGACTGCCAGTTTCGGCTTGATCCTCACAGGCCAGGCCGAGGGACCCCACCAGTGCACAAATTCATGCACCAGGCCTCTAGTATGCATATAAGATCTTTGGTTAATCTCTTCCCACTTTCTCCCCTCCCCTCTTCCCTCTAAGATTCATCAGTCTGTTCCATGTTTCCATCCCTGTGCATTGTCTTCCCCCTGGTGGTCAGTGTGTGTCATAGCTACCAGTCAAATGGTCAAATGGTTGCTTAGGCTTTTATATATATAGATGATGGGGGAGGTATGCAGGGAGCCTTTGTCCTGTGATCTGTTATTTATAATTGGACCAGGACATTTTAAGTGTATTAGGTCACGAATGCAGCCATATTTGCAAGCTGAGTTAAGTATAATCATAGGCACATGCACACACAAAAATACAATTAAGAAGGGCCCAAATAAACATATTTGACAAGTATGTATAGGATCACAATTTTTAAAGTGCACTGTGTATAGTGGGTGATAGGCTCTGAATTTGTGTATCCCCTCCAAATTCATAAGTTGAAAACCCAATATCCAATATGATGGTATTTGGAAGGTAATTGGGTCAGGAGGCCCTCATGGGTGGAATTAGTGTTCTTATGAAACAGACCCCAACAAGCTTTCTTGACACAATGCGAAGTCTGTGACCTGGAAGGAGGCCCTCACCAAACTATGCTGGCACTCTGGGTTTTGACTTCCAGCCTCCAGAACTGTGAGAAATAAATGTATGTTGTTAATAAGCTGCCCAGTCTGTAGTATTTTGTTATAGCAGCCTGAGTGGAGTAAGGGTCTAATGTAACAATGTAATTGACACTTAAAATATGTTGAAAATACAGGCAGTCCTTATAATGTAACGTAAAATTGTCCTAAATATTGTATGACATATAGTGAGTTGTTTCCCCTTGGGGGGAAGTGGGAAATTCTAAAAAGGTTTTCTTTTTCTGTTTTGAAACTAAGACCTGATTGTTGCTTCTCTACATAAACAGCTCTCTCTTCTCAGTATTTTTTTCTTTATATATTGTCTGAATCAGTCCGAACAGTCAGTCATCACTATGCACAGCAGGGAAGGGCGATCAGTGATGAAGTCATCATAGTTGTGCTCATCTTTATAATGTGAAAGCTATTCACTTTGGAGCTGGTATGAATAAAGTCATTATCGTTCATGAATAAAAGTAAGCTCTTTGAATGCCAATAACATCTTACATTCAAGTACTTAGTTATAAAGTAGTAAAAGCCTCAACTGACATATTCATTGCTACTATTCCTAAAATACCGTTCCTTTTGAACCTAAGAAAGCTTTGATTATGTAATTATAATCACAATTTTAACTCATGAATGGGCATTCTTATTCCTAGATAGCTACAGTTAAATTTTTATTTATGAAAGACAGTCAACAATCCTATTACCTCGTCAAAGTATGAATAGTAAAGAAATGTATTTCCTAAAGACCATGAATTCCCCCCCCCTTTTTTTTCTTTATTGATTAAGGTATTACATAAGACCATGAATTCCTATTCAATATAGCTTTTGGCTGACAATTTTTGCATTCATACCATTGAAAAACTATGAACCTTTGAGTTCTACACTACAAAATCCAAGAGACATCAATAAAAGCAAGCTTTGAGGATGTAGGTCAGTCTTCTGTTAGAGAAATGGTCCTCAAAACATGGTCGTCAGGGAAGCGGCATCAGTCCCACCACTGAATAAATGGGGATGGCATCCAGCAACCTGTTTTAACAAGCTCTTTGGGTGATTCTGATGCATGATCAAGTTTTGATAACCACTACAGTAGTAATTGCTGGTAAACTCTTATTAGTCCAACTCCTATTCTATGAGCTGGACTACGTTCTCTCAGTCCCTCTAAATTAGTCCACTTCAAGCTCCCTCAGAAGTGATTCCATCTGAATCCACCTCCTCCAGGGGACTGACGTGGAAAAGCTCATGACTACCAAGGAGTCCAAGATGCAGCCAAGGGGAAATGCTGGGATGCAGGAAGGACGTTCTGGCTCAAAAGCATGGCCCAGTGGGCATGCTTGTGCTGAAAGCCTAACTGTGAGGGTGCGAGGTAGCACGTTTCAGAAACAGGAACCAGATAAGAAGACCCTGGTAGTAGAGTGCTACAAGTGTCCAAGCAATTTAGGTCGTGGCCCACTTTTTCCGAGGCCAGAGAGGATGCTTCCCCAAATGGTGACCTAGTTGTAAATCTCCGTTATTCAGGCTTGCTCTAAGTATAACGCTTACTTATGAAGGGACATTCGTGAAACCTCTACCTTCTAGCCCCTCTCTTCCAGATTATTTCCAAACTCTCCCTTTCCAATCAATCCACCATGTATATGCTGCCTTTGTTTATCTTCTAAATGCTTCTAATGAATAGTTCAAATTATGTCATTTCACTATATAAAAAGTTCATTGGGCTCTGGTTTTCTCCATAGCTATGTAATTCTTGTCAACTAAACATTTAAGCTCTCAAACGTGGATATCAAATACTCTCCCAGCCTCACCTGTAACTGTTTTTCAACATTCATGATAGTTTCACCAAATTGACCTTTACTCTTCCTTGAATACTCCTAATGTTATTCTTCTCTCCAATGTTATCTTGCCTTATTTATTCCCTCCAACTCTCTCAGCAATGCTGGCTGTCCAATCCATACCTTTGCTAAGATGTGCTCTTATTCTCATCTGAACCTTTAGAACTGTACTTATCCCACAACATTTTCCTATGAATTATATTTATTTGTGCTGAATGTGATATGTTATGATGAGAAATGAACCTCAGTTTCCTCAACACATAAAATTAAAATTATAATATCTACTTCAAAGATATTTTTAAATAAGGCCCCGGAGGATGGCTGGTTAGCCAGAGACGGGTAAGATTCCTCAAGGAAGGAACAACCTAAGACAGGCACAGTCGCAGAAGGGCCATCAGGAGAGAACTTGGGGAGGGGGGGGCGGGGGGGCAACAGAAGTGGGGCACAGACCCTCACCCCCCCCCAACATTGCAGGGGCTTGAACCCTCGCCCCTTCTGAAGGAGGTCTCCTGCCCCCATGGCTGCTTCGCGCTTCCCACACCCAGCTCAGATAGGGACCCAGGAAACAGAAAGAGACTTGGCCCAGCTCACATCGAGAAACAGGTGACAGACAGAGACTTGGCCCAGCTCAGATCGGGACCCAGGTAACAGACAAGAGACTTGGCCGACAGCAGCTGCCCTATATCTAAATTCAGCCTAGCATCTGGAATGCTCAGGGCCCACTCAAGAATGCAAATAATCCTTCCCACTAATATTTACAGGGTAAACTAAGATTGTTGGTAGAATATTAAATTTGACAGTAAAATAGTAATCAAGTTTTCAGATTAATTTAAATAGGCTAATTGAAATAAGTGAATATTCAAGTAAATTTAATTGTACTGGACAAAAAGCTGTTCTTAAAGTAATAACTAAAATTTCTATTGGTAGTTCATCTCATGGTAAAATTCCTGAATATGCAATGAACCTAAAGCAGCCATATTTTTGGGTAATTTTGGTTGTATTTCTTAACTTTCAATAGTTTCGTTCACTTAACTATAAGGACAGTAATGTGAAAGTTATTAAAATATTAATTTTTAAACTGTTTACTGATTACTTACTATGTGCCAAGATCTAGTTCAAGTACTAAAATGATTTTCTAGCAAGGTCTCTCTCCTGTGATTTATTCATTATTTTTTAAAATTATTGTTCATCTTTAACAATGTTAATTTTCACTACCTCACAATAACAAACAAGTTGCTGATTTTGTGGACTATTCACTAAAGAGGGAGAAACAAACAGTAGTAAGTAAATAAGCAAAAGGAAAATTTATGTTTATAGTCATAAATATTATACAAAATAAACTGGGGTGAGATGAAGAGAAACTGGTGGGGGTAGGCATTGCTATTTACATACAATAGGTAAGGGATGCCCTTAAGGGATACCATTTCGGCAGAGATCTTATTGAAAAGCAAGAGTCATCTCTCTGATGATCTGGTAAAAGACCTTGCAGTAACCTGACACTAAAAACTAAAGAAAATCCCCACAAAGGTCAGGAAATTGATGAAAATCTGCTTAACAAATGCCCCAGCTTTTAGCTATTTTAGCTCAGTGTCCAACGTTCTGAAGGCTTAAGCTCACCAACCCTCCCAGATTTGGGGTTTTGCTTGCCACAAGGTAAAGGTCAGAGGATGTGAGTGTGGGAACTTTTCTCTCCTGAGTCAAAACACTGAGTGGCATCCAAGGACTTCCTCCTCTGAGTGAGCAAATGCTTCCTTTACTTTGTGTGCTTTAAACTGATGCCAGAGTCATCAAACGACATAATTTCTTTCCATTTTTTTTTCTGCATCTTCCTTGTCTGCAAATCTGGAGCATATGCACATACATCATTTAAACAAACAGACATTACAGTAGCCTGTTCTCACTCTTTGTTGTTCCTGGGGCTAGACAAGTTTATGTGAGCTCCCTGACGTATTTCCCAATAAGAAGGCATTATGTGCTCTGAGTACATGTTCCTTTGTAAATGGGTTTTAGCTTTTAACTCCCGTAAATTTAATGAAGAAAGTTACATTCTTCACTCTCTTTTACTTGTTTATACGTAGTAAGATCAAAAATTGACAGTTTATAAAACAATGCTGACCAATTAAAATGCAACTGAATCATATAGCTCTTGCCATTTTAAAGTATAAATATATTGGCCAGATATCCACACTTAATGAGTTGAAAGAAGAAAATAAGAAGAAATAAAAAATCTTTTAATCCTGCTGAACATGTATTCCAAAACATTTATATATAAGTTTATGCCCCAAAATGTTGACACATCTCTCCTTTGCTCTCAATTTATTTGTGGAGCAATGAAATTGCTAAATAAATTGCTGCCGCCAATCCTGACTCCCCACTTGGCTCTGCTGGCAACATTTCGGTGTCATAGTTCCAAAGTCAGGAAAGAAGTCGCTCAAAGGAACTCCCTGTAAAACACTCAATAAATAGTTGCTCAAAGAACCATCAACTGGCCAAAGCAGTAACACTGGATGTTGGACTTCTTTGTGGTCCCTCCAGAGCTGTGACCTTGCAGAACTCTGACTAAAACTCTCCTGGCACAAAGCTCAGGATAAACCTCATCCCATCAAACGCAGGAGAGGGGGTTCTAGACCGGCCGCTGCTGCTACAATTTGTGTGGTCTTAGATACGCTGGACCTTTTTTGAACTCCACTTTTGTGGCTTTTAACAGGGTAGTTCGGACTATATGACATCCAGGGTCCTTTGTGGTTTTGAACCTCTGACCCTAGCAGGGGTCCTCAAACTTTTTAAACAGGGGGCCAGTTCACTGTCCCTCAGACCGTTGGAGGGCCGGACTATAGTTTAAAAAAAAAACTACGAACAAATCCCTATGCGCACTGCGGGCCAGGGATGAGTCGGCTGCTAAGCAGGACAGGCAGCGGCACCCAGCGGGCTGGATAACTGTCCTCGGTGGGCCGCATGTGGCCCTCGGGCCGTAGTTTAAGGACCCCTGCAAGGGTTCGCCTCGCCTGTTAGTTTGCAGGCAGCACCAGCCAAATTCACTGCTCCTTCATTTCTGGATCTGTGAATACACAGGAATGAGTCTGGGGGCTGGGGGAAAAAAGGAGACCAGTAGAGGGAGGAGAGGCTCTGGGAGCAGGCTAATTACACACCTTTCACCACCACAGGTCAGAGAAAAGAGTTTGTACTAGTTTCGATGGTGCCTCTCAGGCAGGAAAGTACCTGGGGGAGCTGCTGAGCCTCTCTCTTTTTTCAGGTTTACCGTGCAGGTCCCAAACATGGGTTGAAAGACAGACCTAAGAATGGTGAGGCATTTCCTTTTGTGGGAGAACAATACTGAATCTAGGAGGGCTCATGTAGGCATATATCCCAGAATGTGAATAACTTCTTTGGTGATATAGAAACACAGCACAGCCCAGTATTTTGAAGATGTCTCATTCACAGTTGGAATACTGGAGGTGAGCCCATTGGTTCATGATGTGTGAATACTGGTATGAATCTCTGGCTATGGACAAACTGAGGTACAGTGATTTTTATTTTTATTTTTTAGTGAGTAAAACTAGATGCCCTCTCACCATCTGGAATCTGGTGAGCATTAACTCTAATTAAGATCAGAATGTATAGTTTATAATTGTGAGCTATACTTACTGCATTTAATTAAGTAAATTTTATGCAAGTGAGACATTTCAAAATGAAATTTTGGGCCTGTATTTTTTTCATATATCAAACATGTTCTGCACTTACAAAAAGAAGTTGCACATATTTTTTAGAACATTTGACACCTATAATAATGAAATAGCTGTTACAGGCTGTTTTTGTGTTGCCCCCAAATTCATCTATTGAAACTCTAATGCCCAGCATGATGGTATTTGGAGACGGGGCCTTGGGGATGTAATTGTCATGAGAGTGGAGATCTCATGATGGGATTAGTGTCCTTACCAGAGAAAGAGACTAGAGCCCTCTCTCAGCCATGTCAAGATGGAGTGAGAAGTTGGCCATCTACAAACTGGAAGAGAGCTCTTGTCAGGAACCAAGTCTGCCTACACCTTGATCTTGGACTTCCTCACTTCTAGCACTGTGAAAAATAAATGTTTTTTACCACCCATTCCATGGTAATTTGCTAAAACAACCCAAGCAGAGTAAGACAAGTGTGTGTAATATATTTGGTCTTCTTCATGGGAACCTATGTTTACTTCTAAGAGAGTGGTTTGAGAAAAGCATTTCTGTGCCTGATCATGTGAATACTCTGCTATAAAATGCTTCTGTCTTATTCTTAGGAAAGTACCATTTTGGTTTATTGGCTATTTTGATATTTTAAATAACAAGGTTTCCGATTTGAAAAATCAAACTGGAATGTGAGATACCTGCTTCTGAAAAGAACTGAGGTATCTATATCGTCTGATTAAACAGGTCTTTTAAGTTTACAAGTGTAACTAATTTAAAAGCAAACTACATGGAACTTTAACCTGAGAAATTAAATTTAAATATTCTACCTATAACTAATAGGCATTTACTTGCCCTGCCCATTTGTTCATTGTTTGAAAAAATTTCCTAGTTCATTTGGCTTCTATTACCTAATGTGTGGAATGAATTCTAGGTGTAACGAGAAAACTGAGTACGCAGTCACTTCTCTTTGCCAGCAATCAGCAGCAATCACTGGTCTGCTTCTGGACAGGTGACCACTGTAGGAGTCAGATGTGACAGTGTTCATTATCTGAAGTCCTTTCTAATCACCATTATCGGTGGAGTCAAATGCCTCCTTTCCCATCACATTTCATCATCTTAACACATTTTCTGAGAATCCACCAGCTCTTTCTATATATTTCGTGCTCCGAATCTACATGAGAATAATTAACGCACAGACATATTGGAGCATTCAGAGTCTTAATCCACTGGGGTTTTTTTTCTCCCCACTACAAAAGTAAAACAGAGCATTGATGGTACAGTTATTTAAATACAGCCCAAGGCAGGGTATTTTGGCTGGCAATGTCAGATTCCAGACATCCAGTTCATGATTTTACTGGTACCAATCCCCTGAAGATATTATTGAGGAAACTACAGTAAAGTAACCTGTTTTTCTTATATTTTAATTAAGATTAAAAGCATAGCTCTTCATGCTTCATGAAGAGTTGGTTTCACAACTATGAGTCTGTAAGAAACTAAATTCCTTTGGAATAGAAATATATTAAAATATAAGTTAATTTTTTGAAGAAATCTTTTCAGGGGGTTTACTCAAATCTAATCTAATCTGGACCTTAGTATGGATGTATCTTCCCTTTAGGTATAAATTTCTAAACACAAATAGAAAGTTTTTGTCTTTAATTGTAGCTACATCTAATGAAATCCTTTGACAATAGGCATCTCTCACTTCTAGACAAAACCTCAGAAACTTTTGGAGCTTTGATTTTTTAAATTCCAGTTTTATAATGGTTTTATGCAAAACCTTAAAAACTAACAATAAAACAAGAAAATTTGGACTATAAAAACTGACTTTGTTTTCCATTAAAGTAAAACTAGATCACAGTTATAGAGCCATATACACAAAGATACTAAAAATATAATACTG
The DNA here is from genome assembly GCA_026230045.1 of Corynorhinus townsendii. Classification (NCBI taxonomy): domain Eukaryota; kingdom Metazoa; phylum Chordata; class Mammalia; order Chiroptera; family Vespertilionidae; genus Corynorhinus; species Corynorhinus townsendii. The sequence continues at coordinate 131,283,224 of JAPDVU010000006.1, forward strand.
ACAAAATGATGCAGGAAGGCTATAATATTTCGAGCATACATACTTATTAAAGTCTCCATTTATGGGTCACTCCAGTGAGTGTGAGGTTTAAAATTGTAAATGACACCCTATTTTATTTTATTGTTTTTCTGATGTGAAGTTTTATACTGATGGACTCCTTCCAGTACCAAACTAAGAGGCTCACACCAGAGTCTCCACTTTTATTGTGAAGGGAAAGTTAGAAATGATATTACATGACCTTTTCATGTCACAGATAAGAAATTGAGCATCCAGAAAAGTTAATGAATTGCTTTTCATCACTCAAATAATTCACTGATTTAATAAATATTTATTGCCACTGTTAAGGTGCAAAGGTAACTACTATCCCAAAGCAGAGACCCCTAAACTGAACACTAAACTCATTGGGGTAAGAGTGAGGACAAAAACTTCAGGAATACAGGGAGGCTACCTAACCCATCTTGAGGTGGTCAAGAAAGGCTGAGCCATCTGAGCGGGAGCTGGAGTATAAGCAGACACTAGCCTGGTGAGTGCAGGCAAAAAGGCTGACAACGTTCAGGGGGACAGAAAGCTGTGAGCAATGGCATGGTGGTTAGAAAAAGCCTGTTTCCATGAATTGGGAATATTAAATAGACCTTAGGTAGCTACAGGAGATGAGACTGCAAAGAGAAGCAGGACGTGATCATGAGATATGCTCAGCTATTGTGAACAGAGGCTATACATTTTCTCATTTTGGTGACTAATTTTTTTTATTTCTTCTAATAACATGTTTTCACAGAGCCACTCACTTTCACTAATGCATTAGTCCTTCTACTTCCCCTTCTCCGGTGAGACAAAATTAACTTCTAGTTTACTTTTAACTTTCTTTCCTCTCCTCCATTTCCCTATTTCCACAGAGATTTGAAACATCTTAAAAAAAGAAAAAAAACAACAACAGCCTGATACTGGCGCAAGAACAGGTATATAGATCAATGGAACAGAACAGAGAACCTAGAAATCAACTCAAGCCATTATGCTCAATTAATATTTGGCAAAGGAGGCAAGAGCATTCAATGGAGTAAAGACAGTTTCTTCAATAAGTGATGTCGGGAAATTGGGCAGGTACATGTAAAAAAAGGAAACTAGACCACGAACTTACACCATACCCAAGAATAAACTCAAAATGGATAAAAGACTTAAATGGAAGTCGTGAAACCATAAAAATCCTAGAAGGAACCATAGGTAGCAAAATTTCATAGCAATATGTTTGCCAGTACATCTCCTAAGGTAAGGGAAACAAAGGAGAAAATAAACAAATGGGACTACATCAAAATAAAATACTTCTTCCCTAACCTGTTTGGGTCAGTGGTTAAAGTGTTGGCCTGCAGATGGAAGGGTAGCAGATTTTGTTCCAGTCAAGGACACCTCAGTTTCAGGTTCGATCGGGGCTCCTGTGGGAGACAACCCAATCTATGTGTCTCTCTGACATCAACGTTTCTCTCTCTCTCTCCCCCTCTCTTCCATTCTCTCTAAAAATCAATAGAAAAAATATACTCGGGTAAGAATTAACAAACAAACAAGCTTTTACACAGCAAAAGAAATGATCAATAAAATGAAAAGGGTGCCCACTGTATGAGAGAACATATTTGCCAAAGATGCAAACTATAAGGGGTTAATTTACAAAGTATAAAAGAACTCATAAAACTTAACCAAAGGGAGACAAACTCCAATTAAAAAGTGGGCAAAGGACCCAAATAGATACTTCTCCAAGGAGGACAGACAGATGGCCAAAAGACATATGAAAAAATGCTCAAGGTCATTAATAATCAGAGAAATGCAAATTAAAAGACACTGAGGTATCACCTCACATCTGTTAGAATGTGTAGCCAAACAACAAGCATTGGCTAGGATGTGGAGAAAAGGGAACCCTCGTGCACTGCTGGTGGGAATGCAGACTGGTGTGGCCATTATGGAAAACAGTATGGAGTTTCCTCAAAAATAAAAAATGGAACTGCCATTTGACCCAGTGATCCCACATCTAGGAATATATCCTAAGAATCCTGAAACACTATTCTGAAAGAATATATGCACCCTTATGTTCATATCAGAGCAAATACAACAGTTAAGATCTGGAAACAGCCCAAGTGCCCATAAGTAGATGAGTGGATAAAAAAAGAGGTGGTATATTTAAACAATGGAATACTATTACAGCTATAAAAAAGAAGGATCCCTGGAGGGACCTGGAGAGTATTATGCTAAACAAAATAATCCAGTCAGAGAAAGATAAGTATCACATTATCTCACTCATACATGGTATCTAATGAACAAAATTAACTGTTAAACAAAATAAATTTAGAAACATAAACTGAAATATCTCAGAGGTAAGGCAGGAGTTGGGGGGAGGGGTGTTGGGTCGGGAAGAGATTAACCAAAGAACTTAAATGCATATATGCAAAACCTATGGACACAGGCAATAGTGTGGTGCTGGCCTGGGGAAGGTGGGGGGAAGGGTCAATGGGGGAAAAAAGGGATGTTATTGTACTTTCTACAGTAACAATAAATTTAAAAAGAGAGAGAGAGTGCTTTCCTTTCTGGAGAAAAGAAAAATATTACAGCAGGGGGAAAATATAACACCTCAAATCCATTATTCCTGCTTAAAAGTTACAACTAGTTGAACGTGCTTATGTAAGCCCAAATGATCAAATCTGAACAATGTCAGCACCTCAGAATCTGGGACATGTAACAACAGAGCACACCATTACTCTGACTCATTCCAGTCAGACTAGAGAAATTACATCCCTAAAGAGACCAACTGTTGAGTGATGGGTTCACATGAATGGGAACTGGACATATCTAGAGAGGACAGTTTTCATCATAAATGATTCTTGCTGCTAATGTACCTGAGATAACATGACTTTAGCAAAAGCCCATGAAAGTAGTTTCCTTCCCATGACCCTCCCCTGGACTTCAAGATGTCCCAGGTGTGTGGTTTCATTTTGGCATGGATTTTGGTGTTGAAAGAGTTATTAACCTAGTCAGTGGGAAACAACGAAGCTTCCACTCTTAAGAAGCACAAAGCCACTTAGCCATCTCTGACTTTAGCTGGTGAAACATGAGGGATTAAACAAATGTCCTTTCATCTGTATATTTCTCCATGGAGCAACACTATATAGTCTATAGGAGATAGTATAGCAATAAGATTAAAAGCTTTGAACCCAGAAAAACTTGAGAATGAATCCTTCCTTAGTTATTTACTGACTCTGTAACAATGTTTAAATTAATTATGCCATATCAGGTTTGGTATATAAGTTATGTTAAATAAAATTCTCTGGAATAATTTGTATAAAATTGGCAATTCTTTTAAAATACTTAGTAGGGCTCCTTATAAGACTACCTGGGCTTGGAGGTTACCTATGAAAATATTTTAATTTCAAATTTAGTCTCTTAATAGTTATAAAACTTCTTAGACTTTTTACTTCTATGCTGCAAAATTAAATGGAATAAGAAATACTTCTCTAAGAACTTTGCCATTTTATCTAAAATTTCAAATCCATTGCTTTAAAATTATTTATATATAATCTTATAATCTTTTTCATCATAAGGATTTAAAGAACTCCTCCTCTTTTTTAAAAATAATATATTTTTATTGTTTTCAGAGAGGAAGAGAGAGATAGAAACATCAGTGGTGAGAGAGAATCACTGATCAGCTGCCTCCTGCATGCCTCCCACCAGGGATCGAGCCCACAACCTGGGCATGTGCCCTTGACCAGAATAGAACTTGTGACCCCTTCAGTCCGCAGGTTGATGCTCTACACACTGAGCCAAACCGGTTAGGGCTGAATTCAATTTATTAGCACCATACAATGATGCTCTATAATGTTTTATGCTTTAAAATCTATTTTGTCTTATATTAATATGACTTTTTTCCTTTCTTTGACTTCAAAATTATTTTTTTAATTTAAATCATTTTTAGTTTTCAATTACAGTTTACATACATTATTTTAGTTTCAAGTATACACCTCAGTAATTAGACATTATATGATTTTCTCCTTTTTGGTGTTTGTATGATAAGTGTTTTCAATCTTTGATTTTTCAACCTTTCTCTGTCCTAATGTTTTAACTCTTTTACATATTTTATATTCCTGAAAAGAGGGCAAGGCCACCACCTAACCCAGTTAGGACTTTTTAATCCAATCAGGTAATTTTTGTTTTTTTGATTGCAGTAATTATTCCACTTTAGTTTATTCTAACTCAGTCCATTTGGTGATGTATTTTGGGGTTATGGCTGCCTTTTTACTATGTACTTTCTATGTTCCCTGGTTCCTATTCTTCTAGACTTGATAGAGTATTTATATCTTTCCATGTTTTCATGAAAGGTTTTTACCATATGTTTATTGATATAGTAGTTGACCTAGGAATGACTATAGGTATTACTTTAATTTTCATCCTTTTCCTTTGAAATTTGTAAAAGTTTTAGAAAGTAAGTCCAAATATACATGCTATTAAGTATTTTAATTACAAATAAATGTTTTAAAAAATCTTCCAAGCTATTATTATTGTTATTCTATACATCAATATGCATTTATATTTACCCATATTCTTAATGCTTTTCTGTTCTTAATTCCTTCCTGCATCTCCATATTTTTATTTTGTATGTTTTTTATTTTAAATAAATCATTTGAAGGGTATCTGCTGCTTAAACCTCACTCAACTTTTGTTCATCTGAAATACATTTTATTTTGCCCTCATTCTTGAAGGATATTTTTGTTAAGTGTATGTTTCAGCATGGCAATTCATCCTTTTAGTATATTAAAAATGATCTCCCAATATCTTTGATATAATGTATATAATTTGGATTATATTATTGCAATTAAGATAATAGCTATTTATATAAATGTTGAACTTTAAAGAAAATATGCCTTTTTTCCTTCTCTTTTTAATATTTTTTTGGGGGGGAGAAGGGTTAGGGGACTAGGTGAAAGAGGTAAAGAGATTCAAAAGTACAAACTGGTAGTTACAAAATAGTCACGGGGATGTAAAGTACAGCACAGGGAATATAGTCAATAATATTGTAATAACTATGTGTGGTGTCAGATGGGTACTGGAAATATTGGGGGATCACTTTTGAAAGTATATGACTGTCGAGGGACTATGCTGTACATCTGAAAGCAATACAAAATAATAATGAAAGCAAACTGTAATCCTATATATTAAAGAGCTAATATGCTAATTAGACCAAACAGCAGAACGACCATCCTGATGACATTCCAGATGACTGTCTGGACGAAGCCAGGGCTGCGAGGGCCGGCCAAGGCTGTGAGGGCCGGCCGAGACTGCGAGGGGTTGCGAGGGCCAAGCCCCTTGCATGAATTTTGTGCATCGGGCCTCTAGTTAAAATATAAAATATTTTTCTCATTGTACTTCTTTTATTCCAGCTGCATTGCATGTGTCTCAGTGGAGGAATTAATTTTTTTCAGGTATTTTTATTATTATTTCCTTTTCTCCTTTCAGACAAAAAAATGTATATTTTAGAACTTTCAAAGCATTAACTTTGAATTTCACCCTCTTTTTTTATTTTCCAACTTTTCTACTTCTATTGTAAATGCTAGATATTTTCTTCTGATCTATTTCTTAGGTAATTGAGTTTATCTTCACCCAAAGAGGAGAATTTGACCTGCTGTTACACCTTTCCTTGTATCTTAAATATGGTTAATGAAAGTTTAGTTCCAGAATGTGTGTTTGGTTCAGTGTCTAATCTTCTATACCACCATTTATAGTTTCCAAATATCTGGTGAAATTTTCAAGGCTGAATTCTACTTCTTTGAACACATAAAATATAGTTCTTATGGAGTATGTATCTGATAGTGCCATTATCGGTAATCTTTCGGGGGCTGTATTGAAGAAGTATTCCCTAATTGTCAAATATTGCCTCTGCAAAACTCTATGGTTCTGTTTATTCTTCTGGCTCTTGCTTCATTTTTCTTGTCTACCCATGTGTTTGGTTATCTGTATGTGTACTGGATGTTATATTTAAACTAGGGGCCCAGTGCACAAATTTGTGCACCCTTAAAGGAACTGTGGGCTGTGAGGCTGCAGTGGGCACAGGGCTGGGCCTTGGCCCTGCCTGGCTCCTCCCACCATGGCTCCCGGTCTCCTCTCTGCTGGCAGCCGCGCTCCCGCTGCTGCCACTCCCATGCACTGACAGTGCCAGCCCACTTGGACCTACTTACGGCGCAGAGCGATTGGGGTGGGTGCAATCAATCCAGCAGTGGGTGCAAGTGGGGCCAGCGCCATCAGTGGATACAAGTGGTGGCTGCTAGCCAGATCGCCCCTCAGAAGCCAGGGGAGGTGGAGAAGCCCTCAGGGGTGATTGGGGCTGTCAGCTACCACTTGCACCTGTTGATGGTGCCCAGCGATCGGGACCGGTGCCAGGTGCTGGCAGCAGGTGCCAGTGGCGCTCCAGCACTGGCTGCGGGTGCAAGCAGGGCCAGTGCTGGCAGTAGGTGCGAGCAGCGGCTCTGATGCTGGCACCAGGTAGGAGTGGGTCCATTGCCAGCAGCAGGTGCGTGAGACAGCTGCCAGCCCCAATTGCCCTTCAGGAGCCGGGGGAGGTGGAGAAGCCCTCAGGGACGATCGGGGCGGGCAGCCGCCACTTGCACCTGCTGATGGTGCTGAGCGATCAGGATTGGTGTGAGTGCAAGTGGCAGCTCCGGCACTGGCTGCGGGTGCGAGCAGGGCCGGCGCTGGCAGTGGGTGCGAGTGCCAGGCAGGACCTAGGTGTGCAGGAGCAAAGAATTTTCAGTAACCACCAGAGGCTCATCCTGATGACAGCAGCCAACGCCCTGCCTTGATCTGGCACTCCCGCTCACCTGCTCCACCGTCCCGCCACAGCCAATGCTCACCATGATCCACGCACGCCCCCTGGTGGTCAGGCGCACGTCATAGCAACTGGTTGTTCGGTTGTTCCAGCTGTCCCACCATTTGGTCTATTTGCATATTAGCCTTTTATTATATAGGAAGTTATTAATGGAAACACTTCTAAAAACTAAAAAACATGTCTGAGAGAAAATGTAGACATACTAAATAAATGGGGAGATACATCACATCTGTGGGTCAAATGTGTGTGAATAATTCTAAAGCATTTCTTCCCAGAGGAGAGGACTGGTCCTCGGTCAAGGGAATGGTCAAGGGTATACAAGTAACTGTGCTCCCCTGCTAGAACCTCCAAACAATGAAATGAGACCCAAGCCACTAGTAGGAAGATAATATTCACAACCCTAAGTCTGAGAAAGGAATACGTAAATAATTAGTTCAAAATAATAAGAAAATAAAATCCCATCTTCAAAAGGGTAAATTTACAAAACAGATGATAGGAAATGAGATTGAAGACAAAACCAAGTATAATGGTAATTTTAATAGTCCAATAATAAGTTAATAATATTTAAAATATATTTTTATTGATTTTAGAGGGGAAGGGAGAGGGAGAGGGAGAGATATAAACATCAATGATGACAGAGAATCATTGATTTTCTGTCCCCTGCACACACCCCACTGGGGATCAAGCCTGCAACCTGGGCATGAGCCTTGACCAGGAATCAAACAGTGACCTCCTGGTTCATAGGCTGACACTCAACCACCAAGCCACACCAGCCAGGCTAAGTAATAATTTTTAAATAGGTAGTTATCAAGAAACACTTAAGAATAAAAAGGCATGATAAAGTATTTATTGGAGTAAAGAAACAGGTTTGGCTTCCTGTATTCTGACTTTAAGAATTGGACACAGAACCAAGGAGTAAAAAGCAATATATTAGGATAGAATGCAGGGTGGGAAAATAAGATGAGTTTTTTTTTTAAATATTAGACTTTAGGTTCCTAATACATCAAATGTTTCTGGCCATTAGATTGACAAGTGGGTGATAACCTGAAGGAGATTTTCAGAGAAACTGGAGGAAAAACATGAAAAGATGGTGTCACGAAGTCAAAGAAAAAGGAAGTGATATTGTAAGTAGCAAAGTGATAATAAAAATTAAAAATTTTTACAATTAGGTTCTGGTGATTCAGTGGGAAGAATTTCAATGATGTGAAGGAGGCAGAAATATTATAGTAGGTTGTGAATAAAATATGAAGAGATGGGAACAAGAATTGTACATGCACCATTTCTTCAGTGAAATTGTAAGTTACAGAATGAATAAGTGAAATTTCTTCTGTAGTAAGAGGTTATGGAGAAGATATTACAAGCAAAGGCTTGAGTATAAACAGTGCTTACAGAGATTAGTGGTTGGGAGACAGAGTTACATAAAGAGAAGGGAGCTGATTATATTATTTTTAAGTGACCTAAATCTGAAGATGCTCTTAGTGGGATTTGTCCCAGAGGTATACATTAACAATGGAAGTGTATGGAAACAAATGTTCAAAGTCCACCAGGAATTTCCATGCTGTGGCTTCAGACCCTCCTTTCTTTGATTTCCAGTGAACTCTAGATGAAAAGAAGAACTGATCCAGGCAGCTTTAAAGTGATGACTAGGGATTTATTTTTAAAACACTTGGGTATTACATTTAAATAACTTGCTCAGGTGTTGCTGCCTCCTGAGAATTTTCAAGGTAACTACCCATCTTTGTAACTTAATCACATAAATAACAATGATAACTACTTGAAACAGAAACACTTTATTTTATTTTTAATTGTGGGAACAGTATTCACTCTTTCATAGGCTTTGAATCCCATTAATATTTAGTGAGAATGGATTTAGTTAGAAATAAAATGGTTCATGTTTTGAGTAGTGAGACTTCATTCTCTAAGTCATTTATGGATGGTACAGAACATTTTTATGGACTATTTTAGTTTTAAAGATTGTGTATTATCCTTATTCTCTGTGCACAAGGAATAATAACCTAGTCACATTTTTTTCAAACTCTATGTCTTCTGACTAGAGAATTAAGAAAAGAACACTCCCAAAATTTAGTAAATCATGTAGTAATTTTAGATACTTAAAATAAAACTCAATCTAGGCAATTATGAGGGAATCTTGGATGAGAAATTAAAATACAGATCTTTAAAAATTTGTTCTATTTTTTCCTCAAATATCGATGATATTCATAATTTATGTTGAATTATAAGTATTACCAAGGACAAATTTTATTTATTTTGAGGATTATTTTTTCTCCTTTCTTTTTTTTCTTTTAAATCTTTATTGTTGAAAGTATTACATATGTCTTCCTTTTCCCCCCATTGACTCTAGCCCATCCACCTCCTGCCCTCGGCCTTCACCACTCTGTTGTCTGTGTTTATGGGTTATTCATACAAGTTCTTTGGTTGATCTATTCCCACCCCTCCCTCCACCCCACCCCACCCCAAATTCCTTCCCATTTATTTATTTTTTTAAATTTATTTTTATTTATTTCAGAGAGGAAGGGAGATGGAGAGATAGAAACATCAATGATGAGAGAGAACCATTGACTGGCTGCCTCCTGCCTCCTGCATGCCCTGCACTGGGGCATATGCCCTAACCAGGAATCAAACCATGACCTCCTAGTTCATAAGTCAACATTCAACCACTGAGCCATGCCAGCCATGGCTCATTTCCATTTAGAGTCTCCCTCACTTGCTATAAATTCTAGGATCCTTTTGTAGGATCTTACAAAAGGTCTGCAGAGGAGGACATGAGCCACTGTGCTCTGTATTGGCTGAGATGCATATCTTCTCTCTAGTCCTCAGTCCTGTTTTACTAAATTTGCTGTTGCATCCTCCTCATTTGGCAACATGGCCCCTCTTCAGGTCCTCACGATCTCAGTGTCATATGCACACTATTTTCAGACATGTGAAAAAATATTCTCATACCATCTGAGGAACAAGGATCACCTCTGAGATCCATCTACCTAACAAACCCTGTACAGTCACTACACCATGTACCCTTATCACAGAAAAAGGTTAGATGCAGAGGAACCCTAGCTGACTCTTACCTCCCAGATTAAGTGGACCATCACAGAAAACCCCCTTATTAAGGTCTTTCTATGGAGCATAACCTCATATATAAAAAGTAGAAAGGTAGCCGTGAGTTTGAACCAGAGTCTAGCCCACACACCTCATTCATATATAACAGACACAAACTCTACCCACTACTCAGAGAGCTGACATGCAGTGAGGCTCAGGGTACTGGTCCCAGCCCTTCTCTTCTTTCAGTTTCCAAAATGTTTGACATGTTGTGGCATTACTTCAATATATAATTATCACTTACTGAAAATCATGGAACATATTTCTTTTAAATTAAGAGTGTAAATAAATCAAAACACCAAGAGATATAATACTTAAATTAGTTAGAGGTTACCATTCTAGACCCTTTCTTAAATATTTCCTTCTTTTTTCACTAATCCACTTCCTCATTAGAGTTCCCTTATCAGTTTAAAATTCATAGTCATAAAAATTCTTCCAGGTAGAAATTAAAAAGTAAAAAGTATAAAAAATATAAATTCAGAAATTAATTGCTAATGCATCTACAAATCTTATTTAATCATCTTTCTATCCCATTTTACTATCGATAATAATTAAAATATAAAGGCAGAACCAAAAAGAAATTACTACTGAGAACATTATAAAGTAAAAACACAGGTTATGTTAACAATATTACAATCAATCCAATATTATTCTTGTTATCCACTATGCACTAGGCATCATACTCAGATATGTATACATATTTAGCCGACAAAATGATAGAGAAATTGGTTCACTTTAAATATTAAACAATTGTAAAATATATTACTATTTCTATAAATATCTATCAAATAAAATATCAACAACCCAGCCACGTGCCCTGACCAGAAATGGAACTGGGGACCTCTTGGTTCATGGGTCAGTGCTCAACCACTTGGCCACACTGGCTGGGCGAAACTTGTCAGTTTTTATTTTGACTTCCTGTTCAGTTCCAATAGCTAAAACAGGATTCTATATAATTTTTTATGCAGAAAGAGAATAGCTTTTTGGCTTTTTTTCTTATTATTGTTTAACATTTTTTCTCATTGTTGTTTACATTTTGAACAGAAAACATTAAAAACTATTTGAAAATGCCTGAGAACAGTGATGTGTAAGTAAAACCACAGACAAAATATAATTCTATTGGTCAGAAAGGACACCTTAATATAAATTTCTTCAAACAATTTATTAAATACTAGAGGCCTGGTGCACGAATTTGTGCATGGTGGGGTCCCTCTGGGTTGCGTGGAGGGATCGGGCCAAAACCTGCAATCCAATGCTACCTGCAACTCCTACCTGCTGCTCCCACTCATTCTGGCCCCAATCAGTCCCGATTGGGAGAGGCTCATGCTGCCCCAGCAGCACTCGCCAGCCATGAGCCCTGCGTCTGGTGCTTTCCCAAGGGGAGTGGCCTGTGGAATCAGGCTGAAATCAGCTCTCTGACATCCCCTGAGGGGTCCCGGATTGCGAGAGGGCATGGGCCAGGCTGAGGGATCCCACTGGTGCACGATCGGGCTGGTGAGGGACCGCGGGAGGGCTCCAGGGCATCTCCAGCCCATCTTGCTCAGTCCCGATTGGCAGGACCCCAGCAGCAAGCTAACCTACTGGTCAGAGCATCTGTCCCCTGGTGGTCAGTACACGTCATAGCGACTGGAAGACCAGTTGACTGTCTGCCCCCTGGTGGTCAGTGCACATCATAGCGAGTGGTTAAGCAGCCTTAGCATATCATTAGTGTATTACGCTTTGATTGGTTGTTCAGTTGTTCTGCTGTTTGGTCTATTTGCATATTATCCTTTCATTATATAGGACAAATATATTAAATAAGATTTAATAAATATTGTATTAAATAACATTCAAATATTCCCCTTGATATAAATGATATATGATATTTTGCAGACTCGATCCCCAATTGGGGGCATGCAGGGTAGATTGACGTTTCTATCTCTCTATCCCTCTCCCTTTCTCTCTCTCTTAAATCAATAAAAACATTTTTTAAAATTGATAACTTTCATTTGGTATACACGATAACTTTTCCCCCCTTATGCAATTCCTTTAAAATGCATTATATAGTGATGGTTAAAATAGTGACCCTCCATATTTTTCTACATTTCTTTGTGATATTTGGTACACATTTTCCAAGCACTGGGAATTTGTAAAACAGCATATAATTTAGACAAAATGCCTGGATTATTTTATCTGAAGTCTCACTAAACTAAGATTTAATTCTCTACTGAAGATATGAAAATATGTGATGCTTTTGAATTTAAGAACATTACAGTCACATCAGTCGCTAGTTACATGCCACTGATGGGTTATCAGAAACTAAGTAGCTTCTTGTAACACGTTTTATTCCAAGCATTCTGCAAGAGGATGAATGGGGTACGTGCTGCTTACCTGGCTCTGCTTGCCTGAACTGAGGTGCTCCTGAACTGAGTGGAGCAGCAGCACAATATAATTGTATTTCTTTTCAAAGGAAGGGGGCAACAAGCACACATGGAGAATGTTTCCATCCTTCCTAAGTCCCCAGAGGGAAACAGAATCTCCCTTCATCCCTAGCCCAGGCATAAAATCGCCTTCTTTAAGCCAAGTTGAAAGTAAATTACAAGAGGTGCTTGCCTAGGCCAAGTTCTAACACCAGCATTTAAGAGATCTGCCTGCCAAGCTGCCCACCTTCAACAGGTTTATTCAAAGACTAGTTAAGTGCAGCTTCCTGAAGCCCCAGGGAGGAAATAGAACAGGCATTTCTCAGGAGTTTTATAAACATCACTTTGATGACCAACTACTAGATGTGTGTATGCAGCACTATTTCTCTACGTAAAACATGCTAATTCGCCTATTAATTAGCCACATAATTTTTAAAACATGCAATATCTGACTATTTAGCCAGGGGCACCGGCCTCTTTCCCTCAGAATGTCAAATAAAAAAATGACAACAGCCAACACAACATGAACTGTCTGATGGGAATGAATAAAAATTACACCTATTTTTTGGTCAGATAGGCAAAATAATGTATTTCAGCAATGAATTTATGTGTGCTATGAGATGAGAAAGGTTGAAAGTTGCCGACCTCGAGTATTTGGCAGTTCACAAAGTCTGATATGATGACTAACATGGACCTCTGCACAGCCGTCTGCCGCTGAAATTGACTTATTCTTATAGTTTCCAGTCAAAAGACCAGGATTTCAACGAGGCACTCAGTGGCCAATGCTTTTTTAAGTTCTTGCTGCACCTAGGAACTTGGGAGTTTCTTCAGAATACCCACATTAGAGCATCACCCTCAGAGTTTCATGTATTTGGTCTGAGACAGTATCCTCACATCAGTACTTTTAAAAGGCCCCAGATGACTCTAATTCACACCCATGGTTGAATTACTAAATTAAACAATTTTTATGATTCTCTATTATATGCCAATTTTTTTTCAAGGCTCTAGAAGCGAAAAGAAAAAGAACAGTAATATTATTTTATGAGAGTCAGGAGATAAGAAAGGTAGGAACATTGAAGAAAATTGTGAATGTATAGAATGGTCCCTGGAAGGAATGACTGAACAAGGATTGCTGAGGGTTTAAACCAAGCATTCTTAGTAGTAATTTTCTCCTCAATGCAATAAGCAGTCCAAGCAGAAAAGAGAAGCAGCTAAACTGTGGAATAAGGACGTATCAAGTAACTTGCCAGGGGTATAAGCTTAACAGAAGAAATGTGTGTCCACATTTTTGTTTTCTATCAAAATACTGAAGATTTTTGTGAAGTTTTTTAAGCTTTGTAAGTGAGATTCAGTGTTGGTGAGCAAAGAGGATCTTAAAACAGAGCTCAAAATAACAGGAGATATATTCCTAGAAGTGGGATTACTGGGTCAAATATGAGTTCCACTTTTAATTTTTTGAGGAAACTCCATATTGTTTTCTACAGTGGCTGCACCCGTCTGCATTAGCCAATCAGAAAGGACATATGCACCACTATGTTTATAGAAGCACAATTTACAATAGCTAAGATCTGGAAACAGCCTAAGTACCCATCAGCAGATGAGTGGATTAAAAAACAGTGATACATCTACACAATGGAATACTATGCTGCTATAAAAAAGAAAGAACTCTTACCATTCACAACAGCATGGATGGACATGGAGAGCATTAAGCTAAGTGAAATAAGCCTGTCAGAGAAAGATAAACATCAAATGACCTCACTCATGTGTGGAATATAATAAACAACAAACTGATGAACATAAACAGATCCAGAGACAGAGAAGCACTGAACAGACCATCAAACTTCAAAGGGAAAGTGGGGGGGTGAGAGGAGTAACAGATCAAACAAAGGACTTGTATGCATGCATAGAAGCATAACCAATGGACACAGACACTAGAGGGGTGAGGGCATGTGTGGGGGAGATGGCGAGGAGGGTGGCCAGGGAGAGGTCAATGGGGAAAAAAGAAGACATATGTAATATTTTAAACAATAAAGATTTTTAAAAAAATTATAGAGGGAAAAAATAATAGGAGAAATGGAGGCATTATAAATTGGAAAATTTAATGAGATATTTAAGACAGGAATAAAAAAGAGGGTTGGCATGAAATATCAGGAAGGGATATGGGGATATTTACATTTTGAATTTAACGCATGAGCCCTCAACAGTGTGCTAAGTGGTTAGAGCATTGGCCCAGGCATCAAAAGGTGGAGTTCAATTCCCAATCAAGGGCATGTACCTGGGTTTCAAGTTTCCTCTCTCTCTCTCTCTCTCTCTCTCTCTCTCCCTCTCCTTCTTCCCCTCCTTTCCTCCCTCCCTCCCACTCTCTCTAAAAAATATCTGCAGGTAAGGATTAACAACAAAAAATGTAATGCATGATAAAATTATACATGGTAAAATTTTATCAAATAGCTACTATGGCTATAAATTGGGAAATCTATAATATTTATTAGAGTTTCTAAAGTTAAGAAATATCCACAAGGAGACTAATATTTACCAAGGGAAAAACAACAACAAAAGACAGAAAAATATCAAGAACAGCCAGTACCAAAATTCTCAGTTAACATGGCAAAGTGGCAGTATATAAATATCCATATGGGAGGTGCTGACGATATGAAAGGTTGATGGTGTGAATTTCAAGGCGTTCTGGTTATAAACAATTTGCTCAAGATATGCTCTTAAGTTCCCATCACTCCATCCCTAAGTTTACCCTCGAGTGGAAGGGGGACAGCGTAGAAAGAGTCTACAGAAGCACGTAAGGACAGAAAACACAGAACGAAGAATTCTGTGCCCTATCCTAGTGAAATGAAATGACACTCGAAGACTTTGAGTAAGAGATAAAAAAAGTTCAAAAACATTTTAAAGATATTCTGACAATATGAATACATGAGATCGAGTCAGACAAAAATGAAAGTAGGAAGAATTAGGAAGTTATTTCACTCATCCAGGAGAGAGGTAAAGCTTAGAATAAAATGGTGGCAATGAACAAGGAGAAAAGTGCAGGGATGTGGAAAATGCATTGTAGGCAAAATAGAAAGGCTTATGCAGATAGAAAGGATGTGTATATAAGAGAGAGGCCAGTGCCGAGGATTATTTGCAGACTTTGGGCTTATGTACCTAGGAACATGGAGGAACTGTTTACTGAGATGAATGAGGAAAACATTAGATTAGTTGTGGGTAAGATCAAAAGTACAGTTTTAAACATGTTAAGTGAGAGAGACAAGTGAAGGTGTTAAGTAGGTGATTGCATATATCAGCAAGAAGCTCAGGAGAAAAGTCTCACAGTATCTTTCCACGTTAAGAACAAATATTTTTTTGAAAGTAAACTTTGAAGAAGTTGAAACTTGTTCAAATTTTCTGTAGTATTTAGGCAACAAAACTATTTCCCCACTAGTTATCAGAAACTGAGATTTAATTAGCATGTTAATGCTCCAAGTTGCATCTTTGAAGACAATAAAACTGAACACAACAGTGGTTAATACAGTGCAGCACACAGCCATGATCTCTGGCTAACAATAAGCCAGTAACTACTGTGGCACCTCTTCCAAATCCTTCAGCCTGCCAGATGGGAAGATACACATTACTTTGTGTACTTTCAAAACTTATCCTGGGATCCGGCCACCTGGTCTGTCATATTGGATATTAATTGACTACAGCCTGCCAACTAATGATATTTGTCTGTTTGAAGCAGAAGTCATTCTGATTTCCAAGATGAATCTCCTCCTCTTATTAAGGAAAACAACGCATGAATATGGTAAAAAATATTTTAATGTATACATTATTTGCCACACTATTCTGTAAGTAGTAACATGATCAAACGTCTAGAATAAATGTAGAAAAATGTTTTAGGGAAATCCAAGGATATTTTTTCTTTCTTCCTATACAATACCCCACCTAACATAAAACAAAACAAAATAAAACAAGAAGAACTAGGGACTTGTAGAAGTTTACATATATCATGTATCCCCTCCTTCATCATCATACTGGCACTGTACTGTATATTAATAAAGACATTTCTGATACTTCCAGTAACTAAACATCTGGGGACAAAAATCTGAAACCCATACCAAATTCTGAGTACTCAAAAGAGAATTCTCAGTGTTTGCTGACATTATGGAACAGATAAAACTTGGAACACATGAATTACTCTCTCTTCCAAAAATATGCTCTCACCTGAAAAATTCCACCCTCCTCTGTGGCCCTTTTGCCTTCCCTATGCCAAGTGATAAAATCTCACTCACCTTCAAGGCCATGCTTCCCTGATTTTCCAAGCTAAACTGTTCCCTCTATGGTGACATTGTGTAAAGTACCTGAACTACAATATTTATTTGTATATTTTTCTGAATTAGACTGTGCCTCTTGAATCAGAGAATATTTGCTGATAAGAAAACAAATTAAATTGCTCAAGACTGTGTTTTTTTTCCATTTGTCCTTTTCCAAACTGGGAATTTGTAGTTATTCTATTTCTTACCCACTACTGAATATGGGAGGCAAGGATTGTTAAAAATTGCCAGAGTACTTTATACTTTATATTTGGTCCTGATGGATAATTCTGAATATTATGCAAATAATATGGCATGAGCTAGATAATAACTGGCTAGGATTTGTGAAGGTTCCTTGGGAAATGGTGAATAAGTGAAAAGAAGAATAAATATAACAATTTCCATGATCAGGGGTTGACTATGGCACACTACTAATAGTCTTTACTTTTCTCCATCTTCTACAATAACAGAGTTTAGCTGTCACAGATCTACACAGCAAAACAGTACAATTCTCAGTTTTGACTTAAATGTGACAAACTTCTGGCCTATGTAATCTGAGCAGAAAAGAGTTGTGCCAAATTCAACACACGTTTACAAGCTTATCAAGATGTCGATTCTCTTCAAACTGATCTACAGATTTAACATCTCAATTTAAATCCTATCAGGTTTTTAAAAACCCTTACAGGTTGGTTTTAAACTTGTAAGTGAGTGAAAAGAACTTAAAATAATGTTGAAAACAAACATGTTTGGATAATTTACACTAAGTTCTTTTAAAAATTCCTAAAAATAAGGGTCTTCCAACCTGTGGCATTTGGGCTACGTAATTCTTCCTTTTGAGGAATTTTCCTGTGCATGTAGGGTGGTAGCAGCATCCTTGGCCTCTACACAGCAGATTCCCTACCCCCTACAGTTGTGACAACTAGAGATGCTTCCAGACATTGCCAACTGTCCCTTACAGTCTAAATTACCCTCAGTTGAGAACCATTGATACAAAGTTACATAACTTAGCCAAAGGATAAAAACATCGCTGAGTGAAAAAAGTAAATATATACTGTATGTCCAAATAGACATCCTGGAAAAAGCAACGCTACAGAGACACAGTAAAAGGTCAGGGGTTGACAGGGGTTCTGGGGAGAGATGAAACACAGGGGGTTTGGAGGAAAGTGAAATAATTAAGCAGGATATTATAGTGGTGGGTACATAAAATCACGCATTTATCAAAACCCATGGAGCTTTATAGTACAAAAATTGAAAATGGATGTTAATTTTTAAAAAATAAATTGTTTTGGAGGCTTGGGGAGCCCACAATGGGATCAACACTGAGACCAGAGAATATAACTATCACAAATGTATAAAACAATCTCACTAAAGGGAATGGAGGAAAAGGTGTTGACCTAAGAAACTTGTGGAAATGAATGGTCTAGACTCTATAAGACTTAAGGCAAAAGGACATGGATTTAAACACTACACTCTAGTTGATAAAGTTTTTCCTGTGGGAGTACAGGTTAAAGATTCTGGTACCAGTATACATGCATACTGGAAATGATCAATTACGTAAGTGAATGGCAGATGATGGGAGCCATATTTCTCACTGTTGAAGTTAGAGTTTACAGATAAATGGGGGTGGAACGGGGGGAGGAACTAAAGTAATCCATGTGATTATGGATTAGACTTTGACACATGAGTAAGAGCTCATGTTTAGAATATTACAGATAAAGATGGTTACCTATGTAAATATTTATATATATAAATATAACAAGTTGGTACACAGACATAATTTCCCTCTCTATGTCAGCTGAAGTTCTTAGAAGCAAACCCAACAGCAAGGGATGCGAGGGTGAGGATAGGGGGAAGAGATCAACCAAAGGACTTGTATGCATGCATATAAGCACAACCAATGGACACAGACACCAAGGGGGTGAGGGCATGAGTGGGGTGGGGGGGGGGTAATGGGGCCAGTGAGGACACATATGTAATACTTTAATCAATCAATAAGGAAAAAAGAACCCAACAGCAAAGAGCACAACTACAGCCCAAGGTCATGACTTTAGCTGCATGCCCATCTCTGCAGTGCAGTACCCAATTCCATTGCCTCCCTCCCTGCATTTCTTCCCTTCATTTACTTGGTTCATGTCTATAATACATCAATAGAGAATAATAGCTTTGTGCATTCCTCCTCCCAAACAAAAACTGGCATTGAAATTAAATTGCATTTCATCCGAAGGCACACTAACACTTTTAGCCACTATCATATGACTGATGGAAGCACTAATTTTAATCTGGAGAAAGAGAATTTCTCAATACCCTTAAATCATTCATTTACATATGTCACAGATCTCACCTTGGCTTTAGGAGAAAGTTTATAAAATATACTACATATAAAATGTTAGGCCTGTTATAATACATAATAAGAAATAAGTATAATATTTTGGAATGAAATTACAACACGGTAGTAGGACTAATAATACATTTTATTGAACTCTGTATATACTGAATATTTTCTAAGCCCATTGTGTACATAATTGCTTTAAGTTCTTGCCCAAATGCAAGTTTTTATTTATATTTTAAATGAATATAATACTCACAGTCCCTCCATGACATGTCATTATTACCATCTCCAATTTACTGATGAAACCACTGAGATTTAAATTGCCTAAGAACCATGTGTATTAATGGCAGAAATGGGATTATAATATGCATCTAATGCCAAATCCCAGGCTCTTTACCTTTACCCCATGAGCTATAAACAGTATCTTCAGTAGTGTTCTGATACTCAAAGGGAAAAAAAGGAAGGAAGAAGGAAGGAAAGAAACAAGCAAACATCAAACAAAAAAAAAGGGAGGCTGGGAAGGGAAAGAAGGAAAAAAAGTTTTAAGGGTACTTTTAAAAATTGCTACATTCAAATATTTTTCATAATATTGCCTGCTATCTGGTTTTTACAAATAATTTGGACCATGTGTGATAATGTGTTCAGCAGAAGCTTGGTTAAACTTTAAATAAAGACAAGCTCTGTATTTTATTCCTGGATTCACCACTGACTCCTTGAGTTTAATTAAATAAACTCACTTCAATTTTGGGAGATTCATATGTGATTTCAATAAAACAAGAAGGTATCTAATTTCTAAGGTCACCTCACATTTTCAAATGCAGCTGATACAATTTGAACTCCATATAGATTCATGTTTCTCCTTTAGTGATTATGGTAAACCAGAGAATGTAGGATCAACTACATTCTGATGTATTACTCTTTGTGGTCAGTCTTCATGAGTATTTATTTGCAAGGAGTAGCATGGTTCCTACAGATCCCTTTCCCCATCAATGCAGAATGTAGGTATCAGCAGAGGGCAGTAGAACTCTAGCAATGAAAAGAGAATCCCAGCACAAGCTCTGCACAGGTTGCTTCTGCAGAATGATGATATACATTTCCTTCAACTTTACATTTTAGCAGGCAGTTATGTTACTTGTGGATCTATTTGATCCCTTTTTTAAAGCTTTATTAGGGCATGTCTAGAATACCTGTTACTCTACCACTAATTTAGCCATTTCAACACCAAATTGTGATCTTTCCGGGTTGCTACTGAATGGCCTGGATATTTAGTTCTTTCTACTCCGAGCATTTCAAACTCCATCATCACCCAGTTCTTTGGAAGCTGTGGAAATTGTTGCACTTACTGTTTCCTGGTAGTTGTTCTTACTCTGATAGTCATTTTTTTTTTTGCCTGGACTCTTGCTGTCTCACCCTACAAATATGCAGCTGAGTTCAGCCAAAGCCTTAAGGAGAACCCATACAGATTTTCTGAACTCCCCTCTCTTTTTCTGTAACTAATTACAGTCTCTGTGACTTTATAAACTCTCACTACTACAACCTTCCTGAGCTCTAATTTCTGTCTCCTCAACTCAGTGAGAATGCTGTGCTCTGCTTCGGTTGCCCCTCACTGCACCATGGCTGATAGATGCCCTGAACAAGAAATCCAGGGAGAACATCTTGCACTTCATGTTCTGCCTTCTGTCAAGGATTACAGTCCTACTAGTCACATGGTTCATTATCATAATACAGTTGTTTTATATATTCCGTCCATTTCCTAGTTATTTATGGCAGAAGGCCAAGTGCAGTATCTTTAATTCCATTACCAAAAAAAATATAAGTGCTCACATTGCATTGATATTTTAATGTCTTCAAAATTATTTCCTACTCTTCATGTTTCCCAAGTTGAACTTGTTTTAGTTAACTTAGTGATCATGCTACTATAAAAATACTAAGTTAACCAAACTTATTAAGAGTCTACTATGTTGAATCGTCTCAAGAGAATTTTGTAAATCGTTCTTTAGAGGTTATCTAATGGCACTAGGCAAACATTTTGGTTTGGCCAGATATTTTTTATTATATATTTATATCCATCTTATTAGCATTGTTTCTTTTCAAATGTGGGGGCCAAGTCTGCGAACCCATGATGGAATTACTGAATCCCCCCAGGGAACTGTCTTATGTTCTAGAAGTTTCTTACAAAAGTTCTTTAATCAGGGCAGCCTATTTAGAGCAGTGATATCTTTTATTATTGGTATTTCTTTTACAGTGGGGGTCTACTTTGATGTCAGTAACTTTGGCTACCAAATCCTTCCTTTTTTTCCATAGCCTTTCAGTCATAAAATAGTCCCTAAATAAAACAACTACCAGTATTTAAATATTTATCCACCTTTCAAAAGAACAAGTTATTGTGCTCTAGAGAAGTCCACAAATTTGGCCACTTTAGACAATTTGTTTTTGTTGTTTAAATCTGTGGGAACACCTTTCACGTCCCGTGTGGTTCAGGGTTCCGGTTCAGGGTTCGGGTTCTGGAGAAGGCCGCACACAAATGAAAAGAGACTTAGAAAAGTATTAATTTGGGAATATTGGGGGCCAGGCGGGAGCCCACCTCTAGTGGGAGGACTACCCACTTCTCTGGCCTTGCTATCCCTTTTATTAAGACTTTGGGATATACCCACAACTTTAGGCAGGAAATTCCAATAACAGAAATTTACATGAGACAAACAGAGGTGGAGGCTGCTTCTGCTAGCAATGTTTCAACTAAACAGTGAGCAATTAGCTCCGACCTTTCAGAGCAATTAAGGTTGATGGCCTTCTGGATTCCCTTTCCACATCTCTCTATTAGTGGGACAATGATCGGTTTCCAGCATAAATCTTTATTGTGGAAAGTATTACATAGGTCCTCCTTTTTCCCCTATTAACCTCTTCCTGCCCACTCCCACCCCCCTTCCCCAGGCCCTCACCATCTCACTGTCTACAGGTTATGCACTTATGCAAACAAGTTCACTGGTTGATAGGAATTATGGTTGGAGATTAGATATTACAGGACCATTATTGAAACATTTGCAACCGGGCAGCAGATCTGAAGGAGAAATAAAATGTGGGTACAAGGGCACTGGATATATTTGGTTATCTAAAGATCCTAGGTTATCCTTGTGTCAAGCAAGGTTCTTCAAAACTATTTTTGATAAAACTATATAATTATAAAAGAATGAGACTTGTACTCTAAACCTTAAACCAAAGAGCTGGATTTATTGCTGATTTAAGTAAAAGAGAGCTATGTTGATAAGATAGCCTCAATGATCAATGCAAACTGCTAATTTTATCTAGAGCTTCGGGGAGAAGATTGTTTCAGGTTGTTCTTGTGTAGGAATAAGAGTGGTCAACATCAGCATTGAAATCATACCTTGTATTAGTTATAGAGGCAGTATTGGTTCGATGCCATTCTTAGAAGCATGATTACTGGAGTGAGCTGACTGCCAACTGGGTGACTTTCCAGGCATAAGATTATTAGTAATTGGCCTGCAGGGGTAGATTCACTGAAGTTGGTTGTCATTGCTCAATTAGACAGACTTAAATCCAGCTCTGAGTTTTACTTGTTACCATGGTAAGGATTAAAAAAAAAGGAAAGAAAAGAAACACATAAGTGTGGGAATTTGTTAAGAAGTGCATGCAAGATCTAATCCTTGGAATTAGTCCCTTATTCTATATCTCTCATGGAGATTCTTTTTCTCTCATGGAAATCTCATGCAGCAATTCAAAACAGGAATCCTTGCCCATTTTGATCACTGGTGATCTTCCACCAGTGAACTTGCACCAGTGAACTTGCAGAAACTTGAACAATGTTCAATAAATATTTTTGCTGGATTAAACAAATTCATACCCACTCATTCTTAGTATTCTTAATAGGCACTGAATAAACACTATCATAATTCAATTTAACTGGCTCTATTTAAACTAGATAATCTCATGTTCCCGAAGCTTGATTATTCAAAGGCAATGGAACAGGGTTAGAAGAGTTATTGGAGACAAGGGATGGTGCAGCCACAAGACCAATGTCTCCTTTCTCCTTGATTCAATTGCCTCAATATCCATCTGCCTCTAATGACAGTGAAATTTTAGTTAGCCTCATAAAATTAATTTATGTTTAAATGTAAATTGACTATACTATACAATGGCTGTGCATGATAGAATTGGGCATGCTGTTAAACAAGTTAAATTTGTTCAGGAGACGTGACTTTGAAAATGAGATGTGTTTTAATGAATGGCAGAGCTGAGGATGAACTTTATACTGAATCTGTAATGTGGATCTATGCCATTTTTCTTTTAGAGAAACATGGGGAGAACTTGAAGAGTTAGTTTCTTTGAAATTAATGCCATGTGAATATTATCACTATTATCACCACAAACAGTTAAATCAAATTAGAAATGAGAAATAAACTTTACCATTGTATTTCTAATTTAATTTAAAACATTGAAACTGGAAACATAGTTTGAAACATATAAATGCAGATATCAAGTAAAATGTCTAACCATTCTCTGCCTTCAGCTGATGTAGGGATGCATTTCAATATCTAAAAGAAAAAAATAGCAAATATTTGCCACATTCAATAATATTTTCCAGGACTGTGTAGAATAAGTATTCTACAGTGCCTCTTCTTTGTAAATATAAATACCCCTCAATAAATATTCTTAATAAATTACCTGTGAAAATGAATAGCTAACCCTTAGCCATTTACCCAGAATATCCTGCTCATCACCTCCACAGTTCTACTGAGGAGAATCTGACAGAAAGCCAAACCTGGCAGTATTTTAAAATTTCTTTCTCTATTAAGTTTTTCTTTAAAAAAAGGGGGGGAGGAGGGTAGTCATTAAGCCTTCTAGAGTAGACAGAGATATAGGGGAGAAAAGTAATTATTTATATTACTAGAGACCCCATGCATGAATTTGTGCACAGGTGGGGTCCCTCTGGGTGGCCTGCAGGGATTGGGCCAAAACCCACAGTCCAATACCACCTGCAGCTCCTGCCTGCCCTCCTGCTCATCCCAGCCCCACTGTGCCTGCCGTGGGCTCACGCCCAATCAGTCCAGATCGGGAGAGGCTCTCTTTGCTGCAGCAGCGCTCACCAGCCATGAGCCCTGCGTCTGGCGCCCTCCCAAGGGGAGTGGCCTGTGGGATTGGGTTAAAACCAGCTCTCTGACATCCCCTGAGGGATCCTGGATTGCAACAGGGCGCAGGCCACGGGTGCATGATCAGGCTGGGGAGGGGCCGCGGGAGGGCTCCAGGGCATGCCTGGCCCATCTTGCTCAGTCCCGATTGGCCGGACCCCAGCAGCAAGCTAACCTACCAGCGGTCAGAGCATCATCCCCCTGGTGGTCAGTGCACATCATAGCAAGTGGTTGAGTAGCCTTAGCATATCATTAGCATATTGCACTTTGATTGGTTGTTTGGTTGTTCTGCCGTTCAGTCTATTTGCATATTACCCTTTTATTATATAGGATATTACCCTTCATATCCTGGAGGATATTATGTATTTTCTGTTTTGCAGATATTGCAGGCTAAGATAACAACAATGAATTGTTATGACAGTGAATGAAATTTTCATGAAATATGTCCAATATTTAACTTAATACCTCAAAAATCTAGCTCAAATAAGCTGACTTATTAACTGATATTTCAAAATTGCTCAAGAATCAAAGAAGATAAGCAGATGAGAAATAAGCATATGAAAAGATGTTCAATATTATGTGTCATTAGGAAATTGCAAATTAAAACAACAATGAGATATCTCTACACAGCTATTAAAACGGCCAAAATCCAAAGCATTGGCAACACCAAATGTTAGCAAGGATGTGGAGCAACAGCAACTCTCATTCTTTGCTGGTGGGAACACAAAAATGGTACAACCACTTTGGAAGACAGTTTGGCAGTTTAAAAAAAACAAAAACTGAACAGCCTGGTCAGTGTGGCTGTGTTTGAGCATCAACCTGTGACTAGGAAGTCATAGTTTGGTTCCTGGTCAGGGCACACAGCCAGGGTGCAGACTCAATCCCCAGTAGGTGGCATGCATAAAATAGCCAATCAATGATTCTCTCATCATTGATGTTTCTATCTCTCTCTCTCCCTCTCCCTTCGTCTCTGAAATCAATATATATATTTTAAACCTGAACATAACTCTGATATGATACAGCAATCACACACTTTGGTACTGGAAACTAATACCCATACAAAATTTGCACACATTTATAGCAGCTTTGTTCATAGTCAATTTAACAAAACTTGGAAGCAACCAAAGATGCCCAGAAGGTGAACGAATAAATAAACTGTGATATGGACAATAGAATATTATGCAGCACTAAACAATGAACTATCAAGCAGTGGAGAACCTTAAATGCATAAATATAAGTGAATTCAATTTGAAAGGCTATGTACTGTATGTTTCTAACTACTATAACATTCTGTGAGAGGCAAAATTATGGAGACAGTAAAATGATTAGTGGTTTCCTGGTTAAGGGAGACGGAGGGCATGAATAAGCAGAGATTTCTACGGCAGAGAAACTAATCTGTAGAATACTACAACAGTTATATATTTGTCAAAATCCATAGATTCTACATCAAAAGTGAACTAATATAGACTATGGACTCTGGGTGCTAATTATGTGTCAGTATTATATATTCACCAAACTGTGACAAATGTACCACTTTGATGCAAAATCCATCGTTGGAGTGGTTGTAGGGGAAATTGAGGCACATAAGAACACACCCATCATTGGAGACCAACATGGAAAATATCAAAGATGAGGCAGTAGAGCCTGATTTCACAGGATGCCCCATTTTGATGGCTAAATGGAAAAAACATGACAGGAAAGGAAGTGATAAGGGCAATTCCTTGGGGAACATGATTACATGTCATTCATAGGAAATCCATTAGACTTCAAAGAAGGAATAGGTAACAGTATCAAGTATCACTGAGAAATACCTTTTTATAGATCCTGAGGATCACTCAGCAATAGGTCACTAAGCTTTAGAAAGCAAGGTGGAAATGGAAGCTGGTTAAAGAGGTAAGATGGAAATTAAAGATGGGAGTGAGGGAACATTTACTTAGAATAGGAAACAGACGAACTGCCTGAATGTTAGATTTGTCTTGTCAGAATATGAAATCAGATGCTGATGAGGAACCCTTACAAATGAGCCCCAGCTGCCTGCCTTCACTAATCCTACCTTTCAAACACTCAAGTTGATATTCTATACGTATCTCTTTAAGCACCTAGTTTTCTGAAATTGTTAGACCAAGGTTCACATAAAGGCAGCTCTTAGTTCTCACCTCAAGATGGACAGAGAGGACTGGTGGTCCCAGTATGGCAGTGTCACTCAGTGAGGCGTGAACACATTGGGCTCCATCAGCTGGGTTCAATCTTCGCTTGGCTATATTTATATGCCTTGAGAACTCACAGAAGTTACTTAAAACCTCCAAAATTTTATCAACAAAACATAAATGCAAAAAATAACATCTCCTGTTATTTTACCCTGTGAACTTTACCCTGTGAAGTATGAAAATAGTGTACATAAAACTTAGTGAATTTAGGGTGGAGGGAAGAGATATTATTTCCTTTCACTGGTAGATATAGACATTGTTCATTCACATTCCCTTTGCTGGCTACAATCACTTCTGCCTCTTGGACCACTTCTTTAGCTTGTCCCAATTTGAGCTATAATTCTCAGTCAGAATCAGTTGTGTAACCCTCCTCTCCTCATGTCATATAGCTCTATGAGAATAATGTTATGTAACCATTTTTAATATATGCAACATTGTCTAACAATCTAAAATCTCTTGCCAATATAAACTATTTCTATATTGACAGATTTTTTCATTGTTAATTTTAGACATTTAAATACATAATTTAAATATGTGATGAAAATCATCACAACTGTCAATACTGTTTGTTAGTGAAATTATGTGATTTTACTATATCCCAGAGATACTTCAAATTTAATTTGTCCAAAATGGATTCTAACATATGCCCTGTCAAAACCAACTATTTCTATGCATTCCTTGCATTGATTCATAGCATCAGTGATCTTCTAAATTTTCCAAATAAAAATCATGGCTGTTATCCTTGGCTTCTTTCCTTTTGCCCATATCAATAAAATACCATCTCATTTTCAGTTAGCCACCTAATGTGCCATTTCTTTTCATTACCATGGCTGCCAACATTGTGTATGCCACCACAATCTCTCACTGAGGTAAATGTTCTAACCGCTGTCCCTTCTTCTGAATCAGCTTATGGGCAAAATCCAGGCATAGTGTACTTATTGTATGTGTCAGCTTTCACAATACAACAATGGAGGTGAGTAGTTGTTGATAGGACCTTATGTCATGCTATCTGGCCCTTTACAGAAAAGTTGTGTTGACCTTAACCTAAGATGACCCTCTCCAATCTCTTCCATACTCCTGTTAAAACATTTTGCCTAAAAAATCAAATATGATCATTACACTCCTCCGTTTAAAATAATGAAAGTTACTGCTATATCCCTCAAAGTGTTCGAAGTTTTCTTCCAGTCTGGGATAATTATAGATCTACAAAAGAAATATTATAAAAGATTTAGAAGGGTAAGTTCTCAAGGCATATTTAGAATCTTGTAAAGTAAATAGAAGGGTGAACTAAATTTGATGTGCCTATTTATAAGCCTATGCTTTGCTCCAGAGTAATGAATGGATTAGAAGGGGCCCGAGTGAATGGGAATTGTACAGAGGAGATGTGGGAGACTCAGTTGATAGGCTTACTAGTATTTACATACTCACATTGTACCTTAGCACTCTTCCACTTTCTCCTTAGGGTCAGTATAGTATAGTTATCATGCAAAAGGACTCAGTTAAATCAGACTTGGGCTCACTTTCTAATTCTGAAACTTAATAGCTGTGTGGCAGCTGCCTGATGGCAGGGACTGTGAGGTAATGCCCATATGTGGCTACGTGGTTACCCTAATAAATAACTTTACCCTAAGAGCCTAGACACAGTATAGAACAGGAAATATAAGTTTCCTTTATAAAAAGCACCAAGTCCATTTCATTAAGATGAAGAGCAATATTTCAATACTGTATCCTGAGTTAAATTTATGTATATACTTATAATATACTAGAGGCCCAGTGCATGAAATCTGTGCACTGGTTGGGGGGGGGGGTGTTCAGCTCAGCCTGCACCCTCTCCCAATCCAGGAGCCCTCGGGGGATGTCCAACTGCTGGTTGGGGATTGGGCCTAAACTGTCAGTCAGACATCCCTCTCACAACTGCATGCACCAGTGACCATACTTTTCATACAGGTGAAAGGCATCTTGTGGTTGTATGGGTAGCTACATTATTTGCCCTGATTATAAAAAGTAGTACATAACATGATCCTTCTGAAGAGATAGTACCATCTTTCCCATTTTATGGGTGGAAAAACTGAAGCAGAGAGAAGTTAAGTAATTAGCTTTGCCACACAGTTATAAGTGTCAGAATCAGGGCTGACCACAAAATGCAAGCCAGAGTCCATGCATGTCATTGCTGCATCATCCTATTTTTTCAGTGTTAGAGTAGCCTCGCCAGGTTTTAATTTTTAAATCTAAGAGGCTGTTCCCAATATATAGGAATGCATGTTCACCCCCATGTAGAATAAACAGGACAGTTTGAAGATTCTTCTGATTAATTAGGATTAAGCAGCCACAGATCTCTTTTTCAAATACTGCAGAAGCCACCTTCTTTGTTTAACTGTGTGTGGGATGTAGCAGTTTATAAGCTATAACATAGTCACTCGCAATCTGGGACCCATTGGGGGATGTCCGACTGCCAGCGTTGGACATCCCCTGAGGGATGTAGCAAGCAGCAGGTGGCCAGGGAGGAGCCTGAACTGGGGCTGGGTGCTACACCACTTGCGCTCATCCCAGCCTATTGCACCTGCTGCTGCAGCTCAGTAGTGTGACCGCAAAGTGAGGAGAAGCTCCTGCCACTGCAGCTGCGCTCACCAGTCATGAGCCCACCTTCTGGCTGAGTGGTGCTCCCCCTGTAGGAGTGCACTGACCACCAGGGGGCAGCCACTGCATTGAGTGTCTGCCCCCTGGTGGTCAGTGCGCATCATAGCCACTGGTGACCAGTCGTTCCAGCTTAAGGGTTGTTTAGGCTTTTATATATAGAGATTATACACACACGTACTAATAATAGAGGAATATGCAAATTGTCTGGGATGCCGTCACAGTAACAGTAATGACCAAACAGCAGGCTGCATGGGGCAACAAGGCCGGCAGGGGGGTTAGTGTGGGACAACCAACAACTGAACAGCAGGCTGCGTGGGGGACCAGGTTGGCAGGGGGGCAGTTGGGGGCAACCAGGCCAGCCAGGGGGGCAGTTAGGAGTGATCAGGCAGGCAGGCAGGTGAGCAGTTAGGAGCCAGCAGTCCCAGATTGTGAGAGGGATGTCCCCAGAGGGGTCCCGGATTGGAGAGGGTGCAGGCTGGGCTGAGGGGACCCCCCCCCCATGCATGAATTTCATGCACCGGGCCTCTAATATATGTGTGTGTGTATATATATATAACTTAAATGTCTGCCCTGAAATATAGAGACTTGACATTTTTAATGTCAAGTAGTTAAGGGAATTTTAGATATTGTTAGAGACTCTTCACTTCACTTCTCTAATTCTATGCGAGCCAAGTCAGTACCCTGGGTAATGGTTATGGCCAGGAGTATGTTATTACTTGGTGCTGATTATTATAGAGGCACATTTTGCAATCCTATCTTCTGCCACTGATCCCAGACTTCCTCTTCTTCGTTCTTTTAAAAAAGTAAATATTTGGAAAGTACAAGAGAGCAAGATTTCTTTTCTTCCTAAATTTGGCAAATGGAATACCAGGAAAGCCAAAGAAAAAGTCTGTCAGAAATATTTTCTTCTCAGTTTCATTGATGACATTTCTGTCAGGTTTTTGGAAAGGCCATAACACACAGATGTTAAATGTTTAGTTGGAATTGAAAATGCATGTCCATTTCCTGTGGTCAGGACTGAATCAAGCAGTCTGTCTGCAACTCTTGCCCTGATCTGTATTAAACTGACCATACTGAATTTTACATTAAGGCAGTTGAACAATAAATAAGGTCAATACCACCACTGATTTGCTGCAAAACAACTCTCAACATTGCTCTGTATGGGTTAACAATAATCCATTTTTAATGTCCAGCTCAGTTAGAGACTGATATGGAAAAGTAATCCATGGCTCTGTAATGGGAAATAAAAATTACTATTAATTATGTGAGACAGATTGCTGAAATCATACAAGGACACTGTCTTAACATAGTTCAAAAAGTAGCAAGTATACTCACTGCACACAGGAAACTCCTAAACAGATCCCAAAAGGGAAAAAAATTACAGGATTCAAGCCACACTTTAAGCACTGCCATTCCCAATATCTACCTAGTTCCTCCTTCAACCAGTACAGAGAGCAACAAAAGTGCATGTCTCACTGTAACACTCTAGTCTGATCTAAAGGGCACTAACATTCTGCATGTGTTCAAACTTATTTATGACCTTTACAGTCTTTGAAAAACCCTGGATAGAAAACTTGAGATTCTTTCTTTCCTGAACTTGTCCCCAATGACTAAGTCCATCCAGGGCAATTTTTAAATGAAAATTCAACTATTTATAGCTATATGTTCTTTTATTGTGTAGCTGAGTATTTGTATACAATTAACTCCATCATGTCTACTCAGAGATTGGCCATCCCAACATGTGCACTAGGCATGGTGCCAATCCATCCTACCCATCAGGGCAACCTCAGCCAACTGCTCTGCATCCTGTCCCCACTCTGCATGCACCTTTCCCCCATTTCCCTCCTTCCTTCGGCATTTAGATGCAATGCTTTGGTTCTCTTTGCTTCATCGGACATTAAGGACCCTATTAAAGGCAGTTTTTCAGTAATATCAGTAGATTCTAGAAATTACCATATATCAGAACTTCATGAATGTTCTCTTTTTATAATTTCCCACACAAAAAGTAAAATATAAAAATGGGGTTTCTATTAAGTTTACTGGTGAAACAAAAATGAGATGGTTAATTCCACTTGCATGGATCAGGACATTCTTCACTAAGAGACAAGTGATCTGAATCTTGAGGATGAGATGATGACTGTGAGTCTTTCATAGGGAGAAAAAAGGCGAGAGGAAAAGTTGCTTGATCATTTATGTCTAAGGTCTTCCCAGAAAAATTTGACTATTAGGTGTAAATTAGTTGTCTTACTCCTGCCACCTATATGGACAAAATTGCCTTAAGAATAGACAATTGAAAAGAAAAACCCATACATCTAAAAAAATCAAGAGTAAAACATCAACTATCAGTAATGCAACAAAATGAACTCAAAGATATAGCATGTATTTAAATTCTAGAACATGCATAATCACTCAGTATTGCTGGAGAAATGCCTTTGTAGGGTCTAACTGAGCATCTCAAATCAATGCAGCAGACATTGAGTAACATACAGATGTGAGTAATGAAGCAAAAATTAAATTTTAGAGAGACAAAACTTTTATGGGAATATCATTTCCATGGATGCATCTATAAGACATCATTTTTTTCCAAGTACACTTCCTTTTTCAAATGTGTAGGACAGGTGGGTTTATGACTAATTAATGTTTAAATAATTAAAAATTATTAACTCTAGAGACTTGAAATAAGCATTGATGTAATTATAATTCTTTGCCATAAAAATGTACAATCTAGTAACATGATAGATGAGGAAATAGGACTGGTTCTTGGTTCTTAAGCACTTATAATGAACATTTTAAAAACATTTAAACTGGGGACATCTGTTATAGTGTCAACAATAAAAAATGAATAAACAAATAATACTCAACAAAAATATTTCATGGCTTACATGTAGGAGGTGAGGAAATTAAGATGTAATTTATATATTTCCATTAAGTTTTTATAAATAGATCATTTCTTATTCCTTGATGTGTAAATGAATGGGAGATAGTACAAAATATTTCAGTTGATTAATATTTCACATAAATTCCTTTCCTCATTTCCTCCAAGAAATTGATGTAAATTTATGTTAAATAATTATATAAATTCATTCAACTTATTCAACAAATATTATGGGTCAGTTATTTTACATTATAATGGAAAAATAAAAGCTATACCCAATTCAACCAACTATTAATATTTAACTAAGATTTTGAATAAAAATTTTTTAGACTTGTATACCATAAATTTAACCTGATGTAACAGTAGGTTTTAAGGGTAAGTTATTTTTCATGGGAATGGTCAGTTTTATGAGTTAGTGAACTTGTCATTCCCTGGAAAGAACAAAGATGGCTGATAATCTACTGGGATAACTGTAAGGGAGTTTTGTGACGAATATAAGATTTTAAAATTCTCAGTAAATAGATATGAATGTGCAAAGTAAACAGAATTTTCCTTGAATTAAAAATAATGTGCACTGGAGTTGCAATTTTGAATCAAAGGATAATGAAGAAGATTTCTGAGGAACACTCACGTCTTATTTACAGGCAGGTATAGCATGTTGCATTGGTTATGCCACTCAGTACAATCCAGAGCTTCTACCTTACCTCTCCACTATTGTAGTCAGGGAATAGCAGCCACATTTTCTTACCTAATTTAAGCTTCATTTGAAAGGTACATCTTCTGTATGAAATTTTAGTAGGCTTACAAATGTCCAATATTTAGAACTGTCCTCTGTTTCGGAACATCAGCCACCTCATGACTTTCATTGGTTAATGAAGGTTTGGCTACAGTTTGGTAAGCTTTTAATCTGTAAAAAGGTTTTCCTTTTTGATGGGTCCTTTAATGCTTATGTGGAATGCAGCTGTTGAACACATAACTTAGAAACATAGGATATAAATAACACAGGATAACTTCCCAAATGCAAATCACTGATATTCTACCACTACCATGGAATAAAATTCCTAACAAGAAAGTTGCACAGGAAGTTTCAGAAAGAAAATTTTAAAAACAGATTTGCTCCCATTCTGTCTGATTCTCTGTTAGTGATTTTCCAGATAGAATACAGAAGTTCTGGTTTAAAAACAGCCTTAGGCAGGGCATCAGAGAGGTTTTATTTCATAAAAGCACACTATTTCCATTAAAGTCCACACTGAGAGCTGAAAGATATGCCATTCTTCCAGAGAAGCAACTCTCATAAATCCTAATAACATAAGTAATTCTAAAACCAAATCAAATTGTAGCTCAGACCATTTGGGATTGGGGGCGGGGTTGCCACATATTTTTTGAGGAGTCAAAGATCTCCAAATAAGTAGAACTGCATTTTCAGCCTGCACAACATCTCACACCAGTAACACCTGTTGTTGTTAAACGTTACTTTCTCAAAGTGATGCATGAGCATAAAGTCATCTGAGTGACCCATTAGGGAAACCTCGGAAGTTTTGTGATAACATAAATAGACCAAGTAAACAAATGTCCATGTGAAAGCAATGAATATCTCTTATCAAACTTCCCATCCAGATTCTGAAAATGGAATATGATTTACAGTTCTATAAATGCCATTGCTTCAGACTTTCATTCTGCTATGATCACAGCTGTGAAAGGAGAACTGAGAGGTTCCTTCTAAGTTTTCATTGTAACCAAATAAATATAAATAAAGCACAGCTAAATCATTCATATGTCTGGGGTCCCAAGAAAGCAAAATGGTTGGCTTGGAAATAAAGGGGAATGTAATGTGTGTGTTTTTTATATGTTGCAAGATGGTTAATAAAAAGATTGTGTAAAATTGTGTGTGTGTGTTTCAGGACAGGAAGAGAAAGGTTGGGAATTGAGTAGGGCTAATGCTTAAACATAGATGTGAAAGGAAATAAAGTGCCTTGTATATAAAAGATTTAGAGTTTAATTCTTCATGAAGCAACATTGAAACACTCAAGGTTTCTAAGTAATAGGATAACAACATAAACAGACTTAACTATATATATATAAAAGGCTAATATGCAAAGTGCCCCTCAGGATTTCGACTGGGAGTTCAATCACTCGCTACGATGTGTGCTGAACACCAGGGGGTGGCGTGGAATGCAGGAAGGCCCCGGCTGGCAGCCTGATGGCCCAGATTGGCTCTGATCGCTGGCTAGGCCTAGGGACCCTACCCATGCACGGATTTCATGCACCGGGCCTCTAGTTGATTTAGAAAAATCATGTACAAGGCAGTGTGGAAAATAAATGGATGGACATGAGATTGTTAACAGTGAGACACAGTGAGGGTCATCCTAGGCAAAAGTTAATGGAGCCTAAAATTAAGAAGAAACTGCAGCCAGAACCGGTTTGGCTCAGTGGATAGGGTGTCGGCCTGTGGACTGAGGGGTCCCAGGTTCGATTCCGGTCAGGGGCATGTACCTGGGTTGCGGGCACATCCCCAGTAGGGGGTGTGCAGGAGGCAGCTGATCAATGTTTCTCTCTCATCGATGTTTCTAGCTCTCTATCCCTCTTCCTTCCTCTCTGTAAAAAATCAATAAAATATATTTTAAAAAAAAGAAGAAGAAGAAACTGCAGAAATGGAAGGAAGACATAGATTTACAAGATCTGAGGTTTTTGTATTTGTCATGGTTTGTGTATTAGTTTGTATAGTAGAGTGCTCTAGAGAAACAATTAATCAGATATACATGGGTTGATTTTAAGGAATTGGCTCATGTGATTATGGAAGCTGGCAAGTCTAAAATCTGCAGAGTGGGTCAGCAGGCTAGAGAGCCAGGAAAGAGCCAATGTCAAAGCTCAAGTCCAAAGGCTGCCTGCTGATAAAATTGTCCCTTACTGGAGGAAGATCATTCTCTTTGTTCTATTCAGGTCTTCCACTGATTGAATGAGGGCCACCAATATTAGGAGGACAATTTCCTTACTCAGGGTTCACCAATTTTGATGTTAATCTCTTCTAAAAACAGTCACAGAATATCCAGAATAATGTTAGACCACATATCTGGGCACCATGGCTCATCCAAGTTGACACTTAAAATTATCAACCACCAGTACATAAGATTGACTGGAAAGCACAAGAATAAAGGAAGTAAGAATCTGAGGATGAATAAGGAGTGTTCAAGTATTAGGAGCTGAAAACTCCATTTTTACTGCTCAGTTCCACTTACAGGTTCCCAAAGTCAAAAGCAGCTGTTTAACCTGATGGCTGTTAGCCAGGATATTTTTGGTTCCACTGACCTAGGAAGCAAGACAGGCACAAAACAAGATACAATTCAAAGAAGAAGACTAAATAAACTGTATCACAGACATCAGCCTGACTGTTTTGTTTAGAAACCAGCAGAATGACACACAAAGTCACTGTGCGTATCTTCCAGCTGGAAAATGTTTCCAAGTAAAGAAAGGAGGTCAGAGGGTTCTCAAAAGAACTGTTGAGACCAGCAGTTGGAAAGGAATGTAACAAACCCTACCTCAATGTCACTACAACAAATGTCAGTTCTATCTTGAAAAAGCCCTGTGTCTATCCTAACTTACACTGAAACTTTGCATCAGAGCCAAGTCCTAAAAGAAGATGCCGCAGAATCATAGTTTGGGCATAATCAAAACATGTCTCTTAAAGCTTATGTCCATGCTACTAACCTCTCAAAACAGCTAACTTCGAAAACAGACCATGGCCCCCTCTGTAGGGGAACATCATTCATAACATCTTGTTCTCATTCTGGCAGGCCAGCCGTGCATGCAGTGGTTCAGGTGTGAAATGAAGGAGAAATCCCTGGAACTAAGACACTCGGTTAGAACCCACTGAGGTAACTGATACATTTGAAAATTCCTGAAAGTTAGGGACACCTGAACTTTTTATAAAAAATTTAATTTGCTAGTTTAGCTATTTATGTATATGCACACAGGTGTACACAGTTGAGAAATCTCTTGCTTGGAAAATGAGTGAGGATAACCTATCCCAGTGGTCGGCAAACTCATTAGTCAACAGAGCGGCAAACCGCGGCTCGCGAGCCGCAGTTTGCCGACCACTGACCCATCCTATTTCCCCCTTGTGTAAAAATTAATTATGTTATAAACATTTCCTCACTTGGAAGATCAACTGAAGAAAATGTCATAAACAATATATTAAGGAGAAAACTTAGCTGTTTTTAACTCAGACAAGTCTCATAGCTGCCACTTGTCACTGAATTAGTAAAAGTAAATAGTCCTGCAAGACATTATTAGCCCACCATTTCAGTGTTCCACTAACTCAGTCCCAAGTACATTTCTTTCTAATTCAGTTTTCTATGTTAGAGCTCATAATACTAAAGCTAATGTTTTCTATCTAGCAGGAGTTTAATCAAATAAGCAACATTCAGGTTCCTATTTGAAAGTCAGGATTTTGCCTCATATCCTGAGTCTCATCCTTACAGTCCATGACTGTGCTATTAATATTCTATGTTCTCATGAAATGACTAAGAATAAGACCCATATCAATGGGTATGCTCCAACACAAATGGTCTCACTTTATCACTCACCATTGACTTTTTTTTCTTTTTTACTCTTTATTGATTAAAGTATTACATATGTCTCCCTTTTCCCCCATTGACCTCTCCCTGGCCACTCCACCCCCCAGGACATGCCCTTACCCACCTACTGTCTGTGTCCATTGGATATGCTTATATGCATGCATACAAGTCCTTTGGTTGATCTCTTACCCAACCCCCACCACCACGACCACCCATCCCTGCCTTCCCAGTGAGTTATGACAGTGTGCCCAAAGCTTCTCTGTCTCTGGATCTATTTTTGTTCACCAGTTTATGTTAATCACAACCCACGAGGTTGGCCTACAGATTAAATAGGAAAGCTAACTCAGGTCTTCCTGAGTACAGATATGCTCCCTTTTTTTTTATTATTTCAAGATACTGCAGTAATTTCTCTAAGCAATGTATAACTTGAGAACTCCTCCATGTCTCACAAGCCCACCCTGCCCCGACCAGTCTATATGTTTCCCTGCTGCACCTTTCCTCAGCATCTGTTTTTACACTTTGTCTCTCTGTCAGCTCCATATTCCATCTCTTCAATGTGATTGCTTTGTTCTTCAGTGTGACTGAGCAGATTTACATTTCTATCCTAAATTTCAACCCTGTTGACAAGAAAACATATTTTGGCTGGCTCTGGCCCCAAAGGCAGATCATCAGATATACAGGAGTCTGAAGTAATCTGGACTTAAAGTTAAACTCTGGGGTAACACTTATCCCTGACAAAAAAACAACACATTTTATATTTGGTCTTTGGGTTATGAAATTCTTAGTGGTATGATGAAAATATCTGGGAGAACTGAGAATTTATAATGGGTTTTATTTATTTCACCTTACTGCCAACTAGAGATCCATGTTGTATTTAGACCAGTATGTATTTTTTCATATAAATGATAGGGGGAAGGGCACATAATAAGAACAGAGCCACAGGTGTTTCATAATTATTCACCTTACCAACTATAGATAAGAGGTTTTCTTACAGACCGTGGGAAACTGGAGGATGTGTTGCAAGAAGAAAAAAGTGCTGAAAGAAGAAAATAAATTTTAAAAGTAGACCAAGGATAGGACACGCTTTGACTTGGTTGCTGTGCCCGGACCCTGACACCCTTTAGTATTTGCCTCAGGAACGCTGACCATTTCCCAGTCCCAGGAAAGGGCCGAGTTGTTTGTGACATCGGAGAATATTAGCCAGCTTGTTATCGGACTTTGAGCTCCTGAAGGCCAGCCTGCAGACCCTCCCCTGCCCTTTCCCTGTTACACTTACAGCTCACAGCTGCACATAGTTATCTTCTCCCTAGTGTGTATATAATCAGCCAACTGGCGAGGGGAGTCAAAGCAGTTTCCAGGGTGACTGACTGCTCTCCCACACTGCTGGCATTATTGGAACAAATGCTCATATACGATTCAACCCTGTCTCTGCTTAATTTGGCTCCAGTAGTGACAGGCAGCCTCGGACCCAGTGTGCCTGGTACCATAAAGGCATACCAGTATGTTACGTGCTAGCAGTTATTTGTATTGCTCTGTGATAGATATTCTTCTGATCCTGGAACTCCAAGAAAGGGAATATGAGATAAGCAGTTTCTCTTCTCATAAATTCCAGAACATTTTCATGTATATTACTGGGTTTCTGTTGAGTGCAAGCAACAATAGAAACAAGCACACATGTTATGGTTCTCCTAGAAAAAGAAAAAAAAAGCAAACAATAGTATATCTTTAAAGATGATCCCATCATAAAAACCCTTGTGTTCATCGTACCTGGACTAGCCAGAAATATCTTGTGTTTTGACTAAAATCCCAATTCCAATTATTGAATAATTAAGACAAAGTATACCAAGGTTCATGTCTTCATACTATTTCATTCCTCTATCTGCTCGGAAAAGAATACAGGGCAGAGGACTGAATGCTTGGGAAACCCTGCATAACCCACAACTGGCCTAATACTACAAATCAAGTAAGGCTCAAGGCTCAAGAGCACTGAGCTTAGGATAAATAATTTTTAAAAATGGATAGGCCTTCACATTCAATAAAATCCTATTTACAACATTTTTACTCACTCACTTGAGATTCAATGTGGGAATGTTATATGTGCAAACCCTTTGTACTTTCTCCCATTGGATACCTGACGAGAGGAGGAAAACAGCACCACCAAGTAAACAGAGGCCACTGTATCACCTGCAAGCTGTTTTTTCACAGGCTTTGACTGATGGGGACAATTCGAATCTACCTCAGTCTTCCTCATCACATTCTTACTGCTGAAGAGCTCCTTCAGCCCAGCTATGTTGGATTTATAGGTATTCACTCAGCAGGCAGGAAAAACAGAAGGCTGGCAGTTTTGTATGAATATAAAGGGTATAGCTGCATACACTATGGTTAACATTACCAAGCCCAGAAAAATATTTGTATTCCTTTGATAAGCAGAAGTCCAGACAGGCATACAGAGAAAGAAGTCTAACCACAATAGAAGTGTGCCAGGAAATGCATTAGGTGGCTGTCCAATCGTCTTCCATGGTCAAATATAAAAGTGAGTCTAATACATAATCAATGGTGGCCTTCATCCCTGACTTTGGTGAGGTTTTCACTGAAACCTGAATCCACTCCCCACATTCAAACATCTGCTTTTGAAACTAAGTCACCACTTAAATGAAAACATCAAAGAAGCATTACTATGAAAAGGGGAAAGACCCTTTATGTCATCCATGCCAGTAATGAATTTTGCCCTTGATTCTTTTCTCTAGAAGTTGGTCTAGCCGTATTTTTTAAAGTCTCAGAGATGGGCATCCACCCTCTCCCCGAGAGGATATTTATTCCATATTTTAATAGTTTTCACAGTTAGGAAACATTTCCTGAGAGTTTGTCCAATTTTTCTTTGCTTAATTTCTTCCCTTGGCATTTAGCAATGACTAAGGATTCTGAAAATCATTCAAAGGAATTGATTTGAAAGTGTAGCTGCACACATTCATGATGCCTGCCAAACAGTGAGAGCTTTGGGGACTGGTGGAAGGATGACGATCATGAGCCTCTGAAATCACATCGACATCCCCTTTGAATGCTATTTATGTATTTGCTTTAGGACACATGACTTATATTTCATGAACTGAGTCAGCAGATATTACTGAAACCTTCAATGGTATATTACTTTTGCTTAAAAAAGAACACAGCACAGATCACAGATTACCACTAGGAAATATCACTGAGGAAAAGATCAGTTATTTGTAGTAAACCTCACCAAGGTCATGGTCCTCACTTTTCCAATATGGTAGGCCAAGGCTGGTGAGGGCATCAAAGGCATGAGTCACTCAAGAGAATAATTTCCTCTTCAAAATAGTCTTAATACCCATTCCAAGGAAATCAAAATTTGGTCATTTGATGAGAAAAATATCTTTATATGTTGAAGAGGCAATTAACTCATGATCTACTTTCTTAGATTTTATCTCCCAAACCCTTCATTTCTCATGCCTTGTAACAAACTAAAGACAATAATAACAATAAATCTCAAAAGAAACAAAAAGGCCATAATATGAACAATAAGCACTTCTGGTAATTTCTAAAAATATATATATATAAAAGTCTAGAATAAACTGCAAAGCAAATTTTACATTTTGCATTGTTTTATGTTTATTTTTGACAAATTAATAGACATAATATGAAAGATATCCCATACATTAAGCTATAGAATATCTTTATCTGGAGAGCATACTCTTATCTTTTATGTTAGGATTTCCTCTAAAGAATAACTTGATATAAAATATATTTCTACCAAAACTCAAGTTATTAATTTAATTAGTCCCTTGAAAGAAATTTAGATACGTAAAATGAGTTTTAAAGTAATTTTGAGTGCTTCTCATTATAAAACATCTAAAACATAATGGAACTCTAATTGATTGTAATATCAGATCCTGTAGTTTTATCTTCCTAACGTATGATGAATATGTTCATAATGACTTCAGATATTAAGAATTTTTCTTGCCCTAGCCGGTTTGGCTCAGCGGATAGAGCATCGGCCTGTGGACTGAAGGGTCGCAACTTTGATTCTGTTCAAGGGCACACGCCCAGGTTGTGGGCTTGATCCCCAATAGGGGGCATGCAGGAGGCAACCTATCAGTGATTCTCTCTCATCATTGATGTTTCTATCTCTCTTTCTCTCCCTTTCCCATCCACTCTGAAATCAATAAAGAAAATATTTTAAAAATTTTTCTTTATCCTTTGCTGACCTTTGTTATCACCTTCCAGCTACCTGTCAATGAGTTTTTTCCAATCTCATGGAGTCCCTACAAAGAAGGGGATTCATATTGGCCCAACATCCCATACCCTTAAGGATGCTGATAATGCTAAAAGTATCAGATTACACTGACGTTGCTACTAAAAATGGCGGGTCATGCTGTAAATCAGAAGGGGCTCTTTCCTGTGGCACAAATGGGAAACATTACAAAAAGGTGCCCCATTTGAGCAGATCAATTAGAAAATGTCCCCTTTCCTTTCTTCCGGCCTGAGGCAGGTTCCCAGGCAGGAAGCACGGCCAGGGGAGTGTTCCTGGGTTTTAGCTCATCGTGCCTACCTGGCTAGATGACCCTGTGCATCACACTAGAGAACAACCGTCTGCAGGGGCTCTGATTCCACATGTCACTTCATGGTTACCAGTCAATATGATAATAGATAATGAGGAAATGCCCACCAGAGGCGCCCAATTCCCAGATTAGGTACATACTGTTTTGTAAAATATAATCTAGTCCCACTGTTACTTGAAAAAATGTGATATTTAAACTAAAATAATCAGAAACAATGTCTTCTCCAAGGGGCTTTCATCACATGAAATATTGGAAAAAAATATTTAAAAATTCGGGAGTTAGGCAAATCTGGAATCCGAAATTTAACATTTACTATATTAGGTTGGTCAAATTAAACTCTCTTAATTTTCCCTGATCCATATAATAAAGATAGTAATGGCTAATGGAAGGGCTTAATGAAATAGCATATGAAATGCTTATTAAGTAGTCCATAGACACAGTTATATCCAGTTATACCTGGCTTTAATTATACCAGGAAAGAAGACAGGATACACAATAATCTGGCACAGCAAACTGACTGTGCCCTTCATTAAAGCCTGATTTGGTATGTAAGTCATTTGTGGTTGCTATGGAAATCACTGAATAATCAAGGTGATTACTTAAATTCTTTTGTAGCACATTCAGTGCAAAATTCTTCTGTTTCTGAGTAGCCTGAAGTATGTGGTTCCTCTTGGGACATTCTCTGAGAAGTTTGCCTCAAGTATTTGAATTCCTTCTCCCTTCTCCCCAACCCCCAGGTGGGATATGATATTTATGAGTAAAAGAACAAATGAATTAGATAGCCACAGAGCTTTACTGAACAAACTTTGCTTTTTCATGTGGATGTTTAACTCTAGCAAACTGCCTAGTATGTTGATTCTGCTTCTTACATATGCAGCAGCACAATTTAATACACCATGACTTCCCAGCAAATTCTGCACAGAGAACCTTAAGAAAATGGAGTTGAGAAGAGTAACCATCGCAAAGAATTATTTTCTGGAGGAAACTGGTCTAGCTGAATACACAATACTAGATATGCACCAGTGTCTTCTTTTTATTGTTACTTTTCTAATAAGACACGTTGTTCTTTAAAATGAAGATTATCCTATCTAATAAAGATGGAATATGCTAGTTGACCATCACTTGGTCACAAAGGGGACCTCAGACCATGCCCCCCACCCAGTGGGGCTTGACAGGGAACCTCAAGGTGCACCCCCAGTGCTGGGTCACAGGAACTCAGGCTGCGTGCCCCCACCCAGCAGGGCTTGACAGGGAACTTGAGGCTGCGCCCCTCCTGCTGGCAGGGCTTGATGGGGGACCTCAGGCTATGCCCCCCACCCAGTGGGGCTTGACAGGGGACGGCAAGGCATGGCCCCTGCCTGGCGGGGCTTGACAAGGGTGGGACTGGCCGGGTCTGGATCTAACCCAAGGGGGTTGTGCGGCTGGGTCTGGGTCTCATGCAATTTTGAGGCGCATGTGGGTGGGTGGGGACTTGACTCTGGGTCCTGTGGTGCGCCCCAGACTCTGACAGGAGGAAGGTTTTCATATACATTTTACTAATTTTCTTTCAGCTCTGACACTTCTATTATAAAG
Organism: Corynorhinus townsendii; assembly: GCA_026230045.1. Lineage (NCBI taxonomy): Eukaryota > Metazoa > Chordata > Mammalia > Chiroptera > Vespertilionidae > Corynorhinus > Corynorhinus townsendii. The sequence goes on from JAPDVU010000006.1 coordinate 131,325,803, forward strand.
GGCAATATTAAATTATTTCCTCTAATTAATCCCCTTTTAAAGTGCATGAATTTCATGCACTGGGCCACTAGTAATATTATGAATCTATAATAATAAAAGGGTAATATGCTAACTAGACCAGACATCTTCTGGACATCATTCTGGATGTCCTTCCTGACAAAGCCAGGGCTGGAGGGAAGCCGGCCAGGGTCCCAGGTGCCTGCCGGAGGCCATAGGAGGGAAGCAGCCTGGATCCCAGGTGCCTCTGGGTGGCCGGAGGAGGGAAGCCCGCATCCTAGGTGCCGGCGGGAAGCCGGTGCTGGCAGCCAGGGGAAGGAAGGCCTATTCTTGCACGAATTTTCATGCATCAGGCCTCTAATACTTACATAAAATGAAACGCAGAAAGCATTTAAAGGATTTCACAAAAAGGTCTATATTAATCTAATACAATATGTTTAACAAATATGTCTATTTAAATGCTTCACATTTCTTTTCTGCTAAATAGAAAGTTTAATTAATTAAAAGAACAATCCAATAGAGGAGAATCACAGTGTGAGACTGGCCTTGGGGATAGGTTAGCAATGGGAGCATCCTGAGAAGGCCATAAGCTCTTACCTAAACTTTCTTTCCTGCTAACAATTAGTTCAGCTGTGTAGAAGTCATATATTGTGTGCATTATCAATGCTTATGTCTAACGTTAGCATTCATGAAGACTCACTTTTCTTAAAGAACTTTCTAACAGTTTACAATTAGGAAGAAGAAAAGGCTGGGTGTTTCTGTTATTCTCTGATATTTTTAACCATGCCACTGCAGTTAGAATATAGAGTTTTAGCAGATAATTGCAATAGATATTTATAGAACCATCAAAGAGCCACTACCCTCAGAATTCTAAGAAAAGTTATATAATTATTAGATAAGTAATCATAAAACTTAGGCTGAGTTCTTTTATACACTTAAGCATTTTATGGCATGCCTACATTGCACTGTGGCATTAGTGTTGGAGATATATGAAAGGAAAGTAATCATGTTGAGTTCTTGCCCTCATGGAGCTTTTGATCAATCAGGGGAGACATTCATTAATTACATGACCACACAAAAATGTACAATTATAACTCTGTAAAGTACTCTGAGGGAGTGCGACAAAGTCCTATTTGAGTTTGTACTATGGCATTTTTAACATAGTATGGCCAGTAAATGATTCATTAAAAGAATAGCATTGGACTAATATCTGAAGTAACTAGAAGAGGGAAGAGAAATTTGAAACCTCCTGTTCAAAGGTCCTGGGACAGGGAGAAGAATCTAAAATAAATACAGTGTGACTGAATCCCATTTAGTAGAGCTTTAGAAAACAGGTTAAAGCTTTTCATAAATATGCTGAAAGAGATAGAAAGCCACTGGAATTTTTAAAGCAGCAGAAATATTATTAGGTTTGTTTTGAAAAGTCATTCTGGCTGCAAATGGCAAATGGATTGGAGAGAGAAAAAGTGAAGGCTAATGCAGTTGTCCAGATGAGACCACCAAGCTTTAGTCTATACGTCTCTATTAGAACTCCTATTTTTAAGGTCATTGAGAACCACCACGTTGAGTAATGGCCAAACACCACTCATTTCATCCAACTGTTCAGCAACATTTAATATGATTGACAATACTGTTCCACCTGTCCTGTTCCAACCTTCTTTATCCTCATTCTCAGTCTCCTGGGCTGGTTCCTCCTATCTCCGTGGTGAGCTCCAGTATTCCAGGGCTTGTTCTGTCTCTATGCTTCTCCCGTAGGTAATCACAGTTAATCCCAGGACTTTAAATGTATCTACATGCTGACATCTTTTAACTCCATACCTTCATCTCTCACCTTACCCATTGACCTTTTATTATATGTCAATCATGCCAAAATATATTTTGAACCTGACCTCCATTGTTGATACTCTATTTCAGGCCAACATCTTTCAACTGCAATGGCTTTCTGCATTGTCTCCTGGTTTTTTCCTTTCAAAATGTAAATCAAATCATGTCACCCTTTGGCCCAAATCCTTCTAAAGTCTTTTGGTCTTAAGAATGAAATCCAAAATCCTTCTCATGATCTACAAAGTCCTACATGATCTGCTCTCTCCCTACCCGTTTAATTCTCTTCCTTGCTATCTTCATTTCAGCCACACTGGCTTCCCTGCTGGTCCTGAGAAAGCTAAACAGGCCAGAAATCCTGCATTTTCTGTTTTCTCTACCTAGAAAGCAACCACCCCCAATATCACAAGGCCATTTCCCACAGATACCTTGTATCTTTCCTCAAATGTTTACATGTAAACTTTTGTAACCACCCTCTATAAAATGATAACTTATCTCAATCTCTCCCCTTTACTCTTGCTGGTTTTATTTTTCTTGCTGGAATTTATACCACAATTTATCCCACATGGAATGTATATCTCACATTTCACTTATTCAGTTAGTTAATTAGCTAGCTAGTTATTTTAACCCCCCAAAAAATTTTTTTTGAGCTCTATGAGACCAGTAAGTTTGTTTTGCTTATTACTATATGAGACAGCATATGTGGAAAAATATTTGATGAATAAATGAATAGACCCCTAAATTTGAATTAAAAATAAATTGACTGCTGAGAACTGGAACAAAAATGACTTATATATAGTAGACACTAAAAAAGTTCAGTTACAAATAATTATCCATATATTATTTAACTCTCAGAAATCTTCATAAGGTGAAAACTATTAGTCTTATTTTACAGATAAGAAAATTAAGGCTCAAGAAACATTTGTAAATTTGCCAAAGAGTCTATAGTCAGTACATATTTTAGTAAGAAATCCTATCTAGGTTTTATAAGTCTTTCCACTGTCTCCTATAAACAACCTGGGTATTACTAGCAGACTTTAACTGACTTTGTGTATTCGGGTTAATTATATAAAAAAAAAAAATCTTGGCAAAAAAGTAAGATAATGGTTTGTGGAATATGATAGGGATAAAGAATCAGAAAAAGTATGTGTCAAATTCTGGCTCAAGCAATAACCCAGGTTATGACCTTAAACACTCTCTTCACCTCTCAACTTCAATATTTGCCTCAATAAGCTGATAATCTTAAAACTTGTGTAGTACCCGGTGGAATACCAATGATTAATGGTTACTGTCTACAAAGAATTATCTAAGTGTTAAATAATATTATCATTGCTAACAGGCTTGGAATTCTGGCTCAGAATATTTGACCACTTATTCAAACCTTATCTAAACTATCTTAAAGTCTTGGGTCTTTAAAACTGGCCTTACTAAAGCTTTCTCACTGCATGTGGTCTAAAATAATTTATTTAGAAGAGAGTTGATACTATGAAGGTTATGAAATTTTCAAATTTCTGCTTTGAAGTTATTCCTCAAAAGGAAGTGGAGAGGTATTTATTAGGAAAGCAGAAACAACCTGCTGGAGAAGGAATTCCTTTTGAATTTGCCATTTGGTGTCAGTAACCGGTGGTGGAAGCTGCTAATTTTCTGAACCTATGCGTCAGCCAAATTTCACAATGGCAGTGGAATTCCTAAACGCTTCCTGCCCAAAAGGATATAAACTGGAAAATGGGTCATTAAAAAAACAATATCCCACACAGCCATTCTGTAATTTTCCTTGATACGAATTTTAGATAATTCACTGCAGTACCACCTTGAGTTATTTTTTCAATGCATGAATACCATTCTGATAACCTTATACTACATATATCATGCATATTGTTTACTAAGATATTTACTGGTTGCTTAATTGATGAAAAAGACTTCGTTAGACCTGGTAATATGAAAAACAAAACAAAACAAACAGCCAGGTACATTACCAAAAAAGCTAATGGCAGTAAACACAGGAGCATGGATGAAAGGCCCTAATTGGAACTGTGGATGTTCGGTTCCTGGTGGCTTCTGAGAAAGATATGCATAGCGGTTAAAACAACAGACTGAGGCCAGTTGCCTGGATCAGTTCCAGCTCTGCCACTTAGCTGTGTGATTTGGGAAGTTATTTAACTTCCCTGTGCCTCATTTCTACTTTATAAAATGGAGATATAACTGAACCTACCTCATAGGACTGTGAAAACTAAATTAGTAATAAGTATAAAACACTTAGAAGGTACCTGGCAGAAAATATGTACTTATGAGTTGGTATTATCCCCAATGTAATAGTCTTTCTGTTTTACCAATACACAATACAGTGTTTTAATCAAACCAAAGTTGGAATAACTATAGAATATAATAGTTGACAGTGTTAGCTTCTAAATGTAACTGAACACTCTCTATGAGTTTCATTCAGGGCCTTAGCACTTACTAGGTGAATGAACTTGGACTGGCTACCAAACCTCTCTGTACTTCCATTTCCCCAGTTGCACACAAGGGATAATATCTGTACTTTTAATGAGGGAGGATTAAATTATTTGATAAAAGGAAAGGACTTAGAAAAGAGCCTGGCACATTGAGTTAATTGATAAATGTTAGTTATTATTATTGCTAATGTTAAAAGACAAATTGTGATCAAAAGGAAACAGGCCAAAGTTTCTATGATTAATTGACAATAAAGTCCATCATATATCATTTATAGTGCAAAATGCTTCCTCTAAGATGAACACAGTTATTAGTAAGAAATAATCAATTAAAAATAAATACTTTTAGCCTTGGCCAGGTGGCACAGTTGGGTGGAGCATCATTCCGATATGCCAAGGTTTTGGGTTCGATCCCTGTTCAGTTCAGAGCACATACAAAACTCAATCAATGAATGCATAAATAAGTGGAACAACAAATCAATGCCTCTCTCTCTCTCACTCTCTTTCAATCTCTTCCTCCCTCTCTCTCTAAAATCAATTAAAAATAAACAAACACTTTTGGGTCTGCAGCCGATAAAGTAATACACACACACACACACACACACACACACACACACAGCTGATAGCTACTGAATACCATGATTTTTTTTGGAGGGGGGGAGGGGAGTTAGTTGGACAAGCTTCTGTGGGTAGACATTAATCTTTTAAATTTATATAACACCTATCAACTAGCCTGAAACCCTTAACAAGCTGTGACATGGAATGATTTAAAGTAGTACCAAGGAAAAGAAAACAAAATAAAAAGTGGAAGGAAAAAGTGCATGCTGCTCTGTTGAGTTTCACAACCTGGCCAGCGGCCTACTTAAATCTTAAGAGCTACACTTGAAGTTGCTGAGTCTTGTTTAAACAGTTAACGCTAAGTCCCAAGGAAGTCAGAGATCCAATGTCTGCCATAACTTTTTATCATAACTTACATGAGTTATCTATAATAAACACCAACTATGTCGGGGGAGATCATTTTGACTGCATACTGGCAAGGTGTAACAAAATCCCTTTCATCTGCTCACAAATGGAGTGTATTCGCGTATAGCTTCGGAGGTTAAAGTATCATCCCTGTCTACACTGATGTGTGTAAAAACAATGCTGTTTATAGGCCCATCCACCCAACTTTCCTGTTCTTTCTAAACTCGCTAAATGCTTACTTACAGCCTTGCTAGCCTCCAGTGTACACTGCCTACCTCCAGGTCATTCCTAAGAAGAGAGAGTGTTTCCAGGTCTGTGCACACTGAATATAGTCAGAGAAGAGTTCACCTTTGTTAAGGCCAGGATGATAGGAAATTTCCTATTATTAAGGCATATGAACCAGCTTTTATTTACTCAGCGTGCTGGACGACAGCCCTCTCATGCTGGAATGAACATTCTGGGGCTGGCCTGGCTCAGACTCTAAAAGCAGAATAGTTTCTGTGAGGCAGCACAAATCCTGCAAAATTGTGTGTGGTTTCCCCTTAAAAAACTGTTTATTAAAAGCCTTACCAGTAGTTAGGAGTATCTCAGAGACGTTGGCAAGGGAATTCTACTTGTACAAATCATGTAAATATGTGTCTTTAGGATTTTTTTAATAATAAACTCAAACTGGCTTATATTTTGTTGCATTTACACCTGTAAAAAATAAATAAGGCAACCAGGTTTTCTTTATTGTTACCCAGCCAACAAAGGTTATGACCAAGCTGGTTTTGATCAGACAAAACAGAAATTGTGTATATCCCTATGTCTAGGATAAGCCTGTAAAAATTCATGAGCATAACAGCAGCTAATCCTTGATCTGCTTCTCTTCTCTCCTTGGACTGCAAATGCTTGTTTGGAAAAACAGAAATCAACAGTAACAGAATCTGCCTCCACACTGAAGAAAGCTGTGGGAGTTGACAAAAATACCTGCTAAAAACCATATAAATACTTTCCTGATTCAATTTCTACAAACTCCAAATTTAAAGTACCACCAACACCAACAAAAATGGTAACCCTGTACTCCTGGTTCAGCATTGTCTCCATGCCAAAGATCATTTTATTAATGGTAACCCACAGATTGCTGCTTGATAAAATAATCTATTCCAGGCAGCCTCTTGGTAACCTAATGAAATCAGTTAGAAATAACCTAATAGATCTGTGGAAAAAATAGTCAAGATAATGTTTAAAAGAAGAAAATTCATGTTTCCTAGTAACAGAAGAATTACTTTGAAAAAGAAAACAGTACCTTGAAAATGTTCCTTTAAAACGTCTAAGTATAAGCTACCACTATTGACGAGATCCAGTTTAAAGGATTAAAGTTCATATGGAGCCATGCAAAAACCACCTTGCTTAACAACTGCATATAAATTAAACTTTTAAGAGCTGAACAAATGCATAATATCTAAAGAACTCTTTTATTAAAATAAAGATATTTCCTTGTTGTTTGTTTTGTCATTTTTGTGATACTTTTCAGCAGAAGCCTTAAAACCAGGCATACCTACAACATATAAATAAGAAAAACAGGGGTGGAGGGGATCCATGTCGTAATACCTGTAACCTGTCAATGAAGTGATTACCGTAAGGACTGTCTAAAATTTAAAATAGACGGAAAACATTTCTGTGCAATTTCATCTCATCGAGTTTTCTATCTTCTTCTCTCCCCACAAATGTATTTTAAAGGTATTGTGATCTTGCCGCCTATGAACAGTTCCAAATTCCACTTGACATAATCATAATGCTTTCTTCCCAATGGCAGGCCTAAGGGAAGGAAAGGCCTTAGGAAATAACTGCTGAATCCTCTAATGTTGACTCTCCTGCAAATAAGACATAACAGTTATTCTTATCTTCTTGCAAGAAGTTAATGTAGAGTATTTTGAATGAGGACCTAGAACAAATGCATTAAAAACTAAACCAGCTTCATGATGAATATATGGAACACGACTCTAACACATTTTCCACACTGGTACTATTATTTCTTAGGTCTTTTTTTTTAAATAGAGACAGAATGTACCTTCCTTTCAAGAAGGGATCATAAAGTGAAATAGGAACAAAGAAATGAGAAATGACGCATCTTTCCCAGGGCACAGTTTTTATAAGGTTCTGCACACTAGGTTATTTCATCACTTTAAGCGTCTATAACAGTACTTCCCTTCCTCCCAGCAATTTGGACCAGAAAGACTATAATAGTAATTGGAATATGAGTCACAGGATGTACTTTAGGTCAAGACAGCACTTAAGGAATGCCAAGTCAATATTTTTTCAAATTGTGGAAGTTTGGGGGATTTTTCTTTTCTTTCCTTTTTGTTTTGTTTTGTTTTGTTTTGTTTTGATTTGATTTATTTGCTTTCACTTTTTAAAGCACTGATTTGATGTTTTGGTCTAAAGTCCTTCATGCTCTTAGAATTTTGGCTAGCATTTAAGAAATCATAGGGTGGCCCAGGCCAGGTAGCTCAATTGGTTAGAGTGTCACCCTGATATACCAAGGTTGCAGGTTTGAACTTTGATCAGGGCACACAGAAGAAGCAACCAATGAATGCATGAATAAGTGATAAATGGAGCAGCAAATCTCAATCTCTCTCTCTCTCTCTCTCTCTCTCTCTCTCTCTCTCTTTTAAATAATTTTATAGAATTCCTTTAGAGAAGGTCTTGATCTAAAGTTATCCTGATCCAATGTTGAAGATATAAAATATTTTCAGCTAGAGCACATTTAAGTAATTGTGGCCACAGCATGTTTCATAGACTAAAACATACTTAGCAGTTTAAAGTTACTTAAATTATGTTTGTAGGGATCTTTTTATTGAAGTCTTAGTTTGAAAATCACAATTCCTGGGATCAGGAAATTGTGTGTTTTTTGTTTATTTGTTTGTCATCCAATTGAACAAAGTCACTATGCAATGAGCATTATGGTAGTGTATTATGCCTATAGATAAGTGTTGATATGATATGTTGTTGGCATTACAGGCAATTTGAAGCTGGGAATAAACATGGGGTCTGGCAATGTCTCTTAATTTCAAGACACCTATCACCATGATGATGAGATATGTAAACAGACATACTAACTTAAAATCCTTAAAATTGGTACAGAACTTGCTTAATTTTTAAAATAGTTTATTGATTTTTGTTTGTTTTTTTTTAGAGAGAGAGAGAGGAAGAGAGAAACATTGATGTGAGAGCACAACACACCACTCCAATCTGCTGCCTCCCACATCACTCCCACCAGGAGATCAAGCCCACAATCCGGCCATGTGCCCTGACCAGGAATCGAACTGGCAACCTTTAGCACAGGGCAGCACTCCAACCAATTGAGCCACACCTGCCAGAGCAACTGCTAAACTTCCTTACATGCATAGCTGTTGGATGGAGGATCAGGGAGGGACAGGAGAGTGTGTCATAGATCTAGGAAGCATGATTAAGAGGAAGCACTTTGCTCAGGTCTTGGCTACACCATGATGGCATATTTCTCAAACAATTTGATCTTGTTTCCTTTGTTAGTCCTGGGCAATGGGGTAGAGGTGTAATTAGAACACATATGGACCAGGAATTCTCCTACTGCACCCAGTAAGAAGTATGGCTATTGGAATAGGTGGTCCATTACTCTGTTTTTCAAAGCTTAGTTTTGGCAGAACTGAATAAATTGGAATGCACAGAATGATAAATAAATTTAATTTGATGCTATTGGCTTTATTCAGCGCTCATGAAGGCAAGGAAAACTTCTCTATTTTCCTTGTGATGTTCATTTTTTAATACCTCTCATTCATAGAATCATTGAGAGAACCGTTATCTTCTGCAAACTTCGCAAGTTAACAGACATCCTATCTGAGGTTTTTCCAGTCACCGTAATTTACTAATTATAACCTTCCCTGGTCATCCTATTTTAGGAGTCTACACAGTTCCTTTTGTTCCCATTTAAAACAAGAACCTGCTCATAACATTGGCCTAACTAGAGTAATACTGGAATTTAATCATTATTATATTTGTTTTTAGTGTGCCTTAAAAAACTCCTTCTCCTCTAAGAAATAATTTCCCTTGTAAGAAATAATGTAAATTTTCTTTTTTTAAGTATATTTTTATTGATTTCAGAGAGGAAGGAAGAGGGAGAGAGAGATAGAAACATCAATGATGAGAGAGAATCATTGATCAGCTGCTTCCTGCACCCCCTCTACTGGGGTTGGAGTCCAAAACCGGGACATGTGACCTCCTGACTTACAAGTCTATGGTCAACCACTGAGCAACACTGGCCAGGCTAAAACTTTATTTTTAAAAATTAATATAAGTTCAAATTAAAATTTGGTAAAGAATAGTAGAATTTTTTAATAAAAAAAGTACCTAGCCACAAAATTTTAGGTTGTGTATTTTGTTGTATTTTTTGGTGAAACATGAAAATATTAGATTAATAAAAATGTGCTATCTATAATTTTGCATCTTTATTTTCTAAGCTAATATATTATGTTTTAAATATTCTAAGTAAATATAATTTTAAGTGAATATAAAACCACATTGCTGAGATGCAACATACTTTTAATAAAAAATGTGATGTTTTTATTTTTCCATTTTATTATTAAACAAATTTGAGATGTATTTTGTTGTGTAGTAAAGTGAGGATCTAACATGATCTTTTTTAAAAAAGAAAAACAAAACAAAAATTTTTCCAAATACTTTCTTTTGAACAATATACTCTTTCTTATTGATTACATAACGCTATCCTTAGCTTTGTAACTGACATCAAATCTGCTCTTAATAAAGCGATGTTTTAAAAAACAAATTTTACATATTGTGACACTGGGTAACTGGTGGCCAATGAGAACTGCAGGAGAGGTAAATTTTAGTGAAAACAAAACAGTATACCAGGGATGAGCAACATCAAGGTGATTTTTAAGGCATACTATTGGAGAAGCTCAAAGTGTGGGACCTGAAGCACTCCACTGCTTAAGGTAACACAGTTGAGGCATTACTGCAAAATGAGTTGAGAAGGGGAAGCTAAAGAATCAACAGAGTGAGGGCCAATGAGGAAAGTGCTTCAAGAGAGGGAAGAAGTCAATTGTGGCTGGTAGTAAAGAATTATGAGGTCTAATAGGTGATCCTTGGATTTAGCAATCTGGGGGTTGGTGACTTTAGCAGTAGTTGTTTTGGTAAAGTGATAATTGAAACTGACTGGAGTGGGTTTAAGAGAACATGAAAATTCAAGAAATGAGTATGGAAAACCCTTCCAAAGAACACTACTGTAAACGTAAGCAAATAAATGGGGTGACAGCTACAGTAGGCTGGAGAGACAAAAGAATGTTTTTAAAATGGAAAGTATTACATATTTGTATTCAGGTGGGAATGATTGGATTAAGATGGTGAAATTCGAGTGCAGAAAATTAGAATAAGAAAGGAAAAATTGCTGGGAAACTGTCCTAAAATAGGTTAGAGGGAATAGAATCTATTGTACCCGTGGGGAGCTGGTCTTAAATGGGAACAACAGCAGATGGAGGGGAGCAGAGCACATACAAATGCAGGTTGGTGTGAAGATGTGATGGTGGGGCATGTGATAACTTCCATTTTTATTTTTCAGTCAACTGTGAAATAAGGTAAACTGAAACTGAGGCTGTTGAGGCTCTATTGGAGATTTGAGAAGAAAGTGTAAAATGTTCCTCAGCCCAAGTAGGAGAATGAAACAACCAGGATAGTAAAGTAGCTTTATGGGCAGTCCAAATCTGTATCATGAATTTAAATGAGGCTAGACAGCATGGTTTTGCATTCTATAATAACCAGTCCATTTAATGGGTATAGGAGAGAGTTAGATTTAACAAGGGTCTGGGTTTTGCCATGCAAACATGACAAAAGTTTAGGGGAATCAGGAGTTGATGGTGTGTGGGGAGAGTGATAACAATAATACAGAACATAAGCAGAGGAAAATGAAAGTGAGTACCTAAGAAGAGAAGTAAAAATGTAAGTAGGTTCATGGAGTGTAAATTGTTGAGGAAGCTGAGTTGTACCTATCTGTATTAGAGAGAATGAGCTAGAACAAGGCACGGTGAAGTCAGAAAGTAAGATTCCCAATATCTGAGGCCACGGATTTAGGTAATTTTAAAACAGTAAAAACACTGAAAACTTTCTCCCTCACATAAAACTAAAAACACTTGCCCTAGCCAGTTTGGCTCAGTGGATAGAGCGTCAGCCTATGGACTGAAGGGTCTGAGGTTCGATTCTGGTGAAGGGCACATGCCCGGGTTGTGGGCTCGTGGGGAGCGTGCAGGAGGCAGCCAATCAATGATTCTCTCTCATCATTGATGTTTCTATCTCTCTCTTCCTCTCCCTTCCTCTCTGAAATCAATAAAAAACTAATTTTAAAAAAAGAACCTTTTATTGCTATTGGTTCACTAAATCACCAGGAAGCAGCTTGACATATTAGAAGTGCTCAGTCCCAACATATTTTACATACTAATTATACTGAGTGCCAAAGAATGCAGACTTGTGGTGCATAGTATTTCTAACAAAGGTTTCAAGACATTTTCTAACCTCTCATAAGGAGTGAATAAAAAGAAAATTCAAATATTATCTGCCATTCTTGAATAATAACACTTGCAGGTTTTTTTTTCTGTGTCTAGAAAAGAAACTATAGAAAAATATACTTTCAGAGTAAAATATTTGATTCTAGGATTAACAGTAACTGGGTCATTTGCCTTACAAAATTATTACTAGCATTTGTTAGTAAAAAGAAATTCAAGGAGGAAACAACATTTACTATAGAGAAAAATATTGGCATTTATATAATAAGAAATGTGAATGATATAAGAAAAATGCTCTAACGGTATGATTTTTAAAAAATTTTTATTGATTTCAGAGAGGAAGGGAGAGAGAGAGAGAAACACCAATGATGAGAGAGAATCATTGATCGGCTGCCTCGTGCATGCCCTTTACTAGGAATTGAGCCCACAAGTACTCTGACTGGAATCAAACCATGACCTCCTGGTTCATAGGTAGATGCTCAACCAATGTGACACATTGGCTGGGGTTGATTTTTAATTAAACACCACAAAAATCGGTATATTTTGTAAGCCCTATTCTCATTGCTAAATAATCTATTTCTAATCTGTATATTTCTATCAAATATACACATATGCACTATTATGAACTAATCTAGAGGCCCAATTCATGCAAGAGTAGGCCTTCCGTCCCCCAGTTGCTGGCACCAGCTTCCCTCTGGCACCTGGGACCCAGGCTTTCCTCTGGCCCTGGCTTCGTCCTGAATGACATCTGGAATGACATCTGGTCTAATTAGCATATTGTCCTTTTATTATTATAGAGTTTTGTCTCCCACAAATTCTTATGTTAAGCACTAATCACCAATGTGATGGTATTTTGAGATGAGTCCTTGGCGAGACAGAGTTAGATAAGGTCATGAGGGTGCAGCAATCATGATGGGATCAGTGCCCTTAAAAGAAGAGAGGAGCCCTAAACGGTTTGGCTCAGTGGATAGAGCGTCAGCCTATGGACTGAAGGGTCTCAGGTTCGATTCTGGTCAAGGGCATGTACCTTGTTTTCGAGCACATCCCCAGTAGGGGGTGTGCAGGAGGCAGCTGATCCATGTTTCTCTCTCATTGATGTTTCTAACTATCTCTCTCCCTTCTTCTCTGTAAAAAATCAATAAAATATATTTTTTAAAAAAAGAAGAGAGGAGAATTTGCACAGCAGAAAGGCCAATCTATTACATGTACTAGAAAAAGCTACTTATTGAACCTGCAAAATTCCTTACATCCAAGTTGATTAATACTTTTTATACTCAATGATGCACTTGTTATTTTTGTATCCATAGTTACTCTAGAAGATTCCAAGTCCCTCTTAAAAGAAATGTTAGGAGGCTCAGAACACTTAATACCATTTATTGTATATCTTACAATGTTAACTTTTAAAATCATGTGATTAGTCACTTGAAATTGGCTAATGAAGGGTTAATTTCCAAGTAAATACCCACTGGTGAAAAGAGAACAGGTTTCTTTTTCAGCAAACACTCTGGAGTTTTTGATAATTCAGTCTTTCAGTCCTGCCAAATTTTGCTCTGATGCATTCCATGTAGACAGACAACTCTTGCAGGCTTGAGCAGGTGCTATTTGTGAAATCTAGTGGGATTAATTCTTTGTAGTTTAACAAGCGCAAGCCATACTATGCACTAAATCATCTCGATGTCAGCCTCCTAAAGAATTCTTTAGCTTAAACAAACCATAATCTGTTGCTAAGAGAGATAAAATAATAATAATAGTTATAGCAGGGAAATGTTGTAACCTTCTGACCAAGACCTTGTTGACATTTCAGCTTCTTCCGTGGACTGAACTTGTCAAGTTTATATAGACAAGTGTTTGCACTGATTTCATTTCAAATGTGCCATTGTTAAGCTTATTATATTTTTCAAACAAAGTATAAAGAAGCCTGTCAAACAACATGGAAAATCCTGGAAGGGGACATGTGTTAGATACTCATGATAGGTCAAAACAACGGTTTGATTCAGCCTCATTTTAGTACTTTAAAACTCAGGACTTAAAAAGAAGATGCTTTATAATAGAATTTGAAATGTTTTTTAGTTTTGACTTATATTTAAGAAATAAGCCACACAGTACATCCTGTAGCTTTACTGAGCCAGTACTGCGCTCAGAATGTTTCTCTTGTGGAAAAATAAAAGAAGTACAGATGCTGACTGTGATTAAATTGAAGACTGACAGACCTGCAGCCTTCAAGAACACATGATTGACCACCATTTACCTTTAGTGTATTACATGCAGGATATGCTTCAAGTGTTGTTTAAACAAAGAGAAATTTCACAGTGCACAAAAGTGTTATATTTAATACAAATCCCCCAGGGTAGAGGTTAAGCAATTGGATCAGTGTCAAGAACAGAATGTTTTTAGCTTTGATGAATGCTCTAGCCAAGCACAGGGTTCCAAATGAAACTCAAGATTACTGTGATAGGACTGACCAGAAAAAGATGAAGTTTCTACCCAAACCAGGAACTGATTAAGTGAATGAATGAAAAATAGCTTTACAGATTAAGGAATTTCATTTAAAATGTCTTAGTAATAAGCACAATGCAATTGATAGTTTCCATACATTAATCACTCTCCTATTTATTTATGCCAAGTAACTAAATGGTCTTATGATTTAAAAAATACTGTTGTTGATACTCTTGGCACAATCAAAGACTGTACTATTTTCCTGTTAAACGCTATACAAATTGTTGGTAACCACAATACCAATCGTGTTTTCCACTTATTTAAGTAATTGTTCTTCACTTTGATTTACCATGGTGTCTCATCTTTTCTGTTGATTTATAGTTGTCAGGGTTGAACTACAAAGGGACCAAGAAACCATGATAAATGGAAACACACATGCAATAAATAGCAGACTGAAGTGATGCATCTGTTTCAGAGAGCTATCCTGCCACTTGGCTAGTTTCATTTCCTGAGTAAATAACTATAATTTTCTTATTATAAACCTTACTGAACTCATGTTCAGGCAACTGTGAATTTCTATAGTTGCTCCACTAAGGGATGGTTTGTTAACCATTTAATACACTTCCTGTTCACAGTAGTAGAAAAAATTCTAACAAGACACTTATTAGCATAATGTTCAGGTTATAAAACTGAAGTAGCCACAAAAGTCTGTTGTTCTAACATTGTAAAAGTTTGTCCTTAGCTGCTTGATTTTAAATTATATATGTCACTTCTAAAAATCAAACACATTCTTTGAATAATTTTTAAGTCATTCAAATCTGTATATGATATTCTTAAATATTCCAATTTGTTAAGTGGATTTGAAAGGAAAATAAAAACTGGACAGGATTTTTAAATGGCACATGCCCTTGTATACCTCCTATTTATGACTGCTGCTGGAAAAGTGCAATGAGTCTGAATCAAAGCATTATTTCTTTTTTTAACTAGTAATTTTTTATGTAAGGAAAAAATCTTTATGCTATATAAATCTTTATGCATTATTTCACTTGTTTGCTTGCAACTTAATTAGAAAACTGAACTTGAACAAAGTTATTAATTGCTTATTAAATATTTTTATAATTATGACAAATTTTATGTACCATGTAGATACCTCAAACATGGGGTATCTTTATTATGGACACCAGACTATTTCAATTAATGAGTTATATGTGTTAATAGCTCAACTTCTTTCCTCTCCATACTAATTTCCATTAACTGTCATGCTTACTCAAATTCAGGAAGAATCAAGGGATGCTAGCACTCTGCCCTTCTCCTTTCTCATTGTGCACCATTAACAATGATCTTTATCTGCAACTGAAGTAGAAGCAAGTTGGAGGACAATGGAACATCTGACCCAGAAATATGCATATCCAATTCAGAGGACCAAAGTAAGTGGACAACTTTATATGCCTGGGCTGCTCATTAAGTTAACTTTAAGCTCAGAAGCAGTGTGAGATATCCTAGCAAAAAGTAAAAGTAATATGTTGCATTCAAAGACTGCTAATGTTTAATTAGCAATCAAATTAATATTCTAATGCTTCCAAATATAGAAGTATTGCCATTTTATTAGTGATTATATACCTTCTAAATTTTACCTATTTGTTACTTCTTTTATTATTCTAAGAAAATTGATATGTACATTGTATGATTGCTTTTATAAAAATTCAAACAGAATGATTTTATTCAATCTGAAATTCCTTTTTCTAAAAGCAATATACATAACAAAGTGATCTCCAAGGACAAAAAAAAAAAAAACATAAATTGAAACCCTGTACTAAAGTCTACTATGAACAATTATTTCTTCTAAGCTAACTTTTCACACTAAATTTAATTATTCTAAAAATATGCTCAATTACATAATTATTGCTTATGTATTGATAGGCTTAAGTGAAAATAAGTATATAAGCTTACATTAGAAACAACTGTATATTAGAGTTGAAATTTAATGACTGATTTATTTCCTCTTTTGAATCACCTTAAAATAAGTATCTCAAAATTCCATTTACATCATATTTATAATCAATAAACATTTTATTTTCAAGGTTTTCAAAAAATATATCAGGTAGAGACTGAGTAACATCTGAGATTTTGTTATTATTTTAATGAAAGTATTTTAACTGGTTGGAACCCAGTTGTTATTGTTTTTAATTTTTAAAGCTTCTTTTCTTCCCAAGGTCTCTGCACTTCAGTTACCTAATCACATAACAGCAGGGTTTTTTACATCGATAGGATAAAATGCAGAGTATGTTACATTCTAAAAAAACAAAACAAACAAAAAACAATATGGATGCCTCTTAACTTTCATATAAGTTCAAAATATAAGAATAAGGATGCCCCAAATCTAGTCTAGGAACTCCAGGACTACTGTGACTTCTAGGTGGTCTTCCTCCAATTTGTATCAATCCTATTGACAAGAAGAAATCTCTGTCCTCCTAGGAGAATTGGCTGTTCCTTGCCATAGCAACAAGTGACCAACTACCTGAACCACATTTTTAAGTACTCCATCAAATGAATGAAAACTCACTTCTGTAACCATGCCTCTGAACGCCAGCTAATCGGTGACAACTCGTTTCTGAAGTCGCACAAATAGTGGCAGTTTCACTGAAGTGAATATATTTTACATGTCAACTAATCAGCCATAGTCTCACTGAGATAATCAGTTTTGTAGCTAAAAAAATTAGCCAACCTCTAAGTATCCCCGCTTCTGAAAGTCCATCAGTCCTTAAACACCATGATTCCCAAGCCCTCAGGTAGGTCAGCTCTCTTTCTTAGAAAGACTGTGCCTTAACAGTATAACTCTGCCTGATTTAGCAAAAAATACATTTGGATTTTGTGTTGGACATTGAGTGATTGTCTTTTTTACACCTATAATTATGACAGGTCAATGGCAGCAATATGATTAGCTCCTTTAGATATGAATGTAATGGACATGAGATAAGTAAACATTTATTTTTCTTGGGTAATAAGAAATCTAGAAGTAGGAAGAATGAGGCTGGTATTGAGAAAAATAAAATTACCAAACATCCAGGCTCCTATTTTTCAACTCAGCCATTTTTAAAAATAATTTTATTGTTTTTTACAGAGAGGAAGAGAGAGGGATAGAGAGTCAGAAACACTGATCAGCTGCCTCCTGCATACCTCCCACTGGGGATGTGCTCGCAACCAAGGTATATGCTCTTGACTGGAAACGAACCCGGGACCTTTCAGTCCGCAGGCTGAAGCTCTACCCACTGAGCCAAACCAGTCAGGGCTTACCTCAGCCATTATTAACAGCATCTTAGGGAAAATGGAGGAGAGAACAGATTTAGGGTAGCTAGTACTAACTGCCACAAAATTATAGTAGTTGAGAGTTTTGTTTCTGTTATTTCCTCTGGGTTAAACTTTTTGTCCTGCAATTTATTAGTGGCATGACATTGGAAAAATTATTTAATCTCCTCTGAACCTTATTATTGTCTGTACAAGGACCTACCACAGAGAATTATAGTAGGGATTACATGATACAACACTTATAAGGCATTATAAAAAGTAACTGAATAATAAATATGGTTATCATTGCTCTATAAATACACTATGTGCACACATTGATTTTTCACAAAAGGTAGCATCACAAGTATTAATTCTGTTGAGATTTCTATACACAAAACATAGAATAGCAAACTAAGAATTTTAGCTCTGCCAAAAGTGACTTAAAACTTTTTTAAAAAGTGGAAAAGATTGCACTAGATTATATTGATAAAAAGTAAGTATAAATTTGTTTGCACTTTAGCTTCCTTTGGCTATCATCTGCAAGTTTTTATTTTTAAAGGAATCTATCTTGTCTAAACATGGTAAAATTATTGACTGGTCCAACTTCTAAAAAAACTAAAATAAGCCCACATTTAATGGAAGTTCATGAACCTTGGCAATGCTTTTGTTAAACCTCCCTGAGTTTCAGGATTATTTGAAAGTGAAACCAGGTGAATCTCAGAATGTTTCACAAAGTTTACAAATGAAACGTGATTTATACAATATGCAGTATTTGATCTTTACCTCATGCTAAGTCTTCTTCAAAATTTCTCACTACTTATATCTGACTTTTTATGCTCTATTTAGTAATTTTCAGGCTGAATACTCCTAATATATTTTTAAAGTTTGGTACTTGAAACAGAAACATATTATTATTAATTTTTAGGTTATATAAAAATTTTATATATTTTTATGATAAGTTGAGTCATTGACAACTCCCAGAAGTTCACTCTTCCTCCAAGACGGGTATAATCACATAAGAATTTCTTCCTCTTAAACACTTTAGATAAAAGCATAATTTTACTTGATAATTGTTTCAATTTTTATACTTATTGCACATGTATTAATCTCAAGTTGACCAGCTCCAGTTCAGAGTAGTTACTTAAGCATTTTCCATACACAATGACTTTAGATTTCCACATTCTTCACTTCTTGAAAATACCACAGATTATTTATTGCCATGTCATCTCTTATTTTAATACAAAGGAAGATAAATAGTGACAAAAGTGCCATGATATATACTCTGATTAGTTCAGTAATAGTATGTTAATACAGAGTGTGGCTGCCAGACCTGATCGCCCCAGGGCTGCTCCACCTCCCCCTGCTCCTGAGGGGTGTTCAGGGCAGCAGCCCCTGCTTGCACCTGCTGACAGCACTGGTCCCAAATGCTCCGTGCCATCAGCAGGTGTGAGCGGGGCCAGCGCCGTCAATGCATGAAAATGGCAGCATCAGGGGCTGCCAGCAGACAGGGGACCAGAGGCCACAGCGGGAGGGGCTGGGCAGGAGCGCGGAGGATGGGCTGAGACCCGCCCCTATGCCCACTGCAGTCTCATAGCCCACAGTTCCTTTCAAGGTGCACAAATTCATGTACTGGGCTCCTAGTAAGAAAATAAGTGAGGATAAAATTGTATAATGCTAATTAAATAAGTACTAAGAAAACACTGTCTAAAAGCAAGAAAAAAACTGGTTTTGATTAGTTTCCTTGAAGGAATTTTCCATTAAATTATTTTATCTACAGACCTTTCTGAAGTCAGAATATAATAGTTCCCCAAATATGGATCCCCTGCTATTGCCCTCTGCCTACTGTTTACAAACTCCAATGTCCAGAATTTAATGTCTTTTATGTTTAGATTATTTCCTTCACTAATTTATATTACTTTCTTGGACCCATTAGGCATTTTGATTTGCTACTCCATCAAAACCAATACAAGAAAAAGAGAAAGAACCATTGCTGACCAGATTATGAATTTAGAGAAAACTACCCAGCAATTATTAGCATGTGAGTTGTTCAGTTACAAAGTTGATGTTGCTACATTGAGTAAAACCAGATTTCCTGATGAAGCCACACAGAGGCAGGAGTCAGATTCTATTAGTTCTGGGAAAATGGTCATCCTCAAGAAAAATACCGATTTCTCACTGCATAAAAAGAAATACATTTCCTGACACTTGGAAAAGCACTAACATACAGGAAACGAAATGAAGGAATTAGAAGAATCTGAATATCTCTGTGTAGGGGTATTTTGGTGAAAAGTATTGAGGGAAAATGATAAATAGTTGCTTACATTTTAAGGTCATGATACCTTGGCTAAGATGTTATACAATAGGTATGTTACTATCAAAATCTTGGATGAAAATCATATCCTAGATTCTCCCTGTATTTTACATATTGCCTCGTTTCAACCCCCACCACACACAGAGCAAAACATTTTCCTGTGATGCCCACATCACATAAGATACCAACAGCTTGATCCTCGAGTGCCCATGTACTAGGCTGCTGCAGAGAGCTACGCAGTCACACATACCTGCCCAACTACAGAGGTACCATTTTCCCAACCGAGAGATGGATGGGCTCTCATTTTTAGGTCTAAAGATATAATCTGCCATTGATTGTGAGATAGTAAGAGACACTGCAAATGAGAGTTTAGGCCAGTTAAGCTGGCAATGTTCTTTCTTAGTTTCCTACTCCCAACTTTTACTTTCTTAATTTCTGTATTTTTATTCTTTACTCATATGTTTCAATTAATAATCACAAGAGCTTTGAAACAGGAAGGTTTTTTTGACTCTTCCTCTAACCCAACTGACATGCTCCCATTTGTGTTCTCAGAAAGGGGCCTCCCCCACTCACAGAAAACCCTTCTAACCAGCATCATAGCCCAGGTGGCTCTGCTCTCAAGGGTTGTTCAGCAGGTTCAGTCTGGTTGGAAGGCAGTGCCTGCCATCTGACCTTTGTCCTGCACATCTACACAGACTAGATGGAGAAACAGAGGGTTGGCATTGCTGAGGATTGGGTCAGGAGAAGGAAGAGAAAGAGACAAAAACAGACTCTGGGATCCAAGAAGTCCAAACACTGTTTGGCTTGGCCCTCAGACATGGCAGCTCAGCAACAGGAAATGTCAGCTTATTAAAGACTTCACATGGCATCATCAGAGGACAGCCATCAAACTCCCTGGCAAAGTTCCCAAGATCACACTGAGGGAGGAAGAACAATAGGAACCAATATGAACGTCTAGATTTCCTTTCTAAGACAGCAGAGTTTGCTAGGCTGGCTGATTTGGCAAGCTGTTAACAGAACTAATTTGATTGCTTTGGCAAGGATAAGAGGATGCACAAGGAGGTCGACCAGCTCTGATGCCAGCTTTGGGTGCCAATGATTATCCTGTATTGCTGGTGACCTGATGTCGTTGAGGAGATGGGGTGGCTTGGGTTGGAGACTGCAGGAGCATCACCAAAAGCCACCACAGCTTATGGAAGTTAGCCATTTGTAGGTGCGAGGGAAAAGCCTTCTCTGTTAGAGGCAGATAACAGCCCCTACCAGGGCTATTACTTTGTGGGTTGAGTTTCCAAAATGACACATTTATCATGTTTGTCACACCTGTGAATGTGCCACTTGTATTACTGTCCTCACCATGTATCAATTTGCTCTTAAAATGGCTGGCTAAAAGTCCTTCCTGTTAGGGAATAGATTCTACTCATCTAAAGTTGAGAGTCTGTTGAAGTAGGCTTGGAAAGTTTTGGTGCTCTTGAAACCAAAAGCTGAACATGAAGGCACAAAGAGAAATCAATATGGCCTGCCTTCACTAACATTTTTAGGATATGCCCAAGGCAACTTTCTCACTCACTGCAAAATGTATATGCCACCAGCGCAGCAGGCACATGGACTCATTCAGCACTGAGGAACTTGCCTTTGCTGCCAGCATCCCTGTCAGAGCCTTTTATTCCTCTTGGCATCTACCCCTTTTAATCACACCATACTCAGAAAACCAAGCCAGGCAGATTTAATAATCAAGAAAGCCCACAGGGACCTGCTAGAGGCAGGTAGAAGGAAAGGGAATCTGAGCAGGGACTCAGCCCAGGTGTTTGCAAAGGCTCCTCACAGCTAGTGAACTTTAGTGAACATGGGACAATTGTGAATTTTTCAGAGGCTCAATGCTGTAGACCTTTGGTTATTGCTTCAAAAGATATCCTAGATTCCAGACTATACTTGAATATATCACCTGAACTCCAAGGAAAATATATTTATCTTATTTTATAAATGTCCACCTGTCTTGGTTACTTTTTCAGTGCTATAACACTGGCTACCATTCTAACCTTGCTCAAATACACACTTACTCCTTATCTGTGTATATAAAACTAGTGGCCCGGCACACGAAATTCATGTATGGGGGGTGGGGTTCCCTCAGTCCAGCCTGTACCCTCTCCAATTGGGAACCCCTTGGGGGATGTCTGACTGCAATCTGGGACCACTGCTCCTAACCAGTCACCTGCCTGCCTGCCTGATCGTCCCTAACTGCCTCTGCCTGCCTGATCGCCCCTAACTGTCTCTGCCTGCCTGATCACCCCTAACTACCCTCCCATGCTGGCCTGATCTCACCCCCAACTGCCCCCCCTGCTAGCCTGATCCTGCCCCCAACTGCCTCTGCCTGCCGGATTGCCCCCAACTGCCCTCCCCTGCTGGCCTGATCTTACCCCCAACTGCCCTCCCCTGCGGCCCGATCGCCCCTAACAGCCTCTGCCTCGGCCCCCACCACCATGGCTTTGTCCGGAAGGAAGTTGAATGTCCGGAAGATGGCAGGTCAACCCAGTCTAATTAGCATATTACCCTTTTAGTAGTATAGATAGATTATATAGGATCGGATTTCTTAAATGGGGGGGGGAGCTTTTTTCATCAGGAAGAGATATTTTTGGCAGACAAAAATACATAATCCCTATATCTGGACTGATAGCCAGCCAAATGCACTCTACTGCCAAACCGGTCATTAAAAAACTGAACCGCTTTCTTAAACCTTTCACCAAACAGCTGTTGCCCTTAAAACCCCTCCTCAGCCCCCACCTTAGGTTCTGCCTTCGCAGTTCACCCAGATTAGGTTCTGACTGGTCGGTTTCTATGCCAGTCAACGTCAAAAGCTCCGCCTCCTAGGCAGCCATTTGCTCCTCGCACTTCACCCAGATTTGGTTCTGATTGGTCATTTTCTATGCCAGTCAGCGTCTCTGGGCCTATCAACGGGCCTGATCAGAGAGGTGAGGCTGATCAGCAGCCCCAGTGGAGGCTGGAGAGAAAGAGAGGCACAGTTGCTGGCCAGGCCTGGAGAGAAAGAGGGAGGCAAGGGCTGATCAACAGCTGCCATGGAGGCTACCGATCAGACCAAGGAGAGGGTGCAGGTTGGGCTGAGGGGACCCCTCCCGTGCACGAATTTCATGCACTGGGCCTCTAGTTTAATACATAAACTCTAGCCACTATAAAACACCCATGCCCATCCAGGTCTCTAACTATTGTCTGTTTCCAGAATGCCCTGGGGGCCAATTACAAAGTCAAATCTAGAGGAGAGGACTTATACATCCAAAAATAACTCAGATTTTGTAATTTTATCTCTCTCTCTCTTTCTCTCCCTCTCTCTTATACACACACACACACAAACACATACATACAATCTGAAGGAGACACATGGGAATAGATTCTCAGGGAACTACACCAAATAGGGAAGAACATAATCTTAGACTCGTTTATCAGAGCACATGTGAATTTACCAGAGAGTCTGAATTCAATATGCAAGCTCTAGCAGCTGGAATTTGTTTGCCTGGCTGTTTTTGATAAAACATAATCTCAATAGAGCTCTGCACTTTTAAAAAAAATGAAGATGTCAAAAATTCCTTGGAATAGTGTGAGGAAAGAATCTAAACACTTAGAAAATTCTACCCATGGTAGTGTATTTATCAAAGATAATTCCCCCACCAAATCCCCAACCTTTTACTTCAAGAGGTTGCTTAAATCTGTCCTCAAGACACTGAGAAATAGGTTTTTGAGAGACATATTGCTATTTTATTATAGATATACGTGTATTAATGGGAATATTCTCAACACAAATCTGAATAGAATTACTATTGCCTGAAGAATGTCCTTGGTCCCAAAACTATATTCAGTTTATACCAGAAACTACACATAACTATCATATGGCAGGATTTGTCCCAGTTTACAATCTATGTGAAAAATAAATAAATGTGAAAGATTAACTCTGTGGCTTTAAGGATTGGTAGTGTTTCTCCTAATAACATTTTATGTTGCTTAATGCTTTCACTCTAAAACAAAAACTTCATTTTTTTTTTACTTTTCAGAATATTATAAATTGAAGGATTCTCACTGCAATGAGCATGCCTATTTTTCCAAAACCTTAGAAGGAATATAATAGCTAACTGAATAACTGGCTTCAATTCTAGGAATACAATGTGTTTTACAGGGCAAAAATTTAAACACTAAAATAAATTCTAAATCAATGTATCAGAGCAGCAAGAGAGTCAAGTAAAAAAAAAAATCCCTTTTGTGATGGACATGTTTCTCAAATCTGTCTTGAATCCTCTAAGACTTCTCCCTTTGGTCCGGTTACTTCGAGTTCACCACTGGAATGCCCAGTTCACACATCAGCACTCCAGACCTCACCTTCCCAAGGCTGAGGCCAGACTCTCATGCCACATGTGAGTCACCTGCATCTTCTTTAAGGTTCTTGCCATAATTCTGAATTATGGGCATATCAGCCTTATGTTGATTTTTACCTTTTTGCTTTCTCTAATGCATCGCTATATTTCTCCCACAGTTTACAATAATTATTTATTTATTTATTTTGGATCAAACACTCTCCTCGAATTCCACAGGCAAAACCACTGCGTGGTATGCCACCGCTGCATTCTTCCCTTGACTGATAAGAGATTTCTATACACTATGTCCTCTGCACCCTTTCCCTGTCTATTCAGAATTATCTTCTCTAAAAGCAGTTCCCATCCTCACGTGCTGGCTGGTGACCTTGCAATTAGTACTTGCACCTGGCAGCTGGACAATTAAATTAACCCTCCCGCGGTTCTTCCAGGATAGTCCACAACTGGCTGCCTCTCTTGCTTTGATAAGAGAAAATGTGCCGCGCGGAGTAGGCCCCTGGCAAACCGGTCCTGAGCCCGCGGCCAGGGGGGTCCCCGTCCTAGGCAGAGGCCAACAGCACAACTTCCAACTCTGAGGCGAGGGGCTGGGGCTGGAATGTGGCTCCTCTGACCACATCGCCGGCGTCCCACCGCCCCACCAAGGAAACAGGAGAGAACCGCCGGAACCTCCCTCAAGGAGACCCTGAAACCGCCGACCCACACCAGGCAGGCCGCTGAGGACTGTGGCGCGGAGGACTCACCTCCAAGCCCAGCCGTGGCCCTGCGGCGCAGCGATGGCTCTCCTGGGGTGCAGGTCCCAGCGGGACCGCGGGGTGGCGGAGTGGGGCGCCGTGAATCCTGCAGAGCCTCGTCTTCTGCAACTCCTCGCCTTCTGCGGCCTCCTCCACGCCGGGCTCTGCCCAGGCCCGGAGAGCAGCATGGAGCCCCGCAGGCCTGGAGTGCATGAGGCGGGCGCACGTGCACCTGATGCAACAGGACGTAATGGGGAGCCGCCCGCCTTCCAGGCCTGCTTGGCCTTCCCGGCCTTCCCGGGCCTCAGGCCTGGCGCCCAATGCAGAAGGGCCGCAGTGTGGCCACCAAGCCCTGGACACCGCCCTGGGAGCCGCACAAAGACAACCTGCTGCTGCAGGGCAGGTGTGCGGTGCTCCCGGGAAAATGCTGGAGAACAACTTGCAAGCGGAGATCCCAAAGGTTCTGAAAGCAGAGGGCCAGCTTACTGCAGACCTGAACTCCATTCAGACATCTTTCTGGGACCTGTTGAAGCGGTGTGAGAAACAGGAGGAGGTGACGGATCGAGGCTGCCGCCCAAGGAAGACTCAGAGGAAGCAACGTGCGGACTGGGCCAGGCCGGAGCAGGGAGGCCCCTGCGGAGCCCGCTGGAGCGCAGCCAAACCCCAAGGCGACCAGCAAAGGTCCTGCCTGGGTCCCAAGCCAGGCCCCAGGGAGAAGGGAGCAGACGCCACTCCACTCGCTGGAGAAGACCATTGAGCAAACAACTAAAGAAACCGATTGGGACCTCATTTCCCAGGTGGAGACGAGTTGGCATGTAAGCCCCTGAGCAGTGCCCAGCCTCCCTCTGTCTGTCTGCCTGTTTCACTGGTAGGTACCATGGTCTTTCTTCTCGCTTAACCTCCACTCATTTTTAAACTAGATTGCTTTTAAAAGAAGACTGAATAAAGTTTCCCTTAAGTTAAAAAATGTGTCTGATGTTTCTGACACTGCTTCTGAGTTTCTGACTGCTGCTTTTCCTGTACTTCCTTGCCTCTACCTAGAACACTTTTTCCTTGAGTTGAATCTACTTGGCTGCTTTGAGTCGTTCCCACTTCATGGCTCTGATCTCTTTCCTCATGTGCATAGTGTGCACTGAAGCCTATAATAAGCCCACCAGATGCAATGATTCCTTTTTTTCTAAGGGTGCACACTGTCTTTCACACGAGATTATCACTTTCCTAAAAACAGAAGTGTTTAGTAATTCTCTTACTACTCTCAAAATGTTTGAAATATAGGAATCAAACTATAGTATGTGCAACCCTAAAAATCATTAATTTTAGTATTTAAGGTAAGGCCCATGGATTCCAGAGAGTGAATGGATGGGCTTTAGAAAAGTTATGATCTCCCCCTTCAGTATGATACAACAACAAAAAAATGTTAAGAATCATTGATCTAGTAACTTTACAGATGTAAAAACTCAAATCCAAGGTCAGAAAACTAACTTACCTGAAGGGAATATACTTTTTGAATCCTTATTCATTTCAACTCCTGAACTCCATTACATATACTCTTGGGGGCATAAAATTCCATGAAAGGTCTTCAAAATCCATTACCCTGCCTGCAGGCAGAATTTGTCATTAAGATCCCAGCAGTTGCACCCGTGATACTATTAAATATCCCCTGGGAAAGGAATTTCATAATTTCCTTCAGTTTACTTTCACACAAACATAAAACCAGTCTCTTAGAACAACCACCAAATTACATGATTTCTCTTTCTTATATCCTGAAAACAGACACACACATATACACACACATACACCCCCTAGGGCCTTCCATTTAGTGGGGAGTTAAGTAAAAGTGTAATTTACCTTACTTAGTCTCTCTACCAAATATTATTTCAACTTGAGCTTTATTTGAATATGAAAATTAAACAAAAACAATATCAAATTAGTTTTATGTTTTTGTTACATAAAAACTCAGATAAACTCAGCAATCCACAAACCCTTCAGCCAAAGAAACAATTATTTGTGCTGTTAGCAGAACATGTTTGTTCTGTTTCTTTGAGGTTGGAATTGAAAATGGAAGTCCCTGCCTTGGTCTGTGCTCATGGAGTAATATCAACACTAGGAAAATTTGGGGGCCAACTACAGTATCCTTAAACCATCTAGGGGTTCCAGGGGGCCTCTCACGGAGTGGGTGGGAATACAACAGGATTTTTCTTCCTCTTCCATCCAGGAATCCCTACCCTGCTTTCACAGTCTTTCAGGCAGTTTGCTCTTACTCTAGCAAAGAATAGGATTTTGAGTGATTGTTCAAGTGAAACTATTTCTAATCATTAGTGTTTCCATCTCCAAATGTATGTCTATGGCACAGAGAAACAATAGAAAACATTGAACATGATGAATAGGAGTCAAACTAAATATCCTGACGACATGATTCCTCAAAATAATGCTTTAGGTCAATTAATATATAGAATCTAAAAGGAGCAAACAATCCCCCCCCCTCCCGAATAAATTATTATTTGGGGAAATGAATTAATCAAAACAAGTATGATCCTCAATCCACAGGACCATAGTGAAATAATAGAAAATCTAGCAATTGGAAAAATAAGAACTGAGGGAGGTGGATCAATCAAACCCCAGCTACTCCTAAGGAAGCATCCAGATGACTGTTTGAGAATTACAAAGTTCAAAAGGAGAATTCAAGCTTGACCTGATGCAGAGAAGATGGAGAGAGGGCTGACAGAAGCTTTGTCAGAGAGGGTTGCATGATTATGGATATGAGACCACGAAGTTGAATAAGAGAGTTGGCATGGATAGATGGCTGGAAATAACATCACGCTCCCCTTCAGCAGGTTTCTCATGGTAGGGGGTGGGGGGTGGAGGTGTGAGGGAAAAAAATAAAGCACGTTGTTTCTTTCCCAAGGGAGACTTCTTTGATAGTTCTGCTTCTCTGCCTTCCTGAGGTCCTGACTTCCTGAAGAGATTGTTCAAGACTCTCATTGTTGCATTTTGGAAGATGGTAATTACTCTGAAAACACCATGATTGACTGCTGTCCAAGCACTGAAGAGTGAGTAGTCAAATGTTGCTACTATTTTCCCAGGATTCTTTCTCTGTAGAGGGAGCAAAAATAGCCATTTTCCTTTTTTCAGTGACACTGTGGTAGAGTGAAGTGGTTGATTGGGCTTTCATGACATAAGAATTATACTTCTTGGCCAGTGCTATTCTCATTATTTCAATATGTCTTTTGAATAGAACTTGGTCTCAAAAGGGAAAGGGAGAAGTTACATATGAAGAGGGAGTCTCTGTTCAGATTACCCTTCTAGTTCTTGTTTTGCATGGAGTGAGAAGTGTCTTCCTAAAAGAAAGTCAAAAGGCATTATTGTTTCTTCCTAAACATCAATCTCTAAAGCACAGAAAATTGGTAGCAAAAGGGGGAGTGTTTCAGGCAGGGGGAAGAAGGAGGGAACGTTTTCCGTATATTTTCAAAGACATATATGCACCCAAACAGGAGAGCAGTGTTTCTCCTTTTCAGCTTGGAAGACAAAGTTTGCTTTTTAACATTAAAACATGACTTGTTCTTGACATTTCTCAGGAAACTTTTGTAATCCTTTCTTCTATTGAGATGTCATTGACATATAACATTATATTAGTTTCAGGTGTACAACATTAATGATTCAATATTTGTATACATTACACAATAATTTCCACAGTAAGTCTACCATCCATCATCATACGTAATTACAGATTTTTTTCTTGTGATGGAAACTTTTAAGATTTACTCTCTTAGCAACTTTCAAATATGCAATACTATTTTATTAATTATAGTCACCATGCTGTCCATTATATCCCCATGACTTATTTCCTTTGTACTGGAAGTTTGTACCCTTCACCCTCCATCCCCAGCCTCTGGTGACCATTAACCTGATCTCTGTTTCTATGAGCTTAGTTTGTTTCTTTTTTTTTTTTTTTCTTTCTTTTTCTCATTTATGTTTAGATTCCACATATAAGTGAGATCATATGGTATTTTTCTTTGTCTGACTTATTTCACTTACTATAATGCCCCCAAGATCCACCCATTTTGTCACAAATGGCAAGATTTCATTCTTTTTATAGTTGAATAACACTCCATTATATATATATAAATATATATACACTAGAGGCCCTGTGCACGGATTTGTGCACCAGTGGGGTCCCTCGGCCTGGTCTACACCCTCTCGCAATCCCGGACCCCTCGGGGGATGTCAGAGAGCCAGTTTCAGCCCAATCCCCATGGGCCAGGCTGAGGGACCCCACCAGTGCATGGATCCGTGCACCAGGCCTCTAGTATGCATATAAGATCTTTGGTTAATCTCTTCCAGCCCTCCTCTCTCCCCCCTTCCCTCTGAGATTCATCAGTTTGTTCCATGTTTCCATGCCTGTGGCTTCCATTCCTGCATTAGGCATCTGCCCCCTGGTGGTCAGTGCGCATCATAGCTACTGGCCGGTCACTTAGGCTTTTATATATATAGATCACAATTTCTTTATTCATTCTCCTTTGATGGACATGTAGGTTATTTCTATATCTTAGCTATTGTAAATAATGCTGCAGTGAACATGTGGTTGCAGCTATTCTTCAAAATAGTGATTTCATTTCCTTCAGATATATATCCAGAAGTGGAATTGCTGGATTATGTGGTAGTTCTATTTATAATTTTTTGAGGTACCTCCACACTGTTTTCCAATTTATATCCCCCCCAACAGTGCACAAGGGTTTCCGTTTTTGCACATCCTTGTCAACACTTGTTACCTCTTATCTTTTTTATAATAACCATTCTAACAGGTATGGGGTGATATCTCACTGTGGTTTTGATTTATATTCCCCTCATTATTAGTGATGTTGAACATCTTTTCATGTACCTGTTGGCCGTCTATATGTTTTCTTTGGAAAACTGTTTATTCAGATCATTTAATTGGATTTTTTGCTACTAAGTTATATGTTATTTATATATTTTGTATATTAACTCCTTATCAGATAATGATTTGCAAATATTTTCTCCCACTCAGTAGGTTGCTTTTTCATTCTGTTGATAATTTTATTTTATTGTCTTTACTGCTCTATATGCATCAGTTCTCTCATTGTAAGCCCCAAGATTTTCTCATTGAATTTTAGTAGGATAGGTAGCATGCAGTGGGTCAATAAAACATTCAAACTTAAGAACACACTATCTAATTAAATTGTATTTCCTACAAAACTTATGAATTTGGCAGAAAGAAAATGATTGAACAATTTTTTATTCACAACTGAACATTTTATATCCCATTAAAGTTCAGTTGAAAATTTTCAAAGTAGATTAAAATATATACTGTCTTGTGCTTTATTTTGCTTTTTATATTGAAGTGAAATTAAATTATTGCTATATAAAACTTCCATTTTCAAATGAAGCTTTACTTTTAAGTTTGACTTTTATATTTCTAGATATGTTTTGGTTTCTCACTTTTAAAAATAAATGGCTGGGATAGAAAAAAAGAGTTACAACTTAAATTTCTTAAATTGAGTAAATTAAAGGAAAATTTAAACCATCTATATGAAACAATGGGCCAAAAGTGAGAATAAGGAAAGATGTACAAAGACAATGAATCAGGATGACTCTTAAAAAGAAATGGTAAAAATAAGGAAAAAATGCTTTATTGCCTTACTAAACAAAACTCAACAGTCCTATAATTATAATAATAGAAAACAGTTGTTACAAGAAAATAATTAATAGGGTTGATACAAAAAATATGAAACTAATAAATTACTCATACTCAGAACCATCTGAGTAATCTCACAACTGAAGAGTAACAAGGGCCCTTTTATACCTTAAAATATATAAAAATAAAAATGACAAGATAAATGCCTCCTTCATATTGCTTTTTAGTTTAATAGTCTACACATGATTAAATATAATTTTTTTAAATCCTGAATTAGAGTTTGATAAACCCAAAGTCATTTTTTTTCTACATAGCTTTTTACTACTAAATTGGTATACTGTGCTGAAAAATTTATTTCAAGCTGCAAGCGTATGTTCCCCCTCGCTACATAAGTACTTAAAAAAAGAGAGAGAGAGAAGTGCTTCAGTTTACAGTAGACTAATATCCACATTTAGGAAAACAGTAATAAAGGATATAAAAAAATTACCACCAGTAGATCCTATCAGACATCTTAATTAATTAATTTTTTTTTCAGCAAATAAAGTAAGGGTAGAGATCTTAATTTAACCTGAAATTGGTGTGCCAGTTAAGGTTTTAATGCAGCAATTTTCAAACTTTTTCATAATTAGTTTTATAGCACACATAAACTAATTACTAAAAATCTGTGACACACCATATATATATATATTTTTTTTGCCTAGATGACCAAAAACAAAAAAGGTATAATTTTGATTCATTTACACCAGACAGCTATTGTTATGTTGGCTGTTGTCACTTTTTTATTTGACAATCTAAGGGAAAAGAGATCAGTATCCCTGACTAAATTGTCAGGGTTTGAATGTTTTAAAAATTGTAGGGCACGCCAGTTGAAAATCACTGTTTTAATGTAATCACATACCTGTTTGTTATACTCTGAGAAACACAAATCAGGAAATGATGTACTATCTAATTAACTCAAAAAGGCACAAGCCATAAATGTTCAATTATTTCCTAACTAATATATTAGGTATGACAGAACTCTCTGTATGTTTTACATTAGTATTTATCAAAATAACTCATAGAAAATGATTTAAATGGGCATGGATTAGTAGCCTTTTCAACATGATCTTCAATGGAGCCATTCATACAAAAAACAATGACTTAACCATCTTCAACACTTTTTAAAGTACTCTTTAAATTTAAAGAAAAAAATGACAATATTCCTTTTATGAGTAACTAAAGGTTAAAGTTATGGCTATGTTTTTTCTCTCTAAATATATATTTTTTTCTTTATTTCTAACCCATAAAATGTGAGAATCTCTGTTCTAGAGAAAAATCAACAGTCATTTCTTTTTGTCAAAATCACCAACTTTAATGAATATCTTTTGAGTGATAACCATGTGCCCAGAACAGAATAGTACTCAGTGAAATGAGAGGCAGCCCACCATATGGTCCCAACTCAAGGACCTTAAATTTTATTTGAGTATATGAGCCTACTTATATGAAAATGTTTTATGGTAAAAAGTAAAAATCCCATAAATGTTTGTAAAAATAGATTTTAAAATGTAAAACAGAACAAAAGACCAAAGGAGGAGTTAACTTCATGACACTGGATAAAAAGTTTCTCAGGAAAGCTGGCAAGAGATGAAATTGCTTGGAAATGACATCTAAAATCCCAGGTATGAGAGTGTTGTGATATTACTTCAGGATTAGAGGGAATTTTAAAAGTGAGCTAATTGAACCAACCATTCGATATCATACTGGAAAGCTACAGGACAAACACTGTGGGGGGTGGTGTACAGGTGGGGGTGGGGAGGGGAGATAGCTAATGCTCAATGAATGCTAATTTAATGTCAAGGACTCTCCTAAGCACTTTAAATTTATTATGTTATTTAATCACTACAAAGCTCTATAAAGCAAGTCGTTTTTAAATCTGATTTTGTTTAAGGAAACAAAGTTCATAATAGGGGTTAGTTTTTCTAGGTTATACAGAAAAAGTTCTAGCCAACATTTGAATCTCAACAGCTTAATTCCAGAGCCCACTCTCTCAAATAATATGCTATTGCAGGAGCTCTGGATCAAGACTGCTTGGGTTTGGATCTCTGCCCTACCATCCCCTGTCCCTGGGTCCTGGCACTAATCACTCAGTAGCTCTGAGCCTCAGTTTCTTTCTCTGCATAGTGGGAATACTAACAGTGCCTAACTCACTAGCTTGCTAAATGGATTATATATAATAACATAACAGTATCTAGCTCATACTAAATATTTTAAAATGTAATAGTAGTGATAGTAGTCCTGCAAATTAAATCTTTGCAAAAGAATTAAATGTTTCAGTCCTGGCTGGTGTGGTTCGGTTGGTTGGAGCTTTTGTCCTGTGCACCAAAGGGTGGCAGGGTCAGTTCCCAGTCAGGGCATATACCTGCATTGCAGATTCGATCCCAGGTTGGACTGCATGAGGGAAGCAGCTGATCAATGTTTCTCTCTCATATCGATGTTTCTTTCTCCTTCTCTCTCTCTCTCTCTCTCTCTCTCTCTCTCTCTCTCTCTCTCTCTCTCTCTCTCTCTCTCTCCCCCTCTCCCTCTTCCTCCCTCTAGAAATAAAGAAAAAACAATTTAAATCTTTCATATAAGATGAGATTGATTAATTGGAAACAGTTTTGTTCCTAAGGTGAGCAATGTTTCTATAGTTGACTGTGCCCCTAGAACATGTGGTATTGTTTCTAATTACAAATCTGTCTATCCTGGATCATAAAACAACAGCCACTAAACAGGTAGCACATTTGGTGAGCTTGACTATCTTCATAGAGACTTGGTGGCAGGCACGATCCTCACAGTCTTTTAGAGAAAATCAGCTTGTTCAATTAGTACCAGATAACAGACACCATTTTTTAGCTATTTATTTATTTTAATTAAATTTATTGGGGTGATATTGGTTAATAAAACTATATAGGTTTCAAGTGTACAATTCTGTGATGCATCATCTGTATATTGCATTGTGTGTCCATAACCCACAGTCTGTTCTCTTTCCATTACCCCCTTCCTTTCTGGGAAGCTACTCTATTGTCTGTGTGTTTCTTTGTCTTGTTTGTTCATTTGTTGCTTTCAGTTTTATATCACACATATGAGTGAAATTATATGGTTCTTGACTTTTCTGAGTCATTTTGCTTAGCATGATTTCTTAAGGTTCATCCATATTGTCTCAAATGGCAGTATTTTATCTTTTCTTGTGACTTGAGTAGTATTCCATTGTATATATGTACCACATCTTGTTTATCCAATCATCTATTGAAGGACACTTGAGTTCTTTCCACGTCTTGGCCACCATGAATAATGCTGCAGTGAACATAGGAGTGTATATATCTTTTTGAATAAATGTTTTCAAATTTTTGGATAGATAAACCAGAGGAAGGGTTGCTGGGTCATACAGTAACTCTATTCGTAAATTTTTTAGGATAATTCTTACTGTTTTCCGTAGTGGCTGTATCAGTTTGCATTCTCACCAGCATGAATGAGAGTTCCTGTTTTCTCTGTAACTTTTCAAGTACTTGTTATTACTTGTCTTATTGATAATAGCCATTCTAACAGGTGTGAGGTGGTATATCATTATAGTTTTGATTTGCATTTTCCTAATAGCTAGTGAAGTTGGCCATTTGTATGTCTACTTGAGAAAAGTGTCTGTTCAGGTCCTCTGCCCATTTTTTTACTTGGATTGTTTGTTTGGTGTTGAGTTGTATGAATTCTTTAGATAGTTTGGATAACAATCCCTTGTCAGAGGACAGACACCATCCTGGCAGAAGCCTCTCTGTCTCGTGTTCCCACCCAAGGATAGCTATAAGAAGACTTCCATTTTCATTCTATGATATAGAATTGATGTAGGAATGATGTTTACTCTTATTCCAATACCCATGTATTGCCAGGGGGATTAGTCAGAAGGAATTCCCGCAGTAGCTCAATTTTAGCCCCAAATCTTGCTCACCTATGATGGTTAGGCCCAGTTGCTGTCATAAGCCAGAGCTGTTTTCTTCTATGCTGGGTTCTCTTTCAGAGTCTTTGGAAATCAGCCTTTCAGGTTTATTTAGCAGCAACTTTGATTTTAATTGACACACATTTAGATATTTACTTGTTATAATCTTATATATTTTCTTTTTGTGCCTTTCATGTCTGTAAATATAAAGATTGTATTTTTTTCCTTCATGATTCCTATTAAACACACACAGATAAGTTCTCATCTAATGAGAAGGTGATGAATATAGATGAGTAAGCTGTCATAAAAAAGTAGCTAATTATGAGTAAAGAATAGTGAAAAATCAGTAGGTTTTCAAACATTATTTAATTAGTTTAAATGAAAGTTTAAAAACCTAACATGAATATAACATAAGCATCTTCTCCCAACTTCTCATATTCTGCCAGTATTTATTTTTATTCAAAAACAGTATGCAGTTTCCTCAAAAAATTAAAAATGAAACTGCAATTTGACCCAGTGATCCCACTTCTAGGAATATATCCTAAGAAACTCAAAACACCAATCAGAACGAATATATGCACCCCTATGTTCATAGCAGCACAATTTACAATAGCTAAGATTTGAAAACAGCCCAAGTGCCCACCAGCAGATGAGTGGATATAAAAGCTATGGTACATCTACACAATGAAATACTATGTAGCTGTAAAAAAAGAAGGAACTCTTACCATTGGCAACAGCATAGATTGACATAGAGAGTATTATGCTAAGAGAAATAAGCCAGTCAGAGAAGATTAAGTATCACATGATCTCACTCATTTGTGGAATCTAATAAAAAAAATAAACTGATGAACAAAATAGATTCAGAGACATAGAAGCATGGAACAGACTGATGAATTTCAGAGGGAAGGTAGAGTAGGTGGGTGCTGGGGAGTGATTAACTAGGGAACTTACATGCATATACTCATAACCCATGGACACAGACAATAGTGTGGTGAAGGCCTGGGAGGGTGGGTGCAGGGTGGAGGGGGTCAATGGGGAAAAAAACAGGAACATCTGTAATACTTTCAACAATAAAGATAAAAAATTTTAAATTTAAAAATAAAAGATTGATAAATGATAATACATTTTATGCTTATAGTGAAAATTAAAATTTTAAGACAAATATTTCTTCTTTAATGATTACTACAGTTGGCTGAATTTTTCTATGAATCATCCAATTATGAAACCTAATTCCATCAGATAAGTTTATAGATTTATTACTGTTAATTCTAAAAATAATGTGCAAGAATACATTGTTAGCATGTTATTTTATTAGGCAAATATTATGTGACTTCAAAATGCACTTTTTAAATCAGACTAATGCTTTTTCTGCTTATTTTTTGTGTATCATAATCTAAAGTCAGTTTCTAAAAAACTGACTCTGTCCCTTCTGCTGCTGCTGGCTAGTTCTTTTTATCACCTTTTCCTCTTCCCTTCATGTATGAAAAAACATCACAAAATAAATACACTTCGCCCTCTGTCTCTGCATACTGCCTCAGTAAGCTCTTGTTGAAAAGCTACAAGTTCCTTGTTATCATCACTCCTCAACCCCGTTTTTACCCTGCTGACACTCCAAGCTACATATGATCACTGCAGATATATGCTGCAAAATTGCATTTTTATAACAGAGAAAATTGAAATGCAAATCCACCCAGGCTTTAAAAAGTATCTCCGTGTTCAGGGCCTTCTGTCTTCTATGTGCAAAACGTTGTTTATGCCTCACAAACACTGAAGAGTTTGCAGTGGAAAGAAAGGTGAGGATTTAGTAGACATCTGGGCAACTATTTGGACAGGGAGTAGAAAAGGCAGTTGCCTTCATGAGCTATCAATAGCTTCAGTAGTTCTTGAAGCCTTTGAGCACTCCAGACAGGACATGAGGGCAGAACAGCATGGCTGCATTAGTCATTATATAGTCAAGCTTTAGATTTTATGCTAAAACTTGTATTCCTTAATGATGGAAGCTTCCTCAAGGATAGAAATCACTCGAAGAAAAGAGCAAGAAATGAGAATGACCTCCTGGGAGATAATGGTACGTAATATTAGCCTCCCCAACTTCTCTTACAGCATTATTTATTGTCAAGTAAGTTTCAGATATGCACTTACATTAAACCTAAATCTGAAGGAAATACAATTTCTGTCATCTCTGTGTTATTTATGTCCATGTGGATGATGGCTGAAACATTGGCCTTTAGGATAAACTTGACTCAACCACAGGGAGCAATATTGAAACTGATCCACTGAGAAACATATTCCTATATAAATTCTTTTTGTTGTATTCATTTCCACTCTAACTGCCATGACTTAATAGCTTTAACAGACTCATGATATCATATTGTTTCCAAGAATTGCTTCACTTGAAGAACTATAGCACACAACTAAAATATTAACTGTGTGAGAGTTCTGCATGAGCTATAAAAAGCAGAAGGGAATTAGCATCAACACAATATCTTGGCTGGGTGTCTAAATGTTATCCTTTGACAGTGGCAGGCTATTAAACAATTTCTAAATAAGACATTTTCTCACCACAAGGAAAACATTCATTTATAGGGACTTTACAACCCGGGATTTAAGGCTTTAAAAGAAAATATGCTGTCTGTACCAAGGATTATCTAAAGGCATTGGAAAGACCTGCAAATACAATTGGCTTGAAACTGCTTTAAGATAAAAAATGATGTCTTAAGAACAAATGAGTCATAAACAAAAGGCCAAACCATCTCATTCTAAAGGAGTAGGAAATGTCAAAGAGCAAAGATTACCTAAGAAAATATGAATAAAAAGTAGGAAAAAGATTACTTTATTCCCATTAACCTTTGCTGTTCTCTATAATAATAAAAATGTAATATGCTAAGTAGACCAGGCATCCTTCCGGACAAAGCCGGGGCTGTGAGGGAAGCCAGGGTCCCGGGTGCCAGAGGGAAGCTGGTGCCAGCAACTGGGGGAAGGAAGGCCTACTCTTGCATGAATTTTGTGCATCAGGCCTCCAGTAGAATATAATCTTAGACACTTGAGATAAACTTTAGTTGATAGTAAGGTTCAAGTCTTTTGCAAGCCATGCTAGTTTTCCATGGCTTCCCATTCATCTGTTGAGTATATTTTACAAAGATAATATGTTAACAAATGTTCCAGGTATCTAGGTAACTCATAAGGTGCTTTCATTACCTAAATCACAATTTCTCAACAGAAGCACTATTGACCTTTTGGATAGATAATTTTTTGTAGTGGGGCACTGTTCCTGTTCACTGTAGGATATTTAGCAGCACCCCTGGCCTCTCTGTACTAAATGCCAATAGCATCTCCCCAATCAGATAACCCAAAATATCTCTAGAAATTGTTAAATATCATTTTGGGGTATGTTCACCCCCACTTAGGAATCACTGACCTATATCAAGAAATTACATTATAAAATTTCTGCCATGTATTTATATATAATGTATATACTTGTCTAATTTGCCTTTCATACAATTTTTATAAAACTTAATAGCTTAACAAAATTAATTTATATTACACTAAGAACAATTTAGTTTCACAAGTAAAATGTTGTATGTGAATCATGCACTTAAAATAAAATAAAAAAGAGCTTATCTGCTCGGAACAATCAGAACTATATAAGCAGGCTCTAGTCACTAAACTTAGATCAAGTGGGAAAACAATCTCCAAATGGTTACCACGTCTAGTGGTCAGGGAAAGGAGTTCTAGGAAGGCAGATCTAAGGTCTTAAGATAATTAAAAAAGAGGAAGTGAAAACAGCAATTAAAAATAAAACAAAATGTTACACCTGAAACTAGTATTTTGTTGAATGTCAACTGTAATTGAAAAAAAATTAAATAAAAACTGAGTGAGGAAAGAATGATAGAACTGTTAAAATCAACAGATTTAGCCCTGGCCAAGTAGCTTAGTTGGTTCGAGCATCGTCCTGATATGCCAAGGTTGTGGGTTTCATCCCAGTTAGGGCACATACAAGAATCAACCGATGACTACATACATAAGTGGAATAACAAATCAAGATTTCTCTCTCTGTCTCTCTTTCTCTCTCATCAGTCAATAAATAAGTTTTTAAAGAAAAGCAAATATTTTAAAAAAGATATTTGTCCATAAGCAGAGCGCAATGATGGAAGCCTATTCCTGAATATAAAGCTAAATATCAAATTTAATACAACTTAGAAATGTTGTCCAAGTCACAGATACAGATTGTCCATTTCTCAAGATATTGTGATGAATGAAATAATTGAAAGAGTTCCTGCAAGAGAATGTGGTACTTATACACAAGCATTGCTTAAGACACAAACTTCCAGGAAGTCTCTGCAGTTTAAGGATCTTTGATCTTTTTAGAGAACTCTCCTTAGATGAAGAATCATGGTATCAGTTCAGTATCAGAATAATTTGGATAATATTTTAAGAATGTTAGATAGAGGACAAATAAATTGTAGGTAAGATTTGTTTCCCAGTATATCAGTTAGTCTTACTCCCTCAAAATCCAGGATGTGAGAAACACACCCACATGAAGGGAGATAGCACCAGTGAGGAGTTATATGCAAAGACAGGAGCAAACTGGGTGTTGGACTCCAAGAGTGATAGGGAACTGTGGTAAGCTGTTTATAACAGACCCCGCTAATTCAGACCAAATACTTCCTTTAAGCAGTACTGGTGAGATCTAATTATTAGATATGCTCTACCCCACCTCCCAACCCAAACCATTAATCTATGATTTAGCTAAACGAAACCAAATGACATTCAAAAGGGATTCAATTTCTTAGATTCATAGGAGGCTTTTACAAATTAATTTTGTGGCCGGGTGCCAGATGGGTGAATTTAGGAATGAATAAAAGGCTTCTGTCTACAGAGGAGATAGCATGTATATTAAGTTTAGAAGAAAAACATCAGGCAAAAACATTGAAATGTGATTTTCTAACCACTGTGAAAAGATAAGGAAAAAGTGGGGGCATGAGAGATGGTGGTTTACCCTAAAAAGACATTGCCTAAATCGGCCCACCTACTCAAATTGGAGCTGCCAGTTATGTTTCTGTAGGACAGTTGAAGGTTTATTTTGATGTGATGCGGGAAGGGGAAGTTTAAGGGGAAACTTCATGCAGGTTCAAATTAGGACCCCAGTTGCTCTCAGGGTCATCTTGCTGGACTTCAGCTTCCTCACCTGAAAAAATGAGGCTGGCAACTTAGGTAATTATTTCCCAAAGTATGGTCCATGGGATGCTTCCAGGAGAATCTCTGCGAAATAGTATTCTTAGGCAAATAGATACATGATGTAATTTCTATAATATGGACATATATAATGCAGATAATATTGTGTACCCACATATTGCAAGTTTTCTCACCTATCCAATGTAGTAGCATCAGTATGCTAATGCACAGAAAAAAATTTTTGACCAGCATTGCACTATGTGTGAGTGAGAAGGGAACCCAGCACTCTTCCATTCTTGCAGATTTAGAAGGCATATTACATATTTTTAAAAGCCTTTTACTAAAGAATCGTGTTTAATTTATATATACCAATATTTTCAAAATTATTTTGACCACCGAACCATTTTTTTTCTCATAACATATATTCAGGTTCTGCAGGGTGCTCTGAAAAACATAGGTCTCAGTTATGTCTAATGTCCTTTCAAACGTCTGTCATATAATAAATAAAAGATTAAAAAGTAGTTTACCAAGAGGCATGCTTATATAATCTGTTCAGAGACAGCAAGTATATCTTCCATTCTGGCCATGAGATTGTGGTTCTTCAATCTTGAAACTAGATACTGGGAGTGAAATGAGCAAACTTCATGTCCAGTAGAATAATATTGAATAGGGATCAGTTAACTAGTAATGCAGCTTGTGTCCAAGGAAACCCACACAAAAGACTGTGCCTGCAGATGCCAGTAATTATGTGGCCAGAAGGAAACCCCAGTTCTGTGGTCTGCAGCCCTTGCACCTCTCTGCTTACTGTCCTGAGGTTGCCAGGCTTTCCAACTGCATGATTAAAAGCACAGAAGTTTTACAGAAACTAAACAAATGTTGGTTTTGCTAGCCCTCCTTACAGTTGTTACTTAGCTTAAAAAGTATACTAGTATATGGAGGCATGCAATACGCATAATGTATGTAAAACACTAAGAACTATATCAATGATATCGTGCAGATAAAACACTTCAGATAATGTTGATTAAAGAGCTAATAATGTGTGATAGTGGGACAGTATTGTGCACCAGCATTACAAGTTTGTTATCCACCCAAGTTAGTAATACCTTTATGCTCATTAGCATGTAGTAACTTGACCAGGATGACACTGTTGTGAGTGAGAAGGGAACTGAGTGCTATCCAAATACAAGTTTCTTATTCTGAACCCCTGCCTCCTGCAGAAAACCTCCCTGATCCAATCTCAGTTCCAGCTAGGAGGCTGGTGGCTGCTCCTCACGTTTATGTCAGACGGCGTGAGGGCCAACAAGGGAGTCAGCTCCTCTCCTATTCAGGGTCTACGTGACTGGTCATCACTGTTCCTGTCTCCAGTTCCAGAAAAAAAAAAGACTGGAGTTGGGTGTCTTTGTATTCCTTCTAAAGTTATCTTCTCTGCAGAGTCAATTTTATACACAAATGAGTTTTAAAATAAGTAGGGCAGAAAAAACCCTACCCTACCACCAATACTATTTCATATTTCTTAGCATTTTGTAGCTTATAAAACAGTTATATATCCATTTTGTCTTTTTTTATTCTAGAAATAACGCCATATAGATAAGAATTCATCATTCTAAATATAGAAATCAAACTTTATAGAGATAGACTTCTAATAGTATGTAAATTACATTTAAGAAGCAAGGATATAAATCCAGAGTATTATGTGTCATGAAAATCAGGGTAGATCTTTGTCAATCTGCCATACAAATAAGCTTATATTTAGAGCTCCTAATTGAGAAAATTTACTTTGAGGGATCACTCTTCAGCTTTCTTTTCCATTGTTTAAAAAATTAGATTTCCAAGGAAATCCCAAGGCAGTTGGTCAGAATTGTCTAGCAGGTTAGCCATTTCCATGATAGTTGCTTTCGAGGTGATGAATCTTTTACTATAATTAAAGGATGTTGAGTGCTCTGAATTGGAAACTATACCCACAAAATGGACACAACATTTTCTAAGTATTCTATCATCGAAAGACAGCCACAACTAATAAGACAGCCAGGGCTACTTGTCAGGCATATCAACATCCATTCCCTCCTGTCTTCATTTACATGACCATCACCTGTGAGGGACTTTGGGAGAATGTGCCGGTCTGTGGGGGAGATCACAAAAACAAACTGAGGGGTGCTCCTGAAGAACCCCGTAATCTTCCCTACACCTCTCTAGAAGAGGAATAAAAAGAGCAAACTGATCTCAGGATGGAGAAAGAAGGCAGAGTAGAGGACTGTGCACTCCCACCATTTTTATGGCAAAAAAGGCATGAGTTTTCTGTACATTGGGCGAATATGATAGAAGGCAGATGGACTTTAACCATCATGCCTGAACTCCAGTAAAAAGGGTGCTGGCTAGGACAAAAGAAATAAACAAGGAAGAGCAAATAGATCTCCCAGCAGGGGCAGGTGCTGAGAGGAGTTGAAAGGGATTTAGCTGAGGCTTGATCTTCCTTGACTGAAAATTGTGTGTGTATGTGTGTGTGTGTGTGTGTGTGTGTGTGTGTGTGTGTGTGTGTGCGCGCGTGCGCGCGCGCACGTGTGCTGGGTTCTCTGAACTTACACACTCACAGATCCTTCCTAGGAGAGATCCAACATTTTGTCATAGCCACAGAAAAGACATGAATGACGTGCCCTTTTTTGAACTCCTTTCTCCATGACCATAGATAAGAGGAAACAAAAAGAGGAGGTAGCAAGAGCCAAATAGCATATAACTAGTTGTGCTCTGCACAAATATGAAGGTGACGGGGAGGGAAGCGAATTAAGAGCCAATCAGCCCTGGCTGGTTTGGCTCAGTGGATGGAGCGGCGGCCTGAAGGGTCCCAGGTTCGATTCCAGTAAGGGGCACATGCCCGAGTTGCAGGCTCAATCCCCAGTGGGGAGCATGCGGGAGGCAGCCGATCGGTGGTTCTTTTGTCATTGATGTTTCTGTCTCTCTCTCCCTCTCTGAGATCAATAAAAATATATCTTTTTTAAAAAGCTACTGTCAGATTATAATTTTTAAAAAAAAGAGCCAATCAGGCTTCCTTCTCATCTCAGAACCAGCCAACAGAAGGGGAGAGTCACTTCATTAGACTCTTCTTCTCCCTTCTTCTCTGAAACTATTGTCAGTTTTTCTGAGACTGGCTTTAGATTATGGTATATTTAGGATTTTTGTTTCTGGCTACAGGGGGAGAGAAAATCAGTTTATCAAATAATACTGATGTTATATAGAGTAGACAAAATTTGTGATTATTGAAATTGCCTAAAAAGTTATCAAATTTGACCAAAATTTCATCCATCAGAGAAAAGAGATTTTATTCCAAAACTTTGAAGGTGGTGATGGTTAAAACATAAAATACTCTGTTTATTACACTCCACTAAGTTGAGTCTCCTCAGTACACAGTTATACCGCATATGGTTTTATACACCTTCTTAAAGGGTCCATTTCTATACCCTTTATTTATCAGAGTGAGAGTTCTATTTTTCTCCTGGAAATTCATTATCCTCTTTTGTCTCTCATCACAAAAATCAGAAATAAACATAAAAATTGACATTTTCCTGGCCGGTGTGGCTCAATGGTTGAGTGTCGACCTATGAACCAGGAAATCACATTTCCACTCCCAGTCAGGGCAAATGCCCAGGGTGCAGGTCTGATCCCCAGTAGGGAGTGTGCAGGAGGCAGTCACTCAGTGATTCTCTCTCATCATCAATGTTTCTATTTCTCTATCCCTCTCCCTTCCTCTCTGAAATTAATAAATATATATATTTTTTAATTGACATGTCAGTATTCACTGATTTCTATGTTTCAGTATATTTGGATAAAAATATTCAAAATATCATTGTATAAGTTCAGTGATTAAATTCTAAACAGAGAGTCATTAACCAGGGTGATTTTTAACATTAGAGCTAATAGTGGAACTGGGTGGAGCAATATGGGAAATCAAGGGAGTGACAACTAAAACTGCTGAATCCCAAGGACAGAGAGCAGGTGATACAGAATACATATTTAAATATTTTTAGATGCATGGAAATATGAATTGGGTTATTCCTTGCCAAGTGTGGGTCAATTGCACTTGCTTAAGATTGAAATTTGCTGTTGGGCAGATTTGAGGTCTATTATGGGCTGAATTATGTATCCTCCCAAATTCATATGGTGAAGCCCAACTCCCAGTAGCTCAGATTGTGATTGTATTTCCAGCTCTTCACCTTTCTCAATAGAATGGGGGATTTGGAAGATAATATCAAGCTTCTAATCATGGCTTGGTCTTTCCAGTCACTAGCCCTCATCCAGGAGCCCATCCAGAGTCACTTCATTAGAGCAAAAACTCCTGTCACCTAGGAAACTATAAGGGCACCAGAGCCTTGTGCTAGGAACTGAGGCAGAGACCAATATTTTCTATTATCTCACATATCTGTTAAAGGTAGCAAATTTAGCCCTGGCTGGTGTGATCCATGGTTAGAGTGCTGTGGGTTCAATTCCAGGGCAAGGAGGCAACCAATCGATATGTCTCTCTCACATCAATATTTCTCTCCCTCTTTCGCTCTCCGTCCCTTTCACTCTCTTTCAATGGGAAAAAATATCCTTGGGAGAGGATTAACAAAAAGAAA
The DNA here is from genome assembly GCA_026230045.1 of Corynorhinus townsendii. Classification (NCBI taxonomy): domain Eukaryota; kingdom Metazoa; phylum Chordata; class Mammalia; order Chiroptera; family Vespertilionidae; genus Corynorhinus; species Corynorhinus townsendii. The sequence goes on from JAPDVU010000006.1 coordinate 131,370,081, forward strand.
AAAAGAAAAGAAAAGATAGCTAATTTAAAGTGAGGTCATTACGGCCTTAACCTGATGACTAGTGTCCTTATAAGAAAACCCTTTGAAGATGAAAGGGGAAGACGACCATCTGTAAGCCAAGAAGAGAGGCCTCAGCAGAAACTAGTCCTTGCTGGCATCTTGATCTCAGACTTGTAGCCTCCAGAATTGTGAGATAGTAAATTATTGTTGTTGAATTCACCCAGTCTGAAGTACTTTGTTATGACGATCCTAGGAAACCAATACAGGGTTATATCACATAATTCTGAATTCATAGGAGATTTGCAATTTGACTAAACTAAATCATCCAACAGGACAGGAACATTATTTGGGGGTTAAACATATATCACACAAAATGTTAATGAAAATAAGTTTGCTAGCACTTCCATTAGAAATACATTTCAGAATTTAAAAACAAATTATCTTAGTTTTTCAGTTATACTTTCTTTATGCACTTTAAGCTTTTATTGGGTTATTTTCCCAAGAATAGAACTCTTGAGACATAACTGATTTTCAAAAGCATTATTAATAGCCAACTCAAACAGTTTCAAAATCATCAACCTTTTTATGCAATCTGTGGGAAAATGAATCCAATTTTTTATAAGAACTTCTTTCTTAAAAATATCAGACATCTGCATATGACAGTTTTATGCATCTAAGATGAAATAGTTAAAACCAATGGGTACCCACACAAATCTGGTGCTCATTATTAGTGTTATTATTTGTATTTAATAACAACATTACTCTGAAATTAATAACTTATTCTGCTCAAAGATACAACAAAGAACTATTCCCACATAGTCAAGGAAATGCTAAGCTTGCTCTAGTGATTTGGTTTTTGGTCCCTGAAACTACTTTTCTTAATTTTACATGAAAGCCCTTCTGGGTAGATTTGGAGGACCTAAATTTATATTTTGATTTATAAACTAATATTAACAAAGCCATTTTTACACATCTAACTCTTTCTCCCCAATCTTTCTCCTGGTTTCAGCTCTACCTTCTAAGGCATTTGGCGTTGAAGAGTATATCCTATTTCTAAGAATGATAGAGTCTGTCCATTTACCACTCTAATATCAAGGAAAGAAAGACAATAAATAAACAAATAAATAAATAACCTTTTACAAAGAAAAGGGACTTTAATCTCTTAGCTATCTATAAATAAAATTCCATTCCAATATGGTGGCCCTTTTCCCCTAGATCTGCAACATAATAGCTCTAAGGCTGTGCCTGGAACAGATAACTTCCCACTCTTCCACACTAATTCTAATTGTATCCAAAATAAGAGATAACCCTAAAGATTATGAGTTCTTTTGGGAGGTTACCCTCTAGGATATTAACTAGCACTGTATCTAACCTTGTAATCTTATTCAAACTGTGCTGTATTAAGTTGTTTTAGATACTCAACTTTACAAAAGCATTTTGAACTAGTCTTATCATCAGGCCGGTGCCCTTGTTCATTAATAAGTTGAATACAGTTATTGACAAGTGTTTACTTTATACTCGTATGAGATTCATGTTTTGAAATTTGCAAAATGTACTTCAACAACTTGTAAAAAATGGTGCTGTTACAAAGATGGAGTCCTTCATAGAGTAAGATTTCTTCACTAAATATTTTGCCTTTGAGATAGTAGAAATATCTTTCTTGGAACCAAAAGTTTTTATCATGACAATTCCCTTTTGTTGAAACCATGCATAACTATAAAACAATGGACTTTAAATGTGTAGCTAAATCTATTGGGGAAATTTAACAATTTACAAAGAGAATTGCTATGGTATCTTTTGTGACTCTGATTTTTCCATATCTTCCACATACCTTGAAGCGTGTAAATCTATACCAGTCCAGAAACTTCAATACTCAATGAAGCAGAGCCTCACAGACCACGAGGTAAAGATTTCTAGGTCTTGCCTGCTATCTAAATAATGTATTACAAAGCTCATTACCCACTCAACTTCTCATTAAATGGGCTGTTTGGAAACAAAATATGTTCCTCATCTTCCCACACTGGGATGAATAAGAAGACAAAAATAATAATGACCAGAAGTCACCTCAGTGTTCTTCTGCAAATTAATTTTAGTGACAGACACCAGACCAGGGATTTGATTTTTTTTAAGTATCTGGAAAAAAAAATGTGTCTTGCACAGGCAAAAAAACAACAACAACAAAAAAAAAACAAGATGGTTTTCTAAAAGCAAGTTGTTTTAAGAATTTTTTGGCTTAATAAATGAAACAAGCTAAGACTGAACAGATGCCATAATGATCACATTTTGCTGAAGAAGTCGGAGCCTCTGGCTTTTTTGTTTTAGAGCCACAAATAGTCCTCTTTCTGGGCTGTAGGTGCAGCTCTGAGCCATTCCTCCTACTGGAGATAAGAAAATAATAGGCATATAAAAATAACTAACTGAAACAACATGAAACTGACCCACTCAAGTAATAGAAACAGGCTATGATTGACAAAACACTATTTTTTATAATCTAGTGAAGATTGGTAAGTACTTTCTTATGCCTAAAGCTGTTTAATTTAATAAAGCTAGCCATAATAATTTGGCAATGCTCCTGGGCTGGATTGAGATTCAGTTATACAAGTGGCTATGGATCCCTTCCAGCTGCCCTTGGTAATGGTGGTGATATTGTCCTCAAAGGCTATGTATACACACACACACGCATGCACGCACGCACACACTAACTGATGAAAAATTTTAGATGTTAAAATATAAATACAAAAATTAACAGATAAGCAGAGCATATGCTCTTTGATTCTGGGGGTATTTCTACCCTGTTTCCTTTAGTTAAAAAGTCTTAATATAAACCACAAATAGGGATCAAATTAATATTCTGATTCTACTTTAAAACACTAAGAAAAAAGCTAAGCAGTGACTTGAAATCACTAAGAACAAAGTAAGCAGTGGCATTCAGGTCTAGTTTACAAATCATTTGACCTTGGTGATCAAGGGTAACAAAATTCTACTTTATAAGTATGGCACTTGAATATATTATTTTAGCTGGTACTTCTAGAAACTAGTAAATTAAATATACACCTTAGACTATGATAAAAATTATTAACATTTTAATGCTTATAATGTATGTAACTTTTTTTATGTTTGAAGTATTACAAATAGTAGTACATATGTCTCCTTTCCCCCCCCCCCATTGACCTCCCCCCGGCCTCCCCTACCCCCCAGTACATGCCTTCACTTGCCCACCCCCCCCCCAGTGTCCTGTATCCATTGGTTATGCTTATATGCATGCGTACAAGTCCTTTGGTTGATCTCTTACAGCCTGCCCCCCAACCTCCCCTACCTTCCCACTGTAGTTTGACAGTCTGTTCATTGTTTCTTTGCCACTGTATCTATTTTTCCCCCATTTCTTTCCTTTTAAAAAATCTTGCCTCTGCAGACTAGAAATAAACATATAATAACAAAAAATGTTTGAGTCCCAATTTCAATGTCCAACAGTTCTGAGTCCCCATTTCACTATCAAACAGTTCCTTATGTGTACATGTCAGCAATGATATCTGGATGGTGGGCACATGGTGGCAATGCAGGTCCAACCCTCTCTGGTTTGGTCCAAGGCAACCTGTAGTGATGCACAGCTGCTGACTGCTAGAGTGGCAAGGCGTCGTCAGCGTCTTCCATCTCTGGACTGTTTTTCCTCTTGTCTTCGTGGTTGGAGCAGACCTGTCAATTCCTCTCTGTTGCAGGAATCCACATGGTCTTGGAGTTGTTTTCTGAAAATATACAAACATACTCTCAACCAAAAGTTAATAAAGGAATCTCTTCCATATAATTGATTTGGGATCCTTTTTATTTTTGCTCAAACGATTTTCCTTTGTCTTATTTAGACACCATGTGTGTTTTTAATGACCGTCTTGCTGTTAGCATTACAAATGAAAGTTAATTTTGTAAAGTAAAAATTTTCTAGATGTAATTTACTTATAGGATAGTTTTCCTTACATGATATTACCCTACTATCCCCCCCACTGTTTTTGATTAATGGAGGCTTTTGTAAATTTTATAATGCAGTCTTGATAACTTTAATTTTTTTTTTTTTTTTGCCCAAAAATATGACTGCTTTAGGTTCATTGCATGTTCAGGAATTTTACCATGAGATGAACTACCAATAGAAATTTTAGTTATTACTTTAGGAAGAGCTTTTTGTCCAGTACAATTACATTTTCTTGAATATTCACTTATTTCAATTAGCCTATTTAAATTAATCTGAAAACTTGATTACTATTTTACTGTTAAATTTAATACTCTACCAACAATCTTAGTTTACCCTGTAAATATTAGTGAAAGGGATTATTTGCAATCTTGAGTAGGCCCTGAGCATTCCTGATGCTAGGCTGGATTTAGATGTAGGGCAGCTACTGTCGGTCAAGTCTCTGTCTGTTACCTGGGTCCTGATCTGAACTGGGCCAAGTCTCTGTCACCTGTGTCCCAATCTGAGCTGGGCGTGGGAAGCAAAGCAGCCATGGGGGCAGGAGACCTCCCTCAGAAGGGGTGAGGATTCAGGCCCCTTTAGGGTTGGGGGGGTGAGGGTCTATGCCCCACCTCTGTTGACCCCCATGTTCTCTCTTGATGGCCCTTCTGTGACTGTGCCTGTCTTAGGTTGTTCCTTCCCTGAAGAATCTTACCTGTCTCTGGCTAACCAGTCATCCTCTGGGGCCAATCAGGGTGATGTGATTTTCAGTTCTGTCTCCTTGGTAGCCTGTGCACCCATGGCCTCCATGCCAAGCACCTGCCTTGGGATCCCCTGGCCTGCTGGAGGGGTCCCAGCACTGATCACATATCTTGGGGAACTCAGGTTTCTTCTCCAGTGAGGCCCAGTTCACACGATTGGGCGAGAGACAGATCCATGGTACTAGCCACCACAAGGCTTCAAGCTCAGCATGAACAGAAAGCTCAGGCAACAGCTGAGGGCAATTGGATTGTGAGAAGAGGGTCCCTTTGGCACAAAGGCAAGAGAGGCCAATATAGGATGCTCAAGTACCTTCCCAGTGCCTTAATTCCTTCTGAAAGGGATTGCATGCATATGAACCTAATCAATGGACACAGACAACAAGGGGGTGGGGCATAAGTGGGGGGGTGGGAGGTTATAGGGGAATAAGGAGGACACATATGTAAAAATTAAAAAGTTTTAAAAAGTTTAAAAAAATTATAAAATAAAAATAAAATATTAAATCTAATCCATACTAGTGGTCACCATAACCTTAATAGAAATTGTTTCATGTGACAAAGATTTTTAAATGAAACTCTCTGTAGCCTGAAAATTATTTTGGGAGGAAACAAAGAGAAGTTTCCTTCAAAAGTCATAAGGATTGTAATTGAAAGTCAATATATTTGGCCTCTTGAACTAATGTAAGTAATTTGTGTTTTTGCCTCCCTGACAAAGCTTATATAAAGTTAATGTATGTAACTTGATTAAACACTTTATAATGTCCTATTTGATCTTCACACTGTGAAGTAGATACTCTTATTTTATTCCGGTTTATAAATAAAGCTATTGAAGCTTATAGAGATTAAGTTATTGGCCTAAAGTGACACATCTACTAAAGTAAAATCTGGATAGGAACTCAGGAAATCAGACTTCAAAAGTAGGTCTCTAAACACTAGGCTACATGGCCTCTTTTAGTATTATTTGGTATCTGTAAATTAATGTTGGTTAAGAAATGCAATTAACAGTTATATTATTCCTATATTATCTCTTTCTCACTGCAAAGATAGTGATGATTATAATTAACCAAGATGCTATTCAAGCCATCAGAAAATTACAATAAGAAAGAAATGTAAACATTACCATAATTAATTAATTTACAACTAGTCTTTCCTTATGGGCATGCTTTTAAATTCAGTTTTTATTTTTACAAGTAAATAATGTGAAGAAACTTATAATGCATTATTTTATCCACACCCTACTCATAACCCCATCCTCATAGGAAATTAGTGATTTTTTTCATTGAAGCTAGTGTGTTTTAAATACCAAGATTTCTGCTATGTTTCCAATCCTGTTGTATTTTCATTCACCCAGTACTCCTCTGTACTATTTTTTAATGGGAGATCATTAAATTCCGAAGTTCCCTTTACTATGTTGTTCTCTTAAAAATACAGTTCTTCCTTTTGATACCTAGAAAGTATATGAAAGTTAATTAACTTGTGGTTACATTTCTACCTCAAGTGGCACAGAAACTCCCCATGATCTGAGCCATCTTGAAGCTTTTGTCGTAGTTTCTTTTTGAAGTTTTAAAAAGTTATGACTTCCTACACAACGGTGCACTGGCATAATACCCGCTGCCTGCAGGTCCCCATACCATTGTTACCACTGTGTTTTGATGGGCCCCACACTTCCATCTCTCCAAGGATCGGTGACTGAGTTGAATGAAACCTTTGCTACTTGGCAGGAGTGCTAAGAACACATAAAACCTACCAGCTGTCAAGGATGCAAAGGCTGATTTTGTTTCACTTTTTAATGAATTAAAGCAAGATTGAAATCTATCCAAAGACAGCATGTTTGGTCTTTTTAAGGAAGAAAAATGAAAGAGGGATGTTTTTCTCTCCAAGCAATGGTGTGCAGTGAGGTGTTGACAATTAGTATGGGTAGTCAACACTCTAGGAAAGCTATCTAAAGGCTGTTTTTGTTTTGGATTTCTTTGCCCTCTAATCAAATGCACTCAATTAGCCTGAGGCAAACAGATCCGCATCATTCTTTAAAAAAACGTCTACACTTCTGACCTTTCAAAGGCAAAAGCTAGACTTTCCTTAAGTGTTATCCCCAAATCATTCAGCAGGGTTGGGTGAGGGGGAGAATACCCTAAAAACTATACATTTTTAATCTGGGGGGCTTGCTTTCTTTCTCCAAACCTGGTAATTAGTGAAATTTATTTATGCAGCTTTGACTCAGTGAATTACAGCAAGTACTTATAGTACCTGACAGAACATAATTCCACAACTCTCAAGTGCACTCAGAATTACATTATTTTGTTAATACTTACAGGGTATTTTGTGCACAACCATTGAAGTTTTACCCAATCAGGTATTCACCTATAAAAGAAAATGTACAGATTTGCTCTTGTCGCTTGTGCCAAAATAGCAGGATCTTTAACTCTCTATACTTTAGCTTTTCTTTTTTTAATGTGAAAACAATCTGGTGGCAACTTGGCTAAAAAGCACAAGAAAACTGGTGGTTTTCTTGTCATCCAATCTTCATTTGCATGTTTTTCTTAAGGTTGTAATAATATGGACTTGGCATACTCTCATCTCTTTCCTCCAACAAACATAACTGCTTTTAAGTCTATAGGGCTTGCCTTCCCTGGTTCTCCCTGGAATTATCAACTCTCACTATATTGAAGATGATGATGCCCTTGTCTCTACATTTGTGATTTACCTTGTGAATCGCTAAAGTCAATCCAACTCTTGCCACCAGCAGGTCATCATCTGTGGTCCAGAATCAGCATCTTATGCTTTATTTGACAGAAAATGAATAAAATAGAATCAGGGGGGCAGAGAGCTACTCTCATTGGTAAAGAATGTTTCTACTGAGCCTTGAGCATGTGTAGCCTTTTGAAATGGCCTTTTACCTGGAGGGTGTAGAGCTCAAGTAATCAGGGATTTCTACGAAGGAAACAGAGCTACTGCTTCCTGGAAAACTGATCAGAATCAACAAAAACACAGCTGATGGCAAAACTGAGACTGTATTCTCTCAGGGCAACAATCAAGTCAAGGCTTAGCAATGCACCAAACCAAGCACTCTTATAACCAACCACTTTCTGAACCAAAGCCAGGACTTGCCTAAATGGTCCATCACCTTTGCTTGTAAACTTGGCAGCTTTTGCCTTTTGAGCCTTACTCTTGCCTTTCATTAGAGAGACAGTCTTTACAAGGCCTGCTTTCCTAGATGTGCCTTGTAGGAGTAACTCCTCATGCTTAACACTGATCATCTCTGAATTATTCATCACAGCATAAAACTCTCTATTTTCCTTTCCTTATTATATACTAGAGGCCCGGTGCATGAAATTAATGCATGGTGGGAGAGGGGTCCCCTCAGCCCAGCCTGCACCCTCTCCAATCCGGGACCCCTCGGAAGGTGTCCAACTGCCTGTTTAGGCCCAATCCCGGGGATCGGGCCTAAACCGGCAGTTGGACATCCCTCTCACAATCTGGGACCACTGGCTTCTAACTGCTCATCTGCCTGCCTGCCCGATCGCCCCTAACTGCCCCCCCCCCATCAGCCTGATCACCCCTAACAGCCTCGGCCTGCTGGCTTGATCGCCCCTTACTGGCCTCCTTCTGGCCTGGTCAACCCTAACTGCCCCCCGTTGCTGGCCAGGTTGCCCCTAACTGCCCTACGCTGCCAGCCTGGTCCCCCCTTACTGCTCACCCTGCCGGCCTGGTCACTCTCAACTGCCGTCCCCCTCTGGCCTGGTCACCCCTGACTGTTCCCCCTGCCGGCCTGGTTGCCACCAGCTGCCCCCTTTGCAGCCTGACCACCCCCAACTGCCCCCCCACCCCCTCCACTGGCCTGGTCGCCAGTATATTTTTATTTATTTCAGAGAGGAAGGGAGAGGGAGTGAGAGGTAGAAACATCAATGATGAGAGAGAACCACTTATTGTAAGCCCTATTTTTTTAAAGGAAGTGGTGCTTACAAAGGTGCAGTCACTTTTCTAAGCCTACACGGCAGGCAAAGTGGTGAAAGTCCAGATTTAAACCCATGTTTTCAAGTGCCAATATTCATAGATCTCACTATGTGGGGTGCTAAAGACAGAACTGAACCTCACATCACCCTGCTTGGCCCTGGAGGATGACTGGTTAGCCAGAGACAGGTAAGATTCGTCAAGGAAGAAAAAAGCTAAGACAGGCACAGTCACAGAGGGGCCATCAGGAGAGAACTTGGGGGTCAACAGAGGTGGGGTGCAGACCCTCTCCACCCCAACCCTGAAGGGGCTGAACCCTCACCCCTTCTGAGGGAGGTCTCCTGCCCCCATGGCTGCTTTGCTTCCCACGCCCAGCTCAGATTGGGATACAGATGACAGACAGAGACTTGACCGATAGCAGCTGCCCTGTATCTAAATCCAGCCTAGCATCAGGAATGCTCAGGGCTTACTCAAGATTGCAAATAATCCCTTTCACTAATATTTACAGGGTAAACTAAGATTGTTGGTAGAGTATTAAATTTAACAGTAAAATAGTAATCAAGTTTTCAGATTAATTTAAATAGGCTAAATTGAAATAAGTGAATATTCAAGAAAATGTAATTGTACTGGACAAAAAGCTCTTCCTAAAGTAATAACTAAAATTTCTATTGGTAGTTCATCTCATGGTAAAATTCCTGAACATGCAATGAACCTAAAGCAGTCATATTTTTGGGCAAAAAAATAAAATTTAAAGTTATCAAGACTGCATTATAAAATTTACAAAAGCCTCCATTAATCAAAAAAAGTGGGGGGGATAGTAGGGTAATATCATGTAAGGAAAACTATCCTGTAAGTAAATTACATCTAGAAAATTTTTACTTTACAAAATTAACTTTCATTTGTAATGCTAACAGCAAGACGGTCATTAAAAACACACATGGTGTCTAAATAAGACAAAGGAAAATCGTTTGAGCAAAAATAAAAAGGATCCCAATTCAATTATATAGAAGAGATTCCTTTATTAACTTTTGGTTGAGAGTATGTTTGTATGTTTTCAGAAAACAACTCCAAGACCATGTGGATTCCTGCAACAGAGAGGAATTGACAGGTGTGCTCCAACCATGAAGACAAGAGGAAAAACAGTCCAGAGATGGAAGACGCTGACAACGCCTTGCCACTCTAGCAGTCAGCAGCTGTGCACTGCTGCAGGTTGCCTAGGACCAAACCAGAGAGGTTTGGACCTGCATTGCCACCATGTGCCCACCATCCAGATATCATTGCTGACATGTACACATAAGGAACTGTTTGATAGTGAAATGGGGACTCAGAACTGTTGGACATTGAAATTGGGACTCAAACATTTTTTGTTATTATATGTTTATTTCTAGTCTGCAGAGGCAAGATTTTTTAAAAGGAAAGAAATGGGGGATAAATAGATACAGTGGCAAAGAAACAATGAACAGACTGTCAAACTACAGTGGGGAGGCAGGGGAGGTTGGGGGGGGGGCGCTGTAAGAGATCAACCGAAGGACTTGTACACATGCATATAAGCATAACCAATGGATACAAGACATGTGTGTGTGTGTGTGTGGGGGGGGCAGGTGAAGGCATGTATTGAGGGGTAGGGGAGGCCGGGGGGAGGTCAGTGGGGGGAAAAAAAGGGGACATATGTACTACTATTTGTAATACTTCAAACAATTTAAAAAAATGATTTCAAAAATAAAAGATAAAATAAAATTAAAAATAAAAAGAGTGACCTATAGATTATAGTTGGCCTATTAAAAAGTTGTAACAAAATATATTTTTGCAATATTTTAGAACAAGCAGTGACTGTTCTGAAAGTGTTAGGTTATTATTAATTAGGGTTCTTGGCTATCTGGCAACAGCAGTCTTTTTCTGAGAGCAAGTCATATCACAAGACCTGGGCCATTGCAAGGGTGAGATTTAGTATAAGGGACAGATATCAGGAAGAGCATATTTCACCATGTGAACTTCACTAGGAATGAATGTCCACACAGAAAGCCCAAGAGTTTACTGCCTATTAGCCTTCTTTCCAGTCCTCAGAAATCCAGGGCAACATGGCCCAAATCTCAACGTCACAATAGATGCAATGGGAAACATGTGGTGGTAGAAGGGGAGAAGATGGGTATTCTCCCACTCTGTACTTGGCTAGTTTTCTGGAAACTAACAATAAATTTGCCAAACTTAATCTGAACTTGTTTGGCTCTGCTGAGCCTTTCATCCATAATTAATGTGATGTTTTCACCATCACTGTATGGCCCACATGTATTAATCCTGCTTTTTCTGTGGTTTGATGATAAAACCCACAGACCTTCACAAGTGCATATAAAATTCAATAAAGCCTTTTAAAATTTCTGGCTTTGTTTGGCACATAGATTTTGCAGTCAGGGCAACACTGACATTTCAAAGGAAGCTTAATACGTTAAATCCACAAGAACCCCAGAACACTGAATCAATTCAACCAAGTTCACCTAATTGGAAACTACCAAACAAATAATCCTGATTGTGATCCTACTCTTTTCCCATACTGATATTTAAGATCATCTTTTTTCACAGCTTTATTGAGATATAACTAATATATAACATTGGTAAGTTTAAGGTGTACAACGTGATCATGATTTGATACACATATATATTATAAAATGATTACCATTATAAGGTTAGTTAATACATCTATTATCTAACACCCTTTTTGTTCTTGTTGTTGTGACATTTAAAATTTACTCTCTCAGCAACTTTCACATATACATTATAGTATTAAGTATAATCATCAAGCTGTATATTACTTTCACATATACATTATAGTATTAAGTATAATCATCAAGCTGTATATTACGTTTCCAGACTTATTCATCTTACATCAAAGTTTGTACCCTTTGACCAACATGTCCCCATTTCTTCCAACCTCTATTCTACTCTCTGTTTCTATGAATTTAGCTTTTTTAGATTCAACATATAAGTGAAATCATATTGATATTTGTCTTTGTCTGTCTTATTTTACTTAGCATAATGCCCTCAAAGTTCATCCATGTTGTCATAAATGACAGGATTTCCTTATTTTTCATGCCTGAATAATATTTCCGTGGTGTGTGTGTGTGTGTGTGTGTGTGTGTGTGTGTGTGTGTAAGCCATATTTTCTTTATCCATTCATCTATTGACAGACACTTTGGTAGTTTCTATGTCTTAGCTGTTATATATACTGTTGCAATGAACATGTGGGTGTAGCTATCTCTTCAAAATAGTGATTTCATTTCCTTTGGATATACCAGTATACCCAGAAGTGGGATTGCTAGATGGTATGATAATTCTATTTATAATTTTTTGAGGAACCTCCATACTTTTTTACATATTCGCTGTATCAATTTACAATCCCATCCATATTACACAAGGGTTCTTTTTAAACATAAACCTTAACATATAAATGATTGATATTTCCTCATAAACAAGCACATTTTTACTTTGGGTATAGTTTATTAACCTTTTGAAATATTTAATACAGTCACATAATACAAGGTTCAAAAGTTACCAAAGAGTATAGAAAGAAAATATGTCTTCTTTCTACCCTCTTCCCTAGCCATGAGCTCTTCTCATTGGAGACAGCCCTGGTAACCTGTACTTAAGTACCCTTCCAGAGACAGTCAAGAAATACGCACTTATGAATGTGGTTCTGAAGTATATACATATATTTATGTAATATTTTTACTTTATAAAAATGATAGCATGCTCTATATGCTTTGCACTTTGCTTTTTCTCCCCCTTAACATATATCTTGGACATCACTTCATAGCATTTATAATGGATAAAGAGAATTCAGTTGCATGAATATAACCCAATTATACTGCTAGCTAATATATTTAAAACATTCAGTTTAATGCTGCCACTGTTCTAATGCTTTCACCAATTCGTTTTTTAGTAGTACTATTATTCTACTACGTGTGAGGAAACGGAGGGCAGGGAGGTTTGCTACCTTACACAGATCACAGAGATGAAAGGTAGCAGAGGTGTGATAGTTTAGTTCTGAAGCCCGAGTTTGTTGGGAGGCAGTTCTTTGTGGTTCTCGTGTTGCTGCACATCTTGTGAACAGAGACTCTGGCTGCTTTTGTTCTGAATGTATTTTCAAGAATATTTGCATAGTAAACAGCTTTGGAAATAGAGACTGTAAATCTCTTCCAGGTGGATGGAAGCTTTCTTTACTGCCCAGGATAATAAAAATAGCATCTTTTTTCATCGAAAAGGACATTGGGTGTGGTTTTTTTGTGTGTGTACGTTTTTTTGCAGCCAATTAGAAAAGATTTGAGTTCTCTAAGCTTGAGGTTCATAGCTGTGATCAGATCCACTGTGTGTGCAGCACCCATACCAACCCCTCCACATTGCCTCCATTCCGCTAGGAGCACATGTTGCTCACTCTTCTCAAAACACCTAGGGGCTTTCCATTGTACTGCAAATAAAAAAGTTATGTTGCTGACATATATGGTCGGGCCCTATTTGACCCTTCACTTGGTCTATTCCTCCCATCTTCTTTTCTTCCACTCCCCCTTTTCTCTCACAGCACCAACCACACCCACCTTGTATCTCAAACATGATATCTTGTCCCCAATTTAGTGCTTTTGCAATCTTCTTTCCTGTACTTAGATTACTCTTCCATTAAATATTCCAGTGATTTTTCCTCACTTCATACGTGTCTCTCCTGAAATATTCCTTCCTTAGAGGGGCCTTGCCTGACCTTCCCATCTAAAAATATCCTCTTCCAGCATCATTCTCTATCCCTGAGGCCCTTTTACTATTCTTTTTTAAAATTAAATTTATTGGGGTGACATTGGTTAATAAAATTATATAGGTTTCAAGTATACAATTCTATGATACATCATCTGTATATTACATTGTGTTTACCACCCAAAGTCAAATCTTCTTTCATCACCATATATTTGACCCCCTTTCTTAATAGTATTGATCATTACATAATATTACAAGTTCATGTTTGCTTATGAACTGACTCTTCCACTAGTATATATGCTCTAGAAGATCAATTCCTCTTTCACTCCACAGTCTAAACCATTGCTTAAAGCATAGTAGGTGTCCAAATAACATTTGTTGAAGAAATGAATGAATAAGAGACTGAAGTAAACTTATCAAATAAGACCATTTCTCCCAATCCAATTTGGTTGACCCTTATTGTATATAAATAAAATGTTTAAGAAATTTATTTGTATATTTATAACCCTTCATTCTTCCAAAAATATGCCTAAAATATAAAAAAGAAATCAAATTTGCCTAACCTAAATTTTTCCTCTCTCAAAGTGCACACTGTATTTCATATTCCCATTGCATTTGCATCTCTCTTTTTTATGATTTAATGTGTTGATTAGGCTGAAGCCTTCTGAAGCAGTGCAGAAAAGAATCATCAGATGATAAGAATGCAAATTATAAATATAATCTCTTCCATCAGCAAGTCAATAAAGGAGAGAAAATAATGGTATGGATCATTTGGAGAATGGAAATTGTTACACGGAATGGAAGTCAGAAGTAGATCATTTTAGGAACTCTGTGTTTTGAGTATATCCATGTGGATTTGATATAAACATAAGAGCAGAACTGTATTGAAAAGTGCCTTCCCCTTCAAGAAAGTCCTGGTTACTTCTGGCATAAAGGATCTAGTAGCTATGACTCTGCTTGAAATTAGTAAATCTTTGTATCTCTTCTTCTGTCCTTACACCCACATCCAATTTTTCTATATTGTCAGTAAATTAAAAACATTTTATCAACCAAATTAAAGGTGTTCTACCTCCAGTCCTGACAAACTTTTAACCTTCATAAATCTATTCTGAATACTCACATCCCATACCACTCTCACATGACTCTCACATTCATTCTTCCTTCCTGTACTCTTATAATAGCCTAAATCATAAAAAAGAGAGATGCAAATGCAATGGGATATATGCCATATACTTCACTTCTATTTGGCATCTGCCAACTTTGTTTTTCTACAAAGTATAGTTCAAAAGTAGAACTCTGAAAAGTAGCAGTGTACACATTTAGAGAGAGAGAGAGAGAGAGAGAGAGTGTGTGTGTGTGTGTGTGTGTGTGTGTGTGTGTGTTGTGTGTTGCCTTCAAGTGATCTCATAGGTAATAATGGTGATACACTCCTCTGTCTTATGTCTTTAAAGCTTGGCTGAAATCAAGTTTTTGTGAAAGTAAAATATCTCTCTTTTTACCATCACATTATTTTAAATCTTTAGTGTTCCTTTCCTTTTTGTTAAAGATGAATCCTAAAGACAGAAAAAAATTTATTCCTTCATGTTTAGGTAAATTTAAGTGTTTTCATTAAAAAAGAATGAAGGTTTACAAATGTAAAGTAAAGGTTACTATGTCTGTGTGTGTGTATATATATATATTGTCGAGTACTTTTGTCAAAGATAGCCCAGGAAGAAAAGACAAGGAGGCATTGTTTTGTTGAACCACACAACAATACTTTGAAGTGGCCTCTTTGAATCATTTTCCAAATATCATGAATGATTGTTAAGAGCTAGAAGAGCGTGGGAAGACAAATGAAGCAATAAAACAATATTAAGGTAGTTGTGGTTCGTGTGCGCAAGTATGTATTTTTAAAACATTTTTAAAAGAAAAGAATGATCTGGCGGTAACACAGAATAGGAGTCAGAGCCCTCAGGCTGGATTCCCATCTGACTTGCCAATGAACTTGGAAGGAGAGTGTAGCAAGTTTTACCTCTTCCACCCTGAGCAAGTAATATTGATAGAACCCATAGGACTAAGTCAGGAAAAAAAAAAACTTCACATAAATTTATCTTGCAACTGTAACAGAAATAATCAAGAAGGATTTGCTAAAGAGAATAAGAAAATATCTCATTAAGTTACCATAATAAAAAGTGCACACTATATTTCATATTCTCATTGCATTTGCATCTCTCTTTTTTTATGATTTATGTGTTGATTAGGTTGAAGCCTTCTGAAGCAGAAAAGAATCATCAGATGATAAGAATGGGATGTCTTTAATAAGACATTTCTCATGTCTTATTAAAAATATTTTAAAGAAGAACTTCAATATTTGAACCTTGGGTTGATTGTCTTATAAAATGCAATCTCCTATATTATTGTTCTCACTTTTTGTGTTATTTTCATTTCATCACCATGTTCTTTTGTCATTGGCAGACTCTGAACTCTGTATATCTCCTATCATCTCAAAGAGCTATGTCTTTAGAAATTGCCAAGTGGGTATATTTTCTAAGACTTTGACTTAGAATATTTAAGACTGTGGCTTAGACTTGGGGATGCCTTTTAAAAAAATAAAGTCACATATTTTATGAAAATACTGAATATAACTAAATATTTTGTTTAACAGCTACAAGTCAGCTCAGGGGCCATCAGAGCACCTACCATGCTTAGTCATATAAGAGGCCTCTCTAAACAGTCTGAGGTGGACCCTCTGTGGAAGTTCATGTCCCATGCTCTGAAATGTCCATCAGAGGATCTCAGTAGAAATAAACTTGTGTGGACTGCCCTCATCCTCCAGACTGACTCTCTCTGAGGAGGATCAAAATGAGGGTCTATTTCCCAGCTATTTTTTACTTTGAGAGGCATCTTCTGAACAAGCTGAGAAGACATGTTCTTGCATACTGATTCCTAGCACTAAAGTGACAGTGGCTACACCTGTGGAGCATTGACTGTCTCTGAAACAGGATCCATATTTTACCTTGGTCATCTAGTCCCGAGACCAACTAAAGATTCATGAAAACAAAAACATTAATTTAACCCTAGCCTGTTTGGCTCAGTGGATAGAGTGACAGCCTGCAGACTGAAGGTCCCAGGTTTGATTCTGGTCAAGGGCACATGCCGGGTTGTGGGCTCAATCCCCAGTGGGGGGCATGCAGGAGGCAGCCAATCAATGATTCTCTCTCATCACTGATGTTTCTATCTCTCTCTCCCTCTCCGAAATCAATAAAATGTATTTAAAAACATAAACAAAAATATATATTAATTTAAATTAATCACTGCAACAACAAAAAGGTATTGAACATGTCTCAGGCACTTTGCTAGATCATTTATGTCCAGTAAATAAAATTTTGGTTATTAAAACATTTGTTCAAAAAACAAAATTAAAAATACTTATTAAGGATCTTCTCTGATCCATCACAACTTAATGAGAAAGTTAATATTATTATTTCATTTTATGGATAAAGAATCTGAGTTTTAAAGAGTATATTTTGCACAAGGTCACACGCTAAATACATGAGCTGGGATTTGACCTCAGGTGTCCCTGATGCCTAAGACCAAAGGTAAAGCTTGTCGCTGCCTCCCATGATGCCATCGTTAGCTGCTAAGCATGTTTTCCCAACCTCACCTAGCTCTCAGATATACTTTTTTTTGTTTTGTTTTGGTTTGGTTTGGTTTTTTTTGGAAGCAAGCCCATCCAAACATTCACTGTGACAAAGAAGAAAGGTCAAGGTTTGGGTTGTATTTTAATTTAATTTTATGTTTTTGCATACCATTTCTCTCAAGCCACTGTTTGCAAATTATTGCAAAAGGTGCCAGGATACTCTGTGACTGTACCAGAGTCAATTTCTTAATATATCCAGTTCCTACAATAACAGCCACAGGTCAGAAAATGAGGGAGTTATGGAATAAGTGGTTTTGGGCCTGTGTTTTTTGGCCTGGAACTGGTGAGAGTGTATAATCTGGATAGATGTTAGCTTTACAAACAAACATAACCTCTGGTTTCATTAAAGGAGGAAATAACATTTAAACTTGTTCTCCTCATTAAAAAACTTGACAAAACTAGCATTTGTTGAACTCAAAATGGGCATTAGTTCTGATGAGCAAAAATGATCACAGGAATGATGGAGCTACCAGAATAATTTTAAGTCTACTTTTCTCAAATAATCAAATGGGTATTACATTAAACATGGGTCTCACCCTGGCCAATGTGGCTCAGTAGGTTGGGCATCATCTGTACACCAAAAGGTTGCAGGTTCAATTCCCTGTCAGGGTACACACCTAGGTTCGATCCCTGATCCAGCTTGTGGGGGAAGCAACCTATCAATGTTTCTCTCTCACATCGATGTTTCTCTCTATCTCTTCCTAAGAAAATAAAAATAAAAATGTGTCTCAGACAGCTCATTTAGATAGTAAATAAAAATAGTGAACTTGTGTGTATCTGTGAAAAGGTCCCAGAGTAGAACTGAATTTTGACATGAAGACTGGGTTTCATCAATATTCTTTTCTTTGGAGGCTTTTCTTGCTTGACAAGATGCTACCATTTGGATATTGGTAATTTGCATACCTCACCTGTTTAATATATTTTTAATTGATTTTTTTTTTACAGAGAAGAAGGGAGAGGGAGAGGGATAAAGAGAAATATCAATGAGAGAGAAACATTGATTCAGCTGCCTCCTGCACACTCCATACTGGGGATGTGCCCGCAACCAAGGTACATGCCCTTGACCGGAATCGAACCTGGGACCATTCAGTCTGCAGGCCTATGCTCTATCCACTGAGCCAAACTGGCCAGGGCATACCTCACCTGTTTAGACAAAAGTTTAAAAATTTGAAGATAAAAAAGAAAACAAGAAATTACTGAAATAAGGAAGAACCACTATTTAATAGATGAGGAACACTGTCATAAAGGAAAAGGAGGAATTGCCAGAGAAGCAGCTAAGTGAAACAGAGGCATGCAATATGTTAGTAAAAGAATTCAGAATAACGGTCATACAGTTCTTAAACAGAATGGATGAAAAAATCAACAACTTATGTAAGACTCAAGAAGAAATGGAGAATTATATAGCTGCAATAGAAAATACCATGGAAAGTTTCAACAGTAGACTATAGACTAGGAGAAGCAGAGGACCAAATTAGCAAATTGGAAGACAGGAAAGCAAAACACACCCAAACTGAACTGCAATTGGAGAAAAAAATTAAAAGACAGGAGGAGAGCCTAAGGGAGCTATGGGACAACATGAAACAAAGCAACATACGAATAATAGGGGTGCCAGAACAACAGGAACAGGAACAGGGTTAGTAAACCTATTTGAAGAAATAATATCAGAAAACTTCCCTGATGTGGGGAAGAAAAAAGTCATACACACACAGAGAGTCCCAAACAAGATGAACCTGAAAAGAACCACACCAAGACACATCATAACTACAATAGCAAATGTTCAGGACAAAGAGATAATCTTAAAGGCTGCAAGAGAGAGACAGAAAGTTACGTACAAAGGATCTCCCATTAGATTATCAAATGATTTCTCAATAGAAACACATCAGGCCAGAAAGGAATGGAAGGAAATTTACAAAGTGATGCAAAACAAGGGGCTGAATCCAAGAATATTTTATCCAGCAAGGCTATCATTCAAAATTGAGGGGAAAATAAGGAGCTTTACAGACAAAAAAAAGGCTAAGGGAGTTTATCACAACCAAGCAAGCAATGCAAGAAATACTAAAGGGAATGATGTAAAAGAAGAAATAAAAAGGTAAGAACGAACACAGGCACAAAAAAATAAAAATGGCTACAAACAAGTACCTATCAATAATAACTTTAAATGTAAACGGACTAAATGCTCCAATCAAAAGACATCAAGTGGCTGAATGGATAAAAAAAAAAAAAGACCCATGTATATGCTGTCTACAAGAGACTCACCTCAGAACAAGGGACTCACATAGACTGAAAGTGAAGGGATGGAAAAAGATCTTTCAGGCAAATGGAAATGAAAAAAAAAAGCTGGAGTAGCAATTCTTATATCTGACAAAATAGACCTCAAAAGTGAAGGCCATAACAAGAGATAAAGAAGGCCACTTCATAATACTAAAGAGATCGATACAACAATCTCCCTGGTAAACATATATTCACCCAATGCAGGAGCACCCAAATACATAAAAAAACTCCTGGAAAATATCAAGGGAGAGATCAACAACAATACAATCATAGTAGGGAACATTAATACACCACTGACATCACTGTATAAAACCTCTAGACAAAAAAAAAAAATCAGCAAATAAACAACAATTCTAAATGACTCACTAGAGCAGATGGACTTAATGGACATCTTCAGAACATTTCACCCCAAAGCCACGGAATATACATTCTTCTCAAGTGCACATGGGACATTTTCAAAAATAGACCACATATTGGGTCACAGGCAAAGTCTCCCTGAATTCAAGAAGATTGAAATCATAATCAAGCATCTTCTCACACCACAGTGGCATAATATTAGAAATAAACTACAATAAAAACAATCCAAAAAATTCAAACATTTGGAAGCTGAATAGCATGCTATTAAACAATTATTGGGTGATCAAAGAGATCAAAGAAGAAATTAGAAACATCCTGGAAACTAATGACAATGAAAACACAATCCAAAAGCTATGGGACACAATGAAAGCAGTCTTGAGGGAAGTTTATAGCTGTACAAGCCTACCTCAAAAAACAAGAACAAATGGTAGTAAATCATCTAACTCTACAACTTAAATAATTAGAAAGAGAGCAACAAGAAAAGCCCAGAGTGAGCAGAAGGAAGGATTTAATAAACATCAGAGCAGAAGTAAATGACATAGAGACAAAAAAAAAAAAATACAAAAGATCAATGAAACCAAGAGCTGGTTCTTTGAAAGGATAAACAAGATTGATGAACCTCTAGCCAGGCTCACAAAGAAGCTAAGAGAGAGGACCCAAATAAACAAAATCAGAAATGAAAGGGGCGAAATAACAACAGACCCCACAGAAATACAAAGGATTGTTAAAAAATACTATGAACAATTCTATTCCAACAAACTAGGCAACATGGAGGAACTGGATATATTCCTAGAAAAATACAACCTTCCAAAATTTAGTCAGGAACAATCTAAAAGTCTCAATATGCTGATAACTACGGAAGAAATTTAAGCAGTCATCAAAAAGCTTCCAGCAAACAAATGCCCAGGGCCAGATGGCTCCACAGGAGAGTTTTACCAACCATTCAATTAAGATCTAAACCTATCCTCCTCAGACCATTCCAAAAAATTCAAGAGGAAAGAACACTTCCAAGCTCATTCTATGAAGCCAGCATCACCCTAATTACAAAACCAAATAAAGACAACACAATGAACAACATCTATGTTCATGAGGCCAGTATCCCTCATGAACATAGATGCCAAAATCCTCAACAAAATTCTAGCAAATCGAATCCAGCAGTACATCAGAAAGATCAAACACCATTACCAAGGAGGATTTATCCCAGGGATGTAAATATGATACAATATCCACAAATCAATAAATGAGATACATCACATCAACAAATTGAAATATAAAAATCACATAGTCATATCAATTGATGCAAAAAAAGCATTTGAAAAAAATCCAACACTCTTTCTTGATAAAAACTCTCAGCAAGGTGGAATAGAAGGATCATACCTCAACATAATAAAAGTCATATATGACAAACCCATAGCCAACATCATACCCAATGGGCAAAAACTAAAACCATTTCCTCTAAGAACAGGAACAAGACAGGGATTCCCACTCTCACCACTCCTGTTTGACATAGTACTGGAAGTACTAGCCATTGCAATTAGACAAGAAGAAGTTATAAAAGGCATCCAAATTGGAAAAGAATAAGTAAAACTGTCCTTATTTGCAGATGACATGATATTGTACATAGAAAACCCTAAAGGCACCATCAAAAAATTATTAGACTTAATAAATGAATTTGGCAATGTAGCAGGATACAAAATTAATGCCAAGAAATCTATGGCATTTCTATACACCAATATTGAACTTACAGAAAGAGAGACTAAAAAAAGCAATCCCATTTACCATCGCACCAAAAAAATTAAGTTATCTAGGAATAAACTTAACTAAGGAGGTAAAAGACCTATACGCGGAAAACTACAGGACACTGAAAAAAGAGATAGAGGAAGACATAAACAGATGGGAGAACATACCGTGTTCATGGATTGGTAGAATCAACATCATTAAAATGTCCATACTACCCAAAGCAATATAGATTCAATGCACTCCCCATTAAATGCCATTGGCATATTTCACAGACCTAGAATGAACTTTCCAAAAATTCTTCTGGAATAAAAAAAAGACCCTGAATAGCTGCAGCAATCCTGAGAAAGAAGAACAAAGTAGGTGGGATCTCAATAACAGATATCAAGCTGTATTACTAAGTCACTGTTCTCAAAACAGCCTGGTACTGGCACAAGAACAGACATATATATCAAAAGAATAGAATAGAGAACCCAAAAATCGACCCAAACCGCTATGCTCAATTAATATTTGACAAAGGAGGCATGAACATACAATGGAGTCAAGATGGTCTCTTTAATAAATGGTGTTGCGAAAATTGGGCAGATAGATGCAAAAAAAAAATAAAACTAGACCACCAACTTACACAATACACAAAAATAAACTCAGATAAAGGACTTAAACGTAAGATGGCAAACCATAAAAATACTAGAGGAATCCACAGGCAGCAAAATCTCAGAGATAAGCCAAAGTAATTTCTTCACTGATACCGCTCCTAGGGCAATGGAAGCTAAAGAGAAAATAAACAAATGGAACTACATCAAAATAAAAAGCTTTTGCACAGCAAAAGAAACCATCAACAAAACATCAAGAAAGCCCACTGCATGGGAGAACATATTTGCCAATGTTATCACCAATAAGGATTTAATCTCCAACATATACAGGGAATAATACAACTTAACAAAAAGAAGATAAACAACCCTATCAAAAAATGGGCAATGGACCTAAATAGATACTTTTTGAAAGAGATATATGAGAACATATTCAAAGTCACTAATTATCTGAGAGATGCAAATCAAAACAACAATGCGGTACCATCTCACACCTGTCAGAATGGCTATCATCAACAAACCAACAAACGACAAGTGCTGGTGAAGATGCGGAGAAAAAGGAATCCTTGTGCATTGCTGGTGGAAATGCAGACTGGTGCAGCCATTGTGTAGAACAGTATGGAGTTTCTTAAAAAAAAACTAAAAATGGAACTCCCATTTGACCCAGTGATCCTCTTCTAGGAATATACTCCAAGAAAATAGAAATACCAATCAGAAAGGATATACACTGAGTGGCCAGATTATTATGATCTCTGAATGCATAATTAGCCACTCAGTGTATATCCTATATAATAAAGGACTAATATGCAAATTGTCCCCTTGACCAGGAGTTCGACCAGCAGGCAGGCTGGCCAACTGCCCATGTCCCCTCCCCCTGACCAGGCTGGCCAGACCCCACCCATGCACGAATTTATGCACCAGGCCTATAATATATCCTATCTAATAAAAGAGTAATATGCAAATTGACCATCACTCCAACACAAGATGGCTGCCCCCATGTGGTCAAAGATGGCTGCCCCCATGTGGACACAAGATGGCTGCCACAAGATGGCCAGCAGGGGAGGGCAGTTGGGAGGGAGCAGGCCTGCAAGGGAAGGAAGTTGGGGGCAATCAAGCCTGCAGGGGAGGGCAGTTAGGAGTAACCAGGCCAGCAGAGGAGGGAAGTTGGGGGTGACCAGGCCCACAGGGAAGGGCAGTTGGGGGGGACTCAGGTCTGCAGGGGAGAGCAGTTGGGGGGTACCAAGCCTGCAGGGGAGGGCAGTTGGGGGCAAACAGGCTGGCAGGGAGCAGTTAGGCATCAATCAGGCTGTCAGGGGAGTGGTTAAGGGGTGATCAGGCTGGCAGGCAGAAGCAGTTAGGGGCAATCAGGAAGGCAGGTAGGTGAGCAATTGGGAGCCAGTAGTCCTGGATTGTGAGAGGGATACTGTAAAGCAGAGTATATCCAATTTGTTACCTGTGTTTTAAAAAAAAATGTTTAAGGGGACATATGTAATTTTTAAAAAATTTTAAGTTTATACTGTGGGAAAGAAACACACACACTGAGTGGCCAGATTATTATGCGTTCAGAGATCATAATAATCTGGCCACTCAGTGTATGTACCCCTATGTTCACAGCGGCACAATTCACCCATAGCTAAGATTTGGAAACAGCCTAAGTGCCCAGCAGCAGATGAGTGGATTAAAAACTGGTACATCTGCGCAATGTAATACTATGCTGAGGTAAAAAAAAAGAAGGAATTCTTACCATTTGCAACAGCATGGATGAAACTGGAGAGCATTATGCTAAGTGAAATAAGCCAGTCAGAGAAAGATAAATATCACATAATCTCACCCATTTATGGAATATAATGAACAACATAAACTGATGAACAAAAACAGATCCAGAGACAGAGAAGCATCAATCAGACTGTCAAACCTTAGATGGAAGTTAGGGGAGATGTAGGTAAGGGGGAGAGATCAACCAAAGGACTTGTATGCATGCATATAAGCCTAACCAATGGACACAGACAACAGGGCGGTGAGGGCATGAGTGGGGGGTTGAGGGGCAATGGGGTGATGAGGACACATATTTAATCTCTTAATCAATAAAGTAATTAAAAAATACTGTAAAGCAGAGTATGTCCAATTTGTTACCTGTGTTTTAAAAAAAATGTTTACGGGGACATATGTAATTTAAAAATTTTTTTAAGTTTATACTGTGGGAAAGAAACAATAGTGGAATACACTTGTTTCTATTTTTAATCCAGGTTAATCCTTCATATTGTGAAGAAATATGAGAAAGAAAAATCATGTAGTAACATAAAACTACCTTTTATTTACAAGTGATTAATGCAATCTATAGCTAGAAAAAAGTAGGTCTATGAAATAAAATAAAATAATTCATATATGAAAAAATTGTAGTCCAAACCTAATTGTGGCTCATTAAATTTAGCTTTATTTGCTGGAAGACACTATTAATAAGGTGAGGATGCCACTATACCATGTTGTTTGTATTAAAAGATGTTTATAGTTTTCTGCACTTTAAAAATGTCAGGTTCTAAAATCATGCTATTACTGTGAAAGCAGTAGCCTAATAAAAGACAAAGGGCAGAAAAACACCTGAGTAATTTCAGTGCATTACAAAATAGCTGTATTCTGTGCTAACATTGAGCAAAGAAAGCAAAAGCCTCCTGTGATCAGTTCAGGATTTCTTTTTCTTTTACTACTAGGATTGAAGGACATCTGATATCCAGATACTGATAAAGACTTAGATTTTATCAGCTCATTTGTTCAACTGAAATATTTATTAGAGCTTATAAAGATATGTGATTTTATAAGTAACCTACTTATTAATAACTTACTAACATAAAACTAAAAGAAAGCACTAGTAAAGAACTACTTATTATTGCTGAAAAAGAAAAGTGTTGAAAGATCTTAGAACAGATCTTTCTACTATAAATCCTATATACATTCCTTAAAAAGAATTGCATGATACAAAACCCTGCACTAAAATGAACAGGGTTTGTGTGTGAAACAGAGTTCAAAGCAATCCACTCCAATCTTTGTAACGTCGAATGCCATCCTTAAAAAAACAATCTCAGTAGTAATACTAGCATAGACAAATATCCACAAACATGTGCAACCAGAATCAAAGTCCTCATCTGATTCTCGGACCTTTAAACCCTGGTTCTGTGCTTTTTCTTTTAGATATGGATACTAGAGGGCATTTCATTGAGGCCAGTCTTACTAAAACTAAAAACCTGATCAGAGAGGTAAATTTCTATACCACTTGATATTTTTTAATTCTGGGGAATGTCTTCACAGCTTCTCCATGTGTGTCAGCTTCCCCAGATAACTTAACCCTACAAAGCACAGCAGTGTTTGAAGCACATTAAACAGACACATCTCCCACAGAAGAGAACAGTTCAATGTGGTGTGTTGGAAAGAGAGAAGAAAGATCTCCTTCACACAAGCTGACCAAAGTGGATGAAGTTAGGCTTTGTCTTGTCTTGTTTTGTTTTGTTTAAAATCAACTTTATTAGTGTAAATTTGACATATAATAAAACACATACATTTTTTAAGTTAGTGAGATTTGACAAATGTATTACTCTTACATCATTGACCACCCTATTCAAGGTCCTTAAGTTTTTGAAGGAGGTACCAGTCTCTGCCATTCTCTCCAGGAATGAGCTATAGGTTGTTATTTATTACCTTGGTGAGGGAAGAGGAACTCTTTCAAAGACTTCTCCTTGGCCTCTTTGATTATAAATTCTTACTATACAGGTCAAGCGACTAATAAAAGCATTCTGCCAACAGCTAAGAGCATCTCTTCCAATTATATATTAAAAACCAGGTGGTTCTGTGAAGCCAACAGTTCCGATGTGAGATGGACCTGAATAAAGATTGCATTTATTACCTGACCCTCATATACTCCTTCTCTATTAGGACTGCCATGACCGCACATTAGGGCAGCACATACCCGGTATCCATCAGTCCTAAAAAAATCTACAGAGTCCCTTTTGTCCATGTACATTTACTACAGTAGGTGGTCATAGGTCCCTTAGAAAAAGGACTGAAGCCACTGCTATATAGATTTGCCATCGTGTTGCAGGGCCCTTCCTCAGGGATCGCTGGATTCTCTTTCAGTTGATAGGTTCTGTGTCTAAGATCAAGCGCAGGTCTGGAAACTGGACAAACACTTTCCATTGTGGTGGATGACCTCAGTCCTCTGCATACCTGTTCTTGATCTTTTAATGCCCACCTTGCAACCTCTCTGTCCTTTTCAGTTTGCTTCTGATAGCTTAGTGCTGCCACTTACTTCCGTACGATGATCCCACCAGGATTGTTAGGGAGCGTGGTTTTATAACACTCTCTCCTACTATCAGTCCTGGTGAAGCACTACTGAAAGGATGGCATCCTCACTAAAGCATTCAGTTATCAACTTGATAAACAGAGTATCCCCTGTGGATTCCAAGGAACGTGGTCAGCTAATAAATATGCTGGTCTTTATAAGGGACACATGTTAGCATACTACTGCTTTGAGTCTTTTCTTCCTTTTTTCCATGGTTTGGTATAGCAATGCTGGCAGCTTTACTTCACTGAATTATGAGAAGCTGCCTGTATATTGAGCAATGAACCAGACTCTCAGGAAACCCTCCCGCCCCCCCATAGTAGGCTCTTGAAAATCCAAACAGAACCTAAGCAGAGCAGGGTGTAGAGGTTTGCTTTAGTGAAAGGTTTTAAAATGTATAATGGTAGAAGTGATCAGTATTTGCTTACAACATGAGACCTTGCTAAGTTGCATCTAAGTTGCCAAAATAGCCACTTTTAGAGGCCAGGACAATTAAAAGTCAACTCCACTGAAACCCAGAGGAGTAGCAGGGTTATCTATATAGATAAAGAGGTAATAAGCAAATTAGCCAGGACACTGTAACAGTCATGACCGGCTCAGGAGGAGGTTGCACGTGCAGATGGGTAGGAGGGGGCTGCTTGTGCTGTGAGGCAAGCCACAGATGGCACAGCCCTGGAGCAGAGGCAGGGGGATGTGCCCAAGCCGCCACCGCCACCCAGCCCCAGCAGGCCCACCTCTGTGCATGAGCTGCAGAGGAAACACCTTTTCTGACTGCTTATTGGCTAAGCTTCCGGTATGCCACTGGCAGCATTCTTAAAAACTTGGGTAATAATAATCCAAGAAGGTGATCTAGGGTTTTTCCACCACACTCCTGGAGGAAAAAAATGAAGGTTTGCTGCTGGAGGAGCTAAGAAATGTCATATCCTGCCCTAGCCGGTTTGGCTCAGTGGACAGAGCCTCAGCCTGCCCACCGCAGGACCCGGGTTCCATTCTGATCAAGGGCATGTACCTAGGTTACAGGCTCCTCCCTGGCTGGGGCCCAGGTCAGGGCTCATGCAGGAGGCAACCAATCAAAGTGTCCCTCTCACATTGATGTTTCTCTCTGTCTTTCCCTCTCACTTCCACACTCCCTAAAAATCAATGGAAAAATATTCTCAGGTGAGGATAAAAAAAAGAAAGAAAGAAAGAAATGTCATATCTTATGAAAGAGACATCTTGAAAATGCCTAAAGAAAGTTGCCATTTTTTCGTGGTGAAGGGACTGGAGTCCATGTTGATGAAAACACCTTGGTGGCCGGCAGTGCCAGCAGGGTGATGGGGGTGGCGCCTTACCCTGATCAGCCCACAGAGGGAGGCCAGTCTGCGGTTTAGGCCTGCTCCCTGTGGGGAAGAGGGCCTAAGCTGTCAGTAGGACATCCCTGAGGGCTCCCAGACTGTGAGAGGGGGCAGACTGGGTTGAGGGACAAAACCCCCCCTCCCCCAGTGCACGAATTTTGTGTATTGGGCCTCTAGTAGGGATATATAAAAGATTTTCTTAGTTCCTGTATTGGAATGGGACTTACATTGATAAAACTCTGCTTGATGACATGTTCTGTTTATGTTAATATGTGGATGAATATATGTGTATATAATGCATAAATGGCCCCCTTGATGGGCAATCCCTTGATCAAAGATTGTGCCAAGGCTTCAAATGGAGGCAGGTGTCACAATGATTGGTCTCTCCATTATCTACCCTGACCTCCTAAACTGATAATTCTGGTCAAAGCTTAGCATCACCCACCCAGGGGGAAGTGCTGGACCTGCCAAGAGAGAAGAGAGATTATATGACATAGGATCAGTAGAGGACATCTAAATTACTTCTGACAATTCTAGAAATTTTTGTGTATGTCATCATTTGTACATATTACCTTTATATTCTCTAGAATATATATTTGAAAGAAATACTAATGGGACATAGAATATGCATTTGCTGTACTTACCTAACTGTGGCCAGATTATTCTCCAGAATGGCTGCCTGGGAGATGGGAGTTTATATTCCTACCCACAGCGCATAGTGGGTACTTATAACCCCATAGAGCTACTGGGAGTTTGCATCTGTAGTTTTCAAGGTTTTTCTGAATCGATGGTATAAATAATCTATAGATAAATTTTATATTAACAATTATTATTTTAATTTGCATTTTGTTATTTACTAATGAGTTTGAGTACATGCTTCATATGTATGTATGAATATTCAACCATTAATATTCAACCATTTTTCAGTCTTCATCTGTAAATTGCCTCTTAAACCCTTTGTTCATTATTAAATTTAAATTTTTTCTTCATAGAATTCTTGTATCTCTTTTATTAGGTAAATTCCTGAACACTTTATTTTTTTTCCTTTTTATGGAATTTTTTGGGGTGACACTGGTTAACAAAATTATGTAGGTTTTAGGGGTACAATTCTACAACACATCATCTGTACATTGTATTGTGTGTTCACCACCCCAAGTCAAGTCTTCATCCAACACCATCTATCCCCCTATGCCCTTCTTTATCTCCCCATCCCCACTTGGAAATCTCCACACTGTTGTATCCATGATGTTTTTCTTTTCTCTCTCTTTTTTTCTCAATCCCTCCAGCACCACCCCCAAGACCCCCGACCAGGCCTGACGGCTGTCAGCCTGTTCTCTATCCGAGTCTGCCTCTATTTTGCTTGTATACTTCCCATATTGCCTATCACTGGAATAGATAAATACTGTTGAGTTTCTTTATAAGAGAGTCTTGTGCCCATAAACTTTATTGAATTCTCTTGTTCTAATTGTTTTCCTAATGATTCTTTTGGCTATATTTTACAAATAGATGTTTATATGTATAAATATGATACAATTCTCTTTCCCCCTAAGACTTGTATCTCTTCTTTTATTTCCTTTTTTTCCTTTTAGCGTTGATCAAAAACTAGTACTAATTTAAACAGGCCAACAATAGAGGACATGTTTATGTAGCCTGAATGGTAAAATAAATACATTTGCTGTTTCCCCATTAAGTGTAATATTTACTGATGCTTTAGTATATGAAACCTTTTAAAAAATGAGAACAATTTCTTTTAATTTCTAGATTTTCCTTTCTAAAAAATGTGTGTGTTTTTGTTGTTGATTTGAGAGAGAAAGAGAGGAAGGGAGAGAGAGCGAGAGAAACATCAATGTGAGAAATCTGCCTCCTGCCTGCGCCCCACTGAGGACTGAGTCCACAACATGGGCATGTTTCCTGACCAGTGCATGGAAAGACGCTCAACCACTGAGCAACACTGGCCAGGGCTATTTCTAGATTTTCTAATTATTTATTGTAAATATATATTAAACTTTTATCACATTTGTTTTTATATCTTTTAAGAAACTCGTATGTTTTTCTCCCTTTGTTCATTAAAAAAATATTCACATTGAAAGAGTTCCTGCTATTCATTATCTTTTTATTTCTGGGATTAAAAATACCACTTGATTTTGATATCTTTTGTGATATTTACTTAGTTAATATTTTTATTTACTTAGTTAATATTTTGTTTAGATAATTGCATTTATGTTCCTAAGGCAAATTATTCCTTATGTCCTTACCTTTTTGTGGTCCTTCTTTAGTTATGGAGTCAAGGTTAGACTAAACCTATAGCATAAGCTGAGCAATTCTGGCAGTGTTTTAGTTTCTAGAAACACAAATGTAGTATGGAAATAACTGTTCCTTAAAAGTTTGAGAAATTAATTAACAGTCTGGATTTCTGACAAATGTCTGAGAGGGTAAGATGATTACTACTTCCATTTTATTAATATTCACTTTTCTATTTAAGTTTTTATTCCTTTTTGTACCTTATGAGTATTTTATATTTTCCCCATAATTTATTCCATTTAATTAAGTATTCAAATTTACCAACAAGTTCTTGTTTACAATACTCTTTATTATTCCATTTTCTTATTTCTTTGAATTGTTTAACTTCTTGAAAAAATATTTATAAAGCTTAATTTTTTCTTCTAAGTACCATTTGGTTCGCATATACATTTTATCTTTTAGATATAATATTTCACAATTTTTCACATGATTTCTCTTTTTATATAAATGGCATGTGATTTTTGTTTTTATAAATGTGAAATTTTGTTAGATAGCTTTTTATGAAATTCTACTTTTATTATATTATGGCCAAAAAAACATAGTCTGTATGCTATTTAAGTTTTGGAATTTATTCAAGATTGGTTGGAGCAGTAGTGGAGGTCAATTTTTATAAATTATCTATATATGATAAAAAAATGTATATTTATTAGGTTTAGATCTTTATAAATATCTAATAGTTTGGACTTATACATTATATTGTTTATATCTGCTATGTTTGCCATTTTTTTGTGCTTGATTTTCTTAATGTTTCTGAAAAGTTATATTTAAAAAATCTCTAACTACAATGGTTTTTATCTTTTTTTGGTCATGAATTCTATTTTGTGAGATATTAGTACCTAGAGATAATTATACAATTCTCTGTTTTTTTTTTAATATATTTTATTGATTTTTTACAGAGAGGAAGGGAGAGGGATAGAGAGTTAGAAACACTGATCAGCTGCCTCCCGCACACCTTCTACTGGGGATGTGCCCACAACCAAGGTACATGCCCTTGACCAGAATCGAACCTGGGACCCTTCAGTCCACAGCCTTACGCTCTACCCACTGAGCCAAACCGGTTAGGGCTACAATTCTCTTTTTAAAAAGACCTGTAATCCAAATTTTCTGACTTTTGTAATGATGTTTTGTTGAGTATATGTTCTATTTTATCAGTGAATAAAACAGTAATTGCTTCTTAAAACAAATGTGCACTATGAAGAGAGCTTTGAAAATGGATACTTAGAAATTGTGTTTGTTGCTTTAGATTTTTGTTTGCCAACAATAACATGGAAGGAAACTGTTTCCCAGAATAGCCCTCTGTGACTCCAGACATCACTGCTGTGCTTTACCTAAATTCCTCACCCACAAAATTATGAACATAGTAATATAGTTGTTGCTTTATGTTATTCTGTTTGGGGGAAGATTTTTTGTTTCATAATAGTAGATAATAAGACAAATAATCATTGAGTCAGAATTTGTATATACATACAGGGATGTCAAGAATAGGTTAATAATAATAATAAATACAACAATTAATAACACAAGAATAAACGCTCCCATACTCACAACTGTAAACCTACTTTTGCATACCCCTATACATACATATATGCATATGTATACATGCGTGTATTTATGCATGTGTATGTGTATACACACGTATTTGTATGTGTGTACATGCATACATATGTATATATGTATATGTGTATACATACATATATTTGTTTACATATAGTGTGTGTATGTGTCTTTAAAGAAATATGTAAAGTAGTTTTCAATTGTCCACTCAATTTTTTAGTTATAATTATAGCATGTATCTATATAGTAGTATGGTAATTTTCAAAGAAATCAAATTGTAACTTAAAAAAATTAGTATCCTCACTTGTCAAATACTTTGAAGCAAACTGGTATGTCAAATAAAACACACACACACACAAACACAAACGGATTTTTTTGATTCTCATCTGATGGCCTTTCCCTCAAACCACATTGCTTTATCTATCTTTTGTGTTTTATAAATGTCATGCATTTTAGAATGGACCAGTCCAAAAGACATAGATTCAGAAACCTTGATTTTTGTCTTAAAGTTTTACCTAGTTATGATCTTCCTGTCTTATAAAAATCTATATCATACACAGTAATGTATTTTATTTTTAAAAACTTTTTTGAAAACAGTACTTTTAATAACATGAGTAAAATTACAATTAATTTTAATAAAGCACAGTGTTATGAAAAAGCATGTATATAAATGTGCAAATTATTTATAATGCTGAAAGTCCTCATTTGATTTTTAAAAATGCTATAACATGATTTTATTGGAAATATCACTGGAACTTGTTTATTTTCTAACATATTTTTGACCAGACAGTACTTCTATTAGAGAGAAAACTAAGTCATTAAGAAAGCAGTACCTAGATATAAAATGAGTGAAATGTCTTAATTATGGAGATGTTCTATTTTAAGATAGAATTTTAGAAGTAGGCATTGTGTTCTTTAACCTAAAGAAAAAAAATTACATTTTGAGCATTTAATTCTCATCAATAGTGACTTTAATCCTAAGTGGGAGAGGGCTCTCTTTTTTAAGATCAAACGTGGGGCTAAGGAATAACTCTTCCTCCTGCTGCTTAGTTCTGAGGTTCAAAAGATTACCAGGTGGCTTTTACCAATCTATGGAAAGCAAAGGATTTTTGCCTCAATTAAATGGTACTTTTCCAATCTATTTGTGCAGAGGATTTAGGCATTGAAGTTCCTAACTCAGTCTAATAGGTGTGACTGGATTTCCATTTACCAATTAAAAATGCACCTTTTAAGCTGTCCTAGCTGCGACTCCCAGGGTTTTGATTTTCTGCTAGACTAAAATGACATAAAAAGTGTCATGGTTAGCCAGTTCTAACTTACCGTGCTTCTGCTTTAAGTAGTCCTGCAAACATAGAATTGTCCATCTATCCCCCTTGAGATGGTACAACCCTTTGTGATTACTCTGAGTGGCCACTAAAGGTCACTCTTACTCTATTTTCTCACCCCACTTTTGAAACCTGAGTCCAGGTATTACCATCTGCAAAATCCTCATCTTTGCAGCAGCAAAGGATGCAATCTTGGGATGGAATATTTGGGGTCTAAGAAGTGCCAGTTAGTGTACCCATGGAGGAAAAAACAAAACCTACCTATGTAAGTCAGAAGTTTGAAACAAGATTTGTGTTATATCCCCACAATAATGCATTTTTAGGAAAGTTACCACGATTCTTAAAACGTTTATTTTAAAGTGAATACAGGACAGATGTGAAATTCAGTGATTATATTCTGACCCAGAATGAAAATGTTTTATTTAAAAGAGAAATAAGTAATTTTAAGGAAACACATAGAACACCTCAAATGCTTATTGAATTACCAAGTAAAACTGATCCTATTTAAAGAGGAAGGAGAGAAGTTTGAAAACAGCAGTTGCCAAGAATACAACAGCTTAAAACGTCTGTGAAAGTGAAGGCATTACACATAAGACCCATTTCCTTTTTACACATCAGTGTTTGGGGTATTTAGGAAGTGCTCATATTTAAAAGTCTTTGATTTCTTAGGTAAGGGAAAGACCATATTATTTTGCACAATTTTACAGGAGATACTTCAGATAACCCCAGTAAAGGTGCTTAATCTCACTAATGAAAATGGGGACGTAAATAAAAACAATTAAAGGACTATTTTACTTTTAAAATGAAAAAAATGTAAATGAAGAAATATTAAGTATTGACATTGTAAAAAATCAGTGCAAATTACAATTAGAAACTCCTGTTTATTAGACTTTACTTTCATAAAGCTGTACAAATTATTTTAGTGCTATGAAACTGTAAAACCATCCTTATATACATGGACATCATTAATTTAATGTGACCAATGAGGTGTTTTACATAAATTAATTTGCTGTCACTTTGGTTTAAGCATAGAGAGCTGTAGATTCAGGTCCAGCTCTATTTTCAATATTTCTTTGTTTGAATTTCACTACTACTGATACCAATCGGCTCCTCCCCAAGGTTATTATGTGCCATCTTATTATGTAGCCCAAGCATTAATTTTATCTAGTTGCTGAGTTAAAAATTTAGTGGCCATTCATGGTTATTTTCCTCACACACCTTTAATCCATTTCTGATGTCCTTAAGGGCACCACCCACATTCACTCCCAGGTTTATCTATACCTAGGAAATTTTTTGACGTAACAATCCAGACTTAAGGGTTTAGTAGAATTTGTTTTTCCTCCAGCACTCTCTTGATAGTTCTATAATAAAAAACAAGCAAAGATGGTTAGAAGCCAAAATTTCAAACCTTTCAGATGTTTCAAAATTCAGTTTGTGCCATATTGTTCTTACCATGCTAAATCTTTTACCACTCACTTGAAAGTGAATTTATTATGTTCAAGGAGGTGACTCGGATGTCTGCTCTGTTGGTTTTCAGCATTACAGAGGCTGAGGTGAATAAACTCAAGGGAGAGCACATCAGAGAAAGGACTCAACAAGGAGTCTGTAGAAGCCCTTTACTCTGGGGCACGATGAGAGGAGAGAGAGTTGAGGTGAACAAGAATGATGCACCCCTCTCTGATAGAACCCCAGAGAGATGGTGGACTCACGAAATCCTGAAAGAGTCATTGGATAAGCTCCTAGTTGAAACCCCCAAGCAAAGGATTCTCTTGTTCCTCTTATGTTCCTGTTTCTTACTTGCTCCAGCCTGCCATGTGGCCTACAAGCAGCATGACCCATGGCTATGCATAGCCTACATACATTAGACTGCAGCTGGGGACACAAGCTAAGCTGTCCAGATGCTGGACTGGACTGGACTTTGACATGGGACAGAAACTCTGGGCAGTGGCTTTAATCCCAGCTCTGCTGAAGACAAAATGGGGCTTTTTCCGTGGCAGGCTGGAGGGAGATGGAACCTTGAAGGAGAACTCCCTTAATATTATATCATCAATAAAGCTGTCCAGGATACCTCATCCTCCCGTGGGGGCCTCAGGGAAATCTTATTCCCATGGTATACCAGGAGCTCTATTTCTATCAGCAACAGGTGGAGACATGGAGGACACCCCACCAATAACAAATTGAGTAAATTTAAAGATCTAATGGGCTTTATTGAGTGATCCATGAATCGGGCAGCATCCCATCTAATCAATAGGTAGACAAATTAGGAGGTTTTTATAGGCAGAAACTGGGCAGGACAAGACATTTATTAGCAAAAGAAAAGAAAACATTGTTCCAGGCAAGGGCACATTCCTTGGGGGAAGGGTGTCAGGGGTCTCAGTAGGGCGATTATCTCCCTAGTGTTGATGAGGAAATTCTAGTTTGATTCGTTTAAGGTCAGTTCCTGGGAGGGACTGAGACTGCAGGGAGGTCTTGGTCCCTTTTCCTGGGGACAAGAAACTCCACACTCGATCTGGTGTTTTTTTATTTTATAACAGGGATTTTCCCTTTTTAATTTGGTATTTTCAAATTTCACTATATTGTGTCCAGACATGGGTTTTTCCCCCCCTTGTCTTTCTTCTTTGGCATGCTAAGGACTCTTCCAATCTGAGATATTGATTCCTTTATTAATTCTGAGAAGTGCTTCTTTATTGTTCCATCAAGCACTCCCTCCTCTCAATTTTATTTGTATTTCTTTCCGAGACTATTTGTTAGGATGTTTTATTTATTGGGCAGGTAAGGCTTACATGCCATCTTAGCTAAGAACAAGGAGGGGATGAGGCTTGGGACTTCAGAGAGGAGGAAGGCAATTCACATGGAGATGGAAAAGCAAATGTTTGGTAAATCAGTGTTTGCTGGGCCATCTTTAACAATGGGAAGTAGAGAGGACTTTGATCAAAAGGGCCTTGCTAGGTTCCTCCCTGTCTATCACACATCTATATAAATAAAAGAATAATATGCAAATCAACTGAATGGCAGAACCACCAGAACCACCGCTCAACCAGTCGCTATGAGGTGCACTGACCACCTCCTGGTCCTTCCCCCAGCTGGCAGGCTCTGATGGATGGCAAACAGGGAACTGGCAGTGGGTGGTGGTGGGGGGTGGGGCCAGCTGCCAGCAGCCAGGGAAGATGGCCCTGATCATAGGCCAGGCCTAGGGACTGTACCGAGCACGAATTTCACATGCCAGGCATTTAGTTAGTTTATATTAAACTATAATTATCTATAAAAATGTCTCACTTTCTGGAGCAGGTCCTCTATCCAAATTATTTTAGGTAGTTAGGGGAAAAGTGAGAGGTTTTTCTGAGTCTTTCTTTTCTAAAAAATAACCAACTTTAAAATAATCAGTATCCCAAAAGGAATATTTTAGGGTGACAAACTCTTCTCCTCGTTTCGTAAACTAAACTTCCAATTCTGTACTTCACAGATTATTTTTTCATACCACCTATTATATTCTTTATTTAATATATTATACCCTTCACACATAATGTTTCTACTTGGTTTTTCTTATGTTTTCTTATCCTTGTTGCATATTTCAATTAAACTTTTATCCCTTCTAGTTATACTAAGTTATATGATTTGGTCATTTATTCTACTTTGCTTCCACTAGAATAGGAATTCTAATTTATTTGTAGTTTTGAAGTAGTCATTTTCTTTAAGTCTCTCTTTTATCTCTCCCTCTCTCTGTGCCTGTGAGATCATATTCCCCCAGGGTTATTGGATAATCTATGTGGAAATGCATAAGGGAAAAGGGAGGTGGATTTTGTAGTCCCTGCTGGTTCAGCATTTTGGTAGAAATTGTAACTGAAACCTCTCTTCTCTTCTTTCTATTCAATTTTACAGATATGATAAAGAACATATGCTCTGACCACAATGCAATAAATGTAAGGTCATAATAAAAAATATAAATAAAATTAACTTGGACTTTTTTTAATTGTCAAATAACTCAAGAGTTAGAATGACATCAAAATGAAAAATTTAAAAGTGATACAAGTATATTCTAGTAAAACACTATATATCAAAATGGCTCGAGCTGTAAAAGTCATGTTTTAAGGGGCTACTGTTTTTAAGTGTATGTATTAGAAAACAAGATGGCTATAAATTAGTGACTAAATGTCTAATTTATGACTTTAGAAAATGAGTAACACAATATGCCTAAGTATATTATAAAGAAAAAGAAAAGAACAGCAATGGCATAAGCCATTTAATAGCAAAGACACAATAGAGTATCAAACATACAATAGAGTAGGGGTGACATGAGAAAAGTGGCAGAATAAGGAGCCCCAGACCCTCCTTCCTCCCACAGAGAAATCAATTCAACAATACATGGATCTCCACAAACAAATTTCTCAACAAATAGAGGATATCAATTTTGAAAAATTATTTAAAATGGACAAATACTTTGAGATCTATGACTTACCAATTCAGAATCAAGAAGAAATTAAGAGCCTGAATAGTCCTGGAACTACTAAAGAATTAAAGTAGCATCCCCAAAATAAAACTTTAGGTACAAATAGTTTCATTGGCTAATTCATTAAACTTTCAGAAAATAGATGGCCGCTAACTTATGAAAATTTAAATCCCACACTCCTAGGATACAAGTGATCGTTTTATCACCCTGATAACAGTAAGCTCTAGAAGTGTCTTTAATGATATTTAGTTGATCGATGACAACTCACTTCAGTCACCTGTGTCTGAAAACTGACCAATAAGTGACAGCCTCACACTTAGAACATGGGCCAATTGGCCACAGACTCACTGCACAGCATGCTTCTGAAACTGATATTAAACTACTCCGACCTGTGTGACCAACAACAAAAAAACACACTTAGGTAATTAATAGAAAACATTCTTCAAATATAGATGATAACCACTCCTGCCTCTGTAACCAATATACAGCATGCTCTACAAATGATAACAATCCACTTCTGCCCCTATACCCAACACAACACAAAACCAACTCTTTGCCAAAATCCTGTATAAGAAGCAATAGTTTTCTCTACTCAACCAAACCAAGCATGACTCCCATTGCCCTTCATATCCTGGCCTTCAGACCAATAAGCATGTTAACCAGGTACCTTGTACCCAAATTTTGATTTATAGTGTTATTGTTACTACTTGTTATTGTGGGGTTTTTTTAAATATATATTTTATTGATTTCAGAGAGGAAGTGAGAGGGAGAGAGAGAGATAGAAACATCACTGATGAGAGAGAATCATTGATTGGCTGCCTCCTGCATGCCCCACACTGGGAATCGAGCCCACAACCCAAGCATGTGCCCTTGACTGGAATCGAACTGGGAACCCTTCAGTCCGCAGGCCGATGCTCTATCCACTGAGCCAAACCAGCTAAGGCTGTTTTTGTTTTGTTTTGTTTTGTTTTTTTAAACACTAGAATTTTTAACCAGTAGGCTTTTATGTAAGACAATTAGGCCTAAATCATAGTATATGACAATTAGACCTTTTGGTTTGGAAGGGAATTATATGGTAAAGAAAATTAGATGTATGCTTTTCTATATAGCTTTTTGTTGTTGTTCCAATATAGGATAATTTTTAGTTAATCTGCTTATTCTTTCCTTTTTCTTTTGCTTGACTATTTGTATAGTCTAGTCTCATGTGTTTTTGTTTGCCCTGAATTGTCTTGTGTTGAACACATAAGAGCGAGCTTCATAAGGAAGCAAGAAAAAACATGCTAGCAGATCATTAATCTTAACAGGCTATAATGACTAAAGTCTTTAAGCAATGACTCGTCATGGAGCAGAAAGACAAATTCATGAAGTTATTTCGTATTTGGCCCTAAATTCTGAAAAGAGACGGTGGGAATGACCAAGTTATAAAATACATGAGATTAAGATAACACTAGACAGCTTCAAATTGGCATTTGACAAACTCTTCCCTGAGGCTACACATCATATTCAGGACACATTTCGCCTTCTTAGTAAACAAACATGAAGAATAAATCTTTCCTAGGATGGCAAAGGATATGACCAATTAATGCCTCATCTGTAACTTTATTTCCTTGACCAGGCCGAGAAGATCTTCCAGAGAGCCTTCCAATCCTTTTTTTATAATACTTTATTATATTTATTTCCTCGTAGTCATTTAATGTTATCTAATAACTGTTGACCAGAATATTAAATTATTCTACATGAGCTTTGTCCCAATAGATGATACAATAAATGACTCAAAGCCAAAAACAAGATAAAATCATGCTGACTGAAACTCAGTGGAAAAATCAGACGTCTGTAAATAAACTGCATTTTCAAGGGAAATCAACAAAAGAGATGGAAATCTGGACAGTCCCTGATGGCCTCATGTGCAGTTTTAATTAAGGAAAAACAAAAAGGAAGGGGAACCTGAAAATTTTAAAAGTTCCCACACTACTGAGAAATTGTTGATTCCTCTATGGGTGGGGTGGGGAATGTATAGCTTGCGGGACATATAAGATCTTTGAAATCATTTTATCTGGCCTTGCCAAAGCATTAGGGGTGAGTTAATGAAATGTGTGACAAAATATAGCAGGCTGGCTTTAAGATGATAATTTTGTATGGCCCACGAATGATGTGATAAATATCCAAATGGCCCTTGGCAAAAAAATAGGTTCCCCACCCCTGCTCTATAATCATGTGTGGTATAATGAAAAAGATATATCTGGTCTTTTCCTTATGTTTTTGTTCAAAAACCTTTGGAAGTTTCTGAATGATGGAAGCATCTTTTGTTTCTCCTAATAAGCCATTTTGACAATGAGTTTATGCTAGTGAAGTGGGTCTTGGTGGGCCCACAGGAAGTTTCAACAGAGGGGGCTGGCCAAGCATAAAATAAGGTTGGAACTTTCAGTCCCACCTCTGGAAGAGAAGGGGGAAAAAGGTGAGATTTCTTCCCCCAGTCGTCTAACCGTGCCCTATGCCTTTCTTCCATTTGGCTATTCTTGATTTGTCTCCTTTATAGTAAAACTGTAATCTTAGCTATAGAACTTGCCTGAGTTCTGTTAGTTTTTATAGAAAATGTATCAAACCTGAAGAGAGACAGATAGTGGGAACTCCCAAATTTTAGCAAATCAGACAGGAGTGCAGGTAGCCTAAGTACCCAGGACAGCAGACTGATGTCTGAAGTAGGGGCAGACCTGTGGGAACTCCAGATAGTTAGTGTCAGAATTTAATTGTAGGTGACTCAGTTAGTATCAGAATATTGGTATAAGAAGTGGCTTTAACCCTGTTTAATTAATCAATGACAAGTTCTGTGACCACGCCTTTGAAAGCCAACCAATTTTCACTACAAGCTATACTCTTAAGAATAATATTATCCCACCCCCACCTCTGGAACCAACACAAGCCCTGCTTCTGTAACAGCGAAAGCAGCTCATTCCTATCCCTCTATCTATCATAAACCAAAATAAATCTTCCCCCCAAACCCATGTTATCAGCCATTTATTTTGCCCAAAGTGACTGACCATAGTAGCTCTCTTTTACTTGAATTAAGCTTTTGGTTAGAGATATTGAGTGCTTATCTGATGTTTTGACAGTTGTGTAAACTCCTTCATAGTGGAAGAAGGAACACTCTTCAGCATATTCTAAGAGGTCAGTTTATTCTTTAAAACAGTCAGAAAATGAAAATTCAAGAAAGAAACTTTACCCACCTAATTACCTAATGACTACAGATGCAAAATTTCTAAACAAAATATTAGCAAATCTAAACAAATATAGCAACATAATAAAAAATACATAATGGCTAAATTCAATATGCTCCACATATGTAAAGACATCTCCATATTACTGATATTAATAGATTATATCATATCAATAAACAGAATAAAAACATTTGGAAATAATGTAAAAGAATGCTTAAAATTTAAAATAAATTTTTGTGAATTAGGAATAGTCTTCAATTTGATAAAAAAAAATACACTTAGGAAAACCTATATTTTAGAAGCATCCCATTTAAAATTAAGATAAGCAAGTTATTCCTATCATCACTTCTATTTAATATTGTATTTGAGCTCAAAATGCGAAAGACAAGATAAGAACATTACTATCTAAGGAATGGAAAAGAGAAAATAAAATTGTCCTAACTGGCAGATGGAGTAATTCTTTATATTGAAAAAAAAAAAAAACCCTACAGATAACTTATTAGAAATAAGAAGAATTTAGAAAGGTGAATGGATACAAGATTAATATGTAAAAATCAATTGTATTTGCATACATTAGTTATCAGTGAAGAGGTCATTAATAAATATTTTTGTGATCCATCACTATGTGACTTCTAGAATGTAGGTTAAAATTAGTGGTACTGAAAATATTTTTTAAAGATTGCTGGTTTTATATACTTATATGTTTAAATTAGGGTTTTTTAAATTGCTTATTGCTTATAAAACTTAAAACTAGGAAGAGGAATCATTGCATCAACAGGTGAAATCCACCCATTGGTAAATAAATAATAAAAAGTATTTTATCTCATTTATAAATACACTTTAAGTATTTTACTTATTTAATATACTAGAGGCCAGATGCATGAAATTCGTGTAAGAGTAGGCCTTGCCCTGGCTGCTGGCACCAGCTTCCCTCTGGCACCCAGGACCCGGGCTTCCCTCCGGCCACTGGCAGGCATCCAGGACCTGGGCTTACCTCACAGTCCCGGATTCATCTGGAGGGCGGTCTGGTCAAATTAGCATATTACACCTTTATTATTATAGATAGAAAATCTTGTAAGTTATTAATGTTGTTATGTTTGATTTTATGGTATCCTATCTAATATAGAGGGAATATGCTAATTGACCCTCACGCTGTTGCAAAGATGGTGGTGCCCACAGCCAATAAGAAAGAAACATGCTAATTGACTGCCCCGCCCTCAAAAGTGGCGGTGCCCACAGCCACAAGATGGCAGTGCCCAGTCCCCTCACCCCCACTGGAGTCCAGGGCTGGCCCGAGGCACAGGCAAACCTTGGATGGTGGCTTCCCAGCCACCCAGGGCTGGCCCAAGGTGCAGGCAAGCCTCAGATGGCAGTTGCCCAGCTGCCCAGGGCCGGCCAAGACTCAGGTAACCAGGGCTGGCCGAGGCTTGTGCTTCTGGCAGTGGGAGCAGCAGAGGTATGATGGAGTGTCACCTTCCTCTGATCGCCGGGTCGCCTCCCACCGCTGAGGGCTCCCAAACTGTGAGAGGGGGCAGGCCGGGCTGAGGGACTCCCCACTCCAGTGCATGAATTTTCATGCACCAGGCCTCTAGCCAATACCTTTAATAATAACCTCAACCACTTCAGTAAACATAAACACCATTCACCCTTTTCTTTGCCCAGAGGGACCACCAATCTCTGAGGTCTAATTACCTCTGATATAGCTTGGAAAGTGCCCTGAAGAAAGCCACAGTGAACTTAGGGGTCATTTTCCATATTTCCTTTCTTTCAAGGATCACAGCCCTGAATTATTTGGGGTCCAATGCTTAAAAATAGTTGCTTCATGTAATATATTGTCCATATTTATAGCTATTTCCTCAAGAGTAAGCTGATACCTGTTACTCCCTTTTCACTGCAAATAGAAACTAACAGTAATGATTTTGTATGTCACTCTATATAGCATTCTAAAAACTACATCCTTTGAATATATTCAATTTATGTTGAAATGTTTTAGATACAAACTTAAAATGTGCAAGTGTTTCAGTGAGTTGCAAAGATTAAGATGAGGAATGATGAGATCAATTTGTACACTTTTGTTTGTGATGCCTAGAGATAAAATCAGTAGGCTCCAGGGTAGAAGTCCTGAAAATTGGAAGAGAAGTCCCACACTAGAAATTGATATTTTGGAGTTGTTGGCCCAGTATCTCATTTTGGAGTTCTCAAAGTGGACGAAATCACCTAATTAGGGAAGTCTGTTTAGGAAAAAGAAAAGTACCTAGAAGTGAGACCCGAGGAACTCCAATATTTCACTGTTATTTGAGGAAGAGAAATCAGAGAAAAAGGCAAAGACTAAGGAGAAAAAAAGGAAAGGGGAAAAATGTGAAAATGTAACTTATAAAAGCCAAGGAAAATGTGTTTAAGAAAGATGAGTGATCTTTTATGTTAAAAGTGCAATGAGATTTTTTTAAAAAAAGACTAGAAAGGAGGACACTGGATCTAATAGTAGCAAAGTTCTTGAGTACCGTCAGACCTTGGAAATACTGCAGGTTCAGTTCCAGACCACCATAATACAGCAAGCATTGCAATAAGGCAGGTTGTAAGCTTTTTGCTGGCGGAGGATCTTGCCTTCAAGTTCTAAAATAAATAAATAAATAAACAAATAAATAAATAGATGCAACACCTATGAAGCACAATAAAGGGAAGAACAAAACAATGAGGTCTGCCTGGACATTTAAATTAGGGTGCTACGTTTTCAGAGAGTGT
Organism: Corynorhinus townsendii; assembly: GCA_026230045.1. NCBI lineage: Eukaryota > Metazoa > Chordata > Mammalia > Chiroptera > Vespertilionidae > Corynorhinus > Corynorhinus townsendii. The sequence continues at coordinate 131,413,343 of JAPDVU010000006.1, forward strand.
GTGGGTTCAGAAAGGATGGCGCCACGTGCACAACTGACCGAACTGCGCAACAAGATGTGGGCCACTGCACACGTGACAAGACGGGCCTTAGATGGAAGCCTTTTGGCAAAAACGTCTCCAGGGGGATTCAGAGCACCTTCCTTTACCTTCTCTAGTACACCGATATGTCTATGCACAATCAAGAGCACGCGGACCTTCAAGTGCATTTTTTTAACCAAGAGGAAGCTAACTTTACTTTTTGAATTCAAAACTGTGTGGCACCACTACGCACGTCTCCTGTTTTCCCGCCTTGCTTCCCGTGCAGGTGGTTTTAATGGTTCAGGTTTCCTGTCTCTGGTGGTTTTGGCTGAAGTAAGATGCTGTGTTAGTAATTTCTCTTGAACCTTGACTTTACTGCACTGTTTTGGGTCTTTTTAACCAACATTCTATTCAGAGAAATTCACAAGGGTAAGGATGGATCAAAGGCATTGTTCAAAGAAGGAAAAAGTGCCAACTGCAGCAGTCTCAGCCCTTCTAGGCCTTTTGTAAAGCTCCTGACTTCCCTGTCTCCGGACAGCTCAGGTACTTCAGCGCAGGGTAAGCTTTTCGATAGCTCCATCTCTCCCAAGAGTATTGTATCAGAAACAGGGACGCGTTTCCATGGACTCATTTCCCACTCTAGGAGGCAGAGAAAACAGTCGTTACTGGACCAGCAGGTTTATCTTGCTTAAGGAGACAAAATTTAATAAACATCAGAAATAAAAACCTTTGTGCTAGATATGCTTAGGATTCTTTTATTAATTTCAATGTATTTTAAATGAGATATGTGACTTTTATGTTTTGTCAAGGAGAAATATTCATATATTGTGCTTTATGTAAAAAAAAAAAGCGCATAGATTTATACAATGGAAAGGCAATGTAAAGTTCAAGTGGATCCCATTTTATGGCTACCCACTCCCTTTGAAATAGTATACTTTGCTAAAAACTAAGAAAGTTGGAGCATAGTGCTGACATTGAAGAGATTTGGATGAGTTTCAAAGGTACGTCCCTAAATTAATTGAGATATTACTAGAATAACAGTGAGGAGTTAGTTGATATTGTTAATCATTAAGTTGTATTGATACCAATCTGCTGTCTATTTTATTTTCCCCCAGAGTTCTCAGCAGGCTGCATTTAGGAAAAGTGAAAGGAGATTGTTAGAATCATAAAAACTAGGATTTTTCCAGGTGAAGTTAATGAAATAATACACTGGCAATGTGGTTCAGGGTATTAAATAGAAATTGATAAAGACAAGAAAGGGCATCTGCACTTCAAATAAGCTGAGTGACCAAGAAAAGAATAAATGGCAGACAGGCAAGATTAGCAGGCATTAGAGAGTGGATTTCAAGAACTGTGAAGGGTTTGAGATTTTTACTCTAGGTGCAAGGTGATCAGTTAGCTTGCCACTCTTTTATGGATGTGGGTGGAAAACACAGACTCTCAGCTCAGAGATGAGTGATGGTTGATTATTGGAATAAAATTAGCCAGAATATAATCATTTTTTTTACTAGTTCTTTGGACCTCAAGTTCCACAAGGTAACACAAAGGGCCAGATGACACCTACACAAGTAGCAGTTTGATGACAGGAGGAAACTTGAATTTAGAGAACGCAAATGTTTTATAATGGTCAGTGAGCATGCCTGCCCTTTGCTCTGGTAGAAGAAACTGCATTTATTACACAACTGCCTTTACTCTGGAGGGAGACACTGTCTACCTTTTAAGGTTGCAAGCAAACATGCCCCTTGTTCTGGAGGGAGACTGTCAGTATTTGAATCGATTTTCTCTCCACCCATTCTTTTAAAGATGGTTCGGAACAAAGGGCAATAAGTACCTCACTTTCAAGATGGGCAGAAATTTGAGCCAACCATGAAGACTTGTCTTCTGAGAACGGTCATCTGATTTATGGATTTTGTGAGAGATTATTTCAGGTGATGACAATTTCCTGGCTTTTTGTTTTGAGAGTTCATGGCTGAAGAGATAAATGACCCAAGAGTTGGATGTGTTGCTTCTTTGAATTGAAATTTCTTAGGATGATCGCCGAGTTTTGAGCTGAAAGGAAAAAAAGGAGTTAAAGTCTTCAATGTTAAGTACAGGACATCTATATATATAAAAGGCTAATATGCAAAGGGCCCCCTCAGGAGTTCAACTGAGAGACCTGGAGTTTGATCACTCCCTATGACATGCACTGACCACCAGGGGGCAGTGCGGAATGAAGGAAGGCCCCAGCCAGCAGCCAGAAGGAAGGCCCCCATTGACCCTAGTCACCCACCAGGCCTAGGGACCCTACTTGTGCACCAATTTCATGCACTGGGCCTCTAGTATGTCTAATAATGTAGTATACATAATGTATACATAAGTATAGGATATACAGAATGTACACAGCAGAAAGAGTAGAATGTTTTAGAGCTGGATGCTATAGTCTCAACAAAGTAGGGTTTTAAGACAATGAATATCATTGACAAATGAAGAAAACGGTTTTTACATTAAGCAAATTGAAAGATGCAGGCAAAGAATATATCTTTTTAAAATGTCATCATTGTCCTAATCCTCAAGCTTTAGTGGGTGTTTCTAATAAAACCCATTGAAGATAGTCATTTGGAAACCTGACACCACCTAGCACATCATCTTGTGTCTAATAATGAAACAGACTCAGCTGAAATGCCCATGCAACAAGAAAACATTCCAAAATTACCCAACTCTAAAGTACTTCTAGAGGGCTTCCATGTTGTAATATTTCTCTGTATACTGTTCATTCATTTATTCCCTCATAGAAACAGTAGAACTAGATCTAAGTAAAGGACCAATCTATTTTATTTATTAAGAACCCGGGCTTTAGAGTAGATAGACCTAACTTTGCATCCCAGGTCTGCCACTTAATCCTTGTTTAACCTAGAGGGAGTCCATTAAAGTTTATATAATTGTTTTTTTAATCTATAAAATGAGATGATGAGAGGAGAAGTAGGAAGAGGATGATGATAATAGTAATACTTGTTTTAGAATTAAATGAGATAAAACATAAAGGTCCTGATAACTAGAAAATACCTCATAAAGGTCATTATTATCACTATTATCACTTTATTACTATGCAGACATAAAGCTCATCTTGTCAACAGACATACCCTCACCACTCAAATAAAAATATTAGGTATTTGCGTCTAAGTAATCTTAAATCAGACCTGAAATTAGAGTGATTCCTCCTTAACAGCTAACTTTGGAATCCACGTTAGCTTTTCCATCTCAGTTTAAATCGGCTCAGATCAACTCACCAGATTAAATGGTTGTTAAGAGCCTATTCCTATTTTGGGCTCTTGGAATAAACATATGAAGAAGTTGCTGTACTGCCCCATGGAGAATGCAACGTTTATCACATGCTATTACACAGATGTTATCTCTCAGAACATCTTTAGTTGATTCACAGTAACTGCTTGAAAGAACTCTTAAGACCACATGTAGATTCAACAGGAAAAATTACCAAGTTTATTTTGAGAGTTTGCTAAAGATAGAGGAAGATTAAATGCACCCTAAGCCAAATAAGAGCAGAATGAGGTAACATTTAATTTTGCCTGAAGAGAACAGCTTTATTGCTTCGTTGAGAATTTGACATTTGAGTTGAGCCTGAAAAAAAAAGATGAGTAGGATTAGAGAAGAGAAATTAGGAGAGCATTTCAAGCAGAGAGACAATAATAAACAAAGACATCATGAGATATAAAGGAGATCAAGTGCTTGGGAAATAGTGTCTTGAAAACACAGAGAGTACTCCTAGCAATAAGAGATGGGAATGGACAGTAAATGGCTTGAGTGGCATGCTAAGAGTTTGGACTTTATCCTGAGGTAATGGGAGATCCCCATGGAATTTAAACAATAAATGAATTAACAGGTGGGTGTGTAAGATTACTGACAACAGAGTATATGATATATTTAGAGGAATAAATGCTGGAAATAAGATTTTATACTAAAATATTCACGTAACAGATGGAAAAGATCAATGTAAGAGTGCAGCGTTTAGAGCGATTCGCAGACTAGAGTGACCAATTAAATGGAGAATTATAAGGGAAAAGTTGGTAAAGACACTTTTCAAGTATTTAATGAAATAAGTAAATAATGGAATTAAATATATTTGATTGGACCATGTTGAATTTTTAATCCCCTGCTGCAACTGTGTGGAGTCAACCACATTCTTGGTCAAGTGTTGGCAAACTTTTTGTTAAAGGACCGCATAGTAAATGTTTTAGACTTGGTTGGCCACACATTCTCTGTCACAAGTACTCAGTTCTGCCACTGCAGTGAGAAAATAGCCATAACAATAAATGACAGTGGCTATATCCTAAGAAAACTTAATATGCAAAAACAGACCTGGGGACCAGTACTGGAGGTGATGCTTGAAGATGTGGATATGGCAAAGTTCACTAGAATAAAAAACAAAACACAACAAATTAAGGAAGGAACCATGAGGTTTTGTTTGTTTGCTTGTAGGAAGCTGAGAAAGAGGAGATAATCAAAGAGATGGGAAGATAGTAGTCAGACATGTGGGAAATTTACCAGCAAAACGTTGGGTCATTAGAAAGGAAAGAGAGCATTTCCGGGATAAAGAAGTAGACCACTGGTGCCCTGTGTTTTAAGACTGCCAAAGTAACTCCATCAGGCAGTGAATGGTTCAGTCAACAAGTTGAACTTAAGTCACATTTTCTAAGATAATCTAAAACAGAAAAACTTTTAAATATATATTTTTTTATTGATTTCCGAGAGGAAGGGCCAGGGAGAGAGAGTTAGAAACATCAATGAGGAGAGAGAATCATTGATCGGTGGCCTCCTGCAGCCCCCCTACTGAGGATCGAGCCCACAGCTAGGGCATGGGCCCTGACCAGGAATCAAACCATGACCTCCTGGTTCATAGGTCAGTGCTCAACCACTGAGCCACGTTTGCTGGGCTAAAACAGAAAAACTTGTCATATTCTTGTTCACAGAATGCATTACAATAATGATTTCCTTCAGTGTCAACCACGTAATACCAACATTAGGAGGATGAAGAAAGGGAGTAGTGTGCACATGTTAGTATGATGAGCTGCTGCTATGCTGGTCATTACAGAGGGACCAAGTACTGATATGGGGAAGTTCAATTAGCTGGTGCCAATCGTGTGGTTCAGTTCCACTCAGATCGCAGAGCTGCAATAAGAAAACACCCAATACAAATAGCGCTCTTAATTATACGGTATAAATTCTTGTAGAATTATTTAGGGACTATGTCATATTTTTTGAAGCATTCCCTAAATGATAATGCTTTTGTTCTAAAATGATGCTCTCTTCACTTCGTATTTTTCATGGTGGAGTAGCGAGCACTCAGAGAATTTGTTAGGAGTTGGAAATGAATGAAGAAAAAAAAAAAGATCCATTTACTAGAAACAATTAATGTACTATAAAAATACTTTGTAAGCATTAAACCAAACCGGACAAATAAAAGAGAATTCATAAATTAATAATCAAGAGCTGTAAATTACATGTACTTCCTTCCTGAAGAATATATGATTTCCATTCAACATTTGTATTGTGTACCTAAAGGAAGACATAATCCTACATCCTATTTGTGGTAATGCTTTCATGGGAACCAAAGGAAACAAAAAATAAGGAAATAATTCTGATTGCTTCATATTTCAAACCTTGTAAAAAATGAATATTATTCACTAAGGTTTACTTAGCCACAACTCCCATTGGCTTTAATGGGACTTTTGCCATGGCTAAAGACCACAAATAAGGTCCATGTTTCTGGTAACAGAAAGACTGCCCTGTTACTGTGGAGAAACTGTTAAACCACAGAGTGAACAAAAACAGTTTCATGTCACTGGAGAAGTCTCCAAGTTGACTGCCATTAAAATGTAACCTTATAGTAGGATGTGGATGATTAGAATGTACTTAGGATAAAGGACAAATGTTACTTTCCCAAAAGAGAAACTGTGTTTGAGTGAATGAAGATTGTAGATGGGACGCCTAAGGATACGGGCTCCTTTCCCATTCTGACACTTACTTGACTTGTCTTCTTTGGCAGCGTATAAGCAGGTCCTCCTCTCCCCTCATTCCTGTGCCAAATCTGAACCTTGGTTCTCATAGCTGGACTACCATTACCTTGCTTTCCTACGGTCCCTGCCTCCTGCATTTCTCCTCTCCAATCAACCTCATACTACTTCCCTGCTCATGTTACCTCCACTCCGTCTCACTCAGTCCACGTCACTAAAATCTCTCAGCAATCTCCCATCCTTATTTTCAGAGACACTTCCTCATTTTTGGCTTTAAGTTCCTCAATGACCAAAATCTGCCTTCTGTTCATCCTCACAAACTGTCTATTTACATGGGAATACTGACAAATCCACAGAGAATATGTGTTGAGAAAAATCAGCCCTTCTGCATTCCAAAAGCAGAAAAATAAGTGTCTCCACCAGTTTGGGATTCCGTCCAGTGGGAAAATGAGTATCCTAAAGCAATTTGTTAGATTTCTTCATTCTTTTTATTTTAATGTCAAAGAAAAAGAGTTTCATCTAGGCTTGAATACCAAAAGCCTTTCTTTGTTTTTCCACATAATTCAAACCATAGAATTTTTTTTTAACTGGAATGGACTTTTGCTAATTATCTAGACTATAGTTTGAAAACTATTACTACTTTCACAATAGATTACTTACTAAAGATATGTCTTATATATAAAAAAATTTTAAGGAAGCTATGCCCTGATTGTAGGTGGGAACCTCTGAGTCACACTGGCCTGTCCTTGGGCAGGTCCTAAGAGGTTACTTGGGTCCATAAGGACTCCACCAGAATATTCCATCTTTCTCACTTTACTGAGAACTAAACTTCGTGTAAATTGTTCAGAGCTATAAAGTAACTAGAATTCAGTGTCTGATTCTGACTCTAGGGCTTCTTATTCTGGGGTCCTCATAACCACTCTTCTTTACTGCTTCTTGGGGAAACATCCTTTAGGCGGAATGAGCCTGTGATGTGTTTTAGCACAAATCATGGGAATAACTCCTTTGCCTTCAATGCAGTTGCATGCTATCTATACAAAATGACCCAGACGCTCCCTGATCACCCAGTCAGTAATACACATTCAGGAGCTTTCTCAGTTTTACTGTTTTAGTGAATCCAATGACTGAATTGGAAGTTACTAGCCTTCATTTAAAAATACTACGAATAAATATCCTACCTATAAAATATATGACTAATGTATTGAATTCATAACATAGGGCTATTTGAAAATGATTTACATGGATGAGAAAAAGTATTTGGGTAGGAATAGTCTCCTGTCAGATCCACCTCTAACTTTGTGGGGCATGAGCACATGGCAGACTACATATGGAAACTGATATATTGTGTGTCTAAATAATTAAATATAAAATGCTAGAGGTTTTTATGGTTTAAGGCTATAAGTCAAGCTAGACCCATAGTCAAGTCCAAATTTCTGTCCTCCCACCCCTCTTCCCCTGCTCCCTGAGGCTTGCCCTTGCATCCCTGAGGCTTCCGGAATCCTAGGCTCTGTCCTTGATCAACCTTCATTCTTTGGTCAGATCTTCTGGGGGCAGGGAAGGGTGGAAGCTGGATGGTGTTTAGATCTATTAGAACCTAAAATGGGCCTGACCTGGTTAGGTTCCCAGTGATATGAAATAGGCAATTTTCTCCCCTCAGCCCCTTAATTCTCTGACTCAGCACCTCCAGGTTAAGCATCTCCCTAAACTGTTCTTGTCCTGAAATTCTTGACTTTTACATTTTTCCAAATCAGAGCTCTGTCAAAAGAATGATCAGTCTGGCCAGTGTGGCTCAGTGGTTGAGAGTTGACCCATGAACCAAGAGTTCACCAGTTTGCTTTCTGGTCAGGGCACATGCCGGGTGGTGGGCTTAATCCCCAATAGGGGGAGTGCAGGAAGCAACTGACCAATGCCTTTCTCTCCCTCATATTTCTATTTCTCCCTCTCCCTTCCTCTCTCTAAAACCAATAAAAACATCCTATATAATAAAGAGGGAATATGCTAATTGACCCTCACACAATCGCAAAAGATGGCGGCGCCCACAGCCAATAAGGGGGGAATATGCTAATTGACTGCCCCACCCTCAAATACAGCAGTGCCCACAGCCACAAGATGGCGGTGCCCAGTCCCCTCAGCCCTGCTTCCGGAGGCCCCCAGTCTCTTCAGCCCCCCAGCCACCCAGGGCCAGCCCGAGGCACAGGCAAGCCTTGGATGGCGGCTGCCCAGCCACACAGGGCCTCCTGAGGCTCAGGTAACCAGGGCTGGCCGAGGTTTGTGCTGCCAGCAGTGGCAGCAGCAGAGGTGTGATGGGGGCGCCGCCTTCCCCTAATCGCCAGGTTGCCTCCCGCCCCAAGGGCTCCCAGACAGTGAGAGGGGGCAGGAACCGGGCCTCTAGGTTTTTAAATAAAAATAATAATCAATTTGACACATTGGGTAGCCATTCCTGGACAAGAAAATGCTAGAGGTTTTTATGACTTAATTGGTGATGATATCAATGAAAGTTTACATTCAAATAGATTTAATGAGTTGTGTATGATGTAGAGGAGGAATTATTTCACTCCCTCTGGTTAAGAATGAGCAACCAAATACATATCTTGTTGAATGGAAACATTCTAATTATGTGATTTCTGGGTCAGAATATTGGGGATTTTTCAGCTTTTAGTTACAAAGCATGATAGAAGCAATTTGTTAAATTTTTCTACATAATTGAGGTAAAAAAATTTTTTTACAAATTTGTGTTCATGAAACAAGTGATATTTATTTTTTGTTTCTTTTTACTAACTTATATTCATTTAATTCCTAAGGAGAATGACTAAAATGTGCATTTCATATAAATCTTTCACTCTTGAAATCACCTTATTGAATAAAAAAAGAATGCCCTGGCCTGGCCATTGTTGTTAGTGGTTGAGCATTGACTTATGATCCAGCAGGTCTTGAACTTGCCAGGATACATGTCCAGCTTTCGGGCTCAGTCCCCAGTGGGAGAGTGCAGGAGGTAGCTGATCAATGATTCTCTCTCATCATTGATGTTTCTGTCTTCTCTGCCTCTCCCTTCCTCTTTCTGATATGAATAAAAAATATTTTTAAAAAAAAGAATGCCTTCAACCATCAGCTAAATTCAGTAGCTACCATGAGCATTTAAAAGTTTAGACACACCAAAGCATTGGTACTTTAACATAAGAAATATTTCTGTTTCTGTAATGTTTCCGCTCATGCTGTTATTTTCCACTGACAGGTAAGAGTGAGGTTTTGACACTCTTAATATAACATAGGGTGTTAATCTTATAATCACCCTGTCAGCACTTTCTGTCAGAGTGTTAATGGCCACCTTTCAGCCACTCAGAAACTCTTGCCAATAAAAATAATACCGGCATCTAGCCAACCAGAAGTTATTCAACTACTCTTTTTTCTTCATGTTTTTAAAGCAATGAATAAATTAAAAATGAAAAAAATACCAACTTTGAGGCAGAAGTCCATCTCTATGTTCTACTTTTCTATTTTTGCATCCCACTCTCTGTCTGGTAAAAAAATCAGAGCTTTTTCCTTGGTCTGAATTTTTGCATTACATTTGAAATATTGTAATTATTTCTTATTTGTTACAAAAATATTCCAAGAAAAAGGCCTATCTGACTGAGCTGGTATGACCCATGAACCAAGAGGTCACTGGATTTATTTCTGGTCAGGGCACATGCCAGGTTGTGAGCTTCGTCCCCAGTGGGAGGCATGGAGGAGGCAGCCTACCTATGTTTCTCTCTCATTGATGTTTCTCTCTCTCTAACCCTCCCCCCTCTCAAAAATCAATTTTAAAACATAAAAAAAAGAAAAAGGCCTATCTCACCTGAGCTAATATAATATTGAATGAACCAGATTGAAAGGGGCAACTACTAAAATACAATTAAGAATCACCAAAGAACCAGTGCATTTGAAAGTGACAACTAATATTCATATAGGTATATTTATTATATAACTAGAGGCCTGGTGCATGCAGTTTGTGCACTGGGGGTGTCCCTCAGCTCAGCCTGCAACCTCTCCAATCTGGGACTCCTCAGGGGATGTCTGACTGCCAGCTTAGGCCTGAAACTGGCAGTCGGACATCCCTCTCACAATCCAGGACTGCTAGCTCCTAACCACTCGCCTGCCTGGCTGCCTGATTGCCCCTAACCACTCTGCCTACCAGCCTGATAGCCCCCTAACCGCTCTCCTGCTGGCCTGATTGCCCCCAACTGCCTTTCCCCTGCTGGCCATCTTGTAACAATGTGGGGGTGGCCATCTTGTGATGACATGGGGGTGGCCATCTTGTTACAACTTGGGGGGGCCATCTTGTGACAACATGGGGGCGGCCATCTTGTGACAACGTGGGAGCAGCCATCTTGTGACATGAGGGTGTGAGGGTCAATTTGCATACTACCTCTTTCTTATATAGGATAGAAGCCTCTAGAATCCATTTCATAGAGATCTCTGAAATAGAACAAAGTAAAGGAAATTATAATAACCTAAATGTTTATGTTTTGGGGTTGATCCATTATTGATGGACTATAACTTTTGTGTCTGACTCATCAGGAAGCAAATTAAAGATTAGGAGGAAAAAAAAGGGAATTGATGGTGTAGGGAAAATGATCTCACTAGCCAATAGTTTCTTTCTCTGATGTTCATTTCACTCTTGATTTTTCATTCCTCCCTTACCTTCTGAAGACATTCATTTGGGATTGAGGACTTCCATTCTGTGTTTACTGCTATCTTTCAGCTCATGTAAGTTATATACAACCACTCTTTCTAGATGTTCAAAATTAGTGCTTGCACATGTGTGTGTGTGTGTCACTATATATTTTTGTAACATCTTTGGCTAGGAAGTAGATGCATGATATATAATTTCTTGTTGAAATATCAGCATATTAAACATTACAAATACACTTTTCCCAATGGAATGCCCATTCATACATCTGTGGCAAACAAAAGCACAAAGATCAATATGAAAATACTAGAGGCCTGTTGCATGAAGAGATTCATGCAATAGGCCTTCCTTCCCTTGGCTTCCAGCACCGGTTTTCCTCCGGCACCCGGGACCCCGGCTTTCACTCCAGCCAGAGTCTGCCATCTTTGTCTTCGCTGCAGACTCTGGAGTCTGCCATCTTTGTCTTCACTGTAGACTCCGGAGTCTGCAGTCTTGTCTTCGCTGCACATTTTCCTCCTGTAGATCCCTTCACCCCCGCCCTCCCTCTCATAGCAGGCGTCCTCCCCTGCCTGGCCACTCCACGCCTGGAGCAGCTGGGTGGCCGCCATCTTTGGCCTTCTAATTTGCATACTCACTCTGATTGGCTGTGGGCATAGCAGAGGTACGGTCAATTTACATGTTTGTCTATTATTAGGTAAGATAACACACTGTGAACTGAACTTCTCACTATTTATTTCACCTTTGCTGATGTGCCTTTTATATCTCTTGTGTGTCAAATTTTAAAAGAAGTGACCTTACGCAATAGTACTATGAGTAATATTGACTGAGAAGAAGAGATTCTGCAGTAACTTGCCTGATTTATTTGATGTTAAGGACAAATCTGTCATCCTTTTCTTTGCAATCATAACACTTAGATGGGGTTTTATTTTTCCTAATGGCAGACTGCACATGGAAAATGTATTTCCAAGAAATAAAATCCAAAGAAATTTGCAATATCCTCTTTTCATTGAAAACTAAGAGACATGTATCAGCAAATCTTTCCCTGGGTTTGGCTATCAAACAGAGAAAACAATGAAGTACCAAGTTTAGAAACAATTTTATGAGTGCATGGCTCACATACTTTTCTGAGAGAAATTCCTTTTCCAAAATGCTGATTAAAACAAACTCAAACTAAAATTGAAAGCTAAGAATCCCAAATTTAGTTTAAAAAAAATGAATGGCAATTTAATCAAGCTTGTATTATGTTTTTTGCCCAGAGACAGAAGGTAGGAAAGGGAGGAAATCGAATAGAAAACTTAATTATGAAATAGTTCAAATGAACATCTCACTTTAAGCCATGATATTTGTCTCAAGGAAAGTGTATTGACATTTACATCAGTTCTAAGTCTCAACCATTTCATGTGGTAGAATTTCAGTGAAATTGTGGTATATACAAATAACCTGGTTTCTAAGGCATTTTTAATAGATTAATTGTTTTTTAGTACAAAAACAAACAAAACAAAAAAACACTAATGTGATTTCCTTTAAGTTCTTACTTTCATCTGTGAAATGAGATTGAATTAGATGAGAATCTCCCACTTCCCTCAGAGCAGAATCTGTTTTTAAATTCTTAAAAATTTTAGTGGTCTATGAAGGGTTGAGAGCAGTGAAAGTAGACATTAATTGGGCACAAAGTGATAACATGTCTTTGTGGTTCACTGAGGAGGTAGGGAGTGGTCAAGATATAGGGTTAGGTGTAGTAGAAAAGATTAATGCAAACCACTGGGATTAGTATGTGACACTGTTCTTGGCTCAGCAATCATCTCTATTAGACTTAAACTGTCAAACATGGCCAGTGACTTGGGGACATCATACAACCTGTCTCAGATTATCACTTATTTTACTCATCAAAGACATTTTATAACCCTATCAAGTACACAGCAGTTTTTAAAGATACGTAGAAAAGTGTAGCTATTTTCCTCTTTCTGACTCATTTTTAAATTGCATTAATTAAATGGTATTTTTATTTACATTTCTATTCACTGCTCCAAATGAATAATCAATAATCTGATTGAATTCTTATGAAAAAATAAAGTACCTTCATAATTCCCTCTTTTTCTCACTATTGTGTAGCTTTCTCATCCTCAAAATATGGGAAACTTTGTTTTCATGGCCTCGCATCTTTTTCTTGCTCCTGATGCTCTAGCATTCTGAGTGTTTCCCGTTCATCTGAGTCACATTTTCCAGATACTAGAAGACATGGCATATTATTGGAGGTATTTTTTTTTACGTGTGTTTTGAGAGTTTTTTGTCGTTAATACATGTTAAATTGCAAAAAGAAGAATTCTAATGAAGAACAAAAGGCATCCTGTAACTTTGTTCTGTATATTGGCACATAAAGCGACAGTAACGATCATGGGGAGGATATCACCACAGTTGTTTGCAAACACAACAACAAACTGGCTGTAGAATGGCTTTACAAAGAAGGACTCCATGTGAAGGTCATGAGGAAGCGCAGAGGATTAGAGGGGAGGCTGAAAACGAACAGCTTCTGAACTGTCCGGAACTCATCTCATCAGCAAGGTTTGCTCGACCATCTTCCTGGGGAATGGATGAGACCCAACTCATTGTTTCAGCCTTGTTCCCACCATCTAAGCGTGCAAGTCCTTGGCCTGGCCAGTGTAAGGAGATGCAGAATTTCCTGGAAGAGAAGGGCCAGCACCTGCACTTCATGTTCCACCAAGATGACTTTCAACAAAGAGAGGCACATCTGCAAATTAAATTGTGGTTTTGGGTGGCCAAAATATTATAACCTATTACAGTAACATTTATCTCTATAAGTGAAGCACTATGCTTTCTCACCAGGGGCAAGGAAACGCATATAAAAATGTGATGGTTAGGTAATGAGAAGAGAAGAGGGGAAAAGAACTTACTTTTATAGACACTCTAAAACCAACCAAATGAAGTCTTGTGTTAACAGCAAAAGTCTAATAACAGCAAAACATTAATGACTTAGAAGTTATAGGTCTAAGTCACTGGGGACTGACGGAGAGAAACAGGTGTTAAGACATTTACTTCATCTGATGACAGTTTGCTGCTAATTAAATCATTAACTGAGGATTCTGCAACACTTTGGCAGCCCTCAGCCTGCCTGAATCAGTCTCTCGCACCTAGTTTAAAGGAGTGCTCTTGCTTTCTTTCTATCATTAAATAAACTTTGCTTCATTAGCACTTACCGTCTCAAGTTTGCCAAGCATAGCTTGGCATTTAGTCTAACTAAACGTGGGATAAACTAAGAACTAACTTAAAGAAAATTAGTTTATGGTATTTCTTTTAATGTACCAGATGGAAATACAAAATAACACAAAGCAAAACGAAGTCTCTGCAAAAATGTGAAAAATTGTTTTTAAAACCTAGGAACACACGGGAGAGAAATGGAGACATTTTATGTAAATGAAGATTTAAAAATAAGGTAGGTGGTATCAGTAGCTAATTTATTCTTCTGTGAGTGAACTTTAAAAATTTAAATAAGCAGTAGTAAATCCATCTGGTTTTTAGTTATACTCCAAAATGTACCACCACAATATATCACAGAGAACTTTCCTTCCTCACCCAGTTGATCCAATTAAAAAATCGTTTAAGTTTCCCATTTCTCAGAGTCTAGTTTCCACAATATGCCATCAGGAAGTAAAACTGACCCATGACACTAACTGAAACGTGGCAGACTGAAAAACACAACCTTTTGAGATGGACTGAACAATCAATATGGGCTTCGAGGCGTGGAGAGAAATAAAACATGCTCCTGTCCTTAGACTTTGAAGCCCATGCATGGAAGTAAGGATGACTTTGGAGGAAACAATGAACTGAACAAGACAGTCCGGGGAGCATTTGTCAGTCATGTGAGAAAGTAGGGAACTGAGTGGAAGCTTGAGGATGAGATCGGATTCCGGAAGATGGGGAGCCTCAAAGTGAACATTCCGGGGAAGGCACAGGTCGTCTTGAGTGGGGAGCCAGGTAGGGGACCAGCCATCTTTGGAAACAGGAGTCTGGAGGAGAAGCTTGGGGCCGCATGGTGTGGGACAGCAACGCTTCGGCTGTGATGGACATACGGAAGATTCACCTGGCCACATCAAGAGGTCTAGAATGGCGAGCGAGAAATGATGTGGATTAGTCAGGGGCATCACATAACGGAAAGCCTTGAAAAGCATGCAGAAGGAATGTAGAAATATTTGTACGTGAAGCAGTGGGATGTGACAGAATGATGAGTCTACGATATAAACCAGAGAAAAGTCTGGAAGGGATTTGCAGGAAGGATATGTCTACCTCTGTGTTTCTTTGACATGATAAATACCAATAGATTTAAAATAGAAGCAGAAATCAGCTAAATCATAGAGACCAGAAAATGTACTGCCAAATAAGTGGAAAACCCACAGTTACATCAATGATATGACTCAAATAAACAAAAAAAAGAGATTTTTTTTAATAAAAGGGCAGTATTTAATCAAGCAATTGAGTGGAAATGTCAGGCCTACTGGACTCATGCTGCTTAGCAACAGTTATTCAGGCCTTTAACCTCCCATCTGAGGGCTGCCTAGTCTGAACCCAGTTGTTCTGCATAGAGCAGGGAGAGTACTGAGGTCCTCAGCCTGGTGTCTGGTTAAACATCAAGGCAGCCATGTGCATTTATCACTTCTCCCTTCTCGAGTCCTACTAAGTTAGCAGAGAAGGAGAGAGAGGGGGAAAGGGAAGAGTAATGGGAGGGGGAGGGGAAGAAGGGGGAGAGAGAGAGAGAGAGAGAGAAAGGGAGAGACAGAGAGGGAAGAAAGAATGAAGAAAAGTGAAAGAGACAGAACAAAATAGGAGAGGAGGAAACATAGACCAGCAATTTCAACTCTTTAACTATTTTTTGAAAGATGGAAACCACATGGATGGGTAATTATCTTATCAGAGGAGAAGTTACAAGCTAAGTGCCTGCAGAGAGGAAATCATAAAGAAAGGAGATAATTTTTTCCTAAAGAACTCTGGACTTGGAGGTAATAAATTGCCAAAAAAAAAAAAAAAAACCCACAAGATATGGTGCAGACTTGAAAATAGGGAGGCTGTTTGACAACTCTGTGTATGGAACAATTATCACCCCCATCCCATCATGTTTTCCAATATGTAGATCTCAGTGACCACCCTCTCTCAGACTCCCCACCCTGAGGCACAGACAAATCCTGCACCTCTCCTCTGGCCAGGACCTCAGGAGATCATGAGTCAGTGATTCGGAGAAATTGAACCAGGGGTTTCCAAACTTAGGGACAGCAGGCACAGGGAAGAATGGTGGTGAAGTACCATAATGACAAATGGGAAATTATGAGAAAGTCAACATTCCATCACCTCCCGCAACCTTTTTCTCAGAATCTGAATTACTGAGGAAAATAATTTCAGGAAGAAGAGGTGATTCTTCTCTGGAGAAACAGAGATTCAGAAAAATGTCTAGATACTGACATTTGGAAATCTCCCAAGAAAAAGCCAGTTTATTATCTAATCATTCTAAGAAAAAGGATGTCCATTCACAAGCCCACCCAGTCAGACACACAGCATCTAATTAATCTCTTTTTGGAGTTCGCTGTTTAATATCAATGAAGAACAAAATATCATTTGGGAAAAGCCGGCAGCATGAAAGAATTACCAGAATAAACAAATTAGACAAAAGTAAGAAGAGAAAACTTGAAGAAGTAGAACAAATAAATGCTTCTCACAAAATCTGCAGTTACTATCGTCAGTTATCTTGCATCTATGACACACCAACAGAGAAGTGAATTGAAAACACTCAGAGATCAACCAAGTACTTTTGGAAATTAAGTGTATTGCTGGAAATGACATACTTGTAGGAGATGGAAGTTGGATATCCCCCAGCAGTTGGAGGTCTATTCTGATGGAAGACACATTTTCCCTAGCCAGAGCTGTGTCTCATTATACTTTGTTGCCTCCTGGCTGGTTCTGGACTCCCAGAAATAGAGCAAACTGTAACATCTCAGCTGCCCTCATGGTTCCTCAGCCATTTCCTATCATTTGACTTTGAAACATGGAAACTTAATTTGGGAATAACGGGATCATGCATTCACAGAGCTGTATTTTGACCACCCTTGGTCATTTTTTCAATCTTTAACCTGCTTCTAAGAAGAGGTTGTATGCCTGTGTGAATGCCATGAGTAGAAGCTTGCAGTAAGAAACTGAACTAAAAGACATACTCTAAAGGCACTTTAAAAATGTGAAGTTATGAAAGTGATTCAATATGTGGAACACATAATGTTTACATTTACTTTTAATGGAATATAAGTGTTCACAAACTTGTATAAAATTAAGGTATAAAATATAATGCGCTGAGTGTGACTGTGCACAAGGGCACACGGAGCTGATGCCCAGCAAGCGTGGAGGCCTTCCAGTCTGGTATCTTTCCCAGGCTATGTTAGCCAGAAATGCTGACCAGCCAGCACCCAGAACCTGGGGCGGGGGGGGGGGGGCGGGGGGGGGCGTCACGGGAAAGGGGACAGTCTGTGGGCCCTGAAAAGGAGCCTCAAGGTTGTCTGAGAATTTCCAGCTCAGAAAGTTTTAATTCTTTACAGTAGGTCCTTTACCTAAAGTTAGTGCTGGATCATATCCTTTATAGATATTCTGCTCAGTTACATTTTCTCCTTGCAAATTCCTCAATATATGGTTATGAATTGGTTAGATAAACATTTAAATAACATTATAACCCTGTGGTAGACTCTAAAATGTCTACCACATTTTATATGAATATTGGTGTCTCACTTAAATATACCTAAAGGCTGTCAGTTAACATATTTTAGGACTCAGAATTTTATGAACAGACCCTTTAATAGATCTCACATTATAAACAAAATACTATTTTAGAAGTATACAAAAATCAGTTTTAAAAAGTATCCCCAAAGCAGCAATATCGTGAAGACAGAGCTTATTATTCCAGAAAATAAATAGATTCTACTTCAACGGTCCCAACGATCTACTTTGTAAAGTATTCTCAAGAGACCGGCACCTGCTTTCTACCTGGGCAGAGCAGAAGCAGCGGAAAGAAGTGCAGCAGTTGATGGAATACAGGTGGTGGCAAAGAGGCTGCTGAGCTCCGCTCCTCTCATCTATGCTCTGCATGTACAGCGTTTCCCTCCAAGAGATCTAGACCAGTGAGTGGCTCCTCCACATCAACAAATGAGAAAATACCCACCTCGAAATGAGTAGGGAAGGCTAGACACATTCTTGCCATTATCCCCACCTCTGGCATAGTGCCATACGACGGGAAGGGAACCCCCACCTCCCAGTTTCTCCCCAAGGATGGAAGAGTTTAGACCCCACATCTAGTGCCCTAACTTTAAGACTCCCACTTTATGGATGGGCTCCCTGAACACCTGGCTGTGAAAAGCCACCAGGTCCCTGAGACCCGCGGACTATAGAAAACAAAGAAGTGACTCTTAAGGGGTGAGTGCTGCCCTACCCCGCCCCAGGCCTCATGGCAGAGGGAGCAGGCAATATCTCCACCCTCTCAGTTCTGCCCTAGATGAGGTTTATCGCATACTTGAAAGTCAGCTGCTTGCGGACCAGACTGCTAATTTAACTAACACTAGGGTCTCGTTGGGATCGTCCCCAAAGACCAGAGAAGCTGGAGGACACCCACTTTCTCCTTCCAACCCACTCAACGTCACCTCCTGGAAGGAGCTTGAATACACACATCTGGTGGTCCAGCGTTTGTAGCAGCCACCCCAGGCCCTGGGATCCCCTGGCTCTAATAGCCAAAGGCTTTGCATGCACGAATTCCACAGGACTAGAGCAGACAAAGAAACCATTTTTAATGGGTACCAACCACCACCATTCTCATTCTCATTCTCATTAGCAGCTATGCACCCAGACCCAGCCCAGAGAATGCAGGTAACAATGCCCATCTCTCAATTTCCCTCTGGAAGCGGCCTAACCACATACTTCCCCAGCTGCTGCCTGAGGGTCCAGCTCCTAACCAACCTGCTTCCAGGTGCTGTGTGATTTGCTCCATTGGGACAATGACACCCTCACATCCTGGGAGCCACGAAGAACAAAGGAGGTGGCTGCACAGAAGTTTGAGACAGCTAGGAGACAGGGCCACACTGATCAACAAGGTTCATCTCCTACAGCAGACCGCCTCAGAGAGTTGGCTGTTCTGATGTGCAGAAAACAACACAGAGAGTCAAAGAAAATGAAGAAACAGTGGAATATGTTCCAAACCAAAGAACAAGCTATGTCTCCAGGAGCAGATTTTCATGAAACAGACAGACATGATTTACCTGATGGAGAGTTCAAACGATAACAATCATCAATATTCCAGCCAAGGTCAGGAGAACCATGCGTGAACAAAGTGAGAATTTCAACGCAAAGATAGAAAATATAAAGTATGATCATTACGTTTCCTTATTGAATCAGAACAGCAATACTCACTGTTTTTTAAAGGAGTCACATCCATCTTTAAACAAATTTGTGAAAGTTTAAGCAAACTACATGTCATTTTATTTTCTTACAATTTGTGGGAATATAGATACTCTTACATATGAAATGTAGCTACCATAGGCCACTCTTACATATCAGGTATTGTTCAGCATATTTAAAAATTCTGGTAAGCTCACTGCAGTTTAAATAAAGAATTCTAAGAGTCTTATCCAAACAGCTGTGGTCCCTATTTGAATTTTAGCCTAGATTATTAAAACCTCAAACCACAAAATCCCCCTAGGAAATCTTGCATAAGCATTGTTCTCAAAGAAAAGCGCTGGGATCAGAAAGGAAGCAAGAGATTCATGCTTTAGTTGGCTTTAGAACATTAAAAACCAAATGGTCAATTCTCCTTCAGATGTGTGTTCATAACCCTTTTAAAGGCAATGGAAATTATCTATGTGGATTTGG
Source organism: Corynorhinus townsendii (assembly GCA_026230045.1). NCBI lineage: Eukaryota > Metazoa > Chordata > Mammalia > Chiroptera > Vespertilionidae > Corynorhinus > Corynorhinus townsendii. The sequence continues at coordinate 131,432,942 of JAPDVU010000006.1, forward strand.
AGAGAACATACCCCCAACTAAGCAAATTAAGAAATGCCAAAAACAACCAAATTTCTTTGCTTCAAAAAAAATTGGCTCAAACAATAGTTATTTTAAAAAATAATTTCATGCAATATGACAAGGAAATCTATTCATCAGTGGTAGAATTTCTATGACCAATTTGAAGGAAAGACTTAAAAAATGCTTTAACCATATTTTTTTCTGGTTTTAACCAGAAAAATACAGTTACTAAACTATTTTTGAAAAAGCAGTTGTGTTTCTCTAAAATAGCAAGTATCTCATAATTCAAAAATTGGTTATTTTTCTACCAGGCCCTTATGGGAACATTTTCATATTTGCTAATGACATTGCAGGTAAAACAGACTTTTTGTGGAAAGAGCTTCTAGAATAGCAATGCTTTAGAGAGGCAAGGTAATTTTCTTAAATATCCTAAAAAATGTGTCTGATAGACACTATTAACTTAGCAAAGGAGAGGTAAGTAAGGGAGGAACGGATAAGGGAGTTATTATTTTTGAGGATGTGGGCAGGGAGTTCTGCCGAAAATACTCCTTACTATATCCAAACCACAAAGGTTTACTAAACAGAAATTTAAATCAAAAGGCAAACAGGATGTTCATCTGGGACACATTTTTGGACACATACTTTTAATACCACATGAAAGCTGCACCATCCAGATGTAAAAGCAATAAAATTTAAACAACAACAAAAAAACACACAATGAAATAAAGAAGTGATATTGGATAATAGCCTTTATCATGGGGCACTTCCCCCTTCAGTTGCTGGATCAGGGACAGAGCGATTTTACTCTAAGGAAGAGGTGGGGTGGGTCCGGTAGGCCTGGGTTTTTTCACAATGGAAGAAGCAAAATAGCAATCTGGTTTTAGGAAACACAGCTTTGGCAGCCTCTGCTTTCTGGCTTTCTTAAATTATCTACTTCAGACTGAAGTGGAAACTTATTAAAGCCAGCACTTGAGTATCAGATCAACTTCAGGAAAGAAAACAGAGAAAAAAATTGTTGGTACATATCGTACTCAGAATGTTATGAAGAAAGAAGTGAATAACAATTTCTATGAGCTACCTAAGGCTAGTCATCCTATCACAAATGCAAAATGATAAAGTCATTAAAACTCAAAACACTTAAGAATTGGGAAATAAGAAGGTCTTTGCTAACACTTAAGAAGACAGGACATGTTACGGTAACATAAAACTCTTCTATTTTTCACAAAATTGGAAGGGAAATTTTTATGGTATCATTAGTTATTTTTCAGATACTTAATTTTAACATCTTATAAATTACAAATGAGAGGTAACTAGGCAGCCATAAAGGCCAGGACTTGAGCTTCATGTGTTTTCAAATAGAAAATTTTAAGCATTTACATTCTCCATGTTTCTTAAAATAAACAGAATTACTCCAAGTCCAAAGCCTATTAACAATGTCTGGCTCTTCGTTCCAGCTGGGAGAAACCCTTGCATGCAATCTTACCCAAGTTCCAGATTAAGCTCCTGTCATTTGCTAAAATTTTTAATTGTATATAAGTGTCTTAAATATGTATAGGGCATTGGGTTCCCTCCCCCAACCACACACACACACACACACACACACACACACACACACACACACACACACAATAGTTTTGGAGATCAGAAATGAAAACTTCCAAACTTTGGTTGTTTAAATACTTGTTTTCTTTAAGCTTTATCTGCTATATTCTTAAAATTTAAGGTGAAAAGTACTTAAAGTAAAAAGAGTTAGAAGTATTTTTAATGGTGACAAAGTCACATGTTTTATATTCTGTGCAGGAAGGAAAAGAATGTGGGGGGGAAACAGCTTATGAGACACAATTATTTCAGAAAAATATACCATTAGTATTTAGTAATAAATAATCTTAGAACTACTTCAAATTTACATTACTTTCACTAAAAATATTTCTAATTTTGTATAACTTGTATTTTTTACAGTTTTGCTTTCCTAAATAGGACATATACTGAACTGCCATAGTTTGCAAAGTAATAATTGGCACAGAATACCTTCAAACAGAAAGTGGTGGATAAATACAGGGGTGGGCTAAAGTAGGTTCATAGTTATAATACAAATAAATAGTACAATAACTAATGAACAATACAAGAATAAACTATTTCATGTACTCACAACTGTAAACCTACTTTTGCCTACCTCTGTATTACTTTTTTTTTTGAAGTATCACCAATAGTAGTACATATGTCGCCTTTTTCCCCCCCATTGACCTCCCCCCAGCCTCCCCTACCCCCCAGTACATGCCTTCACCTGCCCCCCCCCCAGTGTCTTGTATCCATTGGTTATGCTTATATGCATGCGTACAAGTCCTTTGGTTGATCTCTTACAGCCCCCCTCACCCAACCTCCCCTGCCTTCCCGCTGTAGTTTGACAGTCTGTTCAATGCTTCTTTGCCTCTGTATCTATTTTCCCCCCCATTTCTTTCCTTTAAAAAATTTTGCCTCTGCAGACTAGAAATAAACATATATTAACAACAAAAAATGTTTGTATTACTTTAAAGCCAAGTGAAGCATATGGCTGGGTTTTCCTTTCTCTTCTTTTCATTAAGATGGATGTATAACATTACTATTCATTCCCAAATCGGTTATCATGCATTTGCCTCATAATAGCTTGTCATATTTTGAAACCTGAATTATTTAATTAAGATATCAGTAGATTTTTTTCCTTTAATGCTTTGAAACTTTGCTTTTCATTAACACATTTATTTGTTCTTGATATTTTGAAGGTTATATAACACATTTTGTTATACTAAATATGTAGTGGAGTAACCTGTAGTTTATTATTAGTGTTAAACCAATACACAACAAATTATCACACATTTAGCAGCTTTATAAAGCACATATTTATTACCTAGGTGAGGCGTTCAGGCACACCCTTCCTGGGCCTCTCACAAATATGAGAGTAAGCTGGGCTCAGGGCCTAAGCCCAGTTCACTCAACTGTTGGCAGAAGTCAATTCTTTGTGGTTATAGAGCCGAGTTTGCTATCTCTTTGCCTGTGGGAGCTGCTCTCAGCTCCTAGAGGCCACCACGGTTCCCTGTCAGGTGAACCTCCCATAATGTGGCATCTTATTTCTTCAAAGCTAGTTAGGGAGACTTTCAACTGTGTCTGTTAAAGGAAGTCTTACAAAACATAGTGCAAGCATGGGAGTGACATCTTATCACCTTTTCCATATACTTTTTTAAAAGTTATCTTTATTGTTAAAAGTATAACAAATGTCCCCCTTTTATAAAGAAAGGGTGTTGGATTTTGTCAAATGCTTTTTCTGCATCAATTGATATGACTGTGATTTTTATCTCTCAGTTTGTTTATGTGATATATCACATTTATTGATTTGCAGATATTGAATAGAGGGATCATACCTCAACATAATAAAAACCTTATATGACAAACCTACAGCCAACATCATACCTAATGGGCAAAAACTAAAACCATTTCGCCTAAGCACAGGAACAAGACAGGGATACCCACTTTCACCACTCCTGTTCGACATAGTTCTGGAAGTGCTAGCCATAGCAATTAGACAAGAAGAAGAAATAAAAGGCATCCAAATTGGAAAAAGACAACGTAAAATTGTCATTATTCTCAGATGACATGATACTGTACATAGAAAACCCTGAAGACTCCATCAAAAAATTATTAGACTTAAGAAATTAATTCAGCAATGTAGCAGGATACAAAATTAACGCCAAGAAATCTATGGCATTGTTATACACCAATAGTGAACTTACAGAAAGAGAGACTAAAAAAAAATCCCATTTACCATCGCACCAAAAAAAATTAAGATACCTAGAATAAACTTAACTAAGGAGGTAAAAGACCTATACACAGAAAACTACAGGACACTGAGAAAAGAGATAGAGGAAGACGTAAATAGATGGAAGAACATACCGTGTTCATGGATTGTTAGAATCAACATCATTAAAATGTCCATTCTACCCAAAGCAATCTACGGATTCAATGCAATCCCCATTAAAATGCCACTGGCATATTTTACAGACCTAGAACAAACTCTCCAAAAATTCATCTGGAATAAAAAAAGACCCTGAATAGCCGCAGCAATCCTGAGAAAGAAGAACAAAGTAGGAGGAAATCTCAATACCAGATATCAAGCTGTATTACAAAGCCACTGTTCTCAAAACAGCGTGTTACTGGCACAAGGACAGACACATAGATCAGTGGAGTAGAATAGAGAACCCAGAAATCAACCCAAAACATTATGCTCAATTAATATTTGACAAAGGAGTCAAGAATATACAATGGAGTCAAGACAGTCTCTTCAATAAATGGTGTTGGAAAAATTGGACAGATACATGCAAAAAAATGAAACTAAACCACCAACTTATACCATATAAAAAAATAAACTCAAAATGGATAAAGAACTTAAACGTAAGATGGAAAACCATAAAAATTCTAGAGGAATCCACAGGCAGCAAAATCTCAGACATATGCTGAAGCAATATCTTCACCGATACAGCTCCTAGGGCAATGGAAACTAAAGAGAAAATAAACAAATGGGACTATATAAAAATAAAAACCATCTGCACAGCAAAAGAAACCATCAACAAAACAACAAGAAAGCCCACTGCATGGGTGATCATATTTGCCAATGTTATCTCCGATAAGGGTTTAATCTCCAACATTTACAGGGAACTCATACAACTTAACAAAAGGAAGATAAACAACCCAATCAAAAAATGGGCAATGGGCCTGAATAGATACTTTTCGAAAGAGGACATAAGGAAGGCCAAGAGACATATGAAAACATGCTCAAATTCATTAATCATCGGAAAAATGCAAATCAAAGCGACAATGTGGTGCCATCTCACATCTGTCAGAATGGCTATCATCAACAAATCAACACATGACAAGTGCTGGCGAGGATGCTGAGAAAAAGGAACCCTGTGCACTGCTGGTGGGAATGCAAGCTGGTGCAGCCACTGTGGAGAACAGTATGGAGTTTCCTCAAAAAACTAAAAATGGAGCTCCCATTTGACCCAGTGATCCCACTTCTGCGAATATATCCCAAAAAACTAGAAACACCAATCAGAAAGGATATATGCACCCCTATATTCATAGCAGCACAATTCACCATAGCGAAGATTTGGAAACAGCCTAAATGCACATCAGCAGATGAGTGGATTAAAAAATTGTGGGACATCTGCACAATGGAATACTACGCTGCTGTAAAAAGGAAGGAACTCCTACCATTTGCAACAGCATGGATGGACCCGGAGAGCATTATGCTAAGCGAAATAAGTCAGTCAGAGAAAGATAAATATCACATGATCTCACTCATTTATGGAATACAATGAACAACAAAAACTGATGAACAAAAACAGATCCAGAGACAGAAGCATAGATCAGATGCTCAAACCTCAGAGGGAAGGTAGAGGAGAGTGGGGGTGAGGGGGAGATATTAACCAAAGGACTTATATGCATGCTTATAAGCATAACCAATGGACACAGACACCAGGGGGAAGAGGGCATGAGTGGGGGTGGGGGCAGTAGGGGGATAAGGACACATATGTGAAACCTTAATTAATAAATAAAGAAAAAACAAAAACAAAAAATAAATGTCCTCCTTCTTTCCCCATTGACCCTTTCTAGCCTGCACCAACCCACTGCCCCACCCACTCCCTCATTCCCTCTGAAGTTTGTCAATCGGTTCTATGTTTCTATGTCTCTGGTTCTATTTTGTTAATCAGTTTATTTTGTTTTTTTAGATTCTACATATGAGTGAGATCATGTGATACTTGTGTTTCTCTGACTAGCTTATTCCACTTAACATAATACTCTCCAGGTCCCTCCATGCTGTCACAAAGAGTAAGAGATCCTTCTTTTTCACTGCTGCAGGCATTCCATGGGTAAATGTACCACAGCTTTTTTATCCACTCATCTACTGATGGTCACTTGAGCTGTTTCCAGATCAAATCCCAGGCCCTACCCACACTCACAGGAGGGGATTATGAAGGTTTAACAACAGAGAATGGATATCATGAGGACAGTCTTTGAATTCTGCCTTCCACATGTAGAAATTTCTATTTTACTGGCTTAGAAGGACACTCTATTAGAAACTACTTCAGGCATTCAAAATATTACTATAAATCTGGGGAGATGTTTATGTTCTTTTCCACATAAAATTTGTTACCATCCTTAATTTTAATTTGATACTAGTCAATATAACTAACTACGTGCAGAGAGTAAAGGGTGCAGATATAATTTGGCTCCAAAAAGAGGAAAGCACACTGAAAATAGTTGCTTCAAATATTACCACTTATGAATGCTTTCAATATTTTAGTATTCCTCCACTACACTATTTTGAAAAAATCACATCTTTTTAAGATCTTTGTTATAGAAAACGATTTTTTCTTTTACTTTTTATTTATTTATTGAACAAATATATATTGAATCCCTTCTATATTTTAGGCTTTTGTTAAGTTCTGAGAATATAAATTAAAGAATAATGAAGAGTTACATCTTAGTTGCTAGAAATACAACATTAGACAAATCAACCTCTTGTGCCTTAGTTTACTTAGCTTTAAAAGAAATAGGTATAATTTTGATACTATTTCATTTTCAACTATTTTTAGATAAAATACATAGCAAATGACTTTTGAAAGTTCAAGTCTAATGTCAGAGGGACTACCAGAGTTAGCACTGTTATAGTTAAGAGAAGCACACAGGAAGACATTTGGAGTGTGAAATCTGAAATGAGTTCTAATAGATGAGTGGGAGTCAGCCAACTGTGTCAGAGGAATTTAATAGCAAATGCAAACAGGTGCATGAGGGAGCATGTGTATTGGGGAAACAGCAAATAAATCAGTTAGATGGAATGTGCTATGTAGACAGAGAGCTGTATGATAATAAAGTATCTAGATAAACACAAGCCAGCTCAAGTAAGTACAGGCTGAAAAGCTCAGACTGTACCCTGAGTAATGGGGAGCAACTGAAAGACATTAAATGAGAAGTCAAACAATTATTCTTATGTGTTTTAAAACTTACTAGTATTCTGCAGGAGGTGGAAAATAAAGAGAGGAAATCCCATACAGATGTCTTTAGGAGGTTGTTACAGTAAGCAAGGCAACAGATAAGAAACGGTAGGAATGGTAAGGACGGGGTGGATGTGAGCTATTAAAGCTAGAGTATCTAGCCCAGCTGATGTGTCTCAGTGGTTGAGCATCGACCCATGAACCAAAAGGTCTTGGTTCGATTCCTGGTCAGGGCACATGCAGGGGTTGTGGGCTTGATCCCCACATCATCACTGATGTTTCTCTCTCCCTCTCCCTTCTTCTCTCTGAAATAAATAAAAACATAAGGGGAGAAATTTTTTAAAAGAAGCTAGTGTATTTAGTATTTCATGGCAAACGGAAGATGGGACATGAGGATGAAAAAGAAGAAATAGATGACGCAGGCTTTTTTATTAAGTTGATGGTCATTTCATTATCTGATAATGGGAATAGTGGAAGAGAAATTTGGAGAGGAAAGGGGAGATGAGTTCAATTGGGGAATAATATTAAGTCTGAGTTTGAGATATCTTTGAAACATACTAGGGGAGATTTCTAACACACAATACGATATATAACTATAGATTTTAGGATAAATATATTTGCTAAATTGTATACTAGAGATTCATCAACTTTATAGAATACCTATAAATTCATCCAGGTAAAGTGAAATAAAACTGAGATTTTAAAGTGGTATTAGAAGAAAGAGAATCTGAGAGACCTTGGCCAGAGTTCTAGGATAAAAACCCCACCACAAAAAAATCACAGAAACTAAATGGTTAAAAAAGAATGAAGTTGGAAATAAGGACTCAAATACCAAGTGCTGGAGAGAGAGGGAGAAAGAACAAAGACCAGAAAAAGACTATTGATAAGGCTTTTGGTGACCTTGACAAGAGGCAGTTTCAGAAAACAATAGGAGAGGAAGCCGTAGTTCAATAGATTGAAAAGTGGAAGACAGGAGATTAATTGCGAAAATAAACCAGGCTTGCAACAAATCTAGTAATGGCAGGAATAGGAATTTATTCCTGCACTATATAGAAATAGGCTATCTATCCATTTACTAGGTGTACCAGTTAATAATGGCATATTTTGTAATGAAAGAAAACATGATAATTTCAAGAGAAACATTAAAAGTGCTTTATTCAAAGTAATGTCCATCGCTAGCAACACATTTCCCCATCTTTCAGGTAATTTGTGGATACCGTCCTAATAGAATTTTTCTTGTTTTGAGGCAAACCATTCAGAGACCCAATTTTCCACTTCTTCGTATGTATTGAAGTGCTGCTCAGAAAGTGTGTGTGCTATCGATCAGAACAAGTGGTAATCTGAAGGAGCCAGGTCTGGTGAATTCAGCGGGTGGGTTAATACTTCCCAGGCAAGATCTTTTAACGTCTCTTTAACTGGTTTTGAAGTGTGTGATGGTGTGTCATCATGAAGCAAAATTACTTTGCCGTGTCTTCTGACACATTCTGGTCGTTTCATGATCAAAGGGTGGTTCAAATTGATTATTTGTTGTCAGTTGCGATCAGTATTAATGGTTTCACCTGATTTTAGAAGCTCATAATCCACCACACCTTCCTGATCCCACCAAAAACAGAGCATTGTCTTCTTTCTGAAGCAATTTGGCCTTGCAGTCAATGTTGATGGTTGACCTGGATCAACCCATGATTTTGTGCATTTGGGATTCTCGAAATAAATCCACTTTTCATTGCCAGTCACAATTTGATGCAAAAAAAAGACATTCTTTTGTGCCGTTGAAGCAACATTTTACTGATGACTTTTCGGTTTTCCATTTGTCTTTTGTTCAGTTGATGTGGCACCCATTTTCCTTCCTTTCAAATCTTTCCCATTGCTTGTCAAAGATCAGAAATTGTTTGCTGAGCAAGGCTTAATCTTTCTGCAAGTTATTTTTGAGTTTGACACGCATCTTCATCCAATAATGCTTGTAATTGTTGGTCTTCAAACTTTTTCAGTTGGCCAGGACATTCTTTGTCTTTCACATCGAAATCATCACTTTTAAAGCATTTAAACCAGCGTTTACAAGTATCTTGAGATGGAGCATGTTCATCATAAGCTTCCCGAAGTATACGATAACTTTTTCTTCAAAATAATGAATTAAAATTTCCCACAAATGCTCTTTTTTTGGCACGACATTTTTAAGCGTAAAAATATCTATGATGTTAACACCTTCAGCAAATTTGACATATAAAGTTTTGAAGCTTGCTGTCAATACAACAAAATAGCATACATGTCAAATCGCATATATATCAACATATGTGTAACTCCATTTATTGAAAAAAATTTGCATTATTAACTGGTACACCTAGTATATATATAGAGAGAAAAAGGGAAATAAAGATATATAGGTGTTTATAATATACTAAAGGCCCAGTGCATGAAATTCATGCATTGGTAGGGTCCCTAGAGGCTGCAGGCTGCCAGCCAAGCCTCCCTTCCCCTGGCTGTCTGCTGCCACCGCTGGTGGAGTTGGGGGGTGGGGGAGAGGGGGAGCTGATGCCCTCCATATTCCGCACCACCCCCTGGTGGTCAGCTCACGTCTAATTCCTGGTGGGTCAAACTCCTACCTATGGGGACAATTTGCATATTACCCTTTTAGTATATAGGATAAGTATATATCTGAACGACAGAATGACCGGTTGCTATGATGCACACTGACCACCAGGGGGCAGATGCTCAATGCAGGAGCTGCCCCCTGATGGTCAGTGCACTCCCACAGGGGGAGTGTCCCTCAGCCAGAAGCCAGGCTGACAGCTGGCAAGTGCAGTGGTGGTGGGGGTGGCAGTGGCGGGAGCCTCTCCCACTTCTAAGGCAGCACTAAGGATGTCCGACTGGAGGCTTAGGCCCACACCTAAGCCTCCAGTCATACATCCCCAAAGGTTCCCGGACTGCTAAAGGGTGCAGGCCTGACAGAGGAACCCGCCCCTCCCCCGCAAGTGCATGAATGTGGTGCACCAGGCCTCTAGTATGTATATATGTATACTATATATGTATATATAAATGTACATATACATATACACACATATATGTATACATATATACACATATATACATATATATGTATATATATATCTCTCTCTCTTTATGGCCACCTCACCTCATGACATACTCTGACTTACCTTTACCCTTGGAAATATAAAATATCTATGAACTAGGGTGACAAGCCAAATACTTAATGCATTAGCATGTTAGTAGAAGCTAGAAGGTTTTAGAAGAAAAATGTTTTGTTTCCTTTTCTCCACTAAGCCTGACTTTCAAAACTTTGGTCTTGCAATTGACTCAGATATTTTATTCCAGTGTCAAAGCTGCACAGTGATTCCTATGACCCAGGGCAGTCCAGCTTCCACAATTCCAGTTCTCCCCAAAGCAGACAGAAGACTCCAGCAGAGTGGAGGCAAATTCCTACTCAGGAAATGCAATGGAGAAAAGAGTTTTATCTGCTTTACAAATATTACTATTAATCATCATGAAATAGACTCGGCATGTTTATATACCAGGAATAAAAGGCAAGTAGGTTGGAGGAGGCTGAAGTCAGACTAGCGAGAACCAATTGGTAGGTTGAATTTCCCAAGGCAGAAGGTATGGTATCAAAGCACAATTAGCCCTGGCTGGTTTGGCTCAGTGGATAGAGCGTTGGCCTGAAGACTGAAGGGTCCTGGGTTCAATTCCAGTCAAGGGAACATGCCTAGGTTGCAGGCTCAATTCCCAGTAGGGGGTGTGCAGGAGGCAGCTGATCAATGATTCTCTCTCATCATTGATGTTTCTATCTCTCTCTCCCTCTTCCTTTCCTTTCTGAAATGAATAAAAATATATTTTTTTGAAAAGCACAATTAAAGGAATTTGTCTTAAAGGAAAGCCCTCCCATTGAAAGAGAAGAGAAGGGCTGGAGGCTTGTAATAATCAGTCATTGCTATACCGCCTCTCTGCTGTCCAAATTTCTGAGTCTGTAATGTACAATAGTTACTTTAAATGAGTGCTGTCAATGTGAGAAAACTTCCCATCCTCCTGTAATCCTTCCTTCAAACAATTCGAGTCATTTTATTAGAAAAATAATAACCCTGTCCATTTACACCAGCACAAATGTCTTATTGTTTTTGCCCAGATGAGAATATTAGCCAGGCCCAAGTCACAAAGTGGTCTATTCTCCACTTCAGCTGGTCTGGGTTTTAACAAGACAGATGCCTTGCCTTGTATTTTCTTTCACTGTTTCCTTTTATTATGTTTCCTTTAATGAATTTCTTTTATTCAACTGTGGATATAAAATATGGCCACCAGATTTGAGATGATTAGTTCATTCAAGTAGGAAATATATATCTGTCTTTCAAACAGTGCATCTGTCTGCTTTCAGGAATGTTAAATAATGACAATAGCACAACAACGGAGCAGCTCAGGATAGGAAATGAAAACCACCATGAGCTCTGGAACACTTGGAAGGACACTCCAGGCAGAATGTAATTAAGTAGCTGGAATCTGTGGTTTTGGCCACCAGGGTTAAAAATATGCCTCTTGAGCAAAGGATCTTAGACTTTTCAAAGATCAGAAACACTGGCACATGTAAAAGGATGATCAGAGCGTCCTCTTTCCAGGCGTCTCCACCATAAATATTGATTGTATGTGCCCTCCAGGGCTGTTTTCTCAGTTAAGACCAGAAAGAGAGGGGAGCAGGTCTTCTTTGGAAAAGAGAAGAAAGAGTCTTTATTCCCCGTTAAGGGACATACTCCAGTTACCAGAGTTGCCATCTTTCTACCTCATCTGCTCAGCTGAGGGAAGCAAACCCACACTATTGTTCATGTCTTCAGTGGGAAGATATAGACATGAAAATACCAACACAGAAAGGAATCTTGTTGGAGAAACATCTGTCTACTTCATTACCTGTTCCTTCTACCCAGGGTCACAACTCCAAAAGTACATAGTATATGATGGGTCTGGGCAGTGCAATCACACAAAAGCAATATAAAATGAAATAAAACTTGTCTCTTACTCTGCCTCCTCCATGGAGAAAGATGAGAGTGAAACACTCAGGGGAACAAATTAATACTGATATTATGGAAATACATGTTGTAGGCTTAATGAGGCCCCCAAAGTTCTCCAAGACTTAATCTCTGGAAACTGCCAACGTTAGTTTATGTAGCTGATGAGACTTTGCAGATGTAATTAAGTGGAGGATCTTGAAATGGGGAAATTTCTTGAATTACCTAGAAAAGGATCCTTATAAAAGCGAGATAGAGAGCACTGTGACTACAGACAGGAGAGAAGAGGCTCCATGGAGGAACCAAGGTCAGCAGAGTCAGAGAGAAAAGAAACTTGGCCACAGGCTTTGAGATAGAAAAAGAGGCTATAACCCAAGAAACACAGAGTCCTGGAGAAGCTGGAGGAGGCAAGCAAATGGTTTTTCTACCAGAGGCTCTGAAGGGAGCCTGGTAGTGTTGACACTATGATCTCAGCCCAGGGAGACCCATTTAGGACTTCTGACCTATAGCACTATAAGAGAAAGAAGTTGTATTTCTTCTGCTCAGGTTTAAACTGCTCAGGCTGTAGGGATATTTTACAGAAAACCAATATACCATACATGGTGTGATCTATAAGTAGTTTTTGTTCCAATATGAGAACTAAAATTTGAAATGTGCAAATTACTTTGCAAAAGTGACTTTGGCTCTAAGTAATATAATGGATTACAGCTGAATTAAATGCTGCTGTGGACAGATATTGTGTCATGACTTTAAAATGACAGAGAACAACACCTCAGGCCACATAGGTGAGGTGAGGGTTTACTTGGATGGTAAAATTCAAGAAGTCATCACAAAGTGAGTTTCTCTGAATTGGATTTCTACTTTTTGAAATCACAAGCTAAGGAAATTTTTTCTCCCCTTTCCCTGGCTTCTATCATGACGAAAGGTTCATCACTGGGTAGCTAAATTGGGCAATGTTTTAGCAGTGGTCAGCAAACTCATTAGTCAACAGAGCCAAATATCAACAGTACAACGATTGAAATTTCTTTTGAGAGCCAAATTTTTTAAACTTAAACTTCTTCTAATACCACTTCTTCAAAATAGACTCGCCCAGGCCATGGTATTTTGTGGAAGAGCCACACTCAAGGGGCCAAAGAGCCGCATGTGGCTCACGAGCCACGGTTTGCCGACCACTGTTCTAGGGTATGCATGCTGAGAGGCACTGCCCCCGACCCCCAACTCAACCTGCAAGCTGCAGCAGGCAAAGAAGAAAGAGAAACATGAATTAAAATGAGTTACTGTCATCTCTGTACCTTGGAGACTGAAATGACTACGGATTTCCTATAGTATTTGTTGGTATTCATATTTCATACAAGAAAGTAGCCAGCTCCCTATGAATCCACATGGATTCCAGAAGAATTGGTAGCAGAATGTAAAAGAAACAAAATATCTAGGCAGCACCAAGATTAAGACAGGTCTGTTAAACATCTAGACACAGATTTCAGCAAACAGGAACTTTGATTTTATTTTTTTAATGAAACCTAAACAAAGCCTATTCCAACCAGCTGTGCCCCGTGGAGGGTTACAGTTCTAGGTGAACATGAAGAACCTAGGCGATGAGAACAGTGGAAGCAAGGCAGAGCACTTCCTGACACTGGCACATGCCGGTCCCTCTACAGCATCCTTCAATGTGTCCAGAGATAGTGGTGAAGCAAAACAAAGAGTTGACTAACCAACCAGTGACATTTCAATTTTCTTCCTTTCTTTTTTTTTTTTTTTACCCAATAATGGGGATGGAATGAACTATATCAGAAGAATTTTCCTTTGCTTTGTTTTCTTAACCATTACCTATACAGGCTTGTAACTAATTCTTCCTGTATTATTAGTAATTCCTTTTATCATCATACAAATTGAGTTCTTCAAAGTAAGGAATTATGTATTTTCATTTTCATGTAGCTCAGCAACACCACCGCTAGTGTCTACTTATAGATTATCAGGGATTTTTTCATTACCAAATCTTATTTCTCGCAATAATTGGTGATCTTTAGAAGGATATGGATTATAAGGGACAAAATCAACAAAAAGAGAAGCAGGCCAGGAAGCCACTTTGTGTTTCCACTGGAGAGTCAAGGATTATACTGTCAACGGGATCTCTTAAAGTACACGTGTTTAAAAAAATAACGTGCAGGTCTTACTGAAGGCATAAATTTGTTTGGAAGCCTAAAAAGGTTTGTTTTGGAATAATTTGTTCTCCCAAACCATCTGCTGTGCACTGCGAAAAGTCAGACTGTGTGGCATAACTGAGCTTAGACACGCAGAGGATGGCTTACATCCTCACTTGCCAAACTGCATTTTTTGTAAGTCCAAAGCTTTACTTAATATTTCAATAAAATTGCCTTCATTTTATTGTTCTTATTTTCTTTGGTAAGTTAAACACTAGTTACCAACTGCATAGATCTCTTATGTGTCCAAGTTGTTAAAGCAAATGAGTGAACACACACATACACGGGCACACAATCCAAAAATTCTCTTAGGAAATGTTCTCTGACGATGAGAGAGTAAACAGAAGATCAGTAAGCATGACTGTAGACAGCAGGTTGAGGTGGGTGGGCACCCACAGCATGCGGGATGCAGTTTAGCGTGGATAGTAGACAACATGGAGGGAGAAAAGGAAAACGGGTCAGAGAGAGAAAACATCTCTACCCCCTGATGAAATTGGCAAGGTTTTGGCCATATTTTCATAGTTGTCAGCAAAATAAAAGGAAGAGTAACCCAATGGAACAACAACAAGATATTTAGGAAAGACTCCCTTCTCTAGGCTGCTCTTCCCATTAGCCATGGTCACTTCCATATTCAGCCATCAGTCAGTAAGAGACCTACATGAAAATTATCAAAACTTTTGCAACGTGGGGAAAAAGGAATTTGCCTAGTCACAAATCAAAGCTGTTGCATACTTATCCTAGCTAATAAAGATGGAATATGCTAATTGACTGTCACACCCTCACAAAGATGGTGGTACTCACAGCCAATAAGGAGGGAATGTGCTAATTGACAGCCACACCCTCAAAGATGACGTTGCCCAGTCCCCTCAGCCCCGCTGGGGCGGCAGGCGCACAGCACGGTCAGGCTCACCCCCAGGCAGGTCCAGCTGCTCTGAGTGCCTGCCTCCAGAGTCCCCCAGTCCCCTCAGCCTCCCAGCTGCCCAGGGTCAGCCCAAGGTGCAGGCAAGCCTCGGATGGTAGCTGCCCAGCTGACACCCAAGGCACAGGCAAGCCTCAGATGGTGGCTGCCCAACCACCCAGGGCTGCCGGAGGCTCAGGTAACCAGGGCCAGCCGAGGCTTGAGCCGCGGCAGTGGCAGCAGCAGAGGTGTGATGAGGGCATCACCTTTCCCTGATCGCTGGTTCGCCTCCCGCCCCTGAGTGCTCCCGGACTGTGAGAGGGGGCAGGCTGGGCTGAGGGACGCCTCTCCAGTGCATAAATTTTCATGCACTGGGCCTCTAGTCTAATATACTTAACAAATCTCAGAGCAAACAATGGGTAAATGTGACAATTCCTTAAACCAAATAGCTTGGGGAAGATCAAGCTAGTATACATTTGTTGTAAAATGGTGTACCCTCTATGAAAAACAGTAATGTGGAAGTTCCAAAAAAAAAGTTAAAAGTAGAACCACAGTGTGCTCTGGCAATCCCAATTCTATACATGTTTCTATTCCAAAAGAATGTGAATCAGGGTCTTGAGGAGGTCTCTGCACTCCCGTGTTCATCTTATTTTGAAATTACAATGCTGTCTATTGCTGTATAGATTAGCTAATTCAAAGATAATTTGAAACCAAGAGTCCTATAAGATATCCTTCTCCATGGGAAATAAATGGATTGCAAAGGGAGATTAAATAGACATAACAAAGATTTGCTTTCAGTCTGACTCATGAAAAATTTATTAGAAATTGTCATTGCCAAAGTTATTGTGAACATGATTTTTTTAAAAATCATTAAATTGAATAATTAAATCAGACCTCAAGATTTAAAGTTTGACAAACTGCTGACCACTCTATTATCTGAAACACAGTGTTACCATAATGCTTTCTCTCTGTTTTTACTGGGAAAACGATAAATAGTAAGACAAAATATTCTGTATATCTGTAGAATGTTGTTCCTTCTTACTTTAAGTCTGAAAAATAATACATCTGTTTAACATTATGACTGTTCTGGAATTCTCATTGAAAACTTTTTTAAACGAGTATTCCAAGAATATCCTTTGTTTCCTCTTAATGGGTAGTTTTAAATCCACTGTAAACAAGGGGAGTTAGCCTTTCCCTCTCCTCCCTAATACCCTTTCTGATAAATTAGAGAACAGAAATGTTTAAATGATATGTTTATACATTAGATATTTAGTTTATCAATTATTTCTTCCCCTAGTCATTCTTCCAGAAACAAGCTGGATATAAACCCAGGGCCCTTTTTGTCAGCAGTTTCCCTGTCAGTTTGCATATGTGCTTAATTGTACAGGATGTACCCAGGGTTGCTATTTTGGTCCTTGTTTCTCTGTTGCAAAAAGAGATCTGTTTTTTTGTGTGTGACTTGACCATTCCTATTTGATTGCCTGAAGAAACTTGTTTGCTTGAATTCGAATATTTCAGTATCTTCACATTGTATCAATTGTGCAGTTTTTCTCAATTGTCCCACCAAATTGTCAGTACTTTTTTATAAATATATTTTATTGATTTTTTACAGAGAGAAAGGGAGAGGGATAGAGAGTTAGAAACATCGATGAGAGAGAAACATCCATCAGCTGCCTCCTGCACACCCCCTATTGGGGATGTGCCCGCAACCAAGGTACATGCCCTTGACCGGAATCGAACCCGGGACCCTTCAGTCCACAGGCCGACGCTCTATCCACTGAGCCAAACCTGTTAGGGCTTATCAGTACTTTTTAAAAATGGGATTACAATATTGTAGGCAACATTTTAGCATGGTCTTATTAGAATCAAGATGGTCTATAAAGTAATATTCACTCATATCATTTACTTTTGCATAACATGCAAAGTAAAGAAAACGTGACTTAGTTTTAACCTTTTCTGTATGATCTCACAATTGTTTATATCTTCTTTCTCTCCGAAGGTTTAGTGTATCAGTTTTTGTTTTTTCATGCCAAATCTAAATTCTACATATTTTAACCATTATATGGTTTGTATACATTCATATGTAGATTTTGGTGCTACCTACTTCAACATAAAAGAAAATTCTATTAAACGTCCTCTTCAGAATTAGTAAGCTGTTAAATAATGCTTACACCTATAAACTCATTAAAATTAAAGTCTGTGTAACTTTGTGCTGCTGACATTCATATGACACTTGTATTCACAGTGTTTCAGATATTGAAGGTATGTAGTTAATCTAATATATTTGGAATAAATCATTGTGTACCAAATGTTAAGACGCTAATTTATAGTCAGTCATGGGAAAACTGAAAGCCTGTGCATTGCCCTGTACCTGCTGTCCCTCCAGCTGTTGTATGGGAAGCTCCCTGGCACCAAAAGCCATATGAAGGGGCCCAGACACTAGACCGCTGACCACCAGGGGAGGGAGTGTCTTGTGGCGTTGTAGGATAGAGCATCTCTGATTGTCAATCAGATTCTGGCAGGGGTGGATTCTTACAATTTCAATGAGAGAAAAACTTATACACTTCTTCAACAAAGAAATGGTATTCTTCTACTATAAAAATAGCATAATAATAATTTAAAGTATCTGTAAGTAAATGTTACAGCGGAGGAATGCAAAACTAAATACAAAACATCAAACATGCTACAGATAAAGCGAAAACTCAGATACCTGCTTTCAGAATAAAGTACCATGGCAAGGCCTTACTAAGGCTGGTACCATTCAAGGAAACACCCATG
Organism: Corynorhinus townsendii; assembly: GCA_026230045.1. Taxonomy (NCBI): domain Eukaryota; kingdom Metazoa; phylum Chordata; class Mammalia; order Chiroptera; family Vespertilionidae; genus Corynorhinus; species Corynorhinus townsendii. The sequence goes on from JAPDVU010000006.1 coordinate 131,450,847, forward strand.
GGGAGACCACAGAATTGTTCCTCCTTGTGGAGAGCAGTTAATACATCCCTGAGAATTATGGGCAGGCAGAACCAAGGAAACAAAGGTTTAGCTTAAATAGTCCTATTCAAGAAAATAAAAGCAGGATATTTAACTATTAACTGAAGAGATCTGATTTGGACCAAAGTATCTTTCTTCTAAATAACAGCAACAAAAATGCATAAAAGAACTGCATCCTGAAACATTCTCAATATTTTTCCTCTTTTTTAGTAGGAAATATCACCAGATTTTTGTTGTATTGAAGCAAACAAAGTCCACATATTGTCAACACCCCAAAAATGCATCTGTTGGAAATTTAACTAAATATGCATTATACCTTATTTGTATTATAATATTCTGAATAGATATATGTCTCAATTTAATTATTATTGCAATATAATGCAACACATAGTATAATGCTCTAATTTCTTTTTCTTTTTAAGTGTATAATTTTTATTAAAAATATTGTTTCTCTTTTATATTCAGTATTTGAAAATGCAACATATAACACTCCAAAAAGAAGAATAGCATACAGAGGTCATACAATCTGATCATAGTGGGCAACCTTTGGCCTATTTGAAAGTATAATTTTATTGCATAAACATGAAACAATCAAGACTTTTATTTGACAAAATATTTAAACAAACATTATTGAGTTATATATTACAGTTAGAAACTATACAAGGCAATTTACAAAATAAATTTTTAAACAAACTTAAAGTGAGGTAGAATGGCCTATTTTGTTTAAACTTGGAGTGAGGACAACACAGATTCAGTCTGCATGGTGCTTGATATATAACATTATTTCTTGTATTGATGTAATGAGAATAATATTTTGCAGTTAAGCATGATTGTTAACAATTATTAATAGAAGTATTATAATTTTAAAGCATCTTCAGTGAGCAAAAATGTATTTATTTTTCCTCATAAAGTGATTCTATTTTTTCGTCAATGATAAGAACTCATGTTGTCTTGAAGAGAGATGACTTAAAATTTATCCTCAGAATTAGTCTGCATCTCTATTTGGATGGGTTTATTTTTGTATTTGATACCTAATAAAGTCCATATTTCCCCCATTATTTTAAAAAACTGTTTCTATTTTCCACTTTTAACATTTTCTTTGTTCTAATTTTTAATGTTTTCTCCTTTGTATCTTAAATATATTCTGAGATCACAGATAATTACTGAAGTGCAAATTTCTATTTTGACTCATACTCTGGCCAAGAATGGAAACAAAAGATGAGGAGAGGGTTGACTGACTTTCCTCCAGAAAGAAAAGGGGAAGGGAAATTCAATATAAACATAGCCATTCCGAACACTATGGATTTATGTCCTTTCGAAATCCTGGGAAACGCCTGGACAGTGTTTGTCCGTGCTCTGTAGATATGAAATACTCCTCTGTAGGTGGTGAGGCTTGGCTGGAAACATTCCACCTGCCAACTCTCAATTATCCACAACTGTTATTAAATTGGAAAATTAAACAGGACCCAGGCTTTTCTTTCCTTATACTTCTTTTTTTTTCTTTCTACTACATTTTTGACAATTACACTGACATTATAGTTTTTCACCAACAGATCTACCTGGTGGAAAAACAAAGAAAAAACACAATCACTTTGAATCCCTTAAATGGACGAAAAAAAAAAAAAGGAAAAAAGATTTGGTTGGAGAGAAAAAATAGCTAACATAACACCCCACACATTTCCAAGGGGAATCTTATTTATCCTAGGTAATGCACAGTTTAGAAAAAAAAATCTTTCAGTCTTTCATTTGAGGCTCTGAAATTGTCTTAATAGTCAAAATACTAGGCAATAGCAAGTAAGTGACCATGCATAATGTCTATTGGCTGGTGTAAGGCGCAGTCTTGCAAATGTAGGCCATATTTGTTATAATCAGACATGTTACTCACAATATTGTATTTTTTCCTAGTTCAGCAGAAGAATTTGGCAGCAATAATGGGTTTTATGTATATGTTACTTTCCAGAAATTTGGCAAGGGTAATATCACAGTGCAATTCATTGCATAAAAATGTTAAATCATGTTTTCCAAAAGAACAGACTGTTTAGAAACAAAATATATGGCTAACAAGTCGTATTAAAGTGACTCACTTGAAATTAGTGTCTTTTATTGTCTGAAGGGGTATATATGAAGAAACTAGAGTATATATTCCTGAATTATTTTTTCTAACAAAAAACAATTCTTCTTACCTCTTCTCACAGAGTTCAATGGGGGCCACTCTGAGGGTCTTTACATGGAAAGTCCTTCCAATTCCTACCAATCCCAAGGTATTTTTCAGTTAGTGCTAACCTGAGGCCTAAGGAAAAGTCTAGTCTATGATCTGAGTATACCAATGGTTTAATTATTACCCAATTGTTTAATTAAGAGACTCATGCAATTTCTCACTTTTCGTCCAAATGTTTGATATTACATAGGCATAGGCATTACTTTAGAATAGGTCACATAACTCCCCAAGGAAAGTCTTTTACCAACCTCTCTTAATGAAGCAAATGGGTGGGGAAATGATTGAGCAAATTTTACCAGTTCTCTATGTCTGACTTTCATTGACATACCATATTTTTCCATGTATAAGACACTATTTTTTCCTAAAATCATTAGAATGAAAATCGAGGGGCGTCTTATACACAGAAGTCAACCAAGAAGGGAGCCCCACAGGCATGTAGCTGCCCATACCTTGTCAAACAGGCTTCCTTCAATCACGAGTCTTATTATCACTGATGTCCGTTGATGCCATAATTGGAGGTGGAGGTGGAGAGTGTGCAGGTGCAACAAGGATTGGAGCATTCTGAGCCCATAAAGATGTCAGAAAATAAAAAGATAAATACCAGTAAGCAATCGTCTTATTCTGCAAAATTCAAACTGAGGGTAATCAGCTATGCAAAAGAGCATGGAAATAGAGCTTCAGAGAGACCATTTGGACCTCCTCCCACTGAGTGTCTGATCAGACAGTGGAGAAAACAGGATGAACAACTCCTTAAGATGCCAACAAAGAAGAAGGCCTTAAGAGGAAAACCGGCAAAATGTTTAAAATATTGATTTCTTAATTTGGGGTTGGAAAGGTGGGAGGTATCTTATACATGGGGGCATCTTATACACGAAAAAATAGGTAATCTTTATATGTACTCAATTTTAAAACTATGCCCAAAATACTGTTAAAATAGATTTAGGCTCAATAACAGACATATACAATATAACAATTGTTTTATTTTCTTTTTCTTGTTGTACAAACTTATTTTCAAAGAAGGTACTTAATTAAGAACTTTTCTCTGTTTTGTCAAACATTTCTTATATGTCTAATAAGATGTTAAGCATTGTACAGATATTAAAAACTAGGTTTGAGTCAAACAAATTACATATTGTATATAAATTACCTAAAAACAATACAAAACATACATAATCTAGTCAGAATGCACAGGAATTTGAAAAAAGGGAAATTTTATGAAGAGTCAAAAAGAGAACAAAGAATAACCTTACTAAGGATCATCCTTATGTCCACAGATAGCACTAGGTAGGTATTCAAAAAATACTTACTGAATGAGCAAAGGAGTTTGTGGACTGAATAATCAAATCTGTGCATCCTGTAAACTGGAACATGAGTATCCTATCTAATAAAGAGAGAATATGCAAATTGACCATCACACCATCACAAAGATGGCAGCACCCATAGCCACAAGATGGCAGCACCCAGTCCCCTCAGCCCCACCAGAGTCCCCCAGTCCTTTCAGCCCCACTGGGAGTGTGGCAGGTGCACAGTGTAGCCAGACCCTCGGGTCCGGCCACTCCTTGCACCTGCCACTAGAGTCCCACAGTCCTTTCAGCCCAGCCAGGGGGGCGGCAGGCACATGGTGCGGCTGGACCCACCCTCAGCCCTCAAGCCGCCCAGGGCATTCCCAAGGCACAGGCAAGCCTCAGATATCAGCTGCCCAGCCACCCAGGGCCACCCGAGGCTCAGGTAACCAGAGCCAGCCTAGGCTTGCACTGCCGGCAGTGACAGCAGGAGAGGTGTGATGGGGGCATCGCCTTCCCCTGATCTCCAGGTCACCTCCCACCTCTGAGGGTTCCCAGACTGAGAGGGGGCAGGCTGGGCTGAGGGACTGCCCCCCCCGCCCCATCCAGTGCATGAATTTTCATGCACTGGGCCTCTAGTAATATATAACCCAATGAGGAGTTGCATTATCCACAGTGTTGTGGCGATTGTCCAATCTTGATAAAGATGAGAAAATTCCATTTATGCAATATCAGAGACATCTCTGGGGCAGGGCTGATGCGGCATTGTGGTCAATAATCTGAGGAAGACCAAGGAGCATTAGCATAGGATGACGGAAGTCCACAGCAATGCCTCAACCATCAGTGTCCTGCCTTGGAATCCTTGAAGAGTTTTAGGGATAGCATAGACAGATTGATTCAAGCGCAGGAACAAAAGAAACACGTCTGACACTCAGTATATAAAGTTCTGTGAAATTTAAAATATGTAATTTTATATTTTTCTTTGTTCAGGCATTCTCTTCTTTATTTTTCTGTTTCCTACCCTATTTCCTTCTTTCTCCTCACCTCCCCCATCGGACTTGCACAAGTAAAAGTGGTATCTGAAATTATACAATTTGAAAACAGTTTATTCTGACAGTAATGTTTAAGTGAGTGCTACTTTAAAAGTATGGTCAAACCTCTTTTGTTCTTGCCTAACTACAGATAAGAAAAACATTCCACGCAATAAAAGTAGTTTAGTCTGCTCGATGTTCTGGGAATGTTATTTATCTAAAGGCCAAATGTCCCATCTTCAGAGCCGGGGTGTCATGTAGTTATGGTGTCACTACAGAATGCAGACCATCTGGGAAAGCGGCCACCCGCCACACCCTCAGGACACTGCTGACAGAAAGTGCACATTACGGGGGATTGCCACTGCACAGCTGCTGGCTGGACGAATTTCCCAGTAGAACTCTTCCGTGGGCTCTTTCTGGCCCATTCCCCATGGACGGTGCAGAAGGCTAGCACCTGCTTGCTCTTGGTGCCTACTTAAAAACACAGGCGCTAAGGAAGTCCTCAGAGCATGTGGGGATGAAATCGTGCAACCAGGAAGCTCACCAGAGGTCTGCCGCAGGAAATCCTCAGGGGCTTAAATGTGGGACAGTTAAACTAAAGCCGTGGTCGGCAAACTGCGGCTCTTTGGCCCCTTGAGTGTGGCTCTTCCACAAAATACCACGGCCTGCGCAAGTCTATTTTGAAGAAGTGGCGTTAGAAGAAGTTTAAAAAATGTGGCTCTCAAAAGAAATTTCAATTGTTGTACTGTTGGTATTTGGCTGTGTTGACGAATGAGTTTGCCGACCACTGGACTAAAGGAAAGAAACAAATGATGTATTTCACTCTCATTGCAAGGTTGACCTGACACACAAAAACCTGCCTCGTGCTGGGGAAGTGTAGGACTAATGCTGTTGGGCCAGTGGGGGTAATCATGATTCTCTCTTCAATGATCTGCAGACAAGTGATTCTTTCTAAAATTAAAATTAAATTTAATTAATAATTCATGGTTGGACCTTATATTTACCTTGGTTGTTAATAACTTTCCAGAAAAATATCATTATTCTCATATTTTTTAAATTAAACTGTATATAATTTCAACATACGTAAAGTTTTATATATTTAAAATAGAAGTTGAACTTTTTAAATTTTATTTTTATTGTTTAGATTATTACAGATGTCCTCCTTTTCCCCCCATTAATCACTCCACCCCACCTTCCCTCCCAGGCTTTCACGGAACTATTGTCTATATCCATGGGTTATGCCTATACTGTATGCATTCTAAGTTTGGTTCCCACCCCCTTCCCTCTTTCCCTCCAAGATTATAAGCATATTAAGATAACTTCTGCTGACTCAAGCTTACCAAGTGTCCATCTCTAGAGAGTAAAGAGGGTGACTTGAAAAAGTCTGCTGGAGACAGGGCATCACAAAAGAAAACACTCATATGTCATTAAAAAATAGCAAATGTGCCATGGCTGGTTTGGTCTAGTGGTCAGAGCATCAGCCTGGAACTGAAGGGTTGCAGGTTTGATTCCCAGTCAAGGGCACATACCTTGGTTGCAGGTTCAGTCCCCCAGTTGGGATGTGAACAGGAGGCAATCAGTCAATGTCTCTCTCACATCAATGTTTCTCCTCTCTCTCTCTACCCACTCCCACTCTCTCTAAAAATCAATGGACAAAATATCCTCAATCCTTGGGTGAGGATTTAAAAAAATAGCAAATGTAAACCATACTTTGGGGGAAAGGAGCATATTTTTTAACACTAGAGATTAATCCATTTGAGTCTCTTAGGGAAAGTGAAGAATATTAAACAAATCCAGTTTCCCCTAAAATAAAGCACACATTCCCCCCTCCACCCATATATCTTTGTTTGTATGTTTGTATATTTATTTTAAATTTATATTTTAAAACCATAGTTTAGAAAACATGCGCTCAATGTAAAAAATTTACATAATAGAGACAAATTAAAAGAAAAAAACCTGAAAGCCCTATCATCAAGAAATAAACACAAATAAATTTTGGGGGAAAACCTGTCTGGACTCCTATATATTTTTGATATAGGAATATTTATCTATCTCTACCTGTATCATACATATGTGGATAGACATACAAAGCCTAATAGACACTTTATGATAAAGCATCACTATTTCATAGACTGTTTTATAACCTGTTTCATTCAATAGTTTTGTATGTCCATAATATAGAACTACTGTATTTATTTTGATGTTTGGATCATAGCATAAGAATTTATTTACAATTTTGCCATAACTGCATATTAATTTTTCCAGACTGATGGGTAAAAAATATTTCATTCTTTAATTGCATTTCTTTGCTATTTAGTCAAATTGGAACATTTCCAAAATATTGACTATTTGTATTTACACTTTTGGGGAAAATACATGTTCAAGCTCTTTGACATTTTAATTCTATTTATTTGTTTACTTTTGCTCTTAATAATTTCTTAAGATTTTAATATTCTTAATATTTACATATTATTTAATGTTCTTAATATTTACATATTTTTATATTAATCTCTTCATATTCTATATGTCACAGATAATATCCCCAGACTTTCATTCACTATGTAGAAATAAAGTTATATATAGCTGTTCCCCATGATCAGCAGGGGATATGTTTCAAGACCCCCCACTGTATGCCTGAAACTATGGGTAGTACTGAACCCCATATATACCATGGTTTTCCCTCTATGTACATATCTATAATGAAGTTTAAGTTTAATCTATACATTAGGCACAACGAGAGACCAATAACTATAAAATAGTGCAGTTATAACAATCTATATATATAAAAGGCTAAGTGACCAGCAGACCAGCCGACCGGCCAGTAGGTATGATGTGCACTGACATCAGGGGGCAGATGCTCAACACAAGAGCTGCTGAGTGACAGTAGCTTTGCAGAGTGCCCTCTCACACTCCAGGACCCCTCAGAGGATGTCAGACTGCCAGTTCCAGCCCAATCCCCACAAGCCAGGCCAAAGGACCCCACCTGCCAGAGGGACCCTGCTCACTCCACAGAGGCCCTGTGAGCCCTGATTCCGCCCCAGGTGTGGCTGGCCAGAGAGAGACCGCAGGAGGTTGGCTCCAGGGTGTGTCCAGCCCATCTCACCCAGTCCTGCCCCACCAGCCACCTTCTAATTAATTCCCTTTTAATGTGCACAAATGGCATGCAATTTAAAATGTGTGGATTGTTTATTTCTGAAATATACCATTTAATATTTTTGAACCAAGGTTGACTGTGGAGCTCACACCACAGAAAGTGAAATTGCAGGTAATACCTACACTAATAAAAAAGAAAGATGCTAATTGACCATACCTCCACTATGCCCACAGCCAATCAGGAGTGCTATGCAAATTAACGCAACAAAGATGGCGGGTAAATTTGCATATGCAGGTGGCACAGGCAGTGCCCTACGCTGCTGGCTGGATCCAAGCTGCGATCGCGGACCCGGGCAGGCGGCGTGGGGCAGCGCTCAATGCCACCGGCCGGATCCAAGCCAAGATGGGGGACTGGGCAGGCAGGGGGTCCAAACCGTGGGAACCCGGGCAGCCCCTGCCAATGCCCGCCCGTGGGGTCCAGCAGAACGAGAAAGCTGGCGGCTTAGAGGGCATTGCTCACTCTGGAGCCCCAGCTTCCTCATCCCAGCTGTGGAAACTGACAACAGGTAGGAGGAAGTCCCACCCCCACAGAATCAGCTGTTGGTCAGACAGCTCTCAAAGGCCTGACAGCCAGGACTCTCATTCACCTGTATCTCAGACCGTGGCAGTAGAGAGGTGGGACTACGTCCAAAGAAAAACTGTTTATACAACGTAGCTCTGCAGCAGAAAGATGCTGATGTTGTCGACAGAAAATGTCTGAAGAGCAACGTGCATCTGATCTTGAAAGAAGGCGATGCCTGTGACAGAATGTATCTGAAGAGCAGCTATTGGAAAAACATCGCTCTGAAGCTGAAAAACACTGGCATCTTTGACAGAAAATGTCTAAAGACCAACGTGTCTTTGAAGTTGAAAGAAGGCAGTGGCGAAGACAGAATATGTCTAGAGAACAGTCATCAAGTACTAGCAATACTGGTAGGAACTGCCTTCTCAGCGAAAAAGGAGTACATGAGGATGCAATTCTCAAACATAGTTGTGGTGGAATGACTGTTAGATGTGAATTTTGCCTATCACTAAATTTCTCTGATGAAAAACTGATGGGAAATGTATTCGATGTTGTAGCAAAGGGAAAGTCTGTCCAAATGATATACATTTTCCAAATTACCTGGCATATTTAAAAAGATTAATGACAAATGAAGATTCTGACAGTAAAAATTTCATAGAAAATATTCAATCCATAAATAGTTCTTTTGCTTTTGCTGCAATGGGTGTAAATATTGCATTGCCATCAGGGTATGGGCCATACTGTTTTAGAATACACGGACAAGTTTATCACCATACTAGAACTTTGCATCCTTCGGATGGTGTTTCTTAGAAGTTTGCTCAACTCTATATTTTGGATACAGCCGAAGCTACAAGTAAAAGATTAGCGATGCCGGAAAACCAGGGCTGCTCAGAAAGACCCATGATCAACATCAACAACCTCATGCACAAAATAAATGAATTAACAGGATTGTACAAGATGCTACATGAGGTAGAAAAGGAAGCTCAATCTGAAGCAGCAGCAAAAGGTATAGCTCCCACGGAAGTAACTATGCCAATGAAATACGATCATAACAGTGACCCAGGTAGATATAATTCTCCCCGTGTAACCAAGGTTGCTGTCATATTTTGAAATGAAGATGGAGAACCTCCTTTTGAAAGGGACTTGCTCATTCATTGTAAACCAGATCCCCATAATCCGAATGCCACTAAAATGGAACAAATCAGTATCCTGTTTCCTACATTAGATGCAATGACATATCCTATTCTTTTTCCACATGGTGAAAAAGGCTGGGGAACAGATATTGCATTAAGACTCAGAGACAATAGTGTACTCAACAATAGTACTAGAATCCAAGATGGCAGCGTAGGTAAACACTTAAACTGCTGCCTCACACAACAATTTCAAAACTACAACTAAAAGACAAAATGTCTATCACCCAGAACCACGGGAAAGCTGGCTGAGTGGAAGTTCTACAACTAGAAGGAAAGAGAAAAGAGCATTGAGACGTGCACGAGTGCTGAAAAGCTGAGGTACGGAGGCGTGTGATCCGGGCTGGCGGCGGGCGTTGCTTTTTTCAACCCAAAGGGAGACAAGCCCCCGATTACTCTGAAATACAGTTTCTGGGGAGACGCGGGGGACCCAAACTCCTATGGGGAGAAGCTGGACTGTCTGCCAGTGAGGGTGGCTTGCTTGCAGAGCTGCGCGCAGGAATAATTGTTTACGGCACTGGGGCACGGGACTCGGGGATGCCCACGGGGATGCATATCCGGCTAACTAGCAGCCATTGCTGTTTGCCATGCCCTAGCCTAGTGACACCCTGAGACCCTGCCCTGCACAACCTACAAACCCACACAAGCTCCAAGCAGCAGCTATAGCATAAGAAGGCCCTGCCCTATCGCAGCTTAATCTAGCAAACTTGCAGCCCGGGTCAGACAGCTCCAAAACTTCCAAACCACAAGCAAAGAGGAGAAAACTGTAGCTCTCACTGTAGCTCCTGATGAGTGGCCTCAGACAGTAGCTGACCTGCACCCCATTGGAGATCCAGAAGCCAGTGTACCTAGTGGTCAGTGTGAGACACCAGATTTCAACTCCTCACATCCATAAGTGACACATTCAAGAGGCAGACTCAGTGAGCACCAAAGCCCCAATGAAACAAGTCCTGCCCCATAAGCGTGTCTTCAGCGCAGCAGTTCTCCCATTATAGACATGGGGAGTGCTCACAGCTAATTGGCCTGGAGGTCAATTCCTCCCAGTGTACCAACAGCAATTAAGGCTTAAGTACACCAAGACTTTGCACTCAGCCCACAAAGGGGTGTACCAAGAGCATCCACCTCATGTGATTGAGAAGGCTGAGCTACTGCCCCCTATAGATCACCTACCACACAAAGCTACTCCATCAACACAGGGAAGCAGCCAAAATGTGGAGACAAAGAAACATGTCACAAATGAAAGAAACGGAGGAAAGCAAACTACTGGATGACATAGAGTTCAGAACCACATTTATAAGGTTACTCAAGAATCTTCTTAAAACCGCTGAGAAACTTGATGAGACCTTCAAGGAGCTTAATGAGAATGCCAAAAAAATGGAAAAGGATCAGTCAGAAATGAAGCATACACTGTCTGAAATAAAGAATATACAGAAACTCAACTGTAGATCAATGTACCCCAAGAATCAAATCAAAGATCTGAAATATGTGGAAACAAAAAAGATCCAACCAGAAAAACAAAAAGAAAAAAGAATCCAAAAATATGAAGATAGCGTAAGGAGCCTCTGGGACAACTTTAAGCGAACCAACATCCGAATTTTTGGGGTGCTAGAAGAAGGAGAGAGCAAAATATTGAAAACCTATTAGAAGAAATAATGACAGAAAACTTTCCCTACCTGGTGAAAGAAATAGACTTACAAGTTCAGGAAGCGCACAGACCCCCATACAAGAGGAATCCAAAGAGGACCACACCAAGACACATCATAATTAAAATGCCAAGGCCAAAAGACAAAGAGAGAATCTTGAAAGCAGCAAGAGAAAAACAGTTAATTACCTACAAGGGAGTACCCATACGACTGTCAGCTTTTCTCAGCAGAAACTTTGCAGGCCAGAAGGGAGTGGCAAGAAATATTCAAAGTGATGAATAGCAAGAACCTACAACCAAGATTACTCTACCCAGCAAAGCTGTCATTCAGAGTTGAAGGTCAGATAAAGAGCTTCACAGACAAGAAAAAGCTAAAGGAGTTCATCACCACCAAACCAGGATTACAGGAAATGCTGAAGGGTATTCTTTAAGAAGAGGAAGAAGAAGAAAAAGGTAAAGATAACAATTATGAACAACAAAATGACATCAAATACATACCTACCAACAAGTGAATCTAAAAATCAAGTGAATAAAAAATCTGAAGAACAGAATGGACTGATGAATATAATAGAATCAGGGACATAGAAAGGGAGTGGACTGATGATTCTCAGGGGAAGCAGGTGTGAGGGGTGAGGGTAGAGATTGGACAAAAATCTTACTCCTATGGATGAAGACAGTGGCGGGGGGTAAGGGCATGGGGTGGGGTGGGGAATCAGGTGGAGGGGAGCTATGGGGAAAAAAAAAAAAGAGGAACACCTGTAATAATCTGAACAATAAAGATTTATTTAAAAAAATGAAAATAAATAAAATAAAATATACTGAGCTTAAACTTATCAATAAAAAAGTAAAAATAAAAAAATATATATATAAACAATGAGAAAGAATCATTGATCGGCTGCCTCCTGCACATTCCACACTGGCAATTGAGCCCACAACCTGGGCATGTGTCCTGACAGAAATCAAACCAGGACCTCCTGATTCATAGGTTGATGCTCAACCACTAAGCCACACTGGCTGGGCTTTTTTTACTATTTTTAAGGTGGCTACCTTAAAATGACATATTTTTAAATGACATATACCCTGTATTTGTGGCTTGCATTCTATTTCTATCAGATGGCCCTGATCAAGGGGGTAGACTCATGCAAGTGAAACTGCTCAGTCCAAAGCCTGCAGAAATGTTGCTAATATGTAGTTAAGTGAATAAAAGTAAGTTGCAGAAAAAACAATAATACTAGACAAAATGTAAGGACACGAGTCACACAAATGCAGTATTATGGATTTCATCTCTCTGTGAGGGACACGTTCAATCCTATTTTAAATGCAGGAAAATTAACTCAACAGGTTATTGTGGATTCATATTCAAAAATGGAGGCCAATTGGATAAATTTCATTAAAGCAAACCAATCTAAGTTGAGAGTTGAAAAATATAGTGGTTTGATGGATTATCTCAAATCTAGATCTGAAAATGATAATGTGCCGATTGGTGAAATGGTAATACTTCCGTCATCTTTTGAGGGTAGTCCCAGAAATATGCAGCAGTGATATCAGGATGCTATGGCAATTGTAATGAAGTATGGCAAGCCCAATTTATTTATAACCATGACATGCAACCCCAAATGGGCAGATATCACAAACAATTTGCATCTCTGGCAAAAAGCTGAAAACAGGCCTGACTTGGTAGCCAGAGTTTTTAATATTAGCTGAACGCTCTTTTAAATGAGGTATGTAAATTCCATGTATTTGGCAAAGTAATAACTAAGATTCATGTCATTGAATTTCAGAAACGCGGACTGCCTCATGCTCACATGTTATTGATATTAGATAGTGAGTCCAAATTACGTTCAGAAGATGACATTGACCATATAGTTAAGGCAGAAATTCCAGATGAGGACTAGTGTCCTCAACTTTTTCAAATTGTAAAATCAAATATGGTACATGGACCATGTGGAATACAAAATCCAAATAGTCCATGTATGGAAAATGGAAAATGTTCAAAGGCATATCCAAAAGAATTTCAAAATGTGACCATTGGAAATATTGTTGGATATCCCAAATACAAACGAAGATCTGGTAGCACCATGTCTATTGGAAATAAAATTGTCGATAATACTTGGATTGTCCCTTATAACCCGCATTTGTGCCTCAAATATAACTGTCATATAAATGTTGAAGTCTGTGCATCTATTAGAAGTGCCAAATATCTATTTAAATACATCTATAAAGGGCACGATTGTGCAAATATTAAAATTTCTGAAAAAAATACACTCAATCATGACAAAGTACAGGACTTCATTGACTCCAGGTATGTGAGCGCTCCCGAGGCTGTTCGGAGACTTTTTGGAATGTGAATGCATGACCAATCTCATGCAATCATTAGATTCGCTATTCATTTGCCAAATGATCAGAATTTGTATTTTCATGCCAATGTGTTTGCTGAAGTTTTAGATAGGGCTAAAAGGCATAACTCAACTTTGATGGTTTGGTTCTTATTGAATAGAGAAGACTCTGATGCACATAATTATTATTATTGGGAGATTCCACAGCATGATGTGTTTAATAATTCTTTGTGGACAAAACACCAAAAGGGTGGGAATAAAGTATTAGGTAGACTGTTCACTGTGAGCTTTAAAGAACCAGAATGATATCACCTTAGACTTTTGCTTCTGCATGTAAAAGGTGCCATAAGTTTTGAGGATCTGCGAACTGTAGGTGTAATTTATGATACTTTTCATGAAGTTGCTAAACACCGAGGATTATTACTTGACACTGGAAAGATACGATTGATGATGCACTCATCCTTAATATGCCCAAACAACTATGGCAACTTTTCGCATACATATGTGTGTTTGGATGTTCTGCTGCAGACAAATTATGGGATGAGAATAAATCTCATTTTATTGAAGATTTCTGTTGGAAATTGCACCAAAGAGAAGGTGCCTGTGTGAACTGTGAAATGCATACCCTTAACGAAATTCAGGAGGTATTCACATTGCATGGAATGAAATATTCACATTTCAAACTTCCAGACTATCCTTTATCAATGAATGCAAATACATGTGATGAATTGTACAAGCAACAACAGGCAGAGGTTTTGATCAATTCTCTGAATGATAAACAGTTGGCAGTCTTTCAGCCATTGAAGATCAAACTGTACACTCCAAATGCTTTTTCTTGGATGGTCCAGGTGGTAGTGGAAAATTGATCGGATCTAAACGGGCAGTTGGACATCCCTCTCACAGTCCAGGACTGCTGGCTCCCAACTGCTCACCTGCCTTCCTGATTGCCCCTAATCGATTTTGCCTGCCAGCCTGATAACCCCCTAACCACTCCCCTGCCAGCCTGATTGATGCCTAACTGCTCCCCTTCCAGCCTGTTTGCCCCCAACTTCCCTCCTCTGCCAGCCTGGTCACCCCCAACTGCCCTCCCTTGCAGGCCTGGTCCCTCCCAACTGCCTTCCCCTGCTCGCCATCTTGTGGTGACCATCTTGTGTCCACATGGGGGCAGGATCTTGGCCCACATGGGGGCAGTTATCTTGTGTGTTGGAGTGATGGTCAATCTGCATATTACTTTTTTATTAGATAGGATAGAGGCCCGGTTCACAGGTGGGGGCCAGCTGGTTTGCCTTGAAGGGTGTCCTGGATCAGGGTGGGGGTGGGGCATGGGGTGGCCTGGGGGAAGGGCCTGTGGTGGTTTGCAGGCTGGCCACGCCCCCCAGTGACCCAAGTGGAGGCCCTGGTATCTGGGGTTTATTTATCTTCTATAATTGAAACTTCGTAGCCTGGAGCAGAGCCAAGCCTTCTGCTCCCTCCATGGCAGCAGCCATTTCTGTTGGGATTTATGTATCTTCTATAATTGAAACTTTGTAGCCTTAAGTAGAGGCCTGGGCCAGCCAGGGTGTGCAGAAAGTTTGGCTTCCTCCATCGCCAGGGAAACTGAAGCCTCCCTCCTGCTCTCTCCGTGGCCACAGCCATCTTGGTTGGGGTTAATTTTCATACTCGCTCCTGATTGGCTAGTGGGCGTGGCTTGTGGGTGTAGCAGAGTAGTGGTTAATTTGCATATTACTCTTTTATTAGATAGGATTATGTATTATTTTCATATGCATTGTACTCATTTCCTTTTATCTCTCACACTCATTATAGAGAAAGGGCAAATAGCAATATTAAAATATTTCCTCTAATTAATTCCTTTTCAATGTGAATGAATTTCATGCACTGGGCCACTAATGTGAATATAAACAATGGTATTTATTATTTTCATAAATGGAATTTTTATTTGAGATCATATGCTTCCTTATGGAAGACTTCCTGATATTATATTGCATAGAAACTACACAGTCTCTCACATTCTGATAGGCAAGGAACCAGGTCTATTCATTTGTTATAGAATACTGTATAGATACAAGAGATGGTGGAATGAGGGTGGGAGGAAGGAAAGAGAGGTTGAGAGACCAGTGGAAAGAGAAAGTACTGCCTACAGGAACTTTTCCCAATTGGCTTAATACTTGAATTCTTAGTATCATTAAAGCAAAAGTCCTATGAGTAGGTACTAAGCTTAGAATTAGAAAGTTGTATCACTCATGACCAACCTTTTTCTCCAGTAGTGTGCAAACTCGCAAGCCCAGCATGTTGATCTAAACCATTTTTTGCATCACAACAATCCCAGGCTGAGCTTCAACTGTCCACTGCACAATATTTAGTCCTTGGTGGACATTTCCAAACAGAGAATGATGTGTAAAATCAGAAGAATAATGTATTTACATATGATGAGAAATATCACCATTCAGCAACCAGTTTCTCTCATCATTTTCTCAAAGTTGCTTGACCATAGGCTGGGCAGAAGTATCAGAACCGGATTGGGGACAGAGGCAATTGCTTGATTGCATTGTATAGTGGGTGTCTTCACTGTGTAATTAATGCTAGCAGGCTTCATTATGACAGCACAGCCAATATATCCCGATTGGTCTCATGAAAGACACCTCCATCTCTGCTTCTGTGGCTCTGTTGCTTTTTTCAAGTCTTCTGTGGCTGACCAAATCCGTTCTGATTGACATGCCTTTTTGAGAGAAGTAGGTTTACTGTCTACACCTCTATCTTAGAAATCATTATATTTTTTCTTTTTTAAAAAAAATGACTTTATAGCTCTGTTTTAAATCATTATTTAAAGTTTAATTATCAGAGTACCATGTCCTTTCCAAATTATTGTGATTGGCTAATGTTATCTCCAAATATTATTTAAAATAAAATTTATAAAATATAACCTTCATTATTAGTAGTAACAGAAAAATCTAAAAATTCCTGTTGTATGATGCCAGAAAATAGTCATTATGACAATAATTGCAATACTTAACAACATATTTGTTAAGCAGCTAACCTTGAGCAATACTTTATAGTATTAGTAATAGTACAGTTGTATAGTATAGTATAATTTAGTATAGGTACATATTATTTTAAATGAGGTATATTCAGAGTGAAAAAGGAAACAACTTCTGCATAAAACATTAAAATAAATGTATACTCATTGATAAGACTGCAATTTTTAGGACCTAATCAAAATTTCATAGCCTTTTAAACATTGTTAATATTATTAGTTTTTACATTACTTCTTGTTCAAATTAGGTAGAAAGTTGTTCTTTATTTCTAGAAATACTAATGAATCATATAACAGTCTAGGATTTGAATATTACCTTATTTTCCCCCATTCTTCCGATAGAGACTGAAACAAGTAGCAAGTACTTAAAAGTAAAATACCTAGACAAAGGAGAAAATTCTAAAATAAGGAAAATCCTGGCTCACCTATTTCTGAGTAACTGAAGGTTGACACATGTGCACAGTATTTTCTGAATGATCGATGGGGACTCTTTTGTCTTTGCTTACATTAAACCCAACTCTTTCAAATGGTCTTCAGCTTTAAGGAAACTTAAACTCTACTGGTTAAATAAAACTTCAAGCTGATTTCTCCGTTCATGTAGTAAAAATAATGTGTGCTGTGCCAGGTTCAGGTGTTCTGTTTTTTTTTAAATATGCAGTAAATTTGATAATTAACTTTTGGATAAGGAAGCCTGCAGGATATAGAACACACTTGAGGGAGAAAAAAATACGTGTGGTGTTAGCAGAATGGGAAGGTTGCCCAGAACTTGTCCCCTGCTGTAAGATTAGTTTGGGAATTAGGGATTTACAGTGCCTACCCCATCAAGAGGGGACTTGGCAACATTCCCTAGAACTGCAAAGATAAATTGGCGGGAGTGAAAGAAATAAGTAAAGGCCAAGGGCTGCTGGATAACAGGCCTTCCTGTCACTAAGCTGTGATGTTGTGAAGAGTTCTGAAATCAACTTAGGTTCCAGCCTGGGAAAAGAGACAGTTTCTGTATGTTAACAACTGACCAATGCAAGGTCGAGGTCCATGTTGGGAGAAGAAGGGGGTGGGTCACTCACTCGGCCCAGGACTCCCGGGCCTATCTCCTGTCACCGTCAGCCATGCAAAGGAGCCTTTCTTTTGTTTTCTTTTTTTTTAATTTTATTAAATTGATTGAGGTGACACTGATTAATAGCAGTATGTAGGTTTCAAGGTAATATATCATCTCTGTATTGCACTGTGTGTCAAGTCTGCTTCAGTCACCATGGATTTGAACCCCATTACTCTCTTCTACCTTGACCCCACCCCCTTCACTCTGGCATGAGGTTTTTGTTTGTTTGTTTGTCTTCTTTGTTTCAGTTTTATATCCACACAAGAAGCCCGGTGCACAAAATTTGTGCCCGGGCTGCCGGGGGGGGGGGGGGGGGTGGTCCCTCAGCCTGGCCTGCACCCTCTCCAAACCGGGACCTCTTGGGGAATGTCCGACTGCCTCTCGCAATCCAGGACCGCTGGCTCCTAACTGCTCGCCTGCCTGCCTGCCTGCCTGATCGCCCCTAACCCCTCTGCCTACCTGCCTACCTGATCGCCCCTAACCACCTCTGCCTGCCTGCCTGATTGCCCCTAACTGCTCCCCTGGGGCCTGATTGCCCCTAACTGCCTTTGCCTTGCCCCATAACCAGGACCCAGGATTCCCTCCTGTGGCCAGTCACAGGCACCCGGGACCCAGGCTTCCCTACCTCTGGCTGGTTGCAGGCACCCAGAACCCAGGCTGGCTTTGCCTGGATCGGCTGCAGCCGCAGGGGACCATGGGCGGGTGGCTTCACCCGAGCCACAGCCGCAGACGCCTGGGACCATGGGGTGGGCGGCTTGTCCCTATCCCAGGCTGCAGCCTAGCTGGCCCCCATTCTTCTCTCACGAGCTCATTTGTGCCTGGCTGGTCCCTAATTCCTCTCTCCCCAGTGTTGAGTGTCTGAGCTGTTATGGCATGTTGGCGTGAGGGTGTGATGACCATTTGCATCTTAGCTCTTTATTATATAGGATAGGAGTGAAATCCTTTGGCTCTTGACTTTTTCCATCTGACTTATTTGCTTAGCAGAGAAGTCTTGAGAGTAATATTGGATGATGATGATGCAGATGCCAGCAATAATGATGATGGCGATGGTGAAATTGGAAATCCTTAGAAGACTATTGTAGGAGGCAGGAAACATTATAATTATTTTTTAAATCACCTAAATATATTAATTTAAATAAGATAGATATGAGATACTGGCAAATAATTTCTTTCAAAAGGAAATCTGCCAGAATTCACTTCTTATTCAAAAATAAAGTAAAATGAAAATGATTGTAATGTAGAAAAGTTGTTTCTAAATAAAATGCTTCAATTCCTAAAGGAATTATGTATATTAAGCAAAATAAAGCAGTACTTGAAGTTTGCCTGGAAATTCCCCTTACCTTTCCCTAGACACCATTTTTTATTTCTTATTTTGCTCTTCACTGTCCTCCTGTTCCCTAATATGAGAGAAAATTCCAATTTAATATACATCATTAATGGTCTCACTTTCAATATTTTGATGTAACAGATAAATGCAATTTATTATTTTTCCCTTTATGTCTTCCTTCTTGCCTTCTATCCCTTATTTTTATTTTGTTGGTTTTTTTGTTGTTGTTGTTAACCCTCACCAGAGGATATTTTTCCATTGATTTTTAGAGAGAGTGAAAGGGAGGGAGGGAGGGAGGGGAGAAAGGGAGAGAGGAGGAGAGAGAGAAAAAAAAATCAATGTGAAAGAGACACATCAATTGGTTGCCTCCTGCACCTACCCCTGATTCTTTGGTGAGTGGGCTGATCTCTAACCATTGAGCATACCATCCAGGGCTCTCCTCACTATTTTCATTGCTTTTATCCCTTCCTTCCTTCTCTCGCCTCCTCCCTTTCTCCTACCTGTCTTTTTTCTTTCTCTCTCTCTCTCTCTTTCTCTCTCTCTCTCTCCCTGTCCCTCTCTCTCTCTCTTTCTCTCTCTCTCTCTCTCTCCCCTCACCTCCCAGGTCCTAGAAGAGGACCAGGCTTTTCCCATATTTGGTACTTGTGGACTCCAGCTGTCACTGATGTGGACATTTTGCTGTAACTTATTTCAATTCTTAAGCCACAAAAATACCTGAATCAAATATAGAAAAGATTATGCCACTGACAGTCTGTTGTGATCAGCAGTGACTTCTAATATTGACTACTCTGGAAAACGATGAGCTGAGGTGCACCCTGTAGCCCTGACACCAAAACAGGACAAAAGGCAGATCTGTATTGTTATCTACAAACTCAGTTACCAGATGAATAAGTTCTGAGGATCTAAGTAGTACATGGTGACTAGAGTTGATAATACTATAGTATATACTGGAAATTTGCCCAGAAAGTAAATATTAAGTATGCTTACACACACACACACACACACACACACACACACACACACACTACAATGTGAGGTGATGGAGTTAGGATTGTGAGCATCCTTTTGCAAGATATATATATATATATATATATATATATATATATATATATATTTAAAGTGTACAATGTGACAATTTGACATATCAAATTGTCACATTGTACACTTTAAATATATTATAATTTTATTTGTCACATATAATTAAAGCTGTAAAACATAAAATGTCTCATCTTCACATCCTCACCCTCTCTAGGGTTGACAGATAAAGTAGGATGTCCATTTAAATTTGAATTTCACATAAAAAGAAAACGTTTTTAGTATAATATGCCATGTTTATGATAAAAATATTTGTTATTTATTTGAAAATCAAATTTAACTCACAATCTTATATTGTGTTTCTCCCGGAAAATTGGCTATCCCACAATATAACATACCTCTCCCAACTATTTCTTTATTCTATTTTTTTAAGTCTACTTTGTACTTATCATACCATCTAATATTACATTATTCATTCCTCTATATACCACATCATTGTCTGTATTCCAGCACTGAAATGTTAGCTCTAAGGAAGTAGAGATGTTTCCATTTTTTCTTTCACTGAAACTCAAGCACCTAAAACAACACTATATACAATACAGCATATAATAGTTGCTCAATAAATAATGAATGAATTTATTGAATTAATGAATGAAACATCTGTCTCAAAAACCTGATGCTTATTCATCAGCTAGGCAAACAATCCCTGTGGATAACTAAATCTATAGTATTTGCTCTTTGTCTTTACTTTTGATATTTTTCCCTAGTTAGTGGGTTGAAACTGCTCAAAGATATGAATGATGGAAATATTTTTGGGTAATTACTACATTTCTGAACTCTAAAGTTATGTATACATAAACTCACAAAAACCTTATGAAATTGGTACAATTTTTACTCTCAGTTTGGCAATCAGAAATATGAAGCTTAGTAAATAATCATGTCTAAATTCATGTAATCTAATTATCAAGCAAGACTTGAGACCTCATCTATAACTATCCATGAGTAAAACATTTTCTTAGTATTTCTTTTATGCTGTTATTATATTATAATAATGGAAACTTTAAAGATATGCAAACAATATTCTTGCATTTTTAATAAAAATTTATTTTTACAAATCCTTGTCTAATATACTGGCAAAAAGTAAGGGGGAAAAATTACAAACAACTAATTAATATGAATCTTTGCTAACAGATTAAAAGCAATTTAGCACTCCATTTTAGATGGCCCTTTAATTAACTTCTACACAAATTATAAAGCATTATAATATTAAATAATACAATTTCACACTCATTGGGAATTTTACTAATGCAATTCTACATATATTCAGAGAAAATGAGAAGAGAGGGCAGGCAGCAGTATGCTTTTTTATGCTATTTAATCTTCTACAGGCTTTCATCCAAACTAAGCAACTAAAATGAAACACAGCTTCCCTTCCCCAGAGGGTTTCACTTGTTTCTCTCCTTGCCTCCATTCCCTCTACCTCCTTGCTTTTCTTCCTGTGCTTTTGACTTTCTCTTTGCTTCCACCCACAGGCACTTTTGAAATGGCCTCAGATGGGAGGGTGAGATCAGAAATATGCCTATAGAACTCTCTACACAAGGATCTGGCAGTCATTCAACACAAACGCAATTAGAGGGCTTACCCTTGCATGAAATATTTGCTTTCCTGATAGTCACCAACTTTAAACTTTAGGAATGCTAGAGCGTAGTGTTTCTCTGTCAGAGCTAGAGTCCTCAATTTCTCTTTCCTCAAAGTTATTGCTTTTAAAGTTGAATATAGTATCAAAGGCTCACCAAGCAATAAATAGGAAAGCACAGATTTTATTAAAATCCACTTAGACAACTGTCATTGGCATTCTTTAGCCAGAGTCTTAGAATTATAACACACCCACCCAGAGATACTTCAGAGCATTGTTCATAGAGTAAATATTGGATGTTAGAGCGCACCATGCACTGGGCTTAGCAGTGTGAAGCCCTGAAGCTCACCTTCAATGATGGACAGAAGCAACTAACCAGGAAATTGTAGAATAATTGATAAAGGTACTGGATCTTTCTTATACTTCTACCCTGTAGAATAGCCACAAATACAGGAAAACTGTATTTTGCTTTGGGCAAGGAAGAAAATATTTTAAATGTACAAATTTGGTCAAGTCATTGATGCTTGGAGAGAATATATATCCTATATAATAAAAGGCTAATATGCAAATAGACTTGAACAGGGGAACAACCAAAGAACCAGTCACTATGATGTGCACTGACCACCAGGGGGTGTGTGCAGAGCATGGTGGGCATCGGCCGCAGTGGGATGGTGGAGCAGGGGCGCCAGACCAAGGCAGAGTGCTGGTCACTGTCATTGGAGCGAGCCTCTGGTGGTTACTGAAAATTCTTTGCTCCTGCACACCATGATCCCGCCTGGCACTCGCAACTGCTGCTGGTGCCAGGCCCCGCTCACACCTGCTGCCAGCCCCAATTGCCCCCAAGGGCTTCTCCACCTTCCCCTGCTCCTGAGGGGTGATTGGCCCCAATCGCTCCATGCCATCAGTGGGTGCGAGTGGGGCCGGTGCCATCAGCACATGGGAGCAGCGGTGGTGGTGGTGGCGGGAGCAGGGCTGCCGGTAGACAGGGAACAGGGGACTGGGCAGGGGTGATATATATATATATATATATACACACACACACACACACACACACACACACACACACACACACATATATATATACACATACACACACACACATATATATATATATAAATATAGACATATATATACAAATGCATACCATATGTCTGTTAAATACTTAAGTTCTGAAATCTGAAAAAAATGTCACCCTAAATCAGGCAAAATAGTTGCAGTATTACAGTCACTGATTTCAATAATCGTATTTTACTACATTGTATCCTTAGAACCTAGTCTCACAAATAGACATTGTTCAATAAACATCTGTTAAATTGAAATTTAATTATAATGTATGTGATACTAAGAAATGTTATGCAATGTTAAAGTATATGCAGTAGTCTTTGATCTTCTTTTAAAACAGAATAAAGTGAATAGGCAAACACTAAAAGTATTCCAAAAATATGAGTAAAATTTATTGGAAGTTCAGGATATGCCAGATACACTGGTAAGTACTTTGAAAGCATTAAATCATTTAGTCTTCAGATAATCTTGAGAAGTAAAGAACCATTTTAAAGATGAGAAAACTAAGGTGTAGAGAGTTTTGTGGGTTTTTTTCAAAGAAGTTACCCAATATCACTTGCATTAGCTTCCTGTAGCCACTGTAAGAAATTGTCTCAAACCTGGTGGCTTAAAACAAAAGAAATTTATTTTCTCAGAAGTCTGAAATCAGTATCACTGGGCAAAACTCAAGGTGTTAACAGGGTTGTGCTCCCTTGGAGGTTCTAGAAAAGAATCTTTTCCTTGACACTTCTAATTTATACCGGCTGCTAACATTCCTTGGCTTATAGACACATCACTCAGTCTTCAAAAGCATCATCTTTAAATCTCACATCAGTCCATCTTCACAAACTTCGATCCTCTGAGTGTGGATCTAATTTCCCTCTGCATGTCTCTTGTAAGGACACTTGCGTTGGCATTGAGGACCCAGCCAAATAATCCAATAACCTTCTCATCTCAAGATCTTTAATTTAATCATTTCTGTGAAAACATTACCATCCGTGATAACATGCACAGATTCCACTGATCAACAACTGATGCATTGTAGGAGCCATTATTCAGTCCGACACAAGATTAGATCTAGGATTTGAACAGGCAATCTGCCTCTAGGGCCTTTGCTCTTAACCTCCATTGTACAGTGCCTCTCCAATACGTAACTTTTATCTAGATAGAAAATACAGTGGATGACAACCTTAGCAAAATGCTAGATGAAGATAGAAGACCGGTGGGAACTACCAGATGTTTTAAGGGGAGGGGAGACTAAATAAAATGGGCCTTTTCAGACAGCTTGTTGTCCTTTGGTTTGGAGTGTGCTGTGAAAGAGAGAAACCTGGCCTTTGAATCTAGGAGAGTGGGTAGGAAACTATTGAAATTGCTTATGCACAAAATGGTAAGGACCTGAGCCAGGGTGATGGTGAAGGAAGTGGCAAGTGTGGACAGAAGAAATATGAAAGAAGAAATGCCAAGACTTGTGACTGAGCGGATCAGAAGGACAACAGAGATGGAAGAACTTTTCACTCATTCAACATATGCCAGCCATTGCTTGGATCCAACTATGGAGAGTTAAATCACAGTTATTATTTTTGAAAAACGCAATAAAAGAGAACAAATAAACAAATGATTAAAATAAAGTGTGGTGGGCCTGATGCAGCGAAAAAGCACTGCCTGGGCTGGGTGTATGGGAGGGGTTGTAGTTTAGCTTCTTCCAGAATAAGGCTTAACACAAAGATTCCAGTCCAAGCAGGATGTGAGGCCAGGAAACACAGCAGGGGAATGGACAAGAAGAGAAGAAGGCCAATAAAGCATCATTTTCAAGCCAATGACCACTTGGGTAACTGGAACTCAGTCCTGCTGGGCACTCTGAGAACCAGTGCAGAAAAGATTCTACCCATTATCCCACCCCAGGGTGTTGGGGTTACTGAGAGATTCACACACAAGATATCAATGAAAAACTAGAAAATGAAGTCGTTGTAGTTGTCATGGAGGTTCCATTACCATCTGGCTAAAAATAATTTTTATATTTAAGTCTTACTTTAATAGCCCATAAAATAAATATTCAGTAATGGTGAATTATTTTTTATTCATATCACTAGGGAAGAAAGAGAGTCATTCATCCTGAGAATGGACCAGCAACATTCAACCCAATAATTACATATCAACGTAACCGAGTCTCCACCTCTTAGCATTGAGTGTATTTATGTATTTCTATTTCCTGAGATACACCCCACCTGGGGCTACCCTAGCCATCTTCTACACTCTGGCATTCTAATACTTACATTCTGATTCTTCCAACTGACTGTGCAAAGGAGACAGCATATAGCTGAGCTAACATTCATTTCTATGTTAGCTCATTTCTTCAGAGATTCCAAAGACATTTTGTACTTCTAGTTTGGAGGGAGGACCGCTCCTCAATGTAACAAAAATTTAAACGGGATTTCTGAAACAGTCATAGGAATAAAAAGCCCCAGTGGGCTTATGGAGAGGGTCTTGTTTCCCACCTGAATGTGAGCCTGGTTCCCTGCAGCCGCATGCGAATCCCTCAGACCTTCCCTACGTGTGCACCTGCCATCACCTGTGACTTCCCACACCCTTACGCTGTATGCATTTCAGAAACTTATTCAGACTGGTAGAGGGTTGGTCTTTCAGAATCATATCACCTGCAGTTTTTATGGACTGTTCAGTAATGAAAAGAGAGTGGAGTTTGAATTCCCTGACATGGAAACCTTCAAGAAGCTATGGAATGTGGTCACTGGTATTGCTGGTATCTTTTAAATGTCAAGAGAGCAGAATTTCTCTTGTCAGTTGTCATAGCAAGGCTAACAATTAAAGCCATCTGCTCTTCATTTCACTCCCCAAGGGCATCTTTCATTTTTCACCTACTTCCTGTTGTTGACAGCACAGTTCCTCCCAATTTCTCTCTGAAACTGTGAGGTCACCACCAGGCTCAGGTCATTGAGTGAACTGCTGGTTTGGTCAATCCCCGGAGTGTCCTTTGTCCCAGGAGCCTCCAGTAACTGGACCCTGCAGCAGATGCAGATCATGAAAATCGGCTCCTCCCCAAGCTGTGCTGACGAGGGCAGTTCGCATGCTTGTGTCAGGGCCACCATCGCAGTGACAGGGTTCTTTACTTAAGGAACAAGACAGAAAGGAGGGAAGAGGGGAAATAAGGAGGGTGTGGGAAGAACGGGGAGAGGAGAGGAATAAGGGAGGGAGGGATGGAGGGAGGGAAGGAGGGAGGGAGGCAGAGAGGGAGGGAGGAAGGAGGGAGAGAACAGGAAAGAAGAAGAAAAAGCAAGGGGGAAAAAGTGAGTCTTCATTTTGAATTCAGGCTCCTTATTTTAATGTCTCTGATGGTGTTAAAATGTCTGTCAAACACAAATTCTATTCGCCTTCAGGGTAGTGTTTATCTTAAAAGAAGGATATGGCAGCAAATGGAAAAGAGCAGAAAGTATATAGAACAAGCTTATAGATTCCATAGACGGTGAAACAAACCTTAAAGGTGAATTGACTGCAGTGATTCAAACCAATACATTTGCTGGTTAAATGTACTCAAGGGGTGTTCTTTATTGTCGTTTCTGTGATAGCACCATGAAACAATTAGGAAAGTGTCCCCATCGCTGATAAGAAAATCACTGCCCAGTTCTAGGGGTGGATTTATTTCCCTGTCTGATATCCAAGGCCATCAAATATTACATACTCATAAAAATTGTGAATTCATAATGCAAACTTGGAATCAACTTATTGATCAATCCAATCTAAACAAAAGCAAAGTTTCTAGAAATTGCCACGAGCATGAAGATCACGTATAAGCCAGGGAAATACATAGTTGCTGTTATTTCAAGCAAATTTTTTTTAAAAACCGAATCAGGTTTGTTCATCGGTTTTTTTCATTTTAGATGTTCATTGCTAACCAAAGCAAATGAACAAATTTTAAGAAATAACTCTCTTTGGCTCTATAGACGTCAGAATCAAACAAGTCACTTCAGGGCTCCAGACAGGTATTATTGGCCTAGTATACACAGAGCGTATTTATTTTGGGTTAGCAAATTAGTCATTGGAGAGGTTCATTACTTGAGGTCCCTCAGGTACCATTGAGTAAATTGCTGCTCTAGCCTTTCCTACGGTAGTGCCCCATGTGAAGGTCTCTGCAGTTAGTTTGTTTGGCTCATTAAAAACTGAGTAGAGTAAACATCCTGCTTATAATCGTCTCTGGATATTTCTGAGCTCATAAAGCACAAAGTGCCAACACCATGTGTGAGGTTTAAGTTTGCATCTTTGCTTCAAACCATGTCTACTTTACAGTTTTTGAAAACACAGAGCTAAAATCACAAAAATCAAAGAGACTTCCCAGCAGCTTCTGTTTTAGATGCATCCAGAAATCAAGAGTCTCGGACAATGTTTTTCCCTAATAATTACCATATTGTAAGTTCTGTAAATCTTTTCTTTTATAAGCTAGATTAAAATTATTACAATGTGTTTCTGGATTCTTCTTCAGAGCATATAAAATAAATGACTCTCTATCCGAAGACACTTTGAATAAACCATATCTTTGGGGAAGCAACACTACACCAATCTCAGGGTCAAAATAATTCAGCTAGATAGCTATTTATATTAACATAAATGTTTTCCCATCTTCTGTTACTTTGACAAAATACCATGGCCCCTTCCCTAAGACCAAATCATATAAGATTCAGAAATGCAAAAGAGAGATTCACGAATCACGAAAACTAAAAATAAAGAAAAGAAAAGAAAAGAAAAAGAAAGAAAGAAACAAAATAAATTTCTGATAGATGTGAGCAATGAGGAAGCTATAAAATGGAAGTGAGCATTTGCATGAAAGGGAAAAATAATATACATATATAAACAATCCCCCCCCAAAAAAATGAAAGGGGCCTTGCACAGAAAATGACGATAGTTGGCCTTGAACTGAGGTATGTGATTAACTTACTTCTCTGCACTTGATATCCCAAAAAAAGTAAAAAATAAAAATAAAGCGTCCAAGATGAGAGACTGAGTTCATATGTTTATCTGACTTCACTCTTGATATCAAATGAAAATAGAAAAATATGAGTAAATTAATATCATTTCTGGAAAACAGAGGTGAGCTATTGCTAGAATTTCTGGAAGATACAAAACAGATGGGGTCAAATTCACAACAAAATAAATAAGAAACAACTGGAATAAAGATCTTGTGATCAACAGATGAGTCAAAAGAATAGACTATCACAAAGTTTTTTTCTATTCAAGTCCATGTGCTAGCATGCAGAGGCTGGAAATGCATGCAGACCAGGGCACTGTTGGTGTCATAGTGTGATTCCTCTACCCACGTCAGCAAATGTCAAACATCCAGCCACAGCGTTACAGGACACACAGTCTATCTGGAAGGACGTCCATGAGTCTTTATGCACTAAGACAACTGTAGTAATATGTAGAATAGCAGGATCCTTATCAATGGATGCCCAAGTGACAGTAAAATGCAGTGTTTGTCCTTCACAACAGACCCTTAGCAAGTCAGGGGTTGCAAATAAACTCTTCTCAGAGAATCTGTTTTACATATGGAATAAGGTTAGGCCTTGTCAGGAGGCACATCCTTTCTGCCAGGTAGATCTCTCTTCAAAAACATTATTTTGAAAGCCCCCAGTGTGGCTTGAACCAGAGGAGGACTGAAAGCTTAGTATTTCTCAGCCCATTTCAGAGAGGCCACATCAGGACTCTCCATCAGGAATGCCCTGGACATAACATTGTCTCTGAATGGGATGCACCCCTCAAAATCATATTGGGAATTTATTGGAATTCTAATAAATTATATGTTAATTTGAGCAGAAATGAAACCTCTACGATATAGAGTTTTCTTATTAAGGCACATAATATGTGCTTCCATTTATTTTTTTAATATATTTTATTGACTTCAGAGAGGAAGGGAGAGGGGAAGAGAGAGAGAGAGAAACATCAATGATAAAAAAGAACCATTGATCAGCTGCCTTCTACACGCCCCCCACTGGAGATTGAGCCTGCAACCCGGGCATGTGCCCTGACCAGAATCGAACTGTGACCTCCTGGTTCATAGGTGGACACTCAATCACTGAGCCATGCTAGCCGGGGAATATGTGCGTCCACTTAACCAACAGAACCAGATAGACACAGTTAAAGAAATGTCTCTACTGTTCACCCATAAGCATCATATTCCCTACTGGTTCTGGATAAATATTTATTTGCAAGCCTGATCATTAAGAGCTCCATGGCTCTCTCTGTCTTCCTATTCAATGGCAACCGTGAAAGCTGTGTGTTTAAGATGGAAACACTTGAAAACAGAAGCAGCCTGGGGTCACTGC
The DNA here is from genome assembly GCA_026230045.1 of Corynorhinus townsendii. Classification (NCBI taxonomy): domain Eukaryota; kingdom Metazoa; phylum Chordata; class Mammalia; order Chiroptera; family Vespertilionidae; genus Corynorhinus; species Corynorhinus townsendii. The sequence goes on from JAPDVU010000006.1 coordinate 131,479,736, forward strand.
TTGAAGGAGAGTTGCCAGAAAAGAACCTCCCAACCCACTTCAAACTGTGAAATGAGCAAGCAATAAACTTTTATTGTATTAAGTACCCAGGTTTGGGGATTTGTTTGTTACTGCAGTGTGGCCTATTTTCTCGTGCCTGTTCTAAAAGTCTATTTCAGCACCCTGAGATAGAATGTTGATGTAACCTAAAACAGGGCATTGGCTTAGGACTCAGGGGGAATAAGCAAAGGAACTGATATGAGAGGCTTACTAGATGACAATCTATATTACACAGAGGTAAAATATTTGGATAAGCAAGCTGATGCAATAACTTGAGAGGCAGACCATATGCCTGCTGAGTGAAAAGCTCTAGAGCAATGGTTCTCAACCTTTCTGATGCCACGACCCTTTAATACAGTTCCTCATGTTGTGGTGACCCCCAACCATAAAACTGTTTTCTTTGCTACTTCGTAACTGTAATTTTGCTACTGTTAATGAGTCGTAATGTAAATAGCTGTGTTTTCCGATGGTCTTAGGCTCTACAGCAGCTGTTCTCAACCTGTGGGTCACAACAGGGTTGCCCCTAAGACCATCGGAAAACACAGCTATTTACATTACGATTCATTAACAGTAGCAAAATTACAGTTACGAAGTAGCAAAGAAAATAATTTGGCTCATAACCAAAAACTAATTTTATGGCTAGGGGTCACCACAATATGAGGAACTGTGTTAAAGGGTCGCAGCATTAGAAAGGTTGAGAACCACTGCTCTAGGGGGAGAGAGCGGAAAACACCATGTTAGTTTGTTTAGACTGTGATTGACTGTGTTTAACAAGTTATTACAAAAAAAAGATGAATTTAGAAAAGAATTGTCTAGTTTGCAAATGATTATCTTAGGAAAAAAGAGTTTGTGACATTGTAAGTTGGGTAAGTCTAGCTGTTTCTGAACTCAAAGGGGTGGGAAACAGATTTAAGGAGTCTATGAGCAACACTGTCCAGTGAAATATTTCTCAAGTGAATCAAGGAAAAGCTGATATTCGGGGTATGCCCTCCTCATCTATTTTGTTTCCAGGTAGGCTGAAGTAGCAGTCCTCACCTTGAAAAAGATAGACTTGAAGGCAAAAAAAGCAAAGAAATGAACTAAATAACTTGTCTTTTAATTCCTATGTATGTGAGTGCACTGAGAGGGACCATCTCTCAACCCAATAGCAGGGTGGTTTATGATCTCCTGAGATATTTAATTTTATGTTCAGCTTGGGGACCACAGTGCCCAGGTTTTTGGTCAGACATTTTTTCTAGATATTTTTGTGAAAGTGTTTTTAAATGAAATTAACATTTAAATCAGTGGAGTTTGAGTAAAAGAGATTATTCTTCATAATAAGGGTGGGCCTGGTCCAATCCATTAGAGGCCTTTATAGAACAAAGACTGACCTCTTTCAAGCAAGAATAAAATCTATATATATAAAAGCCTAAGTGACTGGACGACTGGACAACCGACTGATACTATGACATGCACTGACCACCAGGAGACAGATGCTCGATGCAGGAGCCACCCCATGGTGGTCAGTGTGCTCCACAGCCGCTTCTCTGGTGCTGCGGCACTGCAAGGAGCCAGCAGTGGCTGGGGCAGGTGCAGCAGGGCCAGGATGAGCAGGAGCAGCACAGTGCCCAACCACCTGCCATTTCACACACTACTTGGTGGGATCAAGGCAGACAGTGGGCTGGAGCCCAATGAGCTGGCGGGTAAGGCCAGGCTGCAGTGGCACGGAGGTCTACTGATCCCTGCAGGCCAGGTCGAGGGACCCCACTGGTGCACGAATCCATGCACCAGGCCTCTAGTTGGAAAAAAATAGATACAGAGGCAAAGAAGCATTGAACAGACTGTCAAACTACAGCAGGAAGGCAGGGGAGGTTGGGGGGAGAGGGGGCTGTAAGAGATCAACCGAAGGACTTGTACGCATGCATATAAGCATAACCAATGGATACAAGACACTGGGGGGAGGGGGACAGGTGAAGTCATGTACTGGTGGGTAGGGGAGGCCGGGGGGAGGTCAATGGGGGGAAAAAAAGGAGACATATGTACCACTATTTGTAATACTTCAAACAATTTTAAAAAAAAAGGATTTAATGAGTGAATGTGCTACTTATTGTTGGTCTCCACAAGGGTCTGTAACTATCAGATGAACTTTGGTCTAAACTAACCCATGTAAAACCTGAGAGGCCAGTCCTAGATATATACGGCTTTGTTAAGAAGTGCCTTTTCTGCTTATGGCCAGGGAGGCAAGTACACCATATTGTTAAAACCATTTTTCTCTTACGTTCAAGTTACTTTGATGATTAACAATGGAAAAACCCAAGAGTAGCTAGGAGAAGCTTAATCCTTTAAAACCCTATTGCTCAAACTAAGATAGTAATTGCCCCATTGTAAAGCCCCTGTGTCCACATATCCCGCAAGAGTTGTTGGGGATGCAAAAGCAATGGAGCCCCTATAAGACAGTGCTTTCCAAGTCCCTATTTGGGAACTCAGAACACTTGCAAAAAGATCAAAGGTAGGCTGCAAGATCTGAGACATTATAATTTTCCTTCTACACTACTCACATTTGAAATATCAGGTCTCTTTCCCCTCGTTATTTTTTTTATTCTCATGAACTATTTTTCACTCAGCAAAACTTCTTGTTAGTTTTATTGTGGTTTGTTTTCTTTTGTTTTGTTTTTTGTTTTTTTGTGATTGTGCCTTATAACCAAGAAAGGATTTTAGAAAAGTGGGTACAAGGGGATGGGGGACCAAGAGTGGGAGAGAAAAAGGAAAGAAAATAAAGTATCTTCCCTTTAAGATTAAGGTCTGATTCTCATTAGAACCATCTTTTTTATTTCTTTTAATCCCTGGAAACATAAGACCAGCAGTTATTTTAACGGGTGATCTAATTCATGCCACTGCCTCCAAGAAGAATAAAATCTAAACCATACAAGATAAATAATAGCTGGCTTATTCTTAAAATTGTCCAGAGGAAGGGATTCCACAATTTTCTTTCTCCATATTCATATAAAGAACTTATTTTTTACTATTAACTTAAATTCTACTTTTTCACTTTCTTCTCTCTTTCTTCCTTCCTCCCTCCCTCCTACCTTTCTTCCCGCTTCTCATTTTCTTCCACCATTGCTGTCTCTGTCCCTCTTTTTCTAATTCTCTCTTCCTTCCCTCCCTCTTTTCTTCCTTTCTTTTTATTTCTTCCTTCCTTTTCTTCTTTTTTCCTTTCTTTCTTTGTTTTCCTCCAGTTGTATTAGTCTGCTTAGGCTGGCATAATACAACTCCAGAGGCTGGAAGCCCTAAATAACAAATATGTTTTCTCTCAGTTCTGGAGGTTAAAAGTCAAAGATCAAGGTGTGATCAAAGTTGCTTTCTGGTGAGGCCTCTCCTCCTGGCTTGTAGATGACCACCTTCTTGCTGTGTCCTCACATGACCTCCCGTGTGTGTGTGTGTGTGTGTGTGTGTGTGTGTGTGTGTGTACATCAGTCCTATAAGATTAGGGCCCTACCCTTATGACTTCACTCAACTTTAATTAGCTCTTAAGTCTCTGTCCAAACACATTGGGGATTACACTTCAACATATAAATTTTGGGAGATACAATTCAGTCCTTAACACCACTGTAATCAGACAAATCTGGATTCAAATTCCTACCAACTTCATAACTTCAGGCAACTTGTCTAACTCCATCGGCTTCAGTTTCCTCTTCTGTAGAGTGAGAACAATAAAACTGAACAGTGAGGGACCTTCATGAGGTTTAAATAAATAAATTGTAACACACTTTTGCGCTTAATTTACTCTAATGTTATTATGATGAGCTCCTTCAGCCTTTTCTTTTATAGTCTACATAGCCAAAATGTTTTTCAGTTTCTTTTAAAAAAAATGCTTGTAGCATTTTCATATTTCTTTCACTAATTGAACAACCACCGTTTTCTTCCTGGGTGGCAGACACCATGCTAGGCACAGGCTGCACAGTGGTGCCTGAATCAGTCTCTGCTCTCATGCAGCTTCCAGTCTAGATCGGGGAGTTGACCACCAACTAATGAAAACACCAATCGTATGCAATTACAGCTGGTAGGAGCAATTTTTAAAAGCTAGTTTACTGTGACAGGAAGGACATATTTATACTGGAGGAGGGGGCAGGGAAAGCCTCACTTCTAAGGTTTCCATTTCTCTCCTAGAACTTCTTAACATCTTTACAATTCAACTAGTTCTTAGAAAATAAAAACAATACCTAAGGCTGAAATAGTTCCGGTGAGTTAAAATAAATAAAATAGGGGGAAAGTCCCAGGATGTCTAGAACATATAAATAAGAACTAAAGCAGCAGAGCCTTGTTGGCCAGTAAGTGATTCCCTCACAGACAGATCAGATTTCCAAAGATGATTAAAATTTTATGGTCTAAATCGAAGAACACTAAATGAGAAATAAGTACCTATTGGAAATATCTTGTCATGTCAGAGAACAGGCTACGATAATCTACTAGTATGATTACTATAATGAATAAGATACAAATATTTAGATCATGCATACATAATTTTAACTTGTAAATTTCTGTATTTATAGGAGAATTACAAATCTGGAAATAAGTGATATGTGCAACATATATTTTTAAGAATATTTTAACGACTATACAAATATTCTTTGTATAGAAAACTTGATTATCTTATTATGGGCTATCTAACTAATGGCTCCAATAGACAACCTAACCAAAAGATAATCCAAAGTAGAGATGTTTTAAAAAGGAGAGAAAAAAACACAAGAAAAGAGTCATACTTTAAAAATGTTAATTGTAGCCCTGGCCAGGTGGCTCAGTAGGTTGGAGTGTCGTCCCAATGCACTAAAAAGTTTCAGGTTCAGTTCCCAGTCAGGGAACATACCAGATTTGGTCCCCATCAGGACACTTACGGGAGGCACTCAATTGATTTTTCTCTCTCACATCAATGCCTCATTCTCTCTCTCTCTCTCTTTTCCTTCCTCTCACTCTAAAAATCAGTAAAAATACATCCTTGGGTGAAGATTTTTTTAATGTAATTTTCACAGAAAAACTCAGTAAAATTTCTCGTAGCAAAAATAACATCTGAAGAAATTTTGGCTGCACAGGAAAATTATCTCCTCTGATGGACCAATGAGTGAAAATAACCTAGTATATGGATGAATTATGTCCTCCCCATGTTCATATATTAAAGCCCTAACCCTAAATGGCTGTATTTGGAGGTAGAACTTTTGAGGAGGTAACAAAGGTAAGTGAGGTCATAAGGTCTCTAACCTAGTCTGACTGGTGTCCTTGTAAGAGAGAGAGACACCAAGGATGTGGAGGCACAGAGGAAAGACCGTGTGAGGACACAGTGAGAAGGCTCCATCTGCAAGCTAAGGAGAGAGGTTTCAGGAGAAACCAAACCTGCCAGCACCTTGATCTTGGACTTCCAGCTCCCAGAATGGTGAAAAAAAAAACCTGAAGAATATGGATGACAGAATTAAAAACAGTTAACCATATAGGTAAATCTAAATAATTATAAATCTAGCTACAAAACTAAATGCACAGTTTTAAAAAACATTTCTTAAAAATAAAATACATAATTTCAAATTTAATAATTTAGTGTATTAATTTGGATTTAAAATAATAAAGTTTTCATATCATTTGAAAAAAGACTGACCTTAATTTTTTTACAGTACATATTTCTTAAAAGTTATAGAATAAAAGTACAAGCCAGAGAAAGATTTTTTAGGCAAAGGCAATGAAATCAATGCAGATAAAAGAGATTTCAAGGGAAAAAAATGTATGTATGTACATATATTAAACAAGAGGGTTATCTAATACTGATAAGAAGAGATAACAGCTATGAAAGTTTACGAGCAGAATAATATTTCATAGAGATATACAAAATCAAAACCTATGAGACAAAGTAAAATAAACTGACAAATAAGTCTTTTATGGGTTGAATAGATCCCAAATAATGAAAATATAGATCTGTATGTAATCTGAATAAAGTTGCCGAATAGTAAATATGCATAGGACTGAGCATACTTCCAATTGAATAAACTGTTTACTGAGGTCCCTTGGCACATTGACAAATGTTATTTTGTCACAGGAGAAAAGAAAAACCTCAAATCCTAAAATGCTAAAAAAATATATATTTCAAATAGTACAAGAAAAATTTATGTTATACATAAAATATTAACAACAACAAAGGCCTACATATGATTAATTGAAAATAGTCCCTAAGTAATTGTAGTGCTAAGGAGATGAATAAATTATAACTATGGTGTGTAGGTTACAGATCCTTTAGGACAAAATCACAAGACTATGTGAGTTAAGGGTTCAGGATCATGCTGAGAGCTGATGTGTCAGTGAGTTAGGGCTGATGAATCATTTCTACATTTCTTGAGGACAGTTTTGATGTCTTTTCCAGTGTCCCTCTGTCTGGTCTCATGGGAAAGTAGCCAGGAGTCGTTCCACCTTAGGGCTCAGGAACTGAAACATAACTTAGGTCAAGATGTTATCCTTAGCCTACCTGGCTACTATCTTCTGCTGTCTTAGGGTTTTGCTGATTATCAAGGGAAAAGGGGTATATATACAGGTGTTGGCAAAAGTAGGTTTACAGTTATGAGTGACATTCTTTTGAGTTAATAAAGCTATTGCAATAATTATAGCCTGCATGTCTTTTTCCATACAAACAAATTTACATTTAATAGAAAAGGTGATACTCTGTGACTTCTATTGAAATGGTTTTGTTCTCTTTTTATCTGTTAATACAGGGCAGGGCAAAAGTAGGTTTCCAGTTGTACATGAAACACTGAGTTTATTCTTGTATTATTTAGTAATTATTGTAATATTTTCCATGTGAACAACTGTAGACCTACTTTTGCCACCACCCTATATATAGAGAGAGAGAGATGATTTCTGGAGCTAGGATTTAAAACTAAATTTAATCAAAGTCATAAAGGACCCTTGATTTCAATTTCAGGCTGAAATATAAGAAAAAAAGATGGACTCGACTTCTGTGTTCCCTTTTCTTAGAGAAAAGTACATGCCCTAGCCCTCATCTTTCACTCTGTTTGGTGGCTAGGAAATGGGGGAAATTAGAGCAAACTTGAAGGATATATACTGAAGATAAGAGAGTCACTCCACCAACCACACACCCATCACATCTGGATTGCTAAACAATAGTGTTTGATCCCCTGTATTTAAGGTCCCTTTGAAACAGCAGCTTAGCTCAATTAATATATCCGTTTGAACCATATGAAATTGCTGTTGTTCATTTAATAGTTGTTGACCTTGGGGAAAATGGCAATTCTATATGGTTCAATCTAATAGTCTCTGTGTATTAGATTAGTCAGATTTCTGTATTATAATCTCAAAAGGCTCCCAGTATCTGTTCTTATCCACTATTTTTTCTCAAGGGAAATAATGAGGCCCTAAGTCAATCTTATTCTTTCAGGATAGAAGGATTTCTTTAAAAACAAAGAAAGTGATGGGAAAGAAAAATACTATGATTATATTCTGTCACAAGGTATAAAGAAAGTAAGGCTTAGCAGGTTCTTTTCTTTCTCTATTTGCTTCCAGAATAGTGGAGCTTTCTTTAGTAGGTATCTTTGTGTCATCTGTTCTTTCTCTTTGTTCTGCTGATGTTGAGATATTTTTTTACATGAATGCTTATTTTTGCTTATGTGACATGCTCTTGGTTTTTTAAATTTGTGACAATTTTTTTTGGCAGCTCTTGCCTCAGGTTTATTTGTACAAATAGCACAGAAGGACACCAGCCTCCTGCAGGCAGCAGCCCAGGGGTCATACGAGTTCTTCCATCCTCATTTAGGCAGACTGAGGCTTCTATTGTGGAGCTTTTGCGGGGGCCTGGGCACCTTTGGAAGCCTGAGCTGGAGCTGGAGCTGGAGCTGGGACTATAGTGTCAGCCACAGCCTGGGGCTTGGTTTGAGCCTTGGCCTTTAGCAATACCTGACACCCTTGGCAATGTGGGCACAAGCACATTTCCCAATCTTGGGCTAAGTGATGTGGGCAAGTTGACTGAGCTTGTAGCTGCTGCCCTTTGAACTATTGGTCTTGACCTCCTTGGCCTTTATGAGGGCCTTGATAGCCTCAGCACGTGCATTCATGGCCTTGGCGCTATCAGCCTGCGTCTTCTTCAGGCCCTTCTTGTTGTGTTTCTTGGCAAAGCTCGTGTTCCTAGGGAACTTGGGGTCTGCCCCTTCAGAGATTTGTGTGCTTGCGACTGGAGTTTCTTGATGCCATTTCTGTGCCATTTTCTAGACTGATTATTTGTGGTTTGGCTCATGGCTCCCAAAGTGCCTGGGACCAGAAGAGAAAGTTTTCTTAAAGCCTAAGATGAGGAAGGTAGATTCCTCCAGAAAGTATTCACACGTGTTCCTGCCAGGTACTTGGGAATACTACCAATCATTTTAATGATTAAAGAATCATTTAAAATTAAATTCACAGTTTTAGCTGTGTCTGATAACACAGTTAGTATTAATTGGTGCAAGAGATCCATGAGAGAGCTGGCATGTGGTTAGACTTTCTCAGGAAATTATCTTTCTCTCTAGCTTGTCTCAGGGTTATGGCAGATTTCTTTGCATTCTTCTAGGGGTAAAGAGGAAATGGGGTCCTTTAATTACTCTTCACTCTTATCCTGAAGATATAGCTTTTGGCAGCTCCCAACTTCCAGGGCAGAGCTGCCCCAACTTCCCACTCTGGGCGACCCTGAGCCTGGAGTGTAGCCCTTTCTGCCCCAAAGTATTTTGCAAAACTGAAGGTCAGGTTTATCTCATTCAACAAAGTTCTTAAAAAATAAAAGTGGCTTCCCTGGCCAGTGTGACTCAGTTGGCTGGAGCATGGTCAGGGCGGGCACGTGACAGAGCCAATTGATCGACGTTTCAAGTGTTTCTCTTCCTTTCTCTCTCTAAAATCAATCAATCAATGAATCAATCAATAAAAGTGGCTTAATCATTTCCTTACTGCTCCAGGTTCCTACGTTGGGTTAGAAGTTGTTCTGAGAAGTCTTCTTGTTGTATTTGGGTTTTTGATGCTTTTAGAAATTTTACTTGTTTTTAGTGAAAGTGCTGGCTCAGATGGCTTAGTCATTCATATTACCAGTTAGTAAGGTCATCAATAAATGTAAAAAAAATCAACATTAAATTAGCAAAAGTATTGAAGTAGCTAGCATTGGATGTATCTGGCACATCAATATTTACCAACTTCACCCACCTCTGCCCCATTATTTTATTTATATCCTCTGATTTACACCGGTACTGAGGAGCCTATTTGAACCACATACACAAATTTCAAATAGTTTTTTGGAATTAAAATTCTTGTGTAAAATGATATAAACTCAATGGCTCTTGATTTCCAGACATTGTATTTGATACTTGAATATCTCTGCTCTATTGCAAGACATTCCTTAACTTGATATTAAAATAAAACTCCAAAAATGTGTCCCAAATACATTTTGCTTAATGATTAAAATCTTTCCAAGGCAGGAATTTGACAAAATGTATGAGGTAATTATAACAGGAAGAATAATACAATGAGAACATATTTCAAGCCATAAATATCAAAGAAAATGAGGATCCTCTTCTCAAAAAAATATGAAGTACAAAGCTAAATATTAGTCAATGATCAGGAATGCAAAACAACCCCAGTCTTTCTACGAATACAATGTGAAGTTGTAGTATTTGCACGTCCTGTTTCTTTCCTTTCTCATTAGTTCTTCCTTGGGGAGAATTTACAAAAGAAATTCTTTGTACATGATGTCTCCTCCATGGACTTTTAAAAGTCTTGGCACCATCCACACAGAATGTACCATGAAGCGTTCCTTTGTATTGTACACAGTTCCATGGGAAGGAACTTATGCAAATTATAGTCACAGACAAAACATATCCTGGTGACATCACTGAAAACTTTCCAACACTAAAAAAAAAAAAAAAAGTTTCTTCCATCCATCCCCTCCCCCACCAGTGAGTGGCCCCAGGCATAGCCAGCTGTTGTTTTCACAGAAGGGATCTCCTGGAGCACCACCCTGTTTTGCTGCTCCTGTCCTCCAGCATCCTTCAGAGAGCTAAAATCAGTTCCTCATGGCAGGGTCCACGCTGGTGTTCTTTGTTCTATAACTCCTTTCTGAGTAAGATTGTTGAGATTTTATTAAAAATATTAAACGAAGAATTCAGAGCCAGTGTTATTCAGGAATACACATATTCTTGCTTGCCGTCCTGATAAAATACTGAACAGTTGCAAGATGTTATAAAAATGAACATATAATTGAAATCGTAAGCCAAATAAATTAAAACCATTAAGAATTTCATCATAAGAATATATATCAAATTCAAAACAAGATTTTAAACTGGTTTTGGTAGGGAAATTGAAAATGTCACACTTCCTGGCTGCATCATTGTGGTCTTAAGCAGCAATTACTTTGGCCAATGCAGATTAAAAATAGTGAATGCAATTATTCTCTTCTTGGAAGAAACTATCCCTCCCAGTGCCATCATTATTATAGTGCCTCGTAATAAAGTCTTTACCACTTCAGCCTAAAATCCTGAAGAAAACTCGAAGAAATGCAGGAAAAGGAATTACATGACCGGGTATTTGGTTCCATACCCTCCCAGACACAAAAGAAATTTCTGAGCTCCCCAAGAGCAGAAGCCACAAGTGCCTAACAGTGTCTGGTACGTAGTTTTTCAGTATATGTTGTTACATAATAAATCACACACCCTAATTTGAATGTGTAGAATTCTTGGAGAAACAGGTAAACTGTGGGTACATGTTTTTTTCACAGTAATATTTTTCCATAAACTAAAACTCCATCTGAAATAAAGAGTCTGTTGTGAAAAGATATGTTTTACTAAAATATATGTATAACAATTAATTGGACTAAAACTCAGAAGGTGAATTTCTATTCCAAGTCCCTTGGTAGGTCTAGTTCTTTAAATAACAATTTATTAATCTGTTGACGATGAGTTAGGAGATGACAGGTGGGAATACTAAGAAAAATACACTGAGTGGTCAGATTATTATGATCTCTGAACACATAATAATCTGGCCACTCAGTGTATATCCTATATAATAAAAGGCTAATATGCAAATTGTCCCCTCGACCAGGAGTTTGGCCAGCAGGCAGGCCGGCGAGCCGCCCATGTCCCCTCCCACTGGCCAGGCTGGCCGGACCCCACCCATGCATAAATTCATGCACAGAGCCTCACACACACACACACACACACAGACACACACAGACACACACACTGAGTGGCCAGATTATTATGTGTTCAGAGATCATAATACTCTGCCACTCAGGGTAAATAAAGGTAAGGCCTAGCCTCTGATGTTGTTTTAGGTCTTTAGTCAATTTCCTTAACTTTGGCTTGCTTTCTTTTCTGCACAGTTAGAGTTAGACTTGAATTGGTTTCTAGTTCTTTTAGCCACATGACCATTGTTCAAAGCGCCCTGACAGAAATGCTCACACCATGGAGCAGTCACTGTTGGAGCCCTCGCTGTGAGTCCGGCTTCCCTGTGGCAGGGCTGAGGAGGCCTCTGCGCAGTCTGATAAGTAATGCATTAGGGCCAGTGGTCGGCAAACTCATTAGTCAACGGAGCCAAATATCAACAGTACAACCATTGAAATTTCTTTTGAGAGCCAAATTTTTTACTTAAACTTCTTCTAACGCCACTTCTTCAAAGTAGACTCGCCTAGGCCGTGGTATTTTGTGGAAGAGCCACACTCAAGGGGCCAAAGAGCCGCATGTGGCTCGCGAGTTGTGGTTTGCCGACCACTGCACTAGGCAATTGAAAAGAGACTGTAGCCCTGGCCAGTGTGACTCAGTTGGTTGAGCATCATTTCCCATACACCCAAAGGTTACTACCGGATCAGGGCACATACCCAGGTTATGGGTTCAGATCCACGGCCTAGTCGGTGTGCTTCTCTAAAAAAGAAAAGAGACTGTAAACATTTATCATTGTAGAAGAAAAGATACTTGGGTGCACTGAGATAGCACCATTGAAACCAATGGTTGACAATGGAGTAATAAAAGCAAAGCAGGTAACAGGAAGATGACAACCCTCAGCCTTAGATGGGAGGAAGTCAAAACCCAGTGAAGCAGAGATTCACAAAGACAAAGGAGTATGTTGTGGGGGAAGGTAGTGGTGGGGGCAGAGACCAAAGCAACTTGTGCATGAGGCTCTATTTAAGAGACTGCAGCAGAGTATTGGTGGAGATTGGACATTAGGAACTGTGGCTGGTAGAGAAGCAGTGAAAGTAGCTGTGAGCACATCTGTAGGCAAGGGAATGGATGACTCGGATGAGCGCATGTGAGACTGAATGGAGCCAACTGCTTGAGGAAGGACAGACTGGAAACATAGTCGGTAGCATCGGGAGAAAGGGAAATGATGAGAGCCTGCAATTATTATAGACTCAGACCTCTTCCCGGGCCCTTAATAAGTTCAAGACTCTCACATGATTATGGAAATTGAGTTTTAAATTAGAGAAGTGATGGGAAGGGTCATGGAGAAGACAAAATTTGATTTATCAAATTAAAGAAATGTGGTATGTCCTTCCTCAGGCTCACCAGTGTAACACATAATCACTTCTATTTGCAAAGGAAATGTAGCTTTCTTATTTCTCATTAACTAATCTAATCATCATCTCAGCTGTCCCATGCAACCTCACTTGACAGTAGGTTGTAGGATCCGTATTAATTATCTAGACTATGTTACTTCATGGAATCAGCTTAACTTTTTGCTTAGTCTTTAACTGTTTCAAATTACATAGCGCCTGCTTAGGTGCCTGATGCAGCTTTGTCACTGCCTGTAATTCATGCTATTATTCTTTGCTCTTTTACCCCTTTTTGATCTAGGGTAAAACATCTCCTTTTTTTGTAGGAGGTCACATTCAGGGAAAATAAAAATGTTTACTAGCTTCATGTCTTTCTATTATAAATAAGTACTAAATTTTTTTTAATTCACTCTATGAAAATGCCTAATTTTCCACCATGTAGACTGTCTACTTTATTCAATAGAAAAATTCTAATGAGAAAAGCGGCAAGGTTTTCAAGCATCATGATGTATTTAGGCATTTTATTTGAGAATAAAAAAAATATCAACTCTATTATGGAATTCTATATATATATTCATGGGATAGATATATAGGAAATATGTTATATATATTTATATTCTCGCGAGAGGCCCAGTGCATGGATTCATGCACCATGGGGTCCCTCATCTGGCCTGCAGGGATCGGGCCAAAACCGGCTCTCCAACATCCCCCAAGGGGTTCCAGGTTGCGAGAGGGCAGTTCTTAGGTGACACACCCTGGAATCGGGCTCCCTCCCCTCTGGTTCTGTGTGCGTCACCCAAGAACCGCAGCTGCCAAGTCACCACAGCTCTGCAACTCCTGCGTTGAGCGTCTGCCCCCTGGTGGTCATTGCATGTCAGAGCTACTGGTTGGATGGTCGCTTAGTCTTTTATATATATATATATATATATATATATATATATATATATATATATATATATATATGATTACAATTATATAACAATACTCCTAAATATAGTCATTAAAAAAAACCTGAAATTAAATTCACTAGATTTTTTCTGATGCATATAAGGAATTTATATTTCCTATTTCACCTGATATCAGGTTTGTTAAGTTATATGTTTTAAGGAAAACCTTTTAAAAATCTTTTTGATTTCTGTAGGATCTGCATTGATGTCCCATTTTTTAACCCTGACATTAGAATGTCATTTCTTTCTTTTTACTTTCATCCATCTTACTAAGATTTATACATTTCATTAAACTTTTTTTAAAAAACCACCTCATGGTTTTGCAAATTTTTTCAATTGTTTCTTTTCTATTTCTTTGATTTCTGCACTTATTATTTCTTCCACCTGAGTTTAATTTTTCTCATCTTTTTCTAACTTCTTAAAGTAGTTTTATGATAAACTTAAGGTAATTGCAATGGCTTCGTAATGTAGACACTTAGATGAGTAATCTTAAGTCATTGTCCCTTTCTAAAATAATCATTGAAGGTATAAATTCCCCTCTAAGTATTATATTAGCTGCATGCCACAATTTTTGATATGCTGTATCTTTATCAGCATTCAGTTCAAAATATTTTCTTATTTCTTAATGATTTCTTCTTTGATCCGTGGGTTATTCAGAAGTTGATTGTTTAATTTTCAAGTATTAGAACTTTTCTAGCTATCCTGTTGAATTATAACATAATTTCATATGATCACAGAATATAATTACTAGTACTATTTAGTGCTTTGAAATTCACCTAGACTTGTTTCATGGCTTAACATAATTTATCCTGGTTCAAATACATCCTATTAGCTGTTTCTCTGGAGATCCCTGAGAAACCTGCCTATAATTACTGCGAGAGGGATGTTAAAAGTCTCAAAATAGGCGACCCTTTCCCCTCCCCATGTGGGAGTCCATTCTGTGGGACTCTTTCCCTCTCCCCACGTGGGACTCTGTACTTGTTCTTAAATAAATCTCTACTTTTGCTATAAAAAAAAGTCTCAAAATATTAGTATGGATTTGCCTTTATCTCCCTTTTTATCTATCAGTTGTCCCTTCATGTATCTCAAAACTCTGTTTTGGGGCACATACACATTTAAATTAGTTCTTCCTAATCTATGTATCCTTGTGACTGATGTTACATAGCCATACAGTTTTATTTTTAATTGTATTCATATGATATAATTTTTCATACTTTTAAGTTATTTCTGTCTTTATTGTTAAAATGTATCTTTTGCAGACAGCATACAATTGAGTCTTTCTGCTTTATAGAGAATGACACCATTTGCCTTTTAATAGGAAAACAGTTCATTTACACTGAATGCAACTATCGATATGGTTACATCTAGGTCTGCCATTTTGTGTCTTTTTTTCCCTCGTTTTTTTTTTTGTTGTTGTTGTTGCTTATTTATTTCTTCTTTTCTGCATTCTTTTGAGTTAGTTACTTTTAATATTCCATTTTTATTTCTTGATTGGCTTTTAATATATTTACATTTGTTTACAGGTTGAGTTAGGAATTATGTGTATCTTTAAGTTATTACAGACTAACTACAATCAATATTGAACTACTACATATATAATATGTAGGATCCTTGTAATACTATAATTCAATTTACTCCCCTCCCCCCAATTTTCTGTGCTTTGTTGACTTAATTTTTGCTTTATGTGGTCATATATCTTGTAAGGCAGTTATAGTTTACCAAGGGCTATTTTTCCTCCCAGGAGACATTTTGCAATATCTAGAGACATTTTTGATTTTCACAACTGTGAGAGGGATGCTGCTGACAACTAGTGGATAGAAGCCAAGGATACTGCTAAAAACCTTATGATGTACAGGACAGTCCCCAAAAGAAAGAATTACCCGTCACATAATATCTGTAGTGATGGGCAATGAAGTTTAAACATATGGGGCTTAATCCAGTTACTTAGAGTTTCAGCTAATAAAGGACACTTCTTCACCATATTCTGATATCCTCTAAACACAACATTTACATGCAAAACTAAAGTGTTAACCTCTCCAAGTTCATACTAGGTACTTATTAGCCGGTGATCGATCACTGAGTTTATTGCGTGAATTAATCATGTGGCGTGGTTCCACGTGAGGAATTTAAAGGCAATTGGAAAGAAGCCAGAGCTCTAAACAGGGCCTCTCTCCCGCCAGCTGTCTTCTTTGTCCTTTCTCCCCTGGTATGCCAACCCCATTCAAGTAATCACTGTCGGGTTATCTTTGCTTAAGAGTAGAAGAGGAAGACATTAAAGGATTCTAGCAGATCATACTTGCATGTGACATAAATCTTAATCATTTAAACTTCCGCACAAAATTATTACACTTTGGTTAAAGGACAATGTATGGTTTCCTTGTTCAATGAGCTCTGGTAAAATAACACACTGTTAAAATGACAAGAAGGTCAACTTTGGCAAAGAGCAGAGGATTTCGAGCTAGACCTGGGTGTGAATCTCTAGATCTTCCTAAACTCACAATCCTGTCCTCCCAGCCCTCCTCAGCACCTCCTTTTACTCTCTTTTTGATAAAACCTATCTTGCAAGATGGTTGATACACCACCTAGTCTAGTGTAAAGAAAGAACTCAGCCAGTCCAGGGCTTCGTTCTGTCTTGGGAAACTGGTTTGCTGGCCCTGTGACTTGGCCCCCCTGTGAGAAGAAGAAATCTCTGGAGTCTGTGCTGAGCTGTATACCACAGGTGACGGCCCTGGTGCCCCCGACACAGATCAGCACTGCCCAGATAAGGTCCAGATGCCCTTGCTCACACGTGACTCATTCTAATTAAGCTTGCAGGGAGTCGGGGAATGGTGCAGCTCACTGCTTCGTCCTCTTCCCAGGAAAAGCTGGGAGTTCATTCTTGGAAGAGGCTGGTGCTCTGCAACCTGCTGCAGGTCAGCTCCTTCCCCAGATGTCCCTGAGGCCTGCAGCTCCCAGAGGCCTGCAGCTCCCAGACCGCACCGGCGCCCCGAAGGGCACTCTGAAGTCCCTACGCCAGTACAGACTTCAGAGCCAGGCAGCAGGCCCTCTGTTTTACAGGGGAGCCTCAACCTTGGCAGCAATACCAAAGTCACCTGTTTTTCTACCAGCCTCCGAGGTGGACTAGCAGGGCCTTCTCTAGTCCTGGGAGAACCATCAAATCAAAACACACTTGTGTGTGTGTGTACGCGCGCATGCATGTACACACACACGCACACACACACGCACACACGCACACACGCACACACGCACACGGACGCACTCAAACAAATGGCCCATCTTCCACCTCGCACGCTGACTGCCACAGCTGCGTCCCGACAGGGCACTCAATCACGCGAATGTCTTGTGCGTGAAGGCTATTTCCACCTCCAGTCAGGCAGGTTGTTCTCAGCACATCTGACAAAACAGGCCAGAGCTGCACGGCAGCCTTTCAGAGGCCGGGCAACAAAAGGCAGCCAGCTGTGCTGAATTAAAAGGTCTTCACTCATCACCTCCCCTCAGTCAGCACGCAGGAGGAGGCTGACGCTATTTGTAAGAAATTTAAGGGTGTTATTATTCACCTGTAATTAAAAGAATGGTTTGATTTGGCTCCCAGCCTGAAGGAGGATGAATGCTTTTATTTTGCCAGGTTATGAATTTTTCCAAGTACGGACTAGGCTCTGAGATGGAGGGGCTCTGTAAGTAGAATTTTCTTCAACCTGTATTCATTTGCTTAAACAAAAGAAAAGCCAGTGTTGTTGTTTTTGTTTGTTTCGTTTCGTTTTGCGCGTTGGTTTTTTTTTTTTCAAACGTTATTCTTCTGCTTTAGATCCGTGCTCCCCGGGAATCAGAAGCATGCTGATGGGTTTTCCGTCCTTCAACATGAGGACGTGTATGTAAAAGGGTTAGATGTCCCAAGAAAACCAAACCTGAGGAAATTTATTACGGAGGCCCAACGTCGTTCTTCCCAGATACACGCCATACTCAGAAAGAGGAAAGCGAGAAGGGTCTCTGTGGTACATAGTGAAAAAAATATGCATGGCAAGAACACCAGAGATAGTCTTCACGTGCTGTTAGGCATCCAGAGTTCTGGAGGATGGATATAAGGATTTGCCAAGCAGTTTTTCTAAAACAAATTCTTCTCCAGCCCTGCTTTTTATTCCAGGAAGGGTTGAAGGCGACTTGAAGATACATTAAGATACAAAGTTAATATTAATTGGATGAGAAAAACAGAACAAAAGGAAAAATAAAGTAAGAAATATGAGGTGAAGCTGGGATTGACAGGGCAGATAAAGAACATGGATCCCGTTTATGTGTATTTACCAGAGGGGAGCTGCAGCTGAGTGTTCTAGCAGCCAGTGCGAAGAGGGGTCGAAGACCCGTTATTATATCCACAAAATCAAAACAGGAGTGGTACACATATCTCTCAAATATGCTAGGTCCCACAGGCCTGGGCTTTGTGGGGCTGGGGGAAAGTAGTTCATAAAATTATGTTTTTTGGAAAGGTAACAATTTTTAGTGAGAATGATAAGTTTTTGCCCTAGCTGGCTTGGCTGGGTGGATAGAGTGTCAGCCTGCGGACTGAAGGGTCCCAGGTTCGATTCCGGTCAAGGGCACATGCCTGGGTTGCGGGCTCAATCCCCAGTGGGGAGTGTGCAGGAGGCAGCCAATCAATGATTCGCTCTCATCACTGATGTTTCTATCTGTCTCTCCTTCTCCCTTCCTTTCTGAAATCAATCAATCAATAAATTTTAAAAAAGAATGATAAGTTTTTGTATTTTCACAGTATTCATATGGTTTTATTCTGATCTCAATAAGGACAAAAGGACATTTCCTTCAGGATTGGTGGTTAATAGGGAGAAAGTGGTCTGCGGGGAGGACTGGGCCATCATGTGCTTTGGTGGGGACAGTATCAGGCGAGGGCCTGGGGGCCCAGGGTCTGGGTTTCGTCCCCTCCCGCCACACTGAGCAGGGCATGCTGCAGTGCAGGAAGGAAAAGGATGAGGCGCTGAAATCCAAGCTGCTTGGATGCGCTATATAGCATTCAGTATTTTGAAAACACTTTACACTTGCCAGTAAGTAAATCCAGATGGGATTGAAATAAGTTTAGCCAATATTATTATTATCCTGGCTTGCTGATGGGGAGAGGCAGGTCTGACTGATTTGCCCAAGGCCTTTCAATTCCTATGGAGCCACCATGCAGCTTTCGACCACGTGCTCCATTCCAGCGGCCAAATGGTGTCAGAGGAAAACAGACCCTTTCCCATTTCCTGTCCTGGGCTCGGCCCAGCAGGTCACAGAAGCCTCTAAACAAAGGAGAAAAGTCTGTCCTTAAACTTGGCTGCTGCCTTTTTCATTGATTTCTTATAAAGCAGCCCATGGCCAGTTCATGCAGACCTACTGCCTAATTTCTACTAGGCCATTATTATTACTCTCAGGCTATTATTGTCCTGAGTGGTTGTGAAGAACAACTTTTCCCAATTTACTCATCAGGACGAGAGCTACTTGCGAATCTGGAACCCAGAATAGGACATACACAATTTTAAGTGCATAGGTGCATTTTCATTTCTAAACAAAACCAAAGTTATTATTAAATTATTTTGCTATTTCCGGGACAGACATTGTACATATGTTCTCTGCGGAAAGGTTTCCCGAGCTCTCCTGATAAGGAAAATCACTTCATATGGGCTGTTTGGTAAAAATCCTGTTCCCTAGCCACACTCAGACCTGCAGAATCAGAATCTTTCAAGAGGGTTGAGGCCCATGTATGTAAAATTATGACATCAAAGACTGGAACTTCGTAAAGCCTCAATTCAAATCTCACGTCTGCTACTTAATTGCCCTGTGACCTTGGGCAAGTAGCTTACCCTCTCTGCACCTTTATTTCTTCACCTGTGAAATGAAGACCTGCCCCTTAAGGAATCTCGAATTTAAAAGCAGTTTGGTAAAGAAGGACCCAGCAAAGAGAGTCTTTGGATCAGTTTATTTCTAAAATAAAATAAACTATGTTAAGAAACATTACCTATCTTTTGATTAAATACATTCAGGCTCTAAAAATTCTGAGAATGAGACTATACTTTCCAAAATAAGGATGATTCTCAGACTGCTTTTATATATGACACAGTCATGACTCCCAATCACACCAAAATGGAGTACAATTTAGAATAAATTATAAGTAACTCACTCCAGCATTCTGCACTGTTCATGCTTCCAAATCTTTCCTGTTTTAAATCTAAGTGCTAACCTAGCAACAATGGGACTTGATGAAATGCTTTAAGCTGCCCGTTTTTAAGTAGCTTACCAAATTACAAAAAAGACACCCATTTGTTTCATGTGAAAAGAATCTACTCAAATGAACTACAGAATGACCCTCAGTGAAAGCCTGCACAGAAATGACATGCTCCAGAAGACACAGGCAGGGGCTCGATCTTGGCTCGGCAGTGGAAACAACGGGAAAGTACATCACAACGAATAAGAAAGCCAACGTGCATCAGTGATGACTCCGTTTCTTCACCAGCTCGCTGCAACTGGCTGCTAAAAAGCCAGATGGCACAAGTCATTAATGCATTTTGCTTTTGGTGTCCCTGCTATCGAGTCCTGGGACTGCAGACTCCAGACTGGAAAGGCACCACTATTGTTAGGGCCTCTCAAAGCAGAAGACACGGAAAAGCCCTCCTGCAGCTGGGACAATGCCTTAACATTCTTTTGTTATTCCGCAATGCCTCACAATTTGTGAAGTCTTGTCCTCTGTCACCCTGAGGCACTTTGGGGACTTAATTAAGTTATAGTTTCCAGATGTGGGATAAATTCCGCCACATCACAAAAGAAACACATTCAGTTCCAAATATCAATACACACTCCCTCTAAATTGTAAAGCAAGATTCCAGTTGTTTCTGGAAACAGTCATCTAACTGTGGGGGTCTCTTTATAAATAAAGGAGCCAAACTATTTTTTTTTTTTAAAGCAGCCATCTATAAGTTGTTAATTTTATTATGCAACTCGTTTACTAAATCCTGGTGATGTTTGTTTAAAGTATATAAATAGTTGATACTTTCTCATAATTATTGACAAAATAAAAGGCATTTCAGGTGGAAGATAGTTAAATCCTAAAGATAAATATGGGGGTCAGGGCACTGCTCCCCATCTTCAGGGAGCCCTGCTCCCTTGGACGTCCTCCAGAACCTCTGGTGGTCAGTGGGGATCTCGCTGCCAGGACGCCGTACCATGTCTCAGATCCCTACATTATGATAAGGGCTCCTGTTCCTTTGATTGAGTTAGTAATCAGTCGGCTCTTATTTGAGAGAGGTCATTATCTGTGTCTTGACAAACCCCAAGCCACGGTTCGATCTGCGATGACCAAACCCAGAGCCATGTGAAACTGCAGCAGGAAGTGATTCTCAGGTCAGCACGGGTCTCCTGAATCCTAGCTCATCATCTGCCGGTTTCTTCTCTCGGTTGCAAAGTCCGGTCAAAGCCACAGTAACCTGAGCCTCCTACCTAGAGGTGGCACCAAGAGTGTCCTGTAGACTTGGTGGGAAGGCGTGGTAAGCACAGCCAACCTTTGCTCTCTGTGCTCGAAGACTCTGTGTGCCCCAGGCCTGCTCATGCATGGCCCCACAGAGACCACTGCAAACCGAGTTTATATCCTGGCTAAGGTCTGCGTGGTCCTTGCACTTTTTCTCAGGTTACCTCGGCCCTCACAGCTAATACTCCATGTGCTGAAGCTCTTAAAGACCCCCTGTGTTTGCATAGGCTTGTCCCTCTGCTGGGGCGTGCTCCTTCCCTTATGGCCCACCACCTCCATGGAAACTGCCTGTCAAAAAGTGTCACTTGCCGTAAGATACCATGGCCTTTCAAGGTGAAAATCTCACAGGGCTTATGTCTAAACCCTAAAGCCACTGAAAGCCCAGCCACACTCCACAACACAGCCATGACATACTGTCCAAGTTAAAGGTGCACAGAGTCTCCTACGAAAACACAAGGCTCAAAGCCCTGACCTACCCCAGGTCTCTCTGTATTTTTATATCTACAATTAAATGTCTTGTCATCTGGTTCACAAGGTTCCCAATGAATGAATCAAATATTCCAAGGTGGGGATGAAGACGGTCTGATAAGAAGCATCCTTCTGATCCACCTACATTCTGCACCAGTTGCAAAATAAGACCCAAACTTTTGTCTTACGAATGTTAAATAAAGCAGGAGGACGCAGAGCTAGCTCCCAATTTAACCACTTTGGTCTTGAAAAACATAACCAAAAGAGTTTTAAATTTGTGGAACAAATACATTTACTCAGGTCATTCCTCTCTGTGAACCTGGTGGAGAGAGGAGAAACAAGAGCCTACCCCCCATTCACAAGAATCATCCCTCTGGCCTCCCTGAGAGGTGTGGGGGTGGGCTGAGGGACTGGGGGTGTTACACTAAGGGATGTCCCTCCACGTGGGTCAAAACAACAAGCATCAGAGTTAAGTATGTCTGTCCAAATCCATAAAAAGTGTTTCTTTGCTTCTGATAAATTAGAGCAGTTCTGTCATCTATTACATTTTTGCATTTTCCAAAGCTTCAAAGAAGCTTAAAGCTAAGTGTATTTGTTTGATTATAATAGTTTTCTGAACTATAGCTACTTGTCCTTAAATACCATTAATGCATCAAGTAATTCAGAATCATTCCTTTACTTTATAAAATGTAAGCCTTCCACATTTCAAGGACTTGTTCCACTCTGAGCCATTAATCAAACCTGATTTACCATGGTGGCACATGACAGGACAGCCCTCCAGGGACATGGGTATTTTGTCAATACAAACATAGCCCACTGATTTCACCAAAATACCCTTGATAAGTCCTAAAAATAAATAGGTGCATATGTGTTTTTGAAATTTAGACTTTGTCTTGTCACAGATCAGGGCCACGGTAGAAGGGAAAGCTGGAAGGGATGATCAACAGCAATGAGTTAAAAGCTGAATCAGTTTCAGAAGTATTTTCTGAGGTTAAACATCAGCAAACTTTCTCTGGAGATGTTAAGAAAAACACAGGAGAATTAAAGATGCAAAACTCCTCTTTCATCGCGGGTCAGATTTTTTACACAACATTAAGCTCGTTTCTTTCTGAGAATAGCTCAAATTATTTTATTAAAATCAGTGGTATAAATAAAGGGGATAAAAAGGAAATTATCGTGAACTTAGTATATTTTATTTTCGTTCTTTATTTTTGGTCAAATGTCAGTGTGGATAGCAAGATTTATTCTTTCTAAAATTCTTCCCAATTTGATGCACCGACACCACAGTTTTCTTAATTTCCTGCCCAGCGGCGCTGTGCGCTCACTCTGAATGGCCGACAGCTGGTGCCTTTAGCCCAGCAGATGTTTCTGTGTCTCCGCTGAAATCATCACGCAGGCAGA
The DNA here is from genome assembly GCA_026230045.1 of Corynorhinus townsendii. Classification (NCBI taxonomy): domain Eukaryota; kingdom Metazoa; phylum Chordata; class Mammalia; order Chiroptera; family Vespertilionidae; genus Corynorhinus; species Corynorhinus townsendii. Next base: position 131,502,612 of record JAPDVU010000006.1, read on the forward strand.
GCCCAGGATTTTGTTTTCCTTCACGCCCTTCTCCCACATGCAGAAACTTCCTTTAGAAGACAAAGGGAGTGTGCATAAAAAACACCACAGGGTGTGGATGAGTTTAATAAAGTCGGTCTCCGGTGTATGGAGAACCCAACTCTTTCCTACTACAGTAGGATTGCTCAACATCTACTGAAGTAATTTGAAATGTTTCCTATAAGGCCAAAACCCACAGCCAACAGAATCACATAATCATAGAATATTGAACTTGGATGAGACCAGTACAGTGTGTGTCAAAACTGAGTAATATATGGGCACTTTTAAAGGAAAAAGTTTTAAGCTCACCCCTGCCCCACCTTGTTGATTTAAACTGTATTTGTTATAATGTTACTTTAAACGCTGCAACCATAAAGCAAGGTATAAATTTCGCATGCCTCTTGCTTCCTGAATCCCTGATTGAGCAGAGACTAGAATAGGTGTCACTAACTATCAGTTGCAATAATCTTTCAAGGTGAAAATCATGCCAAGGTGACAGCATGCCTTGGTGTGGTCCCACCTCCACCCTCACTGGCTGCCTCACTTAACCAGTTATGTAGCCAACATGTGCTTTATCTACAATAGTAAAATCCACCTGATAGTTTAAAATAAAACAAAATCATATGTAAGTAATAGTGCACACCCTATAGTTAGTACCCAGTAAATGATAACAATTGTTCATGCTCCTTCGTTTTCAAAACCACATAATCATCAAAATTCAGAGTTTATTTAATTTAATGTGATGCATAATGTGATTTTTTTAAATGAAAGTATATGTAGAGAAGGTGGGCTCATATACCACTTTTTAACAGAAGGACATTAAGAAATTCATGTACTAGACTCATCTATTATCAAGACTGCTAGTTAGCAATTTAAAACCAGTTTTAATAGATAACACTAAAGTTGTTTTGTCATGTCAAAGTTGGGTAAACATTTTCACATTATTGAAGTCTGCATTAAACGCATAGTTTAGTTTATTCATTTCTGGAGTGAAATATTCTGTGTCCAAAATTTTCTCCTGCTATATCTTTTTTTTTAATTTTTTTATTGATTACGGTGTTACATATGTGTCCTTATTCCCCTATTGCCCCCCACCCCACTCCCATTCATGCCCTCAACCCCCTGTTGTCTGTGTCCATTGGTTAGGCTTATATGTATGCATACAAGTCCTTTGGTTGATCTCTCCCCCTTTCCCCACCCTCCCCTACCTTCCCTCTGAGATTTAATGGTCTGATGGATGTTTCTCTGTCTCTGGATCTATTTTTGTTCATCAGTTTATGTTGTTCATTATATAAGTCTTATTGTGCATAAAAATAAACTATTTACTTAACTCAGACAGACATAACAACTGACCAATATTATCCCAAATCTGCAAGGAATATATTTCAGACAATAGAATTTTCTCTATACTTGTATAAGGTCTAAAACTAATTTGAAAGCTAATATGACTACAATGACTTTTCTATATTTAGATACATAAAGCATCCCTCACATTTTCATAAGTTTTCATCATGTCAAGCAGTTGTATTACAATGTTCAGATTTATAAATAGGTGTTTTAATCAGCAATACCCATCAGCAGTTCCCACATCAAAGCTTTCCAATAATGAGGTCTTTACCTAGCTATTTGGACATATCTATTGTTTACATTTTGAAAGCATTTTCCATATTTCCAATCACTGATATTTACATTTGATTTTTTAAATGCTCGTTAAGCACTGCTAAGAATACCAAACAAACAAAAAAACACATATTCGGGGTAAGGGGAGGGCAATAAATAAACGATGAATTGGAAAATAAACCTTTGAAAGAAAAAATTTGTTAGACTAATGGAACTGACATACAAACAGGGACTGTGAACTAGAAGGATATAGTTAAATTTGAGCTACTCAAAGGTGAGAGGAGATAGAGCTAATATTTTAGGGGTCCTCAGGTAATAATATACATCTCTTGTAAAATATCAATACTACCCACTTCATAGACTTCTCTCTTTCACACATAGCACTACCAGTTAGCATTTGCTGTGTAACAAACCACTCCACAACTTAGTGTATTCAGGCAATAACCATTTATCCCCAAAACCAGTCCAGTTTGGGCCATGGTCAGACAGCCATCCTTCAGTGTGGCCCAGGTTGACCCTTCTCAGCCAAGCTCCTTCAGGGGTATTGGCTGGCACGGCTACGTGGATGGGAGCCCCTCGCTGCTGCATAGTTTCCTGTGCTCCACTGGCCTCTGGCTGCTCCCATAGTGCAGTTTTCAGCTCAGCGTGAGAGATACCCAACATGCAAATGCTTCTTAAACCTCTGTTTGCTGCTGTCCCATTGACCAAAGCTGGCCACAAGCCAGTCCATAGGCAGTACCGTGAAGAAACGCTCCATTTCTCACTGTGAAGACCTGCAAACAGTGTCACTGTTTTGCCACGTACCACACCCACAATAGTTCTCTACTCATGTCCTTTTAATTTTCCACCAGCGTGGCTCTCCAATTCATCCATCTCTCTCTTCAGGGAGATTACGTAGAATGAGCTACCATCACCTCCCATTGGACTACTTCAGCCTCCCCTCAACCATGCCGTACAAAAAGAAAGCCAAGCAATCTTTTTAAAATATAGATATTATTAAAATGCCTTTGAAATGCCTCCCATTATGTAAGGATAAAAACCCAAGTCATTACTATGGCCTATTAGGATTTCTGTGGTCTAGTTCACACACCTCTAATCTATGTGGCCTCCTACAGTAATGAGTAAAAACGTACAATGAAAGAGAGTGGGTGAAGAGAGAGCTGGCCTAGACTGAAAGGTTCTCCCAGGAAAGGAAATCCAGGCTGAGGTTTGCAAGATCTGTAAGAGGTGATGGAATGAGTGGCAAAGAAGATGGGTATTCACATAATTTTAATTTCACATTTATGTGTACGATTCATTCCTGGCTGAAGGCTGAAATCACATCTGTTTTTCTCATTACATATTAAACCCTAGCAAAGGGGCTGGCAAAGGGACTGGCAGGTGGTTTAGCCCCAATAAGAAATTTTAAGAAGACAACAAGGTTGACTTTCAGATGCCTAAGCAAAGACTAATATTTTAGATTCCTGTGAAAATTGCAATATTTCAGCATCACACTTCATTAATGTTGGAAACCATTATGTTTAGGACATAATGCCTTATATTTCTGGGCTTTGTTTCAGGAATGAGGAAATTGGGGTTCTAGCACTATTTTACCCCTTACTCATCGGTTAAACATTCACGGTGTCAGTTTCTCCATCAGTCAAGTGAGGATGCCTATAGACAAGGTGTGTATCTTTCCAAGTTCTTAACATTACCCGCTATTGGGATTCTGAGACTTGAAATAAGCAGAAAATGTTAGATAGGGATGACCTCCCATCAGAGGTGAACACATCACAGATTTATCTTTGTTTTATATTTATAATGTCTTTAAGTGGCCAGAGGATATATATTAAAATCAAATTGCTCAAAATGTTAGCATGTAGAGACTTTTTTAAAAGCAGGCAAAATAAAAATAAAGCATAGAAGAGTAAGCATATAATATGTAAGCAATAGAATGAAATAAAATTAAACGGTAGTCTCCTCATCCCAGCTAATAGACTAACTCCCCTAAATTTGTGAACTCTTTCGGTGCCTCACATTGAGAAACATGCTGAATTCCCACAGATTTGAACACATGGGACCTTCTTATAAAGCATCTGCAAAATCCCAAAATCAAAACATGCACTTCAGCAGGAAAATTTCAAAAGAGTATAACCCAGAGGCTATGTCCCCCAAGCTGAGTGTGTCAGGAAATAAGTTGGGCCCCTGCATGTCAAGACAAAATTTCTGCAACACTTCTCACTGGGACATGGAAAAAGAGAAAAGCAAATAGGCAACACAGCAGTAGGTATTTTTTTAATATATTTCAGATTTTACTCAAACAAAAACAACATATGGGATCCTCAAGTAATTCTATAATGAATAAAATAAGATATTTTGAACCTCTTTAGACTCAAAGTAATGGATTTCGTTCTCATGATTTTATGAGGCCTCTGAAGCAAGTTCCAGTTTGTACCAGTTTGTACCAAGGAATGTACCTGACTTTGGGCATCAGAAAAGCAGAGTTCAAGTTCAGTTATGTGATATCACCTTAATTTCTCAATCTTCAATGTAAATGGAAATAGGTTTAAAAGAATAGACTCTGGAGGCTGATTTTCTGGTTTTTAATCCCAACTGTGCCTCAGGAAAAAAAGTGAATTGAATACCTTTATATTTGATAAATGGAGTGTCATTTTTTTTTTAGAGTAGCCACTAAAGAATAAAAGTTATAAATTCCAACTAGAGGATGGAAAAAATACAATGACAAAAAATAACAATCACAAGGAAAGCAGAAAAGTAAAAAGAGAAATATAAAATAGGTTATACAAATAGTACAAAAAAGATGGTAGAATGTAAGCCAAAATATATCAGTAATTACATTAAATATAAATGAGCCATGTTATAATTAAAAGACAAAAATATATTAGAAATGCAAAAACCAAATCAAACTTTTTATTAAAGATGCATATTAAAAATAATGCAGGAAAAAATAAAAATTTAAAAGTTGGAAATAGATAAATCTTCTGAATATTAGTCCTCCCAAAAATGGAGTTTTAGCAATATCAGGAAAAAAATGTTATTGCAAAAGCATTATTGTATTTCAACGGGGTTACTTCACAATGAGAAAAGATGCAATAGACCATAGGTCACCAAGGGCTTATAAAAATTTAAATTTTAGTGCATCTAATAAAATGGACTGAAGTGCTTTACAGAGAATCTATATTGGAAAGGTATGTAGAGAGAAAGATATTCTGTTGCTAAGGTATGAATAAAGGAGCAGAGATGGGGTAGGTAGACTTGAATAGGCTGATGTAAAAGGCTGGTGCTGTGTGGATGAAAATCATGTTCTTTTAACTTAACCTTCACTTTAAGGAATTGTAGTGTCCTGATAGTTGTTTGTATATGTAGTCTATAAACATATATATCAATTTCAGCTGACTCCTCCAAACAGTATACTGACCTCATCTTCCCCATCTCCAGTCATATGTCTGATAAACCTGTTAGTCCCAGATTCCCACCATACCCTTTAAGTCAGGGCACCAAAGTAAGAAATATTAGTTCCTTCTATAAACATAGGGCCCAGATTGGCACACCTATTTTTTTCTCATAAAATAGAAAGTAAATATTCACTATTACGAGTTTGATCTAACCAGCTTATAAAGGAACTGAGGGAAAGGCAGCCATTGTGATGGTTAATAGCCTGGACTATGGAGCCATATCCTGGATTCAGAACGACAGCTCTCTCACTTCCTGGAGTTCCGACACTGGACAAATCTCTGTGCCTCAATGCTCTCAGCTGTAAGATGGAGTATTAATAGTACCTCACAGGGCATTTATGAGAATTAAATTAGTTAATTCCTCTAAAGCACTTTGACCAGGGTCTCATACAATGGTTATACAATTACTATTAATATTAGTTTTATTACTGAGAGAGCTGAAAAAACAGTCATATGGTTTATTAAAAAAAAAAAAACCACATAAATTTCATTCCTTAGGAACTTATTCAGTTTTTAAAATTTATGATGTTAGTTTTATTTGTGAAAAGTAATTATTTTAACATAAATCTTTAGCACCTGCCAGCAAACAGCTAGATTCAGGGAGACCTTCAGGCCACCAAAAAGACAAAAGGAACTCCTACACTACCGGTATGTTAGGTAGGAAGTCAGACGTGAGCGGCTGGGGTAGGGCCTGCCCTGTGGTCCTGACAGAGGTCGGACCAACATTAGCTTCAGACCCTCTCTATGGGCAGCCCAGCAGCCAGCAGACCGCCAGTGGGCAGGTTCAGAACCACCTGGTTCTTGGCACAAGTTCACAGGAAAACGACATGACCTCAATGCAACTTTACTAGACTCCTGGACTAATTATAATAAAATTTGCATTTTGGGCTTGGCCCTGTCTCCATGTGGGATTTTCTGTATGCATTATGGGTAAGGGCATGCCTAGAAGAAAAATAGTTTCTGTCAATCATCCCTGAATGCAAATGAAAGTCTCCACACAGAATATCCCTCTTTTAAACCCAGGAGTTGGGGGGCAATATTCTCTCTCTCTCTCTCTCTCTCTCTCTCTCTCTCTTTCTCTCATTGGAATGTACCTTCAATAAGCCCCATTTTGATTTACTTTAATTTTTATTGACCTTAAAATATTTTCTGCATCAATGAAAAGAACTGAGATCCTCGCCAGTAACCCCGATCAGTAACATCTTGACCACTGGGTTGACAGGGACTACGTTCATTGCCGTACAGGTATGGTCAATACTAAGGCCAGAATGTGCTCAAAGATTATATGGATTCTTAAGACCATTGGGCATTTGGGAATTGAAATATTTTCTTTTAATTGTACCTGAAACTCTGGGAGCAAAAAAAATTTTGGACTTTCTCTGGTGGAGATTTATGTGCAAGTCCACCTGTCTTTTGGATCATAATCACATGTAGCTCCAGAGTTAAGTGACATGCAGAGTTTGTGGAGAGAGTTCAGCTGCCCACTAAATGTCTGTGCTTTTCTCCCCTCATGAGAAGCAGTTTCCAGCAAGGCAAGACATTTTCCAATATTGCTGACACTGGGTGGGGCCCTGAGACTCAGTTCCAGTGAGTGGAGAGTGGGCCGAGTGGTTTTTGTCCTGTAAGACTCCCCTCTCTCGTCTGTCTGAAGGCTGGATTTTGAGGCTAAGCCTCCTCTTGGACACCCAGTGCTTCCTAAACCTGGTTCCTACTTGCTTAGAGGAGGAGAGCTCTTACTGCTGCCTAGGCCTGATGAAGTGAAAAGTAAATTTCCATTATGTTAAGCCACAAAGAATCTGGGCTTTGTTTGTTTCAGCAGCTAGTATTACATTGCTAATAAAGGTGTATAAATTAGAGAGCAGCCCTTGCCCCAGAGCAATGATGGTCAAGCCACAAAACCTAACTCAACAAACAATGGGCGTATAGATGTCTTATTAGACACCTGATGAGAAAGCATCAGACTACTTTGTAAGTTACCAAGAAATCTGGTTTCATTGTCTTCCAATGTGATCCAAAGCTACAAATCTTACAAGAAGCTACTAAATGTTCACCAATCTAAGTGTTTTCCAGACCAATGAGGTTCAGATAAACTTTGAATAAACTTCCAAATGTCTGGGGGCTTATTCAAAAACAAAATAAATGCCTAACCCTCTTGAGGTCTTTATATTAATAATGACTATTATTACAGTGGTTATGGTGTGAAATCATCTACCACCAGAGGAGCTATGAGGCAGTAGCTACACCATTTCTGAGCAGAGGGGACATTGCTGGCCCTTCCTCAGGCCACTTTCTCTTTGTTATGGTTTCTAAATCATTACCTCACGTCAAGGTTCACTAAACAGAAACCCAATTCTGCATGACTTTTGAAAGAGCTCGAGTACCTGTCACAGTCAATCACCGGGGTTGAGAAAGAGTGAATATCTATCTGATTTTAGTAAGGGAAAATGTTTATGTAAAGGGGAAAAGACTACTAATTTAATAGATTTAGTGCTATAATGAAGACTGATTATACAAGACCAACGTCTGCGAAATCTAGTAAACACAGGCAGTCAGCCTTCCTTAGCAGACCCTGTCTCCATATAAATGCTTAGTAAAAAGTCAAATCACTTGAAAGGAGGGAGTTTACTGTCCTGCTAAATCAGCTTTATGAGCCATTTGTGAGACTTGTCCTGTGTCTTGTCAGGTGTGTATTATGTTTACTATACTTGTCAGCATTTCTTCTCACCTTTCACTCAGTTGTACCTTTTAATGCATCGACAGCTTCCTTCATCAAATTTAATGACCTCTTCCAGACAAAGGGATAATTGACCAATCAGATCTTCTTATTTGTAATAACCCTAAGGAATCAATTTCTTAGCAGTCTCCTAGACAGTTAAAAGCATGTCCCAGCCTATAAATGATGGTGATGCAGAAATCACTGGGTATTTGTCATGCCCTTGGAGCAGAAGGCGGCACACAGAGGTTGAAAAATTCGACCTCAAGCCCACCATCTCTTTATCTTCTCCCTTTTCCATCTGTCTTCTCTCTTTTGTTCTAAGAAGATTCTTATTTTTAATGTATTTGTATTTGAATTCTCTAGACCTTGGTTTGGGTACTTGGTCTCTTCTTCACAGCCCTACTGTATCTCTCAGCTGATACTGAGATTTATTTCCTATTAGAAAAACAGAGACAGATGTCAAAGGGCCTCTGTGTTGTGTGTACTGTCTTTTTCTGGAGTGAAATAATTATTGAGAACCTTTGAGATGCGTTTCCCATCTGTTTATAAAAGTAGTACTGCAGTAATTTTTGTTTTTAATGTGCTTTCTTTCAAGAAATGATGTGTTTTATTCTGTTTTCCCTTTCCTGAGTTTTAATGACCACATCCTTCAAAAGACTGATGTAGAATTATGCCCCAAACTCCATTTCTCAGTCTAATGTCAATCTTCCTGACTTTTCTTCAGCTCAGCAGAAAATGTGGTGTATTGTATCCAAATTTTCAGTCTCAAATATCTTCTCACAGAGAACATCCAGATTGAGGGATAGATGATAGATGGATAGGATGGATGGATGGTTGGGTGGGTGGATAGACGAATGGATGGATGGATCTGGTATACATTCACAAACTATTTTTGACCATTCTCAAAAATGAGATTTTATATATATATAAGCTTAAGCAACCATTACGAGCAGTCAACTGCTTGCTATGATGCACACTGACCACCAGGGGGAAGACGCTCAACAAAGGAGCTGCCCCCTGGTAGTAAGTGCGCTCCCACAGCCAACCTCCCGCAGCTAGCCAACCTTCTGCAGCCCCACTCCCCGGGCCAGCCAGCCCTGATTGCCGGCCAGGCCACGGGACCCCACCCGTGCATGAATTTGTGCACTGGGCCTTTGTGCTGAGTTAATAATAATCCAGCAACTAGAAATATTGAGTAACAATACAAAAATATTATAAATTATATTTCCTTTTCCTTCAAGTATAGGAAACACATGAACGCATGAGTATCCTATCTAATAAATAGGGAATATGCTAATTGACCATCACACCCTCACAAAGATGGCGGCACCCACAGCCAATAAGGAGGGCATATGCTAATTGACTGCCACATCTTCAAAGATGGCGGCATCCAAAGCCACAAGATGGCAGCACCCAGTCCCCTCAGCCCTGCCGGGGCGGCAGGCACAAGGCACAGTCGGACCCTCCCCCAGGTGGGTCCAGCCACTCCTCGCACCTGCCTCTGGGGTCTCCCAGTCCCCTCAGACCCCCAGCCGTCCAGGGCTGGTCCGAGGGATGACCAAACGACTGGACAAGCAGGCTCTGTGGGGTGACCAGGCCAGCAGTGGGGTTAGTGAGGGATGACCAAATGACTGAACAAGCAGGCTGCATGGAGCAACCTGGCCAGTGGCAGGGGGAGACTGTGAGGGACAACCAGGCTGGCAGGGGGGCCAATTGGGGGCAACCAGGCCAACAGGGGGGCTGTTGGGGGTGACCAGGCTGGCACGGGGGGCAGTTGGGGGCAATTAGACTGGCAGGGGGGGGGCAATGAGGGGTGACTAGGCCTGTGGGGGGGGCAGTTGGGGGCAACCAGGCCAGCAGAGGAGGGTAGTTGGGGGTTACCAGGCTGGTGGGGGGAAGTTAGGAGCAACCAGGCTGGCAGAGAGGGGGCATTGGGGGTGACCTGGCCAGCAGCGGGGGGCAGTTAGTGGTGACCAGGATGGCAGGGGAGGCAGTTAGGGGAAATCAGGCCAGCAGTTAGGGGTGACCAGGCAGGCAGGCAGACAGGTGAGCGATTAGGAGCCAGCAGTCCAGGATTGTGAGAGGGATCCCAGATTGGAGAGGGTGCAAGCTGGGCTGAGGGGACTCCCCATGCATGAATTTCGTGCACCAGGCCTCTAGTATTTTGATAAATGACATGGAAATAAGTTGTATTGACCATGGGTTCAACTTTCAATGTGCTATGTTCATGAAAAATGTTCACTATAGTTAACAAGTAATCTTACTAATGTAACTAAAGTTAACTATGTAGATGAGGCTATGAGTAAGTTTGGCTTTTTAAGCAGTGTCCTTTATGTTTCGATGAGATGTTCCCTCCATTAAGGTAGAGACAAGAAAAGGTAGAGACAAGAGTCTCTTTTTCAAGGATTGCTTTGAAAACTACTTCCTCAACAGCTTGGTTCAGGTGTTAATAGGAGAAAGAACATTGCTGGAAGCGATTCTCCACTGGACAAGGGAATGTGTAACAGGATTCTTGGTAAAATATGGTCTTGATCCAGAGGCAGGTAGGAGACCTATGAATTGTCAAAACTGCAGGTGAGAAGACTCAATTTTGCTCATTAAGTTGCTGAAAAGGGTATATCAGACAGGCCAGTCTATGATGCTAAAGCACTCACAGCTATCTAGTTGTACAATACATACATACTTTTTCTCAAGTGCTTTTGGTAATAAATTTTAGTTAAAATCAGTGAATGATGTTATGAATCTCCATCCATTTAGGGTAACAACTGAAAACAATTGAAGTTTTAGAAAAACCATATGCAATTGTGAAATGGTGCATTAGGGGATTAAACATCTAAAATGATGTTAATTATATTTAGTGTGGTTTTCTCAGGAAGCTGGGATGAGTAAGAAATTAAGAATACTTGTTTCAAAATAGATGTTTATGTTTTTGGTTTTATTGAAGTGAAAAACAATGGAAAGCAGTATAACATCTCTAATAAATGCAGGTGTCACATTATAATTAATGAACCTGGTGAAATTGGCAATATTTGGCTCCTCTTTACCTACAAAAAAGGGAAATTTATATAGCAGCCTAATATCTTACAGTGGATTTTATGAATTTAGAAAATGGCATACATACCCACTTATGAAAGAAAATATTAGTTATTTCCATTTTGGGTGAAAATTGTGTATCTTCTTTCCTATACTCAGCACCCCAGAAGCACTGGCTGGGGGTAAGAAAGGATAAGGATTATGGGGATTTCACTAGCTCTGAGAGCAAGAATCAGCGATAAAAAGGAAGAAAAGGGAAAGGAGAGAAAACAAAAATGAGAGGAAAAGAATTTTTGAAAAATAATTTTATCTTCAATGATGTTTAAGTTTTTGTAAATATAAGAAATGAAGAGCTCACGAGTGGTGGTGATGCTGGGGTTTAAAGGAAGTCAAAACCTTTGAAAGAACTGGGCAACATTCAGGATCAGTTCCAAACAGTTTTCTGTTTGTCCCTGGAGCACTTGGGGGGGTGTGATTTAAGGCTATTATTTCTTTACCAGCCCCACGATACTGAAATGTAACTGAGCCCAGGGGAGAGCCTAGGCCACGGGCATATGTACTCACTTCCCAGCTGCATTAAGGAGGGAAGAGCACCTGGATGTTGGGAGCCATTTTACAGAGCACCATGAAACTTGGGATTATTAAACCAAATCATTGTTAAACTTAAACTAAATGTGTGTCTGTGCTAAATCAAGCATCGTGTTAGATTTGCATGTAGGGCAATGAAAAAGTTATTACAAAAAGAAATTTTGAAAAAAATAAAGTACATTTTTTGTTGTTGTTGTTAATCCTCCCCCAAGGATATTTTTCCCATTGATTTTTTTCTTTTAGATAGAGTGGAAAGGAACAAGGGGGGGAGGGAAGGAGGGAGAAAGGGCAGTAGAGAGAGAAACATCAATGTGAGAGAGACACATCAGTTGGTTGCCTCCTGCAGGCAGCCTGATCAGGGCAAGGGATAGAACCTGCAACTCTGGTACATGCCCTTGACTAGAATCCAACCCACAACCCTTCAATTTGAGGGGTGACACGCTAAACACTGAACTCGCCAGCCAGGGCATAAAGAACATTTCTTATATTTTCTCTTCAAAAATTGCCCTTTACTTGACTTTCACAGTAAAATTATTTGACCTGATTCATGAACCACTGTGTTCTGCTGCATCTGCATTCTGTGGCACCTGAGTTTCAAAACAACTATCCCAAAATACCTCCTTCAAAGGGTTGTAAGAATCTACAAAATAATAATGTGTAAAAAAATGCATTCCTGTCTTTAATTTCTTACCATAAATTTATTTAGGATTTTCCAATTTTTGTTTTAATTGGAAAGAAGATTCTTCTCTGGAAATATCCCCCCTTTACTAAGGTTCTGAGTTCTAAACAAATAGGTATTAACCCTGGAGAAACTGTGATAGCTAACCATTAAGACAAAAAAGTCCCCCTTATGATGTATCTCTCCCCTTTACCAACTTTAAATTGAAGAGGAGGGTTTATTTAGCTTAGAGGTTCCATATCAATTTCTTCCTCATGTATAGTCTGACTCTGAAAAGCTGATGGTTCAACTTGCTATTTTTAATGTGAAGGAAACTAAACAAAAGCCCTTACAGTACTGCTCAAATATCTAAAATATTAAACAAAAGTCTATTGACACAGAAAAATAACCAAACAACTGCTAATGATTTTCCTATAATTTCCTTATTTTTATCCTCTTTTTCCTAAAGTGCTAGCCAAATTCCAGGGCATGTTTTGGTTTTCTCACTCAGGCTGTCAGCAGCAGGACTGGTGGGAGCTGCACTGTGGGGGGGGGCGGGGGCTGAGGGGGGTCGGGGGGGGGGGGGCACACAGCCTGGCCCTAGGGAGGGCCCTTCTCTCCCGTGATTTCTCTGGGACGGTCTAATCAGCCTGTGAAAAGGAAGCCCTGCTGGGGCGGTTGTTAGGGAAAGGAATAGTAGTAGTTTGAAATGGAAAAGAAATCTGTTCAAGTGGGCAATTATATGAGACAAGTAAAGAAAACAATTAAAATGATCTCCTTACTTCTGTCCAGAGGGGGTGTTCTGTTGGCTGACAAAGAGAGCACTCTGCCCTGCGAACCGAGTCAAATCTGTGACAAAGGAAAATATTCTCAATTTTAGGGTCAAAGGCGATTATGCTGCAGTATCTTGATATGGGCACCAAGATATTTGGCAGATATATATAATCACTAACTTCTAAGTAAGACTTGTTGGGAGGATCAGGGCCCTTACTTAAAGCTAACTCTTCTCCCCTTCCTTTATGTATCTCACCATGCCACGCCTAAATGTTTTCTTTTGTTTTTTTTTCTCTGCTCTTCTACTTTGGAACTTGAAATGCTTCTCTGTGTAGATAAGGGCCTGAATTTCAATGTCATTAAAAAGAAAAACACCAACACTCTCCCTATTGTCACCTGGGTGTAGACCTTCGCTGTACATTGTTTTTCACTATATTGCTCTGAGGCTCAATGACCATTCTCAATACATTGAACATAATGGAGAAGTGGAGGTACAGGAAAATCCAGACTATGGGCACAATATCACCCTGCTCCCCGAGCCCCAGCCCTTGTAATTCAATGGCAGCACACGCCTTTGGTGCAGCTTTTACGACCCCTGTTTGCAAGGCTGTGGATGGTCGTCCTGTTAATGGCAAACACTCGGTGCCCTCGGAGAAATTTCACATTAATAAAACCTACAAAGCACAGTTGTGTTCCTTTGAAGTTGTTCCTAAACATGTAATATTAGCTTGTGAAGCATTAGATGAGGAAATGAGCTCGATAAGGACTCGTGCAGTAATAACTCTAAATTGATTATTTCCTTCCCAAAATAAACGCGCCAGGCCGCCCTGTGGGCTTACTTCCGAATGCTTGCTCTGCCCAGGAATCTTATCTCGAGGAAGAGAACAGCAAAAATGTAGACACACGATAAGGCACATTCACCAGATATGAATACAGTTATGAGCTTCAGTCTTTCTCCAGGAACCTAAGCTCTCATGAGCAGCGGCATAAGTTAAACATTCATTAATTGCATGCAAAACCTGGAAAGAAGAAAGAACAATGTCTTTAATGTATTCTGTGAAACAGTCACGCACAACAAAACTCTGGTGAGGCAGGAAGGAAGGCAGATGCTAGCCTATGTGCGTTGTGGTGTGAAACACTTTGCATTTAGGAGTCAAGGAAAAAGAAATGTATACAAGATCTTTCAAAAGATATGCACAGAACACATCCTTGAATTTACAATACTTTATTTGGCTGTCATTCATCCGCACCTTCTGCTTGAAAGCAGAGGCCAAAAGTTACATTTGCTGTTAATCCATTTTTAAAACTCTTTATTTTGATCTGTTGGGTATGTAACTACATAAAAAAAAAGAATCAGTATTTCTTTAAAATAAAAAAGAAATAAGCCTATTCAGAAAACAGCATTTTCTGCATTCCTTGGACTTCTCCAATCAGTACTAGCCACAAAAGAAAAAGAAAGAATTTGGGACTAGGAATTCTTGTGGTTTGGGTTTCTCTAAAGAAAAGCCCTTTCTTACCCAGCATGACTATGCGACGAGGTGTGATCTGTGTAAGTGCATTGCTGCTATCGTTGCTTTCGGAGTCGTGTGTAAATACTGATCTATAGAATTCAGATTGTCTGACTTCCTACCTAAATTTGTAGCTCTTTTCCACATTTATTTTGCTTCCAAACTGAATCCAATTTGCTTTTAGGGCATGTACAGAGAAATTGTCACTCTACTAAAAGGAGAAATTGTCACTCTGCTAAAAGGAGAAATTGTCACTCTACTAAAAGAACAGAGCTGTGACCAGTGAAATAATAATCACTCTTTTTTCTTTTCAGAAAATGTATTTGTACTAGCATTCTGGAAACGTAATTTGAGTTAGAGGAAAAGTTCCAATAAAGTAAATGCAGATATTAACCCCTGACAGTTACCATGGCTTTTTCCAGGGGTCCTCAAACTTTTTAAACAGGGGGCCAGTTCACTGTCCCTCAGACCGTTGGAGGGCCGGACGATAGGTTTAAAAAAAAAACAACTATGAACAAATTCCTATGTGCACTGCGGGCCCGGGACGAGTCGGCTGCTAAGCAGGACAGGCAGGGGCACCCGGCGGGCCGGATAAATGTCCTCGGCGGGCCGCACGTGGCCCGCGGGCCGTAGTTTGAGGACCCCTGCTAGCCTTTGAAGACTCCAGAAACCAAGGCTATGCTTTCCTTTCATCATATAATTTCGTAATTCTTTCTATAGACCTTAAAACATACCGTTGGCCAGAAAAGCAGTTACTGAATATTTTTTATTCTATCAGCTTATATTTCAATTAATATAGGGCAGGCCCAGAGGTTCTTTTTTGGTCTTCTTACTTGCTGATGCCTGTGGATTCCTTAACACACTCCCACTTCCCAGGAGGCTTCCCAACATCCCCTGCCCGACCTTTCCACAAAGAAACTCATCTTGGGACTCATAAACAATAGTTCAGGGAGGCGATCCTGAGAGTGGGAAACTCTCCAGCTCCAAAATCCTTTAGGGAATTTTGGACAAAATAATTATCTGTTGCAGGGCCTGTCCTGTGCATTGTAGAGTGCTGAGCAGCATCCCTGGCCACTAGATGCCAGGAGCCTCTCCCACCCCCACCTCCATCCCATACCTAGTGATGGCAATCAGAAATGTCTGACCATCCTGTGGAATGGTAGGCAAATCCCCCAGGTGAAGACCCGCTGCTGCAGGAGGAACTGTGGTCCTAGGCTCCCCCTAAAGGAAAAGTACTCGCCCAGTGATCTGGAAGATGGTCTCCAAGAAGAAAACATGTCCCCTGACTAGAAATCCTTCATTGACCATTAATAATTTTGAGGGGGGTACATAAAAGTATCCTGAGCAAGATAATATGCAGGACATATGCACCCCCTGCTATAACCTGGCATGTAATTCAAATAACTGATGGTTAAAAATTGCCAGTAATGGACCTTCTTTGCTCCATTGGCTCCTCCTAACCTCTTGGAGGTAGTCAGGTATTATCATCCTCATATGAGAGATGTGGAAAATGAAGTGTTTTGACCAATGCAACACAGCTAGTAAATGAAAAACCAGGAATTAAAACCCATCATTTCTAACAGCCAATTCAATCCTTTTTATATTGTTCTGCCAAGCAGTGCAGATTAAATTTACCTTGGTAAGACTACCTTATTTATTCCACAAATATTAATTAAACACTCTCATGTGCCAAGCTGTCAGGATATAGTCATGGGGGGAGGGACTAAAATTCCTACCTGCAGGAAGCTTTGGTTCTGATGTATAAACGAGATAAATAAAATGTATAGTGTGTTAGATTGTGATAAGGATTCAGGAGAAAAATAAGTCAGAAAGAGGGATTTCTAGCATGAAATTTTAGACAGGGATGGTCAAGAAAGGTGTGTCATAGAGTAAGTAACATTTGAATATACGATCCAGGCCAAGGGAAAAGCCAGTGCAAAAGTGAAGAACATTCCTGACAAAGAGGCAAAAGGAAGAAACAAAGCCGTGAAGTGTAAGCCCAGGCTGCTGGGGGAACAGGGAGGAGCCCATAGCAATGTCATCAGGGGTCAGCAACCAGTGGTCACCAGTGCAGTGGTATGTGTCAGAGACTTGCAATAATGAGGATGCATCCACACAGCACCCCTGATAGAGATGCAGCCTCAGGATCTTTAGCCACAGACTTGCCACAGCATTTCAAAATGTTCTTAATTAGTGTGAGTGCTATGAGTGCTATGCTGTGAGAAATAGTTTCATCAAACAAATTCAATGACCAGAACTCTCCTTTCTTCCCACCATACAGAGCACTTTCATTGAAAATTCATTTCTGGTTTACTATAATGTTACCATTTTAAAGAATCCCCCAGAATTATTTTTATAAACTAATTTTCAAATATGTACTGTAACTTTTATCCCCCTAGTTGTACGTATATGCGTTTTGTCCACGCTGAATTGTAACTTTTCTGTCTGTGTTCTAGTCCTCCAGATCCTGGGCCTGTAGCTCCCCACCAATCATGTTATCAACAACCGGCAAGGGTGGGGGGGGGGGGTCGTCGGTGTAGGGACAACTGTTCTAAAACTTTGTAAACTCCCATGGGGAGACTTTATTTCTCTAGGTAAGATCCATTGGCCTACAAGATATTAACATCCTCTTTATTACTGGAGCCAGAGTTCTGATTCTAATTTTTAAGCAGCGTTTTTTAAATTGGAGGGGGGCGCGGGGAGTGTTAAAGACAACTTTAACTGATAAAAGCATTGGATTCCTTTCACAGGCAAGAGGGAAGACGGGGAATAAACAAAAAGAAAGAACACTAAATGTTTACATGAAACGGTGGGGGGTACGGGGTCCCCGAAAGGACATCTGTGAGTCCCCATCAGTGTCCACTGCTTACCCCAAGGGTGGAGATTTCAGACATGGACTAGGAAGAGGATAAGGCAACAGCAAGTAGGCTGGGGAAGTTTCTTTGAAATTCGATTTCAAATCTGTTTTTCCGAACAACTTCCTCCAGATAGAGCCCAGGCAGCACTAATCAGCCAGCCGGCCACCAGCTAATGAAGCTTCCCCTTGCCGGTTCCTCTGCTGCCGGGGAATGATCTGAGAAACTGAGGGAGCTTGAGAAGATCCTGGAAGATAATGAAAGAGTAATTACCATCATCTCTGTTTCACCGAAAGTCTAATTAGAAACAGTTATAGAGACACCATGTGTTTCATATTCTTCAGTTGTTTGTAATCAGCAACAAAAATAAGAAAGTAGCAACTCGGAAAATTAAGGAAGCAGGCATATGTTAAAGAAAGCAATCTGAGAAACGATCTGAGGTGCAAGGTAAAATGGTTGGTATATACTCCGGAACATGAAAGCAAACGCGATAAAAAAGAACATAAACATTTTTAGGGGTCTTCTCTTTTTTCTTGTCCGTGATTATTTAGTTAAATATATACCTTTAAGTCATTGCTCATGTAAATTATCTGATTTTGACTGCAATGATGATACTTGTTTGAGGTCTTTACAAATCAGGAAATTAGATGTATTTTTTCTGCCATATGCAGTACAGCCCCCCGCCAAAAAACAAACAAACAAAAGAAAAAAAACACAAACACAAACACGTCAGTTTCCATTGTTGACAATTCTTTTCACCAGACAAAAGTTTATTTTGTTTACACCAATGGTTTCCTTTGGATTCTCGTGGACACTATGAATTCTGGCTTCAAATACCTTAGAGGTCCCTTCTTGATCAAAAGTAATAAAGTTATCGTTTTTCTCTTCTATGATTTTGTGTTTTTTATTTTAAATACTTAAATAGTTGGTATAAGGAAAGATAAAGAGCCAGGTTCACTTAATTTTTTTTTCAAAATATTTAGTCAATTTGTTACAAATTAAACTCCAGATGTGTTTGGGACTTTTGTGCATTGTGTTTTGCTGCTATTTATTCATAATGATTAAGAAATTTTAACTTTTGTTGTTTTATCATATATATTTTAGAAATAGTATGGCTAGTTCCTTGTTATCAATTTTCTTTTTTTAGAATTGTCCCGAATATTCTTGCATGTCAAAATTCATCCAGATGAGTTTTACATTAATTGTCAATTATAATATAAGCATTATATTAATAATTGGGATTGTATTGATTTTATAAATAAATTTAGATGTACTGGTATCTTTACACTACTGATTCTTTTACTCAAAAATGTAGAGTATAATTGTATCAATATCAATGAGCCTTTATATCTCAGAAAAATATTCATCTTTACTTCATTTAGGCATTACACATCTCATATTTGACATATTTCTAGATATTTTATATTTGGGGCTGATATTGTAAAGGGAAAATTTCTCCAGTTATATTTACTACTAGGTTATTTTGCATATCAAGTAACTCTTTTTCTTAATTAACAATGTTGAAAATAGCTGTCACTCTGAACTTTCCTAATTAATTATTTCATTTATTCTGTTAGATTTTCTTGGTTAACAGCCAACTTTTAAGATCTGGAAATATATAGATGTAGATATACCTTATACTTATTTTATTTTATTCTAGTTGTGTTGCCTACAATCATCATAAAAGTTAAAATAATGATTCTTTAGTGAATGACCATTAAATATTAACTTTTCTTTTGAAGCAAAACTATATTTTATATTAAAACCATGTCCATTTATTCCTATTACACTACATTTTTAAATCAGAATATCAAATTTAATAAAACATGATACTTTTTTATTTCTATTGAAATGTTTTCTCTTGTTATCTACTAATACAGGGTGGGGCAAAGGAGGTTTACAGTTGTGAGTATGAGAAACAGTTTATTCTTGTATTATTATTTATTAATTATTGTATTATTTTCCATACAAACAATTGTCAACCTACTTCATTCAGAGGTATGTCTTAGTAGTTGCCTAAATTTTAGATTTTATAGATATTTTGTTTTTATTATAATTTATTTGTTACCAAACAATTATTTATAAAATTATTACATATGACTATAACTAAAACTTAAGTGCTAGGTATCTATGAAAACTTTTGACCTAATTGAGCTTTTGTCCTTTTTTATGCTTTATAATTATTTTTTTGTTTGTGGTTTTTCATTCTATTTTTTTATTTTTTGTTTTGGTTTATCTTTGTTTTAACTGTTTTATTTTTAATTTGTATTTTTTAGCTGGCATGGTTATACATATGAAGTTCAATTTTAAAATCCATCCATTATTATTTATTTCATTTTATGAATTTATCAAAATTTTGTTACACAGAGGAGGGGATGTGAAAAAATGCTTCACTTCCGATGTCAGATACATCGGACAACAGACTGGGGCAAAGAAATTTGATAACTAAAGGAAACTGACCCTTTAAGTAATTATTTCATGATCAAAAGCAATTTGTCTCAAGGCATCTCTTCTGCTCTGCACAGCCAGCAAGCACTGCTACTATCCTATCTAATAAAAGAGTAATATGCAAATTGACCATCACTCCAACACACAAGATGGCCGCCCCCATGTGGTCAAAGATGGCTGCCCCCATGTGGATACAAGATGGCCACCACAAGATGGCCAGCAGGGGAGGGCAGTTGTGAGCCATCAGGCCAGGAGGGGAGGGCAATTGGGGGCGACCAGGCCTGCAGGGGAGGACAGTTAGGGGTGACCAGGACTACAGGGGAGGGAAGTTGGGGGTGACTAGGCTGGCGGGGTGGGCAGTTAGGGGCGACCAGGCTGGCATGGGAGTGGTTAGGGGGTGATCAGGCTGGCAGGACTAAGCGGTTAGGGACAATCAGGCAGGCAGGCAGGCAACTGGTTGGGAGCCAGCAGTCCTGGATTGTGAGAGGAATGTCCGACTGACCGTTTAGTCGGACATCCCTCGAGGGGTCCCAGATTGGAGAGGGTGCAGGCTGGGCTGAGGGACACCCCCCTACCGCCCCACACACAAATTTCATGCACCAGGCCTCTAGTTTTTTAATAAAAAGCAAAACAGAAAACTGTTAGGACTCACACCAGATGTTATAGTGGGGAAATGGCATATTAGAAGGCAGAAAGACTGAGAGAGGAAAAAAAAAACAGGTGTGTGTGGAGAATGCCAGCTTCAGGAGATGGAGCAGGAAATGTCCCTGCCTAGCCCCTGGGAGTGAGGTCAGCAGAGAGCGGCCAGAGCTGTCAGCTCCTGATTGGTCTTAGCGGAGACCTGCCTTGGCGGTCACTGTGATGACTGGGGTAGAAATACAAAGGCCTGATTTTCATCCCAACAGGGGACAAAGGCCCAGCCTTTTTTCCCCAAAAGGGACACTGTCGGATGGCAATTTGAACTCAAGAGCACCCTGACATTCCAGTACATTACAGCTGTCCTTCCTGTCCTCAGTCCTGCTTCCCCAACCTTCCCTTCACTCATCTGCACTCCCTGGAACCTGAACTAGATAGGGTGTGGGGGGTGGGTAAGTGGAGGGAGCATGACATGAAGGCAGCATACACTGCCTAACACAGAAGTAGCAGCAATGAAAACGTCTCCGTTAAATTCAAGGAGGAGGGTGTTGAAACACCTTAGGTCCAGCTGGCAGTATTAGTTGGGGTGTGTGATATCTCCTTGCTGCCATGACCAATAAACCTCCAGACCTCCCTCTTTATAGCAGGGATGGTCACTTTGTTGAACTGAGAAGTCTTAGTGAATCTCTGTCTTGCAATAATTTTTTAAATGTATTTCTTACTATGGTGGGTCAGAAGCAATCCTTGACCCCTGGACCTTCTCCATTTTCTTTCATTTCTATTTGAAAATGGGCCAATTCTTTCTTATCATAAATCACCAAAGGCAGCCAGCATAGCCAGCCCATGTCATTACCATAACGATTACAAATCACATCTCCTAAGAGAGGCATGTGGTCTGTCTTCTGAGTTATCAACAGGCATCAGTTTTGCCAAATGTTTTGCCATGACTGACAATCCTGCTTGCCCCATCATTATCCTTCAACCATGATTACTCCTCCAGTACTCCCTACATTAGAGTTTTTATTATTTTAGCACTCCACTCCAAGCTACTGATTTCTGAATTAGTTAAGTGACACTAACGGCTCTTAGAGATGATCTCTCAAATCACTGTGACTCTCATAATAGTTTATTTCTCACTCACCTGCAATCAAATTCCACCTATGCTTTGATACTCATGTAGGCCTCTGGGACCCTCTGCATCCAGCTGGGGGGGAGGGGGAGAAAATGAGGAATTGTTAATGGAAGGTTTTTATAAGCCAGACCTAGAAGTGACAATATCACTTCTATTCACAGTCTGTTACCAAGAAAAACACATGGCCACAGGCAAAGGAAACTGAGAAATGGAGTCTAGCTGGATATCCAAGAAAGGAAAGTGGGACTGGTGAGCAGCAGCCAGTCCTTCCCACATAGGCTGAGCGAAGATGCCAGCAGCAGTGGTGACCGGTGGCTTTCCCCATTAGAGGAGCAGGTAGCAGGGCCAGTACCCTGGCCAGGTAGAACTAGGACCTCTGTTTTTAAGAGTCCAAGCACAAAAGCAAAACCTAAGTAAGCAGTGTCTTCCCTGAGAGCATGAACAGGAAGCACAGGAGATATTGTCGCACTGAACCTGTTCACTAACGGAGCAGGTTTGCTAACCCGGCAGAAGAAGCCATGCAGGGGTGAAGTTCTTCTGATGAGGGGGCTCACTCCACACTCCCTCCAGGTTGCCAGGCTGCAGAGAAAGCATCGAATCTTCTCACATGAAGTCTGAGAGAGGAAGCCTCATCCATATTTAAAGAGCTAGCACTTAGGAGGAACTCTGTTGATCTTTTCAATAGGGATATCAAGAAAATAAGTAATAATTTTTCAAAGTAAGATCTATTAAAAATGATAATCAAGAATCAGAAAAAAAATTATTTTTAAAAATGATTTATTGGAAGAAATAGAGGGAAATTGTCATGTTGGTTAGCTATTGCTGCTCAACCAGTCACCCTGATAAGAGTAATATTTTCTTTTTGTTCATGCATCTGCAAAGCTGCTGAAATCTGGCTGGCCCGGGCTGGGCTCAGCTGAGAAGCTCTTTTTGCCCCTGCATGTCTGTTATTTGACTGGCCAGCTCTGCTCCACATCTTTGTTTTATCCTCCTCTGGGGACCAGCAGGCTGTCCAAGAACATCCATGGCATGTTCTTCCCATGGCACTGGCAGGGATGCAAGAGAAAAAGTGACACATGTGAGGTCTCCAAGGCCAGGTTTTGGAATACACACTGTGACTTTCACCCATTTGTCACTGGCCAAAGTAGGTCACACAGCCAAGCCTGGAGAGGAGATGGATGATGAGGCCATACAAGGGAATCGTGCAAGGCAGGGTGTAGAATTGAGAACAATAATGCAATTTATCAGAGTTCTTTCAACGAAATTCAAGAAACTTTGCTCCAAAACAAAAAGCGGAGGAGATAAAGACATTGTCTTCTTTTTCACCAGGGTATATCCAGATATTGGTGTCTTAATCTTTATATGGAATCCCTTTAAATTTGGGGGTTATTTCAAAAATTATTTTCCACTAATTCTTCTTTTCAGTATGTGGTCAGTATGTTTAATGGAATAAGGCAAAGAAGGGCTGGCAAACAAGGAAATAAAAATGAACCAAACAAAAGGAACAAAATATGCTATAATTATAAATTTTATAAAACCAACTTAAAATTAATTATAAATTGTACAAATACAGAAAAACTCATTAATACTCGTTAATGTAGGAAATGACGTTAGCTGTCTGGTGAACCACTTTGAAATTCTCTGCCAGATTGCAGAAGAAAGAAAGTAAAAATGAAACACAGAAGGTGTTAAGCTAGAGGACAACAGACTGGGGCCCAAATTTGATAAATGATTCTGAAAAAGAGACCAGAAAAAAGGTTAATAAAAAATTAATTACATTAAAAGAGGTAACATCGGTGGGGACATACCCCGGTGGAAAGAGAAGACAAGCTTCATGGAGGCCAGAAAACAATGAAAGTTACCATAAAAGACCAAGGGACCTGAGCAGGGCCTCTTCTCTGCCACACTAAAGCCAGAAGAAACGGGAAGACATAGCTACAAAGGCGTGAGGGGAGCCAGCTTTAAGCCCCATGGTCTACATTCACCCATGTTTTGCTTCATGTTTAAAAGTGATGGAGGGGATATCATCCATATATTTGTTCTGGAAAGGAACAAACTCAAAGTATTCCGCTAAAGTATTCTGTACCCAGGAAAGGGGAAATGATGGCGTAAGAACAGAAGTATCAGAAAGCAGCAAAAACATGGTATTAATAAGTATGTAAACAATCCTATATAATAAAGAGGGAATATGCAAATTGACTGTACCTCCACCACAAAGATGGCTGCGCCCACAGCAGAGGTGGGGATTCCATAACACAAGATGGCTGCACCCACAGTGGAGGCTGAGTTCCCTTAATGAGCAATCACCAGGGACCTGAGGCTGCACCCTCCCACCTGCCCCCTGGGGGCTTGAAGGGGACTTCAGGCCACGCCCCTCACCTGACAGGGCTTGATGGGGGACCTCAGGCAGCACCCCCCCCCTGCCCTGGCACCAGGCCAGGGCACCTGAGGCTTCATCCCCCACCCAGCAGGGTTTGACAAGAGTAGGACCGACTGGGTCTAGATCTAGCCCAATGTTGGGGGTGGGGGGGGGCCTGGTCTGGGTTTTATGCAATTTTGAGGCACACGTGGGTGGGCAGAGACTTAACTCGGGGTCCTGTGATGCGCCCCAGACTCTGAAAGGAGGAAGATTTTCATATACATTTTACTAATTTTCTTTCATCTCTGACACTTCTATTATAGACAAAGGGCAAATAGCAATATTAAAATATTTCCTCTAATTAATCCCCTTTTAATGTGTATGAATTTCGTGCACTGGGCCACTAGTTGTTTTAATAATATGTCAGAGTGTACATTTTGCAATACTTGAAAGAAAAGTAATTGAGCCATCACATAATATGGAAATAATACTTTAAATTAAGAACCTGGGTACAAAATCACAGATTATGTTGTTTTTTAAGGATATGGTAGGAGCCGTGGCTGGTGTGGCTTAAATGGTTGGGCATCAACCCATGTACCAAAATGTTGCTGGTTTGATTCCTGGTCAGGGAACATGCCAGGGTATTGGGCTCAATCAACAAGAGTGGGCGTGCACGAGGCAGCTGATTGATGCTTTTCTTTCGGATTCAGTGCCTCTCTCTCTCCTCCATTTCTCTCTTTCTAAAAATTAATAAAAATAACAAAATCAACAACACAAAAGATATGGTAGGAGAAAACAGCGTAAGCTTATGCCATGAAATTGTAACATCTAAATCTTCAAGCTTAATAAAATACAGGGTTATAAAAAACAAGAACTAGCTTCAAAAGAAAAAAGGCAAACAATAACAGTAGCAGGCACGTCATCCAGCCTGGTCAACCATTTAGCTTCTCTGTTTTTATAAGTGGGAAGTGGCAAGATCATTAGGTTAGTTCCTATCTGTCTAAGGACAGAATTCATAAGCCTTCAGAGCTTATTCCCAAAAAGAGGCCAAATGAGGCAAAAGAGTTGTTAAATTTTAGAATTTCAAGGAAAAATAAAGATAGTTATTTAAAAAACAAAGAAACACCTCACTGGAGCTAGTTTTATTTATATATATATATATATATATATATATATATATATATATATATATGATTGATTTTTTACAGAGAGGAAGAGAGAGGGATAGAGAGTTAGAAACATTGATGAGAGAGAAACATCAATCAGCTGCCTCCTGCACGCCCCCTACTGGGGATGTGCCCGCAACCCAGGTACATGCCCTTGACCGGAATCGAACCTGGGACCCCTCAGTCTGCAGGCCGACACTCTATCCACTGAGTCAAACCAGTTAGGGGTGGAGCTAGTTTTCTTGTCTGAGTTCTACGTCTGTGTTAGAGGATACTACAAGCCAGTGGGAAAACTGCAATGATGCCCTCCCAGCATTAGCAATGACCAAATTTAAATAACTTTTAAAATAGTTATGCATCACTTCTTTTCAAAAGTCACTACCTTTTATTATTATTTGGTAATATGCATTTTTTTCAACAAGTAGTTTAACAGATATTTATTAAGTGCATCCTATGTCTAGGCTGTATGTTGGCGCTGCGTGAGTCAGTCTGTGGTCAGAGTTCATCCATGAATGGAAGTAATACCACACTGTGCCAAACAAAGTGCCTGCTCCTTTAAGTTCCCCCAGACAGTGTAGGTCACAGCACTGTTGCCAAGAGCCCATGGTGGAGCAGATAGAGCAAAGCAGAGGGGTGCTAGGAGCTGGGGCGGCACCAGCTACCATGCTTTGTCTGGCTTCCATTTAGAACTAAAACAAAAACGTGCATGACAAATTAATCCTAATCTCAATCTTAAAGATCTCCCAAGTCTGCTTGCTTGATTTATTTGGTTTCCATTTTCACAATCCTGTTTAAAACAAGTGAAGTCCACTCTGAACCCTATGACATGTCTTTGATATACAATGGGTATGTATTAATAATAATACAGCTCTTGCTGTCCAATTCAGATCATCAAAAAATGTTAAAGTCATCTTCCTGAATTCTTTTCCCTTGACACTTTACCAACTAAGTCTTCAAAGAACCAGAGAATATTCTTCTTTGGCTTTTTAATCTAGGGCATGTTATGACATGATCTTTTGTTTTGACTATTAATTCTTACTTTGTAAATAAAAGGAAAATATAAATTGTATTCAGCTATAATAATTTATTTTTTTCAAAAAGTCTTTACAGAATAAACTACTTGGAATTACAGAATTGTATTCGTTAACATTACAATATTCTACTGAAAGTATTTCTCTATTATTTCATGTGCCTTTCCCAACACACAGCACTACTGCCTCAACACAAAAAAATTACTACTTGGTTTTTTATAACCTACCATAAACCTCAAGTTTTCTCAATATTTGTCACTCACTGGAGAATTTTAAGAATAAATATATCAAAAATTAAGCTATGTAATATTGTTTATGTGAATTATTATTTTAATAGACTTAATGGACCTTTTTGTATTTGCTAATAATTCCTTTTATTTGTCCAATAGTAATATTGCTGCATCAGCTTTCTTTGGGAAATATTTGGTATATAGGTTTTTGAATGTTTTACTTTTAAAAAAATTCTTGAAATTTTATTGTGAATTTTATATACAAAGAAGCCTATATAATATAAATGTATAGTTTAAGGAATAACAAAATGTTCATGTGTAAGTTCACCACCTAATTCAAGGGGTGGAATGTCACCAGCACCATAGAGAACCCTGTGCTCTACCTCTATGCCCACCCCCCCTCCTCACCCCCCCACCCCCGCCCAATCACATTTCCTCCAGATGCCACCAATACTAAATTCTGGGTAAATCCTTCCCCTACTTCTCTTTACAGCTTTAGAAAACATATATAAGTATCCCCATACAACATATTACTTTTGAATTTTATATCAAAGGATTCATACTGATGTTTTCAAGCAGGGTTTTTATCATAATAATGCTACAGATGTTTACCTAATGTTAATCGAAAATACATGTTCAATGCATGAATATCCCTGATTCCACTAACAATGGGTATATAGGCTCTTCTTACTATTTTGCTACCATGAACGATGCTGCTAGATATCATTTGATCACATCTGCTAGTATGTGAGGTCTAGTTTCTAGGACTGATCTGATAGTAGGTGGCATTTGGACAAAGGATCTCTAGGTAGCTTAACGGTGTTGTCCAAATGAGACTTAAATGCATTATTTTCCTATTGCTGCTGTAACAATTTATCACTCAGTGGCTTAAAATAACACAAGTGACTATTTTACAGTTCTGGATATCAGAAGTCCAAAATTGATCTTACCGAACTAAAATCAAGTTAGTAGATTGGTGTTCCTTTGTGAAGGACCTGGTGAAGGATCCGTTTTCTTGTCTTTGCAGCTCTTAGCAGCTGCCCACATTCCTTGGCTCATGTACCTCTTCCTTTTTCAAAGCCAGCAATGGACAGTTGAGTCTTTCTCATGTTGAGTCACTCTGTCACTCTGATTCTCCTGCCTCCCTCTTCCACAGTTATGGACCCTTGTGATTACATTGGGTCAGCTGGGAAAATCTAGGATAATCTCTCTATTCTAAGGTTATCTGATTAGCATCCTAACTTTCACCTCTTCCTTAATCCACCTTTGCCAAGTAACATAACATATCCACAAGTCTTGGATTATACTGTGAACAAATTTAGGAAGCCATTATTCTGCCTTCCATGAAAAGTTCTTGAACAGAATGGAATTAATGTCAGCACTCTCAGCTCAGACTAAAAGGCACCAGGACAGTTCAACATGTAAAGAGATATCTGGGCTCTCAATGTTACTACCCAAGAAGCAGGCTTTGAAAACTATTTGGTGATCAACAAGGGACTTGCCTGTGGAAAAGGAAAGTTCTTGGGTAGCAGAGTCAAGGACTCAGAAGACCTACTGTTTCCAGGGAGCAAACCTGAGCTCTGGTAAGACACATTCTTTGCATCCAGAGTAGGAAGCCCTGATAACACAACCTGGGCCAAAGCTCAGAGTTGCTGTGCACCTGTGACTGCCAGGTGCTTCCCATTTCCCCTGTTTTGAAAGGGAGCATCCATTATGACTGCCCTGCTTCTGTGTCACCATCACTGTGTACAGGGAAGTCGGGGGAGAGGTGGGAAGAGGACAACTATCACAGATCTTGGGATCTGAAATGTTCATGAAAATCATGAACTTCAAGGCTGAAGAGACTTGGAGGGCTTGAAGGATATGAAGCGTATTTTGTACATGGAAGAAGTAAGAATCCTCAGGTCCAGAAGGTGATTAGAGTGGATTGCTACAGAATTGGACCCCAAAGTCTCCCACCTCCCAGCATCCTAATTCTTGTGTATTTCCCTCCTGTGTTGAGTCTGTGCCAAGCTATGTGAATTGTTTTGGCCACTGAGATATCACTGGAGATAATATGCATAAAGGCTTGATAAGCAATTGCACATTAGGCCTTGTACTCCTGGAAGTTGCTGCCATGATGGAAGATGCTCTTCCTAGCTTCCTTAAGGATAAAAATTATATTGAGAGGAAGATGTTCAGTTCTGAGCTATGTCTTCTGAGCACCAGTCAATCCCTCAGCTAAAAGAAACCCACTAAGATGAATCAAGACTCAGCCAATTAATAGAATTATAGGAATTTATTAAATTACTAGAGGCCCAGTTCACAAAATTTGTGCACTCGGGGGGGGGGGGTTCTTCAGCCCTACCTGCACCCTCTCACAGTCTGGAAGCCCTCAGGGGAGGTCTGACTGACACAGAGGCAGGCCACCACTGCTGCTCTTGACCACTAGGGGGGAGCTCCTGCATTGAGCATGTGCCCCTGGTGGTCAGTGCACATCATAGCAACTGGTCATTCTGTGGTTTGGCCAATTTGCATATTAGCCTTTTATTATATAGGATTGCCATTTTAAACAACTGTCTTGGAGTAGTTGGTGATACAGCAATAGACAACTATAAAGTATACATTTATAATACAGATGCCACTTTTTAAAAATCTTATCACTATTTCTTCACAATTTATTGAATGAGGTTACTTTCCTTGTTCCTAGATGAAAATGTCACTAAATCCATAGCTTTCTCCTTTGTCTTAGATAATAAACATTCACACAGTGTCAATTCAGAAGTTGAAATTGTACTCCAAAGATTTCATCAGAATTGGGAATTTGGTCTTATGAATCTAATGACTTAATGATCCCCATTCACCATTTAGTCCTGCTGCTCACTGGAAGTCTAGAAGAGTGAAGTAGGAAGAGGAGGTGAGGACATTTTGCAAAATGTGCTGATTAATGATGGAAACTGCTCCAGTAAAATGGCAGCCACACAAGAGAAACTAGATGCTACTCAGAGGAGTGGTGAGGCAGGTGGTCACAGCACAGCAGGTCACGTGTCTGTTTTGGACACAGATAAATCCCCAGGCTGAGGAATTCCCAGATCTAGTTGGGGGACAATTTGTGAGGTTAAACTAGTAGATGTTCAGGTTAAGAGTAGCTTAGATTAGACACAGAGAAGAATGACAGCAGAAGGAGAAATAATGAGGAGGAAGAGGAGGAGGAGGAGGAGGAGGAAGAAAAGGAGAAAGAGGAGGAGGAGGGGGGAGAGGAGGAGGAGGAGAGAAGAGAGAGACTTGTAATCTATTCATACCTACCTACTGTGTAAGCATGCCTCTCGTTTATAAATGTTTCCCCGTGGATGTTATTTTATGTATATTCTTCCCAAATAAATGCCAGCTTAGATATTTCAGAATGAATTATGACTTATTCTGCATTTAAGTCCACAGCCCTGCCCTTTCAATTTATAAGTGAGAAGCATAATATGAATAATATTTCAAATAATATGACATGAGGGCTCCACCCTAAAGTCTCTGTTCTTTTTTGAGGAGGCAGCTTTTGATATAAACGAATTTGTAAAGCAAAACCCAGACACTTTCATCTGCCAGATCCAATGTAGTAATTCAATAGCCACGAGATGATAAAAATAAGTAAAGTTTGTAAAAATATCATTATAAAGCCATTAGTTTCCTCATTTACTTAGAAAGTAACATTGACTTTGACAGAAACAGTGATCTGGGATTTGTTTGGAAATTATGTTCTCATTCATGGGGAAAAGTCTTGCCTGGTGCCTCTTATAAGCAAAGGAAAGGCATAGGAATCAATACTGACTTACTAGTTAATATTACAAATATCCCACAAGGATATAGGCCATGCTTATTTCTGTTTAGATATTTATGGTTATATTTCTCCTCCTGTGCTAGACAGTCCCTTTTCTTTAAGGGAAAGCTCATACTCCAAACTAAGATTTTTTAAAATTTTCAATCTCAGTGGAGCTTTTTCTTCTGAACACCACTCCTTAGACCACAATAAAGGATTTAATTATATACTTTTTTCAACGTGTGTTTATTATTCATTAATTTGTTATATTTTCCCCAGATGTCATTCAAAGGTCTCCAACAGTGATTCCCAGATCTTACCAGGACTTACTGACACTATTATAAAAATTAAATACTGCTCCGGTCTGTGTAGTACAGGATAAAGGGGCCAATATATTTGGACCGAAGGAGACTTGACTTTGGGTGGTAAACACACAATGTAATATACAGATGATGTAGCATAGAATTGTACAATTGAAATCTATATAATCTTATTAATCAGTGTCACCGTATAAATTGTAAAAAGATGCAGGTTGCATAGTAGTTCAAAGCACGGAGTCTAAAGTCACACAACCCAGGTTCAAATTGCAGCTGCACCACTGCTTCAGTGTGACCTTGAACAAGCTACTTTCTGGGCTTCGTGTCCTCATTTATAAAATGGGGACAATAGTACTTACCTTTCATGGTTTCTTTGACAAGTAAATGAATATACATTTCTAGACCAATACCTGGAACATAGTAAGCACTACGTGAGTGTTACCTGGTATTTACCATGTTTTTTACTTTTAAAAAGTGTTTAAAGATATATCAAGATCATCTTGGGAATGTAATTTGGTCTTTGCCTAAAATTCCCAAGGCTTACTATTAGTCATTAAACTAAACTCCTCTCCAAAACAATACATAAAATAATAAAATAAAGCCTTTCCGATATTTTTAAGATTCTCTTTAAACAAATCTTACCCTTTCCTTTCCTAATTAATAGAGCTGAGAATGTGAAAGTACAGGTTTGGAACAGGTTTGCTGACTAACTGAATAGGCGACTGCTGGTTGTTAACACACCAGTTCTCAATTGCCACAGGTGTCTGAAGAGGCCTCTTTGCTTTCCTAAGAGTTTTTATTGACAATGTTTACTTTAATGCTTTTTATTCCCACATTTAGGGTAGTTTTAAATTAATGGACATTCAAATGCCAGAAGAAGCAGCCAGATTTTAGCAGCTTCTTAGCTCAGGCTGCCATAAAAAATACCACAGACTGGGTGGCTTAAACAACAGAAATTTATTTTCTCACAGTTTTGGAGGCTGGAGATAGGAGATCAGGGGACACATGTGCTGTTCTGGTGAGGGCTCTCATCATGGGTTGTGTGTGTGCTCACATGGTGGGGTGGGGAAGAAACAGTGGGAGGGAGCTCTCTGGTGTCTCTTTCTATAAGGGCTCTAATCCCATGACCTCGTTGAACCCTAATGACCTCCCAAAGGCCCCATCTCCAAATATCACCACATCAGGGGTTAGGAATTTAACATACGAAATTCTGGGGGAGGGTGGTGAGCACAAACATTGAGTCCACACGGGTAAACTGAGCAGAGAATAGTATTTAAGTTATGTGTAATATTGGCCTTAGGCAGGGAGACACAGCTTTTTCTCCTCTGTTCTGAGAAAGACCAATCAGCTGACTCCATGCGGTAATATTAGAAGGTTGAAGAAACATAGAAATGCTATATTGGAAATCTAGGAACAGGTCAGAAAAATAAGATCTTAAAAATGTACTAGACTCTGTCTGTGCAGAAAGCGCTTTGGAAACCACTTCATTTATGTGTGAAATAATGTACACTTATTTCTGTGTTCAATTTTAGAGTTAAAAAATTCAAGTGTTTCTCTATGTGCCCTTTGAAAAATGATAAAGAAATGTAATGAATTTATAAAATACCATTATTCCAAGTCACAAATTCAAGTTACAAGAAGTCAAATGAAAAATTGTAAAAACAAAAACACTTCAACCATGAATATTTAAAATAGTTTACTTTAAAAGAGGTGTGCATAATCATATTGATAGAATGTTTAACCTTGTTGCCGTGATTAAAAATAAAGGCACATCAACTTCGCATTATGAAAATCACAAGGATGCTGCTATGTAGTAGAAAGGATGGGCCAGGCGCAGAGGGTTACCATCGGGATGAGCCCCAGGTGCCTAGCAACAATCCCCAGGTGCCTAGCAACAATCCCCAGGTGCCTAGCAATGGGCAAAACTATAAGCCCTTGCATGAGCTCTCTCTTAAGCTTTAACCCCTGGAAGATGACATCTAGGCTTCAGCTGTGTTTCAGCTGCAGGCCCAGAGAAGCAGCCATGACCCCATGACCGACATCAGGACCAGCTGCATTGACTGATGATGACCCCCGGTCACCGGCCAATCAGTGGAGACCACGAGAGGGCACACCTGGAAAGCTGATGAATGTTCTATTGGGATTCTCTCTAGAGACCTCAGATAAAAGCCCTTGGTATAGGGCCCGATGCGCGCCCTCTCTTCCAGAGCACGCCCTCGCCTCTCCTGCCTTTTTCTCCTAAGTTCCAGGGGCCCTTTCACTACTTCTGTAACTTTCTAAATAAGCTTTCCTTTATAATTTATTTGAGTTCCTTGGCTCTGAATTCTTTCAAGCCGAACTCCAGGTTGCTGAACCGGGGTCCAGCCTTACTCCTCCCTAACGCCTGGTGCCGTTCTTTGGCTGCTAACACGAGGGTCTTTAAAAGTCACGTGTGTTATGAATTAGAGCCAAATTATTTCCCATGAACACATTTCTCAATTTACAATGGAAATAAATGAGAGAATATAGTCTCATATAGACAGAGTAATACTATAGAAAACGTTTTCAATAACCCCTCTCATAAAACGTGCAAGGAACCTATAGCCAGAAGCACCGAAGCCACTGGTGGCACGCAGCAGTTCCCAACTGTTCAGTCATCAGGCCGCTGCCAGTGCAGAGAAGAGACTTTAGCAGTATGTATACAAATAAGAGATGTGGACAATGTATTGAGTTATCATAAGGTTAAATATATTCAGTTACAGAAATGTATGAGTATAAGTTAAAGGCTAGATATATTCCATTTATTCAGAGGTTATTACTGGTGAGTTTTAAAAATATCCTGACCCAGGCCTGTGAAGGACTCCAAATTATTCTGAAATTTTAATGACAAAGTTATGGGAACTTTTGATACAATAGAAAAAGCATTTGGCTTGGTAGTCATACAAGACTAGATTCAAATCCTGATTCTATTACTTAACTATTGGGATGACTTCAGATTAGTAACAGCTCTGATCCTTAATTTTATCCCCAAAATAAGCTTGTGAGGGCCTACCCCAGAGAGTTTTTGTAAGGATTATGTGAAATTATATTTCAAATGCACTTAACATGGGCCTGTCACAGTAGCCGCTTAACCAAGGCTATTATTGTTAGAGTGTTGGTGGGTGGCAGTAATAGTAGCAAAGATAATAACATTAACAATCATGACTTTTTTACCATTCTCGTAGAAAAGAGCGAAACTTGAGTTGCTAGTCGCATGGAGAATTACAGAAACAAACACTGCATATAACATTCTTTCTCAGTA
Source organism: Corynorhinus townsendii (assembly GCA_026230045.1). Classification (NCBI taxonomy): domain Eukaryota; kingdom Metazoa; phylum Chordata; class Mammalia; order Chiroptera; family Vespertilionidae; genus Corynorhinus; species Corynorhinus townsendii. Next base: position 131,536,223 of record JAPDVU010000006.1, read on the forward strand.
TGTACTTCTCTCTGTCCGTTCCTGCTGTGGCCAGTCACTGCTGCACAGGGGAATGCATCGTAACTTCTGGTTAACTCTTTCCAAAGAAGTTCAGCTCCTATCCAGAGATTAAGCTAACTCACGTGTGATTAAGCTACAACATATGGGATGCTGGTTTCCTCCCTCAGTGCAGTTCTAAATGGTTAAACTCACACCAGCTGCTCTCATAAACCAGCGATTCTGATGGCCCAGTATTACTCCTGCAGGCATGTTAGATTCTAGAAGGAATGCGATAAGCCTGCCCAAATTTTAGATTTGCAGCAGATTCATTTCAATCCCTAATCAAACTCATTCCCAGCATTTCCCCTAACCAGTCAGGCAAAGAGATTGAACGTTAAGGAAATTGAGTTCAGAGAATTTAACAGATGAAGATTTTTATGATGGCAATCCCAAACCATCTCCTTTTGTTTCTAGTTATGTACAAAACCCACCAAAATGATTGTCCAGTCATCTCCATAATTTAAAGAATTTTTTTAACCTGCCTCTATGTTCAGAATATAAACACACAAAAAAAATCAAGGAAATACCTTAATACTTGTAAATGTCTTGAGATTCCTTTTGAAGAAAAAAAATATATATTCAATTCTAAAGAAGGGGCCAAGAATATACATTGTATTGTGAGACCTCCTCCTTTATAATAAAAGGATAATATGCAAATTAACCCTAACAGCAGAATGACCAGAATGACTGCTGGACCGGTCACTATGAGGCGCACTGACCACCTCTCGGTCCCTTTCTCCTGGCCAGCAGGCTCTGATCACCTGATGGTGAACGGGAAACCGGGGATGGGTAGCAGGGGATGTGGGAGCACCAGGCCAAGGCCCCTACCCCGCTGGTCTCCCCACACACAGAGGGTGACCCGAGGCAAGGGTGGGGCAGGCGAGCAGGTGGGAACAGCCGACCTCTCAGGCCCTTTCCCAGCCATCAGGCATCGATCACCGATGGAGAATGGGGAACTGAGTGAACTGAGTGTGGGTGGCAGCAGGGGGCAGGGCCAGCTGCGGGCAGCCAGGGAAGATGGACCTGATCACAGGCCAGGCCTAGGGACCGTACCTGCACACAAATTTCATGCGCTGGGCCTCTAGTCCAATAATAATACAATGACTTAAAAACTATATCATAAGCACTCTTTTCCAAGAATTGACATGTATTAACTCCTTTAAAGTACACAGAAAGTAAAAACGACAGATGATAACATTATACCCCATTTTTCAGATGAGAAAACTAAGTCATGGGAGGTTAGGTATCTTGTGGCAAAACCAAGATTCAAATCCAACAATTTATCTCCTTGACTGCTCACTCTTAATGCTTATTTTATAATGGTTTTAAAAAATCAAGACAGTCAAGTGATCATAAATCTCATTTTATTTTTTGTTTATCAACAAGGTAGCTAACAGATGTTACAAATAAAGCCAATCTTAAAATTTATCTTAATCTTAAAATTTCAACTGGTTTTGTTTCATTCCTTCTCTTGTCCTTTTCTTGCCTGTCTTTTCAAAAAGGTTTTTGAGCGTCTCAAATTTCTTCTGTTCCTACTCTTACTTATCTTCTTGTGTTTACCAGTTTTCAATTGCTACCGATGTACCTGTTGTGTTCTTTTCTCTTGGAAATTGATTGAATATTTAACTATTTTAAACTCTTGTACGTTCATTTCTTAGTCAGTCTTTTCTACAGTTTGTTCCAATTACCTCCCTCTTAGTAATCTTATCATTCCAGAAAAAAACAACAAGATATTGAAAGAAGAAAAGATCTTCTTTTTGGTACCTTCCTTATTCATTCCACTCTTACCCCAAACTCAAACCCAGGATTTATAGCTTAGGGTCAATGAATGTACTGATTAAAGCTTCATCTTTCTTTCTATTTTTAACCCTCACCTGAGAACATGTTTATTGATTTTAGAGAGAAATGTAGGGAAAGAGAGAGGGAGGGAGAGAGAGAGAAACACTGATGTGAGAGAAAAACATCAATTGGTTGCCTCTCCTACCCGCCCAGACAGGGGATTGAACCCACAATGTCGGTATGTGCCTTGACTACAAATTAAACCCAAAACCTTTTGGTAGAGTGGACGATGCTCCAACCACTGACCCAGGTAAGCCTCATCAGGGCAAGCCTCATCTACCTTTAAAAGTACAAATCCTGGGGGGGAAAAATAATTTCTGTATTTGCATTGTCATTTTAGCCTGGTTACTCAAAGATATCTGTACTTATTCCTCTAAAAAATAATCTGGTTAAATATATACCATATTCCAGGGACAATTAATCAAGAGAAGTTTTCAGTACAAAAGAAGGGTCACATCTCTAATATGTAGATTACATGAGGATGGACATGCTCAAGTGAGAAAAAGCCAAATCTTCCCTTATAATGCAAAGTGACAGTGCATAAAAGCATTTACTGATTTTCATCTGTTAAATTCATTATCTTACATAATGGTCTTTCCAGGTACGTCAGCAGAGGGCCACAAATTGCATAAATTTGTTCACCAGGTTGTAAATGTGCCAGAGGGGCTGTTTTTCAGGTATCCAAGTTGACTCAAAAGCTGAATGCTCACTTCTGTTAGTACGTAATAAAATACTCATGCCTGGCCTGCACTCTGGTCAGATGCCAAACTAATTATCTATCACCTGATATTATCCAGGAGTTCTCTTTGCATACTTCTGATGCAGGCAGGTAAAATACTTAATCCTTCCTCCAACTATACTAATCCACAACCAGCCTAGATAAAAATAAAACTGAACAATAACCCTAATTTTAAACCAAATCACCGAACAGGTTTACTGACATAAATCCTGGGGCATTGGTAGTGGTGACCCAATGGAATGTTGGTTCTGCCATTTCTTACACTTGGAAGCAATCTGTGAGAGGAAAAGAGGGAGAAAACAATAAGGTTAATTGATCCATCAATGTGATCACTCTCACAAGAAGAAAACAGGTCTTATGCTGTGTTCTTATTATTAAAAAAAAAATGGTCCGAGATTACATACTTGGGAATGAGGGAACCAGGAAGATATTTGAATATGTGGCCTATTACACTGTTTTTTTAACCCTTATTCCACTAAATAGTTGTTTCCTTTTATACCATACAGAGAACTGCTGTGGTTAAGCCATTATGAGATTACAGTGTTGAAAATGACTAAGGCTTTGGCTGAGTAGTTCAGCTGGTTAGAGTGTCCTCCTTGGTCAGGGCACATATAAGAATCAACCAATGAATGCATAAATAAATGGAACAACAAACCAATGTCTCTCTCTCTCTCTCCCCCTCCCTCTCTCTCGTTTCTTTCTCTAAAATCAATTAGTAAATTTAAAAAATAAAATGGCTATAACTAGAAATTGTGAGCTGGATACCAATTTATTGCAAACACTACTTATACAAAAGGAATGAATTCTAAAGAGATTCAAATAAGCCTGTTATTCATTTGCTTACTTATTACTAAACAAACATGAGCACCATCTTTTCTTTGTAGGTGTAATAAATTTGGAGGAAAATGAATCCTAGAAGTATACTGTATGTTACACGTATAACATAGACTTCAAGGCCCTGAAATTTACATATTCCTGAATGAAACATCCCATTTTATTTAAATATAAATCATTTGAATTGTTTGCATTGTACATGTATTACTTGATTTCTCATTCTTTATTTCTTAATCTCTTAAACATGTATTGATTTAATCCTTAACACCAAGTGATATTACACAACAGCACATAACTCTAGACTTGCCAGTAATCCCTCTAATGATTCACTTGAACTGGAGATTCAAAAAATAAAAAAGGACTTAACGGGATTAAGAGATTGATAGAATGATAATGTAAACTCATAAAAAGTAGCCAATTTAACCAATTTACTTAGCTAGGTGAAGTCTAGGGATGGAAAATAATATTTAAGTTTTATTCTATTTTATTTTGTGTGTTTGTGTCATTTTTATAGTAGTTTTAGCAATACAAATTTTCTTTTAGAATGGCAGTAAGAAAAGAATACATGTTATCCAAGTAAATCATGAGTCATATTTAAATTTAAATTTAATGAATATTTATAGATACTGTTGAAGATATATTCTGGGGAGTTGATTGTCAGAGATAGTTTATGAAAGAAATGAGTCATAATAATCTACTCTAAAAAAATAGAGAATGATGTACTTCTATGGTTAAGTTTCAGGATATAAATTTCAGTTGTATATTAATTCATTCATCAGTGTTTATTGAATACCACCTATCCTTCAGGTGCCATGCTAGGCACTGGGGTCTACGACAGTGAATGGAACCCAAAATAGTTTACGACACAAGTAAAGTCACGTCTGCACGCCACAGGAAAATGACATGAGAAACATTTAGAACCAAGTGCAAGCAAGTTGGAGTCGGGGAAGAAGACACCTACCAAATGGAAATGTACTAACAAGATCTACTTGGTTTTGTATGAGCATCACAGAATGGAAGGAAACCTGGACACTTCTTCTTGTCATACCCTCTCCCAGTGGCCAACTCTGCTCAGAACTGCTCTGAGCTGACCTATTGAGTAGGTTCCTCATCCCTCCTCATTGGCACTTGGCTGAACATGACCACTGATTCCTGTATCCTCATCAGCCTTGGAGTCTGCTGCATGTTTAGTTTGATTACTTGATATATTGATCCACCTACCTATGAATATAAGAAATGCATTTTGTTCCTTTATTAGAAGATTTGATGAATGTCACTAGCTGTGTTTCATGACCTGTGAAGGAAGATGTAGGACTATAAGCCATGGTTCCTTTTTCTGTTTGACAAGCCACCCTAATTTAGGCATGTAAGACAACCATTTTATTATGCACATGAACTCTGGGGTCAGGGTTTCCAAAAGTGGTTAGCACTGAAGGCTTGACTCAGCTCCGTTAATGTCCGGCCTCACCTGGGAAGACCCAAAGCTGGGGAGGCCTTGAAGAATGGAGGGTTGAGGGGAGATCATGGGAAGGCTTCTCCGTTCTGGTCCCTGGGCAGAGACAGCTGGAAAACCTAGACTGCCAAGCAGAGTGCCTACACTTGGCCTGTCCGTGTGACTTGGCTTCTTAATAGCATGGTAGCCTCAGGATACATGCTGGCTGAGGACTTGGAGTGCATTATCCCACGGTCTCACCTTCCAGGCTGCAGAGGACCTTTCTGATTTCACAGCCCAGTGGAAAACCGCAGTGCCTCTGAGAGCACAGAGTGCCTCAGTCCAGCACATGGGAGACTTGTTAGGTGGAACAGAACTGCTCTCCAGGGAGACAAGACAGGTTTTCTCACGTTTCTAAAGGAACCTTACTCTGAAAAAATATAGTCCTACCTAGTTTTTATGTCTATCTCATTTCTATAGCTCCAACTGTTAGTCATGGCATTATTGAATTCCTTCTGGGTAACCGTGTACTACGTTTGGGATACATGAGACCCTTGTCCTTAAAGATAGCTGTAATTGAGTTGTAGAATAGCCATGAATAGAAAAACATCATGAACAGAAACACATATCTCTACTAATAATCTCTATTAATAAAAGGGTAATATGCTAATTAGACCAGCCATCTTCCAGACAAAGCCGCAGCAGCTGCGAGGGACAAGGACCGGTGGCGCGAGAGAGGCAGTGCAGCACTGGTGGGCGGGGCCTCTCCGTCCACAGAGGTGGGCAGTGGGAGAGGCGGGGCAGTGCCAGTCGTGGCCCCTCCTTCTGCAGAGGCAGCACTAGGAGAGGCGGGGCAGCCTGCAGTCCCAGAGCCTCTGCAGAGGCTGGACAGGGTGCAACCTGGATGCCTCAACCTCCCACAGCCCCTCCCATAGCTGGCCTGGCCCCAGATCCCCCCCACACACACACAAGTGGGTGGGGGCGGGGCCAGCTCTAAGACACAAGTGGGTCGGCAGCCCCAGCGGCTGGCTTTGGCAGCAGCAGCGGGTGATGGTGGTGGCACCTTCCCCTGATCCTGCCCGTCGCCTCCCGCAGAGCTGTCAGTAGGACATCCCCTGAGAGCTCCCAAACTGTGAGAGGGGGCAAGCCAGGCTGAGGGAAACCACACCCCAGTGCATGAATTTTCATGCACTGGGCCTCTAGTAAACATACAAAGACAAGAGCATAAAGTTTTTTTCTAACAGCTAAAGAAAAAGGATGGTTAATATCCAAACATATTTTAGTGGAGTAGGAGGATCTGAGATTTATAGAGGGATAAGGAAGAAGAAAACTGTGGCAAAGATAGCTGATTGTTCTGTAAGATCCTGTCTCAACTTTTTCCTTAGTTGTAGGATCCTCAGGGTTTGGCTGGGTTTGTAGTCACCTGAAACAAAAACTACATTTCCCAGACTCCATTGTAGCTAGGTGTGGCCTGTGGTTAAGTTTTAACCAATAGAATGGAAATGAAAACACAGTGTGTACTTTCCTGGAAATGGGGGGTGCCTTTCTTCAGCCTTTCCTACTTCTTGCTGACTAATGCTGACAAGATGGCAGTGGTAAGACCAGTCCTCTTGAAACATGAGGAAGAACTATGAGGTGGAAGCTGAGGGTGGGGGGAAAGCAGGACCAGAGGTGTCTTGGTCCCTGTCCCCATGCAGTGCCACATTACCACTCACCCTAAGTGCTTATCCCAGATTTAATTTCTAACTGAAATGTCCATTGCAGCTCTGCTTCAGGGATATTTTACAAAACAAAATGGTATCTATTCATCACAAATATATAACTTAATGGCAAAACCAACTTCTTAATAGGAAATCAAAACTATAAGCACCAGAATACATTTCCAAGAAGGAGTGATCTTGTAATGCAGTTAGAAGCTTGTTGTCCCCAGGGCCATTTGGGCAGGTTTCCAACTGAAGACCAAGGCAATGGGGAAAATATTTGAGACCAACTCTAAATGAGCCTGTCATTGAAAAGATTTATTTTCAAGAAAAGAGCATAGGGTCAGAAAAGAAAAATAAGGATTGTTTGCATTGAAATGGCTCCAGCCAATTCCTACCGATAGCACTGAAAAGAAGTACAAGTCAAAGTTGCAGTGAAATTAAATAGAACTGCTGGCCAGTCTCTCCCAGCCCTTCAACATGGCTGTAATTGAGTTGTAGGATAGCCAGTGAGACATCTCACATGGCAGGCACACCATTTTCTGGAATATCAGTCTGTACAGTGAAAAGATAATCAAATTATGGTACTTTTAACAAAACCTAATCTTCTGGAAATTTAACTAGTTCTTTTTTCCCAACTGACAAAGCCCAAAATTTGTAACCTTGGGTATTACTTAGCAACTTGAAAAAATTAGAATTTATTTCAAACACAATTAATTTGTAGAAAGTATTACCATTGTCAAGGCATTGAGAGGATGCTCCAAATAATTCTATAAAGTACAGAATTTTCTTTAGTTAATCTTTTTATTATTTTGACTTACTATTTTGCTTTTAAAGTTGCATTAATTTACTAGACTGGTATTTTATTCTTAGAGGGTAACTTTTTTTTCTTTAATTTCTACCTCTATCTTTCCACAAAGAATTTTACAGGCAGTTGGAAACTTCCACTCTAATAACATAGTTTATGGTATGGTTTTCATATGCAGGAAAGGTACTTATTTCTATGGCTCACATTTTGGCGCTCTTTCAGGTAGGAGGCCAATGATGGCTATTCCAGCAAACCATAAGGCAGAGCACAGCTGATAATGGTCTTCACACTTGCTCCCATGCGCAGTGAGCAAGCTGGGACACCTGCCTCTATCACATCTGGGACCATGGAAAATCTCACTTAGTTCCATGGAACCGATGAATGTAAATGTTAAAAAACAGATCCACAAAATAAAGCCTGCTGTAGGTCTCTGATTCAAATATGACCATCTTCATATGAAGCCTGGTAGTAAAATCTGTTCAGATTAACATTTTTTTTTCAAAAAGTGATGAGGCAGAATTGTAAACCAAAAGACAAAGGAGAACCCTTAGAAGATGATATATTTATATATTCTTTATATGTCCATTTATAGAACACCTAGCCAAGCTGCTATCTGAAATATAGCATCTCTGCTTTTCACCATCTCAGCTTGATCAGATCATTCCTGAGAAGGGTCATCAATAATTGGTGAATCAAGAAAACCACCAGAGATTTATCAGTCTTTGTTCAACATAACCTTTTGGTGGCCTCTGACAATGATGAATACATCCTACTTCCAGAGGGGAAAAAAAATCTCTTCTCTCTTGGCTTCTGTAGCACTATTTTCTCTTGCTTCACCTCATACCTTTCTGAGCAATCCTTCTAAGTCTGCTTTGCTGGCATTCCACTCTCCCAAGATTCATTGATATAATATCTGTTGTATTCCAAAGAAACCAAATCTGTTCAAAGGTAGACTTTATTGCTCCCTAAATCTCTTCCCTTCCTCACCCCATTTTAAGCTAGCCAAAAACTTCCATTTATTCTATAGATTAAGCATCCTTCGTATCTATCCTTTTCTCTTAATATCCATTTCCACTGACCTTATTCAGCAGTCAACAGAACCATTGCAAAAATCAACTTAGAGGTATTTGTGGTTTAAAATGGTTAAATATTCAATCCTATACAATCAGGTGTCAGAATGTGTTTGGGATTCCTTTTAAAGGTCTCTATATATAATTTGTTTATGCCATTATAAGTTTATTTATTAGTTGATTTTTGGAATTTCTGGTTCGGTGATGCATATGATTAGTCAAATATTTAAGCTTTGGAACTTTTCCTTGATAGAGGAAAATTGATTACTATAGTAAGCTGAGTTTTTCAGGCATGGTTCATAAGTTATTTCTTACAGTTCAGCATCAGTTTGGGCACAAATGAGATAGGTTTAGCATCTGGGCTCTATTTTAGCCAAATAACCTTATTACATACTCAGAAAAGAAGGCCGTAGTTACAGCTCTCCCATTGAATGACTGCGTGACCAGAGTGAAGTTAGTCACCCTCTCTGAGTCTTTTTTTATTAATCTCTCTTTTGGACAGAGAGAGTATGATGGAAGTTTTCTTACAATCTTCTTTTGCAGTTGTTTGGGACAATTCGTCTCTTTTTTTGTTGTTGTTGTCCTCACCCAAGGATTTTTTTTGGCTAGGGTGACAATTCATCTTTTCATTTATTAAAATTCCTTATCAAGTTTTTTTTGAAGTATTCTTTTCAGTACCATGTGATCTGTGAGTAACTAAATTATCTCAACGTTACAGACCTTTTATACACCAAAACTCTTCTTTGAGTTTCAATCACTATTTTTATTTATTTTTAATTTTTTATTTCTATTTCCCCACCCCTTCCACTTTGGCAGCCATCAGCTTATTATCTATAGTTATGAGTCTGTTTCTGTTTTATGTGTTTATTTTATTTGTGTTAAGAGTCCACATAGAAGTGAGATCATATGATATTTGTTTTTCTCTTTCTGACTTGTTTCACTTAGCATAATACCCTCTGCATCCATCCATGTTGTCACAATGGCAAGATTTTATTTTTTTATTGCTTAACAATATTCCATTGTTTATATATGTGTGCATGTTTTGTGTGTGTGTGTGTGTATACCACATCTTTTTTATCCACTCATCTATTGATAGACAAATATCTTGGATGTTAACTAATAATGCTAGAATGAACATAGGGGTGCATATATATTTTTGAATTAGCGATTTAGTTTTCTTTGGCTAGATATCCAAAAGTGGAATTGCTTCATATGGTGGTTCTATTTTTAATTTTTTGAGAATTTTTTTCCATGGTGGCTGCACTAATTCACAATCCCACCAACAGTGTACTAGGGTTCCCTTTCATAAACTTGAAGCTTATTAAAACAAGACAACTTTTGCATAGTTTAATATAGTTTCAAGGACCTAGAGGTGAGGCATTTCAACTGGTTAATAATAACCAAGTGATTTAGGGAATTATTCTTTAACCATTAACGGACCCCTGAGTCCCTCATCTTTGCTTGATTTCCAACAGTCACATCTCAGAGGTCTTGGCACTTGATATTGGAATTTTAGCATTTATTCTATAATATAAGGACTCAAAATATTTCACTCCTGGGTCATTACCATTTTTAGAATAGTAAACCATTGCCTCTCAGCTTCTGTCTGGTAGAACGTCATTTAGTAATGTGTTCCCTATTCAAATTCAAGGGGGAAATAAAATGGTGCTTTTATTAAGGAAATCCATTTCCTCAGAAAGGATAAAGTATGACAAGGACTGTTTTTCCAGCTTAATGTAAATTTCATGACATGGCATGCTGTCAAACTGTCAGGTGGAAAGGAGCTCACAGGCTCTCTCCATAGAACGTGAGCTCAAAAAGGACAAGAGTCACACTCCCCTCGGCAGGGCACATCCTCCATGCGGCCCCTAAGGTTTACACTGCTCTACTCTTGTCTCAGGGAGTTGTCTTTATTAGGTAACTTCCTTCAGGGCAGCTAACGTGATAGGGTATGTGTGGTTTTTGTGGGGGTTTTTTTTGGTGTGTTTTGTGTGTGTGTGTTTTCTTGAGGGGGGGGGTATAGTTTTTAAAAATGTAATAGATGTTTTCTTTTTTAAAATTTAAATTCTTTATTGTTGAAAGTTTTTCATATGCCTTTCTTTCCCTGACCTCTCCCTGCCGGCTCCCATGAGGGGTTTCTGTTTTCCCCTTCCTGTCTCTTTCTCTTCACAGATCCAGCACCAGGGAGTGAAGAGCCTAACCTGCATGTCCACAATTCAGCGTCTCTAGGACTATCTCTAAATCCAAAGTCGACATTATCTCAGCCGCATCCTGTGTAATTATAGCATTTGGCTGGCATTGCTGAACAGGGGCTGGAACCCATCAGGTTCTAGTTAATCTGCCTTGAGTGACCACAGCTGGTTGGCCGGAAGAAAATGATTATGAAATGAAGTTGTTGTGTCTTAGTAATAAAGATTACTGACATGCAGGCAAGATGGATCTCAGGTTAACCTTTTCCTATATACGAAGGCTCCGTATGATGTGAGGGAAAAGGAATTATCTCTGTAAGGTCTTCTTTATGACATATTTTGTGTCTTGCCCTTTCTTTTCACCCTTACCTAATTTCCTGCCAGTCCTGAATTTTTATTACTCTTCAGTGAAACACATATATTAACCCTTTGGATGTTTTCCAAATGACCAAACTAAAAATTTAATGGACATGAGATCAGCTTCCTTCTTTTTAATTGGTCTTCAAACTTAATCTTGTCTTGTTTTATTAAGAATCAGTTTATCTTGCTAAATAACTCAGACTCTTGAGTTATTCACACTGCAGACAGGATGACGATGAATTTACACGGTGATCTTAGATAGTGTGTGTAATGATATGTGGCATGGTGCAGGCTGTATATTCAACACATAAAACAGACTCACAGAGTTGGGGAAAACTACCCATCACTCTCTGCTCAACATGAACAACTCAGCACGCTTCCAATCCAATAAATGTGGTTCCTTCCAATAATAAAAGATGGTCATGAAGTGACTTATCTGGCAACTCAGAAAAGGCACAAACAATGGTACTGGTAGTTAAGAGCACAGATTCTAGAGTTACATCCAGCTCTGCCACTCACTAGCTGTGTGACCTTGGCCAATTACTCAACCTCTCCATGTCCAGGTTTTCTCAAATTAAAAATGGAGATTATAATAATAGCGGCCTCATGTGGCTATCATGAAAATTAAATGAGTTAATGTATATAAAGCACTTAGAACAGTACCTGGCATTCAGTAAACCTGGTAAGGGTTCACTGTTGATAAAATTAAAACTGTTAAAGAAAGAGGACAAACTGGATGTGGATCCTGTTGGATAGTCAGTAAATACTTATTTACTTAGATCTTTAGCTTTAAATTCTTGTGTTTGATACTTGACTTCAGGCTATTAACATTTAACCAGAGGCTCATAAATAAGATGGACTACAGTCAAACCCATCACATTAATGTGTCTTCTCATAAGAAAATAAGAACACACATAAAAACGGTATGCTATGGTTTAATTTGGCAGGGTCGGATGAGAGCAAGAGAGGACAAAGGAAAATGATTTGCTAGAGGCCAATGAGTCTGGACAGAGAGACTTCCAGTTTCTTCTCTTTTCCACTGCTGTCATTGCCTGAGAGCACATGACCAGGACGACTGTGGGAGTTCCTCCCCCAAAAAAACTCTTTGTAGTTTCTGGGTTTCCAAGTCCACTTAGCATTCGTAACTTGGTTATTGAGCTGACTCTTCTTTCTTCATCATCACATCTCTAGTCTAAGTTCATCCAGCAATGATTCTTATTTGCATCTCCTTAATTACACACAACTGTGGATACGTGCCAACTCCCCTTTGTCAACATTTAAGCCGATTGGTCAACACTAAACGGAACAAATACAAAAAGACATAGGAAATAAACTGGGGGTTTTGGGGTCAAGGATATGCTGAGGAATATGTATCCTATCTAATAAAAGAGTAATATGCAAATTAACCATCACTCTGCTACACCCACCAGCCATCAGGAGTGAGTATGCAAATTAACCCAAGCAAGATGGCTATGGCCATGGAGAGAGCAGGAGGGAGGCTTGGGTTTTCCCAGCGATGGAGGAAGCCAAGCTTTCCGCAAACCCTGGCCAGCCCAGGCCTCCGCTTAAGGCTACAAAGTTTCAATTATAGAAGATAAATAAATCCCAACAAAATGGCGGCAGCCACGGAGCTGGAGAGAGCAGGAAGCTAGGGTTGCCCCTGGCAATGGAGGAATCCAAGCTTCTGCAGCCCTGGCCTGCTTTAGCCTCCTCTTAAGGCTACAAAGTTTCAATTATAGAAGATAAATAAATCCCAACAGAAATGGCTGCCACCATGGAGCGAGCAGAAGGCTCTGCTCCACTCCAGGCTATAAAGTTTCAATTGTAGAAGATAAATAAATCCCAGATACCAGGGCCTCCGTTTGGGTCGCCGGAGGGGCATGGCCAGCCTGCAAACCACCACAGGCTCCTCGCCCAGAAACCCCCACCCTGATCCGGGACACCCTTCAGGGCAAACCAGCTGGCCCCCACCCATGCACCAGGCCTCTATCCTATCTAATAAAAGAGTAATATGCAGATTGACCATCACTCCAACACACAAGATGGCCAGCAGGGGAGGGCAGTTGGGGGTGACCAGGCCTGCAAGGGAGGGCAGTTGGGGTGATCAAGCCTGCAGGGGAGGGCAGTTAGGGGGGACCAGGCTGGCAGAGGAGGGCAGTTGGGGGCAAACAGGCTGGCAGGAGAGCAGTTAGACATCAATCAGGTTGGCATGGGAGTGGTTAGGGGGTGATCAGGCTGGCAGGCAGAAATGGTTAGGGGCAATCAGGAAGATAGGCAGGCGAGCAGTTGGGAGCCAGCAGTCCTGGATTGTGAGAGGGATCCCAGATTGGAGAGGGTGCAGGCTGGGCTGAGGGACACCCCCATGCATGAATTTTGTGCACTGGGCCTCTAGTTTTTAATAATGTCTCTTAATTTTTTGTGTGGTTTTAAATTTGGGGACTTGCTTTTAAATCAAGTTATAGCACCTCTTTTTCAATTTTATGAAGCTTACCTGATTTTCTACAAGATGACAAAAAGAAAAGTACCAGGACAGACTCTAGATGTCCATTGTGTGTTTGCTTATCAAATTTCAAGATGTCACACATACATTTGAGCATTTATTGATCTTGCAATATCTTCTTTTATTTCAGCTGAATATAATACATAAAACTCAAATATGTCAAAACATATAGAGCCTCTTTAAATACAAAAAAAAGTCAACAATCTATTTCAGAGTTATTATGTTTTATTTTATAATCTAAAATAAATTTCTGCCTAGGTATCTATTTCTTACTATAGTCAATGTGCATAGCTCTTATTAAACTTCCTCAAGTGTCCTAATAGAAAGATAATTTGAGCATAAATGTATTTTGAAAAGTAACAACCACAGTCAATTGAAAGAAAATAAAAGCATTTTTGTTAAAGTTTTAGAAGGGGATTGAGGAAGTGCCTATATTTTCAGTTGTTGTGATTAAGAAGAAACTGCTTTCCAGGCATCATCGTTTATGGTGGAGTTTATAGCAGGAAGATTTTACGATCATCTTTTGCTCTAGAGGTAAGAAAGAGAATATGTGGAATTAAATCATTTTAGTAAAATATTAAAAAGTCAAACTATTTTAAACCTATCATTATAAAAATAGAACTTTTGTAAGATCCTCATTTTCTGGGGGGGTGTTTTTTTTTTTTTAAGCAGTGGTCTTTTCTTTCTTTCTTTCTTTCTTTCTTTCTTTCTTTCTTTAATAATATTCAGTTCTGCTTGTGTTTCCATTCCTATAGTGAGCTTCCTCACATCTGTTTTTCATTTTTCTTTAATTTCCACTCATGACCTTTGGCCTATTCTCTGTGTTTGGAAAAAAAACAGGAATTAAAGTTGACATTATCTCTATGCCTTCTCCAAACTGCACAAATTCACATCGTTGGCCTGCCTTATATCTAAGCACAGGCTTTCTGACCACAAAAATCAATTTGTCTATTTTGTTTCATGAAGTTCAAGTAGAGATCAGCAACCCCGAAGTCTGGGCTCGTGGGTGCCGCCAGGGCTTCAGGGCACCAGAATATTTGTTCTAGTGCCGTGGCCATTCTGGAAAATTGGTCTGGCCTGGTCCAGTGTTCTAGAAAATCCCCAAAGCATGACATGACACAGAGGCTTTTTATAATTATGGCTTTTAGTGTCTTGTATGAGACAGAAGAATGTGATACTAATATGGTACAAGAATTGTATTGTATACATTTTAAAAAGCATGGGGTAAATGAGCAGGTACTTATAATCGTGCTTAAGAAGCTAAATTATTCACCAAAAGTAACGGTGAGATAAACAAAGATAAATTTAATATGATTCTAATGCAGACTCTACATTGGAACACAGAGAGCCTGGGCTGTATAGAACCCAGGCAACAAATACTCTGAACAAGTAGATGAAGAGGTGAGGGGTTACCCAAAGGAGCTCCACATTTTTTTTAAATATATTTTTATTGATTTCAAAGAGGAAGGAAAAGGGAGACAGCGATAGAAACATCAATGATGAGAGAGAATCACTGATTGGCTGCCTCCCGCAAGCCCAACACTGGGGATAGAGCTCACAACCTGGGCATGTGCCCTGACTGGGAATCAAACCGTAACCTCCTGGTTCATAGGTCGATGCTCAACCACTGAGCCAGGCTGGCTGGGTGCGCCCCACCTTTTTTAATGATGATAATGTTACACATACTTATACAGTAAACCCTCGGACCTTGATTTAATGGACTTCGGATTTAATGGACAAAATTTCTGGTATGTGTGTCATATGTGAAAATTAACACCCTGTTCATTTTTAAATGTTTTTAACCAAGATTTGCTTATGATTAAATTAACAGGTTATTTTTGTTGTTGTTTTTAATTTACTGTTATTTTCAACAAATTTCAGTAATTAGGAAAAAGCACTGAAGTGATTTCACCCACAAATTTAAAATTACTGTAGTGAATATAGAAAACTTCTCTGTGAAATTATACTTTTCCTACATACTTAATTTTAATTATACAGCTGTGTCTACATAAGTACAAACAGGTAAACTAACTAATTTGTCATTTTTTTAACATATGCATTCAGAAAACCTACTTTACTATATAGACTTTGGGCTTTAATGGACAGCTGCTCACCTTATTAGTCTGTTATATCAAGGTTTTACTGTAACTCCTGTTAACTGAGGTGTGTTTTACATACATAAAAATATATAGATCTTCCATATACAATATGGTGGACTTCCCAGAAGTATGTGCCTGTGTTCCATGCCTTCTGAAATAGAACATGCCCAGAAAATATTATAGTTTTCTTGGTATCCCAGGCTCAGAAACTATTGTTTAAAATATAATAATGTCATCGCCATCTAATAATGCGCTCCATTAAAAGATGATTGTGCTTTATTTTATTTGATTCTTTTAGTTTCTTGCAGATTGTCTGCCTCCTTTTTTGTTTTAACATAGTTTTCTTTCCATGCTTGAAACCTAACATGGGGTCAAATTAAATGTTCAAAAATGTTTATAGTAACAAATCGAATATCAAATGTTCAGGCTTAGGGGCATTCTAGGTAGAGTGAAAGTGAATAATGTTGAGTATTTTTTGTCCTAAAGAAACAAATGTCAGTGATGTGAGTGAGTTTTTAGAGATTGCAAAGGATCTTGCTGATCCAAACTGGGGTAGGCTTGCTGCATAATATTTGGGAAGTTCTACTGACGCAGACCTACTTGAACTACTGACAGGCTCTGGGGGCCAACCTGCCTGGAAGGGCTCCACCGAGCAGCCTAATACTAACAGATACAGGACGACTGCTGCGCAGGGCTAAGGCTGCTTGAAGGAATGAGACGAGGCCTGTGAAAGACTAGGGGCTACGTGTAGACTAGCACCGTGACATTTCACTTTCTTATGCTCGGAACTGGCAAACATTCCCCTGCACAGCTTTAGAAACTTTCTTTGACTTTTAACAAATGTGCTTGATCGGGATTGGCTAAACGCAAGGCACTGCGATCGCGAAGGAGGCGGGCTTCTCAGGGAAAGCCTGAGGCTGCAAGACCGAGGGGCCACACCCAGGGGCCCCTGTGGCCCTCCCTCTACCCCAGCGTGTGCTGCTCATGGGGATGTTCAGGGGCAGAGAAGTCAAGAAACTGACCTTCAGTTTCCAAATTGGTAAAGAGGTTTTATACAAAGTCCAGAAAAAACAAACAAACAAAACAGAATTCCCTGAGCGGCTGAGACCACAGATAATTAGATCAATAATTATAATCCCAAACTCAGTGCAGAGACAGGGCTATGCTATTAGCCAGCACGTATGACTTCAGGCTGCGCCCGCGCCCGCGCCCACGCCCTCTGAGCCTGCCTCAACCTGCGGGCCGCTGCGCCAGAGGCAGAACTAACCAAAATCACAGTGTTTTTAACTCCTTTTGGCATCAGCAACTAGTTTTACAAGTTTTCTTTAAAGAGTGAATTACTTCCTATTTATCTACACAAAATGCTTTTTACATAGATTTTGCTACGTATTTCAACATCAAGCAGTGCACTTACCCTGGAAAAAGCACTGTCTTATAGTATAAAATACAAAGTATTCGGGGAAGACAAAAGTGAGCCTAAAAAAATGGGCCTTATGATGTCCCTTATTTTTATAATTTCAGATCATTTTATTAATTATCTACTTGTAATACTGCCTGGGTCTCTAGATCTTTTCCTTCAAATGCCTTCATATACAGTTGTTTGAAGTGAAGTTATAATTTTTAAAAAATTATTAATGTTTTTCTATCCTTACAGAAAAGTTATTTTCAACTTTTTTCATCTCATGTTGCACATAAACTAATTACTAAAATTCTGCAGCACACCAAAAAATATATTATAATTTTTGCCAACCTGACAAAAAATATAATTTTGATTCATTCACACCAGACAGCTATTGTTGGGTTGACTCTTGTCATATTTTTAATTTGAAATTTAAGGGAAAAGAGGTCAGTGCCCCTGACTGGTGGGTATTGCATGTTTTAAAAATTCTTGAGGCACACCAGGTTGAAAAACAATAAGAAAGTAACCAAAATGTTTTCCATGATGCAGAGAAATATATAAATAGATCAGAAACCTTAACAAGACTGGCTGTTTCTGTCCATCTTCAGGCTTGAAAAGTAGAAATTTATTTTTGGTTGACTTAGTATTTTTCTCTCGTGTGTCATAAGAGTGATTGTCAAAGTAACAAAAGAGGCTCTTTCCTTGACATATGAGACATAAATCATTTAATCTGGCTAGCCATTTGTACAAGTCTTTATTTAAACACGATCAAATCCATTTTAGTATTCTGTGGACATGACCCTACATTCTTCCTTTCCAAGTTTTTTAGGTTCTTTTTGACTGTCTTATTCTCCACTACAAAGTTTGTGTATCTGGTGTTTATTTCCTCTTTCTTTTTTAAAAAATCAGCCTTGGCATAATGCAGGCATAATTTTAATGTTTGTTTCCTCCTTGTTCCTAAAATAAAAGTTCAAAACTAATTTCAAAAGAGCCAGTGATTCCTGGATTCTTTGTTCTCTGAATGGCTAAGGCTTTTTTTTTTTTTTTTTTTTTTTAACAATTGTCCAACGGTAAATACAGGGTGGGTGCAAGAACAGGTTTACAGTTGTTCTTATGGAAAATGGTACAAAACTTAATAAATAATAACGCAAGAATAAGCTCTGGTTACGTACTTACAACTGTACAACTCCTCAGCCCCGCCCTGTACTACTTGCACTGGCCCCAGTCATGCACCTCTCCAGTTTGGACTATTCTTGGCCCCTCCATGCCTCTGCCACTGGGCCTGCTCCCCACAGTTGAAAGTCTGGTCACCTCGCCCTAGCATCACCTCACCTTCAGGCAGCTGATCTGCTTTGCACCTGGATGGTTGGAGCAAACAATCTCCAATGCCCGAGTCCTGCCCCGTGGGCTCCTGGAGATGCCACTGGTGTGGAAACTGCATGTAGGGACAGGAGGGCAGAGCCCAGAAGTGCAAGGAACTCAAAAAAAGAAAGGAGAGGGAGAGAGGAAGGAAGAGAGGCTGGCAAATAAATTCTCTCACTTCTATAGTCCCTCACAGCTACTTCAGTGCACCACCATCCCATATTGCTTCTGCAGGGACTCCTTGTTGATGCTGTCTTTTCTTGAGACGCCCTGGCCAGCAGAGGAATGTAACCTTTGCACTGACTCTCCCTCCGTCTCTGACTCACATGCATTTTCTCCTTCTCCTTGATTCCCTCAGGATTCTATTCCTCCAAGAAAACATTAGCACATAAGCTCACCACAGGCTCTGTTTTCTGGGGCACTGGGGTTTACTAGTAGATGCCATTTTTACTATATTATATTTGTCATGATTTAAATGTCTCTGTATCCTGATATCATGCCAAATACCTAGTAGGTGCTAAATAAATACTTACATTTCTGCTGGAAACTGGCAGTCAGACATCCCTCTCACAATCCAGGACTGCTGGCTCCCAACTGCTTGCCTGCTTGCCTGCTTGCCTGCCTGATTGCCCCTAACTGCTTCTGCCTGCCAGCCTGATCACCCCCTAACCACTCCTCTGCCAGCCTGATCAATGCCTAACTGCTCCCTTGCCAGCCCGGTTGCCCCCAACTGCCCTCCCCTTCTGGCCATCTTGTGGTGGCCATCTTGTGATGACATGGGGGCAGCCATCTTGTGTGAGGGTGTGACAGCCAATTTGCTCTTTATTTGACCTCTTTATTATACAGGATAAGTATTTGCATTCAAGCATTATTTAGCAAACAGTCCCCATGAGAGAGATAGCATTTATAAGTTATCTTTGACCTATTTTCAGAATGAGAGAAGTAATATTTGTAGTTGAAAAATAGAAATATCCACTTTTATAACCTCCATTCTTAGCTTTTGGTTGTTACTAAATTTTTCATGCTGATTCCCTCAAACTAACAAAATGTTGAACTAGAATTAAATGAGTACAAGGCATTTGTGAATCTACATAAAGTGCTTTTATAGAGCTTTGTTTTAGTGAGGGCTCAATCGTCAACATCTGTCTTTCTACATGCCAATATGAATTTCTGAATTCCTGCACCCCATGCCTCATTCTCTGAATTTGACTTATGCTAGTTCTCAAAAAAAAGAGAAAAATTATTTTCATATCCAAATACTTTTATTTAAATATCTCTTTAATCCTGGTTTTTTATTTTACTTTTTCAAAGACAAGAAACTGTGATTCAGAGATTGCCCATCACACAGCACAGAGTGCACTATTAGGGGATAGGAAGTTGAAATTCTGAAAGCTGCCTTTTTATCAAGCCACGTAAGACCCCAGCTAGACACTCAGTGGCTCTCTCAGGAGAAGTGAAACTTCTGCAAGTGTAGCTCTGGCCAACCATTTCTTCTCACTGTACAGAGCAGATGCCAGATGCCGACTGTCTGCGGGATTAAGCTCTGTCATCTGTGAGTGTTAGATGTTAAAGACATCAGGGGACCATTCCATATACAAGGAAGAAACAGGACTTGAGTTACCTACTTCTCTTACAGCGATGTCCTGGGGGTTGTCCCATCATGATAACAAGATGATGCATAGTCAAAATAGAGGACCTTGCAGTATATGTGTCATGTGAGCACAGATGATAAATTGAGATTGCACGTTATAGAATCAATATCAAGAATACCAATACAAATTCACTAAAAACTTGAATGGAAATCCATTTCCACATAACCTCACATACTTGCCACATCAGTGATAATTTCAACGTACTCATGTTAATTGAGGGTTTTTCTGCCAATTCACTCCCTTCACATACTTAAAAGACAGGACAGAACACTTTGGGGCATGATGACTGGAAATTAGGGGGAAATTATTATTACAGAGAGCCTTAAGTGCCAGAAGTCAATTTAATTATTTAAGTCAATTCAGTACATTATGAAGAGTCATTGAAAATAATTTGGAACAGAAGACAAATAATCTTAGAGCTTCATTTAGAAAAAGACTTTGGTGTGGTGTCTATTATAAGTAGAAGTGAGACGGTTTTGGATGCTACTGAATTGGTCCATACAACCTGGACTAAAGCATGGGACAGATGCAAGGAACAGCAGACTATAGAAGCTCAACAGCTGATTTATCTCTTTCTACTGCCCTGCTGAAGCCCCAGGAACCCCCTACCCCCACCCCACTGGCTCCCACCTCCCCCACCTCCTACACTAAGGTAGAGGAGGAAGCCATACTAACAGCTGGCAATGGTCCTCACCATTCCCAAGTAAGAGCTGCACCTGCAGCCCTTATGTAGAGTTCTGCTCGACATAGTTTCAGTGACAGCTGCTCTAGGCAAGAGTAAGCATTCCGACTAATTCTTAATGAACTAGCTGTAAATTCTAGATTTTAGAATTCTAAATTTGAGGCCTAATATTAAGGCTCTCATCTAAAAAACGAACAAACAAACAAACAAAAAAAAACCCTTTAGTTGGTACCATAATGATGGATGTTAGTGCATAGTGATGTGGAGGTATGTGTGCTGTATTTGTTTATGGGTGTTGTTTCTTTTATGTTCTATTTAATCCAAGGATATGATTTTATTGATTTTAGAAAGAGAGAGAAACATTGATGTGAGAGAGAAATATGGATGTCATCTCCCACATGTGCTCCGACTGGGGATCAAACCCACAATCTAGGTATGCACCCTGAGCAGAAATCAAAACAAAACAACCTTTTGGTGCTTGGGATGATTGTCCGACCAACCGAGCCCCCTGGCCAGGGCTGGGTGCTGTTTCTTTGCATCGGTGGCAGTGTGCGCATGCACGCTGCATCACTGACTTTACCAAGGGTTAAAATTCAATCTGTTTCTATTTCCCATACCACCTCTTAATGAAAAATGCTTACACAACATTTAAAAATAATTTTTAGATTTGATGTTATTACCATTATTAAATAAGCTTATTATGACCTTTTGTCATCCTTTGTAGTTCTCAGTTGCAATAAATAAATCTCCATTGCAATGATCTTTCCTCCCTGCTGCCAAAATCTTGGTTTATTCAATAGATGCTGGCAACATCAAAGTATAACTAATGGATCATAAGACAATTTTAACACCTTCATGGGCTAATTGCTAAAATGGCCTTTATTTAATTCTCCAAGGATTCATCTCCAAGAACATTATAACCCAGTAACAACATGAACAGAAAAGTCAATGTTAAGCCTTTATTGTAACAGACTAGCAAATAGTGGCCACTTGGCTGATCCTACTAAATCTGAATCAAATTAATACTTATCCAGTTCAATTATCATCACCTTTGCCTAAAAAAAGCTGCTTTCTTCCTATGAAATTTAATAGTTTAACTGAATTTTTTTTTCAGCCCTCCAAAATAATTTTATTATATTGGCTACTAATAAATTCTTTAAGAACATTGGCTTTTTGGAAAAAAAAAATGGCTTATTTAACAGTTCCTACATAATTAAAGAGAGCCTGATATACTATGAGTGTCTATATTAGGATAGAAAACCTTGTTAAGATAACTAATTATTAATAATGCCTTCTGATTCTTCAAATACAAACACAAGTAAAAGAACTTCTAAATGAAAAGATGGAATCAATGAAGTAAATTCAGCTAACGCAGAGTGACTCCTGCCCTTCAGAAATGGGCTGCGCTCCCACGACCCAAGGGTCCCTGTAGCAGGAACCTGGCTGCACCTGGATGGCCACAGATATTTTGATTCAAGAAAACATTAACTGATTTTCCACACCGGGAAAGACCTCCATCCTTCTGGCCATGCGTAACTACCACAAACAACTTTAAAATGAGACAAACCCACTCGCTAGGGGCAGTGTTTGTGAAAAGATGGTCTCTAATTTTGAGTTTGACGTGTATCAAAAGCCACACTTCTCTGGACTAGCGAAGCAAACAATAGCTCCTTTTGTCTGCTATTACTTAGAAAACATATGATTTAATACTTACATTTAAATATCTAACACTTGAAACAAAAGTCCAATGTTGTTTGACTTTTAAACTGCTTTTACTTGGCTGGCAATGTTCATGGCACGTGACCCTTCCAGCGTGCAAATGGTTTCTTCCGCTTGTGCCTTATATGCATAACACATATTACAAGTATGGTTTATCTTTGCACACCAAACCCTCACCCATGTATTGGCATAACTAAGTGGTTTACTTCGCTGTGGGACTGTAAACAGACACACCTATTTCGAGTTTGACTAGCCAGGAGTGCTGGGAAATTCTCAAGACTTCCTCCTCAGGTCTGCTGGGCGTGTGGTGCAAAGGTGAGGCTCTTGGTGGAGGCATCAAGTCATCCTTGAACAAAGTCAACAGAAAGGACACAGCTAAACACTCAATTTGTTCTCACCTTGGCGGGGGGGCGGGAGGCGTGGATTGCCTTTCATGCGATCCTTAACGTGTTTGCTGCATTGTTTGGGAGTATTCAATTCTGCTCTAGAAGTCAGGAACAAATGAAATGGATAAAACTCATACGAAATGTCAGAAACTAAGTCAGTCAGCAAAGTACGGGTGGGGCAAACGTAGGTTTACAGTTGTTCCTATGGAAAATAATCAATAAATATAATAAAAGAATAAACCCTGTGTTTCACATACTCACAACTGTAAAGCTACGTTTGTCCCACCCTGTATATTAAAGATGAATTGAATAAGCAGAATAGATGGTGTTTAATACAGATTAAAAACAATGAAACAAAGGAGAGTTTAATTTTTATAGAGAATGGGATAGGAAGACTAAGCAGACCTTAAATATTCATAAAGTGCAGCTCATGCCATCTCAAATCGACAGGTATGGTATCTTGGGTGCAGCCACCGATTCAGCTCCCAGGTGTGCTCTGCTTACAGAACGCAGATAAAAGCTGTAGCTGTAGATGTACCACAGCTTTTTAATCCACTCGTCCATTCTGTTTCCAAATCTTAGCTGTGGTGAATAGTGTTGCTATGAGCAGCTACACAATGGAATACTACGCTGCAGTAAAAAAGAAGGAGTTCTTACCATTTGCAACAGCATGGATGGAACTGGAGAGCATTATGCTAAGTGAAATAAGCCAGTTAGAGAAAGATAAATATCACATGATCTCACTCATTTGTGGAATATAATGAACAACGTAAACTGATGAACAAAAACAGATCCAGAGACAGGGAAGCATCAATCAGACCATCAAACCTCAGAGGAAGGTAGGGGAGGGTGGGGCAAGGAGGAGAGATCAACCAAAGAACTTGTATGCACACATATAAGCCTAACCAATGGACACAGACAACAAGGGGGTGAAGGCATGAGTGGGGAGATAGGGGGGTAATGGGGGGATAAGGACACATATGTAACACCTTAATCAATAAAGAAATTTTAAAAAAAAACTGTAGCTGTGCCCTGGCAGGGTGGCTCATGTTTGGGTTCATGATTGGGTTTGATTCCCAGTCAGAGCAGATGCAGGAGATAGCCGATCCATGCTTCTCTCTCACATCGCTGTTTTTTTCTCTCTCTCTTCCTTCCTCTCTCTATAAAATCAATTTAAAAAACCTATCTTCCGGTGAGAATTAAAAATTTTAAAAAGCTATAGCTGCGCATCAAGCTACAGCTGTGGCCACATGCTAGCCAGCACCCTTGCTCTTGCATCTCCGACAGAAAAGTGTGCGTTCGCATAACCCACCTTTCACCTGCTGAGCTCCCTTGTTTCACTTCCTGCATCAGTTTCTTCTGCTGCCATCACGAATTGCCACACATTTAGTGGCTTTAAACAATGCAGACTTCTTACCTTACAGTACTGCAGGTTAGAAGTCTGACATGCCTTTCACTGGGCAAATGCCAAGGTGTCAGCTGGGCTGCCTTCCTTCCTGAAGCTCCAGAGGAGAGTCCATGCCCTTGCCTTGTCTAGCTCCCAGAGGCCGCTTGCATTTCAGAGCTAGTGGCCCCATCCTTCATCTTCACAGTCAGCAACAAGCATCACTTCTCTCTGACCCTACATCCATCCTCACACCTCTCTCTGACTGCAGCCAGGAAATGTTTTCCAATGTTTCAGTACATATGTGATTAGATGAGGGTTATCTAGATCAAGCATGTCAAATTCGCAGCCCGTGGGCCACATGCCTCATTTATTTAAAAGAGGCATGTGGCCCGCCGGCCTCCAGTTTGACATGCTTGAGATAATCCAGAGGAATCTCCCCCACCTCAAGGTCTTTGACACAATCACACGCACTAAGTCCCTTTTACCATGTAAGGCAGCATACAGTAAACCCTCAATTCTGCAGACCTCCATTTAATGGACTTCGGATTTAACGAACAAAATTTCCAATCTGTATGTCATATTTAAAAAATTAGCACCCTGTTCATTTTAAAATGATTTTAACCAAGATTTATTAATAATTAAATTAACAGATTATTTTTTGTTATTAATTCACTGTTATTTTAAACAAATTTTCGTGAATAAGTCAGATGCTGTATGTTTTAGAAATTATTGCAAACTGCATGCGATAGAGATTTTTCTGTGCTCTTCCCCACTGTGTCACCAGCACCCAGAACTCACCATTTTGCACATTTTAGATAAAATCTGAATGACTAAATGAGTGGAGAGATGAATGACACAGGTGAGTTAGATTATGTATTCTGATAATTTTCTAGAATTAATCATTCTACTGAGATATGAGGTCTATACAAACTAAAAAGTACCAAGTTTCTTCAATATGTATTCATGGTTCCCAAACTCTGTGCCAAAGCACACTCAATTAACATGTAGAGGTGCTGCTGGGTATCTTCTTTTTAAAATAGTTTTATTTTTAAACTTTTCCCTTTTTATTGAGTATATTGGGGTGAAACTGGTTAACAGAATTATACAGGTTTCAGGTGCACAATTCCACAACATATCATCTGTGCACAGTATTATGTTCACCACCCCTGGGTATCTTAAACATTTGAGGAAATCATAGCAGTACTTGGCATGTACTAGATGCCATGAGAACTGCCAGATCCAGGTAGCTCACAGCTTCAATGTTAGATCACACTGTCTTTTGAGGATGCCATATCTTTCTGAAGCTGGGTTTTCTGCAGTTGCTGTGATAAAAAGCAAGTACCATGCACAAATCAGTATGGAGCCGAAAAGAAAGTTGGCAAATTCATCCTGATTCCAAGATTTGAGAAACTATACAGTGCCCATAGGTAAGCAATTCGGGTAATTAAAATGTAAATTATCTAGTAGCCACATTAAAAAATGTACAAAGAAGCAGGAAACATTAATTTTAATGATATGTTTTATTTAGCCCAGTATGTCTGAAATATTACCATTTTCATATCTAATCAATATAAACACATTAAGGAAATATTTACATTATTTTCTGCATCCTACACCTTCCATTCAGTCCAGCCACCAACAGCCATGAAATACTCACACAGGAGTCCTGTCTCACTTCAAAATTCTTAACTGCTATTTATTTGTTTTTAGTTTAAAGAAGAAAAACTTAGCCAGATCTTATGGCAAATAACCAATAACTGAACATGACTTAAAAGGAAAGCTAAGAAGATAAAATATTGTTAGCATTTATTGCAAAATAATAGTCTGTTCGTTTCATATTCATTCATCTGATGTAATGACATTCTTTTTAATGAGATAAGTTGTTTGAAGCAGTTACACAGCACCTGGCATGAGTAAATTCTGGCGAGGTAGTAGCATTATTCATGCTAGTGAGAGCATATCAAGCTATTGCTATCCAGAAGTGTGACTAAGAAGCGAAAGCACAAGAGTACAAAGTTCCCATTAATTACTTTGTAGACTCTTCCTAGTAAACACCGGCCAAATAATTACATCATAATATGTTTGTAAATTCAATCAGAAGGTAAGTGGTAAATTAAGCATCTTTTAAGGCTTTTTTTTTTCTTTTTAAATATACTTTTGTTGATTTCAGAGAGCAAGGGAGAGGGAGAGAGAAACAGAAACATTAATAACAAGACAGAATCATTGATCGGCTGCCTCCTGCACACATGGGTATAGAGCCCCGCAACCTGGGCATGTGCCCTGACCAGGAATCGAACCATGACCCCTGGTTCATAGGATGAGGCTCAACCACTGAACCACACTGGCTGGGCAAAATGAAGCATTTCTTAAGCATTTAAGAAGCTTCCAGGTTTCTGAGCCTTATCATGTAATTCAATTCTGAGTGTCTCAAATGCAAGTCTAAATTATATCTTTCCTGTTTCAATCAAGACTATAATCAGTGTTTCAAGCAGGAATTTGTAGGAGTTGGTTCTTTTTCGTAGTGCTCTCATTTTGTTCAGCTGGAGGGAAGAACGTAGGTGCTCATGTTTCATTTCCACGTTCTCTATTAGGAAACCCCTGTCATTACCCGTCCCCCGGTGCTTCCCACTTCGACAGGATTGCGGCAGATGTGACCGTCCTCCCCTGGTGAAGGCAGAGCAAGCCTTCCCTCCCAGCATGAGTTCGCGCTAACCTCGGTAAGGATGCATTTAACCTCTCAAAGACCCTGCTCGGTTCTGACATACTCGTTGGACAGAGAACAATAAATCACTGGACTCCCCACTGGGAGGGAAACTCCCTGAGGTCTCCAGGCCAAGCCAGAGAGCAACCAGTAAACATGCATTTCTTTCAGACACGCAAGTAGGACATCTGCTGTGTCTTCCACGCCTATTAGGGTGTTGACTCTGTTAATTGTAGGCATAACAAGGGGATCCATCCGTGTTTTTGTTTTCACTCCCACCATAGGAATTCAATAACAGAGTTCTAACCGGGCCAGCTACCTCACTGGTCAATTAGCAACTTGTCTTCTTAAAGAGAGTAGGAGAAATGCTTTGTCAGAAGCAAATGAGGAGTGGAGAAAGACAGTCGTGAGAAAAAAAACAAAACTGTGAACGTCCCAGTGCGGACAACTGTGCTTCACCAGGGTGATAGTTTTAAATGGTTGGGAAGTTTCAAGACTGTAGGACCCATTTTAAATGCTAGGTTCCTTAGCCTTTCCAGCTGTGCTATTAGTTTTCCGGCTCGGGATTTTCTGCATGAATAGGTAGTCACCTTCGGCCGTCTTAGGGTACTGGCAGAAATGGAGACATAGACACCAAAAGGCCTGAAAACTAGTAATTACATCTTAGTAAATTACCTGCATTTTAAAGTTGTACTGGGTAAATATGACAATCTTGAGTTCATCACATTAACCCATTGGGACATTTTGAAGTACTGGTGAAATTCAGTTCCATAGGCCACAGATTCTGTTCTAAAAGTATCAGAACTCAAAAGGGGTATTCAGCACACCACAATTCAGGTTTCTGCTATCTGTCTATAAATTACTAAATTTATAAAGTACTTATATTCTATTAAACAGCATTTAATATAATTTTCACTACTCTTTACCCAGTAACCTTAACTTATTCTCATTCACAAAAATGATAATGTAATAGCAAGCAGCCATATAAAATCATGAAAACCTTTTTGACATTTCGCTTACACAAGTTTTCACTGTGTCAAATAATCATTCTACTATTCTAATAAGGAATAAAAATATAATATTTATTCTATCTTCATCTCCATTCATTATTTCTGATGATTATGAACACTGACAATGGCCATGAATAATGACAAGAGTAGAAGCAAGAAGTGGGGAACATTTAGCAACTGGCTTGCTCCCTGTGTCCAACAATGTCTCTGAACTGTAACAGCTGTATGTCTATGGCAGCAGTCCTTTAACCAAGGAAATAGAAAAGAAGATAAAACTGCCCCGAAATTAAATTTGAAGATGGGCTTCACGTCACTATTTAAGTTAAAATTTCTGAACTTCCTCAAAGGTAAGCACAACGAAGTAACAACTCATTTGCTAAACATTCTGCCTAAAAGTAATGTTTTTCAAAATCTGGAAACATTCCTTTGCCTGCCTTCTAACATCTTCAAGACTACTCATTGCTGAAGCTTGACGAGGAAACTTTCTTTATTATTTTTAGTATGCTTTGTATTGATGTCAGAGAAGAAGGGAGAGGGGGAGAGAGATAGAGACATCAATGATAAGAATCATTGGTCAGCTGCCTCCTGCATGCCCCCACTGGAGATCGAGTTTACAACCCAGGCGTGTGCCCTGAACTCCTGGTTTATAGGTTGCCGCTCAACCACTGAGCAACACGGGCCGGCGATGAAGAAATTCCTTTAAGGGACTGTGGAACAGACATTCTCCACAGTAAAACTGTATTGCTCCAGGACTTCTCTAGTTCATACAGTGTCCCGGGCTACCCATGGCTAAGAGGTGTATTTTTAAAAGGTTCATAGAAACCCCACCCTTAGCACACCTACCTTAGCTTTCAGCCATCGGACAGCTTCCATACAGCGTCACAGTCACTATATCCATTTTCACCGGACTCAGGGGGCCTCAGTACCTTGGAGACTCTCATTACTCCTTTGTCCTCATTAATATCACGAATTCTGTTTCTAAATTAAACTGGGTCAGTAACGTCATTGTAGTTTGGATCTATGCTACAGTGACTTCTACATCCCCTGTTGTCCTTTTCTCAATCACAGATGGGTTGAAAGAAATCTTACATTTGTATACACTGGTTTTGTTCATGTTATGCAGTGATGAAAACAGAAAAGGAATACTTACGGCCTAGGACTTTAGTACTTAGCCACGAAGCCATCCAACATCCTCATAATAGAAAATGCAACACCTACTTTAAATACCCACTAAAGACTATTTTATTGGGTTTACATCCAGAAAAAAAAAAAATGGGATTTTTCTAAATAAGGCATCCATTACAAGAATAACGTGAAAAATTTTCCCTAAAAGTTTGTGCTGTTCTCCAAAACCTGGCATATGAATTTTAGGGGGGAAAAATATGTGCAATGTTTATAATAAAGTATATAATTTGATTTTATGTTTAAAATTAGTATGCATGTGCTTATACATTTCTGAGATATAAATCTAACTTAGTTGAGTAGATTTTCTTGATGCAAGCCTACAAGCAAAGCTACGTCGCTCAGAAAACACAGCAGACTCCACAGCTGGACAACTGATTAGGCATGACATGGCAAAGTCAGCTTATCATGAAAACTGAACAGATTTCCTGCACACTAATGCAGCACAGTTTTGATAACTAAAAGATATGATAAAGCATGTCATAATTCACATTGCTATAATCTAGACTTAACCCCAACTCAGCAGGTTAGAAAGCATTCATTTCTGTGGTGATCATTCTGTCTAAGTTGAGCACCAAGGTGCTAATTTGTTAAATGCTTCAAAAAGTTTCTGACAGTATCTGGCATAGATGAGGCTAAGTTCTATAAAATTTACCACAGTCAACAAACCAACTGAAACACAGGGGGGAGGAACGGAAGTGGTGTTTATTCTTTAAACCTCGTGCTTCTTAACAAAACAAGCAGCCAGACCAAATCACTTTAACCACAGAATAACAAAATGTCAGGATCGAGAGGAGAAAATTACATCTAGTGAGGGACATACTTAAGGGAAAAAAATGTAGGGTTTAAGGTTATTGTATACATTTGATGATCCTACCCAAGGAGAAGCTCAAATCAAAATGAAAACTCTTATGTCAAATTTTCTCTGAACAATTCTCTGTACATTTCAGACTCTCTGTACAATTGTAAACTGTTTTCACACCTGTCATGCATAGTAGCCTGGACACCATGTTCTCATAGCACTGCTGTCGATCTTGTCATGAAATAAAATGTTCTGTTTACTTTCCAATAAGTACCTTAAGGAAAGAAACAACATGTCTTATTTCCTCTCTGTTGCTAGCATCTAGCATACAGTTGTTCTATAACTGCTTAAGGAATTGTACTAAATCCAGCATGGTAACTTTTAAGCACAAGGAAAATATATTTCACTTTATTTCTTGTGTTATGCATTTACACACCAAAGAAAGGTATGTTTGTGTGTGTGTGTGTATATATATAAATTAAACATTTATGTTTATATATAGTGTGTATATACATTTATATGTAATGATATGTAACAGCATAGGTAATTACATATAAATTATATATGTATATTAAACTGCTCTGTCATTAAACGCTCAAGTTTTCATCCTTGAATAGTGTGGTTTCGAGTGGATAAATTATTTCAAATTATTTTTTTTTAATTTATTATTTTTTTATTGTTTTAAGTATTACAAATAGTAGTATATATGTCTCCTTTTTTTTCCCCCCCATTGACCTCCCCCCATCCTCCCCTATCCCCCAGTACATGCCTTCACCTGCCCGCCCTCCCCGCCGCCCCAGTGTCCTGTATCCATTGGTTGTGCTTATATGCATGCGTACAAGTCCTTCGGTTGGTCTCTTACATATTTCAAATTATTGATAAATATTTTGGTATTGTATGTGGTCAGACATAAAAGTTCAGCATTTAAGTCCCAAGCCCCCAATCAAAAAGTATTCCAACAGACTCCTTTCTTCTAAATACAGGTGGGGCCTCAGAGGGGGAAGGAGCTCCACCTCTACATACTGGGAGGATTGGAAACCAGACAAGACAATGGGAAAATAAACAGAATAGAAAGGCAAGCACCTAGGCTCTCATGAAAATATAAACTGAGATATAGAGTCGAAGGAGCCATGGTTCGAATAAAAATGATGAGATGCAACCATGATGGCCAGACAGCCTTCAATTTTGAAGCATGTAGAATAGTAGGATTTAAGGATTTCTTTAAAAAGAAATCAGGTCTACGTATCCTGATTGACATGCATTTTCTAGAATTCTGGAGAATTATCCCTATGCCTACAATGTGCTGATGGGTGGTGTAAAACACTGATATAAGTGATCATGGGTGTCTGTACTAAAACGCTTCCAAAATCACTTTCCTACTCTAGGGCTTGAGCATGCCTCAGCCAAAGTAAAAATAATTAATTATCCAGGTGAGGTAAATTTTTTCTCTATAGTTTTTGTATCTTGGTTATTTTTCTTTTGTTTATAGACTATAGCACTACATCCGAAAGACAAGCCTACTGGTCTATGACACGAAGACTTCCTCCTTAGGACCTCAAAGTAGGGGACATCGCCTTAACGATTAGTTCTCTGAATTCATTGGCTCTAAAGAAAAAGCAGGGTATATTCCTTTGGTCAAAAATGGCCATTCCTGTTCTGTATCTAATAGTATCTTGCAGGAAAACAGAAAACAAGGCAAAAGATTGAGCTTTTCAATAAATATTATATGTTAGGAAGACCATAAGAGATAAGTATTTTGTGCTATAATTTACTAGTATACTTAGGAATAAAATATAATTTTTTTTCAATTCCTCTCCATATGCTCATATGAAACAAATTTTCTTGGGTAGCATATAGCCACTACCATCCCACAAACATTTTTAATGCATTTAAATCTAACAGAATACTATGTACAAGGCCACACAGCTAACACCCATGAGTTAATGTGTACAAAAACTTGTGTTTTTTAAACAATTGTAAACACTAAATTTTACTGAAATAAAAATAGCCACGGAGAGTGTTGTTTCCAGTTGAAAAGGTGTGCTTATTTAAAATATAAAGCCAATAAAGAAAGCTCCTAAGTCTTTAATTATAGGTTTTCCATCCATTGCTGATCATTCAGGCTCAGATTTTGCACCAGAAAGCCACATTGGATTGCCAATTTTCTGGCAGGATGGAGCAAGTGGCAAGTTAAGATGACCAGTTTTATCATGAGTTCTTTATCTAGATTCTTCTCCAACCCCCGAGAGAATTCCTTGAAAGATTTAAGTAGAAATGTTTTCAATGATTCATTTTTATTTTACTTCATTAGGGAAAAGATTTACACAGATTAGACATAACTAAAGGAGACCAAAATATTAAGTATTTTAGCTATTACTGAGGCAATCACTTGTTCCAATCTTCTGGAACATTCTTGATTTTAAACAGTCTGTTCTGTGGGTCCCGTAACCATAGTCCAAATATTTTACATGTCTCCCAATTTTGGGTTCTGAACAAATGGTCATAACAATCTTCCACTCCCAATCGCATTACCAGTAAAAGCTTCCACTTCCCAAACAATAAAGGTAACTTTTTCAAGGACTAAGTAGTTTCTATGCGTATGTTCTCATACCCTCTAAAAAGAGATTTTAAATAACTTTTAAAGTTCATTGCAAGGGGAAAGCTTCCCTACTGTAACTTTGTGACCTGTTGGATCTCCATAGTGAGAAGGTGTGTGTTATACAGTGGTATTTGCATGGCACCTCATCAAAGGAAGCTCAGTTCTTGCAGAGAGCAGTACAGACAACTGCCTGGCCGCCCTCATCCTGGCCAGGCAGTGCTGAAGCAACGCTCCGAGCACCACAGTCCCTGAGCACAAGGGTGAAGAACAGCCAGTGGATGTCAGGCTTCTGCAGTCACTCACAGTCATCAAATGGAGACAGAATGTCTGGCTAAAGTAACCGCATGCCTCATTTCCCTGAGGGCTGCTGGTGTCCTGCTTCAGAGGAACCCGGTGTCACCAGGTGACCTCTGCTTAGGAACAGTCAGCCATGCAAACCCTGAGAACTGCAGGCACAATGAGGGGCTGTTACCTAAATGCTCAGGAGGTGAGGATGGCCAGGAACCCCATCTCCACACCCACTCGGGGAGTCCTCCTCGTGACCTCCAGCCACCAAGGGGACTAACCTGGAAAGTCACCAGGTGACTAACCCTGGTCCTTACATGTAATCTATGCTAGAATAACAGAATTGTTTTCTTTTCTTTTTTTTTTAAGTCTGTGTGTGTGTAAGCATGTATCTATCTCCTCCAAGGTCCTTTCCCCAACATAGCAAATTTATTCCCAGGCTAGTATTTTAGAACCTTTCTCTATGACAGGGTGATAGTTATGACTCTTGACTAGAATCAGATACTACCCATAACGAAGGCTGATGCACAAGAAGAGTGGAAAACACTCGTATCTGGTTAGACACTGCAAACTGGCCAGTTTAATTCCATTTTGCTTGTTTATTTGTATTTGTCGGCATAAGTCATTGGGATCGTCAGCCTCTCCCCTCTGACACAAAAGCAGGAAGAGGGGAAAGGGAGTCTCTGTGTTGGCTGCTGCCTAGATCAGAACATGAAAACCGGACAGGATCAAGCCCTGGCCAGGCCGACTGGGCGAGCAGAGAGGCTCCTATCTGATCAGACCTTTAACCTCACTGCTTCCCTTCCTTCTCTGAGTATTTATGTGAACTAAATTTTAGTCTTTGGCCTTTGGTGCCAGAAATATTCTTACATGTTCAGATAAGGCACTTTCATCCAGTTCCAAAAACGTTGAGGGTGGCGGCCAGATCTGAATTCCTGCTTATCCTGAGGCAACCGTCTCCAACCCGACAGGCACTTGGAATGTCTTGATGGACGGACGTCCCTGCAGCGGACAGGAGGCTGTTTGCTGTCTTGTTGTTGTTTTTTTATCTCCGCCATCGCCCTTTTCTGAATTGACATAGCAGCAGGGACAATAAATTGCTTCTAGGTTCTTCCACAGCGGAGCCGAGAGCAGAAGGGCCCCATGGATTTTTTTCAGCTTGACCCTACCTGTTTGGCTTTGGCCACTGGACCGTGTCAGCATTCCAGGGCCATGAGGAATGTCATGCTTGCAACCCAACAGGAAGAGGAGTAAGCCAGGCGTTGACATCACCTGACAGATGTGTTTCTCGAGTGGGGAATTTTATTCGAGGCTTTTTCATGGAAATCATTGACACAGAAAAGACAGAAAGACAAGAGAGGGAGAAATGGGCATGTTTTGCGCCCCATAAAAAACTGCCGAACCGCACCTCGCTTTCCCTGCACCCCCCTCCTCATTCATCCTTTCTGTCTGGAAGTAAACGTTTCTG
The DNA here is from genome assembly GCA_026230045.1 of Corynorhinus townsendii. Taxonomy (NCBI): domain Eukaryota; kingdom Metazoa; phylum Chordata; class Mammalia; order Chiroptera; family Vespertilionidae; genus Corynorhinus; species Corynorhinus townsendii. The sequence continues at coordinate 131,570,466 of JAPDVU010000006.1, forward strand.
AAATACTATAGCTACCGGCAGAGCAGCAACACATAATAACATGGTAGCAACACATAAAACTGTCAGTCTCCAAGGAAAATAGATGGTTAGGTTGAGGGGGTGAATGGACTAAATCAATTTGAACGCGCATGTTAAGGACTGTGAAAGGGCAGAGTGTAGTGCTGCTGGGCTGGGAAACATTTGTCTCTGTCTTCTTGTGTTTCCACAGCGCTGGGCACCATCCACCCACAGGCCTCTCTCCTGGCTCCAGTCTGACTCTGTGGCTGATTAATGGCAGCTGGAGGTGTCCGGTAATTTCCTCACCTAATAATAAACTACAACCCGAAGTGGAGGTTCCCCTCAGGCCCACAGTTAACATACCTATACTTACAACCAGGAGGCAGCCAATTACCCTGCCTCTGGCCCACCGCTTAGGAGATGCATGCTGTGGCCATCTTGTTTACCAGGGACACAATCTGCATCTGCGCCAGGCAGGCTGTGCTTGTGACACAATGAACACTTATTAACTTCATTCAGAGACTTAAAAAAAAAAAATCTTGTACAACTTCCACTAGATACATGTTAAGGAATTTATTCTTTTCCTAAAACTGTGAGAGAAAAAATGTCAGATGCTAGACTTGGTCTTAAGCTTTTTTGGAACTGAGACTTTAAATTGCCATTTCTAAAATGCCAGGTTGTAATTATAAGGCCTGCAGCCTGAACAATCAGTCTAATTCCCTGCTTCCTGAGGCAACCAGGAAGCTGGCTGTGTTCGGGCAGCCTCTCCTCTAAGATTGTTTAGCAACGAGAATTGGTCCATGCCACTTACCATAAGGCGATTATGTGGATTAACTTGGCTATATTAAGTGGTTAGACTCAGCATTTGTATTTTCAGTAATTAATAGTAATTAACACAATTAATTTAATCTAAGGAATAATACGTATTATATATCAAGATAAAAATATAGGTGTGTGTGTGTTTATGGTGGTTCCACATAGGCAGCAGAAGTGTGGGGTAATAGACAGACTACTGGGACCTGGGTTCAGATTTCACTTCTGCTGCTTAATTACATAACCTCATGAAATTATGTTAACTCCTATGAACTTGTGTTCATCGGAGAATAATAATATTTATCAGGAATAATGTATGCAAAGTCCCTACTTCAACATCTGGCACATAGTAGGCAATAGATGATTCCTTTCACACATTAGAGGTGAGATTAAAATTGTTTAATAGCAGCAAAATATGCATAACATGAAATGTATCATCTTAACCATTTTTAAGTGTACAGGTAGGAGGCATTAGCGCGTTCACCTGGCTCTGCTGCTGATACCACCATCCATCCACAGAACTCGTTTCATCTTGCAAAACTGGAACTGTAGCCCGGGCCAGTGTTCTCAGTGGTTAGAGCATCACCCAGCACACTGAACAGTTGTGGGCTGGGTTCCCGGTCAAGGGCACATACCTCGGATGTGGGATTTGCTCCCCGGCCCTGGTCAGGGTGCTTCTGTGACGCAACCAAAAGCTATTTGTCTCTGTCACATCAATGTTTCTCTCCCCGCCCCCTTCCTCTCTTTTACTCTCTCTAAAAATCAATGGAAAAAATATCCTCGGGAAAGGATTAACAACAACAACAAAAAGAAACTGGAACTGTACCCATTCAACAGTGACTCCTTTTGCCCTGATTTGTAAATTGAATAATGAGAGCAATTGTTTTTTAAAAAATAATTATATGCCCCATTACAAAGCAAATAAACTTCCAAAATGAAAATAACCACCCCCAATGTATCACTTTAGTATGTGTAATATGAGCCTGAAAGATACATACAGTATGCTTTTTAAAAAAATAAGCGGACCAGGTAGATTGTTATCAGGCTCGCTTACTGCCAGGTGTAATCAGCGCCACCGACTGACACGGTGGCACAGGCTCCTCACTGAGCGAGGGACCCATCACGAGGAAAATAGAAGGTGGGAGGGAGCCCAGCCATCCTTTGCTCGCTGCCTTCCCGGGTACAAGGCTGTGTCTCCTCCGAGGAAGGGACAATACCTTCCAAGCTGCACAAATGTGTCCTTTAGCCCTGGATGAGGTTTCTCAGGGGCAATCGTCAAAATCCTGGCTCTACTTCATAATGCTGGGTGCAGTGATCATGCCCACGTCAGAGGTTGTCTGAACTGCAGATTAAATCCTCAGACTAATAAAATTCACAAGAGACTGTGCATGGTTTATACACTTACTGTATTAACATACCAAAAAACGAAGCTGGCAAAAACACTAGATATTCATGTCTTCTGTAGTTTTTCTTTTTTAATTAGCAAGTGTGCAGCAAGTCAAAATGTAATCTGGAGATGATCACAGGATCATATTAAAGAGGTAATTATATGATTTTTCACATTAGTAGCAACAAGCATCTCTGCCCATAAGTGTCATATTCCTTAGGTCCAATAAAGTAGCCACTGTCAGGGTCCCTTTGTTTTTGTTTCTTTGTTTTTACAGATTTAACCCCTTAATTGAACCTGTTTTAGTACAAGGAGATGCTGTAGTAATGATGAGTAACATCTTTCTTTCTCTTTCTTCGAAATGAACTGCATAAAACATCATGAATTCCTGACACTCTATATAATAGGCCTCTTGGGAAAAAAAAATTTCTTTATAGATGAGTCATTATAAATTCCCTTACATTAAATGATGTGCATGACACTTTTTGACCTCTGAAATAAGCAATACATGTATTTTCTACCTTGGTAGGAGATATTATGTAGCAGCTGCACCATAACAAATGTTGAGTCGACAGTTCTAGTGTATTTGGAAAAGATAATTATTCCATAAAAGTCAAAGTAAATATGTTAAATATATATTGTGCGTTGTTTTAATATTTAAGCTCTCCCCCCCCCCCCCCCCCCGCTTCTCGTAAGAGTTCAGGCAGGCCTCTCACTCTCTATTGTCATGATGCAATGAGGGAGCCGAGGGATGGCAGCGGCAGATGCCGCACCTGCCCTGGTCCTGGCTCACCCGGCAGCTCCGTCACTCTCTGCCTCACTCGTGGGTGAAATAACGTGACACTCTCTCTTGTGTTCTGGGGATGTCGTAAAAAAAAAAAAAAAGAAAATCTAAGGAGTATGAAGGCTAAATGCTTCCTCATGGTCCCTCCCATTTTCTCTACTTGTCTTTCTACAAAAATACCCTGACAATTTTCAAATAGATGCCCTTTGATAAATTCAAAATGCCACCACCTCCAATGCTTACACAGCCCAAAGTAGAGCCGACAAGTTCAAGCAAAGGAGAACAAGAGAAAGAAGAAAGCAAAACTAGAAGATGAAATGGGAAAAGGGAGAAGATGCAAATAATACAGAACTATGCTCATAAAACCGTGTTCCACTTTTCCTCAATCACACAGCAGTGCCGAGCCTTCCCCTCCCCATCGGCCTCCTTAATAGGTGTGACTCCTTTGACCAACAAAATCGCCACTCAGTGGCCACCTCTGGTACACATTAAACACTCAGGGCTATTACACATGTCCCCAAAAGCGCAAGGCAGGTTCAAATTTACATAAAAGCTATTTGCTAGACATGTCAATGAAAAATATATTTGAGCAACACAAGTAATTTCATATTAAAGTTGGCCCTTGTGCTCATTTTTAATAATTTTCATCACAGGAGCCATAGAACTAGCAAATTTAGAACAACCCCACTCAATAAAAGAGAGTCGAAGTTAGTATCCCTATATTATTGCCCGAACAATGACAATTGTAAAATGAATACATAAATTCCCAAACCACCTGTGACTGGGAGCAACAGATCCAACTAACCTTTGGAGGCTTGGAGGCAAATTTCCCAGCATGCACCATAAAGGGATATTACAAAAATGTCCCTGATTCCTCCCACAGTCCTCTACAACGTAGGAGCAAGTTGATTTTGCAGACATTAGTGCAAATGTACATTCCATCTTTTCAGTGACATCCTGATCCTTTCCCTGATTTGCAGAACTCCACTGCCACTTTTAGACAGACATGAAATGCCCCGGGTCGCTATGCTGGAGGACAACGTGCGCAAAATAGCGGTGATCCCAACACCAAGCTCAAAATAACCTGTGGGGCTCTCAAGAGGGAGCTCCTTTCAGAGATCACTTTGTCATTCTAAAGACATGGGTGGAGCATTGTTATAGGCAAGGCTGTTTGAAATGTAAAACTTGGTTTGATTATACTACAGAACAGTGTATGCTATAATGGGAGCTCTCATACTTGGTGATATTTAAGCACAAACACAAGAACAACTTATAAAGTTTCCTGATTTTGAAAGTTAGACAAATATTAATTAATACAGTAAACCCAACAAATTATTACACTATTTTTGGAAAAAAAATAATGTTTTATCTGTCCCCTGACTGGCTCTGTAAACTTCATTCTCACCTCCACTGTCAGCCCATGCCTGGCCCATGCCACCCCCACCACACACACACACACACACACACACACACACACACACACACACACTGTCCATCACCCACTGCTCCAACCCAGAATGACAGGACCACTTGCAGCCTCAGGAGCACCCCAAAATCTCTTTTATGCTGAAATTCCTCTAAATTGATTCCTCTGCCTTAAATCTCACTCTCCAAATTTATTCCCACAATTCTCCCTTTGACTAATTCCTCTTTATTCCTCCAAAATACACACAGGCTGCAAACCTGCCCAGAATGGATGTGGCATTAAAACTAACGTCTTCCACTCATCTGCTGATGGGCATTTAGGCTGTTTCCAAATCTTAGTTATGGTGAATTGTGCTGCTCTGAACATAGGGGTGCATATATCCTTTCTGATTGGTGTTTCTAGTTTCTTGGGGTATATTCCTAGAAGTGAGATTACTGGGTCAAATGGGAGCTCCATTTTTAGTTTTTTGAGGAAACTCCATACTGTTCTCCACAGTGGCTGCACCAGTCTGCATTCCCACCAGCAGTGCACGAGGGTTCCTTTTTCTCCACATCCTCGCCAGCACTTGTCATTTGTTGATTTGTTGATGATTGCCATTCTGACAGGTGTGAGATGGTACCGCATTGTCGTTTTGATTTCCATCTCTCAGATAATTAGTGACTTTGAGCATGTTTTCAGGTCTCTTGGCCTTCCTTCTGTCTTCTTTCAAAAAGTGTCTATTTAGGTCCGTTGCCCATTTTTTGATTGGGTTGTTTATCTTCCTTTTGTTAAGTTGTATGAGTTCCCTGTAAATGTTAGAAATTAAACCCTTATTGGTGATCTACACAACGGAATACTACACTGCGGTAAAAAAGAAGGAATTCTTACTATTTGCAACAGCATGGATGGAACTGGAGAGCATTATGCTAAGCGAAATAAGCCACTCAGAGAAAGATAAATATCACATGATCTCACTCATTTATGGAAAATAATGAACAATATAAACTGATGAACAAAAACAGATCTAGAGACAGGGAAGCATGGATCAGACTGTCAAACCTCAGAGGGAAAGTAGGGGAAGGTGGGGAAAGGGGGAGAGATCCACCAAAGGACTTGTATGCATACATATAAGCATAACCAATGGGCACAGACACCAGGAGGGTGAGAGCATGAACGGGAGTGGGGTGGGGGTGCAATAGGAGGATAAGGACACATATGTAATACCTTAATCAATGAAATAAAATAAAATAAAATAAAAATGCTTTCCTCCTGTGGGGGGGGAAATAACTATCATCTTCTTGGCCTCTTTGATGTCACCCTCAGAGCTCACTCTAGGTTAGAGGAGTTGGCTTGCATGGAGCTGTATGTGGGAGAATTAACAAATACTTGGTCCTGCCTGCCGGCAGAGAAATTCATTCAAGTCCCCAGGCCCCTCCAAATACATTTCATTTCATACTACGTATTCCACACTGCGTATCATATTAACATTCTAGCATTCAAAGTTGTTGTACTTTTACCATCTAGATCATGTTTCATTGCCAATGAGTCTCTAATCTCATGGCTGTAGCATATTTGATTTGTTGCTTAAGCAAACAACAATGAAAGGCACCATCTCCCCACATAAAATTAATAAAATTGCATTCAGAGAAATTAACAAAAAGCCATATATAATACACCCTCATGCTTTTGTTTTCAATAAGTAGACACACTTAAGAAAATATTAATAAATGATATTATAAAAATATGAATCATCTTTATTGCGGATCTATCCTTATAATGACCATTACTGAATTGCAATTTGAGTTATATTATTGTTCTCTTATGTTAGATTTGTTAACAGCAATCATCATCCTTGTCTAGTTTAAAAGCCATTCTTGGGAGTAGAAGCCAGAAAACTATACAACAAGGAGTACATGTTAAATGTAAGGGAAGCAAGTATTGCTGTGCTATACACAAAGAAAATAACATATTCACTATCCTGGCCGGTGTTTCTAAGTGGTTGGATTCCCTGTCAAGGGTACCTGGGTTGCAGGTTCCATCGGCCTGCCCAGTCAGGAGGCATGCAGCATGCAGGAGGCAACCAAGGTTTCGCTCTCTCTCTTCCTCCCTCCCTTCCACTCTGTCTAAAAATCAATGGGGGGGAAATCCTCAGATGAGGATTAACAAAAAGAAAGAAAGAGAGGGGAGAGAGACAGAGAGAGAGAGAGAGAGAGAGAGAGAGAGAGAGAGAGAGAGAGAGAGAGAGAGAGAGAAAGAGAGAGAAAGGAAGGAAGGAAGGAAGGAAGGAAGGAAGGAAGGAAGGAAGGAAGGAAGGAAGGAAGGAAGGAAGGAAGGAAGGAAGGAAGAAAGAAAGAAAGAAAGAAAGAAAGAAAGAAAGAAAGAAAGAAAGAAAGAAAGAAAGAAAGAAAGAAAGAAAGACTCCTCTTAACACTTCATCTTACTGCAGGTGGGCCTGGTTTCCTGACACAGAGCTACTTAATAAACCTTCTTCACCTCCAAGAAAGAACTCTCTGCATGCTCTGATCCTGAACACTCTTCCTCTGTGCTGGGAGCCTGTGTTCCCTCCCAAACTACAAAACCAGGGCACGAAGTGGAAAAGGAAAGGGCCTGTCCCCACTGTCAGGACCCAGGCTGATCTCAGCAGCCTCTATTTTTAGCCAGATTGCAAATGGTATGCGTGATCAAAGCCTGGAGCCCTGGAGGAACTGGGCAGACAGCACGCAGTGGAATGCTTCCTGATGATCTGGAAGCAGGAAAGGGCTTCTGACATGAAAGACAGCTTAAACAGTACAAGAATAGCAGTAAACCAGCTGCAAAATGCTTAATGTTGCCCTTGAACGAATGCAAATTGTTCCAAATAATTTTTCCTTTTCGCAGCCTCTGGATGCCCCGCTGGGGCGTTGAAACGGCCACATGCTCAGTGTACAAAGGCTTCCCCAAGTGGGAAATGCAGTGTACTAATGTGCTCAGAATGAGGGACGGACTCGGCCGGCCGCAGCGCGGATGCCAGGCCGCCGGTGCCTTTTGTCACAGATGGATTCCTTCATGGCCGGCTTGTTTTGGATACTAAGCTCCCAATCAGTAATGTTGAAGAGGAATTTATTGGCTTAGAAATACTCAATTAACCATTGAAGTGGTGGTTCATTTAAAAGATGACTGAGTTGTTGAGCCTTTACTCAGACCGTTCATGCAACTGGAATGTATATTTTCCTAATGATTAAGAAGCACAATGCTTACTTTTCTTTATTATTGTCTATTAGACAAATATACATATTTTATAGAAATGCTATGAATTCTATGATGTTTATAAATACTTTCCATGCTAAATCATGAGGATAACAGTATTTCATGTTTACACATTTACAAAACACGTTCAAATGTGTAGTTCACAAAATAGTTGTCAAATACTGTATTAATGTCCTCCCACATAATCCTTTGAGTACATACATAAAACAAAACATTCTTTCTCAATGATACCTCTTCAAATCAATTATATTAATTCCATATTTATACTAAAAATTAGAGATTAAAAAGAACTCTCTTAATGCTTCATTGTTAAAATTATAGTAGTAAATGCATTGAGTAGGTTAGAAAACAATATGCTTACAATTAAACTATGTTTTATTCTACAAGAGAAAAACCACCTTCAAATAATGTGGCAATTCACTAATAAAAGTTAGGCAGGGAGATTTATTTAAAAAATCAAACAATCAGAAAACACCTTTTAAATTTCCTTAGATACATATATGCTTGACTTGACAGAGGAGATGAGTTCCATCAATAGTAAATTTAAATAAGATATTTACAAATCAAAACATAAACTGTATTTAGGGTTAGAGCTAATCATTAGATCATGATAAACTCTTCAGCAAAGTATGTTTTCCTATCATAAGTTATTACCTTAACTTTATTTATTATGTCTATATTTCTACGTTTGTGTAAAAATAATAAACTGATTGGAGACAGTTACTTTGTAGTCCCAATGAGAATAAACATCCCACAAAAACATGGGTATATGTTCTATAACCAAGGAGGCAAGATATCTCTCTGCCTCAATCTCAAAAATCACTTTACAACTAATGTTTTAAGTGCAAACAAGCATGGAAAAGAGAATTTTTCCACAGTAATACCCAGCTTAAACATGTTTATGTTGAGAAGCATCCCACTGGGGACTTCTCATAGGATCCATTATTATATTTTAAATTTCTAAGTGCTTTTCTACTAAAGTAGTCAAGTTAGCAAAACTGATTCCTTTTCCAGTCATAGAAAAGTGGTACTTTTTAAAATCAGTACTTATTTATGTAATGTCATACAAACCTGTAACATTTATTAGTGAAAGTACAGCATGTATTAAAATCTAGCCTCCGCTCCCCCCAGGGATTGATTTCACATTATACTTGTTTTTACTTTTGTAGTAATAACTATGGACACAATGAGTGCACAAAGCCTTACTGTGCTTCACCGGGAACCAGCTAGACGGCTAACACAATCGCTCTGGTTTTAAACCATGTTTTACTTAAGACTAATTTTTCATCAGTGTTAGAGGTTAATAACACTGTTATTTCCTCTATTACCTGGATTTAATAAAAGCAGTGGGGCATAACATTCTGTAAAGCCAGGCAACAAGAGGAAATAACACGAATGTTAACCTCTAACATAACTGTAATGGTAATTACTCCAGTCCAGTTTTAAAATTAATGCCTTTGGTAGTTTCCCAAGAGGCCCCAAAATAAGCTGTCTCCTCAGTGTTCTAGCAACTACCAAGATCCAAGGTCAAGGGTAAATTTTGCTATCAGTTTATATGTTTAACAGCATTTATGCACCATATCGCCCTTTAATATAGAAGCACATTATAATAGGAGTAAAACATTGCAATAAAGTAATAAAACTGTAATTATAAATTAGCTAAACAGAAAGTACATGTGGAAAATGTTAACAAGAAATGTTGCAATACAGAAAAGTTGATCCAACTTCTTTTGTGTCAAATATAAAATCAAGTCACACAGTGAGGTAGATAAATCGCCAAATTAAATACTTACGGAAGAGAAGCAGGCACAACAGTTTCATTGACATCTAACCAGCACCTTTAAAGGAGCACTTAGGAAATTCCCATTGATTAGTTTGTGTCCATTCTCTGCAAAAATCCATTGTGGATATTTTTATGTATATACTTTAGTAATTATTTCTACTGGAGAAGCATACTTTTGCAATGTTTTGGCAGGTAGAATTAACTTCAGTTTTATTACATGTCAACTTTGCCTTCCACAGCACCAAGTCATGTCAGCAGCCTCTTTGGAAACTGTTGTCACCAAGTTTAAGATTCATTTCTATTAATTATCTCCAATACTCAAGCCCTGCAGTGAGTGCATTGAGAACTGAATTTCAGATTTGTTTTTTTGCAATCCTACTAAGCCCTTCAGCATTTTGTAGACCCACCAAAGTAAATATGTTCCAAGCTTTCATCTTTCAAACACCACCACTCTTATCACAGAGTTCAACCATCTCTGATTTCCTGTCATCTTTTCATATTCAGTTTACAAAAGCAAAAATGTGCCCCCAAATTGTTGGCCCAGACTTCATTAGGATCCTTTCTAAATAATAAATTCAACCCCTTTGTATACGTGGATCTTGTCACTCATTCCCTGTTTTCATCCATGTGTGGGTTCTGGGTGGGCACCCTAAAGTCTTTATTGATTGGTAACCATGCAATAGTGGAACCCAGGAGGAAAGGTCTTTGTTCAATCTAATGCAGCCCGGCCCTACTGCATATTGTTATATACACTGAGTGGCCAGATTATTATGATCTCTGAATGCATAATAATCTGGCCACTCAGTGTATATCCTATATAATAAAAAGCTAATATGCAAATTGTCCCCTCAACCAGGAGTTCAACCAGCAGGCAGGCTGGTCAACCGCCATGTCCCCTTCCCCAGGCAGGCTGGCTGGACTGCATCCATGCACGAATTCATGCACCAGGCCTCTAATATATATATATTAGAGAATACACACACACACACACACACACACACACACACACACACACACACACACACACACTAATAAAAGAGAAACATGCAAATTGACCGTACCTCCGCTACACCCACAAGCCATGCCCATCAGCCAATCAGGAGTGAATATGCAAATTAACCCAAGCAAGATGGCTGCAGCCACAGAGCAAGCAGGAAGCTTGGGTTTCCCCAGCAATGGAGGAAGCCAAGCTTCCTGCCTGCTCTGGCCAGCCCTGGCTTCCGCTCAAGGCTACAAAGTTTCAATTATAGAAGATAAATAAATCCCAACAAAAATGGCAGCGGCCACGGAGCTGGAGAGAGCAGGAGGCTTGGGTTGCCCCTGGCGATGGAGGAAGCCAAGCTTCCCTCCCTGGCCAGCCATGGCCTCCGCTCAAGACTACATAGTTTCAATTATCCTATCTAATAAAAGAGTAATATGCAAATTGACCATTACTCCAAGACACAAGATGGCTGCCCCCATGTGGTTAAAGATGGCTGCCCCCATGTGGACACAAGATGGCTGCCACAAGATGGCCTGCAGGGGAGGGCAATTGTGGGCAGTTAGGGGTGACCAGGCCAGCAGAGGAGGGCAGTTGGGGGGGACCCAGGCTTGCAGGGGAGAGCAGTTGGAGGTTACCCAGGCCTGCAGGAAAGGACAGTTGGGGGTGGGGACAAGGCCTGCAGGGGAGGACAGTTGGGGGAACCCAGGACTGCAGGGGAGGGCAGTTGAGGAGGACCAGGCCAGCAGGGGTGGGCAGTTGTGGGCAATCAGGCTAGCAGGGTAGTGCAGTTAGGGGTGATCAGGCCAGCAGAGGAGGGCAGTTGGGGAAGACCAGGTCTGCAGGGAAGGGCAGTTGTGGGTGATCAGGCAAACAGTGAGGGCAGTTAGAGGTGACCGGGCCAGCAGAGGAGGGCAGTTGGATGAGACCAGGCCTGCAGGGGAGGGCAGTTGGGAGGGGCCAGTCTGCAGGGGAGGGCAGTTGGGAGGGGCCAGCCTGCAGGGGAGGGCTGTTGCGGGGTATCAGGCCTGCAGGGGAGAGCAGTTAGGGGTGACTGGGCCAGCAGGGGAGGGCAGTTGGGGGCGACTGGGCCTGCAGGGGAGGGCAGTTAAGAGTGACCAGGCTGGCAGAGGAGGGCAGTTAGGGGCAATTGGGCTGGCCGTGGAGCAGTTAGGTGTCAATCAGGCTGGCAGAGGAGGGGTTAGGGGGTGATCAGGCTGGCAGGCAGAAGCACTTAGGGGCAATCAGGAAGGCAGGCAGGAGAGCAGTTGGGAGCCAGCAGTCCTGGATTGTGAGAGGGATCCCAGATTGGAGAGGGTGCAGGCTGGGCTGAGGGACACCACCCCACCTTCGTGCATGAATTTCCTGCACCAGGCCTCTAGTAGAAGATAAATAAATCCTAGATACTTGCTTCCAGCTGGCCCTGGCCTCTGCTCAAGGAGGTGCTGAAAAAAAGAAAAGAAAAAAAGGAAGGGCTGGGACCTTGAGTTTCCAGGGGGTGATCAGACCAGGATGGGATAGCAGGGGCTGTTGGGGTTAAGCAGACCAGCAGGGGGGCCTGTTGGGGGTGAGCAGTCCATCAGTGGAGGTCAGTTGGAGGTGATCAGGACAGTAGGGGTTGGGCAGTTTGGAGTGAGCAGGCCAGCAGGGGAGGGGGGGGCAGTTGGGGGTGAGCAGGCCAGCAGGCAGAGTGGTTAAGGGCAATCAGGCAGGCAGGCAGTCAGGTGAGTGGCTGGAGCCAGCAGTCCCGGATTGTGAGAGGGATGTCTGACTGCCAGTTTAGGCCCGATCCCTGTAAACCAGCAGGAGGACATCCTTCAAAGGGTCCCAGATTGGAGAGGGTGCAGGCTGGGCTGAGGAACACCCCCTCCCCTGCACGAATTTCATGCACCGAGCCACTAATATATATATATACATATATATGTATACATATATATATTAGTGGCTCGGTGCACAAAATTATGGCCAGGTTATTATGCATTCAGAAATCATAACAATCTAGCCACTCAGTGTATAGCTGACTGCCCCACAACAAGAATTACCTAAATGGTGGGGGGGAAAGTTAGCCCAAGCATTCCACCTTTGCCATGACTATGTGGGCATAGAGAAGAAATTTCCAAAGGAAAGAGGAATGCCTCACTGCCTCCACACAGTTTAAAAACTATTTAGAGCAAGGACCAGTTCTTATTGGGCACAAGAGCCTGTCTGACCCTGGGGAACTTCTGGTTCAGGAGGATGGAAGCCATTCTGGGCCTCATTCACTGTTTCCGCATTTGGCTGCAGTCAGTCGTAGCAATCTGCTCTAGGACCTCCTACCTCTGAGCAGGACGAGCAGAATTCTAAGTCAGAGCCCAGGCTCTCTGAACCTCCGTGTGCCAGGCTGCTGGGCAATCATGTAGGGCCCGAAGGAAACAGGCTACAGGCTTTTAGCCATTCCTAATTAACAGCAGGAGGTTCTTACATGCAGAACTTGGAAGAGAAGGGACAATTGGAAACTATTTAATGATAAAGTAGGATGTTTTGATTCAGAGTCAGCTGTAACCCAAGTTTGAATTAACTTTAGACAGAAGCTTTGGGAAATTCTGACTTTAAAAAAAAATCCCACATGAGCCTACGATCCTTACTCTTCCTGAAATACATGAAAAATTTAACTAAATATTCACAAGCCACATTTGTGAATCAACAATTTACCAGGAAGAAATAGAGAGACTTGCCCAGTGGGCTTAGAATTTAAAGTGAAAAGCAAAATGGAAACTTTTAAAACCCCAGAGAGGTTGAGCTACTTAAATTCATTATGGGTGGGGAATAGAGATGATCTTTTCACTTCATCCTTGTGATTCATTTGAAAAGCTAAATGCTCAGCAGCAGTGCAACTGCCATTATGTATCCATCCATCAGATAAAGCCATAGAAAGTCGCCACCACCAGGGTATGGGGCCATGTGAAAAGGCATTTAAAGAAAATAGAAAGTTAATCATAAATATTGCTAGTAGAACAATAGTTTTGATGCTGCTGTTGCCTTAGGTTTTCCCACCTGGCCCAAGAGCTAAGTGACCCTAGAGCAGGGATCCAGGCGAGGTAATTCCAGAATGGAAAAACTCAGCTACAAAATATCATTGTGAGACCTTACATTTGTATGATTCTCTAACTTTAAAAAACAAATAAATTGGACAAGAAAGTTAGTTTCCTTGTTAGTAATCTCTCATAATCCTCTCAGTAACACTGGAGAGCATATCAGTTATTTGACAGGTGAATAAAAGACTTGACAGTCTTGCATAACTTGTCTGAAGTCCCAAGACCTAATGAATTAAATTTTTAGAACTAAAACTGATTTCCTCCAAGCAGAATTCCAAGTCCTCTTCCTGCTCTTCCAAACTGCACCCCATCTCATTCACATTCTGAAGTTCATGAGCAACTGAATGGCTCTGCCTTGTCCTTGCAGATGATTATAGAATTCCTCCATCATTTAAAACAAATGTGCTATAACCTTGGTTAAAAGAAGACAGAGAAAACCTGGAGGTTATTCTACATCTGTTGTCGTCACACATGGTCACCAAGGAGACAAACACACCCACGAGCCCTGCTTCTGCTACCAGTAATTGAGTGTCCTTATTTTATGTCCTTCGTGGCCACATTTGATTTTTTTAAGAGGCAGACAATCAACAAAAACTCCATGTGCTGTTTCCTCTGTTCCAAGAATTGTGACCTTTGCCTCTTATAAATCTATTCAAAGCTAAAGTCTGGAGAATGGCCATTTCAGGAATGTCCGAAATATAGCTTGAGATTTATAGAGCTGCAAACGTTTCTTGGCTTTCCTTGGTCCCTTTTATTTGATAAAACTTAACTGGTAAACAAAGTGGCCGCACATCCTCTACAAAACATCCATTAGGTTATCTTGCTTTAAACTAAACCCGAGTTTGTTTGCACAAAGAATTAATGAGAAGGGTCATTGAAGGACTTCAGCCACATTGTTTGCAAGACTAGCACTAATGAAGGCAAATAAAAGTAATTGACATTCTAATGTAGAACTGGCTCTCAGGGAGTCTCGCTCTGCTGTTAAAATAGAAAAATACGGTTCTTTTTAAAAAGTTCTTGAGGGGCTTGACATTACGGTAGTTGACAATTCTGTTAGTGTAGCGAAGGCCAGGCTGCCCCCAGAGAGCACTAAGCAGTAATGCTTCAGACTTGCTGTGTGAAAGGTGGACCTGGAATGATGCGTCTTTCATAATGAATGTCTTGTTGGGTATTTAAATTAGTTGGAATTAATATAAGACATTTCTATGGCTAGGCACATTTCAAGTTCAAGAAAAGCCTCAAAATCTAATATTTCGTAATCTATCGTAACAATTTACCAGAACACTGAGTAGAGTTGGTCACCTACCAACCCACTTGGTATAGATAATGGTAGTACCCACCTTTCTGGCTGAAATGGAATCCTCAGAATAGAGACAGAATAACCAGCTCCCACCTTTGGGGGGTGGGGGAGTTGATGCTAAAACCTCACCTGAAGCCAGCTGCTCTGGGCCACACCCAGTGGGGAGAGATCTCTGACTACCCAGTTCGCTCAGAGCAGCAGTTTCCAATGCACAGGGCCTGCCTTCCAGAGGGTACACCAGATGGCCCATCCATTTTTAACTTAAAAAATAAGAAAGAACTAAGTTTACTAATATTTAATATACAAATTGAAACTGGTTCCATCATTAAGCTTAAGGACCAGAGGGATTAGGGATTATATGATAGTAAATTTCAGGATTACATTACATGGAGTAGAAAAATATTTACAATAATTTGTACTGAAACGAGGAGTTGACATGAAGATCCTAAGTACCATGAAGAGACTGCTTGTCTCCGGGTAAAGTCTTGAAAACAGTTGGAGAATTTGAAGATGAGTTACATGTTTTTCTCTTACAAACACACACACACACACACACACACACACACACACACACACAACTGTTTTAAATTTCTGAACTTTATGATTAAAAATGCCTGCTTAGCAGTGTTTAAACACACACACACCCTTAATATGTCCCAATGTAAAAGAGGTATTTTCAATAAGAAGTGAGAAAATGATTGTTTTGGAAAATAATTCCTGCTATCAAGACAGAATTTTGAAAACAGATGTTTGGCAAAATTTTCATCATTATGCAACTTTGTCACTGAAAACAACTTAAGTGTGTCAATTATAAAACACTCATCAGCATACTTTTGAAAATCAAATGTTATATATTTTATAGAAATATAGCATATTTAATATGTGTTAATGTTTTGTGTGGAATTTTTGCATCTATGCTTATAAATGAGATTGTTTCATATTGCATGTTTTTAATTAATGTATATAAACCCTTCGTGTGATTGTTGATACAGTTGAATTAATATCTGCAATGTTTAGCTGTCCTAAGTATTAAATTTGTTCATCGTTTCTTCTTATTCTCCTTTCTGCTTTCTCCAGTTTTAGATGAGCATTTTATGATTCTATTTCATCTCTTCTCTTGGCATATCAAAAATACTTATTTTAGAAATATTTTTAGTAGTTGACTTAGACTTTTCAAATATGCATCTTTAACCAATCTAAGTCCACTTGCAAATAACACCATACTCCTTGATGCAGGTATCTGGAAAGAGAGTACTCCCAATTCCTCTTGTCCCTTACTCACTTTTTCATCTCTCTTATCCATGAGCTATAATAACCCGAAACATTGTTACTACTATTGCTTTAAACAGTTATCTTTTAGTGCAATTTAAAATGGGAAAAGTTAAAAGACATCATTTTACCTTGATTTATTTCTTCTTCAACACACTTTCTTTCTTCATGTTGGTGTGAGTCTCTCCCCGAAGAACTTCCTTTAACATTTCTCTCAGGGCAGGTCTGCTGTTGATAGAGTCCTTTAGGTTGGGTTCATCTGAGAAAGTCCTTATTTCTCCTTTACTTTTGAAGAATAATTTTACTGGGTGTAAAATTATGCATTGGTGTGTTTTTTTCCAAAACTTTAAATATTTTCCTCCATTCTGTTTTTATTTAGGTTGTTTCTGATGAGACCACTATAATTCTCTTCCTTGTTCATCTGTCTGGAAGGTATATTTTTTCTCTGGCTTCTTTCAAGATTTTCTCTTTGTCTTGGATTTTCTGCAGCTTGGATATGATATGCCTAAGTGTCATTTCTTGGTTGTTTTTTGGTAGGGGGGTAGGTATTTATCTTTTTTCCGTGTTATCTGAGCATCCTCAATCTGTGATTTAGCATCTGCAATTAATTTTGGAAAGTTCTCAGCAAATATTACTTCATATAGTTCTGCTCTGTTTCCTTTTTTCCATTGACTTTTAAAGAGAGTGGAAGGGAGGGAGTGGAGGTGGGGGGGGAGAAGAGAGAAAGAGAGAGAAGAAGAAGAAGAAGAAGAAGAAGAAGAAGAAGAAGAAGAAGAAGAAGAAGAAGAAGAAGAAGAGGAGGAGGAGGAGGAGGAGGAGGAGGAGGAGGAGGAGGAAGAAGAAGAAGAAGAAGAGGAAGAGGAGGAAGAAGAGGAGGAGGAAGAAGAGGAGGAGGGGAAGGGGGGCTGGAGATCAATATGAGAGAGACACATCAATTGGTTGTTTCCTGCATGCATCCCAACCAGAGCCAGAGAACAAACTTGCAACTCAGGTGCATGCCCTTGACTGGAAATCGAACCCATGGCCCTTTGGTGCTTGGGCTGATTCTCCTACCGCTGAGTAACATCAGCCAGGGTATATGTTACATTTTTTTGCAGTTATCTCACAGTTACTGGATATTCGAGGAGTTTTTATTCTTTTTTCCCTTTACCTTTCAATTTGGTAAATTCTATTGACCTATCTTCAATCTCACTAGCTCTACTCTCAGATTTGCCCAATCTACTGATGAGTGCATGAAACACACACTTCATTTCTGCCTTTGATTTTTGGCACTTATTTTCTATTCTTTCTTATAGTTTCCAGCTCTCTGCTTTCATTACTCATCTGTTCTTGCATGTTGCCTACTTTTTCCTTTAGGGCCTTTAACTTATTAATCATAGTTATTTTAAGTTCTGATCATTCCAACATCTGTGTCATATCCAAGTCTGATTCTTGCTTTGTGTCTTCAGACTGTTTTTCTTGCTTTTTGGCAGGCTTTATAATTTTTTTTAAAAGCCAGACATGCTGTATTAATGTTTGCTATAAATATAGGTGCCAGGGTATTCAATATCCTCTAGTATTCTTGCTTTTATCTTCCCTGTTGACTTTGGGCTTTCCTAAGCACTCTTCTCCAGAGACCGTCTGAATTTTACAGCTCTTTCCATTATAACCCCCTCTCATTACATCGGAGCCCTGTTCGTGTGGTGATAGAGTGTGGGAGAGGGAAAGCATTCTTTAATTTTATGAGTAAATCTGTTTTTAGTAATCCTGGGTCCCTGGGCTGTGACCTCATACATGGTAAGACTTTTCCCCCCTCAGGTGAGACCAGAAGGTTTGCTTTGGGGAGAACGGCCTTCCCCAGCTGGATAAGGCTCTGGTGAAGTCCTTGCTCCTGGATCATGTGCCTTTGTTATGGAGGACTCTCAGAGAATATTTCAGGATGCTCACTCTTTCCGTTTCCATGCCAAAGCCCCAAGAGGATCTTTCTTGGCTCTTCACTGTGAGAATCTGGTGGGGTTCCTAGAGTTTAAAGCTCTTAGGGGCCCCATAAAACTGCAGCCCTCACAACCTTCTTCTTCTCATGCTGGTCCATACTCAGCCTCCAGCATTTCCTCAAAATGGCCACTGCAGTGTCCCTAACAGATTGTGGCACCAGCAGCTGCCCCTCCAGGTAAGAGGACCTCAGCCTTGACTCTCACAAAAATGTTGGGTATTAGTTTGCCGTGCAACCTCTGCTCTCCCGGGGTTCAGGAAAAGTCATTTGTTTTAAGTGTGTTTAGATCAATAGTTGTAAATAGTTGTAAGGACGGGGGTGACAACTTCCAAGCTCTATATGTCAGAACTGGTCATAGGAAAGAATGAACTCTAACCCTTTGCCGCAGCATGGATGGACATAGAGGGTATTGTGCTCATGAAATAAGTCAATCGGAAAAAAACAAACACCATATGATCTCACTTACATGTGGAATCTAAAGAACAAAACAAGTGAACAAAGTTGAAGCAGACATGGAGAGCGGACTGTTCATTGCTAGACGGAAGGGCAGTTGGGGGACTGGGTGGAAAAGGTGAAGGGATTGAGAAGTACAAATTGGAAGTTACAAAATAGTCATGGGGTGTAAGTAAAGCATAGGGAGTATAGTCAATAATATGGTGATAACTATGCATAGTGCCAGATGGGTGCTGGAAAGATCAGGAGCAGGGAGCATTTTGAAAAGAACACGATATGCTGTTCCCCCGAAACTAATGAAAAATAATATTGAATGCAAATTATAATTGAAAAATTTTTTTGAAAAAGAAGTGAAATCAGAAGTCCTATTTTTAATTTTCTATTTAGCTGATAATCCTTCCCATCACAGGAACTGCTCTATCCACTGCCTCTGTGCCAGTCTCACGTGGCTTCAATCTGCCACCACGTCGGAGCACAGACAAGGCTTTTTCTTATGATGTGGAACAAAACTGGCCACAAGCGTGAGGCTCTGAAATACAAACAAAAGCTGAGTCTAGAAAGCAGGGAAGACCATGAACGGAGCGCTTGGCTCTGCAAGCCAAAGAAAGAGAAGCATTGTCTTTGTGAAAAAGAAAGGCTGTCTAACTGAGCTTAAGATATTCACTTAGACTGATTTATGAGAGTGGAAGTGAGAGCAAGGGCAGGGGGTGGATTTCCTCAAGCATAATCCTGGTGCCCTTCTATGCTGCCCTTGCCGCATTGATTCAGAGTGAAGGGCGTGCCTTACAAATGCTTCAGGCATGTTCCCGGAACACCTCATTGTGTGCCAAGCAGTCAGCACCCCCTGCAAAGTAGCGGTGTCTGGGAACAAGTTATCATTCTGAAATAATAAAGGCTATTCATTTTAATGGCATTTAAAATGCATGAGAGCATTTATGACCAAACTCATACATATTTCTCACTAGGAATATGTGGCATTAATTATCAATACTGCCCCGGGGAAGGATATGCTTATAACATTATGAAGTAGGTCTGTCTTAATTTAAGGATGTTTGCATTTGGTTAATTTGGCCTGGTCTCTGATGATACCTTTCTGCAACCATCAGCATTTTTCTCCTTGGGTTGCATTTCAAAAATATTTGGTATTACATTCTATACCATACTGGTAGAAAGTTGTGTTTAATATTATAAAATATTACAATTTAGGCATTACTTGACTAAAATTGACTATCTGAGTCAGATTTCATTTGAAAACAAATGTGACACATAGGAAAGGAAAAAGTACATAATTGCTAATAGACACTATTAATTACCTCATGTAAGGAACAACAAACAAGTAACTATTGGCTGGCATGCCTTCAAAGACAATGTAATAATAACATTAATATTATTATTAATAATAAAGTGATATTTTCATACCTACACTGAGATAAAAGGCCTTTGACTCCTATTATTTTCACAACAGTTTTTAATTGGATACATTTATCCCTCAAGTTCTTTCCAGATTCAATAGGCAATGCTCCTTTATTTGTAGGTCAGGTAAGTAATCATCTACTGTGGAATGATCTACCATAAAATTTGAAATCCATGTGGTAGGAGCAATTACTGAAATATCAGCCTTCAGCACTAGGTCTTGGAAAGTTTAAAATGGAAAAGAGGTTTTACAGCATTACTTTACTTCATTAGAATCAGCCCAATAGAAAATGGATATGAAGATGTGAGAATTGGCCAAGCTCATGAATGTTTCCTGTCATACATTTTTGGATTCTTGGTCTAATGCTTCCACTTACTCATCATGTGTCCCTGACCAAGTCTCTTAACTCTCTGAGCCTCATCAGGGAAATTTTCTCCATGTCCTCATCTCTAAAATGAATTTAACAGTATCTCCCACATGGGTGGTGGTGAAAATTTATATGAAATAACGTGCAGAAAAAAAAAGTTCAGTACAAAGTCCAGCAAGAAGCAAATCTTCAGTAGTTATCTCAATGATCAGACTCATCTCCTTTTTTGTTTCCTTATATTTGATCCAACTAATAAAAATATTTTCAACTTCCTGGTAAATAAATTGATATAAAATTCCCTTTGGGGCTGCATTTATGTAAAAATGCTCAGATATGTAACTATTTTGTTTAGTGTGTCAGGGGACACAGTCAATGAGACATGGCCCCAGAAGCATGATTCTGGTTTTAATAAGGGAAACAGCACAGACACACATCCCATCAATAAAAATAGGAGCTACAATGATTACAAAAATGATGAGTAAGTGGAATAGTCAAGAGGAGGCAGAATCATGTTGGGGTTAGGAGGTCACTGGATGTTAGAGAAATTGGCCTGGAAGAAGTGGGCCCTCCACTGTAATTTGAAGGAGAGAAGGGAAATGATGAAGCAGAGGAAAGACATTGCCCAGAGTAAACATCTGGGTTGACAGAAGGTAGTCAAGTGGAACATGGCTCTTAAGATGGGCAAACACCCGCCCAGACAGGTGTTCAAGACTCTCATTATACCTAGTGATTCCTTAGAACTCTCAGAGAGGGCACACCTGCGTCGGCCAGAGCTGGGAGTTATCTGTGCTATAGCTTTTATCTCTCCCTCCTTTCTCTCCATCCCATCAAATTGGGCCTGCTCTGTATTTGAGCACCGTGATAGTCTCTTCTCTGTTTTCACACTGGATGAAGCTCATCTGATATTATAATATTCACTAATATGAGATGAGCACATTTATAATTTATAAAATCTACATCATCCCAAAAAGTAGCAGTAAAAACTTCAGCAAGTTTCTGTAGAGCTATCCCAGAGTCCACAGAATAAACACAACTTGAAAACAAAAATTAAAAATTGAAAACTGACACTGAAGTTTAATAGAGTAGGTTAAATGTGATCCCATTGTTTACTACAAAGTATATACATTTATGAATAAAATCGTGTTTCTCTCTAAGGGCTTGGATTACAATTGAATTGAATTTTCTCTTTTTCCTTATCTATATTTTCTAGTGCTATTCAATTTACATTCTGTCACAAATAACAAAATGTCCTAACTTAGCACTAATAACAACAAAAAATTAGAGTGCAAAAATAGAGAATTTCTCTTGCCCTCTCTCTTGTAGCTTAAAATATACAACATGGGGGTTGGAGGGTGGGACAACACAGATTTAGCACATTAGAATTAAAACATCCATAATAAGCACTAAACTAATTCAAGTAAAATTAAATTGTGTTTAATCTACTTCAATATAAATAAATATCAGCCTAGCAGGTGTGGCTCAGTGGATAGAGCATCACCATGGGAACCGAAGGGTCCTGGATTTGATTCTGGTCAAGGGCAGGTACCTCGGTTGCAGGATCCTCTCTGGCCAAGGCCCTGGTCAGGGCCCATGCAGGAGGCAACCAATCAATGTGTTTCTCTCACACTGATATTTCTCTGTCTCTCCCTCTCTTTTCCACTCTCTCTTTTTAAAAAAATGGAAAAATATCTTTAGGTGAGGATTTAAAATATATATATACCTACATATACATATATACATATATATACACATATATGTCAAAAAATCACCAGATTTTGAGGAAAGATAAGAATGTTTATATTTGACATCCTGCTAAGTTTCTCAGTAATCTTGGGCAAGTCACAATTACAATTATCATGTTCTTAGAATAAGATCTTAGAATAAGATCGGAGGAGCAGGTGATTTCTGAAAGGCCTTTCAGACCTCATGTTCTATCAAGGATGGGAAAATCCTTTTCTTCTGAATTACACTCTTGACCTCCTTCAGCCAGAGCAGGCTCCTCGCCAGTTTCAGCAATTGTGCACACGGTGCCCTGGGCAAGGACTGTGTCTTGTGTATACAAATACCCTTTAAAGAAGTCTCCTTCACATAATAAAAGCTCAAAAAAATTTGGTAATAAATCATTCTTCTTGCTATGTTCATATTTTCATGACCTCAGGAAACCTGTCCCAAGACATTTCCAAGAATTTGATTGACTTGTCTGCATAAATAGCAATGGCTAATCGGGTCTAAGACCCAGTTCCAATGTAAAAACTAATTACAGCAAGGCACAGGATACAGGGTTTGAGTAAGACATTCCCAGCCAATTCTCAACATGGGAGAAAGTGGCCCCCGAAAGCCACCAAACGCCATGCTTCTCATGGCCTGTGATCCATGGCCTGGTTTCACCTTCCCTGTGTCCTTCAGAGAGCATGGAATTGTTTTGGAAATTTCATCAGTTTCAGAAGAAGCCAGAGTAAGAATGCTGGTTAAACTGTTCAGTGAGCGTATTTGTCAGCACGCTACATGTGAGAAACAGGAGACAAGGCTGCCCTCAGGAACTGGGAGGCAGCAAGCAGAACAGGCAGCCAGAGCAACCCAAAGTCAAAACCAGGGGCGCCTGCATGCTCCCTCAGGAGAGACAGCTCAGAGCAGACGACAGCTCAGTTGACCAGAGACCCGGCAAAGGCCAAATGACTGGGAAGATTGGAGCCATCCCCACACTGAACTGCAGTTAATCACATTTGTTGTGGTTTCTCCATTGTTTGCATTTATTTATTTAATTTTGGATTGGTAAATCAAAAATATGATATATGATTTCATTAATAAAATTAATCAAAACTTTCAAGACTTAGTGTGGTGATCATTTTGCAATATTGAATCATTATGTTGTATACCTGAAACTAGCATAATGTTTTATGTCAATTATACCTCAATTAAAAAAACCTTCCAATTTTCTAGTTACCATGTAGTGCATTGTAAAATATGTAGTAGAACTAAAGAGACTTACTTAACCATCGTTATTTTTACTTTTGAAAAAAAGGATCAGAAAAGAGATCAACTATTTTAAAATGAATGCAGCAGATTATTTAAGTAGAAAAGTCCACCCACAAAGAGAAAAATGTCTGTGGAGGCAACAGTAAATGTTTTCTGGGACTCTTCATATGGAAGTCGTGGGTCCCTTTAATACTGCACACTATATCATAATGGACTCTCATTTGGAAACCAAGTTCTTACCGTATCAATTATGTGAGTCAAATCAGCAATGTCCAAAAAGCATCTGTTGTATAATTCTTAGCTATGTATAGAGATACCAAATATTGTACATGCACACAAACTTTCTTTTAGAAGTATACTATCATGTATAAACTCAAGTAACTATTTTTAATTGTGGCTGTATAGAAAATACACAATGATATCTATAATAATAAAAGCGTAATATGCTAATTAGACCAGACATCCTTCCCGATGACCTTTTGGATGAAGCCGGGGCTGCATGGGAAGCCCAGGTCCCAGGTGCCAGAGGGAAGCCAGTGCCAGCAGCTGGAGGAAGGAAGGTTTATTCTTGCACGAATTTCGTGCATTGGGCCTCTAGTCTCTAATAAAAGCCTCTTTTGAGAAATAAGCTACTGTGGTTGCATTGTGCTGCATATGTGTATATTATATGGTAGGCATGAGAATATAAAATGTCATGAAGTAACACAGAGCCTGAGTCATTAGCTTTAAAATACATTTTTTCTAAGATGCATGGAATGGGAAGAGCACTGCTGACCCAGGAAAGTCCAGTTAAACTGCTGCCTCACCCATGAACATCCCAATTCACCCCCTGTTCCTTCTCTAAGCTCCCTCAAAATTTCATTTTCATCTCTGGTCTTCATGTTCTAACTATGTGTCATAACTGCAGGACTTTTTTTTTTTTTTTCTTCAATACATTTTATTGATTTTTTACAGAGAGGAAGGGAGAGAAATAGAGAGTTAGAAACATCGATGAGAGAGAAACATCAATGAGCTGCCTCCTGCACACTCTCTGCTGGGGATGTGCCCGCAACCAAGGTACATGCCCTTGACTAGAATCAAACCTGGGACCCTTGAGTCTGCAGGCCGATGCTCTATCCACTGAGCCAAACCGGCTAGGGCTGCAGGACTTATTTTGGACAATTTGGTTTTCAGCTAGACCAGTGGTCGGCAAACTGCGGTTTGTGAACCACACGCGGCTCGCGAGCCGTGGTTTGCCGCTCTGTTGACTAACGAGTTTGCCAGCCTCTGGGATAGGGGCTTAATCACAAGGAACAACAACAGCCTGTAATTATTGGAATAGAGAGTCTAGGTCAGTGGTTGGCAAACTCATTAGTCAACAGAGCCGCAGTTTGCCGACCACTGGGCTAGACTGTAAACTCCTTAAGGCAAAAGGATGCAACCTAATGATATCTGTAAACTCCATTTACACACATACACATTGCATACCACATTGTAATCACTTCATCATCCAAAAAAGAGACTCCATCACTGTGAAAAACCTGGAAGATAGCAATGAGCAATCAGAGATGAGGAGAAGTTTGGAGTAAAACCCAATGATGATAATCCAGCGGCTGGTTTCTACCTGGATTGGGGCCTGGTCCAAGGAGGGGTGGAGCGCCATACTGGTAGCCAGATTAGAAGTTAGTGGGCACAGAAGAAAGACTCGGGTATTGAGGGCTAAAGTCCTCGATGCCAGTTCAATTTGCCACTAGGTAATTATGGCCTGAGGGAATATCACAATATCACCAGGCCTCGGGGTGTTGTATGTCCTCTTACTTTATAAATTGAAGAGGTCAATATACTCTGATGTTTCTAGAAACTATTATAGTTTACTAGAAGCCCGGTGAACAAATTTGTACAAGGATGGGATCTGGCCGGCCTGCCCTGATGGGGGGCAATCAGGGACTGGGCAGGCCAGGGGGAGGGGCCACGGGATGTTGGGCCCTGATCAGGCTGGTTGGCTGCTGCAGTGCGCGTCATAGTGGCTGGTCATTCTGGTCATTCTGTCGTTCTGGTTACTTGGCTTTTATATATGTAGATGATTAGGAGTCAAATCTATCTTAGAAACTATTCAAACCTAAACATTATTTTGAAAAATTTTAAGCGTGATATCTGGGTCAGAGACAGATAGTAATAATAGTAATAATATTTAATATTCACTTATTTAACAGATATTTGTGAGGACCTATTCTAGGCAATGAGGATACAGTGGAGAACAAAACACGTAGGTCAGGGAGGTGACATTCCACACTCATGATCCATAATGTCTAATGGCAATGAAGACCTTGGGCAAAACCACTGCAAGGGCCAGTGGTGGAAAGTGCCAGTGCCAAAAGGCATTCAGTGCCTGGCTATGAAGTGCTTATTAGGGGCCCACATGGTACCTGTATTCTCTCATTTCATCCTAACAACAATCCTATGACATGATTATTATGATTTCTTTATGCCTATTTTACAGATGAAAAAAATAATGGGCACAGAGACATCAATGAAAGTTCCCAAGGTCACAGAGATAGCAAGCACTAAGGCCCTAGAGCCTGTGCCCTACCCACTCTGAGTACTGTCTTCCACCAAATGATACATGGTACATGCCTTTAAAGATTTCATAAGCCAAAATCAGCATTTCTGTGCATTTAGAACGCTCTCTTT
This sequence comes from Corynorhinus townsendii, assembly GCA_026230045.1. Lineage (NCBI taxonomy): Eukaryota > Metazoa > Chordata > Mammalia > Chiroptera > Vespertilionidae > Corynorhinus > Corynorhinus townsendii. The sequence continues at coordinate 131,596,355 of JAPDVU010000006.1, forward strand.
TTCCCACTATGTGGATCACATAAAAAACTATTGAAAGAGTGTCAACACTTTTTAGGAGTTGGCATTGTGACACGTGATTTTGGCTTAAATCAGTGCATCTTGGGCAATACGTTTCAAAAGCAGCATGTGACAATCATAATTAAAAGACCAAAAGTGAACAACAAAAAAATCATTACCAAGGCCCCATGCCATGGCCCTCAACCTTCAACCCTGCCGTGTTGGTGGAATGTTCTGAATGGAGAGATCTCAGAAGACCCAAATCATCATTCTACGTCAGCCTGTTCAAGGACATACAATGACCGCATTTCAATGAAACAACATCAGAGACTGTAGTAGAATCAGGTTTTACAAGAGGCAGAGACACACAAGGTTGGTATAGAGCAGTGATTCAGTGCATGGGCGCTGTACTCATGGCTTCAAGCTGGCTCACTGCTAGCTCTGTGTTCTCAGGCAACAGCCCCAATTTCCTTATCTTTAAAGCAGGAATAATAATAATATCAACCTTGCATGTTTTTTGTGAGAGTTGAAAGAGTTCACATATGTTAAAATCATAGTGCAGTATTGGTACATAGGAAATCTACAATAAATGTTATCTACGGGTATTATCATTAATAAACATAGCAACTTGGGCAAAAGGGATTTGCTTACCCAGAGGAAGAAGAGGTCTGACACCTAAGAGGATACTTATTACTATTTTCCCACTCTCCCCTGAGTGTTGAAAAGAGCCAAGACTCCCTTCCCGAAGTGCTGCCTCAGGACTAGGTTCAGAAGCTAACAGTTAGCAGTAGCAGCATTTTCAAACAAAAAGGGCAATGACATGACTTTGACTTGTTTCTGTACATTCATATAAATAGCTCAACTAATGAGTATCTTACAAGAACAAAGAATGAAGATGACTCTGCTGGTCTGCAGAAAGATTCCTATAGACTCAGCCCCTTTGTCAGCCCACAATAGCCCCAAATGATCTGAGCATTTCCTCTCTCTCTTTGGATGACTCGAAGGCACTTCCCAGCAAGTCAACTCACAACATTAAAGCAATGTTCATTCCCAATTTACACCAGATTTCATCCCATCCTATCAACAGCCCATCCAGAAGAAGAAAAAAAAAAAAAACGGAGGCTTTCTTACACATGGTTTCCATGGTGTTGATGTGTTTCTGCCCTAAACAGAGAGATGCAGATGAAGCAATGCATGTCGATGCCATTATGAGGCTGTGAAATGGGCAGAAGTGTCCTTACACACTCATGCAATCACACACACTGTGGACATCCTGTTTACTTGGCTCATCCTCTGGCGCTTGGCTGTGGTATATCAGCACATTACTGACAGCTGGGAATTTCTCCAGGGGAACATGCCTTTCCAATGACAAACATCCCAAGAGCAATGGGAACACATGTCTGCCCGCAGTGTCTGTACAAAGCAGCACAGTCTCCCTCAATGCAGAGCATGTTGGGTGATTGGGTTTTGTTGGGATGCCACCGAGGGCCCCTCTGACCTGCAGAGGCCATATGAGATAATACATTCTTAGACCCCTATTTCTGGACTGCTTTGGGCAAGGTCAGGATGGCAAATATCCCACTTCCACAATATCAGATGTTACGGTAATTCCTTTTAGCTAATGTGTAAGAGTAAAGGAATGCCTTCCGACCTCATCTAGGCCCTGTGGAATCTGTTGAAAATGCATGACAGCTGTGGGCTTTGGCGAGGCTGTCTGTGAATGTATGAGATTTGGACACAATTCAAAGCTAGAAATAACTGTACAATGCATAACCCTGCACCACTTCTTTCTCTCTCTTTCTTTCTCTCTCTCTCTCTCTCTCATTCTCTCTCCCCCCCTCGTTCTTTCTCTCTCTTGTTCTCTCTCCCCCTCTCTCATTCTCTCTCTCCCCCTCTCTCATCTCTCTCTCTCGTCTCTCTCTCTCTCTCTCTCCCTCCCTCCCTCCCCCCATCACTCATTTGCACACACTGTAGCTTGGTCACAGTCTCGTCCTCACAACTTTCATGCATTCTTCATGGCCCAGAGCTGTGGGTAACATCCTCCACACACAAACACAGATGTGGAAAGAAGAAAGAGGCAGGGGCGGGGGTCAGAATCCCAGAATGATTTTAATAAGGCACAAGAACAGGAAATTGAGAAAGAGCCTTTTTTTAAGTATCCAACTGGGAGTTGAGAGGCAGCAGCAAACTCACACACTTGTTTAAAAGCCCATCTGCAGTTAGAATCATCATCGAGTTTTCTGATGATTTATAGAGGCACTCATTTTCTCAAACCTGCATTATTTTTAAAGCCTCTGACTAGTATTTACGCTTAGTTCTCGCAACTTCCATATGTATTCTGTGCTGCGCCCCTCACCACCTACTGCCCAGCTAGAGGCAAGAGAGTGTGTGTGTGGTGCTTTGGAGGAGAGGAGATGAATAGGAAAAGGAACTGAGAGAAACGGGGTCCACTCAAAGACTGTTGTCTTAAATCAGATGACTACTATCCACATACCCATTGATTCTGACCTCAAAGTCCCTACTCTTGACATTTTGACTTAAATGTCATCTCAAGAGTCAAATACATTCTGCAACCTGGTTGCTAAATAATGTGACATCTTGGAAAACGGGGCTTCTTCTGGGACTCCTGCTACCGCCATGTGCACCTGAAAGATTCCCTCTTGGCCCGGTCGCGTTGTTCTAACAGTTTTCCCTTCTGGTTAACCCCACTTGGACACATGTGGCGGCAGTATATCAGTCGTTAACAACACAGACTCTCAGTCTAACGTGAGCCACACATGATCTTATCCAAAGTGTAGCCAAGGTAACCCCTCAAGATGGAGGTTTAAAAGTCAAGATTTACTTCTGCAGCCATATTACCCCATTGATATCCTAAAATGAAACAAAAATACATGCAATACTTTATTAGGACACAGGAAACAATGTAAAGGAGAAAAAACAATTCCTACTGAGAATTCGCCGGATGCTGTCAACCGCTCTCCAGCCAGCTGGATCTATTCTCCTGTTCAGAAGCAAAGAAAAAATAACCCTGGCCATCCATGCACAAGGACCCAAAACACCTCACTCATAGGATAGATTCCCAAAGAAACCCACTTGGGGACACAGATGCTGGCTGGGGCGTTTAGTCTTCCATCAGGATCAATTCTAACAAGCTGTGCTATTTGGATTCCCAGGCCACAGTGGATTAGAAACAGCACATTAAAGAAAGGCAGGATTCTGGTGAGGAGAGTGTCCTGGCAACGACCAGACGCACAGCTGGCCAGCTCACAGCAAAAGGAAAGAGCAACAGCTGAGCAATGTGCTTGTCCAGGGCATTTAGGACAGAGGTCCCAGACATCACAACACAGCACAGAACTGTAATGGGTGGGCCTGATCTTGACCCTGGGTCATCAAGGAAAAGACACAGTCTACATAAGAATCCACGGGTATCAATAATACATTTATGATATGTTCACATCAGAACAACATAAAATTAGAAATTTTAATACTTCAAAGGAACTGATTTCCTTTATCTCTAAAATAAATAAATGTGGAATACCTCATTGTCCCAGAACCACAGATTTTTATTACTACATTTAAATATAGAAAGCTTATAAATAAGAATTTAATATCAGTGTCTTATTTTTTTATGGTCATACTCCACAGATATGCATTACATGCTATCAACATCACGTAAGCACTTCAAAAAATAATTTCAAGAACATTCTACCATGAAAATAAAATGAAAGAGACAGAGATTATGCTTTTATAACTTAATGTCTAAAAATAGAAAATTGAGAACATATCACCGGACACACACACACACACACACACTCTACCACCATCACCACCACTACACCAAGGACATGAAGGACTGAAGAGCAGTGAATTAGGCAAGAGTGAGGGGAGAAGCATAGTTCAGATGTAGAGCACTCATGTGCAGAGAGTCAGGCAACGGGTAGAAATGCTCAGGAATGAGTTTGTCTGGACAAAAGAGAGAGTGCTTGCCCCTGTTTCATGATCTCTATGCTCTTCTCTGGATTTCACACAGCAACTCTTCGTGGCATTGGAAGCCCCAGGCCTTGTCATGACCATCAAGCCAGTACATCAACCAGGCTCTCTTCCTCTAACTACGACTCTACCTGCTTATAAACTCCTTTTGTAAATTCTACAGTGGACACCGACACCACACCCCTTCTTCTGATAATTACTCTTTATCCCATTGTATTAGTGTCCTAGGGCTGCCGTAACAAATAACCACAAACTGGGTGGCTTAATAAAACAGAAATGGATTCTCTCATAGCTCTGGGAGTAGAGGTCAGATACCAAGGTGGCAGCAAGGCCATGTCTCTTTGAAGGCTTTGGGGGGAGAATCTTTCGTTGCCTATTTCAGTGTCTGGTGGCCCTCGGCATCCTTGGCTTGTGGCAGCATCCCTCCAATCTCTGCCTCTGTCTCCACATCCTTCTCCTCTGTGTGTCTGTGTCTCTCCTCTGCCTATGAGGACATGGGTAATCAGATATAGGGCTCACCTGAAATCCACTATGATTTATCTCAAGATCCTTAACTAATGACATCTACAAGGATCCTATTTCCAAATAAGACCATATCCTGAGACTCTAGGTGGACAAAATTTAAGGTATTGGAGTGGGGGTGGGGACAATTTATCCCACTATACTGATTCACATAATAACTTCCAAATTAGGCACCATTTATACCAGGATTCTATATCTCTGACTCTGCATAAATATTCCAATGATAGACATCTGCAAACAAATTATTTCTCATTCAACAGCTATTTTCTCCCCCTTCCTTCACCCTCTTAGATACCTGTCTCTAAAGTTAGATGCTGAAAGATCCAGATACTGGCTGTCCCAAGCTCCTTGCAGCCAGGAGTGACCCAGTGACTCCGTTCAGCCACTGAGGCAAAGGCGGAAATGCAATAGCCAGTCAATTTTCCAGGGTGTTAACGAGGCTTAAGCTCAGGGTCCCATACTCACAATGACCCCAACCAAAGCCCTATGCTGAACTTGGTATTTTTAATATTGTCCTGTTTTTCTTAAACAACATCCCCAAAATTGTATCCATTCAGGCCCCACGAAACCTGAAAGGCAGTAGTTTCCCTCCTGACACAAAGAGAATGTCACACAGAGCGTTTCCTTGTCTGCCTCCTTTCTTCCGGCTTCAGATGTTGCCATAAGGACATGATTATTATAGTAACAGCAGCCATCCTTCTTCAAGAGTGGAATGCTGAAAGAATCCTAGACATTCTGCCCCTTGACATCATTGCTCTGAACCAGCCCTGGAGCCGTCCCCGTCCAGATTTCTTGAGATGTGAGAAAAATACACCAAAAGAGGTCATTTAGGTTTTATTCTGTCATACAGCAAAAAGCATCCTGATGTGGCACTTGACCTAGGCTGGGCCGCTTAGTGCCTTGCCCTGAATTTTTGGGCTTGGGGTGCAGGGAGTCTGGACAGTGTCTCTTTGTCGCCTAGAATTTTAAGCTATAAAAATCTGAAACATTCTGGCCACCGGAATTCTTGCCACAGGGATGAAACCTCCCTATAGAAAGAGGAGAATGGATTTGACACGTGGAGAGAGAGAGGCACGGTAAGAAACAGAGAAGGATGCCTGATGCTCTGGGTCTGATTCCTGATGTTGCTAGCGATTGTGACCTTTCTCCAATCGTGGTTTTCCGATGATTTCATAGCTCATCCTTCCACTGAAACCAATTCAAGTGGGATTTCTTTCACTAATAAATTAAGTAGACTAATTAACAAAGCTTCCTTTCGTTCTCCCAGATGTTGCCATTCCTGTGTCATTTTCTTCTCTTATTTCTCTATACCTCTGCCAAGGAGCTGGAATCCAATCCCACGGCTTCAAATGCCCTTGGTGATTAAGAGCGAGCTGCACAGGCAGACACACCTGGACTTACTTCCTGTTCTGTTACTTACCAGCAATGAAATGTTGGCAAGTAACCATCTCAGAGCCTCATGTATATTATTTCAAAGAGGAGGTCACAGTACTCTCAATCTTATGGGACTCTAAGAAATAAATAAGCGGATACATATAGAGCATTTAACAGAAGGCTTGACACACAGTAAACAGGAAATGCATTGATTATCATCACATGGGCAGATATGATTATTATAATTTCTGAATCACAAGACAAAAATCTTTCACTAACCCCAACCTCTGTCTTGCATTCCAATGCTACATCTCTTATTTCCTTCTGAAGCTCTCCATTAATATTTACCAATTTCACCTTAAACTGCACTGGTTCCCATTTTTCTTTTTTCTATCTCTCCTGCCCCGCCCACACTGCAGTGAGCACTCACAATTCAGTTTGTGACACCATCATTATCCTCTCAGTCATGCAGACTCAGACCTCAGTTAGTTATTGGTTTGGTCAATTGCCCTGTCACTGAATTGTACAATTTTTCCTAACTAAAACAGAAATGAAAAAACGACAAGGATTATGAATTACAGTTACTTGCACGTTTCCTTTTTATTGAGTTGTTCAGCTATTGAATTATCTTTTAAAGAAAATTTGAGACTCTACAATGTTGAATCTATTGTGCTAGCCACAGGTGGTGGTTTACAAAAAAAAAGGGGGGGGGACATCTTTTATTGGTCAAAAAGAATTTGTTTTCTCTATGAGGAGATAGGACATGTAGGCAAACTATCATTGTATTGGTCACATTTTTCTAGGCATTAGAAAAAAAAAAAGTGATTAGGGACTTCAAAATCAGAGGTCACTCCTCTCCTAAGTACACTTTCCTTTAGAGAATATCACACTTCAGTGAGAAGGATACCCTCTTTGGGCCCCATACTTTGGAAGCCTGCACATTGTAAACATACAAACCGAATTTCTAGAGGAGTACACAGCTGCCCTGTCATCTGACCCAGCAGGCAGAGCTCATCCAGCCCCGCCTGGCACTTTAAATGCCAGCTCTCATGCTAAAGGCCTTTCCATTCCCAAATCCTCATTTCTTCAGATCTCTTGCTGTTTGTCCCTCAACAAACGATGGCATGAGGTCAGCCTCCTCGGGCTTCAGAGATGGCACGGCTCCCTTATGTGGGAAAGGCCGGAGCAGCAGACTCAGGCAGGAGAGAGAAAACATGTCAACGAACCCGGCATGTCCTTCTTCTCAGCGTGTATGCAACAGATTCTTGCACCATGAAGTGCCTCTCCCCAGCTGCTGCTGAGCATCGTTTTCTCCTCCATATGTTCCAGGTGTGGTGTCTGGACCGGTTTCTGCTTTAGTAAATTAGCACATTTTCAGTGAGGTCCACGGGGAAGCTGAATGGTGTGCAATATTAAATATTGCAAACTTCTCTTAAATCTACTATATGTAAGCCTTGGCTGGGTGGAGGGGTCATCCTGTACACCGAAAGGTTGTGGGATTAATTCCTGGTTGGGGTGCATAAGGGAGGCAACCGATGAGTGTTTCTCCTTGACATCGATGTTTCTCTCTCTCTCCTCCCCTTCCTCTCTCTCTAAAATCAATAAACATATCCTCAGGTGAGGATGAAAAAAAGTTACTTCATGTAAGTCTAGGAGTAATATTCATGACCTGTGATACTGATTGTTTATATTACCTCTAGAGGCCTGAGGCACGAAATTCTTGCAAGAGTAGGCCTTCCTTCCCCCAGCTGCCTATATAGCTTCCCTCTGGCACCTGGGACCCGTGTTTCCCTCTGGCCACTGGCACACACCCAGGACCCAGACTTCCCTCCGGCCCTGGATTCATCTGGAAGGACATCTGAAATGATGTCCGGAATGACGTCCGATCTAATTAGTATATTACCCTTTTATTATTATAGATATGGATGTAAATATTGCTTTAAAAGGTGGTAAAACCAATATGCTATTAATAGCACTTTATTCAAGGAAGCTAAAATGCTGCAAACTTGTTCTGTGATGGTATTTTTTCATAAAGCTGCCTGTTAAAATGTAAACGTGCCCTGGCTGCACTGGTTAGAGCATCGTCCCATACACCAAAAGGTTGAGGGGGCATCCCTGGTTAGGGCACATATGGGAAGCAACTGACTGATCTCTCTCTCCCCCCCCCTCCCTCTTTCTTAAAAAAAATCAATAAAAACAGCCCTGCCCAGCATTGCTTAGTGGTTAGAGTGTTGGCCTGAGAAACAAAGGATTACAGGTTCAATTCCCTGTCAAGGGCACATACCTGAATTGCAGATTCGATCCCAGTTCTGTCGGTCACCAGTTGATGTGTCGCTATCACATATAATTTGTCTAAATATTTAAAAAATGTAAATCTAGCTAAAAACATTGATAGCTAATTAAAAGTGAAAAATGTAGAAGACTATGGTGTTGATATATCTGAAAGTTGACATAATATCCAAGATTACTGTTTGCTATTATTGTGCATATCTGGGTTGTCTCTGTAGATTAACTGGCACTGTTCGGATAAGTAATAACCAGTTGATGTGTCGCTATCACATCCATGTTTCTCTCTTTCTCTTTCTCTCTCCCTCTCTCTTTCTCTCTCTCTCTCTCTCTCTCTCTCTCTCTCTCTCTCTCTCTCTCTCTCTCTTTCTCTCTCTCTCCCTTCTACTCTCTCTAAAAATCAGTGGAAAAAATATCCTCAGGTGAGGATTAACAAATAAAAATTCAATGAAAATATTTTTTCAGGTGAGGATTAAAATAAATAAAAATTCTAAACATGATGTGTAACATTTATGGTCACTTAGAATCACATACTTCTTTAAGAATTTTATTGATAGTTCCAGTTAAGATGGCCTCAATAGAATTCTCCAAAATGAAAATTTTAAAAAAAACAAAAGTCTAAGAACTATGGTGACTCAAGAAATGCAATCTAAATTTACATCACTGTAAATATAACACAATTATGTAAAAAAAATCTTGATTATAGCATTGTTAACTTTGCTGAAATAAAGTCAAGAAAAAAATTTTAATATAGCTACAATAATTTATTATATTTTTATTTTATTACTTATCCGAACAGTGCCAGTTAATCTACAGAGACAACCCAGATATGCACAATAATAGCAAACAGTAATCTTGGATATTATGTCAACTTTCAGATATATCAACACCATAGTCTTCTACATTTTTCACTTTTAATTAGCTATCAACGTTTTTAGCTAGATTTATATTTTTTTAAATATTTAGACAAATGATATGTGGATCTCATTCATACTTCAGACCTAGGCCTTGAAAATGTTAACAGCAAGCCTACTTTTTAAGGCACTTTGTGGGTTAAAGAGAATCTCAATTTAGCTTTGAAATACAGGTACCAGTTTAAGAAATACCAAAGTTTGGGTTGGGCAAACATGTAAGGAGACACCACCAAAGATGAGCAAATGTGCAAAGCTGAAGATGCCCGGAAGATGCTAGAATAGAAGGCCCATGACAGCACAAAGTGTGTCTATTTTTGTTTGTTAGTGTATCTATCTTTGAAGCCCAGAAAAGTGCCTGGCTCATAGTAGACATTCAAAAATATCTGTTGATTGAAGGAATGTGTACATGATAGCAAAGTCTAATTTGAATAGAGCAGAAGATATATAAAGTAGAATTGTGGGAGCTAAGGCTTCAAGGAGAGTTAGAAAATAGTTCAAATAATATATTATAAAATTGATCAGAAAATGTGGCATCCCATATAATAAAAGCCTAATATGTTAAGTGTCCGGTCGTCCAATCATCCGTTCAACCAATCAAAGTGTAATATGCTAATGGTATGCTAAGGCCTCTCAACCGCTTGCTATGACATACACTTACCACCAGGGGGCAGATGCTCTGACCGGTATGTTAGCTTGCTGCTGGGGTCCAGCCAATTGGGACTGAGCAAGATGGGCCAGACACACCCTGGAGCCCTCCCATGGTTCCTCACTGGCTGGCCAACCTCCCGCATCCCTCCCTGGCCCTGATCATGCACTAGTGGGGGTCCCTCGGCCTGGCCTTGCACCCTCTTGTAATCTGAGACCTTCAGGGGATGCCGGAGAGCCCATTTCAGCCTAATCCTGCAGGCCAGGCCGAGGGACCCCACTGTTACACAAATTCGTGCACTGGGCCTCTAGTTGATTTATAATAGAGATTGACAGACATCATGTCCCCTCTATCCCCTCCTAAAGATGAGGACAATGTGGTTTGAGGGCATGGATAGTTTCACTGAAAGAAGTAAAGAGAGTATTGAGGAAAAGAAAGAAGAAAGGAAGAGAAGGGAAGGAAAAGGAAGGGAAGAGAAGAATGGAAATGGGAGAAAGAAAAATGGATGAAGGACGACCTTCGGGAGACTTTTGGGATAAGTATACTCGGACCCCTAAATGTTTGCTTTCTATAAAGGCTCAACACACTCCTGGGAAGAACAGTGAAGAAAATGCTTTGAAAATTATGTGGGCTTCAAAACTTGGATGTCTAGGTAAGGAAGAGGATAGAGACCACCTCTTCACCTCTTGGGATGTTTTCCCTGGAATATGTCACCAAGCTGTGTCCTTGCCCAGAGAATGCTGTCAGCATTCACAAGGAAAGGACTTTGGGTGTAGTATTCCTGGATTCCTTCATTGCATCCTTGATTCAGTTTTCAAAGGAACTTTGTAAATTTCCCATAAAAGAAGAGCCTTGGGAGAAAAAAAAGAGTGATTCAAATTAAAGAGTCATGACATTGAAGGCAAATAAAAAAATTAAGAGTTCTTCTATAGAACCCATCAAAAAATTATAAGGCATCATAGAAGAACCTGAACAAAATTTTGTAGTTTGAACTATGAAAAGGAAAAATTAGAGCAAATCTGACAAAATGTGCATTTGTCCCAAATATTCTAAGTTGATTGTTTAAGTTTTAAAGTTTCTTACTCAGCCACCAAGTTTCTGTTGAATTCTCCTAAGTATTTTTCTTTTAGTTCATAAATATTTTTCTTGCTAAAATTGAGGCTTCAGTATATACGTCTTGACCTAGGTTCACATTTTATAGCTGAAAAAATATATAAAACCTCAAAGGAAATCATAGCAAAATTGTTGAGTTTTAGTTGGTTTTAGGTCAGAGGGCAAGAATTCATTGAATTTTATATACTTTCCATCTAAAATAAATACCCAATTTTGCCTAAAACTATGCCCTAATTTTCTACTTCTTCTGGGGCCAAATTTTTCAGTTAATGTGGCACAAATATAGAGTTTTTAATGACACCTGAAACCAGGTGAATTTTTCAAATGATATTGATGCTAAATTTTATAAGACTACAGAAAACAGAAATTTTCCATTACCCAAATAAATAATTGCTGATGATACCTAAAAAAGAAAAGAAAATTTCTTAGAGTTCATTACCATACAACACAATACCTTTGTATTTAAAACTGGTGGTTTCCCCAAAGTAGGCATATAATAATTTCATGATCCCATGTGGCTGAGATTTCAGTTAAGACTTTGAAACATAGAACCAAAGTTCAAATATTACTTAACTAGTTGGTGATTCCTTCCATCTAAATTTCATAAGCCAAGGTAAATAAGAATAAAACATATGAGTGTATACTGTGGTTGTCATTAAGACATAAGGAGGGAACATAAAATGAAATTCAATAAACTGATTTCCAGAAAGCTAACAGTTTTATTAAACCCAGAAACTAGAAATTCCTATTGGAACATAATTTATCTTATTTCTAAAGCATGAGTAAATTGCTGAGAAATAGAGTTTGATTTCCCACCAGTCTACCTTCCTCCCAAGAAATATTTACATTCTCAAAGATTCCACTGGGGATTAACTTAACAAGTCTTTAGCAAGTTATTTCCCTATTTGCAATACAAACACCACAGAGCATATAAATTCTGTCTTTCAAGATGTATAACTCAGGTGACTGAGCAAGCTCAGGCCAGATAGATGAAGAGCTACCAGAACGTGAAGTAATCAATAATCCAAATGCTAAATTATACAGAATGGAATAGGATTTTAGAGAATGTTTTTTTAAAAAAGGGCTATTAGCTAAATTTTAAGAACAAATAGGTTTTGAGTTGGAGACTCATTGACTCATATTCCACGCTTAGTGAACTGCTATTGTTGACAGGCACTGTGTGAGCTTATAGAAAGTCAAAGGTGGCAGAGTCCATAATCTTTACGAAAAGATCTTATGGGAGATACAGAGGAAAGAGGACAATAAAATTCGGTAAGCAATACAATTGTGTTCAGGATGTAATGACCCTGCAAACAGAAGGCAGCAGACTCGGCCTGGAATGGGGTGGGGTCTGCTTGAAGGAAACTTGGACACCAGACATGTAAAAAAGGGAGGGGAGGCATGCTAGGCAGAGAGGAACCATAGGAACAAGACAACACGTCATCAGGAGCAAAGCTTGTGGGTTGGAGGTGGGGTAGAGATCAAGGAAAAACCAGAAATACACTGAGAAGCCCTGGGCAGTAAGGATAGACAGCTGAGCTGGGGCTCGATGTGAATGATGTAGTGGCTGAATGCTCCGCCCCCCTCCCCAGTGATATGTCTATAGGGTGTCCAAAAAATGTATACACACTCTTTGAATAATTATAAGGCCGTGTTTATTAAAATACATTTCATTTTAAAAATTGAGCTATCAGCTGTTAAAGTATGTGTGCATTTTGGGGGACATCCTGTATATCTTCATCCCCAGAACCTGTGAATGTAACCTATTTAGGAAAAGGTCTATGCAAATGTAACAAAGTGAAGAGTCTTGAGACAGGAGATCATCTTGGATTATCTGGGTGGGCCCTAAACTGAAAGATAGGTGTCCTTGTAAGAGCGGGGCACCGGGGTATTTAACAAAAAGAAGGCACGGAGAAGAGAGGAGGAAGCACTCAGATGTAAAAATTGGAATTTTGCAGCCACGAGTCAAGAAATGCCATCAGCTACCAGATGCTGGAAGAGGTAAAGAATGGCCTTACTGACGCCTTGACTATGGACTTCTGTCCTCTGCTACTGTGCAAGGATAAATTTCTGTTGTGTTAAGCCACCCAGTTTGTGGCAGTTTGACAGCCCAAGAAATCTAAGACAGAAGGCCTCGAGTCCACAATGTAGGTTGCTCTGATGGGTGATGATTTCATTTTGCTGTATAGGCTGTTTAAAAATGGGATATCAGGCCCTACAGTTTGGCTCAGTGGATAGAGCATCTGCCTGTGGACTGGAGGGTCCCGGGTTCAATTCTAGTCAAGGGCATATACCTCAGTTGCAGAGCCTGGGCCCTGATTGGGGCTCGTGCAGGAGGCAACCAATCAATGCGTTTCTCTCACATCAATATTTCTCTCTGTCTTTCCCTCTCTCTTCTACTCTCACTAAAAACCAATGGAAAAATATCCTCAGGTGAGGATTTTTTTAAATAAATAAATATAATAACAGTGGGATACCAGATTGATATGGAGTTAGGGCATGGATGATTAGAAGGAAGGAAACCTGTTGCTAGCTATTGTAATAATTCAAGAAAAAGGACATCAGATTGTTCTCAAACATATAATTTTAAAAATCTTACAACCATCATAATTCTCATGCAGATAGTCAAAGTTTTACTGAACTTACTAAAAAAAATCAGCTGGATGGAAAGCCAGTTTATCTTGCTGGTTCACTATACTGAAACATACTGACTAAAGTATAATAGAGTCAGTGGAAGAAAAAAAAAAAAGAAATCTGTAATGAGATTAATAGATTATAACCACCGCTACAACAACAAAAACAGATTTCCCCACCCCACCCTCTCCCCCAAAGTCAGAAATCACAAACTTTGGTTCATTCTCACTTCTGGGCTGAAACCATCTGCACTGCTACCGGAAGGATAAACGTGCAGCTTGCTGGTTTCCTACAAATTCATGTCTATGCTTACAAAGTTGTAAATGTCATCAGGGATTCCAGTAAACACCAGGTCAAGGAAAGTGACATTCTTTACACAGATGACCTTTAGGTGAACTTGTTAGATGATGCCATAGCTTAACAAAAAAAGTCATGCAGTTTTCTCTTTGCCTTCCCTGAAAGTTTTGGATATTTTATTCGTAATATTTGATACTCAAGTTGAGTCAAAGAGGGGAAAGCATTATTTCAGAGATGTTGCAAAGAACTTACAAAGTAAGACTAACACTGACCTCACTGTTAAGAGAAGTACAGAAATGAATTCGTGCTGAGCCCTCGGAGGAGCATATGCTCCATCACTATCTGAGATTATTTTAATATAATTTGTTTGGAAAATCTTCTAGGAGGATATTTTTTAATAAAATACATTTGCATCCTGTATTCAATAATATCTGAGTAGTTACATGTTGCTTTCCTTCGAGGTCTTTATTGTATTACTAAGCTTTGAAGGTATGAAAGGTCTAACACATAAAATAATAAAAGAACAAAATATCAATGATAATTGTTAACTATATTTAATCAAGTGTCAAAATATACGATTCCGTGCTTATCTAGGTCTTAAATGTACAGTAACCTTTTGAAGAATGTTCCTGTACTGGGGGATGGTAATGAGGTATAATGACAAAGTTAATAAGACATTAGATTTCATAGACAAGTAGGAAGGAGAGCCCTGGTCTTGCTTGAGGAGAATGTAGAAAGCACAAAATTAGCACTTGAATCCCATTCACATAATTTGTCCTCAAAACAGATTTAGTAACAAGATGAGCTTCCTTGGAATTATGATGTAGATAGAAGTTTTTGTTGGCAGTTGAAGAAATATGACCATTTTTTTTTTTGTTAAATAAAACAGTTTGATGATTCTAAAAGGAGCTGTAAGTGTACTAGCAACTTCTATTTGAGTGGCTACACAGAAGAGGACTTCATATCAACTTATTTAACTAAACTTTGATTTTAACATTGGTATTTGTTGCATTTAATATATAATGAGACAATCATACACGTGTGTCCAGAATGCCACATCTCACTCACAAATTTGATGAAAGTGCTTACATTTAGCTCCCATAGTGCCTGTATCACACTAATATAGCACTGATCATATTGTATTATAATTTTCCTTACTGTCTCCCACAATAAAACATTAGCTTCTCAAGACAGGAATCATGTTGTTCTCACCACAAAATTCATAGTACAGTGCCTGACACAGCCCAGATTCTCAATTAGTAAATATTAAATTGTAAAGGATTGTATTCATAAATAAATGAGAGATTGGAGGGCATTTTTCCATGAAATGAGGTTAAAGTAAGTTTGCTAATATTATATATATACATACACATATACATATATATGTGTATATATATACATACACACACACACACACACATATATATATATATATATATATATATATATATATATATATACACACACACACACACACACACACACACACACACACACCCGGTGCATGAAATTCGTGCACATTAAAAGGGGATTAATTAGAGGAAATAATTTAATATTGCTATTTGCCCTTTCTCTATAATAGAAGTGTCAGAGATTAAAGAAAATGAGTAAAATGTATATGAAAACCTTCCTCCTGTCAGAGTCTGGGGCTCACCACAGGACCCATAGTCAAGTCCCCGCCCACCCACATGCACCTCAAAATCACATGAGACCCAGACCTGCCCCCCCACCCCAACCCCCTGCCATTGGGCTAGATCCAGACCTGGCTAGTCCCACCCTTGTCAAGCCCCACCGAGCAGGGAATGTAGCCTCAGGTCCCCTGGCCCAGTGCCAGGATGGGGAGCGTGGCCTGAGGTTCCCCAACCCAGATCAGGGTGGGGGGCATGGCCTGAGGTCCCCTGTTAAGCCCCACCAGGTGGGGGTGGTGCAGCCTCAGGTCCCCCGGCCTGGCACCAGGAGGGGGAACAGCCTCAGGTCCCCTGTCAAGCCCTACTGGGTGGGGGTCGTGGCATGAGGTTCCCCAGCCTGGTGCAGGGGGGGGAAGAAGCCTGAGGTCCCCTAGCCCAGCACCAGGACAGGAAGCACACCTTGAGGTCCCCCGTCAAGCCCAGCCAGCCAGGAGGGTGCAGCCTCAGGTCCCCTGGCCCGGTGCTGGGGTGGGGGACGTGGCCTGAGGTCCCCTGTCAAGCCCCATGGGATGGGTGAGGGCGTAGCCTCAGGTCCCTGCTGATTGCTCGTTAAGGCTCCTTATGGGAACTTAGCCTCAGCTGTGGGTGCAGCCATCTTTGTGATGGAGTGATGGTTAATTAGCATATCCCCTCTTTATTAGATAGGATATATATCCTATCTAATAAAGGTTTACCTCACTTTGTCCTGTGATTATACAAAGATATCACTATGAGTTTATAATTAATCATTAAACCATTTACACAGATACAGAAACCAAAATATGTCACCCCAAAATTTGCCACTTTGGCATATTGATTATTTTGAATTACAGGCACTTAAGAAATAGCAGGTGCAAGGACACACTGACCATCCTGTGTCCACTCTCTCTTGCATTTTTGCCCTACTGATGACTTGATAAATATCAATCACCACAGCTCCCAAGCATCTGAGACCATGATTTCTACTCAGTACTTAAAGAACAGCTATGCATGGATGGTTAATTAGGGCTCAAGACTGAGACCTTCAATCTATGGCCAGTAGGGTGAGTTGGTCAAATTTTAGAAGCTACAGAATTCAAGAAAAGGTAAGGAATTGGGGGACTTTTGATTACTATGGCAGATACAAGAGATCAAAGCACAAGTCCCCTGGAATATGCAGGAGCCAGAATCAGGAAATCTGGTTGGGGAGACATATGGTGGTCACCATTGAATAAGGAGGCTGCCCTAGTCAATGACATTTTCTTAGAATTTGGAGTATTTGGAGACCCTTGGCATCTATTCTCCACCAGCAGGAGAAAGAACAGTGTACCTCTGTGACAACGCCTGTCCACACAGACAGACGGAGAGGACTCAGTGAGTAGGGCATTAAATGAAATCTGGAATTGAAGGCGAAAGCTAAATGCTGTTTCTGATTCAAGAATACCAAAGCAGAGCTCTAAGGAATTAGAATACATTCTTTAAAGAAAAAATGGAAATTTTTTTGATTAGCTACATATGTCAAAGCCCCAGAAGTATCCATTAAAAGACATCCACACAAACACTACAGATGTAATGTTTCAGCCACACTTCCATTCACCTGAGCCAGATGGATTACCTGTTATGTAAGCTTATCTTGACTTCTCCATTTCATTTTACCAATCAATCACTCAGCTCTGAAATTAAAGATGGCATAACACAATGCAAACTTTTGTTGTTTAATCAGGAAAGACTGAAGTCCCCGACAAGATGAGCATGCAACAGGACGTCTCACTGAGGGGCACCTTATAATAAGGTGAAGGGGAAACAGGAAGCTCGGAGTGGAGAGGTCTAAAGGGGCTGCAGCATTTGGCTTTCACCTGCAAGTTAAGGAAATGGAATTCTGTTGACCACATGATAAAAATACAGTATCCTTTGAACAGGGTGTTCCCTCTGCATGTGATGCAGTTCCGGACACATTTGCCCCTCCGTGCAGGGAGTTCATCTTACTTGCCCTTCAAATTCAGCTCAAGAGCCTTTCTTTTCCCTGGGGAACCTTATCTCATTCCAACTCCGTTTCCGTTATTCATACAACAGTGTCTCTTCTTTATGTCACATATTTTAATTTTAACTATATAATTCGTTATATAAATATTTCTAAATGTCTTTCTTCCCCAAGAGACAATAGACCCTATGTCTACCTTTGTTCGCCATTATAACTCAACCATCAGGATAGAGCTTTTCCCGTGCCAGGAGTTCAATAATAGTTCAATAATGAGTGAATAAATGGATGAGTGAATGAATGTCATCACCACCAGAAGCCACTACTATACTTTTAACTCCAGTTACATCAAGTGGAATACAATCCATTTGTCCGTAAAGTTTGAATTAACATAGCACAGAAAACAATCAGAGAGAAATGAGATACAAATACAGACTATGACTGAAATTTCCTCTTTCAGAAATTTAAAAAAAAAAAATTAAAACTGGTGACTCTGTTTTCTTTACGCAATGCCTCCTCTACACCCAGTTACTGAAATCAGATCATGGAATAACCAAAGGAAGCCAGTAGAGTAACTGAGCTGTGCCACACTTAAAGGTGGTTTTCATCACATTCCTACTACGCTCGGCGGCGTGTCCCCCTTGTGATTGTGACCAAGAGAGTGGGAGAAAAACACGGTGAATGTGCTTACACAGCCAGAAAAGCCACCATGATGAAAGCCAAAAGGAATCAGGATTATTTCACTCCCAGAAAAAGCTGGCAGGTTAAATCATGAAATGGATGGATGGTGAGCAGCTGTTGCAGTTCCCCAGGAGTGCAGGGAAGGGAGGTCTGGGGTG
Source organism: Corynorhinus townsendii (assembly GCA_026230045.1). NCBI lineage: Eukaryota > Metazoa > Chordata > Mammalia > Chiroptera > Vespertilionidae > Corynorhinus > Corynorhinus townsendii. The sequence goes on from JAPDVU010000006.1 coordinate 131,614,591, forward strand.
AGCTGGGCGGAGGACAGCCTGCCTCCCACCCTGGTACACACACTGTCTGTCCGCTGCCCCTTTTCCATACCAAGCCTCTTATGTCTCTTACCCAGGCTTCCTCAAAAGCCCCAGTGAAACATCTTCTCTGACGACTCTGAGTGAAAACTCTCCCCGCCTCCACTCTCATTCTCCGAAGCAACTACTTTCCTCTATTGTCTCTGAAACCTGTTCAAAGCATCTGATTAAGACAGAAAGGTCTCAGATGCCTTGAAGGTCTTAAGTCAACAACAAAAATGTGTTGGTTTGGATGAAACACTATCCGTGTTGCACAATGGTGGACACACACTCGGCAAGAGGAGAACAGAGGCCAAGATGTTTTGTGGCCTTGGCTCCCATCTGAACTTCTTCTTTTCCTATCTCTTTAAGTTCTGCATTCATGGTAGTCTTAGTTGGAGGCGAGTGAATGAAGAAGAAGAGGATGAACTTGCAGCAGGACATATCCTTGAAATCACAGATGGTTGTCAGAGTTTATGGAGCTGCACATGATAACGAGCTCACTGCAGGAACTCCCTCCCTAATTCAGAGCTTTCTCCCTCTGGGAAACTGCCAAGGACCCACGTGACTACACAACAGCTCATGGTACATGAGGATCGATATTCAAACATCTTATCTGACTTCAGCATCTGTAGCCACTGAATGATACTTTCGAACCCAATGATTCCTTTTCCTTGATTGATTCACCACACTCAGTGGTCATTAGGAGCCAGTGATTTGGAAGGCAGCTATCTCTGCTCCCCACTATACCAACAATGCCACACGAAAGGCAACATATGGATGATGTATTATAGAACTGTACACCTGAAACCTATATAATTTTAATACCCAATGTCACCCCAATACATTTAATTTAAAAACATTTTTTAAAGAACTGGTGATTTGGGGCTTTATTCACATAGTGTACCAAAGAGTGCTTACTTAATAAATTGCATTATATTCATAAGTTTTTCCTCCAGATCTTTGTCAAGTTTCACCGACCGTAATGGGATATCTTAATATCACTGCCTACTTTGAACATTACAAATGGTGACATCGTTTTCCAAGAAAATGTATTCATTTATTCAACAAACCTAGTGGTATAAACATGAACAAGATTTGATGTTTTTTTCATGTTTCATATCTTTTATTCCTGTTGGCTCAATGAAAACCATGAAAAAATTATAAAAACTAAGTACAATATTTTCAAGCAAAGTAATTGTAGAGTCCCAGTTCTAACTGCAGTTTCTGATCCTACTTAGGTGTTCTGATAAACTTGCCCCCTCATGACATAACCAAATTAAAGTAGGAAGCAGATCTGGCAGAAATTGTCTGGTAGGAGGAAACTCATTACTAGACACAGCTCCCCAAATGGAAAAATCTTAAATAAGCAGCTTATATTCGAATTAAAAAAAAAAGAAAAACTTCATAGGCAGATGTGATCTTGCTACTAAGTCATTTATAAGTACTACCATTCAGTTTATGTTATCTGGAACTTTCTAGCTCTTACAAGTTATTAATACCTGCATGAGTTCTTTTTCCTATTAAGTAATATCACCAATTTGATATTAATTCTGTACAGAATTACTATTAATGTAAGATTTATTATAAATCATAACACCTGGTGCAACAATTTATACAAAGTTCAGCAATTTATATTCCAAGAACTCAAGTAAATTTGTTTTAACGTCAATGAATAAACAACATGTAAAACTAGCAGAGAATCAAAATGCTTAACTACTTTTATCCCAGAAATTTCAAAAATCAACCCTAATCAATGTCCCAGTACTTTATGAGGATGAGCTAGTGGCATCCTATGTTCTCAAAATTCTAAAAATAATTTGGGTTTTGTATTTTAGTTGTGAGTTTACTTGTGTGTGTATATGCATATGTATTTTAAGTGAAGATAATACTTTTATTCATTTTTGTGAGTCAAATTAATTTTTAAAAATATATTAAGATCTATCTTTGCACTGAAAAATTAGAACCCAAAGGGGAAAACATTAAAAAGTCAGTTACAAAGGGATTATACTAAGACCTGAATCACAGCCTTAAGCGCACTGTTCCAATAGTCCAAGCCACAGAGCAGAATAGGATGTGATCAATAAAAGCTCAAGTGAAAATAGATACAAATCAACCAACCAACCAAACAAATAAAAAGTAATCCAAGCAACTTTGGGGCCCAGTGCTAACAACTGTGTTTCATGTGACCAATTTTGTAGCATTTTTCTTTAGAACCAATGACTTTAAGGCTGCCACAGAATTTCATCTTTTGGTTTGCATTTATAGAAAAGATTGGCGGGAAAATGCCTATGTCAGAGTCCAACTAGAAAGAATTTGGACAATGCTTCCAAGTCTCTAATTGTATAAATATTCATGTTTCCAAACTGCATGTAATAATTAAAGTAGTGTGTTCTACTTCAAGAAAACCCATATTTCATATTGGACGGTACCCATGGTAACGTGAACTAGAAGTGCATTTCTGTGCTGTTACACATGCTTTTCATTTAGTGTCTAAAAATGATATAGCCATGTGATAGCCAACAAAGAAAAAAAAAGCAAGTTGATGGAAAAAGGCCTTGGAAATATATCTTTTTTAATAAATGTTTTATCAAAATAGATTAAGCTTTAAATTTAACCAGATTAGGATTCCTTCCTCAAGTTCTTCCTCAGCATAGTGATCATCAAAGTGACGCCTATCCCTGTGATAGAGAAACAAATGTACAAGAATCACACCTGCTCGTTGGGCTGAATGCATTTCCTCATCCTTGTTTATTTCTTCCCAATCTGCTCCTTCCACACCCACAATCAAATAAGACAAATGGGAGATGATCAAGCCACCTAGCATTTTTGGATAAATGAAACTAAAACTGCAAAATTAGGGAGCTGAAATGGGAGAAATGGGACAATTTTTTCATAATAGCTACCTCTTATTGGCTTTCTACCAAGTGCCAATATAGGTTCTGGACATGTCATACACTATCACTAACCCCACTTGTCACTAAGAATGTTGTGATACACACAGCATCAAAGGCCAGGTCTCTCTGACTTCAAAGCCCATGTCTTTGCCATTGTGCCAAATTTCCTTCTTCTGGGGCCTATGCTGAAGCTCCAAAAATATACAGGGTTCCTGTGTTCCTCCAACTAAATTAAATGAGTGAGCAAAGCAGGTTTGCACAGAGCCAAAACCAGAAGGCAATTTCTTGCCTATTTGGAAGAGTATCTCTTTAAGGCAAGTTGTACTCAACTCAAATCCTATATAACGAAGATATAATATGAAAATGGTCGTTACGCCATGAAGCGTAAGGACCGACCATGTAACCACTAGATCACGGATCAGCAGGAGGGTGGGGCAGCGAGCTACAAGCAGGCAGTGGAGAGCTACAAGAGGGGGCAGGGCAGCAAACTATGGGGGGAGCGGGGGGGGGGGAGCAGGGGGAGCTACAGGAGGGCAGGGCAGCAGGCGGAGAGCTACTGGAGGGCAGCAGCAAGCTATTGGAGGGCAGCAGCGAGCTACTAGTGCATGGATTCGTGCGCAGGGCTACTAGTCTGTAATAATAAAAGCATAATATGCTGATTAGACCAGAGAAGCCAGGGTGGCAAGGGAAGGCCGGGTCCTGGGTGCCAGAGGGAAGTCGGTGCCGGCAGCCAGGGGAAGGAAGGCCTACTCTTGCACAAATTCCGTGCATCAGGCTTCTAGTAGTATAATAAACAATGATGTTAGAGAATAGGATCCTGTCCACATAGATAATAGAAGCTGATGGACAGATGTAAAGGATCACATGACAAGAGATCAACTGTGGTTGCAATCATCATATTTCATATATAGCAGAATAGCCAATCTTCAGTCTCAGGATGTTTAAATGTGGAGAGGGCTTGGAAGGTAAGCAGCCCCAGGTGAGGCCTTTGCCTGAATCCTGTACCTCAGGTGGCCAGCCTAAGATCAAGGAAGGGTGCAAGGTCAACTTTGCATTCTGAGGGTTAACGAATGTCAGCTGAATGTGAAAGGTGTCAGTGTTATGTTACCTCCCTCACAATCAGGTGTATCTTTAAGGTTAGACCCACCCTTATTTTAACATAAACCATAGGTAGCTGTTTATGGCTCTGTCCCTCTAAGATGTCTCCCTGTGTCTCATAGCAATATTTTTTTCTGATATATCTCTTCGGGCCAGGAAAACAAAAGAAAAACTAAAATGGGATTACATAACATCAAACCGTTTTTGCAGAACAAAGGAGACCATCAAAAATAACTGGAAAAGACAATCCACTGGATATGGAACATATTTGGCAATGATACATCTGATAAGGAGTTAATATCCAAATTTTATAAAGAACCCATACTATTCAATATCAAAAACAAAAAACAATCCAACTATAAAATGCACAGAGGATCTGAATAGACACTTCTCCAAAGAGGACATATATAATAGGCAAATAAACATGAAAAAATGTTCACCATTACTAAAGATCTGAGAAATGCAAATTACAGCCACAAAGAGTAATCACCTCACACCTGTCAGAATGGCTATCATCAATAAACCCACAAATGACAAGTGTTGGCCGAGGGTATAGAGAAAAGGGACCCCTCATGCACTGTTGGCGGGAATGCAGGTTGTTGCAACTACTATGGAAAACAGTATGGAGTTTCCTCAAAAAATAAAAAGTGGATCTTCCTTACAATCCAGTGATTCCACTTCTGGGATTTTATCCTAAGAAACTCAAAACACTAATTTTAAAGAATATACGCACCCCTATGTTCATTGCAGTGTTGTTTACAATAGCCAAGATATGAAAGCAGCCCTACTGCCTATCAACAGATGAGTTGATAAAAAGCTGTGGTACATTTATACAATGGAATATTTACTCGGCCATGAAAAACAATGAAATCTCACCATTTACCACAACATGGATGCACCTAGAGGTATAATGCTAAGTGAAATAAGTCAGTTAGAAGAACACAAATAACATATGATCTCACTGATATGTGGAATCTAAAGAATAAAATAAACAAACAAAACTGAAACAGACTCATAGATACAGAGAGAACTGGTGGTTGCTGGAGAGGAGGGGGTGTTGGGACACTGGGTGGAAGAGGTGAAGACACTAAGAAGCACAAATTGGCAGTCACAAAATAGTCACAGGGAAGTAAGTACAGCATAGGAAATATAGTCAATAATATTGTGATAACTATGTATGGTGCCAGCTGGATACTGGAAATATCAGAGGGAACACTATGTAAAGTATATGATTGTCTAACCACTAAGCTGTACACCCAAAAGCAATACATAATACAAAAAAATTTAAGTTCTCATATACAAAAGGAGAGTTTTCTTATTGAGTAGAACCCAGCTACTATTCTTTATTTCCTTAACAATAAAATATGACTGTAATTTTTGCTGAAACAAATATTCACAAAAGAAATTAATGCAAAAGCTAACCCTTTGGTTTTATTTATAAGACATTCTGGGGAAATGACTATGCTCTGAAATTACTCTAACCATGTGGATTTGTGAATTACAGCAAATTGGCCTGATATGATTATTGTAGCTTATTAATGAAATTCCCCAGGAACGAGGCCTTGGTCTTATATAATATATGAAGTAATTCCAAAAATGAGGTTACTCTTGGAAACTGTACTTTATCAAATCATTCAGTGTTAATAATAGCAACATTAATATGTTCTGAAGACTTGCCATGTAAATACACTCATTATTATAAGATAAACACACAATGAGAGATATCTGGAGCTGACATTAATGTCATGCTCTAACACTGGACAAAAACTGTTGTCAACATTTTGTAAGAGACAATAGAGATAATTTGGCCATGAATTCTTTTCTAGCTGCATATAATCTGGACATCATGGATAGAAAATATTTCTATAAGAGTAAGCCAGACAGTGAGAAATGGCATCTATTTAAGACTCCATACTATAAAATGTTATGGGAATATTTTTCTTGGCCATTGACTATTATATGAATATTATCAAACATTTATGTTAAGTATATTTTGATTATTCATATTTTTTGGAAGAAGTGCCATCTTAAACTCTCTGAGAGACTTTGAAAAAGACTAAAATGTTCTCTAGTGACTATGAAAACTAATATAACATCTGCTGTCTCCCATGTCAACAGCCACACTCACAAGCTTCACCTGATTTTCAACAACTAATTTCCTAGGTTTAAAAATACAGCTCCTTATAAGAGCTAAAATTTCCCATAAGCAGTGCTTTAGAGGTCTGGTTTGATAATTACTCCAAGTTCCCCGAGAAATGCATATTTCCGACACACACCAAGCAGCACACCTGTGTCCTCGGCGGGCCTGGCCCCCGGTAATCTCCATGTGAGCGTTTCCAACCCCGTTGTGTCTTTTGGGTCCCCTCCATTCATAGAGAGACACAAATGGAAACGTTTTGATGTGTGTTAATTGATGTTTGTCCAAGCATTATGAAGTAATAATCCACAGGAGCCACAGAAGCTTTTACAAGGCAAAGTCAAGGGAACAATCAAGGTTTTGAGTGGATTATTGCCAGTCCACACCCAGGCAAAGCTGATTTATAGCTTTTCATCCTTCCACAATGATACTATAAATAAAGCAAAGAAATTTTTGTTCTCGTCTAATCCCTTCTATTATGTGTCCTTGTTTGCCGCCTCACGCAATTGGTACAGTCTACACTGCAGGCTCCCCATGAGAGCTGTCTCCTGCCTCACACCAGAACCCATGGGACCTTGAGGGCCTGGCACGTCCCTGCCAGGCGAATCTCCGAAGTATAAGAAAGCAACTCATAAATCCAAAGAAAGAAATGGGTTTGGAAAGGTGACATTAGAATATACCAAATGCACTCTCAGGAAAAACAGAAACTACCAACTCCAAGTTGCTGCAGAGTGGAACACTCCAGGTCTTGCTTCTGTTTAGCAAAAATAAAAACAAAGAGCACTCAGATGTATCACATGGTCTCCTATGCTTCTCTTTCCAACCACACACAGAACAATCTTGAATGTCTACCAAGTCCTTCTACCTCCCAATAAAGCATGTCTAAATTTCTCAACAGAAGGAAAGAGAATGTTTATTTTTAAAAGTAGTGATAGAGTGAGCATGGTTAAAATGAAAAGGAAAACAGACGGAAGCATCATAACTCTGTAAGTGAAGCCATTTCCCTCAAACCCATAGAGTGTTGGTCAAAGAGAGGAGCCAGGAAGACAGGCTTTGTCATTGAAGAAAGGACATCAAGGTTAAACATCATCTAAAAATACAAAGAAAAGGGCGTTTTAAGATGAAGATGTGATTAGCAGCAGAATAGCCTCATAGATTTCCAAGCGTCAGAGAAAGTAATAGCAGCAGCAGCAGAAGGTGGTCAGGGGGGTGGAATCAAAATAGAAAGCAGAGTTTCCATGGCCAGAATAGGAGTTTCAAATATGAGTCTAAAGTCCAACCCCCCAGTTCAAGTTCTACCATTTACCAAATATGTGAACTTGGGACAATTAATTACCCTCTGTGTCACTTAGATTTATCCCGTTGTCTCTCATCCACTGCTGTGAGGGTCAATAGGGAAGTGTATGTCAGGAGTTAGAGCAATGCCTGTCAAAGTCATCTTGCTGATCTTCCTTTAAGAGAGCCCGTTCTGGCGAAGCATGGGTGGTCCTTGTTACAACACCCATGTCCTAGGAACAGAAGATGTGCCACTGGAGTGGTCTCTGCTTTAAACAGACCACCCAGGGATTTGATACCCAGTGAATCCCTTAAAATAGGTACTGATTTTCTTTTGTGTAGAAGACTTAGAAAAGGTAGGTTAAGCCACAGGGCACTTTGATGCCCACGCTATGAAGGCCAGTTCTTCCATAGACCTAGACGGGAAAACCAGCCAGCAATGGTGCTCTAATGGCTTCACCATTCTTCTACTGGTACACAAAGCCAACAGCCGTAATACAGAGGGAAACAGGGGCTTTGAAACAAAGTGGACCTGGACTGACATGCTGCCTCTCCCCGTTACTGTGAATGAAAATGGACTTCAGACAGACCTATCGCCTGGGCCTTCTGAGCGATGCCATTCCTGGACATTGACCTTTGCTTCCCTGGGATCCACAGTAAGCACCCAGGAATCTACTGGGGTTATTTTGTACCAGTGACTTGCAGATGCTCACATAAATTTCTTAAAAAGAAAGGAAGAAAGAAAGAAATCTCATCTGGCAGAATCATCACACTGTCCAGCAGGTATTGGCTGCAACTGTACCTCCATCTGGCGCTCTGGGAGTGCATCGTGTTGCCTCCTGCTTTGTGTAATTGGTACCATAAGTTTCTACATCCTTAGTGATTAAAGGAACTTCACATCCTTTCACTGATGTCTTTGGTGTCTCTCCATCAATCATTTCACTGTACTGTGATTGCACTCTTGTGACAACCACAAATTATCTATATGACCCTAGACAAATTACTTCAACTTCTGAATCTCAGCCCCTCACCTGCAGTGCCCGGCGTGTAACAAATGATAGCACAACAAATGATAGCAATAACCAGAAAATGATTTTTATAATCTCTCAGTTGCAACATCTTTAAAATTTTGTTTACCTTTTTTCTTACTTTATATATTTAATCAGTCACCAATTTGCACTAATTTATCCTTCAATATATGTATTCTACAGGGCTTCCTTTTCATTCCCATAGGTCTATAAAATACTATATGCTATGTCCCTCACTCTCTTGGAAATTTACCAGGCACATTAATAAAGATAAATAATCCCTAAAGGGGAAAAAATGACTTTAACTCAGTATTTGCTAAATGAAACTGCCTCTGGAATTGTTTAGTATGCTTTTTCTTTCTCTCTCCAATAGCACATCTTTTCAGAACTTTCAAAATGTTTGTTCCAATGAGACACAACTTGAAACATGCAGGTGTGCCTATGGGAGTCAAAGCTCCTTTACCGGTAAACTAATATTCTTACCCTCTCGTCTGACCAAATTCTCCTTTAGTGCATCATGGCATCTACTTTCTCCATAACACCTCCACAATAGGTATTTATTGATTATTTTATGAGTAGGTTCTACATTCCCTACATTCAGCTTTTTCAACCTTTCCTACCCAGCCCCTGGTCCCCTCCCCAGCCAGTCCCAGGATGTCAGCGCCCCTCACCCCAGCCATTCAAAGCCTGCCAGGCCCCAAGATTGAGCTCAACCTGCCCTCCAGGAGGACCTTCTCCCTCTGTACTTGTAGAACATTTAGTTTGACTTTTAAGTAAGTATTCCTTTGTTATTTTAAACATGAGCAATTTGGTATATTCTGTTTCTTCAACTAAATTATGAACTCCTGATTATGTCTCCATGTCTTCAAATACCTTATAGCATCAAACACAGTACCTAACACATATTAACCCCAAAACTATGTGTTGATTTGCTCTCTCTCATGATGTAATTTAGCACGTAGAAGCTTTTGCTGCAACATGAAATCATATTTTTAGCTATCCTCAGACAACACAAAAATTAGAAAGCTGGATTGAAAACTTTGAAAAGAAATTTAATTATTCTAAAACTTTAAGTTCTCCCATCACCAACTAAGAGCAAACTATAAGTTATAAAAAGCATTGACCAAAGAAAAGATTCATAATAAATTAAGGGTGATTTCCTACTTAACTTTACAATGATAAATAATGATACCAAATATTGTTGACAGTGAAAAGCAGTAACATTTTCCTAAATAATTTTATTTCTGTAAATTTGATTCATTTTATCTTGACTTAGGTTATAAAACAAAGTAGTCAAAATGTATATGCTTATTTATTCTGTAAACTTTGTTTTTAAAAATCTGCAGAGCAGAATAGAAATACCACCTACCACCAGGGTCATTCTTGTTTGTTTCACCAAAAAATTCCAGAATGGTCTTACCCCCTGCACTTGGTCACCACGACAGAGTTCCACTGCGTGTGGAAAATTAGTACAAACCTGGGGAAAGCCAAGATAGCATACTGTCTTTATGTAATTGTGTGTTCAAAATGGAGCAGATCTAAAAGCAGATATTACATGTGTGGAAAAGTATGATGAGTTCACAGTGGAAACAGAGGTTGTTACTGTCCAGAGATTTGGGAGAAAAGTCAAAGATAAAAGAGACAAGATGGAGTGGCAGTTAACTATAGGGTAAAGGTCGGTATATTTATAGGAAAAGTTAAATAGTTGCAGTTTTGTCTGAACTTAAGAATTTGTTTTTGCTCTGGTTCTGATCAGTGTTAACTTATAAAGAGGACATTTCTGTTATTTTAGCTAAGTTTGTCTTTCCAAATGTGTTGCTCCATCAGAAAACTATTTTAAATGTGTCATGGAAAGTTAATACAATAAAAGTGAAAAAGAAAAATTCATTCAGTAGTTCCACTAACTGTATTCAAAAGATTAGATATGATATTCCTTCCAGAAGAAGAAAGATTAAATGTGGTCCCCAATGAAGCAAACTAGAAATTGTACAGAAATCTACACATGGTTCTTGCACATAATCTACATGATATGTTACATAAAATAATTTTCATCTCATATGTTTTGGGATGATTCATTCCTATAATAAACTTTTATTGCATATATTCTTTATGAGAGATACTATTTTGGGGATACATGGTCTTAATAACCATGGTGGAGAATCTAGTTTAACAGCAATTGTGCCCAATATAAAAAGTTGATTATAGCAGATAATCATAAAAAATGATGTATACATACCTTAAATATTAAATATTTTGTGCTAACTCAAAACATATAAATGTGCATTTATTTGCCAATCTTTTGATGTTGAGCCAATTTTTTTTTTAAGTTTGAATCCATTCTTTCCCTTTCCAGCATGAACCATACTCAAAATGCATCATCGAAGTTTTCCATTTGTTCACTTTAAAGTGAAAACAAATCAGTTTGAGAAGCAATATCGGTACATACCTTTCCTAGATGTTTACAAGGTCTTCCAATATTATATAGCTGTCTTGTTACAACTAATTGGGCAGCATATTTTAGTATTCATCCTTCAAATCAATACTTTTTTGTTTGTTTCACATTCACATCCCATTAATTTCTTTAATCTCTAATTAAATGTTATAATTCCGTAAGAAGATGTAACTGATAAATGTTGATTTTCAAAGACACGTCCAAGTTGACCTTGGAGTGGTAGCAAGACAGCACAGAGCAGAAATGAGATTCTTCTCCATGTCTACGAAGCCTCCACGCAGAGAGCACATCCACCTCGCGTGTCATGCATCCTCCTTATGCAGCTGTAACATTTCTGGTATAGTGGTGAGATTTTTAGTAAATAGCTGTTGAATGAATGATGGCACACAAGTAATTACCCAATCTTTACTGTACATGCATGAAGTTGTGTACCTACAGCTGGTCCCTTTAGCAAGCAGCGTGATATGCTGGTTAAACAGACCCAGCTGCGGATGCCAGCATGTGTGACTTCCAGCAAGTTACTCAACCTAAGTCTCCATCTCTCGCCTGTATAATAGAACTGATGACACCAGCTCAGGGAGTTCCTGTGAAGATTAAGTAACAATATACTGAAAGAGTGTCCCCACTCTCTAACAAACGTCCTCTATCTGAGTCTGCCAAGAGGCTGACAACAGCATCAGCGGACATCACAGGGAACTTTAGAGATGAACAGACTATCAGAATGTCCCTGGGGAAGGACCGCGACCAATCACTGGGTATGGGCCACCCTAGGAAGGGTGTGATTTTAAAAAAGGCGGCTCTGTGCGGCCCAGGAAGTTCCTAAAGGGGCTGACAGCTGAAGGGTGCTGTGGACAACTCTCCCAGCAGCTGGACAAAAGACTTTCGCTGGAAGAGGATATTCCAGTACAAATTTTTGTGTGAAAATAAAGTTTTATTTAAGTTTTTAATACCTAAGAGCATACTTGTAGGGTTTTGTGGTAAATGTACATTTAAGCTTATAAGAAACTGTTCTCCAAAGTGGTTATAGCAGTTTGCATTCCCACTGGCAGTAAATAATTTTTTGTGAGTTTATTTGAGCCAAACTGTTGACAATTGCCAGGAAGCAGAATCTCAATGGATTGAGATAAAGCTCCGAAAAATGGCAGTTTTGCACCTTGTTTTATACTTCACAATCAAAACAGGAGACATAAGTGGATTACATGAAATTCATTGGTGATAGATTAGGGAGGTGAGAGAAAGCAAAGTGGGAAAACCTCTGGGATTGGATAAAAAGTAAAATGATAGACGCATATCTCTTTTATTTAGGTGATACAGAATAGTTAACAGTCAACAATTAATCGGTGAGGGGATTTGTGGTCTCTGCAGAGGGGTGCTTGTGCTTTGAGGGGTCCAGAAAAAGGAAAATTACTTTGACATTCCAACAATATGTTATACATGCAAAACGACAACAGGCTCAGTTAAGTTAAAGATCAACCTTTGTCAGGGAAGATACCAGCCTAGGACCTGTCTATCCAACACAAACTGCTTTTTTAATTTAAAAAGTTTTCATTTCAGACCATCCTTTGTGATTACTTTAGGTCTCTGAGCTTGCAAGGCCGCCATGCTGGCCTCCCCTGAGGTTTTGGTATGTGGCCTCTTTTCATCCCCAGGGAAAATAAAAGTTTAAGGAAAAAAGATATAATTAATAACATTAATACCTGGGAATACAGAAGTATTCTTCTCTTTGATTCATACCCATACCTAAACATCTCCCATAGATTTAATATTCTAACATTAATATTCTAATGAAAATGATAGTATTTTTTTTTTTAACAAATAGAAAAATTGGCAGCGTGATTTAGTAAAGGAGATACCTTTATGCTTGGAGATCCTATCCTAACATGATATGGGGATAAAATACACGGTAATATAAGATATGCCTTTTGCTGGTGTGTTTCATTAGCATTGTCTCCTAGTCTATCCATGCAGTCACAAGAGGTAAGATTTCTTTCTTTTTTACAGCTGAGTAGTATTCCATGGTGTAAATGTACCACAGATTTTTTTATCTACTCATCTACTGATGGGCACTTGAGCTGCTTCCAAATCTTGGCTATCTATAATAATAAAAGGGTAATATGCTAATTAGATTGAACGTCTTCTGGACATCATTCCAGATGTTCTTTCTGACAAAGCCGAGCTGGAGGGAAGCCGGTGCCAGCAGCCGGGGGAAGAAAGGCCTACTCTTGCACAAATTTTCACGCATTGGGCCTCTAGTTATAAATAATGCTGGAATGGGGATGCATATAAAGACAAATACAATATGATTTCACTTATATGTGGAATCTAATGTACAAAATAAGCTAACAAACAAAATAGAAACAGATTCATAGATATAGAGAACAGACAAACAGCTGTTAGGGGGAGGGGGTTGGGGGAGGGGTGATAAAGGTAAAGGGACTGAGCAAAAAATCAAAACCTCATAGACACAGACAACAGTATGGTGATTATCAGAAGGAAATGGGGGTGGGAGGTACAAGAGAGTATAAGGGGGTAAATGGTGGTGGAAGGAGACTTGACTTTGGGTGGTGAACACACAGCACAATGTACAGATAATGTATTATAGAACTGTACACCTGAAACCTATATAATTTTATTAACCAATGTCACCCCTATAAATTCAATAAAAATAGTTTTTTAAAAAGAGATTTTTTTAAAAAATAGTCCAATATAGGTAAAATTCCATTTGAAAACCATCTGCTTCAATATATTTTTAAATCATTTTAATAACTAAGCAGATGGCCCTAAAAAACTGTTTTGCCAATACGATTACAGGTAATTTTATTAAATTCTCAATAACAGATATCTACCAGACCTACTTATGTGAAGCATTCTGCCATTTATCTTCTACACTGTAATTGCATTTGCCTTCAATATTAGCAGAGTTTTAAAATCCTGGCCAAAGTTAAGTGTCAAGAGCAAGTTGACAACCAGAATATCTAAACCAACATGCCTTGAACAAATTTAAGAAGACAAAATAAAAGAGCAAAGTACAATGTGGAGTGGGGAAGACTTAAGTCTACAGGCAAAGTAGAAATAGGAAATGCACAAAGAAGCCCAAAGCCTAGGTTCATATGGCCAACGCCACTGATGAAAATCTTTAGCCACATGGAAACTCTGTCTCACTCCTCATAATTGGAATTTGAAAGAAAGGAAAAAAAACACTATCTTATTTTTCTCTCCACCCACAAGGAACGAAACCGTGTGTGTGTGTGTGTGTGTGTGTGTGTGTGTGTGTGTGTGTGTGTGTGTGTTAATTACAGATTTTATTAAGGGTCTTTCAATTTTACAAAGGAAAAAGGGGTTATTGGTTTGGCTTACCCATAGGCCAAGCAGCACTGGTGGGTCATGGCTATCTAACCATGATTGACAGGTTCTGGACCCTATCAAGCTACTCTATGAAATCTCAGCAAAATGTTGTGTTAGGAAATTAGAATTGCTTCATGAAGAACTGAATAGGTCAGTGAAACTATGTATAGAAGGTACATATACAACACTTATATACATGTAGGCTGTAATTAATGGCCATTATAAGAACCATTTTACAGGGTAAAGGTTATTTGGAAAGTTATATGAGTTAAGATTTAATATGCCTAATATAGTGTTAGGCATAGAGTGTATCTTTAATAAATGGTAACTCTTACTATTTAATCATTATTATTAAAACTGTTATTAGGTATCATGGACCGTATCCACCAAAAATTCAAGTTTTGGGATACAGCTGATGGAGTTAAATGGTAGAATTTCCCTGATTTCCTAAATCTTATTCCATTAGATTACCTAGTCTTTCATCCTAAGGAAGTTATGCACTAATGTAATTATTAAAATTAAGAATAATAATTTATAATTAATAAGTAGTTGGCATCTATCTTTTCCCCCACTGTACCTTCCAAGCTTCTCATTCTCCAAATTCACTATTTTTAAAAAATCAGCTTATTGGAAGTGGAAGATTTGGTGCAAATGGAACAATTCCATGCCCATTATGTGCACCAGATCCACTGAGGCTGAGCATCCAGCCATACAATGGTCAAAATATTTTCTCTAATGTGTTTCTTCCCAAAGTTTCTAGGAGATTGCATCCTTTTCAAGCATTCAAGTCACCCTTGTACCATTGAAATAAAACCAGTATCCACACACAAATCTGAGAATTTCCTTACAGCCAGTGACAACTTGGGACATGCGATTGACTTCAGATAGAGTGTCAGAATTGGGTTAAACGTGGGATACTCAGCTAATGAAAGATAACTCCTTGGTGTGGGGGATAAACACCCACACAGTTGATGACCAGGGTGTCAGAAGGGAAGAGAAGTGTGGAACAGTGTGAGAGTGAAGGAAACATGCCAGAGTGCTTTTCCTATGCAAGTCCCCCGACTGGTCTTCTTATCCAGGCTCCCTCATAACCTGCCTCTCCCATCAGCAGTCTCTAGTTAGGAGGGACCAGCTATGGAGACTAATTTGAACTAAGATATAACATTTTAAAGGATCTACTTGTTAATACAAATGACCCCCTAACTGGTAGGGTTTAAGGAGCTGTGGGAGAAGGGGAGTTCGAGGTCCAGTCTCCCCCAGTACCCTGAGACCTTTCCTACACCTGCTAGCCTGGCCCTGTCCTTCCTCTGTCGACACCAGCTCCTCCCCCTAGCCAACAGAAAATATGTAGAAGAAGATTAATTTGGATTCAGAATGCAGTCGATTCCACAGATCAAAGAAAAATGAACTTGCTGGCATTGTTATGAGACCTGACATCTAGGGCACTTCAGCCTCATCTTTGAGTTCCTTGGTACCCAAGTGTGGTGCACAGACCAGCAGCATCACCATCTCCCAGGAGCTTGGTACACTTGCAGAATATCTGAGCTCTACCTTAGACCCACTGAATCTCTAAGGATTTGTAGACACAGCAAAGTTTGGGAGACTGCTGTAACATACAGAGTTGAACATCACAGCAAGTTTTTAACATGTGGCACATGGTTGCACTGAGTGTGTAGGCTGATCTCCTGCTCTCTTCACCATCAGGAACCCTGGTGTATCTGCAGAGCACCTTTGTTCCTATCTGATCCACATGAAGTCATGGGAGAAGAATGTCCTGGCAGAGGAGAAACAGCCGAGGCTGGGAGCAAGTTTTGCTCTGTTACCCGCATCTGTTCTCAGCCACTTCAGACTTCAGAAATGGGCTTTCTGGTTTCAGCATTCACACCATGGTATAGTCATTATGGCAGAATGCTATCTGGGCTCCTCGTAGGCACTGCATGGACTCCTTGGCTTTGCATTATGTTATAAAGCCAAAGTGAAAAGGAAGGGACATTCAACATAATGACAAAAATACCCAGGCATAATTCTTTAGTGGCCCTTTCTACTGCAAGGACACATAGAGAGAATCTTGTTATCCTTAGCAACCATCAGATAATTTTTGTCATGTTCATTTTTTTTTTTACTTTGGAAGGTAGAAAAGCGAGGGTGAGAGATGCAAAATGAATGTATTGGCAACACATATAAGCCAGCTCATCACCCAGAAGGAAGAAATTGTCAAGTGGTCCCCAAATAAGGAATAAAGCCAAGTCTCATGTTTGATTCATGTGTCTATGGAAATGAATTTCTTTCTTTCCTGGGCCAGGAAAGCTGGTGACGTGCCAATAGTCAGGGTTTCAGCCTTCAGACTCACATTTGGGGATAAAGAAAAAGAATTACTGTGATCTCAACAGGTAAGTTAAGGAAAGAATTGCAGGTGCTCACCCTAAAATGCTTCAAGCTAGCTTAATGTGACTATAGAATAACATATGGCATGCATTTCTGCCCTAAGTTATCAATGAGCAGAAAAGAAGCCATAATGGAGGTCAAGAGACAATTTTCAAAGGATAACAAAGCACATTCTACGCCAACAGTAATAGTAACCTTACCAAAACCAGTGAAATATTTCACAAACATCCTCTGTGTATTGAGTACCTTTTTCCCTTTGGGTTTTCTCATTAGAAATGCAAATACTATGTGTGGGGTTTTGTTCCAAGAATTTCTTCATTGGCCTTTTCCCACTAGTTTTGTTATCTTCATGCCATTCAGAGAAAACACCTGTGGGAAAGGAGTAAGTCTACTAGATGAAATATGCGGATTTTTTTCACTAGATGGAGTAGATGTTGATATACATGCAATTTGATATGTATGCTATTTTGCTGTATTGACAGCAAGCTTCAAAACGTCATATGTCAAATATTCTGAAGGTATTAACATCATAGATATTTTTACACTTAAAAATGTCGAATTTCGTGCCAAAAAAAGAGCATTTGCGGGAAGTTTTAATTCATTACTTTATTTTGAAGAAAAGTGCTGCTGAAAGTTATTGTATACTTTGAGAAGCTTATGGTGAACATGCTCCATCTCAAGATACTTGTGAATGCTGCTTTAAATGCTTTAAAAGTGATGATTTCAATGTGAAAGACAAAGAACGTCAAGGTCAATGGAAAAAATTTGAAGATGAACATTCACAAGCATTATTGGATAAAGATGGGAGTCAAACTCAAAAACAACTTGCAGAAAGATTAAACATTGCTCAGCAAACAATTTCCTATCATTTACAAGCAATGGGAAAGATTTTAAAGGAAGGAAAATGGGTGCCACGTCAACTGAACGAAAGACAAATGGAAAACCAAAAAGTCACCAGTAAAATGTTGCTTCAATGGCATGAAAGAAAATCTTTTCTGCAACAAATTGTGACTGTCAATGAAAAATGGATTTTCTTTGAGAATCCCAAATGCACAAAATCATGGGTTGATTCAGGTCAGCCATCAACATCAACTGCAAGTCCAAATCGCTTGAAAGAGGACAATGCTCTGCATTTGGTGGGATCAGGAAGGTGTGGTGTATTATGAGTTTCTAAAACCAGGTGAAACCCTTAATACTGATCGCTACCAACAAAAAATAATCAATTTGAACTACACTTTGACTGTGAAACGACCAGAATGTGCCGGAAGACCCAGCAAAGTAATTTTGCTTCATGATGACGTACCATCACACACTTCAAAACCAGTTAAAGACACGTTAAAAGATCTTGCCTGGGAAGTATTAACCCATCTGCTATATTCACCAGACCTTGCTCCTTCAGATTACCACTTGTTCGGATTGATGGCACACGCACTTTCTGAGCAGCACTTCGAAACATACAAAGAAGCAGAAAATAGGGTCTCTGAATGGTTTGCCTCAAAACAAGCAAAGTTCTATTGGGACAGTATCCACAAATTACCTGAAAGATGGGAGAAATGTGTAGCTGGCAATGGAAATTACTTTGTTTTTTTGTTTTTTGTTTGTTTTTTTTTTAATAAATCTTTATTGTTCAGATTATTACAGGTGTTCCTCTATTTTTTCCCCCATAGCTCCCCTCCACCTGATTTCCCACCCCACCCCATGCCCTTACCCCCGCCACTGTCTTCATCCATAGGAGTAAGATTTTTGTCCAAGCTCTTCCCGCACCCCTCACACCTGCTTCCCCTGAGAATCGTCAGTTCACTCCCTTTCTATGTCCCTGATTCTATTATATTCACCAGTCCATTCTGTTCTTCAGATATTTTATTCACTTGATTTTTAGATTCACTTGTTGGTAGGTATGTATTTGATGTCATTTTGTTGTTCATAATTTTTATCTTTACCTTTTTCTTCTTCTTCCTCTCCTTAAAGAATACCCTTCAGCATTTCATGTAATCCTGGTTTGGTGGTGATGAACTCCTTTAGCTTTTTCTTGTCTGTGAAGCTCTTTATCTGACCTTCAACTCTGAATGATAGCTTTGCTGGGTAGAGTAATCTTGGCTGTAGGTTCTTGCTGTTGATCACTTTGAATATTTCTTGCCACTCCCTTCTGGCCTGCATAGTTTCTGTTGAGAAATCAGCTGACAGTCGTATGGGTACTCCCTTGTAGGTAATTAACTGTTTTTCTCTTGCTGCTTTTAATATTCTCTCTTTGTCTTTTGCCCTTGGCATTTTAATTATGATGTGTCTTGGTGTGGTCCTCTTTGGATTCCTCTTGTATGGGGTTCTGTGCGCTTCCTGGACTTGTACATCTATTTCTTTCACCAGGCAGGGAAAGTTTTCTGTCATTATTTCTTCTAATAGGTTTTCAATATTTTGCTCTCTCCCTTCTTCTGGCACCCCAAAAATTCGGATGTTGGTTCGCTTAAAGTTGTCCCAGAGGCTCCTTACACTATCTTCATATTTTTGGATTCTTTTTTCTTTTTGTTTTTCTGGTTGGATGTTTTTTGTTTCCACATATTTCAGATCTTTGGTTTGATTCTTGGGGTACGTTGATCTACAGTTGAGTTTCTGTATATTCTTTATTT
Source organism: Corynorhinus townsendii (assembly GCA_026230045.1). Classification (NCBI taxonomy): domain Eukaryota; kingdom Metazoa; phylum Chordata; class Mammalia; order Chiroptera; family Vespertilionidae; genus Corynorhinus; species Corynorhinus townsendii. The sequence goes on from JAPDVU010000006.1 coordinate 131,633,868, forward strand.
CAGACAGTGTATGCTTCATTTCTGACTGATCCTTTTCCATTTTTTTGGCATTCTCATTAAGCTCCTTGAAGGTCTCATCGAGTTTCTCAGCGGTTTTAAGAAGATTCTTGAGTAACCTTATAAATGTGGTTCTGAACTCTATGTCATCCAGTAGTTTGCTTTCCTCCGTTTCTTTCATTTGTGACATGTTTCTTTGTCTCCTCATTTTGGCTGCTTCCCTGTGTTGATGGAGTAGCTTTGTGTGGTAGGTGACCTATAGGGGGCAGTAGCTCAGCCTCCCCAATCACCTGATGTGGACACTCTTGGTACACCCCTTTGTGGGCTGAGTGCAAAGACTTGGTGCAGTTAAAGCCTTAATTGCTGTTGGTATACTGGGAGGAATTGACCTCCAGGCCAATTAGCTGTGAGCACTCACTGTGTCTATAATGGAAGAACTGCTGCGCTGAAGACACACTTAGGGGCAGGACTTGTTTCAGTGGGGCTTTGGTGCTCACTGAGTCTGCCTTTGAATGTGTCACTTATGGATGTGAGGAGTTGAAATCTGGTGTCTCACTCTGACCACTAGGTACACTGGCTTCTGGATCTCCAATGGGGTGCAGGTCAGCTACTGTCTGAGGCCATCCAGCAGGAGCTACAGTGAGAGCTACAGTTTTCTCCTCTTTGCTTGGGGTTTGGAGGTTTTGGAGCTGTCTGACCCAGGCTGCAAGTTTGCTAGGTTAAGCTGCGATAGGGCGGGGCTTTCTTCTGCTAACGCTGCTGCTTGGAGCTTGGGTGGGTTTGTAGGTTGTGCAGGGCGGGGTCTCAGGGTGTCACTAGGCTAGGGCGTGGCAAACAGCAATGGCTGCTAGTTAGCCGGCTCTGTGTCCCCAAGGGCGTCCTGGAGTCCCGTGCCCCAGTGCCGTAAACAATTATTCCTGTGCCCAGCTCTGCAAGTAAGCCCCCCTCACTGGCAGACAGTCCAGCTTCTCCCCAGAAACTGGATTTCAGAGTAATCGGGGGCTTGTCTCCCTTTGGGTTGAAAAAAGCAACGCCCGCCGCCAGCCCGGATCACGCACCTCCGTACCTCAGCTTTTCAGTGCTCGTGCACGTCTCGATGCTCTTTTCTCTTTCCTTCTAGTTGTAGAACTTCCACTCAGCCAGCTTTCCCGTGGTTCTGGGTGATAGACGTTTTGTCTTTTAGTTGAATTTTTGAAATTGTTGCGCGAGGCAGCAGTTTAGGTGTTTACCTACGCCGCCATCTTGGATTCTCCTCTGGAAATTACTTTGAATAAGCACTTTCGATGTTTCTCTTGAAATTATTGTGTTTTCTTTGATTACAAAATCCACATTATTAACCAGTACACCTAGTATATCAACCAGCAACCCGTATGTGCGCCGACCAGCCCAGGCTACGTCCCTAAGTCTTGCAACACTATCAGGAAATGTGCACAGAGAAAACCAGGCTCGAATCCACGAAAACTTGGTCTCCACAATGTTTGGTTTCCAAAAAGCACACGCGTGTCTTTATCATGTCCCAGACGCTGGCTCAGCTGAAATTCCTTCCTCTACAGCATTTACCCTGCTGTTTGTACATTGTTGTTATTGTACGTGAAGATATTCATTGGGGAATCATGTCTTCCAATTTCTTCCTCCTGCCACAATCCAGAGTTTGGTTCGGTGCACACAAGAGCGCACAATGAGTACTTGTTTTCAAAAACACATGAAACTCATAATTTTTCAAGGCAAGAACTCAAAAAGAAGGTTAAAAGGTTTTCTGGGTGGAGACAGAGGGTCAAGTACGTGGAGCAATAACGATGCTGCATCCCAGTGGATGGCACGGCCATCCCTACAATTTAACTGCATGCCTGCACATGGGGCAAACTGAGAGCACACTCTTGGCCCAACCTACCTGCGGCCCTGGACCCTCCTGGCAGCCCCTGAGAGGGGAGAGTGGCCTTGGCCTTCAGTTCTGTCGGCTTTGACCTAGTCAGGGAAGATGCCCAAAGTCAGGCCTGAGTTGCTAATCCTTTCTTTAGGCCCTACAGAACCACCAGGCAAGCTTCCTCTCATTTTCACCCTATGCATTTGTCAACATCTCTAAAAATATATATAAAATGAGAGAGAGAGAGAGAGAGAGAGAGAGACATCCCCACCTCTCTCTCTCTCTCTCTCTCTCTCTCTCTCTCACACACACACACACACAACATAGACCAGATCTACTAATTTGGTTTAAAAGATTTAACTGAAGCTGCACTGCTTTCATTAATGCCATTAAGAAATTTCAACCTTAGGCAGCCATAATCTTCAGAGAATTTTCCTTACTACAATGTCCTCTTACTGTTTTATCTTACATGCCAATTCGGCCTGATTTCTTTAACTGCCTCAGAGAAACGCTATGTTACAAGACCACAGAAGACATTACACTTAATAGTGTGTCCTCAAACATTTTGGCCCTTCATTTTTACTATTGATCTTTCCTATATAATCCCAAAAGAAGCAGTGGGTAGGGTAAAAACTTACAATTTAACCACTTCTGTGAATTTTGACAATGGTTTAAAATTATCCCCAGCTTATATTTGGGGTGAATCTTAAGCAAAGTAACTTCTCTTGGCAGTGAATTTTGAGAAGAAGGGATGCTCATGGAGTCCTGACCGTCTTCAGATGGCTGTGTGTCAGCCCTTCCCAGAGGCTGGCTACCTGTGGCTTTGCCAAATCAGGAGGGGACAGCCTGCAAGTCTCCCTTTGGCAACAAGCACATGCGTCGTTAAAGCACTTAAAAAGGAAAAAAGGAAAACATCCTCTGTTTTGCCAAAAGCTTGTCTCAGCGACTCCTCTCTGCTGGCACCCTCCATCTCTGGGGCCTGGACCCGCCTGCTTCGATATCTCAGTAACGAAACCTTCCTCTGCTGATGCTCATCTCTGGACCTGACCCTTCCTCACCCTCACCTGTGACATCCAGCTCCACCTGACTCTAGGAGCTCCAACGCCTCCCTCCGTCTGTCTGAAACCAAACCAGGCCAAGCCCTCCTACCAGCCCCCTCCCTGCCCTGTTTGTCTTAATCATCCTGGTTCCCCGGCTGCCCAGGGACAGTTTGGCAGGAGTCTGCATGCTGTAAGGACTGGCAGTCCCCGAACAAAGGACAGTACATGCTTTTCAGAATCCATCACACACACGCTATTTGAAGAGTCCATATAAATCCACACGGATATGAATGGAAATGTGGAGTCACTGCTAAGAGGCCCCCAGAGTGGAATGTGTGGTGAAAAGCCTCAAAAGGCGGGAGTGAAAGGGGCATGGCCTTTCCCTATAGTGAGCACATCTGCTTGACACAGAGAAGCAGAGTCTCCACCATGAAACAGGCCAGCAGGGTAGTGAATGCTCCTCTCTCTGTTCAGCTCCATCCCGGTGACCACCGACGACCAGTGTGCTTCCCTCACGAGGGTCCCGCCACTGCCGGCAGCGACTGCCACAGAGCCCGCCGTCCGCCCCTGCTCGGGACAGGGAGTTCTCAGGCTCCTCTGGCAGCTGTGGCCAGCTGCACCCGCCTCCAGCCGCCATGGATTATGCACCAGATGATTCTTGTCCGTTGAAAATACTAGAAACAACAAGGAACACACCGTCCTGCTGAGAAACTGGATCCACCAAGAGAGACCAAAGGAAAGCTAAGGCATTTGAGGAACAAGCAAACACTTCCCTGCAAGCACTTACTGAAGCAGGTATACGAGGAGGAAATGAACCCCTTGGATTCCCAGACACGCATTTATTTGTCTTCTGAGTCCTTTGGTTTGCATTTTGTTTCTTTCTAATGGGAGGGCGTCTAGGCGAGGAAGAAACCCTCTCCTGCTTTACCCAATAGGTTTTCTTTTCTTCTCTTTCATTCTGTGGAAACAGCGTAGGGTACTCTCCTGGCCTGTTGTCATGGTTCTGAATTCGGAAACCGAAACGATGATGGTTGTAAAGGACACGGAATAGGCTCCACGTGGTGTAATGAGTCACGCTTTTGAGAACTCAGAAAACTGACCACGTCTGAGCATGAACTGGGTCCAGCCAAAGATCTCTGCATTTAATTGAAGTGTGGGCTGCTGCTTTCACATAGATAACCAACTCCACTCCACGGGGCAGTGGATGTCAAGGGAAAGGCAGTGTGCGGACACTAGCCTTTGAGCATCACTAACCTCCTGGAAAGGTTTCCTGGTGGTTTCTGATGGCCCCGCCGTTCTCTCCTTCCTTCTGCTCCGTGTCTTCCCACACTCAGTGAGCAGGGCATTTGGATCACTTTTTAAGTGGGTGAGAGAAGAGACTGGGGAAGAAAAATAATTGAGGAACACGTTTACCCTCTCGTAGTAATAAATATTTAACTTGAAAAAATGCCTACGAATACATCTCATCTCCATGGGCAGGCCCCAGCCCGCGGCTCCCGGTTTGGTTCACACACAAGATCTTAGAGAAAGTCATCCCAGTCTCCAACAATGAGGAGTCGGACACACCCCTGTTTGACCCTCTTTTTCCCAATGTGCCTGAGTCTACAAAAGTTTTCCTTTTTAAGGAGATGGGTGACCTCCTGCATCTTGCCCCTCTAACTTACTAATTATTTTTTTTTTAGATGATTCAATGCCATGTTTGAAAATGAAAGAAACTTTTATTAGGAAGGGTCAATATTCAGTGCATGGCAAAACAGTTTACTTCATGATACTTCTTAAAATTCTTTTCCCACTGACAAATTTGGCCCTTTCACAGAGGCAGGTCAGTGAGCTTCTGGAAGGAGAAAGCCTCGGGTTTGCCAAGAGTCTCCCCTCCTGGGCTGATGACACCTATTAAAACTCCAGAAAGGAAAATCTTCTGCAGGCTGGGCAGAGGGGGTTCAGTCCTGGGTCCCAACTGTTTCTGCAGTGAGTCAGACGACGGTGCACCAGCGTTCCAGGTGCCTGAAGGGACCTGAATCGTTGGGTAACTGTCAGGGCCTGCTTACAAAGGGAATAGGTCATGTGGAAATGATGCTACTGTTTCTGTGAAATTTCAGTAAGACCCAGAGCAACCAGCAAATCCATTTGGCATTCCTCTTTTTCCCAACACCAGCCTCTGCCCACATTGTGGCTCTGAGCAGTAAGAGGTGCTTTTGCATCTCAGAAACCAGTTGGAAAGAATAGGTTTCATGAAGTCATGCTCGTTCTGGATTTAAAATTATAGACATGTGGACCCCGGGGCAGGGAGAAGCGTGAGAGTCACCTGCAGCAGGAACTGCTAGAGTGGTCCCTCCTGTCTATTCTTCCATTTCCCATAGTCACAGAATTCCTGAGCTGGGTGGGCATTTGGGTACCCAGAATAAAGACTCTTTTCCCAACCTCTTAGCATTTAGGTGTAGCCAGTTGTCTAAATTCTGGCCTAAGGGATGTAAGTAAAAGTGATTTGTGCAACTTATGATGAACATCCTTAACCAGAGAGCATGAGCTTATCTCCTTTCTTCTCCTTCCAGCTACCTGAAAAGTGACATGATGGCTGGAGCCGAAGCAGCCTTCCTGGACCATGGGGTGACCTGAAGAGAGAGGTCACGTGCAGTGAAACACCAAACTAGGAGGCACCTGGAGCCCTGAGGTTGTCATGGGGCACAGCCTGGCTAACAGCTTTGGATTTCTTTCCTCCAGACATAAAACAGAGACATAAACTGTCTCATTTTTAGTTTCAGTGTGACTTTAAACCAACTCTTCTTCCAATATATCATCCAACACATCTTTTACGGTGCCTTAGCTCAAAATGTTTCCAGATGGACTTTGTTTTTGTTTTTATTTTTTAGAATATCTCCATAGCTCAGAAAGAGAGAAAGAAAGAAAGAAAGAAAGAAAGAAAGAAAGAAAGAAAGAAAGAAAGAAAGAAAGAAAGAAAGAAAGAGGAAAGGAAAAGAAAAAAAAAGGAAAGAAGGGAAGGGAAGGGAAGGGAAGGGAAGGGAAGGGAAGGGAAGGGAAGGGAAGGGAAGGGAAGGGAAGGGAAGGGAAGGGGGAAAGCTAAGGCTTCCACTGAAAAAGAGTTTCCTGCATACTTATTTCCAAGCAGAAGAAAACTGGGGATTTTTTTCCTCTCCCTTATTTGGCTATTTATTCTCACACCACATCCTATTTCACTTTTCTCACCCTGTTTATACCCTGGAGTTTTTAACCATCTACAGGATTAATTTTTTAGCAAAAAGTTATAACATGTACAAAAATGAAGAGTTTGTGGAGATTTAGAGATCTTTGAAAACACTTTTTTTGAGAACAGCCATGTTAGTACTGCAAGGCCTTTGATCAACTAGAGATCAGAGTTCAGCATCAGTATCTTCTGGGATCAAACTCTCAGCCTCCACACTTAGAAAATTTTTAAAAATGTATCTAAATATTAATCAGTATTCCCCACCTGTGTTCACTCTTGTGAGGAGCTATTCTTGTGAAAAGTCATTGATAGTCAAATAAAGTTCCTTGTTTATGTGCATCCTACACACACACACACACAGTCCCACGCACATGAATATAAGCTTAATAAGGTCAGCAATAGTAACTGGTGCAGGTATTTGTAGAAAGTTCCTAGGCTGTTATTTTTATTTACCTGCTACCTCTTACATCTTCCTTCTACATCTGAGTTGATGGCAGGGAGCAGAAGGAGAATGACTCTGAGGAGGATATCAGGACAATGAAAGTAAAGAAGGCACTTAAAGTGTGAGATCTCAGAGGGAAGGTTGTGGAGGGGGGGCGGGTAAAAGAGCAACCAAAGGACTTGTATGCATGCATATACACATAATCCGTGGACCCAGACGTAAGGGAGTGAGGGCAGGTGCTGGGGAGTGGGAGCAGCTGGGGAGAGGTCAATGGGGGAAAAGGAGACATATGTAATACTTTAAACAATAAAGAATTTAAATTTTAAAAAAGGAAAATAAAGTGTGTGACAGGAGAATCCAAGATGGCAGCGTAGGTAAACACCTAAACTGCTGCCTCCCGCAACAATTTCAAAAATACAACTAAAAGACAAAACGTCTATCACCCAGAACCACGGGAAGGCTGGCTGAGGGGAAGTTCTACAACTAGAAGGAAAGAGAAAAGAGCATTGAGACATGCACAAGCGCTGAAAAGCTGAAGTACGGAGGTGCGTGATCCGGGCTGGCGGCGGGCATTGATTTTTTCAACCCAAAGGGAGACAAGCCCCCTATTACTCTGAAATACAGTTTCTGGGGAGATGCGGGGGACCCAAACTCCTACGAGGAGAAGCTGGACTGTCTGCCAGTGAGGGTGGCTTGCTTGCAGAGCTGCGCGCAGGAATAATTGTTTACGGCACTGGGGCACGGGACTGCCGACGGGGACGCAGAGCCAGGGAACTAGCAGACATTGCTGTTTGCCACACCCTAGCCTAGTGATACCCTGAAACCCCACCCTGCACAACCTACAAACCCACCCAAGCTCCAAGCAGCGGCTTTTGCATAAGAAAGCCCTGCCCTATGGCAGCTTAACCTAGCAAACTTGCAGCCCGGGTCAGACAGCTCCAAAACCTCCAAACCACAAGCAAAGAGGAGAAAACTGTAGCGCTCACTGTAGCTCCTGCTGAGTGGCCTCAGACAGTAGCTGACCTGCACCCCATTGGATATCCAGAAGCCAGTGTACCTAGTGGTCAGTGTGAGACACCAGATTTCAACTCCTCACATCCATAAGTGACACATTCAAGAGGCAGACTCAGCGAGCACCAAAGCCCCACTGAAACAAGTCCTGCCCCATAAGCGTGTCTTCAGCACAGCAGTTCTTCCATTATAGACACAGTGAGTGCTCACAGCTAATTGGCCTGGAGGTCAATTCCTCCCAGTGTACCAACGGCAATTAAGGCTTAACTACACCAAGACTTTGCACTCAGCCCACAAAGGGGTGTACCAAGAGCATCCACCTCATGTGATTGGGCAGGCTGAGCTACTGCCCCCTATAGATCACCTACCACACAAAGCTACTCCATCAACACAGGGAAGCAGCTAAAATGAGGAGACAAAGAAACATGTCACAAATGAAAGAAACGGAGGAAAGCAAACTACTGGATGACATAGAGTTCAGAACCACATTTATAAGGTTACTCAAGAATCTTCTTAAAACCGCTGAGAAACTTGATGAGACATTTAAGGATATTAATGAGAATGCCAAAAAAATGGAAATGGATCAGTCAGAAATGAAGCATACACTGTCTGAAATAAAGAATATACAGAAACTCAACTGTAGATCAACGTACCCCAAGAATCAAACCAAAGATCTGAAATATGTGGAAACAAAAAACATCCAACCAGAAAAACAAAAAGAAAAAAGAATCCAAAAATATGAAGATAGTGTAAGGAGTCTCTGGGACAACTTTAAGCGAACCAACATCCGAATTTTGGGGGTGCCAGAAGAAGGGAGAGAGCAAAATATTGAAAACCTATTAGAAGAAATAATGACAGAAAACTTTCCCTGCCTGGTGAAAGAAATAGACGTACAAGTCCAGGAAGCGCACAGAACCCCATACAAGAGGAATCCAAAGAGGACCACACCAAGACACATCATAATTAAAATGCCAAGGGCAAAAGACAAAGAGAATCTTGAAAGCAGCAAGAGAAAAACAGTTGGTTACCTACAAGGGAGTACCCATACGACTATCAGCTGATTTCTCAACAGAAACTATGCAGGCCAGAAGGGAGTGGCAAGAAATATTCAAAGTGATGAACAGCAAGAACCTACAACCAAGATTACTCTACCCAGCAAAGCTATCATTCAGAGTTGAAGGTCAGATAAAGAGCTTCACAGACAAGAAAAAGCTAAAGGAGTTCATCGCTACCAAACCAGGATTACATGAAATGCTGAAGGGTATTCTTTAAGAAGAGGAAGAAGAAGAAAAAGGTAAAGATAAAAATTATGAACAACAAAATGACATCAAATACATACCTACCAACAAGTGAATCTAAAAATCAAGTGAATAAAAAATCTGAAGAACAGGATGGACTGGTGAATATAATAGAATCAGGGACATAGAAAGGGAGTGGACTGACAATTCTCAGGGGAAGCAGGTTGAGGGGTGTGGGAAGAGATTGGACAAAAATCTTACTCCTATGGATGAAGACAGTGGTGGGGGGAAAGGGCATGGGGTGGGGTAGGGAATCAGGTGGAGGGGAGCTATGGGGGGGAAAAAAAAGTGGAACACCTGTAATAATCTGAACAATAAAGATTTATTTAAAATAAAATAAAATAAGATCTAAAAAAAAAAAAAGAAAGAAAATAAAGTGTGAGATCTACAATGTCCACTCAAAGAAATTCCACCAGATAAGAAAGTAGTGTTTCCCCTCCCCCTCCACCCTCCCACCCCACCCCCCACCCCCCACCCCCCCCACCCCCGCCGCCTCCAGTTTAGATTATTCCGCCAAGAGCTCTGCATTGAGCTTGTTGCCATTACTCAAACCTTCCTGGAAACTGGGTCACCATGGCACCATTATTGAGTGGCAGAAGAGTTGAAAAAAGACTGAGTATTGAAGTCAGGGAGTTCTTTCATCATTAAGTTGAGGAAGTGAATTCACCCCTCTAATTCTCCTCTCTCTCTCTCTCTCTCTCTCTCTCTCTCTCTCTCTCTCTCTCTCTCAAACTGGAAATGGTTAAGTACCGTCTACCTCATTGGATTATTACAAAGATGAAAGAAAACACTCATAGAGGTCTGGTACTTGGCAATACCCAATGTACAAATGGTGGTGGTTGTGGTTATGTGTTCTTGTGGTGGGCGGTCTTGGGGCTTCACTGAGATGTGACTGGCTGATATCCCTGGGTAGATGAATAGGCTCATAACAGGTCAGCTCTCTAGGTCTGTCTTTCTCATCTGAAAATTAAAGACTTGGAAACCGAGTCTTTAAGCCACATACTTTTGGGATTTTATGGAGGTTTCATTATGTAGACATGATCAATCATTAATTCCATTTTCAGCCCTTCTCAAGAGGGGGTGGGCTGAAATTTCCCAGCATCTAATCACTTCTAGACACTGTTCAACTCTAGTACTTAATTAGAATGTTGTTATGACTCTTTGTTAAAATAATCGAAAAAATATTAAACACATATTTCTTTTTTCTTAATCAGAATTTAGGGGAAATGGCATATTTGTATTGGAAGTTTCTCACTGTGACTCACTTGTTGGATGACTTTGGTCAAGTCTAAATATATTAAACTTCATACTCCACATTTATCAAATAACCGGGAAGCCTGTGATTCACATCATCAACAGGAGCATTGAGAAAACTATTTAACAAATGCAGAAGGAATTCATGCAGGAAAAAAAAAATTAGGTTTGTTGCCTAAATTGTATGATTCCTCTGAAATAGTTTTACAAATTTAACATATAATGCAATTCTCCTTTTAGAAAATTATTTTTGACCTAAAATAGCTCACTGTCTATGCCAAACATATGAACCCATGAGCTGTATTAAATAAGTGTGAGGTAATAGAAAATATATACATCAGTCTCTGCCTCCAGTTCCTGGCACAGAGCTCCTGAAACCCTTGTAATTTTCTAAGTGATAAATGACTTGCAGTTTTCTAAGTGATCAATGTTCTAATACTTGCTCTCTGACCCCAGTTGCTAGCACAGGGCTCCTGAAACCCTCAGAATTTCCTGGGAGATAGGAGTGACTTGTATTCTAATGAGGTGACTCTGGGTGGAATCCTGGGTGAGGTCTGGTTACCAAAAAGACCAAGCCATGACTAGAAGCTGAGCATTTTCAGCTCCATGCCCCACACTCTTGAGAAGGGAGAAGGGCTAAAAATGGAATAAATGAGGCTGTGTCTATATGATGAAACCTCCATGAAATCCCCAAAGTATGGGGTTTAGAGAGCTTCCAGGTTGGTGAACACATGCACAACCAGAGAGGGTGACACACCCCAGCTCCCCGGAGACAGAAGCTTCCGCACTCAGGACCCTCCCAGACCTCGCCCTGACGACACAACTGAATCCTTCATCACATCCTTTAATTTACTGGTAAACAGAAGTATTTCCCTGAGTTCTGTGAGTGGCTCTAGCAAATTAATTAGAACCAACGGGGGGTGGTCATTGGAATGTCCAGTTGGCCAGTTGGTCAGAAGCACAGGCTCCAGACTGGCATCTGAAATGGGGAGAGGGAGGCAATCTTGTGGGACTGAGCCCTTAACCTGTGGGATGTGACACTAACTTCAGGTAAAGAGTGTTAGAACTAAGCTAAATTGTAGGATGCCAGCTGGTGTCATAGACTGTTGCTTGTTGCTGTGGGGAAAGGCCTCCACACATTTGGCGACCAGAGTGTCGGAAGTGAAGTGTCCTGTGTGGGTAATAAAGGGACACATGGGGAAGAGAAACATAGGAGAAAATAACTGTTTTTTTCCCTACAACAGGTGGGAAAGACTGGGTGGTTTTTCTATTTCAATAAGTATAGAACCTGAGATTCTAAAAGCATTTTGCTCTTTGGCAAAGTATAGAATATGTTCAAGATGTTTACATTAAAGACATGAGACTATTGGAAATATAGACAGTGAACAGGAAGCATTTTACTTAAACTATGGCATATGGGCTTCTAAGCGACTTTTCTATCACCTATGTCAGCAAACAAATCTACATTGCATGTGATTCCATAAGAGTAAGATACTTTATCCTTTGAAACATCTGGCATCCAACTTGCCACCATTGGAAATGACTAAAATAGCATGGCCTGCTTCTTTGCTATAAAAGTCGTGAGTCAACCCCAAATCCCTAGGGTGCCTGTTGTCCCTGAAATACATGGGGCTGAATGCTCACAGTATGTGTAAAAAAAAAAAAAAAAAAGTAGTTCTGAAACTTTTGGACAAATAAGGAGAATTGCTCCAAGCAGGGACTAAGTTGGATTGGAACATATGTTTGGTTTATGCAGCCAAAGTACATAATCAAGGATAACAAAACGCAAGCTTGATTCCCAACTTGCCAGGGAGCTTGTTTTGTCATTCTGAAATCTGCTCCACTTTAAGCAAATCTTCTCCAAACCAGAAATAAATATCTAATCACACACCATGTTATCGGTCTTGGTTCACTGCCCTGGGTGTAAATGTAAAGAAGCAGTCCACTATTGAGAGAAAACCCTCATTTCTTAAATGCAGTTTGTCAAGAAATTAGTTCACTCAAATGCATTTCAATTAAGTTCATGTCTACTATATACTATAAGATATACTTGTTAAATTACTAGAAAAATCAATCAGTAAGTCAAACTTTTTATGTGCTCCACACTGAGGCAGCCACATTGAAAGACATGTCTTCATAATTGCTGCCTCATTAATGGGGCAATTATTAATATTTGCAAGCCCCAAGTCAAAAAGCTTAATAAGAATACAATCATTTAATAGTAATGACTATTAATTCTAGTACTCAAGTTCAATGGATTCAAATAATATCATTCTTAAATTGATTTATATGCTTAGAAATGCTCCTAAACCTTACTGTCACCACTCAAATTTTCTACCTATATGTGGAGCCATTTTTTTCTGTTCTTAGAACCACTTCCTGGAAGTGGCTTCCAATTCCAATTTAAAACTGGACATTTACCTTCTGCCCATCTTTTCCCACTGCCTTCTGAGTGTAGCTCTTGTCTTTCCCACTTTCCCAAACTTCTAGCCCATTCTTTAAGTCCTTCCTCCTCTCTGCTCCAAAGTTCAGACACTAGTATCAAGGCCACATTGCTTAGATTCTAAAGGAACGTTTAGGTGTTTCTTTCAAAAAACACCTTTCAGTATTTGGCTACAAGATAAAACATGAAATAAAAGATCTTCACTGTTCTGGCCCCAACCTGTCTCTTTAGACTTTGTTTTTCACCATTCCTACACTTTCTTCCCACTCTCCCAACCTCAACCTCAACCCCATAATCTACTCCATGTTTCAAAGCCAAGATCAAGTGTCTCCTTTTCCCTGTAAGAGTTGACAGATTTCCCCTCAGGTAGAAAAAGCCCCATTTTGGGCCCTCATTGTTGTCCATTCAGATTTCTACTGTGACCACTATAATTTTAGGATAGGTATAATTTGGCAGTCTGGAACTCTTCTTCCCAAGTTGCCCTTCCCGTCTCTATCCATGCAATTACTTCAAGGGCAGACAGCTTATTACATGATCCTCTCCCAATGGCCACACTAGAATTGGACTCCGATCTAGAATTGGACTCCTGGTCTAAGCCAGGATGATCAGAGAACATCTCAAAAAGTTTTTAAAAGGAAGCTGATTATTCTCCTTTGTGGAAGTCAAGAGTTGCAGTAGTGAGTTCATCACCACAGAGAATACATCTGGCCTGTGGTGAGGGACAGTGATAGTGTCACTCTGAAAAAAACACAGAGGTCAAAGACAGAAATTCAGTCCTAGAGGAAATCGCTGTGGCCAGTTGTCCCAAGGCACGGTTGCATTCCTGTCTTTTCAGGCTTTGTTCAAAACTTCACTGCGTTCTCTAGGTCAATGCATTCCCCATTTTTCTTAAAGTACAGTGGAACCTCATTTCGAAGGCTGTTCAAAAACTGAATCATTTTTTCCCCTTAGAAATAATGTAAATTGAATTAATCCATTCCAGGCCCCCAAATGCTTCCCTGTTTTAACCTTTCTTATATACAGTATGTCTATTGTGCTGTTTAAACTATAAATAAACACTTTAAAAACAAAAAGGATATGAAATATAAATGAAAATTTAATAAAAAGGAAAAGAAATGTACAGTAACAAATAAAAATTTAACAATAATTATAAGCAGCAACAAAAGCAAAAAAAAAAAAAAAACCACAAAAATATTCACAGCACAATATTTTGAGATTTTAACAGTGGTAAACTGACTCACACTCACGCATTCTCCCCTTTGTCTGTCACCTGAGAGATGAGTGACTGATCATACAGGCATCAGCATGAAAGGGCTGTCAGTTGAGAAGCGAATTGTTCGAGATGGGAGACGTTCAAGAAACAAGGTTCCACTGTGTTTTAAATTGGGTCTCTGTCACATGCAACCAAAAGAGGTCTAACAATATAATTGGCCTTATTTTTTTTCATATGCCTGCTTCCCTTCAACAGATTACAAGCTTCTGGAATTCACTGGGCATGTGTTATTCATCCCCAGTTCTGACACAGGCTAGCCACGAAATTCATAACTAGATGAGAGAATGAATGAGTTTAGTGAGCATTCCATGAATTAATGAATCTATGCTAGTAGATAATTATTCAAATCATCAGCAACCCATAATTTTACTCTGTTCATAACGGGTGTGTAGTCATTGTTTTAGGTCCTAGGGTAACTATTCAATCACATAATCAACCTAAAAAGGGGGCTGAGATAGGAAACATATTCAGAAATAAACACAAGCATAATTAGTCATGGAAATCACTACTTATCTTGTTTATTACTGGTTCAAAAATAATTTATATGATTTAAAAGTAAAATCAACATCCTTTCTAAGCTCACCACAATTTTAAACGTGGGGATCATTATGATACCAAAACATATATTAAGAAAAAATTCCTCTCTTTTTTCATGTTTTGACTTCAATAATATATACAGCAATACATTTTCACACAGATCTTTATAAATGCAATAATTATATACTAATGAAAACTTTATAATATGATACAAATGTCATTGTAAAGACATTTCATGAAAACATTCCTCTAAAAGAGCAACAAAATGTTTCCTTACACAAAGATAAAAGTTTAACAGCATAAAGAGGATTTTGAATGAAGATATTGTAGTTGGTTTATATTATTTTCCCACCATATATATATATTTGGTGGTGGAAGTGGCCTGAGTCCCAGGAGGTTGCACCATGACTAAAACTATAGAAAGCTCACAAACCACCGCCATGAGCTATTTATCCATTCAAATCAACGTGAGAGAAAAATAAAGCATTTAATGCCTCCAAACTTCATGAGTACTCTGAGATTTCCACTTTGCTTCTGTTTTTGTACAAATTATCTTTCATTCCAGAATTCTAGTCTCAGCCAACGCCAGATGGATTTTTCAAGTTTACTGAGGTATAAACTCAAAGCCCACAGGAAGTACTGTGAGCAGCTCCAGGGTCTGAGATCGGAAAGGCCCCTCAGGGGTTCACAAACAAACGCTGTGTGTCAAATCAGCTCCATTTACTGGCAGGGGACACACGCAGCTGCAGGGAGGCGTGGTCAGTCCCTCAGCTACTGCAGCCAGCGGCCAACCTCTCTCTCTCTGAATCAAACTCACTAGTGTACTCTTCAAGGTCTTTTTTTAAAAAACATTTTTTCATTGATTTCAGAGAGGAAGAGAGAGGGAGAGAGAGATAGAAACACCAATGATGAGAGAGAATCATTGATCAGCTGCCTCCTGCACACCCAACACTGGGGATCTAGTATGAGCCCTGACCAGGAATAAAACCGTGACCTCCTGGTTCATAGATGGATGTTCAACCACCGAGCCACAGCAGCAGGACTCTTAAAGGTCTTATTACAACCCTGTTAACATGAGATTTCTAAGACCTCTACAAGGACATTTCAGAGCAACTTCTATAACCTATTTGAAGGCTCAATCACAAGATCAGGAAATCTTGATTTCTAAATTAAATTCCTCATGGTACAGCCAAAGTCCTTTCCTGTGTTCTCACCTTGGGGAGATAAAGTGCAAAAAAAAACCTAGTTATTAATAAAAATATGTTATACCAAGTTTAGTTTCCTCAGAAGTGCTGGAATAACTAGAAAGTCTATCAATAAAACTCAATGTTTTAATATATTTAAGTGGGGGGAAAGGGTAACCATCTCAATAGGTACAGGCAAAGCATTCGATAAAATTCAAACATGATTCAAAATTGAAACTAAGAATGGAAGTATATTTCCTTAAAAAATGACAAGTACCTTAAAAAAAAGAAAACTTCAGCAAAAGTAATCTATTTAATGGTAAACCATTTGAAGTATGTCCATTAAAATTAGGAAGAAGTAAATAAAAAAAGGGCTAATTACTAGAAAGGGATAACTGAGCCACAAAGAATGAGTATTTTTTTATTTTAATAGCTACTACTAAATACCCTTCTAAATGCTTTGCTATTACAACCAAGATTATCAATAAATGAGTGCCCATTTCTCCACACTTCAACTAGCATTGAATGTTATTGATATTTTTAATCATCGTCATCTGATTAAAAATAATTTCATATTAGCTTTGAAAAGTGCCTATTCGTGTCCTTTGTAGGCTTACTTATAACTCAGGTGGCTATAGCATACAGTATGCTATTACTGAATTGGGGATGGAATGGGGGGGGGGGGGGTGTAATTGGAGAGAGGTTGCTAGTAGTCTTAATTAGCCTGATGGTTTCAGTCGAAAAGGAAAAATATCTTGATAAAAACTTAATCAAAAGGAAATAACAAACCTGTACAGTTATCTGCATCAGAAATTGAACCAGGAAATCCTTGTCTCTGGCTGATGCCCCATTCCAACCATCATGCCTCTCCAGAGACTTCTGCAGGCAACACAGTGAGATAGTTAGGTGCTCACAGACACAAGGGAAGCCTCTAAGATCCCCACCTGGAGATGCCACATTCAGGTAAAAGTGTGTGGTACAAAGGAAGGCTGAGATGCATTTCAGAATTGTCTGTCTTTTGAAACTCTTCCCAGTATGGATAACCTAGTCCTTTGTCACGGAGCTGCTAGGGTTGAGATTGAAGAATACAAGGGAACTGGTCTTTGGTTTCAGTTATACACTAGCTCCTCCAGGAAAAGTCTGTGTGACCTTAAATAAGTTCCTCTCAGACTCCATTTCCTCGTCTGTCCTATGAGCATAATAAAGCTCTTCACTTGGTGATGGTGAGGATACAACGTACTTAAATCACACTTGCTTCTTAATGGGTGCTCAGTAAATTGCAGCTATTCTCACTATTATTTCTTTGGGTTCCCCAGTCATTCCTGTCCTTTAGCAGTTCTGTCACCTCCTCAAGGAACTTCCAATCCATTCCAATCCTGCTTCAGCTGAACTAAGAATTGGTCATTATCCTGAGTGCAATTCATAGCTATGTCCATACTGCGCCCTCTAGTGGCAGCACAGGGACTGTCTGACTCTTTGGAGATGCTTGCTCATGGCCTCTAGGGTGATAAGACACCGGGGGTATGAGTCTTTCTCACAATGTTACCTGATGCTCTTCACTCCCAGGTTCACCCACAGCTTGATTGTGGTGGTGCAGGTCTAAGTGAGGCTCACACTCCATAGGCAAGATGGGGACAACCATCAATCAATTCTACCACGCAGTGTACAAGTTCCAGAAACCAGACACATCCATATATTCATTGTCATACACCCACCTGGGACCACTGGCTACATAGATGTAAATTTTACCTAGAGATAGCCCTGGGTAGCTCATGGTTCCACAACACAGATAACAGATGACTGATGTAAGCCTATTTAATAGCTTGAGATTCTAACTGCTCTTGAGCCTGGCTGTTCCAAGGTAGCAAAATGACAGCATAGGTGAGATTATACTAGAAGAGCCATGCCAAATGTGTTAACCCAAAATTGCAGCACAGATTTTCAGTTCCACATGAAAAGGAGAAGTGAGAGCTAACACCTATACAGCACTTGCTACCTGTAAGGGGCTGTTCTAAAGGCCTTGCACATATTTGCTTATGTAATCCTCAAAACAACATGAGAAGCATTTACTTTTCCCATACTTGAGATGAGAAAACAGAGGCACAACGGTGAATACATTGCTCAAGGTTACCAGCTACAAAATGGAAGAACTGCATGAGTGGCAAATGGCATAAAGAAAGCTAAACTACAACTTTGGACAGCTCGTGATTAAAAGGAAAAAAGCCTAAGAAAAAAGATACATGAGCTGTTTTAACACAAAGCAGACCCCATTGATAGAATGGGATGATCGTAGAATGGTGAAAGAACTCAGCGTGAGGAAGAGAGCTTTGAAACTGCTGAAACCATCGAATCAGCTGTTCCCTGAAATTCAGACAGCTGTCAAATCTGAGTCAAAGAACAACCAGGAACTCCTCTTGCTCTACGTCCCACTTTCTAAGCCCCAGCTATATCTCCTAACATGAGATTCTAAACCATATCTTCTATTAGGAAATATAAGAACTGTAGCAGCTCTCCCTAAAGAATCCTTCCACCAGTCACAAAGATGAAAACATGGGCGTATGTCCATGCTAGTCCTGCTTTGAGATGTTACTAATATGATACACTTGCTGAGAAGTGATTGAAACAGGCTAAGACAATACCCTTGACACGTGCCCTTGAGTACAGCTTGTTCTGCACTGCAAGCGATGTTATCAGGTTTATGTGTCTCTGGATCTTCCACTATCAAGTTGCATACTCTTGGCTTGTTACAAGCAGCAGTAGTACAGGACCAATGGCTCGGTCCTAACCGTGTGGTTTTTATCTCCTGTCCTGAAGTCAATCTGCATCAGTGAAACTTTCCTGGCTTTTTACCATGTGTACTGGTTAATAATGCGGATTTTTTTCACTAGATGGAGTTACACATATGTTGATATATATGCGATTTGATATGTATGCTATTTTGTTGTATTGACAGCAAACTTTAAAACTTAATGTGTCAAATTTTCTGAAGGTGTTAACATCATAGATATTTTTACACTTAAAAATGTCAAATTTCGTGCCAAAAAAGCATTTGCAGAAAGTTTTAATTCATTACTTTATTTTGAAGAAAAGTGTTGCTGAAAGTTATCGTATACTTCAGGAAGCTTATGGTCAACATGCTCCATCTCAAGATACTTGTGAATGCTGGTTTAAATGCTTTAAAAGTGATGATTTTGATGTGAAAGACAAAGAATGTCCAGATCAACCGAAAAAGTTTGAAGACCAACAATTACAAGCATTATTGGATGAAGATGCATGTCAAACTCAAAATCAAGTTGCAGAAAGATTAAACGTTGCTCAGCAAACAATTTCCAATCATTTACAAGCAATGGAAAGACAAATGGAAAACCAAAACGTCATCAATTGATCCAGGTCAACCATCAACATCGACTGCAAGGCCAAATCGCTTTGGAAAGAAGACAATGCTGTGCATTTGGTGGGATCAGGAAGGTATGGTGCATTATGAGCTCCTAAAACCAGGTGAAACCGTTAATACTGATCGCTACCAACAACAAATAATCAATTTGAACCACGCTTTGATTGTAAAATGACCATAATGTGCCAGAAGACACGGCAAAGTAATTTTGCTTCATGATGACACACCATCACATTAACTTCAAAACCAGTTAAAGACATGTTAAAAGATCTTGCCTGGGAAATATTAACCCACCGACTGTATTCATCAGATCTTGCTCCTTCAGATTACCACTTGTTCTAATCAATGGCACACACACTTTCTGAGCAGTACTTCAAAACGTACAAATAAGTGGAAAATTGGGTCTCTGGATGGTTTGCCTCAAAAAAAAAAGGAAAAGTTCTATTGGGAGGACGGTATCCACAAATTACCTGAAAGATGGGGGAAATGTGTAGCTAGTGATGGACATTACTTTGAATAAAGCACTTTTGCTGTTTCTCTTGAAATTATCGTGTTTTCTTTGATTACAAAATCTGCATTATTAACCGGTACAGGTAGTGGGTGGGACATGACTTTTTTGAGGTACCAGTATGTTCCTATTAATCCTATTCTCAGAGGTGGGAATCCTCAAACACTCTAACAGTCCTCTGCAGAATCCAAGGTCACTGGTACTTGCTAGTCCACTCAGACCGACCATTACCTTTACCCAACAGGAGGTTCTGGACCATAGACACTCTTGACCTCCTTAAGGACCGCTAAGCTCCCGCAGTAAAAATACATGCATAAATATGTACCAGATGCACAGATCAAATTTAAGAGGAACAGATTATGAATATGGACCTGTCAGCAAGACCCTCACAATCACATTTTTTCATCGTCCCATGTGGTGCCCACCTGTGGTGCACTGTCAGTGGGCTTGGTTGAAACCCAGTAGGTTCCCACTTTCAAGGCTGGCTCTGTGCCTAAGGATTTTTTTCAGCTTTGTTTTCAGCAATGTGCTTTACCATAGAACTAAAAGGCATCTTTAAACATAAATAAATAAATAAATACTTCTCCTTTATTAACTTGTCTATAAAGGAGAAGTGTGTTAGTATTACCATTAGAAAGATTTGGTTGGCCTCATTCTTTTACCATCACCAACATAATAAAATGTACACCAGGTCAACTATGGGAGCCCAGTATTTTATTTTTAAAACTATTCTCCCAAATTAAAATGCTTCTTATGAAGCATGTACCAAACTTTTCTGATTAGAGTCTCAAACATTTTTTTAAATATAGGTAAAACAGAACAAAGATGTAGAGGTATTGAACTAAGCAGGCCAGACACACCCTGGAGCCATCCTCCCTCGGTCCCGCCCTGGCCAGCCGCACCTGGGGCAGTGCTGTGGCTTGAAGGGCATCTGTGGAGTGAGCAGGGTCCCTCTCACAGGTGGGGTCCCTTGACTGGGCCTGCGGGGATTGGGCCAAAATTGGCCCTCTGACATCCCCTGAGGGGTCCCACATTGCAAGAGAGCGGTTCTCAGGTGATGCATCCCGGAATCGGGCTCCCTCCTCTCTGGTTCTGGGTGCATCACCCAAGAACCACAACTGCCAAATCACTGCAGCTTGGCAGCTCCTGCATTAAGCGTCTACCCCGTGGTGGTCAGTGCATGTTATAGCTACTGGTCAGACGGTCAGATGGTCGCTTAGCCTTTTATATATATAGATTCCCAAAGGAAGTCAAGTATGTGATAAGAATGTTGGAATCTCCACCTCTTCAGTTGCACAGCTAACATTTACTAAAGGATATTAAGATGTGTGCTACATATTTTAGTACTCTGCTGCTAGAGACGTATAACCTAATGCTATCATGTTATTTAAGCAAGATTAAAAGAGCCGAAACCGGTTTGGCTCAGTGGATAGCGTCAGCCTGTGGACTGAAAGGTCCCAGGTTCGATTCCGGTCAAGGGCATGTACCTGGGTTGCGGGCACATCCCCAGTAGGGGGCGTGCAGGAGGTAGCTGATCGATGTTTCTCTCTCATCAATGTTTCTCTCTCATCAATGTTTCTAACTCTATCTCTCTCCCTTCCTCTCTGTAAAAAAAAAAAACAATTAAAAAAAAGAAGAAAAGAACAGATACAAAATGACCAATCTGAACTCATCAAACAAATGGAAAGATTCCTTCCATAGTACTTCTCCATCAATCACTAGAATCTCTCTATTTTGCCCCAACTGATCTTGATGCTTTAACCTTTTTACATATTGCTGAATTCAGTTTGCTAATATTTTATTAAAAATATTTCATTTATGTTCATGAGGAGTACTTTTCTATAGTTTTATTGTAATTTTTTTTCTGTATTATTAAGCTGATATTGGCCTCATAAAATGAGTTGAGGAGTCTTTCTTCTTCTTTTCTGAAAGTTTTGCAAAACTAATTTTTTTTAAAGTATTTGATAGAATTTATTAGGGAAGCCATCTTGGCCTTAGTTTTCTTATAAGAAAGTTTTAAATAAATATTTCAATTCCTATAATAAATATACGGCTACTCCACTTTCCAATTTCTCCTTCTGAAATCAGTTTTGGTATTTGTGACTTTTGAGGAATTTGTCTATTTCATCTCACTTATTGGCACAAATTCTTTCAAACACCCTCTTGTTCTTCTTTCAAGGTGTAAAAACTCTGCAGTTATATATACTCTTTTAATTCTGATCCTGGAAATTTGTGTGTTCTTTCCTTTCTTCTTAATGTCTTGCTAGGGGTTGTGTTAGTTCCCATTGCTGCTAGGAAAAACTGCCACAAATGCAGCGGCTTAAAACAACAGAAATTTATTCTCTAAATTCTGGAAGCCATATCTGAACTGAGTCTTTCTGGGCCAAAATCCAGGTGATAGCAGCCGAGGCTCCAGAAGGAGTCCCATTCCTTGCTTCTTCCAGTTTCTGGTGGGAGTTGTCTTCTGATCAGTTTATGGTCACATCACTACCATTTCTTATTTCCTTGTCACATTTCTTTCCCCCTTTCTGCAGTCAATTATGCCTCTGCCCTCCTCTTACAAGACTATGTAGGATTACATTTAGGACCTGCCCAGATAATCCTGGATAATCTCCCCATCTCAACATCCTTCGTTTAAGTATATCTGCCAAATTCCCTGTGCTATTCTATTCTATATTTTATTGGTCTCTAATCTTATCTTCCTTGTTTCCTTCCTTCTGATTACTTTGGCTTCAATTTGATTTTTTTTTCTTAAAGTGGAGACATGGCTCATTAATTTTAAGGTCTTTTTTATTTATAAGCATGGGAGCTATGAGCTTCTCTCTGTATAATATGTTATCACTATCCCCAAATATTTTAATGTATGTTTATTAGTTGAGCACATTCTCTAATTTACCTGTGACTTCTTCAATCCATGAGTCATTTAGAATTGTAGATTTTTATTTTTCAAGTATTTGGGTAATTTTCTCCTTACATTGCTATTAAATTTAGTTTAATTTTATTGTGGTCAGAGAACCATCAAGGACTGGGAAGGGTCTGAAAATTCACCCCATTTGCAACCTAACAATTTAACCTGTGACAAATTTATGGATTCTGGCAGAACATGCAAGACTCAGTGCCCATCATACCAAAACTCCAGATTTCTGGAAGGAAAGCAGATGTTCAGAATAAACCACATGGTTTGCACAGTTTAGGCACAGTGAACAATGCTTCTCTGTTAGGATCATTGGAACCCTCCCAAAATCCAAGTTCCCAGACAACAGCTGAAGGTCAAGCTTGCAAGTAGGCTGTTCTAGGGATAAACCTTCTATGTTAATTATTTTCTACATAGTATCTTTTAGAATTTTATTTACTTTTTGGTTTTGGCTGTTATGTAGCAATACAATTGATTTTTAAATATTGATTTTTATCCAGTGACCTTGTTAAATTTCCTTATAACAGTGTGTGTGAAGATTCTTCCAGATTTTCTAAGTATACAATCATGTACCTGCTGACTTTCCTCTTAATGTAATTTTTGAGTTCCTTCCCCCAGGATAGAAAAATAATAATATAGTCATTTCATCCAGCTATAACTTTCTATTATTACATAAACACTGTGTAAAATATAGTACAGAAAATAGCCAAATACTTCCTTCCTTTTCCAAACTTACAAAATGAAAAAAGAGGTTTTCACAAGTTTCAGAAAAGCAAGCAGGCCTACTAAAATATGATATAAAGAGAGACCCGGTGCCCTGCACCCTCTCGCAATCCAAGACCCCTCTGGGGATGTCAGAGAGCCGGTTTTGGCTCAACCCCCACAGGCCAGGCCAAGGGACCCACTGGTACACAAATCCATGCACTGGGCCTCTAGTATGCATATAAGATCTTTGGTTAATCTCTTCCACCCTGCCCCCTCCCCCCTGCCCTCTGAGATTTATCAGTCTATTTGATGTTTCCATGCCTGTGCATTGAGCGTCTGCCCCCTAGTGGTCAGTGTGTGTCATAGCTACCGGTTGAACGGTCGAATGGTCAGACACTTAGCATATTAGCCTTTTATATATATAGATAGTATAAAAATATAGTATAATAAGACCCTTCACATGATCAAGGTGGACTGATTTAACACCTGAGCTTGGGTGATCCTAAACAATGTGTAGATGTCAAGATCTACATGTTGGTAAGTGCTTTGGACTAAATTGTGACCCTTCAAATTCCTATGCTGAAGCCCTAACTTCCAATGTGACTGTATTTGGAATAGGGCCTTTAGGGGGGGTTACATAAGGTCATAATGATGTGGCCCTGACCTGACAGCATTAGCAGCCTTATTAGAAGAGGAAGATAGCTCTCTCTCTCTCTCTCTCTCTCTCTCTCTCTCCCTGCACACCGACCAGGGAAAGGCCACATGAGGACATAGTGAGAAAGCAGCCAACTATGAGCCACAGAGAGAGCTCTCACCAAAAACCAAATCAACTGGAATCTTGAGCTTAGACTCTGGCTTCCAGAACTGTAAAAAATAAATTTCTGTTTTTTAAGCCACCCAGCCTGTGGTGTTTTGTTGAGCTGACTAAGCCATGGGCATAGATGAAGACCAACAGACCTTCCTTGCAATTCTGTTCAACCCTACCGTCTAACCCTATTCCAATTTCTATTCATTACTGCTTCCTATCTTGAGTCTGTTGATTTCATCAGCGATCCTAGAAGAGGCTCTTGCTTTGATTTAGCCTTCTCAGCTTAGCCCTCCTGAGAGCCCGTGGGCATAGGAGCCACTCTGAGAAATCTATCCTCTTCACAGACTTTCCTGAGTCATCCCTGAATTGCATTTTCTCCTGAGTCCTCCCATTTAGGGATTCATTACATCCATGCAGCCTCTACCTTTTCTCCGGTTTACCATTCTAAGCCACATCTGGACTGCAAGCTCCTGCCTCTGCGTGTGGACAGCAGTTTCACAAGAGCTGGTCATGAAGAGCGGATGGAGACCAAGGGAAATGTTAAGAGCTCTGGCCACCACTAGCTTATTGTAGTTTATTTACCCCCACCCCAACCCCCACTAAGACTTTTAAACTCCTCACTTTTCACGTATCTGGAGGCTAATCCCATGTGAGAAACACTTGGGAAAACAAGTGTGACAGCTCTGCTGGAGGCCCAGAAAGGAGGCTTTTTCTGAAAGGGGACCTGTGGATGTTTTCCCAGGTAAGACTTGATCCCTATTGCCTGAATTCCTTCTCACCACACCCAAGGTCATTTTAATGAAAATTCCTAAGTCCAAGCCAAGAGGATAGAGTTGCTCTTAATCCTTCAGCACTGTGGTCATTTGATCCCTAGTCTCGCTGGGTTACTAGGTGATTAGCCTGTCTGTGGAGCGCAGTTAGGCAGACAAGGAGGAAGTGGCCCCGCTGCAGGGTGGTTTCCTGACCCTCAGTTCTGTGTGGTGAGTTGTTGTTACTCCCAACGCCCAGTGGCCTATAGTCCCCCCACCTCAGGACAATGTAGTCAGAGCTGGTCTTCACCTTTCAGGGAAGTTCCCGGATCATTGTTAATTTGTTAATATTATTTCTTTTATGGAGAGAGTTGAATCTGAATCCAATTTGCTTCTGGGTTTTCTCATGCCCAGAGGAGGCTCAGGTTTGTGTGACATGTGCAGTTTAGACCCCTGGACACCCTTGATTTTGTGACTTAGCATGTCCCTACACTATTGAAAAATTGTGTTGTCAACGGAAATGGGAAACGAAAGAAACAAATTGGGTCCTTTTTTAAAAAAAATTTTTGTTTTTCTTTTCAAAATGGGGGGATGAAAAGGCTGACGACGAAATGTCTGGGATGTTCTGGGACCTCTGTGTCCCCTCAGCCAGACATGAGAACATTCTCCAGGGCTGCGACGTGATCATCAGTGTCCTTCGTTCCTGGCAAATGACCAGACAGAGAGCAGCCCCAGCTTCCTGTTACGCTCAACTCCGGAGGCCACTGATCACAGGCCTGGCCAACCTGCCGCCAGCCTCCAGCACAAGTGCCAAGATCTTCCTCGTTGCTATGTTCTTGCCTGTGAGATTAAAGGGGTAGACCCCTGGCTACACTAACTGGCTGAGCCAAAGGGGGTGGGGAGAGCCCTGCTTCAAGGACAAAATATATGCCTTTCTTTCAGGCTCCAGAGGCAAACATGTCTAGGAAATACCCTCTCCCACAGAAGAAATTCCCTTCTATTAAAATTGTCTAGTTTTAAAAGATTGGAAGCTTTAAGAGTATTTTAGAAATCAAAAATCTAAGAAAATATAAAATTTGAAGAATGATTATGATAAATAATGTCTTTTACTTTTTTTATGTATAAACTAGAGGCCCAGTGCATGAATTTGTGCACCAATGGGGTCCCTCGGTCTGGCCTGCGGGATTGGGCTCAAACAGGCTCTCCAAAATCCCCTGAGAGGTCTTGGATTGGAGAGGGTGCAGGCAAGGCCAAGGGACCCCACTGGTGTACTACTGGGGCCAGGGAGAGACATAGGAGGTTGGCCAGCAAAGGAGGGACCACAGGAGGGCTCCAGAGAGTGTCCATCCCCGTCTCACCCATTCCTGATCGGGGCCAATCAGGGCCAGCCAGCCAGGGAGGGATGTGAGAAGTTGGCCAGCCAGGGAAGGACTGTGGGAGGGCTCCAGGAAGTGTCTGGTCAATCTCGCTCTGTCTCAATCAGCCAGACCCCAGCAGCAAGCTAACCTACCAGTCAGAGCATCTGCCCCCTGGTAGTCAGTGCACATCATACCAAGTGGTTGAGCAGTCTTAGCATGTCATTAGCATATTATGCTTTGATTGGTTGAATGGCCAACCAGTCGACCAGACACTTAGCATATTAGGCTTTTATTATATAGGATAATGTCTTTTAACTTTCTCATTTTTTTCCACTAAGTATAGAAGTGCTTAGGGAAGATAAAAGTGAATCTGATTTTTTTTCTCAGTAAAGACACCATATTGACTTATGTTCCTTAAGTCCCATTGTCTCCTTCCCTGCCCCCACCCCCAAATTTTCTCCCACTGGTACTGTTCAAGTATAATGGAGGGGAAGGGACCAAAGGCTTGCTACCCTGAAGCTACTGGGGGTTTTTTTCCTTGAAGGGTGAACGTCTTCCATGTTCAGCCCAGCTTTTTTTTTAAATATAACTTTATTGATTTTAGAAGATAAGGGAGAGGAAGAGAGATAGAAACATCAATGATGAGAGAGAATCATTGATCGGCTGCCTCCTGCATGCTCCCCTAGTGGGGATAGAGCCCACAACCTGGGTACATGCCCTTGACTGGAATCAAACCGGGGACCTTTCAGTCTACAGGCCGACACTCTATCCACTGAGCCAAACCGGCTCGCGCTGAAGCTACTTTTTGAGATGTTGATTTTAAGCTGTTTATTAATAAACAAATGACTAAGAAAGAAACATTGGCCCTTCCCCCCTTTCCTGCCCAAGAGATTCAGAGAGAGAAACCTGCTTCAGGAAGGAGATCTTGAGATGTGGTCTTAGTCTAGTTTGAATTGAGTATAGTAAACAAGAAGGCATCGGGCAGGTGCCTGTCGGCTAGACTACCCTGTGTCCCATTGTCTCTGAGTCACCACCCAGCAAGGATTTTCTGCTCTGTGTGTCACTCTTCCTCAACTACCCATAAGTCACCCATTCTCACTTCTGAAATTTAATCCCACCCCTTTTCTCCTTTGTCCAAAATGTCTTATATACCCAACGTTGCCTTGCTGTCTTTGGAATTTTCGTGTTTCTGTGAATTCCCCATGCAGGTGCATTACATTTTTATTTTCTCCTGTTACTCTGTCTCTGTGAATTTGGTTATTAGCCCACCCAGAAGAACTTAGAAGGTGAGAGGGAAAGTATTAATATTATTTTAGCCCCCACAGCAGTGATGAGAACTTAAGCAGCAAGTGACCCTTCCAGCCCCTGTAGCCCAGGAGTGTGCAGGGCCCCCGCTTGTCCTCATGACTCGCTCTAAACAGTTCCCTGTATTTCAATGGTCAAAAGGCACAATTCAACATAATAGAAGTTTACTTTCTGGCTGCTATGGATGATTTATTTTAACTTCTTGATTTACTAAGATATATCCTTTAGTTCCTTCAAGAAAGTTGGATTTTATTCTAAGTAAGGCAAAAAAAAAAAAAAAGAGCAAAAGAAAATCAACAGCATTTAGGTCTACCAAGAAGACAAAAGATCACTACCTCAGTAGATGCTTTGTAAACTTCACTATCTGCCCCCTGGCCTCAGTCGCACAGAATAGCATGCACACAAGATAGCAAAGTCATTTCAATTCTACTGCTGCTCCAGTTCTCGGACTTTTCCAGAAAAGTAACCTTCTCCATAAAATTTTTGGACCACACATAACCTCCTAAATAAACCAATAAATCTCCTAACATTCCCTGACAGTTTTCAAACCAAATGAACTTATCTGTCCTCCAAACACCCTGTGAGATGCAATTTGACTTACTCCGTTTTACAGAGAGGGGAGTGGGGTTCAAGAAGGTAAGGAAAATTAGGACATGAAAGAGGAATCAGACCCAGGGCTTTGATTCTGCATGTTCAGAGTGCAGGCCTACCTTGTGGCCACTCACCGGCCATCTGGCCTTGGGTCCATTGGATAACATATATCTAGGTTTAGATTTCTATATCGCAAAAAGGGTTATAAGGAAGAGGACGTGGAGGAGGGTTGAACCAGTTGTTTATAGTCTCTTATTTCTACAGTTCCATAAACCCAAGAGCCTTTGCAGGACACCTGACTGGCCATGGCCTCTTCTCGGGTTTCTTGAGAGTCATCAACAATGACCTTTGCCTCTTCTTTGTGTAAGCAAGAAGTCAGCTGCAATCATCACGACCTTTGAGATGTCCATCAAATTAGCGAATGCACATCAAACAGGAGGGCTATTGCCCTTCTCAAAATCCCTCAGATCTGGGTAGCTGGTGACCTATAGTCAATATCAATTTTCTTGGTCCCTCTGAAATCTAGGCTCCACTCTAACCTGTAGCAGCTGTTATTTGTATTTTTCCAATGAAGACCACATAAGCCACCGTCTTCTCTCTTCAGTTCCTGCCCCACTCTCCAGAGACACAACTCACTGACAGCACTGGAGAATCTAACAGATTCCACTGAGGTTTGAGTCCAACAATGGAGGGGGCATCAGAGCACGTTGAGTTAATATTCATCATGACACATCGTCTTCTTGTGTCATGATGAATATTAATGACACAAGAGACCTTAAAAGGTCTCTGCCCTCCCTGCCCACACAATGTTCTCACTGGCTGGCATGTCTCAGGCAACCCCTTGCCAGCTGTCTAGCCCCCCACCACAGTCAGGTGAGAGAGAATAGAGGGCTGGCATTATCACCCAAAGGACATAACAAGGAACCATTCTAAATAAAAAGCCATCGCCTCTGGTCAGGAAGTGCCTCCCTCCTTTGGGGTATACGTAGCTGCAATCAGTTGTGTTTTCAAGTAACATTTTTTTTTTCCTCTTCGGCACTAGATGTCCACTATCATGCACAGCAGAAGGAGCATGTGGCTTGTAGCACAGCACTACCTTTGCACCTGAATCTCAATTTCCTTGTCTGAAGAAGACAAGGCTCAGAAAAAAAAATGGATTCTTAACTTTTTTATGATGATTAGCCTCTTACTGATTCTCACCAAGCTTGAGAATATTGGAGAGGGGAGAGCAGGAGCCTGCCAGCTCAGCAGAAGGAAGCTGGGTACTTATGCGGGGATGGAAGCAGAATAGCCTGGTCCTATTCAGCTCCACGTGATGCGTAGAAGTGGTGACTTTAGTCAAATTGCCCAACCTGTCAAGATCTCATTTTACTCATCTGTGTCATAATGTATAACTTTTGCCCCACTTAGCTCATCTCTCTGAAAAAGAAGAGTTGATTATAAAAATAGAAGATGAAATCAGTTCTGTAGAAAGGAAAGAGAAAGCAAAGCAAGACAAGGAAAAACAAACAAACAAAAAGGTTGAATGTATTTACAAACTGTCATTGAAATGAGGTCATACATGTGAAATGATGTTAATATATGTGAAATCATATAAAAGTTGCACACAATGCACAATATTGATGATCAGCTAGTGCCTCCCCACACTTTATTGGCCAAGCAACCTCCAGGAGCCAGCCAATGTAAACCATTCATCTAGTGTAGGTTTTTAAAATAGATCACAAATCTTACTTACCAGGATTGTCTTACTTCAATTTTATGTCAGTTTTCCAAAACACAAACAGCTTAGAAAATGCAGATGATCCTTTTAATGCTTCCCATATATTTTGTTATCAAAGAACACAAAGTTTAGAGTATTTGATTGTTGTTGTTGTGTCCTTACTTTTGTTTTCATACTTATCATAATTATTGTAGTAAACATACTAATTTCCTTTCTGGCTATTAGCCGACATCTTTTAAGATCAAGGGAAGATTTATGAGGTATAAAAATAATTGTTGTAATTTATCATATTCATTTGTGCTACCAGTTGCATTATTCAGATGTTGTACAAATTGAGTCTTCAAATATTATACCTTTGGAAGATCAAGAAAGAGAAATTAGGTTTTGGAAAAAATGGAATTAAGGTTTAAACTTGCAGTCAAATTAGGAAAGTAAATATTTTATAGACAATAATTTATCTTCTTTAAGTTCAAAGAAATAAAAATATTGTAATTACATACACCACATTGTATTTGCATTTTTTGCTTCTCCTTGTAAATATAGATTATGTGGGCTTCTTACTACAATTATAAAATTTTTACAGTCTTATTTCTGCAAATTATAAGTAAAGACAATAAAATGTTCCCCTAAGAGGTGTAACTTCATAGACTAAAGAAAGGATGGGAACGTAGCCCCTCCATGGACCCCTGTTGAAGGGCGTGATCTCACACTGAGGGCACCACACACACCCAGCCAGATGCTCACTTTCTGATACTCAAATGCAGAGGGAACAAGTACAGCTAATCACCGAGCTTAGTACCTGCTGGCCCAGCAATGCTGAGCACTGCGTGGGAAGCCTGCTCTGCATTCCAGAAAACCAAAAAATTAGAGCACTGATAAGATAACCAGGTAATTAATGAAGCAATTTCCCCTTCCTGCTCGCATGCTGCATTTATTTTTTAGTGTAAATTCTTGTTGTCTTAAGCAGTAAGTACATTCTCTTCCTATAACCAGCAAGGGCTTGGTCAAGTGGAGCAGTACGAAAATGTTACTTGCAGTTTTTCAATTTTTAACTTACACAGAATAATCTTGTAAATGCATCCAACCTTTGTGTTTTTGGTTTTTCATTGTCTTGCTCTGCTTTCTTTTTTCCTTTTTACAGAGCTGATTTCATCTTCTAGTTTTATAATCAGCTTTTCTTTTTACAGTTATATAAAGTGGACATTTTCCATGGTATCAGATATTCATTTACTATACTCAATTTTTAAACAAGTTTAGCAGCAGGATTATTTATTCAACTAAAATTGCATGTGGACCCCACTATATAACAAAATAGACAAAAGGTTAACAATATTCTAATAACATGATGGTAAAGGCCTGTAACCCCCAGTGCCAATCCACGCCTTCCCTTGACCCCAAAACTGCCCAGAAAAAAAACACTTCTGCTACATCCTTTCTAATGAATACATTCCAAGTTTTCCATGAAAAGACATTCATGTACATTCTTTACCTCTTTAGGTAAATCATTCAGATGGCCAGAGGGAAATCGGTAGGTTCAGATTTCCATATTGGGCAAAATCATTAACGGCTAACTGGCGAGGGTCAGGCATGATGTAAAACGCTGGCTGTGCCAATCTGTTTCATTCCGGATCCTGAGCTAAAGTATTTTTACAATTTGAGATTCTGGACCTTGTCAGAGAATTCATGTATGCCAAATTGTTATGTAATCATTGAAATAACAAGGCCTTGGAAGCACTAAAGAAATAGACAAATAGAGCAATTTGAGATTTTTATTTTTGTTTTTTGTCTGATCAGGGCAATCCCTCTTTTTCTTAAAATAGATGGATTTTTATTGATTTTTAGAGAGAGAAGGGAGAGGGAGAGGAGAAAGAGAGAGAAAGAGACATGGATATGAGAGAGAAACATCAATCCGTTACTTCCTGAACACACCCAGATCTGGGATTGAACCTGCAACCTGGGTATGTGCCCTGACCAGGAACTGAAACGGCAACAATTTGGTGCACAGGACAATGCTCAACCAACTGAGTCACCCCGGCCAGGGCAGCAATCCATCTTTTGGATTACCTGCATGGCTACACAGATCATAATTTCCCTATGAAATTGTAACTCAGCAGATTCTCTCCCATGACAGACTGGCCTCCATTCTGGTCATGGCGCCATTTGAAACTAAAGATCATCATGTGGGACAGTGTTCCTCCACCCCCTCCTCCCCCCGCCCCACACAGCATCTGGGTAGAAGGTCTGACTAATTGACTGACTAGGATCACACTTCACCTGCACTCCAAATTGTAAATTTAGTGCCATTTCTAATGAGATTTTTCTGCTGGAATACATCTCAGTGGGCTAAGAAATCAGAGGATTCCTGTGACGGTAGGACACAAGGGGGTGGAAACGGACATGGAGCCCTTGTGTTCCGATAGACAGTTAACTTGCAGGGGATCGTTTGCTGGGCTTCTTTACACCATGCCCAAACATGCTGCCCACCTTGTATGGGCAGAGCCTCTGTCCTTTGTTTCCCAGGAAACATTGTGTGTGTGTGTGTGTGTGTGTGTGTGTGTGTGTGTACAGACAAATGCTTTAAGCAATAAATGTCTTTTTCCTTCGTATCCATTCTGCCCCTATATGAAAAAAGAATTATGCCAGGCTTCAATTTCGTACCCAGCGTATGCATGTCTACATTGGACTGAACAGTGACAAGCGCCAGCCATTATCATCCATGCATTTGATTTTAAGTACAGCAGCAACCAAGGGACTCAGGGCCCACCTGTCAAACAAGAAACTCCATGCCAGACCAGAGATGTGTTATGAAAAAGTGAAAGGGGGGGTTCAGAAATCAAGGGAGAAAATTCACTGATGGGAATGAGAAAAGGAGAAAGAAATGAAAGCAGATGAAAAACTGGAAAGCAAGGAAATCAAAATGTTCTTTAGAAGTAAAGACTCGAACAAACAATTTAAAGCAGGGGCACTGACCTGGATTATGGAGAAACTCCTTAACCTTTGTCTCAATTTCAGCTTCTCTAAAATGCATCCCACCAATCAGATCACAGGGTCATTCCCGGGGGGATGAGGAGCAGCAGGTACAGCATCAGCAGGGTCGTCAGAGTGAAGCAGGTGTTCAATCCATGTGAGCTGTGTAGCTAACAGTAAGGGCATTACTTTTACTCAGATGGCTTACAGTACCATGTTAACCTAATTTCATCCTTCCCCTTCTGAAAATCAATTACTCCAGGTGTCGAATCTAGCTATTCTTCCTTTTTTAAAATTCTTAATACTGGTCAGATAAAGAGTATTAGAAAAAAATTAACAACAGTCAATCCAGTCAATATATAATAGTCAGTGATCTTTAGTCCAACTCTCTAATCAAATTTTTCATGTATAAATAAAGCTGAGACCAATTTCCTAGTTTTTAATTCCCTGCCCAAACATGGTTTGGATGTCCCAGGATTCTAGGAAAAGCATCTGTCTTTCTCCAAAGTTTGTACTGTTCCCCAATGTCTCTTCTCCTTTATATCCTCAAAATCATTCACAAAATTAATAACTTCACTTTGCACAAGTACGCATCTTAGAAGGAACATAATCGACTCTTTCAGAGTAGCTCCCGCCTTTAAATTTAAATGTACATCTATAATCTAACCTGTTTTTCTTTAGTAAGAGTGAGCTCTGAGGGCAGAAGCTACATTTCCTTCTTTCACACGCATCCCAGTAATCATTTCAAACTGTCCATGGAGCCGATAATCAATTAATACGAATTGATGAGTAATGTGTTTGCCAAAGAGAAGAGGACAAGAGGCAGAGGCTAATTTCAAAGGGCACCCAATTTTAGATCCCTAACGAGAATCCACCGAGGCTTCAGGGGTTCGCCTTCCTCACTGGGACTGCAATGCCAAGCACAGGCTGAACGGCCTGCTAACAATCTGCAAAGAAAATATATGACCGTGATTGCACAGGGAAACTGGAAGCGATTTTCTCTAGGGTTGAAGGTTTAAACAAACAGGAAGCCCTGGTTAGGATTTGTCTTTATCATCTTTCATCACACGCAGCCCGACTTCCTGGTGAAGAAATGTGGAACTGCTTTCAGATCCCCCACCAGAGGGGACAGACATGCCAACCGCACAATCTCCAGCTTTAAATTCAATGCTGCTATTTCTGAACACCCATCTCCGTCTGACCACAAGTCTCTGAGGATGGTGGTGCCTCTTCATCTCTCTGAGCCACGGACAGAGAAGGAGCCTTCCTCAGCCCCTAACTTCGCAATCAAACGACCTCATTCTATTGTTATCGAGCATCAACAGGGTACAAGAAATAAACCATACGATAGGAAATATAATTAATAATCATGGACCCTTAAAGTGTTTCCTTCTCAACATTAGTAAGATATTTTCAGTAGCTACATGGAAAATATATTTTTATGAAAGGAAACTTTAAAGGCTTTCTATCTAAAGCTAACAGTCATTTCAGGATGGAAAGTACATAATACTTTACAACTTGTCTCTAATTCATATATCAAAAATATACTTTTGGAGGTCAGCAATTTCTTCTGAAACCTCAAATTTCATGAAACTATTTTGGTTAAACTATCATCACTACAATAGCAAATACATCAATTTTCAGGGAAAAGTGAAACTTAGATTATTCATGTAAATGAATCCTTTTCTATGAAAGCTCAACATGAATGGATAATTCTCCTACATGCAAAAGCTAAAACCAAATTTTGAGTCTTAAGTCCCAGAGGATACAGACTATTTTATCAAACAGAAAGTAGAAAAATATGAAACCAGACCTAATGTAACTCTAAAAATTATAATGAATCATCAATTCTATCTGCTGGGGTTTCTTATACCTATTATTTCATTTGATGGATTTGCAATAACTATTCTCACTAATATTTCCAAATATGATTTATTACAAAGCTTCATTCTTATGTTATTCTTGAAAGCTTTAGATTAAATGTAAGAGCTATTGTAATATGGAGAGAAACCAAGTGCAGATTCATCAAATAAGACATTTACCAGATTAATAACAATAAACATCTGCCATTTAAATATATCCTGGCTCAATTAAAGTCTAGATTTTAATTGATAAATGCTGAAACCCAGAAGCTACTGATTAATGTTGAAACCCAGAAGAAGACCCTGCAGGCAAATACCACATCCCAAAACCTCCCAGATGTTCCTTGAACCCACAGCTGTCTACCCACGCATCAGCCTGTGACAAGCACCATTCAATCTCCTGCAATGCCTTTTAAAAATCTCATGTTTAATATTTATTTTTAAAAAACAAAAGAAGCAAAGTAGCAAGAGGAAAATAAACTTGAACAAAGACATATAGTTTTCCGTCCAAGAAAATAAAATGTGCATTTGTTGAGAAACATACGGATGAATTTCCTTGAAATGACGCAACTCTCCAGAAAGCTCGCAGGAGTCATCAGCCTGGGTGGTAGGATGCGGAGTTTCCCACAGGAAGCAGCTCAGGTAATTGCTTGTTTGTTTTTGTACTGAGAGGCTTTCTATTATGTGCCTGAGGGTTTCTTCTATGAGAAAGTCAGCTGCACGGCCCATTTTGTTCCAGTCATTTCATAGGCATTCTCATGTGTTTAGAAAGTCCGTCATCTTAATAAGCATTCTGTAGAAGAAATGACTAAATGGGAAATACATGTTGTTGGCAAACAAGCTCTATTACAACAGCAGGAAAAGAAGTTTAAAAATAATGTAAAGATATGAATCCCCAGTTAGAAAATAGAGTCACTTCTGGAAAAAGACCACAGGTTGGGCAAGGGTTAGGTTATCTGGCCAGTTAAGTTGTCTGGAAGGAAATCCAGTGTTGAGGACACTGGTAGGCAAGTGCCAGGAGAGGAAGTCAGGATTACCTCATCACAGTCGCCACTGCCATCCCCTAGGCGCCCAAGCAAGTGGGTTGAAGAGTTCTACAAATAGCTCTGGCTTGTAGACCGCTACAGGGTGGGGATACAGACATGGATACTTTCTTACCCCGTTCTCATGGAGCTAATAATCTCTATAGGTACATGGTTCTGAGTGTATATGTGTATTTGGGCAGAGTTAATCTATTGGTCTGATTTCTCTATAAAAGGCTACTGTCCTGAATATTATTATATTACACAAACTATAGTTTAATTCAAACACTGAATAATGTTGGCTTTAAGACCAATCAATTATTTCATACTTCTAATGTCTATATTAATCCTTTTAATGAATAACACATTTATTATCATTATTCATCTTTGTTGGCAGCTGATGTTATCTTTAATGATGGTTGCATAGTTATATTCCGAACATCTTAAAATTCATTCATTCAGCAAATCTTTATCAAATGGCCTTGAACTGGAAATCAAGGACCTTAAAGGCTACTCAGCACCTTTGTTTCTATTAACTCCCATATTCAAAGCAAAAATGTTTAAATAAACTAGCTGGCTAATTTCTCATGCTACCTGTAAGCAGATAAGTTTACCTCCTCAGGGACAATCTTTGTTCTGTTTTCATTATATCTTAACCATATTAAGAAACTCAGCCCACATTAGATTTCTATTTCTAACACAGTAAGGAATATGATGCCTGATATTTTTACTTTTTACTTCTAAATGCAGCTAAGTTCTAAGTGTTCTTGGGGAAGAAGAAAACCCACAACATAAATGACTTACTTTTTTTAATTTAAAATGCTATATCTTTAAGTCATACTTTCCACAATGAAAACATGTCCACTTGTTGACAAGCTCCATCCACTCCAGCCGAAATGACACAATCATTTCAACCCCCCAAATTTAAAATTGAAATGTCTTTCTTCTTCTTTCAAGAAAGAAAGAACCACCCTATGATTAAAACTTCCCACAGTTGCTTTTAAAGTGCTTGAACTTAAAAAAAAAAAGTTCTCTATTTTTATCAGAAATTATCCTCCCCACACAAACACTGCGGCTGCTCTACGAGGGGTTGGCAAATTGAGTTATTTACAACAGTAGCCTTGCCCTCCCTCCTGCCACTCTTTCCAGGAGCACAGTGCACTGCAGACTTTGAGGATTTCCTCTGCTGTCCCACTGCCCCCTCCAAATGCTGGTTCCTTTCCCCTTTCCAGCTGTGGCTTCCCTCAAATTGTTGAA
This sequence comes from Corynorhinus townsendii, assembly GCA_026230045.1. Lineage (NCBI taxonomy): Eukaryota > Metazoa > Chordata > Mammalia > Chiroptera > Vespertilionidae > Corynorhinus > Corynorhinus townsendii. The sequence continues at coordinate 131,670,573 of JAPDVU010000006.1, forward strand.
CTGTACAGAATGTCCTCTTTACACCACATCAGTTGCCATAGGATATTGAGTCTTTAGCTATGTCTAAACATTATACCTACTCAAATCCCTTCAAACAGGAATATCTCTGAATTGCTTTTGAGTTCATTATGTGTCCATCTATATAGCCTTTATTAGGCCATTGGCATTATTAAATTACATATTCACCCAATACTTATTGAGCATCTATATTATACAAGTCACTTTACTAGGACTTGGGGAGAGAGGGGGAACATATGAAATGAAACAAACATTGCCCCCTGGGAACTCATAGTTTATAGGAGATCAATGTAAGCCTACATAGATCTCACACAGAAATGCTACTGAAATGCAAGAACAGAGGGGAAAAGGCAGAGGGAATGGGAGGGTCAGGAAGAGAGCAGACATTGACATTGGCAAGGAAAGGTTTCACTGATATTTTGAGATTCAGCTAACTGAGAGATCAAAAGCACAAACATACTAAAATAAAGAGGGACCACAGGTCCAAACAAACAATACAAATTGGCATTCTTTTTGTTTTGTTTTGTTTTGTTTTGTTTGGGGGAGGAGGGGACAGTCTAACAATATCTAAGTGTTTATAACTTAGGGGGGAAATCCCTGAGAAATAGAATAAAGATTTATATGAATCAAGTTTTAAACCATATGCATTGAGCATAACAGAGGTAGAACTGTTTGAGGTAAAAGAAAATAAATTGATTGGAAGTTATTAGCTAGGAAGTACCCAAAAAATATTAGCAAATTGAATCCAACAGAAAGGTAACTAGATAATCCCAAAATAGTTGGAGATTAAACAGCACACTTCTAAATAACATGTGGATCAAAAACGAAATCTCAAGAGAAATTGAAAATAAATGGAAATACAACTCATCAAAATGTGTGGGATTAAATGAAAATACAACTCATCAAAATGTGTGGGATTAAATGAAAATAATGCTTAGAGGAGAACTGAAAAAAAGAAAAAAGATCTAAAATCAATAAACTAAGCTTCCATTTTAGGAAACTAGGAAACGAAAATCCAAAGTAAGCAGAGAAAGTGAAATAATAAAAATTAGAGCAGAAATCAATCAAATTAAAAACAGGAAATCAATAGCCCAGCCAGTTTTGTTCAGTGGTTGAGCATCAACCCATAAAACAGCAGATCATGGTTTGATTTTCTGGTCAGGGCACATTCCCGGGTTTGCAGGCTTGATCCCCAGCAGGGGGCATGCAGGAGGCAGCTGATCAATATTTCTATCTCTCTCTTTCTCTCCCTTTCTCTCTCTCTAAAATCAATTAATGAAACATGTTTTTAATTAATTAATGTAATCCATCACATCAACAGGCTAAAACAAAAAAAAATCACACAATCATATCACTAGATGCAGAAAAAGCATTTGGCCAAATGCAATACCCCTTCATGATGAAAGCTCTTAATAAACTATGACTAGAGGGGAATGTCCTCAACTTGGTATAAAGAACATCTACAAGAACCTACAGATAGCGTCATATTTAACAGTAAAAAAAAAAAAAAAAAAAGAAGCATTTCCACTATGCTCAGAAGCAAGGCAAGGATACCCCCTCTTGCCACTCACTCTTTTTCATCATCATGCTGAAAGTCTTAGTCAATGCCATAAGACAGGAAGAAGAAATAAAAGGTATACTGGTTAGGAAGGAAAAAGTAAACTGTCTTTGTTCTCAGGTTACATGATTGTTTATGTAAAAAGTCTGAAAGAATCAACCAAAGAAAAAACAAAATCCTCCTGGAACTAATAAGCAATTCCAGCAAGGCTGCAGGATACAAGGCTAATATACTATACAAAAGTCAATAACTACCTTATATATTACCAGGTAACAATGGAATGTGACACTAACAAACAAAATACCATTTACTCCCCCAAAATTAAATATTTAGGTGTAACCTAACAAAATATGTACAGGATCTGAACACCTACGGGTTAAAATGTATTGTGTTTTCCTATGTATGGGTTCTGCTCAGCTGAGAAACTTTTTAGTGTTAATAATCACATAGTAGAGAATCTTCTTCAGGATTTTAGTCCGTGTAATAAACCGGTTCGTTCTTGCATATCAACTCATATCAACTGTGCTAGTAACTTGGAATAAAAGAACCAACAAGAGACAGTTCTGACCTTAATGGAGTATTGGAGAGGAAAAGGGAGCGTGAAGGCAGTCAAAGAGGGGAAAGTTTAGGGTGGCATCTGAGCTTATATTCCCCTCGTTTGAACTACTTTGTATTTTTATTTGTCTCTTGGAGGTGGGGTATTAGGAAAGTCACTTAAGCTGGTTTACAAATATTTAGAGGTTTCTTATATGAGGCACTGTTAGATCAAACTTGAGTCTGCCAGGGAACCACCCCCTCAGGCAGTTTCTTATCCAAGTACTAGCTGAAAAGAGCAAAAGTGTTGGCCTAGAATCCATTCCGTAGGGTGGACATCAAACTGAAGACAGGAAAAGTGCTTATCTTACCAACTGAAGCTCACTTCAAAGGGTTAGGCACACACTTCAAAGAGTGTTTAGCCTTCTGCCACTTGGATGCCTTGGACTAGTAGCCTGTACTAACACCCCATTAGCACCTCATTAGCACAGGCTCCAGAATGCTGAAGAGAGACCTAGGAAGCATCCCCAGGCAGAAACAAAAAGGATCCCTCTGTTCTCCTCACCACATTCGTAAATGGTCCTATGGTCAGATACGCCCCCAAATAATATATGTCTGAGTTCTAGAGTTGGTGTCAGCTTGATAAATATAACAAGGCAGGGGAAATCTCAACATCCAGGTGTCATATATCCAAATCTTCCTCTAAAAATACAACAAAATAGGCATCAGGTCTGGGAGCACTTGGCAACATGTGTCTCCAAAATCGTTCACTGGTAATGAAACTTTGCCCTCAACCTCGAGCTCTTACAATAACTTCATGGTCTTTTCCGCTTTCTGTATGGTCTCATTCCTGATGCTTGCACACCATTTAATCCAAAATTTCATGCGCAACACCTGGGACATTGCAGGTACTGAAATTCTCATACAACAGTCCCAAACATCTTTTCAAAATAAAAAGCAAAATATTCTCCTTGAAGATTCCACTATTAGCACATGGAATCTGCTTCCATGGCATCCTGCAAAGGAATTGGACCCCCTCTATATATTTTTCCGGATGCATTTCTCATACTGCCTATCAGACTGAACAGTCACTCTATTCATGTTACATTAAAAAGTTAACATAGCCCGGCTGGTGTGGCTCAGTGGTTGAGCATCACCCATGAACCAGGAGCTCATGCTTCGACTCCTGGTCAGGCACATGCCCGGGTTTCAGGCTCAATCCCCAGTAGGGGGCGTGAGGGGACAGCTGATCAATGATTCTCTCTCATCATTGATGTTTCTATCTCTCCCTCTTCCTTCCTCTCTGAAATAAATATAAGTATATATTTTTTAAAAGTTAACATAAACTGTACACTCACCAGATACCTAACATTCAGAAACTGTGTATTACTTGAATGTTAAAGTCAAGAATCCTAACTAATTAAGGGAGGAAGAGAGTAAGAGTTCTTGATGCTGTTTGGTTCTGGAGTATAGTATAGTCGTTACTCTCTTTAAGTAGCTAAAAAGAAAAGTGATGAAAATGAAATGACTAGTATCCCTTGAAAGTATTGGACATTTCTGATAATACTGGGTCGGCCAAGTTTTCCATGGAACATTGAGTACTGATTTCACTTGGAAATTCCAACTAATAAGGAATGAAAGAAAAAAGTCTTTTTTGATATGCTATCTTGTGAAAACAGATTGGTAAGGCAAATGTCATGTCTGCAGTTCTGGGCCAGTTGTATAATCTGAGAGTAGGAGATGGACAATTTACTGACTATGAAATTTTTATTTTGTTGCTCAGGATCTGATTAATGTTTAATGGAAATAATACAAATCCAATAAAAAAAAAAGTTCTTTTTAAAAGTATACAAAAGAGGGAATCCTATGAAATCCAACAGTTTCTCCTACCCCTAATGTCACCACCATCAACAATTTCTTCATCAAATGCTCCATTCATAAATCTATGCATACTTTACTCAAATGTACATTGTTCTGAATCTTTTCTATTTAATAATATACTTGTAGATCTTGCCTCCTATTAATAAAGAGGGAATATGCTGATTGATCCTCATGCCATCACAAATATGGTAGCCCCCACAGCCATAAGGAGGGAATATGCTAATTGACTGCCCCGCCCTCAAATATGGTGGTGCCCACAGCCACAAGACAGTGGCGCCCAGTCCCCTCAGCCCCACTGGAGTGGCAGGCGCACAGCAAGGCTGGGCCCTCCCCCAAGTGGGCCCGGCAGCTCCATGTGCCTGCCTCCAGAGTCCCCCAGTCCCCTCAGCCCCCCAGTCACCCAGGGCCAGCCCAAGGTGCAGGTAAGCCTCAGATGTCAGCTGCCCAGCTGCCCAGGGCCAGCCCAAGGAGCAGGCAAGCCTCAGATGGCAGCTGCCCAGCCCCCCAGGGCTGCCCGAGGCTCAGGTAACCAGGGCCAGCCAAGGCTTGCGCTCCCGGCAGTGGCAGCAGCAGAGGTGTGATGGGGGCGTCACCTTCCCCTGATCGCCAGGTCGCCTCCCACCCCTAAGAGATCCTGGACTGTGAGAAGGGGCAAGCCGGGCTGAGGGACTCCCCTTCCAGTGCATGAATTTTCATGCACCAGGCCTCTAGTATCTATATAAAGATAGCTATACATTTCCCTATTTAATGCCCACAGAGTCCTCTACTGTCATTTAATTTCACTTTGGGTTATTTCCAGTTTAGTAAGCTAGGTGTGAAATTTCCTTTTGCAGGGACCTGGTGTCAATGATGCAGAAGTTTTGTAAAAATAAAATGGAAGCTTTTCTCTACCCAGCTCCAGAACAGTGTATATGGAGCTTCGATATTTTCTCATGGTTTGAAAGATTCACATTTAAGACATCATTAGCCATGACCTTTTTAAAGAGAGAGCACTTTCATAATTTTTTTCATTGTCTTCCTCATAATTGCTCTGTTTGAGTTTTCCCTCTCAGCTGGTGTCATTTTTGCTCATGTGCATGTGTACGTTCCCAGAAAATCATCCACACATAGCCAGGTTTTCAAATGTATTCATGGGAAAAATACAAACCTTAAATGTTTCTTATAATTTCCTCTTTATCTCGTTATTTCTCTTTTGGTTTCTAATGTGATATATCTGCACTACCTCCTTTTTCCTTTTAATTACATTAACTATTGATTTATCTGTATTATTGGGAAACTCACATAGCTACTGTTTTTTTGTATCTAACTTATTAATTTTTGCTATTATTTTTATTAAACATTTACTTCTATTTCCCTAAAGATAGTTTTGCTTGTCTTTTCCTAACTTATTCTGTTAAAATATTTCATTTGTGCTCAAGGCCATGAACTTTCTCCTGAGCATGGATTTATAATGTAAGTTCTCATGTGCATTATTTTATTATTGTGATTTTCTACGTACTCTGTAACTTCACTTCTTTCTCTTTGACTTAAAAATTGTGTGAGAGTTCTTTTTGTTGTTGTTATTGCTTTTAATTCCATCTAGATTATTGGGATTTTGCTTTTGTAATAAATGTCTAGTTTTGGTGTAGTGTGATCTATTACTATATTATACGCTCTTTCTAGTTTATGGGACTTAGTGAGGCTTTCTTTGTGCCCAGATAGATGTTTGTCTGTGTATGTTTAATATTCCAAAAGCATTAGAAATGAAATCATCTTCTTTGATTTCAAGTCAAAAAAGTTGTATATATGTAATTCATCATCCCGTACATTTTTTTAAAAAGATGAACTGATTTTTTTCCTTTCATTTTTTCATGTCTTAGATGGTCTGTCTGTGTCCTTTATACTCAAACAGCGTGGCTTGGTCCAAAATTCTCAAGTTCTCTGTAAACAGTCTCCTTTCTTCACAACTTTCTCTGCTTTGAGATTCATTGTTTTTCTTCTACGACCTCTCATTTCACAAAAGTAATGTTGTCTTTAATCTACTTGATAGTGCAGAGAATTGTATGTTTGAAATGATTTTTCTACTTATGGGCATAATCCTTACTCTGCTCTGAATTCATCACCTGCCTTAAATAATAAAAGTAACTACTTGATGAGCACTGTCTGTATGCCACTTTACATGGGGCAGCTCCTATCCTTTCTTATGTCTTTAATATTGGTGTATAGATCCCGTGCACTTTCTTTCTAGAAGATGATATCTTTGAATGGCATCTTCCAGGACTAGCTGAGATTGGCGTGGGAGGAACCAGGAAGGAACACTGGGGCTGCGAGTATCTTGAGTTCAAATTTATCATCTCAGAGCACTTTCCCACTGACCCTGCAGCCTGGCTGTGTCTCCAGTTATGCTCCCTGCAATCAGGTTGCTGAGCCTCCGTCCCTCCCATCCTGTATCCCAGCACAGTGTGAGGAGGGTATCTTGCTGGAACCCCTAGTAGACCTGTGAGTGCTGATTACCACACAATTGACTCTAAAAATCATGTGTGCCTTTTTATATACACTGAGTGGCCAAATTATTATGATCTCTGAACACATAATAATCTGGCCATTCAGTGTGTGTGTGTGTGTGTGTGTGTGTGTGTGTGTGTGTGTGTGTATTACCTAATAATAGACAAACATGTAGAGGAGAAACCAAGATGGCAGCATAGGTAAACAACTAAACTGCTGCCTCGCACAACAATTTCAAAACTACAACTAAAAGACAAAACGTCTATCACCCAGAACCACAGGAAAGCTGGCTGAGTGGAAGTTCTACAATAGAAGGAAAGAGAAAAGAGCATTGAGACGTGTACAAGCACGGAAAAGCTGAGGTACGCAGGTGCGTGAATAGGGCTGGGGCAGGTGACTGGGAGCACTGCTTTTTTCAACCCAAAGGGAGACAAGCTCCCCATTACTCCGAACTAGTTTCTGGGGAGACGCTGGGGACCCAAACTCCTACAGGGAGAAACTGGACTGTCTACCATTGGGTTGGAAAGGGAGGGTGACTTTCTTGCAGAGGTGCGCTCAGAAATCATTGTTTACTGCACTGGGGTGCGGGACGCAGAGACTTGGAAACTGGCAGCCATCTCTATTTGCCACACCCTAGCCTAGTGACTCCCTGAGACCCCTCCCCGCACAATCTACAAAGCCACCCAAGCTCCACACAGCGGCTTTTGCATATAAATGGCCAGCCTTACCACAGCTTAACCTAACAAACTGCAGCTCTGGTCAGACAGCTCCAAAACCTCCAAACCCCAAGCAAAGAGGAGAAAACAGTAGTTCTTGCTATAGCTCCTGCTGGGTGGCCTCAGACAGTAGCTGACCTGCACCCCATTGGAGATCCAGAAGCTAGTGTATCTAGTGATCAGTGTGAGACGACACCAGATTTCAATTACTCACATCCATAAGTGACACATTCAAGAGGCAGACTCATGAGCACCAAAGCCCCACTGAAGCAAGTCCTGCCCCATAAACGTGTCTCCAGCGCAGCAGTTCTTCCATTATAGACACAGCGAGTCCTCACAGCCAGTTGGCCTGGAGGTCAATTTCTCCCAATGTACCAACAGCAATCAAGACTTAACTACAACAAGGCTGTACACACAGTCCACAAAGGGGTGCACCAAGAGTGTCCACCTCAGGTTAACTGGGGAGGCCAACCCACTGGGCCATATAGGAAACCTAGCACACAAAGCTAACCTACCAACTCAGGGAAGCAGCAAAAATGAGGAGACAAAGAAACAGATCACAAACGGAAGAAATGGAGGAAAACAAACAACTGGATATAGAGTTCAAAACGACAGTTATGAGGTTTTTCAAGAATTTCCTAGAAAAGGCCGATAAATTTAATGAGACCCTCGAGGATATGATAAAGGACCAACTAGAAATTAAGCATACACGGACTGAAATAAAAAATAGTATACAGAGACCCAACAACAGACTAGAGGAACGCAAGAATCAAGTCAAAGAATTGAAATACAAAGAAGCGAAAAACTCTCAACCAAAAAAGCAAAAAGGAAAAAAAAATCCAAAAATTTTAAGATAGCGTAAGAAGCCTCTGGGACAACTTCAAGGGTACCAACATCAGAATTATGGGGGTGTCAGAAGAAGGGAGAGAGCAAGATACTGAAAACCTATTTGAAGAAATAATGACAGAAAACTTCCCCTACCTGGTGAAAGAAATAGTCCAGGAAGCGCACAGAACCCCAAACAAAAGGAATCCAAAGAGAACCACAGCAAGACACATCATAATTAAAATGCCAAGAGCAAAAGACAAAGAGAGAATATTAAAAGCAGCAAGAGAAAAACAGTTAATTACCTACAAGGGAGCACCCATATGATTGTCAGCTGATTTCTCAACAGAAACTATGCAGGCCAGACGGGAGTGGCAAGAAATTTTCAAAGTGATGAATAGGAAGAACCTACAACCAAGATTACTCTACCCAGCAAAGCTATCATTCAGAATTGAAGGGCAGATAAAGAGCTTCACAGATAAGAAAAAGGTAAAGGAGTTCATCACCACCAAACCAGTATTATATGAAATGCTGAAAGGTATTCTTTAAGAAGGGGAAGAAGAAAAAAGTAAAGATAAAAATTATGAACAACAAATACATACCTATCAACAAGTGAACCTAAAAATCAAGTGAATTAAAAATCTGAGGAACAGAATGAACTGGTGAATATAATAGAATCAGGGGCATACAATGGGAGTGGATTGAGAATTCTCAGGGGGAAAGGGGTGTGGGGGGTATGGGAAGAGACTGGACAAAAATCATACACCTATGGATGAGGACAGTGAAGGGGAGGTAAGGGCAGAAGGTAGGGTGGGAACCAGGTGGAAGAGAGCTGTGGGGGGGAAAAGGAGAAACAATTGTAATAATCTGAACAATAAATATTTATTTAAAAAAAATACACAAGCATGTAAATTGACTGTACCTCTGCTATGCCACCAGCCAATCAGGAGTGATATGCAAATTAATCCAACAAAGATGGAAGTTCATTTGCATACACAGGCTCCAAGTGATGGGGGCGAGATGCAAGTGTTCTGCCCCACCCCCATCTCTCAGGGCCTCTGGCCAATGTGGGAAGGCAGGGCTGGAGCAGAAAAAGGCGGCTCTGGGGCCTGAGAGAAAAGGAGCTTGGCCGGAGTGGAAAGGTGGTGCCGGCAACCAGGGAAAGGAAAGCCCATTCTAGCATGAATCTTTGTGCATAGGGCTTCTAGTGTGTGTGTGTGTGTGTGTATTAAAGGCCCAATGCATGAATTCATGCATGGGTAAGGTGGGGTCCAGCCAGCCTGGCCAGGGAGAGGGGACATAGGCAGTTGGCCGGCCTGCCTGCTGGTCGAAATCCTGGTCGACGGGACAATTTGCATATTAGCCTTTTATTATATAAAATATACACTGAGTGGCCAGATTATTATGCATTCAGAGATCATAATAATCTGGCCACTCAGTGTACACATACAGTAGTACATACTTCCATTTGATGAACACATACATATGCTTATTGTGAGTTTTACTAATATCAAAGATGTATGGCATACAATTTACAAGATAGTAATAAAATAATCCTTGTAAGGTCCATGTAGCCAGTTGATTGTCCTAGAACCCTTTCACTGAATTGTGCTAAACTCATACCCAACCTATGGTTGTGAGTGACAACCAAGCGTGGTTCCAAAATGAATGTTGGATAATACTTCCCTTTATGTTAATAAGATGGAAGTGGGACAGCAAAGACACACATCGGGGAACTTCCCTCCTCCATCACTGATGTGAGCAACTTATTTGATGAATCAGATAATAGATTCAAACACTAGAAGAATACTTCCTCAATGTGTTGTGCCACAGACATGATACTGTTCATTTCAATCAGCATTTTTAACATTTTCTCCATCATTTTAAGTCTAAATAACAAAACAATGAAGTGCTGATGTGCAGTATTTGCAGAAGTTCCTGGTGCAATACTCTCACTGTGGCTGATTTCAAACTACCCACGTGATATCACGGAGCACGCGTTGGGAAGAAATGCACAGCAGGGCCCTTTTAGCTGATATTTTCACTAATCAGATGCAGCTGATGTAAATACCTCACAAACATCGATAATAGTAAAACATGGCCATTCGGGTGTGACAAGTTTTGAGTACTTACTGCTTTTGTTTTGAACAATTTATTGTGTTTGTAATATAATTTTAAATAGTGACTGTTTAGCAACTGACTTGTAAGATTTCAAAAATTTATTAATTGGCTTTAGAGAGCCAAGAGCTGGCTTCAATATACTATCGTCACAGCTGCCTGGGATTCCCTGCAAATCCGCTTGCCTTCTAATAAGCTTCCCTCTTCCGAGTGGTCAGCCTGCTGTCATAAAGTGCTGTGAGTAATTCTGTGTTTACACATGCCCCTTGTGAGCCTGAATTCAATGACCTCCTGCAGCCAATCCGACCTCCAGCACTGACATTCCAGGGAGAAATATTTGGTCTGGCCTTTCACCCAACTTGGAAAGCTCTCAACTTGCTGCCAGAGATCATAGGTGTGTGTGCCCACAGACTGAGGCTGTCTCGGTTTGGTCTAATTTTACTTTTTTTGGCACCTATACTTGGTGATTCTGACCTATCAGAACCAGGAATGGGCCTACCTGGTTTCACTGAAGATGGCCTTGCTATGAGTTTGTCACTATCGTAGTTTTTTATTATTCCAAGGAACAAATAGGAATACACATGCATATCCTCTGTCATCTTTAGTCAAATTCGGCATTTGGTCTTAGATATAAACATTCTTCACTCACAAGCCAAGTTCCTCTTCACAAGCAATGCCCTTGAGATGCATAATCTAAAAGAGGTACCGTAAGAAAATTAAGTGTGGCAGGACCCAATAAATGTCCCTCACAAAAGAAAGTGCTGACTATATAGAGAATGATTACAACAGTGAAAAAAGCAGCTCTATGTTAGGACATTTGCCGATCGCATACAATTGTTGAAAGAACCAGACCCTTTTTGAATCCTCAGCTGAAACACATTACACACATTGTTTAATGATAAGAAAGGAGGGACCGTCTGCATGTGTTTCCCATATAAATGGAAGAGACAGTTTTTAAGGAGGGAAAACAAGGACATTGACTCACTAGCAAGTCATTCCAAAGTGGTGAATTCTGCGGCATTTATTCTGTGTGTGTGGAACATTTACAATGAAAAAATAAATAAAAGCCCACATCATTCCCACAAAGTCTTCCATTTGCTGCAAGTCTTCCATTGGGCAGAAGAGGAAAAACAGAGCTATGCCATTAGCAGTCTCAGTGTTTCCTTTAAAAAAAAAAGAAAAAAAAGATGAATTTCAGAACACTTCGAGATCTGTCTTAATATTTAACATGAAAATACTTGAACAAATGCCCATGTGGATGTATATTGGTTCTTTGAAATTTGCATTTAAATAAGAGAAGAAAAAAACAAACAAAACAAGATGCCCTAGGATGAGAGAGGGAGAAAAGTGTTGCTGGGAAGGGCAGGAAAGGACAGTGAGACAGCAGGGCTCCCTGGCTGTGCACCACTCCTTGCCAGAGGGAGGCTATCTTCCCCTCAGAAGTGGGAAGTCGGAGCAGGAGACCCTGGCAAGTCTTATCTTCCGAGGGAGATAGATGGTCCCCAGAGGAACAGCGACTCCATCAACTTCTCACTGAAGAGTTTCCAGATAAGTAATGTCTTTCCACAAATAATTTGCTCTGGAAAGGCAGCCCCCAGACATGGGAAACAGGAGGGATGGCTAAGGCTGCAGAATTCTCTGAATATGAAAAGCAAAGCAAATCTTTGTCACTGAGAACTGAGAACGCTTTGGGGAGAAAATAATGTCTAGCACCCGGGCTAGTGCACAAGGAGGCGTGGTCCCAGGGCCTCTAAAAAATGCATTCTCCAGGTCAACCTTCACATCTGTTTCCAGAGGCGTCCTGCGAAAGCTGACACTTCTGTACAAAGGACACCCCAAGGCTGACTGTGACAAGCAGCGGCGTGGCCAGCGATGTACGAGGGACTCACACTGGATGTACTAGGGTGAGAGTGTGCATGTGATTCAGACCCTCTCTAAACCCTGCAACCTCCCCTTTCCCCTGAAATTTGGAGGCTTGTAGTAAAGGGAGAAAATAAAAGCAAAATAGAGTGGGACCAGAAAGTAGCCTAATATATAAAATGAAACACAAAAGCACACTGGGTTATGCCAGCCAGCCATCTGCACAGCTGAAGGCTCCCTGAAGCAGAAAGAGAAAAAAAGGAAGAAAGAAAAGGCCTCACTGTTCCGGAATCATTTGCTTCCCATTCACAGGCTGGCTCCATAGGGCCAGATTTAAGATGGCTCTCGGGAAATTCTTGCCAATCCTGTGGTCTGATTTTAGGCTCTGTTTTTCCCTTTCTTTTTTAATACCCGAAGATATAAGTATGCATCTGTCCTATAACCTTGCCAGCCTTCACTGGAAGAGTCAGAGGGGCCTGGCGTTAAATCACAGGGATTTGAGCTGCTAATAAATACAGCAGGCCCCAGCCATTGTTGATTAATTCTGACGGAAATCTAAACACCAAACAACAAACACTCTTCGGAGCTGCTCTGGTCCCCATTAGTTTGATGTGTTTATTAGACAGGACTGTGTTCTTTCAAGTTTATTAACAACAGATTAAAAAAATCTGCAAACAAATCTAGGATTCTTTTCATGATTTAAAAGTGCAGGTCCCATTTACTAATGTTTTTAGGGTTTGACAGGAAGTCCAAACAAAGCTAAAACATACCATCATGTCAAGTTAAGATCTTGGTACAGAATATGGATAGTTCTTGTCAATGTGGAACAAAAAAAAATCACAATTTCTACTTCCCCTTTTAACTCTTGGAATTGTCATATTTTTAAAATCCAATCGTGAATAGGGGCTTAAGTGATATTGTAAGGTGAAATGTAAAAATCTTTACAAGTTAATAAGATTTATTGCATACCTTTAAATATTAAGGAGGTTAATAAGATAGTTTTGTGGTATTGGATTATATTTACCAGACAGTAAAGTTCCTGTAGGTTCATTCTGATTTGGGCCAACTAACAAATGATCATGAATATGCTGTACATTGTGTATTAGCAGTGCTTGAAAGTAAAAAATAATTATGAGCAAATGTACAAAAATAATCAGTGGTGCCTTGGTATCAAGGACTCAAGAAATCAAAAGTACAAATTTTCAAACTTTTTGAATGTATTAACTCTGACTATCAATGCCTGCGTGAATCCTTGAAAATTCCTAAGGTGTATACTTTGAATAACCTGGTGGAAGACGCAGAAGTCTCAGGGGGTCTCAAAAAGGCCCTTCAATTCATTTGTGGAAGCAAAGATATAGAGAGATAGGAGCCATATCTACAGCCCCAGGAAAATTACCACGAAGAATAGTTCCTTTAGTTCACGCTGTGTGAAGACTATAACTAGATTTTACTGGCTTAAAGACCATATATTTATATCCTGTTAATAGTTTTGGCAAACCAGGTAATTTTAAATAACTATTAAATAATGTGTCAAGGGGAATAGTGTTCCAGTTTGCGCTAAACAGAAACTTCTCATCTAATGGAGAGCCCTGGGAGAACCATCCTGTCCTGAGGTCACGTAAGGCAACATCCTGGCTTGAAAATGCCTTCCCCAAGTGCAGCTGCCATTGCAGCCACAAAATATCCCTCCTCAGATCTGCCACTGCAGCATCGAGGATTTCCCCCAGAGCCCAGACCTCCAAACTCAGCTCAGCACCTCCAAAATTAAATCATTGCCTCCTTTAATCCTAAGTCATGTCCTCTTAATTTTTGCAGCATGTAAGCCACTAAGCTTTTATTCTCTGCTTTCTATTTCCATGAGTGCATAGAAGCTATGATAGTGAAGATCACAAAACAAGTATAACATTATAAAATTAATCGGTCTATTCAGCCCAAAGGTTACTGTTATTATGGTGGTACCAGTGGTGATTATGATTATGTGAGCTCGGAATAATGCTTGGTTTTATGACATCTATAAACATAGCCTTTTTACCAAAAGGAAGCATTATAAACATTTCAAAGACCATATGGTATGAAAAATACAGCGTTGTGCCTGGCACCTCATTAAAAAAAAAAAAAACCAAACCATTGCAATGATGCATCTAGTATATGCCCCTGTAAATGACTGATTGGTAATTGATTGAGCAGAGCGAAGAAAAGAGGGCAGAAAGGATGTATAGAGAAGGAAGGAGGGGTTACGCAGGGAGAGGAGTGATGGAAAGGAAGGAAAAAGTGCACTGAAGCTTATTGTCACAATATCTAAATCAAATAATATTTTCAATCAATGCTAGTTAATCAAGAAATCGGAAAGAATAAAAGGATAAATGATACTTATTACCAACAATTAGTGAAAAATATTCTACTTCTATCAATTAAAAAGCTAGCACTTTATAAAACAAAACCCAACACTGGCAGGTTTTTGAGGACTAGATAGATATAGCTCATGTCCTGTTACCTTTCATGTAGAAGGCGGGGAATTTTATGGGAACTTCATCAAGTTCTCTTTGATCCTATTTGAAACAAAATTCCTCTATCATTCAATAATTACATGAACCAGAGTTTCTTAAAACTGTGTGTACAGCTTCCTCCTAAAACTTCACTAAGAGCAGGATCATTACAGAGTTCCACTCTTTTGATGGAAGATGAATCTTCTTCTAGATCCATTAAGTGTCTCTTGAACATCTACCATTTGTGGAGACTTCTCCCAGCCAGTTATTAGCTCCCCTATTCTCTGCTTTGTTCTGAACCTCCACTTTGACACTTAACACATTCTGCCTTCTTCGGTGAGTGCCCAGAAAACATACAAAAAGATACACATTAAAACACTTGGTCACATGGGCATGGATTTCTCTGATGGCCTTTTAAGCCTGTATTCCACAGGCCTATCTCTTGAATGTACCTCCTTTCTGAAGCATGTGTACATTCAGATCATGTCAACAGGTAACCTGTCCCTAATGATTTGACACAGAGAAAAAGAAAACGAAAAAACCACACATTATCACAATTTTAGCATACTGAGGACAAAGAGTCAGAAGATATAATAGCTTCAGATTTCTCTGTTACAACAGGAGAAGCAAGAGGAAAATGAAACCATGGAGTCACATTTCTGAAAGACAATTATTTCCAACCTGACATCTATGCCAAACTCCTAGAAAGGGGCTAAAATAAAAATGAAAATATTTTCAAACATAGGCGGTCTCAAAACATGTACCTTCCATGCCCCCTTTTTAAAGAGGTACTGTGAACTGTGCTAACCAAAACAAGAGAGCAGGACAGGTGGCTTCCAGCTCACGACAGGCCTACAATCAGAGAGAATCACAAAGCGCTCCCAGGGTGGTGGGGGTGATTGCAGTAAGTGTCCAGGGCCCAGGGATACCCACAGAGATGAACTCCTCAGACACTTCTGTGTGGGGACACGCGGAGAGGGGAGCAGAAAATACCCTGGGCGTGCAGTGGATGGGAACACAAAACCAATCAGATACACAATCCGAACACCAAGACAGTTGTCAACACCAAGAAAAGTAGAAAGTTGTGCAGTAAAGAAAGATACTCAGGGAGGAAAAACCAAGATGGCAGCATAGGTAAGCACCTAAACTGCTACCTCGCACAACAATTTCAAAACTACAACTAAAAGATAGAACGGACACCATCCAGAACCACAGGAAAGCTGGCTGAGTGGAAATTCTACAACTAGAAAGAAAGAGAAAAGCTCACGGAGAACTGGAGGAACGACAAAGGGTTGAGGTATGGCAAAAGGTCTTTGTGTGCACAGAGAGGAAGGGCAGCTGAAAGCCTGGCTGACTTTCTCTGGCGGGAGGGGGAAGGAAGCCCCCGACTGCACTGACCCCCAGTTCCTACTGCACTGCACCCCAGTTCCAGGCGAAACCCTGTGGACCCAGGACTTGGAGACTTGGAGACCCGGGGGAGACCCAGGGTAGCCCCGGCGGGCAGGGTTCTGGAGGCACGCGCGTGCATGAGTGTGCACAAAGACTGGGGAGGTTGCCACAGGCTTTCCCTAGCAGAAGGGAGTTGGAAGCTCCTGAATGCACTGAACCCCAGTTCTGACTGCACTGAACCCCAGTTCCAGGTGAGCCCCTGGGGACCCATGCTCTTACGGGGGGAATTTGTACTCTCGGGCAGAGGCTCGGGAGCCGGGGAAGGCAGAGGTCTGGAGGCACATGCAAGGGCAGGGCTGACGGGAAGCCAAGACTGTCTGCTCCGCCCTGAGACTCCACCCCATCCAAGCTGAGCACAGAGGCTTTTGCAATTTGGCAAGTCTAACTCTATAAGGCTGTCTCCAGCACCAAACTTCTCCCAGCGTAGACACAGCTGATCCTCACAGCCAACTGGCCTGGAGGTCAATTCTTCCCAGTGATACCAACAACAATCAAGACTTAACTACAACAAGGCTGTACACACAGTCCACAAAGGGGTGCACCAAGAGTGTACACGTCAGGTTAACTGGGGAGGCCAACCCACTGGGCCATATAGGAAACCTAGCACATAAAGCCACCCTACCAACTCAGGGAAGCAGTGAAAATGCAGAGACAAAGAAACAGATCACAAACAAAAGAAATGGAGGAAAACAAACGACTGGATATAGAATTCAAAACCACGGTTATAAGGCTTTTCAAGAATATCCTAGAAAGGGCCGATAAATATAACAAGACCCTTGAAGATATGAAAAAGGACCAACTAGAAATTAAACAAACACTGACTGAAATAAAAAATATTATACAGAGACCCAACAACAGACTAGAGGAACGCAAGAATCAAGTCAAAGAATTGAAATACAAAGAAGCAAAAAACACTCAACCAAAAAAAGCAAAAAGCAAAAAAGAAATCCAAAAAGTTGAAGATAGTGTAAGAAGCCTCTGGGACAACTTCAAGGGTACCAACATCAGAATTATGGGGGTGCCAGAAGAAGAGAGAGAGCAAGATACTGAAAACCTATTTGAAGAAATAATGACAGAAAACTTCCCCCACCTGGTGAAAGAAAAAGACTTACAAGTCCAGGAAGCGCACAGAACCCCAAACAAAAGGAATCCAAAGAAGACCACAGCAAGACACATCATAATTAAAATGCCAAGAGCAAAAGACAAAGAGAGAATATTAAAAGCAGCAAGAGAGAAACAGTTAATCACCTACAAGGGAGCACCCATACGATTGTCAGCTGATTTCTCAACAGAAACTATGCAGGCCAGACGGGAGTGGCAAGAAATTTTCAAAGTGATGAATAGCAAGAACCTACAACCAAGATTACTCTACCCAGCAAAGCTATCATTCAGAATTGAAGGGCAGATAAAGAGCTTCACAGATAAGAAAAAGGAAAAGGAGTTCATCACCACCAAACCAGTATTATATGAAATGCTGAAAGGTATTCTTTAAGAAGAGGAAGAAGAAAAAAGTAAAGATAAAAATTATGAACAACAAATACATATCTATCAACAAGTGAACCTAAAAATCAAGTGAATTAAAAACCTGAGGAATAGAATAAACTGGCGAATATAATAGAATCAGAGGCATAGAAAGGGAGTGGACTGATAATTCTCAGGGGGAAAGGGGTGTTGGGGTGTGCAGGAAGAGACTGAAGAAAAATCATACACCTATGGATGAGGACAGTGGCAGGGCCGGGGGGAGGTAAGGGCAGAAGGTGTGGTGGGAACCGGGTGGAGGGGAGCTATGGGGGGAGGGGGAGAAGGAGAAACAATTGTAATAATCTGAATAAAGATTTATTTTAAAAAATAAAAAAGAAAAGAAAGACACTCAGAATAAAAAGGCGTGGGTCAGTTATAAACAGCATTTGCATAATTGTGAGAACAGAAATCCACGGTACCAACCTAAGCAAAAGTTTAGATAAATGTATTGAAAAAAAATGTAGGACCTGTGTATGTGTGTGCGCCTCTGTGTGTGTGTCTGTCAGTGTCTACCTGTGTCTGTGTGTCTGTGTCTATGTGTCTGTCTGTCTGTGTGTGTCTACCTTTGTGTATCTGTGTGTGTGTGTGTATATCAGGTGTTTGTTTGTGTATGACTGTGTGTCTGTGTGTATGCCTGTGTGTGTGTCTGTGTCTGTGTATACCTGTGTGTATGTCTGTCACTGTGTGTGTCTGTCTTTGTGTCTATTTGTCTCTGTGTGTCTGAGTGTGTGATGGGGGTTCATAAGACAGAGCTAAATGTTCCTTACTTTCAGAGTGGAATCAAATGCCCAGACCTGAAATATTAAGAAGCAGCAGTAGAAACATGCCATCGAAAGATGTACAAATAAATACAAAGAACCAGCTCACTTTGCTGAAAACAATGGCCTCTGAAAAGAGAAAAATCCAGGGGAGATGTTAGGGCACCGATGATTTTGTGTGACAAAATGTATGGGAATTGCACTCTGCACACGAATCAGTTTGATTAGGAAATAAATAAAGCTTAAGAAGATTCAGCCACTACTCCATTTAGGTCTATAATATGGGACTCGCTTTGATTTTTCTCCTGTTTTACAAACAACTGAACTCAGTCTAGAAGAACCCCCATGCCAGGACACCTGTCCGCAGGCACTCAGGTTGTGCTGGGAAGGGGGAAAAGTGAGAAGTCTCGCCACATTTCTCTTGGCCCGAGTACCACCTCCAGATTCACTGCCAGGTGGCATACGATGATGCATTACTGGGTCCTTATGTCAGACACCACAGGGGTATACAAAACAGAGGTGATTTTTCTTTCCCAGTGATGAACCAGAACTTGCCATTGAAAGGCATTTTGCACCCACTGTGGGCACCATCACCTTTTTCTCACAGTTTATAACTTCGTACGGAGCTTTCTTCCACCCAGAGGCTTGTCCTACTATTTCTCTTGTCCTAAAAGTATTCTTCTCACCCAGCCCTCACTCAGCAGGACCACAGCTTTGTGCAGAGTTTGGGTTGGGGAGGTGACAATGCGCCCTGGTTGTTACTTGACACAAATCATTTCATATGTTTCACATTTAGGGAGGTTGGGCTCAATCACTCATTCAATCTTCCTAAAGCTCTGCTATGTTCTGGTGCCAGAGCCCATAATTACCATAAAACAGGTTGATTTCAGGCCGAATTGCCCTGGAAAATGACATTTTATTGGCACTTTGAAGAGAATGTATTCTTCTCCAGCTATTATACTTTTAACACTAAAATACTGAGAAATGGCCTTTCCATATGGATTATAAGAAAAATATTTAAAATTTAAGATTTATTTCCCACTCTTGTGATTTTTTTATTAGCATTTTAAGCAAGTTTGGTGCCCATCAGACGTAGGTCTCATTATTTTTATTGATGTCATATAGACAATCGGTAATCCAAACCGCCAGCAGAACTGCTGTTTCCCTGCTGCTCCCAGAAAATTGGCAGAAAATTCTCACTTAAAGCTCACCAAAAAAACCCAAGGGAGGCTTACGGAGACCCTCGGTGCTGCACTTCCCAGCAGCAGGATATATTCCCGCTTTTAAAAACCCAATTACATTTCACTTTACCCATGTGAAAGCCAGGTCCCCCCCACCCCCGGAATCCCATCTCCACTCTGGTTTATCCTTATAAAAATAACACCGTGATAGTTTGCAACAAATTGTTAAAGTCTCTTTTGATCATCCTAGCAAACTGTTACTTTGGAGACCATGAATATAGGATATTGATCTTTCCTGGGAGCACAGAGGGAAGAAACCTGACGCGAACATAAATCTCCTCCCGCTCTCAGCGACTTCACCAAGAAACCGGTGCTCTGCCACACGGTGTGGTGCCAGTATGGCCTTTGTGTTTAAAACCCGCCTGGGTGTGCTGGTCCTAAAGATTTGCTTAAGTACATTCAAGCCACATTTTGAAAGAATTCTTTGCAAATCTGAGGATCTCACCATTCTAGAACTGCTCATCCCTTCAGGGTGTTAATGATGTGAGCTGATGACTGAGACCTTGTTAGGAGGAAAGAGGAGAAGGAGGATCCAGACATCAAACAGAGGAATGTTTATCATTTTGTTGTTGTTGCTAATCCTCACCCGAGGATATTTTTCCATTGATTGTTAGGGAGAGTGGAAGAGAGAGGGTAAGACAGAGAGAAACATCCATGTGAGAGAAACACATCCACTGGTTGCCTCCTGCAGGAGCCTCACCCAAGGCCCGGGCCGGGAGGAGCCTGCAACCACACTACGTGCCCTTGACTGGAATTGAACCCAGGACCCTTTGGTCCACAGGCCAATGCTCTATCCACTGAGCCAAACTGGCTAGGGCCGGAGTAATATTTAGATAGGATAAGGGTCTCAAGGTCGGGGCAGTTCTTACAAAATGCTATGTTTGCTAAATGCTAAAACCTAGCACAGTATTTTGCAGACAGAACTATTAACAGGATGAGCTGGACAGGAACCCAAGCCAATATGTGTAGCAGTCAATTAAGTGAGGAAATCAATGTGTAATTAACCAAATAGTGTACATAAACAATAGCTAAGCCTTACTTCCGAGAGACAGAGCCTTGAATGTGAATCCCTTGTCTCCTTTCTTGCTGCAAGTAAATAAAATTACCTTGCAACAACAATGTCTCCTTGAATGGAACACCCCAAGCGATGAAACCCTTGAGTTCAGTAATAGAGCAATGAGAAGAGGTGAAAATAGTACAAACTGCTTCAAAAGGTTGAACTGCCTTATAATCCAACATTTCCATTTCTTGGAAGATCCAAGAAACCCAAAACACTAACTTGAAAGAATATATACACCTCTATGTTCATCGCAGCATTATTTATAACAAGTGGCCTGATGCACGAATGAAGATTTGTGCAAGAATGGGCCTTCATGCCAAAACCGGTTTGGCTCAGTGGATAGAGCGTCAGCCTGTGGACTGAAAGGTCCCAGGTTCGATTCCGGTCAAGGGCATGTACCTGGGTTGCAGGCACATCCCCAGTAGGGGGCGTGCAGGAGGCAGCTGATCGATGTTTCTCTCTCATCGATATTTCTAAGTCTCTATCTCTCTCCCTTCCTCTCTGTAAAAAATCAATAAAATATATTTTAAAAAAAGAAAAAAAAGAATGGGCCTTCATTCCCCTGGCTGCCGGCACGCCTTCACTCTGGCCGGAGCCCGTAGCCACCTTTTTGCCTTCCCACGAGTCCCCAGCCGCTCAGCGCCTGCATATGCAAATTAACCTGCCATCTTTGTTGGGTTAATTTGCATACTCACTTTTGATTGGCTGGTGGGTGTCACGAAGATATGGTCCATTAGCATGTTACTCTTTTATTAGGTAGATAGCCAAGATATGGAAGCAACCCAAGTGCCCATGAGTGGACAAGTGGAGAAAAATCTGTGGTATATATATATACAATGGAATATTGCTTGGCCATAAAAAAGGATGAAATCTTACCATTTGTGACAGCATGGATGGACCTAGTAGGTATTATGCTAAGTGAAATAAGTCACTAGAGAAAGACCAATACTATCCTATCTAATAAAGAGGAAATATGCTAATTGACCCTCACAAAGATGGCGAATCAACAATATTTGATTGTTTGACCAATACAAAGATGGTGGCACCCACAGCCAATAAGAAGGGAATATGCTAATAGACTGCACACCCTCAAAGATGGCGGCACCCACAGCCAAATGATGGCAGTGCCCAGTCCCCTCAGCCCCACCGGGGTGGCAGGTGCGCAGCACGGCTGGGTCCGCCCCTAGGCAGGGTCCGGCCACTCTGTGCACCTGCCTCCAGAGTTCCCTAGTCCCCTCAGCCCCTCAGCCACTCGGATGGCAGCTACCCAGCCGCCCAGGGCTACCTGAGGCTCAGGTAACCAGGGCCGGCCAAGGCTTGTGCTGCCAGCAGTGGCAGCAGCAGAGCTGTGATGGGGGTGTTGCCTTCCCCTGATCACCGGGTCACCTTTTGCCCCTGAGGGCTCCCAGACTGTGAGAGGGGGCAGGCTGGGCTGAGGGACCCCCACTCCAGTACATGAATTTTCATGCACCGGGCCTCTAGTATAATATAATTTCACTTAAATGTGGAATCTAAAGAGCAAAATAAACAAACAAAATTAAAAGATATTCATAGACAGAGAGTGGACTTGTGGTTGCCAGAGGGGAAGGGGTTTGGGAGACTGGGAGAAAAGGTGATGGGATTAAGAAGTACAAACTAGTAGTCACAAAATAGTCACAGGGATGTAAAGTGCAGCATAGAAACTATAGTCGATAATACTGCAACACTATGTGGTGCCAGGTGGACACTAGAAATATCGAGGGGAACACTATGATGGTCCAAGCTCTATGCTGTACACCTGAAGCCAATACAAAATAATATTGACCATAAACTGTAATGGAAAATAAAAAAGAGTTCTCAAAATTCAATAATTTTTTAAAAAAAGAAGAAAAGAGTGTTTTGTGAAAGACAGCTATTTGAGTGGCATGAAGGGGTGACGCGCTTGTGAGGGTTTGAGATGTGCTCATGGGGACTGGAATGGAGGGACCAAGTGTGGGGGCCTTCCCCAGTTGTCCCCCATGTGCACCCTTCCTTCTTCAAGGACCTCCTGAATCCCATGTTTTTCCAGAAATTGTTGTTAATAGGAAGAAGAGAAGAGGAGCACTCTCGTTTGCTTTTCCTCCAACATCACCACAAAGTGTCACTGAACATTAGCATATTCTAGAGACTTTAACATCTTATTTACTCAACATTTCCTTCACAAAGTCAGACCTTTTAGATGGGCAGCAAATCAGAGAAAATATTTGTGGTTCTGAATTATTGATGATCAAATCAATAAGCCACTACTATTGGAGAGGACTCTAAGAAATCTTACTTATACATTGAATGTCTCAAAAGAAAGTCATCTCCAAAGCTGGGCCAGCTCTGCTGCTCACTGGATGGCAAAGTGGCCCCACCTGTGGCCCCGAGGCCTTGCACACTGCCACTCACAGCTCTTGGCCAAGACAAGGTCTCTGCTCAAAAACATTTCAGGTTTCCTTTACCCTACATGAAAAAGTAAGCATGCCTTAGCTTGTCCTAAAGGGCCCGCCACAGTATTAACCCCAGCTTAGCCAACTTTCCAAAATTACCTTCTAAAACTCTACTTCTGTCCAGTTGCCCTGCACCCTCTTTCTTGTACTATTGCCACTAAATGAAAGCCACACTCTGCCCTCAACATACATATTTCTATGGGCTGCCTCTGCCTTCCGCCCTCCATTTGACCATGAGATTAGAAAGTGTTTATTATAATGTCTGGCAATAGGAGGTACTCAGTACATTTTCTTTTTTAAAAAGAAACAAAAAGGCCCTCAGGAGGCAATTATTAATGAACTGTGAATGACTATCTAGTTCCTATTGTATACTGGATGGGTCCTGCATGATTACTTTTGTCTGCTTATCCTTTTTCAGATGTCATTTTTTAATTTTAGTTCAAATTTTCTAGAACTAGACGTTTACTGATGTTGTAAAGCCAGCATCTTGAACTTGTAGTCACCCCATAAATACTTCTGACTGATACGATAGCTCATTTTCCTTAAATGAATTAGTATATACAATGCATGCAATTAATTGAATCATGAGTTTATTGTCTATCATAGCATTAGCAGACAAGTAGGTCAAAGGATTACATTGGTGCTGTCTATATAAATATGATTCCACAAAAAATATACACTTTTTAATTACTTTTTAAAATCGGTGCTCTCTCCCAATAACTTTCCTGTTTCATCCTGTCTCATGTCACTAAGGAAATTATGGCTGAGCTTCAAAAGATATCCTAAACTTTTTAAAGTTCATATTTTTTAAATCCAGTATTATAGACAAGTTAGTGGTATGCAAAATGGTTACTTCTCCTCCAGTTTAGGCAAATCCTATTTTCCACACAATAAAATATGCCTCTTGTACCTTAAGGAATCTATATAAAATCTCCACTCTCTAGCTTTCTGACAAGTTCCATTTTCTGCAAACAGATATAACTTTGTGGTCTTAATTCTCTGTTTCAGTGGGCTGCCTTGTAATAACATAAACATCCCGAACCCACATTTATTATAGAGTGGCACCATTTTTTCACAGTAAACATAACTGCTAGTAAATTTGTGCAAATTTCAGTGATTGCTTCCAAAACTTTTTGTCAACATTTTTCAATTGCTCTGTTTCATGACAGTAAAGTTTTACACCAAAGACGTTTGGAAAGAAACTGAAACCATGTGAGTCAAAAAAGATGGGAACAAAATAATGAAAGTTGACTGATGTGAAACCCACAAATCTCTCCTAGTTTTAACCAAAAAACCATATGATTGTGCTTTTCTCTCCTCCAATTCCTCCCTCCCTGCCCACTAACACACACATCCCTTCCAATAATTTCTTCTAGTTTTTCTGAATGGACTGGAAATCCTCATTTTTTCACCTCTTGAGAAAACGAGAAACACACTCCCTGGTCTAGTTATCACCAATTCCAAAGTATAATATTCTTTGCAGACAGCATTCAGTTATTTGTGATTAATTCTACAAACTACTGAGGAGATTAATTTTCCTTGGACATTAGCAAACTTTGCTTGTATCTACACACCACCACTAATCAGTCAATAAAAATATTTTTTTAACACTGAATAAGCTATTTTGTCCATGGAGTAACACACAAATAGTTTTGGGGGTTCAGTGGAAGCTTTTATTTTCTTTTATCTTCTTTTCATTTCTTTTCACCAAATTGACCCAGAATTGGGTGTCATGTAAACACAAATTAAAACAATAAAAAGTAAGTATCTTCTTTAGGTCACACAAATTACTGATGGAAGTCAGAGCAGGACAATAGCAAGTTTAGAGGCTGCTCTACACACAGCACTGTCAAGAATCTTATCCTTGAGGAATTTGACTGGAGACATAGTAAACACAAGACCACAATGAATCTCAATCCTATTGTTTCTTGTCTGTTCCACCTGGGGCTCATAGGGTCACCTTTATGGGTCTTCATATAAGCCTTACCGGCAAAAGTGACATAATGGGATTTCGTCAACTCTAAGTTGAGTTCAAAAACAGGGCCAATACTGGGTTGCAAAATATAAAGGGGGGAAAGGGAGAATACCAAAAAAAATGCAGTAAGCTAGGTATATAATAGTTTAAGGCAATAATTTATAAAATGAGCAAACTATGCCTCATGGGTTAGCTGCCTATCTACCTAATAAAAGAGTAACATGCTAATTGACAGTACCTTTGCGACACCCACCAGCCAATCAGGAGTGGGTATGCAAATTAACTCAACAAAGATGGCGGGTTAATTTGCATACACAGGCACCAAGCACCCGGGGGTGTTTTGCACCACCCCAGCCGCTCTGGGTAGTGTGGGAAGGCAGAAAGGTGGCTCCAGGCAGAAGTGGAAAGGCAGCTCCAGGCCAGAGTGGAAAGGCCGCTCCGGCCAGAGTGAAGGTGGTGCCGATAGCCAGGGGAAGGAAGGCCCATTCTTGCATGAATCTTCGTGCATCGAGTCTCTAGTTTTTTAAACAAAATTTTGTTGGAAAGGGTCAGAATAAGGGTGAGGCAAGTGAGGCAGAGTTGTTCAAGACCAGGGTCTGGTCCTGCTTTAAACAATTAAAATTTCTGTAGTGTTCATCATGGACTTTTGTTTTAATGTATTGGGATGAGATTGGTTAATAAGATCATATAGGTTTCAAGTGTACAATTCTATGATCTGTATAGTGCACTGTGTGCCCACCACCCAAAGTGAAATCATCTTCTGTCACCATATATTTGGCCCCCTGTACCATCATGGGCTTTTGTTTTGCATTTAATCGTGTGTGTGTGTGTGTGTGTGTGTGTGTGTGTGTGTGTGTGTGTTTAAATGTATTAAAATAGCATTTCTCATTACTGAGGTTTTTGAAACTCCCTTAAATTTTGTGCCTCAGAAGAGTGTCTTATATCATCTTAAACTCCACCCTACAAGAGGTTAAGAAAAACTAAACATAAAACACTAGGAAAAGATGCAATGCATGAATTATTGAAATTATTGGCCAAAAGTAGCTTCAATATCTAGTAGACATTAAATTTTATTTTAAACATACAAATCTCACAAGTAGCCTAGTACTATAGAAGCTCAAAGTAGGAAAACTCACTATAGGCAAGGTGGTAGTGTACTTAAAAAACCTTTTATTAATAAAAGTCTGACAAATCCAGCAGCCAGTTCTTGGTTTTCTTACCTTCTCACTAGTACTGAAATGAATTTAGTCTGGCCATTCCATTCCAGCTGAATCACTAAGTGTTATAAAATATAGACTCCTCAGTCTCCACCTACCTCTGAGTATGCTGAGAAGGGCAGCTTGCTTAGAAAGGGACAAATGTTTCAAATATATTTTAAGTTGAATTATTGGCCTTTCTTAAAAGACAATCCTTTCTTGCCTCCTTGGAAATGGCTGGTTTCCCTGGTTTTGCTTCTGTCCAGAGCTAGCTTTCCCTACCTTATACAGGCACTGAGAGGGAATCCCTGGGAAGCTGGGCCACACAGAAGGCAGGAACTGTGACTCTAGGTCTACCACACAGTGGTGTCCGGTTCAAACTGGAGGGCTGGGAAAGTTTGGGAGTTTGCAAGATTTGAGATTTAGAGCTCTTGAGAACACTCTTCTAACTTCCCCTGTTTATATGCATGGCTCCCATTGATGGCTGTCTCTTTCAGGTCACCTACCCTAGGTTTAACTCCCCTCATGCACAATTTAAAGTTACAGAGAGTAATTGGAATAGTAGTTATTTATTGCACAGACAAAATGGACTCATGATTGAATCATTAGCACCAGGGCATTTCCATCGAAATTATAGCAGCTTCTAATGAAAAAAATGATCATGTGTGAGAACCTACTGAAACCCTCATCTCTACCATTTCACATCATAAAAAAAATTCTTCTATCATTCACAGCTCTCAAAGTCAGTTATTCTTATTTTTCCAACCTTACTAAGTTCTA
The DNA here is from genome assembly GCA_026230045.1 of Corynorhinus townsendii. Lineage (NCBI taxonomy): Eukaryota > Metazoa > Chordata > Mammalia > Chiroptera > Vespertilionidae > Corynorhinus > Corynorhinus townsendii. The sequence continues at coordinate 131,697,483 of JAPDVU010000006.1, forward strand.
TCCTAGGAAGTCTGAAGATCAGAAAGAAAAAAGAGTCATCAATTTCCTAAAGGGATGATTAATGAAAATATTTTGAGTTCTAAGATATACAGACCTATAATTTTTAGTCAATTGACCTTAACTTCTCACCAATATTTATCTTAGTTCATTCATGCTTTTAATCCTTATGAATATCTATATGAACCTAGTGAAATATAAAAAGTATGAAGAAAGGTAGTGCATTTGTTTATTCTGCTATCATTTTAAATTAAAAATAAACATCCATCAATGGAGGATTTATTGAATAAACTGTGAGCAATAGTATACTATGCAGCTATGAAAAGGAATGAGGTCTACTCAATGGCCTCCAGAATAAATTATTAAGTAAAACAAACATGGGAAAAAAGTGTGTAGAGTATATTCTGATTCATCTGAGAAAAGGTACATATAAATGTATATTATTATTTATTAATAATAATAAATGAAGGATTAAATCATAATTTTTAAAAAGTGGACATTGATAAGGAAGGAAATAGAGTTAAGGAGATAGGGTAAGAAGCTAGACTCCTTTGAATATTTTCAAATCTACCTTATTTTGTAGATTTGACTCTGGGGCCACATAAACACTTAAATAAAAGGAAGCAAATAAATAGAAATGTGTATCCAGTCTGTGGCAAAACCACACAGGGAGGAACTATTTCAAATAACTCTGAAACATAATATAGTATGTCACCAGTGGGAGAGAATCTATGGATTTAAAAATATGCAAAAACAAAGATCTGTGCACTTTTTCAATGATCATTTCATTATTATCCTGCAATTATTGTATAGAAATAGATATTTATACTGGTGTCATTGAAAAGAAACTGGATTTTCAGCATTTAAAAAAGCCTTAAAATCAGAGGCTACCTTTCAGTGGTTTTCTTTTTAATCTGTATTCCTAACTCTGTTTGTTTTTGTTTTTTTAATTGATTTTTTACAGAGAGGAAGGGAGAGGGATAGAGAGTTAGAAACATCGATGAGAAACATCGATCAGCTGTACACCTCCTACTGGGGATGTGCCCACAACCAAGGTACATGCCCTTGACCAGAATCGAACCTGGAGCCCTTCAGTCTGCAGGCCGATGCTCTTACCCACTGAGCCAAACCTGTCAGGGCTAACTCTGTTTTTGTAAAAGCAAGAAGAAATGACCAATATCAATGATCACTCCTGAGCCCACATTGTATGTTCCTGAAATGCCATTGACCTTCAAGCACCAGGGTTTCTTGGAAAGATAGCTATCTCAGACAAGAGGCAGGAAAAGTACCAGATGATTCTGGAACACTTTAACACACACCAGGAAGCCAGGACACTATCTGAGACTTACAGGATCATATCAAGAGCACACAGGAGATAGTTTGAATAGACACCCCTCTGGCCAAGGATGGACCACTCTGAGCATCAACAAGAATAACTGCAATAAACTGAAACACAAAATACAACCACATAACAATAAGAACAAAAGGCCTCGTGCCTCACTTCTGGAGAATGCAAGGGACCAACTCACTGTTCTGACAGCCAATAAATACAGGGAACGAATTAGGCAACTTTCCTGCCTTTTCATTATGAATTGAACCTCATGGTACCAACATACTTGAAAAGAGGAAGTTTCTCCTAATAAAAATATTCCAACTAATAAATAAAGCAAAAATCTTATATAATAAAAGCCTAATATGCAAATTGTCCCCTCGACCAGGGGGCGGGGCTGGCCAGCCAACCACCTGTGGCTCCTCCCCCCCAGCTGGCCCTGGCAGCTGCTAGGGACCCTACCTGTGCACGAATTTCATGCACTGGGCCTCTAGTAATAGAATAATAGCATTATTATTTTGTAACCTTTAACAAATGACTAGGTCTAGAGCTACTAGTATACTCCTTAATATGACAACCACTAGCCACACATTGCTATTTAAATTTAAATTAGTTAAAAATTTTTTAATTAAAATTTTAGTTTCTTGCCAGGCCGGCATGGCTCAGTGGATTGAGCATCAACCTATGTGCCAGGAGGTCATGGTTCCATTCCTGGTCAGGGCATATTCCTGAGTTGCAGGCTCAATCCCCAGTGTGGGGCATACAGGAGGCAGCTGATCAATGATTCTCTCTCCTCATTGATGTTTCTATCTCTCACTCTCCCTCTCCCTTCCTCTCTGAAATCAATAAAAATATAAATATACTAGAGGCCCAGTGTATGAAAATTTGTGCATGGGGGAGGGGTCCTCAGCCCGGCCTTTCCCCCTCTCACACAGTCTGGGAGCCCTCAGGGGATGTCCTACTGATGGCTTAGGCCTGCTCCCAGGAGGCGACCAGACCAATCAGGGGAAGGCACCAACCCCATCACCCCACTGCTGCTGCCACTGCTGGCCATAGCCAGCTGCCACGGCTGCCTGACCTCGGCCCTCGCAGCCGCTGCACCTTACAGCTACTGCAGCTCTGTCTGGAAGGACATTTGCCTGTCTGGTCTAATTAGCATATTATACTTTGATTATTATAGATATATTTAAAATCTTTTTAAATTTTTAGTTTCTCAATCACACTAGCCACACTTAAAGGGCCACATGGCTACCATCGTAGGGTAAAGAACAGAGACAGAATAGTGCAGACAGACAACATTTCCATTACCACCGAAAGTTCTGCTGCAAAGTGCTGCTCTAGACAGTTTACCCTGAACTTCAACTGGGGCCAGGTATTGAGTGATAGAAGAACACAATGGCACCTTGCAAAAAAATCAAACCTGAATACTATTAAGCCTCTGGATCTAGACACCAATTTTCAGGAAATACAAGGGACAGAGGAATGTATTCTACAGCACCATGGGGATCCTGTCAGCCAATTCCAGATTGTGGGACACATTCAGAACAAACAATTCAGCCTTGTTAACAAAACTACCACCAAAAACAAATTCAATGCAGAAGGAAAGAAATCTCATAAATTTCATGATTTTTAGGAAACATGCCACACAATTACCAATATAGCCCTCATGAAAAACCTGTTTCAAGCAAACTGTAAAATAAGTAATTAAAATTTTATTTATTTATTTATTTACTTACTTATTTAATCAGCAACCAAGGAGGAGATGCTTAGAGGGAAGAAGGGGAGAGAGAGAGAGAGTGAGAGATAGCATTGCCTTCCATACGCTGCCCTACCAGGGATCAAACCAGAAACCCAGGTATGTGCCCTGACTGGTAATATAAACGGCAACCTTTTGGTGCATAGGATGGCACTCAACCAACCGAGCCACTGCGGCCCAGGCAATAATTACAAATTTTAAAATAATTGTGACAATTTGAACACTGAATATTTGCTGATATTAAGGAAATATTGCTAATTTTGTTTAGGCATAATAATTATATTATGAGGATATTTTAAGCATCTTTAACTTTCAGGTATGTACTGAAATATTTGCAGATGATGTGATACAATGCTTGGATTTTGCTTCAGGATGATCCAAGTGTGGGACCTTGAGGAAGCAAAAAAACAAGATTGGTTATGACTTGTTTATTGGAGCTAGATAATGGGTACATAGAAATTCTCTATACTTTTTTCTCTACTTTTGAGTGTGTTTGAAATTTGCTATAGTAAAAAGCTTATTTAAAATTTTTATTGTGTGAGCCCTCTATAATCGACTGTCATATAAATCAGTTACAGTTGAACTAGAAACAGTATTTAACCATTCCTCCTCTATGGTGAAACAACTTATACTCTAAATCTTGGTAAACTGATTACAGCACAAATCTCTATTGTAGGGTGCTTAAACTTTAAATTAAGAATAAGATTTTCCCCCAAATAACAAATTTAAATATTCATCTTAATTATAACATTTCTCAGTCAACAGGAGAAAAAAATAAATTGGACATCACTCTTAATATGACACCAGTAGGGGGAGATAGATGCTGAATTTCCTCTGGGACAATTTTTTCAAGAAGTAATCCATGTATAATCTGAAGCCTGGATATTTGGGGGGATGTGTGGGGAGGACACCTTCTTACTGTGTTTTTTGGTAAAAATCATGTCTTCATCTTCAATTCTTTAGTCTTTAATACCCAAGAAAGGGATTGTTCACACTGCAGCATTATAATCCATTTTCCAATCTAAATATATGTTCAATTACAGAAATGACCCTGTCCATCCTTCTTCTCCTTAATGGACTTTCTAGATGTGATGTTAGTATTTAACACAAACTATTTTACTCTTCCATGTATCATTCTAATCTAACATTTGGGTTCAACAAGTACTCTTGTAAATAATGACATTCATCTATACAAGTATTTCTTGAATGTCTGCCATGTACAAGGCACTGTGATCAGTGCTGGAGTTATGAAGACTAAGGATCAGTTCCTATCCTCAAGTAGCTAACCATTTAGTAGGAGAGCGTAGCACACAGTAGGGTAAGAGAAGGGACGTATGTGATAGCATGGGAGCCCATGGAAGGGCAGCTAATCATCTAAAAGAAAGACTTCCCAAAGGAATATACAATTACCCCTTTAATTTATTTATTAATTTGTTTAGTTACTCAACATATGTTTATTTTATCCACTTAACAAATACATATTGAGCATCTTTTATGAATGAGACATAGTGTCCTCTTGATTCAATTCACCATAATTACTCTGATTCCAGATAGACCATCTTTGACAGAGTGGCCTGCCTTTAACAAGAATAGTTCTAGACAATTTTTCTTCATTTTGCCAGTGAAACTGGCATATTCAATATAAATTCCTCCTCCCACTGGAAGACTTCAGTGATATTTAAATACTACTTCTGGGTATTTTGTACTAATTTAAAAATATCTTATGTTACATCCTTACATGAAACTAAACGGACACTAGTTACACATTCTCTTTCTTTAATGACTACACAATTTCTTTTAGTCTCTACCCACTTCCTTTAAAATTGTCTTTTTGTCAAGAACGTGCTTACTAAACATGAATTAATGTACATAGTCATCTCATGGTCAATAAGGGGAGATTTTCTCTTCCAGAAATTACATCCCTTGGGTAGTGGCCTTTTACCATCTTTGGTATTCTCAAGTATTATGCCCTCCTCCATCCCAGCCACAGTCCAACACCGGCAGATAACTAAACATGCATATAACCTATTTTGTGGGGAAATCTAAGTTATAAAAACAAAAGTCCCTACGTGGCAACAGTCTTGGGTATTCAAAAAGTTTCACCAGGGGCTCTCTTGTACTATTTTTTAATATCCCCAAAAGCCTCCTCTTGGTGGACTTCCAGCCCAGCCTCACCTCCTTCCTTCCCAAGGTCTGAGCTGATATTCCACAGGGAGTGAGTAGGTATCTTACCCACTTGGCACAGAGCTTCCATTTCCCATCAGTTTAATGGTGTCTGAGCAGCTCAGCACCACCACCTACCTCAGCCAGCATCACCTTGATTTTCCTTTCAAAGAGTCTGAGTAGCCTTTCATTTGCTTCTAGGCATTAAGCTCCACACTCAGTTTTCCTTTCTCCAAAGTGCTTTCTGAATTCTTTCCCTCTTGTTCCTCTTCTTGTGTTCTGTTTTTTATCTGCCCGTTCCCTTGCTACTTCAGCCTTTCCATGATGAATTAGCCCCATCCAGTTCTCTCAAGCTTCCTCCTCTCGGTGAAGGTGAGGAGCCTGGAAGGATTTCATCGCTGTGAACTAATGTGGTAAAATTGGCCTTCTGTGAGTTTGCTTTGCCTTCTGTATGATGCTTTTCTTCACAGAGTACACTCTACATGTGTTTTCCCATTCCTGCAGAGCACCAGTCTGATGTTTTAAAGTAAACTAATTTTTTAGATGGGCATGAGAGTAAATAACCTACAACTCTTTACCAAAGGAAAAGAAGGGGGTGGGGGTGTCACCACACTCAGATTTTACATTGTGTTTTGCCATGCTGACCTATCTTCTGGGAGAATAAATCTCTCTGTACCCAGGATAGTCCTTCATTTATCCATCATCTACTAGTCTTCTTAAGGTAGAGATGGCTGCACCGGGATAGAAAAGAGTTTTGGGGGAAAGGGTTCTCCAGAGAGAATGGAAGCAAAGTTACCAAATATCTAACTTGTTGATGCAACATTTATTGGACGACCACTTCTTGTCTATGGAATGTCAGCCACCATTAGTCCTTGACTACAGTCAAATTTACTAGCCCTTTATTAATTTTGGGGAACCAAGCTTATGAGAGAAAAAAGGGGGGGAGCCAGTTTCTTTATATTTTTTGTAAGACTCAATATCTCAATACTCTACTCCTTCTTACCCCCATTTTTTTTCCAATTATTTTCCCTTTTTCTTCTGTGCTGTATATGCAGTAAGCATAAGAGGGAGACTTCGTCCTCTTCTAAGAAATAGTAGGGATCATAAGTAATTATGCCTCTGACCTGTATCAAGTGATCTTGTTCTGTTTCTGGTATTGCTGTTGAATTGCTGGGGTTCTAGCATCCTTGATGATTTCTAGGTAACTTCCATTCCCCACAAGTGGGACAAGTTATGCCTTACAATACTTAAGTATGTATGGGGTAGGCAGGCCTAGAGCAACAAACCCAGTTTAATCCTAGCCTCATTTAACCATTTATATGACCCAAGAGAAACCCCTTACGCCAGAGACACAGTTTACCATTCAATGAAATGGAGATGAAGACCTGAGTAAAGGGTGATGAGGGTTTTAAGCAATATCCACCAAGCACCTAGCATAGTTCCTATCTCATGGTTGATAACAATATTATCATTATTCATTACAATTCCTAAATGTCACCAAGGGTCACTGAGACTCACACGTGGCATCGCTATTTGCCATTAAGTTTAGGAATAAAAGAGTTTTGTCACAATGGCTCATAGTGTTCACTTCAAATAACCTGTGCCATAGCCACCAGCACTGCCCCCATGCTGTCACAGAGCTCTTAGAAGAGTATGTCTTCAGAAAGACGCCAGATACACTGAACCATTTTATGTAACTACCTTATTTTGTTTTTACCATGCAACTATTTGTTAGGCTGCGTGTTTTGTTTTGTTAATTTCTGCTATTACTTGCAGCTGTTCCAAGAAAAGGAAGGAAGGAAACCTCTTCCTCTGTATGCTGAAGCTTTAAATTGCACCTGATTTTGAACAGAAAACAAGGAAGGAACATCAATGTATCTACTCACACTCCATTTTTATGCACCCCACTCGGTTGAGTGGCCCCTGGCCACCATCATGCACAGATTCATGGACCTAAAACTAGCAGAGAAAAAATCTCTCCTAGCAGCAGCCCTGCCATGGATACACTAGAAAGTAATATCCTACATGCCATTCACCCATTCATTTCCAAGTAAAAATCCTATAGAAATTGGGAAGAAAGAATGTAATCCACATTCTTTTACTTCACAACATAGTTCCATATATGGTCTTTGATTTATTTTCATAGCAAGTCATAGTCTTAATGTGTCATACTGCATTTCAATGAAAGCATTCAAATATCAATTGTCTAAGATAATATTAATGTCTAAATATTAATGTCTAAGACAAAATTGATTTCTATTCATTTCTAGCTGTTGGAGTTTGATTCCTCAAAGCCTCTTCTGACTCCAAAATTTTCCACGGATACTGACTCCTGATTCAAATTCTTTTTATTGCAAAGCATATGAGGTTTTCAGAGAGGTCCTTCTTATTTGGATGCAGGCCTGTCTCTTCCAAAGTAGGCCAGCCATTGGCAATGTCCTTAATTGGAATCGAACCTGGGACCCTTGAGTCTGCAGGCTAACATTTTATCCACTGAGCCAAACCGGCCAGGGTTGTAAGTCAGTTTTCATTTCCACATGTTTAAGGGAGGCTTCAGAGACTACACTGCTGCGCTCACAATTTGGTAAAATCTAGAACTAGTAAAACCTCCATCCCCTGTCTCCAAAGCTTGTGTTTTTTGCTTTCCACCATACCACCTAGAATAAAAAGTGAAAAATGTAAGTAAAGGATGCTGCCTGACAGAGTTAGATCCCAAGAAGCTGAGAAATACGATGGCCACCCCCGGAAACTCTGGAGCAGAGACAGGGGCTTGGGTACCAGCCGCCCTGAACATTCAGAGCCTTGTTTTGATTGACCTGAACGATGGCTGACTTCAGTTCAAATGAATTGCCAACAATTAAAAATGATGCAGAATTCACATAAAAAATCAGGATTTGGGAACTACTATGGACAAACCAGAATAATTGCCACGCCTGGCTTTGCATTCCCAGGGCAGCTGATGACCCTTGGTCAAGGAGACTCACCCCCAGACACTGCACCCCGCTCTTTGCTGACCTGGCTTGTGTGCCTCAGCCTCCTTGACTCCACAGCATCCAATCTAGAGAGATTAGACGAGTAAAATGCTCCCAACCTCACACACATACAGTGTGTCCAAAAGTATAAGAAAGGATGTAAGTTCTACCTTTTCCTCAATGGTTTCCTCTTGGGAATGGCCCAGAGATGGTGAGGTTTGGAGAGCAGCCTTGGGCCTTCAATTAAAATAGTTTTGCCTTCGGCTGGTACCAGAATAAACCTTTCAGCAGACAGCTGTTTCATGCCAGCCGAAATCCTAGTCTTGGGTGGGATGGCAGAGGTTTATGACTTCAGATGAGAAACAGGCAGGAACGGATTATACTCTTGTGCCAAGTTTCTTTATTGTCATGGAAGCAAGAAGAGAAATGCAGAAAGGGGAAGGTTGTGCGAGACCACTGTCTCACGCAGACCTTCTGCTAAGCATCAGGAGGTGCTCACGATTGTGCAAACACTTTTACAGGAAAATCGTGGCTATAGAAAACCCCTAAAATTAAAACAGAGCTGGAAAAGAATAAAGACCACGCATTTGTCTTTAAACTCTGAAGTGGAGCCCCTGGGACTTGGTATTCTATAACAAGACTGGAAACATTATTAATGTTAATAAATAAACATCTGGAGTGACTTGCAGTCTAAATTTAAGTGTCCTAAATATTTTGGCTGTATTATAACTATACTGCTTTGTCCTAAATTCTCCATGCAGCGTTTCTTCTGTCCTTGGCTTCCACTTCATTTCCTTTGACTCTTTTAAGTCGGGTCTTGTTTTCCATGAAAATGGACTTTGTTATATCAGTGCTGAAGCACCAAATGTCCACAAAGAGATACAGACGTGGTCTTGATTTCATCCCTATTTGTTCAGTGTGGGTCCTATTCATTGGAACCACATATTCACACCATTTGCTTCTCTTCCTTTCATTTAATGCTTTGTGTTATATATAATTCCAAGAGTGCCAAACAAAAGTTTTGTTGAATTAAAATAAAAAATTGAAGGCCATTATGAAGCTCTCCGTTGATTCCATTTTTTAAAATGTAAAATTTAGGCAGTGTTAGCCCAGTTTGGGATAATAGTAAGGAGAAAACATGTAAAATATAGTGGCATACACTTGATTAAGCCATGGTCATGGCCAAGTTTCACTTGGATCCTCAAGTGTACTCCAGGAGCAAGAGTATTTATGAAAGTAAAAATCAGGAAAACACATCACCCCCAAGAAAAGTGCAATAAAATCAATGCAAAACGAAATGAGCCAACTACAGAGAACTCGCCTCATAAACACAAGGGTTAGACTTGATCCGTTCCTCACCACCCCCAGTTGAGGATGTTGGTCTCAGGTCCCTGGGCTGCTGCTGCTGCCTTCAGCCTTTTCTGGTTGGAAACCAAGGGTTGCTATGCAAAGGCCCAATGCCTGGAACCAGAGTTAATCATTCACAGGCCCTTTGCTTGAAATAAGATGCTTTTCATTTCCCTTGGCTTACGCAAATAATGAAAAAAGAAAACAAAGGAGATAACTGCACTGGCAAAAGATACTCCCTCAGCAAAAGTATTGTCTAGAAGGCCGAGCGCCACAGGCAGGCGAAAATCCAGTCTGCATTCGGTGACTGCACTGACATTTATTTATGGGAGATTAGGCCATGACAGAGCTCAAGTCATTTAGAAATGCTCCCATTCCCCAAGGCCTCCGCTATATTTATATGCAGGATCCCATATTATTTTTCCCGGTGTTATGGCAACAAAGATTTCAGTGTTTACAGAGCTATCAAGTTCTGACAGGCCACGCTGGGGACTCTGCATCTCTGGCTCACATTAAAACGGAGCGAGGGGCCTGGGGAGCCAGCACAGCTCTGCCATCGGAACAGCTAATACCTGAGCAGAAAAGAGCAGGCAGCAAGCAAATGGGGAAACTCTCCTCCTGTGGTTGAGGGATATATTACAATGCAGGCTGAACCCAGTAAGTCGTAGTAAACTCTAAAGAAAAGCAAACCCCAAGTTCCTCCTAGACTTCTGTCCTTGGAGTGGGTTTTTAAAGGTCTGTTGCCTAAGGGATGTCAGAGCCCATTGTTAGACAGTGGGGCGGGGGACAGTGGGAGGGGAATGAAAATGCTCTGGAGAGGAGAGGGCAGACCAAGGGCTCTCTCGGTGGCCACCTCTTGTTTTGAAGGACACAATGAAGAGCAGCCCTGCTTGCCTTCACACCTAATGCCATCACCGCCCAGGGCTCGTTTCCAGCATGCTCCGACTAGGCTAGTGACTGTATGAAGCTGGTTAGGAAAATATTCTCGAAATAGTCACATCTCACAAACAACATTATTTTCAGAACGTGCCATCTACCCATGACAATTGGATCTCACACTGTGAGGTTCTCTGCATTGAAGTGGTTTTCTGGAGTTTGCCCAAACTTCTCCCTACTCATCGCTTCTCAGCCTTTTGGCTAAGATCAAGAGCAAATATCTCCATACTCTGTGATTGATACACAGAACTAGAAATGAAAGTCCTTCCAGGCACAGTCTGTGGATAGCTTGGTTCTGGTGGAAGCGGGAAATTGGAGCCTCGGAGACTGTAAGCCATCACTTGCAGGTTCTACATGTGGCTAGGGCAACAATCAAGTCAGAATAAAACGCAGCAAGTTCTAGGCCAAGTTCCTTTCTTTCTTTTTCTTTTTTTCTTTGTGCACTTGTGTTCCCAAAGGTATTGGTGTTTATTGGATTACAAAAGTCACTGGTAAAAAAAGGCACACGTTTGTAAAGTCCACTTTGAGGTGGACTTTACAAACGTGTGCCTTTTTTTTTTCATTTGAGGTTTTGTTCTGCTTAAAGTTGGAAATAGCAAGAAATATGCATATTTCCTAATACTTGAACATTCCAACAAATAATAAACTGTGCCTTACCACATAATACAGAACATGTGAAAAAAAAAGTTTGTTTCCACTCTGGCCTGTGTGGCTCAGTGGTTAGAATGTCGGCCCACCCATCCAAGGGTCCCAGGTTTGATTCCAGGTCAAGAGCACCTACCTGGGTTGCAGATTCGATCCCTGACCCTGGTCAGAGCACATGCAGGAGGCAACCAATCCATGTGTCTCTCACATCGATGTTTCTCTCTCTCTCTTCCAATCCCCTCTTACACCTCTTTCTAAAAAAAAAAATCAAAGGAAAATATATCCTCAGGTGAGGATTAACAATAAATAAATAAGTTTTGTTTCCATGGTATGGACTTTCAACTTATGTGAAATAAATTGTAAAATATGGGGAGAAAGGGATGATATTAATCGCAATAAATACCTCCATGTGTCTCTCCAGATAAATTGGAGCTGGGTAAAAAAACAGCTAGGAATGCGTCAGCGTGACGATCTTCCCCTTGGGAAGTTCATAGGTCGGGCCCATCGTCTCGTTAGCAACTGTGACACTGTTTGCAATACCTGTTGCTACCAGTGACTTTGCCTTTCTTTCCTCAAGAGCTGACTTTGCTCGTCCTTTGCCAGCTCCCTGGGGATCCTGGCACACAGAGCAGACAATCTGCGGCCCGTCTTCCCAGCAGCCAGAGATTAAAGGCTCTTCTCTGAAGCTGTGCTTCTGCATGTCTTTTTATTTCTTCTGGTCAACCCACTTCAGTTTTCCACGCGGCAGCTGCAAAGGCAACTGATATTATCTCACCTTCACCAGCACAACAGGCTTTGTCTTCGCCAAGAAAGGAATTTATTACAAACACAGTTAGTGACCCAGGTCTCTTTTCTAAGTACTCTTTCAAGAAAATTACATAAGCTTGAGTCTTACCATGAACTCTGCAAATGTATTATTCATTCACTTGGCAAATATTTCTTAACCTGTAACTTAGAAATGGCTCTGCCCAATGCAAGAGGGAGGCAGCTATGTGCAAGGTAAGCAAGGTCTTTGCCTTGACGGAGCTTCAGTTCGAGGAGGAGGCAGACAACACGCACAGAGATATCAACCAATAATACAGTTGTTAGTGTCAACTATGATAAAATGCAAATTAGGGGATGTGTGATGGAGAATAAAGAGTATCTTCAGACATTGGGTGCTTAAGAACATCTTCTCCAGATGACACTGAAGAAGAGACTTCTTAGGTAAGAAAACAGTTCTGCAACTAAACAAACGGGAAACATTTCATTGAGGGCAACCCTGCTAATGCTGCTCAGGGGTAGTTGACATGGAGAGCTGAGCCACCTTTTTGTCAGAATTGACATGTGTCCCCTGGTGCCCTCAGACTTTTGCGGGTGCCTGATTCTGGATATATCACTTCCATTGTATGATAGATGGCTGCTGGGCCCAACACTCTCTGACCTGGTGGGTCTAAAAACACCCAACATACAATGGGCTGCTCTGGTCTGTAATCATCTGATGTCCGGTGGTCAGATGGCCAACATCGACCAATGCCAACAACAGACCAGGAGCTGCTTTGTGAATAGCAAATAGCTCTTGCTTGCAGGTGGCTCTCTACGAATCTGGGTTTTGCTCTGTGATTCACCTGATAGATCTTGCCAGAGATCCCATGTGATGTCCTCAGAACCTATATCTCTAGAATCATGGGATCTACTCTTGTCAGAAATCCCAAGAGGCAGGGCTGCTTGTACTACAGCCTGGACCTATCCCTTAACCTGCCATATAGCCTTACTTTTCCTGTGCCCCACTCAACACTGGCAGCCTTCCACATCATCCAATAAGTGGATCAGAGCAATATTTCCAAGTGCGGTACATGCTGCTTCCAAAACACAAAGAGTTCTAACAACTGTGCATATTTTTTAAGTGGTAGGAACTTAAAGGTGCTAAAACATATTCTTTAAATTAGAGGGTATAATAGGGTTCTCCAGAGAAAGAGAACCAGTAAAATATATTAAAAATTATGCTTATTTTAAAATATACTTGCCCTGGCTGGTGTGACTCAGTGGATAGAGTGTCGCCAGAGCACTGAAGGGTCAAGGGTTCAATTCCCGGTCAAAGGTTCAATTCCCAGTCAAGGGCACATACCTGAGTTGCAGGTTGATTCCTGGCCCAGGTCAGGGCATGTGAAAGAAGCAACCAATTGGTGTGTCTCTCTCACATTGATGTTTCTCTTTCCTTCTCTCTTTCTCTCTCTCTCTCTCATTTCCTCTCTCTCTCTCTCTCTTCCTCTTTCTCACTTTGTCTCTCCCTCTCTCCTTTCTACTCTCTCTAAAAATCAATGGAAAAAGCATTTTCAAGTAAGAATTAAAACAAAATAATAAGAATAATAAAATATACTTATTAGGGAAAGAATACTTACAATGAAGAATTGGGAGGCAGAAAAGTCCCACACTCTGCTGTCTGGATGCTGGAGCCCCAGGAAAGCCTGCAGCGTAATTCGGCCCTAGGAAAGGCCTGAGAACGAGGCAGCCCCAGGGCTGAGTAAGCTGAGGTGAGATGTCTCAGTTCAAGCAACTGAGGTAGGGCATACACAGATGAATTCCTTAGTCTTCACCTTTTGCTCTATTCTAGCCCTCAAAGGACTGTATATTGTCCACCTTTATTGAAGAGGGCAATCTACTTTATTGAGTTCATCGGATAACACCCTCACACACACACCCAGAAATAATGTTTAGTCTGAGCTCCTGTGGCCAATGAAAATGAACCATCACAAGTCCACAGGCACATAGCTATGCCTAACATGATAAAACTATCCTGCAGAGAACCACAAACACACTCACTAGCCCCTGCTGCAGAAGAGGAGGTAAAGTCCTTGAGTGAGGTGGACTCTTCTCCTTTATGTTCTATAACTTAAACACTGTGATATAAAATCAAAACACTTAAACACCATGGTATAAAGTCAATACATCCTATATCCTATCTAATAAAAGAGTAACATGCAAATTAACCAGCACTCCGCTATACCCACAAACCACATCCACCCGTCACGCCCACCAGCCAATCAGGAGCAAGTATGCAAATTAACCCAACCAAGATGGTGGTTAATTTGCATATCCAGGAGCAGAGCAAAGACTGAAGACAGCGTAGAAGACAAAAGCCGAGCGTTGCAGAAGGGAGAGAAGTTGCAGAGAAGCAAGCAAGTGGGACTGCAGAGAAGGGAGGGAAGCAGGCAGGGCGGGGGAGAAGGGAGGGAAGCAGACCACCGCAGGAAGCCCTATTGCAGGAATCTTCCTGCAACGGGCCTCTAGTTACATAATAAGACAGTGATTTTTCAACTGGCGTGCAGCAAGAATTTTGAACATATGCAAAATATGTTTAGTCAGGGACACTGACCTCTTTGCCCTCAGATTATCAAATTTTTTAAAATGACAACAACCAACACAACAATAGCTGTCCACTATAAACCATTAATATATGTCATATTATAGCAGCGTTGCATTTTATTGGTCTCGTGGCACGATAAGGTTGCATTTGATTGGTTAATTTTTGGTACCAGAAAGCTTTATATACAAGTACAGGCATTGATTTTAAAAAGTCACTTTGGAGCAAAACGGGTAGGTAATTACTATTTTTGGTGTGTAAATCAAAACTATACTATTGTTTTTGTCAGATTGGCAAAAAATATATATTATTGGTGTGCCATGGAATTCTAGTAATTAGCTTATGTGTGCCATGAGATGAAAAGGTTGAAAATTGCTCTAATTAAAAAAGAAAGGTTCAAAACCAAAGTTAGTAGCTGATATTTATAACTGTCTTTTTCCAATACCCATTCTGCATTCCCTTTGCCTTCAGCAAGCACCACACCTGGCGTGGTTCTTTACCTGGTGGAGTGACCCACACCTTCATCCCTGCAACATCTGAGCCCTGGATAGCAGTCCTGTATTGGGTTATCGTTTTCCACTGACCTTACTCACGGGCCTGCTAATACTAAGAGATGCCCTGAGGGATCTCCTGTATCCCAGATGTAGTCTTCGCATCTCCACTGTAGATCAGCAGTCCAACTGCCCCTTGGCAGTCTGAATCAGTCACCACAGCCGCACAGTAACCCTCTTCTTTGCCTGTTGACTCAGAAGTATCAGGAGCCCAAAGTGTCTGGGCAACAGTTTAAACTTCCAGTTCAGTGTAATCATTGTTGTGTCTCCTGGTGAAAGCATTGCTCCCTCTGGAACT
Organism: Corynorhinus townsendii; assembly: GCA_026230045.1. Classification (NCBI taxonomy): domain Eukaryota; kingdom Metazoa; phylum Chordata; class Mammalia; order Chiroptera; family Vespertilionidae; genus Corynorhinus; species Corynorhinus townsendii. The sequence goes on from JAPDVU010000006.1 coordinate 131,712,821, forward strand.
AAGGACTACAGGCCAGCAGAGCATAAAGCCACCAAAACTGGAAGCAAAGGTTTTACTAATGGGTCACTGGGTATAACTGCTACCCCCATTCTCACCCCTGGATTCCTGGACCCATGAATCCTGGTTGTCGGAGAAACAGCACCATATACTGGACACTGATTCAGAGTGTACACAGCCTTCTGGAGAAGCATGCCCCAGGCCTGAAAGGCAATGCCACCTACTTGAGGCCATCCCACCATTCTGTCAAACCAGCTGCTTCAGGATGATGGGGAGATATGGTAAAATCAGTGAATTCCATGAGCACGGGCCCACTGCTGCACTACTTTTGCTGTGAAGTCCTAGCAAGTTCCAGACACTGGAACCCTACAAACTTTACTATGGTGGCAGGCTCCTAACTCTGTAGTTCCTCTCAGTCTCTGCAGTACAAGGTCTTACCGGGGTATCCACAGCAGTTATAGTATTTGCCATCTCCTGCTCATATATAATTAACATGATGTTACCAATATAGAGGACCAAAGGTCCAGATAATCAAGGTCCCTTCAAACTATACTGGGACGAAGAGCAGGGGAGTTACCTTGGGCCCAGGGGAAGTCTGTGACTGTTTACTGTTGTCCTTCCTGGGGAAATGCTTCTGATCCTCATTCACAATAGGCATTGAAAAGAACACATTTGCCAACTCAGTAGCCACGCACCACAAATGAGAAGCAGTGCTAATCTGTTCTAGCAAAGATACCACGTGCAGCACAGCAGCTATGTTGAGACTGTCTCTTGGCTGAGTGTCTAGTAGTCCACTGTCACCTGCCGTGACTCATCTGACTTCTTCAGGAAGTAGAATGGAGCATTAAACAGGGATAAAATGGGGTTGACCATCTGTGTTGGTTTTAAGGGTGGTGCTAATCTCTGCCACTCACACAGGAGTTGATTTACCACCTTGACCTGGGTGACATCCACTTGGTCTTTCCTACTACAACAGCTCTTACCCCACAGAGAATCAATGTGCATGTTCAGCCAGATGCTTAAAATGTCCACCCTGATTATTTGGTCAGGAAATTGGAAAATTACTACCAGATAAGTCCAGAGGCCCATTGGGCCCACTTTAAGATGGTCCCGGGGCCAGAACTTCATTTGTCACCCGACCTCCATTCTCCCGCGGCCTAACACAAAAGCCATGGAAGTGTTTTGGATTCCCAAGTGACAGTGTTATCTCAGATCCTCTATCCAACAGCCCCTTAAAATCTGAGTATTCCCCAGAATGTGAAACAAAAATTTATGAGCCAATGATCTCTTAAGAAAGTGCCCTCAGAAAGACTGCAAAGAGTCTGAAAGAAAAAGAATGAAAAACAAGGTCAAAGCCAAGGAAAGGTGCAATTTCAGGCAAAGTCCTAGCCTTGGACTGATCTAGTAGGTAAGCTTCCAAGTGGAAAGTTATAATTAAGAGTGAATGATCCAGATGGGAGGCAAGGGAACTGGTCATTTACATCAGTCGCTCACTAAGTGCCCCTGGGGGCAGGAGTAAGAGGGTCAGTGTAAACTTTAGGCACTTCTGGCTCTCCTGAAGGGGGGCTGCAGTCTTCTAAAGAAGTTGCAGGTATGGCTTGTTAGCAGCAAAAACACATGGAGGTCAGGAAGAGAGGCACACAAATGAAGATAAAAGGAATCCAAGGTGTTCTGGTGGAGCATCATTGTATCTACCACAGCAGTTAAATGGGCAAACAAAGGCAGAAGGGCAATGAAAGTAGGAAAGGAAAAAAAAAGAACCAGAACTTGGAGAAGAGGAAAAGTTAAATAGGGAGAGCTGAGCTCAGTGTAAATGGATGGCCAAGAAGTGAGGAAGGACTCCAAATGTGCAAACATTCACATCTTTCCTCCCCTTTCTCCAACAGCTACTGACATGCCCCTCCCCATCCCCCACACACACCCTGGGAAGAATTACCAATCACATAGCACCCACACTGCACCTCCCATTAAACTTGCTCTACCGGTTTACTTGCATCTCAAGAGGAAATACTTCCTCAACAATGTAGCTTAGAAGAATTAAGTACACTGGGGACGGAAGCCCGGGTTTTCAGGAGCTGAGTGGCTTTGTGTAAGTGACTTAACCTCTTCAAGCCTTCGTTTCTTATTTGTAAATGTGGATAATACCCACAATACAAGGATTTTTGAAGATTAAGTTTTAAAATCTATTAAGAAATTACTAGCACAATGCCAAGCGTAGAGCAGGCACTAAATAAATAATAGTTCCTTGTTCCTTTAGACATGTCCCAAAATTTTAGTATATTTTTATTTTCCTGAAATTCTCCAGAACAACTGGATTTCTGCTGTTACATGGTCCTAGGTTGTTGCAAGTTGTTATGGGGTCAGGGGCAGCCTATTCAAAACCCAAAACCTAGGGAGCAAACTCTCAAAAAGAAGGAACTCATGGTTTTCTTTAGTTCTGGCTTCTACAGTGAGAAAAGGCTTATTTTAATAGGGTATTTGAACAAATAGAACTTATTTGTGTTTTTCAAATATATGAAGCTCTTTTCATGTAGGATTGTCTGCCATGGTGTCTGTTTTTTGGACTGTCACCATTATTTCCACATGGACCTCAGGATATTAAGTCTCAGCACATAGGTGGTCCAGGGGAGAGGTCTCATATAGTGTGGGCACATGAGGCCTGCTCTGACAGTCTTCCATAGGAATCTGTATTTCCACCTAACTTGAGTATCTAAGCATCAACTCCCAGTGAAGTAATGGTCTCATCTATAAAATCAGCCTTAAAGAAGAAGCTTGTGACCAGGAGATGAGAAGTCCAAGAATATAAGACATGAGTGGTAGGGGAGGGTGAAGAGACAGAGGAAATTATGTGAATGGGTGAGGAAGTAGTGAATAATTATTGGAAACATAATAAAACTAGTTGTCATTTCTGATAGCAAAACCAGCCATCCAGGGTGGATGAATGGATAGGGTGGAGAATGAACGGAGAGAGTCATAGGTATTGGAGATATAATCACTGACTGAGAGCTGTTGAAATGAATTAAGGAGGGGCACAGTCCAAATTTCTAAACAGTTAGGCCCTGCAGTTCCCAGATGGAGGCTTTATTTTTCCACATGTCTTTGTCATTTTCCTACTATGTATTACCACCTGGCGCCCTTTTGTTCCCCAGCCTGGCCCCATAAGAATTCAAGTTGCTTGGCAACTGATCCATCCACTCAAAGTGTCTGGAGGAAATAACCCTCACTCCTAGGATGGTGCATGATCCAAGTTATTATAGTAAGCCCTAGTGTTTACACCTAAGCTTGAAGAGATAATCCTCGTCCACAGTATTTCCATTGCAGCCTATGAAAATCCACATACAAGCCAAAGAAGAAAGTGAGAGCTCCGTGGCCTGTTCTTTCTTTCAAGAACTATTAATTTGACATATACGGACAGATACTGGTGCACGTTAGTCTCATGCCAAAATAGCCCTTGGTCTTATATAATCAAGGAAATGTGTGGACACTTGTAGACAAACAAGATGACCATTGTTAGATATTTCAAAAATTCTAAATAAAAAAAGCCATATAATGTGGTTGAAGTGTTGAATTTTTGGCTTTAAACTTTCAGCCTTTTCTACCTGAAGCTTATAAACACATACATGTATACTCGCATACCTTTCTGGTTGAAGTTGCTACTTTTCACACTTTTACAGGGAAGGGTAAAGCACAGCAAGGAAAATGGTATATCATCTTTTGCTTCAAAGGTTTTAGAGCTCAGAGAGCTAGAGACAAAAGTCACTCTTCAGGAGCTACAAGGCACAGGGAATGCAGAGGGCCCGTTACTTTATATGGACAAATTTATTAGCTAAAAGTACATACATCTGCTGAGCAAGGCCCGGGAGGTGGCCTGGAATGCCTCTGTCCCATTTTGAATAGCATTATGCTTTCCGTATCCTGTGCAGGAAGCTCCCACGGTGGCCCAAAGGCCCGGTTCATCTCACTGTAGCCACTAAACAGTATTTGTAAACTTATTTATTTTTTCTTAATGGACACATTACTATGTGCAGGAACTCTTAATACAATAATGATTTTTTTTCCCCAAAAAGTAACCATTTAGACTCTCATATATAGAGCTTCCTTAGAGCAAAACACATCTCTGTTTTTTATTTATTGGTTAAGGGGAAAAAGGCATAAGAATTGGGTGATTAAAAGATTCATCTACAAAAGCTTTTCCAAACTAACAGATGCCCAGAGGAGCAGGACCACTGGCACATTCTCCAGAGCTGACGTGATGAAGCTCTATTTTGAGAGGAGTATTGGTTAATGATTTATTTTATGATTACATATTATGTGATAGGAAAGTCCCCTTATCATCTATAGTGAGTGTTATGATCCCAATCTAAAATCTGGCTACAGGATTGGGACATTTTACTCTTGAATTAAGAATATCAAAAATGTAATCAACTATATTAAAATAATCAGACTTTTTATTTTTCCAACTAACAAATTGGTAAAGGTTTTGAAGGCTCGTGCCTTTTATAGCTGAGGAACTAGAAACATTAGCATTTCCATGCTCTATTAGTAAAATGGTATAAACTTTTGGCATGGTATACACTTTTGTAATTTGGCATAAACCTTTTAGAGGAAAGCTGTCATTATAAATCCATTGTTTTTCAATAGGCAAACAGTTTGATCTAGACATTCTATTTCTAGGAATTGACACTTAGCAAAGCTGGGTACTCAGAAATAGCTGCAAAGATGTCCTTAACAGGAGTTTATAATACTCAAAGGAAACAACTTGTAAATTCAAGAATAGGAGATTAGTTGAGATATTCATTCAACAATTCTTTCTGCATACACCATTCTTCCAGGGACACAGCAGCAAATTTTTAAAAGTTGTTTGCTCTCATGGAACTTACATTTTAGTGGGGGAAGGACACAATTTTAAAAGTACATAATTCAGAGAGAGAGCAGGGGCAACTGATGTAATTGATATGAGCTATAAGAAAGGAGTCAGGATGGAATCCAAATATGTTGGTCTGAGCAACTGAGTGCCCAACACTGTTGATGCTGTAAGACAGAACATCCTGCCACGTCCCCAGGAGAGAAGTAATGAAAAGCCACCCTGGAAAAGTGGCTCTTGGAGAAACCAAGATGGCGGCATAGGTAAGCACCTAAACCGCTGCCTCGCACAACAATTTCAAAACTACAACTGAAAGACAGAACAGACACCATCCAGAACCACAGGAAAGCTGGCTGAGTGGAAATTCTACAACTAGAAGGAAAGAGAAAAGCTCATGGAGAATTGGAGGAACAACAAAGGGTTGAGGTACAGCAAAGGGTCTTTGTGCGCGCAGAGAGGAAGGGCGGCTGAGAGCCTGGCTGACTTTCTCTGGCAGGAGGGGGAAGGAAGCCCCCGACTGCACTGAACCCCAGTTCTGACTGCACAGAACCCCAGTTCCAGGGTGAAACCCCGTGGACCCAGGCTCATACAGGGGGAGTCTGGACTGTCAGGTAGAGAGAAAGGCACTTGGAGACTCAGACACCCGGGGGAGACCTGGGGGAGCCCCAGCAGGCAGGGGTCTGGAGGCGCACGTGTGCACGAGTGTGCACAAAGACTGCAGAGGTTGCCACAGGCTTTCCCTAGCAGAAGGGAGTCAGAAGCTTCTGACTGCACTGAGCCCCAGTTGTGACTGCACTGAACCCCAGTTCCAGGCAAGCCCCTGGGGACCCACACTCTTATGGGGGGAATCTGGACCCCCGGGAGGAGGCTCAGGAGCCAGGGAGGCAGAGGTCTGGAGGCGCGCGTGTGAGTGTGCACAAAGACTGCGGAGGTTGCCACAGGCTTTCCCTAGCAGAAGGGAGTCGGAAGCTTCTGACTGCACTGAGCCCCAGTTGTGACTGCACTGAACCCCAGTTCCAGAAGAGCCCCTGGGGACCCATGCACTTACAGGGGGAATCTGGACTCTCAGGCGGAGACTCAGAAGCCAGGGAAGGCAGCGGTCTGGAGGCGCGCGCACACGCAAGGGTAGGGCTGACGGGAAGCCAAGACTGTCTGCTCCGCCCTGAGACTCCACCCCATCCAAGCTGAGCACAGAGGCTTTTGCAATTTGTCAAGTCTAATCCTATAAGGCTGTCTCCAGCACCAAACTTCTCCCAGTGTAGACACAGCTGATCCACACAGCCAACTGGCCTGGAGGTCAATTCCTCCCCGTGATACCAACAACAGTCAAGACTTAACTACAACAAGACTATGCACACAGCCCACAAAGGGGTGCATCAAGAGTGTCCACCTCAGGTTAACTGGGGAGGCCAACCCACTAGGCCATATAGGGCACCTAGCACACAAAGCCACCCTACCAACTCAGGGAAGCAGTGAAAATGCGGCAACAAAGAAACAGATCACAAATGAAAGAAATGGCGGAAAACAAATGACTGGACATAGAATTCAAAACCACGGTTATAAGGCTTTTCAAGAATATCCTAGAAAAGGCCGATAAATATAACGAGACCCTCGAAGATATGAAAAAGGACCAACTAGAAATTAAACATACACTGACTGAAATAAAAAATATTATACAGAGACCCAACAACAGACTAGAGGAACACAAGAATCAAGTCAAAGAACTGAAATGCAAAGAAGCAAAAAATACTCAACCGAAAAAGCAAAAAGCAAAAAAAAATCCAAAAAGTTGAAGATAGTGTAAGGAGCCTCTGGGACAACTTCAAGGGTACCAACATCAGAATTATGGGGGTTCCAGAAGAAGAGCGAGAACAAGACACTGAAAACCTATTTGAAGAAATAATGACTGAAAACTTCCCCCACTTGGTGAAAGAAATAGACTTACAAGTCCAGGAAGTGCACAGAACCCCAAACAAAAGGAATCCAAACAGGACCACAGCAAGACACATCATAATTAAAATGCCAAGAGCAAAAGACAAAGAGAGAATATTAAAAGCAGCAAGAGAAAAACAGTTAGTTACCTACAATGGAGAACCCATATGACTGTCAGCTGATTTCTCAATAGAAACTATGCAGGCCAGATGGGAGTGGCAAGAAATTTTCAAAGTGATGAATAGCAAGAACCTACAACCAAGATTACTCTACCCAGCAAAGCTATCATTCAGAATTGAAGGGCAGATAAAGAGCTTCACAGATAAAAAAAAAAGCTGAAGGAGTTCATCACTGCCAAACCAGTATTATATGAAATGCTGAAAGGTACTCTTTAAGAAGAGGAAGAAGAAAAAAGTAAAGATAAAAATTATGAACAACCAATACATATCTATCAACAAGTGAACCTAAAAATCAAGTGAATTAAAAACCTGAGGAACAGAATAAACTGGTGAATATAATAGAATCAGGGGCATAGAAAGGGAGTGGACTGATAATTCTCAAGGGGAAAGGGGTATGGGGGGTGTGGGAAGAGACTGGACAAAAATCATACACCTATGAATGAGGACAGTGGGGGGGGGGGGGGGTAAGGGCAGAAGGTGGGGTGGGAACCGGGTGGAGGGGAGCTATGGGGGGGGGGGAGGATAAATAATTGTAATAATCTGAATAAAGATTTATTTTAAAAAAGAAAGAAAGAAAAGCCATCCTGGCCCACTGTCCTGTCCCACAGGATCCACTCTCAATGGGGCAGTCTTGGAGCTCCAAGCTACATGTGCTACTGATGAGGTAATGTTTTAATAGGAGGAAATTTTCAAGACTCAATAATTGGACAAAAAAAAAAATGGACTGGCCCTAACCGGTTTGGCTCAGTGGATAGAGCATCGGCCTGCAGACTGAAGGGTCCTACTGATGAGGCAATGTTTTAATAGGAGGAAATTTTCAAGACTCAATAATTGGACCAAAAAAAAAAAAAATGGACTGGCCCTAACCGGTTTGGCTCAGTGGATAGAGTGTCAGCCTGCAGACTGAAGGGTCCCAGGTTAGATTCCGGGCAAGGGCATGTACCTTGGTTGCGGGCACATCCCCAGTAGGGGGTGTGCAGGAGGCAGCTGATCAATGTTTCTGTCTCATCGATGTTTCTAGCTCTCTATCCCTCTCCCTTCCTCTCTGTGGAAAATCAATAAAATATATATATTTTTTTTAAAATGGACTGATTCATAGCATAGCAAGTGTCAACATCCTCAATACTAACTAAAAGGTACTTCCACTCCTAGAGGATTTTTCCTACTTTTTTTATATAGAATGTCCATGGTGAGAAGGATCATCCTGAAGCTTTTTAAGAAGGATCATCTTAAAGCTTTTAACAGAAAGTTCCCATAAAGACATCCAAATGTTTTGGTTCACACTCAATCCTAACCAGGCATAAGGCAAGACCTTGCCCCAGACTCAGATGTGTCTCCACTTATACATTAGAAAAAGGGGATTTTGACTTTTCAATAAATACTTGATAAAGTTAGTAACTGGAAACAGTTCCTCAAGCCAGAAACATCTTTGGAGCTGGATACCAGAATGACCCACATCTGTCTCTGCAGTTGGGCTTTCTGCTCCTTCCCAACAGGTCCTGTTTCCTTTGAGGTGTGGGGGCAGGAAAGGTACGTGGGGCTGGAACGCCATCCTGAAAATGGCCTGAGAGCAGTAAAAGCCCTGGACGTTGGGCCACTAACAGGTCTACAGACTAAACACAGTGTTAAGTGCGGAAGCCTCGGACCCCGGTTCCCTCACCAAATATTCAAAGGGCTGCACTCTCATAACCTAAAAGAAAACATGAAAAGTTCTCAAAATCTTCATTTCATTTCTGAGTTGATTACTCTCAAATCTCATCATCAAAAATATAAAAGGGATGAATGCTAGAATAGTGGAGATGAGCTGCTCGTCTCCCAATGACCCTGACTGTATTTTCACTCTCCACATATTTCCAATTACTAATTTGGCGCCAGATGGTGTCTCTTGAAGGGAACAGTGCATGATGTGATTACTAAGGTCCTTAGCCAAACAAGTATGAGATGCTCAAGTTTATTTGGGGTGGGGTGGGTGGGGTGGGGATATTTTCTTGGATCGACATCTTCTTCAGAGAGTTCTGTGTATAGAGTACCACATTCGCTGACCTTTTTCATTTAAAAAAAAAATTGACATTTCCTTTTACCTATTTCTGAGCTTTTGAAAAAATGGAAAATAAGATTTGATGCTATGAGACAGCTATCAGGACTCCAAAGCTCACTTTGTACACATGCAACACAATCCTTGTGAGTATTACGTCTCCCAGCCTGGTCGACGTTACAAGGTTTTATAAACACGCAGCACACCATCAGAGAGTCAAGTGCTGTTGTGTGGTCTTACTTCAGCACAGCTGTAAGCTGCAGGTAAGTATATTTTGTTTGTTTGTTGATTTGTTCTTTTCTACCTCAGCTCTAGCTTTTCATTTAAAGCCAAATAAGGACATCAAACTAAACCACGAACTTAAAAGACAGATCAGGCAGGAAATTCCAAAGTTAAGTTTCTCATTGTAATTTTAACTTTTTCCCATGATACATATTTTCTGTACTAGTTAGCCTCTCACATGTGTAGCTTTGTATAAAGAGCCAGATTTTGACCTCAGTCACACTCGTTTTATTTTTACTGAAAATGTAATGGGGAGCAATGAAGAATCAAAGAGGGGCCAGAGGTCAGTAGGCTGGAGAGCAAATGCTGAAGGAGAGGGTTATGGGAAACACACACACTTGGGAAACTAGAAAAAGAAATACAAGGGACAGATGGAGTTGTGTTAGTGAATGTGCTACTACAGCTCAAGATGCAATATGCATTTCACATAGGTCTTTTCAAATATCTGTTAAAACAACCATTTAAACCCCATCAATTTTTTAAAAATGTTTTATTTATATAAAACTTGAGTATTTGGTCCTCCTTGATATCACCTCTTGCTTATAAATCTTCCAACCAGTCACTAACTGCTTGTAAAGCCCTCGCACCTCATACATTGTCACTTAATTATGTTATACTACAGTGGGCTTCCTAGGAGGCAAAAATTCTACACAAAAACACTTATAAAGAAAGCCGGGGCAGACAGCCTGACTAAGCCAGAAAGAATAAAAATTGCTGCTGACAAGGGAATAGAATTGACAACTAAAGCTTTCTGAAGCGAAGGGGGAAATGAATAACCGAGAGGTTTGAATGGTTGAAGGAAAGGATGTTTCAGATCCAGGCGAGGGGGAGGAACAGAACAGAAAACTGGAAATAGAAGATTAACCGCTAAGCCTGCTCAGAATGCATCATGAAGAGAGAAAAGGGATTATTAGCCCAAAGGATCTAGGCAGGAAGGGCCCAGGGCGAAGCCTCCCCGTGCATCCTGCCTTCAAGTCTAAGATGTTGGGAACTGTACCCTGGTGGAGGAAGGGCCTCACTGGTGCGGGCCTGCCCAAGACACGAAGGAATAAAAAAGGATGGGAGAAAAAGGGATTCAAACTGTGGGGCACTATTACATTGAGAAAAGTGGGATCATTTCCATGATAATTACTCAATGGTGGTAAAACTAGTACCCATCTATTCCTGGGACAGCATTAGTTGGTACAATCCTTTTGAAAATAATTAAATAATCTGTATCAAGAACCATAAAACTGCTTCTAGCTTTAATATAGACTTTCCCTTTTGGTCATCTATCCTAAAGAAAATTAGAAATTAAATACAGAAAAACCTCCATTTACAAAAAGAGTCAAGACAATACTATACATAAAGTTTAAAAATGGAAACAAACTAAATATGAAATAGTAAGAGACCACTTAAGTATAGTATTGCTGTATATACACTCAGTGAAATAAAGTGACCATAAAAATCATGATTTTTGAAGTACATAATACCACCTATGAAGTATTTCTACCCCCTTCAAAAAAATTGTTGGCCTTGAATCTAACCAAGTTTTAAACTTTTTAATTGATTTTCAAGAGAGAGAAGGGGTCACTGACATGCTGCTGCATTTACTTATGCATTCATTGATTACTTCTTGTATGTGCCCTGGCCGGAGATCAAACCCCCAACCTTAGTGGATGGGGATGACGCTCTAGCCAACTGAGCAACCCGGCCTTGGCCTAACCACGTTTTTAGAGAAAGCTTCCAGGTTACAGGAAATACCGAGTTGGGAAGAAAATGTTAAACTGCCCATAAATAAGCAATCCATGACTCTGGACAACTAACCTAGTTTCTTCAGTCATTTGGTGATCTGAGGGTCAGTGGGGGAGCAGTTCATTTTCGAGGGCCCGCTATCCACTCTGCAGTGATGGGCCCTCTGTATCTATGCAATCCAGGATGTGATCACTAAACAGTGAACTACTGAGCACCTGACATGTGGCCAGTGTGCCTTTTGATCTGAATTCCTTAATCTCATTTAAGAAATGTGGCTACAGCCTGGCCAGTGTTGCTCAGTGGTTAGAGCATAGGCCCCACATACCAAAGGGTTGTGGGTTTGATTCCCCGTCAAGGGTGTGTACCTAGGTGTGGGTTCGCTCCCTGCCCTCAGCCTTGGAGTGTTTGGGAGACAACCAATCGATGTGTCTCTCTCACATCAATGTTTCTCTCTCTCTCTCTCTCTCTCTCTCTCTCTCTCTCTCTCTCTCTCCTTTCTTTCCTCCCTCCATCCCTTCCCTCTCTGCCTGAAAAAGCAATAGAAAAAAAATATCCTCAGGTGAGAATAAAAAAAAAAAAGAAAAGAAATGTGGCTACCATGTCGGATGGCAGTTTCAGATTTAAAACAATTAAGAGACACACAACCATATATAATGTGTTGGATCCTGAAGCAAGCAAACCAATTTAGAATGACCTGTTTGAGTCTTTGGGGGAAATTTGAATACGATGTTATTTGGGTTCAATGTTAATTTTGTAATTTGTGATGAAGATGTGTGGTTATGTGAAAAATGCCTTATTTTAAAGACCCAACCTGAAATGGTTAGGGGTGAAATAGGAAAATTTCACAAATGCAGTGCTTCCACCAAAAAAAAGAAAGCACAGAGATGAAGCAACTGTGAAATATTGTAGATAATTGTTCAGTCTAAATGAGGGGTATTTGGGTTCATTGTATTTTTCTCTCTCTTTTTGTGTGTGCCCTTGTTTGTATGCTTGGAAGATTTTCATAAAAACAATTTTTAAAACTCATAATTACATGAAAATTTGTTATAAATAGTATTTAGTGAAAAGGCAGAATAGAAACTTGCCCATTCAGCATTACTACAACCACTTAACTAATAATGAAGACTTAAGTGTTGATATTGAATTACAAGTAATCTATTAAGATGTCCAAATTTGCAAATGATTTTACTTATATTTCAATAAGGAGGTAGAAAACAGTCAGTGTACCAGGAAATGCTTATAGGAATATTCTGAGCTTGTTTAAGTCAACATCCATTAAGTATGGCAGAAGAAAATAATTTGGGAGTCACTGTCAGTAATACATAAAGGCCATATACAACGAAGAGACTGTATGGAACATACCATGTTGTTTATTCCATTACGGTGGTTTCGTTCATGTGGTTAAACTAAATAAAGAATAGACAAATTTTTGTAATGTGGTTATGTTACTTTTAAAATGACATTAGAGCCACAATTTTTTAAAAAAGTGAGTTCTATGGTTTGATATAGGGAGTTATTTTTAATAATTTAAAGGAATAAACAACATGGTATGTTCCATACAGTCTCTTTTTTCTTAATAGACCACAACAACATTTACTGCCAAGATACAAATTTATTTCTCCTAAGTCTATTGCCTTTTAAGGGTTTTTACAGGACATCAATGGGATAGAATATGATATTCACGAACATATTTGCAAATATAACGTGAAGAGAAAGCAGTCATTTATATCACTTTATAAATCATATAAATTTCTCTCTTTTTCTAACCTAAACGGTAGTATTTAATATTATTCAATAATCGACTATTAATGGTAGCACTTGATATTTGCCACTTCTAAAGTACATAGCGTATTTAATATGGTCAGGCACCGCTGTAAATATTTTACTTAGAGTCACTCTCACAACACCCTTTGCGGTATGGGCTATCGCGATCCCCATTTTGAAGCTGGTGAAGCCGACACTGAGAGAAGTTAAGTAACTTGCCTAAGAGCCCACCAGCCAGTAAGGAGTGGAGCCGAGTTACACCCAGGATTCTGCTGCAGAGTCCCTCCTTTTCAGCACCACACCATGCTAGCTCAGGGAACACGTCTGCTGCCTCTGTTCACATAAATCAGATCCCAACATCTCTGTCGCTCACGGCAACACCCCCCTCCTCCTGCAGGCCAGGGGCTGAGGGCCTTCTAGCATCTTATGAAAAGAAAAGGTAGTTTGGCTTTGCTGAGTCAACGAGAGGGACATTGGTTTGCTATGATCCAACATACTCAGCCCTCGGTACCCAACGCTCCCCTTCACCGGTGATGAATCATCCTCAGATTCCCGCCCCGCAATGGGCCTAAGCTGCCAATGCTGGCAGGTCAGTTCAGGTGATGCAGCGGAGCAGACCACCTTATTATTGGGGAGCACAGCGCAGGGACCGGTTCAGAAGCAAAATGATATTGTTAAACGTACCATCAAGTTTTACACATGGCACTTCTGTAAGAACACCTAAGTCGGCCTCGGAGAGGGGTCAAGTTCATTGTGCTGAATTCATTTTTCTCAATAATTGGCATTTAGCCTTTCAAAGAGACGCGGGACTTTCAGGTGTACCTCTCTACCCAGTGGCAAGCAGAACCCCGCGCCTCAGACAAAGCATGTGGACCACCCCGTGAGCTCGCCTTGTGGTTGAAGACACTCGGTGACAGCAGCTCAGTCACAGCACGCTGCCAGGCCTCCGATCAGAGAGACATGCAGGGGTTTTCAGCCCTAGTCGCGTGCTCTTGCACAGCTGTGCTTCTTGAGACCCCACACCCATCTTTTATGATACTTTTTTGGTGCCCTCAATGGAGCTCATCAGTCGTCGTATCAGTTGACTTTCTTACAGTCCTTCTTTCTCCAGCAACCATCCCTCTCCTTCTAATTTCTGATCCTAATTTGCGGTGGTTTGGAAACCATGTACCCTTTCATGCCACTGGTATGAAACGATGAGTGAATTCATGTTATGAATATAGGAAAGGGTATATTCATATCCCTTCCCACAAGGATCTGAGACAGCTTTTTTAAAATTAGGCAGTTCAAAAGATAATGATTTCTGAGGGCGTTTCAACAATAGGATAATAAGAACAGGTAAGCAATAAAGCCCAGAGTAACTAATACACGCAGCCCCGCACACCCCACCGCCCTCTGAAATTGCTAGCACACGGTAGCAAGCAGCGCTCTGAGCTCCCTGGCAGTCCTAGCAGAAAACTGAACGGGGATCAGTGAGTGACGCGTTCACAAGGCTCAGAACATAGCAAACACAAAGCCAGCTACTCAGGAAAATGACCGCCGCTCTTGGCATGAAGACCTTGGAGAATTTTTTTCACGGTGTTCATAAAATGGATGCTATTAAAAAAAAACAGATAACATTTTCAATGGCATTCTAGCAATAGCTAATATAACATGTTCCAACTAGCGTTTCTTTTAAAATCCCTTAATGTAAGTCAAAAGAAAATCCCCAAGCAAAACACATGTGAAGCGAGAGTGACCACAGCGGGACTGAGGGACCACGAGGCGCGGCATCGTGCACAAACTTCCACATGTGAACTTGTGTGCGAACTGTCTTCCTCGATGGAAGGCTGCTGGCACCTACTTCCCAACCGATGGCACGTACCAGAGATGTCGTTTTAGAAACATGGATGCACATTTTATGTATAAACCAATTTCTTCTATTTAGAAGCCCCGGAGGACCCCTGGCCATTAGATTTAGTGCTGCTCTCTTCATCTGAGGAAAAGGGACAAAGAAGCCTGATCATCTGAGTTCTCTCTTTATACCCTTCCGCTCCCAAACCTTCAATGAAAAAATAAGATCGGAAGATTTTTAAAGGACATTTCTAAATCTGTAAATTAGCAAAGTGAACTGAATAAAGACATACGCGAATTCACACGCTAACTAGGAGATATTCTTTCATTCCGAGTCCTTCTCTGAAGTGAATTTAATCAAAGTTTATTCAGTGCATTTCAAAGCAAATCCACCGCTCGCTTTACCTTCCATTTAGGTCCCTAACAACAGGATGTGAGGACCACCGGTCCTTGCTTTCATCCTTTACTCGGGCAGCGCCTACTGTATGTGGAGAATGTTTGCAAGTTTGGATTCCCGGGGACACAATGAACTCCCCACACCGCACCCCAGCACAACGGCTCGGCCATCAAGGGAAGGTTTTTATCCTGCTGAGTTCAAAGTTCAAAATTTATTTCTGAGCTTAATGCAATGCTAGTGCAAGTGTGTTTAATATATTCATTCTAAATGCCATCAGAGGACTGTGGTGTCAACATTTTGGCTTTGTTTGGACAGCTTTTGTGCAAGTGCAAACACCGAGTGTATGAAATCTAATGAGATTAGGCGCTTACTGCAAAATTAAAGGCAGGCGACTAGACTTCAAAGGCATTGCCGCAGTGCAAATCCCTTACTATATTTCTGGGGCCATTTCAGCAAACTAACGTTTGAGAATCACCTTTTCCAAAAGATTTTCTTCATAGCAACCCTTTATTAGAATACTTGATATTAAATACTGCCTAAAGGGTACATGGGTTGTGGTGTGTTTTTTTTTTTGGGGGGGGGGGTTAATTCATCATTAAAGGGCACTATAATTGAGGAGGATGAAATTGAATCAAGACAAGTAAGAATTAACCAAAAGCTTTTTACAGACCCAGAATTAAACAGGGATCCTTTCAAAGCTGTGGGTTTGGAGTGTGGGGTTTTTTGTTTGTGCAAAAATATAGAAAACAACGGAAGAAATTTGATTCCGCAAAACATGATAATAAATCTGAAAATTTTTAGCACAATTAATATTTACTATGTAATTACCATGTCCCAGGCACTATTCTGAGTGGCTTTTGTGTATTAAATTAATTTTAATCACAACCTTATGAGACTGTTCATATTATTAGTCCCAATTTATAGATTAGAAAAGCAAAGCTTACTAAAATTTAACCGTGGTCTAGTAAACTGGAATAATAGACCCAGAACAGAGCACGAAACATATGCTGGAAAACTGAGTAAAAGGAAATCTTGTATCCAATCAGCATTTTTAACTTCCAATAAGAGAGACAAAGGACCCTCAAAGAAGGGACAATTAAAAACCCATAATACTTAAAAATCTCTTCTCCTGGCATAAGCCAGATTATCAAAAGGGGCATGCGCGTTTCAATATGGCAGTCTAGGAATAACATGGTTAGGAAGGAAAGAAAAATCAGAGATCAACTCTAAGCCTTCTCATTGCAGGGGAAATGGAGCAGAGATGGAGAAACAGGTGAAAGAGGGCGTGTCCACAGATGTCTTTAACCCCGCAAACCTGGCCACCAGGCTTTGCAAATGTCAATGGCAGTAAGAGGCTACCTGCAGAAGATGAAGGTTTAGAGAAAGCAATAGCTTCAGTTTGGGGACATAAGTATTCGGTTGATTCCTATAAGAAGCCATGTGACTATTTTACCTACTGAGTTGGTGATTTCCATGTGCAGCCTCAGGTTTGGAGCTATTCAAGGGAACAGTGATGACATCTTCAAGCGATGACATCATGTTCCACTGGCCATGGGTCTGTTACAATGAGGGCTGCAGATACGGATTTATGAACCCTCTAAACGTGGCTGATGACTCAAAACTATGTCAGGGGTTGCATCTCCAGGGTTAGAAAAGAGCAGAATTGCCCGCGACTCTCAGAGAGAAAGAAGCCAGTGTCAAGTGAAGATAAATAAGAAAGTGTACCATCACTAATGTTAGGCCAGAAATGCTTCAGGACTTGGGAGGCAAAATCAGAAGGAAACCTTTGGGTGCACACAAAAATTGACCACGGTATAAGTGATTTGTTGGATGACAAATCTCAGGGGGTGAGAGGTTGGAGAGCACGAGTGAGGAGATGTGTGTAAAACATATAGACACATTCCATGAGCTTACTCTTCAGAGGAAGATAAAGATGGATTTTTCTTTCTTAATGAGATGACATCATACCTAGAAAGGAGCAGAGACCACTTGGTACCTTCTCGAAGACACCAGTTCGTATTTTTAACAGCAAGAAGAAGAAAATACAGGCAATAGAGCAGCAGACGGCACCCAGGAGAACAGAAAAAGAATCCAGCTTCTAGTACCTGAGACAAAAGAAACCCCCGAGGGGCTGGCAGTGCTGGTGGGTCACGGAAGGGTCCACAGAAGAGACGGGTTGTTTCTGCTCTTTGTAACTTTGTGGCATAGAACAATTTAAGAAAAATTTTGATAGACGTTTTCAATAATAAAAATCTGTCCTTTTCCTCAGGCAATCGTGTCCTCAGAAATGATTATAAATGCTAATGTCCACCAGAGGATCTTGCTTCTAGGGGCATGGAGAAAGCTGCAGACTGTTAAAATGGGGTGGGGAGGGCAGGTGATGGTCTCAACAGACTTCCTGATCGTAGTGGGATCCGCCCCTGGTAGGGAAGTCCGAGGGTGTAAGAAGTCATGGAAAGTTGTGAAAGCTCAGTGAAGTGGCTGGAAGAGAAAGTGATAATGGACAAACAGTAAACGATGTGCCGGTACCAGGAAGGACAGACTCAGAGCATGATATGTGGTGTCACCAAGCTTGACTCTCCCTTTGCCTACCTCAGTGGTCAGCAAACCACGACTAGCGAGCCACATGCGGCTCGCGAGCCACGGTTTGCCACTCTGTTGACTAATGAGTTTGCCAACCACTGTCATATACTACCTTTTACCTCTTTGCACACAATATGCCACAATTGCCTAATCCTCACAGCTTCCAACTACATGGTAACATTTAGTCTAGTCCAGTGGTCGGCAAACTCATTAGTCAACAGAGCGGCAAACCGCGGCTCATAAGCCGCATGTGGCTCACGAGTCGCAGCTTGCCGACCACTGGCCTAGCTCATCTCTTGTCACTTACAGTCTGCTGCACACACACACACACACACACACACACACACACCCTTAGAGGGCAGGGATTATTTTTATTCATAGTTCTATTCTGCAAAAGACCCAGCAGAGTATCTTGCAGATAGTAGACATTTAATAAACATATTAAATTTAAGGGGTGAATTTAAACTAGGTTACTAGTTTTGATAGGATTTATAATATGATGGTTGTTAAATATTTTAAATGGTTCATGAAAGTAAGCCTAATAATAATAACTAACATTTAACAGATTACTTGCTATGGGCTAAACTTCTCCATAGATCATCTGATTTGATCTCCTTCACACTCCTAAGAGGTAGGGACTAATATTACCGCCATTTTACAACTAGGAGAAAATGAGGTGAAAAGAGGTTAGTGGCAGTAGGAGTTCCAGCTGGGTGCTGTGTGTATGTAATAACGCCTGGCCCAGCACCAGGCTTCTATGAGATTGTACATGGAAGTGGTCACTCTAATACAATGTGGATCCCAGCAGGCCGGCTAGCCTGAGCCCTGGCATTCATATGATCATGAATTTTATGTGAGGCACTTTCTGTTTCCTTATCTGCATAATAAGAAATCGGACAAGATCTCCAATATACCTTCCAAGGCTGACCTTCTGAGACTTTAACTTATTCCCAGTGATGCAAAACTCTTACCATCATCTTCATTGGCTAAAAGCGTTGGTACTCATCCTTGTGTACTGTACGTGTGAGGCTCTGGAAAGTGGGTTGCTGGTCTTAGATGTTGTTGTCAATCTCACACAACTATTAATATTACCAACAGACAATAAAGCAAAAGCTATAAAGAATTTCATTTTTCTCATTTGTCTGAACCAGCAACCTACACTGAAGCAGCCAGATATAAAGTACATGACGTCACCCTGGCCAGTGTGCTCAGTGCTTAGGGCCTTGGCCGGCACACCCAAGAGTCATGGGTTCAATTCCCAGTCAAGGGCATGTACCTGCCTTACAGGTTTGCTCCTGGCCCCTGGTCAGTCAGGACACCTGTGGGAGGCCAGTCAATGTGTCTCTCTCACATCAATGTTTCTCTCTCTCTCTCTCTCTCTCTGCCCCTCCCCCTTCCTTCCACTCTCTCTGAAAAGCAATAGAAAAAGTATCCTCAGGTGAGGATTTTTTTTTTAAAAGTACATAATGACATTCCTACCCCACTGTCAGGAGTGAGAGGTCACAAATGGAATGAAACTGGGGCTCTAATAGCAAGTCTGAGCTCCCTGTCCCCAAACTGTTGCATGAATTCAGCAACGCAGCTTTACAGTGCCCCTTACGAGAAAGCACACGTTGTTAAAGCATGAGGGACTCCAATGACGATGGCATTTTAAAACATAATGGCAGACACCCAATAAAGAGTGGCCTCCCAGCCACCAGCAGGCAGAGGCACGACACACTATCACCTAAAGGTAAAATGATCTTGTTTACACCTGGACAGGAAGACGTATTTATCACTCCTAGGCTAGTGGGAGCATTGAGCATGAAACCAGTCCACAGCTCTCTACCACAGCTTCGCAAATGATGTTCAAATACCTCATAGGACTCAACAGCAGCTCGGAGACATGATGGAGGAAGGCCAGGGCCCTCCAGCCGGGAGACGGGAATAGTTAAGCTCAGGTTCCCAAGCCCAAGAGGTGCGCACAGCAACAGCAGCCAAGGCCATTGGAAATGGACCCTTGGATTCCACTTGGAAAAGAAATGGATGAGTGGCTTCTGTTTAATTTGCTCGGGTTTAAGTGGATCCCTAAAATGGAGAAGTGCCCCCAATGATAAAGGTTTCTTCCACTAAAAACAAGGAATTCTCTACCATATTTTTGGACCCAAACCTCCAGTATTGCAACCATTTCTCTTTTAGGAATTCCCAAGCCTTTTTAAAACTGGAGATTACTTCTTCTCCTCATTGCTAGAAGGGGAAATCCTGTCCCTCAGTCAAAGCCACACCAAAATATTTGGTGGATCACCATAAAACACAAGAAAAAAATGTAATGACTTCTCATCTTCCGAAATTGCTTAGCACTTGGCCTGCAGTTCAACTCATAGGGAATTATGAATTATTTGCGGATGAGGAGTAAGGATGAGAGTAAGGGCGAGAGGTATGTTTTCTCCGGTTAACGGGGGGGGGGGGGGGGGGGGGGGCGGGCACACAGCGTTTAAACATGCGCACATTGGTTTGCAGGAAGCCCCACTCTCACAGGAAAACCACCCGGGGCTGGAGCCAGGGCTGGAGACCAGAACTCTGGCCCACCGGGTTGGCAGCCGCAGCGGATTCCTGGGAAAACGGTCTCTGTGGTTCACCTCACTCCCGATAATGACAGGCCTTTCGTTACCCTCAACCCCCGAGAAGGAAAAAGTCAACTAAAAATAAGAAGAAAGAAAAGAGGAGGGATGTCCTTGCCAAGCTAGTAAGCAGGAGGCCTAGAAAGAGGCCGCGGGAGTCCCTGCGCGCCACTGCTGGTTTCCACCCCGGGGAAGCTGGGCTGAGAGCCTGCCGCCACTGCTGGTCTCCACCCCGGGGAAGCTGGGCTGAGAGCCTGCCCTCCACCCTCCTGTTCACGCCCCTGGAGGAGTCACGTTCGCCATCCCAGCTCTGTTATTCTCCCCTTCCACACAGAGTAGCTTTTCAGGTCAAAGCTTTCTTAAGGAAAAGAATTTTTAAATTACATCTTCAAGTTTTAAAGCCCTGCCTCCCATGTAGCTTATACTTTCTTCTATTCCTCCACTGAATTCACAGGAATGAAAGATTTCTTTAATCACCTTATCGCAGGGGCACTGTGTGCTTGTTTTCATGAGTGTAAGCTAAACAATTAGAAGCTTCCTCAGTCAACTATTTATTATGACTGAGTTTACACCTTTAAAAGCAAGGCTTCCCATAGGGAAACTAAGGCCACATTCCTAGGATAAGAAACTATAATAAATGTAACTTTCCTGCAGAAGCCAGTGGTTTGAGGAAAGCTCAAACCCAATCCCCAACATCACTGTATCTTTAAAACAAAGTAAATACTGTTATTGATACACAATTATTTTACCAAATGGAAATGTTCCCCTAAAAACAAAAGAAGTTGACTTATTATAGACTGTACCGCCTACAGAGAGACTCGGTGCTGTTCAAGGGGACTCCTCCCTTTGTGTGCACATGAGCGCGCGTGCGCACACGATCATGTCCCACAGTCTCAGGGCTCAGCATTCCACCTTCTCTCAGCTGCTGCAACTTCTAGATACCCACTTCCTCCAGGGACCCTCCACCTGTTCCCTCAGCCGGGGCAGATCTTCCCTCCTCCCTTACCCTCTCCCTCTGCTTCTCCACCCTATCTTGTTTTTCTTATTTGGGAATAAATGTCACTTCCTCAGAAAATTCTTCTCTGAATTCCCTATCTCAAGTCTCACGTGCCCACTGCCCTCACCTCCACTCTGCTACCCTCTCACTTACGTTTCATAGCCCTTAAAACATTTGTGATAGCTTGGTTCTTTGTGCAATCCTGAATTTAAGGGCTATGTATTTATGCAATGCCTGCTTTCAGCACTCCATAAGCTCAGACACAGCAGGGGCGGTGCCTTTCTTGGTTACTGCTTGAGCATGAATGTAAGTGCTCAGTGAATGTTCTGAGTGAGAAGGAGGACAGAAGGTTTGCACGAAAATTCATGATCGTTCATCAGCTCCATAGCATCTTCCATTTTCTGGAAGCCCTAGAGAATAGGATTGGCAATATTTCATCAGAAATCATCCTGAAGCAATAGCATTAAAAAGGGAAAAACAATCGGTGAATCTCTGACTTGTGAAAAACGAATGGCAACTAGAACTAACCTTGCCAAGCAAAGGGTTACTAATTGGGATGGACGGTAGAGCTAGAAAGGCAAGTTGGGGCTGAGAGGTCAAATTATGGAGAGTTAAATTCAGACTTCAATGTTATAAGCAGTCTAGTGTTTGCATCATAAAGTTATGAGATCATTCCAGAGGTAAAATGCAATACTGATCAAAGGGTAGAGGCGGAAAGCGGCAGCCAGTTTGCAAACTAAACTAGTCCAGTTTTGATGCAGATAAGCTCAGTGATTGAGGGAGAACTGGAAATGGGAAAGAAAGACTAGGTTTTCTGAGATCAGGGGAGAAGGCTTGGTGAGGGAAGAGGGCTCAATATTCCTAGAGACATCAAGCCTGGTGGAACGGAGTGAGGGCCCAATCGTAAAGACGTCTCCCATCTGTTCTCTCTCCGGGTGACCTTGAACAAACCACCTGACCTCTCTAGCCTCATCTTCTTCCTCTATAAAATGGAAAGATAGGACCAGAGGATCAGCAATATGTACCCTTCTCTGAATTCAGCTATTCATGGAAACGAGAGAGTCGCAAGGCACAGAAGAGTTGTGTCTCATGTTGGATAGCTTGGGCTTGAGTGGAGTGAGCCACCCAGACAGAGCTCTCTAGCAGGAAGCTGGGAGTACCACTCAGCTGAGCCTCGAAGACAAGCAAGCTGGAGACACATATTGAGAGTCAGGGGCTCAAGGCTCAGGTGCAGTGATGGGAGTGAATGAAAGAGCAGCAGGAGTCGTGAGAGACAGGACAGAGTGGGCAGCTCAGAGCCTCTCTGGTTCAGGGAACCCCAACCACAGGTCACCTGTGGCCATAAGTCTCCCCTGGGAGTCAAGGGGTCATTTCTGTTTCTGGTCTCGCTGTACATGTGTACCCTCTTTAATTCAGACAGGTGGCAAATGTAGCAGTAAAGAGAGGCGGGACTAAAAGGAGCTCGGAGCCTGCCTTCCCTATGCGCTCCCGTGCCAAGTGGAGAACCCCTGAAGTGGTGTTGCAAATGCAGAAGGATTCTGTGGCCTTTAGTCCTCTTCACTAAAAAGCCATTCAGCTATCATGGCCTCCTTCTCCCATGCCCCTCTGCCCAGGGCCAGTTCAGAGTTAACCGGAGGCAAAGCCCACGGTGCTGAGACAACAGCACACACAGCAGCCACACAATGCAAGGTGGCAACCCTGGGAAGGCAATCCTGGCCTCTGCCTTCCATCCATTCTCTTTCCCAGCAGTCATCCCACCTATTAAAGTCACGTGTGCTATACCTTTAAAATTCCCTTTGCCCTCAACCTTGAATAGGACCGTGAATAGAATTGCCCTCATTGTCCGCGGCCATCCTTCCAGAGACGGAGCGTGCCGCCCGGCAACAAAGCCTGCAACCTTGAGCGGCCGGGGCTCCCAGGCAGCGAGCACGGCCGGGCGGACTGTGTATGGGCCCTCCTGACGGCAGACAGGGATATTGTTGCTCTGCGGCCTGGGCCAAACAATCCGAGTCACCTGACATCCTCCATCCAACACTTAGGAGTCATCAAACTTAATTTCCCCTTTGTGCAATAAAACACCAAGAGGAAGCTCTAATAGATGGTATTATGTAACGGTTCTATAAAAATAGCCGGCCAGCGCTGAGCACTTCCTTCCTGGGGCCCAGTAACCTACGCTGAAAGGATACACACTGGTTGCTCAGGCAACCATGAGAGATGACACTAAGGGGGGAAAAACAGCAACAAAAGGACCATTTTTTGGCTCAGTCAAATGAGGTCTGGCTTCCAGCTTGCGATGGAGTGAATGCAGACAGCCCGGCACAGTGAGCGGGAACCGGTTAGCAATTCCACTCAGGCCCCCGTGGCCTTGAAGAGCTGCCCTGCTTTCAGGGTTTTGTCCAACCTCTTGTTTCTTTAAAGAGGAAAAAAAAAATTCTTTCCTTTAGTCATTTTATGTTTAATTAAAAACAAAACAAAATCTTTGATGGGAATTGAACAGTAGCAATCAGTAAACAATGTTTATTCTATTATTTTTCTTTCTATTCCCAGGGGGTCAAAAAATAATTTTAGTTCCGTGCAATTGTCCTTTGTTCTCCCCTAGTTTGTTTCGGATTTGATTATGCAGGAAGCAACCGGTTTAATGGCAATAACCTTTATAAACAACTTCTAAATAAAAAAGTAAACCGGGAACACTCAAGCAAATAACGTATTTTAAAAGTGAGTCATTAACCATTTGTGGGATGCCCTCCTCACAACAGACATCAAAGGACCTTGAATGGACGGTCATCTCCTCTCTCCTGCTGGACCGAGCGCCTCTCCGTTTTATTATCGTTATTATTGCTGCCTCGCAAAACAGGCTGCCGCTTCCGTTTCAGAGAAGTGGGTTTCCCGTGTACCCAGGAGAGTGGCAGAGGCTCCTCAGGTCCTGACAGGCACCTGAACGTCCTTCCCCTTCTAGGGAGGGAACGGGATCACACATGTGATTAGGAACCTTCGGAAAATGAACTGCGTCCAGTGGGGTTAGGTTCCGATCTCTCATGTAAAGCAGCATCAATAGTTCTTTCCCAGCGAGCACGAAATCGGTGCTCATAAACATGTAATGCACTTGGTATCCAAAAGACCTGTTTGCAGCCTCTGTACAGTAAGTGATGTCTTAAGATTAGGGACTCGGATGAGGCAGCCACCCTCTGATCAAACCGGAATAAAACCCGAGAAAGCAAGTGGCTAAGGGTTATGGAAATCTGACCAGCTGTGACTCTGATGAGGCTGGGAATGGCAGGTCGAAGGAAGAACTCCAACCCCCATAAAGTTGCTCAAATCAACAAATCAACTATGTCTTCAGAAAAAATATCCTCTTCAGTCTCTGTTCCTACCCCTGCAGCCTTTTATCAGTTCATTTGAACCTTCAAACCATCTTTTTAATCCTTTGTCTGCTGGCGCTAACTAGTAGTAAGACTGTCTTCACAGACCCAAGGAAAATGGAGATTTAGAAATTATTCGTTTATCTTGTTTGTTGCCAAACTGGAGACTCTAGTCTCTGAAAGGTACCATTTAGACAAAATTCCAATTTACCCTCCCCCCTCAAAAAAAAAAAAAAAGTGCATGATTTGGAGCAAGATTCTGAACCTCTGTTTGCTTCAATTTCCTGGTCTGTAAAATGGAGGTAATAATAAAATACTAATAATGACCCTAATCCACAATTCATTTAACAAATACATTGTCCTGTTACCCAGGTCCCTCCGTTGACATTTTAACTTCATGTAATTCACCATTTATATGTTGATTCATCGTCTTAAGTTGTGATCTCTATTTGGGAAGACCAGATACCCTCCCACCAAGCCCACCACTGTGTCCCTTCCCAAAGATCAGCAGAGGACCGCTGGCCAGGGTGGCTCAGCTGGTTGAGCATCACCCCATGCACCAGAAGGTCCCAGGTTCTATCCCAGGTCAGGGTCAGGGCACATGCCCGGGATGTGAGCTCGCTTGCAGGAGGCAGCGATTGATGTTTCTCTTTCACACCGATGTTTCTGTCTCTCTCTCTCTGTCTCCCTTCCTCTCTCCCTAAGATCAATAAAAACATATTTTAAAAAGATCAACAGTGGAGTTGAAACCAGTAAATTCTCCCCATTGGCCAGGAGGAGGGAAGAGGCCCTAAGAGAGAAGGGCTAACTCCAGAGTCAGCCCCCTAAGAAGATCACACCATTTACCCACCGACATTCTCATCCAACAGTGGCCACGAAGAGAAAAAGGCCCTGGGGTCAGATCAGAGAGGACACCACTGGTACCTTCTCCCCATGGCCAGCCAGCTTCCTGGTAGTGTGTGCTTGGAACATGGCTGCGGCTGCTCTGGCTCTTGGAACGGCTCTGAAGCAGCAAAAACAACTCATTTGCCAACCTTGGCCATCTGTCAAGGGTCCCCACGATACCCCCGGCCCCCTTTGCTCATGTCTCTCCAAGTGTCTTGACTTTTGCTAATGCTTCTCTCATCCCTGCTGCACATCAAGCCATACGCTCATGGAACCGCTTACTTGTGACCCACTTCGTTGTGTTTACTTAAAGATTGTTTTCGTGGCTTTTAAAAAGCCATGCTTGCATCTGGGATTTGTAATTCTAGGTCAGAGAAAGACAGTTGTTATGTATTGTTTAAAATTTGTTTAATAAAAAGGAATTTCTTTGAAAACATCAGGCCAAGCTTATGATGTAAATTTACTGTCTGTAAATTTACAGTATAGTGACAGAAACTATAACAGAGTATGTTAATTGATCAGTGTTGTAAGAAACATTCACTACAGCCATGAAAGAGTAGATGGTGTTTTGTTTAAAAGATATTAACTCAAGATGAGAAATAAGATGTTTTTCTTTGGGGTAATTTTCCCTTATATGGTGTTTGTTTTTTCTTTTTGTCCATCTATATTTGCTAACTTCTCTATAACAAATATGAATGTCTTATACCATTAGAAAAGAAAAAGCAAACACGATGTTGATCATATGACTTCAGCCTGTCCAGCAGGTGACTTTCGGCTGAAAACTTCATTTCTTGACACCAGAGATCTTGGCAGCCCCTCCTACGAATCCGGGAAGCTGATTTCAGGTCCGCTCATGAGGCAGAGCAAGCCCGAGTTCTGATATGATGTACTCACCTCACCCTGGTCCACTTACGATATTGTTGCTTAAGACTAATCAGAATTTAATCGTGGCCTTTGACCACGTTCCTCTAGACTAGGAAGGGTGCCGCTTTTAAACAGCAGTAAGGGCCACCAAGCCCACAGTTTCCATAACTTCTTACATTTCCCTAATGTTTTCCATTACAAGTAAAAAGATAGCAGGAGGTGGCAAGGTCCTTACAAAGAACCTCCCCTGGGTTTGTTATGTAAATGCTACTAAGACCTTTCTCCAAGTGCAAAGCCCATCCTGGGGCTGGTAACCTCAGCTGCTCCCTCACCTCCGGAGAAAAGCCCCCTGAAGCAGTCCTCCAATTGCTTCGTCTGTGGACCCTTTCCTGAGAACCTCAGCTGATCATGTGGGGCAGGAGGCCAGAGAAGACAGCCCTCACTCCAAGAAGCCAGTGGTGCAGGACAGAAAAAATGTGAAATGTGCCATAAGAAAACGGCCCAGTGGCAGAAGTCTGACCGTCGTTAAGTGCCGTTCCCCGCCATTTCTCGGGAGCAGGTGGTAGGATCGCTCCTCCCTGCCCCTAGGAGATGAGCTGTGGCCATGTGATCTGCTTTGGCTAAGGAAATAAATATGAGGGGCAAGTGGTTGCGCATCACTTCCAAGCAGGAGCCTAAGGAACTGATGCCCAATTCACTACCTCCCCTTCCTCCTGCCACAGCGACCTGCATCATTTCAGCTCATGAAGGCCCTGGCCACCAAGGACTCTGACTGGGAGCAGTGTGGAACAGAGTTCTTGCCAGCCTGAGATGGACATGCAGGATGAGATTTGGGGTTGATGCGGGCAATATAATCTAATTCCCCCTGATTCATAAACAGTTAATTCTCCCACCAATTCTATAATACTAGTTGCTCTTATCTTTATTTTTACAACTTAAGGAACTGAACCATAGAGAAGAAAAGAATATTGTTCATAGTAGGTCAAATGGAGATCGTTACATGCCATACTCATTTTATATTTAAGGAAACTGAGAATTGTAAATAGTGTGGACTGCCTAACGGCACACAGACGATAAGGAAAAGGGTTAACATTCACACCTGCTCTCTTTTCACGAGGCCCTGCAGAAAGGGTTATGGTCAAACAACTGGTTTAGACAGCAAGAGGTGCCTAGGTGGGAAAGATCTCTTCCCCTTGGAGCTAATAAGGGGTGCTTCCAGAGAAGGGCTAAGATCTAAACTGAGCTCAGAATAGTCAAGTTTGTTAAGGAGGACAAACAACAATTATGCACAGACGGAGATGAAGGAAAACCATTTGGCAGCACTGAATCCCAGGCCAGCCAGAGCAGTAAGTGATTCTGCAAAGGGAAATTGGGGTAAATTACACAAATCCTTGAGTGCCATCCTTAGGCAGCTGGAAGACATCAGATGACCTCATGAAAATGGCAGCTTGGTATATTAATTTAGTCACATCTCTCAGTAGGGACCAGTTAACCATTCCAGTAGTACGTTTTAAGGGCCTGAATAGCATTTTAGCCTTTGCAATAGACAGGAAAAGACCTAATATAGCTCATGAAAGAAGAACCCCAGGACCAGGTTAGCTGCCTGACAGAAGGGAGGCAGATGGTAACAGGTATGTAAAACACCTATGTTAGGTAGAACACTGCTTTATAATTGCATCCATGGGGAATTTGCTTGAATATCTGATGCTATAGATTTGGCAATTATCTATTTCACTAGCAGATAAGACCTAAAAATTCTTGAAAAACAGACTGCAGCAGTACATCAGAAGGTTATGGGTTTCCATAAAAGATTGGCTTGCCACTTACTACTTGTGTGACCTTGGGAAATCTGGTTAAGCCATTAAAAATCTTTAAAATAGAACTAATAATACCATCTCAAGGGGTTAAATATGCTTATTGTGTATAAGGATGTTGCAAGGTGCCTAGTTCACAGTGGGTACCCAATAAATACCAATTTATTGCATTGGCATTCCAAACTAGACAGAGATACATAGAAGTATGCAATGTTGTTTAATATTCCTTAAGAATCTACGATACAGACTTAAAAATCTCGAATTAGATAACTTGCAAACACATCCGCTGATTTTTTGTCAACGTATTTTTTTTCTAAAATTACTATTAACTCAGTAATGAGTGGGGCAAAAGTGGGTTTACAGTTGTTCATATGGAAAATAATACAGTAATTAATAAATGATAATACAAGAACAAACTCTGTGTTTCACATACTCACAACCGTAAACCCACTTTTGCTCCACCCTGTATTACTATGTATACTTTAAAAATTAAAAGTTTAGGCAACACAGTTAAGTTGCTTTTTAGCAGGTTGGTGACATAGAAACTGCTGAATTAAGAACCATGAAAGGTCACTAAGCTTTTCCCCAGTTGAGAATCGATTCCCTAACAAATATTACCTTTGGATGCAAGATGGGGATCTGGAGAAGAGGCTAGCATGTCTACAGCTTCCTTCACCTACTCACTCAAGACTAACACACTCAGTGTTGATGACAGATCTCTCCCTTATCTGTGACTCTAACCCTGATATTCCTAACGTTGGACACCGTTGATAATCTTAATGGTTAAAAGGATGGTGGGCACAATATGTCCAGCATGGCTGGCACTCGGATCTAATCACCAGCAAGGCCTCTTTCCAAGGACCTGGTGCCCGAGGAAATTCATCCTTCAGGAGGAGAAACATACCCATCTGACAGATACACAGCCCATGTGCTAAAGACCAAGTTCAGGTTTACATGTACTAAATACTAAGCAAATATACAGTGTAAATATTTTGGGTTCCTGTGTATTTTATTATTTCTCATAATAACTTGAATAAATAGTTGTACATGTTTTACACACTAGTTTTATTCCTTACAAAATAAACTTATTTTAAAACTCTGGCATTGTAAGAAGGAATTTCAGAACGTATCATGATGCTGGTATTGAATGTTGCTTTGTCGTATCCAGTATAACTTTCTTTTTTTAAAAAAATATGTTTTTTATTGATTTTTTTACAGAGAGGAAGGGAGAGGGATAGAGAGAAACATCAATGAGAGAGAAACACCCATCAGCTGCCTCCTGCACACCCCCTACTGGGGGTCTGCCCACAACCAAGGTACATGCCCTTGACCGGAATCGAACCTGGGACCCTTCAGTCCGCAGGCCAACTCTCTATCCATTGAGCCAAACCAGTTAGGGCTCCAGTATAACTTTCTTAAACCTTGAGAAGTTTTTCATTTCTAGGGCTATGGCATGGAATGGCTCCAAGAAATATTACAAACTTAATTCATTTTTGAGCTATCAATTGGCAGTGAGGTAAATTATTTGGTAAACCAATATTGTTTTATTAACTTAAGTTCCCTCACCAGGTAAATTAAATAAATTCTGAAATTAATTCCTGTGCCTACAGTGGAAACAGGCAACCAACAATTATGGTGCAGCTACTCAGAGAGCCTAACATGTAAGATTGCAATATTCATCTACATATTAGAACTGAACCACAATCCCATCATTCCAAAACACAACCCCTTCTTCTTACTAGACCTTGACATGTTCAGTGAAGATTCAGGTCACCATAGCTCCTGAATACTAAAATGTCAGTGCCTAACCACTCTTGTTCACTGTGGTCCAAAGCACAGAAATAGGTGGTAAATTCTACCAATGTTTTATTTAGACATTAGTCTCTTCACTACTTCAAAGAATTAAACTGTCTTAATCTGAAATTCAAATGACAGGAAAGACAACATAGTTCTGAATACCCAAGCGAGTTATCCAATATCCTTATCTTTAAAAAATAATAATAAGGAATCTAGTTAACTGGGAGAAGAACATGTTCTTGAAATTGTAAAATTACTTTGAATAAATCAATTGTGGTTTAATGAGATTGTCCCATAATTCATTTTCACTGAGTTTATTAAGAGCAACTGTAGAAATCCCCAACTTTTCAGAATCCAAGGGTCCTTATCTCTATCATGTTCATTGTTTGTGATCACAAGTGTACCATGTTTGTTATTAAAGGACATAGCAATGAATTGGTTATTGAGAAAGGGAATAGAAAAACATTAAACCCTAAGAGGAAAGAAGATTCTATGTGACTAACAGCATTATTATTAATAAAGCATGCAACAAGGAAACCAGAAAATACTTAGCTAATTAGAATTGCTTACAAGTAAGAATTTCCCAAGGATGTCATAGGCCTCAATCATGACTGGTTCTTAAATTATATATGTTTACATGCACTGTGGTATTTTTTTTTTTAAGTTTACCAATAGCCCCCAAAACTCTGGGCACATGTACAAAAAAAAATTTTTTTAAACACCACAATTAAATTAGGTTCTGTGGTAAAGAGAAAATCTAAACCTTAAACTACCCCATAAAAGAGGAGTAAAGAAAAAAGTAACCCAGCTGGATAGCCAGAGAATGCCAAACCAAACTCTATACTTTTGTCCCACGTCCTAAATGTCAAAGAACTTGGGATAAAAACGACCACAAGTAATCCTCATGCCACCTCTACCTTACGCGACCACATTGCTGGCGTACACACCCTACACATCACGTTCCAGCAATGATCATGTGTATGAGTCGGTCAACCACTGTTTCAAACACAGGAATGACCTATAGATTTTATCCCATCTTTTCTGGTGCGAGAGACCAGGTCCAGGTCTGAAACCACTTCCTATTCCCAAGCACACTGGCCCAGCAAAGCTTTTGGGAAACGGTCCAAATGGCTATGGAAACCCGACAACTTCAATTTCCTTCTCCCCTGATCCCGTCACTTACCAGAACTGTAACCAAGTAGCAAAAGGCACTGGTTTGAGTTTCAGCTTTTATTGCTTTTCCTCTCCCACCCTCTGGTAGGGATGCTAATGAGCGGTAAAATCTCCCAGAGGCAGGGAGCCAGGTAATAACCACCAGCCAGGCTAGATGGGCTTTCTTAGATAATCAAGAGATAACAGGCCCCAGAGGAAGCCCAGAACAGAAAACACATGGGATCCTACACGGACAGCTGAGCTCCAGCTCCAGCAGGATGCAGACCCTTTGTCGGGGAGAGCAGGTTGTCGTCCTGGACACCAAAGTCATAAAAACACATGCATTCCAAAGGCCAAATATCCACTCCCAGAGCAGCCATGTCATCAAAGGCACACAGGGAAGTAGAGGACCAGAGAAGCAGAGGGAAGCAATCTGATCGTGAACAGCCTTCTTACATCTGCTTTTCCAAAGGACGTAAAGAAAATTGCTACTTGGTTTGTATTTGACGTGGATTATAATAAACACAATAATGCAAACAAAGCTCTAGCACAGCCCTGGCTTGGGGAGGCGGTCCATAAAGAATATCGACCTGATTCATTCATTGGACAACTCTGTATGAGCACCTACTATGTGCCAGGCAGTCTGTGGGACGCCAGGACTACAGAGAGCCTCGTGATGATAAAGGTCATCCAGAGTAAAAACAGAAACTGGAGAAGGTCTGGAGAGAGCACAAAAATGCCCGAATGCCAAGATTGGATGTAATCCAGTAAGAAGATGCTACTCAGCAGGGTAAAGGAGGCATCACCCTGGCACTACCTCACAGTTGCACACCTTAGCACTCAAAACCCTGTCTCTGGCCCTAACCGGTTTGGCTCAGTGGATAGAGTGTCAGCCTGCGGACTCAAGGGTCCCAGGTTCGATTCCGGTCAAGGGCATGTACCTTGGTTGTGGGCACATCCCCATTGGGGGGTGTGCAGGAGGCAGCTGATTGATGTTTCTCTCTCATCAATGTTTCTAACTATCCTTCTCCCTTCCTCTCTGTAAAAAATCAATAAAATATATTAAAAAAAATTTTTAAGAAAACCCTGTCTCTGTTGATCAACTCTCCTGACAGTTAACTACAAATACTGTATGTCCTTTCAGACGTCACGATAAAACACAAAGAAAGAACCTCAAAATGAGGCTCTGAGAAGTAAAGCGGCATGCCCAATCTCAAGTGCCTATGAAGACAGCAAACACAAAATGAGAAAAGTGAGGCAGGGAGACGGAGGGAACAGACAGTGTTTGCTGAGGGCTGACTACTGTGCCAGACGTCCTAGCTTTCAACATGGAATGCTCTCCACACAATGCAGCAGGGCAGGTATTACCTCTGTTCTGCAGATGAGCAAATCAGAGAGGCTAAGTGACTTGCCCAAAGCACACAGCTAATAAACAGAAGAGCCTGTTCATTCACGACCTCACGGTGCTGCCACAGCCCCTCTACCAAGCTGCTCCTTGGACACCTGCCTCTTGGAGGAAGTAGGCTCACTGTCCTTGGGAAGCTCCCCGTTGCTACTGACCCTGAGTCTGAGGCCGGGTAGGATGTGAAAGAAAGGAAAAACCATCCACTACAGTTGAGCGATCTCTCTTAATCTAGAAAACCAATCCAGCGAGGATAATTGTCTCCTCCGCAGCCTACCCGTCACAAGGTTTTCCACATGGCCTGATTTTCACTTTTGCAGTAAGTTTTGATATTCACCACATGTAAGCATTTCGCTTCTAAACCTCAAAACAATCCATCTCTTATCACAATACTGTTCTCCAGTTGCCAGAAATCTCTTCAGAGACCTTACTAGAAATGCTGGGGATCCTTTAAAATGCCAACTGGGGTCTTTTTCAAACGGGTCTGTCATCTCCACTGGAGCATCGTCTTCCACGAAAACCTGCAGGTGGTACTGAAGGTCCGCACTGTGCGGGTGGGGTTAGCGGAGATGAGCGCGGGGCCATCCTGAGAGGTGGGGCCACTGCAAACTCAGGAGGAAGTAGCTGCACATTCTAGTCCAAGACATGGAGTCTGTTTACAGGAATATTGGCTGAAAATATTAAAATAACGTCTGTATCAGAGAGTGACTTCCTCTCAGTAATTACAGTCACCAGTAAGATCTGTGCTTCAAAACCAGTATTAAAATACATACCGCATCTAGCTTTGAAAATAACTATAACAGAGCAGGAAACGTTGAATAGTTTTAAGGGGAGTGAAAAAGAATAACCAGTAAAGGGATCATACTGAGAGAATTCTCACATTACCTACCAGGAATGAGACCGCATCTGAAAATCTCTTCTGTTTTAATTTACCAAATGGTAGGGAGAACGGGGCAACCAGAACTCAGTTACCCGGATTCGTAAATAACACGTTACAGCTCACAGTTTGAGAAAGGGAACACATAACAGATGTGGAAATAAATATTTATCAACACAAAGTCCTGGCAAACCTTGATCTTTATATCATCCTCGCTCTATAGTTTCCAACGTTCCTCCTTTCCCCAATTCCCAAAAAATGTGTAGCTGGAAAGAAAGAGCAAACCCTTGTATAGGTTTTCCACAGTGTTCCGGGAGCCTCTTGGGAGAAGTCTGATGCCTCCCCTTACTCTCATGTTAATAACGTTTTTGACCCCCGCAGTTCCTGCCCGAGAATGGGGGAAATAAAAGGTCCATTTAGCAGGTTTGTCCTGTCCTTGGACTCCTGGCAGAATAAACAGCATCTTGTGACAAAGGCAGGCCACAGGCTGGCCAAGCTCCAGGCAGACACTGGGGACTTAGTCTGTTTATCAGACAACACATTGTCTTAACCAGGATGTGGTCTCCTCTGGAACAAGAAGTATGCAAATGAGGTTGCCAGAGACTGACACCAGCCCCCTGCACTTATTCCTTCAGGGGGCACAAGCTCAAGGTGGCCGTCCTGAGAACAGGATGGAGAGCCACAGAGGCGAGGGGAGGAGGAAGCCTCCAGAATTAACCAGAGTAGCCAACAGAACTGTTAGAGAAGCACACCACAAAGAATACAACTCCAAACCACCCCACCCCACAAAAATAAGATAGAAATTTAAAATAGGGTTGCATGTTTTTCTATGTTCAAAAATGAAAAGAATTCTGAATCTGGCCCATTTATTTTGGGGTGCAGGACAGGGCAGGGCAGGGAAAGGGGGGGAGGTGGGATGTAAGGAGGCTTCCAAATGCTCCATTTTCTCACAGGAAATTGCATCCCCAGGCTCTTCAGCAGAGGGCTGCTAAGAGCATCTCTCTCAACTGCAACTGCCTTATATGGAAACTGGTGGTGATAATAGTACCTGAGATGTTGGTTGCTGGGACGATTAAATGAGGTAATTAATGGAAAACAATTTAGCCTAATGCCCAGCACGTAGTCTGGGCTCAGAAAATGTTAGCAGGTATTATATTATGCACATCACTGAGCTGGGTATCGTAAAAGCACAAAGGAGAGAACAGCACCTGTGAGGAAGGAAGTGGGGCTGGGAGACAGTTATGGAAAGGAGGTGCAATGAATTACTAGTTTGTATAGACTTTGGAGTCAGACAGGTCTGGTTTCACATAACCTTGGGAAAACTCCCTGGTCCTGTAAGACCACCATAATATTCATTTCAGAGGGTAATGAGGAGTAAACGAGACTCACATTAAAGTGCCCAGCACAGGGCCCGCATATAGTAGCCACTTGATAGTGGTAATTATTTCTTGTGTTATTTACACAACCCTACTGTTGAGTTTAAATTCACACTTTGACCCTGGCCAGTGTGGTTGATTGGAGTGTCGTCCAGTACACCAAAAGGTTCCAGGTTCAATCCCTGGTCAGGGCGCTGTAATTTTTCTCATTCATCTGATTTATAATGATTACATCCGTAGTACTGTCATAAATGTTAGTCACAGTATTAATATTACACAAGATTACATTCAAGCAAAAATGTTGAACAAGTCCCTGGTTAGTGTTGCTCAGTGGTTCGAGCATGGGCCCATGCACCAAAGGGTCTTAGGATCGATTCCTGGTCAAAGGCACAGACCTGGGTTTCAGGTTCACTCTGGTCAGGGCAACCAGCCCATGCGTCTCTTTCACATTGATCTTTCTCCCTCTGAAAAAGCAATGGAAAAAATATCCTCAGGTGAATATTAACAAACAAACAAAAAAATGTTAAACAAAACAAAGAGAAAACTTTATGATAAAAAGTGTAATCTACAATATTATAACAGTTTTGATGCACAAAATAGTTACATTAAAATTCACAATACACGGACTACAGAAAATGCAAAGAAAAAGAGACTAACACATAAGATTGGGAAACTTTACATCACAATTGTAGTTAGTCCATGGAAAAGGAATTAAACAAAAAATAATTAAGAATGTTGGATTTCAATGACATAATTCATTAACATGAACATTATAGATAAATAGAACTTGCTATTGTAATAAAAAATAATGCACCTGCTTCACAAGAATTCATGGGATATTCATACAATTCTGACCATAAATTAAGACACACAAAAAACTAGGAATAACACAGAACACATCTGACTGTGACCTCCAGTGATAGTAAACCCTAAATACTAGTAAAGAGGAAAAGTGAAGAGGAAAAAAAACCCAAGAAGAAAATCATCAAAATTAAGACATTTGCTTTCAATCAACACTTAGGCCAAAGAAAAAAATCAAAACTAAAATTTCAAAATATCTACAAAATAATACTACGTAATATACTTAAAATATGAAATGAGCTAAAACTGTTAAAATTAAAGTCATAAACATAATACATATGAAAGAATAAAGATAAGTGAGCACCAGCTGGTTTGGCTCAGATGATAGAGCTTCGGCCATGGACCGAAGAGTCCTGGGTTCGATTCCAGTCAAGGACACATACCTCCCTTGCAGGCTCAATCCCTGGCCCTGGTTGGGACGTGTATGGGAGGTACACGTGATGAGAGAGAATCATTGATCAACTGCCTCCTGTGTCTCTCTCACATTTATGTTTCTGTCTCTCCCCCTCCCTTCCACTCTCTCTAAAAATCAATGGAAAAATATCCTCGGGTGAGGATTA
This sequence comes from Corynorhinus townsendii, assembly GCA_026230045.1. Taxonomy (NCBI): domain Eukaryota; kingdom Metazoa; phylum Chordata; class Mammalia; order Chiroptera; family Vespertilionidae; genus Corynorhinus; species Corynorhinus townsendii. The sequence goes on from JAPDVU010000006.1 coordinate 131,748,965, forward strand.
ACAAAATAAATAAATAAGTTGAGCGTTCAAGTCATTATAATATAAAAAGACCAACAACTTAAAATTAAGGACGAATAAAAAGGAAGAAAAATAAAAATTAGAAAAAATAAAATTAATATTAGAATTTTTTTTAAAAAAGAGTATTAGCAGTAAATAAATCTAAGCACTGAGTCTTTGAAATAATGAAATAACAAACCCTTAGCTGGTCTAACCCAGAAGAAAAGAAAGTTAACAAAACTATAAAGAAGGAGAAATAGCCACAAATGGGAAGAATTTAAAGCAACCACAAGAGACACTCAGATGAGTGTTTTTATCCATACTTTTTGAAGTTGGTCTAAAACACTTCTTACATATTGTATTTCTTTTTGGTGTTCATATTAGGAATGTCAAAAAATGTTATAAGCAAAAGAATTGTAGCAGTCTTAAATCAAGAAAACCTTCAAGGTTGTTTAAATAAAACTTCTGTGGATTTTTGGTTTCCGCCGTTGTCAGTGGCAATTTTTCTTTTCCTCAGAGCATCTCTCAGTGACTGGACTGATTACTTCCTAACAGTCATCCGCCTACACTTCTTAAGTGATTTTATCCTAAATATAGACTTCTCTGAGAGGGGCTAGATCTTAAGCATCAGCAGGAAATGATATGCTCAGTATAGTCGCATGCCTCCAACAATGCCCCCAACTACCCATCAAATAAATTCCAATTCACTCTAATTAAAGCTAGAAAGTGTCATGTGTGCTGTAAATGTCAGTCAATTCTGAGGTAATTATACCTGAAGGCAGGAATCCAACAGGGTTTCTTTTTTTAGAGTTAAATTCAGAAGGGAAGGGAAGGAGTCAGGGAGAGTTAGAGATGATGAGCTCCAGTCCCATCTTCCTTCGCTGTTGACTGACAGTAGATGGAGAGTGACATTTGGAAAGATAAAGATGGATGTTTTCTCTATGTGTTGGGGCGGGGGGAGAGGGGGGTATTTTTCCTCATCTCCATTTCCTTTTTTTCTATTGGGCCAATTTCATTGTGAATTTATAAGGCATGGAGCTTTCAACTTGAGGAAAGAATATGCAACCTAAAATAGAAGGATAAACCCTCAGATTTGTAGAATGTTCTCCAAATGCTTTCGGAGACGCCACCTCATTCCATTCTCACATTATCTTCATTGCAGATAAAGAACCGGAAGATGAGAGATGAAAGGGGATCAGAATAGGCCACCCCGAATCTGCCACTTGAGCCTAGACTTACTTTGAGCTGAAGACAATTAAGAAACAGCAGACAAGAGGTAGGCGGGGCACTCTGCCCTCCCCCTTTCTTCCTGAAAGCAGAGCATAAATTTGTCTTTGTGGCGGTGTCCTCCTTCAGTCTCCCATACCAGGAGCAGGAGGCTTACTCTTAAATCACCAGAGGTGGATTTTATCACTGGAGTTAACGCCCTTGCGCCTGCATAACAAACATTATTAAAATAACCCCTACCTCTCATCAGTTTCCTCCATTTATTTACCTTCCTGCAATTTACCACCCTTAGGAAAGGTCTGTATTTTCAGTGTTATGGAAATAAGAGGGAGAAAATGACACAGTAAAAAAAAAAAAAAAAAAAAAAAGAGAACAGATCACCACTCTTTCCTCCTTTTTAACACTGTCAGGGACTTAGGAACCTTAGGATCCTATCTCTTTTAGCCACGATATAAGCAAATTTGTGATGAGAAGTTAATAGCCGATATTATCCCACTGACATACAAAGTACATGTATTTTAAAAGGTCCTGAGCCCCCAAAATCGAGTTTTTCAAAGATATGCTCAGTGGTAAAGATAATACTGCATAAAAGATAATACTGCATAACGGTTCATTTCAGCACCCCTAGAACCCTACCCTGAGCGGGATCTGTTACTCCTGAAATTAGTGCCTTGCTAGAAACCTAAAATGTCGAACAATCATCAAGTTCATGAGCCACACTTCTGTTCAGCCTTCTATTAGGGAGCATAACTGGTGTCAAAAACAAAGATAAAAGCAAACAGTTATGCCCAGCTGGCATGGCTCAGTGGTTGAGCGTTGACCTGTGAACCAAGAGGTCACGGTTAGATTCCAGTCAGGGCCTGGGTTGTGGGCTTGATCCCCAGTAGCGGGGGTGCAGGAGGCAGTTGATCAATGATTCTCTCTCATCATTGATGTTTATATCTTTCTTCCCCTTTTCCTGCCTCTCCAAAATCAATTTTTAATAATATTTTTTAAAAAGTACTAATAATTCACTAGACGTAAACAGTTGGGATTGGAAGTAACTCTTATTCTCATTTTAGATGGGGTATTTGAAGAATATGATACCCAGTACAGCCTATGGTCAGGAAGGCTCGCCCTGCTGCCCTAACTAACATGTCTCAGTCAAAGGAATGATCGTGAACTAGAATAACACAAAGCAGCTGAGAATCTATTGCTTAGAATTTCAAAGTCAACTGCCAGACCAGGTCAAGGATAATGCACGTACATTGTCTCAGAGGAAAACTTATCCCTGAAGTGCAGCATATTTCCACATGATATTCTGGAATTGAAAAAAAAAACACACACCAAAATATTGATTTTATACAGTTACTAGATTTCCTTCTTTCCTCTGCAGTTGACTTACAAGAAGAATGCAGAACATTATCTTTCGTCCCTCAGCAGAACTGGGAAATACCAGAATTCTGAACTGGAAGAATCTTCATCCAACCCTCTGAATTTATCAGATGAAACTGAGGTTCATAACTGCTTGCTTTTATTTTCGTTTTTGCTCTAGACAGAAACTGAACTCAAATCAAGCCAAAAATTCTTTGCTCTACATCACTGTGGGTTAATTGACCTTCACCCCCTGTGTCGGTCAGTAAGGAAGTCACTTGGTAAAGAAACCCTTAGAGGAGTTTTGGTACATACACTTCCTTTGTGGTGACGGAAGTGAAATTCTGGCTCTCAAGCAAAACTTTGACAAAAGGTCCCCTCACTCTTGATTAACTGCAGAAGAACGGAAGAGGCGACAGCTGTGCGATGAGCATCCTCCCCCCAACGCCGCTGACCTCACCGAGATTCAGGCCCCCTCAAACCCTTGTCACCACCATCTGCCTTTGGGGAAAATGCTTCCTTCTTTTTTTGGTTCCTGCCACCGCCCCTCCTGTTCCCTCGAATGCACAGCACAGAATAGCTGCCTCTGTGCAATGAATGGCTGCGGTCAGCTATAAATAGAAGGAAAATGAACATGACCGCCCTGGTGTCAGGCTCATTTTAGCTCCACTTTCATTTCAAGTCTGCCCAACCGAGACCGGGCACATCGCGGTCCAGTCTAAGAAGTTTTCAAAGTGGAAACTACAAAACCACAGCGAAGAACCCAAGTCGTGCGGATTGAGATGCTTGTGGGGATGCCGCCCAGCGCAGGGCCCAGTGGCGAGCTCCTTGACCTCAGGGATGCACAGACTCGGGCGCGGAGAGGAGGCAAACAATGGACCCTCTGTTGTGGCTTTGGCTTTGCTGCAAAGCATGTAAAGAGTGTCTCCCCGTTGGGACGTGGACAATGCTCTGTGTGCCATGGAGCACATGCCGTGGGCAGGTGGGATAAGGTTTCCCACCGAGCTGTACCGAGCCGGCTCAGTATGTTACCTTCGCTTTGAGCGTCAGCAGCCACAGAATATGTCTGAAGACTCCAGCCTGTTATTTTTCTTCAAATCCAGGTTTCAGTCTTGGTTAATGTTTGCCCAGAAATGTGTAATTGCGGCCTTCCTCCTCCCAGGCCCTTCCAGCAGGGAGGCGGCCAGGGCTGCGTACTGTGATTATCTCTTCGCCTGGGGCGAGCATGGGTGTGCCCTCCCAGTCACAGGGCAGGTACCTGCTCTCTGCCAGCAAGCCTGGATGGGGAGCAGCTGCAGCTGAGAAAAAACACAGCCTGCGTGTTCCCAATAACGTTTGCTTTGCTTTTCCTTTGGATCAACAAATTTTAACCGGTTTCTTCCTCAGAAACTCACGCTCGCCTTTCCCCTATATTTGGGGAGTAACGCCTCACTCTGTTTACATGAGTCTCTGTGATTTTGATGTCCCTGTTCCCTCTTCCTCACCCAGCTTTCCTTATGGGGAAGTTTTTTTTTCATCCATCAGGATAGATGTCACTTCTTCTGTGAAGCCCTCCCTGCTTACACACCTGCCCACCCCTGAAGATGAGCACGCACACACCGACACAGAGTTCAGTGGGGCACAGTTGGAGTTTAGTGCCCTAGCACTGTGTTACATCTCTATTACATAACCTTGTGGCCTGATGTCTTACGTTTAGCTGTGTCCCTTCCGTCTGCTTCTTCAGCTAGACTGATCCTCGGAGTGATCTCTGTATTCTCGGTGTTTATCAGTTATCGCCATCCTAGAATGGACTTAGTTTTTTCATTTTTGTATTAAGGAATAATTTACATGCATCCACATCACCCTTTTTAGTCATGGTTCTGTGAGTTTGTACAAATGCATACAGCCATGTAACCACCACCACCACCACAATCAAGGTACAGAGCAGCCCGCTCCCCCAAATCCTCCCCATCTCGGGAGTCAACCCTCGCCTCTTCTCCAGCCCTTGGAAACGACAGTTTTCTGTTCCTACACACACATGTCGCACGTCACATCAATGAGGTCACACAGTTTGCAGCCTTTGAGTATGGCTTCTTCACTTCGCATAATGCAGGTGAGACTCTTCCCTGATATGACTGCGGCAGTTCACTCCTTTTGCATTGCTGAGGAGTATTCCACTTATGAATATAGCACCCTCGGTTTACCCATGTGCCAGCTGCGGGACATTTCGGTTGTTTTTGGTTTGGGTCAACGATGACTACAGCAGCTAAAACATTCACATTCAGGTTTTTGTGTGAACATAAGTTTTTACTTCATTTGGATAAATAACTAGGAATGAGGCTGTCGGGTCACATGGTAAGTGTCTGTTTCACTTTATAAGAAACTCCCCAACTGTTTGCCAAAGTAGCTATTTCATTTCCCTCCCCACCAGCTATCTGTGAATTCCAGCATCTCCACGTCCTCATCAATACTTGAGATTGTCAGTTTCTTTTTATTTTAGCCTAAAATAGAGGCATGCAGTGGCATCTTGCTGTGGATTTAATTTGCATTTTCCTGGAGACTAAGAATGTTGAGTATCTTTTCATGTGTTTGCCATCCGTACATTGTTGGTGAAATGTCTATTCAAATATTTTATTCATTTTTGGATAACTGTTTTCTTGGCATTAAATTTTGAGAGTTCTTTTAATAGTCTGGATATGAGCCTTTTATCAGATATATGAATTGCAAATATTTTCCCCAATCTGTGTAAGACATATTTTTAATACATTGAAATCTCATAAAGAAAAAATTCCTTTGGAAAAAAGGCTTGTGAGACTTTAAAGCTACAAATGATAATGTTTATACCTTTATCTCTTCAATGAGTCAACAAAACGCTTCAATAGCATAATAAAGAGTTGAAAGTAGCAACTCTAAATTTCTACTTGGAAATTATTAAGTGTAATAATACATGGGAAATTTTATCTAAGGAATAGACATATATCCCAAACCACTAAAAATATATATATATCATTTAAGATTATTTTCTCTTTGAAAGAAAATCATAATAGAAAAATCGACATTTTTGCGGAGGAATTGGATACTAGTATTGTAAATAATTTTCTGTCATAGATATCAATTGTTAGAATAGGTATGTATCTCTACCAAGACAAGTGTGACAGATCAACCATTTAATACTGAAAACTTGCTCGTCACTCCCACAGAAATCAACTTGCTGAAAAGCATATTAGAGGACCATGCAGTCAACCTTTGTGTGTGGCCATATATAGAGGAGCCTTTATTACCAGGGTTGTGGCCCTGACATTCCTAAGAGGCTCTTCAAGTCTATAAAAAGTATCCCATTGTCAATCCCTCCCAAAAGGGAAGGTTTTACAGGAAGGGGAGGCATTCTTTATTACTCTTCTTACAGATGAGGCTTCCTGACATCAAGTGACTACCTGCTTAGATAAAGGGCCCAAATATGCCATCAAATGTTGCATTTTTCAGGCATATTTATTCTCATCAGTCAATAAGTATGTACAGTCTGCACCATATTATGGACAGCACAAAACTACTAGATATGATTCCTACCTTCAGTGGAAATTCATGAGATAAGAAAATAGCACAAAATATTAGCAACAATACAAACGTATGGACTATTGGATCAACTAAGGACAGAACAAGGGAGTAGGTCAGACAGAAGGAAAGGATGCTACCATACAGACTGATTGCAGACTTGCTATTTCTCCACTAACAGTTCAACAGTGCCACCAAATACTATTACAGCAGTCTATTGGCACAGCGAGGTTGAGGTCTAACGATATAAAGTCAACTTTTAAATATGTTTTCACAGCTTGTTCTGTCTATAAGTAATGTAGAGGTTCAGAAGAGAAATAAAACCAAGACTAGAGGAGTCAGAGAAAATGTCACAGAGCAAGTGGGAGGTGAAGCATGAGTAGATTTTGCTCAGCAGAAGAGAGAGGATCACACTACCCAGGGACCTAAAGAACCAAAAGGGCAGCTGTGGAATTTGTCACTCTGGCCTCCCAGCATGGAAGCTAAAAGTGGCAGGTATTTGCTTTCTGAGTCTCCCCAGCTAGCCCATGGTGTAGGCTATGCCAGCTGAAATCACCGGCCGCAGACGTGGGATCGACACCTCGTGCTGTGCCAGGAAAAAGCAGGGAGCACAAAGCGTGTGTGTGGACTGGGGTAGCTGGATCCTTGTCCCAGAGGCAGCAAAGCAGGGGCTCAAGTAGCAGGACCCACATTGGTGGTCAGCAGATAGACGGGTCTTTATGGGTCCGTTTCACAGTATGATTTGAGGCGCTGTTCCTGGGTACATGGTCTCCAGGCCCAGAATATTTCTGAAAATTTTATGAGCCATCCAGTATCTTTTTTTAAATGTTTTTCTGTTTAAATCAGCTATGATCAGTTTTTGATACTTAGCGTAGTGACGAGCACTATATTCTCAGAATCACCTTATCAACCCTCAGACTTCTGTGTAAAGCATCCATTGGTACTCTAGCCTCATTGTGCTGAGTGGCAGCACTGCATAGGAGTCAAGGGCATGGCTCAAACCCCAGCAACATGTGAAAGCAAACCCACAGGGAAATCTGGGGCCCTCAGCAATGTGCATGACCACACCTTCCTCGCTCATAACCAATAAATGTGTGCTTGCTGAATACACATTCAGTGGTCTAAGAGCCTTTCTACTCATGAGAATCAATATGAATTTTCTGCTATGAGTTATAGAGTTACAAGAAAATAAGAAACAAACTCAGCAACCTACACTCTGAGCTCATCAAAACATGGCCCCCGTCTGGCACACAGCGCATCACATTTCTTCTAATGCTATTTAACTTCTGTTTGCTATTTAACTTTCTACCAGTTGCCTTACCAATAAGCCTGTCTATTGGAGGACAAAGACTGTGTGTATCTTTGCCTCTTAGCACTATATCCAGCACAGAGCTGGGCATGTAGAAGTTACTCAACACATATTTCTTGAATGAAATAAAGCCTGTGGAAGTACCTCAATCACCGCAAAATAAGCTGAGTTGTGTTCACATGCAGGAGCCAGTGTCTACTCCCATGTTTATGCCACTGAAATTGTTTCTCAGCCTGACAACACAGCAATAAAGGGCTTGTTCCAGGCACTGCGGTAGGCACACAATGGATATTTTGCATCCACACATGCTTATCCTTTTAAAGACTAGGCAGTCACATATAATGTGTTAGGGATGCATTAAGTTTAAAAAAGCAGAATATAGCAATATGTGTGTACGTAGATGGGCACTACTAGAGAACACGGTGAGATAAAAACTTCTTCCTTTTTAAGGTAAAATAATTCATGTGGCCTTTTCCATTATCCAGATTTTCTGTGAAGGTCTGAAAAGCATGCCAGTTTCCTAAGAATAAGGACTTTGGGTATATTTCCTTTAATTCTGTACTAACAGTTGATCCAAACAAGAAAAATTTAAAGAAAAATGCATTTCTGATTATTCTTTCTCTAAGATTCAGGTTAGCATAGTGCAGTGCCCATGTGGGTACCCAGCCATATCCTCTGGCCCGATCCTGGCCAGACTTCCAACCATCAGAACTGTGTTTCTTTGCCTAAGACCTTTCCGTCACCACCTGCGCCCACTTCCTTCACAGGCTCAGCTGCCCAGAACTACCAGGGAATTAGCATCCCCGGAAGCAGAGCTCTACTGACGACTGAGTAGATACCACAACTCCCTTGTGGCTCAGATGGGATAACCCTGAGGTATGTTCTAAGACATTCCTCAGAGTTCCCCAGGGATTTGGTTCCAGTTGTCCAGAATGGTCACTGGCTCAGAAAGGCACCCCTATTTCTCCTTTTCCTGCCTCACTTCCCCACGCCCCTACAGGTATCTCCTGGGCTCATCTGCCAAGTACACCACACCTGAACCCTTGTGGTTGACTGTGTCCAGGGTTTGGAGACAGACAGGCCTGGGTTCCACTGGTACGCACTAGTTGTACAACTTCAGGCAAGTTTCTTGAAGTCTCTAAGCCTCAGTGAATACGATAGAGATGATAATATCCATGTTGCAATGTTATTTGGAGAATGAAATTCCACACAACAATGCATATAAATCACTCCTGCATGGTGCAGAAGTGGCAGCTCTTGTAGTTTCAGTGGTCGAGACAGTAACAGAAGCAGAAACCATAGCGACCAGTAATTCTTAGACCCGTATTCCTCCAACTTTAATGTGTGCACTGGAATCTCCTGGGAGCTTGTCAAACGTGGAGTCTGATTCAGAATCTAGGGCAGAGCCTGAGAGTCTGCTTTTCTAACAAACTCCCAAGTGATACCTACGCTGCTGGGCCTCAGACGATGGTGTGAGCAGCAAGAATATAGAATGTCGCCTCTGGAAGGCAAGGAACAAGAAAGACAGTCATCTGTGCTTTGTGGCAAAATTACACACAAATTATCTTTGCCAATAATTTCTTTAACACAGGTTCACTGCAGGAATTATAATTTAAAATAATATTTCACAAGCCAATAGCATACAGCATAAAGTCTTTTAATAAGTCAATAAAGAAACTTATTTTACACAGCCCAAATCAGTGATAGATTAATTGCACTATTGTTCCAGGCACAGGAGAGATGAAAGAAAGAACCTTCAAATTTGGTAGAGATATCTCTTTCTAGAAGTTGGTGCTCAGAAGAATAAGCTGAGCCAACCGAGAGCTGATGTCCAGCTGCCAGAACTAATTGAAAGTTCCTTGTTACCCGAGCACAATGCAGGCACAACAAAGGCACCAGTGGTGCTGGGCAAGACGGTGTCTCCTTCATGGGTCTCTGCACAGTTTGCACCACTCCCAGCAAAGAGTAGTCTTCCTGGGCTGGAGCTAATGCCCTAAGGCAGTGGTTCTCAACCTTTCTAATGCCGCGACCCTTTAATACAGTTCCTCATGTTGTGGTGACCCCCAACCATAAAATTATTTTCGTTGCTACTTCATAACTGTAATTTTGCTACTGTTATGAGTCGTAAGATAAATATCTGTGTTTTCCGATGGTCTTAGGCAACCCTGCTAGCGGTTCTCAACCTGTAGGTCGGGTTGAGAACTGCTAGCAGGGTTGCCTAAGACCATGGTCTTAGGCTCTACAGCAGTGGTTCTCAACCCTGTCGCGACCCACAGGTTGAGAACCGCTAGCAGGGTTGCCTAAGACCATCGGAAAACACAGATATTTATCTTACGACTCATAACAGTAGCAAAATTACAGTTATGAAGTAGCAACGAAAATAATTTTATGGTTGGGGGTCACCACAACATGAGGAACTGTATTAAAGGGTCGCGGCATTAGAAAGGTTGAGAACCACTGCCCTAAGGTCTTTGTAGAACTATTTAGATCAACAAAGAACAGCCTTGCCCAAAAAAACACTCTCGGTAAGTCCTCACAGGCTCTTGTATTTAAAGTTAAGTGTTCAGGAGAAACCAAGATGGCGGCATAGGTAAACACCTAAACTGCTGCCTTGCACAACAATTTCATAACTACAACTAAAAGACAAAACGGACATCATCCCAGAACCACAGGAAGGCTGGCTGAGTGGAAATTCTACAACTAGAAGGAAAGAGAAAAGCACACTGAGACTCAGAGGAGCTGCAGGAGGCAGAGGTACTGAGACGCGTGCACGGAGAGGACTGGCAACTGAGTGCACAGTTGGCTTTCTCAAGCAGGAGGGAGATAAAAACTCCCAACTGCACTGAACTCCAGTTCCAGGCAAGACTCTGAGGACCCAGACTCATTCAGGGAGAAACTGGACTGTCTGGCAGCAGGCGGAACTCGAAGGCGGCTTTCTCTCAGAGGTGCTTGCAGCAATTACCACAGGACACTGAGACACGGGGGCCTATTAGGGCAGGGCTGACGGGAAACAAATGCTGTCTGCTCTGCCCTGAGACTCCGCCCCATCCAAGCTGAGCACAGACGCTTTTGCAAATCTTGTCTCATAAGATTGTCTCCAGCGCAGAAGTTCTCCCAGCATAGACATAGCTGATCCTGACAGCCAATTGGCCTGGAGGTCAATTCCTCCCAGTGATACCAACAACAATCAAGACTTAACTACAACAAGACTGTGCACACAGCCCACAAAGGGGTGCACCAAGAGTGTCCACCTCAGGTAACTGGGGAGGCTGAGCCACTGAGCCATATAGCACACCTAGCACACAAAGCCACTCTATCAACTCAGGGAAGCAGCCAAAATGTGGAGACAAAGAAACAGACCACAAATGAAAGAAATGGAAGAAAGCAAACGACTGGATATAGAGTTCAAAACCACGGTTATAAGGTTTTTCAAGGATTTTCTAGAAAAGGCTGATAAATTTAGCAAGACCAACTAGAAATTAAGCATACATTGACTGAAATAAAAAATAATATACAGAGATCTAACGGCAGACTAGAGCAGGGGTCCTCAAACTTTCTAAACAGGGGGCCAGTTCACTGTCCCTCAAACCATTGGAGGGCTGGACTATAGTTAAAAAAAACAAACTATGAACAAATTCCTATGCGCACTGTGGGCCCAGGACGAGTCGGCTGCTAAGCAGGGCAGGTAGCAGCACCCGGCGGGCCAGATAAATGTCCTCGGCGGGCCGCATGTGGCCCACAGGCCATAGTTTGAGGACCCCTGGATTAGAGGATCGCAAGAATCAAGTCAAAGACTTGAACTACAAAGAAGTAAAAAACACCCAACCGGAAAAGCAAAAAGAAAAATGAATCCAAAAATATGAAGATAGTGTAAGCGTAAGGAGCCTTTGGGATAACTGCAAGTGTACCAACATCTGAATTATGGGGGTGCCAGAAGAAGAGAGAGAGCAAGATACTGAAAACCTATTTGAAGAAATAATGTCTGAAAACTTCCCCTACCTGGTGAAAGAAATACTTACAAGTCCAGGAAGTGCACAGAACCCCAAACAAAAGGAATCCAAAGAGGACCACAGCAAGACACATCATAATTAAAATGCCAAGGGCAAAAGACAAAGAGAGAATATTAAAAGCAGCAAGAGAAAAACAGTTAGTTACCTACAAGGGAGCACCCATACGACTGTCAGCTGATTTCTCAATAGAAACTATGCAGGCCAGATGAGAGTGGCAAGAAATTTTCAAAGTGATGAATAGCAAGAACCTACAACCAAGATTACTCTACCCAGCAAAGCTATCATTCAGAATTGAAGGGCAGATAAAGAGCTTCACAGATAAGAAAAAGCTAAAGGAGTTCATCACCGCCAAACCAGTATTATATGAAATGCTGAAGGGTATTTTGTAAGAAGAGGAAGAAGAAAAAGGTAAAGATAAAAATTATGAACAACAAATACATATCTATCAACAAACGAATCTAAAAATCAAGTGAGTTAAAAAAATCTAATGAATAGAATAAACTGGTGAATATAATAGAATCAGGGGCATAGAAAGGGAGTGGACTGACAATCCTCAGGGGGAATGGGATTTGGGGGTGCAGGAAGAGACTGGACAAAAATCGTACACCTATGGATGAGGACAGTGGCGGGGGGGGGGCGTGGGTTAAGGGCAGAGGGTGGGGTGGGAACCGGTTTTAGGGGAGCTATGGGGGAAAAAAGGAACAATTGTAATAATCTGAACAATAAAGATGTATTAAATTAAAAATAAGTAAATAAAGTTAAGTGTTCATTGCATCATAGTTGCCTTTCCAAACATTCATATTGGTAAGTACTCGGTAGCACAATTTTGAGGACATCATCCTGACATGACATAGCCTCCCCACTGTACATTAATTCACCTTAGATCAAAACAACTTCACTTAAGTCATAAACAAGTGGATTTGAAATCATAACAAACCAATACACAACAACCTGTATAACGATTCACCCTAGGGCTGGTCTTTAAGTATCACATAACTACACACACACACACACACACACACACACACTTGCTGGTGTTTTCAGATCAGCATAAAAGTTTCCCTTTATGTCTGGACATCATACATGTAACTAACCACATAATTTTTAAAGACATCTTTGGACAAGCAGACATTCTATCAATCCTTTCCATTTCTGATACTAAATTCTGTTCCACTTATCCATTTCTTCATAACAAACTGCCTGAAAACTTAGTGGCTTAGAACAACAACCATTTTATTATGTGTCAATTTCATGGGTCCATAATTTGGTCAGAGGTCATGTGGGTGCTTCTCTGTTTATGTGGAATCAATGTAGGCTGTTCATGGGTATTCAACTAGAGACTGGTCTTGTCACAGGGTCCACATAGTTTCATTTTCATGTCTGCACCTTGGCAGGGATGGCTGCAAGGCTGAGCTTAGTAGGACTTGTCGACCAGCACACTTGCGGGAGGCCTCTCTAGGATGATGGCCGCAGAATGACCATGTTTGCTTGGCAGTTCAGGGTTCCAGAGCAGGTGGGACAGTAAACAAAGCAGAAACCTCTCAATCTCAGTTCACTGAGCCTTGGAAGTCACACTGCATTCTTTCGGTCACATACTGCTTTTCAAGGCAGTTATCAGTACACCCATACTCAAGGACAGAGGACAAGACCCCACCTCTCAATGAATTGCAGATGTATTTTAAAACTTCTACAGTCCTCCCTCTGACCTCAAATGCTAACATGCTTCCTACATGAAAAATATACTCCCTCCCAAGACCCTCCATTATGGCACCAAGCTCAGGCCAGGCTCAGGCTATTGGTCCAGGATTTCATCATCATCAAATCATGTCCTTATCAAGTGTTTGCTATAGGCAACTCAATGATGACCTTAAACCTTGGTCCTGTGAGCTCAGCTGAACGTCAGGAATTAATCTGTAAGTTAAAATGAGAATTCTATTTTGGGTGGGGAAAAAATGGGAGAGACTGAAAGAAGCATTAAAGGGAATGCTTCAATTTACTTCAAATAACATATCGAATGTTACAAACAATAAAACTCAAGGCGCTAAGGTCTCCCAAGGGCCTTGCCATAAATGAGGCACTTAGAAAAGCACCGTGAATCTCCAACCACCAGGGGATCATTTAATGTTCCATTTAAGGCACATTCCTAAACATCTTTCTTTTTCCCAGGAACATTGCTCATCAGCTAACATTTATTCAGTGCTTAAGGGTTCTGACCTGTCGTTGGAAGTGCTACAGGGGTTCATTCGAATATGTTCCATGCAAACAGGCTGACATTCTCTCCTTTACTCAGTGCCAATGACAATGAGCAAGTGAAGCACACCACAATTCTCACACTGCCCTTAGAGGCTAACGTACAAAACAAAGAGGGCTGGGGGATCTGTACATTCCCATGATGAAAATGGTGTAAGTAGGCCACATTGGCAAACAAATTCATTAAATTGCAAATTAATGGGTCATGGATTATAGCTGAGGCAGGAGAACAAAATGGCAGGAAATAGATATGGACCCTGGAACATGGATTTGGGTCTGGTTTCTGCCACCTTTACTATGAGCAAGGTACTCATTCTCCATGTGCCTCCGTTTCTACAAAATGAGGACACTAGGAGTTACCTTACAGAACTGTCGCAAAGAGGAAATGCAGTAAAAATGTCGTAAGGAGGAAATGAGGTAGAAAGGGGAATGCTAGAAACTGTGAGATGTTGAGGCAAGTGTCATTAGGCTTTGACGGGCTCCAATAATCATCTTTCAGGTAAGCCTCCACCCTGGTATGTGGCTGTGTGGTGGCAACCTCTCCTCAGCAACCTTGCAAACATAAGTATGTGTTTAACGTATTTACTCCTTATTTGACCTCAGACTTAACCTCAGGCCATCACTTTCTGTTAATAGGTTTACAGTAAGATCCATTAGTGACATATGTCACATTGTATTACAGGTGTATTAAGTGGGATGTGGCAGAATCAAGGCAATCTGTGTGGGTGCTTCCTGTCATCACCTCCAGCCAATTTAAACTTCATCTCTAGATCACTGGCCTCCCTAGGAGTCTCTCCAACATGTGTATCATCAGATTAAAACTGATCTACATTGCCAAAAATTCTTAATTAAGTACCAGCTCCTTACTTTGGTACTCGGGGCCTTCTAAACATGTCCCCACAATACCCTTCCACACTACTTCTCAGAAAACCCCACAACATAACCTACTCTTCCCAGAGACGAAGCATCTTGCTCTTCGTAGGACATGCTTTGCATCATCATGTCCTTGTTGCCTGAGCTGTCTGCTCCACTCAAAAACCTCTGCACCCAGCTCCTATTCAAATCCAACCAATACTTTCAGGCAACTTTCAAACTTGCAAAAAAATAAAGGAAGCCATGTCAATAATTCTAATGCACCGCATAGAAAGTCACAGGAACGGATTCAGTATGCCAGGCAAGACCACAATTTACGGATTATCTATAGAACTGGAAAGATAATGTCAGTCTGTTACAGCAAAAGTTTGCAACGTTCCTGGCATAAGGATCTTGGAAAAGCTCCTCACCCCTGAGATGTTACTATGCTGAACAAGTAGACAGGACCCCAAATCTGTCAGCTATGACAATAACTGGCTGTCTTATATGTACAGTTCTCATCACATAAGCTCAACCAAAGCGGTGCCAAAACAATCCATCATTTTGTTTTATTTGGTATTTTAATGCAAAACAGGTCTCCCAAAAATCTACCCAAAAGTTGTGTTTTCCAGACCTTTGACACAGAAACTTCTTCGTTGTTTTTGTTTTTATTTCGTCTGAAGCCTCCGTAAAGCAATCGCAAGCACA
This sequence comes from Corynorhinus townsendii, assembly GCA_026230045.1. Classification (NCBI taxonomy): domain Eukaryota; kingdom Metazoa; phylum Chordata; class Mammalia; order Chiroptera; family Vespertilionidae; genus Corynorhinus; species Corynorhinus townsendii. The sequence continues at coordinate 131,764,202 of JAPDVU010000006.1, forward strand.
TACTATCTTGTATCTTTTATCTTTACAGGGGCTCTTTCAAAAATTAAAACCTCTTAGCTTTATAATGTTTGGGCAAACAATCCATAGGCAAGAAAAAGTAAAGTTCAACCACATCTGACAGCAGCTATTACTCAAAGGGAAGGTGCCATATACTGCCCAAGACAGATTTATTTCAAAATGCTCTCATTTGGCTCCAGCCAGTTAAAAGTATGCAAGCACGGAACTCGGTGCATAAAGTTCTACAAGCCCATAAAAGCAACCCTCAAACAGAGGCTCCATGAGAAAGGGCCATCCTCAGAGGCTTCACTGACCAAAATCCACAATTATGTTGGAATTCCTGATGCACTGCTGAGCTACTCCACTGCTGAAGAGGCAAAGGGAGTCCAGGCGGGATTACAGCAATTTTTATGTCCATAAACCTTGCCAACAGTGACAATATAACAGCCACAGCCCTTCTCAGAAAAATAACTCTTTTTTTCCTCTCATGGTATCTATTAAGTTATTAAGATATTGACAGGCACTGGTTCACAGATGGTTTCCCCAAAGCAGCCCATCCTACCATGTGATGTGGACGGAGGTCATTTGCCACCAAAAGGGGGTCTCACTCCACATTATCAAGGAAAAGGCCACCTGAAATGCACAGTCTACCCAGTGTGCACTGGGTGCCTACACGCACAATGTTTTACAAGAGGATTAAACCAACACGAGGCCAAGAAGTCAACCTTTACTCAGCACCTGGTATCAGGTTGGCAGCCCAAATTGCTTTCCTGTCTGCTTCACTCAATCCCCATGAAACCTTTGAGTTATGTGTTATTATTCATATTTTTACAGAATAAGAAACAAACTGAGTGCATTTCTCCCCCTCTCATAATAACAATTTCACTTAATTTCACATTCAGAAATACTTGTATACATTAATGCCAAGGATGGATGCTGAATATATCTTGATTAAAGAGGTTGAACCATATGAAATAGTTAAGAGTTAACCATTTTTACATATGAAAATACCAAGTTTATATGTACATACTAATAGAATGAAAAATGCCAAGAGCTTCTGGTGTGCTAAGACGTCTTAGGTAGGACCTGTTCTTTTTCTGGGGGTTCCCGGGGTTTCCCTGAAAGACGTCTCTGGATCCTTCCAACCCACGGTACTTGTCAAATGTCAATAGGAAGTTCTGTTTTGGAGAAACGATAAGGCAGAAAAACCCGGCCTTCTTTCAGGGGATAAATCTGAAACCATAGGAAATAACAAGGCGGGGGGGGGGGGAGGGGAGGCCTTTTAACTTGGGAAGGCAATAAAAGCATGTTCCAAAGTGTAAACAGTTTAAGACTCTGTAAGACCTGGCTCTTCTTCCTCGGCAAAGGCGTTTGTGCCATCTCCGCTGAGGAAAATCTCCGTCAAGACTTACAGGTGATTTAGCTTCCGAACTAGTCTGGTCCTGTATGAACTCCACCACATTGTATTTATGGACTTCCATAAAGTAGAAGCATCAAAGCACCTTCGCCCAGGTCCCCAGGCTGGGCTGGCACCTGGGCCATGAAAGCAAATGCCTGATCCCTCTGTTCACAGGCCCAGCTGCTCAGGGCCCCTTTCCTGCTGCCCATCCTGCCTCGTGGCCCGGCCCGGAGGGATCTGGTTTTATCCCCAGGAGGCAGAGTACAAAAGCACAGTGTGAGGATAGAGGAACCGGAGAACCTACCCCCTGGGCTGTGATGTTTCCAGCACACACAGATCTTCCGCTTCCTATACCTGCTCGCTTCCAGCTGGCCTCCTCCGTGCCGACTGAAAAGGTCACCTAGGCCTTCCTACCATCGCACAGAATAACACATCCTGCCGAGGACATGTGTGTGGGGATGGGTACACATGCTCCTGAGAACGTGTGTGCATGATCCTTCTGCTCTATACCACGCCTGTTCTGCCCAGAATTGTGAAGGTTTGGTTACTGTTCGTACAAAAGGCAACAGCAAAGAGGGTGCAAGGTCTGGCTTTCCCCAGATGAAGGAGGGATTGTCAGTTGCACTACCATCACAGAAAGAGGGCGAGATGGCTATGACTAGGCACATATTTAGAATTACTCTCACTTTAAAAAATTCTAATCTGAATTTAGATCGAGTCGCTAAATCTAACTACCAGTTCATGGAAAATGGAGAGACATTGAGGAACAGAGTGCCCAGGTCCAGATGTGGGTAAACGAGAAGATTTGATGGAATTTCTTTTTAAACTCTAGACAAACAGAATGCCCAGTGCTAGGATCCATCTACAATATCCCTGCCATGTGGACATCCCCAGCTCTCTCCAGAGATCTCACACTTGAACAGATTTAAAATCTCCTCCTTATTTCTCCCTTTTTCCTGAGGAAAAGCCTGCCTCTTTTTAAGCTGGGTTTGCTATGGTCAGTGTGGTCAGGCTAGCTACATTTCCCAGAATTCCCCTTCCTCTAGGTTCTGGGTTAGAGTTGCCAAAAGAGGAGCTGGAGCAAGATTGGAGAGGCAGCAGCAAAGTCTTCAGAGGAGCCTGGCAGGTCCCATTGTCCTCACTGTCCTATACTCCACTGTTAGCTCTTCTTCCCAGTTTAGGTCCTGCTGACCCACAGCGGTCCACCACCAGGCTACTCAGAGGCAGCAGCTTCCCACAGACACACCCCCAGCTCCCCTCTCAGTCCCACTTCAACGGCCGCATGGGCTCCTCTTCTCAGATCTCTCTGCAAGTCCTGACCTGCCCACCTCGGCCAATGCTTAAGTCGTTTCTTAAGGGGATGACTCCTTCTCTGATCCTCCAACTCCACTTTCTGGACCTTCTTGTCCCCTGATCCTCCCACAATTGTGCAAGGTTTAATTCCTGTAATAAACCTCAGCCCACACTGCTACCCTGTGGAGCCCTGTGTGATACACCTCTAGCATCTCCTCGACCTGCCCTGCTTCCCAGGCCTTCGATGGACAGTTCTCATCCTTCTCCAGGACAGCCTGTCAAGGATGGGAGAGTCACCATGACTTCTCACTGCTGACCTCAGTCCTCTGGCTGTCACCTCTTGCACCTCCGTGTTTCTGCTGAGAATGGGTTTCAACCCCTCTCTGTCCTATCCTTTTCTTTTGTTTAATTGTAGATCATTTATTTCAGCTTTTAAAGAAATTTTCCTACACATTTAGTAAATTATACAGATATTTGTAAAGTATACAGCCAGTAATGGGTTAATAGCCAAAATATATAAAGAACGCATACCATTTAACAACATGAAACCTAAACAACTCAAAAAGTGGGCAGAAGAGCTGAATATATATTTTTCAAAAGACACACAGATGGCCAACAGGCACAGAAAAGATATTCATCATTGGCTATCAGGGAAATGCAAATCAAAACCACAATGAGATATCACCTGATACCTGCTAGAATGGCTGTCATCAAAAAGACAAGAAATAACAGGTGTTGGAGAGGATGTGGAGAAAAGGAAAGCCTTGTGCACTGTTAGTGGGAATGCAACCTGGTATGGCCACTTGGAAAGCAGGGTAGAGAGTCCTGAAAACAAGTAAGATTAGAACTACCACATGCCCCAGCAATCCCACTTCAGTGTATTTACCTGAAGAATACAAAAACACTAATTCAAAAAGATATATGCACCCCTACACTCACTGCAGCATTATTTACAAACAACCAAGATATGGAAACAACCTACATGCCCATCATTGGATAAATGGGAAAGAAGAGATGATATACCCCACACACACACACACACACACACACACACAGTGAGATACTATTCAGCCATAAAAAGACAGGATATATTGTCATTTGCAACAATATGAGTTGACCTTGAGGGCATTATACTAAGTAAATTAAGTCAGATCAAGAAAGACAAATATGAGTGATTTCTCTTGTATGTGGGATTTTTTTTTTAAATGAACAAACAGAACAAAACAAAGACCAACTCATAGACACAGAGAACAGACTGGTGGTTCCCAAAGGGGAAGAGGCCTGGGGGAAGGGCAAAGTGTATGGTGACGGAAGGTAACTAGACTTACCGTGGTGATCACTGTGTAGTGTATGCAAATATAGAATTATGATGTTGTATGCCTGAAATACATATCATGTTGTATACCAATTTTATCACAACAAAAAAGGACAATAATTTCACTATACACCCCTAGTGGTATATACTCTAACAATAAAAAGAACTGTAAAATAAATTCAAAATCTACTTAATAAAAGGGTAACATGCTAATACCTTCACAACGCCCACCAGCCAATCAGGAGTGAGTATGCAAATTAAACCAACAAAGATGAAAGGTTAATTTGCATACACAGGCGCAGAGCGGCTAGGGTTGAGGCAGGACGCAGGCATTCTGCACCACCCCAGCCACTCCAGGCCTCTGGGCAGTGTGGGAAGGCAGAAAGGCGGCTCCGACCAGAGTGAAGGCGGTGCTGGCAGTCAGGGGAACGTAGGCCCAGTCTTGCACGAATCTTCTTCATTCGTGCATCGGGCCACTAGTGTTTTTATAATACTTTACAGTGTTATTCTGAAATGATTATTAGTTATATATAAATGTATATAGAAAGAGAAGACAAACAAGCAATTACCAGTAAGAACTTATTTTCTCTATAAAAAGAAAAAAGGGAGGGAAAGAAGGAAAAGCAGAGAGGAAGGGGTGATAGAACTATGACCAATCCAATAGCAATAAACACCTGTAATATGCAGGTTGTGGTCTCTAAAGAATACCATTTCCTACCAAGGAATACCAGCTCCTTGGAAAAACACCTACTTTCTGGCTTTGGACAAGAACTACACAAGGTGAGCCTAGAACATCTGGTCAGAACAGAAAAGAAGGGAACTGTGGAAGAACCTAACCTGAAGAGCCTTCCACCAGCCAAAATGGAACAACTTGAGTATTAATAAGAAAAATGCATTAAATAAATATCAAATATGTGTACAAGTCCATATGTTTATTATGATACTTTTTTAAAAAGTAAGTGATCAGCTTTGGCTGACATTAAGAAAACCAACTCATTGAAACTAGCAACAACAACAACAAAAAGAGGGAAATGGTTGTAAGTTTGGCAGCAGTCTGGCCTTTCCTGTGCAAGTTGCCCATCAAGATAATCAAATAGCTAGTATTCCAACAAATAAGTGAAGAAGAAACACTAGCATTAGAACATCCCGGATGTAGACAATAAAATTCACAGCTGCTAATGCCACAAGAAGAGAGACAACAGGTACTAAGAGCATCTTATGAAAAGAACCTGGGTCTCTTTAAGCCATTATTATTTTAGCATACTTACTGAAATATTTATTGATATGATTGGATGTCTGTGTTTCCTTGACGATAATCCAGGAAAGGGAGTGGGAGACCATGAAGTAGACAGAGATGCAGATAGAACAAAATTGGCCCTGAGTTAACAATTGTGGCTGGGAGGTGGATAAATGGGGGTTCATTATCCCTTCTCTCTACCTTTGTGTGTGTGTACAATTTTCCATATTAGAAATTTTAATTGATAAGTGTTTGAAGCTAAACTGCCTGAGTTTGCATCCCAGTTCAGCTACCTAATAGCTATTGATCTGGGGCAAATTACAGCATATGTGTGACCCCTCCGTAACTCAGCTTTCCAACTATGAAATAGCAATGATACAAACAGTCACTGCCTTGGTGGGCTGTTCTGAGGACTTGGTGAGGGGATATAAGTAATGTGCCCAGAATAATTCCTGATATACTGTGCACACTTAGTTAGTTTTTATGACTTGTAAGGTCCACAAAATTGGATAAAGCCCAGCTTACAGTTTCTGAGCATTCAAACTGTCAGATTAGCTCCTGAGAAACTGTATTCTTAGGGAGGAGCGTGGTATAAATCCACTCACCTCTTTTCTTCCACACACAGCAGCCAAATAGACTGTGAAGACTGATGGATCTTTGGGTTTTCCATTTTGACACACCATCTGCTGCTCCCAAAGAAGTGGAGGGGCAGGTCTACGGCACATGTGTATCTCCACTCCCTAGGGCCTGCTCTTTCTCTCCCAGTGCCACCTCTAGGGCCCACCTGTAGTCCCTCGCTGAGAACTCTAGGGTTCCTGTAGGTCAGTGGACAACACAGTGGACTAGAGTCAACAGCCTGGATTCCTCTCTTGTCTCTGTCCCTGAAAAGCTATACCACCTTGAATAATGGCTTGGTTGTTCCAGAATGTGGGTAACAAGATGTTGTTGTGATTTTTAGAAATCTTGTCTTGACATTTTGGAGACTATTACAAAATTCTTTTGAGCAACCCTTGCTAGTAAGACATCTTCAGGCTCTGAGGGTTAAAAAACATCATACACAGCTGAGATGACTTGAGTGAGGCAGAGACTAAAGCTCTCTTTGCCTTAAAACCAGATGTAACTATTAGTAAGGGAGACTGACTTTTAAAAACATTCTGAGAGGAAGGCAGTGACGGAACACTCAGATTCAACATAAATAGCTTCTTCAGAAAACATCTAACTTAGAAAATTTTCCTTGGGATATATTTGCTTTTCTTTAAACCAACTTTATTATTTTTAAATCCCATCTTAAGCAGAATCATAGCCATGTGATCTACAAAGTACTTGAGTGTACAGATTCATCCTTTATACAAATGCAGCCGTATAGGTAAATGTACAAGTCAAAAATCAGAAAATTATTCACATTTCAATTAAACAACTTAAAGAAACTCAATACAAGTAGGAGCTAATTCAGTGGTATTTCATCCTCTGTAAAATGTGCATATATATATATATATATATATATATGCACATATATATATATATATAGCTTAGACAAACTAGCTCATAATAAATGCTATAGAGATGCTTTAAAATTTTTTAAAGCATATAGACAGATTTTCAAAGAGGTAAGGAAACAAAATCTATAATCACTCTGTCTAATCAATTGTTTTATTAAAAATTGTATAAGTAAAAATTGAATATGTTTAGAAAATATAAATGGTTCATAAAGAAAAATTTAAAAAATCAAAGCCTAAAATAAATAAATGCCATATAAGTATTAGCTAATATCTTTATTCATATTTCACTCTTTCCAGTTCTCAAAATTAAATGTCTCTCATTCAGCTTCATTTTCATTTCATCCTGTTTATTGCAAATATTGATTCATATCACTGAGTACATACATATTTTCAAGGATTTGAAAGGCTCTTAAAGTTTGTGTGTGTGTTTTTCTCTCTGTTTAGGCAGGCATTCTTATCTAGATAGATAAGCTTATAGGCAAATAAATTGGTTCTACATAAGGACTCCAGCACTTACATTAATCATGTGATAACTACATACTTTTGGTTTTCAGAAAATACCTATAAATATCTATCAATCAGCAAATATTTACTGTCTGTCAACTATACCCAAGTCGGCATGTTAGGAACCATGGAGGTTCAGGAGGAAAAGCCACAGCTTCATCCTCAAGGGGCTGGGAGGAGGCAGAGGGGACCCTGCGGACCAGGATCATTCAAATCCTTTCAGGGAAGATGGACTTGAGCCAAGCCTTGAAGGATGAGTAAGATTCAGAAAAGGGAAAAGGAAGAAGAAGGGCATGAACAAAGGGAAGGAGAGGATGCTGGGATGACCCCGACTGAGGCAGAGAGCCTTTGTAAAGAAATAGTGGTAGAGAAAGTTAGCAAAGGTATCCTGACCCTTGAAGCTTGGACTACAGATTTTCAACTATATCTACTAAGTGACACAGAGGAGGAGGGGTTTTAGAACAAAGCCTTGGCATGAGTAAAGTGGTATTTTAAGAAAATACTGGATGTGGAGTCCATCAAGCCTTCCATGGTTGAGTTATTTGCAGATATGGGTATTTGTGACTCCTTTCTCTCCACAAACTCATAGTAAAACTAAGAGGTCCACAACAGACCGATAAAACTAGGTTAGAGAGCCAGGCTGGGAGCCCCCTGGAGGAAGCAGTAAATCCCCCGGGACCCAGCACAACCTGTGAAGCGGAGGGGGCACTCCAGGCCACTCTGTGGTAAATGAAACATTCCTTCCTCAAGTACTAAAAGGGAGGCGAGTCCAGGGCAGGTCTGGCCAGCAGTGACCTGGCTCTCCTAGTGCAATTCTGCTCACTGCTCCCTCCTGGGGGTTTCCTATGACAGCTGTAGGGTTTCACATGCAGAGCTTGAACAGGTCAGTAATCTACTCCTCCCACAATGTGTTTCTTTTTTTGATTTTTATTGATTTTAGAGAGAGGAAGGGAGAGGGATAGACAGATAGAAACATCGATTGGCTGCCTCCCATACATCCCCTACTGGGGATCAAGCCCACAACCCCAGCATGTGCCCCGACCAGGAATTGAACCATGACCTCCGGGTTCACGGGCCAATGCTCAACCACTGAGCCACACCGGCCTGGCATAACAAGGTGATTCTTAAAGCCCCATGTCCTTTCTAAAGATCTCGCACATTTCCTTAGAGCTGCCTGTTCTACCTCCAAGCCCCCAGCCTTCCCTGTCTCTGCCTCCCTGACCTCCAACTGACCCAGTTCTGCAATAATCAACAGCCAGTGAATGCCACACAGAAACCCCTGTCATAATGGGGGAGGGGGAGGGTGCGGGTGGGGGAGGGGTGTTCCCACAGCATTTCCATTTCAAATGTTAATGCTGAACTCTTGCCAGTAATTCACCACTTGGTTCCCCTCTCCCTCCTCCCAGGGCTCTAGTAGAAGTAATGGGATAAAGAACAGCAAAGCCCACTTACCCCCTGGCTACAGAAACAGTGTGCACTATCTCAGCCAGGTAGTCCGTATGCAGTACTCTGGTTCTCTCTAACAACGCAGACCTGCCCACAGAGCTCCCTCTCAGGCCTGTGTCCTCATCTCCCAGTGACCTGGGGGGAAACACTGAACTCCAATAGATGGCAAGTATGAGGGGCTACAGCCAGCACAGAGGAGAGTCCCTGCCAACTCTTGGCAATAGAAGATTTCAGATAAAGGTGACAGCTGGAGGGGAGCCTCTGGTCTTTGCAGGAGCGTGATGCCTGCTGGGTCTGAACTGCCCAAGAGGAAGGGCCGAGGATGGGCTGCTAGCAGTCAGGCCCTGAGCATAGTGGCTACAGGACGAACTCCACATGCAAGAGAATCCCCATATCTGCTAATAACTCAACCACTGGAGCCTGCAGAGGATGAGTTATTTGCAGATATGGGCATTTGTGACTCCCTTCTCTCCACGTTCAAGAACTTTGTTGTCCATTTGCCTATGTTTACAAGACCTTTGGTTGGCCATATAGGTAAATTTACAAGTCAGAAAGTATAATTCCTCAGGTTGATATCACTATTGTCCTTATTTTATAGATGAGAAAACTTAGACATAGAAGCTAAATACCTTTCCACAGGCCAGTCATTATACATTTACTATAAATATAGGGATCAAAGCCCAGGCAGACTGATGCTAGAACCATGCCATTGACACCCACACCAAGCCGCTTAGCCAGGAGTGTGTGGCTCCCAACCAGTCCCTCACTGATGGGCATTCTCTTTAATTCCAGTGTGTTTTGCCACTAAGAGGATGCTGCTATAAATCCATGGACACACATCCTGATCTATGGATGTTTTTATTTCTTTCATTCAACAAATACTTAATGAGGGCCTACTCTGTGCCAGATGCTGAATTTATAATTGTGAGAGAGACAGATGCAGTCTTTGTTTTCATTCTGATGGGAGAAGAGAACGAATGAATGAATGAACAACAAGAAAAATAGGAGATAATGTCATTCAGTCATATACAGAGAATTAAAATAGGGTAATGTGACTGAGAACTATGGATATTTTTATCTGATACAGATCCCCAGTTCTGGAGTTGGTGGATTGAATGATACAGTTTTTTTAACTTTAATAATTACTGCTACTTTGCTTCCTAAAAGGCCTGTTTCCTTTTCTACCAACAATAGAAATACAAATCTCATTCCCACCAACAATATAAATAACAGATATTTAGAAATAAACTTTTTTCCAACGAACAATAGAAATACAGATCCCCCCACACACACATTTCCACCCACAATAGAAACACAGATCTAAAAGATTAACTTTTGTCTTCCTTTGACTCACTAAGAGAACTTTAAACGAGTTTTCTTTGTCTAACTATGCTGACCTACTTAAAATTCAACATCTATTAATGTTGATCAGCTAGAAAGTAAGCATCAACAATTACTTTATATCACGCTGTATACGTTAGAAAACTGTGTCTATACATATATGTGGCTATGCCTATGAAATGAAGAACATGGATCTCACGGAACTCTCTCAGGGAAAACTCATGCCCTGTCTCTGAGGTCGGGAGGGGGAACTGTCTCATCTCATGTTCTTAATATAAAGCGTAAGAGTTGGCATTTTTTTTTTTCTTTTAAGAGTTGGCATTTTTAAATGATAGCTGAACACAGTTAAGAATAGCAAGGGAGCAAGTCTAATAATAGGTTGAAAAGAGTCTCCTATGAAGACAAATGCTGATAAACATTAAAAAGTGAGCCTGGAGGCCTGGGGTATTTTCAGGAGCAGCAATCAAAAGAATACCAACAGTGCCCACCCTCCACAGCCTATAGAGCTAGCCTTCCCCCCACATCCCCGTTCCTGACTGACAGGTTGGCCTGGTTATCACAAGTTCTCCGGATGGTCATTGTTCAGAGGATTCATAAATATGCAACAGGAGAAAATGGAGCTACATAACTTCCAACTCCCCTGAGCTACAGAAAGGAGAGAGCCTGTCTTCCTGGCTCTCACAGGTTCCGGGACCCCTTCGGCCATTCCAAGGAAAGTGGGGGGCCTGAGACACCCCCTCTCTGCCAAATCACCCGGAGAGATGGCAGCCTCCATGCCTCCATCCAACCTCTCACTTGAAAGGCTGCACACTTTCTGTGCACAGGAAAGCAGGGCTTTATTTGAACCGTGTTTCACAAGCAGAAGCAATGGAAAGAATTCCACGCCTCATCTTTTTTTTTTTTTTTTCCTCCCTTGAAATTTGATCATATTCCTAACTTTAGTCATACTGCCTGGTTTCCTTTCCTTAATGGAGTGAAATTTATGTCTGTGATTAGAGAATTGGCTTGGGAAAACCATTTGAGTTTTAAAAGTTATATGTTTTAACAATAATAGATACGGGAACCCTGGAAGAAACCCAGTATGTTTTGGATGCTAATTCAGACATCATAATGACTTGCTATTTCCAGCCACAGTTAGTAGGCAATGGTGGTATTAGACATATTGGAGAGCGAAAAGAATTGAGTCAAAAGTTTTCACAAGGATAGTGTAGTGACAAATTTAAAAGTGTAGCCTGGATGTGTAGCTTTTTGGCTAAGATGTCTGGGATTATTTTGAAAATAAAGAATAAGGTGACACACATTAAAGAGTAGCTTTTCCGGAACTGTATGTACTACAAGCATGACCCTTGAACTCTAGCATTCATAGACACATGAAAAAAAAGTACTCAGGTGTTCCTTGATTTATACAACAGATGTTCCTTAATTCAACCATATTTTTCTATATATTTGGAGGAACTCGCTACCAATGCGATGATGTAGTCAGAGCTTGAGGGGAAGCTGGGCAAGACCGCCCAAATCTGAATGTAAATCCCTCTCCCTTCCCGCTGGGGGACTCAGAGCAAGTTATTTAAAACTTCTGAGCATCACCTTCAAAGTAGGGTGCTATCAGTTACTCACTTCAGAAGGTGTTGTGAGATTTAAATGAGAAAATGTAAGTAAAACAGAGGAGACCTTCGTTACATTTTAGTTCCTTCCTCCTTCCCACCCAGCTGTGATATTGGCTTTGGGATCACTGAATGGGAGGAGTCCAGACAAAAAAAAAAAAAAAGAAGTGGGTGTGGGTGGAAAGGAAGAGCTGTTGGGAGTGGTCTGTAATATTTGGCAGAGCAGCCTCAATGGGAGGACCTAGGAACACCTCCTAGAGGTGAGACATGGCCTGAAGCCAGTCTCTCTTGCTGTGAAGGATGCTTCTTCAATATGAATAATAGGCTCCCAATGGTTTTAATTTTTCAATTTCTCTAATCATAGAATACCCATTCATTTATGTAGCTGCTCACACCTTAGTAAATACATTGTTTACATCATTCATTTTATACTGTTCATTTAAAATGCTTTAGGCCTGCGATAGTGCTTATCCCAAAGAGTTAATAAATAGCTATTAATCCTTACAGCATGGTCAAAAAATATTTCCACCATATCCTAAGCATAGCATAAAAGCAAAACTGAATCTGTGATTCCAACCAGTTATTTCACATACAGATTCTCAAATCCTCACATCGCACTTGAGCCTATCACATCCTCCATCGTGTGTAGATTTCACAAGGCTAAGTGACTGTGTAGGGTTCTTAATAAGTTGATGGGGTACAAAATACAAGGTTAAAAACCTGTTTAAAAATAGCTTCTGGCCCTGGCTGTTGTGGCTCCGTGGTAGAGCATTGGCCCTCGCATGAAGGGTTACAATCCTGGCCCAGGGCATGTACCTGGGTGGCAGGTTCCATCCCCACTCCGATTGGGTCACGTAGCAAGGAACTTTCATTTTCTTAGACCTTCGCTTGTCACTTTCCTCAACCCTCCATGGACTGTGTAAGATCACTGTCTGCACCCGTCCGAGGTGTGGAGAACAACCGAATCGCATAGAGGTCGAATTGCATAGAGGTTGTTGGGGCTTGCTCCCACACACAAGATGAAAAGTGTATGTATCACGGACCTTCAGAATGCCTTGTGAGCAGGTGAGCCTGCCAATGCCGTCTCCATAAACTCCGGAGGCCAAATATTATCGACATGGGAGGCGTGCGGCTCATCACACCCCCATCCCGAGCACGTACAGGAACTGAAAGCAAGGGACACATGCTTTAAGTCAATTGGAAAGCCAGGGTCTCCTGCAGGGACATCTTCTTTTGAACAGAGACGTGTCATCGCCAGAGAAGTGGTGGGAAATCCATGCCCTGCCTTGAGAGAGCTGTTTGATGATGACACAGCTGTCCTTACTTCACTGAAGAAGCTAACCTACCCCCTCTCCTTGCACCGTGGTGTGAGGAGTCACTGGGCAAGGAGAGGACGTGAGTTCATCTCCGCCTTCCTCTCCATTTTCCTGACACTGACCATGGAGTTAGCTGGGTGCCTGGTTTCCTAGACAACAAGTCCCAAGCTGTTTTTTTTCATTGTAACTGGAGATGGCTGAAATATTGTTCTATTCCACATTGCAAAAACAAATAATTCATTCGTGTGAGTTAAAAAAGTATAGTCAGTTCATTAAAGAGAGCGGAAATCACACCAATGCATTATTTGTGTAATACAAGTCCATACAACCAGACCGTCCCTCATCTTGTTTTTAAGCATTTAACTAGTTCTTTTGGCACCATATAGATGCATAGTTAGATGGTTTCAAATAGCACCAAATCCTCTAATAAAAATATTTAAATAAGATTTCATACCAGCGTAGCTTTATACTAGCATTTCTGAAATGAGCACAGAAAATACCTGTTATGGTAAATTCTCTGCTCCCACTCTCACCAACATCCACTCCACCACCACCAGCTCCACATGGCTTCATTGCATTGGGATCACGCTATAATGTTAACTTGCTATAATCCAAGTTTCCAGGCTAGCGGAAAAGCAGCTCAGCTAGTTGCTTTTTCTGAGGCAAATTAGCAAATGAAAAGAAGCCTGCTGTGGGAGAACTGAGGAAGTAGGGCAGACTTGGGGGGGGGGGGGTGGGGGGAGTGTGGAGGGGGTGGGAAGAGTAACTCCCAGGGCTATTTCCAGACCCCTTCGCAGTCCCTGTGCGTATGCCCGGGGGTTTGTCCGGTTTTCATTTTGTGGATGAAGGGGTGTTAGAGGTAGGGGCAGCTGCCCTTGATGCCGGGGCAAAAGAGCCTTGGAGAGTCCAGCTCAGCTCCCTCTGCTCCTCTGTCCACTGTGCCTAAGGCCTCCCCAGCTCCCCTGGGTCTTTTCCAAGTCAAGCGGCTACAGGGACCAGAGCAAACACTCTGAATCACAAGTCCTGCCCAGCTGGCATGGCTCAGTGCTTGAGTTTCGACTTATGAACCGGGAGTTCTCAGTTCGATTTGATGCCTGGTCATGGCACATGCCGGGGCTGCGGGCTCCATCACCAGTGGGAGGCGTGCTGGAGGCAGTCGATCAGTGATTCTCTCTCATCACTGATGTTTCTATTTCTCTCTCCCTCTTCCTTCCTCTCTGAAAGAAAAAGAAAAAAAAAAAAATATATATATATATATATATTAAAAAACACACAAGTCCTTGTGGAAAAGAAGCTGTGATCAATAGAGCAGCCTTCCTATGAGCCCCTACGTGACATAGTGATTACACAGTCCTATCAAATACTTTCTGGAAATGCGACTCCCCGCTACCTACCCCGTGATTTAATAAGGATTCATCTCAAATCAGGTCCTCAGGGGGGAGACACAAAGATGAAATGACAGGAAGACGGACCCTGTCCTCGGAAGGGGGTGGCTGAGGGAGTGTAAAATCGAACTTTTCTGTAGGGTTTCTCCTTTAATCAAGTCCACATGTCTAACGCCAGGGAACTTAAATGTGGTGAGGAGGGGAGGATTATAAAAATGTTCACTTTCATCCTACAGATATGAGAAAACAAGAACATGTTGCCATTACTCGACAACTTTATAGCTGCAAACAAGGCCAGTAAATCAACCAGGGGTCTGGCTGGCGGGCGGGCACCTCGCGCCGCTCAGGGAGGGAGCTGCCCACCGGCCCTGGGCCAGGCTGCCAGGCCAGGGAGACAGGGGAGGGGCGGGAGAGGCCCCCTCTGCTCTCAGAACCAACACAAGTGCTCAGCCCTGTCCCTCCGCAACCTTCCTCCTCTCCTTAAAAAATGACAGAAATCAGGAAATATTACTTGGGCTTGCAGGCTTCTGTCCTGGCCTATCAAACCCACAGAGAGGCCCAGCAAATTACTGGAAACTGCACTTTGAACTTAGCCCCTGGCACAGAGCCCAGTCAAACAGAGATGTAAAAGTTCCTTTCCTCCGAGGGGCCGCACCGGGGTGTCCCTATAGACACTCCAGAGCTGATTGCAACAGGTTGGAATGAGGCCCTGAGCCAGGAAAACAAGCCCTGACCAGTATGATTTCCTACTGCCTGTGTTGTTTCTTAAAAAGGTTTTTTTTGGCTTGTTCTCCCTCGTTTTGTTGGACTAGGTTTCAGGCTCGGGTCCCATCGAGGAAAAGACTGGCACCATTTTCCCAAAGTGCTTAGTCCTTGCTTGGAAACCCGCACGATCACCCCACTGGTAAGTGCAGTAAAGTTGGGGGCCGCAGGGGGCGAGGGGCCAGTCCGGCCGGTTGCTAAGCAAATTCTCTGAACTCCCAGGGAATCCAGAAGTAATTAGCTTGTAAACCCAGCAGATCTCTCTACCTCCGACAAGGGAGGTGATATTTCTCTGCCCTCTCAACTGCACCGCACGGGATCAAAATAAGCCACCAACACGGACTGTCCTGGTAAGAGCAGCGTCTGCGGAGCCCAGGCTGCTTCTCTTTCTTAAGAGGAAACCATCAAAACATTGGCCTCTTTCTAGTTATGTTCTGTTTCTCTCTAAGAAAACTCAATTTGCACAAGCAAATAAACTGACTCATTGTAAAACTAAGAGGTCAGCCGGAGACAGATAAAACTAGGGGTTAGGCAGCTGGAGAAACAGGCCATGCTGGGAGCCTCCTGGAGGAAGCAGTAAATCCCCCGGGACCCAGCACAACCTGTGAAGCGGAGGGGGCACTCCAGGCCACTCTGTGGTAAATGAAACATTCCTTCCTCAAGTACTAAAAGGGAGGCGAGTCCAGGGCAGGTCTGGCCAGCAGTGACCTGGCTCTCCTAGTGCAATTCTGCTCACTGCTCCCTCCTGGGGGTTTCCTATGACAGCTGTAGGGTTTCACATGCAGAGCTTGAACAGGTCAGTAATCTACTTCTCCCACAATGTGTTTCTTTTTTTGATTTTTATTGATTTTAGAGAGAGGAAGGGAGAGGGATAGACAGATAGAAACATCGATTGGCTGCCTCCCATACATCCCCTACTGGGGATCAAGCCCACAACCCCAGCATGTGCCCCGACCAGGAATTGAACCATGACCTCCGGGTTCACGGGCCAATGCTCAACCACTGAGCCACACCGGCCTGGCATAACAAGGTGATTCTTAAAGCCCCATGTCCTTTCTAAAGATCTCGCACATTTCCTTAGAGCTGCCTGTTCTACCTCCAAGCCCCCAGCCTTCCCTGTCTCTGCCTCCCTGACCTCCAACTGACCCAGTTCTGCAATAATCAACAGCCAGTGAATGCCACACAGAAACCCCTGTCATAATCAGGGGGAGGGGAGGGTGCGGGTGGGGGAGGGGTGTTCCCACAGCATTTCCATTTCAAATGTTAATGCTGAACTCTTGCCAGTAATTCACCACTTGGTTCCCCTCTCCCTCCTCCCAGGGCTCTAGTAGAAGTAATGGGATAAAGAACAGCAAAGCCCACTTACCCCCTGGCTACAGAAACAGTGTGCACTATCTCAGCCAGGTAGTCCGTATGCAGTACTCTGGTTCTCTCTAACAACGCAGACCTGCCCACAGAGCTCCCTCTCAGGCCTGTGTCCTCATCTCCCAGTGACCTGGGGGGAAACACCGAACTCCAATACATGGCCAAAGGAGAGTCCCTGACAATACTTGGCAATAGAAGATTTCAGATAAAGGTGACAGCTGGAGGGGAGCCTCTGGTCTTTGCAGGAGCGTGATGCCTGCTGGGTCTGAACTGCCCAAGAGGAAGGGCGGAGGATGGGCAGCAGTCAGGCCCTGAGCGAGGTGGCTGTGGCTATGGGATGAACTTGGCATGCAAGAGAATCCCTCCCTCCCAGCCCCCGCCCCCAGGACCCCCACCCAGGACCCCCACCAGAGTGGGGCAGCAGGCAGACCGCTAGGCATCCCCCACCCCATCCCAGTGGTTCTGATCAGCAGGTGGGTGAGGCCTCCTGTGATTCTGACCCTGGATATCCTCCAACTACACTGTGACAAACACCAAGGCAGCGGGAGAGGAAGAAGGCGACTTGGGAAAGTTGACGCTGGGAGGCAGGGAAGGTGGCCCGAGGAGCCTAGAGAATGGAAGCAGCAGATGCCGTAGCAGCAACAGAATCAAAAGACAGAGGAGGTCGCCCACAGAGGGCGAGGCACAGAGAGCTCTGGTCAATAGAGGGTGGACGTGGAAGACTATTGTGGTTTATTCTGTTAAAATGCTCAGATTCTATCCAAAAATACAATAAACAAGCACACATTTTAAAATTTGTGTCGTGCCAATATGCTGTTCCAGTGAAAGTATTCTAAGACTGGGGCTCACCCAAGCTTCTCTCAGAAAAGCAACTTTGTTCACGAAACCTAGGTAGTCAGCTGCTTGGGGCCAGACAGCTAAGTCATCACCATCTACACAGAGTACAACCGCTCCATGTACACGCATTACAACAGGCCAGTCCCTCGTAACCAACCTCTTCTTCAATTCCTTAGGGACTCCACTGACCCAAAGCAGAAACCTCAGGCTCTAAGCCACAGACACAGAAAGTTGCAAGAGCTGAGGTTCCTCAGAAATTCAAGAAGCGGAAGAACCTCAGTGGACTCCATCTCACAGAAGGCCAGAGCCACGAGGGTGATGACCAGCTGTGAGTGAGGGGGAAAGGCAGCCTGTTTCCCAACCGAAGTCCCAGTGCCCAAATCCCCCTCCACCCCCACCCTGGTCATTCAACGTAAGCACCCCTTTGATGCCAAGAGAAAAAAAAAATGTTTTAATTGCCTTCTCAGGAAGGCAATACTAAGATCTACAGAATAGAAAGCAAAGGGATGAAAAGTAGAAAAGTGATGTCTAGCATTTCCAATATATGACTAATAGGATTTCTAGGAAGAGAGAACAGAGGCTATATCATGGAAGAAACTGCCAAAGACATACTGAGAAAATGCCCCCTACCTAAAGGACACAGGGGCGGGCTCGTTAAGTGAGCGGCACAGTGAATAACAAAAGATTTCTAGCAAAGTCAAAGTCAAACTGAGAAGATCCTAAAAGCGTCCGGTAGAGTGAACAGCATCACAAACAATGGACGGTGCTCAGAACTGCTCCATGCGCCTCAGCAGCAATAGCTTCAGCCAGAGACAGTGAAAGAACGCCTTCAACATCCTGAAGTCCAGGTTTCTGCTCCAGGCATACTAGTAACTAACTCTACACATTACACAGGCTGAGTGGAGGCTGCTGTCTCTTCTCTCACTGAGCATGTCTTTTTAAGGCCCTCACTTGCAGTTATCTGACCCAGGTTGTCTTTTAAGGAGTGGCTTTTACCCAGGCAAGATGTGCTAAGAGCATTCCCAGGATGCTTCGCATTCAGTGGATTTCAGCTCTGCTCCCTGAGCTCAGGACCCCTCGCCTTAATTCTTGATGCCTTAACTACCTTTACTATTAAACTTGCTGTCAGTGCCTGGTCCTCACTCAGTGGGGCCCTCCCCTCCACACTGTCATTGTGAGTTGTTCTCTTGGACTAGGGACACTGCAGACGGCTCTATGTACATCCCTCTTGCATACAGGGGCAGCCCCCACTCAACCTATGCCCTGCTAACAGTGGGTTCGAGACAGGGAAGGTAAATTGGGGCCATGTGGAGGCTCAATCAGGGAGCCTGTGACTAAGAAATGTCTCTGGACTGGAACTGAAGAATTTGTGCTCGGCCCATATTTGAGCTAACCACGGTGGAAGATCACAGGGGGCGCTCTGGGCAGAAACCCCCCTAAGAAACGTGCCTTTGCTTGGAATATCAAAATACCTGGAATATCTTCCTTATAATTCTCGGGATCCTTCAGCCCAGTGGTGGGAGGTTCGGCAGGGAAAAGGTAACCCCAGTATCCTCCTCCATCGTCTTCCACAGAATGTCCCTATGTAACAACTTAGGAAGCCCAATAAAGCATCTGAGATGCTAGGACATCCTAGATAATAAGATTTTAAAAACTAGACGAACCTAATATTTACTTGAAAATGCTCCCAAGCTGCAGTCCTGGTGTACCACCAGTATCACAAACTCAACAGGTCCAAATTCTAATTCATGACCCCCTTTCCTAAAACTCATCCTCTTCCAATTTCCTTATTTTAGCCACTGGCATCATCAGCTTCCTTTCCACATGGTTCCAAAACTGGGTGTGATCTTTGCATCCTTCCACTCCCTCATGCCCAGCTGACAAAATCCTGTCAACTGAGACCATCCTGCTGGCCCTCCTCCCCAACCTGCCTTCCTAGGGTTCCTCAGCTCAGGCCTCCTTCCCTTTGTCGAGTCCAAGGTATCCCATCTACTGCCACCAGACAGAGGAATCCAGGGCAGAGTTGCACTCATTCTCCATAGCAGAGACCACTAGCTCCCTCCCAATACCCATTTTCCCTTCTCTCTTAGTAACAGAACCCTGCCTTTTAGCAAGTCCCAGAAAATAGGTGCACACTGCCCAGCCTCCCCAACAGTAGGTGTGGCAGTGAGACTTTGTTCTGGCCAATGAGAAGTGGGAAAATGGGTTGTCTGGGACTGCTGGGAAGGCTGATGAAAGTGGGCCAACTCAACTGGGTTGCCCATCCCTTTGCATTTTCCACATTCACTCTTCCTCCTCCTGGCCTGCAATGCACGCATGACGGGTGGAGTCCAGCAGCCAGCCTAGACCATGAGGCAACTGTGGAGGTGAAAGCCTGCTTGACCAGAATAGAAAAGCAGAAAACTAGGAGGGGCCTGGACCTTGACAATGCATGGAGCTCACACGCCTGCCTTGAATTGCCCACCTCCAGAGCCTTTTATAAGGAAGTAACTTTTCTGTTCTTAAGCCACTCTTTTACAGGTCTCTTACAGCTGTGTGAAAATCATAACTGACAAAACTTTGCTTTCAAAATCATTGGTGGCTCCTGAATTCCAATGAAACAATGTCCAGACTCCTTGGCCCAGCACTCATGGTGATCCCAAGTCCAGAATGAAACCTTATTCCCAGCCTTGTCTTCCACTCCTTTCCCTCATGCAATCCATCACTCAGCCAATCTAAACAGCTGCAATTCCAGAAGCATGATCACCACCAAACGCCTTCAGGAGAATTGTCAGCCTCAGAGCCTCTAGAGCAGTGGGTGTATAGTAGTTATCAATCCCCCTCTCCATTTCTTAAATATCTGACACACAATTCCCATGTACATGAGATAGAGGCAGAGCTGCTCTGATTTGAAAACCACTGGCCTGGTCCAATTTTTATTTTAATTTTTTAAAGGTGAAGAAACTGAGGCCCATATGGGTGGGAATTAGCATGCTCAATTGGCCCAACGCTGGCTAGAACCTAGATTTCCCAGCCCCTACTCTGTTCTTTCCATTATTTTTACCACTAAGTGATGCACACAGAGGTGCTCAATAAAAACAAAACAAAGTGTGGCAAGTGTCCAGATCCCCATATTTTTGCTGAAGAGAGGATGGAATTATACTGAACGAGGATCACCAGGCCGTCTCAATCCCAGTCAGCTGGGGATACAACATAAAGAACAGTGGGCCAGGGTTAATTCCTACCAGTCTGGAATTTTCCAAACACCAGAATGTTTCCCATTCAGACCCATGCCCAAGGGAGAGGCTGTGATTAGCCCAGCAGCCAGAAATGTGGGATTATCTACCAGGTCAAGGGATGTGTCTCCCACGGTGCTCATTAAATCCTATTGGCTGGTGTTTCACAATATTAAAAAAGTTCAAGATGTTGGCTTCGCTGGGAAGGCGCATTCTGTTTGGTCCTTTAGTCATCATAAGTGGCAAATTGGGTTGGAGATGCTGTGCTGTCTGTCAGAGCTGCCTGTGGGGTGCTGGGAAACCCTGGCTGTGCTTGACTGTCCTCCGAAAGGTCACTGCTTCGTGCAAAACGGAGAGGAAATGGGTCACTGAACGTTTGAGGAAGGGACTAAAGAGACCGACAAGTCTCACTCATTGTCCATTTAACTGTTTGGAATCAGGCCTCTTCTCTCTACTTGGACAGCAAGATCACAG
This sequence comes from Corynorhinus townsendii, assembly GCA_026230045.1. Classification (NCBI taxonomy): domain Eukaryota; kingdom Metazoa; phylum Chordata; class Mammalia; order Chiroptera; family Vespertilionidae; genus Corynorhinus; species Corynorhinus townsendii. The sequence goes on from JAPDVU010000006.1 coordinate 131,785,191, forward strand.
AGGACAAGATGATGTACAAGGTTAACGTTGCCTATGGGGAAATTAACTGGGCTGAGTGTTGAATTCGGAAAGACAGAGGAAGGGGAAGAAACAACTTGTGTGGGATCCCAAAGGAAGCGGGGGCTAAAATGTCATAACGAGGGAATCCTCCTGCCCTCCAGGAAGAGGGCAAGAAGAGTCCAGCAACCAGAGTGGGGAGGCTGAGGCCAAAGGTGGGATGGGAATGCAGCTGGTTCCTGTGGAGTCCGTCGGATCTGTGCACGGCCTGGCTGCTGCACAGTGTGACCTGGGGCAAAGGATCTCGCTTCAATATCCATAAAACGGAGATGATGATAATATATTACCTACTTGATGGGGTGTTATGTGGAATAAAGGAGGGTGACGCACAAAGCCTAGCACATGGGAAGCACTCAATACATGTTATTGTCATGTTTTATACTCACGTCTTCCATCCTCCCAGCTAAATCATAAATAACCTTAAAGCGAGACCACGCCCTCCCTTTTCCACACAGGATCCCTGGCAGAGGCTCTCAGAACTGGTTAGTTGATTGACAGGCGCTGGAAGAGGAGGCCCAGCTCATTAGATTACATATGAGAGCATGTTCCTTCCAGTGCTCAGAGAAACTCTCCCCAAGCCCTCTATTTGGGGAGGAAACAGCAGATCCCATATCCTTTAAAGAATATCAGAGTGTCCCCTACAGTCTCCCATTCTACAGATCAAAGGCAAGTAAGGGCCGGCAGAGCCAAGGGGATGACCGGGACCAGGGCCGAGGCCTGCAGCTCCACTTCACCAGGAGCTGGGCCCTCCGGGAGCTCCAGTTCAGACTTGTACGGCAGCCCCATAAAACCCGCTCAGCCTGCCTTTTCCTCCCCAAAGCTCCAGCCTTTGTCCTGCAGCTCAGCTCATGCCAGAGAAGCCTAGGGCCAGCCGTGCCTTCTAATTTCTAATGATCAAAGTGGAAGCTGTCTGATGCCGAAGCAGGCTCCCTTTTAGCAAACGTGTTTTTAAGTTCAGATTCGCACAGTCCTCTGGGCTCACCTGTCCCCTATTTTCTGACAAGGTGTGCATTTCCCGGGCGGGCAGGGACAGTCACGTGGCCATGCCGCAGCAGCCACCGCCCCTGCTGACTGGGGAGTCAGGTTACCTGGAATGTCGGGCCCCTTCTCCCAGGCTGGGTGGAGGCCGGAAGGACTGGGTGCGGGGAGTGGGGGACGGTGGGGAGACTGGGTGGGGAAACCAGAAACCTGGGAGGAGGGAAACAGGTTTCCTTTTTTAGGGCACCGGTGCTGCCTGCGCACGTGGTTGGGAAAGAAATATGCCAGTTACTTGTGTTTGTCTTGAAACAAAGAGCGAGGGGAAGGGGGGTTGCTTTTTTTTTGGCCTGAAAATATATGTGAAATGCATACCTGAAGTTGTACTGGGTGGGGATCGAGTCGTTGGCAACCATGCGGTAATGGGGCAGATCAGAAGAGTCATTGTATGGCTACTGAGGATGCCGGTGTATAAAGGGCGCATTATGGCCCGCACACCTGGCTCCTGCAGACTAGGCACTGAGAAATGGTTTTTAAAGAGCCATCGAGTGAGCAATAGGATGAAGTCGTCCGTTGGGTCAGAACAAGGTCATGCACAATATACAATTCCAGGTATTGTGCGTGTTCACAGAACCCCACGTATACACAAGTGCGCCTGCCAACCACATATGTCTTCTGAATAGCCATCCCCGTGATTTTTCCTTAAGACAAAGAAGAAACAGTTTCAGTCTGGTCTACAGTATTGGGGGAAACCAGACTCACCGCAGGTTCCTCCACAGCTTTCTTTACAGCCTGATACCTGGAAGAAGGGGACGTGAGGGCTCACCCCGAGGGAGGCAGACACCTCTAGAGGGGACATGGGGTACCTTCAAGATGAACACTTAAACTGGAAAAGGAAGAAAAATTAGATATATATATATTTTTTGCCGTCCCCTAATACCTTGAGGAGTTCAAAGGTTTTCTCAGCCTGAGGCACTTGGCAATTATAATTACACAGTAAAATACCTAAGGTTAATGAATAACCTCTAAAGGAAGTTACTTCACATAATGACAGCAATTTCTCTGAACTAAATGCTAATAATAAGGCCTGTAATACTATGGGAAGGAAATGGTGGCAATTGGCAAATGGTGCTCTGTTGCTCGGTAACAAGAGCTGAGGTCTAAGCAACCTCCTCACCTCCCCGGAAAGGGGTGGGCCGAAGGGCTGCCGGGCGGCCTGCCCGCTGTGAAAGGCGCTGTCCCCACTCAAAGTGGACTCCAATGTGGGAGCCCAGTTGGCAGAGAGGAGCCTGAGCGGGACTAACACGCTACAAATTGCTCAGCAGCACGGTGAAGGAGGGGGGTGTAATCTGTAAAGACTGAGCACAGCCTCCTTCACATTACCTGGTCCGTATCACTGCTGCACCGATGAAACATTGCAGCAAATCCAGCCAAGATCTTGCTAAAGCTCCCCCCCCGCCCCCCCCCCCCCCCGCCAATCCAGTTGGTTTGTCCCAGCAGAGACATACACTTTGATCCTCAGGGTTGTTTTTTCTGTTTCGGAGCCACTGTGGCACTGAAGAGATGAATTAAAAAAGGAACGCAATTAAGACAACCTAAGAGTGCACGTTCCTTGCAGAGGAAAAGTTTCCGAACTTGAACTGCAGGCGAGTGTTTAGTTGGGCGATTATTGGCTGTGTGAATTGAGAGATCCTAGAGACAACTTCTTCCTGTGGGTCCTTAATCAACGGCCCACAACAAGGGCATTATTACCTTGCACCCTTACAGGAGCATCTTCCGTGAGAGGCTGAGATAAGACCGCAAATTATAAACCCCTGTTTGTTTTATGCCAGTGGTTCTCAACTCTGCCAGGTAGCTCTCAACACCTGGACAGCTCTTTCAAAGGCAGATTGCTGGGGCCCTATTCCTGCACGTTGATACAGTAGATCTGAGATAGGTACCTGGGAATCTGTACTAACTTCTTCATGGTGTGATCATCAGCCAAGTGTGGAAACCACTGTTCTAAGCTATAGTATGAATAGTGGTTAGACAAAAGATAAAAAGTGAGAGTGAATACTTCAGGCACTCAGAATTTAATACCCTTTGATTATTTCCTTAAGAGAAACTTGATCGACACATTTTAAGAAAGAAAACTAAATATACTCATTTAAGTGCGTTATTTTATCATATTTTATTTTTTAATATTGAAAAAGATTTAAAATTGAATGTCATATCAAAAACAACTGACGTTCTGACTATACCATCGTTTAATTTGAGGCAACTTGCTGTACCATTAGCATCTTCCTAGGTTGGCAAATAAAATCATTTGCCCTGGCCAGTGTTCCTCAGTGGTCAGAACGTGGGCCCGCGCACCAAAGGGTCATGGGTTCAGTTCCAGTCAAGGGCATGTACCTGGGTTGCAGGTTCAATCCCTGGCCCTGGTCAGAGCATGTGCAGGAGGCAACCAATCAATGTGTCTTTCTCATATCAATGTTTCCCTCTTTCTCTCCCTAACACTCTGTAAAAATCAATGGAAAAATGTACTCAGGTGAGGATTAACAATAATAACCAACACACACAAAAAAGACTCACCCTATGCAAAACCACAAAATGGGCCAAGTTTGTCCCCCACTCTTGGTTATTTTTCACAGAGTTCCTTATCAAGAGTGGACCAATGCTTTCCAGAAGCCCTCACTGGACTTCTTTTCCCAGTTTTCCTTCTCTTTGACTCTCTAATTTCTTTAAAAATAATAATAGTCCTATATTATTTAGCTATGGGGCTTAATGGGCTAATGTTATAATGGGCACATAGCACAAACATGTCTTTATAAAAAAACAGTTGTCGAGGGACTTAATTAAAAGGAAAGATTCTTGAAATAGTAAGAAGATGTTTGGGGCAGATTCACTTCTGGCCCTAAAAAGGACAATATCTACTCATAGACTGAGCCCTGAATCATTAGGGTCTCTGCATTTACTACACACAATGCAAGAAATTACATATTAATACGACTTTCTAATTATGTCCAAAGAAATTAAAAGCCATCCATCAAAAATAATTAAAAATAAACACCATCAAAATGTGTGGCTTGTCTGAACCACAAGAAATGGTCCCTCACAAAGGGTGGAACTGACAACTCAACAAAAGCCATTCCCACTTTCCCCAAATTCCACAGGGGTCATTGAGATGTTTCTTCATAAGCCAGAAGCAAGTTTATTTTATTTATTGGAAGGTTCTTTAAGCGAGATCAATACTCAAGATAGAGAGCAAGTTGACAGCTGTGCGGGAGAGGGGTATGAAGGGTGGGGATTAAGCAAAAAAAAAGAAAAACAAACAAAAAAACCTCATGGTCTGATCTCAGACAACAATGTGGTGATTGCCAGGGGAGGGGGGTGGAGAAGGACATAGAGGGGATAAATGGTGACTGTCAGAGACTTGACTTGGGGTGGTGAACACACAATACACACTGGCACACAACAGGTATGATGCGATTATCACATGCTTCATAAATGTTCGTTAAACGGAATGGACTCTTCCGACCGTTGGAATCCCTCCAGCTCAGACACACAGCCCATGGCTGACACTCCCAGGACACACAGAGCTGGGAGGCCCACTGCAGACACTCCCTTCTTAATGCACAATAGACTATAGGTTTTGCTAAAGATTGAATCTTCATAACACAAAAATAATAGGAAATTCAAAAGGTTTTTTTTCTGTTAATTTGATCAATAAACATGGTCAGACCAATAATTCAAATTATTTCTTGGTTTGACTGAATATGCTCAAGTCTGTAAAAGTGCTTCTGCTGGTGAGCGGCAAGGACCCAGTACTAAGAAACCCTATTCGTTAAGTCATACACCATGAGAAACCTGGCTTTCTGAAATCCTGTCAGGGATCATGAGTCTCAAAGGAAACAGCTTGAGGCTGAGTGGGTTAAAGCAGCCCAGCTCTGGCCCAAAAGCCAATTAACATTATTCCCAGATTCTGTTAGAGCTAATAAAGGGTTTTCTCTCTTCAGTTTCAGCTAATCAAAACCCTCTGTTCTCACGCAGAAATGAGTAAGTCCTGTTCAAGCAATCTTCAAGTAAACTGTGCTCCAATATTCCACCTCCCTTGCTCAACAGTATAAATTCGCCTTTCTCTCCCCTCCTCCCCGCCCCCACCCCATGAGAATTGACAGTCTTGTCATCTCAACAGTAGAACCCATAGTATTTATAGTCTGAAAATTTATACACAGAAACCTCCTTTAAAACGGAGTCAGGAGCCTGGAAGAAAGATCTCTCGGCACCTGTCATTTGTTGCACACAACTGACCCTAAGAGGAAGAGATGTGCCTGCACATCAGACAGGAAGTGACACTACTTTAATACCCAACAGGAGAAAGAAAAGACTCCTCCCTGCCAGTAACACCTCAGCCAATGGGAGACTGCCATGACTCAGCCAGTGAAAAGCTACTACACTTTGAACTTTCAGTTTCTTCCAATGGACTCTTCGTTTACAACAGCCACTCCCAAGTCCATAAAAGAGCATTCCTCTCCTTTGTTTCTCTGGCCTGGCAGGTGGTTCACCAGCAGACCATGTGTCCCGAATTGCAATGCTTTGTTGTTCCTGAATAAACCCATTTTGTTGAAGAAATAGCTGTTGATCTATTTGTTAAAGATCAACAAGTCCTTAAAGCTTCTTCCAAATGTCTACTTTTAGGACACTTTATGCCAGTATTACCTCAAGAATTGGGGTTTCTCCTCCAGAGACCAACTTCTAAATTATTCTTATGCCTGTAGAGTACATGTCCCTGCACATACGGTCACTGCTTATAGTAAAGTCTGAACACTGGGATAATTTTCAGGTATCTGGGCTTATTGAGCTTGACCTAAATAGACATAGATCAGGATTTTTAATTGTATCATTCCTATATCTAGTTCACTTTCAAATCTACTTCCCAAGGGCTGGTAGTTCTCTTGGCCTGGGGTAGGGGTTGCATAGTCAGAGAAGGGGAAGAGTGAAGGAAACTCTTCAGACCTCAAGTAGAGGTCCACCCCTTGATTGTGATTGAAACCATCTTCCAGCCACTCAAATCACAACTCTGTGGTATCCCTGGATTCCACTCAATTCCACTCATTTTTTTTTCACTTTCTGGCCACAGAGCTCCAGGTCTGCCCCCCAAGCTCTCCATCGCTTCCTCTTACCATCTTGAAGGCCACCATGTTCCATCAAGCTCCAAGTCTCCTCCCAACTCTGTTTTCCATCCTCCTTCCCACCATAACCTGTGTCAAGTAAGAATGATGGGGTTGGGGGGGGTGGGTGGAATCACATACTGCACTATATTTCAGTTATGAGGCATTTGCTGTAGTTTAATCAAAATAGCATCCAAATTGAATTGGTTTATACAGGAATGCTTCATTCTCCCATCCTGAAAGATATGTTGTATAGTAAGTTTAATCCTGTCCCCAAAATGCATTAGCTAATTTTTGGATGATAGGAACAATAAATCCATTTTTTAAAATATATTTTATCCATTTTAGAGAGGAAGGGAAAGGGATAGAGAGATAGAAACATCAATGATGAGAATCACCAATTGGCTGCCTTCTGCATAACCCCCACTGCGGGGGATCGAGTCCATAACCCTGGCATGTGACCTTGGCTGGAATCCAACCCAGGACCCTTTAGTCTGCAGGCTGACGCTCTATCCACAGAGCCAAACCAGCCAGGGCAATCCATTATTTTTAATGGAGGAAAAAAACAAAATGTTCCCAATTTATCTGAAAAATCTCAACCAATTTCCCCAACCATCCCTAAAACACCCTTACATCAACATAATAATGCATCAAGGATTCCTGCATGCTACAAAAACACTTAAAATGCTCATTATGTAATTCGTATGCAGTACTTGATGGTATTGGAGAGAATCAGATGGGAATTATGTTTTTCCTCCTGCACTGCTATGAATATGCACTGTATTCTAAGTAAACAATGAAATGATATGTTAAAGATACTGAAAAATTCAAATAAGACTCAGCAAAATTAAATAAACGAGGCAGTTACTTTTGAATGGCTACTGCTCGAACAGTTATCCCAGTGGGGCCAGCAAGGAGGTCCGGTGGCGAGAGGCAGAGTCCTTCCCTGTCACTGCTGTCTTTCAGGGGTGAGAGCAGGTGAGAGGAGAGAAGCCTGCGTCCCACGCAGATCTTTCCTCCAAAGATCCGTCTTCTAGACGCCTTGGACTCAATCCATTTCCTCAGAGGCTTTGCACTATCTTAAAAGACATTTCACTTAATATAATAGAGAAGAAAACAATAATGCCCAACACGTTTCATCAACACACAAAGTGGGTTCTGTGGAGGGAGCAATGAAGAGTCTTGCTTAGACTCTGGGACAACCTAGTGTTTTGCTGGCTTGTATGTGGAATGGTTATAGATAATGAGTGCAGGGCGTTCTTAATTCAGGAAATGGGTTGCTGAAATTGAAACCAACTTATTTTAAAATGGAAAAGCAGATACAGCCAACTACTTAGAAGCTAGAACACCCCCTTTTTAAGAGGGTTTGGAACAGGATAGTAAGGGAGCTACAATTCTTCCGTTTCTTTATAGTGTGCTATCACTTCCACACTTTGTTTTAATCCTCCGAAGTTATTTACAAAATATGCATCAGATATCTGGAGAAACCAACCTGACCCCTATTTTTAAACTTTTACTGAAGATTTAGCAATACACATAAATATTAAATTGCATAAACATATTTACCCGCACAATACCATATTTTCCAGTCTTCTGGGACCAGCCACTTCCACTCCATACAAGGACAAACTGTGCCACCCCCTCCCCCATTTGGATGGGTGTACAAATCCCATGCCCCTGGCTGTCCCATTGACCACAGGGAGGTCCACAAGCCAAGCCAAGGCAATAGGAATAACGCCCACTCACTCAAGCAATTCTCCCAGGAGTGAGCACCTGCCCAAAGGGGAGCTTCTCTGAGCCTTTCTTTTCCAGGGGTCCCCCAAACTGCAGGCAAGAGAGAGAGCTTCCTCTTTTTTTTTTTTTTTGGCGTTGCTAAACCTTGCCCTATAACTCTGGGGCTGCCCATGGCCATCGCCATTCAAGAAGTCATCTGAAGTGACAGAGAATGAGTGATGACAACAAAAGAAGCCAAGTCTTAAGGCAGAGAAATAGAAACAGTCCTGATACTTCCAGTTCTAAATCCAGGTTGACTCTGAGGTCAACCCTGCCTCTTCCCTACCTTTGTCAAGAACTGCCAAATTCCCTTTCTGGGATAAATTTTTCTGAGATTAGTTTCTAACACTGCAACGGGATGAATTGTGACCAATACACCTATCTATCCAGCAGGATTGGTTAAGCAAACATATTCATAGGCTCAAAATCCTGTGGCCATTAAAATAATGAATGGTTGCCCTAGCTGGTTTGACTCAGGGGACAGAGCGTCAGCCTGTGGACTGAAAGGTCCCAAGTTTGATTCTGGTCAAGGGCACATGCCTGGGTTGCAGGCTCCATCCCCAGTAGGGGGATGTACAGGAGGCAGCTGATGGATGTTTTTCTCTCATCACTGATGTTTCTCTCTCTCTCTCCCTCTCTCTGAAATCAATAAAAATGTTTTTTTAAAAATAATGAATGTCATGCAAAGATGATCTGATACATTAAGTGAAAAAAGCTAGTTACAAAACAATATTCACAATATCAACTAATTATGTTTGAAATAGCAATAACATTTTAATGGTAGATTTTTTTTTTCTAGGTGTTGAGATAGGTGATTTTTCTAATCATTTTCCATATTTTATCATTTTTACTTTGATAATAAGAAAATGAGCCCTAACCGGTTTGGCTCCGTGGACAGAGCGTCAGCCTATGGACTGAAGAGTTCCAGGTTCAATTCCAGTCACGGGCATGTACCTTGGTTGCAGGCACATCCCCAGTGGGAGGTGTGCAGGAGGAAGCTGATCGATGTTTCTCTCTCATCGATGTTTCTGACTCTATCCCACTCCCTTCTCTCTGTAAAAAATCAATAAAATATATTAAAAAAAAGAGAAAGAAAGAAAGAAAGAAAGAAAGAAAGAAAGAAAGAAAGAAAGAAAGAAAGAAAGAAAGAAAGAAAGAAACTAAAAGCCAAGCCTGGGTCCAATCTTTATAAGCCTTTGAAACCTAATCACCCACCAATTGATTCACTTTGAATTTTACCATGCCCCTCTATTTCTAAATAAGCTTCCTGAGACATGGAGACACATCCCTCCCTCCTCTTTTTCAAGCGCTGGGATCTAAAGGGTGACATTTACAAAGATGGTAAATAATCAGCACCTCTGCCAACACAGTCGCTAGCTCCTTGGCTAGTGGAGCAACGTACCAAAGAAACATGTGACCTAAATGAACTCACTCAGTAACTTTCTAATTATTTTTCTCCATAGTAACACATATAAAATATGAAGAACGTTTATTCAAGTGTTTTTTCTTCTCTTTCATAAGTATTTCAAAAAGCCTGAAGTGTGTTTTATACCTCCTTAAATGTTTCACCACTGGGGTCTGGGGCTTTGCACCAAGAAGCTGACTCTGCTCCTGCATTCCTGATGAAAAGCACTAATGGCTAACAATGTTGCTTTATTGAATTTTTTTCTCATGAAAATGACCCTGAAATCTTTGGAAGGCGTTTCTGAAATAGTGTCATAGAAAAGGTCAGTCTTTTATTAGACTTCAGGCCACAGAAGAACCTCATGGACTTTTTTTTCTAGTATAATTTAACCCCTTCATTCTAGAACTTAAGAGCTAGCGTATGGTTTAATAGGTGGATTTAGAGGCTTCTGTGCCTCCAGTAATCCTCCTTTCATCAAAACAATGGCTGTAATTAATAGTTATGATTTCTCCTTTCACCTCAAAGGACTTCACAAATTGTTGCCACAGGACTCATGACACTCACCAATGAAGCACTGCTCAGCCCAGTGGAGAAATTTACAATCACCTCCAGTGTACGCCATGGCAATGTTGCTACAAAGGAAGGGAGGTGGGCCCCATCACCAAAATTATGACTCAGGAATGGGACTCAGTCAGTTCATTCTGATACCCCGAAGGCTGCCTAGCAAGGTCACGCCTTTTCAGTCTGTCCCACTGCAGTGTCATACAGGGGCAGGCAAATCACAGCCCAGGGCTCTGACCTCTCTGCTGCCATGACCAAGTGAATCACTTTCACATTTTTAAAAATTACTTTAAAAAAGAAAGAAGACTATGTGACAGAGACTGTGTGTAGTCTTTAAAGTCCACACTATTTATTATCCGGTCCTTTACAGAAAAAACCTGCCATTCCCTTAGAATGGAAGGCTCAACAACCAAAGTCCAACTGTAAAGCTTTCGCAATTCAAGCTATAAACACTGGAGAACTGTCATGAGCATGTCCTTCAGGAACTTGGGCGTCCTGCCCACAGAAGTAGCCTCCGTGGAAGCGTATTCAGGTATCACCTCACAGTTTTTCAGAGTTAGCACACTGCTCTGAACTGCGGGGATGTGGCCCTAACATAGACCAAGTTCATGTACCATCATCCAACTGTGAATTCTGTACACACAGCTATTTATCAACCACTTGGATCACCAACTATTCCTGTGGGACTAGAGCAGCCCCCACAATAGCAAGGAAATGGGGGATAAAAAGGAATAGAAAATCCAGCTGCATGTTGGGGGAGACCTACAGGCAAGACAGAGCCCATTTGCCACTGGAGTCTGGGGCTTTGCACCAAGAAGCTGACTCTGCTCCTGCATTCCTGATGAAAAGCACTAATGGCTAACAATGTTGCTTTATTGAGTTTTTTTTCTTATGAAAATGACCCTGAAATCTTTGGAAGGCATTTCTGAAATAGTGTCATAGGAAAGGTCAGTTTGGTCATGATTGGACCAGACAGAATGCCAGCAAAATAGCAACATAGCCATCCAGCTGTAGACCTTTTGTCTAGCTTTTCAGCTAGTTTTATCACCTATGTATCTGATAGATATTCACAAGCCCTGGGGATCCTTACCAGCAGTGACGGTAACATTATTAGGTTCCAAATGTATTAGGAACAAATGTGTTTTGTGTGAGATGTTGTGCTAAGTGTTCCGCATGTACTACCCCTTTTCAGCCTCCAGTCAGGCAGACATCGCTATCCCCACGTTACAAAGACAGAGTGGCACACCCCTCATCGTGAAAGCCATCTGAAGTCAATCTAGTGGGTCTCCTGGAAACAGTCACTGACTCATGTCAATCTTCCTGCCAACTTCATTGGACACAGATCCCACGTGACAATTTTTTTCCATCAAGAATCCAGAATCCTCTTAGAAACTAAATCTAATAAAATTTAAAAATTATTCTTGGTTATCCCATCTTTGGAAGGGACAGTCAAAAAAACTGACCACAAAAATGTGCCCCACGCTGTGATGATGCTATTTGCATCATGACTTCAAGGCTTTCCTCCTCTAACCCCCCACTGAGGACCTGAGCAGCCAACCAAAGGTGAATGGAAATCAGAAGAAATTGAACTAAGCCGAGGACCAGAACCAAACTATTGTATACACACTTTGAAGACGGTCCTAATACCAATAGTTGGTGGGTCTGAATGAATGCCCACTGACGCTCCCATTTTCTGTTGTTTCTCCCACACAGAAACGTTATCAACCTTCATTCATGTTTTCACTGCCACCGAACAACAAGGCATTTAAAAAGTGTGGTCCTTTTCTTCCTCTGGTGTATTGTCAGTCTTTGTGTTTCTCCACGCTCGTGATGTGTTGCCTAAATGTGACACCTACTGTGCTGTTGGACAAGTGTTCAGCTCCTTTGCAGTTTTCCTGTAGAATTCCTACAGGGATGAATAGTACTTCAGTGATATGGGAGATGTTGGGGTAAGCTCCTAAATCCCTATTTAATCCATAGTTTGGCTGTCCAAGGAAACTCAGAGAAATAGCATGAGTTCTTGACAAGGGGAAAAACAAACAAACAAATTTTAAAAGGAAAGAGATTTTCCTCCACCCTCTTTTCTGGACATGAGTCTGGTTCCAAGGAAAATCCTAAAGTGGGAAAAGCTTGCTTTGACAGCCACACCCATCCTTTCCCCACTCCCGTCGCACTTCCTGGTCCTGGAGTGACCCTCCACCTGCCATCACCACTCTCAGGCCGTCACGCCATAGGTGCGTTCCACTCTCTCTCCACTGACCCACAGCTCCTCACGTGAAGGGACCAGGTCTTACCCATCTTTGCACCCTCAAGACCTTCCAGGACCATTGGCACACAACAAAACTTATCTCCGTTTCTATTCTCCACCATCAAAATAGCTCCTCCTTCAGCTCTGGGATGTCATTCACCTAGATGTAATGGAAGGTGAGGAGGTTACACTTAAGTAATTTTGCATTAAAAACGGGATTAACATTTTAAATCATTATTTCATTCCCATCCCCCCTACTTTTTCTTTTAATATGCTTCCATTGATTTTTAGAGAGAGAGGGAGAGGGATAGAGAGAGACATCGTCGATGGCCTGCCTCCTGTGCACCCCCTCCAAGGGACCAAGCAGGCAGCCCTGGCCTGTGCCCTGACTGGGAATAGAATCAGCGATCTCTTGGTTCATGGCTCCAAGCTCAACCACTGAGGCACACAAGTCAGGCTCCTCTATGTTCATTACGGAAAAATCTAAACACACCAAGGTAGAGATAACAGCACAATGAGCTTGCCATACCCAATAGTACCCAACCTCCCATCAACCATCTTCTGTCCAATGTTTCATCTATATCCCTGACCCTCCCCATTCCTCTTCACAGTAGCTTATTTACAACAAAATCTTGGATACCATGTTATCTCACTATATTTAAGGTTCTCCCTCATTTTTTTGACACTGGTTCTTTCCTTCCAACTGTTACGAATTTTGAAATATAAATAGCACCCCAGTCTTTCTTCAGTCACAAAGGATTAAGACATAAAATAAATACAATTAAGTTATAAATAAGAGGGATAAAGATTTTGCTTTGTGTAAACTACTTAAATCTGAGATATTTCACATTGCTTTTCCCATTACCAGCCTAACTCATGTCTACGTCTACTATGGTTTCAAGGCTAATACTCAAATATATATATATATATATATATATATATATATATATATATATATATGTATGTATATAATCACAGGACGACACTCAACTAACTGAGCCACTCCAGCCCAGCTAAAAATATCTTTTTAAAATATGACATTTTTTAATCTAAACAAATCTCTAAATTGGTAGAACTACTTTCTCTTCCCAGGTCAGTTCCTTTAACCTCAACCCACTTCTGAACCCACCGTTTTCCTGGGAACTCTTAAGTTTTTCACAGAGAACATCACTGTGGCAGGAGCCAAGAGCTCAGGCAGCTGCAGTGGTGGCGTTGGAAGGAAAGAACCAGTGTCAAAAAAATGAGGGAGAACCTTAAATATAGTGAGATAACATGGTATCCAGGATTTTGTTGTAAATAAGCTACTGTGAAGAGGAATGGGGAGGGTCAGGGATATAGCTGAAACATTGGACAGAAGATGGTTGATGGGAGGTTGGGTACTATTGGGTATGGCAAGCTCATTGTGCTGTTATCTCTACCTTGGTGTGTTTAGATTTTTCCGTAATGAACATAGAGGAGCCTGACTTGTGTGCCTCAGTGGTTGAGCTTGGAGCCATGAACCAAGAGATCGCTGATTCTATTCCCAGTCAGGGCACAGGCCATGGCTGCCTGCTTGGTCCCTTGGAGGGGGTGCACAGGAGGCAGGCCATCGACGATGTCTCTCTCTATCCCTCTCCCTCTCTCTCTAAAACTCAATGGAAACGTATTAAAGAAAAAGTAGGGGGGGGGGGGGGAATGAAATAATGATTTAAAATGTTAAATGATTTAAAATGCAGTCTGTACTGAGTGCTTCCTGGGCGAGAAGACGCCTATATTAGTAAACACAATCCCAAAGGTAGGAAGGGAAACCCCTCAGGAAACAGCAGTAACCAAAGAGGATTCAAGACTCTAGGATTCACAATCAAAACTACAATTTCAGCAGAGCATCACAGCATCATAGCTGAAAGCTCTGGGGAGGGAGATCCACCACCAAGAAACTCATATGGTTTAAAGATTAGGTTTATGTATGCATCGAGTCTGAAGTTTATTCCCTCCAAGCATCTGTTCCACGGTAAAATCATGAATCTTAGCTAAACATTGGTAACAATCCAAATCCATCAATTTAATCCACAGTGGATTAAATCATGTGGCATATTTATACTGTGGAATATTATATAACTACCCACAACACAATGAATCAGTCTTTTGTTGAGCAAAAGCAACAATTCAGAAGAATAACTCCTTATAATTTTCTTGATAGAAAATTTAGGAGTAGGCAGAACCAACCAATGATAGAACACGAGCAAAAAGAAAAGAAAGGACAGAGTTAGGTTACCTTCTGATGGCAGGAAGATTGCAGTCCCAGGAAGACATATGGGAGGTAGGGGTTGGGGAGTGGAATGGCAGGTGTTGGCAGTGTTGTTTCTTGAGTTGGATGGTTGAGGTTGGATTACATAGAAGTTCCATTTTCAACCATTTGTTATTACATATGTATTATGCTCTTTTATGAAAGTATTTTATATATCACAATGTAAAACATTTAATTTTTTTAATTGCAGTGTTTCCTCCATACTTTGATTCTATAAAGCTATAGAGCGGAAAGAAGGAAGTTATTAAAAATACTCCCAAGGCAAAGATAAGGAAACTGTGCCTCAGTTCTCTCCTTTAGATTCTAAGGTACTCCGGGGCCCATGGTTGCAATTCTTTTTTTTTTTTTTTAATATATTTTATTAGTTTTTTTACAGAGAGGAAGAGAGAGAGAGTCAGAAACATCGATGAGAGAGAAACATCGATCAGCTGCCTCCTGCACGCCCCCCACCAGGGATGTGCCCGCAACCCAGGTACATGCCCTTGACTGGAATCGAACCTGGGACCCTTCAGTCCGCAGGCCAATGCTCTATCCACTGAGCCAAACCGGTTTTGACCATAGTTGCAATTCTTAACGAGCAGTGGATGTTAAATGAAAATTTGATGATGTTGAGGTTTTAAGCAATGATTCATGTAAACATCAGGAGTCACCCCATAGAATATATTCTCATGGCACAGTCCAGCTGACCAGCGGGATCTCACCACGTTGCGACATATAAGAAAGTCTCATTAACTTGCCAAGTTGACAGAGTTTGGGAGTGTGTTTTGTTGTTGGCAACCCAGTGATTGCAAAATAAGTATTCTCATACAGGATCAGTGGGTCTGTGAATTAGCACAACATTTAAGAAGGGCAATTTGGCAAATTCCATTAAAAACCTTCAACATATCTTTTGACTCAGCAATTGAACTTCTAAGAATTCATCATAAAAAAGTAATCTTGAAGTTTGCCTTAGGACAGCATTGTTTGGAAGGGCAAACAATGGTAAGCAACACAACTGTGCAGTAACAGGGTGTTTTTTTTTAAATAAACTGTGCGCCCCCCCCCCCCCCCATTCAGTGGAATTCCATGCAACCATTAAAATTGATGTTGTAGAGGACCATTTTAAAACATGAAAAAATATCCCTAGTATACTGCTATTTTTAAAAATCTCTCTATATATAAAAGCCTAAGAGACCGTTATGGTGGAATGACCGGAATGACTGGTCGCTATGATGCACGCTGAGCAGGCAGACAGGCAAGCAATTAGGAGCGAGCAGGCAGGCAGACGAGCGGTTAGGGACGAGTGGTCCCGGATTGCGAGAGGGCACAGGGCAGGCTGAGGGACACTCCCCCCTGCCCCACCTGCACAAATTTCGTGCACTGGGCCTCTAGTCTGGTTATAGAGTTCTGTGTGCAATTTAATATAGACAGGAAATTAGGTAGGTAGGAAGGTAGATGAGGATAGGTAGGTAGGTAGATAGGTAGATAGAACCGAACCACCCCAAAACTTAGTAGCTTAAAACAACTATTGTGTTCTCTCTCCTGTTTCTGTGTGTTCCCAAGATGACTGGGCTAAGGTGAGCAGTTATTTAGCCTCGTTTTGGAGACAACTGCAGGGTGACCCTCACCCCACTTTGCACATGCTCTCTCAGTGCTAGCACTTCACGTCCAGGCAACTCGCCGCAGGCATGGGCAAACTGGGACAGTTTTTCTGAGACTGGCTGCCACCCAGAATGGCTACAATGACTCTAGGTGGTGAGATTATGAAGGAAATGTGTTATTTCCCTGTTCGACATTTTGAATATTGTATCATATCTATGTATGCTTCTAAAACAAAATATTTTAACGCAAATGTTATTACCTATCATTCCAGTCATGTCTAACCCCTTTAGTTCAGGAGCTTACTTTTGTACTCCATATAAAGAAATTTAATGATACAAGTAAGAATGTATGGAAGGTGTTTCAAACCTTACAGTGCCGGCCAGTAGCTCTCATTCTGGCTTCCTGCCCACCCCACTGCAGTATGAGCACTCCGGTCAGTGACCACGCTCACTTGGCAGTGATTCTGAACAGGTGTGGAGCAGGAAGACTATTGGGGTAAAAAAGCCCCAGCAATAAGTCTGAGGTGTTTTGGCTCATGTCTGTTTAAAAATAATTAAAGTTATCAAAACGCAAAATTCAACAGAGCACCTTTGAGATCCAATTGGCTTTATTAAATGATCATGAGTCAGGCAGCATCTTGTCCAACAAGTAGAGGGTGCTCTGCTCAGAGGGGGTGAACCCTTTTTTTAAGAAGGTGTGGCAGAGAGAGAGAAACCAAGAGGGCAGCATAGGTAAACACCTAAACTGCTGCCTTGCACAACAATTTCATAACTACAACTAAAAGACAAAATGGACATCATCCAGAACCACAGGAAGGTGGCTGAGTGGAAATTCTACAACTAGAAGGAAAGAGAAAAGCACACTGAGACTCAGAGGAGCTGCAGAAAGCAGAGGTATCGAGACACGCGCATGCGCACTGAGAGGGCTGGCAACTGAGTACCCAGCTGGCTTTCTCAACCGGGAGGGAGACGACGGCTCTGAACTCCAGTTCCAGGCGAGACTGTGGGGACCCAGACTCATTCGGGGAGAAACTGGACTGTCTGGCAGCGGGCAGAACTCGAGGGCGGCTTTCTCTCAGAGGTGCTTGCAGCAATTACCACAGGACACTGAGACACAGGAGACTCATAGGGCAGGGCTGATGGGAAGCCATTGCTGTCTGCTCCGCCCTGAGACTCCACCCCATCCAAGCTGAGCACAGAGGCTTTTGTAAATCTTGTCTTATAAGATTGTCTCCAGCACAGAAGTTCTCCCAGCATAGACATAGCTGATCCTCACAGCCAATTGGCCTGGAGGTCAATTCCTCCCAGTGATACTAACAACAATCAAGGCTTAACTACAACAAGACTGTGCACACAGCCTACAAAGGGGAGCACCAAGAGTGTCCACCTCAGGTAACTGGGGAGGCTGAGCCACTGGGCCATATAGCACACCTAGCACACAAAGCCACCCTACCAACTCAGGGAAGCAGCCAAAATGCAGAGACAAAGGAACATACCACAAATGAAAGAAATAGAGGAAAGCAAATGACTGGATATAGAGTTCAAAACCACGGTTATAAGGTTTTTCAAGGATTTTCTAGAAAAGGCCGATAAATTTAGCGAGATCCTTGAGGATATGAAAAAGGACCAACTAGAAATTAAGCATACACTGACTGAAATAAAAAATATTATATAGAGATCTAACAGCAGACTAGAGGATCACAAGAATCAAGTCAAAGAGTTGAAATACAAAGAAGTAAAAAACACCCAACCAGAAAAGCAAAAAGAAAAAATAACCCAAAAATATGAAGATAGTGTAAGGAGCCTCTGGGACAACTGCAAGCATACCACCATCCGAATTATGCGGGTGCCAGAAGAAGAGAGAGAGCAAGATACTGAAAACCTATTCAAAGAAATAATGACAGAAAACCTCCCCCACCTGGTGAAAGAAATAGACTTACAAATCCAGGAAGCACAGAGAATCCCAAACAAAAGGAATCCAAAAAGGACCACACCAAGGCACATCATAATGAAAATGCCAAGAGCAAAAGACAAAGAGAGAATATTAAAAGCAGCAAGAGAAAAACAGTTAGTTACCTATAAGGGAGCACCCATACGACTGTCAGCTGATTTCTCAACAGAAACTATGCAGGCCAGATGGGAGTGGCAAGAAATATTCAAAGTGATGAATAGCAGGAACCTACAACCAAGATTACTCTACCCAGCAAAGCTATCATTCAGAATTGAAGCTCAGATAAAGAGCTTCACAGATAAGAAAAAGCTAAAGGAGTTCATCACCACCAAACCAGGATTATATGAAATGCTGAAAGGTATTCTTTAAAAAGAGGAAAAAGAAGAAAAAGGTAAAGATAAAAATTATGAATAACAAATACATATCTATCAACAAATGAATCTAAAAATCAAGTGAGTTAAAAAAATCTGATGAACAGAATAAACTGGTGAATATAATAGAATCAGGGGCATAGAAAGGGAGTGGACTGACAATTCTCGGGGGGAAAGTGGTGTGGGGGTGTGGGAAGAGACTGGACAAAAATCATACACCTATGGATGAGGACAGTAAGGGGGTAGTAAGGGCAGAGGGTGGGGTGAGAACCAGGTAGAGGGAAGCTATGGGGGGAAAAAAGAGGAACAATTGTAATAATCTGAACAATAAAGATTTAAAAATAAAGTATCTATAAACAGCAAAAAAAAAAAAAAAAAAAAGGTGTGGCAGGGGAGCTAGTAACCAAAGAAAAGAAAGGATGCCATGTGGGGCCTGTGGTGTTCTCTTTAACAAAGTTTGTTTGTTTGTTTTTAATAGCTAGGTTTGTCTATTTATTTTAAAAATATATTTAAATTTGGTTTTACTATTCCATGCCAAAGTTATTCTTTCTTGGCTTAAATTTATGACATTTTATTTCATGTGCTAACACATTCATTCTAAGACTTCACATCCTACAATGCAAGTCCACTAAAAAACAGCGTCATGTTTTCAGTGCATGGGCTGACTGGGAGGGGCCTCAGATCTTTTAAATAGTCTAGCATTCTTGTTACATACATTCTCCTTTCCCCAACTGGAATCATCCTGTGTTTATATTCATTAGTTAAGCAGCCACAGGCTAGACTTATTTCCTTTCTATAAGGAATGTTCTCATAAGTTTAATCAGTCCAGAATTAGGATAATAAACTTAGCTAGCAGTAGCCTGTCTTAGCAAACCGTCAGCCTTGTTTCTCCCCTTCTCTGAATTGCAAGCACACACACACGCACACACAGACACAGGATTTGGTTTTCTGGAAAGGTGACTTCCTGCATAAAGATATCTGCCGTAAGAGATTCCCTGCTGCCTTCAGGGAAACGCGATGAGAGTTGAACGGTAAGCTGCATGGGGATGGGCAGAGAAGCACCCATGATATTCTGGTTCTACCAGTGAACTAATCATTTTACACGATGTGAGTGATTCGATGCTAAAGCCACAGCCTGTTCAGCATCAATTGTGTTTCCTTCTATGCCAGTCAATCCACATGAGTTCCTGTCCATTGATGATTTTAAAAATAACAGCCAGGTTGTTCCTTACTGACCAGGTTGTGTGATTCTTGCTCATGTGGCAAAGACACATTCAGCATGACAAAGTGGAATATGCTCTTCTCCAAGGTTCATGACAGAATTTCATTCTAGATACATCATTAGCTTCATGGGGGTTCTATCCCTGTTGCCTGGGCAACAGAAAGTTAAATTAGAAAGAGGATGGTTCCGGAGGAATCCAAGATGGCGGCATAGGTAAACACCTGAACTGCTGCCTCCCACAACAATTTAAACTGCAACTAAAGGATAGAACGTCTATCACCCAGAACCACGGGAAAGCTGGCTGAGTGGAAGTTCTACAGCTAGAAGGAAAGAGAAAAGAGCATTGAGACGTGCACAAGCGCTGAAAAGCTGAGGTACGGAGGCGCGTGGTCCGGGCTGGCGGCGGGCGACTGGGTGTGTTGCTTTTTTCAACCCCAACGGAGACAAGCCCCCGATTACTCTGAAATCCAGTCTCTGGGGAGACGCGGGGGACCCAAGCTCCTACGGGGAGAAGCTGGACTGTCTGCCAGTGAGAGTGGCTTGCTAGCAGAGCTGTGCGCAGGAATAATTGTTTACGGCACTGGGGCACAGGATTCCAGGACACGGTCGGGACACAGAGCGGGCTTACTAGCAGCCATTGCTGTTTGCCACGCCCTAACCTAGTGACGCCCTGAGACCCCGCCCCACACAACCTACAAACCCACCCAAGCTCCAAGCAGCTCAATTAGCATAAGAAAGCCTGCCCTATCGCAGCTTAACCTAGAAAACTTGCAGCCCCGGTCAGACAGCTCCAAAACCTCCAAACCCCAAGCAAACAGGAGAAAACTGCAGCTCTCACTGTAGCTCCTGCTGAGTGGCCTCAGACAGTAGCTGACCTGCACCCCATTGGAGATCCAGAAGCCAGTGTACCTAGTGGTCAGTGTGAGACACCAGATTTCAACTCCTCACATCCATAAGTGACACATTCAAGAGGCAGACTCAGTGAGCACCAAAACCCCACTGAAACAAGTCCTGCCCCATAAGCGTGTCTTCAGCGCAGCACTTCTTCCATTATAGACACAGGGAGTGCTCACAGCTAATTGGCCTGGAGGTCAATTCCTCCCAGCGTACCAAGAGCAATTCAGGCTTAACTACACCAAGACTTTGCACTCAGCCCACAAAGGGGTGTACCAAGAGCATCCACATCAGGTGATTGGGGAGGCTGAGCTACTGCCCCCTATAGGTCACCTACCACACAAAGCCACTCCATCAACACAGGGAAGAAGCCAAAATGCAGAAACAAAGAAACATGTCACGAATGAAAGAAACGGAGGAAAGCAAACTACTGGATGACATAGAGTTCAGAATCACATTTATAAGGTTACTCAAGAATCTTCTAAAAACTGCCGAGAAACTTGATGACACTTCTGAGGAGCTTAGTGAGACCTTCAAGGACCTTAATGAGAATGCCAAAAAAATGGAAAAGGATCAGTCAGAAATGAAGCATACACTGTCTGAAATAAAGAATATACAGAAACTCAACTGTAGATCAACATACCCCAAGAATCAAACCAAAGATCTGAAATATGTGGAAACAAAAAACATCCAACCAGAAAAACAAAAAGAAAAAAGAATCCAAAAATATGAAGATAATGTAAGGAGCCTCTGGGACAACTTTAAGCGAAACAACATCCGAATTTTTGGGGTGCCAGAAGAAGGGAGAGAGCAAAATATTGAAAACCTATTAGAAGAAATAATGACAGAAAACTTTCCCTACCTGGTGAAAGAAATAGACTTACAAGTTCAGGAAGCGCACAGAACCCCATACAAGAGGAACCCAAAGAGGACCACACCAAGACACATCATAATTAAAATGCCAAGGGCAAAAGACAAAGAGAGAATATTAAAAGCAGCAAGAGAAAAACAGTTAATTACCTACAAGGGAGTACCCATACGACTGTCAGCTGATTTCTCGGCAGAAACTATGCAGGCCAGAAGGGAGTGGCAAGAAATATTCAAAGTGATGAACAGCAAGAACCTACAACCAAGATTACTCTACCCAGCAAAGCTATCATTCAGAGTTGAAGGTCAGATAAAGAGCTTCACAGACAAGAAAAAGCTAAAGGAGTTCATCGCCACCAAACCAGGATTACATGAAATGCTGAAGGGTATTCTTTAAGAAGAAGAAAAAGGTAAAGATAAAAATTATGAACAACAAAATGACATCAAATACATACCTACCAACAAGTGAATCTAAAAATCAAGTGAATAAAAAATCTGAAGAACAGAATGGACTGGTGAATATAATAGAATCAGGGACATAGAAAGGGAGTGGACTGACGATTCTCAGGGGAAGCAAGTGTGAGGGGTGCAGGAAGAGATTGGACAAAAATCTTACTCCTATGGATGAAGACAGTGGCGGGGGGTAAGGGCATGGGGTGGGGTGGGGAATCAGGTGGAGGGGAGCTATGGGGGGAAAAAAAGTGGAACACCTGTAATAATCTGAACAATAAAGATTTAATTAAGAAAAAAAAAAAAAAAAAAAAAAAAAAAGAAAGAGGATGGTTCCTAAGTGGCATCTGCCCCTCCCTTCTGGAGTTACCCTGTCCGGTCTTAGAGATTTACTTTCCGCTAATACAGAGAACAGCCTGGTTCTGTGGGAAGGACAACAGAAAGACTGCATCTCATTCCAGGGGCGAGCCTGGCTTTGCTCAGGCTTAGCCCCTCAGCCTGCTGAGGCCTCTGATTCGAATCCCTGTCGTTTGCTATGGTTGTGATGAGGGGTAATCGAGAGGAAAGCAATACTTTCAAAAGCAAGCTGCACTTTCTCTTTGTTTCACAAAAGCCTTCTGATTAGCCATCAGGGGATCAGCTGAGCTCACCCCTTTTCAGGGGTGGGGCTGACACAGGAGCAGAGAGGGGCTGAGCCCTAAAACACTGGACTACTTTATATCACTTATCTCCTATGTCCTTACACTTTGTATAATACATAGAAATCACATGTAAATAGGACAAACGGAGACTGTGAAGCGTGACAGAGAACCAGTGGGGAGAAAACCAGAAATCAGGAAGAATGACTCAAAGTTGGTTTTCTCTCTATGAGACGTTTAAGTGAGCTTTCTTTTCTTTGATTGAGTTTTGGTATCTTGAGAATTCAAGACACATACATGCCCATTTTATAAGCTCATGTAGAGTTGAAAAAGATCTTCTAGGTCACCTAACTTAGCATTTCACAAATGTCGGTGCACGCCAGAATCACCTAGGTGAGCTTGGTCAAAACACAGATGCTCCCCAAGTGATTTTGTGGCACCCCAATATTTGGGACTTGCTCATCTAGTCTCAGTTCCTATCACATACAGGCGCCTTCAGACAGCTACTGACAAACCAGTTGTCATTGGCTCTAGCAGACAAGTTCAAGTGGTGTGAAATAATAGCGGGCAGTTGGTGAATAATCAAGGTTCACAAAGTATTCTAATGTGTCTTTCTTGTTACATATGTAGATGCCTAATACTAGCACAGGCCCTCTTGGTAGGACTAAACAAACAGAAAATTATCATTCAGATGCATAAGGGAGGTATGAATTGTTTTCAGCTTCACTTTTATATTCGAAACAAATCTGTTGTCCCATGAGACCTTATTCCTGGATTAGGGTTTGCTAAGCATGCAGTACTTTGATAACAGCAAGATTTGTGAAAATCACCCAGACTTTTATTTACCACACATGCTTTTAATTAACTTGGGTAGTCTCACCTATGTAAATTAGCCTAACAGTAGAATCCTAAACAGTTTGATACTTTTCCACTTATTCTTCCCACCTGTGGATACAGATTTATGGCATTCAATTGAATACAGTCCTTAACTATGTCAAAAGCCTTCTATGAATTCTAATAATTATGAAAATTTTGTTATGTATGGTATTCAATTGAATATAGTCCTTAACTGTGTTAAAAGCCTTCTATGAATTCTAATAATTATTTTTGTTATGTAAAAGAGCGATCATTTAAATATTTTAATAAATATGAACCCAAGCACATAAAATGAATGCAAGTGTTTTGTGGTTACTACTCGCTGATCTGACCACAGTTGTTCATCATTTCAGCAGCGAGCCTATCTGTGAATCTGTGAGCTGAAAGTGTTCCTTGACATTTAGGCTACCTGGCTGCCAATTATTCATTCCCCAAGACCAGCAATCCCCCAGCGGTAAGGCAGTGTCTCTGAAGACACATACATACGTTGACAAGAACATGACGCAGTGCTGACACTTGACTAGCTTTTCTTACTCATTTTTGTTGGTTTGGCTTGGAATAAACATAGTAAAAGCCCATAGGAAACCCAGGTCTGGTTTTTCCAGGGATTCAGTTATATTGCAGATTAAATCACACCCTCTACCCCATCTCGGAGTACATGGTGGTATCAAGTGAGCACTCTCATTGTGGCACTAAAAGCCAGTAACATGGTTTTCTCATCTCCAGACAATGGGTTACAATGGGACCTGGGAGCCCAGGGTGGACCCCTACATGCACTTTGTCCAGTTGTCTTGTGTTTAAAAACTGACCTGAGCCCTTCGTATTTCTGCCCAGGACCCTACTTTCTCCTGACAGAGAAGTGGAGGAAAACTCGGTGAACAGTGGTCTGGGTGAGTAAACTGGGTTTGTTTTTTTGTTTGTTGTCTTGTTTTGTTTTTATTAACAATGCCTTAAAACTCAGTTGTCTCAGCAGTTTAAAAATAGACTGTGTGGAAGTTGAGATGGGAGGACTTCCATAGCTATGGTTCTAGGTAACTTTTTACAAAAACTATATCTGCTTTTGTGAAATTAACCAGGTTTAACAATGAAATGATTTCATGATCATGCCAACCCGGTATTGCCATCCTTATATACCATCGGTACTGTACCTGAAACAAATGGTAGCTTTGGGCTCATGTAAGTGGTTTGTACAAACTTAAGACTTGCTTTAAATCAGATGACCTGAGCACTTATTAATTGAAAGCCAGAGGATATGAGAAAAAATTATTAACTACGCCCCCGGCAGATAGGAATCAGGGGCTCAGGAACCAGAAAGGAATGGACTCAGAAGAGAAATCAGTGAACCAAATCATCTCCCTGCTTCCAACTTCAGGGCTATGGAAATGAAAACTTTCCCCTAGGGGGCGGGGGGGAGGGTTCCATGAACCCCTTTGTTTAAATTAGAAAGTTTAGACTCGATTTCCGGCAAAAAAAGAGAGAGAGAAACAAAAGACACTAGGGTTTTTAATTAAGCCGGGTGATTTTCATCCCATAATACAAGCAAGGGGATGGGAAAGAGTGACGATGCTGTGGACACGTAGCCCAGAGTCCCCCAAGGTCACGGCAATGTCTTCCCAGTCAGCGTGTAGGTAGTCCTCCGGCATCTGATGTTAGATAATCAGTAGAGGAGTAAACATGTAAAATGTCTGGGTGGTTTGTGTAAAAATGTATGCGTATTTAGGAGGTCTCACAAAATAAACTTGTAGACAAACTGAGCTAAAGATGTATTTCACTGTTACTAGTGGAAAGTTTAAGGAAAGTTGGTGGAAACAAGATGGTGGCCAGCTGCTTTTCATCTCCATCAAGAAAATGAGCTGAATTTGTGTTTAAATACCACATTTGTACAAAAGGAAGAACTTTCCATCTGTAATATTCCATGTGACACTGAAATGATACAGGGAGACACTGCCTATCTCCACTAGAGACTAAGAAGACAAATATGTCAGCTCACGGGCCAGGTCGTCTGCCACGGGGAGGGAGAGGCGTCCAATGGCAGGAGAGACAGTGTGAATTCGGTCCTAAGGACGGAGAGTGATGAGCTTAAAATGTGGCTATCACTTGCCGCCAGCTTTTGTTTTTGATGTGATTTTTCTGTTATCTGGTGACTCTTAACCTGGCAACTAACCAACTGCATCGTGAGAAAACTAAAATGAGGAAGAGTTCTATTTTTTCAAAGTTAACTTTCAGATTATTACTCCAATGAAAACTCTAACTGGATTTTGTAGTAAATTCAATAAGACATTCCAGGCCAAAATGTATTTAGGAGAATAAATATGGGCAAAGCCCAAAGAATATTCTGGGGGTTGGAAGTCGCTGAGAAGTCTAGGGTGGTGTGTTACTGATGCAGGAATAAATACGTAAGTCAAGGGACAAGATGGAAAACTGGAACGATATCCAACTATTTGTAAGAATGTGATATAAGACAAAGTGAACTCCTCACACAAGGGAGTAAGGAAGGATTTGCTAAAATAATGTAGGAATAAATAGGTAGTAAGCAAGGAAAAATTCATTTAGATCCATACTTTACCCCACAAAAAATAATCTTTTAGATTAATTTATACATTCATTCAACAAACAATATGGAGGGCAAACTCTACACCAGGTATGCAAAAATGAAAGGCCCAGTTCTTCCCCCTTCAGGTGCCCACAGTATCTTGGGGAGGAGGGGAAGTAACCCGCTGGATGGGCAGAGGAAAGGTCAAATGGCCCATTCCACTGAGGCTAAGTGGATAATGTTAGCCGGGAAATGGTAGGACAGCATTTCTGAGGACAGATTACTCCAAAGTTCCAAGTGGCCTGTGACTGAAGTACGAAGTGTGTGCTGCAGGTGGGAAGGGGTCAAGGGAGGCGCAGAAGAGAGGAGAGGGCGCAGCAGGACCCAGGGAGGCGGGGCAGTTAGCAGACAGACCACAAGAGGGTCTTTCTGGTCTATGAACTGTGAATTGTACCTTCCAGCCTATGGGGCTACGAGGAAGAATGTTAAGAGGAGGAAGTGGCGTGGCCTGAGAGGTAGTTTAAGAGAGCTTGCTTGCCAGCGATGTACCTGAAGTCTTGAGCAGCACAAGACCAGCTATTACCCATGAGATCAGTGGGAGGGTGATGGCAGTTTCTTCAGAGGAAGGGAGGAGAGTCTGGGCGGCAGGCAGGGAGATGAAAAAGGCAGGAGTTATTTAGGGAGTGAACTTGACAGGCCTGAGTTACCACACCTTCAGCATTTTGATCTGAGTGGGATGGAGGTACCATTCAACAGAAAAGAGAATTCAAGTGGGAGGCAGGTTTGGGAGTGAAAAGTGACAAATGTGATTTTAGACACGCCAAGTTTCAAATGCTGTGGAACATCCAGGAGACAAAGTTCATTTACAAACCTGTTTTCGTGCACGTGGGAGTCATCAGGAATATGAGTCATTTACACATTATGTTCATTCAAATATAAATATAGAATGAATGCTTCCTATGTTCTGAGGTCTGTTCTAGGCTCTGGGTATACAGCAAAACCCCAAACAGACAAGGGCCCCACATTCTAATGGAATGAGTAGGTGAGGGTGAGGAGACATACAATTATCAATCACATGTATGTTAACTATAATAATATCTGTGAAGAAAAAGAGTAAATTGAGAGACGGAAGAGTGACTGAGTACAGATACAGGACAAGGACAGGTGAGGCAAGCCAGGTGCTCAGGGCACCCAATGAAAGGAGGCACGCATTCTCAGGTTCTGACCTGGAACTTGACTCCTTTAGTTTTGTGCCTCGGGTGCCTTAATTGCCTCACCCTAGTCCCAGTCCTGACTCTTTATCTTCTATGGATAACCAGGGAAGGATTCATTTGAAAAATGACATTTGAGTTGAGAAGTGAATAAAGAAAAAAGCCAGGTATCCCCATATTTGAGGGAAGAACATTCTAAGCAAAGAAAATCGTATATGCAAAGACCCTGAGGTTAGAGGGTACACAGTGTATTCAAGAAAGATCTCTCAGAAATCTCAGTCTGGGGTCATGTACAGAAGAGATGGGAACCAAAGACAGAACCCTCAACAAAGCACAAATTCAGGGGTGAGCAAAGGGGCACAGCCCATGAAGAAGACAAAGAATAAGGCCACAAAAAGGGAGGAGAAATACCAGGACTCCTGTCACCAAAGCGGGGGGGGGGGGGGGGGGGGTGGGGAGAGGGGGGCGGGCGGGCGAGGGGGAGCTCCCGGAAGAGGATGAAGCCAACACAGGCAGTCACTGCAGAGGTCAGCTAAGAGACAACGGGCATGCTTACAGTGGGCATCCGGGAATCCATCCTGCCTTTGGGGAAAACAGTTTCTGTCTTAGAGAGCTTTCCTAAAGGAAGTCCACACCTGAATGGAGGTTTTGGTTCACGCTTCTAAACCATCCTCTTCCTGGTATGGAAGGCCACCATAACTCTTTTCATTTTGGACAGAACCAAGCCATGCACAAACTACAAACAGCTCAATTAGAACACTTTGAGCCCAGACATGAGAGTCTTCTAGGAAGTGATTGGTAGCTAAAACCTCTGAATTGAAGTCCCTGTTGGCCAGACCCACTCCCAGGGTCGGTGCTGAAGTGGCTGTCCCTGTGGAAATACGAAGTCTTGTTCTCTGACCTCTAACAGAGGCCCAGGCTGGTCCCAGATAATACCCTGGTCTTAGGAGCACCCTGAATCTTCTTCACCCAACAGACGTTGAATGCCTCCAATCTTATCCCCTGGGCTACTGAATGGGCATCATTTATTCACCAGGAGTGAGCATGTGGCTGCGGTTCAACTAAAAC
Organism: Corynorhinus townsendii; assembly: GCA_026230045.1. Lineage (NCBI taxonomy): Eukaryota > Metazoa > Chordata > Mammalia > Chiroptera > Vespertilionidae > Corynorhinus > Corynorhinus townsendii. Next base: position 131,813,308 of record JAPDVU010000006.1, read on the forward strand.
CGAAACTCTTTGCCAAACGGGGCAGTTCCCTTTTAACTGCACCCCCAATGCTCTGGTGAATGTGTGGCTCACAGCTTCAACACCAACATTCACTTACCAACCAAGACAAAATGACAGATGCCAGTGTGTGGGCTTTCACGGCTCAATCAAAATCAGAGAGAGAAACCATCACTGTAATGAATTCCAACAAAAGGTTCATTATATAAAATCAACAGAAAGCCAAGAAATTAAGTATGTTCGAGTTCACACCTGCCCATGGAAGAAGAAGAAAAATGGTAATAAATTATATTCTATTTTTCACCATTTGGAAGGAAAAACCTATAAAATTTTTAAACTCCCAGCAAAGCTGGCTTTCACATTTGAATTTCTAAAAAAATTTGTTTATTGAACAATGCTAAGTGTGTAAAACCACGAGCCTCCCACTCCCACGTTGTGCATTAATTTCTGACAAGGTAACTGTCAATCAACTTAGATTTCTCTGCAAAAAAATAAAATAAAAATTTAAAAAATGAATTATAAGCCACCCCTGCTGGCTGACGCCTGATTCTGGCTCTTTTCCGCTCTGAAATGGCTGATTGGAGTGGAAATGAAGCAGGAATTCATCGTGAAGGGTCAGTTCATGGACTTGGGGCTGCGATGAAAGACTGCACTTGGGGAAGAAACAGAAGATCGGGGCCACTTGGGAAGCCTGTCGGGGGTGGCCCGGGTGGTAATTAATTCGCAGATCCAGGTGTTGCGTGTGTTGTGTGTGTTCTTAGAGAGAGCAAGTCAGGACAACGTGAGGTGCAGCCGCGCGGCAGGGAAGAGACAGTGTCTTTTAAGAAAATAGACAGGGACTATGCGCATTTCGCTTCGTCCTATGTTTGCATTAGAATTAGCGACCAAACAAACGTCTGTCTCTGTATATAAATGTATTAACATGCCCAAGATGGAAACGCCTCAAGATTAAAATATTTCGATAATCTACTTTCTAAAACGACCTTCAAAACCACAAGACAATAATCTGCTTCCTGTGTAATCTGTGCTGAAAATGGAAAATTGTCTGATTGGTATCAGACAGCTGTCCAATCAGATTTTTCCTTTGAGACTAGAAAAGGCCAGCAGGACCGTGACAGCCGCGTTTCAAACAAAAGCTGGGGCAGAAGAAACATAGGTCACGTGTGCGCGCAGTTCATGGACCTCGTTTCAGATGGACCGGGGCGTGGTCCAGCACTCCCAGGTGCGCCCCAGCCCCACTGGGAGCGCAGTCCTGGCTGTTGCCAGTATAATCAGAAAATGCACCTGTGAACCTTGCTCAGGGCTCCGTGTGCAGAGTCGCCCACTTTCCTGAGATACCACAAGCACACGTGGACGGTCCCCGCCAGCTGTTGGACATCCTCACAGCCGTGGCTGCAGAAATACGTGTGAGCCCAGGTCACAGCATCCTTCCCTGGGATGGATGCAAAGCTCAGGGGACCCCGAGGCCAGGCGCTTCCCCTGTCCCCATGTTGCACATGAGGCACCCGAGATCTCTGAACGTGAGGTTTAATGTGGAAAAGGCAAGGGAGGGCCTCTGAAAAAGAGATCTTGGCAACTTTGAAACCAATCCTCTCCATCCTCTCTGCCTAAGCTCAGAAGGGGTCCGCACTGTAACGATGGCTTACTCACTTCCAGCAATCACTTTTTTTTTAATTGCCCGAGGCGCACAGGCAGGGCTGCCCAGACCCGTTGGCATGTTGGGGTCTCTCCTGGACAATGCGATGGCGGAAGAGCCACCATTAGCAGGGCGGACTACCTTAAGTCAAAGAAACAGTGCATTTCCTTATTTTGAAACAAAGGGGTCCTGCACCAACTGTCCGCGTCTGGGTGCCCCCGCCCCACACCGAGAGGATTTGCGAGGGATTCAAGTGCATCTTACAGATTACAGAGCCGCTTGGCTGCCTAAGCCCAGGGCCCAGACAAAGGCTGCAGGAGCCCCTTGCTTCTTCCTTCCTGCCGCTGCTCCGCCTGGCTGCACACACTCAATGCGCCCGCTCCCTGCTCCCCGCTCCCCCGAGGCCAGAGTGGACTTGACCGGAGCGAAAACCAACAAAGGCAGATTCTGGGGGGAGCAGCGGAAGCGCTGGCGAGGAGTCAACCAGCAGGTCTCATTGAAATGCAAATGCAGCGGCCTCGCCTGGGCACCACCCCTCCTGCCCCTTAACTTCTCACTCCCCCACCTTCACCCCACCTCCCCACTCCCCACCCCCCACGCCTCGTGCCCTGGACTCACCGGGGCACCCCAGACCAGCACCCAGCCCGCTCTGTTGTCACTTTAATTTCTGTAAGTCCTCACCCCATCTTCATCCTCACTCTCCCCCGCAGACCTAACACGGTGTCCCTAGCCCTCCACGCAGGTCCCCATCATTGGCTAAGGAACAGAAACATTCACTCCGCTTCTGAGTTTAAACACAAAATTCCCAAGTCCCACCAAGTTCCACAGTGGCGGTTAGCTTTTCCCCCTAAGTATTTACTTGCTTAACTTTAAGAATTTACTCACTTAAATCCAGTTCTCTTTCTTTTACCCAGAAAAAAACAGACAATTTTTTTTCAGGTGCTAGACATTTTGAGCTCAGAAGGTGGTTCTGGTTGATGTCCTGTAAATGCTTAAGTAAAAACTAACCCCACTGGCATTGGGGTGCTGTCCACCCTCTCTCCCCATCTCTGACCTCTTGTTTTACTTTGAACTAGATAATATCAGCTTCCTGTTTGTGCTCTACTTTCCATAAAGTTTAAAGTCAAAGGCATGCACTGTTGAAACTCCTATACTATACTTAGCAGAGGAGTAAAGGTAAGCATTTTCTTTACAGTAATAAAATTCAAATTTTAAAAGCAAATTATGAGTTACTAGCAATAATGTAAGAATACAACTAAATGATATGTGAAGGTCACTTGAAAACTTAAGATGACTTTCTACAGGATACATATTTGGTCGCAATTTCAGATTATTAGGAAGTGAGGATTGCTACAACAAATATAATGACGTAAGTATTTATTTAAAACTACCTTAATCTTGTAAATTTAACAGAGCATATTCATATTTGAACATATACAGATTGTTTTGCTAAAAAGGAACTAAAGAAATATTTACAATCTACCATCTCTGATTTTATGTAAGAATTTTATAGTGCCTCCTTATCCACCTACCAACACACACACGTTTTGGCTCTATAATTGTAGCATTGGAATGAGCTGAGTTGAGTTGAGTTAATTGCGTGGAGTTGGATCTACAGGACAAGACTTCAGAATTGCACTAACAATATTGGGGTAATGGCATGTCTTCTGAGTATTCACCTGACGTATCTCATTGCCCAGGGTCCATTTTCCCTCGGTAAACAAACAGCACCTGAACCAGAGGCCCACCCTCCCCCTCTCACAGTCCACTGGTTCACATCCACAGCTAGGCTCTAGGATGCACGCCTTCCACCAGGCGGATGAAGCTCATGCCCAGCAGCAGAGCAGCAGGCTTGCCCAGCAAAAGGCCAGGCCTTTGCGGTCGTCAGCTGGGGCCCTGCACTGTTCACAGTTATATCAGCCTTTCCTGTTGCCTGCAGTGCACTCAGTCAGGCAAAGCACCCATTTCAACTTCTCAGGCTGAGCTGAAGAGTTCCAGGAGCAGGCATATGAACAAGCAGAGCTCATGAAAGTCTTTTGCTGGAATTCTTAGAAAAGAGGCATTCTTACTTTCTAATGGAGTTGATTAAATGGTGGCATGTAGACATGGAACTACACTTGACCATGACCATCGTCAGTGGAGAAGAGTCAGCCAAAGGCAAGAGATAGGATCAGAGGGAGAGAATGTTCATCTTAGCATGTGAGCGCCTGGGTTCATCCTTGTCTGAATCATTCCCCTTTCCAGTTATGTGAGCCAATAAATTCCTTCTTTGACTAAGCCAGTTTGAGGACTTCCTGTTCTTTGTAATCCAAAAGAATCTTGACCAGTACATTGCCACAGTGGGAAGAGGTAAATCTCACAGAAAATGATATTTATATAACTGAATTTATTTTGGGTTTTGCTATCAGTGCGGTTCATACTTCTTTTAGTGAGAGGTAAATCAGCCTTATAAACAACCATTCCACTTCCCCTGCCTCTTCATCTTCAGCATACAATACATTAGAATAAAATGCAGGAATGGATTTTTACTTCCTTTGGGGGTTTGTAAACTTCTCCGTTGTTTAATACAGAGAACTAAATTGGGGGGGAGGGGGGTTAGGTAGGAAAGTTGGAAACTACCCAAGGGGCTAATCCTCTTAACAAGTTTAAGTTTGACTGTAAGTAGAAGATATATGACACATGGAAATTGGTTTCAAGAAATATTTTCACACCTGTTGAAAAGTTTAATAAGTTTGTAACTATGTACATTAATAAATAAGAGACAGCACAGCTAGTGAGAATTAAGAAAATGAAAGTAACTGAATAATAATAAAACTTCACCAAGAAAAAGTTATAGGAAACCAAATGCATTTCTCACTTGGTAACCAAAGGGGGACTTTGTTCTCTGTTCCCAGAAATGGATGCTAGAAGACAAATCTTTTGTCAGGGACAAAGTAGAAAGAATTCTGCCTTGCGATGAGAAGTTAGATTGGTTTCTGGGTTTCTTTTAGCATTTGTATCCTGATTTTATGATTCTAACTTTTCAGATGTAGCAGATGTGAACTTGCCTCCAAATTAATTACTATCTGATCTAGGATGTTATCATCCCTCCCACAGTTATCATTCATTCATGATTATCATTATATGACTTTGAATTGTATTTATTTGGACCTGAAAAAATTAAATCTTGTTTTCAGTAAAGTATAACCACCTGAACTATTTCCAGTTTTAGCCCTAAGCTAAGTTTCTGTTGCTGTTTTTATTTAAAAATCTAAGAACAGAGGATTCCGATATGATTGAAAATTAAGAGAAACTGCAGTTCATTTTTTGTAGTTCCTGTTCTTTGTTATTCTTGGCTGTCCTGTTGTCATACCTTAGAACAGTGGTTCTCATCCTTCCTAATGCCGCTACCCTTTAACACAGTTCCTCACGTTGTGGTGACCCCCAACCATAAAATTATTTTCGTTGCTACTTCATAACTGTAATTTTGCAACTGTTATGAACTGTAATGTAAATATCTGTGTTTTCCGAAAACAGAAAACACAGATATTTACATTACGATTCATAACAATTACAGTTATGAAGTAGCAACGAAAATAATTTTATGGTTGGGGGTCACCACAACGTGAGGAACTGTGTTAAAGGGTAGCGGCATTAGGAAGGATGAGAACCACTGCCTTAGACGATTGGGGGAAAAGCTATTAGTTCTTTGTTTTGTAAATATTGACTTCTTTTCCTTCCTCACTGTAATGTTTGACACATCTGCTTTCTATTTTTATATTTTACTGCTAGTACATTGACGCTAGCTCCACTCTTGCTTCAAAATTCCTGGTCTTTAAGAAATGACTCACAGCTAATTCAACCTCCTTGACTCCCACCTGTCCTGCCTGTGTTATCAGCAGAGTTTAATCAAATGGAGAAGAGGGTCAGAGGTATGACAGCTCCTTTAACAAGTGTGAACAATAACTGTAAGTTGAGCACCTCAGCATTTATATAACCTCCTTGTGGCTTGACTTCCTGTGCTACAGAGGCCAGAAGCTGAACTCCACATTTCCCAGACTCTCTTGCAGCTTGGGGGTCCTATGAGATCTAGATTTTGCCAAGCAGACATAACCACTCAAAACTCAAAGGTGAAAGTGAACACTGTGGGCAGTGGACATGTAGAGGGAGCTCAGATCTTCTGGAAAGAAACAACATCCCGTTCTTCTAGAAACTTTCTAGAGTCCAGTTTCTATAGTTACAGCTTCCAAATGACAGAAGGTAATACCAGGCGTTTTTCTTTAAAACATTTCTATGTTGGGCCCAACCACTATGGCTCTGTGGTTGAGCGTCGACTTATGAACCAGGAGGTCAGGGCACATGCCTGGGTTGTGGGCTCAATCCCCAGTAGGAGGCATGCAGGAGGCAGCCAATCAATGATTCTCTCATCATTGATGTTTCTATCTCTCTCTGAAATAAATAAAAATATATATATTTTAAAAGTATCTCTATGTTGGACTTAACTTATTTCTCAAGGTTGCTCTGTCCCTATCTGTATAGCAACCACCCATGCCTGGTTCTCTGACCCTCCTAAAAATTCTCTAAACTGCCTAGTATCTGCTGAACCTGATTTGAAATCAGCTTCTCATGTTAATCTGAAAAGTAAGATTATTTCTCCATCCCAGACAACATGCTCCAAAAATTTGCTTATGATGTGCTAGACACAAAATTGCGCTAAAGCAGAAGGAGGGTGGGTCTTAACACACATCACAGAGAAAGGATTGCCTGGACAGCTAAGTGAGCATTGCCATTCGGGGTATGCTGTAGATTTCACAACAGCATATGGCACTGTGTTTTGCCCGGAATGGCACCCAATAAATATCTTGATTAATTGATTGTCACAGCAAGCACAATAAAACCAACATAGCAATCCATAATTTTTGGATATTCAAGTTTCCCAGAAATGTTTCCTTCCCATCTTACTTCCATCACATGCCTAGTAGGGACAAATTAAGTCCAGCCAATTAACAGGTCAAATGGTCCGACTTGGCTGAAGGAGACATGCAGCCCGTGACAAGCCGTCCTACTCAAGGAATACTGTTCTTGTGTCAGAGCTGATTTTTTTTTCTTCCAGAGTCATTATCAGCACATCTTAAGTTGACACTGAGAGGTAATTAATGTATTTTGGTCTGAAGTGGGAGAAGGATGTGGGAGAGGGAATAAGTTCCTTTTTTCTTTCGCAGTCAAAAAATCAAAGAAAATGAGGGTTTACTGCTCCAGGACACTGCCGGGTGGGATGGAGGCGCTCTTAGGGTTCTCCCGGCCTATCTTTCTCTTCTTAACGACACGCTATAAATCACTACTGGAGAGCGAATTCACAGCCACAGAGAAGGGAGGGGGGAAGAAAGAACAGTCCTTCACAGATTACAGTGAGAAGTCCTCACTTTCCATAGACTTAGTGATGATGGAAGCAAGAAGCAGCTGGAAAGGAATATGAAACAGTGTGTACCCAAACATACTTCCCATCTTCATGCTGTGGCTGGGATCCATCTGCTTACTGGGGGATGCAACCCAGATGGGGACAAAATGTGCTGTTAATGTTTTGGGAGAGGTTCGGAAGCAGGAGGGGAAAGTGAGCCACAGAAAGGTCCCCAGGATCAGTTGCCTACTAACCAGCCACGTTTGACCATGTGTTTCCAGACAACAACACCATTCAAAGGCCAGTCTTCCCCATCAATCCTGGGCCCCAAGGCTATTTCTTATGTGGAGAATCAAACACAGACAGAAGACGTGATTTGGGACATGTTTCTATGGAGAGAAAGTAAAAAACACGAGAAACTTAACTCCCTGCATATTTCTGCTTCTGATGATCTCAACTGTGATAAAATACAAAAGAAGAGTACGGCTACACATCTCATCTACATTTGCGAGCACCAGGGAAGAAGAAATGATGGGCATAATTCACTATGCAATCTGCTTCTTAGAAAGTTGTGGGCTTTCAACATTCTCCCAAAAGGGACACCTTGAGCAAACGTACATCTATTCTACATGTACATTTTCCCCATTGGGTCATTCTCCTGAGAGGTAAACAACTATTCCACTCACATGTCCATACTGCATTCAATGTAGATGTTTAATCTGAATTGTTCTCCTGAATTTGTGATGGGTTTTGAGTTTTCGTTTGCATCTTTTTTGCAAAGCAGCATGCTGCTCAGGGAAAAAAACATCTCTGAGAAGAAAACTTTTACGTGGAGATCGGAAAGATGCCAGGTATAATGGGATACTGGTCTGATATATTAACTGACAATTTATCTTTTATCATTTCTGCCTTTTAACCCTGCCCCTTCAGGCAGTTAGACTGGAGGAATCCATCCCTTTATCAGAACTCTGAGAACCAGAGTGTCAAGGCTTAGTTCCCAGGTATTCAGCAAAAGAACCAAGGAATATGAGAGCTGTTGTTACCCTGTAGCCTGGTCTACACCAGGGTGTGAATCACATGCAAAACCAAAACATTTTGTCCATCTAGCCCACCTGGAAACACCTGACTCTGTATAGAATGCTGAACTGTGGCCCACATTTGTCCAATCAATATTTACTAGCTGACTACTATCCTGTACAGACTTACATATAAGGAACAACATTATAAGCTGCCCTCTGGGAGCTTCAGACCTCCCTGATGTGGTAAGACATATATCGAGAACCAATTCCAGCATGTAATAATTACAAAAGTCCCGTCAAAAGGTTGATGGGACTTGGTGGGCTCCACAAGGGTGAGCCACACATATGTAATTTACCTGTTGGAAACGGCTAAGGCACTTCCCCCAAACCTGAATAGGATTGTTAACTGCCAGACAGCTCAGGGCATTTTATTGCCTCCTGTTGGCCAAACACCTGAACAGCTGTAGGCTATTCCCCAAACTGATAATGCTTCTGTACCCTTTGATACCTTACCCTTTGAAGTGTATATTTCCACCTTGCCTTGGGACAAATTGTGTTTAATAAAAACACGGGGTCCTGAGACAAGGAGAGTCTTCAGTTCCTTTTAGCTGAAGCTCCTCTGACCCCCAGTGCATTTCAAAAATATCTTTTGTCCTTGGACTCTTTAATCATCTACGCGCAGCCCCTTTCTCCAAATGCTGAACCCTTTGTAAGGCTGGGAAAAGAACCCCGGCATTATGATGCCCTAGCAGGAGACACCAACAGACATACACCCAGGGGAGTCCAATACAAGCCCTATGTGAAAGTTCTACCACTGAGGCACCATCAAACGGAAATGCCACCCCCATGCACCTGGCTCCATCACATCATCGGATGCTGTCATCATTTTTGGTGTGTCTCCCTGATGAGAATAAGCAGCATTAACCTATCCTTGTATGATATTTGTCCTAACACATGGCACAGAGCCTTGCTATTCAAAGCATATTTCCTTGAATGAAGGAAAAAAGAAATGAACTCATGCCAGTGTCCATTTTTGTCCTGTGATTACATGAAATTTGATTTTCCTGTGCGAGCTTAGAGAGGTAGGCCTGTGGGCCAGATCAGCTTCTAAGCCTGGGGCTGCCTGGAACCCTCCTGTGGGCTTTCAGGAGACTTGGGGTAAAAGTGGAAGGTGATGCCAATTCTCAGGTTCTCTGGAGGGAGTTCCACACTGATGCACAGGCAAATCTTTGAGAACCAACCTCTGGTGTAGCAGACTGAGAGTTAGGGAGAGCTCCTCAGAGGTTCCCAGGAGGTACAGCAGGTTGCAGACAAGTGTTTGCAAACTATTCCAAGTGTTTGGAACTGTGGGCTCCATGTCAATCCTTTGACCTTTCAGGCAGCCCCTCTGACCTTCAAGGGCAGCTTTACAACCTCTGCACTGGTGCACCCCTCCCCCCTTACCCCCAAGCTCTTCTAAAAGTTGTATAAGTTCCTAATTCTGAATTAAACTCTTTATGTCTATAACACAAAGACAGGCTTCTGTTTTTCTGAGCAAGCCCTACTCAGTAAGAATGTGGGTTTGCCCTACCCCACACATGACCACACTCACATGAGCAGTGTCTGTCCCTGGAACATTCCACATCAGTGATTTCAGATTAATTTTCCTTTTATACACACAGAGAAAAGACTTTTTATTTTCATGTAAGGCAATTGATTTTCAGTCAATGATTCTTTAAGATTCAAGCTGGTTCGATAATGCATTTTAATTTCATGACAATGGTTTTGTGTGGCATCTCCAATAACTTCTTAGCAGCTTATGTTCTTACTAGAGGTCCAGTGCACGAAATTCGTGCATGGGGGTGGGGGTGTCCCTCAGCCCAGCCTGCACCTTCTCCAATCTGGGATCTCTTGAGGGATGTCCGACTGCCCGTTTAGGCCCGATCCCTACGGATCGGGCCTAAACGGGCAGTCGGACATCCCTCTCGCAATCCAGGACTGCTGGCTCCCAACTGCTCGCCTGCCTGCCTTCCTGATTGCCCCTAACCACTTCTGCCTGCCAGCCTGATCACCCCCTAACCACCCCCTGCCAGCCTGATTGATGCCTAACTGCTCCCCTGCCAGCCTGATTGCCCCTAACTGCCCTCCCCTGTAGGCCTGGTCACCCCTAACTGCCCTACCCTGCCAGCCTGGTCACCCCTAACTGCCCTCCCCTGCCGGCCTGGTCGCCCCCAACTGTCCTTCCCTGCAGGCTTGATCGCCCCCAACTGCCCTCCCTTGAAGGCCTGGTCCCTCCCAACTGCCCTCCCCTGCTGGTCTGATTGCCCGCAACTGCCCTCCCTTGCAGGCCTGGTCCCTCCAACTGCCCTCCCCAGCTGGCCATCTTGTAGCGGCCATCTTGTGTCCACATGGGGGCAGCCATCTTATGTGTTGGAGTGACAGTCAATTTGCATATTACTCTTTTATTAGATAGGATAGAGGCCTGGTACACAGGTGGGGGTTGGCTGGTTTGCCCTGAAGGGTGTCCCAGATCAGGGTGGGGTTCCCTTGGGGCGTGGGGCAGCTTGAGTGAGGGGCCTGTGGTGGTTTGCAGGCTGGCCACACCCCCTGGTGACCCAAGCATAGGCCAGGGTCAGCTGGAAGCAGGTATCTGGGATTTATTTATCTTCTATAATTAAAACTTTGTAGCCTTGAGTGGAGTCCAGGGCAGGCTAGGGCAGGTGGGAAGCTTGGCTTCCTCCATCGCCGGGGGCAACCCAAGCCTCCTGCTTGCTCCAGCTCCGTGGCCACTGCCATCTTGGTTGGATTAATTTGCATACTCACTCCTGATTGGCTTGTGGGTGTAGCGGAGGTATGGTTAATTTACATGTTTCTCTTTTATTAGATAGGATTCCCATTTCTTGGTGGAAAAGCCTGTCTGGTAATTCACATTCCTTACTTTACAATAACATTAAAAAACCAGTATCATTTGAAATAGAAAGTTTCAAAAATAATGGCAGTTTTTTTAAATAGCCAGCTTTGTGGCTATTATAAGGGGCCACACTTTAAAACTTGACTTTCAACTTAAAAATACAAGCCACCTATATTCAAGGCATTAATGTTAACTCTTAGGACATTTTATTGTATTTTCCTGGCGATTTTTACTCAAATTTTCCACTTCTCAGGGCAAGTTGGTCCCAGTGTCTGCCAAAGCCATTAAGACATATTCACAGATAATGTCAAGGGTGCCACAGGACCAACCACAAGGCTGGCCCACTCCAAGAGCAGAGCGGCCCTTCCCTGCACAGGTTTGGGGGACAGGTTCCATAGTGGGGTGGTGGAAATGCCAGGGTGTTCTACACACAGAGCAGTGAGCTGCTGACAGCTTGACTCTCGTGGGGTTCACTTTGGCCTCTTCCCTTTGGGAGCTGCCGTACTGACCACAGATGGCCCGTCTTCCTCACCTCCGTGCCAGGCGCATGTGGCCACTGGGCTTGCTTTCCCATGTAGGCAGTCGGAGCCCTCCCTGAGCATCCCTGTGGCAGCCTGGTCCCCACCCCGCAGTCACTTGTTTCCATCTTCATCATCCTGAAGCAGGGCCCACCCTGCCCCACAGGGAGCATGGGAAGGAGAAGGGGTCTCACATTGAGTGAGAACATCACAGTAGGTGCTCTTGAGTATGCTGTCACTTCAAGAGCCTCAGAGGTGCTTCCCAATGAGTTGTTTGGGTGACACGAGTCTTGGGTCCCTCTTCTGTCACAGTTATTGCCAACCCTTCGAGCATCAGCGCGTGTCCACTGAAGCAACGTGCTAGGCGCACCACGCCCAGTGTCTGGAATGCCCAGTGCAGAGGAACCAGCACTGATGGAGCAACAAACTCTTTGTATGGAAAGAACCCGCACGCCACTTATTCGCTTGGGTCAAAGCCCTGCAGCTCTCTGAGCACTGGAAATGCAAATTCTCCCTCTTCCTGGGCAGCAGTATCTCCAGCGATGCACATATCCTCATATCCCCCAAGCTCCACCAGCCAAACTGCCACCTTGCCATTCCAGACTCACACAGCACCCGCTGTGCTTTTAAGACACATGTATTTTACACGCACGCCCTGGACTTAAGAACCCACTGTAGAAGCGGTTCAGCCACAAGCTAGTGCTGCTCTTTTAAACCATTAAATAGACTCATGAGGGGCATGAGGAATGTTGTTGTGAAATCCAGGAGTGTGCGGGGGTCAGAGAGGTACCCAGGGCAAACAGGCAGCTGTGCTCTCGGGCGGAATTGACACAGGTCGTCAGGTTTCTGAGTGTGGAAGGGAAAGAAGTTTCAATTGGACGCCGTTCAACAGGACCTGAGCCGGAAAGACTGCTCCGGCCTTGTGACAGACAGAGAAGTTATATAAGTTGAACAAATGCGCCTCTCTTTCAGGAATGCCTTTCACGAGCCACACCATCTGTCAGAAGCCTGGGGAAAGAGCTGGTGGGTGAGATGTTTGCGCAGCGCTCAGCTGAGAGGCGTCTGTGGCAAAGGCTCCCTGGACCCACCCCTCTGCCTTGCCCCCCGCACGCGGTCCCCTGAAAGAGACCGCACCAAGGAGGCCTCACTGTCCTGTGCCTCCTGAGTTCCCACCAGCAGGTCAGGCCTGGGTGGGAGGTGGCCTCTGAGGGGCCTGGGTCCTCCCTGGGCCACCCCTGTTTTGAACATAAACAGAGGCCCCCTTTCCACAATGCTCATCCGATACAGCACATTAGGGAAAGCGTCCACCAGGTAGATGCAGCCTCGGGAATATCTCCTCCTTGGCACAAAGTGGGCTTCAGCGTCCCGATCATGCCTACCTCGAATTCTGAGACCCTTTAGGACTGTTTGAGGGAAGAAATTCCAGCTGGGCAGAAGAGATGCAAAGCGTGAGGGGGGGGGGGGGGAAGGAGTAAAAATCGATATTATTTTATTAATCATGGTCACCCCAATCATTTTTTAAAATAAGAAAAAGAAGTAGAAGTCTTTTCAAATCACTTGGCCTTGTATAGTGAGCATCCTGCCCGAAGAACTGGGCCTTCCTTTTACTGAAAACCACGCCTGCTTATGCTTCAGAAGTCCAAGCTCCCTTTCCAGCTGGTCTTACGCAAAAAGACAATTGAACATGCTCATTTTTCCTGTGATAAAAGTAAAAAAGGAATCCCACCCACATTTCCTATGCAAATGTTGTCCAGGACCAATCTGCACGTGTGTTATTTAAAGGTCGGTTAGGAGATGAAGGGAAGGCTTATGGATCTAATTCTTACCTCCTCCTTCTAAGCCTACTGTTTCTATCTGTGTGTCTGGGGGAAACGGGCCACGCGAAGAGAGTAACAAGTGATAATAAACCACCTGTCCGAGTGCAGCCCACGTACCAGGCGCAGCCCACGTACCAGGCGCTGCCAGGCACTCGTGCTCCCAGTGCTGGAGCTGGCCCTGTACTTCCTTCCTGCGCATGTCCCACAGCCGGCGGGTCACACACGGTTCCCCTGCTCCGCTGGCATCTGTGGCTATTGTTCGCAGGCACTTCCACCACCATTTCTTGGCCTCACAGGATGTCGTGCCTCTGCTCCTAAAGCAAAGGCCATGGTGTTTCTGTGCATTTCTATTTTTACACATGGACACAGATGTGCCTTTCTGGAAGTTGTTTCTCAGGGAATTTGTACCTCTTTCTTTTCCTGGGCTATTCTCACATACTGTTGTCATTCATTTTCCAGCCAAATCTAGTGCAGCCTGATGAATGGGCTTTTGAACTGGCTGACAATTGTGCTCAGTCATCACTTTCTAAATGTGGGGAGGGTGTGTGTGTGCACATGTGTGTGCATGTGTGTATGTGTGTGCATGCATGTGCATGTGTGTCTCTGTGTGTGCATCTGTGTACATCTGTGTGCATTTGTGTTTTCCAAACGAAGCTACCACAGAGGCTGCTATCATGTATAAAAGCACAGGCATGGAATTAAACAGACCTCAGTCAGAACTCTGTCTGGCTCCTCTGGGCCCTTAGAAAGAGTAAGTTAAGTCTCAGTTTCCTTATCAGTAAAATGGGAATAATGATAATACCTGTCTCAAGAAAATGTTGTCTAAATTATAGTTTTATATGATACAGAGTTATCATCACTTGAAAAAAGCTACCGTTATCATTGCAATTTTTCAGATTTTCACTGTCCAAACTTCATCCTCATCATCCTGTAATAGCACTCTGTCATGTGACCTGGCAATTCTGCACTCCAAGGGTTTCCCAGGGAAATCACATCTTTGCACAAGGAGAACTTCACAACAATGTCTGCGAAGTGTTGTTGATAACAGCTGGTAGGGGCTGAATTACGTCCTCCCAAACTTGAATCCCTAACCCCAGGAACTCAGAATGTGACTGTACTTGGAGACAATGTACTTAATAGAACAAATATTAAAAAGTCATGGTGAATGAATGTAAATTATCTAAATAACACAGTCAATCTGATTAACCTGATTAACATTTACTGAGCACCATACCCAACAACTGCTGAATACACATTTGTTTTCCAGGCACATAGAATGGTCACCAGATAGACCATGTGCTGATTATAATATATAATTCAATAAATTTCAAAGGGTTTGAATCTTACAGCATATGTTTTCTGACCACAATGGCAAAGAAATAACATTAGGTCATTCTGTGGGCAGGTAATGAAAAAACATTCAAGATAACTGTGTCTAAGAAAAACATGCCATCATGATTAGAATAAGCAACACAAAAATAATTCATGAGAAAAAAGGAAAAGATCAGAAAATCTTTAAAAGGGGGAGAATGATAGTAAACAATCAGAAAGAGAGAGGTTCCCCGAAGGAGAGACAACAGCCACGACTTCCATTCTCTCAGCGTGGTCCTAGCAGGGAGGCAGCCGGAAGCAGTGCAGCTCACTGTGTCCTCTAGATTCTTCAGAAGCATCTGTTTCAGACTCTTTAAGACTCTTTAAAGCTTTATCACTTCCTCAACCTTTTCCTACATGTGGAAGACCTAGGGTCCTTGTTAAACTGCAGATTCCTATTTAATACATCTGGCTGACCCCGCTAATCTGCACGCCACACTTTCTGTGGTGAGTTCTAGAAGAGACCATGTCATAACTGTCTGCCCATCCAATCATACAAAAGAAGTAAGTCACATGGTCCAAGCCAACAATGTTTTCCCATTCCTCAGCCTTTCATCATTCACTACAAGCAGGTTGTATAGAACGCATCGTTCTTTTAATGTATTTGGATCTTTAGAGTGATTTTACCACAAACACTCAAACTAAAAACAACAAGAAGGAAATGGGGAGGAGATGACATGGCACTCTCCGTTAAGGACAAAGCAGGACACTGGGGACTATACTGTCTACATATCTTCCCGGAGAAGAGAGTTATGAGAAGGACGTTGGGTTTTTCAGGTGGTAAATCCAATGTAAAATAAAAATACCAAAAATTTGCTCTCATGAAATATGTTACATCAAACACTTTTTAATAAAATTGTGAACAAAATGAGACCACAGAGAAAGAACTATACATTATGTCCTGCAGGGAAGCCTGAGGGCCTCAAGCTCCTTCAGGACTGAGTGGGACTACAAAAGACAGAGCCTTGAAAAGTTGTGGTGCAGCAAAATGTGACACACGAAGCTCTTCGGTCACTGAAAGACAGAGTCAGTGGACCCTGCTTATTTTTTTATGTCAGATGCCATGGAATTAAAAAACAAAATTTAAAGTAATTCAACATGCCCATTGGGTTCTTTCCTTCGGGCATGGGTTCATTTAACCAATGTGCCGTAACACCTCGTGATGGTAGGCAAGCTATTTCCACAACAGCATCTATCTAAACAGAGTTCGTGTTCCTCAGAAATCATTCCTTTTCAAATAAGGTGACTTTTAAAAATTTAATTTCTTACTTGTATTTGTAAATAAATTCAGACTTAGAAGTTGCAATAGTACAAAGAGCACTCATCTACCTTTACCCAGATTCTTCCATTGTTAACATTGTGCTGCGTTTTCTGTGTCATTACGAACCATTTGAGACTCCATGGATTACATCAGGGCCCTTTGCCCCAGGTGCTTCAGTGGGTGTTTCTAAGAATAAGGGTATTTCCTTACATAATCACAGCACCGTTATCACCTGCAGTAAATGTAACATTGATACAATGCTTCTATCCAACTTACCATCTGTGTTCCACATTTGTCACTTGCCCCAATAACATTTTCTTCAGAGCTGAATTCAGTCTAAGGTCAGTTATTGCATTTAGTTGTCATGTCCCTTTAGTGTCTTTTACTTTTGATAATTCCCTTAGCCTTTGTCTTTTCGGATGCTGACATTTCTGAAAAATTCATTCTCTCTTTTTTTTTAATAGAATGTTCCTCATGTTTAAACTCTGAGTATGCATTCCTGGCAGGAATTCTAAGTAAGGGTATCTCCTTCTCAAGGTATCACATCCAGAAAGGATGATGCTTTTTTAAGTTAAAAATATTTTTTTGCATAGCATCTTAGACGGAATGTTCAACTTTTAAAATAAGTCTATTAGTTTAAGATGCTTTTTTCTATATTAAGCAAAATGTTTTATGATAAGAGAATTTTTTTTGTTTAGAACAAATAAGCCATCCAATATTTTACACACATTTTCTGAGCTTCTTTCCTATGATCTTGTTTTATGATCAAGCATTCAATATCTGTAGGCTATTCAGTAACCTTTGGGAGCTGTAGAAGGAGAGTGTCCACAACCAGCTCTATAATATTAATTAAATCCCTCCCAATGAGTTTTGAAAAAGTATCTTCTTTTTCAAAGTATATTCACAATTAAGACTTCCAAAATGCAAATGTCCACATTTGCCACGTGTCACGCTTATTTAATAGTAGCCTTCACTGCTTTAAGTAAACCAGACATTAGCACTCCTATCTGTGAACCGACACCATTAAGCACTGCATGATTTCCTCAGAGCAGTCTCTGGCTTGCTGCACGCCTGCATCACAGAGGAATTCTGGGAAAACGGGCATCCTGACAGCTGCTTTCAGTTCAGCGTACTTTTCCTTGAACATTTGTTTTCAATTTGTCAATAAATAATGGAAGAAAACACAGCTGAGGGGCCCAGTGTGATTTCTATGGAAGGTTCATTTTTGGAAATCTGATAAGCTTATAACCACATGTTTAAAATCATTCTGGTATAAAATTTAACTTGGAGTGGGGGAATTCTGCTTGTCAGGCAACTGGGTGTTTATTTTATCTATCTATTACTTAGCACTGTTTGTCAAACATTTGGTGTTTTTAGAAATTTTAGAAAAATTTTAAGTACATGTGAAACTTGACAATGTTCATTGCAAAACTTTAGCATGTGGATGTTACTTATTGAACATCCTTTAAGATTGTAAGTACATGGGCAAATAGAAATGATAGATATTTGTGTTGATGAGGTAAAATGAGAGAATTATGCACACAGACCTATTGGAAGCACAGCAACACGTTGGCGCATGTAGGCATAGTGGGTGTGGTATGTTTATTAAGAGGATCTGTCTTATACGATTCTTCTAGAAAGGCACACACTTGGCAATAAAAACAAACAAACAAGACATTTCAAAAGATCTTGAAGATAAAAGATACTTTTCTGTTGGGCAATGATCTGGTCAACAGAATTTAATTGTATGTGTACAGTAGATAACAGTGGGCCAAACACTTCCTTACGTCAGGCATGATGCTCTGCTTTGGGAACTCAACAAGCAAATTCCAATTGGAAATAAGTTTGTTGTGTGTACTAATCATTACATAACGTACAAAGAATGGTACATTATGGTAGCAGCAACTCAAATCACAGTTTTCTTAAATTAGAATGAACTAAATTTCAAACACTGGATGAGATATTTAAGAGCACTTGGTAGGAATTTACTGTAGCTTCAAAAAGTTCTAGAGAATTACCTTTAACATGAATTTTTATTACTGTTATGCCTCCTACAGCCCAGTCTATAAAGATAAACTTTGATAGGCCACAAGGACAAAATATAAACTTCACATTAATGGAATCTAAATTTCTCTGAATTATCTCTGAATAATGCACTTAGGACTGGAAGCAGTCAAAAGAGTCATTTCTTGGTCTCTACCTATTGTTGTAAGAAAATAAGCATAAAATAGACACTCAGAACCCTCTGTCTTTTGGGCATACAGCTATAGAGTCCAAATGTATGATCTCCCCAATTGAAATCCTAAATATGGAATCCTTCACTATTCTTTTGATAAAAAATTACCTTTTGGTCAAAGGGTACAAACTTCTAGCTATGAGATGAGTAAGTTCTGGGGATCTAATATTCAGCATGGTGTCTATATTAACAATACTGTATTAGATACTTCAAAGTCACTAAGAGTGTAAGTCTTAAATTTTCTCACCACATGAACATGCGCGGACACACAAATATACTTTTGTAAGGAGATGGATATGCTAACTAACCTTATTCTGAAAATCATTTCATAATATCTATGTATATTAAATCATCACATCTACACCTTAAACTTACACAATGTTCTATGTCAACTATTCCTCAATAAAGCTGGAAAAATAAGTAAAATTACTTTGCAATGGACATCAGATTAAATTCCCTTTTTAAAAGATTTCTCAAATACCATTTCTAAAGCCAAGTGGATGGAAACTGGTCAAAACAGAGAGAAGAGAGAAATCTGACAACTCAGCCCAGTCTTGGTATTATTCATGGAAATGTGAAGACATCCTTTGTCGTAGTAGTTTTTTTTTTAGGTTTTGAAATATTTTTGCCAAAGAATCACTGAAATACAAATGAGTAAGAAAGAGGATTTCCTTCTGAACACAATTGAGAGAACAGGTGCTGGATAAGGGAGAATTTATTTACCCAACCGCCAAGGAAGGACACACTTGAGACTTGTTACCAGTTACTCATATTTGTCATCCAACACAAAGAAGCTGCTTGTACCATAAAATAGAAAATGTCAGAATGTGGAGAATGGTAAAGTAGTTAGGAACATAGACTTTGGAGCCAACCATCAAATTCTAAATTTGCCACTACTTTGCTGTGTCCTTAGGCTAAATTGGCCACTACTTTGCTTGGCCTCAGTTTCCTTATCTGCATAATGGATATCATGATAATACTTACCTCTAGGGTCATTGTGAGGATTAAATTAACTGGCACTTAGAACAACAAGTACTCAAAAATATTTGTTATTATTCTCTTCTTCCCTAGAGCAACACAATATAAGGAACACGTTTGCCAAAGTCTTATTTCATCAGATTGGCTATTTGATTTCTTGCAGTGACTCTGATCCAGGCATGTCTATTCAGCTAAATTTGAAGAGCTTTATTATTATTATTAATCAAATCGCTGCTTAGCTTAATATAGTAAAGCACACAGCTCTAAAACAGTGTTGGCTCTAGTCAGCACACATCACTCTGGTTTATGCTGATCAGTCCACAAGTAGTAGTTGAGTGTTGCTTCAGCCCTGAACACTTTGCAAGGCACAATGAGGAAACATTTAGGAGGCTTTCAATCTTGTTAAAGAGACTGGATTAATGGTATAAAATTATTAATGGCCCTCCCTTCAGCACCATCCCTGGTCATATCCTCCTCACTTAAACTCCCTCTATCATGAATTTTTATGATTGCTGCCTCTGCTCTCACACAACATGCTCTCCTAAATCATCTGTAACATGGCTGTTCTTTTAAAAGCCAAGTGTGGTCTTTGCAGATTTCATTTGTTTTTACTTATGCCATCGTCCTCTCTGCCAGGGCCTCCTTTTTTCCTTCAGAAGGCAATGTTCTCCTGGGGCCCACCTATCTCTAACTTTTGTCCTTGCTCTCTCCTTTTTTTTTCACATCTCAGAAATATGAGTACTTTCCTAAGTCTAGTCCTTAGTGAATAATCTTATTAATTTTGAAGGCTTTAAATAGCTCTCAATTAATAAGATTCCTAAATCTACATTTCTAGCCAGGACTCTCTCCAGAACCCTAACCCTGCATCCCAAACTGCCTACATGACATTTTCAATAAAATGAATTGCAATCATTTCAAACATCACATTTAAAAATTCATTACATGCACATAAGACCCCGGGTTCCTCTCCTGGCTGCTCTGCTTCTGCTGGACTTCATACTTGAAATCTTTGAGTCACTTTGATCTGCTCCTTCATACCCATTTAATTTCCAAACCCTACAAATACTTCCTCTCCAGTGTCTCTCATATACATCTCCTCTTTCCCTACATCTAATCAAGGCCTTTCACACACCTTGATTACAGCACCTGCCTCCTAACCAATTCCTCTGCCTCAACTGTCCCATCCCACCTAGTCTGCCCTACATATTTCCAGTCAATGAGTCTTTCTAGATGATAATATCACTGTCCTGCTCAAACACCTGTCGCAGCTTCCCGAAACTACAGGACAAACATGTCTAAGCTGATCATCAGGGCCAGCCCCAAGCAAATCCCAACCTACTTTTCAGATTCATCTCCCACAATCCTCCTTGCCAGCCAAAGTGCTGCTCCAGCTACACTCCAAAACACTGTTGAGTCTTTGTCACCTTCCCTAAAAGGAATGCTCCCTTGCCCCTTCTCTTCTAGTTAATTCACCCTATTTCTTCAAGATTTGTGTCGAGGCCCACTTCCTCCCAATGCTAGGATCACCCCACTTCCAACGTCTCTGAAGCCTTCTGAATCCTAGCACTCTCCACCTCTACCACTTACCTTCTAAGCAGCTCATTACTCCTTGTGGTCCATTCCATTTTCACATTTCACTCTTGGGTCTGGGGGTATTTGGGGAAGAGAGCCGATGTTGTCTTTTAAGAAGACTACTCTTGTGGTGGTGAGCAGGCTGGGTTGAGTGGAGGTGGGAGCTCGCAGGAAATCAGTTAGTTGGCGATCGCAGAGTCAACATACAAGGTGGTGAGGGAAGAGCAGAGATACACTGACTGAAACGCTGAGTCCTGCACCGGACTTGGGGTCATGGTGCAAAATGAAAGATGTGTTTCTGTTACTGGCCTAGAGAACACCAGTAAGGCTTTATTTTACCAGAAAACATGGAAATTGGCATGGTTTTCGATAAAATAGTGAGAACATTAATACAGCCAGAAAAGCTGTTCACTTAGGTTTTGTTTTTTGTGGTTTTTTTCTGGGGAAGGTGTTTTCAGGTAAAACTGTTGATACTGCACTTTATAGTTTTAGCAGAATTTCACTGCTTTTCCCCTCTTGGTTAGCTTTAAAACAAATATAGTAAAATTACAAATTACATATTTAAATTTGATTAGAATCCAACAAGAAAGTCTTTGTTAATGCCCTAATAATGCATGTGATGAGAAATTATGATCCAACTCAGGCACTGATTTTTACAGAACGTTGTCTTTAAATGATAATTAGCATGAAATTACAATCCTTTTATTATTCAAGTCACCTATACTCGTTTACTGCTTAATTCTGCTCACTAAGCATAATTATTCAAAATTCTACTTTGGGAAACAGGCAAACTAAGTGCAGTTGCTATGGTAATTGGAACTTCCTTGTTTATATTTCCCACAGTTCTTCCATGTTAATAATTTTTCCCCTGCAGGTGAAATGTTAGTGACGCTGATTTTAGCATCCTGCATTTGTGATAGCTGATCTTTTCATAGAGCCTCTATTGAAAAGTTCAAGGGTGTGTTAGCTCTGATGTTTGTAGCAATGAAATGCAATGTTCTTGCACGTTTTTTCTTACCCTTTTCAGGTTTGCCTATTTTTGTGTGTATTTTCTCATGGCTTCAAAACTTACTCTACCAAATTCCCAAGTCTGGAGTTACTTTCTGTCGCTGCAGTCACTGAAGCATAGTATTGTTTTGTTTGCCATCCGGAACATCCTCCAGTTCTGGGCAGAGGGGAAGAGGAGAAGAAAGGGGGAGCAGGTGCAGAAGTTCTATTCACAAGGGCACTGACCCTCAGCAGGGGCGTGACAGGGCTTGAAAATAGGATTAGACACCCAAACAAGAAAAAGGTCACACTTGACATTTCCACTGGAAATACCAATGCAAATAGAGCTGAACCTAGAGACATTTTTCACAGACACACAACACACAATTTTAGATGGGTTTTATAGAAAAATGATGAGTTTCAATGAATAGTTCCCGAAAATGCTAAAAAAAAAAAAACTATTGGAAATAAGGCCCAATGATAGCATCAAACATGAATCAACAAGTTCATTTGAGAAATAATTTTTATTTTACTTGTTATTTTTAAGGATTCATCTTTTACTTCCTCGTTAGAAGAAAAGTAAGAATGGAGTTGACTGGGTGGGGGGGAGTTACAAAAAGATTTAGAAATTTTGATGATGATGTAGTCAAGCTCATTTATGTTTTTTAATCAGATCAACCTCATTTCTACCCACTTGTCTACTGCATACCCGATGATAGAGGAATGATAACATGTTTTTTCTCTCGGTTTTCTATGTCATATTCAAAGGTAGCTGGCCAAAGCACCGCATACCAAAGTAAAATTGAGAGGCACCTGAAGGAGGAAATCTGTCTCAAGCTGCTTCAAGATCCACCAATACCTACTGAAGATCTCCGATGGTTCACCATAAAGAAGTGGATTGCTCATTGAACTCGTTGTGTGATCCCAGAACTCATGGCCCTTCCAACTCTAAAAGTATCCATTTTTATTGGTGCAACTGAGACAGGTATGCCTGTTAATAATGCCCTCAAAGTCTGCAAGACCAACACAGGTTTATTTTCTCTTTTTAAAAATTGTTTAGAGAGAGAGAGAGAGAGAGATTGAGATTTGTTGCTCCACTTATTTATGCATTCATTGCTTGATTCTTATATGAGCTCTGACCAGAGATTGAACCTGAAACCTTAATCTATGGGGATGATGTTCTAACCAGTTGAGCTACTCGGCCAGGGCTACAAAGGTTTATTCTCAATACAAGCAATTCTGACAGGAATTAAGTAAATTTCACTGGCCCGTGTGTATGCAGTCACGCAAAGGGAGTCAAGGAAAATGTACCTGCTGGATAGATTTAGACTTTAACATATTAGACACACAGAAAGGAAGATTCATCATTACGAAAGTCATCTGTTAAGTGTATTGAACATTTGACTATGCAAAACATCTAAGTCCATTCTACCATAGAGAAACTAAAGCCTTTAAATAAAGAACTGTCCTGAACTGGCCAGATAGGACATGAGGGCACGCGTGTGTCAGTACGTCCAAACTCCACGACTATCCAGAGTCCACAGGTTTGGACACTGTCACTTGAACTGAGATGATATCATTTTGCCATCTCTTATTAGTCAAAGTCACATGGAGCTGCCACAGTGTCTAATTGGTATAAGATTACCTGAGTGAACAAATCGAGTTCAACTGAAAGCAAAACAGAGGAGGGGAGAAAGCCACTTTCCTATGGGAAGATAAATGATTCCATTGAGCTATTTGAAATTATAAAATTAATGTCAAGGACACTCAGAAATGCCTAAGTTAGCTCCCAGGGATCAGAGAGCCCCTATCTCGACCTGCAAGAGCCTCCATAAGCTGAAGCAGCACCATGAAGCTCGGCTGGACTTAGCCTGGCACCTGACTTACCACATTTTCATCTCACAGCTTAAGTGTAATAATCTAAATTGCCCTTTTATCCTTAATGAAATCCAAGAACCTGTCATAGAGAAAAATATTTTTTATTAAAGATAGGCTTTAAGGTCACAGTTGCAATCAAGATTGTTTTTAAACTACATATGAAATTCAGAATCTATGGATCTTAACTGTAATGGAGACCACGAAGGAAGTGAGAACCAGACGTTAGATTAAGCTGAATTTTGGAAAGCTTTTTTGCTGCAATTGGGATTGCAGCAAAAAAGCTTGGGATTTTCCAGTCAAGAGAATCTGTGTGAGTTACCTTTAAAAATAGTCTAATAGCAATATCTAATTTTATCTTTGGATGTTTGCCAAAATAATCTCACCTATTACTAGGTAGGTCTTACTGCTAAGGATCCATTAAGCATTGAGCTGAAGACACAATATTGAAGTGAAATGTGAATTTGGAACTTCTGGTGATCATACTTTATAAAGCACTTAAAGCAAAAACTCATAATTATGAGAACATCATTTATTTCTCTTTAGTAAAGAGCTATGGGACTTTAGGAGAAAATGTATAATGTGTCTTGGGAGATAAGACGAGAGAACAGGAAAGAAAGAGGTCAGATCACTCACAACTCTGAGATTAGATGGCAAGGGCAGAAAGTATTTTTAACTTTTCAATGTTTGATTGTTTTTCTAATTACTAAAGCAGTATGTTGCTGATTATGTAAACTTTGAAAAATACAAAACTTAAAATCTTAACCTCCATAAGCAAACACTCCTTCAGGACTTTCATAATGCATATGTATGCATGTATAAACAAATGTAAACATTTATTTTAAAAGGAAATCATAGTGTTTATGCAATCCCATTTACTTTCCAGTCAATCTCTAGTTATTTCCTTAGGATCAATTTTTAGAGAAAAAAATTACTGAGTTAAAAAATATATATACATTTGTCATGCCTTACTCCCTACTGCACAATTGTTTTTCAAAACGACTGCCCATGTAAGCTGCCACAAGCTATGTATTTATCTTGCTAATATCAATATTAGATATTTTATATAGACTTGGACATATATAATGTATAAGTATTACATACATATATTTTTAAAGACATAGTATTGCTTTAATCTGTGATTCTTTGATTACTAATAAAGTTGAAATTTGTTGTTGGTTGAATAGTCAGGATTTTCTTTTGATTTATAATAGCCCTTTAAGTTTTTTACAATTAACTTGTGACAGTAATGCTTTTCCCAAATATTTTTATCATTTCATCATTTTATATGTGCTTTTTAAGCAAATTTTCTTTTATAATTCATTCCACTGCATTTACTATATCGTTTTATGCTTATAAAGCCCATCCTCATCTCAAAATTAGTTAAATACATATATTTTCTTCTAGTATTTTTTGTAGTTTTAATCCACCTAATATTTACAATAGGTATAGTAAAAGAATAAAAGTTTTTTCCTCCAAGTTCTTGGTCTGGTCTCCCAAACAACTTGTCCTTTATCTAAGACTTTATTTTTATATCATGAACTGCCATTATAAAAATGAGGAATTTTTCCAGAGCTCCCCATCCTACTGCTGGCTTCTTTGTCTACTATTGTTTTGGTTCCTTATTGAGATTTTTTTTTTTAATGCCACAATAAAATCAGTTTCTGAAAATATTTCACATACATTTAAAAGGAAGGATATTCATTGTTTTAATTATACAAAGGTTAATAATTAGCTGTGAATTCAATTTTTTATTCAAATTTTCTGTCTATATAGTACCTACTTGATTTGCTAAAAGCTGGGGTGGGGGGTATTATTTTCCACAAGAATTGTATGTGTGTCCCTTGCTGTATGTATTTCTAGTATTTTTTACTTTATACACTGATTTTTATTCCTATTATAATTCTACTAGAGGCCTGACGCACAAAATTCATGCAAGAATAGGCCTTCCTTCCCCCGACTGCCGGCACCAGTTTTCCTCTGGCACCCAGGACCCGGGCTTCCCTTGCAGCCCTGGCTTCGTGCGGAAGGTCAACCAGTCTAATTAGCATATTATGCTTTTATTATTATAGATATAATAAAAGACTAATATGCAAATTGACCAAACAGTGAAACGACCGTTCACTATGACATGCACTGACCACCAAGAGGCAGATGCTCAATGCAGGAGCTGCCCCTTGGTGGTCAGTGCACTCCTGCAGGGGGAGTGCCACTCAGCCAGAAGCTGGGCTTACAGCTGGCGAGCACAGCCTCTGCAGCAGCATTAAGGATGTCCAACTGACGGCTTAGGCTCCCCATGGGCTCCTGGACTGCAAGAGGGCACAGGCTGGGCTGATGGACGCCCCCCTCGGTAAATGAATTTTGTGCACCAGGCCTCTAGTACCTATATAATGCAGTTTGTGCAGGCTTATTCCTTCTTTCTCCATAGTGTGTTATTATTTTATCAGTATAAAATGACCCAAAACACCCATTTTGATTCTTCATTTTGCTCCATAGGTTTTGTAGCATTTGTAAATCCCGTCCCCTCCCCCCCCAGATTCCGACAAGAGGATAGCTATGAGTCTTATTTTTCAGTGCTGCTAAGGAGGTTTCGTTTCATTTGGGGCCTCTGGATAGGTTTTTCACCAGAATTTAGAAGGGGCTAAGTCAGGTTTAATTTAAAACAGAAACCATCCCAGAACAAAATGTACCGAAAGCCCAAGGTCCACAGACCTCCGTGCTGAGCATTTCATGTGCATTAGCTCATTTAAACATCTCAATAACATTACTCTATGGACAGGCCTGCGTTAACCTCTGCAGGTGGAGCTGGAGTACGATTGGAGGACTCTTTCTTTCCCACAGCCGCTCTGTCCCGCACCACAGGCATATCACACACGTGTGTGGACACTGCAGCCTCCACATCCCAGCTGTCCACCTCCCTCTATTGTTCCCTCCCCTTGATGGCAGCATCTTGGCGCTATTGTCTACCTAGTGAAGACACACCTGAGAAAGAGTCCTGTACTTGCCTGAAGGCAGGACCTACTGTGTAGGTCCAGAATTCGGGTCTGGGGAAGCACCAGCTCTGGGAGAGTGGCCATGTCCCCCTGGACCCAGACTCCCAGCTACGTGGAAAAGGGCAGAGCGGGGTCCTCTGAGGTGGCGTGGGGCAGTGTGCCAGGATAAGGCCAGGGTGCTCAGGCCTATGGGCAGCACTGAGAGTAGATATTGTCACGGCAGAGACTGGGCGTGAAACTGCATTTGTCCAATCCTAAGCCTATGCTTTCCATCTTGATTACTTGTCTTTAAACTGATGTGCACTATAGAGGTACAATGGTTTCAAAAGATGGGCTGTGGTGTTCTGGAAAGGACTTCAGCTTCTCAAAGATAAAAAAAAAAAAGTTAAAGTATAGAAGATTCTTAGAATGCCTGCCTTATATTGCCTGAGAAGAAAACAGCTACTGAATCTACTTTCATTAGAGTTAGACTTATTTCGCCCCATTCTGACGTCCCCATAGGAATGTAGATTTAGGTGGACTCGCAAGTGTCCCTGTGACCTCCTGTGTTAGAAAACAGGCCTGGAAATAGAAACAGTGGACGCTGCAGGTGTTCCTGCAGACCGCCAGGGAGCCTCGAAGGAACAGGAACTCCCATCCCCTGGGGCCGGTTTCTCACAGCAAAGATGTGATTCTGAATAGGTCTGCACCCTGCCCTCAGAAGGGAGCCTGGCACAGAGCTCACAGGCTCCGGCAGGGCCTCGGAGCCTGGACCATGTACCATAATTTCTCTTTTGTGCCTAACCACAGTCCCAGCATTGGACATGGCATTTGATGTGTAACATGAAGGTTCATTAGCTCCTTCCTCATCCTCAAAGCTGTATGTAGACTGGATTCCCTTTCGGCCTGTGTTCAGTTAACATTTCCCTTCTCTTCTTGAGTAAGTCTGTTTTTTCTTTCATTTTCATTCAGATGCCTTTAAAAAACAAGTCATCTGGTGACGCGTGCCGAGTAGACCAGAGGGACCGCGCCTGCTGAGTCTGGGGAGTAGAGCCCTAACAGGCGGTGGGCGGAATGCCGAACCTCAGTATGAAGGGGGTTGGGAGCCACAGAGGTTAAAACCAGCGATTCTCCGGCTTCCCGCCTCCCTAAAATGTTCACCGTGCTCGCCATGGGCAGCCACGATCACCTGTTCAAAGTGCTGGTAGTGGGGGACGCCGCGGTGGGCAAGACGTCCCTGGTGCAGAGATATTCCCAGGACAGCTTCAGCAAACACTACAAGTCCACGGTGGGAGTGGATTTCGCTCTGAAGGTTCTCCAGTGGTCTGACTCCGAGATGGTGAGGCTGCAGCTGTGGGATATTGCAGGCCAGGAGCGCTTCACATCTATGACACGACTATACTATCGAGATGCCTCTGCCTGCGTTATTATGTTTGATGTTACCAATGCCACTACCTTCAGCAACAGCCAGAGATGGAAACAGGACCTGGACAGCAAGCTCACACTGCCCAATGGAGAGCCTGTGACCTGCCTGCTCTTGGCCAATAAGTGTGATCTGTCCCCTTGGGCAGTGAGCCGAGACCAGGTTGACCGTTTCAGTAAGGAGAATGGTTTCACGGGTTGGACAGAAACATCAGTCAAGGAGAACAAAAATGTACATGAGGCCATGAGAGTCCTCATTGAAAAGATGATGAGCAATTCCAAAGAAGATATGTCTTTGTCCACCCAAGGGGACTACATCAACCTACAAGCCAAGCCTTCCTATAGTTGGGGCTGCTGCTAGTCGTGTTACGTCTGCTTTCCCTCCAGGTTCCAATTCCCTCCCTTTGGCTGCCCACCCAGCAGTTTTATTAAGAACGTTTGAACTGTCTCCTGCTGACTGACTGTCCAGTAAGGAGGGCCGTCATCACTAAGAAAAGACACTTGGGGCCCATGTGCTTTTCTGCATCTCCTGAAACTTGGCTTTCACTTGCTGCTGACCCATGTGGTCCAGTTAGTGCCTTCCCACTCGTCCCCTTTTTGTTGAATTTATTGGGGTGACACTGGTTAACAAAATTATATAGGTATTATGTGCACAGTTCTACAATACATCATCTGCACAGTTAGTGCCTTTTACATAAGAAAGGTCATCTCATCACTCAATTTGTGATCTGGGATTTTGTGGGTAGGACTAGAAATCAGTGTCTGTGCTTTAAGGATCACAATTCTCAGCTGCTTTTGAGCTTATTTTTCCATCTGATGTATGTTGAGATATCAATCTGATGTGACTTCAGATTGAGAAGAAAATGAGATCAAAGGTCATTTCCCTTATAGGTCATGACTTTCAGATACTTTCTGTCTTGGACTTTCAATTTAAAGATCTGATTCCGAGATGCAGTAAGAGTGGGGCTTGATATCTTTGGGTTTGGGGCTACTGGAGGTGACCCAAAAGTCACTGTTATTTTTGAAGCTTCTAAAGTCGTAATTAGCTTTCTCTTGTCTTGGCTTCAAGAACAACCAAGCTTACCCTGACCAGTGTGGCTCGGTTGGTTAGAGCATCATCTCTTGCATGGAAAGGTTGCAGGTTCAATTCCAGGTCAGGGCACATGTCTAGGTTGCAAGTTCAGTTCCTGCTCAGGGTAGAAGCAGGAGGCAACCAATTAATGTGATGTGTCTCTCCCATATAGATGTTTCTTTCTCTCTCTCTCCCTCCCTCCCTCTCTCTCCTCCTTCCTCTAAAAAAAAAAAAAAAAGTCAAGCTTTCAAAAAAACAAAAAAAACAAAAACAAGTCATCTGTACTTCTGCCATTCGGAAGGCACCGCACTTTCTCCATTTCCATTGTTTAACAAAGCCGTTCTCCTTTCTGTGGGTCTTTCCTCTAGATTTACTCATAAGCAAGTCCTCTCCGGCTGACCTCCAAGAGGGCGATGTTAGCCACCTTCCATTGGCCTCACCTCCTTGTTGGGTCACTGTTTCCACTCCACCTACCCTAGGGCTGAAAAACACTTCTATCCCATAAAGCACGCTGTGAATTTTAGCTGGAGACAACTGAAAGTTGTGGTAGAGGTGCGTGGTAGGCTTTTGTTTGTTTTAGCTCAGATGGTGGGGAGGGGAGGTTTAACTCGAGCATCCAAAAAGGCCTGCGGAGACCCCAGTGCCAGCTGCCACCTCGAGGAGATCCGAAGAGAGGCGAAGGGCATCAGAGAGATCGCAGGAGGGCAGAGTAAGAGAGAGAGGTGCTTCGTCTCGCCCGGTAGACAAATTATTAATGATGGCCATGCTACAAGCAACTCTTTTCGTCTTGCCCTTTTCTAGCTACCACCGATGACAGCCTTCTCTAGGCTGTTCTCCATGAATGGCACATGCGGGCTCCTATCGGGTAGTGAGCAGTAGATAGCACTTGCTCTCTGATAGAGCAAAACTTCAACTTACAAATTACCATTTAATCAGACACAGTTTGTTCCATTCTTAATGCTTTTATTTTGATCTTGGTTGATTTGATGGATTGTAGGAACTCGGGACCTCAGAAACATAACCCATGGAAATATTTAGAATTGCTTACTTCAAAAGTTTTTAGAATTGACAACAAATATTTAAAGAAAGGAAAACGAAAATTATGTTTATGAAGGAAACGGATGCTAGAAATTGTTTTGATAAAAATGCCATTTTTGCAATTGCTTTCATATGAAGTTTTTCCACGTAACTATATACATCATTCCTTTAATAAGTTGTTTTTAATTAAGGAGACTTCAGGAATTATAAACTTGAGGGGGCCTTCCTTTAAAAAAAAAAAAAGTCGTTATAATCCAAAATAGTCAGGAAAAAACCCACCAACAAAAAATATTGAAATATTTTCTTAAAGGTGAATGTTACTTTTCTAACATGTTTAACTAGTAATATGACATATTTTGCAGTTCATTTCTATTAGGCTGAGGATTTTGAATCTTGTAAAATTACCCTTTGTTCAATCTTTGTAATTGTAATGACTGTCATTTTCTTCCCAAGCATCACCAGAGATTAAAGGTCATGGGTTCAGACGGCTTTTCTGTATGTGAGAGTAACAAAACCTGAGAGAAGGGATACCAGACTCCTTGGCATCTGTCTGCAGACACCTGGTTTGTAGTGGATGGTCAGTAAGTTGTTGTTTTTTTTAATCAATGGAATTTAATATCAGCTTTAAGTTCTTAAAATTTGCCACTTGAGAATATCAGACTAAAGAAACAAACATAAAACTCCATTCTCCTCATGACTATGTAAATCTGCTACCAAAGGATAAGTAACATCTTAAATGCCTAACTTTACTAAGGCATGACTCAGCTGCCAAGGAAATATAATGTGTGGCAAAAATAAAGATTCTCTAGCCCTGACTGGTTTGGCTCAGTGGATAGAGCGTCAGCCTGTGGACTGAAAGGTCCCAGGTTCAATTCCGGTCAAGGGCATGTACCTTGGTGGTTGCGGGCACATCCCCAGTAGGGGTGTGCAGGAGGCAGCTGATTGATGTTTCTCTCTCATTGGTGTTTCTGACTCTCTATCCCTCTCCCTTCCTCTCTATAAAAAAAATCAATAAAATATATTTAAATAAATAAATAAAAAGATTCTCTAATTTGGACCAACTAAGTTGCTGACCAGCTTGACATAGTGAAATGACCGACTGGCATAATTTCCTAACTTTTAGAATGTGGTTGATCTGGATCTATCTAGAAAAGAATATTGCTGTTGTGAATAAAATAATACCTCATTTATCCAGCACTACCAGAAATAAGGCATTTCAATTTTGTTGACTTTGACCATTTTTGAGCAAAACCTTCTTAAATCTAAAGTAACCTACATACTTTCCTTCCTTGTTAAGGAACATAAATATAATTTAATTTTCTTGATGGCTTAGGGATGTACTGTGAGCAAGAATCGTTACACACGGAGAGGTGGGCTGCTTTCCCCTCACATAGCACCGTGCGTCTGTGTGACGGCCTTCATGTCACAAAGCCTGCATGGGCACAATATTCTGTTTAATTTACATTCACAGGGCCCTCACTACCCTATTTTTTTTGTGGGTTTTGTTGTTGTTGTTTGTAGTTTTATCTTTTCTCTCTCTCTCTGAATGCCCTGTTTTTTGAGCTCCAATGGCAGTTTCTCTGCTTCTTACTCTCAGGTTGTTGACGGTCGATTCTTGCTTTGTGGTCCTCCCTAGGAACTCCTTATTGTCAACCTCCGGTTTTATAGAACTTGGAAAACTGGCATAGCCAGCTTTGTTAAAACCAGCTCTAAAACAAACTTTGAGAAATTCTACACATATTAATGTTCCAAAGCTCTAGTGCATGCATTTGCTGATATCCTTTTGGATGCCACAGAGTTGAGGTTCTCAGTGCTGGTAATCATACTCCATCTATCCATCCAACAAATATTTGTTGAGTGCCTTCCAGAGCCAGCAAGTGTCCAATGTAAGAGGATTACAGTGGGAAATAAAGGAAACATGGTCCCTGCGCCAGTGGAGTTTACAATTGAGTGGGGAGAAAGGCAATAAACGAGTGAACAAGCAAATAAACACTTAACTACAAACACTTCGCTGCGACTGTAGCAACCACAAACCCCCAACATGATCATTGCAGCATAACTATCTTCTATTTATATTGCTTAGTACTTCGTGGCATTTTCATGTATTTGATTTCATGTTGCCCACATAAGTCTGGGAGGAACCCTTTGACCAAAGAGAAACTGAGGTTCAGGGAGCTTTGCATGATGAGTGGTGCAGCCAGGGCTTGAACACAGGAAACCTGTCACCCTCCACTCCATCGCGTGTTCTTCTGATTGGATAACAAGGAGCTACACCTTCCTCAGCATCCCTAGGTCTTATCACCTTCCAAGTCCCTACAGTCTTTTGAGACTGGTTCATCGATGAGCCTATACATTTGTGTTGGGTGTAGGTTTTTTCCCACCTCTGCTCAGCAAGTTACTTAACATGCTTTGCAATTGTGGTTGTAAGAATAGGTTCTTTTGAGAGATACAAGTTTAAAGATGTCTTGTCTGACCATCAGAATATCTGAGAAGTACTATCCTGCGGAGTGAGATATAAAGCACTTGGAAGGACAGGCACTGAAGGAAAAGTTCAGAGTCACAGGAATTCAGATGGCAATGGATCTTATTTCTGGTGATCTTGAAGGAGGATCAGAGAGAGAGAGGACAGGGCTGGGGATGTGGAAGTCATTAGCATTAATAGGTGATAGAAAGTACCGGGTTGGAGAAAGCCCCCAGGGAACATGCGCTGAGTTATAGGAGGCAGAGATCTTGGTGTTCCTGTAGCCGAGGTCAGATGGGTGGCCACAGAGAGATCTGGGATTTCCAAGAGCTTCAGACACTCCATCAGTGAAGAGAATGAAACTTCAGTTGCACAGTGGCATGGGTGAAATCAAATATTGGAAATTGTCATGATTCTACAAATGCCTTGTTTATTCCATGACAAAGCTAATATCCAGTCAAGTGCCTGAAGGCAACCGTTTCTATATGATATTTTACCATGGCTTTATTTTTAATTAATTCTTTTACTTGCAATCAATTTTTAGGAATGGGTTTTAATTTTCTTCCTAATCAAAAGGAAGAGTATTGGCTTACTTTCATGACTTTCTGTGATTATGTACAGAATAACCAGCAAATATGCTCTGTGGCCTTTATTCCCAAGCCTCAATGCCTCCTTAAGGTTGACCTCATCAATAATTTGCTAGTATATTGCTT
Source organism: Corynorhinus townsendii (assembly GCA_026230045.1). Classification (NCBI taxonomy): domain Eukaryota; kingdom Metazoa; phylum Chordata; class Mammalia; order Chiroptera; family Vespertilionidae; genus Corynorhinus; species Corynorhinus townsendii. Next base: position 131,846,520 of record JAPDVU010000006.1, read on the forward strand.
TTTCCAGTGAGAGTATAATTTTATCTTTGCATTTACATGTCATTCCCTATAAAAGTCAAAAATAGATATCTCTGTGTCAAGGATACAGAAAATCAGCTTTCTGGGCATGGCAATAAGAGAATATAGTTTACAGCTTTAACAAATATTTAAATGTTTTATAAGATTGCTATACTAATATTCTAATATTGAGATAATAAATGTTTGTTGACTTGACCACTCTGACTACATAGCATTCTTGTTTGCTTTTGTCTTTTTGTTGCTCAGTGGTGGTTGTCAGGAGCATCAAATACATCCCACTCACTATTTTAATGATGATATCAGTTAGGGGGAAGTGTTTTTGTCTTTTTAAAAGAAAATCACTAAAAGAAATCTTGGTTTCCTGAATCCTAGTCTCTCACCTCTTTTTTAAGTTCATATTTAAGCTAAATTCGTATCATGGAGAGTTTACTGTTCCATTTATGAAACTATTGTTTCTACAACATTCCCATGAACAAAAAAGAGAAGTACCTTACTCCAGACAGGAGTGTAGAAAACATAAAATGTGATCAGCACAATCATGACCTGTCTGCTGTTCTGTTATAATAGACAGTGAGAAACAAATTCAGCCTTTCCTTGGCCACCCACCCAAAGCCCCAAAAGGAACCTTCCAATGTTCTCCCCTGAGGAGTCTGACCGATTCTCAGAAGAGCATCAGAGCTGAGGACAACGTTCTTCAAGGGAAAAAAGTGGAAGAAAAATTCAGAGACATTTCCTGGACCTGTTTTGTTTTGTTTGTTAATCCTCCCCCAAGGATATTTTTTTCCACTGACTTTAGAGAGAGTAGAAGGGTGGGAGGAGAGATAGAGAAGGAAAGAGAGAGAGAGAGAGAAACATCAATGTGAGTGATACATTGATTGGTTGTCTACCGCACGCACCCCAACCCAGGGCCAGGGATCGAACATGCAACCCAGGTACATGCCCTTGACCAGGAATTGAACCCATGACCTTTTGGTGCACAGGCCAATACTCTAACCATTTAACAACACTGGCCAGGGCTCCTGGATCCTTTTAAAGACTCAAATGCCACCACTCAGACATACAGTCACCCTTCCAAAGACAGAGAGAGAGCTGCTCTTGCTGATAGATGACTGAAACCAAAAGAAATACACAAACATACAAACGGCATGTTTCCATTTCACTCAACGGCATCTCAGCATCCATCTCCCCTTGGTCATTTCCCAACTTTCTAGGTGCAAGCAGGAAACCTACCAAATGGCAAGTTATCTGGGAAACTATTTATTCTGTCTGCTAATAAAATGGATCAACAATATTCATTACTTTTTTCAAAACATGGACACACACACACACACCTCTCCATCTTCTCAAAATTATTCATTGGTAAAATTTGTGTGTTTCATATTGATTTTTTTCAGAGAAATATATTTAACCAGTAAAGCATAAATGCAAAATGAAAAAGGGAGAACACACTGACCGTCTGCGACAGCCACACACAAAATATTGATGAACACAATCATTCCTCTGGCACAGGAGCCTGGTAATGGAGAACATGTGGGCTTATCTGAGTCCTTCCAGAACATGTGCATGACTGTGAGCCCCTGCTGCTGCATCTATAAAATGGAACCGGTAAGACTTACTCACCCTGCACTTTCCATCTTTAACTTCCTTTGTGGTGAAAGCTGATGCGTGTATTTCCACATCGTGCAGCAAAGACAGTCCCTCTATGTGTCAGTCACAATAAGTGCTACCACTGCAAATCTCTGACACAATAGGCCAGACCGCCTGAAGACCTGCAGAAAGGTGGCATTCAGGGTTAGCCACCACAATGGGGGGGCGGGGGCGGGAGCCAAGAGTTAGGAAACAGTATGGCCATTCGCACTAAGAATCACCTACAGAAAAATGCAGGGTTGCAGGAGTTGTGGGGAGGCAGGACTTGGGAGGCAAAGACATTTGTCTCCCCTCAGGTCAAGGGCTAGAAAATGTCAACATTTTTTATGTTAATACATTTTGAAAAAAATTCCCAAATTTTTCTATAACTGTATTGCAGAATATTAACCTCTATTGTGAAATTGGGAGATTTAAAACAAACATTTCAAAGTACTCTACTAACTCTAGCAGATATTCCTGGGGATTTGAGAACTACTATAAAAAATACAAAATCAAAAGTTCCTTCATTTTATCCAGGAGGCAAGCAAAGTTATGGGCATTCACCCTAATTTTTAAATAAAGAATGAGGTAGCTTTTATTGCTTCAGGACAGTCCCAGTCGCGTGGCTTTATTACACTTGTTACTTAGAATAATTGGGACCTGTTGGAAAATTGCTCTCAGAGAAATATAATAGTACATTTGATTACTATTTTAGTGTAGGACTATACACTCAGGTCAGTTTAATAGTATATTTATATACTTAAATGCTATATAGTGAAATCCTGGAGTAATCTCCTATTTCTCTGAAATGCCTGGTTATTGAACAGAAGTGAGTTAAATACATTCAAATGAATTTCAAAATACACCATTTGTTTTTCGGTTTACTAAAGAAAAGATAGTTTGCAGCCGAGATCCACGGGTGTGCTTTATAGGACCCCGGCCTCCCACCCCCACCTCTCCCATGAGGCGAGCTGTACCAGAATTCTGCAAAGCCTCGCATTGTTCTCCCTGACACCGGATCAGCCCACACAAAAAGCGGCTGCCAGCTCCAGAGCAATCCGGTGATAGAGCCTGGTGCTATCTAATCAAGGGCAAAAGGTCACTTCCGAACAACTGGGCAATAAAAGATTATTTCTAGCAACAAAACAGAGAGGCCCAAAGGTGGGGGGTGGACAGTGGGGAGGGGCGGGGGAGGAAAGAAGGCAAAGGGCTCCTCTGGGGGAGGAGGGCATTGACTCCGGGCAGCAGACAGGAACCAGCCTGTTTTGAAGACAAGAGAGAAAGCTCCCTTTACAGAGGCCAGTAACTCTGGGCTGGGCGACTCAAATGTTTTAATGATATAAACCCAGCTTTCCCAGGCATAGGAGAGAGAGGGAGAGCGAGAGAGAGAAGGAAAGACATCTTTTTCCACATAGAAGTCTGAGCAAATGTTGAATAGAGGATGCGCTACTTTTCAATCCATCAGATCAGTAAATAAATCTCATGATAAGTACTAAGTAGATGATCCAGCAACTGGTGTTTAATTACTATTTGAAGTTAACCTTAAGTTAAAACACACAGGCACGCATAATTTTTAAAGAGTGTAAGACCCCTTGTAATGACACAGCTGTACTCCCTTCCTCCTGTTTGGATTCTGCTTCAGGGTCCTGCCCCAACCCATGCCCTCCGTCTCCTCCCGGTTCTTAGTGAAGCACCTTTGCGTGGCTGCCAGGCAAGAGAGGGGCCCGTGACGTTCAGCCTGAATGCCTTGGTCTAGGGAAAGCTAGGATTAGATGGTGACCCCTATTTCCCCCAGAGTCCATACCAAGTAAACTATGCCTCCATCCCCTCATCTGTGATTTTTTTTTTTTTTTTTTTTTTTTTTTTTTACCACTGAGCAATTACCAAGCGGAATAGAAAGTGACCAGGTGGAGAGAGACAACACTATAGGCAAAAGATAGAAAACAATGCAAACATCCATCAACAGATACTTGGTGATACATGTGATGGAATATTATTCAGTCTTAAAAGGAAAGGAAATTCTGACACGTGCTGCACAACAATGTGAAAAGATTCAATGCCACTGGTCTGTAGACTTTAAACATGGCTAAAATGGTAAGTTTTATATTAGTTCTAGAAGCCCAGTGCACAAAATTCGTGCACAGGTAGGGTCTCTAGTGGCTGCTGGCTGCTGGCCTGGGCCTCCCTTCCCCTGGCTCCTTTCCTGTGGCTTGCCAGCCAGCCCCGCCCCCTGGTCAAACTCCTAGTTGAGGGGACAATTTGCATATTAGGCTTTTATTATATAGGATATTTTACCACAATAAAAAAGAAAGCACTAAGACAAAATTGTTTTCCAAAAGGATGAGGTTCGAAGCCAGTGAGGATGTTAACAACCATCTTTACCACTTAGTAGCCATGTGACCATGGACAGGGTATTTTTCTCCTTGAGACCCAAAATCTCAATATGGAATAGGGATAATGACACCCACAATACATTTTTATAAACACAAGAAAAAATGTAAAGTGCCTAACACTTAGATATGAGTCAACTAGGATTTTTAGTTGCAAGAACCACAGTGAAGTTGCTCAGGGATGTCATTGGCCTATTGAAGCGAACTACTAGCAGATAAGGCTGGAGACTGGCCCTTGGAACAAATGGAATTAGTTGCTGCTATCCAATGCGAGCAGGTTCGTTTAACGTGATCTGTAATTTCTGCCTGGTAGTTTCTCTGACTGCTAGAGAACATGAGTAATGGAATTCATGTACTCATTCTTACACCTCCACAATTGGACACACAAAAAAAGAGCTCTTGCTTTGTTCCTATTTGGAAAGATTCTGATTGGACTATCCTTGGTCACATGCCATCCCCAGGATCATTGACTTGGGTAGGCCAGGAAAGTGAGAAAGCCCCTGTTAAAACACAAGTTGAAGAGAGAGGATGCAGACACCCTTTGGGAGAGTAGGTATCAACCAAGTAGCCATCTTATTGGGTGAGTATTATAGCCAACTCAGGAAATGGTAAGCTAGACTTTATATATAAGAAAACAGAAGCCACCTTAGAATCCTGAGCAGAGAAATGATCATTTTATCTAAGAAATATGTATTTTGACATTTTGAACTAATTGGCTAATTCATTCACTCATTTAATAACACTGTCTTAGATAGGTTACTACATATATGATAATTTTCCAAATAACTAAGATATATTCTCCTAGGCATTAATATTTTTATTTTTAATTTTATCTAAAATATATTATATTCAGCCCTAGCTGGTTTGGTTTAGTGTATAGAGTGTCAGCCTGTGGACTGAAGGGTCCCAAGTTCGATTCTGGTCAAGGTTATGTACCTCAGTTGCAGGCGCCCAGCCCTGGTCTGGGGCATGGCATGCAGGAGGCAACCAATGGATGTGTCTCTCTCACATCAGTGTTTCTCTCTGTCTCTCCCTCTCCCTTCCAGTATCTCTAAAAAAAAAAAATCAATGGAAAAAAATATCCTTGGGTGAGGATTAAAAAAATCAAAATATATACATATATATGTGTATGTGGGTATATATATACACACACACACACACACACACACACACATATATATATGTATATATATTCATTTTATGACAGAATATAAGAACGAATTTTTTGGTAAGTTCAAGATCATTTATTACAAAGATACTATACTGTGTTGTAATATATCAATACTCTCAGGAAAAATGTTGATGCTTAGAACTGCTCAAATCCTCCACTCCAAGGCCCAGAGGGCATCTTTAGGTCATCAGTCACTATCCTCGTTTTTCTGCTTCAGAAAATCCCTCTCTCCTATCATCCTTCATTCTGCTTCTAATTGCTGAGAAATCAAAATTCAGATAATTTGTGACTGTGAGTAAACTAAAACTTTCAGTGTGAATTTTAAAGGGAAAAAATAATGGATTGTTTTAATCCAAAGAGTTATTATAGGTGTTCAAGACTTTCATCTTCAGGTTCATGGTGCTTTGGGAAGTTGGAAGCCAACCTCTGCCTGAAGTCCAGGTACTTCAGAATACTGAGTCCAAAGTATTAAACCTTATGTGGAACTTGAAGATGACTGAGGCATTGAAAGTTTCTAAGCAAGTTACTGAAACACATTTTATAAAAATTGACTACATAAAGAATATATCAAGTTTAAGCTTGAAGTGTAGATATATACCAATAGGAATTCAGAAGAAATATGTTAGAATATTTTGCAAAGCAAATCTATTTGGTCCAGGATACACTGGTTATTGAATTTCTCAACTAGATTTTCTGAAGATGTATCACCAGATTAAGAAAATCTTGACTCTAAGATGGATCATTAAAGTCATGATAAAGAAACAGAGAAATCCAATCCCAGGCAATATAGTAACCCTATTGATAGTTGACGATGTCAGTAACTTCTCTTCCAGGTGACTTTGGTTCTGCTGCTGACCAAAGTACTGATGGTCATGGCCACATCAGTGAGTCTCAGGGAAAAGGACCCAGAAGGAGCCTGGAGACGGGGAATGCTCTCTTTACCTGCTTCACAGTCTTCAGAAGACTTTGTGACATTACCACTCCTCACCCGTTGACATAAAGTACATGGCCTAGCATTTTCAGTAACAAATGCTCAAATACTTACAGAATTCAACCAAATCACATGATTCACATTCTGAAGGAGGAACACTGAAAGGAAGATCAGGGGGACAGGAGAAATCCAGAGATTGTCTTTCTCGTTTTCTCTATCAGAAAGCCTGGTGAGCCTATAAAATATTGTTTTCTCATGTGATGAAAAGAACTCAGTGATAAAGCATCAAGATGTACCACAGGCAAAGAGAATGCAGGTCCTACACACACTTAGCGCCTGCCCCTGCAGGAGGGTAAACCCGCAGCCGGAACCTGTGCCTCTGCCAAGGAATGAAGTCTCTCCAGCTATGTCAACTGCAGGGAGTTCGCAAAGGAACAAATCCGGGACATAACCCCCTTGAGAACAACAAAAGGGACACTTGTCCAGACATTCATTCACATTGCATCACACCACTTCACAACTTAAAATGAATCCAGACAAAGAGGCGTGGTGTTGGCATGGCCCAAAGCTGTTACACTCCTTCCTGGAGATAAGTCTATCATTATTTTTCTGGTTTCCATCATATCTGCTTGAATCTACCTAGTGAGGAATTGACAAACCTGTTAGATCAAACTAAGCCAGGTCAATGCAGGACTGCCAAATAACGAAAACATCCTAAAAATATGTTTTGCTATAAAATGCAAAACATCTTAGCCAGCAATCAAGGCCTGACACTTTATTCTAGGGACTTATCTAAGTGCCTTTTCCTTTTCTTCCCCCTGTCTATCGCACTGATAACTAGCTTCTAATACAGAGAGTTTGAAGGACTTCTATTATGTTTCCTGTGTATTCAGTTCACACTACTCTAGAAACTCAAAATGTAGGATAATTTACTATTGCACAAATACACTCAAACCTCTTATGTGAGCAACAAGAATTTTGCAGAAAAAAACAAGATAGATAGATAGATAATAGATAGATGATAGGTAGGTAGGTAGCAGGGCACCCAGGAAGGAGAGGACTGATGTCCTTTCCTGTGTCTGCACATGTGCTAGGATGTGACTTTAAGGCCTCCCACTAACAAGATTAATGCCTACAGAAAAGCTGAGTTTTTAAGTTTGAGAAAGAAACTGTCATTTCTAGAAAGGGAGTTTGCAAAAGAAAAGGTCGAAGAAGTTAGGAACAGAAATAGTCAGTTCTTTCATTATGGTACAAAACCAGTGCATTGGAATACATGTAGCATGATGTTGTCAAATGTTTTATATACGTGTGAAGGTTCAGGGGACGCATTTACCAAGTATCAGCAATGTGTGTTAAGATAACATTTAAAAATCCATCAATCATGCATAGATGTCAGAAAACAGTATGCTGTCAGATCTGCTGAACAAAAGAAAACTAACCCAAAAAACTAGGTAAGGGCTTCCAGAAATTCTTCACGAATACAACAGACCTCCATAAAGACTCCATCTTGTGCTGTGGTCCGATGAGATGAGAAAAAAAAACTAAGTAAAGCAACTTACTTTCTGATAGGAACGTGTTAGGGGGTGTCCAGAAAGTGGTAGGTGAGAAAGAGTAGACTACAGGGGAAGTCAAGTATTAAAAAGGCACAGTGTATGAATAGGCAAGGATGCCTCCACTGTTATTAAAAAGTCTTAAAACTGTTTTGTTTGTTTGTTTGTTTGTTTGTTTGTTTTTTCAGTTGTAGATGGCTATTGGGAAACTGGAGATTCGGGTGGTTCAGGAACAAAAATTCTGAACTAAAAATTCTGGTCATTACATCGTCTCACGGAAGAGACGATGTAATGACCATCCCACTGCTGAGTGACGATAACCCAGGAGAAATCATTCAATGGTCCCCCTCTCGCTTCCGTTTGGTAAAGGGCAGCATTTAAAAACCTCTGTTTATATTTGTTACAAATTTCCAATCTTCACTGTCTCAAAAAATAGATTGCACGTGGAAATAAAGTGCCTTCTCTGTAGGTGGGGCAGTGGGTCTTATCCCTTTTCCTGGGAAATCGATTCTTTGAAGTCCTAAAAAAACCCTGGACTCTTCCCCGAGAAAGAAACAACACACACAGGATTTTGTATATCATTTCAAAAGCACAGAGGTCCTCTGAAGGCTCTCCGTGGTGACTATGCATCTGGTCATTACCTTCATGGTTTTAAAACCTTTCTAGGAGCTTCAGGGAGAGGCGAAAAGACGCTGAGGAGGTGGGGAGGAAGACAGCCTCCCACCACCCCTCTCTCTAATGGGGTGGCTACATATTAATCTCTCATATACTGACTTTCAGGGGACGTTATTTGGTTTAAAAGGTTCTCCTAGCACATACATTAACCTCTGATCTGGGCCATGGGCTCTAACCCTGGCTGTCACAAAAATTACCTGGGGAGTTTTTTTTTTTTGCTGCTGTTCTTTGTTTTTAAATCTTTATTGTTCAGATTATTATAGATGTTCCTCTTTCTCCCCCCCCCCCCCAATCCCCATAGCTCCCCTCCACCTGGTTCCCACCCAACCCCATGCCCTCACCACCGGTTTCCTCCGCACCGCCCCCCCCACCGTCCTCGTCCATAGGTGTAAGATTTTTGTCCAGTCTCTTCCCGCACCCCACACGCTCTTCTCCCTGAGAATTGTCAGTCTGCTTCCTTTCTATGATGAGATTACTCTACCCAGAAAAGCTATCATTTAGAATTGATGGTCAGATAAAGAGCTTCACAGACAAGAAAAAGCTAAAGGAGTTCATCACCACCAAACCAGTGTTATATGAAATGCTGAAGGATATTCTCTAAGAAGAGGAAGAAGAAGGTAAAGATAAAAAATTATGAACAGCAAAGTGGGGAGTTTTATTTTATTTTATTATTTAAAAATTTATCCCTATTGACTTCAGAGAGGAAGGGAGAGAGAGAAACATCAATAATGAGAGTCATCAATCAGTCGCCCCTCATATGCCCCTCACAGGGGACTGAGCCACAAAGTGGGCATGTGCCCTGACCAGAAATTGAACCATGATCTCCTGGTTCCTAGGTTGATGCTCAACCACTGAGTCATGCTGGCCAGGCTGAGGAGCTTTATTTTAAAATAATACTGCAGCTCAGCCAGTCTGGTTCAATGGTTGAGCGTCAACCCAGTTCTGTAGGTTTGGAAGTCCAAGATCAAGGCACCAGCAGATTTGGTATGTGGTGAGAGCTGGATTCCTTCTTGCTATGTCCTCACATGGGGGAAGGGGGAAGGGGAGAAGGAGCTCTCTGGGGTCCCTTTTATAAGGGGGCACTAATCCCATTCATGACCTAATCACCTCCCCAATGACCTAATCAGCTCCCCAAAACCCTACTGTCAAACATCATCACATTGGGCATTGGGATTTAACATGTGAATTTGTGGGAACACAAAGCTTCAGTCTATAGCACTTAGTTTCTGCTTCCAAGGAAAGATAGCCATGGCCACTCTCCCAGCAATCTGGGCTGAAACAATCAAAGATCAAACTCACATGTTATGAACAGGCTTTGGAGTCAGGTTATTGGAGTTCAAATTCTGATTCCCCCACTTTTAGCTGTGGGAACCTGGGCTAATTACTTCACCTCCCTTTGCCTGGGTTTCTTCATCTATAAATGGTACCTGCCTCCTACAATTGTTGAGAAGACCAAATAAGTTCATTCATGTAAAGTTTTTAGAACAGTACCAAACTACCCCAGGACATAGTAACTACTCAACAAATTTGAGCTATGGATATAATAAAAAGAATATAAAAAGAGAGATCTGTCCTTTGAAGGAACTTACGATACAGTGAGAAAAACAAACCACAAATAAAGTAAATTATCTGGGAATGAGTATTAATGTGCATTAAAATACATATATATCGCTTCCCAAGTAAATATTCAGAAAATGGAGATGACGGAGAAAATGCTAATGGCCTTTTCTTGAGAGGGAGTCAATCACAAAGCAGCAGAGCTCAAATGCCATATTCGGTAACAAGAACTGAAATACTGGGGATCCCGGCTGATGGCTCCATTACTATGCAAGCTAGGTTCCTGGTGAACAAGGGGAAATGGCTAGTCTTTCTCAGTTTCACCAAAAGAATAAATCTCAGAAGAAAAAGGAACTCTCTCTTTTTTTTATAAAGTGTTATAATGTCTGGAACACAGAGCCAGCACAGTACTAGTACTGAAATTTGAGTGTTTTCCAAAACACTGTTTTTGCTCCTACACTTAAGAGGAGAAAAGAAGAGACCAAACTAGAAGCAGGATATATGCGCCATTCCCACCTCTGTCCGGCCCAGTTTGTACTGTCAGCCCTAACCCAGGAAATAAGTCACTGTCTCTGCAAAGACTCATATCTCAGTTACTTCTCTGGGTGAACTTAGTGCATGCTAATTCCGCCTATGGATGTGTAGAAGTTGGGTTAACTGAATGCTTTTGCAAAATGGCTTGATTATCTATATCTATCTACCTCTCTATCTATCTATATCTATATACACATACACTGAGTGGCCAGATTATTATGATCTCTGAATGCATAATAATCTGCCCACTCAGTGTATAACCTATATAATAAAAGGCTAATATGCAAATTGTCCCCTCGACCAGGAGTTCGACCAGCAGGCAGGCCGGCCAACTGCCCATGTCCCCTCCCCCTGGCCAGGCTGGCCAGTCCCCACCCATGCACAAATTCATGCACTGGGCCTCCAATATATATATAGGGGCATTTTGTCCCTAGAGTTTCAAACTTAGGGCCTCTAAAATATATATATATATATATATATATATATATATATATATATATATATATATATATATATACATACACACACACACACACACACACACATATATTAAGCATATATATGTATGCATATACATATATATGTGTGTGTGCATATATGTATGTGTGTGTGTGTGTGTATATATATATATATGGGCGTGTGTGTGTATGTGTGTGTGTGTGTGTGTGTGTATACTGAGTGGCCAGATTATTATGTGTTCAGAGATCATAATAATCTAGCCACTCAGTGTACACATATATACATATACATACACACACACACACACACACACACATACACACACATATGTGTGTGTATGTGTGTGTGTATGCCTAAGCAACTGAACAACTGGTCGACCAGTCACTATGATACACACTGACCACCAGGGACAGACACTCAATGCACAGAATCGGGCTCACTCCTGTCTGGATCCGGCCTGCGGGGATTGGGCCGAAACTGGCTATCTGACATCCCCTGAGGGATGCCAGATTGCAAGAGGGTGCAGGCCAGGCCGAGGGACCCCTCCAGTGCACGAATCCGTGCACTGGGCCTCTAGTTTTAATTATATATCTTTAAAAATGACCCTATTTTACAAGTCTAAATGAGTCACACATTAGAACTTCCTCTCCAGGAACCTTAGGTAACAGTGGTTTATAAAGGTTTCACATGTGCCTTGTTTTCTGTAGAGCCATTGGTTGTTCTGTCGCGTTTTGAAAAAGTATAAGACAGTATGCGTAAGAGTAATACATAAGGCCAAATATGCTTTTTAACCCCGAGGAGTGCAGGAGAGAGTCAATCATTTTTCTATACTGCACTGTTAAACAGCCCAGGTCTGCAGCCACCATCAGCACTAACTTCTAACTGCAACCATCTTCTGAGTGTCTAAAAGCTTGACTCAACCTTCAATTTCCATCTCAACTGAGAACACACAACAATTTGGCCAACATGAAGAGTGCTGGGCAAGCTGTGATTAGGAAGAAGGAAAATTTTTTTTAAATCTGAGAGCCCTTAAATGTGAAAGGCTTAAGGAAGCATTTCCATCATTCAATCTCCTGTTTTAGCTTTTATCCTTTTTTGGGGGGGAGGGGGGATGGTGGAAGGACGTTGAGTATTTGGTTCTTCAGTGCTGTGGTTGTCATTCTCTTTTACCACTTAAAAACAGTTACTGTGCTTCTGAAGCTTCTGGTCAGGAGCGTTTTGTCCCTAGAGTTTCAAACTTAGGGCACTTGGTTTTCTCCAACCCTGCTTAACTCAAATCTGAAACAGGAAACTGTGATGTCGTGTCTGGTAAACCATCAAAAGCAGTCTGTTTTAAACAGAGAAATTAAGTGAGCTCATCGCTGCTTTCAAATGCCTTCACTTGGAGCGGAGCACTTACCTATCTAGGAGTCATTGTAAAAGGTTGCTTAAGTAAAATCAAAGTCACTTCTTCCTAAGGCCATCGAATCGGTTCAGCAAAGGAGTCCTTCCATCGGAAAAGACGAGCCTTATCAGCATGCTAGTGTGAGAATGAGTGCATGGAGGCAGTCCCTTTGCCTACAACTCAGAAGTTCCTCCAATCGGTGGAACAAAATAATAATAGATCTGGAACAGTCTAATGGTATCATGGTAACTGTCCTACTTTAATACCGTTAACTGTGCGGACATACTAGTACGTAAAGCCCATCACAACTGCGTGCAACTGGGCAACATGTAGGGCACTTAAGGAAAACAAAATATTCCTCCCGAGGCTTTGACATGATAAACATACAAGCTCACTGTCTAAATATTAAGTCATCTTTTAAATGGATACTTTCGGTAATTACTTCCTGTACAACCGGAATGAAATATACACTGATTTTAATGATAGTGATGATAAAGTTGGTTACGTAATTCCAAGCCCGTCACCACAGGGGAAATGATGAGCATTCCTCTTCAGAGAAGGAGTTTTTGAAGGGAAATTATTAATGCTATTAATGTGCTTAATGTACAGGGTGGGGGAGGGGGAGAAGGAACTCAGCTCTCACAGCAAAGCACCAGAGACTTTTCAAAGTGTTTTCCCCAGTATTTTCCTGAAATCATTGGCAATGTCCAACAACTACGGTTTCTTTTAAATAAAAATCGAATATTCTTGCCCCTGGGCCTTGCCACTTTCACCAGTGGTTCCAATGTTCTCAGTTCTCTTTTTCTTCTCAAGTGTCTTCATTTTCCTCCAATAAATGTGCTTAGCTGGGTAAGTCCCGGAAAGCTGGAAAAAGCTTTCCCCCTTCTCAACTCTTCTTAATAAGAAAAGGGGAGTCAATGAAAGAAAATGCCAATTCTGGTTCTTTTCGGAGTGACTCTTTTCGGACATCGCTCTGGTCTCTATTGGAACCAATGCCTCCACTCTAAAAGATTCAATGCATAACAGGTAACAAAGGGACGAGAGAAGCTGAGGAGTGTTTCCACTTCCAAGTTCGCACTTTAGCAGGTTCAGAAACCAGGCGATAGAGGTAAAGAGGGAATTCACAGAATTGCTAAAGCCCTCTGGACCTAGGAAGTGGGGAGTGGGGCTATGTGATTTTTATTGTCACCCTTATGCTTTTTCTACATTTTCAGAAACAGTGTTACAATAAACACACGCTCCTTTTGTCAGCAGAAAAGAAGGGTTGAGTGCTTTCCTGTTTCTGGGGCCAGGCCAGCCCCTGCCCAGCTCTGGGTGGAGATGAAGGGCGTGCAGCGAGCCCCACACCCGCGCTCAGCCGGCTGCGGCAGGTCGGGCGGAGGAATGAATTGATGGAAGGCTGCTTTCGCCTTGTACACCTCTGGCCTTGAACACGGCTCTCCAGGGTGTCTGCCCACACTTCCAAAGAGCTGCTCTGCTTTCAAATGTCATAAAGTCTCCACCAAAGCGATTTCTCTCAAGAGCAGATGAGTAAGGTGACCTTTTCAGTCTCTAGTTGGATGCGGCTTGGAACAAAAAGCCACTGACTTTTGGTGTAGAGTCATGTTCACGCTAAAAATAAGTTACGTGGGGATCTCAGACATGACCCAGTCTTCAGGTTTTAATCAAGCGCTCTGCGTACACATTACACTAGTAGATGTGAAGTGTAGGGGCTAAAATTGAGATGACTTTTTCCAAAGAGAAGCCTTCACCTGCTCTGGCAATGGCATTGGGAAAGACTGTCATATCTCCGTAGGGACAGGCCCCCTCCATCTCTCCATTTTATTGCTGTGGCCAGTATGTGGGGCAGATAGAGATTTCATAACTGCTGAAGACTGAATAAACCCGTCAGTCCTCAGCACGGCTACAAACCCACTTGTCTGGAAGTGGACATAATACAGGGTGGGGCAAAGTAGATTTACAGTTGTTCCTATGGAAAAGAATACAATAATTAATTTTTAAAAATACAAGAATAAACGCTGTTTCGCGTTTTCACAACTGTAAACCCACCTTTGTCCCAACCTGTATATTTCAGAGAGACGGGTGGTCTAAAAATAATATTTATTCAGAGCGGAGTGTGAAAACCAAGACCCTGTCACTACCAAACACACAATGAAAGCGCAAGAGACACTGTTTTCTCCCACGTGCCAGGCAACTAAGACCCCTTCGGCAGAATATTGGTGGCTAATCATTAAATAGTGGCCAATAAAAACCTCTTAAGCTGGCATAATTTTAACAAACAGGTGGATTTTGCAGTTGAAGGTACAGAACAGAAAAAAATGAACATCGAGTAAGTATCAAGTTATGAAAACTATTCACCTCTTCAAACAAAGATATAATTTGGCCTCCTGAGCCAAATGCGTGACTTCAAGACACAGGTTTCCCCAGCTTCTGTAAGGACTGCGTTCTTGGTTAGCTGTCCCTGTTTTATTTCACTTTTTAAAAATGTATTGATTTGAGAGAAAGAGAAACATTGATTGTTGTTGATGCATTTATTGAAGGTTTCTTGTATGTGCCCTGACTGGGGATCGAACCCACAACCTTGGTGTATCAGGCCGACATTATAACCAACTGAGCTATCCATCCAGGGCCAGCTATAAGTGTTTTGAAAATCATTTTCCTTCTGCTTTTTAAGTTTTCTGTTCAGTCATATACAGGGTGGGACAGAAGTAGGTTTATAGTTGTGAGTACAGGAAGCCCAGAAATAAATATTTATTAATTATTGCATTATTTTCCATAGGAACAACTGTAAACCTACTTTTGCCACACCCTGTATGTGTCCCAGATGTTAACGCCACCTTGCTAATGCTAAGAACAGCTATTGTACTCATGAAACCACACTGCACAGTGTCTAAATCAGGAGCTGAATATGTTCTTCTACCTTTTATCGGCTCTAAAAAATGCAGAGCAAACATTATCTATTGTTAATTACCTGTAAAGTAGGGCTTTAGCCACTTCCCCTGTTTCTAAGAGCCCTGAAGTGAAACCTGAAAGAAGCCACCCATTGTTTTTCATTGTGCAAGGGCCAGGAGCAAACAGGGCTCAAATTGCAGCCCTGAAAGGCCACAGGAAATTGGCATCCCACTAATCTGCACTCAACTATTCAGAGAAACAAAGCCTGCATTCCTGCTGAAAAACTCACCCACAGAAACCCAGGGCAGATCTGCTCAGTGGGACCACAGAAGAAACCAGCAGGAACAGAAGTTTTCATTAGCGTGCCATGGGGCCTGGCTCCGGTTTCCCGCGCTCGCTCGGAGAGTTCCAGGCATCTTTGAGAGTTCCACCTTGTCTTCCCAATTTCCCCCCAAAGGCGACCTTATCGTGAGAATAATTTCCACCTAATAATGTGAGCAGCAGTGGAATGGGAGGGGAGGACAGAATAAGAGGCTGAGGTACGATGAACTAAAGAATCAAACTCCAATGCAACTGAAATGTGCTTTTTGTGTGTTTGGGCTCCATGCATTCCTTGTAAATGCAACCACGGTGTTCCTGGACCAGCGATTTCCAACCCGTGTGCCACAAGAATGTTTAAAACATGCAGTACCTGACTAGTCAGGGGCACTGACCTCTTTTCCCTTAGATTGTCAAATAAAGAAATGACAACAGCCAACACAACAATAGCCATCCGGTGTGAATGAATCGGAATTATACCTACCTTTTTGTCAGATCAGCAAAAAAACATATTTTTTTAGTGTGTTGCACAGTTTTACGTAATTGGTTTATGTGTGCCATGAGATGGAAAAGGTTGAAAATTGCTGTTCTTGACCATCGGAATGGGATACAATTAAGAAATCAGTCGGCTTAGCTTTCATACAAGACAGCACAATTTAAAATGAAGCTCCCTGTAAAATTCAAGTATGAGAATAGGCCTTGTTTGTGTGTGTGTGTGTGTGTTTCAACTGGATGCTCCATCACAGCCAAACACTGATGTCATCAGCAGGCATGGCATGTGCTTATATAGTGGTCATCAAAAAGACAGAAGAATGAACTAAGCAGTCAGAAAAGTTAGAATCTGGTCCTAACTTTACCAATAAAAGGGAAAATCATATTTCCTCCCTAGTCAAGCCTCCTTATTTATAAAAACGAGGCTAATAATTTCAGCCCTCCTTAACTCACAAGTTCGTTGAAATACCCAAGTTTTATAAACCTAGATACTTACAAAAAATGTTATGTGCAATATACAATTTGAGGTATTACTGTATTTACTCACAATAGTGCTTTGATTTGAGTGATAACAAATCTATAATAATAAAAGCATTATATGCTAATTAGACCAGACATCCGACTGGAGATCCTCCAGGATGAAGCTGGGCCTGCAAGGGAAGCCCGGGGTCCTGGGTGCCAGAGGGAAGCCAGTGTTGGCAGCTGGGAGAAGGAAGGCCTACTCTTGCACGAATTTTGTGCATTGGACCTCTAGTTATATATAATCATAGATGTTTCAAAACAACATTAAAAAGCATTAATAGCCATTACAATGAAAAAAGGGGGGGAGCATTTTGATGAGTGTCATGCCTATGCCAAGTTCAGCAAGGGGAGTATACACCAGTTTGGTATCCAGGAGAAAGAACATTAGCACCAAAGAAGCTAACAAGGCTCTGAAGTTGTCCAAGACTCTCAAGTCAACTCAGTATTGGTCACTCTCAAGAACACTTTTGGCTCTTCATAAAAAAAGACCAAATGGTTTACATTATGTATAACTAAAAATAGATTTGTAAAATGAAGGAGTCAGCAATTCTAAGCACGACCATGTCAGGCCTACTTGAGATGTTATAGAGAGGATGCACTATTCCAGGTAAGATGATTCAATGACCTTTAATGCCTGTCTCCTCCAGCGCCAAAACTTTACTGCTCCAATTCTTAAAACTAGTCTCTTCCGGACACTTGAACATCATCAATAATATGGCCAACATTCTCTGCAGCAAATGGTTACATAATTTTTTTACTCTATTTACTAGTATGCAAGACTAAAATGGCTTAAAGCAGGTTACAGATCATATTTGAATATATATTTTATTAACATAGTTAAATATTCCTCTTGGTCAGAAGAACAAAATCCAAATATGAGCTTATATGACTCAATTATAAAATGCAGGGAGAATATATCAATAAATGTTTACTGAGCACCTATCATGGGCAAAGCACTTTTGGAGTGAAGCTCAATCTACAACATAATCTCAGTCTCAAACAGTAAGAAAGCATAAACTTTGAAGAATGGTAGAAAAATGCAAAATGAGCATAAGGAATATTTTTACCTAAAAGCACGAAAATCAGTAGATACAAGAAGGGTGCTCTGACCTCACCTCTTCTTCCTGAAAGCAGGAGATAAAACTCCCCCTGAAAGATGCCCTCCTGTCCCAGGAGGAAAGGAACACTCTCATCACCAGAGACGGGAGCTGAGGCCAAGAGAAATCTGGACAAAGAGACCAGTTACAATAACCCTTAACTTGCCTTAGTCCCCCCAGGTATTTCAGCTACTTTCCCATAATTGCCTCTCTTTGTTCAAACTGGTATGTAAACACTTGGGCCCAGCCACTTCTTTGGGTCTTCATTTTCCTAGGAAGGCTCCATGTGCATGCAAAAATCTGTGTGTTTTTCTCCTGTTAATCCATTTTATGCTGATTTAATTCTCAGGCCCAGCCAGAGACAGTAGGAGGACAGCGGTAGAGTTGCCTCCTGGACATTATAAAGGAAACATTAAAAGTAATGAGCAGTGCAATTAATATTTGACAAAGGAGGCAAAAGCGTACAATAGAGTCAAGACAGTCTTTTCAATAAATGGTGCTGGGAAATTTGTTCAGATACATGCAAAAAAATGACACTAGATCACCAACTTACACCATACACAAAAACAAACTCAAAATGGTTAAAGGATTTAAATGTAAGACGGAAAACCATAAAAATCTTAGAAGACTCCATAGGCAGCAAAATAGCAGACATGTGTCGTAGCAATATCTTTACCGATACAGCCCTTAGGGCAATGGAAACTAAGGAGAAAATAAACAAATGGGACTACATCAAAATAAAAAGCTTCTGCACAGCAAAAGAAACCATCAACAAAACAACAAGAAAGCCCACTGCATGGGAGAACATATTTGCTAATACTATTTCAGATAAGGGTTTAATCTCCAAAATTTACAGGGAACTCCTACAACTTAACAAAAGGAAGATAAAAAATCCAGTCAAAAATGGGCAAAGTACCTAAGCAGACACTTTTCAAAAGAGAATATACAGAAGGCCGAGATACATATGAAAACATGCTCAAAGTCACTAATCATCCGAGAGATGCAAATCAAAACAACCATGAGGTACCATCTCACACCTGTCAGAATGGCTATCATCAACAAATCAACAAACAACAAGTGCTGGTGAGGATGTGGAGAAAAGGGAAACCTTGTGCACTGCTGGTGGAAATGCAGACTGGTGCAGCCACTGTGGAGTGGCTGCACCAGTATGGAGCAGTATGAGGAAACAGTATGGAGTTTCCTCAAAAAACTAAAAATGGAACTCCCATTTGACCCAGTAATCCCACTTCTAGGAATATATCCCAAGAAACCAGAAACACCAATCAGAAAGGATATATGCACCCTTACGATCATAGCAGCACAATTCACCATAGCTAAGATTTGGAAACAGCCTAAGTGGCCATCAGCAGATGAGTGGATTAGAAAACTGTGGTACATCTACACGATGGAATACTACCCTGCTATAAAAAAGAAGGATTTTTTTTTTACCATTTGCAACAGCATGGATGGAACTGGAGAGCATTATGCTAAGCGGAACAAGCCAGTTGGAGAAAGATAAATATCACATGCTCTCACTCATATGTGGGATATAATGATCAACATAAACTGAGGAACAAAAATAGATCCAGAGACAGGGTGGCACTGAGCAGACTGTCCAACCTCAGGGAGAAGGCGAAGCGGGGCTGCGGGGGGGTGGTTAGAGATCAACCAAAGGACTTGTATGCATGCGTATTAGCATGACCAATGGACACAGACACTAGGGTAGTGAGGGCTTGCCCTTAGGGGTGGGAGTAGTGCAGGGGGGAGGGGGCGGTTAATCGGGAGAAAAAAGGAGACAAGTAATACTTTAAACAATAAAAAAAAAGTAATGAGCAGTGTACACAATGAATGCTGTTACTAAAGAATTTCTGGGAGGATATTTTGGCATGATTCGGTCAAAGAAGGAGGAGTTAGGTCCAGCAATACAAGAATAAGGTTAAAAGGCTAAAGGATGTCCCTGAGGTCAGGATTCACAGGTGGGTTTCAGGACACAGGGTGAACCAATTGCACAGGATAAAAGATTTATCCTGCGGAAAAGTGGGAGAGACGGGCGAGAGGGCAGGTGGGGAGTCAGGAAGCACAGCCATGGATGCCCAGAGGTGAGTTTTACTCTAATTTCTATAGTTAATGTCAAGGGTGACTTCAGGAAAAGAGGGCAGGGCCAGAGGGACAGAGAACCCTGAGGCTCCAAGAAGACATACAGTCTGATGAACTGGAAAAGATTAATTTTTAATATGCTTATTTGTTATGCAGTCATGCTGTAGGCCAGGAACATCATATGATAAATGACACAAATGTTTCCAAGCGTAAATCATCATATTCCAACTAGGCAGCCACCAGCAGACACACATTTTCCATTGGGTCAAAAGGACCCAAAATTTTATTTGCACTTAAAATACAGCTCTGTGTTTTTCCCCTTGAGAAACTGTCCCATAGGTAACATGTGAACGGCCCAACGTGAAATCACCGCTCTGCGCTGAGCGCACCCTGCGGTTGACTTAGTCATTTGTTGTGCCATAGGAAGGGGGTGACAGTTACTGCCTGGATGGCTTGGAGGGCATAACCTCAGAGGAACTTCCTCACACTCTATAGTAGAAAGGAATAAATGTTTATTTTGAAAGATAAGCGTGGGTAAGTAGGAAAAAATGCTGGAGGGCAAATACTTTTGAAAAAAATGCTTCATGAAAGAATGTTGGGTTTTGTGTTTTGTTTTGTTTTGTTTTTTTTCAAGAAAAGCAAGTTCAAGCAGAACTTTTTTCTTTTTTTTTTCTTCAAGAGTACTGCCTGCTTTTCTTCTCTCCAAAATTTGCCAGATTTTACCATCTATATGAAGCATATTTTCCTTAAGGATTAAGAGAGACTCCACCCCCCACACGGCCCCCCGTTACAATTTTTACTTAGGAAATGAAGGGACGTGGTACCTAGTTCAGGGCCAAGGAGGAAAGAAACTCCTATTATCTACATAGGACACACAGCCATGTGGACTTTCACACTTGACTTCTTTTTTCTCTGCTAAACTTCTGAAATTAAGCAGTGCCAGCTTCCCTCAAATTCAAGTTATTCTGCTTTATAATGATCACCTCCAAAAGCCCGTGCAAGCCTCCACAGGCACCGCATACCACCTAGAAAAGGTAGACATTTTAACTCCAATACTAGCATTTACAAGCGTTTCAAAATACAGGAGAGAGGCAGACCAGTTCCGTTCCCAAGGTGATCTGGCCCTTTATTTCATAGAGCTTCTGCAAGATTGTGGATTTTACTGCACCTGCCTATTGCCATGTGTATTTCAGAAATGTAATCTAAACTCCCAGGTTTTGGGCATGGACAAGGTCTACACAATGGAAATAGTACAGACCTTTACAAAGTACTTTTCCCATTCTGCTGGCTCCCTTTGAGTTTTCCCCTGAGTAAGTCATTTCACCTCTTTCCACCCCACATGAGGTCAACTTTCTTTAAACTGAAGGAAAGGAACAAAGTAGCCGTTATGGTCCTTCCCAGGTTTGAGTTTGGATGCATTCAAACTATTCTATAGCCCGAATTCCCAATCACCTAATGCCCATGTTCCCCAATCACCTCCTTCCTTTGTCCATTCTCACAGCCATTTCTGACATTGACAAACAGAAACATATAGGGAAGAAGGAGAGCCAGGATACTGAAGTTACAGACATTGTTTTTAAGACACTCCAGTGATTGAAATGCAATGCCTGGGGGCTGGGTGCAGAAAGCATGGGGGATTAACGTGTTTTTAGACAACCGAGAGAAAGTGGTGGGCTTGCTGAATTTTCAAGTCCTGGAATTTAGTTCTTTCTCACAACAAAGTCTGGATACATGATTCACTTTTCTGAGTGATATACAATGAACTCTGGGGAGTGGGGGTGGAAGAAAGAATTAATAATTTAGTTTGTTTCATTTTTCAAAGCCTTTGATTTTTCTCTGCCTTCTTGCTCCCTGCCTCATTCCACTTCATTATTCATTAACTGTTCTGGGAGAGATGTTGTCTAAGAGGAAAAAAGGATTCTTGAATCTGCACGAGTGCTAGAATGTTCAGTGTGGAAAATTTTGGTCTCCTTGTGCAGTTCCTTCTTACAAGTGCTCTCTCTGCCTTAAGTTACCAGAGACAAGTTGATCCAGCACAGAGTCACCAGATTCCTCCTCACTCATCTTCCTCAATCCATCACATCACACCCATTCACCCTTTCCTTCCAGTCTCCATGGCCCCGACCCATTCATTACCTTGGCCCTGGGATGACTACCTTGCTGGCCTCCCTCCTCCACCCCAGTGTCTCCTCCACAGTGCTGCCCGAAGAATCTCCTGAAACCCTCATCTGGTCATGTCACTCCTCTGTTTATACTCTGTCCTGTCTGTGACTCCCTACCACCCACAGGAAAGAGCTCAAACTTTCCAGCAGGACAGCCACACTTCCCATGACCGGCTCCCATCCTTCCCACAGGCACCTTACAGCCCAAACCTACTAACATACCTGCGACTTTCCCATCATGCTGAACTTGTCTACCTGATGGATTACCAATCAGCTCTTGTGGTTTCTCCATGAAGCTTTTCCGACTTGCACAGACAGATGTGGCTGCTCCTCCCAGAGTGTTTCCACAGCCCCAGTTACCAACGCACACAATCGCACCAATCACATGGCTAAATACCTGTGAATTACTAGTCGTAGACTGGGATCCTCAGCCCCTAAGATATAGCTGAACAAATGATTAAATACAGCAGTTCTTATTTTCCCTTAAAATTGCCAATATTATTGATAGTAGAAACAGTATCAAAAGCGCTGCAAACCCAAACGTTCAATTTGGTCACTAATCTCAGCATCTGTCCTTAGTCTGAAGCTTTTAGAAAGACAAGTATCACATGATCTCACTCATATGTGCAATCTAATGAACAAAATAAACTGATGAACAAAATAGATCCAGAGACATAGACGTATGAAATAGACTGATGAATTTCAGAGGGAAGGTGGGGGTGGGTGGGTGGGTGAGGAGAGATTAACCAAAGAATGTATATGCATAACCCATGGACACAGACAATGGTGTGGTGAAGATGGGGGGTTGGAGGGTGGGCAGGCTCAGGGTGAAGGGGGTCAATGGGGAAAAATACTTTGTAATACTTTCAGCCATAAAGATAAATTTTTTATAAAAGAATAAATTTAGCAAGGCAATCAGCAACAAATATTTATTGAGTTCCTAGTCTACGGTAACAAGCACTATTCTAGGCATTTGATGGCAAGAAATTAAACTGAAAATTTTAGTTTCATCTTTATTTCATCTACCCTAATTGAATTGTGTTTCTGGTACTAAAGGACCGAAGTTAAAAAATAGCCAAAGGCAGACACAAAGAGGAAATTAGAGGTAATTCCAAGAGCAGGTTTATAAACCACAAAGAAACCAGTTAGAACTTCACCTACTCTGTAAATAACTGACACCAGCAGCTTTCTTTGTAAAGACAGTCTCTCTACATTTGAGTAGAAGGCAGATTCTGGGTGAACTAGAAGAATAATGTACTTCTGCTACAGCACCACATGTACTCACAGTTCGCACTGCAAAGCTGCAACACGCAAACTGTGAGGGAGGCCTAGGCTCTGGGACTCAACCCTCTGCTTTCTGACCTGAACAAACACTTCAGGAAGGGACTGAGAACACAGGTCTTTTGGCTCCATGTACTATTTTGACCAAATTGATGAGTTAATAAATTTTCATGAAGATATTTTCTTTATTCAATAACATATTTTGTGAATAGACCATCTGTGTTGTAAATGGAGCACATCCCATTGTAAATAAATTCTACTCGACTAGTTCATTGCTTATGAAGAAATCTGACATTTTTATCAGATCTGATATACTGAATTGATAATCCATTAGCTTGAAAACAAGTCAAAGTGTCTAGGAACTTCCCTTCTGAACATAAACAGCAGCCTCGGAATTTTCCTCTCCACCTCCACCTCTGCATTTAATACCTAAATTAACAACTCTGCTAAACATGGGCCTGTGTTTCCTCCTCTTCATCCTTCCCTCCAGAAGTCTTCTCGTTACCTCGGCTACCCATCAGCACAAGAGAGAGTCCAGCTCTCCTTGGCATTTAAAAACAGCCACCTTCTAAGATCGTGACCTGAACACCTCCTGTCCTCAGCTGTATCCGGTCCTCCTCCCCTGCTCTCTGTGAACCTGTCTTTCCTCCTCATTGCAACCTGTGTCCAGCTCTGGCCAGTCACATCAGCAAACACCCAGACCACGACTGCCCTAAACCTCCTGACCTCTTTCAAGTTCACCATTTCATTCTGGCCCCTCATTCTCTGCTTTAACTGCCCCTCCAACCAGCTGCTGCAAGGGATATCTAGATGAAATCTGAAAACTGTTTAGTAGCTCACAAAAAAATTCCCCGTTCAACGTGAGCTGAGCTCTCTGCACCGCTCTGCACTTGACCAGTTGACTGTGCATGGGGTGTCACCATATCAACCCATTCTAGCCCCAAGTTCAGTCCCTGACACATCTTAACTATCAAAAGAAGACCATCCTCTACTTACCAAAATCAGGGTGTAGTTCCCCTTCTTGTTTTCAAATTCCATTGTCTTTGTCTTCCTTCTCTTCTTTTATTCTTCATTCTGGGAGAAGAGCCTTGCTTGCCAGTGAAAAGACCCTTGTGCCTTCTCTTCTACCCTTTGCTCCCGCGTCAGGAATTATGTTCCTCTGCCCTTTCATCTGTTTCTCAATTGCCCTCTCTCTCTTCCTACAGAAAGGCTCAGGCTTCTGTTAGTCTAAAAATCCTCCTCACCTGTTACCTGCCTCTACTTCCTTTCCCACCTCAAAATTTCTAGAATAGTCTAAATTTATTGCCTTCAGGTGCTCACCACCCATCCATTTCTTCATCCGGGCAACCTGGTTTTTATTAGCACAACTTCACCTGAATGCCCTCCACCAAGTTGAGTTGGGAGTCTCTGCAGCATTTGATATTTAATGACTAACTTTCATCTTGAAAGTCTCCTGGAAATGTAAAACATACCAATCTCTTGGTGCTCTTGTTTCTTTGACCACCCCGTACCTACTGGCCCTATATCTCTCTACCTACCCCCTAAACGCAAGTGCGTTCCTTAAGATTCTGTCCCCTTCCCGGCAGGATGCTCAGTGGTTGAGCATCGACAGAGGTCACGGTTCAATTCCAGTCAGGGCACATGTTCGTTCGTGTTTCGGGCTCCATCTATCATAGGAGGCATGCAGGAGGCAGCCAACTGATGATTCTCTCTCATCACTGATGTTTCTCTTCCTCTTTGAAATCAATTAAAATATCCTAGTGTGTGTGTGTGTGTGTGTGCGCGCGTGCGCGTGTGTATAAAATATTTTTTAAGAGTATGTCTCCAGCGTGACGTAATCCCGTCCTTTCCCTTAGGGATCTATCCTTAGGGATCTGTGACACAGTCCTTGTATGTCCCCCCCCCCCGCCCCCCCGCTAACGTGGATCAAAGGACCACTCGCCTCCTTTACACTCTAGACTTCTTTCTCAATCACCTGCTAGAAACTCACTGGCGTTTTCAGAGTTTATTCCAACAGAACTCACAACTTTTCCCATCCCACATACCTCCTAAATGAATACCACCCATTTCTTCTAACAGAATTATGGTTTGCCTGATCACCTAGGTCCAAAATCTCAATATCATTTTCAATTCTTTCCTCCATCTCAAGCCCACATACAAGTAACTGCAAAGTCTTAAAGGTTGACAGTTTGTAATACTTCCCACATTGACCTCTTCTTCCCATTCCCACTAACCTCTAAGCTAGTTGTGACCCTTAATACCTCTACCTTTCTTTTTCTAAATCTGCCATTTTAATCTCCCACAATTCCCCTCACATACCTAGAATCTAACTCACCTGGGATGCTTTTAGGACAAACCAAAGCCAAATCCCATCCCAGAAATTCTCACTGACTGGCCTGGGAGCAGGCAGGGAGGAGGGGGGGGGGGCACATCGGGGCACAGGTATTGTTTGTGGCTGCTTTTTACTCACAGATGATTTTAGTACACAGCTTAAGTTTGCAACGGCTACCCAAACCAGAACGCAGTTTTCCCAAATGCACACCTTGTTTTCTGGCATCAAATGTATTCAGCTGGTTTTCTCTGATTCCCTACCATGGCACTTATTTCTTTCCCTCAGACTGCCAGTAGTCCACAGTACTTTAACAAATTTGTTCAATTTAATAACATAAATTAACCTGCAACTTTCATTCAAACCATCCCCAGCAACTTCCTTCCTTCCTTCCAACCATTTACCACATGTACATATACAGCATGTAGGTTTCTATAAAGTTTATTTTATTTTTGGCACCTAGACCTAACTTCTGGTAGGTAACCTCTCTGAACCTGGCTTTCTCATCTCTAAATTAAAGATTAATTAAATGACTGTTAAGTTTCTTTCTAGCACTAAGAGTATGATTCTACAATTATTTTATCAAAAGAAACTCGGACTACTCATGAATGATGGAAGCTTCCAGTACATGTTTCCAGGTACCTTGTTCAAAACAGTTTTAGGTTCTCTGATCGTTTTTGCAGTTAGAATTATTACCATAACGATATGGCTCTTCTACCTGACAGGTAACACCAATGTTTTTTAACAGGACAAAAGAGAGCATTAAGGTCTGCTTTTTAATCGCTATGATCCCAATGCAGCCAGGATAATGGTAAGAAGTCTAGATGCCAAGTTCCTGCCCCTTTTACAAACTGATTACATCACCTTGCTCATCTAAATCTGGCGAGAGGCAGCACGCATGCTCAGTCTTCAAATGAAGTTAACTGTAACATTAACATATGAAACATAATCACGGCAATAAAGTCATTTGCTACTTATTCCTGGGAGCTAAGTGCAAATACTATATGCAGAAAAGCACCCCATGTCCTCAATTATGGTCAAATACATTATCAGGAAGGGAAGACCTGCTAGTAGAGAATGAATGGTAAAGACTAACGTGCAGCGGAGAGGTGCTGGGCTTGCTGCTGAGAGATGAAGGAGATCCTGAATCCAGTGAGGGCCAAGCTCTACCCTAGGCATCAGGAACAGTTTACCAGCACAAGCCAGGCCTTTGTTCTTCATCCTCAAACTGAACACATCAAGCTAATAAAACAGCAAAACTGCCTGATAAAGTCATCCAAGAAGTATTTTTAAAAACCAGAATACCATGCCCTGGCCTGTGTTTCTCAGTGGTTAGAGCACTGGCCCTTGCACCGAAGAGCCTCGGGTTCGATTCCCGGTCAAGGGCATGTACCTGAGTCGCAGGTTCATTACCTGGCACTGGTCGGGATGCATGGGGGAGGCAACCAATTAGTGTGTCTCTCTCATACTGACATCTCTCACCCCTGCCCCCCCCCCCCCCCCCCCGCTCCATTCCACTCTATCTGAAAGCAATGGAAAAATATCCTTGGGTGAGGATTAAAAAAACACAAAACCTGAATACCAAGCTCCTCCTCTGGAGATGCTTCTGATACAGTAGGTCTGAGCTATGACACAGCCTTCTAAAATTGTTCATTTTTTAACTGGTGACCTATTTGTTTTCATATTTTGTTGAAAAACATTAAGCAAGATAGACTCTGAGATCCAGTTCTAGCTCTGGCATCCTTCTGCATAGAGAATAATGCACCGGGTAGGTGTTCAACAAATGTAGCAACATGGCTTGGGAGTAGTCTGAGCGAATATTAGAAGAATCAACAATTTGTCAATTAAGTACATGATTATTTGGATTATATCTAATCAGTGAAATAATGGGGGAAAAGCCCTCCAACTGTCAGCTGGCCAAAAGAAGGACTTAATGCTTTGTTTTTAAGATATTCAAAGATTCCAAACTCTTTCTCGCAATTAAAACAAATCTATGTGGTGTGGAATTTTAGATGAGAACTGTCTAGACACTTTTTTTGTTTGTTTCAGTATTTCAGTGTTTCAACAGGAATTGTTTTTGGGTTTTTTTGCTAAACAGCTTTGCGTAAAAACGGTCATGAAATATTAAGAAACACTCCAGTAAGAAAAGATTGAGGAAAAGGAGACAATTTCAAAAATTAAATCAATCTTCCAGAAATGAATCCTCTGAGTTGCTTCCAGTATCGATTTTAGGGTAAAAACACGATTAGTTTCTGACTTGCTTCCTTTCACTTTAAAGACCACTGTTTTTTAACTTTTCTTTTTCTTAGTCCTAACTGGAATGGTCTAGGGCAGTGGTCAGCAAACTGCGGCTCGCGAGCCATCGCGGTTTGCCACTCTGTTGACTAATGAGTTTACCGACCACTGAGATAGGGGCTTAATCAATCACAAGGAACAACAACAGCCTGTAATTATTGGAATCGAGAGTCTAGGTCAGTGGTCGGCAAACTCATTAGTCAGCAGAGCGGCAAACTGCGGCTCGCGAGCCGCAGTTTGCCGACCACAGGTCTAGGGTTTGGATTTTGAACACCATAAAATAATTACAACCGACTATAACTTAAGGATTCACCTTAGGCCTTCACAAAAAGAAGCATTATCTATTTTTTCACATTTCATTTTTCCGCTAGGTTACATTGTATAAACTCCATTGACAGGAAACTACTCAATTACAGGAATCCGGGATTGGTTTTACTCACAAGTAAATTCTCTAAATAAAACTCCCTTGAAAAAGAACTGGCAGTCAGAAATCAGGCTGGAAAGAATCTACTTAACAAAAAGGTCCACTCTGCCGGGCTGCAGAGGAGGAGGAGGAACAGAACTGAGGAACACAAAGGTTGGCCCACCGACCAGCATGTCCGTTTCCAGGGAGCAGGATCAACACAGGGCAGCGGTCCTGAAGAGATGTCAGCTTTGCCGATGCTTTCAGGGCCTTAGCACTTTAAATGACCATCAGTATCAGGTTCAAAAGCACTTATGAGGACACACCCCAATGTTTTTTTCCTTCTAGGTTTAAACCATCATATAGAAGGAAGTTTTGAGTCAAAGTGTTTTTGCTTTGCCACCTGACAAGCCTGCTTTCGCCTGCACCTCTAACCTGTTGCTGCTTCCTAATGTGGGCCTGACATTCTGGCAGAGGACACACAAACACCAGCGCCGAGCAGCCGCCGGTGGCTCAGTACTAGCATTCCGCAAAGAGCCAGAAGTTAAAACTCCCCAGCATACCTCATGCTCATAAAAGTTATACATTTCTTTCAATAGCAACTACAGCTTCTTAGTCTGGTTATTATAACTGCAGACAGTCCTCACACCAGCTCATTATACCAAGGGTCTGAATAACAGAAAAATGTTACACATTATTTTGAGGGAGCCTGTATTTACACTTCATTCATTAAGGAGTCACAGTCTCAATGAAATACTCTGTATTAAGGGGCCAGTGATAACATCACATAACTTGAGTACCAGAGGAAAGAAGTTCATATTGTGAAATACTGGATTCTGAAGTAGCCTCCAAAACACAGATATGCATGTGTTTTCAGAGATTAGAGACACCACTTGATTATCAAATGTCACACAGGTCTAGTGGCTTGATGGGACAGCATTGAAACAGGCTTCTATCACGCATGCCTTGTCTGATGAAAACAAAACCAAGGCCTGGTTACAAAGAACAGGACTTCTAAAGCTAGGAGCCAAATTGTCTAACAGTGGTCGGCAAACTCATTAGTCAACAGAGCCAAATATCAACAGTACAACGATTGAAATTTCTTTTGCGAGCCAAATTTTTTAAACTTAAACTTCTTCTAACGCCACTTCTTCAAAATAGACTCGCCCAGGCTGTGGTATTTTGTGGAAGAGCCACACTCAAGGGGCCAAAGAGCCGCATGTGGCTCGCGAGCCTCAGTTTGCCGACCACGGGGCTAAGAGATACCCATCAAAACAAAAAGGCTGGGTAGTTTTGGAAGCCTAAATCCTATGTCCACAGTATGTCATGTTCTTCTCAAACACAAGGAATTGTTCAGGTTTGACATATCATTGAGGCACAGGGAGTCAGTGACACCGAGTCTTGAGGACTCACTTGAACAAAATGTTGTCAGACCCAAAGGTACCAGCTATGCAGTGGTTTTAGCTAAGTAAAAAATTAATTTACTTTTTCTATAATACAGTTTCAGGCCCCCAGATTCCTTATTTCGCAGGACCTGATGACAAGTAATGTGACTAGGCCACGTTAAAGACTCACTAAAGGACATGAAAAGGTAGGGGCAGGAATGTTTTCAGAGCATGTTTCTGCTATTGGGAACTACTCCCTTGGTGCGCTTTGACTTCTGGAACGTTTTGTTAGGGTAACAGCGCCTGAGACTCCTAGCATGCCTGCAGAACTACATCCTGTAAGTTTTGCTGATGGAAGACTAATTTCTGATTAACCCAAGAGTTAAGATAAATATTTTTAAGAACTTCTAGATATGGGCCATTCCAAGACACTAAGACCTAGACAAAGCCTCTTGCTTACCAAACAGCCAAAGTGGGAGTGATTGTTTATACTAATTACATTTTCACTTCACAGCAACTCACTTGGGAATTTGTTGAAAAAGCATTTGGATTACAAATTTTGATTAGTGCATTTTCCAGGAAACATCTAGTTTAAAATTTGAAGTCACTTGTGTCTAGATTTGGGATATTAAGGGAAAGAAATTAAATGAGTGTGCATGAAGAGTCAAAGCAAATGACCAACATCACCATAACAGTACAGGCCAATAAATGAAGAAATCAAGAGACAGTTTTGTTAATTAATATATTTCTGCATTATAGTTAACATATGAACTTTCTTCGTTTCACCTTATTTTCCGTTATGTATTGATATTTTGTTATATTCAGACATGAGTACATTTCAACAGTCTTTTGCAATAAATATCATAAAATAATAGATTCGCATAATAAATATTCTTTACAATAAAAAAGTTTAACAGACTTTTGTCTTAAAAATAGTCAGAATTCAACTTTGTGATTTATACATAAAATATACAAAAAGCACCACAATTTGTGGTTAAGGCAATGAAAACACAGGAGAGATGAGACTTCCTCAGCTGTTAACTAACCAAGGCAAAGGGACCGTTCAGGAGCCAAGATCACTTTAGGCAGCATACTTCTCTGACACCTGCAGACTGATTAGCTATAAACATCAACTTCAGTAACCCAAGTGCCCTCAACGACAAGAGAAATGTGGTGAAAGGTGTGGGATGTGGAAGGAAGGTAGCTGAGACCTTCACAAATAAGAAAGCTAGAATAAAGATCAGCAAGATACAACCAATATATCTCCAATGTGAAGATTTACATTGTAGAGTGAATCTAACATTACATACAAAAAAACAAACACACAAAACCATGGCATCTCTACAGTAAGACAATGCCAAAACTGAGGGGAGAGAACTCTGAGGGGCAAGAAGGCAGTGGTTAAAGGAAAACTTTTATGTTATAACACAAATATATCCCCCGTGCTTCTAAAGGGTCCAATGCTAGGAAGATAGCACTAACTGGAGAGAGAGGGAATACATAGCTTATTTAAGCAATTAAAGGGTTGCTTTTTTAAACACCAATTTCCCTGCTCCCGGAAAAACCCCATCAAAAACAGCTCTCAATCACTGTCTCCTAGGGTGTGTGTGTGTGTGTGTGGTGGTGGTGGTGGTGGTGGTGGTTGGGGTTGGGGGGGAGGGGTGTTGTGTGGGCAACTTTGCAAAGTTGCTTGAAGAACAAAAAGGCTACACAAAACCCCAGCCAGTGGCTCCCAACACCCTCTTGGGGGGGGGGGGGTGGCAGAGGCTCTTGTCCTGAGCGGGACCCAGTCCATTCTCATTGATTGTCCATGAGAGGGTACCATCCACAAGTCAAGCCTTGGGAACAGGAGAAGAGAAGGCAGGAAATGGGAAAGTCATAAAGAAAATAAAATCAGTATCAAATAGCATCTTTTTTCAACAGCCACAGCTCGAAAGTTAGTTCAGGAGGTCCAACCCACCTCCCAAATCATGAAGGCTTCCCCTGAGCCCGGGAGGGGCAGCTCTCCAGCTTACAGTAGACAGTGTTGGAGTTCTTACATCTGCATCCCGGGCGGTGGGTCCAGTCATAACACCCCCTGCAGAGCTTCAGGCATCCCTTGGCAGGAGGGTAACAGAGTAAGCAAGGTAGAAACAGAGACATGGCTCCCATGCACAGGTACCTAGAGCAGCAGTGTGACTGGGAGCAGGAGCAGGGGCTATCCGAGTACGAGTCGCCCTCATCATCGTTGGAGCAGTGGTAGAAGATGCCCTTGACCAAGCACATGCAGGTCCCGTATTCCACCATGCTCTCTGCAGAGCAGAGGCACTGCCGGTCACAGGCCAAGCAGGACGGCAGGGTCCTAGGAGCCGTGCACTCGCCACACTTGCACTTCCCACACTGCTCACAGATGAACTTGTGCTGGGTCAGGTCCTCTTTCAGAGAGCCCTTCAAGTCATCCACCGTCAGCTGCTTGGGCTGGGTCCGGATCGCCCTTTCAGACCGATGAGCGGGGATAGGTCTGGCGGGCGGTGACCTGCCCAGCAGCCCCTGCTCAGAAGATGCGCTGCTACTGCTCCCAGAACTGGCCGCGCTCCCAGTGCTGGTAGATCTGCTCAGCACAGGGCCTCGGGCGTGATGTGAGAGTCCCGCATGTCCCAGGTGGCTCGCAGGTCTGTGCTCGTAGTTGTTATTCACATTAATTGGTATAATTTCATGAGTCCTCTCATGCTTTTCTTGTCTTGGGGCTGTTCGAGGAGCAGGTCTTTTCACTACTGACGGTCCTTCCGTGTATTCATTGCTGCCTCTGATGGCTTTGATCTGGTCTAGGGACAAAATAGCAGCAGGTGGGATCTCTCTGTCATAGTCGAGCCTCTGCCGGCTGTCCAGGGCGGGCGGCTGGGTCACGACCAATGAACTGCCACTGCCATGCTGGTTTGGGGGATCCATGTGTAGTGATCTTGAATTTTGGCAATCAGTGGAAACCTGGCATGCATCTGAAATCCTAAAAGGAAATCGAACATGAAAAAGACAGAGAAAATAAATGACAGGAAGTATTTCTTTTAGGGGGAGGGGGCGGAGAGACCCTGTCAAGTCACAAATTGCCTAAAGCACCTGGTAATGATCACCTTCATCAGTGGATTACAATGATGCTGGGGTCCTGGCCAGAGTCCAACCCAAGAGAGGCCGAGGACCACATCATGGAAGAAGAATTCGAGCAAGAGACCCCATGCCATAAAAATTAGGTTATTCAACTTGTAAAAAGCAGAATCAAGAAGTAATGCCTTCCTGTTGGTGAAACTAACAAATAATGAAAATATGCCCTTGTAGGGAATACTGAGCATAAGCACTGGAATAGAAAGCTCAGTCCATCTCCATAAAGGAAAATATCCACTTAGAAAATGGCTCTGATGCTGTTGCTTTTTTGCTATTTGTTTGCTGTTACAAGCATTTGACTCATGATGAAGAAACCAGTCAAGGTATACTTCACCCATTAAAAAAGAGATTCCAAACTAAAATGGAGTCTCAGAATACAAAGTTGTTTTCTGTAGCAACCAGGATTTTCAAGCTAGCTCATTATTAATGTACGAGACGCAAAATGAATACACACGAATATAGCAGTTCTTGGTGTTTATAGCTACAAAAGTGTGTGTGTGTGTGTGTGTGTGTGTGTGTGTGTGTGTGTGTGTGTGCGCGCGTGCGCGCGTGCACGCGCGAGCAGGAGCGCGCGCGCGCGCGCGCGCGCACACACACACACCTCAATGTACAGTTCCATTCATGTTGAAGAGTATTCACATTTGAAATCATTAAAAGGCTTTTTAAAGTTTAAATAAGAGCTCACTCACATAACAAGATAACTTTTCGTGCACAAACAAATGTTAGGCCTTTAACAAATGTCAGTACGGGGAAATCCATTTCAATTATCTGTATTTCCTCTAATTTAAAAATCTGCATTTACATGACAGCCTGATTTTCAAAAGTACTGCCAACTCTGAATTAACATGCTGCTTGTAATAAAAATAAGTACGGCAATACCCTGATAAAAATGAGCAGTTGTGTTTCCTTACCAGCGGTAAAAAACTTCTCATTTATAATGCATTCCTTATAAAACAAACGACCAAACACAAAAACGTTTCCGTTTTCAATTAGTGGTATACTAGAATATTTTTCACACAAATTCCTCCCAAAGTCTACAGATTCCACTCAATTCAAGAATGAAAAGAAAAATGCCCTTGCTCCACTGCCACTTAGAGCCAAAAAAAAAAAAAAAAAGATTAAAATACAACCACCACCAGCTTAGGGAATAAAGCAAAAAGAAATCCATTTCATCTAATAACTAAAGTGAATATCTTGTATGTTCATTTCTAGGGCTCCTTCCCTCATTCTTCCAAGATTCTGCTTGATTCTTCCTCCTCTGTACATGGGGACCAACACGCTCACAACCTGCGGGGTTCAATCCCCGAGTCCTTAAAGACAGAAAAACCAGCCCGTCGCCACTGCACATCACTCCTCACAACTAGTTAACCCAGGGCTTGGAAAGTAAAGAGTGTGTCAGAGAACTAAGAAGGAAACACGATGGAAAGGATTTGAAGAGTGTAGAAAAACCCCAGGCACGCTGTGCACTGCGTTTCACTGACCGTGGTCACAAAGTTCCTGCTGGCTGGGAAAGCCAGCAGAAAGTGAGCGAGCCACCTCTGGTCTGAAGCAAGGCTCCCTGGGCAGCAGGTACAGTCCCCATCCACCACCCCCACAACACGCCCACTGGCTCTAGGCAAGCGGTTCGCCCCGCGAAAACACGATCCAAGTCGATACCTTCTCGGACAAGTCCCTCCCGTACTGAGGACCGCCGTGGGTTCTCCAAAACCAGTTTGCGTCCCCACCGAGGTGGCGCACAGATCCCGAACCGGCACGGACGGTCCGCCGCGCGCGTCTGCACCTGGGCGCACAGCGGCCTCCAAGGGCCGGGGACGGAGGCGCGGGGCCGTGGCCGCACCGCAGCGCCGCCACAGCGCCCGGCCGGCGGGGGAGCGCGCCCTCTGCGCTCCGAGCCTGGAGCGCTGAATAAATAGTTGACGGAGAGGAAGGAAAAGGAAAAAGTTATGAATGAAAACAAGTTCTCTCCCCCGCTCCAGCGGGCGGGGGGGGGGGAGGGGGGGCGGAGGCGGAGGTGTCCATGACTCGGAGGGCGGGCTGCCCTTTAAAGGGGCCGCGCCGTCCCCGCCGCTCCGCGGGCTGGCAAACGGGCAGAACGTGGGGCTGGGGGACGCAGGCGGGTTCTGTCTGTGGGGGGACGCGAATTCCGGGGTCTGCTCACCGCACGCGCGCACACAAATACGCACACGCGCACATGCGCGTGCACACGCATGAGCGCGCTCACGGCTCTGCCGGGTGCCCCGTCGCACGGGGACCCCGCCACAGAAAGCCCGACGCCCGCACAAACCAAAAAGCTCCAAGCCCTCCAGGAAGTAACCCCATCAGACTCCACGTGGAGGATTCCCCCAAAAGGACGCCCGGGCCATGGCGCCGCCGCCGCTTCAGGAAACGGGACGGACACCCTGCTTGGTTGTCCTCCGCCCACCCGGTCACTGGCCCGCGCCCGCACCTGCCGCCCGCCCGCCCCACACTCACCTAGGCCGCGGCGGGGGCGGGGGGCCCAGGTCCCGGTGCGGGCGGCGGGCAGGCGCCGCATCAAGCGCGGCAGGGCGGGCGAGGGGGCATGGTCCGCGCCGCCACCGGGCAGGAGCGCTCCCCGCGGCCCCCTTCCGGCCGCGGAGCTCAGGGCTCCGGCACACACCGCTCACAGCTCGCCTTGGCCTCGCGGCTCAGTAGCATCCACCTCTGGGCTCTTCTCAGGCAGTTTGTCCAAGAACCAGAGCGCAATCCCCTAGGAGGCTCCGAATCCCGAGCAGCAGGGGAGCGGCGGCAAGGTCAGTGCGCGCCGCGCGCGGAACAGAGGGCTTCTCGGTGAGGATCGCTGATCGCGCGAAAGGCAGCTGTAGACGGGCAAGCTCCACGTCCGGACTTTCGAGTCTCCGCGGCCCGGGTCGAGTCTCGAACCGGCGTCTGCGACGGGGCCCAGGAGCGCACGCCCGCGAGGCCGAGGCCGCCGCTCCCGGGGGTGGGGGTGGGCCTTTTTACCCGCTCTTTTAGAGGGGCGGTGAAGGGAACGAGGTTGGGGGGCTCTCTTGGGGGAAGAGGCGGGGCGTCGTCCGGCCCGCGCAGGTCCGGGCACTGTCCCGATCCGCACTCTGCGCAAATGGGGCGCCGCGTCCCGGGCGCTGCGGTCTTGGCAGGTCAGCCTCCCGGGCCAGCGCTCACTCCCAGTCCTCCGAACCTCCTGTTCATCAGCCGAGGAGCCTGCTACAGAGGGTTGGAGATAAAACACATTAATTTCCCTCTTTCCAGGCGCTTGGACGCGGGGCGGGCCGTCCGCCGCCCGCTGCCATGTGCTGGCTGTTGCTGCTCCCCGTGATTGACAGGCCGGCGCACAGTCGGCGTGTCAGCAGAGAACCAAAGTAACATGCAATCTTGCACGTTTTTGTCGAAGTGCTTTTGCCCCCTTGGAATGCCCAAGAGTTCAAACAGCGTTCAAGCAACGCCTCTGCGCATTGGAAATCAATACACAGAGACGGGAAATTCAGGTTTTAAACAATTGCTTCTCCGACAATGCCTAAACAAACACGCATTTGGTCCACACGCCGAGTGCCAGCCCCTCTTCCGCACAAACCACCCAGTTTGCCACACACCGGACCGCTTCAGACTTTAAACTTGTTACTTCTCGGATGAAGGGGGGGGGGGGGGAATCAAAGGGACCCTGCGGGTTTTCTTTTCTCTCACTCCCCCCTCCCCGCCTCCCCCTCCCCTCCCGCGATAGCATTTACTTTAATAAGAACACTGGTTTTAGCAGTGGGAAGGCTACTGGAAATTCGAATTGCAACCACATATAAAGCGAGTTCAAAGAAACATTCAGTTCCTTGCAAAAGCCAACATTTCTCACCTAATCTTTTCTAAAACGCCTACAGAAGGAAAGGAAGAAAACGGCTCTTACCTAAAGCAAAGGTTGGAAATTGCTTTTCAGGCACGTTTACAGCGGCCGTAGCTGTTCCTTATCCGGGGCAGGGAGCTCTGTCTGCTGCTATCACTCTGCAAACCACTGCATGCCTTACAGAGCAATCCCACTCTAGCTCCCCACAATTTCAGCTCCTCGCCTCCACCTCCACCTCCACTCCAAGACACGCCTCCCGTGATATCATGTGTCAATCACATGGCTGCCTGAAAACCTGGAACAGGATTTCCCCAGCAGTTGTTTCCTCTTTCGTTATAAGTGCACCAACTGGAAATGTTGCACTGTACACGCGTGCAATAAACATCCTCTAAAAGGACGCCTCTGACAATCCTGCAAATGCAGTTTGCCATAAAATAATACCTTCAAATTCACTCATCAATCTTCAGTTATCTCAGTAAAAAAAATACGGATTCTATCTTTAAAGTTGAATTAGAAAATAATTTTGAAGAATAAAAGAAGATTAAAAAGTTGTATGTGAAGCCATCGCTTCTGATCACCTAGAGAGAAAATGCATATTGATAATAAAAAGATGATAATATTACAGTTCCTATTTAAAGCAAAATTCAGTATATCCAAAATCTGAAAGTTTGAAAGGTGAACTCCTTACTACAAATGTGTATAACAATATGTCATAGAGCTGAAATTTCTTGCTGTCCATTTTATCATACTTTCTTCAACTTGATTTGTGATATAATTTCTCAAAAATCAATCAAACTTTAAAATTCCAAATTCTTTCAATTTTGTAATATATTTGCATACTTTTGCAAAAAAAAAAGCCCAACCCATTTATTTTTTTAAATTAGCTAAATGCCAACCAATTAAAATAGAAATAATTTACCAAAAAGCTTTATAATTCTATTGTCACTGGGGTTTAAAAAATCATTTTTACCAGGAAACTTGCTTTTTGTTTCCTTTGAAACTACTAGGTTTTAGATGTTTATTATCAAAATCACACTTAATGCTGCAGTTAGGCTAACTAATTTAAAATTGAAGGTTCCTCGGAGACTTTTAGAAGACACCTAAAAATAAAAAGCACATAGTACGTGGAAAGGAAATATTTCTCCAGGCACTACATTTAAGAAGTAACTTAAAATCGTTGGGAAAACAAACCAAACAAAATAAAACGCCAGGATTAAGTCCCATATAAATCTGAGTATTGAAAATTTCAGTTCAAAGTAATTTTTAAATCTCCTTCTTCACAACAAGTGTTTCTGTTAAACTGGCTTTTTTCTATGCTGGACTTACACATGTTTGAGCATTAAGGTGTCTTTGGAATTACCTGTGAGGAACCTGGGGCAGTGCTAAGACCATCAGCAAGAAAAAAGCAGCACCAGAAAATAACAGACCAATATTCATATTTACTCTTGCTCTTACTCTTTTAAATTGTAGTAAAGTAGGCTATTTGAAAAGATACAATTAACTTCATTGTAAACATTTTCTGTTTTTTCATAGATCTCATTATATTCTGGGATGTAATGAACTAATGATGGGTAGGCTTTTTTACCATTATGAATTGATGTGTAATCATCAAATCAGAAATAGAATATCATGTCATGGTACCTTATTTGGTTCTTCAAAATTGTTTTCTCAGCCATCATCACCTGTTTGGGATGTGAGGTCAGTTCACCAATATGATAAAACCAGGAGAGGGAGCACTCAACATTCTACTTCCATAAATCCTACAGAATAGGTTCCATAGATTCCTGTCACAAATAAACTCCCAACTATTTCCACCATAGATGTCTGGAATTACAATTTCCATGAGATTAAGTATTTTTAAATTATAATAATCTATAAAACGTGTGACATTTTATCTATAACACCTATCTATACATGGGTCATATTCTATTTAGAAATAAAATATGTGCACAAAGTTGACCAGTGACCCTTTACATCATTTAGCACTAAAATGCATCAATAGATTTTTCTTTACATATTAGATTACAAATAAATAGAGGGATAGCCTTGTCACCCTGGATTTAGAAGACATTTAATAAAACCCCCTTTTCGTTTTGATTGCCTACAACTATAAGACTTTATAGAAATTATAAATTTTCAGCTTGTTAAAATAGACAGTGTTTTTTGTTTAGTAAGTTTAATTACTGTGCACCTTGGCTACAATTATATAGCTGGAGTATAAAATCCTGAGAAGGAAAAACAATGTAAATATCCTTGGGAAAGTCTTACAATAATTTTCAGTTTACTATATTAAGATATATCTAAATGAATAAAGTGTATGGAAACTGAGCCCTGACTTGTTCATTGTCATGTGAAAACAAGATCAGCCATCTCTTCTGTTGATTTGATTTTTGGAAGAAAAAAAAAAAGGTAAAATGAAAAAACAATCCAGTAACTCCACCCAACTGCTAGTGATTTAAAAAAAAATAAAAAGTGGAGTCCAGAGAAGCTTAACTTATTCATTTATCTACTTTATTTGCCAAAATTGCAGATCCATAATGTATTTCAAGCTCTCAAAAAATAATACCTTAGTAATTCTTGTAATGTGTCTGTGGAGTCATGATAACAAACCCAATCTCTTACCTTGTTGAGAAGCAAACAAAAATAATCACAGAAGTTGGTGAGTTAGGTTATGAGTATCTAATAAACCAATGAAGAGCCAAGAACAAAACGAGTCTCTCCTTTTAGGGCAATAGTCGCTATATTACTGTACTTCCCAAGAAAAGCTGGCAAGCACAGGCCATTTTATTTTCAGTTTCCTTTTGTAAACAATCTTTGTAGTTGACAGAAATAGACCAACATACTCTGTAAATTTTCCATAAACATTCTCTTCATCTTCATAAGCGTAATTCTCATCCTGCCCTATTTGAAATACAAATGTTCTGTATTAGTTTCAAATTCTGGAGGTGGGTAAATCCAGCAATACATTGGGTAAATTACACTGAATGATTTGTGGGATCTCTGTCAGCTCTATAACCCCACACCTCGCCATTTGTGTCCTTTGTCACAAGTGACTGTTTTTCTACAAGTCGTAGGAAAAGAAAGACATGCAGATGGAAGGGCTCTGAATTGGTGCCTAAGTGTCATATTCCTTTACAGAGAATCAAAGTGACAAGTTAGACAAACTGCATCACTTCTCTATAGCAAAGATCTGACCAATGAAATGCACGTGGTAGGATTGTTTGAGAACACACCTTTGCTCTGGTACAGTCTTCATTTCTTCTCTAGACAACTGAATAATAAAACCGTTTCCTCTCCTCCATGACACTAAGTGCTTCCTTCTGAGCCCTCACTTGTTGTTCATTTTAAAGAGAAAACAGGATTTTCCATCTCTTCTGCTGATTTGGTTTTTGAAATAGAAGTGGAGGGGCCCTTATAATGATCACTTGGTATCATCTTAGATTCTGATCTGCAAAAGTTACTAATCTCCCATTTCCATTTCTACCTACTCTAGCTTCATCTTCAGAGACAAATGCATAAAAACGGAGCTTAATTTAAACTTGTAACTGCCCCCACAGATAGAAGAGTAAAAAAACCAAAAACCACGTTTTCATTAAAACAAAAACAATTTAAAAGTCTTGCTCACTTTAATCTTTAATTCCTCTTGAAATAACCTACGCCAAAGACTATATAGTTTATCCTTTCTATGGGAAAATAAAAGTACAATATTTATTTGATGAGTGAATCTAGGCATGTCTTCTATCAGAATGCCTAATATCGAAAAAAGAAAACAAAACAAAACAAAAAAACACGTACAAGCGGTTTTCTTTCTAAAAGAGAATTGATTGCGTTTTCTTTGATTTGCAATTCTCTAGGATCATTCTAAATAATTCCACTTATGAAAACATTTCACACAGTCTGTAGTAACCGATGGGATGTATGTATTAAACTCTGAGTTTTTACTACACCCCTTTTCTGTGTCATGGTCTATAAATTTAGCTGAGATACCCGATTTTCTCATAACAACCCCATGTCCAGTACGGCAAGTGTGAAAATGACATGGTATTGAGAAAAGACCATCGGGCGTAGGGTCAGTCGATGTGGAGTTCACGTCCCAGCGTTGTCACTTTCTAGTTGGGTGGCAAGCCTTCCTTTTTCCTCTCAGCCTGCTTTCTCAGTACTAACCCGAAGTAATAAACACACTTTGCCTTCCCACGTCACAGCGAGGTGGGCTCAGCACGTGGGCCGTGCTTTCTGAGCTCTGCCGCTCTGTACGGCGGCTTGTGTTATCATCGCCTGGGACGCCCTGTGTGATGAGGAAATGTTTCAGGCCCCCTTTTCCTGGTGCTTCATCCCCCAGTACTAAGTTCATCTGTCTTCTAATTGTTCCAAGTTAATTCTGTTTTACTTTTGTTTTTCTCAAGCTGAACGCTTAGGTTTAAGTAATTGAATGCTGTGTGTGGTGTGTGCGTGCATGTGTGTGGTGTGTGCGTGCATGTGTATGTTATGGAGAAGCTAACTGCCAATAATTTCAGATTATGGAATTTAATGAGCCCTGATCACTTCAATACTTATCTCAAATTTTTAATCTTTTACATTTTACTTCTAATGAAGATAAAGGTCATTGCAAATATTAACAGGCACATCTATAAAATTTGTAAACTCTGTGATCATAAAGAGTAAAATAAAAGCAGATACATGTTTTTTAAAAAGTAACTGTAACAATTTACAAGTTGAAAATAAGTAGAAAAGTCAAAACAAAACAAACAAACAAAAACATGATCCTTACGCATATTTCCCCGAAAGTACATTACTGCTGCTTCTTTTGGATAATCTCTCAGAATGTTAATTGTGATCATAAATATGGCAGATACAACTTCTGTCAATTACCAAAGTGCTTTCTGAATCTTAATGGTTTGCATTCATTTTTTAAATTGGTAGCAGAGATTATTTCATATAGCCAATGCATTTCAACTAACCTAAAACCTATGAAACGCCACCTATTGTTGAAAGTAAGTCATTTCAAAGTTCAATCAAAACCTGGAAAATGTGATTGAGCCCTGGAATTGGGTATTCATGTTGACCACGGTTTTAGAGGATCGTGCCCAACTGTAGGCTAATGTATGTGTTCTGAGCACATGTGAGGTGGGCTAGGCTAAGCTACGATGCTCGGTAGGTTAGGTGTGTTAATGCAGTTTCAACTTACAATATTTTCAGTTTACAATGGGTTTATCGAGATATAGCCCACCCCAAGTGCAGGAGCATCTGTACCTGTCCTAGGTTACTACTTTGAGTAGATAAGCACCTTTTGGATACATTAGTCCTAATGTGTTGGTTAAAAGTCAGTATCACTACTTCGTTACCTTTCCACTGATAGTGTAGCTTCAGGCAGGCACAGCGCTTTGACTTTTAGACGCCTCCCAAAGCATCCAGAATCAAAGAGCGTACCAGGTGGTCATTATACGGGCCACTCCACTCCTTGTTTCAGAAGTCAAACCAGCGGAAGAGAAGGTAGTCTTGTTTTCTTTTGAAAATGTAGAACGAGTGAGGGCTCTGAGGGGACCACTTACTGTTATGGAAGAAGAGAGAAGACTTTATTCACTATCTTGCTGGGTGCTCTCCTCCCCCACCTTGCTTGCTAAGCCACATGTCGTAGGAAAAAGGATCCAAGGGAATAGCAAATTGCTCCCATCCAAGACCCTGCACCCGGGGCTGTGGCTCCTCTGGTTTTTCCTATATTCTTCTTCCTCTCACCTTCCCACCACAGGGAATTTCACAGGCAGTATCTTTGTGACACAGATTCCTGCTCAGGGCCCGTGGTGTCCACGTGCATGTTAGTGCTTGAAGTGCTGTATTTAAGATCCCAAATTTGCCTTTGAATTCAATACTATTTTTGAATTCAGGAACAAATATAATACAGGAACAGATCAGAGGTTTCAATCAGAGACATCTGGAAGTAAAAGAAAGGTTTGTCTCTTATTAACACTTTTCTCCCCAATCCTTCCCCCCACCACACACACACACACACACACACACACACACACACACACA
Source organism: Corynorhinus townsendii (assembly GCA_026230045.1). Lineage (NCBI taxonomy): Eukaryota > Metazoa > Chordata > Mammalia > Chiroptera > Vespertilionidae > Corynorhinus > Corynorhinus townsendii. The sequence continues at coordinate 131,889,082 of JAPDVU010000006.1, forward strand.
GGTTAAGTGTAAAAACTGGGACAGCACTGAAGATCAGATATGGGAAATAGAATTCCTAGGTAGACTGTATGAACCCTAAGTGAGAAATGAGTGAAATTTACCTGATTATGGGGTGCAATCCTGGGTGATTTCTCCGGGCAGGTAATCAAGCTGCTTGCCCTGTCACCGTTTAGCCAAGACAGCATGATGTGTACACAAACATGATCATCATGCTCTACCTTTTGTTTTCTGTGTGGCACTAGAATGCACAAGCAATCTGCTCTTTCCTGACTACAAGGTGCACCCTGTGAGCCCCTTTTCTCGTGCCATGCCCCTCACGGTGTCTACGCAGATGTCACACAGAAACGGAATGCCCAGCACCACTGTAGCTCAGACCTCTCCGTTCCCATCTTCAACCGCCTGCATGCTCACCACAGCAAAACCATCAGCGCCCAAAGCGTGCAGAGCCGTTGCACTGACATGTGTTCTAGCGTGATTGGTCGGGCAGGGAACGTTTTCTGCCTCTGGGGGATTTGTGTTGAATTATAAACACTGTTCCCAGGAAGATGTTCATTAAAAATGAGGAAATAGCAAATGTCAGGAGATATTTTAAGTGAATGTGCTGCTTTTACTTCTTACCGTGCACTTGCACCTTATTCCTGCTTTGTTTTTAATTTTATACAGAAACCTCACCGACACCGTGTGGCTTAGCCTCTTGCCCCAGAACTAACTTTCCCTCTGGTGACAGGTGGGTCTGTGGTCAGTCCTGTGCTCCCTGGGGCTTTGGGTTTGCGGGTGAAGGAAGTGAGGGGGAAAGGAGAGGGAAAAGGACATCCCGGAAGATGGAGAGGGGTGTCTTAACTGGTAAAAAGTCTGAACAGTAAGTTACAGTCAAAAATAAATGTAGGCATATGCCTTGTATACTACATATTAAAACCTAAAGTTCCAGAAAGAGTAAAATTAAACAGTAGTTTACTGTCCCATAATTATTTAATACAGTCATTCTGGGTTCTGCCTTCTATTTTGAACAGTGACCTTTCTACTGAGCAAGAATCACATCTACCAGGTCTGAATTATTGCAAGTTCCAAAGTAGGTTCTGAATTAATGAGATTAATGAGATTTTTTTGCGCTACCCAGGGGATTTGATCCTGGGGTAGGAGTTTTATTAATGAGTGGTGCTGCCCTCCACGACAGTGTGCCATTTGATGGGTGTATTTTCATAAGGGCCTGTGCAAACATCACTGATTGGCTCTCGCTCAGTTCCCTGTGACAGTCGGGATCCTGAGCATACCTCACAGCAGCTATCCGGCTCCACCACAGGACAGGAGGCTGGGGCTGAGCTGCTCCTTATGTAGCAGTGTCATAGGAAGGTTATGCTGTGAACGCTGGTTTCAAGGATGTTTCAGGCTTACCTCGAAGATATTGCAGGTCTGGTTCCAGACCACTGCAATAAAGGGACAATCTAGCCTGGTCTGTGCGGCTCAGTAGTTGAGCGTTGACCTATGAACCAGGAGGTCACGGTTCCCTTCCAGGTCAGGGCACATGCCCAGGTTACGGGCTCGATCCCCAGTGTGGGGCATGCAGGTGGCAGCCGATCAATGATTCTCTCTCATCATTGATGTTTCTATCTCTCTCTCCCTCTCTCTTACTCTCTAAATCATATTCTAAATTCCAGATTTGGGATTTTCACAAGTAGGAAATCAATAAATATATATTTAAAATAAATAAATGAAGGGACAACCTAAATAAAGCAAGTGAATGAATTTTTTTGGTTTCCTAGTGTCTATAAAAGTTATGTTTACACTACACTGTAGTCCATTAAGTGTGCGATAGCATTATCTATAATAATAAAAGCATAATATGCTAATTAGACCAGACAGCTGAATGACCTTCCGGACGTCCTTCCGGGCGACCTCTGGATGAAGCCAGGGCTGCTAAGGCCGAGCCCTTGGCATGAATTCAGTGCATCGGGCCTCTAGTGTCTAAAACAAGAATGGATGTGCCTCAATTTAAAAATGCTCTATTGCTAAAAAAAAAAAAAAAAAAAAAAATCTAACCATCGGCTGAGGCTGAGGCTTCAGTGAGTGGTCAGCTTTTCGCTGGTGGAGGGTCTTGCCTCGATGTTGACGGCTGCTGACTGGTCAGGGTGGTGATTGCTGAAGGCTGGGCGGCTGTGGCAATTTCTTAAAACCAGATGACAGTGACGTTTGGCGCTTTGGTTGATTCCTCCTTTCACTAATGATTTCTCTGCAGCGTGCGATGTGACCTGATGGCGTTTCACCCACAGCACCTCTCTCAGCACTGAAGTCACTCCTCTAAACCCTGCCACCGCTTTGTCAACTACGCTTATGTCTGTACCAAACGTCTGTGGTCACTGAACACCCTCCTGAGCACCTGCACCAGGCCAGGATTCCATCTGCACTCCCCCTGCTCATCCACGCGGAGCAACTCCGCATCCGTTCAAGTTCCATCATGAGGTCCTAGAAATTCAGTCACGCTTCCGGCTCCACCCCTAGGTCTAGTTTCCTTGCCATCTCCGCCACATCTGCAGTTACTTGCTCTGCGGAAGTGCTGAACCGCTCAAGGTCAACCATGAGGGCTGGACTCAGCTTCTTCCAACGCCTTGTTAAGGTTGATAGTTGGGCCTCTTGCCCTGAATCTGGAATGTTATTCGTGGCATCTGGAACGGGGAATCCTTCCCAGAGGTTTACAGTTGGCTTGCCCAGACCCATCAGAGGACAACGGTCAATGGCAGCTATCGCCTTGTGAAATGTACCTCTCAAATAACAAGACTTGGCTGTTCTGATTCCAGAACGACACGTATCAACTTTTGTCCGGAAGAGCTTCTATACTGACAGCATGAACTCCCTAATCACTGGTCACTTCTTTTTTTTTTTTTTTTTAAACATAAAAACTTATCAGTTGCTTCCCATTGTCCTCAGTCTGTATCCCAACGTGTGACACGGCCTTGGGCCCCGGTGATCTGGCCAGCCACATCCTGGTTCTTGGTGCTGCAGCCACATTGGGATCCCTTTAGCTCCTGGAATGTGCCGAGGTTTTGCTAACCTCAGAAGCTTTGCCGGTTATTTCTCCTTCAGTTACAGGATGTTCCAACATGCTGTACTGCTTTGCATGATTTTGCACAACTGTAATTAATTATTTGTCGACGTTGAGCACTTTGTTTAAAGTCTGTCTCTCCTTCTAGACAGCGAGGCATGCATGCGGACATCATGTTCACATCACTGCGCCCCACCCCAGCCCCTGTGGAGTCCTAAGGCTCAACCCCCGCATGTGCGCAATTAACAGAGGTCTCTCTCTTACAGGAAGAACCTAATTCATTGATGAGGACGGAAATTCAAGTTCCTTCTGTGTTCTGTAACAATCAAATCAACCAAGTATTAAGAAGAATTGTTTGTATATTTCTCAGTGCAAACACATTTTTGTATCTTATTTGGGGGTGGGTGTCTCACTGTCTCCCCAACAATAGAGGGATAAGAATAATAAATTCTCTTCTCACATGATTAGCTCATTTGCATAAAGTTAAAAACATAAGGTAGAAAATGAGGCAAATCATAATCTAAATTCCAGATTTGGGAGTTTCACAAGTCGGAATAAAGAACAAGCAGTAACATGGTGATTTAATAAGTCAGCTGTTTCCTTTCAGATTAGGGGCGAATCACAAGGGTACATGCCTAAGACAGCTTTCCAATCAAACGTGGCTATCCGTTGATTTCCAACATTCAAGAAACCCAGGAGAGACCCAACAGTGGAGTTCTTTGTGTTTCTTCTTTAATGAGTATTTGGCAAAACAATGAGGTGGAGGAAAATGTTCTTGAAGGCACAGAATCCAGTGTCACTTGCTTACAAAGCGACCATTGGGACCCGAGGTGATTGACCATCTGTTTTCAATCGTGGGTCAAAATTTCTTTTAATCCAGGATGTAATTAAATCCCCGGTATGCACAGAGATATCTATTTCACATCTATAATTCCCTAGATGTTTAATTATAAAGTAGTTGCAATCATTTGCACAAATCAGCCCACATTGTGTTATTCTGACAGCAGGTTTACATGTTTTGAAAGGAGCTGTCTGGGGCGCGGATGGGGGGAGACTGGTGTTTGTCTCATCGCCTTGGTTTTCAGCTGCCCACCAGGCTGCTTCCCCACCTCGCCTCTTCATCCGCCATTGAGACAGGGAGAGGTAATCCGGTCAAACCTATGCCTGGTGATTTGTCATTACCCTATCTAGGTCAGGGTTCTAAGGGGATGTCTTATATTTTTCTTAAAATATGAACATCATTTTCTTTAAACTGTTGGTTATATAGGAAGCAATACTACTTTAAAAAGAAACCTTAACTCTGAGTAAGACCGGAGAAAATAACAGACGGTATTCTTCATGTGGCCATGTCTGTGTCATGATTCCTGTCAGGCACCTGAGGTGGTTTCCAGGTGGAGAGAAATCGGAGGTTTTTCTTCCTGATGCATTCTCTCTAAGTCCACATCACATAAAGAGTACAGGTCCCCGTTACCACCCAGGTATTCCGTAGTTACAGTTTTGTATTCTACACACAGCTATAGAATCAAACAATGCAATGAATAGATAATAAACAAACTGAGGTCTTGGGTCTCTATTTAAAATAATAGGAAGAAGAAGGGGAGCTTGCATGAAAATTCCTTTGTAAAGACAGGGTCCTCTGAAAGTCTTACTATACGTTGTGAACATGATTCTTACATCTTGGTAGGGGATCTATAATGTAAAATTAGCTGTATTCATGAATACACATTTTTAATTCTCTCTTGGACACCCTGGAAAATGTCTATTCCAGAATCAGTTTCTATGTTCATACTTCATAGTGATGCTACTTCACACTATTTAGATACAGTTACTTTATAAAAAGGCAAAGAAAGAGACACTTGCATTGGTCTGGAAATGAGGAGACAAAATATTTAGGCTTTAAGCCAAATCCAGAAGCCAGAATGAAAACTGTTAATTAAAACATTCCATTGCCAAGAGATAAAATTTATTATCTTTCCTTCCCTTTTTAAAAAAAAGTCTTTGTCCCTTTTTAGTTTATACATGTTTTTCTTATTTTTATTTCCCCAACACCTCATCTGCAAGACAGGCATTTCCTTAATACTTGGCCAATTGCTTCCTAGACTACTGCCCTCGCCATTCACCTTGTTTGTTTGTGTTATACTTTACCTTCTGTCTTCTCACCAGTCGTTCAATAACTACTCTGAAAAGAACTTACTGAGTGTGACCATGTGGCCCTCCAGCAATCACACTGTATGTGGTAGTGCTTTGTGGCAGGAAGTGTAGCTCCTCCCTTCTTCTTTTTTTTTTTTTAATATTGATTTTTTACAGAGAGGAATAGAGTTAGAAATATTGATGAGAAAGAAAACATCAATTGGCTGCCTCCTGCACGCTCCCTACTGGGGATGTGCCCGCAGCCCAGGTACATGCCCTTGACCAGAATCGAACCCGGGACCTTTCAGTCCACAGGCCGATGCTCTATCCACTGAGCCAAACCGGTTTTGGCAACCCCTTCCTTCTTTACAGGGATTAGGTCAAGGGCAACTGGAGGGCAGGAGTCATGATCTGCCTACCACAGAGGTCCCGTTCCAGGGATGCAGATAGGCTGGGACTGCAGACGAGGGTTACACTCGATGAAGAGCCCCTGTGGCGGAGGACCCTGGAGGCCCTAGAAGTTTCACTAGCCAGGCAATGGCTTGGCTGCTGCTGTGACTGCGGCAGCCTGTCCTGTAGCGGAGCTGGGTGAGGGGAAGGGGCCAGAGGAGACTTGTTGGGAGGCCAGTAGAGTAGCCGTGCAGGAGGCGAGGAAGAAGTGAAACAGAAGGCATTGGAGAGAGGGGCAATTCGTAAGACGTGGCAGCCGCTTGGACCTGTGATTCCGGAGATCGAAAGGCAACATGAGTGTTCTGAGCTCATACGAGGCGGAAAAGGCACTACACGGCATTTTAAATGGGAGTTCATTTGGCAGGAAAGAATAAGGTATATTTGAACAAAACCGTGCGGACGAGATGTGAGTCTCATGCACAGAGCAGATGGTTGGGTGTATGGAGAGAAGCCCTAAGGGAGAGAACCAAAAAAAAAAAAAAAAAAAAGAGGGGGGGAAGGTTGAATGCAAAACTTTAGGATTTAGGGGCTGTTCATACATGTAGCAAAAAAAAAAAATGATTGTGTAGAGTGGCCACTTTGCTCCGGCACGGTGCTACGTGAGCACTGCGGCATGGAGAAGATAAAAACTCAGTTCCTGCCCTCACCTGCCATGCAGGCCCAGGGGAATGACACGTCAGCAGTGTTTGAAGGAACGAAGGGGGACACAGGCTCCCACAGTCACAGTAGTGGGGTCAGGAGGCTGCAGGATGAGAAGGGAGGGAGAGGCAGGCTATCCTGATTGAGCAAAAGCAGGGGCCAGGAAGTGACAAAGATGTTTCGAGTCCTGCAAGTCTGGAAAAGCCCGGTGGAGGTGGAGAACTCTATAGCCCTGTCGTGCTGGTGGAAGGAAATGTGAGATTTACTGTCAAGAATGAGAAGCTCACAGGGTGCATAGAGCCAAGCACTGGTTTGCAGTGGGAGGGACTTAGCTGAGGGTAGCATTACCTGGCATATAGTTGATGCTCAATAACTATTAAACAAGTGCATTAAAATTTACAAAACACTCTTACATACATTATTGTGGTACCATCTCTTCCAGAAAGTAGCAAAGGAGAGAACACTTTCTAACTCCTTTTATGAGACCAGTATTATTCTCATATCAAAACCAAAAATACAGGAGGCAGTCGATCAATCATTCTCTCTCATCATTGATGTTTTTATCTCTCTCACCCTCTGCCTTCCTCTCTGAACTCAATAAAAATATATTAAAAAATAATAATACAAAAAATAAAACTAAAGACCAATATATCTTAGCAGCTCAGATGTAGAAATCTTAAAAAAAAAAATGAGCGAATTCAATCCAGTGATGTATAGAAAGAATTATACACCATGACTAAGTGGGATTTATTCACGTTAGCAAGATTGTTTTAATATTTTTAAAATCAATCAATATAATCGGGTTAAATATGAAAATCACATCATCATATCAGAAAAAGTACTTGACAAAAATCTAACACCCACTTATGACTTAAAAAAACCCTGCAAACTCTCAGCACATTAGGAATAAGAAGAACTCACCCAACTTGGTATCGAGCGTCTCCAGAAAACCTACCGCTAATGTCTACCATAGTGCTGAAAACCAAATGCTTTTTCTCTAAGACTGCGAACAAGGCAAGGATGTTCACTCCCACTGCTTATACTCAACACAGCACTGGAAGTTCTAGTCACTGCAAAAAGGCCAGAAAAAGAAATAAAAGCCATACAAATTAGAAAGGAAAAGACCCAAACTGTCCTATTTAAGATGACATGACTGTCTACACAGCAAGTCCTAGAACGAATAAATTATGAGAGAGCAACACACAGAACCCAATTGTACTTCTATATATGAATAATCACATGTTGTTAAAAATTATTTAAAATACTTTTATTAGATGAGATTTTTACATGAGTCAAAACACCAAAGTACAAAAATGTGTAATGCCCTATCTCCCTAGCCCATAACCCTCCCACATAAGGAACCACAACTATTACATTTTGAGTATCCCTTTCAGAATTTTTTACTGCTCACACAAGGAATTATGAATATATATCTTTTTCCACTTAGCCCACTATTTTTATATAACTGGTAACATAGTATCCACACCATTCTTTACCTTGCCCTTTTCACTTAATGTTATATCTTGGAGAGCTTTCCATCCCAGCATATACAGAGCTTCCTTTGATTTGCAGCTGCATAGTATACTGTTTCACAGATGATTATAGCTTACCGAACCACAGGCATTAAGGATTTTTAAAATATTTTGCTATGACAAACAATAAACTTGCTCATCCTTGTAGGAACATATCTGCAAGATGAAATCCTGGAAGTAGATTGGTGAGGTTTTTGGAGTTGCCATTTTGTTAGTAGTCTCCAAATAGCCATCCACCGAGATAGCATGATTTTTCACACTCACTACAACTATTAAAGAGAGTTTTTTCTTCCAGGCCTCACCAACAGAGTGTGTCATCCAGTGTTTGAATGTTTGCCAATCAGATAAGTAAAAAATGGCACCTAGGTGTGGCTTTATTTGACATTTCTCTGATAGTAGCAGAAGGGTGGAACATCTTTTCAGAGCACACTAAAGACTGGGTGTATTTCCTTTCCTGTGAGCTAACTGTTCAGCTACCCATTTGTCTATTTTATTGTATTTTCCAAAGACTTATTTTGTAGGTATTGGTATCTGCTTCTGCTGTTCTGTTTTCCAATTTGTTAATTCCTGCTTTTATTATTGTACTCCTTCTTTTTGTATTTCTTAGCATAAGTTGTGCTTAAAATGCTTAATTTGTTGCCACTCTTTGTTTATTGATGTAAACATGAAAGGCTATGAAGTTTCCTTCTAAAAGCTACTTTAGCTATATCCCATAGCCCTGATATGTAGGTTTTCTGTTCCTTGTATTTTCTATATATTTTCTCTATTTCAGTTTGTATTTCCTCTTTGAGCCAAAAATTACAGATTTTATTGGTTTGCTTGTTTTCTGTTTTTCATTCCTACGTAGAAGGGGCTTTTATTGTTATCAATATCAAGGTTGCTTCCATATGTAATCAGAGAATTTTGTCTACAATATTTTAATTTTGGGAATTTGCTGAGGTGTCCTTTGTGGGTTACTCTAAGTTATCAGCTCAAGGACACTTAGAATGAAGATATGTTGTCCATTATGTGGGCCAGGAGTCCAGGTACGTGTCAGTTAGTTCCTGTGCTCAGGGTCTCACCAGGCTGCAATCAGGGCATTGGCTGAGGTGGAAGCTTCACTGGGGAAGAACAGTCTTCCAGGTTCTCTTAGGTTGTTGGCAGAATTCAGTTCCTTAGGGTCGTAGGACTGGGGTCCCAGCATCCAGCTGGCTGTGGCTGGAAGCCACCTTCCACTCCGTGAGGCTGTACCCAGGTCCTAAAAGCCACCCTCAGGGGCTTACAACATGGCTGGCCAACACAGTAAGCCAGTAAGGAATGTGTGTAGATGGAGTCGATCAGCAAGACGGAGTCTTACAAAACGTAACAAAATCATGGGAGTTACATTTTTCCCCCCATTTCAATAAATCTTTATTGTTCAGATTATTACAATTGTTCCTCTTTGTTCCCCCCATAGCTCCCCTCCACCCGGTTCCCACCCCACCATCTGCTCTTACCCCCCCCTCCCACTGTCCTCATCCATAGGTGTACGATTTTTGTCCAGTCTCTTCCCACACCCCCCACACCCCTTTCCCCCTGAGAACTGTCAGTCCACTCCCTTTCTATGCCCCTGATTCTATTATATTCACCCGTTTATTCTGTTCCTCAGGTTTTTAATTCACTTACATTCCGTCACCTTTGCCATAGTCTGTGGTTAGAAGCAAGTCACAGGACCCCCATCCCTCCCACACCCAAGTGGTGGCACTCCACAAGGTCATCACAACAGGAGGTCCAGGTCATGCGGCCACCTCCAAGTCTGCCAACACAGTGGCCAAATCTGAGTCTTGTTCTTTCGTTTGTATATTTGGGTCTCACTCTGTATCACTTGGTGTTTGTTTTCATCGTGTTTTAAGAAGTCTTTCATTACATGTACACTTCTTTGTGTGTGTATTTTTGTCATGTTGTTTTTCTAATATTTAGGAAGGTGTTATTGTTGTCCTGTTTTGCTCTTCATAGTTATAACCTGGTTGACTAACCTCAGTCCTCTGTTTCTTTAGCCAACAGCTACCTGTGCCTTGTTCTCAGTGTTGATGGAGTTATATATTTCCCCTGTTTTCCAGGCTAGCTGCTGCAGAGACAGGCTTTTTCCTCACACGTGGTTCTGTGCGACTCTGAGCAGATGTATGGCTTCCGCTCTGAATGACCCAGATCCAAGGAGCCTTCTGCTACAAGCCCAGCTCATCGCAACTGCCCCACCTTCTGTTGAAAAGACTCGTATCAGTTAGTTCAGCCTAAGTTATGCTGTGGGACCAAATGGCCCCCAAATCTTGTTGGCTGACAACACAGATCTATTTCTCACTCATTCTGCAGCTATTGACCTGTGGGTTGACTGGCTCAGCAACATAGCCTCTTAATTCAAATAGCGCCGTCCGGGACGTGGCTGGGCTGTGGCGCAGGAAAAGGAAGGAGGCAGATCAGAGGCCACGTGGTGGCTCTTTAAAGCTCCTGCTCAAAAGTGGTACCTGTCACTCTGCTCACACATCATCAGCCAAAGCAAGGTTCATGGCCCAGCCCGCTGCCAGTGGAGTCTTCAGCAGGGACAGCCCTGCTCTGGAAGGGGCCAGAGGGTCCGGCTGGCAGGAAAGAGACTGCTGGGGACGGCCCGTAAATAGTCTGAACAAATAATAGAATCTACCACCCAGGGCAATGCTTTAGCCCTCAGGACATGCCTCTCACCTTCCTAAGTGCTTGGTGTGTGTTTTGCTGGCTGTCACCTAGACCTACCCAGCGTCATCCTCCCCGGGAAAGCCTCTCTCTCCATTTCCCCTTCCTCCTGGTGACTTAGCTGCACTTGGCAGCCTTTTACACAGTTTGGAATCTAGAGACTATACCCGTTTCCTAGTTCCACCAAAAATGATTTCTTTTCATTCTCCTTGTTGCTTCTGGATGACTTCCAGAAAGCAAAGGGGAAATGCCAATGCGTGCAGCTCTGCTGACCCGGCCATCTGCCTCCCTGCTCCGTCCGTCGGCTGGCCGCAGCCCCGCCACAGAGCACACGCGGCAGGCCCAGTGGGGTGAGATGTGTGAACATTTTCATACTTCCATATTTGTACCATCACGTCAGGCCTTTCCTTGTGAAGTGAGTGGGACTGATCATTCCTTTCTCGTATTTTCTTTCTTATTTGTCCCGTTGGGATGTTGGGAACAGAACAGGAGTGGGATTGTTCAGTGGTCACTCTACAGTAATTCTGCAAAACTCCAAGAAAAGTGATGCCCAGCACAAAATCTGTCCCCGGTCCCTCTCTCTCTCACTCCTTTTCCGTCCTGCCAGTGAGTAACGGATGCCACCAGGTGCACTGGTCTCCTGGGCCAGCGTAGCACCTGCGCTCTCCTGACACCACCCTCTGCCCCTCAGCCTAGGCAGCCAACCCACTCCCGGCTGTGAGGCCACCTCTTGGTGTCACCTCTGATGTTCACACATTCATTCAATGAACAAGTACCCCCCGCTCCCCGCCCTTTGTCTAATTTCCCCGGTGACTACCTTTGTCCCACTACAACCACAAATGGAAAGGTATTCAAATAAATTTTGTAAAAATAGCTTGAATGGAAAGAAAGGTGACATATTTTTGTCTGTAGTGCATCCTCAAAGATAAACTTCGGGGCCTGGTCAAGCTGTACGCAGATGGACGCTTTGCAACAATAAACTCAAACAACAGAGAAAGGTCCCCAGGAGATGAACACATGGAAAACTGTGAGAGGCAAATCATGAAAGTGACTATGACGGCACAGACGTGGCCCGCCTGACTCTGCCCCTGGTCCCTGGCTCCTGATCTCACACGGCACCCAGGGGACCCTGCACTTCCACTGACCACGTTTCCCTGAGCTAAACCCAGGACGCCGAACTTCCGTGATTCAGACATGCTTCCCACGCTCGGCTTTCAGATTTAACAAACGAGGAGAACAATCCACCCCAGTCAAGGAGGTCTTTTGATGTGAGGGAACACGGAATATGTCCGTTGGTAAGCAAAATACATTTTTGAAAATAATTAGGTATTCTTCCAGTGTAGAGGAGGCAGGTGTGAGGAACAAGAAATAAGAGAAGGCTAGAATAATAAAAAAATATTGAATGGAAAATGTCATGAGGACATGGTAGGCTGCAGGGCCCAGCCTGGTGGTGTGTCAGTATGTGGGTGAAGGGAGCCCTCACTCATCACCCACTTCTTTTACCCAGGTTAGTAGGTGGGGGTGCCTTATAATCAAGACTGATAGACTTGATAGTACATTTCTGGGGGTAGAAGAATAGGAAGAATTATTCTAATTCAAGGTAAATCTGACACACAGATTAGTGCCTGCGGCAGGCCTGAATCAGGGACTCAAAGTCAAGGATCAGACGAAGAACAAAGGGAAACAAAAGGAGGGCCGTGTGCCCTCCGCTAGGCTCGGGACACAGGTTTCAAATCGTAGAATAAATTATGACGCAAAAGAGAGTGAATTGTAATTATGACTCAGAGGAACCAGCGGGACAGTCAGTTCCTGCAAACGTTTCAAACACACACACGTCCTTGTTTTTTAAAAAAACATAAACTTATATGTGGGTCATCCTTAACAATTCGCAGAATCTCTCTTTAGATACACGACCCCCGAACTAAGTGAGTGGCACCGGGAAGAGGCAGGAAGAGTCGCATTGTTTCACGGCTCAGAAGAGCCAGGGCCGATTGTGAGTCGCAGCATTGCTGCTTCCTTGTGGAGATGTGCCGTGAGCCAGAAACAAGGCCTGTAACGAACAGGAAGCGCTATTTCCTGGACCTGAGCTGGGGAGATGCCGCCTGGACAGTAAGTACTAAGACTCTCCAGGTGCAGGGACTGGACAGTAAGCAAACACGGACGTCCTCCTTCCCTCACCATTATTACAACCTGCGTGAAAAAGCACGGTACCTCGTGTGGCACCATCAGTTTGGTAGTATTTTCTTTTTTTTAGTCAAATTGCTTACATAGATGAGGGCCTGGCAACAAAGGCATGCCCTGCCCCCGGACACCCAGGGGATGGCTGTGACCTCGGCACAAATCGTACCTGACGCAGCGATGCCCCTGACCCCGATCTAGAGTTTAAAAACATGGGGCTGAGTCAGAGTCCTTCGAGACAGTTATGATTTAGAATGAGAAAAGTAAAATGAAAATCTGTCCGTGAGGGTGTCAGTGGTCTCCCCGGGGAAGCGTGGGGGGCAGGGAGCAGGAGAGCTTCTGGGGACGTCCCTGTCTGGCCCTGGGGGTGGATACAGGGCTATGTTCGCTGTGGTCATCTGTCCACTTGTGCGTTTATGATTGGTGCACTTTCCTGTACGCATGTTACTTCAGTAGTTCAGCAGACAAAGGTGAAAAACCGTCCATAGTCTTGCATAGTTTTCATCCATAATCTTGCAAAATTATTTTACAGCCTAGGGTACAGTGGTCTGGGAGCCGCGGAGCCCCAGCAGCGCCCCAGGGTAATGTGGGATTTCAGGGTCCCATCAGCCCTTCCTCTGAGCTGCCCCACAACCAGGCAGCTTCACAGTGAAACTCAGCTGTGTCGCAGCCTCTCCGCCTGCTGCAGAAGACAGATCTGGTCCAGGCTGTGTCCAGACACGCACAACGGAGACAGGCCCGCAGGGCTTGGAGGCCTTCCCGGAGATGGCTCGGCCTGATTACATAACATGCGGGGTCTGTGCTCCTTTTTCAGGCATAACCGAGCCTTTGCCAAAACAGCTCATGGCCAGTCCTTTCCCACTGACCCAAATAAGAACACCGTAAATAAATTACAGTTCTGAAAAAGGAAAGCACCCAACGCAGCGTCCAAATGACGGCACAGCCCTGTGTGCGGAGCCTCGCGCCCACGGAAGAATCTGACCCCGAATTACGCCTTTTGCAGTCACTCCACCTGCTGAGTGAGCTCCCGGGAGTGGGGGGAGGGGAGAAGTGCATGTGGTTAAAAGAAACCAAAAGCAACGGCAAAAGAATACTTCCCTTTTGCTGACTGGTTTTGGTCAGAAAAAGAAAACAAGGCTTTTACTAAGCCCATGGGCTTTAGGCAAGCCGTGATGTAGGCACGTGTCCCTGTGCCCACAGGCCTAATGAGACGCAAGCAGCCAGCCTGAAAGAGATTTAATACATTCCTTCCCCTCTTTCCGGTTCCCTTATGGCTGGTTTTTATAGGACTCCAGTTTTATGGAGGAACTCAGAGTGTTTGCCCACATGTGTGGCTTCTCTGGGTGCGCTCCCTCCGTTAACGTGGGGATGGCGTGTCTGTGCGGCGCCCGAGAGAGCCGCCCTCCCCAGATCCCAGTCCAGAGACCTCCTTTTGGCAGATCGAAATCGGCTGAGGTGGGGACCCGCAGGCGGGCAGAGTGCGGCTTTGGGGTGGAATTCCCAGTCCCAGCTCTGGGGCCGGGCATAGGCACCCCTTTAGCAAGGCCAGCCATCCGATGAAGTCCCACTGAGACCCTGGGTCAGCAGGTCCGAGTGGCTCCAGGTGTGAGTGCACCAACTTGGGGGCGGGGCGGGGGGGTGGAGTCCAATTCTGCCTTTGGACAACCACTCTGTTCCCTACAGCTATGCACTGAGGATTCATGGGGAGAGAGCTGGGGAGAGTCAAGACACGCCTCTGCCCTGAAGTGATCAATAAACGAGCTACACAAATAAACCAAACACACAGGGAAATGATGCACTTCTCAGATTCACAGGCACCATGGATAGAAGGACATGCCATCGAGAGAACTTTCGGGGAGAACGCTGAACCTCATCGAGTGTCTCTGCGTGGGAAATGTGGGCACGAAAGGGGCCTGCTGAGAGCAGAGACCCGGGTGCAGAAACAGGAATGAGACGCCCTCCTGAGAGCTGTCCCAGCTCGCACCTGCTGCCGTAGGTCACCTGGTTTCACGTTGTAGCCTAGCCGTCCCAGAGATGTGGCTATTGTTATTCCCATTTTTGCAAACAAGGATATGGAGAGACAGACATTAAGCCACTTGCCCCAGGGAGGTAGGTGGTGAGCGGAGAGCTGGCCTGCACCAGGCAGGAGAGTGGTGCCGAAGACTGACTGGGGCGGAATCCGGTGTCCGATGGGCAGGCCACGTGGCTTCAGGCAAATGACATCATCTCTTTGTGCTTTGGTTTCTAGATCTGTAAAATGGGGACCAATAAAGCACTTACCTATGGGCCGTGTTTTTTTCAGCTTGAGATGTAATTTACAAATAACAGTGTAAGATATTTAAAGCTCACGATGTGATGATTTGATACATGCACACACTGTGAAAGGGCCCCCCATCAAGTCAGTTAACACATCCATCACCTCACATGTTTACATATTTGCCTTTCTCTTTTCTTTCTTTCTTTCTTTTTTTTTTTTTTGGTGAGGACATTTAAGTCTACTCTCTCAGCAAATTTCAATTGTACAATTCAGTACATTGTCAACTATATTCCCGTGTTTCATATTAGATCCTCAGAACTTATTCACCTTATAGCTGAAAGTTCTTACCTTTTTATCAAAGTTTCTGTATTTCCTCCACCCCAGACTCTGGCAGCCACTTTTCTACTCTGTTGCTAGGAGTTTGATTTAAAAAAACAAACAAACAAACAAACACACACACACCCCCAAAAACTATTTCTGAGTTCATTTTTATTTTTTAAATTTTTATTTGTTAACATTCTACACATAAGTGACATCATGCAGTATTTGTGTTTCTGACTTATCTCATTTAACATACTGCCTTCAAGGTCCACCCATGTTGTTGCAAATAGCAGGATTTGCTTCTTTTTAATACTGAATAACAGTCCATCGTGTGTGGGGTTATTTTTAAGTTTAACAATTATGGCATACTTACAGTGCTTAGCAAGTGTCGGGTGCCCACACGGAGACTGCGCTATGAATGTAAGCTGTTCTGTGTGACTGTCTGCAGGTCATGTGGGAAAATGCCCCTCAACACCAGGTAACACACGGGTAGGCGAGTGGTGCTGGTCTCGCTCGACGGCTCGTTCTGCCAAAGGTAAGCAAGCCCCGTCATCAGTCCGCACCAGCCCCGCGTGGGAGCTCTATTCTTGATGTAACCCTCACGGAAAAGACCTGGAAGGCTAGTGTGCCAATTCCAGGAACCCAGAGAAACACTGACAGCACGATGGGTCAGAGAGAGGAAAGAGACCGTGGGGCCGAGCTAATGTGAGGCCTGGACTTGGGAAAACAGGCTTCGGACAGTTCAGGAAAAAGGACAGGCATGTCCCCGCTGGCCGGAACACAATACAAGAAAGGGAACTTCTGAAAACAAACTAATCAGTGAAAAAACAGCGTCCAGCGTCCGACTGAAACGCAAATAATTCCTGTGAAGAACAGGTGGTGGCTGCCACGGACAAAGCTCCTCTGAATTGTTCTGATGTCCACAGGATGTGCTTAAAGGGCAGAGGAGGCACTGCAGGGGCTGGGCTGTGCCAGGCACCCGGGCGGAGAGGCAGGACAGGGCAGGCCACAGGCTCCTTAAACATGGCTGGCACCTCACACACACCATTGCCTTTTGTCCTTCACAACCGTCCAAGGTGGATGCCATCTGTGTTCCGTGTGATACTGTGAAATAAGAAGAAGTATGTATTTGGTCTTCCCCCTGGGTTCCTGGCACAGAGCTCCTAATCCCTTGCAATTTCTGTGATGGGGCCAGAGGCGCCTCTTTTGTTTTTCCTAACAAGTCCCTCCCAACCATACCTGAGCGTTTGCTAATGAGGTGACTCCAGGTGGGCCCCTAGGTGGCTTGGGTGGGTGGGGGAGCTGTCGCCAAAGGAACCAGTCATGTAATTGAGGCCTAGAGCTTTCAGCCGGCCCCTCCTCTGGGGAGTGGAGAAAGGCTGAATAATCAATGGCCGATGGTTTAATCAATGATGCCATTCTATCGACTTTATGAATTGTGTCCCTTGGTCCAGAGGAAGACGCCCAGGCACAGGAGAGAGCTGGGGATCAGAGTCTACAGGATCACTGATGAGGGTACTCACCACGGCTCCATCTGGGGACGTGGAGGTAGAGCGCCGTTGGCTGAGCCACGGGCAGGCGCTTCCTGGAGCAGAACCATCACAGATCATTCTGGCACAGCCCACGTCAGGCCTAGGCTCACTGTGGGGCAACCTTTATTTTATTTTATTTTAGTATTTTTATACATATGTGTCCTTCTTCCCCCATTACCCCCCGCCCCCCACTCATGCCGCACCCCCCTGTTGTCTGTGTCCATTGATTAGGCTCATATGCATGCACACAAGTCCCCTGGTTGATTTCTCGCCCTTACTCCCACCGACCCCCTCCTTCCCTGAGGTTTGAGGTTCTGATCGACATTTCTCAGTCTCTGGTTCTGTCCTTGTTCATCAGTCTATGCCGTTCATTATATTACTGTGGGGCAATCTTGACGCTTCATATTTTACCGCATGGAAGCTCTCTATTGTTTTGCTTATGGACAGCACCCATAGAGTTGCTATTTTAAACACACAACCGTGACTCCTTGGCATTGCTCAGAATATGCTTGTTGGACACCAGGTAGAGGTACAGCACGGGCTGGAGGGCATTTTCAAAAACCTAAAGGAGGTGCACTCTGCCGTGGGGAGCGGCCCCCGCCCAGGAGGCCACTTAGCCAGTGAAGTCCCAGCAAGAACATGAGGAAAGAGGCACTGGGTGGGTGGGGAGATGACCCAGGAGGTCGTGGGCAGGAGAGGGCGTGAGGTGGCAGAGCCAGGCACGGTTGCACAGGGAGGGGGTCATGGCTGTGTGCCGGAGGCGTTAGCTTAGCAAAGAGGGAAAGGCCACCAAGGACACGAAGACGAGGGAGAAAACCACGCAAGGACACGCGGGTGGCAGAGGCGTGGAAGGGCGCGGGGCAGGGAAGAGCTGAGACTTCCTGTACAGAGCTGATCCCGAGAGAAAGAAAAGCTTGGGTTATTAGGAGGAGGCAGCCCGCAGGGTGGACTTCCTTGGGACCCACTGGAGGCGACGGCCAGATCCGAGGGCCGTGCAGGGTCAGAGGAAAGCCAGAGACCAGGAGGCCAGCGTGCAAACCCCCTGGGGATGAGACTGGGCTTCACTGGGCGCAGAGGGAATAGAAAGGAAGAAAGGGCCCGGAGCGACACGAACTTCTTTTTTTTTAAAGAAAAGAAAAATCGCCTGGCCGGCATGGCTCAGTGATTGAGTGTCGATCTGTGAGCCAGGAGGTCATGGTTCAATTCCCAGTCAGGGCACCGGCCTGGGTTGCGGGATGATCCCCAGTGGGGGGGGGGGGGGTGCAGGAGGCAGCCGATCAATGATTTTTCTCTCATCATTGATGTTTCTCTCTCCCCCTCTCTCTTCCTTTCTGAAAATCAATAAAAATGTATTTTAAAAAAGGAAAAGAAAAGAAAAATCGTCCATAACCCACCACTTGGGAGTGATGACGGCTGTCCACACCGTCTCAGGTGCCTTGGGTTCCACTTTCTTCAACTGCACAAGGACAATAATGACCTCCTGGAGAGGAGAGGGACACTCCGTGTCTGCCCAGCACAGGGCCTGCCCGAGGGAACACTCACTCACGGCCTGGCTGCGGTTATGCACCTCCATTCTGTGTCGATGCTTGCTTCACGGGGATACATCCAGCCACTTACAGACTGGCACGCCTTTGGGATAGCTCTAGTGTGTTTTGTTTGGATGTGGGGTTTTTTGCTGGTACAAACAATGTTGCCATAAATATCCTTATACATCTAAGTTGTAAAAAGTCCTTCAAAAGGTAGATTCCAGGAAGAGAAAGGCTGACACATTTTATTTTATCATAATTATTGTAAGATTTTAGTCTTTTTTTTTTGACTTTTAGAGAGAGGGGTTGCGGGGAGAGAAACATTGCTGTGAGAGAGAAATACCTGTCGTCCCAACCGGGGATCGAACCTGCAACGTGGGCATGTGCCCGGACTGGAATCAAACCCACCACCTCCTGGTGCACCAGACGATGCTGTAACCAACTGAGCCACACTGACCAGGGCATTTTAAATGTTGATAGATAATATGTGATAGGAAGGATGCCTAGGATTTAGTGGCTGCTTTAAGAAAGAGAATGAAGTCAAAGTTAGCTTAAAGATTTGTAATTGATATTTGTAAACAATTAAAAAGACTTTCAGAGGTTCTTCTCCCCCCCTCCCTCCCCCCTGGAATCACCTGTTGGAATGTTCCAAGGACCTGCCTACCCTTTCTTCCACTCACACCGTTTAAGCCAGGAGTGCCAAAACGAAAGAACACTTTGAAAACTGCATGGTAAGTGCACTATAACAAGAACTATGTTCTTCCCTCCCCCATGCCAAGGCCTTGACTGCACATCATTGCTATGGGTTGGATTGTGTCCTGACCCCCAGCATCTCAGAATCTGACCTCATTTGGAGAAAGTTCGAATTCAGGCACTAGCGTGGCCCTTACTCTAATATGACCAGTTTCTTATAAACCAGAAAAGTCTGAGGCACAGACAGAGGGAAAGACGCAGGGAACAGACACCGCAGGCAGGCTCAGAGAGAGGCCCGGAATGTCAGTCCCTCGCCCTCAGAGGAACCGGCCTTGCCAACTCCTTGATTTGGGACTCCCAACCCCCAGAATGTGAGACAAGGAGTCTCCATTGTTTAAGCCACCCAGTTTGTGGTAGCTTGTTATGGTGGTCCCAGGAAATGAGTGGGACTGTCATCCTTAGTTTTAATTTGGATTAATCAAGGACTTTGGTTTATGATCCATTGTCATCATTGGGCTGTGAATGTCCAGCTAAAATTTTGTTATTTACAGTTTTTAAATGAGGAATTCACATCTGTGAACCCATCTTCCAAAACAAAAGTAGGACCGGGAAATGACTCACCTCTTCTTCTACATTCCCCACCAACATCACCCCGTCCTCCTCACCACCAGCCTGCATCTTCCACTCACCATTTCCTTGCCTTTCTTTCTGTACGGGTTTATTGTATTCCTAAACTGCACATTAAAAACATTCAGCTGTTGCTTTACACTATAGGAAGGGTATGTTTTTATTGATTTTTGAGAGAGAGGAAGGGAGAGAGAAACACTGATGTGAGAGAAAAACGTTGATTAGTTGCCTCCCCTATGGGCCCTAAATGGGGATTGAACCTGCAACCTAGGAATGTGCCCTGATGGAATGGAACCTGCAACCTTTTTAGTACAGGTTGACACTCCAACCAACCGGTGGGGGCCAGGCACCTGGACTTTGTCACATTCTTCGCTGCTTTGAAATAACATGTCCTGATGATGTCACAGCTGCTCATGGGAAACAGCTTCCATTCTCATCCTTCCTTCCCCATTGTTCCTCCTCTTTTAGCTGAAAGGCCTGATGGAGACCCTGAATTTCAGGAGGAGGAGCCTAGGGCTCCAGCTGCAGGGCCTTCCCAACTCATCCTTCCTCGTGGCTTTGTTCCTGGTGATACTCAGGCAAGCATCACAACAGCCATTAGCACCTCATCCTTCGAGGGAAGCATTTCCCTTTGACACTAACCAGGAGGAAGGACTTGTTCCGTGGCCCCTGTTGCTCAGGTTTCAAATGGTGAGCAAAGGGAAATGTAACATGAGTCAGAATTTACCCAGTGGTTTTGAGTAAATATCCCCCAAAATAGTCTTTCCCCCTTAGGTTCCTGAGTGAGGGCTGCTGGCCATCCTTTCCTTGGGGGAAGAGAGGAGTTTGGAGGAATGGGGGTGGGGAGGTGGAGGTGGCAGAAGACCGAGTGCTTGTGACCCACCAGCCTACCCTCCTCTCCCTCGGCAACCTTGGACAAGCCACTGAGACAAATGGTGCTTAGAGATGCTCTCTAATTCTAAGATCAGAGACATACTGCCTGCCTCCTCCACTCTGCAAAACTCAACCTTTGTCTAGTTCTTAAAATGTCTTAAGTAGGGTCTATGGAACCAGTCCAGTTTTTCCTCATGATTCCAGTAAAACTTGGGGGGGGGGGGGGGGGGACAAGGATTGAGGCTCTATAGCATCCGTTTTGGCCATAACCCCCAGTCCTCACCCCGAGCTCGCCCTCAGAGCCTCTGGAGGGGGACCTTCTGGGGCTGGTGGGGCGGTTCACGTGGGTCTTTCCCTCCTCCCGCTGCTCTGGGGACCAAGGCTCCTGAAGGCTGCAGACAGGACATTGTTAATGGGAGAAAACCCAGGGGCTTGGGGAGGGGATGGGAAGGATGAATGGAGAAGGCCAGCCAGTGCCAGCATTGAAGTAATGTGACCTTTGTGCCATAAATTAGGGGCTTGGCAGAAATGGCTTATCACAAAAGCTGGGGGTTTGAAGTGTAGAATTTGCTGGGCAGGCAGATTAATCCCATTCATGCTGGGGAAAGTATTCCATGACATGGCAAGGATTTATTTGTTTGCTAATCTGCTTCAGACTCTAGAGGCCTTGCTACGAATGTAGGAAAGGGTCAGAAAGGAGAAGTTAGGAAAAGGAGACAGAGTTTCCATTCCCAGTTCTGCAATAAGTTTTGTTAACCCAACACCCAACTTCTAACACTACGTTCTGTGAACACACATGCAAGAATGCTTTACTGCTGCTCGTTCAAAGCTAGGGTGGTCAGCCCTTGTTTGACAGAGAAACAAATGGAACATGTATTTAGGTTTCTAACAAGCTTTCATCGTCATCACCAGGTTTATCGGGAGCAACCCCCAATAATTACTTTAATTTAGTGCAGCCTTTTCCAATTTGTAAAACCCCTGCCCCCTAAATGCAAACAAACATTTGCTTTCTGTTGCCTTTCCTCCTTTGAAAGCTCTTTTTCAAAGACTAGAACCTTCTTTTGGGTCAAGCAGTCCTTTTGTGTTGCTGCTCAACCAAGCAAACACAACCCTTGACTGAGAACAGAACCTCAGCATGCTGTTCCATTCCCCAGTAGCTGGAGCGTTTGTAGTAAGAGGCAGTTAAGCTTTTTCTCCGTGAGGCATTTCCTTCCTTCCCTTCCTCACAGAAAGTTCTGCTTTATTTTTAGCATCATACTGGCTCCGGTATTGCATTTGTGCACGTGATCCCTTCACAATCATGCTTAGCGCCCTTCCCTCCCAGGAACTCACAGGCCTTGACACACGTCAGTTCTCACTGCACCCCGCTGATGAGATGCTGAGTGTGCCATTCCCAGTGGCATGTTATTACCCACATTCTGTGATTTTGCCAAAATTCTTTTGCCGTGTTCTTCCCCAGTGTGCTTTCTAATGGAATTCACCTTTTGTCCAGTGGGGCTGGCCGGTTAAGTTCAGAGTCAAGGATTGAACCAAAAGCGAAAGGAAACAAGGAAGAAAGATGTGCACTGTGGTGACAGGAAGGGACCCCACAGTCCAGGACAGACAACCTCCGCCCAGACTGCTGGACCAGCGCCTGGGATTCTGAGCTCCTGGGCCAGGCCCAGGTTGCCGGGGTCTATGACGAGGAGCTTAACCCACCCACCCTACCAGGTGAAAAGTACAACTTACCCCAGAAGCCACTGGGAAACCCATCTTGCTCCTCAGCTGGTCCCACGGGCCTTGCGCTACAGCTTCCCTGTGATGTTTTCATGTGCACCAACTTACCATAAGAAAACCTCCCCCAAGTCTCAACGTTTTACAAATGTCTGGGCCTTTGTGACTTGCAAAATGTTTTAATGTGTGTTAATATTTCTACATCTCCTCGAATGAAGCCCCCCAGCTCCTAGCTTTTACTAGGTACGCTATTACTCACCAGGCGCTGCGCGGAGGGATCCAGTGGTGAAGTTTTAAAGGCGAACCCCGGAGAGAAAGGGCCAGATGGCTCTCTTGACTGAACCCAGGAAGCCTGCAGGAGCAGTCCGAATGGCCATGATTGTCCTTCACCTCGCAGCCAATGGGCTCTTTTGCATTGATTCAAACTCCCCTCAAGTTTCTGAACAATTCAAGTCATACGGAGGGGGCAGAGCACAGAAGGCCACGGAAATGTCTTCTGTGGAAATATGCAAATAAAGGAGGATGCTGTTGCTTTGAAATATATCTGGCACAGAAGCCACATGATTTTCCTTCACTTACAATGAAAATTGGGGATAAAATTTGCGTGGGTTTTAGGCTTTTATGCACTAAAATTGAGGAAGAATTTGAAAATGATATGAATTTGAAATAAAATGTAAGCATTTGATTGATGACAGGGAATCTTTGTGCTCTGATTCCTGATCACTGACTGCAGTGGCCCTTAGTGTTACCTGGCATCTTACTACACTTCCATGGGCCATTTTCTCCCTTCATCCTCCTCCTTTGTCCCTTCCTCCTCCTCCATTCCCGAACTCAGCTGAGAGCACAGCTTCCTATTTCACTGCAAAAGCAGTCCTACATTTCCACCCAGTCTCTCTGCCTGCTGCCTGAACCACCTGCCCCGCTGGTCCCTCTGCTCCAGGTCAAGGCCACGCCTGCCCCAGGCCCTGGGCCCTGCACTCTTTCCTGTCTTTGCCACTTCCAGGGCTAGATTGAGGCCTGACTCCTTTGTCTTTAATATATCAGGGAAGCTCTGGCATCTCAACCTTAAGAAACAAACGTAGGCCACTGTTGAGACCATTTCAGACAACCAACCAAACTCCACTGCATTTAGGATATTTCATGCAAATATCAAACTGATGATGGGCATAGAGAGAGGGGGAGGGGGGGGGAAAGAGATACTTTTGGCTAAAATAATTCCAAGAGATTTGAAATGAGAGAAGCTCTATAAACCATCAAACTCAACACAGCACTTGCTGGGAACCAATTCCAGCATGTAATAATTGCAAGAGTTTCATCAAAAGGGTGGTGAAGCTTGGGGAGCTCAACAAGGGTTGAGTCAAATGTAGTTTACCTATTGGAACGGCTAAAAAGCATCTCCCCCAAACCTGAATAGGATTGCTTGCTGCTAGACAGCTCAGGGCATTTTATTGCCTCCTGTTGGCCAAACACCTGAGCAGCTATAGGCTATTCCCCAAACTGACAATGCTTCTGTACCCTACCCTTTGAAGTGTATTATCTCCACCTTGCCTTAGGACAAACTGTGTTAATAAATAGCACGGGGGTCCTTAGACAAGGGATAGTCGTCAGTTCCTTTAGCTGAAGATCCTCTGACCCCTAATGCCTTTCAAAATTATCTTTCGTCCTTGGACTCCTCCTTGAATCTACACATCAGCCCCTTTCTCCAGATTGCTGAACACTTTGTAAGGCTGGGACAAGAACCCCCGGCAGCACTGGCTTCCCAATGCCAACTGGATGAAATGTAAACTTCCCATGTTTGGCACATACAGGAGGCATTGTTTGGGAATGGAGGAAAACAAAGTTATATAATCATGATTAAACTATGTTATATACCTTACTTCCAATCTAAATATTGTTGAGTATATTTGTTTTTGTCATGAGAACTTCCAAGAAAGATTTTGACCATGTAAATTTTAAAGACAATTAAATTATTCAGGAAATTCAAGAAACAAAGTACTTTCCTATAATAAACAGGCATATAGGTTACGATGTGCTCTGCAGGCATTAGGGGAGACCCCCTTTCCTTGTCTTTCCCAGCTTCCAAGGGCCGCCTGCCTTCCTTGGCTACTGGCTTCTTCCTCCATCTTCAAGGCCAGCAATGGAGCAACAGTCTCTCTCACCTCTCCTTCTCTGATTGATTCTCCCACCTCTCTCTTTCCATTTTAAAGGCCCTTATGATGACATCAAGAAAATCTAGCACACTTATCTCAAGAGCCTTAACCACATCTGCAAAGCCCCTTTTGCTATGGAAGATAACACTGAATTCACTCTTCTTGGAGTTAAGATGCGGACATCCATGTGTGTTGTGTATGTGTGTGTGTGTGTGTGTGTGTGTGTGTGTGTGTGTATTTACTATTTCCATCACAAAAAAGATTAATTTGTTTTACATTTTGTTCTCCAAAGAAAGAGCTGTTGAATCAATCATCTCTGTTTTGTTTTGTTGTTGTCATTAATTTCAGCTCTTATCTTTATAGTTTCCTGAATTTTGGAGTTCTTTACAATAATTTTTTGAGAACAATGCTTAACTTGGTTCATTTAATTAATAGAAGTGTTTAGGTCTATAATTATCCTCCCTGAAGACTGTTAATTGTATCAAGATTTTTATGTAAAGTATTTTCATGATATTTTCCAATTTTGAATTCCTCTGTGATTAAAGAATAATTTCAAAATGAATTTTGAGCTTCTAAGCATATGGGTTTTTTGTTTTTTTTTGGTTGTTTCTACATTTCTTTAGTTTTATTACTTGGTGGTTATAGACCAATTTTGCATGATTTCTGTTTTTGCAAATACATTGTGTGTGTGTGTGTGTGTGTATGTGTGTGTGCGCGCGCGCACCGTTTATATAATTATATAGATTATTCATTGAGAGCATGAAACAATTACATTATCAGTTTGCAGAGTTTAAGCATGGATCTAAGTTATTTGGGTTCTCTATATCTTGGAGATAATTTCTAGGTCAGTTTATAACAATCTTTATTATTTTTTAGAGTATTATAATGTTCCATTGCATGGATGTACCATAACTTAAATATCCCCTATTGATAAATATTTGAATTGCTCTGATGTTTTGGTATTGTAACAAATGAGGCTGTAATGAATACATTACCATTATATGGTAAATAATATGCCATTCTGTGGGAGGATATCTGTGGAATAAGTTATAAATAAATCCATTTCCTGAGCTTTCTTCTCTTTCAGTCTTATTCAATTGTTTAATATCTCCTGAGTCACATTTCTGAGACTTCAAAGAAGTTGAATTCTAAAATTTTCTTCTCTTTCCTCAGAAAATGTCCCTCCTAATGTGCTCCAGCTCTGTTTTTTGGATTCAGTACTTTGTTTCTCCCCCACTTCTAACTTTCCCTTCCAATTTCTGACGTAGTTCCCCTGCTGCTATTTCCATCTCTGGTGTTTTAACCTGTGGTCATTCCTGGCCCCCAAATGCTCTGTGCTCCACATCCTTGACTCCCTTACTTACCTGTCAACATTTTCATTATTATGATTATGTTGATGCAAATAGTATTTTAATTGCTGTGGGCTTATGATTAATGTGTGAACATATTATTACATATCAGTTTCCTTCTCACTTAACTGTTTTTGACTGATTTTTAATATGCACGTTTTCCATATTTTCATGTTTCTGAAATCAGGGTGTGATAATAATATTCAAGTCACAGTACTTTATATTTTCCCAAAAAATATGTTTTAAAATTATTAATAGTCTTACCATTGATGGTGTTTTGAAACCAGTACGGTATTTCCTACACATCTCAAGCAGAGTGTGTGTTAAACCTCCTTAATTCTTTTTAAGTTAGTCCAAAATGTGTTGTACTTGATGGATAGCCTTTGAAGTATTTAACACCTGTTCCCTAATTTCAGTGTAGTTGAACTCGATTTTCCTTTCCTTGGTTTTTGTTGTGTGGTGTGTACGTGTTGACACTTTAACCATCTTTCCAGAAATGTTTACCATTAAGTATGAAAGAGGAGTCTGCAAGTTTCCCAATGATTTTGTAAGCCATTAAAAACCCTGTAATGTGTCTCTTTCTGCTCAAATTTGCTGGAGTGAATTCTGTTCCCCCCAAAGTGAGTCCCCCTACCCCCCCCACCCCCCCGCCCAAGTAGAGTCTACTGGGGGTATATCTAGCAGAGACGTTAGGTTAAAAAGCCTATCTATTCCATTGTAATCATGAAAAGTGAAGGAAGGAAAGCAAATGAATTTGGAGCTTTAGAAGTCCTATACTTGGAAACTACTGTTAGTTCAATCCATACACAATATCCGAGGGTGCTTTGGTGTGTGCACCTCCCTAAAGAAAAGACTCAGGGAAACGTGACAAAATGAACTGAGTCTCTAACGACTTCACATTTAGGCCAGGGAAGTCATTGTGTTCTATCTCTACAGCAACTTTCTGTAGCTTTCTCTTGATTAAGATAAATTAAACATATACCCAAGTTTGGTTTTCCCATAAATCCAATAATTATGTTTCCAAATGGAAAACCTATACATTATTTTTAAAACCTGTTTTGCACATTAGAAACAACACAGAACTGAACATTTTTCAAGCCAAGTTAGGGCAGTCAGTATTTAGCTTATATCACTTGCTTTGTCATGAAGAAGTAAAAGTTATAAGCCATTTTTCAAGTTTTGTTGTTAGAAGGAAACACTAATTTCACTATTCAAACTAAAGTCTCTTGGAAAAAGAGTGTCAATATGAATATGCCTGAAACCCTGAAAAGAATCGGGACCAAAGACAAAATTTGATCCAACAGATGCTAGAAAAGCATTTTCTTTCCTTGTTGAAACTTATTTTTTCCATGAACTATACTGTGTATTAAATCACAAACCCAAATAACAGGCTCATACACTGTTTTAAATCCACAAATACAAGACTCTGGAATCAGAAGTAAAACCCTCATGGAGATGACACTGGGGTAAACTGTTATCAGTGACCCCTGACTCTTTTGTGACTCAGATTTTTACTGGTACTGTTGTCAATCGGCATAAATTTCAAATAAAGGAATATCATGGCCTTTTCAATGGTAACTAGAAGCCCGGTGCACAAAATTCGTGCACTGGGGGGGGGGGGGTGTCCCTCAGCCCAGCCTGCACCCTCTCTAATCTGGAACCCCTCTAGGGATGTCCAACTGCAGGTTTAGGCCTGATCCCACAGGCAGTCGGACATCCCTCTCACAATCCAGGATGGCTGGCTCCTAACCACTCGCCTGCTTGCCTGCCTGATTGCCCCTAACTGCTTCTGCCTGCCAGGCTGATCATCCCCTAACCACTCGCCTGCCAGCCTGATGAACACCTAACTGCTCCCCTGCCGGCCCATTCGCCCCCAACTCTCCTCCTCTGCTGGCCAATTTGGTTCTGATTGGTCAGTTTCTATGCCAGACAGTGTCAAAAGCTCCGCCTCCTAGGCAGCCATTGGCTTCTTGCAATTCACCCAGATTTGGTTCTGATTGGTCAGTTTCTATGCCAGTCAGCGTCTCCAGGTCTATCTCCAGGCCTGATCATAGAGGCAGGGCTGATCAGCAGCTGCCCCAGGCTGCTGGCCAGTGGCTGAATTGCTGACCTCTGGGAGAGAGAGGCTTGGCTACTGGCAAGGGAGAAGCAGGGTCTGATCACCCTGCTTCTCTCTCCTGGCCTCACCAGCAGCCACTGCCACTGCTGATCAGCCCTGCCTCTCTCTCTCCCCGAGAGGTCAGCAGTTCAGCCCACTCGCCTGCTGCACGCGCAGCCTGGCAAACGGTCAAGCCTCCTGGTTGTTGTGGATGTCACGGATCCAGGGTTTTTTATATATTAGTATAACTAGCTCTCTACAGATATAAAACATAATTGGTGTGTAATAAAAATGTAGTACTCTAAAAATCTTTTTCAAATCAATAAAAATAAAAAACAACAAATTCTTAACTTGCAACTCCTTTCTTCCAATGCTCATCTGAAAACTAACTTTTGTTACCAAGAAATGTCTCTCAACTTGTTTCCTGAGTCCTAAAAGCCTGACCTCTTATTTGCCTTCTTGCATTTATTCTATCATACCCAGTCCTCCTGATTTTCCAGACTCGTGGGGGCGTGCACTGCGACTGCTTTGGGAAACCATGGAATTGAGTTCAATGCTGTCTGTGATGTTGGTTAAAACACAATAATGGCCACAGATGTGTTTTGCCCTTGAACTGTAACATCTTTTAAAAATTATTATGAAATACTTAGGCAATACAAAAAGTGTAGACTATATTATAATCAATGCTTACAACCCCACCACTCAGCTTAAGAGAAGACAGTTTTCAACTTTTCTTCCCTGACGAAATTACTCCCCAGTATTTGGTGCTTTTCATTTCTATTCAGATAGTCTTTTACTACACACCCCCACAAACAACATATATTATTCTGCATGCCTTAAACATTAAATACATATAAGCATTCTTCTGAAACATTATTTTTGTTATGCAGCTCTGTTTTTTTACTGCCTTCAGTACTGCATTGGATGAGTATTCCATAGAGGCTCACTCTCTTATTGGTGGATATTTAGGTTGTTTCCAGTTTCTTACTACTTCCAAACAATGGAGCTAAGATTTTCTGATTCATTTCTTCATTGAACACAACTTGCCCTGAAATACACACCAAGAACTGTTAAGTTACAGGGTCTTCCACATGACTTGACGTGCCAGTTGCTTTCTGAAGTGATTGTACCATGTAAGCTCCTATAGCAGAGTGGGGGTGGGGGAGAGGAGTTTGGGATTATAAACTCTGTAGGCAAGAGTCCTAGCTGTTGGAATCCCCTGTGGCCGGGCTGAGGATCTATTCCTCCAACTAGTGCAACTGCTAGTCATCCCAAGGATATTTCTAGCGCAGACACATGCTTTCATGTTAATTTCCAGACTTTGAGCATCTGTATCACAAAAGTCTTGTGAATTCAAATCCCGAAGCCATGGTCAGGTCAGGTTAAGTCCAGTTGGAATTCTCAGAGGGGCCTTTTTTTTTTTTTAATCCAAGGCACAGACCAAGTCAACAGAGGCTCCTTGAGGTCTCCCCAACCAGCAGGAGGATTTCTTGTCTAGTCTGTTTCTACACTGAAGGTCTTTAAAAGATCTAGCATTAAGTTATAACTTCATGTCATATGGGCTGAAAGGTCCATCTGAACTCCTGGCTGGCTGAGATGGCCACCTTCCTCTCTACCACCCAGCCTGCAGCCCACAAGCTTGTGTGGGTTCAAGTTTACTGTTCTGGTTTTTATTTTATTGGCAATGGAATTTCTTTAATTTTCATGTTCAGGCCTTTGGGAAAATTTTTTTCTCTTATTTTCCTGTGCCCCCAGCACTTGTAGGAAAGAAGTTATGCTGCTCTCATAACTTGGCCAAACAGCTGAACAACCGGTCACTATGACACGCATTGACCACCAGGGGGAGTGCCACTCAGCCAGAAACTGGGCTCAGGGCTGGCGAGCACAGTGGCGGTGGCGGAGGCGGGAGCCTCTGCCACCTCCATGGCAGCACTGAGGTTGTCCGACTGCCAGCTTAGGCCTGCTCCTGGGGAGCGGGCTTATGCTGTCAGTTGGACATCCCCCGAGGGCTCCTGGACTGCGTGAGGGCGCAGGCTGGGCTGAGGGACCCCCCAGAGTGCACAAATGTTGTGCAGGGGGCCTCTATAATGCCTTTTATTCCATATGGCGGGCACTCATCACCTGTGGCTACCAAGCGCTAACATGTCTGATGAACTAAATTTTTAATACTATTTTAGTTAGAGTTTAAACTTAAATAGTCACATGTGACTAGTGTCTACTATATTTGATAGCACAGTTCTAAATAGTAGTAATAGTTTTCAACCCTCAGGTGATTTTATGTACTAATAAACTACTGGAGTCTGGGAATAAGCCTTGCAAATCTCCTTCTGATGGTTACAGAATCAAGTATTTGGACACGACTTCAGAATACCTGCCACCACAAAACTGTGTAGTCCCATTATTTTGAGAATGAGGTATTTCTTGCCTGACTTGTCTTTCTGGGGATTTTCAAAGATCCACAATGACCAGGTTTAAGTGCACTTCTTTCCATTGCTAGGAAGTCAGGGAATCAAAGTCCAACAACTTTTCAAGGATATTTATGGAGTACTCAGCGTTAAGAAACCTCAAGGATAAAATAACCGGAAATATAAATACACATATTTAGAATGCAACATGAGACAATATGATTGACTGTACAATTTGGTTCATCTTTTAACTGAAAAGTTTATTGGTCACCTGAAAATGTGTACAAGTTAAAACATGAACACTTTATATTATTCATTTCTAGCATTTGATGAAAAAACACCACCAAGTACTGCTCTAGGCCTGGACTGGGCTTACATTTCCAAATTTTTAAAATTTTAAAGGGCATTACAGTATATGAAATGACTCTTATTTGTTCTTTAATTGCCATAAGTATAGCTTAATGTGGCTGAAGCAAAAATGCAGATATAAATTATAATGAGAACCAATATGTATTTGGAAACAAGGCCACATAAGCCTGGCTGGTGCTTCCAGCCATTGTTTGGCCTTCAAAAATAAAGATTTGTAAATATTTCCCACCATGCATCATCCACGTGCATTCTCTCTGTTCTTATATAAAACTGATACCTATGTTTGGCACTTAGGAATGCACCGAAATGGGCTCTGAAGTAAGAAAAGCATTTCATGGGATGAAGGAACCAGGTCAAAAGTGAAAAAGCTAGAAGTTTACATTTTAAAACTCAGCACACATTTCCAGGTAAAACTGATTTAAACCTCTGTCCAGAGATTTTCATTTTATCCATATGATTTAAAATGTCAATAAGAACTGGAGCCCCTTAAATCCAGTCAACAAATTTCAGACATTTTGTTTCTTAAGAATTTCTTTTTTTAACAATCTCAAACAAAATTTTAAAACGAAACAAATTTTCTCTAGAAAGCATTTTTAGCATAACGAAGGGGTATGTTTTTTCAGAGTGTATGAAGCCCACTCTTCTCTTGATAATCTTCATAGAAACGTCTCAGTGACTCGGGAATTCTGGGCGTCACAGTGCTCAAGGCTTGAGTGAAATGTTTTTTCCGGATGCATTTGGCTTTAATGTCTTCTTCTAGTGCCAGAAGGGCGGCCTCTCTACAGACGGCGATGACCTGAGGGGAGAGAGAAGGCAATCAGTATTGGTTTTTAGAAATGTAGCATTTCGGTATAACGTCTGCAACTACAAGCACATTGCTAAACCTATTCCACTTAAATTTTCAAAAGGATAAAAATTAATTACCTTCATTCCCAAACTACACATAAGTACTCAGAACCAGGAGCAGCAACATATACAAGATAACGGCACTTGCTTACAACTGTAAAGGTGGAACAGACCGGCATGCACATATGTCGCACGCAGGACTAGGAAGGATGAGTGTGCACGTGTGGCGGGGCAGGGAAGGAGGCACTACAGTGAGGTCCGGCTCATCAGCACACCTGGCCATGCACAGAATCGCCACATTCCTTTCAGCCTTTGATGTATTACCAACATGTAAAAGCATTTCTTTATGTGCATCTCTTTAATGAGTTCTTAAATCTCGGGAATATCAGATCGAGTTGTCTCCGTTTACTTTGGAGAGCTGTGTAGAACAGAGAAGTGAATTCTGTTTACTCAGCGAGGGGAGCTGAAAGAATGGCAGAGAATGGGGGTGGGGGGTGGGTAGGGAGAGTGAGGGCAGAGTGGGCGGTGGGGAACCGGAAGGGAGGCAGGTTCAAGTCTTGAATCCTGAAATGTGTTTTTAAGCTCTCTGGTCTTCAGACAGCGGAAGCAGGCTGATGGCAGTGTCATTCTAAAGACACATTACTGTGGTGAAAGGAGCTTGTGGGATGAAAAGAGATATTGTGATTTTCAGGGCAACAGGGAAAACAGTGATTGATATTGACTGCGCCCTTCTATCGGTAAATGAAAGGGCCAGCTGAAACGCATTTGTCCAGCCATTCAGCATATTTTCTCTGTTTGTTCACTTATTGAAAAGGGCTCCTCTGCTTATGCTGGGCTAATGGCTGCCAAAGCAATTCAGTCCCTTTTTAGGGGATTTAGCAGCATGTTTTTAGGAAGCTTTCAAAAAAACATGCATAGATTTAGGTGGCTTTGTCAAATTACGACAATGAAACTGTTAGTTCTGGGCTTCATTAATGAGCACTGAAGTTGACTGCCAAGGTTCTGCATGTTAATGCTTTTCCAGGAAGAGTGGCTACCAACTTGAGGGAAAACACAAAACTTCAGGGATTAGTAAAACAACTTCATCACATACGCGGGTGCAAAAAGAGTTATTTTGAAAACAAAATATGACAAATAATAAGCACGGTGAAAGAGTGTGGAATGCTAGAATGGTAACCTAGCAATCCAATGGTCCCACTATGCGCCAAAGAGACCTGGGGTACCTCCTTGAAGGGCCGTGAAGGGACCAAGTGGGAAGCGCCTCAACCCTCCTACCCTCCTTCTGAGCAGCATTTCCTCATCCGGGTAAGAATGGGAAGCAATGATTGTGAGGCCAAAAAGTCTGAAGATCCGAGGGGAGGAGGCAGAGAGGACTGAATTTTCCGCTGGCGGTAGAGTCCAGCCCTCTGACAGTACAGGAATGATGCCACTGCCTTGCTCCCTCTCAAGCTAAGTGGAGTAGAGAAGCTATCACTCTGGGCAATGCCACATCTTGCACACTTCAGAACTCAGACTTAACTCACCGAGCACTAGACCCAGTGCACCATGGCTACGAACATTTACTGAATACCTGCCACGTGTGCCAGACAACTACTCATGACTGTGCTGACTGCTATGTGACTAGTGGCTCCGGTTTTGTACAATGCAGTGATCAGCTAATGTGAAGTCTTGATGGGACCCTGGCAAATGGAGTGGCCAGATGAGCTCGTGTAGGGTAGTGGTGGTGGGTAGGGAGTAGGGTGGTGGGGAGGTTGGTTGAGTTGAAGAAAGAAGAGGTGACTGAAAGGCTGCCTGAAGCCTCTCAAAGTTCCTGGAATTTGTTCACAGAGCTACTTGGTAGGTGGTTAATTCTGCCGGCACATGTGAGAAAGTGAACCAACAGTCTAATAGGCTTCCCCTCAATACACAGAAATAAAACTGGAAGAAATTACTTTACTCCTGCAATCCCTGGATTCTCAGGTAGTCTGATGTGTCAAGGTAGAGCAGGTGGGTAGTGACAGGTCAATGAGGCCTCAAAGGCTGTCTTTGGGGTCAGCTCCCCTGAGTAATTGCTCTTTGCAGGTAAGCCTTTCTTCTTCCATATCTGCATCTATAGATTTTTCTCTAAGCAGTAAGTTGCATTTTGCCCTTATGTGGTAGCTTCCATGGCAGTGACAGAGGGGCCTAGATGGTGAGATGTGGTCAGAGCAATCACAGCCACTTGAAAGCTTGATGTTTGTAACTTGGGGCCTCTAGTGTATGTTAACATTTAAGAAATTCCCTATAATATTTAGTACTGGCCTAACCCTTACTTAACAATTCCATCCAACCCGGAGATGTACAAATCTGTGAGATACAGAAAACTTGGACAGAGTTTTAATGAGAGTGCTGAGAAATGTTCAGATTAGATGCAGATGACCTTTAGAACCTTTGAGAGACAGCGAGGACCTCCCAGGAAGGTGTCCTCCTGGGTTTGAAGCTGTTTGCACTTCCAGGTTGGCAGAAGGACTGCCTGAACGCAACACTTTGCTTTGATAAATGTCACCCTGCTTCTTATTATTTACAAGGACTCCCTGAAGAACCAGTCAACTAGGCAGTCCTTTCTGCCACTTTTATTTTCCTACTAGAGGCCCAGCGCACAAAATCGTGCACATGTAGGGTCCCTATGCCTAGCCTGCGATCAGAGCTATGTCCGCTGCTCCATGAAGCTGCTCGCCGACGCCCCGCTAGTCCCCAGTCCCGCTCTGCTGCCACCCAGCCTGATAACCATGGTTCCCCGTTGGCCATCCAGCAATGGAGCCTGTGGGCTAGGGAGAGGGACCAAGAGGTGGTCAATGCACCTCATAGCGACTGGTCGATTGGCTGTTCTGGTCGTGATGCCTGGCCTTTTATTATTATAGATCATATTTGCTTAGCAATACACAACCAGTAACTGAGAGGAAATAGTACACTGCTCATAACCAGTCATGCTTTCATCAATCAACACCTACTGAATAGCTCCTCTGTGTAACATCTAGGTGAGGCCAGGTGTAGCATCTAGAAATGTCCAAGACACAGCACCTGTCTTCTGATGCTCCCAAACCAGGAGGTGTAGACAGCAGTTAACTGCTGTGTGGCAAAAGCAAAGTGCTTTGGTGGAGAGAGAAGGAAGAAATTAATGACAGGCATCTCTAAAGCTCTCACCAACTTCCCAAGAAGCTGATGCACAAGCAGTGGAGAGAGCACAGCTCCTAAAGTGCCTTTGTTTTCATTTGCCCCATGAAAAGGCTTCTTAGTAAAAATTCCAAAAGGAAAATCCTTAATGGCATTGCTTATTCTTCTCCTCTGACCCAACGAAGAAGACAGGTTGAAAAACAGGAGTATTCTTGGGTTCTGTTGGCTCCGGGGTCACGGTTTTGGTAGGAGTGCCAAGACACTGTACTTCCGAAGGAAGGTGCAGCTTTCCTGCTTGCTCCCATGGCCCATGCCAGCATTCCCTTTGAGCTATTAGTGTCTTACAGAAGAAGTATTTCTGACCAAATACTAGTAAGTTTCAGGTAATTGTGTTTATACTGTTTCCCATGAAGCACGGTAGACTTTTAAAGATTTTGTGAAGCCTAGCAATGATGATCTGCTTAGTTTTCTCTAATCCAGTGTTTCCCACAGAACTGCCCCCGACCCCCTGCCCTGTTCTTGGCAGAAAAATCTATAAATGGCCATTGTTAGAGTTATTGGGGATTTTCAGCACAGACTCTGGGAGGTGCTAACCCCCACCAAAAAACTCAGTCAAGGCACAATGTGGCTCTTGCCTATCTCACACCTTTTTTCTTTTGCTCTCCCCTATTCCAGAACAGAGAGAAGAGGAAAAGGGCTGAGCAAAAGACACAGGATCAGTCTGTTTAATGAGG
The DNA here is from genome assembly GCA_026230045.1 of Corynorhinus townsendii. Lineage (NCBI taxonomy): Eukaryota > Metazoa > Chordata > Mammalia > Chiroptera > Vespertilionidae > Corynorhinus > Corynorhinus townsendii. The sequence continues at coordinate 131,924,355 of JAPDVU010000006.1, forward strand.
TCAAAGGGCAGTGGCCACAGCATACACTTATACTTGGAGATATAAACACTTATATATTAGTTGAATTGAACCCAACAATTCTTTAATTAAAAACAAGTTTTCAAAAAGTGTGTGCTACATGCATCTTTCTCATATCGGGCCCATATCCTGTAATATTTTCACTTACGTTTCACATGACCTAGATTTTGTCACTTCTACTGAGGCTTTTGGAATGATAAAGTCCGTAACAAAAATTGCTTCACACTGTGATGTATGTTCATCTTCAGCAATGTTTCATCTGGGGCACCACTGGGACCCTAGTTTGTCCCTAGAATACAAATGAGGACTTCTGGCAGGAATGCCTGCGTTAGTCTGAGAGAAGCTTCCTTGGGTATCAGAATTTGTTACACAGGACAGAACGTTTTTGCTGTGTTATCATGGGGAAAAAGTGCATTGTAATTGAGAAAGATTCCCGAAAACGGGCCAACAATGCAGTAATATGTATATTGGTTAGAGGACTGAAATGGAAGCTTTGTTTAAAAAATTTGTGCAAATGGTGATCTACTCTCCCACTTGATGAAAGTAATCTGGCTCCCATTAGGTTGCTGAGGGATTTCCTTTTCTGTATTAAGCTTTGAAAAGGCAGAGTCTTTTCTGGTAAATTTGCTAATACATCTCTGAGAACGAATACGATAGAAACTGAGTAAAAGGACCTGCAACTTAAACTAGGACCTCCTCATTACTTTCTAAAGCTTGTATGAGACCCTAATGAGATGAGTATATGTATATGTATACACCACTCAAGAGGCTACAGATACCACACGGCTCCCCTTCCTCTGGCATCATACTCAAAAGCAGACGAGGTCGGGGACTCCATGGTGAGGGGCTTTAGCTGAATTTCCCCCAGGAGGGCACAGAAGAACCTCACTGAGAAGATGTAGCTGAATCGAAAAATTGGAATCACGGGTTGTCTGGAATATTAAACTAACCTGTTTACAAAGAAAACGTGAGACATTTGAGCACCTTACTTCTCTGGCAAAAAGGGCTTTGGAAGCTTTTCCCTCACCCTTCACCATCTTGTCCTCTTCCCCACAGGTGCAGGCTAGATCATTTAAATAGATAGGGTGCCTTTGCCCTTAGGCTGTAAAAGCAACATGTTTTGGGTGGCTCTGTAAAGCTAAGGGTTATGTTGTGTTCTTTTTCATTTTGACCAAAATATTGATACCCAAACTTAAAAAAAATATATGTGCCTTGCTGCAAAGGTGAAAATACTATGTTTGGGGGAAATAACAAAGGAGACAAAAGACTAACAGTGGCCTTGTGATCAGAGCTAGACTAAGACATGTTGTTTCTGTGGCCATGACACCCATTTATTTGGTGCCAATGTGTCACCAATTCTCTTTCCATTTGTTCAGCAGTAATAATAGACCTATCAGATTTCTGAAAAATAACATAAATAATAGAAATCTTCAAAAGAAAGTCACTGAAGGAAAGAGTGACTGTTTTCAGTGATACAAGGACCCAGGAGGCTGGATTTCATGTTGGACTGACCCTCTGAGAAAGTAGTGCCTGCAGGACACCATTCAGCAGTAACTGGATTACGGGACAGCCACGCTCATGAGGGTGGGAGCAGCTTCCCAGGAGGAGGAGGCTCTTGACCACTGAACCTTGGGAAATCTAATTACCTCACTTTTAAATGCAAAAGTGCAAAAGAGGCAATTGTGCTGAATCCTGAATGCCATGAAGAGTAAGAACAATGTCTTATTTCACTGAAGAAAAAAATGAAACCTCTTGTACATAGTCTACGGTTCTTCCCCATCCACAAGACAAGGAGAGTTGAAACATGTGGGCCAGCTTAGTAACACAGAAGCAGGCTCACTACAAACATGGAAATCTGTACTCTTTCTAAACAGGCAGTAACCGTTTTTTAAAACGATGTGATAAAGAACAGTAGTTAAGCCCTAACCGTTTTGGCTCAGTGGATAGAGCATCGGCCTGCGGACTGAAAGGTCCCAGGTTCGATTCTGGTCAAGGGCATGTACCTTGGTTGCGGGTACATCCCCAGTAGAAGGTGTGCAGGAGGCAGCTGATCGATGTTTCTCTCTCATTGATGTTTCTAACTCTTTATCCCTCTCCTTTCCTCTCTGTAAAAAATCAATAAAATATATTAAAAAAAAGAAAAAAAGAACAGTAGTCAAGGCAAAGACTGTTTACCAAAAACTAATCAACAGGCAGGAAGACCTGCAAGTGTTGGACAGTGTTTTGAGCACTCATCCTGTGCGTGGCTACCTGCCCGTGTCCTCAGTGTCAAGGACACCACCTTCTCCGGTGCACTGAGACTTTCTTTCCCATTTCCAGTCAAGGACTGGGTAGTAAGTACACTTTTCTCTTGACTGTGAACAGACTGGGACAGTGGCACCTGAGAGTGGAGAGGAGATGATGTAGGCCTGCAGACTGGGGGCCTGGGGGCTTCCAACAGGGAAACTGCAGTTCTGCCCAATCCTTCAGCACTAAGCTCCTCACTCGGAGATGAACTGCACCCTCCAGGCAGGGTGGAGGGTAACAAAGTTCTGAAAGTGGCTTAAAGCAGCAGGGGAAGCCTAGCTTAGTGATATCACGCCACCCCCCCCCCCCCCCCCCCGCTCCTTCCCCCCCGCCTCAGCCCCCCTTGCAGGCACAGGAGCTCTCAGATCTGCTGCTGAAGAGGAGGCTAATTGACAGGGTAACCTTAGGTAATGAGGACAGAGGCTATGGAGAGCAGGATTCATGTTCCTCTCTAATCAGCACACCAGGGCTGTTGAGAGGTCCACAGGAATCACAAGTGCACACTATGGAGTCTATGCGCACATGACATGGCCAGCACGGGCGGTGAACTACATAGGAGAGTGTTAGATGTGGAGGACTGAGCTGGAGGGGAGAGCGGCCAGCCATCGGCCAGCCATCCTCGGGTGCGTGCACTATGTGCCGTGGGCGCACGCAGAGGCAGAGCTGCCCTCCCCGCCTGCTCCTAATGTCTGGCGGGAGGAAAGTGCCTCCAGTGAGGCCTAAATGTGCTTTTTAGCCTCATTGTATTTCAAGTGCTCTAAATAGCTTTAAAGAATCTACCAAAAGAAATGGGCTGCAGTGCTTGAAAAAGTCTTAGGTATTTTCAAGACAGCGGTTTTGTTCAAAGCGTCCTCTGTCTGGAACACCTGTGACCTAATTGAGCCTAATTGGGCTGCAGCTGGCCAGGACATTATGTGCCAGCTGCCCAGGACCCCGCCTTTCTTTTCACTTTCCCAGCCTGCTACCTCCTTCCTGTGTGGGGAGGATTAGAAGCCAGGGAAGAGTGGTATCCTGCTATTCCAGAATAGCCTGCACTGGAGGTGCTTGGGAAGGCAGCTACCTGGGAGATTAGGTGCTCATTCTCCCGGGTCCATTGAGACCTGCTCAGAGGTGGCTGAATGGTGACAGAAAGAAGCCGTAGATGCTGAGAGCCACAGTGCGGCAGATAAAGTCCAACTGTCCCAGGCAGGAACCATGAGGGTGCCCAAACTACCCAGAAAGCAGCTCAGAGGGAAAATGCGGGCCAGAGAAGGGAGTTCTGGGCACAGCAGGGGAACAAGAAGCCCTTACTTAAAGTCCTTTAAAATGCCACCTCATGGAAAACTTTTTTAAAAAATATATATATTTTACTGATTTTTTTACAGAGAGGAAGGGAGAGAGATAGAGAGTTAGAAACATCGATCAGCTGCCTCCTGCACGCCCCCTACCGGGGATGTGCCCGCAACCCAGGTACATGCCCTTGACCGGAATTGAACCTGGGACCTTTCAGTCCGCAGACTGATGCTCTATCCACTGAGCCAAACCGGTTTCGGCTCACCTCATGGAAAACTTTTAAGTCATGAGGCTAAAATTGAGGATTTGGGAGGATGGGAGGACGTATTGCTCTTGGGCTACATACATTCCCTTGTATTGTCTGAATACGATGATAATGAATCCTTCCAGGATTATGTTAGGGTCACACTGTCTAAGATGCTATACACAGTACTGAGTCAAAAGAAAACAAGAATTTCTGTAAAGACACATTCAAAGGCTAATGACAGTAAAGAAGAGGGGGGAAACCCTTGGTTGCTTACTTTTCACTGATTTAAAGTTATTTTGAGGCCACTAAAGATATAGTTGAGGTATATGAACATCCTGTCCATAACCATTATTATGGCACGGAGAAGCCCATAATAATTTTTACTTTTTAAAATTTACAAATGCATCGGTCATTCCATAGACCTCTGGGGCTGGAAAGATCAGGAGTTTTTATTCTTATTGTTTCTAGAACCATCTACAACTGTGGGAATTTTAAATGTTTCTAACATTAACTGAACCATAATAAAATAGAAAGGAGTATTTTTAGTTTAGAAAAGAACTGGAATGGGAATGAAGAGGATGGGAACCAGGGCAGGGAAGGAGTGGGATAAGAAGGATGAACAGATGCTGAGAAGCCCCTATTCATTCGTAATTCTAGAAATCTTTGACAACTAGCAAATTCTGGGCCCTGGGGATATAGTAGCCAGGTCCCTTTCCTGGAGCAAGGTGTGTGAAGTCCTGGCTAATCCATTTATTTCCTCTCCAAGTTCATAGTGAAGGTTTCACTGGGAGGCACAGCCTGAGGCAACTTCATTACTGCCCCTCCCCCTCCCAAGCCTGACTGCTTAGGGTCACTTGTTTTATGGTCTGGCAGCCACTTGTACTATTCGCTCACATCACAGCTGTCAGGATGTAGAGCTATTTGTGGTACATGTCTATTTCCCTCACTAGACTAGGAGTTCCTCCAGCCTTGGCCTTGCTCTCCTCCCCAAACATACAAGGTTAGCATGTCCCTTGACCTTTGGGAGTCCACAAAACTGTCCCCCTGCTGAGGTCTTCTATGAACTGAAATATAAACTAGTTCTTGCTTTAAAAAAATATGTATGTGTGTGTGTGTATATATATACACACACTCAGCTCCTGCTGTGATAACTAACTGCAGCCAAGACCACTGTCTACTATGGACTAAAAAAGCAAACATGTCTGGGGCACAATGGGTCATTCTAAATAAAGAGGTGTATTTGTGAGCCCTTGTGGAACTAATGACCAAGCTATGACCAGAAGTTACTGGAGTCATGGGAGAGGCAGCAACTTGGATAAAAGCACTTAGGAAGGGGAAGAGCTCGAGGCTAGCCCCAGGCAAAGAGAGAAGAGCAGCACGGACACGTTCTTGGGAGAGGAGACCAAGCAAAGGCCTAGCTGCTCTAGGACTCCTCTCCAAGTCTGCTGGGTGGTGGGAGCTGGAGAGGTGGTGGCTGCCAGAGGTGAGGCATTAAAACATGTTGTTTTACGAATTTAGTGTAGCCTAAGTGTAGTGTTTGTAAAGAATAAAGCCGTGTACAGTAATGTCCTAGGCCTTCACATTCTCTCACCACTCACTCTCTACTCACCCAGAGCAACTTTCTTTCCTACAGGCTCCTTATACAGTTTTTAGCTTTTATAGTGTATTATTACCACCCCTTTTCTATCTTTAGGCATGTTTGGATATACAAATACTTACTACATGCTGTATAACAGGTTTGTAATCAAGGAGCAAAGGCTATACCATACAGCTTAGGTGTGTAGTGGGCTGTACCATCATAGAGGCACTTACTTTGTGTAAGTGCCTGGCTATCATCAATGTAACACAGCATAGTATTTTACAGCAAACGTTTTTTGTATTACTTTGTGTAAGTGCCTCTATGATGTTCACACAATGACAGAATCACCTAATGATGCATTTCTCAGAACTGTCCCCATAGTTAAGTGGCATGTGACTGTATTTTATTCTGGGAGTGCTCAAAGAACCCAGCTTCCCAAACTAGACAAGATCCAAAGATGTGAATAAATCAAGCACAAAAGAAAATGATGCAATCAAGAGACTGGGTAAACAAGGGATGTAGGAGGCTGGCTATCATCAATGTAACACAGCATAGTATTTTACAGCAAACGTTTTTTGTATTAATAGGAAGAGTACATGCTAAAATAATAAAAATACAGTATAGTGAATACATAAAGGAATAATAGTCATTTATTATCATCAGCAAATATTATGTACTGTACATAATTGTATGTGTTGTACTTTTATAGGACTGGCAGCACAGTAGGTTTATTTATACCAGTGTCACCACAAACACGTGAGTAAATGTGTTGCAATGGCTTCAATGCTACTAGGCAATAGCAATTTTCAGCTCCACTATAACCTTATGAGACCACCATCGTATGTGTGCTCTGTTGTTGAGAAAATGTCGTTATGCAGCAATGACTATATTTGGGGTTTGCACATAATGCAGTACCTTTACACCTAGAGTTTTCTTTGGGGAGGGGAGTATAATCAACATATAACATTATATTAGTTTTAGATTTACAGCATAATTATTCGATATATGTATACAGGGTGGGGCAAAAATAGGTTTATAGCTGTGTGTGAAACTTTATTCTTGTATTATTATTATTGTATTATTTTCCATACAAATGGCAAACCTACTTTTGCCCCACCCTGTATATTGTGAAATGATCATCACAATATAATATCCATCACCATACATAGTTATAATTGTTTTTCTTGTGATGATTACTTTTAAGATCTATTCTCTTAGCAACTTTCAAATATACTCCCCATTATTTTATAATGTTTGTACCTTTTGACCCCCTGTACCCATTTCACCCACGCTACTCCCAGCTCATTACAGAATGAGCCCCTTTCTCCTTTCTCATTCTCCAAGCAGCTGCAGGCTGGTCCAGCCTGATCAGCAGCCTTGCTTCTTACATCTAAAATCATTTTGAAGAGTATGTCATGGTGTTAATGCCTATCTGTGTTAAATAGAAAAAAACGACTAGACAATTTGTAGCTAGCTAGGGGGCATCAGAAGATGAGAAATATGGAGTATACTACTAGCACATGACAGAGAGTGAGAACACAATATAATTATTTATCTTACTCTTATTTTAAGGATGTCATTCTCATTGACAACAGTATTGCAATAAAAGAAAGTTCTTCTCCCCTAGAAATGGGTTTATATTAAGTGATATCACCATCAAATAAAATATTCTAGAACAACCAGGATATACTAATATTTCTTCTTTATTTTTCCCTTCTGACTGATAATACTCACGTTGCTTATAAGCCATTTGTTAGAAGCTAACATTATATTACTTTGTTTTAAATTCAGTGTCTTATTTGTTACATAAACTGGATGCTATCTCAAGTAGTACTTCACCAGTTTTGTGTACTTATTGACCATACTAGTGGCCTGGTGCATGGATTCGTGCACATTGAAAGGAAAATAATTAGAATATTTTAATATTGCTATTTGCACTTTCTCCCTCAGTGCCTGGGAGACGGGTGGCCCCATCCCCTACTGCCACCGCTGGTCGCAGTCTGTGGGGCGATTGGGGCCCTTGCTTGCATCTGCCTTGGCCTGGCACCATCCACTCACCTGCTCCACCATCCCACCGCGGTCCTGCTCACGTTGGGGCCCATCAGGGCCAGCAGCGCCTCCACTGCTGCCTGCTGCCAGCCCCGCATCGCCAATGCCCACCATGTTCCACACTTCCCCTGGTGATAAGTGCACGTCATAGCAAGCGGTTGAATTCCCGGTCAACCGCCTGCCCGAGGGGACAATTTGCATGTTAGGCTTTTATTATATAGGAAAATAAAGATTCTTAAACAAGGGTCCATGAATATCTAGATGGATCTAAGAATATACTGAAACTCATGAGAACTTATTTTTCTAGAGATGGTTCAAAGCTTTCATCATATTTCATCATATTCTAAAAAGGAACCATAACCCCCAAATGGTTAATAAACACTGCACTATAGTAACTATATTTCAAACCGGAAATCCTACGAATGCTTCATAATAATATCTATATTCCCCTCTCCAGATGACTTAGGCCAGAATGCAACTTGTCTAGAATTAGCCCAGTACAGGAGTTACATAATGGGGCTGATCACAGTTAAAGGCAGGTAGTTTTTGCTTTCTTAGACCTTCCTCTTGTACCCTAGGGAAATTCAACAGCTGCCCCTAAGTATAACTACATGCTATTGAGATCTTTATTGACACGAAGAAGAACCTTAGACCTATATCCTATTTCATTTACTGGGGTGGGGGGCGGGGGGGTGGGGAGAGAAGCTATGTAATAAGACACTAAGACTGTAAATTTCAACACACTAGTAAGGAATGCAAAAGCCAAGTTCCTAAGATAAGATTAGAATTTACAAGTGGTGAGGATTAAATGTGTGATTTCAGTTAACCTGTGACTTTTTAAATTTAAGTGCATGTTGGTTTGTCAGGTGTTTTTTGTTTCTGTTTTTTTTAATTGATATCAGAGAGGGAGGGAGGGAGAGAGGGACAGAGAGAGAGAGAGAGAGAAACATCAATGATGAGAGAGAATCCTTGATCAGCTGCCTCCTGCACACCCCCTACTGGGGATCGAGCCTGCAACCCAGGCAGGTGCCCTGACTGGGAATCGAACCCGGGACCCTTCAGTCCCCAGGCCAATGCTCTATCCACTGAGCCAAACCAGCTGGGGCATGGTTTGTCAGTTTTGATGTTTGAAAATAACATTACATATGAGGTATTCAGAAACTGAGGAACTTGTTTCCTTATCTGCAAAATTATATGGTCTGTTGCTTATAAGGAGTGATACACACTTTGAGCTTTACTCCCTGGGTATTCATTGAAAAGGGAAAAAAGGAAATCTCTAATTTTACTAATTTGAAAGGCAATAGTGAGATACAGCTCTTGACTTTTAACAATAAAAAGATATGTGATACAACTTAAATTACAAATACTTGTAAAAGTCTATCATTCACAGGACAATCATTTTCATTAGTTATTCTCAGGGTGGAGAATAAGGATGATTCGGCTTATGAAAGCTTTAACCCAAACATGCATTTGTTTTTCTTTTCTGATCATTAAGTCCACCCCTTATTTAATGACTATAAAACCTAAACATTTCTTTTTAACTACTATTACCTAAACTCCTTTGCAAGAACTATAATGGGAGAACAAGATTTGTGTCAAGTTCAGCAATTAAAAAAAGCCAGAAAGTCTCCTAAGGAAAGATGGAAAAGTGTCTACTTGTAAAAACTAAACTGAAAATGATGACAAAAGCCCTAAGAACAATCTGCAGATATCAAAAGGGATGCAGAAAAAGAGTTGATAAAACCACTTGATAATGAAGAAATCATGTTTAAAAAAATTTTTAATCTAAAAGGTGTATTAAATTATCACTTGGTGGGACTGGTTTGGCATCAGAAATGCAGCTGTTGATATATTTAAAGAGCTAATGGTGCCTGGCCAGTGTGGCTCAGTGGTTGAGCGTTGACTTAGGAACCAGGAGGTCCTTGTTCAATTCCCAGTCAGGGCACATGCCCAGTTGCAGGCCGCTCGATCCTCAGTGTGGGTTGTGCAGGAGGCAGCCAATCAATGATTCTCTCTCATCATTGATATTTCTATCTCTCTCTCCCCCTCTCCCTTCTTCTCTGAAATCAATAAAAATATATTAAAAATTAAATAAAGTGTCTGATTTCTTAAAAAAAAAAGAGCTAATGGTGAACTTTTAAAGCATAGGTTATCCATCTAGTTTTTAAAATCTAAAGACGAAAAACTGAGTGAATTTAAGTGTCTATAGTTAGTAAATACTAGGACTGAACTCACACATTTTACTTCATTTAAAAATAGGTTTCTAACCATAAAAAAAAAAAAAAAAAGGTGGGGGTGGGGTGGGGGGAGGTGGAGAGGACATCATTGGAAAGAGACCAGTAGGTATTTCTAACTGAACAGAAAATTTATTTCAGAGATAAGTTAACTGGACACAAGGGAAACTATTTTGCAATCTTAGTCTATGTATTCTCTACCAAGAATGATGAAATAATACATAGAGAAGCACCCTATACTGTTGAAATGGGGAGAAAATTGCAGTAAGTGCCAAGAATTTCCTCTGAAGGGCCATGCTTTCTCTTTTGGAAACCTAGTCACTAAGCTTCAGATAGGCTACACCTTGGTGACAAGCACCTCCAAGTTTTAGCATGCAGGCATCCAACTGGAAAGAAAACTATACCACCTTTCACATGGTGTGTTCAGGTGTCTTCTATGCACATTTTACAATTATACTGAAGAGTGTGAGCCATGAGAAACTCTGAATTACTTTACAGGTCCATCTGCTCTCCCCAACAACTCTGCTCTCTTTGGGGGAAGAAAACACAAAATCTACATTTATATATATGTATATGTGTATATACACACTCATTTGCAGAAGCAATGTAATGGGAATGGCACGAGTCTAAGCACTATACTAAACTACATTACCATCAGTAGTACTGAAGCCCACTATTTATGAATCTTTCAAAAGTTAACTGGGCTGTTACGATCCCATCACTGGGATCACAGAGCTGTGCTTTTACCAAAGAATTCTGTAATAAAATGAGATTTTACATGCTGAAACAAAATACTTTAAAACATCTTTCTGCTGATTGCTCATTTTGGTAATATCTGTGGAATTAAAACCCCCACACACATACACAAATATTCCCATAGAAGTTTTGGGTTAACCTCAAAATTATTAAATTTTTATATCAATCTTTTAATGAACACTTTTGATTTAGTTTCTTTAGGAGGAAAACCAAGTTCTGAAAAGACATTAAGGTGCGCGGCCATCCTGGGAAGTGAGGAGCCTTGGGAGGGCTGGAAGTGGAGGTGATATGAGGCAGGCCTAGGTTGGCTGGTTGGGAGAACGAGAAAATATAAGAAAGGTCCTTTTTCCTTTTCTGTATAGGCAAAGCTTTGTTGCTTACACACTGCTTCCTCTCAAATACTGTTTTGGCAACGTATTACCTCAAAATGTTTGTAGAAAAGGTGCCACTTTGGAACCTGTGCCCAGCAGGGCAAGTGGCCCTGTGCTCCCTGCCAGCCACACTTCTGGCATGTACCCAGCCGGCTGCTGTGGAGCCAGCTGGTTCTAGCTGCCACTTTCTTAGGCTGTACTGCTCATTAGAGTCCAGATAACTTTTGGGCTGTACAACTGGTTTCTAGGCCACAGGTATCCAAATACGAGAAGGATGAAAAGCCTCAAGGTCATCAGTCAAGTTCTCTCAACTGATTATGGAATCTATAGGAAAACTTAAAGCTGTTCATTCTGGATGATGATTCCAGTACAGGTCATGGTCAAAGTTTGAAGTTATCTTTGTATGAAATTCATTTTCTTTCTTGGCAACCGGAACAGTCTCAATGAACATCAGAAGAGAAAGCAAATAAAAATTCAACTGTTTTGTGTGGGGGAGGGGTCATAAATAGCTAACAGACTACAAAGCTACCGTCTAGAGCTATTAAGTTTGGAAGTTTGTGGAAATTTCATTTGAAGACAGTCCCTAAATTCAATTAAAGTTGTGCATGTAACTGGAAGTGTGTGTTGGCAAGGTGGAAGGAGGGGCAGACTGCAATGGATGGCATTCCAAATGGGGAGAGCTCTGACTCCATACCATACTACCAGGCTAAGTGGCAGGACGATTTGAAGTGTCTTTCTGTAAAGCTGCCCAATTCTTACTCAGGAGAATAGAGAGGGGGAGAGACAAGATTGACATCTTTAGAAAATATTTAGGGGAAGAATATTATCTCCCCTCCTCCCCATCTCATTACATTATTGTTTTTAACTAGAGCAAATTCAAACATATATAATAGTAGAGAGAGTAATTTACAGTGAATGCCATTCACCTGGTTCCCAGCTTTAACAATGATAAACACAAGGCGAACCTGGTTTTATCTATATGGGAATCCTCACCACCAACACTGCACTGAACTTTTTGAAGCAAATCCCAGAATCATAATACTTAATCCATAGATATTTCAACACATAGCTATAAAAGAATGTTTTTAAAAAAGCATATCATTATTCTACTTAAAAATAGCAATTTCTTAATATTATCAATATTTAGTCAGTCTTAAAATTTTGCCCATTATTCATAATTGTATTTCACAGACAATTTGTCCAAACTGGAATCAAGATCTACACATTGAATTTAATTAATATGTCTCAAATCTAAAGGATATCTCCTTCTTTCCCTTACAATTTATATTGAAGAAACTGGATCATACATCCTGTCTCGTTTCCACATTCTTTATTTTCCAACAGCGTCCCTGTGGTATGATTTAACATATTCCTCTGTCTGCTGCAATTCCTGTACACACATACTAAGATCTAAAGGCTCGAGCAGAGTCAGGTTGGATTTTTTGGAACAAATACTTCACAGGTGATATAGAGATACATATAATGTCTGGCTACCCTTCTTTCTATGGTTAGTAGTCACTTAGAACAGCCCAAGTCCTTTTACTTCATTATGGGTTGCAAAGTGGTGCTATCCTATTTCTGTCATTCCTTCTTCATTTACTGGCTGGAATATATTTATTCATTTGTTTTTTGGCGGGGAAGCTTTCCGCAGCCTATTGCCATCTTTTAAGATAAATGTTGGCATACTATTCACACTTTTCTTTATCTTGCCTTTTCATTTAACAATTGAAAATCACTTAATAGGTTGTAGAGAGCTATTTCTCATTCCTTTTACAGTTGCATAGTTTATTCAAGCAGGTCCTCAGTAATGGGCATTTGAGTGGTTTCCAGTCCTTTGTTTCCTTTTAAAACCTATTTATATGTCAATCAAAGTCTAAAGGCAGTCAAGTAGGACAAGTCAAATTCCAGCAAAAAAAGAAAACCTGGGAAGATGCTCCTACTCACTTCAGCAGGATATAATTCTAGGAATATTGCTTCTCCCATCTTCACACATTCTAAATTTTAGAAAAGTTGAGTGTTAGAAATCCTATTTTCTGGGTCCTTTTGCCTGTTCTTCCCATTTCTCACATTGCTCTGCTCCAAGCAGCCTTTCAAGACCTCAGCCTCTGACAGCTCCAGAATGACCTGGCTTTTTACTGAAGCCTGGCATCCGGAGCTGACTCCCACCATCACCACCTCCGGTGCTCGCCGCTGCTGCCAATAACCTGCTGCAGGTAAAGGAGTGGCAGTGCTCTCGGGGCTACTAGCGGGACCAAGGTCAGCTCAGATTCAGCTCCCGAGCTGTCAGGAGCGGTATCATGGGCTGGGGAAGTGAGGACAGGGAAAGGAAATTCGGGACTCCTTATTTATCCTGGTAATTCAAACCAGTATGGTTCTCCTGCATCAATTTTTCACGTACACGGTAATGTGCTTCTAATTCTCAGAGAATCACACACTCACATCCACAGACAATTCTCATGTAGATGTAGTGTTCTTGGCCCTTGGTTTCTAGTCTTTACCTATGACCTCTCAAAGAATGAACCTACTCTCAGGTCTTCAAATACACTCCTATGTACCTTACCTTTGTTACATTCATCTTCATCTCAGGCATCTCTCTAGGAACCTACAGTGCAAAGTGTCCAACACCAGACGAGCCCTCTTGACCTGAAAACTGCCTGCCCCACTAACTCATCCTCAGTGATACACCTTTCTCCATCACCCAGGCTCAAACTCTGGTAACACTCCCCTTTTCTGTTGTCTCATACCACTTAATCTGACCGTGTCTCCTGTTTTCTATATTGATTTACCTGGAGTCATGTGAAACTCAGAAATGACAGTTCTATCCTAAAGGGTCAGGTGGAGGGGACTCCCTAGCAACTGTGCTTGGTTCTTGGCTGCACCCTGGGGAAAAACCTGAGATGAAACCCTGCTGGCCTGCTGGTCAAGAGTGTAGATGTGTGAGATACACTGAATATGTGCAAAGCACATACCCAGGAAAACCAAGACCCCAAAGGCCAGGACAAATCATCCCTGATGGATAAGTGGAGGTGATTTCCTGAGCCTGAGCCCTCTTAGGAGAGAGAGCGATCACATGTGAGAGGGGCTTAAACCACATCCTGGCAGCAGCACTGAGGGGCTGGGTGTGAGAGGCAAAGAAATGAAGGTGCGGTGAAAAGTTGTTCCAGCCCTCCTGGGGAAGGAAGGGTTACACTGTTGAGGCTTTACAAGCAGAACCAGAACCCGTGCTCCAGGAAACAGGTTTTTGTTCAATAAAAGGAACAGGAATAATTTAGCAGTTGGCCAAATATGGAGCTAGCTCCAGAGACAGTGAGTAAATGACCTTATGACAGGATTTTATTCAAACACTGTAAAGACAGTTTTTGTTTACATAGCAGGAAAGAACTTTCAATATGTTACCCGCTCCCTTTACTTGTCCCTGCACACTCACTTCTCCTTCCTGCTTCAATGGGTTCCTAAGATGCATCCTATTTATGCACTGGACTCCATTCCTTTTTCCCTACATCAAGATTTGCTGCTGTATGTATCCCCCACATAGTATCAACTTTCCCCACCAACATAAAAATATGCCGTAATGTCTCATCTTAAAAACACAATCTCTCCCTTGTCACAAATCCATCACCAGCAGAACTCCTGGGAGAGCTGTATTTATCTGCCTTTCCTACTTGGACTCAAATTCACTCAGTGAAACTCAGATCCTACACAGAACTGCTCTGTCAAGTTCATAACTCGGGGCGGGGGGGGGGGGCGGTGTTGGGAAGAGATTAACCAAAGGGGGGAAATTATATATATATATATATATATATGCATTACTTATGGACACAGACAATAGGGTGGTGAAGGCCTGTGATGAGGCAGGAACCAGGTGGAGGGGACAATTGGGAACATCTATAATACTCTCAACAATAAAGATTAAAAAAAAACACACCATAATCCAATGGTCAGCCCTCAGTTGGATTGGCCCATCAGCAGCATTTGGTACCAATCACCCCTCCCACTTTATCCAAGTGGACAGAACACCCCACATTCTCTTCACACCAGCTTCCTGGCTGTTCTGAAATATGAAAAGCTCAGTTGTGTTTAGAGCATCTGTGCTTGTTGTTCTCTCTTCTGGAATTTTCTTCCCTTAGGTAAGCATCTGCATAGCTCATTGGTCTTCGGTCTTTACTCAGATGTCACCTTTTCAGTGAGGTTTCCCCAGTCACTACTAAAACCTGGTGTCTTCTCCCTATAAACCCTTTCTTGCTTTCCTGCGCTGCACCTCCACCCCCACCCCCACCCCACTGCTATCTAATAGATGACATTGCAATTTATTTTGTTGGTGGTCTGTTTCCTCTCACAAAAATGAAGCTCCACAATGAGCACTGACTTGTTTACTTTGTTCACTAACATCTGCCAGTGCCTAGAACTTACTTGGCACACATTAGGTAATAAATATATGGTGAATGAATGAATGAAAACAATGAAGAAAGAAGGGGAACAAATGAAGACAATAAGATCTGATATTGGACTTACGTTAACTAAAGTTAGGACTTTAGACCTAATAATTTGGTTTTGACCAAATGTGGAACTTATAGCTATATTGTACTTTATTATTATATATACTGTGTAGGCAGATTGTTCCAACTTGCAAAAACTAAAATACTTTTCTCCCACAGGCTGTAGAAGCACTGAGCTTTACACTCCTGTCCTAGAATCAGTCCAGCCAGCATTGATGCCTAGTGATTTGAAGTGTGCTCTTGGCTGGACTTCCACAAAAATGGGGCTGCACTAAGTATCTATACCTAGTAACCAAATAAAAATTGTAGAAATTAAGTAGAGATCAGTGCTAAATGGAATCCTATCTAATAAAGAGGGAATATGCTAACACGCCATAATGGTCAAGATGGCTGTGCCCACAGTGGAGGCCAGAGTTCCCGTAACGAGCCTTAATGAGCAATCAGCAAGGGCATGAGGCTATGCCCCCTGCCTGGTGGGGCTTGACAGGGGACCTCAGGCCGCGCCCCCCGCCCGCGGGGCTTGATGGGGGACCTCAAGGCGTGCCTCCTGCCCTGGCCATGGCCGGGGGACCTCAGGCCATGTCCCCCGCCCTGGGGGGGGCTTGACGGGGGTGGGGCTGGCTGGGTCTGGGTCTCGAGAGATTTCCAGACACACGTGTGTGTGGGCGGGGACTTGACTCTGGTTCCCCTGGCGCACCCCAGACTCTGACAGGAGGAAGGTTTTCATATACATTTTACTAATTTTCTTTCATCTCTGACACTTCTATTATAGGGAAAGGGCAAATAGCAATATTAAAATATTTCCTCTAATTAATTCCCTTCTAATGTGCACGAATTTTGTGCACCAGGTCACTAGTGTTAAATAAAGCTCTCAGCTGTGATATTATTTCATATTTCTAAGTGGCTGAAAATAATTCAAAGTGTGAATTCAGTCTGTCTTCCCCCCCCCCCCCGCCATGCAGCCTCCTGAGCACCCTTTCCCAGGGCTCACCACAGAGCTGTCCCCAGCTCTGAGAACTCCACCAACACCGAGCTCAGCAACTGCTGCTCAGAAAGGCTTGCTGACTGCTGACTGCCTGGCCAGGGGACATCCTGGGGACTGCATGTACATTGATACTGTTCCCATGGCCCCTCAATGGCCACCGGCAGGTCAAACCCACCAGTGGCAGCGTTCCCATCTCAGAAGCTCAGACCAGTCAGAGCTCAGCTCTTCCCTACTTTCCTGCAAAACTACCAGCAGGACATCATCCACATTCCTGGTCCCCCAAATGACAAGTCTGTGACAGGGCACTGGAACCAGCATTAAGTGTGATTTATGAAGAAGTGACACTTCTGGGAAGCAGACAATCTGCTTTCTAGAACTATATATTCAGAGACAGAAAGTAAGAACTTTATAAGAAAAAACATTATGCAAAAAAAAAATTACTAGTTACTTAAGCCAAAAAACTTTGCAGTTGGCTTTGATTTCATACATTAGAAAGTATAAAATCAAAAGCAAGACAGATACATTTTAATATAAGCACTTTAAGTATATATTAATTTGTCATTTTATTTTAAATATTTTACTACTGGTAGCATTATATACCTAATAAGAATTACTTCAGGCTATTTAGATCTAAATATATAGCTGCTTAATTCATTAAGAAATTAAAGTGCAATCATTTTTAAGGCTAGTTTCGTGTGACAAAATAGAACAATGATTTTCTAGTAAGTGAACATAGGACTGAAATACAAAGATGTGGCTACAAACAGATGAGCTCTAAATCATGAGAACACTGAAGCCTGTGTTTCCTGTAGGGGAAGGAAGGGCTGTTCTACTCAGGCAACCCACTCAGGAAAACTGAGGCACAGGTCATTGTTCCATGCTTTTGGGGAGCAGGGGACTTAAAGACACTTCTAGGAGGCCTAGAATTCAGAAGGGGAAATAAGACAACTACATCAGAGGCTATTTAGAAAGGGAAGTGAAGCCACTGACCTATGAGAAACAACATGCTGGCGTGGAAGACAACACTGATGACAATGACAGCAGTTACCAGCACCATTGCCACAGATGATGCCCCAGACTTCTCACATCTGATTTATCCAAAGGTCCAACCCACTTCCCCCACCAAGCATAAGTTAACAAAGTGACGTGAGAACTTAGGGAAATCTACCCAACATCTTGCAAATGGATAAGGGTTGGGTCCAGAAGTAAACCCATAGCTGCCGACTCTTCTACTCTGGGTGCTCAGAAACATTATGGAGTATTTCTTTCAAGAATGGCTTTAAGGGAATGGAGTGTGAAGAAAGTGGCTGCCGGTGAGGCCCTCCATGAGGAGGAACACTGCTGAGCCAGGCACAGAGTGGCACAGGGGGCTGTATTCAGGGGCTCAGAAGCAGCCCTGGACCGGGGTTGGGGAGGGGGGGCTGTTCCAGACTGCTCCTGGCAGCCCTCCTAGGTCTCCTCAGGTCTCAGGCTCTGAGGAAGGATGGGAAGGAAAATGGTAAGCTTGTAGGGAGAGAAGAGGTCCAAGAAATTGACCCTGGGGAAAACTCCAGCTCAGTGCCACACCAGGAGAGGAGTCTATACCAGAGAGGAAGATGAACAGGAAACTGAAACAGTCCATGTGGAAAGCAGCGAGGGTTTCAGGAAGGGGAATGAAGCCTGGCAGGTGTAGTAGAAAGGCAGCAGAGCCAAGGACTTGGAGGTAGTTACTGGCTGGGAGAGAAGGAGAGTTGGTGAGATCAGCCCAGCAGTGGAGGAAGGAGGGGAGGCCAGACTGTCAGGGTTGAAGAAGTGAATCAGTTGTGAGGACGAGAACCAGGAGACTGTGGGCGTGCCAGACTTTTAAGAACTTTGGTGGTAAAAATGAGACAGGTTGTAACTGAAGAGTAACAACGATCTACAGAAGGTTTTAAAAAAAAGAATACACTACCCAAAAGAGGATGTAAAACAAGAAATGGTATTTCCAGAGTTAATTTTTAATTTCCTGAGTTCACTGCTGTAAGAATTTCAAACTATTCTGGCACTCACATCCTGGCATGTGCATGAACTGAATTGTGGAGATAAATGCAGTAGCAACTCAGACAAAAACAAAAAATCCTCTGTAAAATTACATTATGTTCTCCTCAAACTTCTAATCCCCTGACAATTTCATCTATCATATAATGGTTATAGGTAAGACCGGTGCCCTGAAATGTAGCACAGAAAAGTTTGCTGAATGTAGATTAGCCACACAAAAAACCCCAATAACACATATAATAATGATTACTCAAAACCTTCAGCTCTTCTTCATTGTAAGTACTTTCCCTTTGTATTCAGGTTTTATTTGCTTTACCTTAAGTTACCCCCTAATCATGCTGACATCTACTACTGATGATTATATTAGACCTAAAAGTGTTCTTAAACAAATGAAAAATACTGACTTCCATTCCTGAAAGTCCTGCTTCTAATTTTCAGGAGGAAATTAAATAATGTATAAATCAAACACTGGGCCTGAGCCCAGACAGCTGAACATCGTTTTGTCCTTTCAAGGCAAAGAGGAAGTGTCTGCTGTGGCAGGGACATGCCAAGAGAAATAAAGCTTAACCTCAGCCCCATGTGAAAGTGATTTGAGATAATCGGGGGTGTCTGCAAATAGGTTAAAAATGGGACCACATACTAACAGGGAACTTTTTATGGAAATAAAAAAATGTATCAGATCTAACCCCCACCTTAAATACAAAATAGGTTGGGAAATGGCATGGCCTTAGAAATTCTATAAAAAGACAGTAGAAGAAACGAAAATCAGACAAGTCAATGGAAAATCAAATGTGTTTTTTGCTCACCATTTACTGGAGGGTCACTATTTTATTTCTTTTTCATTCTAATTGCCAAATTCAAAATGATGTATGTGTGAAACGAGGGGGAAGGGAGAGAGAGAGAAATATATGAATAAAGTGTGTGGGCAGAGTGGTAGATAGTGAAAAATTATTTAGATCAGGGGCCAGCCAATCTAGTCTGTCAAGGGCCAGATAGGAAATATTGAGGCTTTGCGGAGAATAGTCCCTCCTGTCACTGCACAAATCTGCTCTGGTGGTGTGACAGCAGCCGTAGGCAATCTGTAAATAGTCGCTGTGTTCCAATAAAACTTTATGAATACTGAATTGAAAATTTCATGTATTTTTCCTCTTCTTTTTATTTTTCTTCATTCACTTAAAAATGTAAAACTCTTCTTAGATTCTGGGCCTTACAAAACCAGACTGTGGGACATGTGTGACCTGCAGGCCATTGCTTGCTGACCCCTCATTATTTAGACAGTTAACTGCCCCATTCCATAGACCGTTCCTATGAAACTGCACTTACTCAGATTTGGGATTCTGGGTAGGAGCAACTGCTGTTCTTTTATTCAGCAGCTGAATAAAAAAGATGGTAGAAAGAATTTATTTAGAAGAAATAGGAGATTCTCTAACCCTATAAAAAAGACAGGATACTTTATACTAGCATGAAATCAAAGCTTATGCTATAGGAAATTTTGAAGCTAAATGGTATAAGCTATTAATGTGCAGCATTATTCAGGGATCAAGAATGATTTAAAATATTATCTCTTTTATCAGAATTTAATGTTTTATAAACATCCTTGGCATCATAATGCTAGTCTGCAATCACACAGAAGTTTCCATTGTCATGTGTATGGAAACCAGAGGGCTGGTGACTAGGAGGATTTTCTGGTGGAACATATGCTTTACAGATCACAGGTGATAAAAACTTTATGAAGCACCTGACCTAGACTTCCAGAAACAAAGGAAATAGAAATGTGCAAGGCACCTATGTTCAGAGTTTTTGCGAAGCACAGTAATTTTTATACCTTAAATGTCCGATTCTGGAACAATGACCTTCCCTTTCTGTGCTACGAGAGAAAAATCTTGTAAAACATCCTTGTAGTTCCTACAATCTTGATATAGGAAGGAAACATGACATTCTCCCCTTCCCTCCCTCTGTCTCTTCCTCTTCCTCCTTTCCCCACTACTGTTATTGAATAAACGAAGCCTTCTGAAGGGGCTGCCTCAGCCACTCCAACCCTTTGATAGGTCTGTCATAGTGTCCGTCCCTCTGGCCACAGGACTGGCTGCATGGCCCCACTGGTCCAGACAGGTCATATCATAACGGCAACAATGAGCCAAAGAAGGTTTAAAAAGGAATATATTCCCCCCAAATGGTTGTAAAACATGATTGTCTCCAGAGCTGCAGTGTTATGGACCAATCACTCATGGGCCACAGGGTCCTGATCAATGTGTGGTGCACACACAGGCTTGTTTTCAAGAACGTGGAGCACACTTTTTTATTTGATGGCAAGTTCTGGTCAGGAATGAAACCTCAGTTATTTGTATAAGGAAATGGAATTCTTTCAACAGCGATCTGTTTTGTGGCAGTCTGCTTTATGGCACTGTTTCTAGGAATTCACTTTGGGGAAAAAACTGCCTTACCATCCACACGGAAGTGACTGAGATTGGAGGGGAGAGAGAGCCACAGAGTGGAAGGGCTGCCTGTGAACAGGCTGTGAGGGCAAGGGTGGGCTCAGTGAGCAGCCTTTTTATTTCCTCTCTCCTTCATTTCCTCCCATCCTGTATGTGCGTGTGTTTTAATAGACTTTATTTCTTAGAGCAGTTTTATGTTCACAGTAGAGCTGAGAGTAAAGTACAGATATTCCCTGCACCTACATACACATAGCTTTCCCCACTATCAACATCCCCCATCAGAGTGGGACACTTGTTATAACTGATGAATCTACATTGACACATCATTATCTCAATGTCCATAGTCTACATCAGGGTTCATTCTAGATGTTGGACAGTCTATGGGTTCGGACAAATGTATTATGACATGTACTCACCATTAGTATTATACAGAGTAGTTTCACTTCCCTAACATTCCCTGTGCTCTGACTATTCATCCCTTCCCTTCACCTCAAACCCTGGCAACCACTGATCTTTTTACCGTTTCCATACCTTTGCCTTTTCTAGAATGTCATATGGTTGGAATTATACAGTATGTAGCCTTTTCAGATTGGCTTCATTCACTTAGTATGTCTTTCCAGGGCTTGTTAGCACATTTCTTTTTAGTGCTGAATAATATTCCATAGTCTGATGTGCCACAGTTTATCCATTCATCTACTGAAGGACATCTTGGTTGCTTCTACACTTTTTATATTCATCCTTCTTTTATTTTAGTATCGTTCTTCTGCTTTAAAGTCAAAGTATGTCAAAGTAGGGTCTTAATTAGCAGCCCTAACAATCCTCAAAATAGCTACAAAGAAACTGAGGCCCAGAGGTGAAGTGACTGGCCATGGCATTGTACCCCTCCTGGTGAATCTATCTGAGTCCAGCCTGCAACAATTACAGGCACTAAACTTGCTGCTGTCCACACTGGCCGAGAGCAGGTCTAAAGATCTCCTAGTGTCTGGATTAGGATGTTTAATTCAGCTCTAATACACCAAATGGTGCATTTTCCCCCTGCCTTCTGTATTCTAAAAGAATGTGGCTCAGACATCCTCAAAATTTTTTCCCAGCTATTTGCTTATTAGTATTAGAGACAAACTATTTCGGTAATGATTTAGTCTTCACAATGAGTAGAAATAAGTAGTATCACAATAACTATGACATACGAAAAAACTGCTCAAGACCAGAGAGCCAGTAAATATCAGTGATGGGGTTCAAATCCAAGTTTGCTTAATTCCAGAGGCTGAGTTCTCTGTCTCTCTGCTATATACTTCCAATATGTATATATGTTTTATATACATTTGTTCTAGTTGAAAATTTAAAGAATCTTTTTTTTTTTAAAAGAAACCACAAAGATCATGTGAATTCACATTTCAGATTTCTTTACCATGGTCCTAAAACCTAAAGGTTATTTCAGTGTCCACAAGATGCAAGGTTCCATTTATACTATAAAAAAATATAAATTTTAAAATTTTAAAGTAAGATTTAAAATTTCTCCTGAAAACTTCAGCACACGACTCATACTAATGCAGAAACATAACTAATTTTTGGAATGTACATATCCAAGAAAAAGCATCAGTATTGTACTTTTGCATTTATCACATGCTTTATAATTTTATAGCTTCATAAATAAAAATTAAGGAATAAACTAATTAAGTCAGTTAGTTAAGACCATAAGCTGGATTGCCACAGTACTTCCCTTTTCCTCCTCCTGGCCCCAAAGAAACTAAAATAATGGAAAGACAGTTTAAAAGAACACCAAACAGGAACAGAAGAGGGGACCAGAATTTTCTGTAAACACTGCTTACAAACTCATCTGCACTACCTGCAGGGGGCTCATCACTTGGTTTCTGGAGCCCCAAAAGTCATTTACCAGAACAGAGAAGGCAAGGCCTCAAGGGGAGAAGTGAGATGTTACAGAGCATGTCTGTGGTTGTTTACATTTAATTGGACCACATAATGATCCAGTTAAATGAATGGTAGAAATTGGAGGAGGTTAAAACAAACAAACAAACAAACAAAAAAACAAATTGGTGAAATTGGAGGAGGTTAAAAAACAAAACAAACAACAAAAGAAAATCATCCAAGGGTCTGAGGAAAAAGTACTGCCAAAAAATTAAGGTGAACATAATCCAATTAAAATACAAACTGTTTCCAGCACAATTGGATGTGAAAGCTAATATATCTGCACAACTCAAGAAATTAACAGCAAACGTGCTCAATCATGCAGCATAGGAGTTGTTTCTGAACCATCCAACAACTGACTTTGAGGTTCTTCCTGTTACTGAAAATTATGACCCTCAGCAAACTGGACTTTGACCAAAATGTCTATGATCACAGACCTGCCAATACTCTGGTGAGATCAAGTGTTGGTTCTTCATTCTAGATTCTTGCCTTAAGTTCTTTCGTATAAGAATGACCACATGGCCTCTCCAATCACATGGACTATTCTAGCAGGGAGTCCAATTATCATTGCCAGATTAAATCAGTGCCTACAGCACTTGTACCAGAGAATTGGGTAACAGGATATGATAGGGTTTAAAAACATTATATACTCTTTTATATAATTAATCTGAACCTTGCCCAAACCAGAACCTATCCAAACTTGTTATCATCAAATATTGAAACTTATCCCAAGTGAAAGGAGGTAAGCGAAGTCGCTGTCTGCAATGAGTGCTTTGGTGAGTACCTAGGACTCATAAAAGCACTTGTTATTGTAGTGAAAACACAAAGGATTCAGATATCACAAAAAGAATATGCATTACTACTCCTTTCTGGAGAAAATTTAAGACTTTTCAGTGTAGTAAACTTTCACAAAAATGAAATGGCATGCATTTTGTCATTCATCAAATGTTTATTAAGTACAAACTGCAGGCCAGGCACTGTTAGTTTTCTTTGATCAATCAATTCACTCTAAGATTCTGACAACTTATTGCTGTATTACAAAGGTATAATTTCTGGAAAAGGGAAATTGCAGAAATGCAAGCATTAAAATAATTGAGAAAACCCTTTAAGACTATATTGAGCCACAAGAAGCATACTATATACACTAATTATTTGTGATAATGAATAGATGCTAGATTATCAAGCAGGTCAGAAAGTAAGAAAATGCTATAGAAGAAGCTTAATTTGGGCAAAAATGTTGCACAGACAAGACCACCAACATGGACAGGTCCTGACCAAAACAGGAATTATGTAAAGCCAGGAAACAAATGGATTACGTGTTACCTCAGTATATTTAACCTTTTTTTTTTTTAATCTAGAAAATAGTATTAATTTATAGTAAAAAAATCTTCTGTAAGTACATGACCATTCACTCATATGTAGCTCCTCTGTTCTCTTTATGCAATAATAGGTCTATATTAATTAAAATTTCATATAATAGTTTAATTTTTAAGTGGGGAGAGATTAAAACAAAATGAAGACTAGTCTGAATACTCAACTCCATTAAGATGAGCCATAGATACCTCAAACTTAGTATGTTTAAATTTTTTAAGTTTGGATTTCTTTTTTTTATTTTTCCAAAGAAGGGATCAGACCTTAGTATGTATTATATACTATGCATAATAAAGGGTAAGGCTCAACCCTTATGGCAGTTCCTTAATATAACTCAGTAATACTATAGGTCGAATAAAAGATTCATGAAATAAACTCAAGTTGAGGCTTGTGAATCATTGAATCCAACTCCCTTCTTCAACTTTCCAGTCCCCTGCTTACAAAATCATTTATATCCCCAATCACCCTCATTTCTTTCTCAACAATGTAAGAGAACAACGACTCCCCGCCCCACCCGCCTTTTTTTTTTTTCCTCAAGTAGTACTGATATTGTAGCAAAGAGGACAAAGTTGTTAACGGTGAGCTGGTTTGGGAGCCAAGGACTGGACAATACCCCCTGCCCAGACGCCTGTCCGTTCTGCAACTGCAAAGGGCAACAACAGCACCAAACCTCATATTTGTGTCGCGCAACCCACCTTTCTACTCAAGGTATCAAGAGGAGGAGCTCTGTTTATGCAGATGTGCTCCACATAAACACTAGGTTTCAGAGCGACAGATTTTACTAATTAAGCCACTAATTATTTACTACTTAAGAAAACAATGGTCTCGTTGAGAAAGATACCTGAACAAATTTATAATACAATATGACATTAAGTATGACAACAGAGAGTTTTCTGGAAGAAGTAGATAAAAAACCTAAAAAGTATGGGTCAAGAGGCTTTCTGAAGCAAGAACACCAAAGCCAAGAGGAGTAGAAGCTAGGTGAACAGGGTTAGAAATTTCTACAGACAGTATAAGGGCAAGTTCCTTATTCTGTAAAATGAGTATACTAATTTTATAACTCATAGTTGTTATATTAAATTAGATAACTTATGTACAGTATTTATGTCTAGCACATAGTAAGTACTCAACAAAATTGTGGCAAACATTACTAATTGTATTAGTATATTGCGTGATTACTGAATGTATAAAAAGGTCAACAGAGAATCTGGTGGCTATGGATTTATTTACCATTCTTCCCCAACAAAAATCATTTATAACCTGACTCAAGAAGAAGTCACTGTGAGTGATCTAGGAGGCTTATATCTCATGTGTCCTTAAAAGCTTCTTCAGGTGGATACACTCCCTTTCTGGTTGCAACTTATCTTTAACGCCTTATCTTCTAGCTTTTTGGGAACATTTTCTAGAGAATAACAAGCTGATAAGCAGGGTTCTGATGTGAGATGACTATAAGAAAAGCAACCCCAAACTAATTTTTATGGCCACTTAGTATCCAATATGAGGGAGAATGATATTGTAAACAACAAACCGGCACAAAGGAACGAGGGAAAGTTTATAGTTTTGAGACATAGTTGTGCACAACCAAGTTTTGCAAATAGCAAAATCCAAAGATGGACTTTGTGTGAATTTAGTAAAGAAAGGTTTACTGAACTCACAGTGGTATTTTCATTACATCCACACACATAGAAAATGGGTTATCTGTCAACAGTCATCTTTGAAAACGGAAAGCAAAACATTTTCCAGCAGACAGAAGCTCAACAGTGTCACCCTGACTACTGGTATTACCTGAGCATCAAGACTGAGTGATGAAATTTTGTGTTGCCTTTGCTGACTGGTGGAAACATTTCTAAACTGATAGGAAAGTTTATCCTTGCCAACACCTCAAAGAATTTCACTGGGCACTACAATGTATTATTATTTATGTCATCATGATTCTCAGCATGTGAAGTACTGATTATTATAAACCTATAAAAACTAGTTTAGTTAAATCTTAGGTTCTAATGAGAAAACCAAAATGACCAATATCATTATGGGGCTATTAAAAGAAACAACCAGTGACATATTCAGAATAATGCCCACCATAGATTTTATCTGTAGGACCAGGATGACTTTCCAGTATAAGCTACAAATGGCAAACACAAAGCTTGAATTTCATTCAAATGTGTGTGTATCACAGCCCCTCAAATGAACAATGGGTCTTAAGTACCCAGGGAACATTGTTGTTGGGAGTAAGTAAGCTAGCCAAAACTGAAGAGAGTAAGAAGAGAGCTCAACCCACAGGGAGAAGGACATCCTTCAAGCCATGCACCTGGTATGGAAAGCTACATAGAATGAGGCCACAGTGACTGAGCACAGCCTAAGTCAAGGAGCAACATTCTGGGCCTTGGCTGGCGGGATTTCATCAGCGCCCTCAACAACAAAAGGATCCTCATTTAATTAAAACAAAATGAAGAAAAATAACAACAGATGGATATTTTTTAACTGTTTCCTCAGGTGGAAAACCAGATGAAGATAAAAAAGAACTGAAGAACATCCTCAAGCCATTTCAACTACTATTTTCTTGCCAAGTTGGGAAGGTGTAATTTTCCTAAAGGTGTGTTCAGCAATGGTTTGGCCTAGAAAGTAGCATCTGAGGGAGGGACTTTTCTGGGGTGTTACAGTCACTCTCCAGCATAGTCCTGCAGTTCTATAAGGGTACCATCAATCAAGCTAAATTTGGGCACATCTATTCCTGCTGGGGACACAACGCCATGGCTCTGCTTCTTCACAGGTGTCACAGGCAGTGTTCTTAGAGAATGACTGAGTGATAAAAATGAGGGAGTGCTCTGTTAATTTTCACATGCAACTTATTTCTCATGATCTTCAAGATAAAAACGTATTTTCTAAATTGAAATGGTAATTCGTGCATCTGCTTTTTAGGTTGAACATAAGAAGATAATAATACCTCTAGCTGTGACACAGTGTTCTTCTAATTGTACTGTGATCAAGCTTCAGATGAAAATAATTTGCATGCCAAGATATGCACTTGCTCAAGGTTTTAATTCTCAAAATTATAGGTAGAGATATAAAAGGTAGAGTTTTAAAACTGTTATTTTCCTCTTTTAATTTCCTAAGCTATATTTTCTGCACTATTTAGTTAAAGAGCCCAAAAGTAAAGGTGAATGGGGAAGCAACATGAACTTAAAGCACAAAGCACACAAGATTTATAACTATTTCTTCATTATGTTACTAAGCCTTACAACTAAATATTAAACATTAACCAGTTCACAAAATGTTTAGTTAGGAACTACCCTTTCCCACAGCAGGTAATAAAGGCAGTGAAGGTGGCATTTTTAATACCTGCCAATGACAAATCATTTTTCAGACTGAAAAGTTATGGCCATGCTCTATTATTGTGTATTGTACAGTTTCATGGTACATAGACAGGTTCAATTTTGATGTGAAAGACATCCCATAAGGGCCACACTATATAAGAACTCAAATTCTCATAGAATTGCTATCTCTTTTAATTCTTTAACCTCATCTTTTAGTTTTATTTACCAAAGAAGATTGTATCTGGAAAGCTATTTAAAACTATAAATCTGTCAACAGTTCCTTTTATGGAGGTGACATGGGAAAGAGAAAGGACAGCATTATAAGGGACAAAGGATGTATTACCAGGAGCACTTAAATGCAGGCTCCCCATCCCAAACATGGTGCTATCTGGAGGCTCCAGGTTTGCCTCAGCTCATGCATATACAGGAAAAGAAATATAAGCTACTAATTTCAAACTTAAAAATGTAAGGAATGTAAAAATTGGAGGTTCCAGCCTTTATTTGAAACCCAGGCATAGACATTTCATTAAAAACGAATCTGACTGTTACAATCAGAGATACAAACTTGTCAGTGTGCATTTATGTCCCAGGTGCTCAGCCACACAAGCTCACCATGCAGCAGCAATGCTACACCATGTTCTGATTCACCTCATGAGACTGTGGGTCCTCAGGTTATAATTTTGAGACGTAAGAATGAAGTAAGCCATGTGTTCAGTAGCCTTTTTAGCTAGAGCAATAGTTTTTAAAATGCTCTGCAATCTCCGAAGTACCTCAGAGGTGCCAGCAGGAGGGAAAGGTATGTAGGTGGGACAGGCCACAGCCAAAGCAGATTCAGTCCTATCTCTTTTATGCAGGATGGGGCAAAGGTAGTTTACAATTGTTCATATGGAAAATAATACAATCTATACTAATAAAAGGGTAATATGCTAATTAGATGGGATAGACTGGACATTTTGTGGTCAAAGCCGCAGCGGCTGCGAGAGCCGAGGGCCAGCAGCGCGGGGGAGGCAGCAGTGCAGAAGAGGCCATGGCGCAGGCCAGTCCAGCACCATGGCCCCTTCCACAGAGGCAGCAGGAGATGGGGCTGCGTGGTCCCAGTCGCAGTGCTGCCCATTTGGCAGAGGCAGCCACAGAGGCAGCGGTGTGGGCTCGGTCCTGGTGCCATGCCTCCGCAGAAGCTGGACAGGGCGCGACTTACTGTGCCTCAACCTCCCACAGCCCTTCCCACAGCCGGCCTGGCCCCAGATTGCCTCCCACCCACCAGTGAGTGGGGCCAGTGCTAAGAAGCAAGGGCCAAGGGAGCGGGCCTAAGCCCTCAGTAGGACATCCCCTGAGGGCTCCTGGACTATGAGAGGGAGCAGGCCGGGCTAAGGGGACCCCCCCCCCCCTTCAGCACACAAATTTTCATGCACCAGGCCTCTAGTACAAGAATAAACTGTTTTGCATATTCACAAGCATAAACCTCCTTTTGTCCTACTCTATATAATGGTCTTCCCACATAAGGTTTTTATCTGAGGGAGAGGAAAGGTTCTGCTACTAAAATCTTTACAAACTACTCATCTTTACTTTAAAAAAAATGACAGAAAAGACTAACACTGAATTCTAAAATAAAGCCTTCCTGGAAAAATAGCTCTGGATTGAAATAAAGAGGTAAAAAGAAAAAACATATGCTCATTCTTTGAGACAATATTTTGCTTTTATAATTTCCAAGTGTAGCTGATGTAATCTTCACCTACTAGTCTTATTATTCTCAATTGAAAAGCAAAGTCAGCCAAACAGTCTCAGCCTGATAAGACTAACTTTTCCTAGCCAGCTTATTATGTTGAGAAGCTTAAAAATGTTTTTTTCTGGAACTTTTCTCCAGTCCCCTTGGGAATTGCCTTCCCCTGCAGTGTTGAACTGTTTCCTGGATCCATGTTTTTTCCTTGTTTTTGGTGGAACACATCCACCATTAGCTTCCTAAAAAGAGGTGTGTGGGATAAATTTTTTCACATCTTGCATGTCTGAAATGTATTTATTTCATCTTCACATTTGGTTTCATAGTTTGGCTAAATACAGAACTCTAGGTTGGAAATTACTTTCCCTCAGAAATATAAAACCATAGATAATACAGCTCTTCTGTTTTACAGATGCTGCAGAGAATTTTGTGGCAATCCACATACTTAATTCCTTGTATTTGATGGGTTGAGGCTGGACACTTGATAGAGCCTTTCAATCTAGAAACTTAAGTTCTTCAATTCTTGGAAAGATATTCAGAGACTTCACTCTCCTCTGATTTCTCTGTTTGCTCTCTCTGCAACTCCTATTAGTCATATCTCCAGTTCTCCAATTTTCATCTCTTTGTGTTTTATTTTCTGGGAGACTTATTCAACTTTTTCTAATTCTTCTATTGCATTTTTAAACTTTTTACCTAAAGATTTAAAATTTCCAATTAAGGAACAATTGGGTATTCTTTTATGGAGCCCCTGGTGCTTGTTTCATGGTTGTACTATCTTCTTCTTAACTCTCTTTTCACCTGCTTCCTCACTGTCTCTATTTTCCCTGTTTGTTCTAGACTATCTCATAGAAGTAGCTTTCTTCAAATATTGGTGATCCTCAGTTTTCCATTCATATTTAGGAATGAGGCACTAAAACTCCAACTGGAAACTCTGTGTTTATGGATGAGGCTTGTCAAATATAGTTTGAAATAAGAGAGTGGCTGCCTCCAACTTTGTTCTTCTTTTTCAAGATTGCTTTGGCTATTTGGGGTCTTTTGTACTTTCATACAAATTTTAGGATTGGTTGCTTTATTTCTGTGAAAAATGCCATTGGAATTTTGATAAGGACCACATTGAATGTATAGATTGCTTTGGTAGTATGGCTATTTTAGTAATATTAATTCTTCTAATCCATGAGCATGACATATCTTTCCATTTATTTATATCTTCTTCAATTTCTTTCATCAATGTCTTTCACTTCTTTGGTTAAATTTATTCCTAAGTATTTTTATCTTTTTGATGCAATTATAAATGGGACTGCTTTCTTAATTTCTTTTTTGATAGTTTGTTTTTGGTATATTAAATGCACATTTTTTTCTACATGTTGTACCCTGAAACTTTACTGAATTCGTTTATTAGTTTTAACAGTTTTTTGGTGGAGTCTTTAGGGCTTTCTATATATAAAATCATGTCATCTGCAAATAGTGACAGTTTTATTTCTTCCTTTCCAATTGGGATGCCTTTTATCTCTTTTTCCTTCCTAATTGCTCTGGCTAGTACTTTCAATACTATGTTACACAGGAGTGGCAAGAATGGGTATCCTTATTTTGATTCTGGTCTTAAAGAAAGTTTTCAGCTTTTTCCCATGGAGTATGTTAGCTATGGAGCCCTGCTTTCTTAATAGTGGCAAATAAGAAAGAATCATAGTCGACCAATGTTATGCTTTAAACTCTCCTAATAAGGGTAGAATTACTAGAGAATAATTGTATTTTGCTGCTTTGCACCTACCAAGATATATTCAATTAGACATATTTCCAAGAGACATGTCAGCAAATTGCTATGATTTAAAAACTAGAGGCCCGGTGCATGAAAATTCATGCCCTTGGGGGGATCTCTCAGCCCAGCCTGCCCCCTCTCACAGTCTGGGAGTCCTTAGGGGATGTCCTACTGATGGCATAGGCCCGCTCCTCGGCGGGAGGTGACTGACCAATCAGGGGAAGGCACTGCCCCCACCACCCCCTTGTTGCTGCTGCCTCTGGCCTCCCTCTGTAGGAGGTGACCACGCCCATCAGGGGAAGGCGACGCCCCCATCACGCTGCAGCTGCCTGAGCCTCGGCCTGGCCCTGGCAGCAGCAGCAGCCGCTGCAGCTTTGACTGGAAGACATCTGGTCTAATTAGCATATTACCCTTTTATTAGTATAGATCCTCAATTATCTTTTGAATAAAATTTTAAAAACTGAAAATACAGTATATATGAAAAAATTTCTTTAAATTTCTGTCATAGATATGCTCACATTATTTTGCAATGTGGGCATATATATGTTTTCTGTAGGCACGTTCCCCCAAGTCTACCTCTAATAATGTTTAAAAGTAATAGGTAGTAGTGCAATGTAAGAGTCACAAAGTGGATATAAAACCTCAGAATTGTTAAGATAGAAAAACTCTATGATGTGATTTCATTCAATAAAAGGAAACTGAAATAAAACAGGTCAAGACTTGGTCAAGGTCAAAAAGTGGCTTAGCAGAATTCACAGAATGAGACTGTATTGTATTACTGACAATATGTGATGTGACTAGGTCTGTGTACTTTTTCATTTAGAATGTACTTTTCCATTTAAAATGGCCCTCCCCTCATCTATCACCTCCAGTACAGTTATCCTGTGTTTTAAAACACGGCTATCTAGTACTGTTATTGTGTAGTGTGTGATCTGCATATAAAATGCTGCATGTCTAAGTTAAAGCCGCTCCTGTTGAGTAGGGAGTCCCAGTTTCTGAGGAAAACATTTTTCTATTCATGTAGGCAGAAATATCTGATTCAAATACACTAGCATAATGTCCAAAAGAAAAAAGATGGTTTTCTTCATGGCTAACAGCTCTTCGAGGGAATAATTGCCTCTTACCCTTAAAAGTTATAAATCATCTCAATTATAAAAGGACAAAAATAAGTTGTTGAGCAAATATGGTAACTTCTATCTATAAACATTCATAAAGCATGATTCTCCAAACAGATCTCTTTTTTACAGAAAGAATACATTTATACCTTATTAAATACTAGAGGCCTGATGCATGAAATTCATGCATGGGTAAGGTCCCTAGGCCTGGCCAGCAATCAGGGCCAATCAGTGGGGCAACCGGAGGGTGATCAGGAGGCTCCGCTGGCACCCACCTTGGCCAGCCTGGCACCGCCTGCTCACTGGCCCCACCCCCTGCCACCTCCGGTCGCCTCCCTCTGCAGGGCAACTGGCAGGGCAATTGGGGGGCTCCGCTGGCACTTACCTTGGCTGGCCTGGGGCCTGTGGGCTGGAGGCAGCTCCTGCGTTGAGCGTCTGCCCCCTGGTGGTTAGTGTGCATCATAGCGACCAGTCATTCCACCAGTCATTCTGCTGTTTGGTCGATTTGCATATTAGGCTTTTATTATATAGGATATTTTGAAAGGAAATATTAAACAACCATTAAAATTAAAAATTTCTACTCCATGAAAGACACAGTTTAGACAGTAAGAAGATAAGCCACAGACTGGGAGAAAATCTTTAGAAAACACAAATCTGGTAAAGTGGTACCTAAAATATACAAAGAACTCTCAAAATTCAACAATAAGAAAACTCAATTAAAAAATGGTAAAACATCTGAATAGACAGCTCACCAAAGAAGAAATATAGAAAGCAAATAAGCATATGAAAAGGTGCTGAACATCATATGTCACCAGGCCAATGCAAATAAACCTGGAAATACCACTACCCACATACTACAGTGCCTGAAATATAAGATACTGATGGCAAATGCAGGTGAGGATATGGAAGAACAAGAACCTTCATTCACTGCTGATGGCAATGCAAAATGGCACAGCCACATTAGAAGACATATTCTTGTAGACTATACGTGGCAAAAAGTTAATTTCATAGCATAAGTATCCTTATGAAACTCTAAGGAAGCTATAAAGGAAACGTCAGACCAGCTTCTGTAAACCAGTGTGTGTGTGCATATTTCATGACCAGTATGTCCAATTCAGTTTTATAACAAGAAAGTTCCTTTTGAATTGACAACTTTTGGATTCATCTCCCCCCTAATCTCTAGTTCTGACACTCAGACTTATGACATAGAACCCCTAAAAATATATATTTTTTAATGCTGGGGACTACTGTTTTATTATATCTAAGAGTATTTGTTTGACCTTTTATATTTTTAAGAATTCTGGCAAGAAGTTAATGCTAGGCAAACAAAAAATTCAATTCTTGCTTTTAAATAGAAAACCACTCCTTAAGGATTCTTTTGAAGTGAATGAAAATATGCCAAGGGGCTACTTTTGCTACTATTGAAAGAATGTCTTATCCAAATGCCAAAAACAGTTAAGAGATCTTAAAAAAAAATTCTGAAGAAAAAGAAAAAATAACTACTCTATGATTTGGAACTTCCATAATGATAAAAGTGGCATGTGCATTATACCTGATGGTTTCTTGCTTCTAAAAGAACAGGAAAAGTTTTCTACAAATATAAAAACAAAACCCACTTTCCAGATTTTAATAGCAAAAAGAGAGTTAGCCATTATTAAAGGACTCAAGAAATAATATTTGGAGGTTAAATACAAACAAAACAAAAAAAGAGCCACGCAAATCTTAATTTTCTACTTTTCTTTCTGGCCTAAGGCAAGGTTAGAATTTATTGGGGACTGGCTAGGTGCTTACTAGAAAATTTCCAAAACTTAGTGGAGGTTATATTTAAGAATAATTTATCAACTACACTGCGATTCTGAACCACTTAATGGAGTTCAGTCACATTTTAATAGAATGACACCCTTGAGAACTCAGAATTACTGTCATGTAGAGATGTTTCCATCAAATACCAATGACAAACATGCAGTGCTTCTGTCCTCAGCATTAGATTTCTGAGCCTCACCTAAACACTTGGGTTCAATCCTAACTTAAATAAAAGGGCATAGTAATTAGGTATGCTTATTTCCTAAATAGTCATTCTAGTAGAAACAAAAACCTTTAAGTTTGTAAAGTTGCGAGATTCACTACCCCCCCCCTTTTTTTTTCCTTAACAAAACTTACGTTAAGAAAAAAAGAATTAAGTTGTACACAAGGAACCAGAAATTACCTTAACAAATATGCTGGAATAGGGACATTATGTAGACTGTTTGTAAAGAAACAACTTTATACACTTTAAAGTAAAAAATAGTATATATCTTTAACAAGAAAAAAAATAAAAATAAGCCTTACAAATGTTTATAAATGTACTAGTAAACCAGCTGAAAAAAATGCTGCATGTAACTATAAAATACAGTTTAAATTTAAAGAACACACCATCAAAACCAAAAATATGACATACACATGAAACACTTATGAGTATTCATAAAATCTAAGGCAACAAAATATGGAAAAAATTTTAAAAATTTAGCATTAGAGATAATTATATTGGATTTGTTGATTATAAAAATATAACAAAAATAATTACTGGGCGCTGGCCAGGTGCTTACTAGGAAAGCACCTTGTATGAATTACGTCATCTAATCTGGACAACAGCTCTGCGAGGTAGAGCCTCTCATATCTTTATTTAGTGTAAGGAGAGTGGCCACAGATGAGGAAGTGGACAAGCTTTGCATTTGGATTTAGGTCCTTCTCATTCCATAACCCATTTTGCTTAACTAATGCCGTTTCACATAGTACAAAATGTTCTTAAAAGAAGAAACAGTTTTCACATATATTGGTGGCATGAGTTTTGAACATAGCTCAATTACTATTAGTAGAAACTAGAGGCCTGGTACACGAAATTCATGCATTTCGGGCGGGGGGGGGGGGGGCGGGGAGGACGCGTGTTCCTCAGGCCAGCCTGCACCCTCTCCAATCTGGGACCCCTCAAGGGATGATTGACTGCCCGTTTAGGCCCGATCCCACTAGGATCGGGCCTAAATGGGCAGTAGGACATCCATCTCATAATCCAGGACGGCTGGCTCCCAACTGCCCACCTGCTTCTGCCTGCCAGCCTGATCACCCCCTAACCACTCCCCTGCCAGCCTGTTTTGCCCCTAACTGCCCTCCCCTGCAGGCCTGGTCACCCCTCACTGCCCTCCCCTGCAGGCCTGGGTCCCCCCCCCCCCCCAACTGCCCTTCCTTATAGGCCTGGTCACCCCTAACTGCCCTCCCCTGCAGGCTTGATCGCCCCCAACTGCCCTCCCTTGAAGGCCTGGTCCCTCCCAACTGCCCTCCCCTGCTGGCCATCTTATGTCCACATGGGTTCAGTCATCTTTGACCACATGGGGGCAACCATCTTGTGTGTTGGAGTGACAGTCAATTTGCATATTACTCTTTTATTAGATAGTATTAGCCTTCTAGCCCTTCAAATAATAAAAAAGACCCAACTCTACCAGAATCTGCATGACAGACATAGTAGTATGTTTTGCCTGTCTTTTTTATATCATAAGCTCCTCTCAAGTTGGTAGAACCCCCCAATTTTATCACTTTTGAAGATGAAGAAAAATAGATGAATCGTTTGTGCAAAAATTCTGGAGTCAATAGAAAGCCTGAGAATTTGGAGAGGAGAACCTAGGTGGATTGGTAAATTGCCCCAATCAGCATGACTCCTGGCCTGAGTAGTTCATAGATACAGATTTAGCCTGGGGGCCAGCCTTGGAGGACTAGATTATTATGTAGATCTTAACTAACTTGTTGCCTTGATATACTGCTTCCCTATAAAGGGGCTGCAGTATCTGGTTATGAAATGCTGTATGAAGTTTGTTGCCAGCCAGCCTCTCATTCAACATCCACTTCCTTTCTGACTAATACTTCTAGTAATCTGACAGTAGTTTTAAGCACCTGGCAAGGAGTCAGTACTAGAGGTATGGCAGCACAGGGTGTTCTGGAGGATGACTTGCTTTGCTGTAAACATCCAATCTGAGATAGCCCTCAGGTAAGATGAATTAAGGCTCTTTTATTGCCAATTTAAGTAGGAGTGGAAGTTTGGAAACAGAGAGAATGTTTACACCTTCATAAACTGGAAGTTTTAAAAATTGTAACTTAAAATAAACAAAACTATAACTTTAACCTTGTACTTACTTTCCTAACAAAGAGTTTAGGAGAAAAGTGGCTGCTACATATTCCACTTTTTAACACTTTTTATCCTAATGCCTCCAGAATCATAGATATTGAACTTGACTAAGTGTTCTGTTGAAAAGCGGAAAACCAAACACCTCAGATGAAAAAATAAAGTCACTGGGTCTGGGAATCTCTTAGGAGGTAAAACTTCCTTTTCCATTGAATAAAAAGTTGTTAAAGTTTGCTAAGGAGAATTTTTATCAAAATCTGGTGCTACGATTAAGATCTCTAGTTCACAGTAAAAAAGTACTTACGGACACTGGCAACGACTCCAAGATCCCAGGTTTCTTAAAAGCATGTATATATTTTACAAATGAGCAAAATGAGATTTCAAAGAAGTTAATAACTTACCTGAAACCATCCTGAAAGGAGCTACAATCCTATTAGAAATCTACTCAATTGTAAGATTACAATTATTTTTTCCCCACTAATAAATTACCGCCTCTCTGGGAAGTTATGAAAAAAGGCTATGATTGCCTATGCCATTTATAA
This sequence comes from Corynorhinus townsendii, assembly GCA_026230045.1. Lineage (NCBI taxonomy): Eukaryota > Metazoa > Chordata > Mammalia > Chiroptera > Vespertilionidae > Corynorhinus > Corynorhinus townsendii. The sequence goes on from JAPDVU010000006.1 coordinate 131,960,990, forward strand.
AACATATAGTTGATACCTGGCTCTTAGATATATTCTCAATTTCACTTAATGAGATAAGCACTAAAAGGAGGATCGTATTCAAACACAAACAAACATTCAACTCCAGTTTTATAGACATTAGCTTTCCGCCCATCCAGCAAATCCTACACAGGGAGGAAATAATGTCTCTTACTCGCCAACCTGTCCCAGGGCATTCGGGTGATGTACCCAGCTATGGTTCATGTCCATTTATTTGTGATTGTTGGTTTCTTGTTGGTGGTAAGACAAAAGTTTTTCTAAAGTAATTAGAATAATTTGATAAAAGACAAATGAAAAAAAAAATGGAGTGGAATCTGCTACAAATAACTTAAAAAAAAAAAATCAAAGCAAAGCAAACAATAGCTATAACCAAAAAAGACTTACTTATTTCCTCTTGAGCTGAATTCCCATCTGCTTTTTTTTTTTTTTTTTTTTTTTTTACAGAGAACATTTTAATGGTGGCCAGATGGGAGGGGTTTTGAGGGATGGCTGAAAAGGGGGAAGGGATTAAGTAAAAATTGCTAGTTATAAAATAGTCATGGGCATGTGGAGTACAGCATAGGAAATATAGTCAGTAATAGTGTAATAACTATGTGTGTGCTGTGAAATGAGTACTAGACTTATCAGGGTGATCACTTCATAAGTTACATAAATGTCTAATCACTGGGCTGTACACCTGAAATGAATATAATATTGTATGTCAACTGTAATTGAAAACTAAAAAATTATTTTTTAAAAAGTGAATCAAAGGTTAATTAGGTCCACAAGAGAGCATATACAGAATTGTCCACAAATTTACAAGGAATGGGTTAGTGACAGTTACTAATAATTAAGTGTAAAATAATAGATTGAGACATGATCTGTTTCTCTTCTTATAAACATTACAGTGCTATACATGTTTATTATGGTCCTTGCCTCTGTGCATGACATAGTTTTTTAAAAACTATTTTTAATAGTAGTTTTAAGGTCACAGTAAAATTGAGGGGAAGATACAGAGATTTCCATTATATCCCCTGCCCTACACATACAAAGGCTCCCCAATCATCAACATCCCCTACCACAGTGGTACATTTACTACAACTGATGAACCTACATTGACACCATTATCACCCAAAGTCCACAGTTTACATTAAGATTTACTCTCGGTGTTGTGAGTTCTATGAGTATGGACAAATGTATAATGACATGTATCTGTCCTTACCACTTCCTTTAAATGGCAACATGTTTTTCCACTAACTGGGAGCTACAGTCAAGAAGCCAGAGACAATGTGGTCCTGGCCAAAGGGGAGTGGTGGGCGCAGGGATGGCTGAAAGATGCTGCCTGCCAGCCTCCAGGGAGGCTCCCTAGTTGCCACATTCCTCCTCCAGCTGGTGACAAACTTCTTTGGGCTCTCCTGATGATTACTCAAATGCTCAAATTTTCTGGACACCCTCCCCAGGGAGAAACAATAGAGTAACTAAGAAGGGTGTAAGGAGCTACTTCAAACATTGGGCCTGTGTAAGCTTTATAAAACAAGATTGACTGGGCAAAATAAAGTACCAGGTGGGAAGAAAATATTTTTAAAAGTACATCCCTAACCCAGTCTTCAAAAGTATCACCAGTATCATCTCCATTCCAATCATCCTCTACAACATTTTAATTAAAATGAAAAACACAACAGAACACTCTACAGCCCTCGTCAGTGGTTAAAGTGTCAGCCCTGGGACTGAAGGGTCGTGGGGTCGATTCCAGGTCAAGGGGCATGTACCTGGATTGGGTTGCAGGTTAGGTCCCTGATAACCAATCCATGTGTCTCTCTCACATGGATGTCTCTGTCTCTGTCTCTGTCTCTGTCTGTCTGTCTGTCTCTCTCTCTCTCTCTCCCTCCCCTTCTCTACCCCGCTTCCACTCTCTCTAAAAATCAGTGTAAAAAATATCCTCAGGTGAGGATTCACAAAAACAAAACAAAAAATACTCACTATAGCCCTGGCTGGTATGGCTCAGTTGGCTGGGAGTCGTCCCATGCACCGAGAAAGGTTGCCAGTTTGATTCCTGATCAGGGCATATGCCTGGGTTGTGAACTCGATCCCTATTAGGGGACATGCAGGAGACAGCCGATCGATGTTTTACTCTCATAGATGTTTTTCTCTTTCCCTCTCTCTCTAAAAATCAATGAAAAAAATCTCAAAAACAAAACAAAACAAAAAAACCCCAAACCTCACTACAATTAAAAATAAACATTTTATGTTTGTAAAAAACAGTCAGCAATTTCCTCATTTCTGGCTTACCTGGCCAAATTCTTATTCATATAGTTAATAGTGTACAATTATACAAAATTACCTTTATGTAATTTTGGTTAATCTACTTTCCTGTGAAGACAATTAATTGATCTGTGTTTTCATTTTTACTAGAGGCCCGATGGACGAAATTTGTGCAAGAGTAGGCCTTCCTTCCCCCGGCTACCGGCACTGGCTTCCCTCTGGCACCTGGGACCGGGGCTGGCTTCCCTCTGGCCATCGGCAGGCACCCGGGACCTGGGACCGTCACAGCCCCGACATCCGGTCTAATTAGTATATTATGCTTTTATTATCATAGATACCAAAAGTGGCCAGAGACACTCTCGAACTCTGAAACACTGGCTGTGCCTGTAGCAGGGTGCATTGCTACAATGTTAGAGGACTCCTCTTAAGACAAATGAGAATAAAAGCTTATTTTCCCTAAATATAATTTTTAAAATCGTTTTCTTTTTTTGTTTTTTCAATTTAATAAGTGTTAAATATATACTATGTAGAAGGTTCTCTGCTGAAGGAGATGGCCTTAGCGTGGGGAGAAAATAAATTAGTTACATCAGTGATAAAGCAATGAGTCTGTAGGAGGCAGGTGACTGAGGTTCTGGCTTTGAATTTATTTTACTATTTAAAAAAAAAATCAAAACTAATTTTGGCTCTCAACATTATAGCACCATTTCATTTTGATGGGATGGGGTGGGGATGAGATCTTATATTTATCTGAAGCTAAATTTTATCTCTTACATTTCCTATTTATTAATTTTAAGACTTTTTTGGGTTGTTAATCCTCATCAGAGGATATTTTTTCCATTGTTTTTCAGAGAGAGTGGAAGGGAGTGAGGGAGGGGAAGAGAGAGAGAAAAAAACACAGATGTGAGAGAGAGACACATTGATTGGTTGTCTACAGCATGCACCCGGATCCAGGGCAGGGAGCAATCCTGCAACCCAAGGTACCTACCCTTGACTGAGAATCGAACCTGAGACGCTTTGGTATGCAGGCCAATGCTTTAAACATTTAGCAACAATGGCCAGGGCAATTTGAAGACTTAAAAAAAATGATAATAGTTCTCAAACAATAGGACATCCCCAAAAAAAGACCCCCCAAGTATTATACAAACCTGTCTTGTCCAAGTTGAAAACCCCTGACCTAGTAAGATATAGCTCTGGAACATAATTTCGATGATACCGATTATAATTAGGACCACAGTGGGATACTCTTCCCCCACTCAAGCATTATGGAATACGAAAAATGTAATTTGAGGAAGAACAGAATTTTCTGGTACTTTTTCTGTGATTATTTTTAGAAGATCTGATATAAATATTAACCAGAAACGAATGTGCTTGTATTTTAGACTAAATAAGGTATGCACCACATAAGAACTAGCAAGCTGGTACAGTAATTCCTGGCACCACCTGAGTTTCTTCCTTTCAGCCAGACAGAACCTCACTGGCTTTGATTTTTGTTTTGCTCTTCTCTGTTACTGCCATAAATTACTTCAAAGTGAGAAAGGCACATTTATACCTTGCTAACTACTCTTCCTCCTCCCTCAGCTCAAGTGAAAGATTTATGGTGTCTTCTTGCCATTTCCTGTAAACTGACATATCATGTACATGATGCCAGCCTTTGGTCTCACATCAAAAAGTGAACTCCTGAAATGTGGCAGCAGTCAGTCAACAGTAGTTACATGTTCATTTTATCATAATGGACAGTCGTGCCAAAGAGATGCTCATTAGATAGGACTATTGTTTCAGACAGAACTTAAAAGTAAATGCCCTTCATCTGCGTCTTAAGCTGCTTTCTACATTGCTTCCCTCTTCCTCCCCCCAGTGCAACTGAAAAACCTAAAGGGGGAAAATAAAATATACACAGTTTATACCCGAGGCAAAACAAGTTCCTTTGGAATCTATTTGGTAGTTATGATCTATAACTATGAAAATTGACCTATGTATTCTCTGAGCATGACTAAACAACCTGTAATGTGTTAATCTCTGGATTTTATAGCAGAGAGAGAAAAACAACAGCAAGCAAAATAGAATACAGTTCCAATAACTGCTAGATAACTCAGAATGAAAGAATCTACAATTTCTTAGTTAAAAAATAGCAATTTCCCAGTATAAATATACTATGTCAATGGTACTCAGAAGATATTTCTGTTAAGTTTGTCCTTTTCTTAAGAACAGCAAACCGCGGCTCGTGAGCCGCATGTGGTTCAGGAGCTGCAGTTTGCCGACCACTGTCTTAAGAATGCATGTAGAAAGATGCACAATCATTATAATAGAAATGTATTTTGTAAGTAAAAACAGCCTAAGTAAACAGTTGCTAAGGACAAAAAAAATTTTTTTTAAATGTGTTTATCTGCCATACTTAAAAACTTACATTTTCACAGAGTTCTGGCTGCTCTTATTGAGTATATTTTCAATTAAGGGCAGATTGTCTCTTTTACAGTTTTTGAAGAGAATCTCTGATAACACACAAGTAGACTGAGATAATTTCCCAAAATTTTGATAAAAGATAATGATACAATCTCTTGGCCAAGTCTTTTGAACTTCAGAATGCTCTCATGATATCCTAATTTCACTTATATGATCTCTATGAGAAAACGGTAGGCAGTTGTATATATCATTTCCATCTGATAGGCCAAGAGATCAAAGTTCAAAGAAGTATAGTTGGAAGCTGCTGTCTCAAGAAGCTCCAAAGAGGAATCCTGTTACTTTTCTGAAGACTACATTTTGAGCAATAACAGGAGCCAGGTAAAAACAATTGAGATATTAACAGAGGTCGGGTAAAATGCAATTTCATTTAGTGATCACCTATCATGCAGTGCATTTCTTGTTTTAATATTTTTTTTAATATACAGTTATTTAAAACAATTGGCACCAAGCAGTCTTTTTTTTTTTTTTTTTTTTAAATATTTTACTGATTTTTACAGAGAGGAAGGGAGAGGGATAGAGAGCCAGAAACATTGATGAGAGAGAAACATCAATCAGCTGCCCCCTGCACACACCCGACCAGGGATGTGCCCGCAATCAAGGTACATGCCCTTGACCAGAATTGAACCTGGGACCCTTGAGTCCGCAGGCCGACACTCTATCCACTGAGCCAAACCGGTTAGGGCAATCAAGCAGTCTTTTTGCTAATGACCCCAAACCACCACTTTCCTCCCACTAATATATTTTGAGAACTTTCTTACCTCTGCTCCAGAATATGTGTCCGTTTGGAGAATGAGTTCATTCAGATCAACGTCCTGACTGATTGGCATTGAGTGAAACTGTAGGTTAAATATTTCCTTCCTTGTTGCTGCATCTGGTAAAGGCACATAGACGATTCTATCGATTCTTCCAGGACGCATCAAAGCCTGGAAGGAAGATGGGGCAATGCGGATTAACCAGGCTCAAAATTGACGTTCCACGTGAAAGGTGCCCAAGGAAAGGGATGTCCAGAATCTCATGAATAAACCACTATTCCTCATAGTAAACAATTCACCATAGCTAAGATGTGGAAACAGCCTAAGTGCCCATCAGCAGATGAGTGGATAAAAAAACTGTGGTACATCTACACAATGGAATACTATGCTGCGGTAAAAAACAAGGAATTCTTACCATTTGCAACAGCATGGATGAACTGGAGAAGGTTATACTAAGTGGAATAAGCCAGTCAGAGAAAGATAAATATCACATGATCTCACTCATTTGGAATATAATGAACAACATAAACTGATGAACGGAAAGATCCAGAGACAGAGAAGCATCAATCAGACCATCAAACCTCAGAGGGAAGGTAGGGGAGGGTGGGGTAAGGGGAAGAGATCAACCAAAGGACTTGTATGCATGCATATAAGCCTAACCAAAAGACAAAGACACCAGAGGGGTGATAGTGTGGGGGGGGGGGGGCAATGTGGGGGTAAAAGGACACATAATACTTTAATCAATAAAGAAAAAAATTTTAAAAATTAAAAAAATAAAAACACAGAGAGAATAAAATAAAATAAAAGTCTATAGCTAGAAGAAAAAAGAAAACACCTACTATATATTCTACAATCTATTTTAAAGATTCAAATCAATAAACAATATTCAGGCTACCTTTGAAAATAGAAAAGCAATATTTTCTTAGGAAGTGTTAGGTTAGTAAAAGATGACTATTGTCTTTTAGGGGAATGCAAATATGACTTGCATTCATTGTATCAAAAGGTATTTGTTGTAACTTCCTGCAGTAACTTAGAATATGGGTTAAACTCCTTCAGAGAGCCCTAAAATATATACAGCTCTGAGGAAAGTTTTGGCTCTCTAAATACATGTATGTTAGACCTTTAGATATTGTCCCTCCTACAAGAGTGATCAATTATGTGTAAATTTTATTCAGACCAAATTTACATAATTAAGAAGCTCAGTGAATCTCAAGCAAAATAAATACAAAGAAAACCACACCTGACCACATCCACTTGAAAGGTGCCCAAGGAAATGGATGAGAACTTTCATCCCTATTTCACCTATATCTATCTTACGTTATTAGTACCAATGACTCCAATAAACATGTATTTCCAAATTATTAAAATTATCACAGTGCAACTACTGAAAACCAAAGATAAAGACAATCTTGAAGCTGCCAGATTGAATACAGGGAACAATGGTTTGAATCACTAATGACTCTCAATCTAAACAATGGAAAGTGGGAACCAGTGGAACAACATTTTCAAAGTGCTGGGAGAACAAAAAACATCATCTTAGAATTCTATTCCCAGTGGAAATATCCTTCAATGATGGGGGAAAAAAAAATTAAGTCATTGTCAGACAAAGAAAACCACCACAGAAAATGCTAAAGAAAGATCTTCAGATTGAAGGAAAATGACATAAGATAGAAAATTGAATATTCAGGAACAAATGAAGAGCTTTGTAAATGAAACACTCCCAAAATGTAGACTTCTTCCACCTCCAAAAAATTACTCTTGTTGCTGGCATAATCAGAAATGGCATTTCCTGAAGCTTTGAGAGACACTCACTCATAAATAGTTAAAAATAGCACATTTCTATATCTACCCTTTTTAGAGTGAATTATCCAGAAAGAAGATGCCATAGAAGTAAATACAGAAACTAAGGAAAATAAGAACTAGGCAGGAACAACTTCTAGTTAAACAAACAAAAGAAGAAGAAGAAAAAAAAGAAAGCCAAAAAACAAGACCCTGAAAATGTACCTGGGACCATACATAAAACATTACAGAAAATGCAAACATCAAAACCAAATATAATTGCTCTGTGGAAATTAGTTCTTAGGGAACACGATAAATTGTCTGCTGTCTCTGACCCAGTAGTTTCATGTCTTTTGCCAGTGTCCATGACACTGTAGCATGCTGGCTGGTTAGCTTACAAATAGGTGTGAGAAATAGTATTTATTGACAATTTTATCATTCTAACATTAGTGTGCCTATAAAAGAAAGAGAAAAATTAGAAATATATAAATCCAGGAAGAATTATCTTTATTTTTTATTTTTAAATTTACCTTATCATAACATGTTTAGAATTCCAAATAGATTGGATATGAAAAATCTTCAGGAGAGGACTATAGTAGTCTATAGAAATTCTATCCCAAATTCCAAGATTCTAATCATGGAACATCTCAAAAGCTAATATTCCATTTTCATTTTGGAAAATGCTATTGTATGGGTTTTGCACATGTTACAATACCTAGAACATGAAGAGTGTCTACCAGATAACTGTTAATGCTTAAGTTATACACCAAAATAGCAAGCAAGTCAACTAACAAATATGTAATAAATATATTCCCCTTGTTTAAAAAACATATGCTTTAATTATCTGTAGACTCTTCCCCAACCCTAGCATCAGTCCATTGGGAGGAAGTGACACATGATTGGCTTTCTTGAAATGTACAATGTCACAGAATTCAATCATGGGGATCACAGCTTCCCACATAAAGCAAATGAAGGATTCAGGAAATTAGAATGACTCCAGTAAATACATATTTCTAAATTATTAAAAATGTTATCTAAGACAAATAACATTAATATTAAATAGCCATTAAGAATCTATCAAGCGAGAGAAACCAAGATGGCGGCATAGGTAAACACCTATACTGCTGCCTCGCACAACAATTTCAAAACTACAACTAAAAGACAAAACGGACATCATCCAGAACCACAGGAATGCTGGCTAAGTGGAAATTCTACAACTAGAAGGACAGAGAAAAGCACACTGAGACTCACAGGAGCTGCGGAAGGCAGAGGTACGGAGGCGTGCCTGCAGAGAGGGCTGGCAACTGAGTACGCTGGCTCTCTCAATCGGGAGGGAGACAAAAGCTCCCGACTGCTCTGAACTCCAGTTCCGGGCGAGGCTCTGGGAACCCAGACTCATATGGGGAGTAACTGGACTGTCTGGCAGCGGGCAGAACTCAAGGGTAGCTTTCTCACAGAGGCGCTTGCAGCAATTACCGTGGGACACTGAGACACAGGGGCCTCTTAGGGCAGGGCTGACGGGAAGCCATTACTGTTTGCTTCACCCTGAGATCCCACCTCACAAAGCCATTGCTGTTTGCTCCGCCCTGAGACTCCGCCCCATCCAAGCTGAGCGCAGAGGCTTTTGTATATGAATGGCCTGGTCTTCTGAATTCTAAACTTACTTAACAAACTGTAGCTGAGTCAGTGAGACCCAGAACATCCAAAAGAAGGCCCAAGGCCCTGCAGCAGCTTGCATTGCTTCATAGCTGGGCCTCATCTGGGCACCTCCAAAACCCAAACAAAGAAGAGGAATCTGCAGATCTCTCCGCAGCTCCTGCTGGGTGGCCTCAGGCAGAGGCTAAATTAGCACCTCCTTGGAGATCCAAGAGCCAGTGTACCCAGGGGTCAGAGTGGAACCATCCAGATTGCAACTCCACAGATCCATAAGGGACACACTGAGAGGACAGACTCAGTGAGCACCAAGGCCCCACTGAAGCAAGTCTTGTCTCAGAAGGGTGTCTCCAGCACAGAAGTTCTCCCAGCGTAGACACAGCTGATCCTCACAGCCAATTGGCCTGAAGGTCAATTCCTCCCAGAGATACCAACATCTATCAAGGGTTAACTACAACAGGACTGTGCACACAGCCCACAAAGGGGTGCACCAAGAGTGCCCACCTCAGGTAACTGGGGAGGCTGAGCCACTGGGCCCTATAGGACACCTAGCACACAAAGCCACTCTACCAACTCAGGGAAGCAGCCAAAATGTGGAGACAAAGAAACAGGTCACAAATGAAAGAAATGGAGGAAAGCAAATGACTGGGTATAGAGTTCAAAACCACGGTTAGAAGGTTTTTCAAGAATTTTCTAGAAAAGGCTGATAAATTTAGCAAGACCCTCGAGGATATGAAAAAGGACCAACTACAAATTAAGCATATACTGACTGAAATAAAAAATACTATACAGAGATCTAACAGCAGACAAGAGGATCACAAGAATCAAGTCAAAGATTTGAAATACAAAGAAGCAAAGAACACCCAACTGGAAAAGAAAAAAGAAAAAAGAATCCAAAAATATGAAGATAGTGTAAGGAGCCTCTGGGACAACTTGAAGTGTACCAACATCCAAATTATGGGGGTGCCAGAAGAAGAGAGAGAGCAAGATACTGAAAACCTATTTGAAGAAATAATGACAGAAAACTTCCCCCACCTGGTGAAAGAAATAGACTTACAAGTCCAGGAAGCGCACAGAACCCCGAACAAAAGGAATCCAAAGAGGACCACACCAAGACACATCATAATTAAAATGCTAAGAGCAAAAGACAAAGAGAGAATATTAAAAGCAGCAAGAGAAAAACAGTTAGTTACCTACAAAGGAGCACCCATATGACTGTCAGCTGATTTCTCAACAGAAACTATGCAGGCCAGACAGGAGTGGCAAGAAATATTCAAAGTGATGAATAGCAAGAACCTACAACCAAGATTACTCTACCCAGCAAAGCTATCATTCAGAATTGAAGGGCAGATAAAGAGCTTCACAGATAAGAAAAAGCTACAGGAGTTCATCACTGCCAAACCAGTATTATATGAAATGCTGAAAGGTATTCTTTAAGAAGAGGAAGAAGAAGAAAAAGGTAAAGTTAAAAATTATGAACAACAAATACATATCTATCAACAAGTGATTAAAAAATTAGATGAACAGAAAAAACTGGTGAATATAATAGAATCAGGGGCATAGAAAGGGAGTGGACTGACAATTCTTGGGGGAAAAGGGGTGTGGAGGGTGTGGGAAGAGACTGGACAAAAATCGTACACCTATGGATGAGGACAGTGGGGGGGAGGGGGTAAGGGCAGAGGGTGGGGTGAGAACCGGGTGGAGGGGAGCTATGGGGAGAAAAAAGAGGAACAATTGTAATAATCTGAACAATAAAGATTTATTAAATACCAAAAAAAAAAAAAGAATCTATCAAGCACTTCTCACATACTATATTTCACTTACTAGTAATAGTTCTCCAAATCCTGTGAAGTAGATATATTATACCCCATTAGGAAAAAGAAAATGAGGCCCAAGATCACACAATAAATGGCAGAAACTGGGGTGAAATCAGGAGTCTCAAAGTTGAATCAGTCAGTCCTTTTTTACTAGTACTTTACTATCCTGTCAGTACAATATGCAATTCTATCAATGGACAAATGAAAAATGTTCTTATTCTGAAATATGATATGGATAACAAAGTAAATGTGAATAATTATTTCATCAAAATTATACAGCTATTATGTTCTAGACCTTGTTTTAGTGGCTTGGTATACAGCTGTGAATAACTTGGTTTATTTTTTTATAAAGTTGAAGTTATCCTTTTCACCCTTCTAGAAAAAGTCATATTCTAGGTCATTTAAACTTCCCTTTCTAATAGCTGAATGAACAACACAGCAAAGGACATATCTAAGTCACTGGAACAACACTCAGCATGCATCTGTGCTTTTCCCCCGAATACCCGGACAGTGCAAGGCTGAGCACACTTCAATGACCATAATGTTGTCTGTGCCAACAGCCAGCTAAGCTTTTTCTGGCCTGATCTTGTCAGTGAAAGGGAGCTTAGAAAAAGAGCTTTCCTTCCTGTAGAACCCTAAATGAATTAACAGCCTTCCTAGAATTTCTTTTAAAATACTGTCCTGAGATATTAGGGTGGAAGAATGATGGCAGGTTCTGAATGATGGCAGATTCTGTTATTTTAAAATCACAAGACAGCTCTCAATGAAAAACCAAGCCACAGCTTCCTAATACTCTGAACCCTCTGGCCCCAACATGACAGATACTGTGGTCTCTACAATAAAACTCTATTTTTAAAAAATCATAAGGAAAAATGCCTTTTCAAGAGAACTTATTCAAGACCTCTATCAGCCTGTTTCCCCGTGTGAAAATGGAGATGGCTTTTTAATAAGAGAAGCCTATGTGCATCTGATAAGAATTCCTCTTTAATTACACAGATGACAAAACATACTCACACAATTTTATAAATAATTCCATGGAGTTAACCTGAAATCTGCTCATGTACCAAAGACTAAGAAGCACGGTATTTGATGACCTTCCAGGCCCAATTCTAAGACTCCAATGCAGTATCTTACTCAATGTCACGCCCACAGCTTATATTACATGGTCATTACTGAAAATGTGTCCTATTTTACTAATTGAACTAATTAATTGAATGAATACTATTAAATTTTTTGCTTCTGACCTTCACAAAAAGAACTCGAAAGCATTTCTGGTATTTCACATTAAGGATTCTTATTGATCCAACCATATACCATAGTTACGGGGCTTGTTTTAAGAGATTCTGAAATTTAATACCTGTAATTTCATATTCTATCAATGATCAAATCTAATTTAGTTAGCATAGAAATACTTGTTCAGACCAAAGTATTAAAACAGACACTGAAAAAGCAGGTCCTATGGCTGCCATTCATTTAAAATGATCAACAAGGGTGTGTATGTAAGTGTGTCTTCCTCTAGAAAAGAAAAGCATCACTGATTCTTTATATTTTGCTCCAATAAAACACATATCAATATCTCATGATTCATAGAGAAAATAGTGCCAGAAACTGGGGGAGAGAGGTGAATCCTTGGTAACAGTTCTCATTTATTTCAAAGAAACCTTTAATTTATTCTAGCATCTCTCTCTCCTACTAAATTCAACTGATTAACATGTGTGGTTCATGATACCTCTTTTGAAATATTCATTTATTCTCCATCTTCTTTATTATATACTAGAGACCTGGTGCATGAAATTCGTGCATGGGGCGGGGGGTTAGGGAGGGGTTCCCTCAGCCCAGTCTGTATCCAACCTCAGAGGATGTCTGACTACTGGTTTAGGCCCAATCCCGACACCCCTCTCACAATCTGGGACTGCTAGCTCGTAACCACTCACCTGCCTGCCTACCTGATCGCCCCTAACCTCTCTGCCTGCCAGCCTGATCTTGCCCCTAACTGCCCTCCCCTGCCGGCCTGATCTCGCCCCCAACTGCTCACCTCTGCCAGACAATTTGGTTCTGATTGGTCAGTTTCTATGCCAGTCAGCGTCTTGGCCTATCAATGGGGCCTGATCAGAAAGGTGGGGCTAATCAGTAGCCCCGGTGGAGGCCTGGAGAGAAATGGAGGCGCAGCTGTTGGCCAGGCCGGGAGAGAAGAGAGGCAAGTTCTGATCAACGGCTGCCACAGAGGCTACGGATCAGACCTTGCCTCTCTATCTGCAGGCCTCTCTCCGGGCCTGATCCGCAGCCCCCTAGGTAGTCAGTGCTGGGTCAGGGCTTCCAGTCTGGTTGAGCTTTCAGTCATATTATATAGATTTGTGTTTCTTTAATGTCTGACTTTCCCACCAGATTGCAGGCTATATGTAATGAAAGGTTACAATAAACAATAATATATTGTTTTATTCCACACTGTAAACTCAGCAATGGCAGAGACAAGGCACTCAGTAAATGTTTACTCAACAAAGTCAAGCCAAGGCAATCTCATTTAAAATATTTTAGCTGCCGTGGCTAGATGTTTTTCTGCCTGCAGTTTTATTCTTTCCTTCTTCTCCCTCCCTCTGTCCACATCACTGCTAAAGTGATCATTCTAACCGAAAATTCTGTAACTTCCTATTTTCTAACCATTAATGAATGGCACCCTCCAGGAGAAAAGTCAAATTCAAGCACGGTACTTTGGACCTGCATAATTTTGGTGTAACTTTATGACCTTATCTGCAGCTACTTCTTTCTCAACCTATGGCTCCCCGTGCACCTACCCACTTAAGTGGCCAAACCTACCAGGATATCTTCCACCTCCTTGCCTCACATATACTTTTCTCTGCTCAGAATGATATTTTATCTTCTTAGCTATCATGCAAGCTATTCTTCTTGTTCAAGTCTCAGCTTAATCGTTTTCTCTTTTATATAAACTTCTATGATTCTTTCAAGTATGTAACTTGTAATATGGCATACAGTTTAAAAGCGAGGCCAAAAGAATTGACTGAAGGGGTTAAAATTCTAGGTCCACTATTTACTAGCTGTTGTCTAGACAAATCATTTATTTTTATTTATTTATTTTTTGTTTGTTATTTCTTTTTTTTTCTTGGACGAACCATTTAAACCTACTGGTACTTTAAAATCCTTAACAGTCCTAGTATTTACTCAGAGGATGAATGTATAAATTGAATGATATAATCTATATAAAGTGCTCAGCACAGTGCTTGGCACATGGTATGTATGGTTCACTTTAGATGTCATCATCACTATTATTGTTCCTGTATACTCACTCTTTTCAACAGAAATCTGATCGAGGGATCACTAAGAGAGGAAGCCACAGAACACACCTGTATCTATTAAATCTCTTCATGCTATTTATCCAGATCACTCAGCATATAGATGGACATAGTTGACATCTAAAAATGTTTCGTATCTTTGACTTTAGCTGCTAACTTTAAAAATATTTATCTTTTTCCAGTTTTATTGAGGAATTGATACATAAAGCTATACATATTTAAGATGTACAATGTGATGATTTGATACACATACACACTGTAAAATGACTATCAAGGTAATTACATGGCCATCATAGTTAACTCTTTTGTGTGGTAAAAATACGAGATCTACTCTAGGCACATTTCAAGTACGCAACACCATGTTATCAACTATAGTCACTATGTTGAATATTCAATCCTCAGAACTTACTCATAACTGAAAATTTGTACTCTTTGACCAACATTTCTCCATTTCCCACTCCCCTTGGCTCCTGGCAACCATCATTCTATTGTTTCTATAAAACTGGCCTTTTTATCTTATTTTTAAGATTTCACATATAAGTGATACCATATAGTATTTGATTTTCTCTGGCTTATTTCACAGTAGCTGCTATCTTTTAAGGCTTAAATTCTCAATGTTTCAGGAATACAATTACATAATGTCTTTTATATAAATCAGTAATCACTAAAAGTTTAATTAAACTGAAGGGAGATTAGCTTTAGAATAAAATAAGTACTATTTAGTAAAAATCATGTAAGTCCCAGTAAGGAACACTCTTTGTTATACTAGTATTACTTTTGGGTTAATGAAAAAGAATATAAATTGTACCTGAGTTGGAGGAATTATCTGTTGAACAGATATTAGGAAACAGAAACAGGTTTTATATAAAATTTGAATAACAAAATCCTATAATATCCACATATTTAAAAGTAACTAGAAATATCAACTGATTAGCTTTTTTGTGTGCAAAGCACTATTAGCAATACAAAAAAGCACATGACTTGGTCCTTACCTTTAAGAACACATTAAAAGTGAAGAAAAGTCAACAGACAAAAAGTTAAATGCAGTAAGTTTTAACCAACAGGCTAAGACAGTAGTAGAAAAGATGAAAAAGTACATGAATAATTTCTACTTTAAGAATTTCAGGGTGAGGAAAGAATCAAATTGCAACCTGATGGATGCTGCAAGACTGAAGGCCAATCATTTAATGAGCTAAACCCAGCAATATTTACCTAATGCATACATAAAACATTTTTAGAAAGGCAGAAATAGTTAAGTGAGGATGCTGTCAGAGAGCAAGCTAAATTATACTTAAGCAATAGGCTCTGTTAAACCAAGGAAACTAATTTTTGTAATTCTTCTCTTACAGCTTTTAGCTTAGTAAACCTTTTCACAAAAAAATCATTTGAGATCTTTTAATTTTATAGTATAATGGAGTAAGTAGTAATAATATAATTTGTACTACACACATCATCCTTTAAATAAGTAACCCTTTTGAAATGGGTATATTTGATACCATGGAGTATATGGAGGAAAGAACCAGTTTCCAAAATGCCAAGGAATGAGAATTTTATTTGTATTTTTTAAAATTATAAAATTATTATTAATGCAGTAGGTAACTGTCTAACCTTAAAATTATTTAACTGGTTTAGAAAATAAAAAGTGAGAATTTCCAAGAGTTGAGATTAACTGATTTAAGAGACTTTGGAAACAATGAATTTCAGATGTCCTTTAAAAATCTAGAAACCTTTCCCTGATCCAAATGAGCTGATCCTTGAGAGATAAGAAGGGAATTTACCAGACTGAGACATTGGGCAAAGGCAGAGGGAATGCTATGTACAAAGAACTAAAGGGGCAGCAATGCACTAACCATTCCTGGGCAGGCAAAGGTTTATGTAGACACACTGGGGAGCCAACCTTGGAGGCAGCACCTGGATGGATCACAGGTGTGCTGGGACATTGCTTCCCTCAGCTCTCAGGAGCTCTGGGAGCCCAGAGAGGCCAGAGGCTCTGGTAGTTGGACAGCAACCTTTTCTGGTTAGTATACCATATGTGACAGGTCATGAAAAGGGTTGGGAAGCACGGGTGGAGGATTCTTGAAACATGGGCACATGGAGGTAAATGAGGTAAAATAAAACACCCAGGTCCAGTTATTTTATATATGGTGGGGAATTCCAAGGTCTTGGGTCTTTGTCTCACAGTCCATAGGAAATTGTGGAGGTTTTTAATCAGGTGAAGGACAGGCCTGATTTTTGGTTTAGGAAAATAAACAATTCTGCAGCAGTGCAGGTGGCACAGAAATGAAGTGAAACGTCAGCAGTGTGTTTGCCAGAGGAAAGGGGGTAGAGGAAGAGGGTGGTCCTAATATATGGTGACAGGAGATTTGGCTGGGTGGTGGGCACACAGTACAATATACAGATCTTGTAACATAGAAACCCACACCTGAAACCTACTAGTATATGATCATGTTGACCAGTTTCATCCCAATAAATTTAATTGTAAAAAGAAATAAAATAAACAATAAAAAAAGGTTTCTGTATGACAACACCTGAGCCTGTGTTTGTATTAACACAAACCAATCCATCAGTCTGTAGGCTACCTGTCTAACGTGGGGCTTGCTCAACTCTGTAACAGCCTGTGGCGCTGAGCAAGAAAAGACTTGACGCATTGCACGGCAGCTGTTGAGGACGCTGGGCCACAATAAATGGCAGCGCTTGATGGTGAGCACAAAAGGGTGAAGAAAACCATTTAACACACACACACACACACACACACACACACACACACACTCCAAAGTTCTTTTACTAGAATTATATATTCTTCATCCACTTCAATTTATTATACACCTGGAACTAATATAGCTATACTTAAATACATAAATAAATAAAGGGCCCTTTTCCAAAGCCAAAATAGTATTTATCTAGAACTAATCCTAATTCTTCCTCTTATAAACAGTGAATCTGCTTTTTGATAAGAGGAAAACGGAAAACATTACAATTAATCTTTCAAGTATCTCTATAAAATTTGCTTTAAAACGTTCTTCATATGGTAGGAGGGGGGCTGCCTTACATGCAGACAAGATGAAGCAAAAGATTTACCATTGTTCATACGGAAAATACAATAATTAATACAAAATAATACAAGAATAAACTCTTGTGTTTCACATACTCACAACTGTCAGCCTACTTTTGCCACACCTTGTACATTGATTTTTATAACACTTAAATATAAATAAACCCATAAGTTCTTAACAGGGGTAGAGGCTGAGGGTGGTGGTGAGGGAAGGAACTATCTTGTCCCCTGCTATTGCTCC
The DNA here is from genome assembly GCA_026230045.1 of Corynorhinus townsendii. Lineage (NCBI taxonomy): Eukaryota > Metazoa > Chordata > Mammalia > Chiroptera > Vespertilionidae > Corynorhinus > Corynorhinus townsendii. The sequence continues at coordinate 131,978,311 of JAPDVU010000006.1, forward strand.
AGGATCCTCTCCTAGCATTTGACCTCTCAGTGCCCTGTATGTTTTACCAACACAGAACTCCCTATAGTTCCCTGAAAGCACACCCTTTCCACCCCTGTGCCTCTCTGCACATGCTGATTTCTGTCTGAACAGCACTCCACCCACCCCTATGCCATGCATTCCAGGCAAATTCTACTCTTCCTTCAAATCACATCTGCATAAAACAAAGGAAGATTTATTTTCCTCTCTATATTACTTCTAAACTCAGTTCACACATCTACCGCACGTACTACATAGACCATAATATTTGTTCACATGTCCTAATGGTTCACTGGACTTTAACTTATTCAAAGGATATCTATTTTCCCAAATAAAAACAACAACAGTTCATCAAAATGTAACATGTCACAGATAACAAATAACAAAACTGAGGTAGAGAGAGGTTAGATAACCTGCCCAAAGTTGCACAGTAAGTGGTGGAGTCTACTTCAGCTCTGCACCAGAAAGCACCTTACTGGATACTCACAAGGTAAAGCAAAGACTACATAGTAAACACAAGCCAGGGTCTTGCTTTGTCAGTCCTGAGGGCAAGAATCATTTTTACCTAAAGCAAAGATTTTTTTTCTTAATTTGACATGAAGAGAGTTAGAGAATCACAGGATAGTATTATCACAAGGATTTCTTCTATTTTTAAACTTCTACATTTACTGAGAAGACTGAGGTCCAGAGAGGTTCAATTCATGTCAAGTCATACATAGTTAAGCAATGATAGTAATGATAAGGTACTGAGCTCCTATGATATGTTCAGAACTGTGACAAGTGCTTTACTATGGCAATTTGTGCAATCCTTACAAGAACACTCAGGAGATAGTCTTCTACCCACTTTACAGGAGCTTAAGTAACTGTCATTGGTCAGAGAATGAGAAACAAGGTCCATTCCACACCCCCAGATCTCAGCAATGAAGCTATACTCCATTACTCCATACTGCCATCCCACGACACATTTCTAGGCAAAAGAAAATATTAGTAAAGTTTTAGTAAAAACTGGGGGAAAATGACTGTAAATCTGACTTTGTTAGTGAATTTTATTAGTTCTCTTTCTTTAAATTTTTATTGATTTCAGAGAGGAAGGGAGAGGGATAGAGAGAGAAACATCAATGATGAGTAGGTCTCCTCTTTTTTTGTAAGGGCTAAACACCAGAAAGGCAAGTTATGTGTGTTCCCTCATTTGAAATGGAAGCTTAACAAAGAAATACCTTTAGACAAGAGAACAATTATATGTAATGGAATATAGAACCGGATTCCTCAGGCAATTAATCACTGAGCCCAAACCTATAGGCTGTTCCTGACAGCTCCCAGGGCTTTGCTTGAATTGTTGGGTAAGATGTGGCTGGGCTGGCTTGTGAAAGAGATTCTATGTTTAAAGTCTTTGAAGGTATTTTAAAATATATTTATATTTACTGGTGTGTGTGTGTGTGTGTGTGTGTATTCACAATGCAAACCAATTTTGCATATATGTATATATTTATGTGTATGTATGCAAGTATTTGGTCCCTATGTATGAAACTGCAGAACCTGTTTTATTGTTCAGAAATGTAGAAAGAAATGAAAGAGACCTTCCTTTCTAGCCATAGGGAGCTACCTACCACTTAACAGAGATACTTCCTGTTTTTAAGCAGTTGGGGAGACATGATTTCCAACCCAAATACTTAGCTTGGCAAGCTAGTGCTGTGTTGATTGATGCTTTTATAACCACATTTATTCTACCTTAAATATCAATATGAAAAGAGATGATTTTTTTTCCCCCCCTCTCAACTCTGTTTTTGAAGGTTTGGGAAAATAGGAGAGAGAGAAGAAAGGAAAGGGAAGGAAAATATTATAACCAGAACAGCTGGATGACAGAGGTCAGCACAGCTCTGACAGAGCTGAATTATCTCAAACTTACTCTGGGGGTGGGGGAGGGAAGTGATTTATTTGTAAGAAAGCAAAAGAGAAAAATAGAACTCTAGATGAATATTAGAAATCTTTAAAGAGTCTGAAAGTTGCAACTACATTCTCTAACAAAGCATTTAAAAAATTTTTTCATGTGTGGTCATGGGATTAATACTGCCTCGGACATTAAACTTAAAAGGACTGTCGATATAAAAGGTCTCAAACAGGCAATTCTGCTTTAATGATTTTTGTAGAAAAATCAGAGTATTTGTTTTGCAGTCTCAATATTGCTCCTTGAGGTCAGTTCAGTATCTTCATTTGCATAGAACATGCAATGCTCTGTCCAACCTGTCTTCAAAACACTGTGCTTTCTGAGTAGAATGATCTCCTGTACCCTACTCTCTCTTTTTCTGGCTAACAGTCTATTCATTCTTTAGATTCATCTGAAAAATCAATAACTCAGGGGAAGCCTTCTCTAATCTCCCAGAACAAGTGAGATATTCCTCTTTCTAAATGTTTCCATAGCACTTAGTGTTTATACATAGCACTGAATGCCTATAATTATTTTCTCAAATACTTAACCCACTCTCCTAGACAACCATCTTATATGTTCTCTCTCTTTAAACTTCCAGTACCATCTCCTCTGTCCTCAGTTTTACCTGATGTCTTTTAAATAAGAAAACTGAATTATTAGAAGGAAAAGCAGTCAATAGAAATAGACCATAACTCATAAGGGTGCTAGAAATAGCAGACTTTGAAACAGCTACTATATGTGTATTTAAAGATTTAAAGGAAAGCACAGTTCAGAGGAGATAAATGGAAGCTATAAAATAAATCAAATGGAAATTATAGAACTGGAATATACAGTATCAGAAGTAAAAATTCACTGGTTGGATTTATCAACAAATTAGATACAAATAGCAATAAAACTACCCAAACTGAAGCACAGACCCTAATATTACAATTCCTTTCAATTCCCACTCAATTTAGGATGATTTCTGCCCTTAATGCTACAACTTTGTAAACTGCTGTAGCAAAAAATATTCCCATACTCAAGTTTCTGAAGTTGAAAGCAGCAGAATATAGAGAGTAGGCCTAAGTGTGCGTGTATATAAGACTACTGTTAGTTAAAATCACCTGTATTAAAAGGCAAAATTACTTAATTAGCTAACTAAATAAATACTTATCAGCCTGGCACTGGATGTATCAGAGATAAGCAATATTGCCCTGTCCTGGAGGAGCTTAGAAAATGTAGATGAGAGATATGAAAATTTTGTTCTTAATGGCAAAATCTGTACAACTAACTTTTCTAAACAAAATAATTATAACAAAATCTCTCAACACTTCAAACTATCAGGAGAGATAGGATTCACTTCAGCTTAATAAAGCAGCAGAATTCTTTTTCCTAGTATTAGTTGCCTACTTTTATTACACCTGCACCCAATCCAGTACAAATAGCAAATGAATTTCTTCATTTCTCCAGTTTCATATTTTCTGTAAGAGTCACTATTGTATGTGACAACCAAGCCACTGAATAAAACTAAAATTTCTCAGGGGAATAAATTGAACTAAAATCTCCAGTATACTGTCCTGGTCCTACACTCCTGCTTCTTGAAATTCCTGCTTTTTGAAAAGGAAATACTTTAAACAAATTTCCTCAAATACTTGCACACATGTCCTCCTGAAACACAGGACTTCAAATTTTATTATCTTGGGCAGAGGCAGTCTAATGATATTAACTCAAATTTGATCCGGAGTCTGAGGGAGCTGCAGCTGACCTCTGCAGCGACAGCTGTGAACAGTTACACCATTTCCTTGTTAGTGAAAAAGTCTGCCTGGGTTTACTGCTCAGTATTAACTAACTGGGGATGTAAGGAGAGAAAAGAATGTAAATGCTGAAGAGTCACATGCTGCAATCCAGGATAACTTGTCTTTTTTTCTTTATTCTATAGAGGGAAAGAGAGAGAGAGAAACATCTATGTGAGAGAGAAACAACTATTGCTTGCCTCCTGTGAGCATCTCACTGGGGATGGAACCCACAACCTAGGTATGCGCCTCATCCAGGAATTGAACCTGAAACCTTTTGGTGCACAGGAGGACACCCGAACCAACTGAGCCACACTGGCCAAGGCTGTCTGACTATACCCCTCAAAGTTTATCATACAGTACTTCTAAAAACAAAAGATTATTTCTATCCCTTGCCGGTGTGGCTCAGTTGGTTGAGTGCTGTCCTGTGTACTAAAAGGTCGCCAGTTTGATTTCTGGTCAGGGTGTACACACAGACACAAAAACACCAAAAAAGTGATTATTCCTAAAAAATTGGCAGGGAAAAGTGCACATATCTCAAGGTAAAGGTTCTGGTATGGGTGGGAAGGTAGGACATACTGTCACTACATCCTCCATACAGAGTACTATTCAGTTAGCTATCTGAAGTTTTTTCTTTGCATATATATATATATATATATATATATATATATATATATTAGTAGCCCTGCGCACGAATCAGTGCAAGAGTAGCTCTCTGTTGCCCTCCTGTAGCTCTCTGCCCACTGCTCCGCCCTTCTGTAGCTCTCTCTGTCTCCCCCCCCCCCCCTTCTCCCCTACTATAGCTTGCTGCCCTGCCCCCTCCTGTAGCTTTTCACCGCCCACTTGTAGTTCACTGCCCCACCCTCCTGCAGATCCGTAATCTGGTCATTGTGTGGTTGGTCATTACGCCTCAAGGTGTAACGGATAATTAGCATATTCCTCGCTTATTATATAGGATACACACACACACATACTGAGTGGCCAGATTATTATGATCTCTGAACACATAATAATCTGGCCACTCAGTGTAGACTGACCACAGAGTTGGGATTTTAAAATAAGGTTTTTCCATGTATAAGAACTGCATTGTGGGTAGTTAGAAAGAAGCAGAGGACTTACTAGCCAGAGGATAGGGGCCACTATCTCCTGGTCCCTTGACATATCAAGATTTGCAAGCTTTCCCTTATACATAAGTACACTGAGTGGCCAGATTATTATGCGTTCAGAGATCATAATAATCTGGCCACTAAGAGAATTTCTCCTTTATATATACCTAAAAATAAATTGCTGAGACCAAATGAATGGAAAGAGATGGTCTCCCTTTCCTGAAACTCACCAGGAGAATGTTTAAAACATGACAGTTCTAAATGATGAATAAAACTAAATAGCCTTAAAACTGCCACCTGATTCCGGACTTTGCCAACACTCCTCTGCATCATAGTGCTGATTCTCTCCTGGGCTCTGTCAATAGCTTGGTTTCCTCCAACCCCTTCACCTCTCTGCCAGCATTACTTTTACTAAGGAAGTTGCTGCTGAGAAATCTGATCCAACACCCCTGAGAAGGAAGGCATTCACTTCAGCAATTATGGAGCCAAGGATGGCTCCATACTCATGAATGGACAGGAAGGTGGAATGAGGATAATAACTGACATCTACAATGAAAGTTTATTATTAACCACCTCTTACACATGAGGAAGTTCACAAGTCATACTGTTAATAAACAGCAAGGTTATGTACATTCAGTTTAGTAACTGCACTGCTTTCTGTGAATAGAAGTGACTCATATTGTAAACAATTTTGACAATAGTAAATAACATTCATTAGAAAGTAAAAATCACCAAAATGATGGCACTATTAACATTTTGGGCAACGATTTTCCAGAACATTGTAATATACATTGTTTTACATAAAAATTATGTTATTTACGACTGTTATGGAAACTACTTTTATTTCCCAGTAAATACAATACATGGACTTCTTTTAATGTTACTATAGGGTACCCCAAAAATGTATACACACACTTTGAATAATTAAAAGTCAGTGTTTATGAAAAAACAATTTCATTTTCAAAATTAAGATATCAGCTTTTAAAGTGTGTACACATTTTTGGAAGACACCCTGTACATACAGATATCATTACCCTTTCAATAGCTGTCCATCACTCTGTTATGTACATTCACCATATATGTAATATTTACTCTTCAAAGCAACTCTCTAAGATACATAGACACCATTAGTCTTATTTTACAGATTCAGTCCTAAAACAAATCTTGCAATGAACATTTTAAACCAACATCTTGGATTGCTTGTCTTAATATATCCTTGTATTAATTCCTAGAAGTATGGTTAGTAGAACAAAAGGTGAATCCTTGAAGGAAGCTGGCAAGAACACAATTTCAACAGTGTGATAAGCATGAAAATCACCTTGGTAATTCTCACATTCAACCAAAGGCTACCCTTTCAGCTCCTTTTCAACTATGTGTGCTTGTATACATATATAATCTTACCTAATAATAGACAAACATGTAAACTGACCATACCTCTGCTACGCCCACAGCCAATCAGAGTGAGTATGCAAATTAGAAGGCCAAAGATGGCGGCTGCCCAGCTGCTCCAGGTATGGAGTGGCCAGGCGGGGCAGGATGTCTGCTATGAGAGGAAGGGTGGTGGGTGAAGGGATCTATAGGAGTGGAGTGGCAGCTAAGACAAGACTATAGACTCTGGAGTCTGCAGCAAAGACGAAGATGGCAGACTCTGGCCCGAGCCTGCAGCAAAGACTAAGACACAAAAGAGAGTCTGCAGCAAAGACGAAGAAGGCAGACTCTGGCTGGAGCAAAGGCCTGGGTTGCGGGTGCCTGAGGAAAACCGATGCTGGAAGCCAAGGGAAGGAAGGCCTATTGCACGAATCTCTTCGCCTCCAGTCTATACATAAAAAGTGCAGTGGTATTATGTGGACTTGCTAGCAAGGAAGACTCATTTCCTACCTAGAAGGCTGGTTGTCAGGAGTGCCCTGCGCTACTGAAATGGTAGAGACAGTGTTGAGCCTCAACAATGGCGCAGAAGCCTCCAGCACGCAGAGAAACCCCACAGACAGCAGCAAACCAATAGCTCTTCTTAGAAGCAGAGCACTAGGTTCTTTCCATTATCTGTCATTTCCTGTCTTACCAAAGCTATGTTCAGCATCTACCAATAGCTCATTTTTAGTGGTAGCTAATTTTATCCACCTGAATTCGGACATGACTTGTGCTATGCTCAGAAGTTCACTTAATAATAGTTTTGTTGGAGTGCCCTCTTTTTCCTAAATTAAAAATACATTTGTAGATGTGGGACTAAACATATGATTTTAATCAAAAGTAATCTAAACTTAAATAATATATTTTTTATGTTAGGGTACAATGGGGGGTATGCTTGGATGCATTTGCTTAAGCATGTATGAATGAAATTCAGGAAAAGGAAAATGGAATTCAGAGAAACCTTTATTCCACATTGGATGTGTGCCCATTAGATCTCGTAAGCTCAGAGCTTAGTTTGAGCTTATATGCAAGAAACAACCTGCATATAGGAAATGGTAACAAAACTCAAAATATTGGTAACACATTTGATAAATACCACTACTATGGCATTCAGTTTTTAAATAATGAAAATACTAGTTTTATAGGTGTATGAAGTAAAAAAGAATGATGCTGATATCACAATCATCGACTCTTAACTTCAAATGCTGGGAACTTTTAATAAAAACTCTACAATGAAGATTTAAAATAATATTTATTTAAATATATCCATTAAAAGTGATCAGCCTCTAATAAAATTATTTTCAATTAAAAAACCCAAATGCCATAAATTAATTTGCTCTCATTAGCCAAATTCTCCTGAATAAGCCACAAGATCTGAGATTTCCTTTTATAGAGGAAGTCTCCATCTCACAGAGAGTGTAACAATAAATAAAATGTGAAGGAACTAGAATTTAGCCTGAAAAACATTATGGAAAGAGATGAGACTGGACAAACTCAGAATGTTTAAGTTCTTTATAAACAATAAATTCTCTAAGGCATAGAACAAAAGTAATGAAACAACTGGAACAGTTAAGACAAGGAAAAGGTGGGTGATGTGTATGGGTGTAAGTTTTCATGTGATCAGATCTAGGTTGCGCACAGCTAATGAAGAAATAAATGAAGAGACAATCAATTATTCTCTCTCATCATTATATTTCTATCTTTCCTCTACTTCTCCCTTCCTCTCTGAAATCAATAAAAAGTATATATTTTTAAAAATAAGTAACTAGAGAAAAAACTGAGGGAATAGAAGCCAGGAGACTAGGACTGAGGTAAAAATAATCAATATAGGGAAAAAAAAGTGTCCTGTCCTCACCTATTTATTGATTTTAAAGTACATTTTTATCGATTTTTTTAGCGAGAGAGGAAGGGAATGGGATAGAAACATCAATGAGACATATCATCAGCTGCCTCCTGCACGCCTTCTACTGGGGATCGAGCCAACAATCTGGCCATGTGCCCTGACCAGGTATAGAACTGGTCAATTCTTGGCTCATTGGTCGATGCTCAACCATTGAGCAACACCATCCTCACCTATTTTTGATATTTGTTTGAGTAACTTAAACTCATAGTAAAAGCACAGCATAATCAAGCAGTATAGAAATGCGTAGTGTGAAGAAGAAAGATCTGGTTTCCTCTTCCAATCTAACAATTTTCCTCCACAAAAACCAATTTTTTCCCAGACGTTTTCTATTTTTAGATAGATATATCCAAGCCTGTCTATGAAAAAGAACAGCAAAATGGGATTTTTTTTCTTGCTTGTTTTTAACCTACTGGTCACAAATATGTTTTCAGAGGATAACAGAAACCAAGTTGAAGGCAGTCAGTGTGCAGCTGCTCAGAGCCTCCTCCCTATGTCATGTGCCCAGTTTGTTTGGTATTGTGGTATTTTGCCCACAGCATCTTAAGGGTACCCGAGCCAACTGAAAACCACAGAGCAGGTGGGCAAAGTGCTTTTCAGTGATATAAGGTAGCAAGATTTTCAAGATTTATTTCAATTCCATTACTCATTTGAACATAGAAACAAGATTATTAGTGTGGGTGAAAAAATTATTAAATAACTAAAGACTTCTCAATATTTACTCTAAATTGTAAATAGTGTAAGTAGAAGTGAAAAAAGAATATCACTATCATTGACTCTTAGCTATAGTCAAACCACATACAGGTGGGGCAAAAGTAGGTTCACAGTTGTTCATATGGAAAATAATACCATAATTAATAAATAATAATACAAGAATAAGCTGTTTTACATATCCACAACTGTCAACCTACTTTTGCCACACCCTGTATAAAAGGTTAGTTTCTAACTGTGTGTTGTGACAATTTCAACAAAAGGGAGCTCTTCATGATCTGTTGGACTAGATGGTTGGGGTCCAAAGGACTGAAGATCTCTACCAATTTCTTCCTACAGTCCGTACTTCTGGTTTACAAGCACTTTCTAAGGCCCTTTCTAGCTTGCTGATAAAACTGCCACTTGCCACAAAATATTCTTCTCCCTTCACCAAGCATGCCATGAAAAGTTTTAAAAACAGTTAAGATAGATATTCATATGCTGGTGCTCCTGGACGAATGCCAAGGGATTGGGGAACACCTTGAAAACACAAACAAACTTTATGTTTGTATGCATTTTTAAGGGAAAAAGATCTTTATCATGAAACAATGGTTTGTCTTATTTATGTCTCCCAGGGCTTTTTCCCTGAAGAGAACAGAGTAGGTATTCAACAGCATATAGTAGGTATTTAGTAACTAGAGAATAAATTGTATTTATTCTATTCATTTATATTTTTTATATTGTTATAGATTTTTGTGTTCAGTGCCATATCTATAAGAGATGAATTTCCCCCCCAAGTATTCCATTGATTCAAAATTCATCTTTCAATTGTACTAACATATGGAGGTAGCCATGTTTTTAGTACTATTACATACATACTTTTTTGAATGTCATTTAGTAAAATTTGTTGTGACTATTAAAGGTGTTCAGTTTGTCCTATAGAGATTATAGAGGTGAGGATTATAATGATATAACAATTAACACTTACTGAGTCATTATTTGTTAAATGCTTTATAAATATCATCTTATAAAAGCTTCATAATCTATGAAGTATGTATTGTTACTATCATAATTTTATACATGAGACAATATTGTCCAGGGTCAATCAGCTACTAAGTCAAGGTGGGTTATGAACCAAGATAGACTGATTCCAAAATTCATAATCTAATCCACACCACTGAACTATACTACTTACTACTGCCTGATATTCTGAAAAATTGTAATCACAAGTAAGATAAAATTGATGAAACATAAATAAAAACAGCAAAAATAATTTTGTGAAGAGAATGCCTTCACACATTTATTAATAGCACATATCTCAATGGGTATTATCCAGGTACTTTCTCAGAAAAGTAAAAATAGGCAATGAAAAATTAAATTTCAAATATATCTTCAATATTTTGTTGGTTTTTTTTTTTAGTTCATTTTATTAAAGTTAGCTTATTGTTCTTTCTTTATGAATTCTTAAAATCTTCCTCTCAGGGTACTTGGCTCTCTAAACCATGCCTTTTTAAAGTTTTACTGTGAAGGTAGAGCATTCACTACAAAAAAATATGACTTAAAATCATGGAATGAGAAACTCATGTGAGGACATTGCATCCTTATTATTATATTGAAACTCAAAGCCTGTGATTTATTTACTTTTTGAAAGTAACTGACACCTTGTCAGAGCTACCTTGCCTTGGAGAGGTTAAAAAGTTGTTCAAGTTCCAGAGCAAAAGAGCAGCTCTAAACTGCCAACACGCAACGTGCCCTAACAAGCACTCTTTTTTCCCAGTGAAGTAACAGGCCTGTTTTTTCAGGGCAACCAAATTCAAAGAATGAAAGGAGTCCTCCAAACTGTGAGCAAGGGCCACAGGAGCAATCCCAACTGGGCAACCTTGGGCAAACACATGTTTTCATGTTTTAGTAGATGACACATGCCTGTGCCCCTCAGGTCACTCAGCTATGTTATCAGTATGTTGTCGGTATGCACCGAGAAGTAGCACAAAGGGCTGTTCTGAACACAACATTCCCTTGGGCTCCTAAGATGATGTCAAGGAAGAGTGGAGAAAATAAATGTACCTCCTCTCAGAATACTGGAAACATGAAATGGCTATGGTAGAAAACAAATTAACCTACCCAATGTAGATTTTCATTTTGGAACTGAGTCACTGGTTTTATTTCTTCACTAGAGGCCCAGTGCATGAAATTTGTGCACTCGGGGGCGGGGGGGGGGGAAGGGACGGGGGGGGGGGGGAGGCGGAGTGTCCCTCAGCTAGGCCTGCACCCTCTCGCAGTCTGGGAGCCCTCGGGGTATGTCCAACTTTCGGCTTAGGCCCGCTCTGGGAGAAGTGGGCCTAAGCCATCAGTCAGACATCCTTAGTGCTGCCACGGAGGCGGGAGAGGCTCCCACCACTGCTGCTGTGCTTGCCAGCCATGAGCCTGGCTCAAGGCTTCTGGCTGAGCAGCACTCTCCCTGTGGGAGCACACTGACCACCAGGGGAAGCTCCTGCATTGAGCGTCTGCTCCCTGGTGGTCAGTGCACATCATAGCGACCGGTCATTCTGCCTTTCGGTCGATTTACATATTAGCCTTTTATTATATAGGATTATATAGGATTTGATTCAGGGTCAGTGTGCATTAAAGCCCTGGAAACTTAAGGGCATCCTTGAAATAATCATAACATGTAAACTGCTACACATCTACTTTGAAATCTGGAAAACAGAAAGACTAAGGTCTTACTTCATATTATCAATAAGAAAAGAGAAAGATGTAAGGGCACAGAAGTAACAAAAGTAGTTCTATGGTCTGCAAAGAATCTAAAGATATTTTTCATTCCTTTAGAACAATGGTTTTATATATATATATATGCCTCAGCAACCGTCGCAACCGAATGGATGACCGAACAGGCTGCATGGGGCAACCAGGCCGGGGGGCGAGGGGGGCAGTGAGGGGCAACCAGGCCGGCAAAGAGGGGTAGTGAGGGGAGACCAGGCTGGTGGGGGTGGGGGGCAGTTGGGGGTGACCAGGCTGGCAGGAAGGGCAGTAAGAGGTGACCAAGGCAGCAGGAGGGGCAGTTAGGGATGATCAGGAAGGCAGGCAGGTGAGCAGTTAGGAGCCAGTGGTCCCAGATTGTGAGAGGGATGTCCGACTGCCAGTTTAGGCCCAGGATCAGGCCTAAACCGGCAGTCAGACATCCCCCAAGGGGTCCCAGATTGGAGAGAGTGCAGGGTGGGCTCTCTCCCCCCACCGTGCATGAATTTTGTTCACCGGGCTTCTAGTGTAAATTCAGTCCAGGAGAAAACCAAAATCTGGCTTAGGTAAATATTCCACACAAAATAGGACTACATCAAGGTAGACATTTTGATAGACTTGACCATAAGGACTAGTGGATCTATATGTAGCTTTGGGTTTGTAGGAAAGACAACAGATAAAACATGAGAAATCTGGAAATATCATTAAAAAGCTTCTATAATTTTTTATATCTAGTGCTTATAAGAATGCTTATCTCAATTTAAAAATTTTAAGCTGTAAAAATTAATGTATTATCTACTTAGAGCTCTATTTTATTCTCTTATATTACTGCTGTAATTCCTTCCACAAATTCAAAATAATTATGCCACTTTATTATATAAATAATGATTCTGAAAACCACTCAGTCTCTGTGGGTCATCGAAATCCTTAACGTTCAGTCTGTGTAAGTTTTTTTGTACAATGTTAACATTAACATTATTTTATATTTCAAGTCCTGATAGATCAGGATTTCCATCATTGCTCCAAATACCTGATCTTCCCTTCTCCCACCAATCAGTGTCACCAGTACTATCTGTGCCTTGAATCCACAGTCCTAATTTCACATGGCCCTTCATCTGTGTGATATCAGACTACCACAAGAAACCCCAGGATTCCAGTTCACCCTCATCTCCTGGATACAAGCCCACAAACATCAGCATATTCCCTATCCTGTCTCCTCCCACCCCTCTCTTACTCTATCCTATTGCAAGTAATACAAAATATATTAAAAAGTGCAAATTTTGCCCAGCTGGTGTGACTCAGTGATTGAGTGTCAACCCATGAACCAAGAGGTCACTGGTTTGATTCCCTGTCAGGGCACATGCCTGGGCTGGGGGCTCTATCTCCAGTGGGGGGCGTGTAGGAAGCAGCTGATAGATGTTTCTCTCTCATTGATATTTCTCTCTATCCCTCTCTCTACTTCTCTCTCCAAAATCAATAAAAACATTTATTTTTTTAAAAATTGCAAATTTTAACACATACCAATCTCAGGTGGGTAAAAGAACCAGTCTTGAGGTAGGAAGATTTTGGGGCTTTCAATGCTCCTACCTAGTAGTGATTTTTCAGTGTTGTGTAAAGTCCTAGCTTCAATTAAGTATGAGAAAAAACAAACTTAGAAGCAGAGATACAGTTCTCAGAAGAGAGTGGCAGGGTCCCTTCAAATGGGGCAGTGGGCTCAGAGGGTTTGACCAGGAAGCCAGAGACCAAGGGAGGCAGGGACACTCTAGTGAGCCAGGTACACACAAACACATGTGCATCTAACTCACATACATGCTCACTACAATACCAAACAAACTAGGCACATGACGGAGGGAGGAGCCTCTGAGCAACTGTACACTGAATGTCTTCAAGTTGGTTTCTGCTATCCTCTGAATATATAGTTATGTTGAAAGCTTCAAGATCTCAGAATTCCTATTGTTTAATGTTATTTAAATAGAATTTGTAGGTCAGCATTCAAAAACTTACCTTATAGAGTTAGCACTTTTAATTTTATATAAGTTAACACATGACTCCCTCTATGCATATCCATGGAAGTAAAGTACATACATATATGCTTACACAAAAGAAACTAGGAGTGAAACTAGTGAGCATGATTAGTGAATCAAACAAGAAATTTACTGCTTTTGCCTTCTTAATCTTATTTGTATTTATAATACCTGCTACATGCAAGTGTCTATATTCTCTAAGTGCCCAGTCATTCCAACCAATCAAAGCATAACATGCTAATGATATGCTAAGGCTGCTCAACTGCTTGCTATGACGTGCACTGACCACCAGGGGACAGATACTCTGATTGGTAGGTTAGCTTGCTGCTGGGGTCCTGCTGATCAGGACTGAGTGAGATGGGCTGGAGAGGCCCTCTCAGTGTCCCTCCCCAGCTGGCCAACCTCCTGCATCCCTCCCCAGCCCTGATTGTGTACTGGTGGAGGTCCCTCGGCCTGGCCTGCACCCTCTCGCAATCCAGGACCCCTAGGAAGATGTCAGAGAGCCAGTTTTGGCCCAACCCCGCAGGCCAGGCCGAGGGATCCCACTGGTGCACGAATTTGTGCACCAGCCTCTAGTACAATTATAATAAACACTCATGGTTATTCATATTATTTGAGCTAACACTGTCTAAAATAAGAGAACCAATATCACCCTAAGTTTTTTGTATTGAGTGGATTGGTGGGTTGTATTATGTACTTTAAATGTATTTGACTACTTATAATAAACCTAGGTATGGCCAATATTAAATGTGTAAACCCAAAGACTTTAGACAACTATTTTAAATGACTAATGATTGTAGTAAAAATTGTTGGTGTTCTTGCTTATAGTTATAATAAAAAACAGGAGGAGGATACTCATTCTTTTAAAGCAAGAGCCACTGCTAATATTGATAAGATCATCATCAGTAAACTAAAGGACAGTATTCTTGCCTAATATTAATAATCTTTTCATTTTATTTAGTGTTTTATGTTTAAGAGAGAATTTTGCATTACCAGAAAAATCATTCCCCAAAATCTACAAATAGTAAAGACATGATGGCAAGAATCTTACTAAAATTACACACTAGTGGTGGGAATGGAAATTACAGTGACATTGTTTTTAATACCATAAATTGGTAATAAACTTGGAAAACCTCAGAAGTAGCTTCTGTAATTTCACTTTACTCTCCCTCATCTGATCTCCATACCTGATTATACCTGACCAACACACAGCAAGTAACCAAGGTCCTTTTATGCATGCACCATGTGAAATTTTAAAGTTCATGAACAATGGTGTAATATGGCGAAAAAAATATGTGCCTTTTCTTTTTGTGTATAATGCTCAGAAAAACTATGTTAAATTATTTAGTATTTAAAAAATCCAGTTAGCTTCCAAGTGAAAGAGGTGTTTGGAATTCTAAATAAACAAAGCCTGCTGGTGGGGTGGGGGCGAAGGTTCAGGGAGCGGGGGTGGTGAAATAAGTTGCCAACATTTCCAGGTTGGGAAGGGAGTGTTGGTTTCTTTTCAGGTCAGACTGGCTGTCGCCAGCAATCCTGACAGGAAGAGTTATTGAAGCGATGCTCTACCTGTGATGACTGAGGGCCATGGAGATAGCAGAACAAGAAGGAAATAGTATCCCAATGCCTGGTAGATGACCACCAAAAGAAACCTGTTATCTGGGCTCTGTTTTGCTTTATTTTTCTTTTCATAGGAGGATTAAGATTCTTATCTTAATAAGATATGTTGTTAAACATGAATGTTTTATGTTTGTAATCTAGATTTTCAAACCAGAACTGTATATCTGCACATACATAATAAACTCATAATCCCTCTCTCTACATGCACTGTGTTTGGAAACATCTGCAACTGAGATTCTTCCATCCAAAAGGTCTAACTGTTAATAAAATCTGACATTTCTTAATAAACAATTTATTTTAGTATCAGATGAATTTTGGTGTGTATCTTATAAATTAGCTCTGACAAGACTCAACTGGATTCTCAGTAAAGCAAATAACTATGAGAAAAGGGAATGTTTGGGATCAAGTCTTCTGTACATAAAACAAATGGTTTGACATATTTATTTGTTTATTTTTTTACTTGACTAACTGGCATGATGCCTTAGTGATGACAGAAGTGTGTAAAGTACTCATGCTTTTATTTTATTTTGTCAACTTGTTTAACTACTCGAGTCACCATTTGATGTCGATCACTAAGCTATTATTAGCTTAATATCCTTTTAAAAATAGGAGGAAGTGAATAAATGAAAGGATGATGATGATATAAAGTTACTTGATAAAGTCTTTGCTTTATTTTCTACATTTGCTTTTTAGATATAATAATATTATGGGGGGGGTATCCTAAAAGAAAATTGATGTATGGATGCTAATTAAGTAAGGAGTATTATTCTAATTATAAGAGATCATTATTTTTATTACTAGTTCCACTACTGTTAATAAGTACCAGTCTGGTCCAAGAGCCAAGGAATGGAATTGTTTGGTTTTGTCATCACCATAAAACTAGGAATCTCATGTTTAAGGCCATGCACTGATCATCAATTTTGAATTAACAACTAAAAATTTTAAACATTATTCAGAAATCCAAATAAATGAACTTGTTAATTGATATATTTTCTTTATATCTTTTTGAATTTTTCAAATCCCTTTGATTTTATATAACTCAAGACATTTGTTTTTCCTTATAGAGAAAAAAATATTTTTAAAAAATGGTTCAGTGTTAATGCAATGCTAAATATCCCTTTAAAAAGCTACTGTAAAAAATACCACCAAGGTTTCATTGAGTTTTACTTTAACCTTATATCCAAACTTGCTCCCTTCCTGCTAACCCTATTGTTTCTTAGGTCAGGAAAGCTGATGACTCCTTTTGGCATCCTCCCACCTTCAATTCCCCAAAGCCACCCAAGAACAGATACTGAATTGCATAAATTCTTTAAATTTTCTAAGAACCACTTATAAAACATAGTAAAACAAAATAAAGTGGCCTGTGAGTTATGTCTTAACATGGAAACTGTACAACCCTGTAAGTTACCTTATAAAAAGAAATTTGATGATTAGTTTGTCCCTCTAAGACTAGCCCACATAATAAGACATTTTATATAAGTCATTTCAAGTTGTTGCTTAATAAAGCCTTACGATTCAATAAAGTGCAGAGAATTAATTACCTTCGCACCCTAGGAAGCAGTGGAAAGTGAACTGAGAGGTTGATGGAAGAATACTTGCCCTATTCCATTACCTCTTTCCTTTTAATCCACAGGGGACACTGGTTCTGATGCTATTCAGTCTCTTTTTCCCCCTTGACTTAAAAATGTAAGTTTGTGTGTGGTCTGTTTTCAGGAATAATTAAGACAGAGTATACAAAAAACAGTGTTGTTTTTTTCCTTATTTAGGTAAGTGATGACATTTCTATACTTCTAATTTTTGTGCATAACTTAAAGATGTCAACTCTGGTTTAAGTTTTATTGAAATACAATTCTGTATTTTATGTCCTTTTTCACATTTTAAAAAGCAAAGGTACACTGCCTATTAAAAGTTGAGATCAATCTTTTTTGCTTTTACTCTGACCTAGTGAACCTCCCTGGAAATCATACACCAAAGAACGGGGCTCAGTCTTATTAAATGCTTTAAAATCTTAAATCATTTATTCATTGGCTGTTAAAGGAACATTACGCTTTCTCTTATTTGTGGTACAATAAAGACAAGCTTGTTATTTATTATTATGACATTCAGCACCTAAAAGTTTATTAGAAATAATAATAATGATTACTTCAGAGAATAGTCAGTGCTATACTCTTCAATCTATATTCTCTGCATATTGCATTATAGGTCAGCATCTCACATAGGTAAATATATAAAACTCTTGCAACATTAGGGAGTATTTAAAAAGAAAAACAGAGACACTTTAAGAATACTGTTTTTAATTTCCTAGATGTTTTCTGAGTACACCGAAGTCTGGAATATTTATTTTAAAGCTGATAGCACTGCATTAATGTCACTAAGATGCTAAAGTGTACTTACTTTACATGAACAATAGGCTATTGAAATCAGTACCAGGAGGTTGGGTCGTTTTTACTGCAAAGTTTATAATTCTTCCCCAAAAATCATGTTTCAGCACAGTTTTACTAGAAGCTTCAGGTTTCCAAGACCATGTGTATTCACATGGAGTTTACTGGTATCCTCAGGAAAATTAGTTACTCAATGAATGAGGAAATAAGACATACAAAAACAAATGAAGGAGAAGATCTGACTTTGGGTGATGGGCACACTGAGCAATGTATAGATCTTGTAATATAGAAACCCAGACCTGAAACCTATATGTTCATGTTTACCAATGTCACCCCAATCAATTTAATAAAAAAACAAAAACAAACAAAAAAATTAAAATGTACCTTTTCAGATAAAGCCTAGACTCATTTCTTATTCACTCACATTGAGTAGCTTAGGAATATTAAGCAAATATTATTTATGGTTAAATTTAATGCCAAATTGGCTTATTTTTAAATGGACTGGTTTATGTTTTTGACAAACAATCTAATCAAATATAAAATAAAAAACTGGATTTGAATTTATAAAGAAAATATATTGATTTAAAAATAAAATATACTGAATTCAAATAAAATGAGTTCAAAACTAAGAGTAAAAGAATTGAACTTTTATGTAAATGAACAATATTTTAGTAAAGAAATGCAAGCATGAATGTTGGTGGTTGCATTTTTTTATACTGGGGGTCTAGGTCATTTGAACCAACCCTTCTGCTCTGAATAACTAGAAAAACTGAAGAAAAACATCTAATTGAAGAAATTAGAGAACAAACAAGTAATAATGCAGCCAGCATCTGGGAGGAGGAGGATGTCAGAGATGAGTCCTGTATTTGGGTCAGCATTTCATTTGGGAGCAGCTCATGTCTGGAAGAAGACATGGAGAGAAAAGAAGCTAGCTGCCCTTTCAACACAGTTGTGGATCCAAGAGAGAAACTGGAGTCCAAGCCCACTGAGGAGAGAGTCCAGGTAGGAACACAGGGAGGGCAAAGGCTGCAGTGATGGGGATCTTTGGTCCCCAATACAGTGCTCCTCAACCACATGTGGCTCTCAAGCACTTGAAATGTGCCAGTGGAAGAGCAAAAAATTGAATTTATTAAGTTGTCTTTAATTTTAAACAATTTAAACTTAAGTAGTTACATGTGACGAAATAACCTCTGTACTAAACAGGGCTATCTGTATGAAGAGATGCATGAGTATGTCCACTGCAGTGCTAAGTATTATGCCAGAACCTCCAGATGAACTAAGGATCCTATATAATAAAGAGATAATATGCAAATTAACCCTCACGCCCTCACAAGATGGCTGCCTATGATCAGGCCGGCAGGGGGGTTAGTGAGGGATGAGCAAATGACTGAACAAGCAGGCTGCGTGGGGTGACCAGGCTAGCAGGGGGGTTAGTGAGGGACGACCCAATGACTTAACAGCAGGCTGCGTGGGGCAACCAGGCTGGCAGAGCGGGGCAGTTGGGGGCGACCAGGCCGGCAGAGGGGGGCAGTTGGGGGCGATTAGGCTGGCAGGGGGGGCAGTGAGGGGTGACCAGGCCAGCAGAAGGGGCAGTTAGGGGCGACCAGGCCAGCAAGGGGGGCAGTTGGGGGTGACCAGGCCAGCAGAGGGGGCAGTTAGGGGTAACCAGGCCGGCAGGGGGGGCAGTGAGGGGTGATCAGGCCAGCAGGGAAAGGGGGTAAGTTAGGGGCAACCAGGCAGGTGAGCGATTAGGAGTCAGTGGTCCAGGATTGTGAGAGAGGGGACCCCCCCCCACCTGTGCACTAATTTTGTGCACCGGGCCTCTAGTCTAAATATAAAAGGAAAAACTTGAAAGCATTCAATAGAAAATATGGCTTGGGGTGTACAGAGGATTTCTTTAAGAAGACATAAAAACACAAAAAGAAAAAGACTGATACATTTGATTATATTAAAGTGCAAAACTCTTATAATACAAGTCTACATAAAACATAAAGTGTTAACCATAAGCTGCAGGACTGGGAGAGGACACCTGAGGTACATATGAGTTACAAGGGATTAGTAATCAGAACACAGGAAGACCTAGACGTAATAGGAAAAGACACTCATAGAAAACATCAACTATTCTTGTGGGGGTTTAAAAAAATAATCCTATCTTTCCTATCTGAATAGAGCAGGAGATGAGGAGGGGTGAAGGAAAGGAGGGAGGGTGCAAAAAGATGTGGGGGGAGAGAGCTCTATGAGAGGATGAGAACATATCAAAATACGTATTTTCTTCCTGAGGATGTAGCTTGTCTCTATAGATACAGGGGCTTCCTAAGGCTCGCCTCTGAATTAGATGCACTCACCTACCCAGTCACTGTGGGCTAAGCCCACTAAGCAGGCCCACGCAAACTCTGTCTGCAGGCAGTTCCAGAAAAGAAAAGACCCCAGAAGGGGTTGAGGTGGACATGCTGGTTCCTTTGTCCAAACCAATCAGATAAGACACTCCTCACAGAAGTGATGCTTATAGCATGGAGTTGGAAATATTTGATAAAAAATATCTAAAGACAGGGTTTCATTTCTTCTGTGCATGAAATAACTTGTATGAACCGAATAGTAACTTCATTGTTAAAATGATTAAGTAAATACAAAAAAACCATGCCTCTCCTGTTCTGAACTCTTCTGTCAAATTGCCTGTAATTGATACGTGCCCAGCAGAAGTTAGCAGTCCACAAAAGTGCTGCTTAGACAGTTAGATGAGGGCATTTATCAGAGTAACTAGAGGCCCAAGGCACGAAATTCGTGCGAGGGGGGTGGGGGGGTTTCTCAACCCAGCCTGCACCCTCTCCAATCTGGGACCCCTCGGGGGATGTCCAACTCCTGGTTTAGGCCCAATCCCTGCAGGCCTGATAGCCCCCAACTGCCCTCCCCTGCCAGCCTGATTGCCCCCAAATGCCCTCCCCTGCCAGCCTGGTCACCCTCAACTGCCCTCCCCTGCCGGCCTGATCACTCCCAACTGCCCCCCCCCCCCCACCGGCCTGATCACCCCCAACTGCCCTCTCCTGCTGGCCTGATCGCCCCCAACTGCCCTCCCCTGCCGCAACCGCATCCTCTGCCAGGACCAACCTCCTCCACGTGAGACGGCGAAGATGCCGGGACCTCCAGGCCTCACCGCATGGAGCAGCCACTGGGCCCCGCCTCCTCTGTGCGTGTGGCCATCTTGTGGCAGCCATCTTGTCACGACATCTAAGCTTTTATTATATAGAATGGGTAAAAAGAGACATCTCTGCAGAATTTTGCATGGAAGCAGTTTTTTTTAAATCTCTGTACTTTTCACAATACTCACATGACCAGAGTGTATTTTGTAAAAACCATGAACAAAATGCCCCCACTATTACTAGACATTACAAAAGTCAGGATTCTAGCTGATAAACCCAGCCATAGTAGCACCTGACTTCCTGCAGGCATAGTTAATTTCTCTTTTATTACTGTGAATACTGGTATTATTAACCCTATCCACTAATCTACGAGAGGAAGTACTTTCACTGGAGGAGGAAGAGAGGGAGATAGAGGTACCTTCAGACCCTTTCTCATTCTGCTGGCTCTATTAAACACACACAGGAAAGATGGAAATCTAACCAGAAAAGTGATACTTCAACGTTCTCCATTCATCTCTGTGAAATCTGGCCAAGACCATGAAATCAGATGAGGTTAGATAGAGAAAGCACACTGCTTTATTTTTTGCCTCGATCATTAGTGCTGAGATAGAAAACCGATGAAACAAAATGTGGCACATATTTTTTCAGAATTAATTCGGATGCTGGTCTGATGCCAAAAGTGCTATTATTGAAGCAGAGCTACATCCACCACTGCAACCACTACTCTGGTGCATGCAGCACGGTCAGGAACGTCCCTTCCCCATCTCTTAATATGGGAAGGAGAGAATAGTCAGTGTTGTTAGAACTTGCAACCCAGGTGCATGCCCTTGACTGGAAATCAAATCCACAACCCTCTGGTGTGCAGGCCGACACTCTATCTCAAATTTAAAAAAATATTTACGTAAAGCATATGCCAATATCTGGATTTTGAAATTCAGGAATTATATCAAGAAGCCAATAAACAAGACTGTCCAGGAAAACCAGGGTGTGTTCCTGTTTAATACTATTTTTCTATTATTTCATATTAATATGGTTTTGCATAGGACGGTGCTCAAAGAAAATCTGGGGAGTGCTGAGCAATGCCCACTTTTTGCCTCTGCCTGTTTCAATGCTTACATCTGAATGATCCTTCTTTCTCTGATATTATTGACTGGGTCACAATGAGATGACCAAAAAGATAAACACAAGACTTTTCTTTCATATAAGGAAGGGAATGAAGTGTTTGCGCAAAAGTCCCATTATTTTTTAACCTTTCTCCAACCATTCATCATCCACCTCTGCTCACTTGCTGAGTTAACCTGAATCAACACAAAATAATGTTTTTTTAAGCTGCTGATAAAACCCCCAAACATCCTTGGACAGCAGTGAAAGCATGACCAGGAAAGAGGGATGACAAGTAGTGAGAGCCATAACCAACAAATATGTTCGGTTCTTTAGTGTTTCATAGATATTATCTCATATACTTAAACCTATAAGCAGGATGTGGATTTAGGAATAATCAATATAAATTCACTTGATAAACCTGCAAATTTAAGGATTTTGTCAATTGCCTCAACATTACAAAACAAGCACTAGCTGATTTACAGAATTCAGGACCCAATACAACATCTAGTGTTCTACAACCATTCGGATGCCTACCTATAAACGATACCTTTATGATTTGATATATAATAGATAAATTGTCAAAACAGAATTATCTTTATGGCCAGCATTTTAAGACAGAAGTGTTCCAAATCAAGACTTTTGGAAAAGATCAGTAAGTTTCAAGGTAGGAAAAGGCTAAGGGGTAAAAATAGCGTTAACGTGGAGATAAGTGTGAAGTGACAGTGAAATTCCACACCCCCATAAAGGTATAGCTCATGCTATTATCTGTGACTGGAACAGCTCATGAAGAAAAATGAGAATGACAATCCTTCTGCCAAAAATTCTGGTTCTTATTTTGAGTATACTGAAAAATGTTATGAATATTTTAAGACTGTTAATATTTTATGGGAGAGTTACTATTTTTCTTTCAAGGATATAGATGTTTAAAAACAAATATGATTTTATAATAGTTAAATGTCAGAACTAGAAAAATGGTTTACAGCTTTAATGCTATAATGAAAATCACTGGGGAAAAATCACTACAATAAATAGAAAGTTGTAGAACAAACTTTGTAGGAGTGTATCTGTACTATTAAGAAACAGATATCAGAATATATAAATCCTCAAAATATACAAATTATTAAATTCACATGGACTATATAATATTAAGTTCTAGTTATTTAATAATAGGAAATAAAAGTAAAATATTAAGAATAAAAGTAATTTCATTTCCTTCCTTTTTTCTTAAAATCTAGAAGCATAATATTTAAAGGCAAGAATTCAGCCTTCCCTCCCCTCCACCCCCCTTAGGACATAAAGAGTTGTGAAGGATCATTTTGATCATTTTAACTTCGTTACAATTAATACAACTAATATGTATAATCAGTAATAAATATGATTTTGATGCCAGAATTTTTTAAACTTCAAACAGAAATATTAAAAATTTATTAGTATTTTTAATAAATTCAAGACTGTACTCTCTCCATACATATTCTATTTACAAAGAGAAAATGATATATTTTTAAATGAAAACTTGAATATATTCCTAGTCATAAGCAGAATTCAGCAATCATAAGTAACACCCTGGCCACTCCATTCCCTTAATATCTTTTTCTTCTTTATAAGTGGTCTCAGTCATTCATAATGAACTTGGGAAATGATTACAGATGCAATTTAATGCAAACAACTTAATAAACAAGGGAGATGCCATTTTTTTAAATTGTTGACATTATTACAAATGTCTCTCATCCCACTTCCCCCCTTTGTTCCCTCCATCTTGACCCCAACCCTTCTCTAGCTATGGCCCTAATCACATTGTTGTCTGTCTTAAAATAACTTCTACTGTTACGGGTTGTGGCTATTTTCTAAACTCTAAAAGCTGTCTTAAAGGCAGAATACAATAATGTTAAACTGCCTCATATTCTGAAAATCCAGTATCTTACAGAAGTAAAAGTAAAAACTTCCATCCTTAATTATTTTTATTCAACTTTTTTATTGCTGTGTTAAAATCATCCTTTACATCAATTTCTCTGTAGTCACAAATTCATTTAAGATGAATCAATATATTATCAGTACCAATAATACTATTATCAGTTGTAAACTAAAATGGAAGTGCATGAATGATCTGCCAAATTCCTAGCCTATTATGTTATTAACTATTAAAACCTATGGAAATTTTGGTATTATACTTATATCATGAATTTGTGACTTTGAATGTTTAATTATATTAACTATAGAAGATTCAAAATTTAGCATTTTGAATGATACACTCTTGTAATTTGGTCTAACTTCCAAAAGAAAATAATACCTGTGAGATACTATGATACATTCCATAAATACCAGTGTTCTGACTTCACCTAACAAAAGTCCTTTGAAACATATTTGGAGAAGAGTTCTGATAATTCATAGAAAGGACAATATAATACTTACCTTCTAAGTAACTTTTAAAAGAGCTTACTGTGGCACTAAAATAATTTTTATAATTTGATAACAATGAAACAGGAACATGTTTTTATCTTAGAAAATCAAAGCATACAAATTGTAAAACCTCCTACATGTTTAAGAAAAGATGTCTTGCTCTGATGTCCTAAGAGGAAAATAGGAACATCTGACGTTAAGGCACACCGAAGGTCCTAGAGAAGTCAGCAAATGTTTGAGTGGCGATTATGTGCAAGGCACTATGTGAAGAACTGGACTGTCTATATTCTAGAGAGCAACTGATACCACTAAAAAAGAAACAGTGCCATCAAAATCTAGGTCTAAGATCTGCCTGGAAAAAGCTACCTTAATTAACTGGCCATTGAGTATCCATTATTTTCCAGATGTTATACTAAAAAGTACTACTGGCCTTATTGGTTATTATTTAACCTAGGGTTTTAAATAAAAAATATTATTTTCCTGTAATAAAATTTATAAAGAAAAATTCACAGTTATAAAAGCATTTAGTTTAAAAGGAGGATTCATAATGATGATTTTGTTTTATAGCTTACAAATTTTCAGTATCTACATTTCAATTAGAAAATAATGAAGCAATTTTAAGAAGTAGGCAGAGTTGGTGTCATTTCCTCAATTTGATGAAGAGGAAATTGAAACTGAGAGTGGTTTGGTGGCTTGCTTGAGACCACAGAGTCTAATAAGTGGCAAATCAAGGACTCAAATTCAGACTTTCTAACAGAGTTCACATGATAGATGGGTTGGCCCTAGATAATACTAAAATCTAGGCATTAATGAAATTTAGTTAAAGCACAAATTATTTTCTGTAATAACTAAACTGTATATTTCAAATGACAAAACAAAATGTATTGATGTTTCATAGATTCTCGTGCTGTAAAAGACTATGAGGTTATCTTCATAAAAGGGCCAGAGATGCCAAGGCCAATCATACCAACTGTCCCAAATCACAAGTGCATTTGGGCAGAGCTGGGTCTAGAACTAAGGGCTCACTTAAAATGATGAGTGGGCCTGGCCAGTGTGGCTTAGTGGTTGAGCATAGACCAATGTGCCATGAGGTCACTGGTTCAATTCCCAGTCAGGGCATATGCCTGGTTGTGGGCTCAATCCCCAGTGGGGGCGTGTGCTAGAGACAGCAGACCAATGTTTCTTTCATGGTTGTTTCTATCTTTCTCTCCCTTCCTCTCTCTGAAATCGATAAAAACATGTATTTTTTTTAACCTATTGTTTCAAAAAACAAAAATGACCAATGGGCCAGTCTGTTTCATAGACCCCATAAGCTTAGAATGGCTACTAAAATTTTAAGAAGGTTGTAAGAAATAGAGGGAGAAGAGGATGGTAGGATGGGGAGTGCAACAGAGACTCTATGTGTCTGTAGAGCCACAAACAGTGACACTGGGCCTTTACGGAAAAGGCTTGCTGACCTCTGTGGAGATACTGAGACCTAAGAACAAAAAGAATACCATCCCCCAGAGGCCTGGTATATCAGGTAATGATACAATATTAAAATGTAGTTAAACTTTTTTATAAAGGGGAAATTTTAGAGGGAATATCCCTTTCTCCTTCAAAACATGGAAATGTTTTTAGGTAAATTGATTTCAGGTCTTAAATACCTGTATTCTCAGTAATTCCTCTGTTTGGAGAATCATGGAAGATTTACTACTTGTCTATAATGTGCAAAAACATAAGAACTAGAATAGAGAATTCTAGTATGAATACCAAAAGTAAGAATTTACCTTGCCCAAGTAATCCCTTCCTCAAAAAGCAAATCAAACTCTGGTCCATGTCAGCAGTGACCCTAGAAGACTTCTTACTCCAGTGCCAACCACAATTACTTTTAAAGCCAAATACCTGTCAAACATATGATCTTCTATAAATATGAATTGTCTCCTACCACCACAGTGGCTAAAGAGATTTTTTTTAAAAAGTCACTTTAGTTTCAAACATACCTGTAAAATAGCTAAATCAATGGTTATACTACTAAATTCTTTATTAGCTTTCCCTCTCCTTTGGTATCACATGTTCAAAACACCTCTATCCTTTCTGATAAAATTCCCCTGGAAAGAACTCTATTTCAAGTTAATGATTTTAACAGACTATCCAATGCTATAAGCACTAATTCTTAGATCAGTTGCAAGAGGGTGACATTTATGATGTGTGGGTGCACGTATGAAAAATTGTGTCAAGTTTCATTCCTGATACAGAAATACTAAATAAAGTCCTACTTAGAGTGTGTGTCAGCAATTTGAAGAGTTTGCAAAACATCACATTTAGTTATTTAGGTGCAGAAGCAACCTGTCCATTCCCATTCTGCTTCCTCCAGATTGCTATTATCTGTAGGAAAAACTCCTCAGGTCCTGGTCTGGTTAGGTACACTATTTGAAAAAAAGTTCCTCAAAAGGTATTCATTCTTTTTTGACTTCTTACTGTGCTTTATAATCCTGGGCCCAAGAGGGCCTAAATGTGTCCAGGAAAGAGAACTGGTTAGCGGGGGCGGGAAGCGCGCCATGGGGCAGGGGTGAGAAAGAGGGGATAAGCATAACACTGTCCACTGGCTCCCTCTATTTCATAAGTCCAAAGGCCATTCAGGCATTTTCACTTACATATTAGTGTGAAGGAGTTTCAGAATCTGGAATGGAGCACACTGCAGCTGTGGGAAGCTTACCTGCAGGTACGGATGGAAGCACAGGAGTCTGTGGAATTAAAAACCTGTCTTTACACTTGCAGTAGTTTCTCTAGTAGTCTTCATTATGAACATAGTAAGTCAGCCCTGTTATGGGTTTTAAAAAAGGTAGGGAGCTACAGTTCTTAATAGTGTTTTTTTAAAAAATATATCTTTATTTATTTCAGAGAGGAAGGAAGAGGGAGAGACAGAAACATCAATGATGAGAGAGAATCAGTGATTGGCTGCCTCCTGCACACCCTCTACTGGGGATCAAGCCCGCAGTCTGGGCATATGCCCTTGGCCGGAATCGAACCTGGGACCCTTCAGTCCACAGGCCAATGCTCTATCCACTGAGTCAAACTGGCTAGGGCTCTTAATAGTGTTTTATAGGAAAATGTGAATTTGGACAATTTATATATATATATATATATATATATATTTTAATTAATTTATTGCTTATTATTGACAGTATTACAGATGTCTCCCACTCCCCCTCATACACCTGCTCCAACCAGACCAAATTTTCACCACACTATTGTCTGTGTCCATAGGCTATACATATATGCTTATATATGTTCTTTGGTTAATCTCTATCTGAACCCCCACCCCTACCTCTCTGAGATCTATACAGCCCAATTTTGAGAACACAGTTCCTTCTTAATACTATCTACATAAAACATATGTGGAATTTGCTAAATATTTTTAGAGATGAAACGCACAGAAATTTTAGAAGACAAAACCCAGAAGTGTGAAAAAGATATATAGGAAACAATAGGGCTTCTCTCAAGAAAACAGAGGTCTTATACAATACAGAGATTTCATACCTTATGTTAGTAAGCAGAATTCCAGAGTAATTCATCAACTGGGATATTGTTCAAGAATGCTTATTTCTTAAGTCAAAATTCATTATATTTACTGGTAGGTAGGGTAGAAAGCTGGGGATCTGCCATGGGTTTATAGATGTAGTATAGGAAAGAGTATGTATACTTAAAAACTAATTTCAGGGTTTTGAATGTTTAGAGAAAGATATGTATTTGCTCCTGTAATGGTAACAAACATTCAAGAAATTATGTATAGAGATGATTAAACAGGATCTGATAATATAAGAACTACCATACTATACTCTCCCCAGTACCTGACAACTAAATGACATAAATTAAGAGAAAGAATGTTTCAAAATAACATCAGAACACAGCCAATGAAGAATAAGAGCTAACAGTAAGATAGGACAGGGAGGCAGAATGACCCTCATACGGGCCTTGAATGACCTTTGACAACATGCTCAGGAAGCCAGGGGGCCCAATGTGGTGAGAACACTGGAAAGGGTGACGTCAAGTAAGAGGAGGGCCGCAGGAGACAGAAACTTACATGGTCACTTTAGAGATGTGCAGAAAAGTGTCAAAATCAAAATTAAGTTTTTTCTCCTTCCTAAATTACAGCCGTTATGATCCTAACACTACTTCTAAATATTTATTACACCAGTTGAAGTGAATTCTCTCAAGACACTAGCACATTTGCTTTTAAAGAATCACTGATAAGAGACCAGGAAAGGGGATAGGAAGTCTCTTTGCTCCTTAAAAACACAAGCTCTTCGAAACCGGTTTGGCTCAGTGGATAGAGCGTCAGCCTGCGGACTGAAGGGTCCCGGGTTCAATTCTGGTCAAGGACATGTACCTGGGTTGTGGGCACATCCCCAATAGGGGGCGTGCAGGAGGCAGCTGATCGATGTTTCTCTCTCATCGATGTTTCTAACTCTCTATCCCTCTTCCTTCCTCTCTGTAAAAAATCAATAAAATATATTTTAAAAAAATAAAAATAAAAATAAAAACACAAGCTCCTTTCTACAGTGAAAAAGTAAATGAGGATACAATAACATGATTACAGACACTAATTTGAAGGTTTATGAAGAAACATTTTACCTAAGATGTAACAAACTAGCTTTCTCTGAAGCTAGTATGAAGTGCCCCCCCCCCTTTAATTTCCAAAGCTTTTGGGTATGTTTAAAGTTAAATCAAGTTCCCACATGAAATATTAACACTCTCATTACACTGGTGGGCATGTTTTATTTCAACAAGCAGCAACATGCTATTACAGTAGCTCATTCCTGCTGGGGGAAATGAAAGCAGTTTAGGAAAAGCTTATAGAAGGCATTCCTCCTCCCCCACCTGCCACAGGCAGGGACAGTAAATGCAGTAAGATGCTGGGCCCCTGTGCCCACTCTTTCCCTTACCAGCTTCTGCTGATGTACACACTGGCTTCTGGATCTCAACCGCTGAGAACCCAATTTCCCTAATCTTCAATCTCTAGCACACGATCATAACAATCCACAGGCTCCTCTCTTAGTATTTCCTTTTGCCCCCAGTCTGAGCCATTGGACACAATCGTCCAACTTCACTAAAGATGAAAACCCATGCATTTCTCACAGGGACTTGGATATATATGTTCATCCTTGAATAATAATATACAATTGCTTATTTATATGTTTAATTTACATAAATAATATGATGCTACAGATCTTGCTGTGGGCCCTTTTCAATAATCTGTATCATGTTTAAGTTCTCTTTGTGTGGCCTCGGTGCTGGGAAACAGAAGAGTACCTGTGGGAGCTGCCCGGAACGACACCACGTGTCACTGGCCTTTGCACTGGCCTGATACTCATTTGGTGTCCTGTGGAACACAAACATTTTCACAGAACATGTGCATCAGACAAGGCCACTCTGTGACCATATGGATCAAAACAATGATCACTGCATGATCATGTGTGAGCACTGTCCAAGCCACAAAAACAACCGAACACTCCCTATTCTTCCCTCCTTACAGATAACCAATCATGAAATTACCTCTGCTTTCTGACAGTATCCATGCCAGAGCAATGTCCCACCTTAAACTTGCTCTCTAATCAACATAGAATTTACAAACTCAGATCTTATAAGTTCTTATGAACATCCTCTTGCAGAGATGCCCCAAAGTTCTCCCCTCCCTGCAATGAGTAAGAAACTTAGCTTGTCCCACTACAGGGGTGTGGGTGTGAATGTTGGGGGTGTCTCTGGCTGGAGGGTGCTGCCAGTACATTTATTTTATTGCTTCTGACAGCTACAAAGTGTTCTAGAGGGTGCATCCCTCATGTTTTATGTAAGCATTCCCTTAGTGATAGACACTTAAGTAATCCCCAATGTGACACTACCTGAAGCAATTCTGCAATAAACATCTGGAATATATAGACCATTAAAGACCTGAGCTGTGTTTCTCTGGAATTTGTACACAGAAATGGGACTCCTGAGGGACAAGGTATACACACACTTTACTAAGGCCTGCGAGATGCTTTTTGAACTAGCCACATCAGTCTGGATTTCTATCAGCAGTGCCCAAGTATCTCCATGACCCCAATCTTCACCTACATTTTGATTTATCAACTGATTTTTCAGAAACTCCTTCCTAAATAGATAGGTGTGAAGTGGTGTGTTACTGTTATTTTAACTGGCATTTCTCCAAGTACTTAGAAGGTTGAACATCTCTCTTAATAGAGTTTCCTTTCATGAACTGTCTAGTAAAATCTTTATTTTCACATATACTGTTTTTCCTTCTTATTCATGAATTTGTAAGCATTTCTCATATAGTACACATATTTAACTCTTTGCAGCTTTTGAAGTTGCAGATATCTTCTTCAATCTGTCATTGTTATGATAATTTTGTTTATCCTACAATTCATTCAACAGATGAATTCAAATCCTTAGTTCTAACATGGTAAGGCTACCAATTTGTCCCTAATAGTTTGCACTTTTGTGGTAGGGTTTAAGTTCTTCCACATACCAAGGTCACAAAAATATTCTCTGACATTTTCTTTTATTACCTCCATAGTTTTACCTATCATTGTAGGTCTTTGTTCTCTCTGGCATTCATATAGTAAATGATACAAGGTAGGGCCCAACCATGTTTGTTTTTTAAGCTATAAATAACTTTTATAGAAAAGAGTAATGGTTGCAATTAACAAGGGATGTAACCAATATTACATTTATCTCTTAAAGAGATGGCCATTCTTTAATATGTGTCTTTAAAGAAAAAAAGTAAAATATAAGGCTTTATAACCTTATCTATGCCATTAAATTGTAGGGACTTTTTCTGAGGCACTTTAGAAACTACTCTCTGTCCTTCTCATTACTTAACCAGCAGAATACAGGTGACTTCCACATTAACTGTGGTCTACGAGTTTAAGATCAGAAACTTTGTGTCATGCATTTTACAATGAAATAAACCTAACTATGAATAAATAAAATAAACATAATTATGAATTAAGTAAAGGAGGGAGCTAGAGGTTTTTGGTAAACCAAACATCAATGATTTGTAAACCAGTCTCTCCAAGAACCTACTAAGCAACACACCTCTTTCCTACTTTGGGTCTGTTTTTGAGCACTTCTATTTATTTCATTAGTCTGTTTCCATGTCAGTTACATACTGCTTATATTAATATAGATTAAAATCTGGTAAAAAAAAATCAGTCTTCTGAGTATATTTCCAAACAGACTTAGCTATTGGAGGATCTTTGATCTTCATTATAGTCATTTATTGAGTTCCTTAAAAAAAACCTATTATCATTTTAACTGGATTATATATGAGAATAGACATCTTTATGTTATGTGCTCATCAATGAATATGTCAGAGAGCTTCAGTTATTCAAGTCTTCATTATATCTTTCAGTAACATTTTAAAATCATTTTATAAAGTTATGTATTTTGGGACTAAAGCCTAAATACATGTAGTTTTATAATTTATGAGTTAGTAAGTTACTACTAATGTGGAAAAAACTACTTATTTCAAAGTTTATTACTTGCTTTTGCTAATTCTAATAGTTTGCTCATGTAGACATATCATATAAGAACCAAAGAAGGACTGTTTTGTCTGTTATATTTTTCTCTTTTCCTCCCTCTTTCCTCTTCCTCTGCCTATTTTTATTTTACTTCAGTTTTTTTCTTATTGGATTAGCCAGATCTCTATCAAGAACACCAGTACTAACAGTTATATTTCTTGTTCTTTGTCTAAAGCTTGTTTAAAGTTTTAGTTTTGATGTTTGCTATAGGTTTGGTATAATAGTTTGCTTCTCTTCCTAGTTTATTCTATACTTTTGTCATGTTTTGGAGGTAAGTTTTATCAAGTACTTGTTAAGCAACCTTTTGGATAATCATATACTTTTATATGTCTATTATGTGTTTTTACCATTCATATAAAGGATTTCATGGATTTTTTTAATGTTAAGTCATCCTTGACTTCCAGAGATACAATATTGTATTTTTTTTCAACCTTCTGCTAGATTTAGTTAGCAATATTTCATTTAGAATTTCTGCCCTTGTTATTGTGAGATGGATCTATATTTTCTTTTCTTGCATGATTCTTTTGGAATTAGAGTTGCACAACTCTTGCAAAATTAGTTAGGTAGGAATTCCCACCCCAACCCCCCTTTTTTTCTGGCAGGATAAGGATAAATATGTGTATGAGCTAGGAACTACATCTAGAAGTTTGGTAGAAGAATCTTGTAAAACTTATTCAGCTTGGGGAGGTGTGTCTATTTATTCAGGTATTTCAATGTAGAATTTAGGGAGAGATTTGAGTATCATTTCTTTGTCTATTAAATTTTCTATTTTTACATATTTACCTTCCTTTTCCAGCCCAGTGGTTTCATAAGGTAATTAATCACAAATAGGTTTTTACCAACCAACATTCTGAGTTCAAATGATTCATAAAAATTGGTATCTAGACCTCAGACCCAGACCCCAATTTTAAGCTGAAAGTATCTATAAAAAATAATCTGTCTAGCAGAGAGTTCTGTTCTTAGCCTCTAGAAACAATTATCTGTCCCTATGTGGAGAGCAGCTTAAGTAAAATGGTCTGACAGGACCATATTATGGTAATGGGGAAAATCTTCTGAGCATTTATACTTCAAATATAAGAAGTAGTTCTTTCCAGAGGCAAGGGTCTTAAGAAACAAAGAAAATTTGAACCAAAGAAAATTTGCTGATGGCCCCATAAGTGGGAGGAAATATTTTACATTTGAACCTGGTTTTCAATCTATTTTATTTTGTTTATCTAAATCAATGCTCTTCTTCTGCTAGTAGAATGTAGGAATATAAAGAAACCAATTTAGGTATAGATTAAACAGGCAATACTCCACTAAAGATGCAAACAGCCCTAGTTGATTTGGCTCAGTGGATAGAGGGTCGACCTGTGGGCTGAAGGGTCCCAGATTCAATTCCAGTCAAGGGCACATACCTGGGTTATGGGCTCGATTCCCAGTAGGGGGCGTGTAGGAGGCAGCTGATCAATGATTCTCTCTCATCATTGATGTTTCTATCTCTCTCTCCTTCTCCCTTCCTCTCTGAAATCAATTAAAAAAAAAAGATGTGAACAGTGATTAGGGATAAACTTTGATGGCTTAGTTTAGGATTTCTGAATAGTTAAGGCTAATGAAAGTCTTCCAATTTAGGTAGCTAATTTATTATGTGGAGACTATTCTCATGGTCTCCACTACTGTATTATTTAATATATCTTGTATGTACTAACCCATATACCATAATAGGATTTTAATAAACTGTTAGGACAAATGCTGACGTGCATCTTACTTTGTTTATCACTGAACTCAGGCCAAAAGGCACTAATTAGAGTAGTTCTGCTACACGATGTTTATATACTAATTACCCCACTTCCTAAACCAAATGTTCTAAGAAGTACTAAAAATGCATGGCAAAATGCCACCACTGGTTGCAGCATCAAGTATGCAGCTTTACAAACAAGAACAGACTCTGAAAGAAAAGTTAACACTTACTATAAAGTGTGGTGAATAAGACTATTTTTCTAAAGAGGTGGTGAGCATTATTATGTTAAATAGCATAGATATTTAATTTTAATCAGTATTAAGACTTCCCAATCAAAATAGATATAAATTTAGAAACAAAAATGTTTCATGCAGTAAAGGCAAATATGGTCCATACAGTCCAAGGCATTATATATATACTAGAGGCCCATTGCACAAAGATTCATGCAATAGGCCTTCCTTCACCTGGCTGCCGGTACCGGTTTTCCTCCAGCACCCGGGACCCAGGCCTTCGCTCTGGCTGCCGCCTTCCGCCTTCGCACCGGCTGCCGCCTGCAGGCTTCTCCCTGACTCCGGCCAGCGTCTGCAGGCTTGTCTTTGCTCCAGTGGAGCACTGCTCCTGTAGCTCCCTCCGCCCACCACCCTCCCCCTCATAGCAGGCGTTCTTCCCTGCCCAGACACTCGGCACCTGGAGCGGCTGGGGGGCGGAGCCGCCGCTATCGTTGTCCTGCTAATTTGCGTATTCCTTCCTGATTGGCTGATGGATATCTCGAAGGTATGGTCAATTTACATATTTCTCTTTTATTAGTGTAGATACTTATATATATACTAGAGGCCCAGTGCACAAATTCGTGCACAGGTGGGGGTGGGGTCCCTCTGGGTAGTCTGCAGAAATCAGGCTAAAACCTGCAGTCCAACACCTCCTGCAGCTCCTACCTGCTGCTCCTGCTCATCCTGGCCCCACCGTGCCTACCATGGGCTCATGCCCAGTCAGTCCCGATCTGGAGAGGCTCATACTGCCGGAGCAGCGCTCACCAGCCACGAGCCCTGCATCTGGTGCCCTCCCAAGGGGACTGGCCTGTGGGATCAGGCTAAAACTGGCTCTCTGACACCCCCCGAGGGGTCCCAGATTCCGAGAGGGCACAGGCCAGGCTGAGGGATGGGGAAGGACTGTGGGAGGGATCCAGGGTGTGTCTGGCCCATTTCACTCAATCTCAATCGGCCAGACCCCAGCAGCAAACTAACCTACCAGTTGGAGCATCTGCCCCCTGGTGGTCAGTGCACATCATAGTGAATGGTTGAGCTGCCTTAGCATATCACTAGCATATTATGTTTGATTGGTTGTTCGGTTATTCTGCCTTTTGGTCTATTTACATGTTACCCTTTCATTATATGGGATAACATAAACACTCATATATATGTATTTTATATTTAAGACATATTTATGGAAAATATTAGGAAAAAAGACCATGGAAAAACACAAGTTAGTATTGCAAAGCCCAATTTTTGAAATTTAAAAATTGAGTGCCTTCTATGATTCCAAAGCTGAACAAGATACACAGGTTTCTTGCTTTCACAGAGCTTGCAGTCTGAATGGAAAGATGGACAATCAACCAAGCAAATAGAATATAGTGTAATAAATGCTACGAAGTGGTGGGAGATAGTAGCCCATAAAACATGTAATTCTGTCTAGGATTTGAGTATGTGTGTGAACAAATAAATAAATTTTAGAAGGAAGAA
Organism: Corynorhinus townsendii; assembly: GCA_026230045.1. Taxonomy (NCBI): domain Eukaryota; kingdom Metazoa; phylum Chordata; class Mammalia; order Chiroptera; family Vespertilionidae; genus Corynorhinus; species Corynorhinus townsendii. Next base: position 132,013,548 of record JAPDVU010000006.1, read on the forward strand.
CTTTCTGGAACTTTCCTATCTTATTTGTCCTCTCTCCCTGGGTGTATATATGTTACTAGGTGTACCAATTAATAATGTGGATTATTTTCAATAGATAGAGTTACACATATGTTGATATATATGCGATTTGATATGTATGCTATTTTGTTGTATTGACAACAAGCTTCAAAAGTTCATATGTCAAATTTGCTTAAAGTGTTAACATCATAGATATTTTTACGCTTAAAAATGTCGAATTTCATGCCAAAAAAGAGCATTTGCGGGAAATTTTAATTCATTACTTTATTTTGAAGAAAAAGTTATCGTATACTTTGGGAAACTTTTATTGATGGTGAACATGCTCCATCTCAAGATACTTGTGAACGCTGGTTGAAATGCTTTAAAAGTGATGATTTTTATGTGAAAGACAAATAACGTCCAGGTCAACCGAAAAAGTTTGAAGAACCACCACAAGCATTATTGGATAAAGATGTATGTCAAACTCAAAAACAACTTGCAGAAAGTTTAAACATTGCTCAGCAAACAATTTCTGATCGTTTACAAGCAATGGGAAAGATTTTAAAGGAAGGAAATGGGTGCCACATCAACTAAACGAAAGACAAATGGAAAACCAAAGTCACCAGTAAAATGTTGCTTCAACACACGAAAGAAAGTCTTTTTTGCATCGAATTGTGACTGGCGATGAAAAGTGGATTTATTTTGAGAATCCCAAATGCACAAAATCATGGGTTGATCCAGATCAACCATCAACATCGACTGCAAGGCCAAATCGCTTTGGAAAGAAGACAATGCTCTGCGTTTGGTGGGATCAGGAAGGTGTGGTGTTTTATGAGCTTCTAAAACCAGGTGAACCCATTAATACTGATCACTTCCAACAACAAATAATCGATTTGACCCACGCTTTGATTGTGATATGACCAGAATGTGTCAGAAGACACAGCAACGTAACTTTGATTCATGATGTCGCACCATCACACACTTCACAACCAGTTAAAGATACCTTAAAAGATTTTGCCTGGGAAGTATTAACCCATCCGCTATATTCACCAGACCTTGCTCCTTCAGATTACCACTTGTTCCGATCAATGGCACACACACTTTCTGCGCAGCAATTCAAAAAGCACAAAGAAGTGAAAAATTGGGTCTCTGAATGATTTGCCTCAAAACAAGAAAAGTTCCATTGGGAAAGTATCCACAAATTACCTGAAAAATGGGGGAAATGTGTAGCTAGCTACTTTGAATAAAGCACTTTTGATGTTTCTCTTGAAATTATGTTTTCTTTGATTACAAAATCTGCATTATTAACTGGTACACTGTCTGCATCTGTAGTACTTATTCTCTTGCCAAGTTGTTCTAAGCATTGTAACATGCACTGATTCATTTAATTTTCACAAAAATCATTAAGGTAGGTAGAGATCAATATTCCATGTTACAGACATGCAAAATGAAGTACTAAGAGGTTAAATAACTTTCCTAAGGTCACAGAGCTAGCAAAAGGGCTGATCTGGAATATCATTCCTGCCAGTGAGGTTGGAGCCATACTGGTTTAATTGAAAACAATAGCTACTATCCACTCAATTATCATCAGACAGTGTTCTAGCCCTTCTATCATTCCACAGATGTGTTCTCATTTAATCCTCACAATGCCTCTGTTGAACAAATAGATTAATAACCCCATTTTAATGATAAGAAAATGGAAGCACAGTGACTTGCCTATGTCACATAATTTTAGTAATAAAACAAAGGAGAAAAAAATTAAAGAAGAAAAACAAAATTTGAAAACAGAACAAAAATTCTAAACTATCTTTTTTGTTATACAAGACCATATTCTCTTGGTCATGACTCTGGAGAAAGACAATAGTTCTATGCTTCAAGCTAATAAATATGACTCAATGCAATGTCATCTGTCAAAAGTGTTTCCTGGTTCTTTAAACACAAAGAAATAGATTCTGCCTTGCCATTTTTCAAACTTGCTCAGTAATTCAGTCAATCACCTTCTTTCAACTGACATAAACTCTAAGTTAATTTTTATTCTTTTTAACCTTCTTAACATTATCACACAAAAAACAGGTAATAAATGGCACATCAAAAAGAGAGACAAGGGGCGGGGGCTGTAAGAGATCAACTGAAGGACTTGTACGCATGCATATAAGCATAACCAATGGATACAAGACACTGTTGGGGGGGGGGCAGGTGAAGGCATGTACTGGGGGGTAGGGGAGGCCAGGGGGAGGTCAATGGGGGGGAAAAAAGGAGACATATGTACTACTATTTGTAATACTTCAAACAATAAAAATAATAATAATAAATTTTAAAAAAAGAGACAAAATAAACTCCCTTTGTCTCCATGTTTTCTATCAAAAAGCACACACATCTCTTAAGTATCTTAGAGTAAACATTTATAATTATCTCCTATGCAGACAATGCTAATTTGGATATATAAAGACAAATAAATAAAGGCACATTGATTTTTTGTGCTGCTATAAAATTACAAGCATGAAAACCTCCTTCAAAAAGCTTTAATTCACAACCTAGTTCCCTGAATTTGGGGGAAGTAAATGACTCTCCAATGATGGGGAAGCTGTCTTAGAATGCTAAAAGACTTACCAGTTCAAAAGCACATCAAAATTCAGATTAGGAAAAGGAGGTGATTAGTGCCTGCAGCTTTGTTTAGGGTTATTAGTGCCAAACAATTAGATGATGGAAAGGACAGAGCTCCACATCATAACTACTAAAAATACCACAATTGTCAGAAGTGCAAAAAAGAACCCATTGGCTCTACCCACCAAATCATGTTTCCAGCTCCGCTACTTGAGCGGTGTGACCCAAAGCTTCTCTAAGCATTCTCAAACTTGTTTAGGGTGAAATTTGTGCTTGCCCACTCTTCCAACCCTGCACAAAGGCCTAGGGATACATTTGCAACCAGATTCCAGGACCTGAAGAAAATATGGAACCTGACAGGACTGCATATGTTAGATGTGGAATGGTAAATATGAAGGCAGAACTATTTGCTCTGCACTGCACCTTACATTTCTGACAAGAAGAAAAAAAAAACTTGTGGAATAAACATAATCCAAATGAGTTCTCAAGTTTCAACTTGGTCTTGCTGCTATTTCGTTATTCTTTTAGAAGCCCATTCACCTTAGCCTCCCTGGCTAATGCACATCCTTTCTCATCCCCTCAAAGCCTTCAGCAGAAGTCTCCTGTCCCTCAAAGCTGGCCAAGGGCATCAGGTGTTAACTTATTCATGGTCCTTGCTCATGCCCTCAAAATTCCTCCTTTTTCAGTCCGATTTAGACCCATTATTTCAAATTACAGGAAAAGTTAAATTGTGAGAAAGCCTCTTAACTCTGCTACCTCCAATTCGGCAAGACTATACACTTTCAACTATGTTTCTCTTATCTCCCAGAATGTTTTCAATTCAACAAACACTTTTAAGCACCATTTAAACATTGTTAAGCACCTATCTAGGTGCTAGGCATTGTGCTAAGTACTCAGACATCACTAACTGAGATAGTGTCCTTAAGTAACCCAGAGACAATCTTCCCTTTGTCTTTGAACACATACTCATAACCATCTTCCAAACATCTCTTGGTCTCTGTTCCATCTGAAGCTGATATCTCTATCTAGTGATAATCCACCACGAGTTCACAGTCCAATTCAAGTTGTATCATCATGTGCTTTTCCTAATCATTCCACCAAACAATTAAAATATGTCAATAAAGTGACTCTCATAATGTAAAAAAGAACATTAAAAATATTCATAACCTAACCTGATAAATCCATATAATGTAACCATTAAGAGTTCACAGTCCAATTCAAGTTGTATCATCATGTGCTTTTCCTAATCATTCCACCAAACAATTAAAAGATGTCAATAAAGTGACTCTCATAATGTAAAAAAGAACATTAAAAATATTCATACCCTAACCTGATAAATCCATATAATGTAACCATTAAAGATAATGTTTAGAATAGTTTATAAAAACATGAGAAATTTACATGTTTAAGATGTTTAGTGGAAAAGGTAGACTACAAAATTGGTCAGTAATTTTGGTTTGATAATTTTTTAAAGTGTCAAACAAAATCTGTTAAGAAAACATCATTGGTTATCTTCATAAGCTAAGAATACATATTTTTTCTTTGTTTTGCTTTATTTTATTTTTAAAACTTTCTACAAAGAGCATGTTCTTGCTTCACAAACATAAAAAATTACATAAGATGTATATACACCTATATTTTTTCCTATTGAAACTGAGTGTTAGAAATTCCACTTTAAGAGATTCTAATAAATCTTGAGTTTTGGAGGGGCCTCAGAACGGTTTTATTAAAATGTAAATATTTTGGGAACTATAACACACTAATAAGCACTTACCAATCTCACCTCAGTATGGAATATATATTTGGGGTTAAGAGGTAAAAGCACAGTTGGGAGGAAGAACAGGAGAACTCCGTGGGATGACAGAAGGAAGACAAAGAGATTAGAAGCTTAATCTGCCTAAAACTGGCCCCAGAACTGGCATCATCTTGGCTCATTTGTGATTGGACCAAAGTCAGCTTTAGCTGCTACTACCACTGGCAACCAGGCCTGGGATTATCCTGTAGCAATTTCAACTGATCCAAACAAACAGGGATACTAGAGCCTTGGGTACATATAAGACAACAAATTTGTTGTGCACAAGGTGGGTTATTTTTGTCTCTGATGCAATAGTTCTCATACCAAGGTCTGCTGAAGTATTCTCATGATATTTGCTATATTTAAACTTGTGTTTTCATTTTTTATGATAATCTCAAAAAGCTGAAATGCGAAATCAATAAAATAAATACCTTACTAACCTAATTTCAACATCTAAATGAATATTTGTATTTCTGATTGTGTTGGCACCAAGCTATCATGGAAAGTGATAGCACTTAATTAATGAAATTTTTTCAGCTGCAATTTGTAGGTATAATCTTAGAAGCCTGAGGGAATTATCTTTAAAATGTGTCCATGCATTACTTAAATTTAAGAAACACAGCTCCAGATTTAAACCTATAAAGAGAAAAATCTGGCTAAGGACAGGAAAAAAAGCTACTAATATGTATCTGCCTCTTTACCCATCTTAACCAATTTGTTCAGCTTATATTATTAAGCTTATTATTATGTTAATAATAGTAAATTCCTATTATTCTATATTCAATGTTCTGTTCTAAGTACTTCCTATCATTAACTCATTTAATCCTGTCAAGTTTATGAGGAGTTTTATTCTCCTCCACTGAGGGGAGAATAACTTGTCCAAAGGTCACAGAGTAAATGAGTGGCAGAATAAGATTCAAACCCAGGGAGTTTGGGTTCAGAACTCTTATTACTACAGTATATAGTCCTCCTCATAAAAAGTACAAGGCACTGGATAAATAGCATTAATACATTAAAACCTGAAATTGATCTTAGTTGGACTACGGGCAAATTGAGTTAGGCAATACTAATTTAAAAAGGTAGCACCCTACTCAGCCGGTGTGGCTCAGTGGTTGAGCATTGACCTATGAACCAGTAGGTCATGGTTCAATTTCCCATCAGAGCACATGCCCTGGTTGCAGTCTCAATCCCCAGTAGGGGGTGTGCAGGAGGCAGCTGATCAATTCTTCTTTCTCATCATTGATGTTTCTATCTCTCTCCCTCTCCCTTCCTTTCTGAAATCAATAAAAATATTTTAAAAATAAAAAATAAAAAAGAAGGGTAACATCTTTAGCCATAGTTACATCCAGAGATTTATGGAGTTTTGACTTTAAAGTCAAGTGAAAGTAAAAATCTCATATATTTATTTGAGTTTATAACCATCTGTATATTGAATGAAAAGGACATTTTAAGACCTTTTAGAGATAATAAAAGAACCTTCAAACTTCACATTCTCATTGCCATTAAAAATACATTTGTAATTGCAGAATCGTTAAATAAGAAAAAGCACCATTTTTCATTTGCTTCAATATCACACCTAGACAAAAATAAACTGGACTCGGAATCAAAACACAATTTATCTTCATACTAAATGATTGCTAGTCATGATATATCAAAGTGCTGTTAATTATAAAATAAATCAGAAGTGCTCATAAAACTCTCAAAGGCAAATTGAACACAGTAATGAAGTGTTGGCATTGAGATCAACAAATACCCAAAAATTTTTGGCAATTTAATAAATCTTAATCATATTTTTGCTGTACATAACTACATTTTTTACTAGGCACAATAGAGGGCATGATAGAAATATAAGATAGTTTCTGCCCTTTAAGGGCTTAGGGAAAATAAATTGGACATATGAAAGAATTAGAGAAGAATTCAAAATAGAAAAAATAAGTATCAAAATGTGGGTCAGTATTGGGGCTGAGAGAGAGCGAGGTGGGCTTAGAAGGATCATTAGAGGTCACAGAGGAGTGACTTGAAGTATGGTTCAAAATTACATAAGAGCCCCAAAGGGATGGTTTTCTCAACAGGAAGAACATCACAGTAGATTTGCCAAAAGAAGAAAGTGAATTATCTCAATAATAAGGAACAAGCCTGATCAGAACTGACAGTCAGTATAAGTGGACTGTGATATTTGGCTGAAGATGAGAGGGTTAAAACTCAGTATAAGTGTCAGTCAGTCTTCAAATATCTTCTCTTATCATTACACTTCTAAAGGTAAGACAGTAGAAGTGTTAGATGAGGTCTAGAGAGGAGGAATTATATACAATAAGTGTGCCTGGAAGTTAGTAGCATAGACTCTACTTCTGTATAAAACAAGATAGAAGTCTTTGTCCTCACTTCATCTATTAACACTTGGACGTTTCCTTTCAAGGATTGTGTAATAGAAGGCAGTCCATTAGGTGAATCACCCAGGAGTTGGCATTGCAAAAAGGAACAAACAGCTTCTCTCCCCTCAGGAACTGAGGAGCCCAGCCAAGACTTCCAGTCCATCTAAATCTGTAAGATAGTTGTTAACGGGTCAGGAGTGAAGAACCGTGTGTTCATACATTTCAAGAAATGGAAAGCTTTTACTACACTAGACTCTGCTCAACACAGAAATCCTAAACATGACCTAATTTAGTGTACAGCACCCTGTGGAGTAGACAGATTAAGAACCTGAGTTCACATTGGTTAGGGGTTGCTATAGATGTACTGATAAGTGACAGAACCAGGCTTCAAAGTCCAGTCAGCCTGACCTCAAAGCCCATTTTACTTTACCACTTTGTGGCAGTACAGTATGGTTATTTAAAACCTTTCAGATAACATTAATAGTTTCTACTTTTTAATAACAAGTATGTTCTAGGTTCTTATGTAATGAATTATCTGTGTAATAACCCTGGAAGTGAGTAATTATACTCCTGCTTTACAGATGATTAAACCACGACACAGAGAGGCCAAGTAATATGCCAAAGTTAAAACAGCTAGTAAGTGGAAGAGCTGGCTTCAAGTTCAGGTATGTCTAATGTAAACCCATTGCTCTTTATCCTATACCACAATCCTTATTAGGTATGCATTTTAAGAGAGTTTGTTATTTACACATGGATTCCTACACTTCCTTATATCTCTTTGCATATTCTGCTTATCGGAGAACTATAAATTCTGAAATACTCATTCAGTAACATAAGTAAATAGTATGGCCATAAATTCTAAGACATTGATAAGCCCATTGATTCTTCTTCCTTTACCCTCTGATATTAAAGATACTAATAAAATAAATCCAACGGACTAATAATTTGTCCTTATAAAAACATATGTCACTGTCAACACCCACTTCTCATATGCCCACCCTTTTTACAGTATTTCTGATGGATGGCCTGCTATAATTGACAGCCAGTTTTTTATGTTAAAGAGAAAAGTTGCTTATTTATAACTTGTAAATGGTTCTGATGTATACAATTAGCTAAATCTGTTTATAAGTCCCATTTCCACATGGCAGACTTTTCTTTCATGTAAAGACAGTGCTTAAGTTTTTTGCCAGTCTCTTACAAGTTTTTTACAAGTTTTATGTCTTAAGTCTCCTATCAGATTCTAATTTTGAGGTTAAAGAATCTATCTGATTAATCCAATATTGTACATGGTACAAACTTCATATTTGGCATGGGACATAAATCTTTATCACTTAGTCAATCAATTCAACAAATATTTAGTGACCATCTGTTATGTGTCAGGCACTTTGCTAAGTTTTTGTGATATGAATCTGAAGAGACAGTCCTTTCCTTCAAGGAGTGGACAACACAATGAGACAACTGAAGTACTTAAAACACACACACACACACACACACACACACACACACACTAAAAAAAAAAAGCCTACTTTATGCATAGAACAGGGCTGGGGAACATCCAGCCAGTGGCTCATTTAGTCTAGTCCTGCCAAGGCATTTGGGGTGAGTTAATTAAATATTTGACCAAATATAGCAGGCTAATTTTTTAAGTTGATAATTTTGTATGGCCTGCAAATGATGTTATAAATATCCAAATAGCCTTTGCCAGAAAAAGGTTCCCCACCCTTGGCATAGAAAAAGCCAGAATCTCTGCCAGGGGCAGTTAGGAGATCTTAAAGGATGACTAGGAATTTAGCATTTCTTGTTCACATGGCGGGTCTTTAGAGAATCTTATAGGAAGAAGAAAAGTCAAAGATACTGCAGAATAAGAGGACATCCCAGAGTGCTACCAATGGAAGCCTGGAGCTTGAAAAGGGCAGTGTTTACATTAGTAGGATTAGGTGATTAGCAGTTAGGGATGAGCTGATATAAAAGTGATAATGGAAGAACCTGGCCACAGCAATTTGTGTTGTCTGTGTTTTTAGGAAGAGGTGTGTCTTTATTTTGCCTGCAGTAAAACCAGTGACTATGGGCAAGTCTGTACTCCACTCAGAGTGAATCACTTTTTTAAGGATGTAACCAAATGTTGTGTTTTAGCTTTGAGTTGACAGGTAGCTTCATTACTACCATGTGCAAGAATTGGATTTTTCTCTAAGAAGTAGGACTTGGTAAACAGAAAGAAAGAAAGAAGGAAAGCTAGTCATCACACTGCTGCTCTTTCTCTATATAGAGATTAGAATTACTTACCCTTGTTAGTTAGATTCATCTTCTTAAAACAGTGTTTATGGAGGCTCACTATTTATGGAAAAATAAGGGTCAAATGCTTTAAGCTAGTATTCTATCCTTTAAGTTATCTTCAAAATCCTAGGAGAGTCTTGAAGATTTTGAGAATTGCTCCCATTTAAATTGTTAACACTCGATTTGTGACTTATTCCCCTGTTCACAACTGAACAGAACCAGGCTTGGGCTCAGGGCCAGGCACTCCAGTGTGGGCATGGTCCTCACTCTTCACCTAGCCCAGGTGCTGCTGTCTAGCAGTGACCAGCAAACCACCCCCCCCCTCCCCATTGCTCAGCTGGCTCACCTACTCTGTGTAGCCCAGGTTCCCCTCTGCACTCCTGCTTCCAATCTGCCTTCTCCCCTTTAGAAAGATCTTCATCTTTCCTAACAACTTCCAATATTTCTATGATTCTAAGGAGCACAATTCTTCATCCTCTAACATCACAGAAATCAGTATGCATCTTGTCATCAATGCACATCCCAGCTAAATTGGCTGCATTTTCTTCCTTAGTAATCTATAAACTAATGGTGCACCTTACATGACTTCCATCTGACTTGGCTCCTCTGTGTTACGTGTGGTTGAGTTGGCTCTGACTTCTGGCGACCTATGAATGAGTAAGGTCTACAATGTCCTGTACTCAACAGCTCTGTTCAGCTCCTGTAGACTCATGCCCATGGTTTCTTTTATGGAGTCCATCCATCTCATATTTGGTCTTCCTCTTTTCCTGCTGCCTTCTATTTGCCCCAGCATTATTGCATGTATCCAAAATACTCCCCCACAGAATCATGTGTGTTTTTTTTTAAATCAAAACTTAAATTGAGTGAGAAATGAGACTTTTAAAAGCAACATTTGGTAGCTCCCAAATGGGTCAGAATATCACATTAAAAACTTTTACAAAAGAAAAGTACATGATATATTATCTGTAAATCCTTCAGAACTCGTTTCTCAGAAACACTAACTATAATCAAATAACAAAGATATGAACTTTGGATGGGGTGTGATTTACCTGGAATTTGAAAGTGATGTGGTTAGAATTATTCTTCATAACAGAGTGTAATGGACAGAACACCAGGCCCTAGGAGTCAAATAATGTTCTCTGACTCGTGTTACCTGAGAATAAGAGGGTTAGAGATGATTTAAGTCCTTTTCAACACTTACCCTCTGTATTTTCCAGCATTCATATTTGGATACAGATCACTCTTATTGATGGAAAAAAGAAAAAAAATGGATTCTAAAAAAATGGATGCTAAAATCGAGGACACGATAATTTTAGCAGCTGAATTTGAGCCTTGTTTTGAGTTATAGAAACCTGCTCTTTCCCTTGAGTTGTGAGTGATGAGATATTCTGGCACTTGGACCTGGCATTCTTTCCCGTTCTTGCTGACTTCCTTCCTCTGATTGCTGCAGACAGGTTATAGCAAGTAATGCTCTTTTTAGCAGAGATTTATTATGCTCTAATGTTCCTTGTGTATTTCCCTCCACTGACATGATGCAATAATGAGCATGTTTATATACTGCCTATGCACTCTATATTTCTTGACTTGAACTTCTTTGGGGAGCTACTACATAAATAAGTGTTACCACACCCGGAACTTCACTTGTCAAGAAGAAAGATAAAATACTGAAAAGGTGTTTTATTCATCTTTACTATTGTTATGCCTCTGTAAATTAATAGCTTAGTAAACTCCAGTCTTTATACTGCGGGTTTATATAAAATCATATTGATAGAAAAACTTAAGTCTCCTCTTTCCCCACCCTGGCATGCACACATAAACACAACCATTGCTCTAAAATTCCAGATTCACCTTTCATTGCAAATCCATTGTCACAGACTAATTCCAAGAGGATTCCCAAACCTTTTTTTTTTAATCACCACCCAAGTAAATTTTTTTTCATTGATTTTTGGAGAGACAAAGAGAAACATCAATGTGAGAGAGACACTTCCATAGGTTGCCTCCTGCACTCACCCCAATCTGGGCGAGACTGCAACCAAGGTATGTGCCCTTGCCCGGAATCAGGCCTGTGACCCGCAAGCCTTCAGTCCACAGGCCAATGCTCTATCCACTGAGCCAAACTGGCTAAGGCCCAAACTTTTAAATGTCCAAAAGAAATAAAGAACTACCTGATCTGAGATTCAGTTTTATTATTTTTTTCTGCCGAAAGTGATTTGGGCAAATCATTTTAACTTCTCCAAGCTTTAATGATCACATTTGTTAGGTGAGGATTTGGACTGTCAGTGGTTTTCAACTTATTTCTGCCTCAACACACCAGAGATGATCCTACTCAGCCTCAATATCCACATAGGCTCACTACCCTGGTAATGCTACAGTGAAGGGGAGGGTGTGTGAGGGAGAAAGGCTTTCAGGTGTACCTGATAACCTTATCGGGGTGTGAGTTACAGGGGTAGTCAATCTAATCTCATCTCTATCTACTCCCACTCCCCTTGCCACAGGCTGATAGGCCCAAAGGTCCTTGCCAGCAGCAGTTTCTGTGACTATAAGTGGAAAGTTCTCATTCAACAAGAACATTTTTTAGGTTGAATAGGTTTTGCTCTTTCTATATGTGTGTGTGTGTTTTTCTTTTAAAGATATAATTCCAACGTCTCCTGGCTTGCACTGTTTCTGACAATTCCTACCTGTGTTCCTATATTTAACATGATTTTATTTTTTATGTTTGCTTTTAAGATTTTCTTTTTTATCACTGATTCAGCAACTTCATTATGATACCTTGGCGTGGTCTTCTTCTGCTTATCTTGCTTGATTTTCTATTTGTGTGCTTATCCTGCTTATTTTTGGAAGCTACTTTTATTTGTTGGGTTGTTAGCAAATATGAACATATTTGGCCACTACTTCAAATATATTATCTCTGATCATCTTCCCACCCTACCCCCATGAATTCAACTTCATCTATGTTAGAACACCTAATAATGTCCCATAGGTCACCAAAGTTCTGTGTTTTCTCTTTTTCTCTTTTTTATGCCCTTTTCTCTCTGTGCTTCAGTTTGAATGGGTTCATTTGCCAATAGCTTGATATGTTTACTGATCTTTCTTTTGCAGCATCTAATTTGCTGTTAAACACATTCAGTGAATGCTTCATTTCAGATTCTGTATTTCTCAGGTCTGTAAGTTTCATTTGCTCCCCCCCCCCTTTTTTTTTAAGAAATAAGAATATAAACATGGTATTTTAAAAGGTGGTGGTGGGTATTTAAATGAAAAAGGTTCATCTTGAGGTGTAGAAATTTTGAGAATAGGGAGGAATGTATAAGAGACATTTGTTTTCTTTGTAGCCCTATAGTTCTTTTTTTGATGTTTAAAAACATGATAAAACTAAATGAAAATATAGAAAAATATAGCTGTACATACATATGTTAAGTGATTTTATGAGCACTATCACCCCTTTCTATCTCTGTCTCTCCATAAAACAGAAACATTTGCATTCTGGGAAGTACTGGGATAAAATACCCCACAGTCTCTCTACCTCATACTCCTCAGGTGATTTCCTGGAATGCAGAGTGAGGAAAGAGTGGTACATAAGTGATACTCTGCATAATCACACTCAGTTCCCTTCCTTTCCCCTCTCCCAGGACCAAAATCTTATCCAACTGTCGGATAGCCTTTAAGAAAACTGTGGTAGGCACGATATTTTTGAAATAACTTAAGTTATTGCAAGTAAACTAAATGGTTAACTCTCATAAACAGAATCTAACAATAATAACATAGGAAGCTATCGTATCATCTGTTGTGCATTACAGATGGCTGCAAAGTTCTTCCCATTCCTCCTGTCAAGAGGTTGATTCTATTCTGGCTCTAAGGCTAGCCCTGAGAGATGCTTTGACCAAAACTGGGGCAAAGGAATTGGGTAAAATGTAACTTCACAGGAGGACTTTCAGAGAGCTGTAGTTTTTGTTTTGCTGGGCTAGAAATGCTCCATCTAGAACCCAGTTGCCATGCCATTAGGAACCCATGCTGGTAGAGCAGCCACAAGAAAAAGCTCCAAGGTAATGCTCCAGGTAAGCCAAACAAATTCTAGGCTAGCCAAGCCCCCATTTAAAAGAGAAAGCTCAGGGCCCTGGCCGGGTAGCTCAGTTGCTTCGAGTGTCATCAGATATGCCAAGGCTGTGAGTTCAATCTCTGGTAAGGGCATATACAAGAATAAGCCAATAATGCATAAATAAGTGGAGCAACAAATCTGTTTTTCTCTTTCTCTCGCTCTTCTCTTTAAAACCAATAAATAAATTTTTAAAACTTATAATAATAATAAAAGCGTAATATGCTAATTAGACTGGACATCCTTCTGGACGACCTACTGGACAAAGCCAGGGCTGCGAGTGAAGCCTGGGGCCTGGGTGCCAAAGTCCCGGGTGCCAGAGGGAAGTCAGTGCAGACAGCCAGGGAAGGAAGGCCTACTCTTGCATGAATTTCATGCATCAGGCCTCCAGTAAACAAATAAAAGAGAAAGCTAGAACTGGGCTCAACTGCTCACTTAGATAAGGGAAAAGCTAAAAAATACCTGAATGATAAAAAGGAAATTGGTGACATCTCCATTAGAACGTGGGCAAAGTATAAAAACAATGTTTTAGAGTGTGTGTGTGTGTGCGTGCACGCCCACTATTCTGACTTCAATTCTATCAGGTCACAAATTTTTGCCAAGGTGGTACCTTGTATTGACAATCAAAGGAGCACTGCCATATTTCTGTCCCATTTTAAAACTGTGGGACAAAAGTTTAGAAAAGGTTGTGGTGGTATCAGAGGACCAGCCAATTCAACTCTAGTTACTATAGAAATAAGTCATTCATTTTGGCAGAAAGTTGAAGGAATCAAGACATACAGCTAGTGGCACATCCTAATATGTAAAAAGCCAGGGGCCGTCATGACCTAAATGACCAGACAGATGACCAAACAGCAGGCTGCGTGGGTCAACGAGGCCAGCGGTGGGGAGTGGTGGGGGTGGGGAGGGGGGGGTAGTGAGGGACAACCAAACAATTGAACAGCAGGCTGCGTAGGGCAACCAGGCCAGCAGGGGGGTTAGTGAGGGATGACCACATGACTGAACAGCAGGTTGTGTGGGAGGGGGTGGGAGGAAGGTGGTGGTGCAGCAGTTGGGGGAGACCAGGCCAGTGGAGGGGAACAGTTAGGGGTGATCAGGATGGCAGGCAGAGGTGGTTAGGGGTGATCAGGCTGGCGGGGGGTGGGGGTGGGGCAGTTAGGGGCGATCCGGTAGGCAGGTGAGCAGTTAGGAGCTAGTGGTCCCGGATTGTGAGAGGGATGTCCTGGGTTGGAGAGGGTGCAGGCTGGGCTGAGGGAACCCCTCCCCATCCCCCCCCCCGCCACCCCATGCACCAATTTTGTGCACCAGGCCTCTAGTATTAAAATATAATAAGGCAGGTGCTACAGGCTGGCTTGGGACCAACTCTGTTATCTTTTGCTCTTCCTGCATTGTGATCCTTTCACCTTTCTGGCTGATTCTCCTTCCACAAATCATTTTACAACTACACTTTCTCTCCTCACTACTCCCTGGAAAAGCCTCATTGTTTAATTTTAAAAGCATTTCTCTCTCTCTCTTCACCTCCCTCCTTTTCTCCAAAAATGTAGATTTCTGGTCTCAATCAGTGTGCTCTCAGTAGTGCTAAGAAGGAACTTTATGTATGTATACTTGAAAAATAAAATTGAGACTGTTGCCTCTCACATGTATTCATGTTCAAGTAGTTGTAAAGGATGTATTTCCAGAGTATTATAAATATTGAGATTTTGAAATAAGACCCTTTCATCAACTCTTTCTAAAGCATTCAGGTTTAAAACCACCGTGATTTAATACTATCATCCATTTAAAACTATCTTTGAGAAACCTTACAACATTTTTTTCCTCCTTAAATTTGTATTTCTATTCCAATACCCCAAGAGAACATCTTTCCATCATTGATCATTTTGAAATAATTATCAGAAATAAAAATATGCATATACATTAAAAAATCATACAAACATAAGGTTCTAAGTATTGAATTTCTTCTGGATTGGATTAGCATTACAATTATTTACATATAATTATATACATTAAAGATTTAGGGAAAATGTTAGGCATAAAAAATTAACATTTATTGGAAATTCATTTCTTAATTAGACAGATGAAATTATCTCATTAGTCTTCCCCTCCACAATGAGCTCTTGTAAACATGGGAGTCTATTATTTATTGCTAGGATTCAATACTTTTTCAATTCAATTTCATTTTTTAATGGAATAAAGTTCAGAGAGACCTTATTCACATAAATAAGTCAGAATAGCAGAAATTGTGTTGCAACATCCCTCAATTCTTTGAAATTTGAGTTATTTATAAGATGACAAACAAATGACAACTGAAAGTTTTTTTTCCACTGTAACTCCTGAGAAAATAAGAGTGAAAAAAGAAAATAGTAATTATGATGATCTCCAGACTACACTTAGAAAACTGGTACTTCAGAGTCTTCCATTCTTTCAAACCTGTTACCCACATTTCCCACTGTCCTCTTGTTTGGTGCCTCAAAGGTTTTTAAAGAGGAGTTTGGAAAGGGGAAATCTCCCCTCTCATCACAAGTGGGTTCTCAGGCAGGTCAATTTTCGGCACTGAAAATCTGGAAATGGATTTCCTTAATCTACCATCCCTATGCATACCACGCATCTCCATAGGGAAAGTATCCTGGCTTAAAGAAATTAACCTCTTCAAGAGTGGTCATATCACATTTCCAAGTGTTAGTGAAGATAACTACAGAGTGAAACTGTAACACAAATTTATAACATTAATAAAACAATGAAATTTTTCCTAAAATGTTATATATCTTGGGCTTCCAGCTGACAAGAATGAAAAATGGTGCAGGATAGAAAAGGGTCTAGAATTGTGGATCTGTGCTCAGGAGAGATTGACTCCAGGTTCTGTGAACAATGTGACACGACAAGAAAGCTGTGTTAGCAACCCCTCAGTACACATCTCTAGTAACAACAACCACCTCAATTGCTGTGCACATGACTGGGGTGTAAGTGTAATAATGAAGCAAAAATGAGAGATCTTATATCAACCCCTGTGATCTCAAAGAATAAAAGCAACACAGTGACATTAGGAATATCATAAGTAAGAGAATGAATCTCTGCCTTCTAGGAGCTTGCAATTTAGGGACACACAAATAAGACAAATCGCAATTTAAAGCCTTATACACAAAAAGATCAGCAGACATTCTAGAAATTGCAAGAAGGAGAAAATAAATTATCCAAGGTTGGGAAAATACCTCCTTTCAATGCATTCTAAGCAAGTCCCACTTTTCCACAGGTCCACCTACTGATGTGAGACCAAAACTGACACACTTTTAAATGTTATATATAAAAAAAGAACAGGAGGACATTTAGAACTATTTATAAACTAGTATAAGTAATTTTATCAATAACCAAGAAACAGGGTTCAAGTCTCTATGAGACTGGAAAATTTGACACAATAGGTCTTGTATGAACAGTTTTTTTCCCAGTGAAGTTTTCCTTTTGTTTCAAAAACTGACTGTAAAAACAAGTTGTTTTTTTCTTCTTAATGAAACACTTCTGCTTTTAATCATATCTAACACTTTAAGACAGGTTAAAGAAAGGAGAGAAAATACCCCTTGTAATTATGGAGCTTTATAATTACTGTGTGGTTTACACAATAGTCCCACTTACAAGGCATCTTCCTTTTTCAACTAAAGCTGGAATTTCTCTAGACATTAAGTTATTTACTGGCTTCCCTTGCATCTGGCACCCAATGCAGGACATAGTATATCAAACTATAACCTGGCCTCAGATAATAACAGAACAAGTCAGGGAAAGCATAATTAGCATTACTATATTACTCAGAGCATGTAAATAAACCGAATTAGATAATGTATACAGCTTATCCTTAAATTAATTGAACTTTGCTGAACAAGACAGAAAAGTAACTATTAGAAAGAATATGAAAAAGTGACACCAACAGATATATAGAGCTCAAGATTTATGAGGATGTACTCTTTCCAAAATTTCCGTCATGTCTGTCTATAAGGCTATACAGTATAATAAAAACAAAATGATTTCAACGATTCTTACAGTAACCACAAAACTGTCAATCCCACAGGCCTAGGTTGTACTTGAGTTCTTCCACGGGTTTACTGCTTGCCTAATGGCAAATTGCCTAACACCTTCTGTCCCTCAGTCTTTCCACTTGGAAAAAGGACTTCGTAGTATGTCTTGACAAATTATTCATGGCCTGACCTTACTGGTGAGAGAACAAACTAGTCTTTCAGGAAGTGCAAACAGGATATTCTTGAGAAATACACTATCTTGACTTGAACATTTTAAACTAATATTAAAGTATAATAGTTTTTATAAAAATATATTTATTATTAAAATCTATAGTAGCCACTATTTATGATTTGGTTTAGGTACAATCTCCCCCAAGCTCTCTCCCCAAAATACCTAAACACATAAGACTCACTAATAAACTGAATATTTACATAATTTAACTATTATGGCTAATAGATTTAAAACTGAATATTTACATAATTTATTTATTATGGCTAATAGATTTATATTTGTCTCAACTTAAACTAGCGTCAATTTTCAGTATAATATATACAGGAACTGCAGAATTAATTTATAATTCTCAAAACCCAAAACCCTTAGTTTATTTACTACCACAGAATAGTTACCATACATTTTTCAGTAGTATTGGTAAAGTTATTAGTACAGATATACAGGTTCTTAAGAGTTTTCCCATAACAACTACCAGAGATTTTAATCATTTATGGGTATAATTATAATAAGCTGGAGTCAGCTAAGTACTCTCTGAAAAATAATATGCCTATATAAAATAAGCCATCAACTTGCATTTAAGGAAAAGGAATGATATGTGTGTGCATGCGTGTGCTTGTGTGCAAGTATAAAGCAAATCATACGGTGGGGTAAGTGGGGGGAAGGAAACTTGTTGCTGGGTCAATATTGAGCCATAGATAAGCTAAATGAGAACCTCAGAGAAAATAATGTACATGTATATAATAAAGGACAAAGTGCTTCAATCTTCAGTCTCTGTTTCTAGCTGAAGAACACTTTCTAACCCACCCCTCTTCAAACAGGCTCTTATCAAATCAGGCCAGTTAAAAAATACAAAAAGGTTAGTCTTCAAGTTTAGGTAATCAGAATATCCTAACAAGTATCTGCCCAAATATTGGAAAAGCTCCCTAAGAAGCCAGGTTCCTGTCAATGGATGAGAACCATATGCATACAACCATGATAGATTCCTTGAGATCTCAGAAACTCTGTGCAAAGATTAGGGGCATTAACGATAACACTGTGAGAGAAAAAGGAGAAGTCACCAGGTCTCCCAAAGGAGTACTTAGGGCTAACATATAATTCATTTACAGTGTAACTAATGACAACTGTGGATATATTCTGTATGACAGGAGAAAAGTTTTCAACATCAGCATTAAAAGGAAAAAAGTAAAACAATGGAAGGCATAACAAGCTAAAATTTTAAGTGTTAAAGTCAGGTATCTATCCATGATATTTTAATATGTTTTTCTTTTGCTGGAGAAAATAGTAAAAGCTATTATGTCTCAAAGGCTCATGTGCAAAAGGATCTTACTGGTAGTCTAATGGTTCAGATGAGTTACTGCATCTAATCCTCCAACATTTCTGCAAAGGAGGTAGCATTCCATAAGTACTTTTCATAACTGCCCTTGGTTTTTCAGCTGTTGAAAGATTAATGTTGAGATTAATGCCTTCTCAGTATAAATGGTAGAAAAAATTACCATTCTCCTAAACTAATGGCCACAAGAATGGAGCAAAGTTTACAGCAGATTACCAAAGTTAACATACTTATATAATAGACTGTTTTAAACTAATACAAAACCAATATATATAGATTCCCTTAAAAAATAATCTAAAGATAAAATAAAATTATTTATATATATATAATTTTTAAATTACAATATATCTGCTTTATCCAAATGCTAAAATCTATCTGATGATATCTAAATCAAATATATTTATTTACATGACAAAGGTTCACAAGGACTTTAAGAGTGTCAAGAACCATTCTAGACTAGACCATGGATAAAACATGTTCACTGCCCTTGTAACTACCATGGATGCATACATATATATAGAAGCATGCATGTATACAATCATTTTTCCTTACATTCCACAATGACTAACTCTAAGTAACAGGTATTTTCCATGTGCTACTCAGTGCTATTTAGCATTTAAAAGCAACTTAAAACTTATAGTAACATAGGTATTTAATGCTAAATGGCCAACCTCTTTTGCTGAATTCTGCACAAAAATAAGCTATCTTCACCATCAACTTGCCCAAATATAATAACATTAAATAAAGAGAAAGAATATCAACAAGTCTTAGACTACAGTTCAAAGAAATGATTTTCCCTCATTTTAGGAGGGGCCATGTTTGCTGCAAAGAAAATAGCAAGTTATTAAACTGTGCTATTAAGTGCCTAATGTCCAATTTTTTTCACAAGTGAAGAGATGAGTGGGGATCACATTTAGTTAAACAGAGGACCTGTATTATTCATTGCAATTTCTACCTCTAATTTCAGACTGCATTCATATGACCTGGGCCAAATTTTAATGTTTTCCTTTTCTTTTTGATAAATAGTTCGAACTGTTATTTTTTAAAAGAAAAATATAAAAGAGAAAAAACAATTGAAAATGCATAAGATAGTTTTCAATATTATTCTCAAAATTCAAATCCAAAATTTGCAAATTCTTACACATATGCTAAGTGACTGAACCATGAAATAATTTCATGCCTGCTACCTCAATTCAAAATTGAAAAGAGATTGAAAATTATCTTTTCTAGTTTCCTAATCAATATAGCAGACATTCAGCACAATCGACCCTTCTTCAAAACACCTAGAGTAGTAGGGTGGCCCCTGATTCCCAGAACCAGCAAGTCAACTAAAGCGGACAACTCTATCTCACTGGAAAACTTTTCCATTTGTTTTCCCAGAAACTTTTAAAATCTGTCTCTTCAACAGGATGGAGTTTTTAAAATATAAAGACACAACTGTATCTACATGTATTCTTCTATTCTCCAGAATCATTCTCCAGATCAGAATAAAAACATGCTCTGATCCATACCGGTTGTATCTAAAATTATTTACAAACCATGAGATTCCAAAATTGTATACTACACTCTAGATGTGATCTAACCAGGACAGGGCACCAGGAACTAATAATAGCTTATCCAATCTGGATGCTATAATTTATGCAGTCTAAAATGACATGAGCATTTTTTAGGAGATTCATGACAATGTTATATTAAATGTGAGCTCAAATTTCCGTGTCCCACCAAACAAGTAAAGTCTCTTTTATCCTACATGTGTTTAATGTGGTGAACTTAAATGTAAAATTTGAGACTTGTTTTCAGTAAACTCCTTTCTGGAGTGAAAATGCTATATATAATGTTAAGATTATTTTTCATATTGCCATAATATGAAGTTTAATATCTTATCAAAGTTTACAATAGAGCAAGTACATATAAAGCAATGTGAAAATGAGCAATCCACTTTAGAAACTATAAACTACAAAGGGTTACTTTAAAAATTTTAAAAAGAAAATTAATTCAGAATTTTTCAATTTATAATGCTTTTGGCATTGCAAGAAAGGTTTTTTTTGTTGTTGTTGTTTTTTGTTGTTTTTTAACTCATCCTCTAAGGAAGTTGTTACGACATGGGACAGGTGTGAAGTTCTGACTCAATAAATAAGCCTAAACCATTATCCTATATCAATCATCTTAGAAGACTATTTGCAGTATTTTCTGTTATAATGTTGGATTGTAAATAAGAGAGGGAAACCAGAATTTTAAAAGTACAAAATCCATTAAACCATGTAATCTAACACTGCCAACCACTGAAACTGAAAGCAGATTCTATTTTAAAAACAATAATAATATAAGAGTGGTTGACAAAAGACGGATTTCCTCACTTAGTCATCCTCCTGTATTAACAGCTTGATTTCCTACCCGTCATTTACTCAACTGAAGGCTGGATGTTCTGTAAACAAGTTTGTTTGCTTTGTGTAACAGGGACTGAGGCAACAAAGGAAACGTAGAATAGTATTTTTTTTCCTGAAACTGTTACCAAAATGTTAGCCTTCAGGAACATTCCTTGATCCAGCAATGGCCTGTCAGGGGGCTCCTTGAGCACCTGAACAATCCATACTCTTCAGAGAATGCAACACAGGGCTGACAGAATGGGGCTATTATTTTGATATACAAATTTGATACGTCTTGATGGCAATGAACAGGGCAAATTATCTTGTTTTACGCTTTGTGTGTCTTGAAAAGAGAGAATGTGAGTTCTCCAACTTATCCCTATTTCTACTGGATATCTATTTATCTCTTTGCGGGCAAAAATTTTTAAAGCTATTTGTTTTATTCTAAAAACCCCTTTTTTCTGATATAGCTGAAAAGCAACAGATCTCAATTAGAAAACAGGAAAAAGTTCTTACTAAATAATAAGCTTACAAAATCTAATAGAATGTATATGCTAAATGATTCAGAAAATTAGTGTCCAGTTACAAAATAAATTGTTCTCAGACTGATAATAAATAGTAGTGTAATAATGTGTCAATTTTTGTAGAACATAAAATACAACATAAGTTTTATCTTAAGTGAAAGATAAAAGTTTGTCTCAAAATAATGGGTCCATTCCTTCACAATGATTTTTAAAAAGTACATTAATTCAGGTGTTATTTTAGTAATCTGATACCTTAAAATGTATTGAGTATCTTAATATTCTTAATATACCAATAAAGTATATTCTTTATTACTACATTTATAAAACTAGAATTCATACTTTTACTTGCAGCTTTTCTATCAAATAGATAAGGTGTTAACCTTTAAATGTTAATGCTGCTTTTCTCAAATCTTTAAAACTCATCTGATTCCAGGAAGAAAAAATATTATTGTGCCCAAAGCTAAGAAAAAAGAAAAGAAAAGAAAAGAAAAGAAAAGAAAAGAAAAGAAAAGAAAAGAAAAGAAAAAAACAACACAAAAAGAGGCTGGTTAAGAGAAGTCTATTACCACAACAAATTTTGGTTTATAAAAAATCTCTTTGAATGACCTTGAGTACTAATTCTTTAGGAATAAGACAATGATTACTAGTAAAGAGAGAAAGCAAATGCAATGAAAAAGTTGCTAAACTCAAAGGATTTTTAGATCTTTTAGCTCTATATAGCTGGAAATAATCTGTTTCATAGAAGTCAAGTTATTGTTTGTCTTTTTGTATCTTTTACTTTTTTTTTGTTAATCCTCACCTGAGGATATTTTTCCACTGATTTTTAGAGAGAGTGGGAGGGAGAGGGAGAGACAGAGAGAGAAGAGAAACATCACTGTGAGAGAGACACATCAAATGGTTTCCTTCAGCACACACCCCAACTGGGGTCGGGGATCAAGCCTGCAACCAAGATATGTGCCCTTGACTGGAATCAAGCCCAGGACCCTTCAGTCTGCGGGCTGACACTCTATCTACCCACTGAGCCAAACTGGCTAGAGCTGTTTGTCTTAACATTTTAAAATGTTTCTTTTCCCACTTGAAAAGGACTATAATATTATCAAACCTGAAAGAGAAAAGGACTATTAAAAATACTAAAATTATACCTTTTAATACCTCATGGTTAATAGGAACACATTAGGTGATTAATATGAAGAGCATCTCCATTTTGATGGTAAGGTTTGTGTTTGATAAAAATTAGAGTTCTTTGATCTCTATCTATTCTACTCTAGTACCCTAGGAAAAATGTACTTTGTTATTATTCACTAATAATCTAAAATATGGTTCTAGTCTATGAGCTGCAGACTTCTGTGAATGCAGAACCCAGATAAATATCAAGTACAGTAGGTCCTCGGGTTTTGTCGGAGATCCGTTCCTACTGAGCAATGTAACGCGATTTTCGCCGTAAGTCGGAACCCACCTACATAAGCACCAACATCATTCACATGGAGCACAGACACAGCAGTAATGAAGTGAAACAGTAAAACAAATTTAAAAGAAAGATAACAATTCCTGACCTCTACTTGTAGTAAATAATAAAAGACATAAAGCACATATGTACATACATCTCAACGACAGAACTTTTTATTTTTATAAATAAATGGGAGGTGGCGACCGTAACCACAAAACAACGTACGTCGAGTCCAACGTAACCCGAGGACTGCCTGTATTACCTAAGAAATGAATAAATAATATGACATGTGCGTATTTAAAAAATATATGTATATGGTGCTGTGATTGCAATGATAGAAAAATCATTTAAAAATGTTACACAGTTCTCAGCAGTTAATTTTTTCCCCATAAAATATTGCTTCAATTACATTAAGGAAATTTAACTGCAATTATGTGGGAATCCACAAATTGTTTGGAAGCCAAAAACTAGTTTCACAAACTCAAATAAGTTAAAATTTGCAGCAATAAATTTCTAATGCACTATTTTAAGTACTGAAGATACCTTATGGAAGATGGGAAAATATACATTTTTATAACTAAACTAGGAGCCCAGCACATGACATTGCGCAGCCTCCCCACCCACCCGCTGCCCTGCCTTGACACCTGGACCTCCACGCAGAGCTCCAGCGCGCCTGACCCAGCGCGCCTGACCCAGCGTCCGCCCCCACAACCCCGCCACCCCTCTGGCCGTCTCTGGTTGCTTCTAGCCCCACCTTCAGTCCTTCAAGTCACCTTGAGCTGGTCCTGCATTCTCCGGTGCCTCCCCACTTCCGCCCCGTCTCCGGAGCAACGCGGCAGCTCTGCCCCAGCATGGGCTGGAGGAGAGCTTGGAAACCTCCTGCCTACTGCACTGTGCTCCTTCCCCAGGCAGGTAAGCGGCTGGGCGCTCTGGGTGCGAGAAGTGGGTGGCGAAGGACTGGTGAGGGAGGTGCTACGGCTCTCACCCCTGCCCTCCCGGGCACAGGCCTCCTCTGGGCGCCTCCCAGCTTCCACCCCATCTCCGGGAGCAATGCCCCGCCATACACGTGCAGGCAGCCTCTTCCTTAGCGGTGGTGACACCATTAGGATCAATTAGCATATTACCCCTTTATATATATAGATTATATATATAGATTAGAATACCCAAATATATGAGAATAAGTACACTTGGAAATCATATGCTTATAAAAGGAAGAGATTTGTCATAAGCACTATTATTGTCTGAAGTAAAATAAAGGCAGTTGCATTGAAGTCAATTATGCCAACCCTGAGACCCAAAACCCAACTCTACCACTTACTAGTTGTGTGACCTTGGACAAATAACTCCTTGCACCTCAGTTTTCTCATCTATATCAATAATCTCATACTGAATTTAGAAAATAGTTTCAAGAAGGGAGGAATGAATATAAAGTTATTTTCTACATATAGGTGTACACTGTAGGCTGAAAGTAGTACAGAATAAAACAAATGATTAAAGAATGGGTAATAGGCAGTACAGAAAAGATTAAGTGAAGAAGAAGGGGCTAAAGAGTAACTAAGGTTGCCTTCTATGGCACACACCTAAGCTGTCCTCAAATCTCCATTGTTGTAATTTTCTTGACTAAGATAGTTGTAAGGTTTCTACACTTCATTTTAAAGGATAAAATATTAACTACAAGTAGACTTTGAAAAGTTAGGTGTGAATAGTGTAATTACTAGAGCAATTAACTAAAACACATACAAAAATATAATAATAAAGGCATTAGATGAATTGAAATGGAGTAATGAAAAATATGTCAATAATTCAAAAGATGGCAGAACACAAAAAAATGAAGAGGGACAAACAGAAAAGCAATTAAATCACAAAACTAAAACCAAACATACTGACAATTATACTAAATGTATATGGTATAAAAACAACAATTAAAAAACCCACAATTCTTAAATTATATGACAAATAAGACCCAACTAAATGCTATCTATATGAAACGCAAATGAGATAAAATAATAGACATGTTAAAATTAAATGAATGGAAAAAGATATCATGCAAACACTACCCAAAGAAAAGTGAGATTATTATATATCTAAGTTAGACTTTAGAATATGGGGAATTACCAGGACTGTAAGAGGCAATAAATAATGATAAATATATATGCACCTAAGAAGAGAGTATCAAAATACATGAAAACAAAAACTGAGAGAAATAGATAAATCCACAATTATATGTGAGAACTTCAATATTTCTCTCTTAGGAATTAACAGACCAAATAAAAATCCAGTAAGGATACAGAAGACACACTCTATACAACTGACCAAAGTGCCCTAAATGACATCTATAACACTATACCCAACAACAGCAGAATACATTCTTTTAAAGAACACTTTTAGAGATATCTGTATCATTTCAAGAAAGGTTTCAAATGAATAATCTAAGTTTCCACCATATGAAGTGGGAATAAGAACAGCAAACAATATCTAAAGGATGCATAAAGAAAGAAACGTAAAACAGAGAATTAATTTTTTTTAAGCAGCAATAAAGAAATTCAATGCAACCACAACCTGGGTCTTTAAAAATAGCAATAAAATTGATAAACTTCTCCAAAGACTAACAAGTGAAAAGAGAAAATACAAAATTTTCTTATCAGTAAGAGGAGATTTCACTCTGACTCCCACAGACACGAAAGGATAAGAGAAAACAATGAACAACTCTATGGGTATAAAATTGACAACTTAGATCAAATGAACCAAATTCCTTGAAAGATACTAGCTTACAAAACTTTATTAGAAGAAAATATACACTGAGTGGCCAGATTATTATAATCTCTGAACGCATAATAATCTGGCCACTCAGTGTATATCCTATATAATAAAAAGCTAATATGCAAATTGTCCCCTCAACCAGGAGTTCAACCAGCAGGCAGGCCGGCCAACCACTCATGTCCTCTCCCCCTGGCCAGGCTGGCCGGCCCCCACCCATGCACAAATTCATGCACCAGCCTCTAATACACACACACACACACACACACACACACACACACACACACACACTGAGTGGCCAGATTATTATACGTTCAGAGATCATAATAATCTGGCCACTCAGTGTATAACCAGAATAGTTTATTATCATAAATATTTAATTCATAAAACAAACTGCAACAAAGAAAACTCCAGAACCAGATGATATCAATGGAGAAAACTACCAAATGTTTAAGGACGAAATAATATTAATTCTAAATAATCTCTTCCAAGAGAAAACTTCTCATCACATTTTTTAAAGTACTACTGATATAAAACCAAAAAGAAAAGGCAATTATATACAAATATCCATCATGAACACTGATAGAAAACTCCTCAACAAACTATTTGCTGACTGAATGCAATAACATATATAAAAAGAATATAATATGACTAAGTTGTATTATTCCTGGGAATGTAAGACTAGTTTAACATTTCAAAATCCATGTAATCCAAGAAGGTAACAATGTAAAAAAGAAAATCCCCATGATCATATTGACAGCATTTGAAAAATTCAAAATCTATTCATAATTAAGAACTCTGAACAAAGTAGGAATAGAAGGGAACTTCTGCAATCTGTTAAAAGGCATCTACAAGGCTACCATAATACTTAATGGTGAAATGCTACATGTTTTCTCACTAAGATTTGGAACAAAACATGAATGTCCACTCTTACCAAATATTTCCATTCAACATGTACGGGAAATTTTAGAGCAATAAGTAAAAAAAAAAAAAAAAAAAAAAAAAAAAGTGGAAAGGAAGAACTAAAACGATTCACATTCATAGACAACATGACTGAGCACATAGATCCCAAGAAATTTATAAAATACCTCCTAGAATGAACAGTGAGTATAGTAAAGGTAATCAACACACAAAAATCAATCATATTTCTAGATATTAATAATATACAACTTGAAGCCAAAATTAAAGTAATCCATGGACTACATTGCCATATATAATACCTCAAAAAATAATTACTTAGCAGGGCACAAAAGGGAGATGTTTCTGTCTCTCTCTGATATGGATGTTTCTTTCTCCCTCCCCCCCTTTCTAAAAAAATCAATGAACATGTCCTTAGGTGAGGATTTTAAAAATTACTTATTACTTAAATATATAAACTCAACAAAATATGTGCAAGTTCTGTACACTACACTGTGGAGATCTAAATAAATGGATAGACAATGTTCATAACTATGGAGATTCAATGTTAAAGTTATAAATTCTCCCCAAATTGTTTTCTAGATTAAAAACAATCCCAAATAACATCTAACAGAATTTTCAAAGATATCAACAACTTGAGGCTATACTTTATACGGAAAGGCCAAGGAACTAGTATGAATAAAATAAAATCTGAAAATGAATAACAAAAAGCTGGAAGACATGTATTACTTTGACTTTAGGTCCTACAATAAAGCTACTATAAAGATAATGTGGTTTGGTGAAAAGATAGAGAAATGACTGAAACCACACCCAAATTTGATCAATTGAGTTTAACAGAGTTGTATAGGCAACTCTGGAGAAAGGATAGTTTTCTTTTGACAAATGGTGCTGGAATAATTTTGTATCCATAAACAAAAATGGGCCTCTACTTATAACTCACATTAGATACAAAACTTATACAAAAAAAAAAATGAATTACAGATTTAAATGTAAAAGCATAAAACTTTAAAAAATAACAACATAAGAATCTCTTTCACAAATGATGGTGGGTAAACTACATATCACATTCAAAAGAATAAAGTTGGAGCCTTACCTTACGCCATATATAAAAATGAACTTCAAAATGAATCAAAGACCTAAACATAAGGTCCTAAACTCTAAAATGTTATGAAGAAAACAAAAGGGAAAGGTTTCAGATATCATTGGATTTAGGAAGGCTTTCCTGGAATGACACCAAGAACACAGTCAACAAAGTAAAAACAGACAAATTGGACTACATCAAAATTAAAAACTTCCGTGACTCAAAGGACAAAATCAACAAAAAAGCAACCAACAGAATGGGAGAAAGTATTTGCAAATCATATATCTGATAAGAGGTTAATATCTAAAATATATAAAGAACTCCTACAACTCAACAACAACAAAATCAGATTTAAAAATTGGCAAAACACTTGAATATTTCTTCAGAGAGCCAACAAGTATATATATATATAAAAAAATGCTCAACATCACTAATCATCAGATATGCCAATCAAAACCAAATGAGATATCACCTTACACCTATTAGGATGGCTACTACACACACACACACACACACACACACACACACACACACACACACACACCAGAAAGTAACAAGTGTTAGCAAGGATGTGGATAAATTTGAACCCTTGTGGACTGTTGGTAGGGATATAAAATATGTTAAATGGTGCAGGTACCATGGAAAATAGTATGGTAGTTCCTCAAAAACTTTAAAATAGAACGACCATATGATCCAGCAATTCTACTTCTGGGTATATATCCAAAATAACTGGAAGCAGAATCTCTGAAATATTAAAGTCCAATCATTAAAAAGCACAGTTATGTTCATAAAAGCACTAATCATAATAACCAAGAGGTGAAAGCTACCCAGGCGTCCACTGACAAATAGAAAAGCCAAATGCAGTATATACATACAATAGAATACTACTCTGCCTCAAAAAGAAAAGAAATTAGAATATATACTACAGAGGACAACCAAGATGGTGGCTTAGGTAAACACCTGTATTTGCTGCCTCTTACAACCACATCAAAACTACAACTAAAAGACAAAACAAATATCATCCAAACCTCAGGAAAGCTGGCTGAGTGAAGTTCTACAACTAGAAGGAAAGAAAAAAGTGCATTGAGACTGGTAGGAGGTGTGGAGGTGTGCGTGACAGGCTGGCAACTGGGTGCACTGTTGTTGTTTTTTTCAATTGGGAGGGATACAAGCTCCCAATTGCTCTAAACTCCAGTTCCAGGTGAGACTCTGGGGACCCAGACTCATATGGGGAGAAACTGGACTGTCTGGCATCATGCCGGAACGGGTGGGCGGCTTTCTTTCAGAGGTGCTTGCAGCGATCATTGTTCCTGCATGGGGCCTTGGGACACAGAGACCTGGGGACCTCTCTGGTGCAGGGCTGGCTGACAGCCATTGCTGTTTGCCCTGGTGATTCCCTGAGACCTCGCCCCACCCTATTTACAACCCTACCCAAGCTGTGTGCAGCAGCTTTTGCATATGAATGGCCTGTCCTTTTGCAGCATAAAACCTAACAAACTGCAGCTGAGTCAGAGAGCTCCAAAGTTTCCAAAAGAAGGCCCAATGTCCGGTGGCAGCAGACTGTCTTGCTTCACAGCTGGGCCTCATCTGGATACTTCCAAACCCCAAAGAGGAGGAATCTGCAGATCTCTCTGTAGCTCCTGCTGGGTGGCCTCAGGCAGTGGCTGACTTTGCACCTCCTTGGAGATCCAAGAGCCAGTGTACCAGTGGTCAGAGTGAGACCATACCAGATTACACTCTTCACATCCATAAGCAACACACTCAAGGGGCATACTCAGTGAGCACCAAAGCCCCACTGAAGCAAGTCCTGCCCAATAAGCGTGTCTCCAGCACAACAGTTCTTCCATTGTAGACACAGCTGGTCCTCACAGCCAATTGGCCTGGAGGTCAATTCCTCCCAGATACCAACAACAATCAAGGCATAACTACAACAAGACTGTGCACACAGTCCACAAAGGGGTGCACCAAGAGTGTCCACCTCAGGTGACTGCGGAGGCTGAGCTGCTGGGCCTTATAGGACACCTAGCGCAAGGCCACTCTATCAACACAGGGAAGCAGCCAAAATGCGGAAACAAAGAAACATTCACAAATGAAAGAAATGGAGGAAAGCAAACTACTGGATATAGAGTTCAAAACCACGGTTATAAGGTTACTCAAGAATCTTCTAGAACCCTCCAAGAAATTTAGTGAGACCCTCAAGGATATGAAAAAGGACCAATTAGAAATTAAGCATACACTGGCTGAAATAAAGAATAATATACAGAGACCCAACAGCAGACTAGAGGATTGTAAGAATCAATTCAAAGATTTGAAATACGAAGAAGCAAAAAACACCCAATTGGAAAAGCAAAAAGAAAAACAAACCCAAAAATACGAAGATAGTGTAAGGAGCCTCTGGGACAACTTCAAGCGTACCAACATCTGAATTATGGGGGTGCCAGAAGAAGAAAGAGAGCAAGATACTGAAAACCTATTTGAAGAAATAATGACAGAAAACTTCCCCTACCAGGTGAAAAAAAATACTTACAAGTCCAAGAAGCACAGGGAACCCTAAACAAGAGGAATCCAAAGAGGAACACACCAACACACATCATAATTAAAATGCCAAGGGCAAAAGACAAAGAGAGAATATTAAAAGCAGCAAGAGAGAAACAGTTAGTTACCTACAAGGGAGCACCCATAGGACTGTCAGCTGATTTCGCAACAGAAGCTATGCAGGCCAGAAGGGAGT
Source organism: Corynorhinus townsendii (assembly GCA_026230045.1). Taxonomy (NCBI): domain Eukaryota; kingdom Metazoa; phylum Chordata; class Mammalia; order Chiroptera; family Vespertilionidae; genus Corynorhinus; species Corynorhinus townsendii. The sequence goes on from JAPDVU010000006.1 coordinate 132,044,067, forward strand.
GGCAAGAAATACTCAAAGTGATGAATAGCAAGAACCTACAACCAAGATTACTCTACCCAGCAAAGCTATCATTTAGAATTGAAGGTCAGATAAAGAGCTTCACAGATAAGAAAAAGCTAAAGGAGTTCATCATCACCAAACCAGTATTATATGAAATGCTGAATGATATTCTTTAAGAAGAGGAAGAAGAAGAAAAAGGTAAAGATAAAAATTATGAACAACAAAGTGACAACAAATATGTATCTAACAACAAGTGAATCTAAAAATCAAGTGAATAAAAAATTAGGTGAACAGAATAAACTGGTGAACATAATAGAATCAGGGGCATAGAAAGGGAGTGGACTGACAATTCTCAGTGGGGAGGGGGTTTGGGAAGAGATTGGACAAAGATTTGGACGAGGACAGTGGTGGGGGGGCAGTAAGGGCAGAGGGTGGGGTGGGAACCGGGTGGAGGGGAGCTATGGGGGGGGGGGGGGAAGAGGAACAACTGTTAATAATCTGAACAATAATGATTTATTTAAAAAAAAGATTTGGTTATAAGAATGTTCATCATCATGTTGTGTAAAATATTGAAAAGCCTCCTACTACGGAGCCCTGGCCATTGTGGCTCAGTCAATTGGGCATCATCCCGTGCACCAAAAGGTTGCTGGTTTGATTTCCAGTCAGGGCACATGCCTAGGTTGCAGGCTCAATCCCCGGTAGGGGTTGTGCAGGAAACATGTTTCGCTCTCACAATGCTGTTTCTCTTTCTCTCCCTCTCCCTTCCTATTTATCTAAAAATCAATAAAAATATTTTTTAAAACTTCCTAAAAAAAAAAAAAAAAGATAGAATACATACTACAATACACATGGGACTTGAGGACATTAAGCTAAGTGAGCCCAGCCAGGGAGTGAAATAAGCCAGTCACAAAAAGACAAATACTGTGTTGGTCACCTTTCTTAACCTGTCTGTATCTCAGTTTCTCAACCTCAAAAGTTAAGAAGATTTAGTGATTAAAATACTTAGAGCAAAACTTAGATTTAGGATATGATGAATTTGAAATGCCTTTAAGATCTTTTAAGTAGGCAGTTCATTGAAGAGATCAGAGCAACAGTCTGAGCTGAATCAAGTACAGTCATGTGACACCTGAAGCCATGGATGTGAATAAGACTGCCCATGGAGACAAAGGAAAAAAGAGGGGTGCTAGCACCCAACCTTGATGAACTACAACACTTAATGGCTAGGCAGAGCAGAATAAATATGTAAAGAAACCAAGAGGAGACAGAAATAAAATAAAAACTGGGAGATTATTGTGTCATGTAAAACAAAGAAAATGATTCAAAGAGGAAGGAGTGGACAATGACAATGAGTAAAGCTAACAACACATGAGACTGCTAGTTTTCCTCTTTTTCCTTTAGCAACAAAACCCCTCATTTCAAGCTGCACACCCAGCCAATCAAAATAGAAAATATATTAATTTTGGTCATGAAGCTAAGATGGATCATATGAATGTAAATGATACATGTAACTTATATAACCTTTAGTGAGGTCTTTTTCCTCATCTCTTCATCCCCATTTACCTGAATGAGAACCCATTTGATGGAATAGTGAGTTATTTTTACCATGTGGCCTAAGGGATGGTACAGCAGCAAGATAGAAGGAATCTGAGTTTCTAACACCATGGAGCCATCGTAGCAGTTGGTGGCCCTGCTGTCTTACGTTATTTCCTTTAAAAGGCTCCTACTTGAAGATGCAGTAGCCTTAATATTTCAGAATTCATCACAGCAGATTTATGAGAAGGGGTATATAAGAAGAATAATGTCAACATATTTTTAAATAAATGGTACAACATATACATTAATAGCAAAAATTATCTGATCATAAAAGCATATGATACTTTTCTACAGCTTGAAAGTAATCCATAGGTATTTAAACCTTGTATTTGGAAATTCTTACAGGTGATTCTGTTTTGCTGGGTTCATTTTACATAATTGACTTTTACATATTTTACTGACTCACATTAAATAATAAAATAACATAAAAACTCCAAATCTGGCAGGTAGTTGCGGCCGAGTGGTTAAGGCGATAGATGTGTAAAACTCCAAATCTAACTTTAAAAAAATATAATCTATGTTCTAAAAACAATCCCCAAAATATTTCTTTACAGGAAATTTTGGAAGCCCTGCATCTTTCAAGCCTGGAGAGAAGTATCAAAAGCTGGGTGCAAGTATCAAAAAAGTTTTAAGCTATGAGAACAAAATAATAATTATTTACCAAATCGGTTTCTATGTTAACCTCTGATGTTTCTACCAACAATTTCCGGCAAACTACCAGGAAGATGCTTCTTTCTCAGACACAATGTGTTTTTTTCTGACTAGCTGCATTTGTGAACTAAATGCATTCAGTTAATAAACGGAAGGAAAAGCAAATAAAGAGTTGGTCATTTTAAAATTATATTCTTAAAAGGTTTAGGGCTATCATTTGTGGAACACAAAGAGATTTCCTTCTCTTACAGCATTCCAGGACATCACTCTTTCCTGCCTACCAGCAGACAAGATTATACTTGTCTGGAATGTCAGTGAAGTATTTATACAAAGGCAGTTTTTCAGAGTTTTCTAACTGTGAACACAAAACAGGAAATACAGTAATACCATCAGTATATGTTAAACATTGTTTAGTATAAACTGTGTTTCTCCCTTAATAAGTACTAGGATAACCTCCAAGAGGAGGAGGTGAAAATGAGCAGGTCGATAAACACATGGCACTAGTTGTTTGCAGCCGGCCAGAGGAAAGGTTCAGAAAGAAAAACTCAATAAAACTTGAAGAATTTGTCAAACTACACTTTAGTGTTATACATCCACCTCTAATAAAATCTCATTTTTCTCAAATTCACAGGGCAAATAAAAGTATTTTATAAAAATTAATAATTTTATTGAATATAAAAACAGCCTAATAATAAGTTAATTGAATTGAAATTCTGATTCTGGGGCAGGAAAAACAAATTTCTATGTAAAGTGGTCATTCATAAAACACCAAATAAAGCATTTCATATTCTAAAACAAATTTTTCAATTTTTTTTAATTTAACAAAATCTCATTTACCTTCCATGGATTAACAGATTAATACAGTTCTACAAACCTACCTACTGAAGAGTTTTGAAAATTAATTACAAATAGATTATAAAGTACAGCTGGTATCCTAATTTCAGACACAAAGTTTAATTTTCCATAAGATAGAATGCACTTGGGTTTGACTGCCCCCTGCTGATGTGAGATTTCTAAAACTACACAGGTTGGATTAAATTTCGATGTTATTTTTTAAAAACTGTTTCTACCCAGAAATTGGTTTCAATTTCTTAGTGAAAACCAAGGACATTTAGCTATTTAACCTTTGTGTCTTATTTTCACTCAAAGGGAATATATTTGTGGAATATCTATTACCTGAAGCATATCAAAAATATTTCATCTCTCTGACCTCCAAATACTTACATGTTATTAGGTAGGGAAAATTTGGAAAACAATAAAGTGTTAGAGAAAAAAAAAAACTAAGCTAAGTGGTACTGAGGAGAAGCAAACTAGAGAAAATTAAGGTCAACTTAGTTTTAAAAAACCAACTTAATGGAAATGGTTGTGAAGACTGAGACAGCTGAGAAAGACTGAGATAGCTGGGAAGACTTAATTGCCAGTTTAAATAGATAAATGTTCAGTGAAAACAGAAAATAATGGTGAGAGGTTGGGGCCCAACTTTTTTAAACTAAAAAAGCCATAATGAAGAGGAGGACTTGAGACAAACAATAGGGAACAGGAGAGGTTCCTTAGCAGTACAATAATCTGGGTAAAAACATTCCTTTAGAAAGAGTACTGTGAAATAGAAGGAAGATGAAATGGAGAAAAAAGGGAATGGCGGCAGAGAAAGTGGTTAAGGGATAACTAGTAATCCAGGGAAAGAATTGAACCAGAATGGAAGCAATGGAAATGGGAAAGAAAAATAAAACTGAGATACATTTTGGGTGAAAAACAAAACTGGGTGCCTGACAGATTCAGATTTTTGTGCAGTTCTTATGCCATATTATTAAATTCAACTGACAAAGTAAGGAACAGCGTCCAACATGTTAACAGAAAGGGGCTACTGGGGTATCATGGAGCTAAATGGGTACAGAGTTTCAAGAGTATTTGAGTAGTCAGTAGAACCAAATCTGTGAATTCAAGACAAATAAGAACCCTAAGAAGCCATTAGATTTTTTTTGGTTCCATATAAATTTTTGGATATAAATTTAGATATATTTCTAGATCTGTGAAATATGTATGTCATTGGTATTTTAATAGGGACTGTGTTGAATCTGTAGATTGCTTTGTGTAGTATGGACATTTTAATGATGTTAATTCTTCCAATCCATGAACATTGGTATATGCTTCCACTTGTTTGTATCTTCCTCTATTTTCCTTTTTCAAAGTCCTATAGTTTTCTGAGTACAGGTCTTTTACATCCCTAGTTAAGTTTATTCCTAGGTATCTTATGCTTTTTGTTGCAATAATAAATGGGGCTGCTTTTAGTTTCTCTTTCTGAGAGTTCATTATTCATGTATAAAAATGCCATCTATTTCTGGATATTAATTTTGTATCCTGCTACTTTGCCATATTTATAAAATCTAGCAGCTCTTTGGTGGAGTCTTTAGGATTTTCTATGTACAATATCATGTCATCTTAGAATAATGACAGTTTTACTTCCTCCTTTCCAATTTGGATGCCTTTTATTTCTTCTTCTTTTCTGATTGTTGTGGCTAGGATTCCCAGTACTATGTTGAATATAAGTGGTGAAAGAAGATATTCCTGTCTTGTTCCTGATCTTAAAGGAAACGCATTTAGTTTTTGCCCATTGAGTATGTCGTTTGGTTTGTCATATATGAGCTTTATTATGTTGAGGTCACTGGTGACCTTCACAAGTTCACTTTTAGTAAAGTAGTAGAATCAGGAAGAAACAGAGAGCTGAAAATGTTTTAAATTGAGATGAGATATAGAAATTAAGTGGAGTAATTCACTTTAAGGGGAACACTTCTGTCTCCCAGTAGAGGAAAGGAGGAGCAGGTAAATAATAGGGCAGAGCTATGTTTAGTTAAAGACGGAGATACACAGGAAGTTCACAGCAAATGGTCTCAATTATGTCTACAAATCCGTTTCCAAGCTCATTTCTAAAAAAAAAAGATAGATTAATATTTACAAAAAAACTTGGAAAATATTTGATATCACCTTTCTAACCAGGAGTCCAGTTTCTACTGGAGATGTCCAGTCCTCAGGGATGGCTTCATCTAGCCAATGTTTCTCATTTTCTCTATCTGTCCAAGAAACTCTGTGTTATTTCATAACAAAGTTCAAAGCTGACCCACCACTGACACCACTTCCTATACATATAAGTCTTTCCAAATATGGTTTATGTGATGACATCTGGAATTAAGCATGGAACTCAAGAATAGACCATATTCACATGTCATAAGTAAATGTGGTCATGGTAAGACCTCTTGGAAAAGTCATGTGTATTCTAAAATAAAACAGTAGCTTGTTTTATAATTATCCAACAAAACCATGATAAATGGTATTTTATGCTACATTTTCTTTGCAAAGGCATTTCTGTTGAAAGTGTAATACTTGAAGTTAGATTTCAATTAACTCATTTGCTTATAGAGCAGACCATTTGTAATGCTTCTGGCCCAAGTTCACTATCTTGTATCACTGTATTGTCAGTTTTTAAAAATGGATATAAAAAGTGAAGTTTCCTCCCAAAACTCTATTCCCAAAATAATGAAATAAACAACGAGATGTGCAGAATTCCAATAAGAACATATTATGCTTATGGGAGAGTACACCAGCTATTTTGAGGCAAAGGCCTGATTCTTCCTCAGGAGTGAATATTCCAAACACACAATTAAATTTATATGAGATGTTAATACTAATAGACATTTCCTAGGAAAGATTTAAAATCATTAAGAACTAGTAAGTACTTGTAGAATGAGTAAAAGTGCTATACTGATTATATGTGTATACAACAGACCAAATTTAAATTCCCTTTAAGGTTATACAGGAAGGAATCTAATAACATCTTTTTCCTTTTAAATTAAAAAAAACCCACATAATTTATTAAATATAATATTAGAAAAAGAAGACAGAATTAACCATTGTTTTCTTCTTTTAATATTATCATCTAGTCTTTATATAAATTAATATACACTGAGTGGCCAGATTATTATAATCTCTGAACACATAATAATCTGGCCACTCAGTGTATATCCTATATAATAAAAGGCTAATATGCAAGTTGTCCCCTCAACCAAGAGTTCAACCAGCAGGCTGGCTGGCCAAGTACCCATGTCCCCTCCCCCTGGCCAGACCCCAACCATGCACGAATTCATGCACCAGGCCTCTAATATATATATATATGTATATGTATATATATATATGTATATGTATACAGACACACACACACACACACACACACACACACTGAGTGGCCAGATTATTATGCGTTCTGAGATCATAATAATCTGACCACCCAGTGTATTTTATACAATAGTTATATTTTAGTTTTTTAAATATCTTTTGGTAAAATGGAATTTTCTAAGGCACCTGCCTTTTGAAAAACAAATACAAGTTCCTCTGATAAAAGATTTCTCTGCAAAAAATTAAAGAAGAAAAAAAGAAAGCAGTTGATTTTCAGAAAGTAAAACATTCATGATAAAACAACAGGAATGACAATTTTAAACAAGGAATGCAAAGCAGGTTCTAATGTACACTGCTGCCTGGATGAAGAGTAGAGGTGATTTCAAAACACAACTCACAACCGAATATGCTGGCTAACAAATGTATAATTAAAAAAGATGACATGGCCCCAGTCGGTGAAGCTCAATGATTAGAGGATTAGCCCACAAAATAAAGGCTTGTGGGTTCAATTCCTGGTCAAGGGAATGTACCTTAGGAGCAGGTTCAATCCCTGGCCCTGATAGGGGCGCATGCAGGAGGCAACCAATTGATGTGTCTCTCATATCGATGTTTCTCTCTCTCCCTCATCCTCCATTCCTCCCTCCTTCCCACTCTCTCTCAAAAAAAAAAAAAAAAAAAGGAAAAAATGTCCTCGAATGAGGATTAACAAAAACAAACAAACAAACTAAAATGACATGGCCAAAATAATAGCTTTATACTCTATGCATTAAAGGAGATCAATATAAATGCAAAGAAAGAACAGTTTACCAATACATCAAAAATCTTTTTTTCTATTATTTTACTGCATTAGACATTAACAGTTAGCAGTATTGTGTCCAGAGGAGCATCGTTAGAACAAATATATGTATCTCTGAGAAAATATAGCTGTCTCATCAACATATCGTGAGGAAATAGTTACCGAATTTACTAAATATTATCATGTTCACTAAAACTGGTTCATTTTAAATTTACAGATTGGAAGTAGAGGGTATGAAATGAGGCAACAAAACAACAAACAAAAACCAAGTAGGCAGTTGGGAGAATACAATGAGACCTGGGCCAGGAATGAAAGAAGGTGATGGCAGCCCTGAGAGTGACAAAGCTAGTTTAAAATAAAAATCAAATTTACCCTCTACAAAGTTTTGTAAACAATCAACCTTGAATATACTCCTCTTTTAAGAACGTAGAAGTTAAAAGTTCATTATACTCCAAGGAGACACAAAAAGGCCTGTGGAATTTGACTCATTTAAAACTGTCTACTTGGACAAAAGTTACAGAACAAAATATCTGGAATCTGATAACAAAGTAAATAGCAGTGAGAAGGTACATGGATATGGCAAATTCATGATGATGCACAGGAGAAAATGAAGTTTAGAAAATACTAGCTGTAGTATTTTTTTTCCCCCCAAAAAGAGAGTAAGCAGCTAGCTGGGCAAGAGTATAACACAGAGATGCCTAGCCCAGTCTGGCACTCAGATGTTAAGCAGATGTTAGAACTTAAAACCGAGGCTTCCTTTAGGCCACTGCCTTTTCAATTTAATCACGAAGGAAATATCACAAAAGTCTTAATTTCTAATACATGACTATGCCAGCCATGGCAGGCTGACTATCCCTAGATGATAAGATTACCCTCTGCAATGCTGTCTCTTCTTCCTTCTCGCCGAACCTTTGCTCTGGGACAGAGTGTTGATTCTTGGTGTTCTGGGTGCAAACCAAGAATCAGCAGTGTGTCCCATGCCACTGCTTTTCCTTTTTCTCTTCTATGCACTAGTATTTACTAAGCACTTAATATGGCCAGACACCCTAATAAGCACAGTAACCTATTGTGAACTAAACAATGAGAAAATCCTGAATCAAAAATTATAGCACAATTGTTTAAAAATTAAAATAATGCAAGGTAAATCAACATTATATGAACCAATAAAATATGATTGTTAAAAGTACAATACTATTTCTGAGAAAACCATGCCAAATGCTCAGGGATATTCAATAAAGGTGAATAACTAAAGTAACTATTAATTTGGTGTAAGGAGAACATCAGTTAAAAAAAATGGGGACACTGAGGGTACTCTAAGTTCTCAATATTTATATTGATTTCAGAGAGGAAGGGAGAGGGAGAGAGATAGAAACATCAATGATGAGAGAGAATCATTGATCGGCTGCCTCCTGCACGCCCCCTACCTGGGCATGTGCCCTGACCAGGAATCGAACTGTGACCTCCTGGTTCACAGATTGACACTCAACCACTGAGCCAAACCAGCCAGGGCTAAAAGCCAACATTTAAATCAGAATAATGCGGTTTAGATAAGAGACATCACAGAACTCTAATCTGTGGACTATTTCCCAAAAAATACATTTGCTCTAAAGCAAATAAATGGCAAATTAATGCATACTGAATGATTTTATGTAAAAGTAAAATCATTAAACTTTATGGAAAATATTTTAATGATTCTTTTTTTAGCTGACTTTTTAAATTAATTACTATTGGTACCAACCTAGAAATACAGATATAGTTGAAATTACTAAGGAAATGGCAAAATGATAGAACCACTGTAAAAGGAAATAAGGCAGTATCTACCCAAACCATAAAGACTTTTAACACAACAACCCAACTTTACAACAAACCTGCACAGGTACCAAATGACATCTGGACAATGTTAATCACTGAGGTACTACTAGTAATGGCAAAAGACTGGCACCAACCTAAGTGTCCATTAGCAGGGGACAATTTGTATGTAGTTCTGCACCCATGCAGCCCACAAAAGAATGAGGAAAACACTCACATACTGCGAAGGAACGATCTCCAAGATACACGCAAAGTGCTAGATAGTGTGTAGAGTTCCCTACTTTCTGTATATTTGGGGAGGAGAGAGGGGAATGGGTATTGGAAACAATACGTAAATATACATAATTTGCTTGTACTAGAAACAACATTAGAAGAAGAAAGAGGCTAATAAAAATGAAGTGAGAAAATAAGGGTTGGGATGCAGGGGTAGGAGCAAGGTTTTACCATGTGTATCTTTCTATACAGCTTTGATCTTTGAATTATGTAATATGTACATTACCTATTCAAAATCACGTATTTCTTTAAAAATAAAGATAATGTCTAAAGAATATACAGGATATAGGATAAAATGAAATTTATTAGTTTGCTTTCTGTTATCAGTGAAATATTTTATACACTACAACATCTAAGAGATCATCAAACTTCATTTTTTACCTCTATCTGACAGCCAATTTCTTACCTGAATTTTTCTCTATATTAACTTCATAGCTCTGGCTGGTCCCTTAATTAAAAACAAAACAAAACAAAACCCCTAAGAAGACTTTTAGTGGTGACAGAATGCAGATCTCCTGTCTGTCTCCACTAAAGAGACACCTTGTTCTTAAACATGTAAACAAAGGTAGAGTGACCCACTATGATTTGTGATTCCAAGCTGCATTTTTTTTTTTACCCTCCCCAGCTTTATAGAAAACATGACTTTTTCACAGCATGCATTCAACTAATTAACGGAGTATGAATAGAAAGGCAGATAACAACATGATTGTTTAAAAAATAAGATCCACTGCAACATTTTTTAATGTAGTGAGATTAAGAAGACTGATTACACTTTATCCCCAATGTCTGTTTTTGTTTTAGCACAATGGATGAAATATTATTAACTCTCTCTGAGGCTTTATGCTCTACCCCAAGCAATGAACCTCAATGGTGGTTATGGCTATACTCTAGATCCTGGGCCAGGATCTGAAAACCTAAATCTCTGGAGAGCAATGCAAACATTCTTTGTTAATCTCTAATTTGCCTCCTCTAAGTCACTCGGTGTGTTTGTATGTGTTTATCCATGTGTGGTTACATATACTTCCTTCTACTGCAAATTATTGTGATTGAGTGGACAATGATGACATGTTAGAGGTACAAAAGCTCCATCTCTGAAATGAACAAGAGAATGCAGCTGTCAGATAGAGATTGGACAATTCTTTTAATTCTGAGGAAAGTTTAGTGTCAATGCAAATTACCAAACACAAACAGCCAACACCCATCTGACAAGTTTAAAAAAAAAAACAACACTTGACTTTCCAAATGTGTTAGACATTAAATAAATTAAAAATAAATAAATTGTGAAGGCAAAAAAAATAAAAATACAAAATTCCTCCCGTTCGGCTATGATGAAGTAGGATTGTTTTCCATTTCTCTGTATCATGAGATCATCATATAGCCTCCATGAACATTTTTCAAAGGTTGTTTACCATCTACATAAATCCTCAAATCAATGTCTAAAACTGCTCTTCTCTAATTCATAATTCAAGCAAAACAAAATCTCCCTATAAAACACTGTAAAGGACACATGGCTATTCATTTGGAAAAACTCCCATGAGGAAAAAATCTCAACCTCAACACTGACTTTGGGGCTGGATAACACTTCACTGTGGGAAGGACATGCAGCAGCACCCCTTACTCTAACCACCCCCCCCCCCAGATGCCAGTATCATCACAACCTAAAATGTCTACAGACATTGCCAAATGTCCTTAGAATAATCAGATTCAAAACCACTGCTATGGAAGGTTATAAAACCCCATTATTAGAAATCTTTAGGAGAAGAATAGATAATCAGCTTCCTGGATAGCTCAGACATTGATTGCTTGATGTAGAAGCTGGTCCTAATAGTTTTTGTTTGGTTTACACAATCTTTTGAGGTTTTTCTTGTTTGTTCTATCATTCTATCTTAAACTTTCATTCAGTCAAAATTCTTAAAACTTTTTAAAAAATTAGAAATGTCCTAAAAAAAAAACAATGCTCAAATTGTACTCATCACTGTATAGGCCCATTTTTTTTTCTCAACTTTGACTAAGACGACAAAATATAAACCTTCCAAATGAAACCCAGAGTTTAGGGTTGTGAGGAGCTAAATATGAAAACTAAAAAGGAAATCCAGGCGATGAGCAATTTAATTACCGACACTCCTATTTGATTCATCAGCATAATCACTCTCTCTCCCAAAGGTTGAAATGGTGAGGATTTTGCAAGCTATTAAAACTGTTTATAGCCAGATTTTTTTTTTTAAACTAGAGATGAGGCTGTACCATACTAAAGGCTATCACTAATGCAGGGGGAAGTTTTAATCCCTGGGGAGATTGTCTGGGTAAGTGAGCAGGGACTCTAGCTGACAGCAGAGATAATACAATTCAGTTCCAGGCCAAAGCACTGTATTTGTTTTTGTTGTTTTCCTCCTGTCCTATCAGCAGCCTGTCTCCATAGATTTGTCTGAGAAAATGATTAATAGTAAAGCAAGCAATCCTCTCCATCCACCTAAATCAAAGAACCCAAGCAAAGCTTTAGAAAAGAACCATTTTTTTAATGTACATTTCTATATATAGTGACTTCAAATCAATGAAAATAATGCATACGCAAATGTAATTTCAAAACACATTAGAGAAAAAAGGTCAAGGGCAATCACAAACTATTTGTAAATATGTAAAACAGGAAATATAAATATGTGAATAATGCCCCACCAACCTCTAGTAACTAAATTACAGTAGATTAGTTCCAAACTAGATTTGACTTCCAAAGACTGTCTATGTACTAGCCTTTTAAAATCTAGCATTCAAATTATCCTTTAACTCCAAGAAATGAATCCAAAGGTACATTACAGATATCAACTTCATCAAAAGTAAATGGCAAATTCATACTGCTAAACGTAAGTATCAAGAAGCACACAGGGAAAACCTAGAGTTTCCATGACCTGGGGACACTTTTGGAAGAATCTTTAAAACACTGGTAACAGAGCAAAGATGTTAAAGCTTAGGAATCAGATAAAGAAGAATTTTTTTTTAACTCATTATTGTGTGTTTAATGTTCTATCCTCTACATTTTATGCTGTTAGCCAACCATTCAGGAAAAATTATTCCATATCACTATTCTCTCTGATGAAAGAGAAATTGAAATTTTAATGATGCAAGTAATTAAGTTTTGTAAGATTTAAATGATACATAAACAAATGTGGACTATAAAAACTCATGTCTTTGAATCAAGGATGATCTTGAGCAATATTACTGTCTGATATGGAGAGCACCAAAGTGACAGATTCTAACATAAAACTCACAAAAGGACTGCACCCCTTACTGGATTTTAATCTCAACGATTTGAGGAACACAGAAAACCAATAAAAATTAATAATTTAGCTCATCATTTTTTTGTTTTTATCTCCTTTTTTAGGAGGATTCTATAATTTCTTTTTGACAATTATAAAAAACTAACTATACACCAATATTAAGCTATCTTATAATTTAACATTCTAAAACCAAGGAGAAGGACCTTTCACTCAATGGGAAGTTCTCCATAATGTTGGAGTCCAGAACTCTGAATTCACTCACCAGGTCAGTCATTCGACAGATATTAATTTAAGGCAATCTTTGATATTCATGAATAGTATTTATAAGATATTATTATAATTGTTATTGTAATTATTATAAGAACTAACATTTATATAATGATTAAGTATGTACAAATCACCTTCGCTTCATTATTATAATTGACCTTTCACTCTTTCCTGGCTTTATGATATACTATAAAAGGGGGGAAATTAAATTTGTGATCAATAAGAAGTAGAAATGGGAAGCAGCCTTAATAGGGAGTCATTTGAAAGTTACAGAATTAAATAGAATACTAAAACTTAAATTTCCTGATTTTTCAAGACTAGTTCTCTTTTTCATATGCCACCACAAGAATTGAATATATCTTTTCAGGAATGCTAACTCCTTCACTGTCCTGTGGTTTCTCAGTCTTTCATCAAATTAAAAGTTTAATTAGTCCTTTTCATTGTCCTATTAAATGTAAAATCTGAGAGCTACCCCAAAATTTAGGTGTCTATGCTTAAACCAGATGCTAAACTCTATACTAATCAGAATACAAGGATTCATAGGTCATATACTCTCAAATCACAGGAAAGATAATACATTATTTCTCATGGCTTTAAAAACAGAAAACTCATTAAATGGGACAAAGTATTCATTCTTGGACAAGTAAACATCTGAATGTAGAAAAACTAGAAGTGAAATGTATGTGAAGGGCTGCAGAATAAAGCTATCTCAGTTTCCTGGATAACATGGCATGCTAATCCTGATTAGTAACATGAAGAAAATAAATTACAGTGATAAAAAGTTCCATATAACAACTCAGTCCCTATAGAGTCATTTCACATAATAAAGATGTCCTTTTTGGGTAATACCTTTATGCACAATACTTTTGTTTGAAAACTTTTGAAATACCAAATATTTTAAACAAACTTTACAAATCTTGTTGATGATTATGTGTAAGTTTATATGTGGCTATATAAGGCCTAATAAATATGGGGATGAGAAAGGTAAAATGAAAGAATCCATATCAGCTTAAAATTAAAAGGCAATGGCTTTAATTTTAAAATGACAGACAAGGAGGTTTTATCCTTCCATGTACAACTTCTTTTGGATAGCACTCTCTTCAAGTTTTTTAGAAGCACACTACATTAAAATTTTAAATTTTAAAACTATATGGTGTGAATGCTATAAAATGTAAGATTTTAAAATCAAGTAGAGGGTGTAGTCATTTGTTAGCACATCATGACCACACATGAGAAACTGATGTGCTGAAGGATAAAGAATACAGTATTTAGAGAGACAGTAGTCCTATGTTACAATACTGCCTTTCACATCACTTAACTTTCAAACCATTGCAAGCTATTTAAGCTCTCTGAACATCAATTTTCTCATCTCCCAAATGTAAACAGAAATACTACTTTGCAGGGTTGCTAAAATTGCAGATGATGTGTGCCTGCTTAATTACAAGTGGTAATAATTCTTATTACGTTAGAGTAATATTTCTGATTCCTTTCATGTATTTAACTTTGTATATCAGTTAATTTCCACTTCAAATATCATACCCAAGAAAAACTCCTGCAATGAAATGCATAAAAGCACATAATCTTCATTTTATTCATATAGGTAGATCTGCCTATAATACCATTCCATATACACATTATACTTTTGTTTAGACTACATTTTTGCTTCTTTGTTTTCCATGAAGAAAATCCTTGCTGCTTATGAGAAAGAACATTTGGCTTCTCTCACTGTCTGAAGGAATACAGGTTTAGGTCACAAACGTGAATGTGAAATATCAACTCATGGAAACTTGGCTGCAGATTACTGTTTTCCTTACTAATTTTGCAAACTATGTAGGCAGTGCAATTAACTATCACCAAAACATACTCACAACTGGAACCGAAGGAAGAGAAGTTTTATAAGGAATCATTCTTAATTTTGTTTTAATGCTGATTAAACACACAACTACGTTTTACTTCAAGGCCATCAGAATAGTTAACATAAGTTTTAATCTTAGAGTGCATTTTTCTGTTCAGCAAATATATAACTCAACTACCTAAACTGTCCTTTACTAAACATTTATCACTCTCAAGAAAAAGCTATGTGAACAGTATATAACTGGTGATAAAATGAGGAGGTTAAACATATAGGAAGTACTAGCATTCTCAGTGAAGAACATATAAAACAAACGGAAAAGATATATATACATAATTTAGCTCAGCAAATTATTCTCATTTTGAATAAGCAAATTACAGCTGACATGAGAAGTTGAGGCTTTCCAAATGCATTAATGCAGCTAATCAGAAGAATATGTAAGGCAAGTCTCTTTCCTACTAACTGCTTAATCTGTGTTCCTGCACTTGGATACATCAGGAAACAAAACAAAAATCTTTGTTCTTCTGAAGCTTACACTGGAGCAAGAGGGGATGAACAATAATAAACACTGTAAATAAGTGGTCTGTATGGTAATAAATACTATAGAAAAACCCTGAGTAGTGTAAAAGGGAATCAGGAAAAAGAGGTGAAGTATCAATGTATCAGAAAACTGATATGGTGTTTCCAAGAGGTGCAGAATTATAACTGCTTCAGACAAATGAGATCTGTCTATGAATATTTCCTAACTCTTATCATTCCTTTTAGGTTTTTTTTGCAAACTGTGTTATAATAGTTATAAAAAATGTCAAACATTTTTGTAGGAAGGTTTGTTTTTGCCTCTTTGTCACCTATGTCATTGCTGGCCCATAACAAGTGTTCAACAAATATTTGGTGAATGACTCAATACAAGCCAATAAACAAACAGTTCATATGAACAGTGGTCCAAAAATTTAGTTCTGGGGTCAGTAAACTTTTTCTTAAAAGGCCAGATAATAAATACTTTCATCTTATCAGCCCAACAGTCTAAACAGCAATCGATGTGGCTGTATTCCAATAAAACATTATTTACATAAAAAGACAGAAAACATAGAGGAGTTTTCCAATCTCTGCTTAGTTTATCTAATTGCCTTAAGTCTTCGATTCAATTTTCCTAGAAGTATAAAGGTACGTATATTTACCATCTACTTGCTAATACTTACTTTTTCAATTCTAATCAACTCAAATAAACAAAACAAAGTTACAATAATGACACAAAAACTCCACTTCTCCTTCCCTCTTTTCTCCTCTCCTTTTCCCTTCTCCCTTTCTATTTTTTTTTAAAGTGAAGATTGATAAACTGTGAAAAAAACTACTACACACTGGCTGCTGTATACCATAGTTTTTACAAACAAGAACACACACAGCACTACTAATATTGCAGTTACCGAGCTAAGGAATGCATTGGCATTGTGTAAAATATATATAACGTGCTTACATTAGACTACAATCAGTTGACTATCATATGTGACTAGCCCAAAAATGCTTGGTACATAGTATGTACCTATCTAATGACTGTCCTTTTTCCAATGTTCCCACTGTTCAACTTGCCCTTTTCCCAATGTTCCCACTTCCTCCCTACCTAAAGTTACATAATCTACACTTAAATTTAAATTATTATTTTTTAATAAATTATACAACAGGACACACACACACACACCTATTATTTTGAAAAGCAAAGCCAATTCCCCTCATTTCCTTAAGCTGCTCATCCTTTGGTTGGAGGAGAAGCCTCTGAAGCAGTAGGGCCTGCACTCAGGCAACATTTCAGGTGAACATCTCCATCTTGTGTCAAAAGAGAGTAACTGCAACAACAAATTTATTGTCAAGTAAAGAACACAGATGTTAGAGGCTGGAGAGTATGAAACCCAAGATTCATTTTTCCAGATCTACTCTGATGCATGTTTTAAACACACCCCTTCAACACACACACACACACACACACACACACACACACACACACACAGAGAGAGAATAAAATGCCAGGCATAATAATAGCACATTATTAATACTCTTTATCTCTATGCACTTTAAAAATAATCAAATTACTCATTCTACTAATGACTTTAAATTATTCAATACATGCCTTCAGATTTAGTTCTTGGCTACACTAAGCATTAGTTTCCAAGTACAGGAATCTAGGAGCATTAACAATATAAGGTAAGAAGCTTTTCAAATGTAAAACGAAATTAAAAAAATTTTTTTTGAAGGGAATCACCTTCAAAATATCATATAGCTAGACATTTTTGTTCTAACTCAAAATTATTTTCACATTCACTGAGGTTTATTAAAACAGCATATTATAGAGACCAAAATATTATAGGCTGATCAGACATCTGTGAAAGGGGGAAATATGCAGCTCAACAAGTTTTCCTTTTTCAAAGAGTAATAAATTTTCAGTGAAAAATTTAAGTGTTCTTCAACTGTCAACCAAGGTTTTTATTACACAACAATAGCCTTAAGGCTGATTTATAGCTTCCCCCACCCTTTTCTGACAATCAAGTGGTTAAAAAGTAATTTTTGCACACCTGGATAATATATGCTTGCTTTATAACCTGTTTGAGGAAAGAAACTTTTCATGTAACAAGCAAGTTTGAAAAGGTGATACCTAAAAAAGCTTAAAACAAAACAAAACTCAGAAATGTTTAATAAATTGTATCATTTTATGTAGCATTTAGAGCTTCTATTATGTGTCTCTGCCACACAAAAAAATGGGGGGGGGGGGGTTTTGGCATGGCAAATGTGGCTCAGTTGGTTGAGCATCAACCCGTGAACCAGGAGGTCACAGTTTGATTCCAATCAGGGCATAGGTCCAGATTTTAGGCTCAATCCCTAGTAAGGGGTGTGCAGAAGGCAGCTGATCAATGATTCTCTGTCATTGTTGATATTTCTATCTCTCCCTTTCCCTTCCTCTCTCTGTAATCAATAAAACTTTTTTAAAGAAGATTATAGTATGTAAATGATATATCAGGGATTACCTAGTATATTTTTGACAGGTACAGAAACCGAGGCACAGAGAAGCTAAATAACTTCAAAGAACACAGTGTTAGAAGAGAGCTAGAATCAGAACCACTACCCTGCATCTATCTATCTGTCTCATTTCCTACCTTGCCAGTTTCTCACTGAAATATCAGGCCTTTCTATCATATTTTGCATGTAACATTCTAGTCATTATCATTTTACCATCCATCTGTCCCATGTGCCAATCTCACTGTCCTCCAGACTCATTTCCCCAATTATGCTGCTTACATCATGCAAAAGCCCCTCTCCAATGCTACGCACACTCTGAAAACTCAGCTGAATGCTAAGGTATGCAAACGGTTTTGCCCAAAACACAATGTTCAAAGATGAAAATTACACAGCTCCTCATACAATGTAACACTTCTAGTATCACAAATTCATGAAGTTGCAGCTATAAATAAAAAAAATGGAGGCAAATGATGAGGAAATTAACTACATATTTCAGCCCCATTTTAAAGCTAAAAGAAAATGTTTTAAATACCTATAAAGTTTAAGCCAGAATAATGTTGAATACACTATAACAGTATATAAAGCCTTAGAGTTAAGAAGTTTATCTAAATTTCATGGAATGGAATATCTTGTCTACTTCCATCAGAGAAAATAGAAAGCATTTCTTTACCCAAATATGTATTCTTAAGGTAAATTCCACTTTCAACTGGTCTTCCTCCAAAAACAATCGTAATCACCCATTTCTCTTCAGGGCTCTCTTTGGTAACTCTTCAAAAACATCCCTATCTCTGTGCCAATTATATGTTCCATGAAGCTCAGCTCAATTGGGGGTCCTAGACTACACTTGTTAAACTACTTTTTTTCAAAAGTCAGAAAGCTACACAAATTCTCATTAGTTTTTAAATTACATAATGCCTCTGCTATCAATGCATATAACAGATACAGAGAAAATGGCAGAAACAGGATCCCACAGTTGACAAATAAGAAAGATCTATCAAGTCTAATAAAATGAATTTCATAAGAATTAATTCTTGCGTAACTGGTTTGGCTCAGTGGATAGAGCATCAGCCTGTGGACTGAAAGGTCCCCGGTTTGATTCCAGTCAAGGCCATGTACCTTGGTTGTGGGATCATCCCTAGTAGGAGGTGTGCAGGAGGCAACTGATCGATGTTTCTCTCATAGATGTTTCTAACTCTCTATCCCTCTCCCTTCCTCTCTGCAAAAAATCAATAATGTATATATATTTTTTAAAAGAATTAATTCTTCTATTCCCAAGGCCTGAAGTCCTTGCAGCTGCTGCCATGAATGCTATTGGGAAACCATTTGAACTAAAGGAAAATAAATATTTGGGAAGCATATGAAAAGTAGGAGAAGCTAGGAGGGTCTAAACTTGAAGGAAAACCTCTAGATGTGATTGACGTGGTTCAACTTCTAAGACTTAAATTAATAGCACAAGCCCAAGGCAGGGAAGTTATTGCTTAGCAAAAAAACTGAGGAATGGTTTTGACTTCTTAGTTTTGTTTCTGTTTTGTTCTTGGTGACTCTGATAGCAGCCTATAGTGTGAGGCAGCTGTCAAATAAACTAACACAGTCCTGCAATGCATTAGCAGAAGCACAGCACTGAGATTAAAGGCATGATGTACCTCACTAAGCTCTTTGCTAGTCAGACCATCACCTATCATGGAATACATTTGCGGATGCCAAAATTTCAGAGAGAAAGAAACAAACGGACAATAGTTCAGGAAAAAAAAAAAAAAAAAGACTAAGAATGCTAATAATGGAATAAGAGTATCACATGGAGTTAAATATGACATCAGGCCTAAAGAAGAAAAGACTAGTGGGAAAGGTAGAATGTAAAGATAAGTCACATATACAGTTTTCAAAAATAAGGAAGAACCATATAGAAGAGGGATTAAAAACTGTTTTTTATAGTATCTTGGTATAAAATCAGGCTGTTGTATAGAAGCTGTAGGGAGACAAACAGCTGCTGCTTCAGTAGAATAAAGAACCTCCTAACAGTCTGAGAGACAGATGAAGTTGTCTATTTCATGGTTAATAGGTTCCCCATCAGTGTGGGTAAATAAGCAAAGGATGGAGATATGATGGGTAGGAACTATATAATGGGGTCAAGGCATCAGAAGGGTAACTAGACTATTGAGCCTTTCAAGTTCTCTCCAGTCTTGAAAAAAAGTAGTTTCAGAACTTGGTTACCAAAGGCAATATGCCTTATATTTTGTTATTGTTCTTTCTCTAACAGAAGACTAAATGTATATGCATATTGACACCATCAAATATTACTTACCAAACAAATATTTATATACAAAATTTTAACTTCTTAAAATTTAAATATCTAAGCCTGAAAATGATGACAAATACTAAAAGGGGCATTCGACCTACAATTACATAAAAACAAAAACCAATGCAACTTTAAGATTCGGGTGCCATGAATATTTATATTATTCATATAATAAACTGCATTTCTACATTTATAGACCTTGGTGAGCCAATCAGTTGGCAAGGATAATTATTTAGTCCTAGAAAATGTATTTTCAATGATCAAATATTAAAAGAACTTTCAAGAAGAGATGAAACATACTCGAAAGGACAATAAATTAATGCAGTCTTCTTACTAATGTGGGTGTATTTTTGGCTGAGCATTATATTTATGACTCATATAATTTATCTTCAGAAAAGTTATGCAATAAATATATTTAAACAATCTTTAGAAATGTTGTAGCTCATGTACTAACAACACACATTAGAGACTTTACTAAACTTCTAAAAGCTTACAAGGTCAGTAAACTTTTTCTGTAAAGGTCCAAATGGTGAATCATTTAGGCTTTACAGACCACAAGTCTCCACTTTAACCATTCTACTAAAGCACTGTAAATGCGGTCATAGGCATTAACAAAACAGTGTGGCTGTATTCCAACAGAGCTTTATTTATAGTGATTAAAATGTGACTTTCTTATCATTTTCATGTCACAAAATACTAGTCTTCTTTTGAATTTTTTCAACCATTTAAATATATAAAAACCACTGTCAGATTACGGGGTATACAAAAACAGGTGGTGAGCTGGATCTGGCCCGCAGACCAGTTTGCTGACTGACCCCTGGGGATACACAGTCTTTATCTTACCAACATTGAAATAAGAACCCATAGATGCATACAACCTTTGATTCACTTTCCTCCTCTCTCCTAAACCCTCTCCCCAAAGCTACAATCCTTCCAGCTGCTGCCAAAGAAGATACAGTAAAATTACTTTGGAGAGTACTGTAAAATGATGGTAAAGCTGAAATTGGAAGATGACCTTGGAGGCAGCCTCCCAGGTCTGACCACACTGCAGCTCACCTTTTAACCTCCAAAGACTCTCCATGTCATTTTGATAAACACTATTAAAAATTAATAAGTATCCTTTCCTTAAATACTTACAGGAAATAAAAAATTTATATTCACTTACACTTTTTATGTTTGTTAGGGCAAGCAGCTTGTTTTTCAGTTCTGATTTAGTTGAGAAAGGCAATGTTAGACAGGACTTGTAACTTATAACTAGGAAGGGTAAAGGGAAAAATTATCCACAAACATATTTGTAGCCGTCTTTCTGAAGGAATTTTTGGAATGCAATTCACTTGAAAATTGGAAGCTACATATATTTAGCTTCTCATTTCCTGACATTTCTAAATATGCTAATTAAGTGTTTCCATGTTACAAAGATATCCATAAAACCAACTTCTATATTTGCAATATTTAAGAAATAAAAATATTGTATCATATTGAACTCATCAAGGACATTTCTTCTTTCAGAAAAACTGAAAGGAAAATTAATGCCAATTTATTACTTCCATGACTTAAACATACTTAGAAAATAATTCTGAACCCTGAATTATTCAAGACTTCTACATAACTTCCAAAATTTTCCTTAAATGAGCAACTGTTTCCATAGACAGTTTAGAGCATGATATTTAAAATTCTACAAATTTACTAATTTGAGAAAACTAGGTTTATAAATTAGAGATCATACTTTTACAATAATAATCATTAAGAGCCTATTATATACTAGGCTTAAGTACTAAAAGTGACCAAAGGGCCTAAATTTAAAAATATTAATGAAATTAAACTATTCTGAGGCTGTTTTAACACCTAGAAAAGATGACATGACCATTTTTCCTTAATATTCAACACAAATGCATGAAATGGCATGGATTGGACACTATACTCTTCTACAGAGGCCAACATAGTAACAGCCTAACATAGAACAATATAAACTCCTAGAGTCTGGACACTTAACTATTATTTGGGCATCAATAATAATTTAGTTGTTTGCTGTTCTAAAGTCTCCTGATGCTGAGGAAATCCAGACCATCATCAATCTAAAGACAATGTGTCTACTTGACATCACACAGTCTCATTAATCTTCATCTGCCCTTCAATTCCTGTCATTCTCATGCAAAATGGACACTTGAGGCTGCAACTTCTCTTCACTCATCTGTAAACTGGAGGAGGGGGTGGAAGGGTAAGAGGTCTGCAGAGACTTTAAGATACCACCAGAGACCACAACACAGCTAATGGGTTTGACATGTAAATACAACCTAACAGGAAGCAGAATAATGTGATTCTTGTGCTGTGTCTCACTTCCTTTGCTGAATCACCATAATTCCCAAGCAACTCTAACTTTAGTTTCCCCAGACTACATGAAACTGAAATATTGTCCAAAATAGACACTAACTATGCACAACATATGGGTCACATGATGGTATCAATTTCATTCCTCTGACAGTCCAGGAATTCTCCCTGTTCTAATATACTAACTTAAGGTCATCATGACATAGAGGTTATGGGTTAACAGGCAACAGAATTATAAAGTATGCTAGCTAATTTACAAGGCCAAACACCTTAATTAAAGGTAGCCAAAGTTAGGACTAAATGTATTATTTCTTCGACACTTGATTGGCCCTTTTCCCCCCTTTCCAGTTTTAGGCTAAAAACAAAATCTCTACCTTTCAGCATCAGCCCATGACATTTAATTTAGTTCTTCTGTTGCCTGTTCTCTTCCTACTACAGTTTCCTCCAGACAAGACAGGTAGTGAAAACTATGTCTATTCATTCATTTAATAGGAAATTATTTTGTTGTTGTTTTTTAAAATTGTCTCTAAGACTGTTTTGTTTCTACTAGCACATTCAGGACACATTTTGGACACCATATTCTAACCACACATGTGCTGAATCTTTTTTTTTTTTTGTAGTACTACTAGAGGCCCAGTGCACAAAATTTGTGCAAGGTGGGGGATTGGTTCCTCAGCCCGGCCTGTACCCTCTCCAATCCGGGACCCCCTGGGGGATGTCTGGCAGTCGGACCACTGGCTCCTAACTGCTCACCTGCCTGCCTGCCTGATCGCCCCTAACCCCTCTGCCTGATGGCCTGACCACCCCTAATCATCCTGCCTGCTGGCCTGATAGCCCCTAACTGCTTCTGCCTGCCAGCCTGATCAACCCCAACCGCCCTCCCCTGCTGGCCTGATCACCCCTAACTGCCCTCCCCTGCCGGCCCGATTGCCCCTAACCACCTCTGCTTCAGCCCCTGCCACCGCGGCTTTGTCCAGAAGGAGGACTGGACGACCAAAAGATGTCCGGTCGACCCGGTCTAATTAGCATATTACCCTTTTATTAGTATAGGTTATTAGTATAGATTACATAATACAGAAATACTCTATAATTTTCTTCAAAGGAAAAAATTCTGGAAAGGAAGCAGACTTTTGACATACCCTATATCATCTGAGTAGTATCAAAACTATAGTTAAGAAAAAAAGTCATATTCCACACAAATATGAAATTCTACCTGAAATAGAAAAGGATTAAAATATTTTTACAGAAATCTCTAATTATTTAAAGATGTTACTTTGCACAAGTACAGAATAGATGCAGAACATTTAGATCATGTTTCAATGAACTACATTCAAAGCTGCACTTGAAAGCATATCATATCATTTGATGAACTTAAAGCTACTTTTTCCCATTTACCAATTTTATGTTTTGCTGCCAGTAATTTATTTTCATCTATTGCAAAGTAAACATTATAATTTTTCAAAAATTTAAAGTTAAAGATCTTTAGCTTCCCCCTGAAAATAAGTCTGTATCTACTTAGCATATGCTTTCAACATCTTAGTTAAATGTGCTCATCCAAAATTAACTGGTTAAAAAAACATTGACTTCTAATTTTTAGAAACTACTCAAAGTATGCCCTGCCTGAGTGGCTTGGTTGGTTGGAGCATCATCCCATTACCAAAAGGTTGCAGGTTCCATTCCCAGTCAAGGCATTTACCTAGGCAATCCCTGGTAGGGATGTGTACAGGAGGCAACCGAACAATGTTTCTCTCTCTCTCTTTCTCAAATAAATAAACATATATTCGGGTAAGGGTAATTTAAAAAACTAATCAAAGTATGTATGTATGTGTGTGTATATATATGATGTATGCTTATATGTATATGTACATGCATATAGACACATTCATACACACAAATACACATACATATATGTTTGCAGTTTTCTTTGAAGCCTCTTGAAGCAAAGGTTATTTAACCAAGAAATGTTAACAGTATGTGTAAAAATAATGGCTCTTAAAATATTTATTTTGGACAGTTAGAGGTGTTTTTAGAACTGAGGTACTAAAGGTAACATTTTTTAAAAAGATAAAAAATATGACTAGAATTTGGATAAGATATTTCCCAAACTTTAATTTCAATTTCTCAAAGTCTGTGATATTGAAGACTGCCACTTATGAGTTGCTACTAATGAAACACCACCTGCTACCTGGGACAAATAGTATTAGCAGGTAAGAAACACAAACACAATGTAAAAAATCTAAAATGTAAAAAAAAAAAAAAAAAAAAAAAAATCCACTTTCATCCCTTTAATCTCACACTTTGGAGAAAAGTTCTGCTGAAATCTGGTTAAACATTTTCTCCAAGAGATCCAAGATATCCTCACACTAAAGTATCCTAAAGAGAATGGAAGTCATCTACTTTGGGGGTTTTGACTTATTCTAATATGAGCCTGCAGAAAGGCCCCAAACCCTTAGAGTGCCCCAAGAATAATTTCTCATCTCTAAGTTTATCTTAAAATTTCTCAAGGTCTTTTGTACCAAGTATAGATAAAATTTAGGATAACTTACACCTTACTACAAAACACACAGTTGGTGTTCAATTTAGATCTTACAGAGAGAAATATAAGCAAAACATTATATAAATCAGCAATTCTACTGTCTTGAACAGATTTACAAAGTATTACACGTATGAAGAACATGAAAAAAGGTATCCTTTCAAAAAGGAATTTTGATTATTTTATCCTTTTCTATTTTAAGAGAGATCACATGTATAATTTGAAGACATATCTCTGGACAAGGCAAGGCAGAGAAATGCCACATCTGAGAAAAGATAGCAGATTCCACAGAACAAGGACAATTCAAAGGAGCTACTTTGTCACAGTCATATGACAGATAAGGATAAACTGGTATCTGAGAGTTAAAATTTGCTCTTAGTGCCTAGAAATTAGGTAGTAGTGAGGGCAGGGGTAGGGGGGAGAGAAGCTGAAGAGCACTGTAGTAGGAAGAATTCTAGTTCAGCCAGCCACAACCCCCTGGTGGACTCACCTTCTCCCAGTCATTCAAACACTAATCTAGGTGCTACTGTGAAGGGCTTTTGCAAATATAATTAAGGTCCTGAATCAGTTGACTTGGAGGTGGATTTTCCGGGGTCGGGGGGGGGGGGGGGAGGGGGACGGGAAAGGGGGGGGGCGGGGAGGGTGAGAGAAATGGGGACTAACCTGACCAGATGAGACTTTAAAAGAGGTGGCTTTTCCTGGCAATGGAAATTTAAACCATGAGAGGGATAAGATATGGATTTTCCCCACTGCTTTCTTTGAAGATGGAAGGGGACACATGGGTAGTCTCCAGGAGCTGAGAGTGGCTCCCAGCTGACCCAGTAAATAAATTCAGTCCCTAGACCTTCAATCACACAACCATGTGCGTTTAGAAGAGTACCACCAGCTCCTGATGAGAATGTAGTCCAGCCAACACCTCGTTTTCGGCCTGTAGTGATTCCCTGAGCAGACAGCCCTGTCATGCCATGCCCAGATTTTGACATAACTACAGATACCCTAATACATGGGTGATGTGGGAAGCTGCTCAATTTGAGGTGATTTGTTATATAGAAAGAGAACTAACACAAGCACTAACCAGGCTGAGTCATACAATTTTAGAGGAATCCAGAGTTTATTTAGAACTTAACGTCCTACTTCAAGAAATGTATCTAACACTGAGGATATACAATATTAAGGAACCAAAGAAAACTACTATTAGATTAGACATTGCAGAGAAGGAAACCCAATATATTTTAGAACTCATCAGCTATGA
This sequence comes from Corynorhinus townsendii, assembly GCA_026230045.1. Taxonomy (NCBI): domain Eukaryota; kingdom Metazoa; phylum Chordata; class Mammalia; order Chiroptera; family Vespertilionidae; genus Corynorhinus; species Corynorhinus townsendii. Next base: position 132,070,162 of record JAPDVU010000006.1, read on the forward strand.
AGTCACCAGGAGACAAATATCATAAAAATACAGTGAAGTCGTAACAGGAAAACGATGACTTTTTTGGATTTAGCACCTTTATTTGTGAAATCAAAAGGTGGGACTAGGTCATCTTTATGGGCTCTTTCAACACTTTCTATAACCCTTGGTCACATACAGTCCTACCTTTTTATAGGCATCAGAGAAGGCTGGGCAATGACCCAGATCCCACAAATGCTCAGAACTCACCTGGCTTCTTATAAAACACTGCATCAGAAAAAGAATGATTTATTCAGGTCTAAAGCTTTCTTACCTGTAGCAACTAAAGGGTCTTTGTCACATAGCAAAATACCTAAGTAAACGAAAGCAAGGCTTTCTTTCCACATAAAAGCTCCTTTTATATCTTCAAAAGGATCATTTTTTAAACCTCATTTTTATAACTGAAAGTCTGTGTACACATGCACAGGATGGGAGGAGCTCATAAAGTCATGTTAACAAAAAGGAAATTGGTTCAAGCTCTAGGAATAAATTATTACCCTCAATTTAAATCCTTGTTTAAAAAATTACACATTTAGTATATGTTAGTCACTTAAAATTTAGTTGGCTCCTACATTAAACCATGACCTGGAGGGGAGGGATAGCAATACCTTGAAAGGGTTAATTTTGCACCTATATAGCTTAACACTACAGGCTAAGTAATGGATTCATTACAGAAGTAAAATCCATTGTCATTTTTATTCTAATTATTATGAAATCAGTGGTTAAGCCAGGACTTCTAGAAAGTTATTAATAATAACTCGAGTCTAGTATTAAATAGCCAGAAATTTATCTTAATATGAATGGAAATGTTAAAAACTTCTCAAAAACTATCAGATGCAATAAACAAGAGAATCACAGAACTTTAATTCCTTAGGGAAATATACTGAAAGTTTGCTGTAACCATGGGATAGGGCAGTGGTCGGAAAACTGCGGCTCACGAGCCACATGCGGCTCTTTGGCCCCTTGAGTGTGGCTCTTCCACAAAATACCACTTGTAGGCGTGCATGTACAGTGCGATTGAAACTTCGTGGCCCATGCGCAGAAGTCGGTTTTCGGCTCTCAAAAGAAATTTCAATCATTGTATTGTTGATATTTGGCTCTGTTGACTAATGAGTTTGCCGACCACTGGGGTAGGGGAAATTCTAGGGGTTCCATTAATATGAAAACCATAAGCAATAATAACATAAACTTTTCTCTGTTCTCTTCATTTCCTTTAGTTTAAAAGCTTTCAGCCAGCTGGTATCGTGTTGACCTATGAACCAGGTCGAGGTTCCATTCCCGATCATGGCACATGTCCAAGGTGTGGGCTTGATCCCCAGTGGGGGGCATGCAGGAGGCAGCCAATCAATGATTCTCTCCCATCACTGATGTTTTTATCTCTCTCTCCTCTCCCTTGCTCTCTGAAATCAATTTTTAAAATATTTTTTAAAAGCTTTCAGTATTCTCTAAATGAAAAACTGACTAGGAAGTAATTTGACATAAAAAACAATCAAATGATCCAGTTCTTGAATTTACAACAACCATACAGCCTTCTTTCTTACCTTGTCTATCCTATCTGGGCGGTTAGTAGCTGCCAAAACGGTCACATCCTTTAACTGTTCAATGCCATCCATTTCCGTAAGGAGCTGAGCCAAAACACGGTCAGCTACATTCCCAGCACCTGAAGAACTGATATTTAAAAACAGTTTTAAAAATCTGTTTACCTATCTCCAAATACTCCATTATTTTAAAAATATTGTATATTCTCTAACAAAAAAAATTGTTTCAAAATATAAAATGCATACTTCAGAATTCATTACTTAGTGAATTATCATATCCCAAAATTAACTCTATTCAAATAATTTCTTTTCCTTCATCATCAACCATGTTCATTTTCTCTCCAATAATGACATACTACACAACTGTCAAATATAAAAGATCTGTGAAGAAAGATTTGCTTACTTAAAAATAAGTGGATAGGGGACATCTGTAATACTTTCAACAATAAAGATAAATTTTTTTAAAAAAGAAAAAGAAGTGGATATATATGAGAAATATTAAGGAGAAACAATCAATAAGGCTGGTAAACCAAAGTCTCCATGGAGTCACTGGGGGAAAAGAACTTTAACTGTAAACATGTTGAGTTTGAAGTGCCTGTGGGACATCTTGAGTTAGACATAAAAGAAAGTAGTCTGAGGTAGAAATATATCTCTTAAAGTCTTGCCATAAAGATGGTACCTGGAAAGATGGAAGTAGAAGAGATCACCCAGGAAGTATATAGTGATGAAAAAGAAATGAATAACGAACAGAATACTAACACCAGTATTTTAGAAGGGATGTGTATTAGTTAGCTCAGGCTGCCATAACAAAATACACAGACTAGGAGCTTAAACAACAGACGTTCATTTTCTCATAGTTTTGGAGGCTGGAAGTCCAAGATCAATATGCCAGCATGGTTGAGTTTTGGTGAGAGTTCTCTTCCTGCCTTATAGATGGCTGCCTTCTTGCTGTGTCCTCACATGGCAGAGAGAAATAGAAAGCAAGCTCTTCGATGTTTCTTCTTAAAGGGCATTAATCCCACCAGGAGGGCCACACCCACATGACCTCATGTAAACCTAATTATATCCCAAAGGTCTATGATCTAGAATTTTTTTTTGAAAAAGCATTGCTTGCCGAAACCGGTTTGGCTCCGTGGTTAGAGCGTCGGCCTGTGGACTGAAGGGTCCCAGGTTCGATTCCGGTCAGGGGCATGTACCTTGGTTGCAGGCACATCCCCAGTAGGGGGTGTGCAGGAGGCAGCTGATTGATGTTTTTCTCTCATCGATGTTTCTAGCTCTCTATCCCACTTCCTTCCTCTCTGTAAAAAATCAATAAAATATATTTAAAAAAAAAAGACCTGTTGGTGCCTATTTTAAAAAAATAAATAAATAAGCATCGCTTAGTACTTCATTAATTCTTTTCGGAGCTCTTTGACAGGTAAATGTATCCCAAAGCTTACAAATGCTTCTTTATAATGAAGATGATGATGCTTCTATGCACATAAATGCAGGCCACAAAATTCCCCAACACAGTCCCAGTGTTTAATTTTTTTAAAATAACACTAAAACATGGTGAACTCAGATTCTGAGAACAACCAGCTTAGTGAACCTAATCTCTAGGGTCTCTGCACCATCATTGCCTTATCTGAAAAATGAATGTGTAGTGCTTCTTTGGAAGACACAGTTCTAGAAAGCTGAGATAAGAGGATAAAATTATCACTGTCCCCTTAAGGACTTCATAATCATTGGCATGTATAAATGAGGGAGTTATATTAGATAGTATATAAATCCTTCTAGCTTCAGAATTCTATGATGCTGTGGTGGTATTAGGTAGTACCTAAGTAAAGTTATTTAATTCATTATTTTTAATAAAAATATCAGTATTCAGAAACTCATTATTGATACCCCCCAATAGGACACTTCTAAACAGAAAGTGGTGAACTCATACTTGTCCAATTTGCTATTTGTTGTAGGAGGAAACAGTGGCTGTAAATAATGTGGAAGATGAGGTGAAGGGAATTCTTGGAATCCCATTACCCATGCTGCCTTGCCCTTTATTTCCACAGATCATTGAGAGCTAGCCAGAGAATAGCACAGTGAAAATGTTTTATGGGCTGAGAAATATTCTTGGCTGAATTTCAAAGCTGCAGTAGGAAACAAAACCCATAAAACTGACATCCTAGGAAATCAACTCCCAGAAAAAGTTTTAAAACAAATGTGTAATCACTAACATAATGAAATGATTTTATAAAACTTTATTATCTGCAAGAGATAGGCAACGTGACTATAAGGGGAAAATGTTCAGCTGTAGAAAATTGAAGATATACTTTACCAAAACATTAATTCTCTTTTCCCTTAAGAAGTCAAGCCATTTTTCTAAATTATTCAGATTCAAAAATCATATGATGCCATGGACCAAAGGGACTTTATATCCTAGAACAGGCCAACAAACTATAGCCACAGACCAAATCTGGCCAGCTGACTGTTTTTCTATTTGATCACATACTCGCTAGAGCCTCTTGCACTATGTAGCAAAGAATGAACAGTTTCAGGGGAGAATGTATGCCGCCTCCCCACCAAAGCCAAAAATCTGTACTAACAGAAATATCACTGCTATGTAGTAACTAGTACACCGATTTTTATTTTTCAATACTCCATACTTCACAAAAAATGATACATTCATTTCCTTTTCAACTCTTCTAATAAAATAAAATGCCCTATCATCTCTTCATGTGATTTCTAAATTATACTAGTAGATCAACATCTCAATTATCCAATTTAAAATTTTCAATGTTTATTTAGTATACATTCCAAAATGTCATAAAGAGTTCCAAATGGTGGGCATCTTAATTTGTTTCTTAAAATCTGTATCTCATATCCCCTGTAGTCATTATTCAGGCTTGGAAGAAACCTAAAAAAGACCTTAAGAAGGCTAGCTGAAGAAATACTACTCTGAACACAAGCATTTCCTATGACAATTCTCTTGGTAATGTAAAACACAAGCAAACTTTCATTTTTAAAGTTTAGAACAAGAGAAACTACCTGTGCTATGACAACAAAAAAGTAATTCCTAATTCCTAATCAATGCTGCAACAGGCCCTGCCTTGAAGAAAAGTCGAACCTTTACTCTATATGCTACAGTACTTGCTTAGCACAGACACAACACTAAATATTCATAGAACTCTGTTACATGTCATGAAACTATTAAAATTAAAAATGTTATACACTTTCCATTTCTTCTTTTGCTGTTTCTTCAGCATTTCTGTTTAATATTAAATGTTTACCAATTTGAAAACTACTAGTATGAATACCAGAAAACAGGCAATGAATTTAGAAACTTGAAAGAAATATACAAAATAATGGTTAGAATTTTTAATAAGTAGTTTTTGTTAAGAGTTTGTTAAGCATAGCAATGTTCTTTATATAATTAGATAATTTTTATCCAGGTATAAATACACCCAAATCCTGATAGTAAGAGGATGTTCAAAGGTCGCTAAATCAGAAGACACGAGGCTCTAGTCTTGTCCAGGCCACAAAGAACTTATGTGTCTTTCTCTTAATTTTTAGGGACTTCTGTTCCTTCTGAAGAATAAAAACTTGAACTAGATGACTTCTAAGAAATTTTCCAGCTATAAAATTTTAAAACCACCATAAAAATCACATTAAAACAATTCAGAATCCTCCTTGAAAAGTGTCATTTAGAGAAATAATGCCTACAAAAATTTCTTCCACGGTGCTTAGTGCCATGCATTTACCTGAAATTTGAATATGCTGCAAAAGAGGCTACCCCTTTCCTGACCATTATTTTAAAACCCAGAGCTCTTCTCAGAATGCTGCTAAGCCTGGAATCCTCATTTACAAGGAAATCTGGCTCAGAACTCCTTACTGTTTTCCCCAACCACTCCAAGTGGAAACCCATTCTGGACTATTAAGTGCAGAAACAGCCATATAAGACAGTAGTCATTGATATCACATATTCTCAAATACCTCACAAAAGATACCATGTAGTCAGTCAGTTTTTAACTGAGCACTTAATCCTTCCCATTTTTTCATATAATCTTCTTTTTTACATTCTAGTCATAAAACAATAACCCAAATGGCTTTTTATACAATAGCATTAGTTTTATAAAATAGAAGAGATCATCTTCTCATTCACCCAAATAACAATACTTTCTTCTATTTCTAAAACACAAACATTTTTCATATTTAAAATTTTTGAATCAAGATGTCACCTGGAGTTGGTATTTCTCAGCACCATTTCATAGTTTAAAGCTGCACTTTTCTTCAGTAATGGTACATAAAATAATAACCTGTCTTTCAACCAATGGCATCTTAGATTAACTAAATGTCATAGTACTTGACACCTCCAGAATACTTTTCCTAATTTCCAAAATGTTTCAGTTTCCTCCACTAGAATATAAACTCTGTTGGGCAGGATACATTTTTATCTCTTGCACTATATTTCTATCTATATGAAATTATTATTTAAAAATCTATGCAGAAATTATAAGAAACACTGAAGTTTTTAAGCAGTTACAAAATCGCAGATACTATAGGAAACACTTTACGTGTATTTTAATTCCAACAACCTAGAATTTGTTACTATCAACTCCATTTTGCAAATGAAGAAACTCTGGCTTAGAGAAGTTAAGAAAATTGCCTTAGGTCCTGTTCATTGTTTTATCCCCAACATCAAGCTTGCTGTTGAAATAGCATTCAATAAATATTTACTGAATGGGTGAATGAATGTGTGCTTGAAAGGAATCTAACAGCAGCCCAGTTAGATGAACAGGGTCATTACTAATGTAAGTTACTGAGAAAATGCACACTAAATACAAGCTTGAAAGGCAAGTTCATTAACTACTTAGACCTGGAGTCCTGGAATCTGTGGAGTGGTAGTCAACTCAACAAGTGGCTCAGAATATCTCCTCTGGAGTGGAAATATCTGAATTCAAATCCCAGCTCTGCTACTAGTGATACATGACCCGAGTAAGGTATTTACACATCTAAATGTCTAAGCTGCCTCACCTGTAAAATGGAGGAGGGACTAGGACCTACACCTCCTGGGGTTGTTATGATGATCTACAATCTACAATAATAGAAGAGTAAGATGCAAATTGACCGTACCTTCATAATGCCCACCAACCAATCATGAGTGAGTATGCAAATTAACCCAACAAAGATGGCAGGTTAATTTGCATGTGCAGGCACCAAGTGGCCAGGGGCAGGGCGGGATGCTTGCGTCGTCACCATGGAAATGATGCAGGCATTCTGCACCGCCCCAGCTGCCCCGGGCCTTTGGGCAGTGTGGGAAGGCTGAAAGGCGTCTCCGGGCTGGAGCGAAAAGGCAGCTCCAGCTGGAACGAAGGCGTTGCCGGCCACCAGAGGAAGGAAGGCCCATTCTTGCATGAATCTTTGTGCATTAGGCCTCTAGTTTGAAGATAATACAACAAAAGGCCACACAACATGTTCTGTGACAAAGGAAGTCACTCCAAACAAAGGGAGTCATAGTTATCTGGAAGTTAATTACGTAAACAAGATGGGCCTCTTGTTTGACCAGGTGGTGACTCTAAGTTCCAGAGATATGTTTCCAGTTCCAAATCTCTTCTAGTTCTGCTTGCAGTTGGGCACTACCAGACAATCAGTGTCAGTTGATGAGTGTGATTCAGGATCAGTGACAGAGGAGGTTGCTTTAGGAGTCTCCAGATGAGCCAGTGGCCATGTCCTCAGTCACAGGAGGCCTGGCCAAGAGAATACAGTACATGGGGCTCCCCTGACACCTCTCCACTGCGCCTAAGATAATTTTGACTGATGAATTATTGCCCAGTTTGCTCTGCCCACTATAATCTTGAAAAATGATTAACTTAAGCTAGCTGGAGATGTAACAGAGTACCAAAGCCAATTGTCAGTTGTATAATAGCCTACTTTGCATTAATAATACAGGGGCCTTTTTGTGAGCTTTTTTTTTTTTTTAACCTATAAAGTACTTAAAAGTCTATAGTTTCATAATAAGCACTAAATGAGTGTTAGCTAATATTATTAGCCCAGTATAATTCAAATCCCTTCCCAACCTTAGTGCCTTACTTCCTCGCTATTTTCAAAAGAGCTATGCTACTTTAATACCATTTTCAATTTTCCCAAATGTTAGGGAGATCACTGAAGCCACTTTGCAAAAGGGATCTTATATTTCTTCCAACTCCCAACATGAAATAAAGACCTCCAAAAAATCTTATTCAAAACAACTATAATTTAAATGAGTATACAGATAAAGAGAAATAAATATAAGGCTTATTTATTTTTCAAGTCCCAAAGAAATTTAAATGAGGCAGAAAGGAGAAAACAGTGGTTGTAATTAGACACTTTTATAAGTATTAAAAAAAATCTGTCTGAAAGCACATCTATTTTAAAGCTAAGCAAATACTATGTCAAATAATTGGTTTAACATGCATGGGATAGTAAGACTAGTATGTATACATCATAATTCTCTGCTCTATTTGTAAGACATCTTAAGTTTGGAAATTAAAACCTTGATAAGAAAAAACAGCTTTCTTACACACTGCCATTTTTGGACTAGCCATATGGGTTTGATCTAATTATTGTTTGAACAAATGAAAGCAATGACTATTCTATAGCCCAATATTATGTAGAAATGCTTCCTAGTTTATGGAAGTTTTTATTTTTCTCTGTTTTTCTATGTTTCCATTTCTTTAACAACGCATAAAATTGGTTTAATAGTTTGAAAATGTTACTTGGTTTAATAGCTTGAAACAGCTATTGATGGATACTTTTGGTTTAATAGCTTGAAACAGCTATTGATGGATACTTTCGGTATCCATCAATAATTGTTTTTTCAGTTTCTAGAACTTGTTTAAACAGCTGAAGAACAAAAACATACAACATACATGTGGAGATTTCATTTTTTGTTTTCAGGTAATAGCAATCAAATTAGATAAAACAATCCCTTTCTATGATGTGGCCCATCAACAAATTAGGAAGAAAAAAAAAACCCAACAACCCTGAAAACAGAATATCACTCGAGATTCTTACGGCTATAAATAAACAAACTATATGAGACTCACCGCAACTGAAGTACAACCAAAACTCTCTACCTTGGCCCATTAGCATTACATTTGCTTATCAGTCTCAACTTTGTTTTCTGAAATGTCAAATAACTTTTGACCCCAAATCTATATATATATATAAAAGGCTAATATGCAAAGTGTCCCCTCAGGAGTTCGATCGAGAGCCTGGGAGTTCGATCACTCGCTATGATGTGCACTGACCACCAGGGGCCAGAGCAGAATGAAGGAAAGCCCCGGCTGGTGGCTGGCAGCTGGAGAAGGGAGGCCCTGGCTGGCAGCCGGAAGGCCCCGATCAGCCCTGATCGCTGGCCAGGTCTAGGGACCCTACTCATGCACAAATTTCGTGCACCGAGCCTCTAGTTTTCTATATAAAGGAAAACTGCACAGAATTCATTTGTACTTGATTTGAAGGAGCCAGGGAAGGAGGAAAGTACACAGTATAGAATACAATGAATATTCTTAAAGGAATTGATACCTGGAGGCTGCAAATCATTAGCATCTCTAATACATTAGCAAAGTCCTACTGACCAAATTGCCTGCAAAAACAGAATATTTCTACCAAGTGTCTAGTCTGGTTCCTCACACCATTTTATTTCAAAAGCATTTTAAGAGAATCTGCTACATATTCTACCTCCCATCTGGTTCACATTTAATAATGTATCCCATCCTGTTCATTTTAGACTCCAAAAACAGATGTCTCCAACATCACATGAATGTGGCAGGTCACACTGCATCAGCTAACTTTTCTGGCTTCCTTTTCTTCTCTTGCAGTTAAGGTGAACTTGAGCTATTTGCAAACTTTTGTGTCATCTCACTTCAGAAGTAATAAAAAGGGCCCAAGTACTTCAACTCATAAAATAAAAAAGACTGGTGGGTATTTACAGGAGATCAAACAGGAGAGCAAGGCAGGCTCCCTCCTAACAAGTTTCCTAATGACAGTTTACATTCTCATCCGGTGAGGCAGGGTAGACTACCCAGGAAGGAAGAGAACAATGCTTCTTATTGAATTTACTCTTGGGGCTTACATGGTGCCCTCTGCCATCACTATAATTACCATCAGGGAACTTTTATAATCAATATATACATCAGGAAGTTATACACAGAGCATACAGATTAACATTCTCCAACATGAAGTACTTGCACATAGTCCTTAAAGGACCTCTAAACATTTGTAGAGAAAAAAAAGTCATACCTGTAAATAGTTCTGTGATATGTATACATATATGTGTGTGTGACTATATGATTATATGTTTAAAATATAAATAATTCTTTTCAGTACCCGAGATTCAGGAACAAAACTATTAATACTAATTTTAATTCTATTGTACCTAATTATATTTTCAGAAACATGATTTAATCCAGAAATACTAACATCTGTGTAATAACATCTTGTACTAGAATTGAGTTCTATTGTATCATTATATTACGCTTAATTGGGCTTTTATTTATAGTTTTAATCATATATTTATAACAACTCAAATTTTGATAGTGCTAGGAATCCCTGTAGATAACAAACTATAAAAATTAACTCAAATGTCCCAAATGGTTATCAATGTATTCTTTTTTTCTTAATTGTATATGAAATTATACACATGAAATAAGTTAATGGGTATAAGAGAAATTATATTCATGACGTAATTTAATGGGTATAAGAGAAAATAACCACATGAATTGAAAAAAGTTTTCTTTATGACAAATGTACTAGTAAGTAAAATTAGTATAAGAAATGCTATTTACTCTACACTGTAACTGCTAATGTTTAACAGTAGTCCTATGAAATACTGCCTACCTGCCCCTTTCAACTGCTAAGGCATCCAGTTCATCAAAGAAAATAATGGAAGGAGCCACTGCTCTCGCTTTGCGGAAGATCTGGTGGAAAGAAGAGTGCCATGTTAGGGAAAGATCAGTAAACTCCAAAAAACCCGTCATTGGTTTTAGTATGAAAACTGCTTAGAACTGAATCTATTATGTACAAGACAATCAGCCCAATCATCTTGTCTACAACCTATAATAGATGGATACACACTGCACAAAAATAAGGCAACAATATGAATCCAGAGGTCCACCTGTATGAGGCAATGTGGTTAAGCAATCAATCTCAGCTGAAATCCCAACTCCACCATTTCAGTAGTGTGACCTTCAGAATAGGTAACTTTACTTCTCTGAACTTCTATTTCTACATCTATAAAATGCAGATAATAATAAATGCCAGTCTCAGAAGATTCTCTTCAGAACTAAATAAAAAATAATAATGCAAAGCATTTAGCACAATGTCTAAAACATAGTAAGAACTCAGTGACAGGTATTATTAACTATAATAAACACATATTTAAAAGAAAAACCATACATGTGCAAAATCAACCATAGTTTAGCATATAAAATACCCATAAACTCAAACCAAGCACCTTGTTCATGTCACTGAAGACTTTATGGGAAAGGAATAGTTGATGTAAAGCTGGGACAAGAAAAATGGCCAAAACTTGGAAGATCATTGGTTGGTTAGACCACAAGTCAATCAAACTATTAACACCAGTGACTGGCCCGATAGCCATGAGGGTGACATGTGGAAATGGGCTAGAAAAAGCCCACACAGACAGAAAGAAATCCAAATGTGTGTTACCTGAAATCTAGGCCCCCATTTTCTTGTCACAAGTATCATGACCATAAAAATACAAAACAGTTACCAAAGCATTAATATTTATAAAGATCATTTTATTTCATTTTAATCAATTATAGTGCTTGTCATTATCAATTAATGTTTTATACAATTATCTTCACCTATATTTTAAAAGGGAAAAAGTAACTTAAAATTTTTCTCAGATAAAAAGAAAGTGTCCCAATCTGTAATACTCAGGTAAGTTCACAAATGGAGACCAACCACTCCACTGCTATTTGTGGGTTCTTGTGCTTGCTTAGTTTCCGTGAGGATAGAGGGTGCCTATGTGAGATAGGCCCACTTCCACTTGGGAAAGTCAAGACTTGTGGTCAAACTGCTGTTATTACCTGACTCCAGCACCTTGATTTTACATGAATTTAGTACGTGTAGCTTCTGCAATATGAAGGAGTGGCCTATCACTTAGGCACAGGCTAAACAGGATAGTACAGTAGAGTTTTCATATACTAAGCTTACTTGATTTAAAGGACTATCTAGTTTAAAGAATTTAAATCTCATTCTGAGATCATGTGTTCTAAGTATAAACATGTCATTTCTAAAATGAAATACTGACAGTTGTTAAAAAAAATCTTTATTTGGTAAAACTAAAGGATGGTACTACCATAAGGCTTAAAAACAAAGTATGGTAGGTGATCAAAAATGCATTTTAAAATAATAAAATAATATTTGCTTAAAGAAAAGATATACCACTAGAATTTGGATTTGGAAATTTCAAAATCTGCAACCCAAGCAAACTGGAAATCATGCATAGGACAGAAGTATGGTTCCACTTTGCGGCATCATCTTCTTACCTCTCTAACCGCTCTTTCAGATTCACCAACATATTTATTCATCAATTCAGGCCCCTGCATGAGAAGAAAACATCTATTTAGTTCTCTATAAATATACCCACAAGGAAAAAGCAAATACATACATAAAAGAAAAAAAGGGGGGGGAGGGGAGGAGAGAATATAGAGAAATAAATAAAAAGCCAAGCCCTAACCATTTTGGCTCAATAGATAGAGCATCGGCCTGCAGACTGAAGGGTCCCAGGTTCGATTCCAGTCAAGGGCAACCTTGGTTGCAGGCACATCCCTAGTAGGGGGTGTGCAGGAGGCAGCTGATTGATGTTTCTCTCTCACTGATGTTTCTAATTCTCTATCCCTCTCCCTTCCTCTCTGTAAAAAATCAATAAAATATACATTTTTTAAAAAAATTAAGCCACTCCAGAGAAACCAAGATGGCGGTATAGGTAAGCACCTAAACCGCTGCCTCCCACAACAATTTCAAAACTACAACTAAAAGACAGAACAGACACCATCCAGAACCACAGGAAAGCTGGCTGAGTAGAAATTCTACAACTAGAAGGAAAGAGAAAAGCTCATGGAGAATTGGAGGAACGACAAAGGGTTGAGGTACAGCAAAGGGTCTTTGTGCGTGCAGAGAGGAAGGGCGGCTGAGAGCCTGGCTGACTTTCTCTGGCAGGAGGGGGAAGGAAGCCCCCGACTGCACTGAACCCCAGTTCCGGGTGAAACCCCGTGGACCCAGGCTCATACAGGGAGAGTCTGGACTGTCAGGTAGAGAGAAAGGCACTCGGAGACTCAGGAGACCTGGGGCAGGGGGTCTGGAGGCGCGCGCGCCAGTGCACACAAAGACTGAGGAGGTTGCCACAGGCTTTCCCTAGCAGAAGGGAGTTGGAAGCTCCTGACTGCACTGAACCCCAGTTCTGACTGCACTGAACCCCAGTTCCAGGCGAGCCCCTGGGGACCCACGCTCTTGCGGGGGGAATCTGGACTCTTGGGCGGAGGCTCAGGAGCCGGGAAGACAGAGGTCTAGAGCCTCATGCGTGCACAAGGGCAGGGCTGACGGGAAGCCAAGACTGTCTGCTCCGCCCTGAGACTCCACCCCATCCAAGCTGAACACACAGGCTTTTGCAATTTGGCAAGCCTAATCCTATAAGGCTGTCTCCAGCACCAAACTTCTCCCAGCGTAGGCACAGCTGATTCTCACAGCCAACTGGCCTGGAGGTCAATTCCTCCCAGTGATAACAACAACAATCAAGACTTAACTACAACAAGGCTGTACACACAGTCCACAAAGAGGTGCACCAAAAGTGTCCACCTCAGGTAACTGGGAGGCCGACCCACTGGGCCATATAGGAAACCTAGCACACAAAGCTAGCCTACCAACTCAGGGAAGCAGTGAAAATGCGGAGACAAAGAAACAGATCACAAACGAAAGAAATGGAGGAAAACAAATGACTGGATATAGAATTCAAAACCACAGTTATAAGGCTTTTCAAGAATATCCTAAAAAAGGCCGATAAATATAACAAGACACTCGAAGATATGAAAAAGGACCAACTAGAAATTAAACATACACTGACTGAAATAAAAAATATTATACAGAGACCCAACAACAAACTAGAGAAATGCAAGAATCAAGTCAAAGAATTGAAACACTCAACTGAAAAAGCAAAAAAGAAAAAAAACAAAAAGTTGAAGATAGTGTAAGAAGCCTCTGGGACAACTTCAAGCATACCAACATCAGAATTATGGGGGTGCCAGAAGGAGAGAGAGCAAGATACTGAAAACCTACTTGAAGAAATAATGACTGAAAACTTCCCCCACCTGGTGAAAGAAATAGACTTATAAGTCCAGGAAGCACACAGAACCCCAAACAAAAGGAATCCAAAGAGGACCACACCAAGACACATCATAATTAAAATGCCAAGAGCAAAAGACAAAGAGAGAATATTAAAAGCAGCAAGAGAAAAACAGTTAGTTACCTACAAGGGAGCACCCATATAATTGTCAGCTGATTTCTCAACAGAAACTATGCAGGCCAGATGGAAGTGGCAAGAAATCTACACAGTGATGAATAGCAAGAACCTACAACCACGATTACTCTACCCAGCAAAGCTATCATTCCGAATTGAAGGGCTTCACAGATAAGAAAAAGCTAAAGGAGTACATCACCACCAAACCAGTATTATATGAAATGCTGAAAGGTATTCTTTAAGAAGGGGAAGAAGAAGAAAAAAGTAAAGATAAAAATTATGAACAACAAATACATATCTATCAACAAGTGAACCTAATAATCAAGTGAATTAAAAACCTGAGGAAGAGAATAATCTGGTGAATATAATAGAATCAGGGGCATAGAAAGGGAGTGGACTGATAATTCTCAGGGGGAAAGGGGTGTGGGTGCAGGAAGAGACTGGACAAAAATCATACACCTATTAATGAGGACAGTGGGGGGGAGGTAAGGGCAGAAGATGGGGTGGGAACCAGGTGGAGGGAGCTATGGGGGAAAAAAGGAGAAACAATTGTAATAATCTGAATAAATATTTATTTAAAAATAAAAATAAAAATTAATGTTTCAAAAACTACCCATCGATACAAAGGCAAGGCTGTGACCATAAACATCTTGTTCTCTGTCTACCTGTTGCCCCTATTTTCACCCTATATCAGGCACAGTGCTAGGGTTAGCTGCTAGCATGGGTACATATGTTATGGTCTGTGAGGCCCATATTTGCTCATAAGTTATTTAACTCTTTAAGAAAGTGATACATAAATCCCTAGAATAGATCAGGTCAATGAGACTGGATAAGGTTTTCTTTACTATTTTACTTACCAGATAACTATGGTATGTCAGTCTTACCACATTCCACCTGCCTAGATACCATGTGCTTCACTGATAAGGGTGATCAAGAAAACTACCAGAAGGGCCTTCAACCATGTGAAAACACAGCAAGAAGATAGCCATCTATGAACCAGGATGTGGGATCTCACTAGACACAAATCTGCTGGCTCCAAAATTTTGGACTTCTAGTTTCTAAAACTGTGAGAATAAATACCCAATTTATGATTTTTTTTTATAGCAACCTAAATGGACTGAGATACCATTTAAAGCAGGAACTGGCAAATTTCTTGTGTAAAAGGCCACGTAGTTAATAGTTTAGGTTGATGGTAGCATTACTTTGCATGTTTCCATGGCTGAGATCAAGTATTCAAGTTTACAAAACAGAAATAGCATAAATGCATGTAAAATATTTGTCAAGCTGTTGAATCTAGTGTGAACTAAAGCTGACTTATCTTTTACTGCTTCATTATTTTACACCATATCAGTCACAAATTCAAGGGCAATATTTATACCTCATACTCTTGCAATTTTGTCCCTTTAATCTACTGGGTTTCTTCCAGTCTTCCCAAGGGCTTTTTAAATGTGTCTGACACCTGCCTGTTGCTTTTGGCTATTACAATTCAAATCAAGTTTTTATAAGTTCTGAAATGTCTAGGGAAGGCAAGTTAACCTATGTGTTAACTATGGTTAAATGTTATGGAATATGCTCATAAAAACTCAAACTCACATGAGATAGAATTACATATATGTAATATAAGTACAGGATCTTGAAAATTAATTTTAAAGAAACCAGCATCAGCACATATAGAAGGCCATTTTGGAAAAGCACTTCAGAGTTTGAAAACAGGCATTACACACCAGGCCTTGGACAAGTTTCTACTGAAAAGTGACAAAGGCTGATAGGGAAGGGAAGATAATTCAAGCTGTTCCTCTCAATAAGTATAATACAAACCTTCTCCATAATTCATTCACTCAAGAAAACAAATTTTAAGAACTTACACTGAGGACACCATGCTGACTCCATTTAAGCTAGCAGTAAAGTGTACATGTACACATGTCCACAAAAACCTTTAGTATGTTATTCCTGAGTCTCTTGTCTCTCAATCTTCTTTACTATCTATGATGCATAATCTTAAACACTGGGTCTCAACTTCCACACTCTTATCTCTAGAAATGACCATCCTCTTGAGCTACAAATCCATATTTACAATGGCTTTCAGGACCTATCTGCCATGTAGTTTTAAAGGCATTTCAGCCCGGCCGATGTGGCTCAGTGGTTGAGCATCCACCCATGAACCAAGAGGTCACTGGTTGGATTCCCAATCAGGGCACATGACCAGCAGGCTCAATCCCGGGTAGGGCGTGTACTGGAGGCAGCCAATTGATGGTGTTTTTCTATCATTGATGTTTCTATCTCTTTATCCGTCTCCCTTCCTTTTCTCTAAAAATCAGTTAAAAACTTATTTTTAGCCCTAGCTGGTTTGGCTCAGTGGGTAGAATGTTGGCCTACAGAATGAAGTGTTCCAAGTTCAATTCCTATCAAGGGCACATGCCCAGGTTGCAGGCTCGATCCCCAATATGGGGCATTCACAAGGTGGCCAATCAATGATTCTCTCTCTTCATTGATCTCTCTCTCTCTCTCTCTCTCTCTCTCTCTCTCTCTCTCTCTCTCTCCCCCCTTCCTCTCTGAAATCAATAAAAATATATTTAAAAACAAAACAAAAACTTATTAAACAGTATAAAGGCATTTCCAAACTCCACGTCTAAATCCCAATTTATTATTTGCTTCCCCACCTCCAACAGCTTCTTCTCCTCACATACTAGCTCTTTCCAGAGTTACGGTATTTCCACCTGTCAGTCATTGGAAACAAACAAAGCAAAAAAAATTCTCCCTTTGTTTCTCAATTTTCACATACAATTAATCATCAAGATTCTAAATATTACCCATTTCATTATATCATTTGTTTAGTTAAGTGTCTCTCTCACTAAATTATGGGCTGACAGACAACAAGGAACCATCTAATGCATCTTTGCTTACCATTGACAGTGCCTGACACACAAAAGGTGCTTAATGTATAGTTTAAAATTATTGTTGCAATGTAAAACATTTACAGATATTTTTAAATTATTACAAATGTAAATCTGTAATATTTATTTCAACTCCAGTTAAATTCTATTTTAAAAGATTGAAAAGAATAACTAGTCTCTCTCAGCTGGAATCTATAAATAAAAAAATTAAACCAACCCAATAATAAAGTTTCCTTCTCTATTATTAAATAAACATCTTAAGAGTCTGAAAGCATTCTTCTCTTTCTAAATTTTTCTAGGTTCTCTTAGATTCCAATTGCTAAAGGTTTTGTTATTATAGTTCATATTATTATCATTTTTTAATTTTAGCCAAATGTAATAGAATATTTTCATATCATGACATATATTTCATATAGCAGTTTTATCAACTGATACAGCCTTAACATATTGGTGTCTCAACTTTAATATGTCAGCTTAAACAGTGTACAAAAAAATGCCAAACTTAATTAAATACAATCTAACTTCTATAGAACTTTGTAATACTGACAATGGCATATTAACTCTTCTATTTGTCCTAAGAATAATAGGTTACTATTCCCTAACAGCCATTCAAACAATGATAAAACTAAGTATATGTCTTTATTTAGTACGGATGTTAATAACTGCCAATTTAAGTGTATGAGACAGATTAGACAACATTATTGGGAGAAATTTAGGGGATTTTTAAAGTTAAAACATAAAAACTCTAAAGAAAATTAAATATAAACTCAAAAGGTCTCAGACTCTAGACAAGTCCAGGTAACAACAAACCTATAGAAGGAAAAGAAAGAGTTAAGGTCCACAAAAGGCACACAACTGAACATAGTTCCTGGGGAGACTCTAAATTAGAAACTGTACCCAAGGTGAAAGAAAAAATAACCAAAACTCTAAAAGAAAGTATTCTTTAGAATATGGGGTCTGGGTCTGGGGCCAGAACCAACACACATCTTTATAGGCTTCAACAGAGAACAGCAGTGAAACAAGCAAGCTCAGGGCAGCCCAAACCCAGATTCCCCAGCCAACTTCCTCACAGGGCTTTTCTTAGTAACTTTCCACTACCACCAGGAACAGAGGGATAAAGAACTGGAAGGTCTCCTGATTGTCCTCACCCAAGGAATCAACCCTCTTCCCCATACTTTTCCTTCCCTGCATTCCACTCATCCTGAGGGGTGCAGGACACCACTCTGAGCCGGCCTTTAATTTCAATTACATTCACTGAATGTCTATAATATGCCCAGATCTTTGATAGTGACTTTAAAACTTTTATTTAATTAATAGACTTTTTCTTGGGAAGGGGGGAGTTTAAAACTTATAGAAGAATTGAGCAGACAGTATAAAGAATTCCCATACGCCCAATCCTACCTCCCACACACACTAAGTTTTCCCATGATTAATATCATATATTAGTATGGTACATCTTTTACAATTAATAACCCAATATTGCCCTAGCAAATTTGGCACAGCATAAAGTGTCGGCCTGTAGACTGAAGGATCCCGAGTTCCATTCTTGTCAAGGGCACATGCCCTGGTTGCGGCTCAATCCCCAGTATGAGACATGCAGGAGGCAGCCAATCAATGATTCTCTCTCATCACTGATATTTCTATCTCTCTCTCCCTCTCCCTTCCTCTCTGAAATCAATAAAAATATATATTAAAAAACCACAATACTAATGCATTATTAACTAAACTCTACATTTATTCAGATGTCCTTAGTGTTTATCTAATGTCCTTTTTCTGTTCTAGGATCTCATCCAGAAAATCCTAACATTATATTTAGTTGTCATGTTTCCTTGGGATCCTCTTGGCTGTGAGTTTCTCAGATTCACCTTGTTTTTGATGACCTGGACAGTTGAAGTAGTGCTGGTCAGGTATTTTACAGACTGTCCTTCAATTTGGGTTTGCCTAATTTTTTCTCATAACTAGACACAAATTATGAGTGCTTGGGAAGAAGACCAAAGAAGTGGCAGGGGGAAGAAAAACGGTGGTGGAATAGACAGACAGGTCCCGAGCCTTGTCCCGGAGCAGAAAGAAAGAACAGTTGAGGGTTGCACAGGGTATTTGTTGGCAAGTTAAGAGACAGCTATACTCCAGAGAAGGTGGGGGACTGCTGAACGCGGTTCCCCTGACTGGGCAGCCTCCACTGCTGCTGGGTCCCCTCCCAGAGCTACGGGCTCAGACACGGAGACCGTGCCATCTTTAAGGGGAAAGTGGAGGTTATAGGAAGCTTGAAAATCTACAACTGCAGCAACCACTGAACAGCTGCAAGCCCCAGAACACCAGTTCCCAATTGGCGCAAACACGGGATTCAGAGGAGCTCTACACTCCACCACAGAAAGGTCAGATTTCGCCTGGGATAAGGTGAGGTCTCTGGTCCGGGTGGGAGAAACGCGCGCACTGCGGGAGCTGGAGGACCAGGGGAAGTCTATACCTAGGAAAATCCATGGCTGTTGAGGCTGGTGTGATCTGTGGATGTGGAAGGGGGTCCTCAGAGCTGCTAACAGGAGGGATCTCTAAAAGGCAACCCATTTTGATCTGACGCAAAAGGACAGCCTAAAAAATTTAAAAGTGTGCCCGCTGCTTAGACCCAAGGGGGAAAAGGAGATTGCATAGACTTGCCTGCAGCCCCGCTGTTCGCACACTTGGGCCTTTTCCTCTTCAAATCCTTGCTTCTGATTACTAAGCCCAATACATAGGATCACCCAGTTGGGGACACCCTGGGAGACTGCAGGGGAAAGTTGTTTTTCTGGAACCTGGGGATCGGAGCAGGGAGTGACTGTTGGAGAGCCAGCTCTGGGGCAGCCCACTCCCACAAACCGGTATTGAGTGCCACAGGGAAAGCAGGATCTAAGCACAGGCTAGAGAGGCCATATAGACCCAGAAGTAAATCGAGAAACACTGCCATGCAAAGGCTGAATCACAAAGTGACTCTTGTGTAATCAAAAATAACGGAATACGGAAAAAATGGCATCCGAACCGAGCAAGACCGAAATCCAAACCCTTTTTAAGAGGCTTCGCGCTGCCCTGACCAGTTTTTGGCTCAGTGGATAGAGCATCAGCCTGTGGACTGAAGGGTCCCAGGTTCGATTCCAATCAGGGGCATGTACCTTGGTTGCGGGCACATCCCCAGTAGGGGGCGTGCAGGAGGCAGCTGATGGATGTTTCTCTCTCATCGATGTTTTAACTCTCTGTCCCTCTCCCTTCCTCTCTGTAAAAAATCAATAAAATATATTTTTTAAAAAAAGAGGCTTCGCGCAATTCCAACCAACAAGGCCTGCTTCGACTGTGGCACCAAGAATCTGAGTTGGGCCAGCATCATGTACGGTGTTTTCTTGTGCATTGACTGCTCCGGGATGCACTGCTCCCTGGGTGTCCATCTCAGCTTCATGAGGTCCACCAAGTTGGATTCCAACTGGAACTGGTTTCAGCTGAGGTGTATGCAGGTCAGTGGGAATGCCAATGTGACAGCTTTCTTCCACCAACGTGGATGCACAGCCAGTGATGCCAACACCAAGTGTGATAGCCGAGCTGCCCGGATGTACCGGGAAAAGATCCGGCAGCTAAGAAGTGCAGCCCTGGCTAGGCATGGCACCAATCTTTGGATAGACAATATGAGTAGTGCTCCCAGTCACTCTCCAGAGAGGAAGGATTCTGATTTCTTCATGGAACACACTCAACCCCCTGCCTGGGATATAGCAGCCACCGACCCAGCAGAGCCCTAACAGCCAGCCCCGTCTACAAAAAAAGCAGTGGAATGGCACAGCCGGAGCATGGCCCCAAACGGACCTGCTTGGCACCTCACCCAAAGCTTCTCTGGAAATGAAAACCTCCCTCATTGGCAAGAAGAAGCCAGCAGCCACTAAGAAAGGGCTGGGTGCCAAGAAAGGCCTAGGGGCCCAGAAGGTGAGCACCAGAGCTTCAGCGAGATTGAGCGGCAGGCCCAGGTGGCAGAGAAGCTCCGTGAGCAGCAGGTGGCTGATGCCAAGAAGCAGGCCGAGAAGTCTATGGTTGCCTCCATGCGTTTGGCCTACCAGGAGTTCCAGATTAACCGCAAGAAGGAGAAGAAGCTACAGAATCTGGAAGGGAAGAAGCGAGAGCAGGCAGAGAGATTGGGCATGAGCTTGGTGTCCTGAAGCTCCGTCTCCCACTCAGTGCTGTCTGAGATGCAGGTGATTGAGCAGGAAACTCGAGTGAGTGCAAAATCCTCCTGCTCACAGTTGGACTTATTTGACAATGCTGGTACTTTCGCCTCTGGACCCCCAAAGTACAAGGACAACCCCTTTTCCTTGGGGGAAAGTTCTGCTTCCCGTTGGGATACAGATGCCACCTGGGGTATGGACAAGATGGAGGAAGAGGAGCCAGATCCGGCCTGTTTCAGAAAGAGTCACAAACCGGAAGAAAGTGGAGAGCTGGAGCTCGGGCCTCGAGTCCAATGAAGCATGTCAGAAATTCACAGGAGCCAAAGCCATCTCATCTGACATGTTCTTTGGGCAGGAAGTGGATGCTGAGTATGAAGCCAGGTCGCGGCTACAGCAGCTCTCAGGCAGTAGTGCCATCAGGCCTTCGGACCTCTTTGGGGACATGGATGGAGCTCATGGAACAGGCAGCGTATCTCTGGGGAATGTGCTCCCCACAGCTGACATTGCCCAGTTTAAGCAGGGTGTCAAGTCTGTGACCAGAAAGATGGCTGTGTTGGCCAATGGTGTGATGAATTCTTTGCAGGATCGCTATGGTTCCTACTGATCCAAGTTCCTTGCTCAGGCATATGGTGGTGACAGCAGCAAAAACCCCATGATTACCAGGCCAGGGCTGCTTGCCTTGTGGAAGCTGGGGAGGAATTGTTACTTTATGTGTGGTATGTGAGTGGGGTGGCCTTTGAGGATCTCTGGTGAGGGAATGGGCAGTACCAGCCCTTGGCCTCTGCCTATAGATGGAGCCCTTTTTCCTTCTCCCTCATACCCTCTCTCCTATGTGCAAGATTATTGGCCTTCCAGTCCTCCTCCCAAAGCTGCTGCTCACTTGTCCTGCCACACTGGGAGTGAGGGAGGGCATCTCCTCAGGATGGCTTATTCTGGGCCCATCCCTCCTCTGATAGGGAAAGTGAAAAGTTGAAGGCTTTTTGGCTGGCTCTAGGATCCTTCCAGGTTGTCTGGGGGTTTGGTCTCTAACTTCTGGAACCAACGGGGAGGTCTAGGAAGAGTTCTGCTATAGACCAGCCCGCAGAGGAGGGAGGCTCTGGACTTGCTGCTGCTGTTGCTGCTGCTGCTGCTGCTGCTGCTCCATTGGCCTCTTCTGGGCCCCAGGAGCGGGCAAGGGAGGCAAAGGACCTTCGTCTGGGCCTTACTAACGGCTAGAAACTTTCCCTGGTACCTAAAGATTTCATTTGGGATCAGACTGGAGGCCAGAGTAATGATCTGTCTCACCACCCCTTTCTATAGTGGTCATTTGGAAGGTTACTTTTCCTGGGTGTCCCGGAGTCCTTTATTGTCCATGTGGACTACAGGACTCCTGTTCCCTCGAGACTCTGTTCTTTTCCCCCACTTGGTGGTCATGGCGAGTCTCATCTGCCCTGTGGTGTCCTGCTCTGGATGCAGAGGACTTGAGGGATAGAAGCAGGCTGCTGGGGCTCAGCTTTCTTCCTCTGCATCATCCTGGGCTTAGGGGGACCTGGACAGCATCCCACCAGTGAGAGCTCGAGGTGCCTACAGAGCTGCAAGCCTTGCCCCCTGGTCACTGGGCCATGTACTGTATCATTCTTGGTGCCATCTTCCCTTGCCATGCTGGCAGTGTAGGCCCACCCCACCCCCTGTGGGTTGAGGGTAAGGCTCCCAAGCAACACAAACCACTCTTCCCACCACCTTCTTCCCCCAAAGGGACTTGAGTTTCTTTCTGGACTGTTTGTATTGAAACATAGTGGTGTCAAATAAAGCCCCGGCAGGGCCCTGGGCCCCTGTTGGTCTGAGTGGAGAAAAAAAACACAAAAATAACAAAAAACAAAAAACGGAATACAATGAAAGAGAATTACAGGCCAATATCCCTCATGAACATAGATGCCAAAATCCTCAACAAAATTCTAGCAAATAGGATCCAGCAGTATATCAGAAAGATCATACACCATGACCAAGTAGGATTTATCCCAGGGATGCAAGGATGGTACAATATCCGCAAATCAATATCACATAAACAAATTGAGAGATAAAAAACACATAGTCATATCAATTGATGCAGAAAAAGCATTTGACAAAATCCAACACCCTTTCTTGATAAAAACTCTCAGCAAGGTAAGAATAGAAGGATCATACCTCAACATAATAAAAGCCATATATGATAAACCCACAGCCAACATCATACTCAATGGGCAAAAACTAAAACCATTTCCCCTAAGAACAGGAACAAGACAGGGATGCCCACTCTCACCTCTCCTGTTCAACATAGTACTGGAAGTACTACCCTAGCCCAGTGGTTGGCAAACTGAGGCTCGCGAGCCACATGCGGCTCTTTGGCCCCTTGAGTGTGGCTCTTCCACAAAATACCATGGCCTGGGCGAGTCTATTTTGAAGAAGTGGCGTTAGAAAAAGTTTAAGTTTAAAAAATTTGGCTCTCAAAAGAAATTTCAATTGTTGTACTGTTGATATTTGGCTCTGTTGACTAATGAGTTTGCCGACCACTATACTAGCCATTGTGATCAGACAAGAAGAAGAAATAAAAGGCATCCAAATTGGAAAAGAAGAAGTAAAACTCTCCTTATTCGTAGATGTCATGATACTGTACATAGAAAACCCAAAAGACTCCATCAAAAAACTATTATATGTAATAAATGAACTTGGCAATGTAGCAGGATACAAAATTAATGCCAAGAAATCTATGTCATTTCTATACACCAATAGTGAACTTACAGAAAGAGAGACTAAAAAAGCAATCCCATTTACTATCGCACCAAAAAAATTAAGATACCTAGGAATAAACTTAACTAAGGAGGTAAAGAACCTATACGCAGAAAACTACAGGACACTGAAAAAAGAGATAGAAGAAGACGTAAACAGATGGAAGAACATACCATATTCATGGATTGGGAGAATCAACATCATTAAAATGTCCATACTACCCAAAGCAATCTATAGATTCAATGCACTCCCCATTAAAATACCAACGGCATATTTCACAGACCTAGAAAGAACTCTCCAAAAATTCATCTGGAATAAAAAAAGACCCCGAATAGCCACAGCAATCCTGAGAAAGAAGAATAAAGTAGGAGGGATCTCAATAACAGATTTCAAGATGTATTACAAAGCCACTGTTCTCAAAACAGCCTGGTACTGGCACAAGAACAGACATATAGACCAATAGAATAGAATAGAGAATCCAGGTATCGACCCAAACCACTATGCTCAATTAATATTTGACAAGGAGGCATGAACATACAATGGAGTCAAGACAGTCTCTTTAATAAATGGTGTTGGGAAAATTGGACAGATAACATGCAAAAAAATGAAACTAGATCACCAACTTACACCATACACAAAATTAAACTCAAAATGGATCAAGGACTTAAACATAAGACGGGAAACCATAAAAATACTAGAGGAATCCACAGGCAGCAAAATCTCAGACATAATGCTGAAGCAATTTCTTCACCGATACAGCTCCTAGGGCAATGGAAACTAAAGACAAAATAAACAAATGGGACTACATCAAAATAAAAAGCTTTTGCACAGCAAAAGAAACCATCAACAAAACAACAAGAAACCCCACTGTATGGGAGAACATATTTGCAAATGTTATCACTGATAAAGGTTTAATCTCCAACATCTACAGGCAACTTACACAATTTAATAAAAGGAAGATAAGTGATCCAATAAAAAAACGGGCAATGGACCTAAATAGAATCTTTTCAAAAGAAGACAGAAGGAAGGCCAAGAGACACATGAAAACATGCTCAAAGTCACTAATTATCCGAGAGATGCAAATCAAAACGACAATGCGGTACCATCTCACAACTGTCAGAATGGCTATTATCAACAAATCAACAAAGGACAAGTGCTGGCAAGGATGCGGAGAAAAAGAAATGCTCGTGCACTGCTGGTGGGAATGCAGACTGGTGCAGCCACTGTGGAGAACAGTATGGAGTTTCCTCAAAAAACTAAAAATGGAACTCCCATTTGACCCAGTAATCCCACTCCTAGGAATATATCCTAAGAAACTGGCAACACCAATCAGAAAGGATATATGCACCTCTATGTTCATAGCAACACAATTCACCATAGCTAAGATTTGGAAACAGCCTAGATGCCCGTAAGCAGATGACTGGATCAGAAAACTATGGTACATCTACACAATGGAATATTATGCTGCCATAAAAAAGAAGGAATTCTTGCTATTTGCAGCAACCTGGATGGAACTGGAGAACATTATGCTAAGTGAAATAAGCCAGGCAATGAAAGAAAAATACCACATGATCTCACTCATTTATGGATAATAAAGAACATTATAAACTGACGAACAAAAAGATACATACAGAGACAGTAAATCATCAAACAGACTGTCAAATTACAGCGGGAAGGCTAGGGAGAGGTGGGGGAGATAAGAGATCAACCGAAGGACTTGTATGCATGCTTATAAGCATAACCAATGGACGCAAAACACTGGGGGGTGAGGGCATGTATGGGGGTGGGCAATGGTAAGATATGTACACATATAATAACTTAATAAATAAAAAAATAATAAATAATAAAATAAAATAAAAAAAGAAGACCAAAGAAGTGAAGTTCCATTCTCCTCACAATACACAAAGCACATACTATCAACATGACTAATCACTGAAGATGTGGACCTTGATCACCTGGTTGAGGTAGTATTCGCCAGACTTTTCCACCGGAAAGCAGCAATTCCCCACCCTGGCTTCCATACTGAACTCTTTGGTTGGAAGGAATTCATAACCATATGCAGCCCATATTTAAGGAGTGGGTATGCCCTCCAAAACTTTTTCACCTATCTTTTTAATCTAATCCTCTCAAAAAGCCTATACAGATAAAAAAACTGAGACTTAGAGAACTTTTTTAAGGTTACAGAGAAAAAATTTAATACTACGGTTAGGAATCAAACCAAAGCCACCTGAACCCTAGCTTAGTGCTTTTCATTGCAACACACTCAGTCTCAAAGGCACAGATCACATACAAGTATGTATATTTCAAGCTCCACTTTATTTAACTACTAGTATTTTTCCATGTACTTCTATTCTATTGGTCAGGTTCCTGTTTCTTGGCCAATGACAAACTTTTCTTAATAACTCAACCAACTCCATTCCAACGCCATGCTATTTTTCTCAGTTTTCTTTGTTGCAGAGAAACAAAATTACTTTTAAAGTGGGTCTCAGAAACATCCATCTTTCCACTTTTCTGAAGCTGCCCTATGGAAACTGCTGAAACACCTTCTACAGTAACTTCGTGTAATTAATGAAAAAAGCACTGGAAATTAGTTTTATTAAAACACACACACACACAAGATCCTATAATACAATGATTCAGAGCTCAGGCTCTAGAGTCAGAAAGTCTTGAGGTCAAATTTTAGTTCTATCGCTACCACTTTGACCTTGGAAAAGTCATTTCACCTTCTTAAGCATCATGTCCGTATATGTAACCCTAGAAACTAATCTTAAAGTTTTCAGGATATAAAAGAAGTATCTATACAGTTTTCCATGTAATGTCTGCAAATGGAAGCTCTCTGATTTATAGACTAGCCTACAAACAAAAGTTTCAAGATGAACTTGGAACTTATCAAGTTCAGTTTATCTTGTATCTTTGATAACAGAATGATAGGGGATCTGGTTAAATAAAGAAAATCAATTACTTTAAATTGTGCACTGCTTTGACTAAAATACAGATTTTCCTGAACATAGGATGTATTTTGTAAAATTCCTCTCTGAGACAAGTATCAGAAGAAAATCTCCTCAAAAAGTCAAGGATACACTAATTTCGTTACATTATTTTACTCACCAATACAGTTAATAAAGGACTTGCTGAAAATCCCTGTCAGAGACCTAACCACCCTTCTTCCAGAATCAGTAACAGTTGTTCATAAAAGTAAAGCAGCCCAACTATACCAGGGTAATTAATCTATTGTAGCACTCCAGACAAAAGCAAGAGAGAAGCAGAGAGGAAATTTCAACTGGTAAATATTTTTACATAATTAACCTAGATGACAAACTAAAACTAAAGCATATGTCAAGTACTAGTCTGCACAAAAACACATATAGATGCCAAAGGATGTTAAGAACCCAGACAATTGGCCAACGTGAAGTCTTAGCTCTCAGTAGAGTGTATATCATTTAATCACTGTGTAGAAAAGATGCACAGAGGAAGCTAAAGGGTACTTTCATTTCAGAGAAAGAAATGTTTGAAGTCTTTCAATTTTTTAACTTGGGAATTAAAGATAATTATCACTGCGAAAAGTGTTAGGGAGCTTCTCCTTTCAATGTATTAAAACACTTGTGTTTCCCAACTAGCTATAAAATCCCTGTGTCTAACTACTTTTTTCTGATCACTTTAAAAATGTATAAGACTTGTTTGAAGCTCACACTTAAATTATAACACTGAAAACTCTTAGGAGACAAACGCGTATGTTGGAGCCAAAAGGCAACTTTTTCGTCATAGAAAGATAAAACTAGAAATAATACAATGTGAATTCCCAAATGTTTTTACTTCATCTCATATGTAAGTTATATGACAAAGCTACTTTAACTCTTCTCACAAAAGTCCAAGATGAAAGGAACAATGAAAATGCTAAGAAAAGCAAATTAGTTTTTCATGTTTCCAGCTTTTACTTTGGAAAAACCTAAGCATATAGGAAAACTGAAAAAATGAACACCCATGTTCATTAAATATATCCTCCAACCAAATTTTAAAATAATACTGTGGAACTACACTAAACTCTACACTGAATAAAAATCCACATTAAACAAAAATTTTAAGTAGAATATGTTAATCTATAAGCAAGTATGAACTCAAATTAAGAAAATTCTTAACATCACTTACCTTTTGTGTGTGTGACCTAAAAGAACTAAAAACTTAATTAGAAAGCTGAACACATATGGCTGGGTAGCTCAGTTGGTTAGAGCAGCAGTCACCAACCAGTGGTCTGCTAACCACTGGTGGTCTGTGAGGTCCAAAAGGTTGGCAACTGCTGGGTTAGAGCATTGCCCAATACGCCAAGGTTGTGGGTTTGATCCTTAATGAGGGCATATACAAAAATCAATCAATGAATGCGTAAAAAAGTGGAACAACAAAACCAATATTTCTCACTCTCTGTCTCACTCTCTCAAATCCTATATAATAAAAGCCTAATATGCTAAGTGCCTGGTCAACCGGTATGCCGTTCAACCAATCAAAGTGTAATATGCTAATGATATGCTAAGGCCGCTCAACCGCTTGCTACCAGGGGGCAGATGCTCCAACTGGTAGGTTAGCTTGCTGCTGGGGTCCGGTGGATCAGGACTGAGCGAGATGGGTCACACACAACCTGCAGCCCTCTCACAGTCCCTCCCTGGCTGGCCAACCTCCCACGTCTCTCCCCAGCCCTGATCGTCTCTCCCCGGCCCTGATCGTGCACCGGTGGGGTCCCTCGGCCTGGCCTGCACTCCCTTGCAATCCAGAACCCCTCAGGGGATGTCAGAGAGTCAGTTTCAGCCCAATCCCGCAGGCTAGGCCAAGGGACCCCACTGGTGCACAAATTCGTGCACTGAGCCTCTAGTAAATAAATAAATTAAACAAGCAAAAAGCTGAACACATGGTTATTTTACATGAACAGTATCCAAGATAAACCTTTCAAAGAACTCTTTGAATCATTTTCTCACTTTGAAAAAAGACAAAAGTGAAACTATCTAAAGTTATGAAAAAGTTCATATTCAAAAAACAGTAGAGTAAATATAGGCCAGAAAGCAGTCCTGGTAGCATCTGGAATGTTATGTTAGATCATGAAAAAGTGAGATTCAAGTGCAAATAACTATGAGCTAAGTCCTTATAAAATAAGGTTCAGATTTTAAATAGACAAGAAAAATTCAAAGTTTATCATATGTAATTATGCAATTGTGCAACTACTTGACAAAGTAGGCATAGAAAAACGGAGGTTACAGAAAGAGTAGAAAATGTCAGTAAAATGGCCATGCCCACTACCACAAGGTAGGAGGGCAGAAACCACAGAAAAAGCAACTGGAAATTTCAAATAATTCATTACTCTGAAAACTGGTTGTGATTCAGCATAACATGGTCTCCTCCCCAAATCTTCATGACCCAGTATCTTCCACACAAAGAAAGGTAAGTATGCAAACAGAAGGGATTGTGAAGATACTGATGCTTTAAAAGTAAATAGGTTAAACATATCTAAATATCACTCCACAAAATATTTTAAGAAAAGTAAAATAAGTCTTATACTTTCAAGAGGCCAAGGATTTCAATGTTCTGAGACAGAAAATGTATTTTGTTATGAAAAATGTCTCTGGTGATATCAAAACATTATCTTTTTTTTTCCCCCCCCAAAACATTATCATGTACCTGGCTGGTGTGGCTCAGTGGCTGAGTGTCAACCTATGAACCAGGAGGTCACAGTTCAATTCCTGGTCAGGGCACAGGCCTGAGTTGTGGGCTCAATTCCCAGTAGGGGGAGTGCAGGAAGAAGCCAATCAACGATTCTTACTCATCAAAGATGTTTCTATCTCTCTCTCCCTCTCCCTTATACTCTGAAATCAATAAAAATATATTTAAAAAACAAAACAAAAAAAAACATTATCATGTACCTCTTCTGAAATGAATTTGCTACTTAAAATATTTAAATACATGTTTTTGTGGTAAAGTCCACAGAAATGGATTTAAGGTTTTATGTGTGTATATTTAGTAACTGGATATGTAATTGCATTTCATAAAAATTAATATCTGGTCCTAAAGTAAATGTAAAACTACATATCAAATAAGATTATCTATCCCAAGTAATAGGACAAGGCAGAACAAATGTGTGTGATTCAGAGTAGAATGTACATACATTCTGACTGCAAAAGTTTTTTTAAGGAATCTAGTTTTACCAAATAAAGTATCTGGTTTCTTTGAAAATTCTGTGTATGTAAATATCAAGTTCACAATCATCCTATATAATAAAAGCCTAATATGCAAATTGTCCCCTCGACAGGGAGTTCGACGGCTTGCACATGCGATGACCACCAGGGGGCGGCGTGGAACATGGCAGGTGTCAGCAAGGCAGCGCTGGCAGTGGGCAGCAGTGGAGGCACTACCGCCCCTGATGAGAGCGGGACCACAGCAGGATGGTGGAGCAGGTGAGCAGGCAGTGCCAGGCCAAGGCAGGTGTGAACAGGGGCCCTATCACCCAGCAGATGGAAACCAGCAGTGGGGGGGGGGGGCACTGCCCAGCTCCCAGGCACTGAGGGAGCTGGGCGGGAGGGCCCAATGACTCAGAGTTGGGGGGCGCACTGGGGTCCGGGGGCCCAGAGGTCAGCTGGGACCTGCCCTTCTACACCAGATTGCTCGTGCTTTGATCGCTGGCCAGGCCTAGGGACCGCACCTGTGCATGAATTTCGTTCACCAGGCTTCTAGTATTTATTTATAATTAAGTCTTGGATGAGCAAAAGTGATCAGTACAATTTAAAAATGTAAAAACTAAAGAAAACCGGTTCCTATTACACATGAGTATAAGAAATACTGAGAATCAAGAAACTAAATAAAGCAGTCTTCTATTGTCCACATGATTATGCTGATGAAACTAATTTACTTATCTCTCATCTCCCTATACTACATTGCCATCAAACTCAAATGAAAATCAGCTACTCCTTAAGTTGCCTTCTCATGTTCTCTGAAGGGCAGGAATGAGAGGATGGGTTCTAAGAGGGCTAGAATAGAAAGTATCAATTTAAAAACATAATGTCATACCTTTATTGCTAGGAAATTCAGTCCACTTTCATTGGCCAAAGCCTTTGCAATCATCGTTTTAGAGCATCCAGGTGGCCCATACAGAAGAACTCCTTTAGGTGGCTGAACACCCATTCGGGTGAAAGACTCTGGATGTTTCAAGGGCCATTCCACAGCCTGTTTCAATTTCAGTTTGATATTTTCCAGTCCTCCTATATCTGACCAGGATACCTGCAAAACAGAACATGTTCTAAACATAAGTTTGCCAGGACAAAAAGAGAACTTAAAAAAAAGATCAACAAAAGAAGTACAAGAGAAGGAATAGACCATTTAAAAATCAGGAGGATCCGAAAAGAAATTCCAACAATATCAAGATTAATTAAAAGTACATAAAATGTAATCTGCATATTATAGAAATACTACAGAAAAACAAAATGTTTCTGCTTGTGAATCTTATATAAATAACTGCTTAAATGATTGAACACACTGCTAAGTCTATTTTCTATTCTAGATGGCTTTTAAAATTAGGTTTCATCTGTCTGCAAATGGTTTGTGTCAGTGACCCAAAGTCTTATCTATACATCTAATTTCTTTTCTTTATTTTTCAGCAAATACGTGAAAATATATTTCTGTATGTACTTACAGAATATATAATCTTTTCTGTTTGGCATTGATGAAATATCCTCAAATTTTTGTTCCTTTTCCTCAAATACGAAATACCCCCCAAACAAGAGAGCTCCTTACATATTATTTACTTAATACGCATTTGTAACTAATTAGGAAATAGGAAAATAAAACATGAGTAGACTTTAAAGAACTTAGCAACTACCAGTAACATGCACAGAAATAGCCATAGTACAATGGAGAGGGTCCAAAGCACAATAGCAAAGAAACAGAAAAGGCCTTTGGGAGTTCCCAGGAAGGAAAGATTCCTTCCAGTTAGAAAGCAAATCTGAAATTCAACTCTTGAAGCCTGGATGAGATCTGGAAATGTGAAAATATGATGAAAGACTCAGAAGAAAGACTGACAAGGATAAGAGGAAAAAAATTTGAGGGTGCGAAGTAAAATTAGAAAAGTTAAATTGAGGATATAGTAGTAGAGGACCCTGAAGACTAGATGAAGGAGTTCAAGAATCTCTTTATTCACATAAAAAGTCTTTGAAGGTTTTAATCTAGAAAGTGATGTGGTCTGATCTGTGCATGAGGAAGATTCTCTGACGAAATTCATTAGAGGATAGAGTGTGCAGGGAGACCAATTACAGACCGACCACAAACATCCTTAAAAACAAAAAGAGAGGCTTAAACTAAGGTGTCCACCTGTAGATAATGAAGATACACCATAAAGACAATGCAGGTCCTACAGTGGAGGGTTCTGAGGGTGGAATAAGAAAGAGGGAGAATTGAAAAGAAAAGTTGTCAAGACAGATTGATAGAATATGGACCACAGAAAAATGATCTTCAGGAGGAAAAATAAACATGATAGATTTTTTTTTAACACAGTTAAATGAATGATATTCAAAACATGAAAACTGAGTATTTGGAATGTAAGCATCACAAATTGAGCTCTGTAAAGAGGATAGGCCTGGAATGTCAGATTTCAGAAATCTCTACATACAAACAAAAGAATCCATGAGATCCATTAAAATTGCCGAAACTGGTTTGGCTCAGTGGATAGAGCGTCAGCCTGCGGACTGAAGGGTCCCAGGTTCGATTCCGGTCAAGGGCATGTACCAGGGTTGAGGGCACATCCCCAGTAGGGGGCATGCAGGAGGCAGCTGATCGATGTTTCTCTCTCATCGATGTTTCTAACTCTCTATCTCTCTCCCTTCCTCTCTGTAAAAAATCAATAAAATATATTTTAAAAAATAAAAAATAAAATTGCCAGCCATGAGAACAGGGATGTAGGTATTGGGCACCACCTACATTTAAGAGGCAAGAGGAAAGGAAAAAGAAGAAAAGTCAAAAAGCAATCTATAAATCCAAGAAAACAGAAGGGTTTTGTTTTTTTGTTAATATCACAAAAAGATTACTTTTCCTAAATGAATTTACATGGTATGGTTTTTTGTCCACAGAACCAGGAGAATGTTGTATTACCAACCATAATCCTGAGATCATATAATTTTTTTCTAAATTGCTTTCCTGGCATTTATTTTATGAAGTAAGGATTATTGGATTAAAAGGCATGGACATTTTTAAGGTCTCTTGATGCACAATGCCAGTTTATTATCCCAACCACTTCATCCATTTTAGTAATAATTAGATTTGGAGAGGTAGTGAAAAAGAATATGGAATCAAGGGTAACAGCCAGGACTCAGACTTTGGGCAACTGTGTAACTGAGTTACCTTAAAAGACAAAAACAAAAAATGTTTGGAAATTAAGGAATTTGTTTTCAATTATTGCACTAGTTGGAATTTATGAGTAAAATAAATAAACTTTAAGAGAAATATCTTCTATGTGCTGGACTTGACTTAGGAACTGTAAAGGCACAAGGATGAGTGAGATAATATTCTCAAAATTTTATAATCTAGAAAGAAATAAGAAAAGTAGCCTAAAAGACATAGTCTTAGTCTAAAGACATAAAATCTTTGTACAAATTGATGCAAAAACTACTAAAAATATTTAAAATGGTTTTACAGTTCCTAAATATGTGAGATGGTGAGGATAGCGATTTGGAAATTGTTGCACATATGTAAGACATGGCCAACGTGTTAGAATATGAAAATAATAGCAGCAATTCCCACCTCATATGATTGTAAAGATAATTGATATATAGTAAATACAGCATATAAGAAATAATAAAGGACAATAGAAGAATTATCTGTTTTCCCAACACCTAAAAGTAACCATTGTTAATACCTTTCAGCCTTTCAAATACATGTGCGCACACGCGTGGGTGTTTTCAATGACATAATGTATTCACAATTTTATATTCATACATTTTTCATATTCATACAATTCCCAGGATTACTGTGAGAATTAAACAGTACACTATCTATTAAATTAGCTGCACTTTTAGCCAGACACACAGTACCTATTTAATAAATACTAGGTATTATTTTATTTAAAGGTCTGAAACATGATTATAATAGTTATATTCTGAAGGACTAGTGACAAAAGATAAGGATTAAGCCATCACATTTGTGGTTCCATGAGCAATATTTAATAACCAAATTTTTCTATTCTTTTTCCCTTTGTTTGATTATTACATTTCTTTAACTAAAAGCAAACAAGTTTTAAATTTTAATTCAGCACCTGGGTGCCAAATAAATGAAGTTTTTCTATAGCTAAGATATCAACTCAAAAATAAATATAAATCAGCTTAAAAAGCTTACAATTGCACGGAAGAGTCTTAAACACAGAAAGTCATGGGAAAAGTTAGTCTGTAAGAGAATAAACACCAGCATGAAATCATAAAATCCTAGAACTAGAACAGGAATTCAAAACTAGTTGGTTCACTATCCCATCTTCAGTCAGCATTTCATCTTTCAACTCCTCTCATCTTTCAACAAATACTATTTTATGCTCTTTTTAAAAAATTCTACAACTCTCTCTTTCTACTAAGTTACACTATATCATAACTGCCAGAAAATTATTTCTACAACCTAACCTAAATCACTCCTAATAGTCGGGTCCTTTCTTATTTTGTACTAATGAAACAGTGAACAGGTGCTCACACAT
Source organism: Corynorhinus townsendii (assembly GCA_026230045.1). Classification (NCBI taxonomy): domain Eukaryota; kingdom Metazoa; phylum Chordata; class Mammalia; order Chiroptera; family Vespertilionidae; genus Corynorhinus; species Corynorhinus townsendii. Next base: position 132,104,727 of record JAPDVU010000006.1, read on the forward strand.
GGCTTTATAACTCTTTGAATTAGTAATAAAGTTAGAAATGAAGGAACAGCTGTCAAACAAGCAGAGACAGAGCAGTAAGATAAATTTCCCAAGGAAAACAACCCCCCACCCCCAACATCTTATAGTACTTTCTGGACAAGAATCCAACAATACACACAAAAAAATCAACTCAAACTACACACTCATGGAAGCTAAAAGACCTGATGATCAGGTTAAAAAACAACAACAACAACAAAAAAAAAACAAACCACAAACTTTTATAGACAAGTTCCAAGGGGACAAAATAAAAATTAATGAACTGGATTGCAAACATCGAAGGAATTACTATGAGGGAGGAATTCAGTGGCTCCAGAGGGGCTGACAGTGTCTTTATAGATCTGTGAGTCCTCTTATTTGCTAGGTGCCAAGTTTTACACTGCCAGAAACAAAAATTCTTTTTAAAGTGTTATTTTTATAGAAAATGTTGCAACAACGAGTACTTTACATTGTGTTCTTTCATGCTAACAAGTTCCAACATAAGGACAAGAAGCCAGGCAGCAGCAAGTGTGTTGGCACCTGTTCCAAATTCTCTGCTGGGCCATACACTAGCTTTTTCACAATTAAAATGTTTAAAGTACATTGATTTTGTTTTGAAATCATAAACATACCAAATTTCTAAAGATACTACATAATGCAGAAAGAAGTAAGTTGAGAAAATCCAACCTCCAAGATCCAAAAGGAAAAACAAGCAAAAGATTTCCAGGTGCTTCTTTAATGGAGAAAAAGTAAAATTAGGGAGCAGCAGTGTTCAAATGTGTTCTTAGATCTAATTAAAAATAAGTGAAAGCCTTTAGCTTTATATAGTGAAAAGACAAGTATTTTCCCCTATGCTTTGAAAATGCATTCTGTGAAAAATTGTTAAAAAACAAGTCAAAGTTCCAGTTCTACTATAGGGCCAAAAACCATCTATACCGCCAACCCCCAATTGATTAAAAATAATAACTTTATTAAAAATTCAAACCCCAACTACATGAGGAGTCTGAAAAGTCAAGGTAAGTGGGTGGGACATGAGGCAAGTAAAAACATGGAGCAGTACCCTGCACTGAGGGTGGGAGGGGCTAAGTGTGCTGTTTTGTCCTTTTTTTTTTCTCTCTGGACTCAGCTTTTCCCCTCTGCCCGGTTCCCTTCCATTTTGCCTAACAATGTCACAGGTAAGAGCATGAAGAGCTAAAAAAGCAGATGAGAAACAATGTAAGAAACTGTACACCAAAACTTCCCCACTAATTACAAATTGCCACTGATCTGGGTGACCTTATTCTTTAATAAGTCATATTAAGCACCTCAATAAAACATTAAAAAAAAACTATGAAAGCCAGATGTTCCTATTAATTCCTAATTTATAAGGGAAAACATTAAGATAAAAAAGAGGAATTATTCAAGTAAAAAAAAAAGCACATACCTCAAGGAACATGGAAAACATGATCAACTTAAAGACAAATGTTTCATAATCAGTTTAATTATTATATTGAAACCTGAACTTAATTTCTAAAATATCACTATATTAACATCAAACTTACTATAAGCTGTTCTCAGAGAGCTGGCTATGTATGAAGTCAAACCTTATCTACACATATATTATTATCTAAATAAGCTTCCCTAAGATCACAAACTTAAAATGGTTAATTCAGCCTTAAAATGATTAACCATTTCCAAAATGAGCTTTTAAAAAAACTACTTTTGCCAGATGAACAAGTACAGGAAAAAAAAAAAAAAAGCTGTTAAAAAATGGAAGCTTTAGACAAGAACGAAAAAAAAAAGAAAAAGAAAAACAGCAGTAATTGAAAAAAGAAAGTAAAACTCACATCATGAAAATGATATAAAGCTTCACCTAAAAATTCTTTATATTTCATTAAAATATTTTATATTTTTTCTAATGTATGAAATGCAGCTGTGATCAACAGAAAATGCATTGATTATTTAAGAAACTGCTTATTAACCCCTACCATTCTTACTATGGCACAGCAGAACTGGGAAAAGATAAAGGAATGTGGATAAAGGAAATGAAGAATATAAGAACAGAGGAAAGAAAGAGGGACTTCTACTGATTGGCCCCCATTCCCAGGTGCTAAAGAATTCCTCAAGTGAATTTTAAATCAGCCATAGGTAATACATGACCAAATGCCCCCAAACTGAAATAAAACATATAAAAGGCCCAGAAAATTTGTTTTAAATAGTAAAAATTTTTAAATAAATTTTGTTCTGATTATTTCTTTTTGGAAATTTGTGGTATGTGTGAATGATCACCAAATGAAAAGGTTCTTTGTTCTAAAATTATGTATAACGAGGACCTTCCCAACATAGTGCCTCGTACATTACAGATGCTCAAGGTTTGGTAAAGGGATAAATTAATGTGCAGATGTATACTTCTCTGTATTATCTTCAAAAGAAAGCAGCAGAAGGGTAGAAATGACAAGGGGACAGCCTGGTAGGACGTGAGATGAGAAAACTAGGAGAGTTAGCAAAATAGCAGCAGGGTCAGAACTAGTGAAAAGTGTCACCAACATGTGAAAGCGTACAAGGACATACACATGCCTTGCATGACATTTTCTAGCCCAGATATGTCCAAATAATTGGGGTGTAAATTCAAACCCTTTCCCCTATTTTCTCTGATGGTTAGTTGACAATAAATATTTGCATATACAGAAAGAAAAATCCTCTCCTGCAAAGACTGGCCATAGAGATGCTCCAAGTTTTTGTTAAATAGGAGGCAAAGAGAACAGGCCACTCTCTCTGTCAGAAAGCTGAGCAACTCATGTAAATAAATTCTTAAATAGTTCTGACTCTGTATCTTGAGATACAGACCAGAAAAGTTCCCAGATGGGTGAATAACTAATGCTGGCCAGAGAGCCAACATGCTGGGGAAAGAGGATTTGATGTCACTGATGTTTTGTTGAGAGCAGAGGTATAAGGAGAACGCCCTGACAAAGAATAAAGGAGATTTCAAAAACAATTCTTACAGCACAGTCTTAATAATGGTCAATATTTAGAAAAAGAACAAAAGATTTTTCCTTATACCGTAATTAAACTTGTACCTGGATGCTAAATGTGCTACATGTAATAGCTAGGATTTTCAGCCTAAGAATCAAGCCTGAAAGATGATGCTAAAAGAAAATTGTGGAGGAAGAAGTTGCCTAGAGACATTAGACATTTATGATAAGCATATTCACTGAGAAAGGTCAAGAAAGTCTCAAGAACTGTGCAAGCCTAGGTGGTAGATTGTTGAGCAAAAATTAACTACCCTGGGGTAAAAGTTGTCTAACCTTTATCTTTTATAACTTCTGATAAGTATGGGGCTTCAGGTATTACAGGTATCAAACCTCTATCGACTCCTATAGCTATAGCTGATAGAGGTTTTAATATCAAATATCCATTCATCTACTCATTTACTCATTAACTCACTCAGATATGTACAAAGTGAGGGATGAAGAATGCACAAGACTGTCATGGTATCTATATCGTGGAGCTTACACAGTCTGGAAGGAGAGGCAGACATTAAACAAATATATTCGTAATTACTTAATTTTAAAACTAGAAAAAAAATACAGGACACTACAAGAGCATACAACAGGCTTGAAGGGTATAGCTTTCTAGACAATCTGTCATTTGCAGGGACATGAACACTGAGTGGGAGTAAGGCAACTGAAGAGAATGAATGAGGTTGAACCATTTGGAGCCACTTACCTTTAGTTCATCTTGGGAAAGAGATGCATATGAAAATAATAGCAATCATACTTGGGGACCTCACTACGTTTTATTCCAGATTCTAAACTGGAAAAGGGATCTGTTTTAGCTTCCCTGATCCATCATTTGATGGATTACTGTTCTACATCCTGGCTGCCTTTCCCTACTATCTCTAGATAAATTTAAAGTTGTGGACATTAGAGATCTTGATACCACTGACGAGAGGAAGGTTGTATGATTAAGAGCCACTGAGAACAAATTTTGCATGTAGGCCACACATCAGCCTAAATTCTGGTTAAGTACTCATTGAGGGGCTGGAAATTTTTTAAATTAGATAATTAAAGGTTCAAATTTAATATTATACCCTTGTTAAGCTCTGATGGGAATGGACTCCACCTCTGTGGTTTTCCTCTCCAAACCCCATAATTCCAGACTAACCATAATAAAAACAGCCAAAGTCAAATTGAGGGACATTCTACAAAAGACCTGACCAGCAAACCTCAAAATTGTCAAGGCCATTAAAAAACTAATAGGAGTAAGAAACACTGTCACAGCTCAGAGAATTCTAAGGAGACAAATAAGTAAATGTAATGTGATGGCCTAGATGGGATCCTTAATTAGACAAAGGATATTAGGGGAAAACTAATAAAATCCAAATAGTATGGAGTTTAGTAAGGTGATAGTGTTCAAGAAAGGTTTGATTCAGAAGGCCTGGGTTGCTCAAACCCTGCCCATTCCAAAGAAAGGCCAGACTTTAGGAGTGGCCCTTGTCAGGCATCTGGGAGATAATCTCCGGGCCTTTTAAATATTGCACCTGTTTAAGAGTATTTTTGTATGCCTGAGGCATTGGGCTATGCTGTACCAGTTTGACCAGGTAAGTTTACCTGGGGCAATGGGTTAGGTATTTTTGTATGCCTGAGGCATTGGGCTATGCTGTACCAGTTTGACCAGGTAAGTTTACCTGGGGCAATGGGTTAGGTACAGAGGGTCACCAGGGTGAAAAGCCCTGGATGCCAAGCGAAGAACAATTGTTGGGTGGCACCTCATCACCAGAGTGACCTTCCTCCCCTAGTATATGGCTGGTCATCCAGTTTGGATCCCCTAACCTTGCCTCCCTAGAGATAACAACTAGGTCTTAGCTGTATTTCAGCTCCAGGTCCAGAAAAGTAGCAAAACTAGACAAGCTACACCAAGGCTGACCTCAGGACCAGTGTGCTCTCCCTCCCTCCAGGCACATTACCATTACCTTCCTCACTCCCAAGCTCCAAGAGCCCTTTCTTTACTTCTATAACTTGCTTCCTAAGCCCATTTCTTCTACAAATTACTTCTTCTACCTTTGTGATTTTATAAATAAACTAGTGGCCCAGTGCACAAAATTCATGCACGGTGGGGTGGGGTCAAGGGGGGGTGTCCCTCAGCCCGGCCTGCACCCTCTCCAATCTGGGACCCCCTTGGGGGATGTCCGACTGTCCCACAGGATCAGGCCTAAACCAGCAGTCGGACATCCCTCTCACAATCTGGGACCGCTGGCTCCTAACCGCTCACCTGCCTGATCGCCCTTAACCACTCTGCCTGCCGGCCTGCTCACCCCCAACTGCCCATCCCCCTTGCTGGCCTGATCACCCCCAAATGCTCCCCCCGCCAGCCTGCTTGCCCCCAACCGGCCCCCTGCCAGCCTGCTCTCCCCCAACTGCCCCCCACCGGCTTGCTTGCCCCCAACTGACCCCCCCCACCGGCCTGCTTGCCCCCAACTGCCCCCACCCGCCAGCCTGATCACCCCCAACTGCCCTCCCCTCCTGGCCTGATGGCCCCTAACCACCTCTGCCTCGGCCCCGCCACCATGGCTTTGTCCGGAGGAACATCCGGAAGGTCTCCTGGTCTAATTAGCATATTACCCTTTTATTAATATAGCTAGAGGCCTGGTGCATGGGTGGGGGCCAGCTGGTCTGCTCTAAAGGGGGTCACGGATCAGGGTGGGGAGTCCCCTTGGGGGGTGGGGCCAGCCTGGGCAAGGGGTCTGGGGTGGTTGGCAGGCTGGCCACACCCCCATCAGGGTGGGGGTACCCGCTGGGGGGGCGTGGCCAGCCTGGGAGAGGGGCTGATGGCCGTTTTCAGGCTGGCCACACCCTCTTCAGGGTAAGGGTCTCCACTGGGGGGCGTGGCCGGCCTGGGTGAGGGCCATTTTCAGGCTGGCCACACCCCCTTCAGGGTGAGGGTCTCAGCAGGGGAGCATGGCTGGCCTGGGTGAGCAGGGGAGCATGGCTGGCCTGGGTGAGGGACTGAGGGTCGTTTTCAGGTTGGTCATAACCCCTTCAGGGTGAGGGTCTCCGCTGGGAGCATGGCCGACCTGGCGAGGGGCTGAGGGCCATTTGGGGGTGGTTTGCAGGCCGGCCAAGCCCCTGGCTTTCTCCAGAAGGAGGTCTGGAATGTCTCTTGGTCTAATTAGCATATTACTCTTTTATTAGTATAGACTAGCGGACCATTACATGAAATTCGTGCAAGGGGCTTGGCCCTTGCAGCCCCAGCTTCATCCGGAAGGTCGTCCGGACAGTCGTTCTGCTGTTTGGTCTAATTAGCATATTACCTCTTTATTATATAGGATGTCCTCTTACAGTTTGAATCTTGGCTCTGAATCCTTTCCTAGCCAGAACTCAAGAACTGAGGTTGCTGAACCCAGGTCCAGTCTGACTTGGTGCCACCGCCACCAACAGAATGGTTTAACAATACTAATGTAAGATGAAAGTGAAAGAGGAATGAGCCAGGTTAAGAATAGCAACTTTAAAAAGCTTAGACTTCATCTCAGAGATGATCAACAGGTAGTGATACTGATGGCTTTTAAGCCAGGTCAGTAATTTCTCTTGGAAATATCACTCTAAGAAGTATTGGGACACAAGGTGAGATCAGATGAGTGTGCAATTTCCCCATTCCTGTAGAAGGGGATATGAAGAAGTGTAGTGCCACAAAGAACCACATTAAGCCTACCAATAATCTCTTTTGCTCCAAAGGAAAGTATGTTTTTACCAAACACTCATCAAGTTTTATTGAGTTCTGATCAACTACACAAGTGCAGCATTATTAAAAATTTCCTCAACATTACTTATAAAGTCAAAAGACACCCATAAGAAACCACAAATTAAGAGTTTGCTGTTTATATTTAAAAGGAAGTGTTTGATTTCACCAAAGTTAACCAGAATCAGAGCTGAGAAGAGAAACTGGTGATTCTTCCACCAACTTTTGTATCTCTTCATTTCTGCTCCTATAAAAGAAGTCTGAGAAAAGTAAGGTATAAAAAGAAAAGTGGAACAAAAGAGTTAAACCTCTAAAATATGTAATAAGGCTAAAACTACAATCTTGATTTTGGCACAGAGTATTTCCTGGTTAAAAGTAATCTACTTTCCCAAATGTGCTTTCCTGTTCAATTGTTATTACTTAAAACTATAAAAATGTCCAAGAGAAGTTGGCAGGGAAGACTGGGATCTTGGGAGTGATAGAAGACACTCTTCTGTCTAGACAACAAGAACCCAAATCAAAAGAAACCGATTTCAAAAGCCAAGAACCAATGTGGAATTAATAGAATTTCCATAGGTTGTACTATCTATTCCAAAAAAAGCAATCTGTTGTTTAGGAAAGCATCACAGAAACCCTCAATCCTTTGAATCTGAAAAAAATAAAGAAAATATAGAATACAGTGCTGTTTTTAAAATACAGAAACTCAAATAAATTCTTTCTAATTATCCCAAGGGTACATGAAGAGTGAACTGTAATTATGGTCAATTAGACTATTTAACTCAAATCTCTGCACCAGAAAAGTAATGCTAATGAGCTCATCCTATGAAATTCAACTGGCTTGTCACATTCTGATGATCTCTCATCTGAAAAGGTGCCAAATGAAAATACACCAGTAAATTTTGAATATGTAATTAGTGAAGCAGAAAGCCTTTTGATTATTCATATAATTAAAAAGTTTGCTACTTTCTAAAATGTGAGTAAATAGGGAGTGTTAGTTTAACTAATGACATGTGGTATACACTCAATGTGACTGCTGACTACTTGGAAGTTTAACCTGGACCTAAGTTTACAAAGGGGTTTGGGGCCATACAGTCAGTCCTGAGGCTCCGTTTGCAAAAGAAGTCATAGGTTCACATGAAAGTAAAGCCCCATCTTTTTATTGGCTTTTAGCTTATTCTGAACCAAGTGTCTAAATTCTGAAAACTGTAATCCAAAGGCAGTATCACAAGTATAAAGATGGATTATTTCCGGAGGAATCCAAGATGGTGGCGTAGGTAAACACCTAAACTGCTGCCTCGCACAACAATTTCAAAACTGCAACTAAAAGACAAAACGTCTATCACCCAAAACCACGGGAAAGCTGGCTGAGTGGAAGTTCTACATCTAGAAGGAAAGAGAAAAGAGCATTGAGACGTGCACAAGCGCTGGAAAGCTGAGGTACGGAGGCGCGGGATCTGGGCTGGCGGCAGGCGTTGCTTTTTTCAACCCAAAGGGGAGACAAGCCCCCGATTACTCTGAAATACAGTTTCTGGGGAGACGCGGGGGACCCAAACTCCTACGGGGAGAAGCTGGATTATCTGCCACCAGGTCGGAAAGTGAGGAGGGCCTGCTTGCAGAGCTGCGCGCAAGAATTGTTTACTGTGCTGGGGCACGGGAGGCAGTAGGAGAAACAGAGCCGGCTAACTAGCAGCCATTGCTGTTTGCCACGCCCTAGCCTGGTGACGCCCTGAGACCCCGCCCCACACAACCTACAAACCCACCCAAGCTCCAAGCAGCAGTGTTAGCATAAGAAAGGCCTGCCCTATCGCAGCTTAACCTAGCAAACTTGCAGCCTGGGTCAGACAGCTCCAAAACCTCCAAACCCCAAGCAAAGAGGAGAAAACTGTAGCTCTCGCTGTAGCTCCTGCTGGGTGGACTCAGACAATAGCTGACCTGCACCCCATTAGAGATCCAGAAGCCAGTATACCTAGTGGTCAGTGTGAGAAACCAGATTTCAACTCCTCACATCCATAAGTGACACATTCAAGAGGCAGACTCAGCGAGCACCAAAGCCCCACTGAAACAAGTCCTGCACCATAAGCGTGTCTCCAGCACAGCAGTTCTTATAGACACAGCAAGTCCTCACAGCCGATTGGCCTGGAGGTCAATTCCTCCCAGCGTACCAACAGCAATTAAGGCATAACTACACCAAGACTTTGCACTCAGCCCACAAAGGGTGTACCAAGAGCGTCCACATCAGGTGATTGGGGAGGCTGAGCTACTGCCCCCTATAGGTCACCTACCACACAAAGCCACTTAATTAACACAGGGAAGCAGCCAAAATGCGGAAACAAAGAAACATGTCACGAATGAAAGAAACGGAGGAAAGCAAACTACTGGACAACATAGAGTTCAGAACCACATTTATAAGGTTACTCAAGAATCTTCTAAAAACCGCCGAGAAACTTGATGACACTTCTGAGGAGCTTAGTGAGACCTTCAAGGACCTTAATGAGAATGCCAAAAAAATGGAAAAGGACCAGTCAGAAATGAAGCATACACTGTCTAAAATAAAGAATATACAGAAACTCAACTGTAGATCAACGTACCCCAAGAATCAAACCAAAGATCTGAAATATAGGGAAACAAAAAACACCCAACCAGAAAAACAAAAAGAAAAAAGAATCCAAAAATATGAAGATAGTGTAAGGAGCCTCTGGGACAACTTCAAGCGTACCAACATCCGAATTTTTGGGGTGCCAGAAGAAGAGAGAGAGCAAAATACTGAAAACCTATTAGAAGAAATAATGACAGAAAACTTTCCCTACCTGGTGAAAGAAATAGACTTACAAGTCCAGGAAGCGCACAGAACCCCAAACAAAAGGACTCCAAAGAGGACCACACCAAGACACATCATAATTAAAATGCCAAGGGCAAAAGACAGAGAGAATCTTGAAAGCAGCAAGAGAAAAACGGTTAGTTACCTACAAGGGAGTACCCATACGACTGTCAGCCTATTTCTCAGCAGAAACTATGCAGGCCAGAAGGGAGTGGCAAGAAATATTCAAAGTGATGAACAGCAAGAACCTACAACCAAGATTACTCTACCCAGCAAAGCTATCATTCAGAGTTGAAGGTCAGATAAAGAGCTTCACAGACAAGAAAAAGCTAAAGGAGTTCATCGCCACCAAACCAGGATTACATGAAATGCTGAAGGGTATTCTTTAAGAAGAGGAAGAAGAAGAAAAAGGTAAAGATAAAAATTATGAACAACAAAATGACATCAAATACATACCTACCAACAAGTGAATCTAAAAATCAAGTAAATAAAAAATCTGAAGAACAGAATGGACTGGTGAATATAATAGAATCAGGGACATAGAAAGGGAGTGGACTGACAATTCTCAGGGGGAAGCGGGTGTGAGTGGTGCAGGAAGAGATTGGACAAAAATCTTACTCCTATGGATGAAGACAGTGACAGGGGGTAAGGACATGGGGTAGGATGGGGTGGGGAATCAGGTGGAGGGGAGTTATAGGGGGGAAACAAAAAGAGGAACACCTGTAATCTGAACAATAAAGATTTATTTTAAAAAAAAAAAACCAAAAAAAAAAAGATGGATTATTTCCAAATAATAAGGGATAACTCAAAACTACATAAAATGAAATAGGGAAAGCCTGGAGGTCGGGAAGGGGAGGTTAAGATTCATAAATGAATTAAGCTTGATGACAATTAATTGGTATATATTTGGTTAAGATTGCTATTTATCAGTAATAATTGCTAGGGTGTAAATACAATAATAATGTAAAAATACCACATATTGAAAGCATATTTTTTCTTTACTTTAATGAGAATTTTTAATAGATTAAGGAAATAACATGTTTCTGCAGAAAATATAAAGGATTATCCTATATCCTTCTAGAGTAGACAGCTTAGCACTATTATAGGCATCTTAATTCCAAAAATGTTATATTCATTGAATAAACAGTAAGGATCAAAATTCACTACAGAAATCAACTGCTTTATAAAATATGAAAAATATGAAGAATGTATATTGTATTTTGGTGTAAAAGAAAGATGACATACTTTTTCAGATATATCTGAAATGGACCATCTAATACATTATTCCATGAAAAATTATATTCACTCATTCATTCAACAAATATTGACTGGATATTGATTGGACATCTCTTATGTGCTAGTCATATGCTAAATACAAAGGATAAAAAATAAAAAGAACCTCTGCTCTCATAAAACTTAAAATCCATTTAAAAAATCATCAAGGAATACCCTTTTGCTAAAAATTGAACATTTTTATAGGAAGGAGAAGATATTATTTATTTTTCATTTTCTTCTTAAAATCTCTATGCATCTTAAAATTATCCACTATTATTCCTGATAATAATTTTGTCTTGTTTTCTTTGTTTTGTGTTTTGTTTTGTTTTAGAGAGAGTGGAAGAGAGACGGAAAGACAGAGAGAAACATTGATGTGAGAGAAACACACCAATTGGTTGCCCCCTGCACGTGCCCTGACCATGGACCAGGAGGAGCCTGAAACCCAGGTACGAGGTATGTGCCCTTGATGGGAATCGAACTCGAGACCTTTTGGTCCACAGGCCAACACTCTATCCAGAGCCAAACCTGCTATGGCGTTCCTCATAATAATAAAGAGGATCTTTTCAGTCAAGAAAATAAACTATAATGGAGAGTCAAAAAAAAAGGACTAAAGTGACAATAAGATTTTGTTTAAGCTCTTTGTAATTGAAAAATTTTATCACACAATTATACTAGTAAATTAGAGCAATCTTTTTGAAAAAAACAACTTAGCTTTAAAAAGCAGATATTTTAGTCTGGTAATTCATCTTCTAGGAATCATAAATGCAGATTTGGACACATCATGTTTATAACCATTTTAGAAAAAAACAAAAAAAACTAAATATTTGAGAATGGAACGGTAAAACAAATTACAGTTTATCCAACTAAGTCTATTATTTGGTCATTAAAAAGATATTAGCCAATAAATTTTAAAGTAAAATGTTTACCATCTAATTTTAAGTGGAAAAAAAAGCCAAATATAAAATTATATCCTATACTAAAATACCTATATACACAGAAAAGAATCTTTAAAATCTATAGGAACTATAACAAAATATTAACAGTTGTTATCTCTGAGTGAAAAACTGAACTTTCCCAATACATATTAGAATATTCAAAGATTCTAGGAATTCTTGTGGTAAAGAAATACATTTGACTTTAATCACCAATTAACTGTAAAATGCATTTGACTTTTAATACACCAACTGGTATAATCACCATTTCAGAATGTCAAAAAAAAAAAAAAGGGAACCATTAATTTAAGTAAGTGGCTAACACTTGTGGTCTCCTAAAATTAATAATGTATTATATTATAACTGGCAACATTCCCATCTTAAAACATTTCTTTCAAACTTAAATATAAATAGGCAAGTGTGATTTCAAGGTTTTAATTTCACACCCTAAAATCTTTTCTCAAAAGATGTTGAATGCTCAATTTACTATTAAAAAATGTTCACAATTAAATAGCTACTTGAAACAGGTTTTCTATAGCAAAATAAGCATTAAACGTTCTGCAGAAATAATTTGGAGATATTTTTGTAGATATAGTAGCCAGAAATCAGAAGGTGAAGTTTAGGAATCCAATTATAGAAATGTTGACTTCTCAGGAAATTTTACAATCTGAAGTGAGCATAAAAAGCAATATAAGAAAGTCCTTTGACCAGGGCTAACCATGCCGGAGCTCATGAGTAACATCACAGGACACCATGGCCCCATGCCAAACCATAAAGTGCCAAATGGAAAATGGCACCAGTCCATGGATTGTAAATACTGTATCAAAAGAAAATAAAGGAAAAAATCTTTCATTAGCTCAATTAAAAATGCAGTTATAGTACCAGTTCCTGTGATGAATAAATCAGTTCAGCAGGTCCAAGAGCTGACAGCCACTGTTTAAACACATTCTCCACTGGCAGCAACTTGAAGTTTAAAACCTCACTGTATGTTTCCCTAGTTCCTAAAGTTTTTTTTAAAACTAAAGTGTTTTTGGATGGTGTAGTTGATTTATAACCCTATCATCTGAAATTTTCACATGTGGCATTTTATGGTTAGGCATCTACCTGACCCATTATACTATGCAACAGTAGCCAATAAAATTAAGATAAATACTGCAAATAAAAGTATTCATACCAATGTGCCCAAACTTTAGACCATAAATTCCAAAGAAATGAAAAGTTTCTACTAACCCAACATTAACCATTCACTATTTCATAACCCTATTTGTCAAATTATTCTTACTAAATTAGCATGTTCTCCTACAGAGCTTCTGAAAAACCCCAAAGGTAGGCTATAAGTTCAGTAAGTAAATTTTAAAATGTTTCAAAAAGAATTCAAAACCACAGTAAGTAGCCTAAATTAGCAGGTAGGCCCTGGTGATGTTCCCATCTCTTGGGCACTGTTTACAAAATAATTGTGTTCTTTAAGTTAACAAGTGTATCACTTAGCTTTTAGTGGCTAGAACAGACACATTATTTCTGACAATTCCAAGGGTTTACTGGGGTTCTGGTCTGGACAAAATTCGATTGGGATGGGATAGTCTAACATGGCAACATGTCTGACAATTGGGTAGATGGCTGGACTAAGGGGATCTCAGGTAGGAGGGCTTATCTCTGCTCCACATGATCTCTCATCCCCCAGGAAGTGAGTACAGATTTCTTCACATGGCTAGTGCAGGGTCTCAAAGAGCAGCAAGAGCTGGCAAGCCCCAAGTGCTTGCATCATGACTGTGAATATCCTATTGGCCAAAGCAAGTTACATGGCCAAGTACAGATTCAAAAGAGAAAAAACTTAACTCTATCTCTTTTATGACAGGTACTACAAAGTTACAGTACAAAGGGCAAACACACAGTGATGGGAAGAATTTGTGGTCATTTTTAGCAATCTACCACACTGCAAAATGCACAAGTCCCTGCTCCACATAGTCCATGGTCAAATAAGTGTCCATAACAGCTCTTTTGACACTTCAGTCTCTATATCAAAAGACTGAGAAATCCTGCAGCAAAGAAATACAGTTGACTTTATTTACACCAGCATTTCCCAAACTTATCCTATATAATAAAACCCTAATATGCAAATTGACCGAACGGTAGAACTACTGGTCACTATGATGCGCACTGACCACCAGGGGGCAGACGGTCAATGCAGGAGCTGACCCCTGGTGATCAGTGTCCTCCCACAGGGGTAGTGCTGCTCAGCCAGAAGCCAGGCTCACGGCTGGCGAATGCAGTGGTGATGGCGGGAACCTCTTCTGCCTCTGCGGCAGTGCTAGGGACCCCTCGGGGGATGTCTGACTGATGGCTTAGGCCTGGGGGGAGCAGGCCTAAGCCATCAGTCGGACATCCCCCAAGGACTCCCGGACTGTGAGAGGGTGCAGACCAGGCTGAGGGACCCCCCAAGTGCAAGAATTTCATGCACCGGACCTCTATTTGACCATAAAACACATTTTTCAAGGAATGGTCACTTTAAAAAGTAAAAAAATCCACTGATTTCTTCTCACTATACGGTTCCACAGCCTACTTTGTTGACTTGCTATCTTTTGAGTCTTTTATTTTTTTGCTTAGGATTAAAAAATGTTAATGACCAAGAAAACTGTGAATATTAACACATCTATACATAATGAAGCAAATGGTTCAAAATTACATCTAACTCTCTAACAAGGCTCTAAGTTTTCAAATAGCTGTAATGTTAGAGCTTTTATAAGAATGTCTCAGCAGCAACAGGACTATCTCAAAAGAGAAATTTAAATGGTGTGATATTATAGAGGCAAAAGGAAAGAACAGTCCAAAATTCCACTCTTCTATCAGAACTCTCCTAACACTGATACAGAGCAATCTGTTAACTTTCCTTGAGCAGCACAGAGACACAGTTCAGGCAAGCTTAATGGCCCATCCTCTACCGCAATACTACCAATGCTTTATTTCAATGTTCATTTTCCAAAAATCTATATTTATGTATAATAGAGAAACATGCTAATTAACTGGGACTGTAACAGGTCAACCAGACAGGAGGAAGTTGCGCACACAGCAACCTACGCTGGGGGAGGGCCCGATCAGCAGTGGCCAGGGCTCCTTCAAGGGCCAGAGAGGGAGGCAGGGCTGAACCGGCAGTGGCCATGGCTGCTGTGGGGCCCAGGGAGCAAGGCAGGGCCAGACTGGCAGCGGTCATGGCTGCTGTGGGACCTGGGGAGCAAGGCAGAGCCAGACCATCAACTCAAGGATGGGCGGCACCGCACGATTTCAAATCACACGCTGGGTTCCTAGTCCTATCTAATAAAGATGGAATATGCAAATTGACCATCACTTTACGACAAAGATGGCAGCACCCACAGCCAATAAAGAGGGAATACGCAAACTGACCTGACAAAGATGGCGGCGGCTGGGCCATGGAGACAACGCAGGTGTTCTACTCCGCCCCGGCTGCTCTGGGCCTCTGGGCAGCACACGAAGGCAGAAGGCGGCTCCGGGCCAGAGCGTAAGCGGAAGGCAGCGGCCAGAACAAAGGCCCGGGCCCCGGGTGCCAGCAACCAGGGGAAGGAAGGCCTATTCTTGCACGAATCTTCGTGCATCAGGCCTCTAGTATTAATATAACAGGCCCACTTGGGACACAGAGGACATAACAGATGATCCACACAGAAAAGGTAACTTCTTGCCCTTATGGTGATTGGATTGAGAACTTTGCAAAGACTATCTATGATAAACTAAATGTAAAAGGACCCCACAATCCATCAGGCATCATTAGTAAAAGGCATCATAACTAGAAGATATTTTTGTTCTGAAATTAGCCTAGATGACATTTTCTGATAAAACTAAGCATGCAATTAGTATACTACCCAGAAACTGCACTCTTGGGCATTTATTCCAGAGAAATGAAAACTTAAATTCACATAAAACCTGTACAAGAATGTTCATAGCAGCTTTATTCATAATAGCCCCAAAATGGAAACAGCCCAGATATCCTTTAACAAACAGGTGAGTGGTTAAACTATGGTACATATACCACAGACTACTACTCAGCAATAGAAAGGAACAAACTATTGATACACATAACAATTTGGATGCATCTCCAGGGAATTATATTAAGTGAAACAACCTCGAAGTGCTCTATACTATATAATTCCATTAATATAACATTTCTAAAATGACAACAGTTTAGAGATGGGTGTAGAAACAAGGTGGGTGTGATTATTATACTAGTAAAAGGGCAAAGCAGGGGACCACTATGGTGGTGGAACTTTTTAGCGTCTCGATTCTGGCAAGATGTACAACCTTTACATGTAATAAAACAGCATAGGTGTAAATATACACATGTGCGTACACACACATAAACGAATACAAGTAACTCTGGGAAAATCTGAATAAGATCAGTGATTACGACAATATAAATAACCTGCCTGTGATAATGTACTCTAGTTTTGCAGATGTTACCACCAGGGGAAACCTGGTAAACAATACACAGGATCTCCCTATTGTATTGTTTAGAACTGTACTGAATCTACAATTACCCCCACAAAAATTTCAATTAAAAAACATTTTTTTAAAGTTTAACCTAGGAAAGTAATTTCCCTGGAGTCTCAGTTTCTTTCAGAGTTGAATTCAAACAGTGTGGCTTGCATGGGGGATACAAATGACTTACACTTGGGACATCAACTGCAACCTCCCTCATGGCACTGGGCCTGACATCATTCATTCCCTGCAAGAAATCATTCAGAGTAATCTTCACCAATGCAGCCACCTTGCTGTCAGGGAGGTTAGGCTGTTTCTTCAGGACTCTCCGCAAGGCATTGAGACCTACAAAGAGAAAATTAACACAGTATTTATCTTTTATCCCATAAATACAGACTGAACCATTACCATTAAAAGTAATAACAACCCAAAACCTCATGCATATTTTAGCATTTCAAATGTGTTGTGCTTGTGTGTATATATGGGGGTGGGAGAGTGGAGAAGATTATGGAAGAATGTGAGTGATAAAGGCAAAACTCCACGTGCTTAGTTTGGTAGGGAAAATACAACAAACTAATATGAAATAGGAAAAGACAGATACTTTACAATTGTGAAATAAAATAAAAACAATATACATAAAAAAGGACCATAAAGGTTCATCAGAATAATCTGTTTGGAGAATTTCCTTTAACAGGATAAAATAATAAAATAATAACATATCTTCTGCTTCAGAACTTCTTGTCAATATATTTAAACCAGAGCTACAAGTTTGGTAAGTTATTGGCAGAACATCTGAAAGGAAATACTCAGTTGGCAGGTTAGAAATGTAGTTTTGGAATTCAAGAGGAAGCCAGGCTTCAGTGTTATGTTCTATTATAGGATGGAAGAGACCTGTAAGGGGATGCTAGGGGCTGTCACCCAGCCCTCTCTCTGTGTCATTCTGTGAAAATTGAGGCTCGGGGAACTGATGCAAATGCCGCTGCTCTGGCTACTTCTGCTACTATCAGTAATATTCTGTCCTTTGACAATGACCAGGAATACTGTGTCTTCTGCAAGCACTTGTGAAACTTGTTAGTTTGCAGGTAGGGTAAAAATCTCAGACCCTTCTGCCCTTGCCGGTTTGGCTCAGCGGATAGAGCATCCGCCTGCAAACTGAAGGGTCCCAGGTTTAATTCCGGTCAAGGGCACATGCCCAGGTTGTGGGCTTGATCCCCAGTGGTGGACTTGCAGGAGACAGCTGATACATGATTCTCTCTCATCATGGATGTTTCTAGCTCTCTCTCCCTCTTCCTTCCTCTCTGAAATCAAGAAAAATATATTATTTTTTAAAAAATCTCAGACACTTCAGAGCTCTTAACACAAAAATAAAAGTTTATGTTAAATTAGGTTGTTTTGCTGCCCAACATTCTTTTTAGCTAAATGGTGCAATACCATAGAAAACTAACTAAATAAAAGTTCAGTAATAAGGTGCTGTGTTGTATTCAATATCACCTTGGTGGCCTGAAAGAATTTAAGCAGTTTCTAAAAAAATCTTCCATAAATGTTTTACTCAAAACACCACAAGAATCTTACTGTTCTTCATGTTCCAAGTAACTATATGGCAATACCTGTCAATATTTCTAATTTAGACCAGACACCTTACTTATACCAGTACTGAGACACTGAAAACTGAAACAAGAGAAGTGGTCTAATGATTTTCCAGTCACGCTTATGTCATGTAAGCACAAAGTTTGATAATAAAGGAGACCAATTATTTTCACTTGAAGAAGGGGTTTGGAAAGAGCAGAAAATATATGCTTTTTAAAAGGATACACTAGAGGCCCAGTGCACGAAATACGTGCACGGGGGTGGGGGGAGAGGGTGTCCCTCAAGCATTTCAAATGTGTTGTGAGGCCAGGCTCACAAATTTCAAACCGACTCATCTGCCAACTCAAAAACCATGGCTATCATCTCAACTACTATCTGATTTTAATCTGCCTGAGTATTTACATATTTTCTTCTCTCATCCCTCCCAAACCTAATCCTAGAGTTTTAAGAATCTGGGAACTTGGGCAAAGGAAAAAAGAACCAAGAAATCTGAAATCTCAGTTCATTACCTCAACCAAAACCAATAGTGCCTTTTTGTTTGTATTGGCCCAACTCAAATGATCAGATCATGTGAATCATAAAGCACAAAATACAGGTGTCCTTACTGACTCTGATAAGTCCAAAGTGTAATTAAGTGTGCACTTTCTTGGTGGCAGTTGTCATTTACTCTATACTTAAACATTTGCGTTTCCTTAAGCCTCTCTGTCGTACAGGCACACACGGTTGCATCATACTCAGATTCGCCAGCTGGGACTGGGGAGTGTGTGTTTTTCCTACCGGTCCTCAGCGCTAGCTGTCAGATGTACTAATCATTGCTTCCTTGCTGCATCTACCACAGTGGAATGCAAGCTCCTGGCAAGAACAGCACCCAGAGAACATTCCTGACAGATGCACGGTTTGCTTTAGCCAGGCGCTCGGCTGGAAAGTTTCCTCTAACTTCAATCCCCAGAGCTGGCAGGGCTCAGGCTGGCTGGGTCCCCACTAGAAGGGGAAAGGGTTTTACACTCACTCTGTTAGGCTGCCTGACCTGAGGAACAATCTCTCAGCCAAACTCCTCCAACCCTCGTGGAGAGGCTGTTCAAAGCTCTCGGGTGCTTAGAGAACGCTGAGTTCCCTCTCTGCGAAAGGGAGCACGGGCTCGCCCAGCTGGAAATCTGGCCTCTGGGCACTGGAGGTAGACAGGGAGCCAGAGGAGCAGGGGCGCAGTAGGGAGCTAAACGCAGGAGGCAAAAGAAGTGCAGAAAGGAAGAGTGCAGGAGAGAGTGGGGATGCAGGAGAGAGTGGGGGTCTCAGGAGCCGGCAGGGATGCAGGTGAGAGCCAGACGCCGAAGGGAGCTTGGGGAAACGGGACACCAGAACCAGCGGTGCAGAAAGGGGTGCACTTACGGGCACCGGCGGGCGCCTGGGAGGTGCTGGCTAGAAGATCTGCAGCGGACTCTCCAGAGTCTCTGAACTGTGGGTGTGAGGAGGATGCAGAGAATTGGGACAGGGTTAAGGGGAGACAGCTAAGGGCATGCCTTTGCCCAGGTTGGCTGCAGGAGTCTGACATTGAGGCTCCAGAGGTTGGCTTGGGGGAGTGGGAGCGGGGTGGGGTGGGTGTTGGGTGCCTGGGCTGCGGGCTCAGCACACTCAGAAACATGCTGAGGTCCTGGCGGCTGTTCCAGCAGTGGCAGCGGCTCCAGCAGCGGAGGCAGCAGCAGCAGAGACAGCGCACAGCTCCAGTGGGGAAGGCGCCTGGCGCCCATGCCTCTGGCTCCACACCGTGGCTGCCCTGACCTGGCCATGACCTCTCTCCATGGGCCCAGCCGCCCTGACCTCTGGGGTGTTCCCCAAACGCAGCCCAACCCCACCACACCCGCCACCCCAGCCTCCACAGCATGGCATGGGCGCAGGGCCCTTGCCCTGGGCACCTCTGAGCCCTGCAACCTGTCATCAGCTGTGCCTCTCCCCAACATCATGGCCACCATGGTGAGACTGCTGGTGCCCGCATCGCCGCCCGCCTCGCTGCTGCCCCTGGCCAGCGAGGGCCCCGCACCATTGTCACAGCAGTGGACAGCCAGCATGGGCCTGCTGATAGCGCTCATTGTGCTGTTCATCCGCTTGACTCATCACAAGCTTCCTGGCCAGGCGCCACCATCTTTGTCATGTCGATTTGCATATTCCCTCCTTATTGGCTGTGGGCGCCCCATTTTTGTTGTGGAGTTATGGTCAATTTGCATATTCCCTCTTTATTAGATAGGATTATAAGCACATGTTTATAAAACAACAAAACCTCTGCACTTTCAAATACAAACTATAGAATTTAAGAGCTGGGCAAAAACTTGAGGTCTATGAGGATAATAAGAAAATAGCAGTAGTTCCCAGAGAAGACAGAAAAGGCAAAAGATGAAAAAGACTTGAGTTTTCAACAATTAAGAATAGTAAAATACAAAGATTGATTCTATGGCAAACACAGCACAACTTAACATATCCAAATATTAGGTAACCATATTCACATAAAATATATGAAATTTAACATGAAAATTTGTGGGATGCTACTAAAGCTGTACTTACAAGGACAGTGACAGATACAATGCACATGTTAGGAAAGAAAAATGGATGAAAGTCTAGGAGGTGCTCTTCTCAGCTAATATCAGGGACATCTAACAGTTTAGTGGGGATTAGTGACAGTTTAGAAAACCCTTGCAGAAATCATTTAGTATATTCCTTTATTTCACAAATGATGAGAGACTACAAGGTGTATCCAAGTTCAAGAAGTCAGGTTTGAAAAATGAGCTGATATTAAACTGATAACATGGAACTTAAGGACAAAGAGGCAGCAGAGTATTCCAGGGAGAGAGAATAGCATAAACAAAGGCCTAGGGACAAGAATTAGCTTAACACTTGAGAATAGGAGGCCCTATAGAACAAGACAAAAGCCCTGTCCTTAACGAAGTCACTCTTAGAAATATGAAAGGACATGTTTTAAGAACATGTTTTAAATAAACCTAAATCCAACTTTATTAATTTGTTTGTAGATATATGAGAAGATAAAGTATAGTAGACTGCCAGAAAGGAACAAAGAGCAATGTGGAAGTTACAGATATGCAAAAGCTGTGAGCTATAGGCCTTCAGATGTTAAATGAATATCAGAGCTTGCAATTTTAAAGATCCCTGGAGCCATCCTATAAATGCAACCAATCCTCCATGGTCCTATATCTTCCACTAGCTCAGGAAAACTGCCTCCATTGGTCATCAGTTATCTCATTTATTAAATGGAAAGATTAAAATCTATATTCTCAATTATTTTTCAGCTTTAAAATCCTGTGATGCTAAGGTTAAATTATTGGACATCAACCATTCCTCACAAGTACATATTAGAAGCTATGCCAAGAAATTAAATATTTAAAAATACACCTATTTTTATAAAGCAGAAGTAAACAACCAGAGAAGCAAATGGACACATGTTCATGATTAAGGAATATAGCTTAGAGCAATCAATCTATGACATTTCCTTTCCTTGCTAAGTTTAAAGTCAGTTTTTAAAATGTAAACAAAGAACAGAAGCAAAGCAAACTTCATTGTTCTTAAAAATCTTTAAAACAAAAAACAGGTGTAACTAATTAAACAATAAATGTGTCATTTTATTTTATTTTCATTATTTTATTTTCCAATGCTCTCAAAGCTGACAATAGAAAACAAGATGCAATGAAGAGAAGAAAAGGCAAAATGCCTCAGGCAAGCCTAATGCCAACACAGTCCTTCCAGTGTATGATGCATCCCCTCTCAAGCTCCATATCACCATTCAGATATAATCGTTTCAGGACAAAAGCAATTACTCAAATTCATGCTCTTCAATATCATCTGCTCCAGATTCAATCAACAAACATCATGTAGCCACACACATAAGGAATCCCACAATTTTATACTCAATGCTTGCTAAATTATGTTATGTTTGAAAGTGCAATTAAGTTTATTAGAAACTAACAATGAACTTAAACTGACTCCAGAAATAATATTTTTAGAATTACTGCCTACCTATAGATACTTAATTATATCAAGAAGTAACAGGAAACATGGGCATCTGGATCTCAGATTTTAATTGTAAAAATTGAGCATAAAATTTCCTAATAATATACTCAAGAACATCAAGTCTGCAAGCAAGTATAATAAAATCTAAGGCTCCCTTTTTAAAGTATACTTTCCTCAAAATATCAGAACTCCAGGAAATTTCTGTTTTATCTGGAGTCTTTATCTCCCTCAACTCTGTATAAAGTATAGACGAAGTGATAAGTATCACTAGATATGTCACTGGAAGAGTTCCATTTCTCACTGCTCCTTCACAGAAAAGAAACAAGTATAATACCCTCAAAGAGGGCACTAAAAGCTCTTGCTTTTTTCACATTAAAAGTCACTGGTGTAACCTCAAGCAATCACAGGAGCCAGGTCTGTTCTGAATCCCCACCACTTTCAAAAGTTGCTTTTAAACATAATGGCACGCTTGCTGGAAAGCACACTAGTCTCATGACATGAATCTTGGGCCAAGACGTCCCAGACAGCTTGAGCTTGGATAGATCTGTAGTCTGTCCTCATCTGTGAAAAGGAATGTACTATATGATTTCTGAGGGTAGAAAGTTCAAAAACATCAGGATTAATTCACTTTGCCAACTTCAACAAACTTTCCTAAAAATATAGCTTTTAGCTTCAAATTTTTAATGTCAAATTATTTACTTACCTGTTTTACCAACATTATTAACATGCTGAGTTTAAAAAAAAAAAAAAAGAATAGTTGGTTATAGCACCATTCTTATACCAAGAAAGATTAAAGATCTACAGCTTGGTGGATGAGAGCATTGCCCAGGTGAGAGGAACTAGGAAAATAATGAAGGAATATAGTCTGATTTTGAAAAGGAGGGCAGGCCAACTATGTTTATTCCTTTATATAAAAGGAAAAAAGAAAAACCTCTAAATAATAACACACCATTAAAACTGAAAAAGTAATTGACAATCACTATCAGTTTCCACAACTTTCAATCATTCCTCAATTTATTGCCATTTAGCAGCGAGCCAAGGACTAGACTAGAACTACTCTCTGAAGGCTACCCATGATCTCCCACTTGATGTTACAGTGTTCTCTAATACTGTGAATTCTGGCTCCACTAATTATTTCCTAAGTGATCTTGGGAAAGTTTCTTAACTTCTCTGACCTAAGTTTCATCACCTATAAAATGAAATCTTATAAGGGAGGCTGTAAGAAATGCATTAATACTTGTTAGGAGCTTCCAACAGTGGCTGATACATTGCAAATACTCCATCAGTGGTAACTAATACTACATTATTTCTAATTACTTCCTCCCTGAAATCTCCCCCCATTTCACTTAAGTCACCCCTTTCTTAGTTATCTTCCCATTTCTCTAGCCACTCCTCAGTCTCCATAATACTTGATGGTGGTGCCCCACCTTCTCATTAGCATTGTAAACTCACCCCTACCATTCACAAATACCCAACACACTGTACTATAATTACCTGTCACACCCAGCATTTCCCTGTGCCTCAAGGCCTCTAAGAGAAGAGATACAGACTGTCTTATTATTCACTGAGGTAGCCCCAGCACCCAGTGCAGGGCCTGGCTCAAAAAATGAATGGATGACTGAACCCTATTCTCTCTAGTGATTTCATTCACCATCTCATTACTGACAACTCCCAAACCCTTATCTCTAACCAAGACTCTGCAGTCTCCAAAACCTGCAAAGGCCTGCAGCTTAGACAATAGAAAGAATATAGGGGTGGGAGGTGGGATAGAGAATAATGCAATAGTCTAGAAAAGAATAATGAGTAGTTAGAAAATTATTTTTTAATTTTTAAGAGCTCCAATTCTGAATAAATTTTGAAAATAGAGCTGATAGGATTTGACAAAGGAAAAGAGGAATCAAGAATAACTCTTAGAAATAACTTTTATTTAGATACACTGATTTGTTTTTGATTGTTTTAATTAGATAGAAAACCTTTCAAGTTTCATACTTTTCTAGTCTTGGCAAGACAACTCAAAAAATTTTCCACTAGCAAAGTAAATGGTACATAGCACCTAGAACTTAAACAGAATCAAACCTACCTTTTTTTCTAAACAAACCACTCAGCACCAGTCATTTCAAATGAACAGCAAAAGTAATACTAACTTACAGTGGACTCATGCGATGAGGGAAGCAGGGAAGGGGAGAGACTGTGACTCTGATTGATTCAGCAAGAAAATCTGTCAGGGAGGCACCCCCCAAAAAAGCCACATCTATCTCTAGCCTGCATATTCTTATTGATGGACAAGATCTTCACTGACCCAGATTCAGTAAAAATCACTACTCTAGCAAGGCAAAGAATTCTGCCAGATTTCCCCAATGTCTCTTGTACCAAAATAACCACGAATACTTCATAAAATGCCAGGAATGTTGCCAAAATTCAAATAAACTTCTACCTGAGAAATGTATAAATACACATAATATGAAAAAGAATTTTTAAGAGACATGGTCCTACTTACCAAGGGCCTGAATAAATGACATCTGCTGCCAGACTTTTTTGAAACCTCGTAAGCATTCTTAAAAATATGTTATCCCTGTTTAGCAGGTGAGGAAACATAGTTCGAGGTTAAATGATGCCCTAGCCAGTTTGGCTCAGTGGATAGTGTTGGCCTGTGGACTAAAGGGTCAAGGGCACTCTCCCCCTCCCTTCTGCCATCTCTAAAAATCAATGAAAAAATATCCTTGGGTGAGGATTAACAACAAAAAGAGGTTAAATGGCTTGCCCAATGACTCTCAGCTAGCTGATAAAGGCAGCTAGCATGTGAACCTACACCATAAGCTTTCCCTCACTATGTCCCTGGACTTTATTACAAAATACTGAATTTTCACAGAATCAATATTTTAATTCTAACTTAGAAAATACCATTGGAAGAACTCCAAACATGGTGGAAAAGGTTAGAAAGAGAACCCTTGATGGAAAATGTTAGAGAAAGTTTCATAAGAGTTAAGTACTTTGCACATAGTAGATCCACCATAAATTCCCCTTAAAATAAGTGAGTAATGGGTGGGAGGGAGGACTAACAGCTATAAATATCTCAGAACTCTGGTATAAGACAGGTAAAAGTTTCCATCTCAAGAAATGTCTACAGTCATTAGGTTTAGTATTGTTACTAGACCTGTTTAAGTGTAATAATGATAAAATCATTGTTTAAATATGAGTTTTCATTCTTCCTGTTTGGTGATGCTGTCTTATAAAGGCCCAAGTACTTGGTATGAACATGATGAAATGATGTGTAATCAACAAGGATGCTAAAGATAAAATTCTTAGAGTAGTGAAGCAAATACTTCCTTTCTCTGCAAACAAAATGTCTGAATCCACCTCTTGAAAAAACCAGCTCTATTTATACTCACTCTCCTGAAATGGCACAGGCAGCTTTAGAAGGACAAGTTTATAATAAATCCCTGTATTTGGACAACACTGTTGCTAAGCATCTTCAAACATTCAGCAGAGTTTATATAATTCATGTCTCTGCTACATAATTAACATTTCATGCTTTTCAAAAAAGTGTAGTATGCTTATCTAGGTTGATAATTTAAAACATTATAAATTTTGAGAGAATTAATAAAAGGCTATGTAACTAATTCATTAGAAAGGCAGCCTAATCCCAGGAGGAACACAAATACAGACATTCAATGTCAGGATGTGTCAGAGTTGAGCTGGTAAACAGCTTGTGAGATAAAACATTTCAAAATTCAGCTGCTTTCTACTTTAAAAGGTGAGCTACAAAACAGGCTTTCGGACAAGTCATGACGTACAAAACCATGCTCTAGTGCAGTGGTCGGCAAACTGTGGCTCACGAGCCACATGCAGCTCGCGAGCCGCGGTTTGCTGCTCTGTTGACTAATGAGTTTGCCAACCACTGCTCTAGTGCAAAAGTTAATTATAAAGGAAACATAACATTTGAAAATAAGTTTCACACCCAACTGTCAACATTACCATTATATCTGCTCAGATAAGAGATCCAAATGTTGAAAGCAACACTACTGTGGCATTTCTAACTTTCATATCATTATTGAGACCAAGGTAAAAGGTAGGGAAACTATTTAGTAACACTGAAAAGAAGAGAAAAGTTGAGAGTAAGCACATTGCAAGAGGCAGTGTCACTCTTCCAGGCTGTGGAGGAGACTATGAACCTTCCATCCTCTGAAAAAAGCTTGCACACAGGAACATATACCAACCACAGGGGATCTGACCTTTTGTATTGGCATCCTGCAAACAACCTTTACATTACAAAAACAATCAGGAATATAGTTCACATGGATTTTGTGAAACTTGGAATCACTTCACTGTATGTGATTACCAGGCATCTGTGCACCACATTTTTTGTTAAAAAGGGCAGAGGTTCGCTGATTAGAAGGCGGCCCAGAAGAAGGAAAACCATCAGACAACCAAAACCCAAAAGCTCAAAGAGCACAGAGGTCCACAAACCATAAGCAAGCAAATGTTCCAGGGAAAACCTACATCTATATGTTTATTTGTATTATTAATTCTTAACTGTTTCCTTAATTGTGGCTTTTCTATCTTTCAGAATTGTCTTATTTAAATTTTATTTAAAACCATTATACATACTTGTAGGACAAACAAGGATGCTCATTTTTCCTAGAGCAGGAGTTAAATGATAGTACATTACTGCCATGTAAAAACTCCAGGAAGAAATTAAAAACTATCAGAGGTAGTCAGAGAATTACATTCCCTAAATTTCATCCAGCTATTTAAATCAGTTATAGAGAATCTTCAAAACTTATAGAGCTGTTTGGCCTAGATCAGTGTGGTTCTCAGAGTGGAATCCTCAGACCAGCAGCATTAATACCACCTATAGCTTGATAGAAATGCAAAACTCCTTGCCCCCACCAGAATCTAATGAACCAGTAGTTGGGGACCCAGAATTGTATTTTTAACAAGCTCACACAGGTTTAAACTGGAGCACCATAGACCTAAATGAGGAATTCAAACCGCTCACAGGCAAATACAGAAATGGCTGCTTCACAATCACTTGGGAAACAATGTAAATACTGTTTCCAGTTTCCCACCTCCCTTAATCAAGCCTGGGAAGGGGGCTTACCCGCGTGTAGCTTCCCAGGTGAACATGATGCATAATGAGGTTTAAGAACCAATGTCCTTGGCTCTTGAAGTGTGGTCCCCCGAACACCAGCAGCAGCAGCAGCAGCAACAGCAGCAGCTGGGAACTTGTTAGATGTCCGCAGGCAAGCAACCCTGACCTACTGAATCAGAAACTCAGGAAGTGGGGCACACTGGCCATCTATTTATTAAGTTCTCCAGATGATTCTGACACATGATAACGTCTGAGAACCTCTGCTCCAAGTGATCTGTCCTGAACTGGAAACATGTGAAAGGAACTATAATCCTGTGGAGAGGAATAAATCTCACAGATCTGGAGGTCAAGGTGCCATACTTCCCAGATACGCCAGTGGGCATTCTCAAGCTGTCCATTTAAGCACAGCATGATTTTGAGCAATGAAAATGCCTCCTGAAAAGCAATGGTTTAAAGCAGCTGAGAAATCTTATCCGTGGAAGTCAATAAGGACTAGAAATGCTCAAGTGAACAGCAGCAGTTATCAAAGGTGGCACAGAGCAAGTCCACCTTTTTTATGGCTCCTATAAACAGTAATCACTGTTTCCTCAGCACAGAGCAAGGATTTCTGAAAGCAGCAGAGAGAAGAAGATGAAGCTTACCAGAGGGCCAAAACCAAAACTCAACTCTAAGGCTAATAGACATTTTACCAAGGGGAGTAGGATGGTAATCAAGTCTCCCAGTTTCACATACACTTCAGATCATATACTTCTTGGGCACCTATTATGTACCAGAAATCATGAATATTGCTCCCAAATATCAAGATGTCACCAGAACTCTTTTTTAATAAAACAATGATTCTAACTTTGTGTGCAACACTAAGGTCAATTCAATGATTGTGACTTCAACTTGTCCAAGGAAACTTATGTTAAAAAGGGGGGAGAGAATGAAAGGTACCAGTTCAAACTTCCCTAGGTAGTCATTTTAAAACACTGAGAGCCATCTAATCATCCCCTAACTTCTCTAAATTTAGGCAGGATACAACATGAAATGTTCAATTCTTTTTATTTATAACTAGGATAGTGGTTCAAATTTACCATATGGCTGAGTTTTTTCTTGCTATGCCTACAATGCACACATAATAATTTATGGGGATGCCCTGTATGTTCAGGAAGTGGGATATACTTATACCTGTTCTACAGCAGTTGAACATAATTCTGCTATTTCTAATGCTTCTAGAATTTGAGTTGTTTTATCTTGCCTTCTGAGCTACACTATTAGCCAATTTTATAATTTACTCAAGTCCTTAATAAAAAATTATAAAATTGTTTCAATATGAAAAATTGCAGTTAACATCACCATTAGTCTGCTTTGTCACATTATTTCTAAGAATACTGTGGAAGCCCTGGATAAAGCTCCGAAGTTCAAGTCATTCAGACAAACAATACAAAAGAGAAGACAATGAGGGACAGAAAGGCCCACTGTATCAAAGTGAACAATGAGGCCAGGCCAAGTTAGTGAGTCACTTGAGTATTCTTTGTTGCTTTCCCCTCTCCTTTTTCTAATTCTTCCTGTCCTCCGTGACACCTCAATTTCTTTCTTGTTCTCCCATATATCCAGGGAATGTCATATTTACAAGTGCACTTAGATAATATGTACCACAACACCCTCAATTTATAAATGAAGAAGACTAAGGCTCAGAAAAGACAAAGAATTTTCCCAAGATCACAAGCCTGATTTCAAAGGCAGTCTCTGTCCAACTCTCAAAATCCATTTTCTACTATATCTCCCTGACTCTCTAGGAAATCCCTTGCAAAAATATTCTAGCACAATGCTTTTAAGTTGTATTCTGTAATATAGTGAGAAAGCACCACAACATAATGCCAGCAATAATTTAAGACAATATCCACAAAATGACATTATTTTTCCTACTGGACTCTTTAATTATAATACTCATCTTTTTAAAAATTACCTTCTCATAATCTGATTAATTGCTAAATTAGGGGAAAATAAAAGACCAATTTAATACCTGATCATTTGAAAGTCCCATTAACAGTAGCTAATTATTTACTGCTTATATATATATACCAAGTACAACTTTTTATCTATCTATCTATCTATCTATCTATCTATCTATCTATCTATCTTTAGGTTAGAGGCCTCTCTCCTCCCCATCTCTGATCCTTTCACACTTTTCAATTAAATGTAAGATTTTAAGGACTAGAATTTCTCAAATTTTCTTACCATTTCCCTTAAGTTCTTGGGGTAGTAAAGTGCCCCTGAAAGCAGATAGTCCTATTGACATCTGGTATGTGACTTACAATTTCACTTCTCTCTTGAAAGTCTCAGGATACAACTTAATTTCTGGACTATACTTACCTGTGAAAAAATATGGGTATTTTCTGCTGTATATAAATTGATCCTTCCCTTAGTTTCATATATAAAGTAAATTTAAAAGCCTTATACCACTCTAACAAAAATCTGTTTTATGACTTAATTACAAGCATGGATTTAGAGTAAGATGAACTAGAGTTTAAAACCCAGCTCTGCCACATACCAGCTGAGACCTCTTGAGTACATGATGCTCAGATCATAGGGCTGGTGTAAGGAGTGGAGGAAAGGGTGTTGTTTTCTCTTCCACACCTTTTCATGCCCTCATTCTGCCTGTAGAACTCTTTTACTTTTTCTTTAAGCTTCTTTTCAGATGTCACTTTTGCTATATAACCAGAGCATTTCCTTTTCCCAAAGGGAAGTCACTACAATTCCCATAGTTTTTTGAGTATGTACCTCACTGTGTGTTTACAAATCTCTTCACTTCATCAGACTGTTCATGTACCCCAGAGCTGCCTAGAGTGTGTACATAAGAAAATCATGAACTATTTGATAAAGGATATTAAAGAATAAATCCTTGCCTAGATGGGCAAGTCCAAAGCAAAGCCTATGTAAATACTACAGGTTCAGTTCCAGTTACCAGGCATGTAACTGGACCAACCCAAGAAAGCCAGTATTTCAATAAAGCGAGTAGCAATCCCTTTTGCTGGTGAACAGGCTTGCCTTCAATTTGTAAAAAACACATCAGTGAAGTGCAAAAAAGCAAAGCACAACAAAATGAGACATGCCTGTAACTCAGACACTTCATTATTACCTAATGGAATGAAGGAAACAAAGTTATCCACTGATACATCTCCTTCTTGGTCACTAGATAATTCAATTCCATGGTCAAACCCACCATTTCTTTTTTCTTTTTTTAATATATTTTATTGAATTTTTATAGAGAGGAAGGAAGAGGGATAGAGTTAGAAACATTGATCAGCTGCCTCCTGCACACCCCCTACTGGGGATGTGCCCGCAACCAAGGTACATGCCCTTGACCGGAATCGAACCCAGGACCCTTCAGTCCGCAGGCCAACATTCTATCCACTGAGCCAAACCGGTTTCGGCCAAACCCACCATTTCTTATAAAGCACAAGAAACTAGACAGAAAGGGCTTTGTCCTAGACCAGAATGTACGAGGAGAATGTTTACATTTGCCTTGTGTCTACATAACCTGTAGTCTCCCACTATTGTGAGTCCTTTTCATAATGATCAAATAGAATAAAATAAAACTGATTTTTCTCCACCAAAACTAAGATATTGAAAAACTCCTAAGTATATCTTCCAAGTTTTCCTTTCCCACTCATTTTTCCTTCTTCAAGCTCTTTTCATACATGCAATCTGGCCAGATCAGGACCAATGCACTAATGGAAGGGTCTTCAAAGCCAACTAAATTAGATTAGCTATGAATTAATGACTTAGAGATAAAAGTAACCATATTTCTGTACTAAACCTCTAAAATAATTAAAATTCCAACTCAAAAATTCAATTTTTCCCATTACCTCAAGGGTTGAACTTTTTATTATTATTTTTAACCCTCACCAAGGATATGTTTCTTTCTTTTTTTAAAAAAATATATTTTATTGATTTTTTACAGAGGAAGGGAGAGGGAGAGAAAGTTAGAAACATCTATCAGCTGCCTCCTGCACACTCCCTACTGTGTATGTGCCCGCAACCAAGGTACATGCCCTTGACAGGAATTGAACCTGGGACCCTTGAGTCCGCAGGCCAACGCTCTATCCACTGAGCCAAACGTGTTAGGGCCAAGGATATGTTTCTTACCTGATTTTAGAGAGAGATGAAGGGAAAGAAACAGAGAGAAAGAGAGAGAGATGTGAGAGAGAAACATCAATCGATTGCCTCCTAAATCTGGCAACCTAGGTATGTGCCCAGACTGGGGATTGAATCTGAAACATTTTGGTGTATGGGATGATGCTTCAGCCAACTGAGCCACCTAGCAAGGGCAAGAGTTAAACTTTTTTAAAATATTGGGTAGGTCACAAACTATAAGAAGAGAATCAACAACTGAAAAAAATTCCTCCAAAATATGGAAGGACTTAGAAACAAATGCCCATATCAGAAAAAGAAATAAATATAAGAATATAAAGATTACTGGCAAACCAGAGATGTTTTGAGATATGTGCCCAGCCTTTAGAGATTACCAAAAAATAAATACCTGCTTTCAGAAGGAAAAAAGAAAGACCAACAGATATATTTCAATAATTCTTACTTGCCAGATCAAATATTTCAATAGTTTATAAAAAACTGCTCCAATTGGAATACCTTTTAATGGTTGAAATTACTCTGAAAAATTGCCCAAATATGAAAAGGTGTTAAGGGTTTCCAAAGCAACTATAGTTATGTCATGGTGAAGTTCTTAAAGTCAAAGAGCCAACTGAATACAGTAGGTCCTCGGGTTACTTCGGAGATCCGTTCCTACGGCACAACGTAACGCGATTTTCGCTGTAAGTAGGAACCCACCTACATAAGCACCTACGTCACTCACATAGAGCACATACACAGCAGTAATGAAATGAAACAGTAAAAAAAATTTAAAAGAACGATAACAATTCCTGACCTTTACTTGTGGTAAATAAATAATAAAAAACATAAAGCACATATGTACATACATCAAAATGATGGAACTTTTTTTTTATAAATAAATGGGAGATGGTGACGTAACCACGAAATGACACACATTGAGTACGATGTAACTCGAGGACTGCCTGTAATGGCCCTTGAGTTTTCAGACTTAAATATTACTTTAAATATCACTACCACATACTCTGAGGCATAGAATTCTCTGGCTTCACTAAGTACTTTTATAGCACTTTCAACAAATACAAAGCTGATGCTTTGTATTTTGATTTTTGCAGGTACCCTAATTTCCATAGCATAATGTTAATAAATACTGTCGTCATTAACACTGCCATTAATGCATCCGGTTACACGTCCATGTGCATGTGTGTGCGTGTGTGTGTGTGTGTGTGTGTGTGTGTATACTTAAGAAAAGTCTGAAAGCATATCCTATCTAATAGAAGAGTAATATGCAAACTGACCGTCACTCCAACACACAAGATGGCCACCCCCATGCAAAGATGGCTGCCTCCATGTGGTCAAAGATGGCCGACCCCATGTGGACACAAGATGG
The DNA here is from genome assembly GCA_026230045.1 of Corynorhinus townsendii. NCBI lineage: Eukaryota > Metazoa > Chordata > Mammalia > Chiroptera > Vespertilionidae > Corynorhinus > Corynorhinus townsendii. Next base: position 132,137,159 of record JAPDVU010000006.1, read on the forward strand.
CCGCCACAAGATGGCTGGCAGGGGAGGGCAGTTGTGGGCAATAAGGCCAGCAGGGGAGGGCAGTTGGGAGGGACCAGGCCTGCAAGGGAGGGCAGTTGGGGGTGATCAGGCCTGCAGTAGAGGGCAGTTGGGGGTGATCAGGCCTGCAAGAGAGGGCAGTTTGTGTGGCTGGGCCAGCAGAGGAGGGCAGTTGGGGGCGACCAGGCCAGCGGGGGAGGGCAGTTTGGGGGGACCGGGCCTGCAGGGGAGGATAGTTGGGGGGGACCAGGCCTGCAGGGGAGGGCAGTTGGGGGGAACCAGGCTGGCAGGGGAGGGCAGTTGTGGGTGACCAGGCCTGCAGGGGAGGGCAGTTGGGGACGACCAGGCCAGCAAGGGAGGGCAGTGAGGGGCGACCAGGCCTGCAGGGGAGAGATGGGGAGGACCACGCCTGCAGGGAGGCAGTTGGGGTGGGGGGACCAGGCCTGCAGGGGAGGGCAGTTGGGGGCCACTAGGCCTGCAGGGGAGGGCAGCTAGGGGTGACTGGACTAGCACGGGATGGCAGATGGGGGCAATCGGGCTGGCAGGGGAGCAGTTTGGCATCAATCAGGCTGGCAGGGGAGTGGTTTGGGGATGATCAGGCTGGCAGGCAGAAGCAATTAGTGGAAATCAGACCAGCAGGCAGGAGAGCGGTTGAGAGCCAGCAGTCCTGGATTGTGAGAGGGATGTCCGACTGCCCCGGGACATCCCACCAGGATCGGGCCTAAACGGGCAGTCGGACATCCCTCGAGGGGTCCCAGATTGGAGAGGGTGCAGGCTGGGCTGAGGGACACCCCCCCTCTGCACGAATTTTGTGCACCCGGCCTCTAGTATACTATAATAGTGGTTATTTTTAGGAGGTACAATTAAGGGTGATTTTTCTTTATTTTTTACTAGAGGCCCGGTGCAGGAAATTCATGCATGGCCAGCGATCAGGGCCAATCAGGTTCCCTGCCTCCCTGCCTCCTCCTTCCCTCGCTCCCTTAGTGCCCTGCCACCACTGCTGGTCGCCTGCCATGTTCCGTGCCACCCACTGGTGGTCAGCACCCATCACAGCAAGCGATCGAACTCCTGTTCTCCTGGTCGAACTCCTGAGGGGAAACTTTGCATATTAGCCTTTTATATAGATAGATAGTTTCCTGAATTACCTATATATTTTTCAATAAATATATATTTTATGATTAGGAATAAACCTATTTTCATTAAGAAATAAGATATAAATGATCAGTATGCAAATAAACCAGAGTTATTAAATCCAACAACACAAACTAACCATATAGCAAATCAATCTCACCTGATTCATTACACAAGGCTTTCAAGTCTGCTCCAACGTATCCATGAGCACTATTTGCCAACTGTAGCAGCTCGGCTTCAGTGAGTACATGAGGTACCTTTCGAAGCAGTTTCCGAAGGATATCTAGCCGGTCCTGAGCATTAGGAACTCCAATCTCAATCTCTTTATCAAATCGTCCAGGTCGGCGGAGTGCAGCATCCAAAGCATGAGGACGATTTGTGGCCCCAATAACTAATACCTGTCCTTCACTTCCTTCCTAACAAAATAAAATAAAAACAAACTAATTTATTCTTCTACAAGTAAAATACACACTCACACTCTACATAGGCAAAGATGGATGGATCCAACTGTCCAGGCTGCTAAGTCTTATCCCTTACACTTTTATTATTCATCCTACATTTTCCAAAGTTTAGCCTAAATGACACCTCACATAGTTTTCCAATACTACCATTCATCTATCACAAGTATGTCTCTCCCACATCTAGCATCTTACCCACACTGTTCATATGAATAACAACATATATAACACCCTATCATAGTTATTTTAATTTAAATATTTTAATTGCCCTTTTCCCTTACTTGAAAGCAAAGATTATGGCCTACAGATTATTCAAATAGAAGAGATCTTTTATAGTTGTCAAAGAGATCGTCTTCACAAATGGACTCTTTTTTAAGTTTGACAATTTTTTAAATTCCTAAAAACATAGACAGCAATATAACCAACACCAGAGTACCAGCCACCTTGAAAATGTATGTACTTTAACTCTCTAAGAATCTACACTAATAAAACAGAAACATGCAAATTAGCCGTACTTCACGATGCTCACCAGCCAATCAGGAGTGAGTATGTAAAATAACCCAACAAAGATGGCAGGTTAATTTGCATACACCGTTGCAGAGCACCCAGGGGCGGGATGCTTGCGTCATCACCATGGCGACAACGCAGGCATTCCGTACCACCCCAGCAGCTCTGGGCCTCTGGGCAGTGTAGGAAGGCAGAAAGACGGCTCCAAAGGGGGCTCTGGGCAGGTAAAAAGGCAGAAAGGCAGCTCCGGGCCGGAGCGAAGGTGGTGCCAGCAGCTAGGGGAAGGAAGGCCCATTCTTGCACGAATCTTCATGCATCGGGCCTCTAGTGAAATTATATAGAACTATGATCATGGCCCTAGCCGGATGGCTAAGTTGGTTGGAACACTGTCCCATTCACCAAAAGGTTGTGTGTTCTATTCCCAGTCAGGGCACGTACCTAGGTTGCAGGTTCGATCCCCAGTCGGGTAATATACAGGAGGTAACCCATAGATGATTCTCTCACATTGATGTTTCTCTCTCTCTCTCTCTCTCTGTCTCTCTCTCTCTCCCCCCCCTCCCCACCCCCACTTCCTCTCCAAAATCAATAAAAGCATATCGAGTGAGGATTTTTTTTTAAAAAGATCTATGATCATGATCAGCCACCTATAGAAAGTACCAACATTCTATTCGGAAGACTCAAATGTAACCTCACAGAAATAAATTTAACTGAAATGTGATTCAAAGAAAACTCAAACCTAATCAATTACACTGGATGTGCCAACAGAAAATGGATTATAATGAATCCACAAATTGTGAATTTAGAATTCACAATTCACAAAAATACAGGCCCTTAAACATCTATGTCACATGCTTCCATTCCTACCCAAAGGCAAGAATACCAATCCACAGCAGGCCTGTCCCACAGGCAGAAGAAAAGGCAGCTGTGACTCAGTAATTAAGATATTCCAACACAGTCTTTCATCTGACTTCTTACTCACCAAGAATTCTAATTATAATACAGCTCTCCATATATATATATGCCTTTTGGGTGAAAATAGAGTCATCCATAAAGCTGGTACTTGGTCAGCTTAATAATTATATATCTTATTATAAACAAACTAGTACCCCGATTTATACATCAGTCTTATGAGTGTTGTTATTGTGGGTTGTCAGTCCTCACAACCCATCTCCGAAATACTAACACTGTATTCTCCAGCTTTATAAATTGAGAACCAAATCTGAGTGAGACAAGATGATCACATTTAGGTGTTCCCCCAAGACTGAGACCAGGTGGTCATCTAGCCTCCTCCAGATAGCAACCCTTCTCTTGTGTCACTTAAAATTATAACACATTGTTAGCAAATAATAGAGACTTAATACTAAACCTTCACGTTATTTTTGCATGTTCAATTTCTACCTATAGTAAGTAAAAACCAAAAAGTTCTAATAGTCCAGTTTTTAAAATGCAAAAGGAGGACCTGGAATTACATACTCTTAAGAATTTCTTTAGGTCCTAAAAAATAAGTTCTGCATAAGTGTATTCTTTTGGTAAATGACTGTCAGGATTATGTATATACCGTCAGAGTGATAACAAGGTAAATTTCTTTTAAATGTTGCACAATACATTACTCTCACTTTCTTTACTTTCACTTGCCCCCAAAGAATCAAGTTATACATGGGTATATAAGACTTACTCAAGAAATTTCTTTATAAATTCTCCTAAAATTTAACCACTAAATCTTTCTTACGATTTTTGTTTCAGGTTTTTAAGTTAATATTTATTACAGAAGAAATACATTGTTGCATATTATTTTACATGCTAGAAAAAATGCCAGGTTATACTATCCCAGCAGTTACTAAGAAATCTGCCAAAGAAAATTATATTATGGTCCTTTCTTCTAGTGTTTATAGCTAATATTTTCCCCTTACCCTAGAATACCCCATAATTCAAGAATTTGATAGTTTTTGCTACTATATATACACAAATGATTAAAAATAGACCCCTTCCTACACAGAATCAATACTGGTGCTATACTTACTGAACCAATACCATCCATTAGTGTTAGCAGTGAAGCTACAACTCGTTTTTCCACTTCATTCTGAGCCCCTTCTCTTTTTGGGCAAAGTGCATCCAGCTCATCAATAAAAATAATTGATGGATGCCTAAAAACAAACAAACAAAATGAATTAGCTAATATACATTTAATTTTTAAATTTGACATGTGACATGTTACATTTAGGATTTAGTTAATATTAAAGACAAAGGCAACAGGATGTTAAACTGAAAAACCTTAGATGAATTCTAGCCCAAATTATTAACTCACCAAAATTACATTCTAGTGGATCTGCCCTCAATTAAAAGAAGAGCACTGAGAACAGTCTACTGCTCATGAGATGAGTCTACGCCTAGGCAGAACTTGCCCACTAATGCCTACTGCATTGTTATGCCTCAATTCAGAAGCAGAGGCTAGAGATATTGTTCCTGTGAACAGTATTAATGTCCAAGGGAGCAAAATTAGAAATGCTCTCTGTTACTTTATCTATTTAAAAAAAATTACTTTCACCCTGGCTGGTTTTGCTTAGTGGATAGTGTCAGCCTATAGACTGAAGGGTCCTGGGTTCAATTCCGGTCAAGGGCAGGTACCTGGGTTGCAGGCTCAATCCCTGGCCCTGGTCAGGGACCTTGCGGGAGGCAATCAATGGATGTATTCTCTCTCACATGATATCAAATAACACTGTCTTGTTTCTCTCTCTGTCTCTCCCCCTCCCTTCCACTCTCTCTAAAAAAAATCAATGGAAAAATATGCTCAGGTGAGGATGAACAAAAATTAATAAATAAATAAATAAATAACTCATGATAGTCAATGTTCCTATAAAAAGATGTGAATTCTCTCATAGGAGGAAACGTCAACTGCAAGGAATATAACAACGACAACAAAAATATACTAAACAATAAGGTATGCCCTGGTTCTCAAACCTTCAGTATTAGGACCACAGACTACTTATTTCATCTACTATAACTAGGAAAAAAATACTTTAAAAATGGAAGTTCTTTCGATAAGAGAGCAATTATTATGGTAAGTTAAATGCCAAAAAAAATGATAGAGCATAGCCATATTATAAATAATATTACATTAGACCAAGTTATAGACCATGCCTAATGCTCCTTGCAACATAACATGGTAGACTAATTTGAGGAACAGTATTCAGTAAGAATTATTGTTAAAGAGCAAAACACTTGTCCCTTTGAAGCAAAGTTATAGCAAAACAAAGTTTTGAGCATAAAGAACTACTATAATACAATCTACTAAGGGAACTAGATATACTGACTATACCTAAGTACCCAAAAGAAAATCATAAATTTCTATCAAGAAGTCACATGATATCAAATAACAATGTCTTAATTCTTTTCCCTTATATATTTTTTTAAATTGAGATATAATTAACATATAACATTATATTAGTTCCAGGTATACAACATAATTTAATATTGTTATTTTGTGCAATGATCATAAGTCTAGTCATCGTGACATCTGTTGCCATGTATAGCTACAGCACTTTTTTCTTGTGATGAGATCTTTTAAGAGCTACTCACTTTACAATTTTCAATCATGAAATGGTTACATTAACTATAGTCACCATCCTATACATCACATCCCCATGACTTATTTCTTTAATAACTGGAAGTTATTAGATAGAAATAGATGAGATAAAATGTCATTAGATTTACAACCTATTTCTAGTGCTACCACTACTAGTTTTGTACTATTCTTTCATGCTTAGTATAAAGTCTTGGCATCTCTACTTTGACTAACACAGCCTTAACTACTAAATTCAAACATGAAAAATACAGAATACCGCAGAGTGGCTTCAGCAAATATCTGACGTAACCTTGCTTCAGTTTCCCCATAGAATCTGTAACAAATAAAATATATTTAAGGAACAACTCTCAAACTTTCCAAATATTTCCAGAATACTTAAAATGAACTTTCCAAAATTATTTTCCAAACTTAATTTATATATAAATTAAAAAAGAAATCTAAAACATTTCAACATGTGAAACATCCAGACAGAATATAAGCAACCATTTTTTTTTTTTTAATTCAAGCAACGATTTTTTAAAAACCACATTAAGCAGAGCATCTCGGGCACTGAAAGGAGGTGACCTTGCAGCAGGTAACAAATCATCATTAACCAAGATGTCTCAGCACCTGAGCCTCCAACCTTTAAAAAGGAACCACCCAAAGAGAAAGACTTTGGAAATGCAGGGCTCAGAGGGGTCCACATAACAACCTTATTTCAAGCTGTGAATCCAGAGCTCTTCAATAAACCTAAAAAACCTTCACGGCCAGTATGGCTCAGAGGTTGAGCATCAACCTATGAACCAGGAGGTCATGGTTCAATTCCCCATCAGGCACATGCCCTGGTTGTGGGCACAACCCCCAGTGTGGAGTATGTAGGAGACAGCCAAGTAACGATTCTCTCTCATCATTGATGTTTCTCTTTCTCCTTCTCCCTTCCTCTCTAAAATCAGTAAAAATATATTAAAAACAAGACACAAAAAATCTGTAATGCTTTCGGATTGACAGCCCTTTCACTTTGTGTGGCTTATATTATCTACATGTAACATAAGAGAATAAAACAGGCCTCTATGAAGCTATTGATAGTGAGGGACACAGTTATAGAAGAGAAAAACATCTAAATTGGATTAATAGTGCCGGTTACTCTAGATGGAGCTATAATCAAGGGTCCTGAAATCATCAAATGATACTCTATAAATGCACGCCATGTTCCTTGTTTTAGAATATGTTCATGAGAAAACAAGATAGCAGTTGCAAACAGATTAGTATAGTTAATTTGGTCCTTTCAGAACTGTAGCCATTATCTCATTCTTTTTCAACAGAAAGCTTCTCAACGTATTTTTTTTATTAAATCTTCTTATAAAAGTGCCATGAGAATGGAAGTCATTTTTGTTAATTATTAAGTTCTATATAATAAAAGTATCCAGTGTTGTTAAATTCACATAGTATTTTTATATTTTAAGGCGAATTGTGAGGGTTTAGTTTTCTTTTGCTGTTTGCAAAGGCAATGTTTATTTTCTACCTGGCATAGAACCTATATCTGTAAAGAAAAAGAAATAATTGTAAATTATTGCAAAGCGTGCAGTCAACACTAAAGACAAATAGTTTTTAGAGTCACAGATGGTTCATATATTTTGGTTTTTCATTTCAGCTCATTTTGTTCCAGAATTTTATTTTAATTGAAAAGATACTCCCACTTACCTACTAAAACAAAGATTAAATGAAGGAATAATCCAAAGTAAGGGTAGTATTTCTTTAAAAAAATAAGTACGTTATACTGAGGTCTGTTTTTACTTGACTATAATTATTACCTATTTTAGTTTTTGTGAACTACTGCTACAGTAATACAATAAACATAAGACTAAATGTTCTTAGTTATTTAAAAACCAGAATTATTCAATGAATAAGGTCGCCTTACTGTCCTGGGTTTACCTGATATAATGTCAATCTTTCTGACAAGGATTCTGGACCTGTTTCATTTCTAGACATTTACCCCATTCTTCAAACCATTATAATTGGGAGCTCAGTAATAAATCTTATCTCTGAAATTGTTTCATTTATTATTACCAATAATAATAATAGCATAGGCAGAGTTTATCATCATAATGTAAGTTTTTAATTTCTAATACTTTATTGTGGTTTTGCAGGATACATAAAAATGCAATTATGTCTGATTTGTAGATATTAAAGAGCTCAGCTAATACAGTAATCTCATGCAACTAAATTAAATCTTTACTATTGAGCCCTAAAAAAAGAATTTAAGAAGTATCCTCCTATATAATAAAAGGATAATATGCAAATCAACCAAAAGGCAGAACAACCAGTTGCTATGAGGCACACTGACCACCAGAGGGCAGATGCTCAACACAAGGAGCTGTCCCCTGGTGGTCAGTGCACTCCCACAGGGGGAGCGCCACTCAGCCACAAGCCGGGCTGACAGCTGGCGAACACAGAGCACAGTGGCACTGGCGGAAGCCTCTCCCACCTCTGTGGCAGCGCTAGGGATGTCCAACTGATGGCTTAGGCCCGCTCCCCTGCAAAAGGGCGCAGTCTGGGCTGAGAGATCCCCCTACCCGCCCCACACCCCCAAGTGCATGAATGTCATGCACTGGGCCTCCAGTATTTAATAATATTGTTTATTCTATTAAATTATGCACCTACTTGCTTATAATTTCAGGACCATTTATTACAGAGACATAGGCTCCAACTTCATTAGCAATAGCCCTGGCAATCATTGTCTTTCCAGTACCTGGAGGGCCATAAAGTAACACTCCTCTAGGGGGAGGAATTCCTAGAAGAAAAAGAAGAGAATACTGGATTCAGCATTACTAGGTTTCTTGTAAGTTTTGTCATATGACTTAAAACATGAGTTAAAAGCATAAATTTACCTTGCATCACAAACTAAAGTGAGAGTCAGATTTCCTTATTCTTCCCAGGAAGATGTATAACTAGCCCAAACACTGATCTCTAGCAATGACTGTTTCTCCCTCTATAGATCCAACCTGTCCAGGCACTCTGGTGAAAAATTGGCTGGACACTGTTGTCATGCCCCATTCCACATTATCAAAACCAAGTCCAAACAACAAAAAGCTCATAAAGCTAGCCACTAATCCCAATTTTCAGCATATATGCATTCCTAGGAAAATGTCAATCCAAGGGTTCATTTTATATAAAGATTCATAAAAGAGGAAAAGCAGAGAAAGAGAGGGTATGCACCAAATACATGCAGAGAATTGGGCAATAACCACACAGAGGATTGAGTTTCCTAGGAACCAAGTCAATGCAGATATGTGCACACAGCTACATTTCCTGAGAAGTTTTACCCTGCATATCTGAATGTTTGGCTTATTTCTTTACTCATTACAGCTGATCTAACCTGACAAGAAACTTATTCTAGATACAATACAAACAACTGTGAAAGTATGCAATTAAAAGAGGCAAGGCTACAACTAACTCATTACAACCTAAGAACATCTCACTTAACTGGCATCTCCCAAAGCAACTCACACCTCCTACCATACCTACCGCTCAGGAAAGAAAAAATAGGAAAAGAGGGTGAGCAATTATTAGATAAGTGGAATGAGCTAACTGCTTTTGAGTTTGAATTGAATACTTTTGGGTACAATACACTGAAGAAATCATACCATAACTCTTGAATAGTTCAAGCTGCTTGAGTGGAAGTTCAATTATTTCTCTAATTGCTTTTAGCTGACCATTTAAGCCTCCTATCATGTCGTAAGTCACTTTGAATTGGTTGTCTTGCTCTTTTGAATTTATACCAATTTTTGTAAAATTGACCCTCGTTGTTGAGGAAATGAAGTAGAAAGTATCAGTGTTGCACTTTGCTCCCAAATTGGCTGGCTTTAGGAATCTCTCTTCATTGATAAGGTATTCGTTTCCTCCTCTGGCAGACGCAAAGCTACATTCAAGACCTGTGACTTCCTCTAGCCCAAGCCCACTGCTGCCACCAGGACTCTGTGTGACATCTGACAAACTGTCGCCAGTTTTATTTATCTTTCTGTCATCTATTGGTTTGCAGGGAGTACTGCTTGATGGTGGGACCCGAGGCTCTTCCAGATCCAACTGGCTTAGCTGTAAGGACATATCCAGGGTACTGGCTTCTATGCTAGACCGTTTAGAGGCCATTCCCTGAGCATTGGTATCAGGGTCACTCTGAAGCCTTCTCAGTATCATGCCATCTGCCCCTTTCACTCGCAACACTTGCAACTTGCATGGTCGTCCATAGAATGTAATGTATAGAAAGTTGCCTGGTAAAACAATCTTGCCATCTAGAAAACAATTTATTGAAAATATATTTATGTTAGCACAAGTTTTCACCCATTTAATGTTTAAAAAGCATTTGTTTTATCTATTAACAAATCTACATGACTGAAAAGACTAAATCAAAGAAAGCAGTATTAATAAAATAACTGCCATGAAAAATAAAGGCCCTAATATTCCCCTAATAAGGGAGCACTATCTGGAGATCAAAGAAAAACAAGATGATTCTCTGAAGTGGGGAAGATTCTATCAACTACATTAACAAATAGCCAGGCAGTCTATATTTGATAATAAACTAACCCAAAATGGCACACTTAAACCAACACACCAATATAACATTTGTCACTGGAAAGAGCAAGAGCTCAAGGATTCAAAGTCTCAGTTCTCCCAATGACTTTGTCCAGACACGCTGAATATTCTGTTGCTGAACTGCCAATCAATTAATTGGGGAAAAGAATCCCATAACCCTCTCTTAATAGGACATTAATTCATTGAGGAGAATGGTCTCTATGCCATTTTGAAGAAAACTATCAAGTAGACAACACCTCGAAGACACATTACAGTATATGCTGCTGCCTTGCTTCTTAAAATTTAAAAAAATACTTAAAATATGTCTTACCTAGTTTTCTCAGAAGACAACCAGCCAATTGTTCTTCATTAATATCCACATTTTTGTCACTATAAAGGTTTGGGGTGGGGAAAATAGAAATAAACATTAAGTACACCAGAAATTTAAATGTAATATAACACATACATAGTTGTAATGCAGACCTAAGGAAAAGCATAATTAGTTTACAACCTGGAAATGATTTACACAATTTTGGAATGACTTACAAATTTCAGCTAGTTCTTATAGCCATGAAAATCTCATTTGTAGTTTGACGTCCTATTGGCATAAACCAATGTTCTTCAAATATAGGGTACTACCTGCTAGTGGTTCATAATCATTTCAGTCAATCCTACCCAGCACTTTTTTAATAGAATACAAATGTCAGAATATATCAAACATAGAAAGGGTAAATATTGCTTTGTAAGACATTATTACACACAAACATCTATATACTTGTTGTATACAAGTACATGTGTGCATATGTGCACTCTATGTATATATACAATAGATGTGTATGTACAATGAACCACAATGAAAAATGTTTATTCTTCGTCAGTCAGAAACATTAGAAAAATGCTGACTTTAATTAATTAATCCCTTGCCAAACTTGCCTAGCTTGGAAAAGGGCTTTTATTAATAACTTAATTTATTCCCTTTGTATAATTTATAAATTATCTTCCAGGAAAAATAAACCCTATATTGTACTTTATCTGAAGAGGTAGAAATAAGAAAAAGGAGAGTGGTACAATGGAAGTTTATTCTAGAGAAAGGGCATGCCTAAGAAAAATGGGAACCCTTTTTTGACTGATAACTATGTCTGCCAGGAAGGACACTGTTTGAGTACAGGAAGCAGGCAACCCTAAAAATCATGGCACTTGTACAGAAACGTGTCCTTGGAGAACATGTGCATTTTTCCTTCTTCTCCATTTGTAAGCAGCCCACGTGGCCTTCGGTTGTGAGCTCTGCCAGACATCAGTGGAAGGGGATGATCGAGCTCAGTGAAAGCTGTTTTAGCAGGCCTTTCTGTGACAGAGCTAAGCCATGTCCTCTACTTTCTCAGTAATAAAACCAATACAGTTCATTTTCATTATTTGCAGTTTCCATATGTGCAAATTCACCTACTTGCTAAAATTTATTTGTAACCCCAAAACCAGTACTAGCAGAGCATTTCCAGTCATTCATGGATGTGTACGTAAGGTAGGCAAAAAATCTGAGTCACACAATACCTTCTTCTTTCAACTCTCATCACAGATGACCAGAGGATGGCAACTGGAGATGATGGGGGACAATGTAATGTAGAGTGAAAGTTCCAGGTCTGGGACCTCACTCTGGCAGCTGTTAGTAACATGGCCTCACTTCTGAACTACCTCTTCTCTTTTGTAAAATGAAGAAAATAGGATACACCCGAATGAGTTGTTTTAAGGATTTAACATTATAATCTATATAAAATATATATATTTGTATATTTATATCTATATATGTTAAATACATATATATGTGTGTGTGTATATATATATATATATATATATATATATATATACTCTAAGAAGCAATGGTTCAATATTTGCTAATTCAGTTTTGGGGACAATTTTGTAGGACACAATACCACAAATAACAAGAATTGACTGTGTCTTCATGTGAGAAAGAGAAATACAAGAAAATTTAATGAATCAAATCCTATCTAATAAAGGAATAATATGCAAATTGACTGTACCTCTGCTATACCCACAAGCCCCACCCACCAGCCAATCAGGAGTGAGTATGCAAAATAACCCAACTAAGATGGCTGCGGCCACAGAGAGAGCAGGGGGCTTGGGTTTCCCCGGCAATGGAGGAAGCCAAGCTTTCCGCCTGCCCTGGCTGGCCCAGGCCTCTGCTCAAGGCTAAAAGTTTCAATTATAAAAGATAAATAAATCCCAACAAAAATGGCGGCAGCCATGGAGCTGGAGAGAGCAGGAGGCTTGAGTTGCCCCTGGAGATGGAAGCCAAGCTTCTGCAGCCCTGACCTCTGCTCAAGGCTACAAAGTTTCAATTACAAAAGATAAATAAATCCTAGATACCAGGGCCTTCACTTGGGTCACCAGGGGGCATGGCTGGCCTGCAAACCACCACAGGTCCCTCACCCAGGCCGCCCCATGCCCCAAGGGAACCCCCATCCTGATCCAGGACACCCTTCAGGGCAAACCAGTCGGCACCCACCCGTGCACCAGGCCTCTATCCTATCTAATCCTATCTAATAAAAGAATAATATGCAAATTGACCATCACTCCAACACACAAGATGGCTGTCCCCATGTGGTCAAAGATGACTGCCCCCATGTGGACACAAGATGGCCACCACAAGATGGCCAACAGGGGAGGGCAGTTGGGAGAGACCAGGCCTGCAAGGGAGGGCAGTTGGGGGCGATCATGCCTGCAGGGGAGGGCAGTTAGGGGTGACCAGTCCTGCAGGGAGGTCAGTTAGGGGCAAACAGGCTGGCAGGGGAGGGCTGTTAGGCATCAATCAGGCTGGCAGGGGAGTGGTTAGGGGGTGATCAGGCAGAAGCAGTTAGGGGCAATCAAGAAGGCAGGCAGGCGAGCAGTTGGGAGCCAGCAGTCCTGGTTTGTGAGAGTCCAGGTAGGATCGGGCCTAAATAGGCAGTCGGACATCCCTCGAGGGGTCCCAGATTGGAGAGGGTGCAGGCTGGGCTGAGGGACACACCACCACCACCACCACCCCTGCATGAATTTCGTGCACCAGGCCTCTAGTGTGTGTGTGTGTGTCTATATATATATATATATATATATATATATATATATATATATATATATTTAAACTGAAGAGGAAATTATATATATCCATAAATGCTTAAATTTGCTAGTTAACAGAACTCTGAACCTAGTTATACTTAAATCGTCTCTACTTATTAAAGTCTGAATAAGAGATATTTATAATATGTATAAGAACAGCAAAAACAACCAACTTTGCTTTTAAAAATGAATAGGTGCAAATAAAAACATTTCCACTAGAAGGAGCTCTAAACTTACTAATGAAATGATTTAGATATAGCACAATTGAAGGATTTAAGCAGCAGATTAAAATTAATGATTTTTCTTACTGAAAATTTTCTTGTCTACGCTCTTCTTGCTGCCACATTTAAAACAAAAGATTTTAATAAAAAGTTTAAAACCAAGCTTCCATGGAAAACCTATACATTCCCTCCATAGCAGGAAATCATTATCACCTAAGAGTGCTATGCCCTCAAGAGTGATCATCAAAACTCCAGTCAAATGAGTGCTGTGCCTGCAGCCCTGTTTGAAGTCAGTCTGGAGAAAAATCCTGTGCAATCTGAGCACTAACCAACCCACACAAGAACGGGCAAGTTCCTGCCTTCTCACTGAGCCCATTTCCTCATCTGTGAAAGGGGTAGGTAAGGATACCTTGCAGGATGTTTAGAGGATTAAATGAAAAGAAAAAGGAAAGATGTGTGCATGCACATGTATGTGCACAGCTGGTGCTCAACACATGTTGTATTTCTTTTCCTTTCTGCTTTTCATCATTTGTTAAATGTTTGTTAAGTGCTTTGAAAACATTTTCCTGTTCTTAAAGGAAAAAATATGCCAAAGCTCAAGCTTGGCATCTATAAAAGTAGCAAAAGAGAGGAAAATATTTTAAAATCAAGCTAGATTGGAAAACGTTCTGTGATTCTTACATTAATATAAATACCAGTCCCCAACTGTTACTAGGCTGATATTAAAATTTCAAAAGATGCTTTTTAAAAATAAATTTTGATAATATTTTTACATGCAAACTGAATCAAAATGCTATTAGATACAGAATACCCAAGAGGATGGGAGATATGCTTTAATTATATTGATAATGCTGCTTCAAACAACTATCTTTGGTGAGGAGATATTTAAAAACCTGATAGAAATAACTCTCTCACTAGATTGAATAATCAATGAGTTAAAATATACAATCAGCCCAGCCAGTATAGCTCAGCGGTTGAGCATCAACCTATGAACCAGGAGGTCATGGTTTGATCCCCAGTCAGGGCACACGCGAGCTCTATCACCCAATGTGGTGTGCAGAAAGCAACTGACCAATGATTCTCTCTCATCATTGATGCTTCTGTCTCTCTCTCTCTCTCCCTTCCTCTCTGAAATCAATAAAAATATATTTATTTATATACTTTGCTTGAACAGTCTTAATTAAAACTTATTTCTTGCCTACTCACAGTAGCCTACTCCCTTCTTTATAGCTGTAAAAAAGACAAGAAGCCCTGAGTAGTACACTGCAGACCAAGATGAAAAACATAGTTAAATACCCATCAGCAATAATTCTCTCATCTACAGTGTCAGGGCACACTCTAATCATAGGAACTAGAGAGTCCCTAGTCCCTAAGTTATATAGCACTCGTCTAGCTAGCACTCTATAATACAGGGGGCAACTAGCCACTCAGGTGGCCAGTCCAAACTGTGATGTGCTATAACTATAACATACACACTGGATATTGAAGACTTAGTTTAAAAAACAGAATGAAAAATACTTTATTAATAGTTTTTTATAGTTATAAGTTAGATTTTACACATATTGGTTAAATAAAATATATAATTATAATAAATTTCACATGTTTCTTTACTTTTTAAATGTGGTTACTAGAAACGGCAAAATTGCATAAGTGGTTCACACTTGTGACTTTCATTATATTTCTACTAGGCATAGGCAACACTGATTCAGTCACCAAAGAAAAGAGCCAAACCTGAGTGCCACGTCCATTTCCTCAGCCTGCAGCACAGCACCCAAAAGAGGCTGGACATGGATGGCATCACCAACTCTGACACCCACATTCTTCTGTGCTATTTCACTCAGGCCAACCTTGCCTCCAGGAAATCCTGATACAGGCCAGGCTGTATAGACCTGTCCAGGAGAGATAATAAACATTCACAGAATATCAGTAATTTATAAAGCAGAAAATTAAGCATAGCCAAGTACATGGATCTGCCAACCCCCAAAAAGGTTACAATCTGACATAAGTTACAAAAAAGTTTTATAAATATTACATTTTTTGCAAAAATTAGGAATGACCCCATAGTGAAAACAGTGAAAGATCTGAGAGGTGGAGTTAGGAAAACAGACCAAGGTGAGAAGAAAATGAGATAAAATCCCAAAGGCAAGCTGACTATTAGGTAACCCAGCCTAGAGCATAAACTACATCCAAGAAGTAGTGAGGGGCCTAGCACCAGAGTTCCTGGGAACATGGACCTCATCAGACAAATGTTAAGCTCCAGATAGAGGGCTGAGTTCACACATTTAGTGTCTTCTCATCCACAAGACACAGTAAAGTTTTTAAAAATATGAGCCCAGAGGGTGGTGGGGGGTGGGGGCGGGGAGGCGGGTAAGAGATCAACCGAAGGACTTGTATGCATGCATATAAGCATAACCAATGGACGCAAGACATTGGGGGGGGGGGGGAGGGGAGGGCATGTGCCCAGGGAGTAGGGGAGGCCAGGGGAAGTTCAGTGGGGGGGAAAAGAGACAGACATATGTACTATTTGTAATACTTTAAACAATAAAATAACATTTAAAAAGATTAAAATATGTGTGTGTGTGTGTGTGTGTGTGTGTGTGTGTGTGTGTGTGTGTATATATATATATATATGCCCAGAACTATGAAAAGAATGGGAGGCGTAACACCAGCAGATAAGAGATTTCAAAACCTTTCCAGAGGGCCCCAGTGGATGAGAGAACACTGAGTAATGAAGCAGAGAAGATATGGCAAAGATAGAGGCAGGGGCTGGCAGCAGAGAAGAAAGCCAAGCTGCTGAAAATGGCAACAAGGAGAAACACAGCTGAAACTAGGGAGAGTAATCAAATGTTTGTATAAAAAAGAGATGACTTCATACCCCAAAACAGTATTTCTGTAGAGAAAAGTAACAGATTGGGAAGAATAAGGACGATAAGTGGATGTCTCACTACCTCCCAAGGAAAGGTCTCTCTCTCCATTATGACATTTAGGGCTATATTCCCACTGTAATCATAGGCATCAAAGAAAGGGCAAGTTTACATTGGTGTGAGGGTCTTTAAAATACAGTTTTTCATTTTTCCTTGCTTGTTCTGAAAATTACAATTAAAAAAAAAACAAAAAAAACACCCTCAAATCTTTCCAAACTAAGTAAATGATAAGGACTCTTACCTCTTGTTTTCCATGTAAACTGGTAAGCAGCACTGGTCGGCCGATACTTATATTTGCAGACTTCATAGTGCCAAGTCCAAGTTGAACAAGGGAATTCTGGAACTTTTTAGGAACTTTGTCATCTACCAAGAAGCAAAAGAAAATGATTTTTGCACTATTTTGTCACTGAAGTTAAGGCATGCTTTCTTTTGGAGGAAATAAAACTCCTTTACCAACATAACCACATGAATACACTTATCGTACCCTGGAGAAACCACTGTTGCAGCCCTTCTTACTTTAACAAATAAACTTAATACCAAATCTTTTGAGGATCCAGACAGTGTAAGTGCTAACTAAAAAATAAAAATAAAAAAGTTGTTTTATGAAGTAGGTATTAGTTTTCATTATTTAAAAAAAATCTTGCCCTGGCTGGTTTGGCTCAATGGAGGGTCCTGGGTTCAATTCCAGTCAAGGGCACATGCCCAGGTTGCGGGCTCAATCCCCAGTGGGGGGCGTGCAGGAGGCAGCCGATCAATGATTCTCTTTCATCATTGATGTTTCTCTCTCTCTCTTCCTATCCCTTCCTCTCTGAAATCAATAAAAATACATTTAAAAATATAGATAGATAGATCTTGACATCAACTATCCCCAGTAACTAACTTCATGCTTATTGAGCACTTATGTGCCAGATTAACTAATGAGATAATAAAAGTAATTTCACAAAACTATCCTAGTTTCACTTAGTCATTCAGCAAATCTTTACTATGCGATAGACACTACTCTAGACACTGGGGATACAGAAGTAGACACAGTCCTTGGCTTTATGTAGCTGACAATCTAATAGGATAACAGAGTTATAAACCGTCACTGAGCTCTAGCCAGGTGGCTCAGTTGGTTGGAGCATCATACAGTAGACTGAAATGTTGCGGGTTTGATTCCAATTCAGGGCACATTAACTAGATTGCAGGTTCCATCCCCCATTGGGGCCCATATGAGAGGCAACTCAGCGATGTTTCTCTTGCTGACATTGATGTTTCTTTCTCTCTCCTTTCCTATCACTCTAAAAATAAATTTTAAAAAGCATATTCTCAAGTGAGGATTTTTAAAAAATCACTGAATAACTGCATAATTATAAACAAAGATTAATGCAATAAAAAAAACGACGCAGAATGACTTTAATGTGGGATCTGATCTCATCTGGAAGAATAAGAGAAAGCTTCTCCAAGGAAATATTGCTTCAATTCACATCTGAAGGAAGAGTAGGGATTAACTAAATGAAGAGGAAAAAAGATAATTCTGAGCAGAGAACAACATGTCCAGAGATCATGGGCACAAGGGAGTACTGTGCATCAGAGGGAAGAGGACAGGCAGAGAGAATGGTGGGAGACAAGCCATGTAAGGAAGGTCAAGACCATTCAGGGCAGCAGGTGATATCAAGCTGCTGGTCTTTACCCAACAGCAACGGCAGGACAGTGAGGGGTGAAATGAGGGTTCATGACAGGATCTTCAGTTGAAAGACCATTCCAGCTGCAGAGCAGGAAGTAAATGGAAAGGCTGGTGTAGTAAGCAGTCCAGATGAGAGAGGATAGTGTCTGGATTATGGCGGAAGCAATGGAACAGAGTGAAAAAACAGCAATGTGGGAAATATTGAGGTGATAAGCAGGACTTGGTGGTGGACTGAATATTGGATATGAGAGGTGTCATACATGACTCCTAGGTTTCTGAATAGGAGTTCTTGAGATCAGTCTTGAAGTAGCTTCGAAAAATCCAAGAGAAGAGATATAGCCCAGTGCTATTTAAATTGTAGTTGGCAAACTATTTGCTTCTGGTTCCTGATAAGCACAGAAAATAAGAATAAATGTTTAGAAGCTTTTATTTATTTATTTATTTTTTAATATATTTTTATTGATTTCAGAGAGGAAGGGAGAGGGAGAGAGATAGATAGAAACATCCATGATGAGAGAGAATCATTGATTGGCTGCCTCCTGCACACCCCACACTGCAACTCAGGCATGTGCCCTGACCAGGAATTGAACCCTTACCTCAACCACAGATGATGCTCAACCACTGAACCACGCCAGCCGAGCTTATTGTATTTTTAAAACTGTGCCGATCTGTGGCATATCTTAAATTTTAAAACCTTTCCTATAGAGTTGGAGAAGCATTGGTCTAGAGCAGTGGTCGGCAAACCGCGGCTCGCGAGCCACATGCGGCTCTTTGGCCCCTTGAGTGTGGCTCTTCCACAAAATACCATGGCCTGGGCGAGTCTATTTTGAAGAAGTGGCGTTAGAAGAAGTTTAAGTTTAAAAACTTTGGCTCTCAAAAGAAATTTCAATCGTTATACTGTTGATATTTGGCTCTTTTGACTAATGAGTTTGCCAACCACTGGTCTTGAGCAGCAATTTTCAACTAGCCTGACACAAGAATTTTTAAAGCATGCCTACTTAGTCAGGGGCACTGACCTCTTTTCCCTTTGATTGTCAAATTTAAAAAAAAATAACAACAGCCAACCCAACAATAGCTGTCCGGTGTGAATGAATCAAAATTATACCGATTTTTTGGTCAGACTGGCAAAAAACATATTTTTGGTATGCCGAAGAATTTTAATAGTTTATGTATGCCATGAGATGAAAAAGGTTGAAAATCGCTGGTCTAGAGGAAAAGTAAATCAAGACTGAGAAACAGTATAAACTAGAAATATAAATCTGAAAATGCTGAGGACATAGATGGGTAAACTCTGGGCAGTGAATAAACTTGCCAAAGAAAGATTTATAAAGACAAGAAGAGCTTTAGGACTAAGAATTGAGGAACTTCAACTTTTTTTAATCCTCGCCCTAGGATATATTTATTGATTTGAGAGAGAGAGGAAAGGGGGCAGGAGGGAGGAACATGGATCATTGCCTCCGCAGGTGGAACCCACACCTTTTGGTGTGCAAGACAATGCTCTAACCAACTGAACCGCAGGACAGGGCGAGGAACTAACTTCACCATTTGGAAGAAGATGAGCCTGGAAAGAAAACCAAGTACCGACAAAAGGTAGAGGTGAAACTAGAAAAGTCTGACGAGGCGTCAAATGAAGAAGTCAAGTGCTTCCAGTTGGAGGACATGGTGGCTTCCTGGCCGAAGCTGCAGGGAGGTCAAGCGCAGTCGGCAACGGCGGAGATGCGGCGGGGTCCGTGGCCCGGGCAGCTCCGGGGGGGGGGGGGGCAAGGGGGGAGGGGAGGACATGAGTGGAGGTCTAGCAGGCACGGCCCCGGAGCAGAGGGGCCGGAGGGGGGGGGGCGCAGGGGGACAGGGCGGGAAGGGAGGGTAAAGGAGGCGCGTTTGAAGCCGGCGCCGAGCGCACTGAAGCGGACGGGGAGGACCGGCCTGGGGACAGGACGCACTGTTCCCCCGCCCCCGGGAGACAATGACTCTAAAACGAGAGCCTAGCTTTAGGGCTGCCTTTGGGGTCCACGGGAGACAGACTCACGTCCTGCTACCGGTTCACTCTGCCCCACTTTTCAGGGCTTTGCCGATCAACGACCTTTCAGGCAAACCCGTCCTCCCAGCTCCTGGGAGCTGAGACCCGGGGGCTGGCTCGGAGGTCGCACACGTCTGGGCTCAAACGTGTCTCTGAGGAATCTACAGAATGGGCACAATTAACCCCGCACCCGCACCCCAGGGCGTCCGCGAGGATTAGACCTGACGGGGACACGCAATGAAGAGCTGCCCCTGAAATCAGAGCCTGTGCGGCCGTGCAAGAAGCAGCCACCTTTCCGTCCCGAAGGCGCAGGGGCGCCACTCAGGAAGGGTGTCCCCGTAGCTTGACTGAACTGGGCTCAGTGTTTCGTCCTCTATGAAGGCTAGGTAGGGCAATGTGGCTGCTAAATATGTCGTCCATCTTACATGAGGCAAAGCTGTCCCAAGTGCAACTTGGCAATTCAAGGCAACAAAAGGGACCGTTGAGTCAGTCACGGAGAAGGCACTAGTGCCTTGCCCGAGTCGCGCGTGGCCCCGAGCCCCTCACAACCCGGCCTCGCCCACCCTTCATAGCGCCGCGATTCCAGGCCCACCGCCTGGTCTCCAACCCCTCAGGTGGCGCCCCCTCCGCCTCTGGCCGCCCTCCCAACCACTCTCACCCTTTTCTAGGAAGTTGATCACAGCCAGAGTCCCAGTCGCCGCCGCGAAGCCGGCTTCGGGACAAGCAGCCGAGGCCCCCGCAAGAGAGCGAGCCGTGGAGGGCGAGGGCGAACCCCTGTCGGAGCTCCGGTTGGACCGTTTTCTGTTCTTCTTGGAAGACATGATCCTCAGGCAGCCTGGAAGCTGAAGCAGTGAAGCCGGCTCAACGTGCGCGCTTTACTGTGGGAAAAACTTCCGGGGCAGAAGTCAGCGAGGCTCCACCCCCGCGCCGAAATTCCTGGAGTGAAGCGCAAATGGAGAGGCGGGGAAACCAACCGTCTTCAGAACCTGAGGTCTTTGAAGAGGTCGAAGAGGTTTTTCTGTAAAGCAAAACGGATTAGGTGGATGGAAGCGTCCTTTAGATTGTACATTCCTGAAAGACAGGACTTTTTCGTAACCCATTCGTCTTCCCCATCCCTGAATATCTGTGCATTGAATTAAACTATTATGGGGAGGGGAATAGTGGAGGGAAAGTTTCTCCCCGTTTTTCTGGAGCCGGGCACATTCCTGAGAGGAGCTGGTGGACAGGACTTCGAGGTCTCCTGGGTATAGCGCTGCAAAGTGATAAGCCCAGCTCAACTCTGAGAAGCCTGTGCGGCTCTCTTCTCGCTTTTACGGTAGCACCTCCTCCCCGCAGCGCGTGGGCGGGGCGATTTGGGGGCGAAGCGTACGGCGGGCTTGGGCCGGCACGGGGATGTCGCCTCTACGGAGCGGGGGCTACCTGCGCGCGGTGCTGGCGCGGGCCCGAGGCGCCAAGCTCTCAGCTGCTCCCCGCAGGGCCTCGGGTGGCTTAAGTGGTGCGCGGGATTCCCCCGCCGAAGCAGGCTGGCTGCGGGGCGAAGTGGACAGATTCGGGGGCGTCTCGGTGCGGCTGGGCGCTCTGGACCGCCTGGACGCCGCCACCTTCCAGAGGGGCCTACATGGCAAGTGCCTGGGCCGAGGGTTCCGGGCTCCCCGGCTCCCATCGAAGTAACCGAGACCCACACGCCTCCGCCCGTGGGGTACCGAGCCCGGAGGGCGCGCGTGATCGCACCCGCCTCCCTGGTTCCCCGGCCCTTTGCTGGGAGGTCTCTGAGACGGTTGGGGGAAATGGTGACGATCACAGGCTCTGGGATCAACAGCCCGAGTTTCTGGTCCACCTTCCAGCGTGTGACCTTCACCTTGGGCAGGTTCTGTAAACCTCCATTTCCTCTTGGGTAAAACTGGGTAATAGCTGCGCATGGCGTCGCTGAGGGTTAAGTTGGATCAGGAACATGACGTGCTTAGCACGGTGTCGCCCATAGTTAGCGATCTGTAGATCTTGTCAGTATCATCCCTTTATTATTCACTGTCTTGCCGGGCTCTTTGCCCAGACTCTCATACACGTGGTGGACAGTGAGTGGACCAGAGGTTCCCAGTGGTCATATTTGCACTCAAATCGGATCAGGGGCTGTGGCGTCAGGAACTAGAGTTTGCCTGTGCTTAACAGAGGACAAAGCTTTTGTGATTAATCAGGGAGGGCGTGGGTGGCTTGTCTTCAGTGAGAAAACTCCCCATTCTCTTAACCTTGAGCCCGGTGATAAAAAGGAAAAGTTTGAAAGAAGGAGCCTCATCATTTTGAGAGAAGACTGGATTTGGTGAGCAGCCAGCTTTTCAAAGGGCTCCTGAGGCTCCTTGTCATCAGATTGAAGGTAGACCATGGAAATGCAGCCAGGGACAGAGCCTCAGACTCACCGGAGCTTCAAATAATCTGTCCTGTTGAGCAGTATAGCAAGTGAGCATCCATGGGAATATAATCGAGCTGGAGTTTTGTTTTTGTTTTTTTGAGACTCTCTATAAGAGTTTATTTGATCCAAACTGACTCTGTCTGGGAGCAAGCTCTCAAGTGCTCCTATTTCTTTAATCATCTTTATTCCCAAACTACTTCTCATTTTCTCTCCTGCTTGTGAATAATTGCTGACTCCAGCAGTACCACCCGTAGAAGAGTCAATGTTCATTCTCTAAAAGGTGTACAGATGTGTGGGCAGAGACAGGTACTTACTGCACACACTTGTCAGTTGTCAGGGACCCAACAGGTCAAGGAGGCTGGGTTTGGAGTCACACATCCAGGTTTCAAGTTCCAGGCACTGCCACATGCTTCCGCAGGCATTTAGGCCTTTCACCATGGAAAGTATTTGCCCCTTAGGTTGCTTATGTGAATAATGCCAGCCCAAATTACTGGATAGATGTGGTGATCCAAGATAAATTATATGAAACTTATTTATAAACTCAGAAGTACCATATACTTTTTATTTTCAAAATAAATTCTATTGTATTTAAGTGCTAGACACTGTTTTAAGGACTTTACAAATATTAATGTACTTAATCCTCATAACAGCCGTGCGAGGTAGGTACAATATTTTCTTCATTTTAAAGATGATGGTACTGAGGCACAGAGAGATTCTAACTTCCCAGGCTCTGGAATCTATTCTTATTGCACTGAACTGCTTCCTAGAGCTACTGCTGGTTCTACTGCTACTGAGTAAAACAAAACTGAATAGCATTTCCTATCAAGAAAAACCAAAGTCACCTGAGGATCACATGCACCCTGTGTGTGTCACTGTGTCAGCCACACTGACTACAGAACTTCCTAGAACTTGCATACTTTATTTAGAAACGAAGTTATATTTTATCATCTTGAAATTTATAAATGAAAAAATCAAATGACAATAGAACTCTTTATTAAAGAGTAACTAGAAGCCCATAATACTCGTTTATAAAGATTAAGACTTGTGACAGGCCTTCCAGTGGCTGTGGCAACATGGGTCCGCCTGCGGCCCTGCTGCTGAGAATACAGAGGCCCAAGGAGCTGCTGTCCCTCCGAGGCCCATGGACCCATGGGGAGGAAACGGATCTTAATGTTTGTCATGTTGCTCCCCCGGCCTTACATTATTTGGAAATAAAAAAAGGTAATTTTATTCTCAAAAAAAATAAATAAAATGTAGGTGTTAAAAGAAACATTAAAATGGCATTTTAAGTTAGTTTTTTTGTTCATTCTACAATTATTGACCATCAGTTATGTGCCAAGCATTGTCTATGGTGATATGAATATAAAGGTCATCACTGTACTGCCTATTCACAAGGAATTCGGTCTGGTGGGAAAATCACATAAACAAGGTCGTGATAATAAAACGTGGTAGTTGCCGTGGTACTGGTGTTACCAGGACATTTTGGGATCCCCGCCCCCATAGCTAACTAGTAAGGGAAGTGGATGCTTAAAATGGCTTCCTGGAGGAGGTGACACCCTAAGATGAGTTCGAATTTATTTCGTTCCTCTCACTAGCAACCACTGACGCTATTTTATCTTCTCCATTTTAGCTGCAATACAGCAGTGGCGATCGGAAGGCAGAGCAGCGGTCTGGCTGCACGTCCCCATCCTGCAGAGCAGATTTATTGCGCCGGCCGCCGCACTGGGCTTCTGCTTTCACCACGCAGAAGCGGACTCCTCCACGCTGACCCTGTGGCTGGGACAAGGGCCCAGCAGACTTCCAGGATATGCGACACATCAAGTGGGAGTTGCGGGTCAGTTTCTAACTCAAGATAGTCAGCATTAACTTTTTAAAGGTTCCCCCAATTTCTTACCTCGTAGAGCTTGAGCGATGGTGTATCCTCGTGGAAAATTTTGTTGAAATGATTATCCTTGGGACTATTGCTAGTGCTTTGACTAGAGGAAGTCTGCCCTGTGAATCAGCACATGGCAGCTCTGAGCACAAGCAAGTTAAGCATTTTGTTTTTCCAAAGGATATGTTTGAACGTGTTTCACACCGATGTGCCCTTCACTACTCAAATAGTAACACTGAATGGGGACCAGGCAATAAATTCATTATGGTAAAACATATTAGTACTAATTACGTAAATTTGTAGAATAAAAGATAACATAGGTTTAATTTAAGATAAAGCAAACTAGCTTTTTAATGGTTTGAACATTACTTCTTAAAGACATTTACATTTAGTTATTGTGCCAAACAGTTTCTTAAAATAACATAATTTAAATATATTCTAGAATTTCAAAGTTACTGATTAGCTTCAGAGACAGACTTTTTGTTTTTTTTTGAGAGAGAGAGTTGAAGGGATGGGGAGACAGAGGGAGAGAAACATCAGTTGGTTGTCCCAGGACCCTTTGGCCCATAAGCCAGCACTTAACCATTGAGTCAAACCTGCTATGGCCAGCCACATGGTCTTAAGAAAAATCTTGATTTAGGTTAAGACAGGTTCTCAAATTGTGATGTTCAGAATAATCACCTAGAAAACTTTTAAAACAGATGCTGGGAATGACTCCCAAGAATTTTTTTAACAGGGTCTGGGGTGGGGCCTGAAAATTTGCTTCTAATAAGTTCTTTATGCTGCTGCTGTTCTCTTTGAGAATCAGGGTTAAGTACGTTCCTAGATTTCCAGAAAGACTAAAATAGTAAAGAATCCTCATGACCTAAAATAAATAAAAGCAGTAATACATATTAATTAGTAATGTAATCAATAATAATTTTATTTGTCTTCATATAATTTACAAGAGGTTTTAAAGGTAGCTTGTACCTTTGAAATCTGTTAAAGGAATTATTCAAGGATGTCCAATGTTTTCTCTGTCCATGGTCTCAAGCACAGGCACTCAGAAACTTTCCATTTGGTTCTGCTTCACAAGACTACTTGACAAATTCATTAGGAAGTCATACAAATGATTGTCCATTCATTGGTACAGACTAAGAGTTTCCACTTATTATTACAGAATTGGTACTATGTGCATAAAGAGTATTCTATGAAAGACTTGTTTCTATCTACGTACTATATTTTATATTGGAGTTAAGATCTACCACAGGAATTCGGGGAATGAGATTCTGGAACCTGACAAAAATCTTGTATAAGTAGGATTTGAAGTGGCTATTGGGGATGGGGACAAGATAATGTAAGAATATGGTCTGGAAAGGTACAGAGTTTTTAGGTGAAGAGAAAATAGTTGACATTTGTTGCTATAAGCAACAAAAGTGGGTGTGGCTGGTAGAGGGGATTAGAACCTAGAATATGCCACTTTGGATCATACTTTTAGTATTTTAAGTTGAAGACAATGAGAAACAGCAGATGTAGGAAGAGTTCTGTGCCACCTTTCTACCTAAAAGTAGAGCATAAGTTTCTTGTGTCAGGAGGAGGAGAGCGTTCTTATCACCAGAGGCGTGAGTTGACACTGAGAGGAGTCTGGACAAACACACTGACATGACCGTTGTATTCTGTTAGTTTCCCCCAGATGCTTTCTAGCCCCTTTTCCATAATTTACCTCCCCTAGTCCAAACCCACAATTTATCACTCTTTGTTAAAATGGTAACTACTCTTCTGGAGATTTTCTTTCTATGAAGTGCTCCACTCTTACTCCAGGCCACATAAAAATATTAACATCAAATAAAATGTATATTTTTCTCCATTAATCTGTTTTCTGTCAATTCCATTCAAACTCCCCAGATCTAGAACTTAAGTGGGTAGAGGAAAATTCTTTCATCCCCTCAGAGCCTTTAACCCATTGGCTTCTCTTCCTGAATGCTCTTCCCTAGGGCTTTAGAGGTGAGTCTTCTCAAATACCTCCTCAGAAAAACTCTTGACCTTTCTGTCTCAACACAGAGTCCTCCCATATGTCAGTCCCATCATCCTTTGTCCCTTTATCTAGCTGTTTTCCTTTATAGGACTTCTGCATTTATATTACTTCATTTACTTAGTTTCCCTCACAATAACATAAACTCCATGGAGGCAGATATTTTATCTCTTGTTCACCACTGTCTCCTCAGGTTAAAGAGTGTCTGATATAAAGTCAGTGCACAGTAACTATTTCTTGAATGAGTGTTTGGATGGATATTTAGATGGAAACCCTCTGAGAACACAGCTACAGTGTGGTGAAGGGGGTGTGTTGCCATGACAATGACTGCTGCAAACCAGGCCCACTGGAGGTCAGTCTTAGAGCAGCCTGAACGTGGACAGACAAAATGATGCCACCCATGGGGTTATTGTGAGGAATACCTGAGGTTATGTACAGAAAGCACTTGGCACAGTTCTGACTAATGACAATAATATACTAAATAACCTCTGTTAATCTCTGATCTCTTTAGATTTAACTTTTGTATTGTGATCAGCAGGGGCCGCTCATATTGTGCTTTAGCGCTGCTCAGTTTGTCTTTGGAATATTTTGTTCATGTTTATAGTGAATTCATTAGGGAAAAGTTCAATTTGAGTAATCACAAATTATTAAAATTTAAGAGTAAGATTCCTTGGTCTTTCTTTGGCATTCTATCCTTTATAAAGTCCAATTAAATTATAATTTACGTTTTCTAATAGAAGCCAACATTAATATTAATTATTTATCTCAGTGGTTTTTCTTATTGCTTAAAAATACTAAAATGTGTTTTCATTTCAAAGAAAATTGCTCTTCCTGTGTTCTACCTACCCCCTTCTATATTTTATCTCCAGATAGCATGTGTCACTTTCTTATGTTCAATATATTTACTTTTTGTTTGCCATCTCCTCTTACACACATATACACAAACACACACACACACACACAACTTGTGAACCCCATTGAGGATAGGGAATTTCGTTTTGTTCACCACTATATTCCTATCACTCAGAAAAGTGCCTGACACATAATTGGAGCTCAATTCATATACTATATATAGATCCTATACGTGACATATATATAGAAACTCAATTAATATTGAAAGAATGGATGGAAATAGAGAAAATATCTTTTTAGTAATATCTCCTCACATTATGTAAATACAATATTTTTACATTATAGAATTTATAGGAACCTAATACAAATCATTAAAGTATAAAAGACCCAGGATGGCCCAAACAGAAAGAGAAAAAAAATATTTTTGAGTTCTAACACGTACCCAAATACTTAGTGTGCTGGGCAAAACGTATGATGAATGAATAAATAAAAGGAATGGACTAGAACTTAAAACATATATAAAACAAACAAGTGTCCCAAAGCAATATACTGGTATGTTATAAAGCTGTGTACATACATGGTAAACAAATTTAGGCGGCTTCAGGAAGGTCTTGAACTGAATATTGACATGTTTGAGATTTGGATCATCGGGGGCCACAACCCATGTTCTATACATAGTGATGTGAGGAATAAAAATGAGAATGGGAAAGTCAACTCATTAACTCAATAAATATTTGTAAGCACGTAAAATTGTTTGGACACTAAATTAATACTATAAAAGGATAGGAATATTTATTTATTTAACTGTGTACCCTCAGGAATAGGCAATGTGGAGAAGCTCTGCAGATGATTATCCTACTAGGCAGCATAGCTAGAACTATCAAGAACCTGGGTAACCAAGCCACCAGCTTCTTGCTGGAGAGAGTACATTGTCATGGATGAGGTGGTATTGAATTAGGTCTTCAATGATGGGCAGGGTTTTAATGGCCACAGATAGGAGTGTGGGAGGAGTCTAAGATGAATGAAATCAATATTTTTCAATTATCTTTAATTTTCCCCCCAATAGGAGCTGTATTTGATGAAAGTACTAGAAAAATATTGGTTGTCCAAGATCGAAATAAAGTAAGTTGCTTCTGTTTATAAATTGCTTTCTAAATGTTCAGTTCTCACTAGAGAAAAATAAAATGTAGAAATTTTTATATGCTCAAGGAATTACAGAAAGGTATTTTAAAAGTTATTTCTAAGCAGTTATGGATCATTTGACTATTAATTTAATCCATAAATGCTTATGCAGGCCTTGAAAAGTTGGGGTAATCTCACTATTGCTCACTATTATTTTATGGCTACTGTAAAATTATAGATGGCTGTATTTAATTGGGAAGACAACTCTCTTCCTAACAGACTATCAAGACATTCTTCCATTCATCCAACATTCATTAAGCTCCTACTCCAAGCCAGGTGCTGAGCATACAAAGATTAGTAAGACAATACCCCTGATGTCCTGCATCTCACTATCAATTTGGGAAAGCAGTCATACAACAGTTGGTAACAATTTACTTTGCCTTTAAAAAATCCCTAAAGAATTATCAGAAGAAGTGATATTTAAGTTGTATCTTGAAGAATGAATAGGAGCTTACCAGGAAAAAAAGGTAGAAAAACAGGCTGAGATAATTAGAATTGCATACATAAGGGCACAGAGTTTGGAAAGGAGCTGACTTGGTGTTTTAGTCCATTTAGCCACTATAACAAAAATACCATAGGCTGGGTGACTTAGACAGCAAACATTATTTCTCACTACAGGCCCGGTGCATGAAATTTGTGCACTCGGTGGGGGAGGGGTCCCTCAGCCCGGCTTGTGCCCTCTCACAGTCCAGGAGCCCTCGGGGGATGTCCAACTGCTGGCTTAGGCCCGCTCCCCCCTAAGCTGGCATTCTTGACATCCTTAGCGCTGCTGTGGAGGCAGGAGAGGCTCCTGCCACAGCCGCTGTGCTCGCCAGCCATGAGCCTGGCTGAGTGGCACTGCCCTGTGGGAGTGCACTGACTACCAGGGGGCAGCTCCTGTATTGAGCATCTGCCCACTGGTGGTCAGTGCGTGTCATAGTGACAGATCGTTCTGCCATATGGTCAATTTGCATATTAGCCTTTTATTATACAGGACTAGTGGCCCAGTGCATGAAATTTGTGCTGGGGGGAGGGTGTTCCTCAGCCTGGCCTGCACCCTCTGTAATCTGGGACCCCTCAAAGAATGTCTTACTGCCGGTTTACAGGGATCGGGCCTAAACTGGCAGTCAGACATCCCTCTCACAATCCGGGACTGCTGGCACCAGCCACTCACCTGCCTGCCTGCCTGCCTGCTGGCCTACTCGCCCCCAAGTGCTCCCTCTGCTGACCTGCTTGCCCCCTTCTTCCCTCCCCACTGGCCTGCTCACCCCCAACTGCCCCCCTGCTGGCCTCCTCACTCCAAACTGCCCTCCCCGCTGTCCTGCTCACCCCAACTGGCCCCCCTGCTGGTCTGCTTACCCCCAACGGCCCTGCCCCCCACCAGCCTGCTCACCCACAACTGCCATCCCATCCTGGCCTGATCACTCCCTAGCAATGCAAGCTCCCAGCCCCTCCTTTTTATTTTTTATTTTTTTCCAGTGCCTCCTTGAGAGGAGGCCAGGGTCAGCTGGAAGCAAGTATCTGGGATTTATTTATCTTATATAATTGAAACTTTGTAGCCTTGAGTGGAGGCCAGGGCCAGCCAGGGCGGGCAGAAAGCTTAGCTTCCTCCATTGCTGGAGGCAACCCAAGCCTCCTGCTTGCTCCAGCTCCGTGGCCGCCACCATCTTCGTTGGGTTAATTTGCATACTCACTCCTGGTTGGCTGATGGGCATGGCTTGTGGGCATAGCGGAAGTATGGTCAATTTGCATGTTTCTCTTTTATTAATGTAGATAGTTATGGATGTTGGGAGGCCAAGATCAAGGCGCCAGCAGAGTTGGTGTCTGATGAGGTCCTACCTCCTGGTTCATAGATGTTTGTTTTCTCACTGTGTCCTCACATGGCAGAAGGCACACGGGAACTCTCTGGGATCTCTGTTATAAGAACACTATGCCCATTTATGAGGGCTCCACTCTTATGACATAGTCATCTCTCAGAGACTCCCCTTATAATACCATCATCACATTGGGAATTAGGAATCAATATATGAATTGGGTGGGGGTGGGGAGGACATAAGCATTTCGTCCATTGCACACTGTGGAAAGAACAGCAAAAACTTCATTATGGCCAGGAGTGTAGGCAGTGGAAAAATATGTGACCTGAGAGCTAGATTGGGAACAGAATATAAAAAGCCTTGTACACAAAAATAAAAAGTCTATTCAACTAAAACAAAGGTTTTTAAGAAGCAAATGTTTTCATGCTCACTCAGGAGTATAAAAGTGAAAGAAAATAATTATTTTAATGCTTTCTGAGACTTCAGTAAATATCAACAGACAGAGTCAAACATTTTCCCCAGCATATATGTTTTTAAATTTTAAACAACTATTGGCAATGATAGCTGAAATTATCACATTTCTCAGAAATGCGATCTAAAAGCATTCTCATAGTTATAAGTAACTTTCGAAGTTTTAGTTAAGGCAGGTTCTCTGACTTAAACTAAGCTTTATCAACAGAAATTTATTGAGTACATAAAGTATTTTATGCCTGGCCCTCAGTAAGCCCCTCCTGCCTCCCCCTGCCTTACAAGTCTGTTGATGGAACCTAAAAGGGAGAGTCCCCTGGCAAAGCAGAAATTGGTTAGCAGGGTCCCAGCTTCAGCATCATTAGGCAGAGCACAGAGGGTGGGTTTGTAGCTGAGAGACAATCATAGCATTCACTTAGTAGAAATTCATGTTCCAAGGCCCCGAACAGCTGAATTTTTCTTAACATCACTGCTTTATATACTATTTATTCTCTCTCATAGCATCCACTTATTAGAAATTCATGTTCCCAGGCAGCTGGGACTGGCAGAGGCTGGAGACAAATTCAGATTACATAAGACTTTGGATTCAGTATGGGTTAAGTAGAAATGATACTCCTATTTAGGGCTTCAATTTTGTTGTTTTTGTTAATCCTCACCCAAGGATATATTTTTCCTATTGATTTTTCTTTTTTTAGTGAGAGTGCAAAGGAGGGGGAGAGACAGAGAGAGAGAGAGAAAAATCAATGTGAGAGAGACACCCTGATTGGTTGCCTCCTGCACATGCCCCAGCCAGGGCAGGGATTGAGCCTGCAACCAAGGTATGTGCCCTTGAACAGAATCAAACCTGAGACCCTTCAGTCGGAGGGCCAATGCTCTAACCACAGAGCCAAACCAGCTAGGGCTTCAATTTTATTTTTTTAGCTATAAGCAGAGATCCATCTGAGAGCAACAAAAGATGAAAACTGAGTTTTCATGTATAGTTCAGTGTTGTAATAAAAAAATATATAAAGTGTGACACTAAACCATATTTAATTTCTGTAATTATATTGTTGTTAGGTGGAATTTAAGCATAAATAACAGCCATTAACCATAAACAACTAATTAGCATTCTTTCTGACATCTGAGACAGTTCTCCTCCTTTATTTTTTTTTAAATTTAATAAATCTTTATTGTTCAGATTATTACAATTGTTCCTCTTTTTTCCTCCCATAGCTCCCCTCCACCAGGTTCCCACCCCACCCTCTGCCCTTACCTCCCCCACACTGTCCTCATCCATAGGTGTATGCTTTTTGTCCAGTCTCTTCCCACACCCTCCACTCCCCTTTTCCCCCAAGAATTGTCAGTCCACTCCCTTTCTATGCCCCTGGTTCTATTATATGCACCATTTAATACTGTTCATCAAATTTTTTATTCCGTTTTTTAGATTCACTTGTTGATAGACATGTATTAGTTGTTCATAATTTTTATCTTCACCTTTTTCTTCTTCTTCCTCTTCTTAAAGAATACCTTTCAGGATTTCATATAATTCTGGTTTGGTGGTGATGAACTCCTTTAGCTTTTTCTTATCTGTGAAGCTCTTTATCTGCCCTTCAATTCTGAATGATAGCTTTGCTGGGTAGAGTAATCTTGGTTGTAGATTCTTGCTATTCATCACTTTGAATATTTCTTGACATTCCATCTGGCCTGCATAGTTTCTGTTGAGAAATCAGCTGACAGTCGTATGGGTACTCCCTTGTAGGTAACTAACCGTTTTTCTCTTGCTGCTTTTATTATTCTCTGTCTTTTGCTCTTGGCATTTTAATTATGATGTGTCTTGGTGTGGTCCTCTTTGGATTCCTTTTGTTTGGGGTTCTGTGCACTTCCTGGACTTGTAAGTCTATTTCTTTCACCAGGTGGGGGAAGTTTTCGGTCACTATTTCTTCAAATAGGTTTTCAGTATCTTGCTCTCTCTCTTCTTCTGGGACCCCCATAATTCTGATGTTGGTACGCTTGAAGTTATCCCATAGGCTTCTTACACTATCTTCAACTTTTTGGATTCTTTTTTCTTTTTGCTTTTCCGGTTGAGTGTTTTTTGCTTCTTTGTATTTCAATTCTTTGACTTGGTTCTTGCAATCCTCTAGTCTGCTTTTAGGTCTCTGTATAATATTTTTTATTTCAGTCAGTGTATGTTTAATTTCTAGTTGATCCTTTTTCATATCCTCGAGGGTCTCGTTAAATTTATCAACCTTTTCTAGGAAATTCTTGAAAAACCTTATAACCGTGGTTTTGAACTCTATATCCAGTCGTTTACTTTCCTCCATTTCCTTCATTTGTGACCTGCCTCTTTGTCTCAGCATTTTTGCTGCTTCCCTGAGTTGATGGAGTGGCTTTGTGTGCTAGGTGTCCTATAGGGCCCAGTGGCTCAGCCTCCCCAGTTACCTGAGGTGGACACTCTTGGTGTGCCCCTTTGTGGGCTGTGTGTGCAGTCTTGTTGTAGTTAAGCCTAGATTGTTGTTACTATCACTGGGGGGAGTTGACCTCCAGGCCAATTGGCTGTGAGGATCAGCTGTGTCTCCACTGGGAGAGCTTCTGTGCTCAGCTTGGATGGGGCGGAGTCTCAGGGCACAGCAAACAACCTTGGTTTCCCATCAGCCCCGCCCTACGAGGCCCCTGTGTCTCAGTGTCCCGGGGCAATGGCTGCACACACCTCTGAGAGAAGGCTGCCCTGGAGTTTTGCCTGCTGCCAGACAGTCCAGTTTCTCCCGGAATGAGTCTGGGTACCCAAAAGTCTCACCAGGAACTGGATTTCAATGCAGTCAGGAGGTTTTGTTTCCCTCCTGAAGGAGACAGCTAGCCACGCGCTTGCTGCCCGCCCTCTGGGCACGCTGTGAGCAAGCCAGCTACATATTCAGCTGCCCGCCCTTTCCGTGCCTGTGGGTCTGCGGGTCTCCGCTCCTCTGTATTCCACAGCTCCTCTGGGTCTCAGTGTCTTTTTATCTTTCCTTCTAGTTGTAGAATTTCCGCTCAGCCAGCTTTCCGGTGGTTCTGGACGATGTCCGCTCTGTCTTCCAGTCGCAGTTTTGAAATTGTTCTGTGAGGCAGCAGTATAGGTGTTTACCTATGCCGCCATCTTGGCTTCTCTCCAGTTCTCCTCCTTTAAGTGCCTCCCTCTGCCCAGGCATTGCTGTCAAGGCATTCTTGCAAAGTTTAATCCTCACCACAAACATACGAACACAGACACAAAGCTAAAATGATACTTAAAATGTATCCTTTCTCCTTCCCTAACCATGTAGTCCAATACTTCACCCGCCCATGATTTTGAGAAATAAAAGATCTAACAGTGGCTTGATCTGTAAACTGGGTGCTACAAAGCCAAGAACAGGGCAGGGACCTGTTCACTTACTAGCATTCTCGAGTTCCTGTAATGACTACATTGTCGGCTGTGTTCTAAACTCAAAGCAAACATTAATGAACAAAGCAAAGTTCCTATGTCTGTAGCTTATATTTAAATGGGTAAGATAAGAATAATCAACAAGAGAATAAATAATATATAAAGCAGTGATGTTAAGAAAAATTCAGTGGTATTGGGAGAAAGAGAATGGGCTTGCTACATTGTGCATTAATTTCTGTATACCCGGCCCCCTCGCACTCAATAAATTTTTATTCAATAAACAAACTTACTAAGAGATCTCTATGGCAGCTTCTATCTCATTGGTAAGGATAATACAGTAGCTAATGTATTATCTAAATACAGTGGCTCTGTGCCAGCTGGTAGTGGCTGAGCTTCGACCTATGAACCAGGAGGTCACAGTTCAAATTCACAAGCCCTGGAAGGGTGGAAGTCTCAGATACAAATTCTGGTCTGATTACATAGAATGTTCCAGTGATGTCTGAAGAAAAGAGCAAAAGGTATATAAAAGGCAGAAAATAGTAGTTAAGGATTAGTGGGAAAATAGCTAAACAACTTTTAAAATTTATTGAAAGATGGATAGAATCAGAAGGCCTAGATTTTAACCAAGTTTACTACACACTAGCTGTGTCACCTCAGGCAACTTATTACGTCTTTTTATGCCCTCAGTTTCATCACTTCCAAAATGGGAGTAGACCTTCATGGATTACTGTAAAGTTTCAATGTGTGTAATTCTTCCTTTTTTTTAATTGATTGATTTTTGAGAAAGGGGTAGGGAGAGAGAAACATCAATCTGTTGTTTCACTTATTTATGCATTCATTGGTTGATTCCTGTATGTGCCCTGTCTGGAGATCGAACCTGAAACCTTGGTGTATCATTGAGCCCTGGCCAGGTAGCTCAGTTGGTTAGATGTCACTCTAACCAACTGAGCTACCTGGCCAGGGCTAAATGTATGTAATTCTTATAAAAACATTTAGGTAATATATATTACCTAGTATTTGTTGTTGTTGTTGTTATGTTGCTCAACCCAGTTAATGGGGAGTATTCCTTAACATTAAAAAGAAGACATACTTATCTCTCCATAGATCAGATCTACATTAACCAGGTTTTCAAACCACCTAACAAGGGCCTCTCTACCTCCCACCTAGACTAACTGCAGGCTGAAGCTTTTTTGGAGATGGAGGAAGCTTTTTTCAAACAAGCTCTTGAAAGTTAAATGGTGCCAGAAAATATAAAAAAAACTACTCACCAGCATAAAAATAGAGTTAATTTTTCCATAGCTAAGGTTTATGAAATAAAGAAAATCCAATTTGTATGAGTTGTTTTCAGTCCTTCTATCTAGCATGTTCCCCCTTTCAATAAGTTGGTATCTCCAAATATAATCAAGAATCAATCTCCACTTATTGTAATCAAGTCTAAGTTTAAAAAAAAAAGTTGGCTTTTATTGTTTTGAGGAAGCATTTATATCTCTTGTTAGAAATAGAATTTATGGTGGTGAAGTCCAGTATCCTATTGGAGAGAAGATTGCAGCATTTCCATATAAACATAGCTTCTGGAATCATTTCAGAATGAAACTCCCCAAAGACAGTGCATTAATATAGACATCCTTAGAGATATCTTACTACATTAATAAAACATAACATGTGTTATAAATGAATCTCAAGTCTGAGCCAGGCACAGAAGGGTGGAAAGCCTGAATTCTGGGCCCACATAATCAGCAGTCTATGGAAACTCTGGGAATCATGCCACTGCTCTCCAACCTAGCATAGTTGGGAAATGACACACTTTAAGAAGCACCCGTCCAGGAAATGAGAGGGCCGCAAAACACACCAGAAAAAGGTCCATGAACTTGTTTTATGAATGAAGAGTAGAAGGTGTCCTGGCTCCAAGCTGTAGTGCCTTTATGAGTGTGTCCTAATTTCTCATTCTTCAGCTTTGATCATGGTGATTGGGTAGGTATAACAGACCTCTAACAGGAAAAAATATGTCAGCCATAAGCATATTGTCCCGTGCCTTTTCATAATTATTTTTAATCAGTTTTCCCCATGTTTATTTCCATTCCAAGATCGGATCTTCCCACCTGTGTCTCCCCATCCCCAAAAAAGGTGCACAAAAACCCCCACAAACTTAATCAGTTTTATTCACACTACCAATGAAACCATTAACACACAGAGCAAGAAAAACCATAAGGTTAATATATCTGATTAGACACACAATACAGAAAATAAATGTGAAATTAAAAGTAGTATACTTTAGTGATTACATTTTAACTGTATTTTCTACTTATTTATAGCAGCATCTGTAAGATTCCTCTATTAATAGTTAACTAGCAGCAAAATTTTTAAATTACACGAATTCAGTAGATGTTTCCCTTCACTGTTTTATTCATACAGAATTTATCACATTAACCAAACAAAACCACTTCTATTTCCCAAAGAAAACAGTGGGGAAAGAATTCATAAGTTACCAGTTCCCCCAAAAAGAAGGAAAAGTAATGAGGAAGGAAACTGGAAAAAATGTACATGCAATTACCAAAACATAAACTCTCAACCATCTTGACCAATATGGGTGAATATTGTGGGTCACCATGTATGTGTGTTAGTGAATAAAAGCTGTGTTGACTTTATTTTCTGACTTTACACTGCAGTTGAAAAACATGTGGAAGTTCCCAGGAGGCCTTTCGGAGCCTGGAGAAGATATAGGTGTGTATCTTACATATTTTCAATTGGCCTGAAAATGTTAAGGAAATTCATGTTTTACCTTTTTTTGCTGTATAGTTAAGAATAAGATCTTAAATTTTCTAACTGGTTTAGACTAAGAAAATTTCAGAGAGGTTACTTCACGGCTGATATAAAATTAGCAGCAAAACATGTAACATTAGAACTTTACTCCATTAGTATAAAAAATGCCATCAGGAGGATACACCTGTTTTTCCCTTTAGGGCTGCTTCTGGAGTGATTTGTTTGAAAGTGAGAAGCTGTGGATATGCATCAGTAAAGTTTAGCATTGAGGGCTATTTGGGATATGACTAAAATTGTTGGAATTAAACTATGAGAAAACACAAATTCTTGACTATGTCATCACACAAGGATGAATGGTAACTTTTATATGAACTTTGAAACAAGTATTATTTATAAAGTCAGTTATAGAGCCATGGTGATGTAATTCTTCTATTTTTGAAAAAATTATCTACTAATTATTGTGACTAGTCAGAAACCAAAGCATAGTGAAATATCTCATAAGAGAAGATCTCACATGAGAGACATAACTCCTTAAAACAAGTTCCTGAGCTCAATATGGAAGACAGGGAAATTTGAAAAAAGCTAAGAATTCTCGGTGTTACTGATTTTATAGGAAATAGATGAAAGAATAGAAACTGAGTTTTCCTACCTATTCCTTACCCCACTGGTCAAATACAGCCCCTGTCATAATAAATCAATAGATAACTCATTTGGATACCAGTATTATTTCTCCACAACTTTTCCCTCAATATTGCATGTTCCTGTTCTCTTTAGCCACCATTTATGTGAACACAATTTCCTAAATTATCCTTGGATATTTTATATTAAAATGTATATATTCCTGAAACTTAATTTCTAAAAATGTTACACAGACTAAAATGCCCTATGCGTAGTATATAGCCAACTCTTAACAACCCAGTAAGTACATTTACTACATTCAAATAGATTCATAGCAAATTCTGGATTTTAGATACTTATTGACCCAGATTCTATTGGGTCTTCTGTGGAAATAAAAGAGAATTTGGGCCGAAACCGGTTTGGCTCAGTGGATAGAGCGTCGGCCTGCGGACTGAAGGGTCCCGGGTTCGATTCCGGTCAAGGGCATGTACCTTGGTTGCGGGCACATCCCCAGTGGGGGGTATACAGGAGGCAGCTGATAGATGTTTCTCTCTCATCAATGTTTCTAGCTCTCTATCCCTCTTCCTTCCTCTCTGTAAAAAATTAATAAAATATATAATTTAAAAAAAAGAGAGAGAGAGAGAATTTGGTAGTGGTGTGAGTGCTGGGAGGGAAAGCCATTTATCCTCAAACACCTAATTATCTTCCACTTTCCTTATGTGATGTATAAGAGCATGTGAATTAGTTAAGCTAACCCAGTGGTCGGCAAACTGCGGCTCTGTTAACTAATGAGTTTGCCGACCACTGAGCTAACCCAACCCATACCAGGCAGGAAACCGTCTGCAGGAGGTTTATGTAGCTTCCTTACCAATGAACTGGAATTCATTTTTATGGATCTCCAGAATTTCAGATAGACTTATATTTAAATGTACATGAAGAAACACATTTCCAAGACAAATAGTTATGTTTAAGTGTACTCCAGAACCCTTCAAGTCCAAAGTGGTTAAGAATTCACTACTTTTTGTGTATTTGTGGTTGACACAACCCACCTACCCAGAGATCATAGATACACCTCAATCATGTGGAATGAAGGAAAAAGCAGCAGTTGGCATTCACCATACTTTCTAGTATAAATTAAAGCTTTGCCTTAGATTGATAAAACCTGAAAGCCACTGGAAATGGTAACTGACAGAGTCCTGAACGACTATCTCTATCCAAGTGCATTTCTGTTCTGTAATACAATACAATAATAGATATTTCTAATGATGAAGCCAAATCATCCAAGAATTATTTGTTTTCTTTAAACCCTGTATTTAGGAACACAATCTATTTTAGGAATACTGCCATCACCAAAGTGCAAGCATTCATACTGGCTCATGAGTAGTAAACACTGGTTAACTGGGAAACACACCTGTTTGCAATCCTTCATTCTCTGATACTAGGTAAATGAAGCACTATTGTCTATAGTGTCTAAAAAGAATTAAGAGGAGCATATACAATATGGAATGCAATACTCAGGCTTTAATATACTACCCTAGGAGTACTTAAAAATGGAGGAGTTGCCTTCCAAAAAAAACCCATTATCCCTGCCAGGGACAACCCCTGCATGGCCTGAGGACTGCACCAGCCGCTCACTGGTCCAAGTCCATCGGTGCCCCAGAGTCAGAGTGAAAGCCCACATTCTGCACAGTTTTTCCTATGATTTTATTTTATTTCAATCTAATCCTATCATTAAATATCACAAAATAGAAATAACAAATATAAACTCCATCTCACTGTTGTTCTACAACTAAACAAAATGCTATGACACATTTAATCATATCTCTCAATCAGCAAAAATAAAAACATAACCCTCTTGGTTTTTCCTATCTTCTTCAAACTTAAAACACAGTAAATGGTATTTCATTTTAGCTTACAGTACATTAAAATAACAAAGGTACAACAGAGTTGATACAGCTTTATCCAAATAGAAAATTCAGATTCATGGCAAAATCTTTGGAGAAGAGATTTCCATCTGGGGGCAGAAGGGCTCTCTCATACCCTGGACACAAAAGCACTTACTTGCCCATTCAGTTTTCGTCTAGCCACTGCTCTACTGATTCAAGTTAAACTGATCAGACTATCCAGGCATTGCTGCTTTGGGGTCCACCGCACCAATGACTGCTGAACAGGGCTGACTCCCCGACTGTCCCCATCTGTGGTCTGTGACATGGAAACAGGCTAGATGGGAACTAAAGGCCCACATCTTTACTAGTGATACTGAGCACTAGACAGGACCCCCATGTTTAGTTTTCAAAGTGTTTAAAGAACACTTAACCAATAGTTAAGTGAGACCAGCCAGTGACATGTAAAAGCTAACAGTAGTGCCACAGTCTTTAATAGATTTAATAACAAATATGGATTCTATGCCAGGCTGAAGATTAGTTTTCTTAGAAGGAAATTTTTCCCTTTTTAGCATAAATTCTTTTACGTTTTTAGTTTAAAAATATAATTTCTAACCCTATGCAACCTGTGGCAAATCTCAATTATAAGGGGAGTTGGCATGTAATTATAAAATGGCAGACAGATGGCTTACATTTCAGAGCACCTTGCTCCTCCTGCACACACTTCCAGAGCCATTTGTCAGGGAGCGTCCAGGGCTACCCAGGGAATTGGGAAGACAGTCCATGGCAGAGCACATGGAATTGGAAACAGTCTCCTTGCCTTCCTCTTCCTTGCCTGTTCTTCACCAGTTAGACTAGCAAGACTACAACAAGGCAAATATAATTTACTGTTGGACAAACAAGAAAAGTCGGGTACTAAAGAGCATTTGAACAAAAATCTATGCAACCATATTTCCCAGCAAACTGGGTGAGGAAGGCAGCTATTTTTAGGGCTTCTTGTGCCCCTTTGGGAGATAATGACAGCATCACAGAATTAGAGGAAGCCGTTGAGGGGGATCATCTGGATAATTAGAAAAAGCAGCCACCAGCATATGTGTTAATGGCAGTGAAAATCCTGCCCCATAAATGTGTATGTTATCAGAAAACCATCCTTTTAAAATGTGAAAACCCTGTTGTATTATAAAGTTCTGTGCACTGCAAGTTATTAAAAACCTCTGATGGAGTGACTGCAGCATCTGGGTGTTGGAGGAATGAGTCTAAATTATTTGGAATCTCAGGAAACAAAGGAACTGCCCAAAATCACAATTGGGATTCTCAACAACAAAAAGATTGCAAAGGCATCTTCTCTGAGATTTGGAGGCCTGACTGTCCTCCACACCTGCCCCAGATCACCAGGAGAGGTCCAAGTTCCTTCGCGGTCTCTACACCCTGCAGCCCTACACATTCATAAGGAGGGGATCACTTTTTCTCCACACCAGCATACATAAATTCAGGCAGTGTGAGTGGATGATCAGGAACAGGTAACAACGAAAAAACATGTAGGAACAGTAACTGCAGCTTTGCAACTTATGTTTTCACCTTCTGAGAAATAGAGCAGGAAGAGGTTAAAAATATGTGACCCCAAAACCATCAGGTGGATAGCCCCCCCCCCTCCCCCAGTAGCAGCCAAAGAAATATTCACTATTTTGAAAGCTTCTCAGGTAAACAGTGGTAAGAAAATACTTTGGTATTTCAGGGTGTCAGAGTTTATATTAAAAACTTCTTTTTCTTGAAGTTTTGCTTCTGAACCTTTAGATAAAGTTACTCCAACTGAAAATCCTTGACGATTACCTTCTGAAAATGTGATTGTTATTGATTTGTACATCTTTTATTCACGCAGGAGACACAGCAGTTCGAGAAGTTTTTGAAGAAACTGGTATCCGATCAGAATTCAGGTCTCTCCTGAGCATTCGGCAGCAGCACAGCCACCCCGGGGCTTTTGGGAAGTCGGACATGTACATCATCTGCCGCCTAAAGCCTCGCTCCTTCACCATCGAGCTGTGCCCGCACGAGTGCCTGCGGTGCAAGTGGATGGACCTCACCGACCTGGCCAAGGCCGCTAACACCACGCCCGTCACCAGCAGGGCAGCGCGGCTGCTGCTGTACGGGCACAGGGAAGGCTTCGAGAAGATTGACCTGACCATGGACCAGCTCCCAGCTGTTTACACGGGCTTGTTCTACAAACTCTACCACAGGGAACTGCCAGACAGTTACAAAATGATGACGGGAGTGGATTAAATCATATTTACACGTGTAAAACTTTTTAGTAAATTGTACATGTTGATCAATGTGTGCCATATTCTAAGAATGGTGCACATTTTCGGTTCACTAAATCTCTGACTTTAATTTTCTAATGTGTATGGTTTCCGTGAAGAAATTTGAAGGTGCACACATTTTTAAAGCCTCTTCAAATGGAGTGAATGTATGGAAAGATTGTAGCTCTAAGTAAGCGTCACTGGATAAAGGCAAATGCTATATAAAAGGTGGAAATTTATACATTTTCCAGGGATTCTTCTTGTCTTTCTTTACTAAGGCAATGGTTAAATATTTTGCTATTAGATCAAAGGTTATCTGACCAGTTATCCAAACTGAGCAGATAGCTGCACAATTTTCTTTTCCTCTCATTAACAAATTCCTAAAATATACCTCTTCCTTCATGCAAAATGAGATCAGATGGTGCCCTTAAGATCAGCTCTTAGCAGACATTGGAAGAAAAAGTATGGCTTTCTGGCCAGGTCCTGTTTTGGGTCCAAGTTTATACTGCCCAGTCCGCTTCAATGCCACATACCAACTGGAGTACTTCCTTGACCGGTAAGTGTTGTAGTTATTGGATTCCAACCGTTCAAAAAAGAAACACTCATCCGTAACACATTTCTGAAAAATAAAGAAAGAATAAGTAGTTGTTACTGTTGCTATTATTATTTTACTCTTCATATTAAATATTTATGACAATTCACTGCCCATTCTGCTCAATCAGCAGCAGTGCTGTTGGGTTCAGCGGGACAGTCAAACCAGCCAGACTCAGCAGGCCAGGCTCTGACACAGCCCAGCCCCACAGAAGGAT
The DNA here is from genome assembly GCA_026230045.1 of Corynorhinus townsendii. Classification (NCBI taxonomy): domain Eukaryota; kingdom Metazoa; phylum Chordata; class Mammalia; order Chiroptera; family Vespertilionidae; genus Corynorhinus; species Corynorhinus townsendii. The sequence continues at coordinate 132,179,660 of JAPDVU010000006.1, forward strand.
GCAGGATGGCCTCCAGCTAATCTCTTCAATGGAGGCAGCCACAGACCCTTTCTGCAGCCCCCCATGGGCAGGTATGTGTTAGGTGGCAAGGGCACACAGGTAGTGTAGGGCCCACACTGGCTCGGACTTTAAGCACCCCACACACATAGCTTTCAGGGCTCTCCTCAAAGAGGGGTACACCCGGTACCAAGCCCTCCCCCTACACCTGGGAAAATCCAAAGCTATGGCTTCCAGTTGGGGTTTATGGTCCAGCCATGCTCATCCAATCCAGAGGCAGGTTACCAATTGGGTTGTGTTGACTTATCAGGGTCCCCGTGAAACAGTGCTGGACAGGTAACTTTCCCACAGACAAGAAGCAGTTCCTTAAATTTTATTTTTTCCAGTAGCTAATAATGTTTCAACAGCATAAAAATATTGTACAGGAAAAAGTGAATGTATACATTGCCCCGAAATTATATTGAAACATACATGATTGGCATTCTCAAAGCACTAAGAGATAATGAGGAACAAGTAATGGAGAACTCTTTCTGGCATTTTCTGTGGGAGGGGGAACTACTCTGCCTTTTGATTTCAATCCAACTATTTATCCAGGGGAGAAAATAGCTAGCTAAACAAATAGTTAGATCTGGAGATACTATTCCAGGTCTTCCAAGTCTAATAGGTTGCCACATGATTTCAGTATATCTTCAAAAATCAACTTCACACCCTTGCCAGCGAGGCTCAGTTGATTGAGCATCAATCCCACCCATCAAAAGGTGGCTGGTTAGATTCCTGGTCAGGGCACATGCCAGGGTTGTGGGTTCCATCCCTGTTAGGGGGTGTGCAGGAGGCAGCAGTTCGAGGTTGTGCTCTCACATTGATGTTTCTCTCTCTCCATCTCCCTTACTCTCTCTCTAAAAATCAAACTATTTTTAAAAAACTCAACTTCACATGGTAGCAAAGATGATACATATTGACCTCTGTGTGGGAGGCGGGAGAATCAACAAATGATTTGTTCACTTTAAGGGAAGAAAGGAAAAATCATTTATTTTTTATATTTCAATTATAGGCAGACGAAAAAAATCATATAGGAATGCATATAATTTTATACATATTTCTATCTCCATATATAAACACAACATGCACACAAGCCCATGGCTTTGCGTTAATGAGCGTACCAGATTGCCACATATATCTGTACACTCAAAGCCAGGAAACCAGGACTGGGGAAACCCACATTTAAAAGACTTGAATTTTTTCCCAGATTCTTTGGTTCCAAGATCAACCAAGCAATGGCACAAACTGACAGGGGGAAAATCATAAATCAATAAGCAAAACAATGAAAAGAGCTGGTGTAATAACCAAAATGAAAGGTTCTGAGAGGGACCTAACAGAGAACGCATACATCTCAGGCGACTCAAGTGAGTGTGGCTGCAGGTCCTGTGGGCGGCTTGCAGCAGTGAGAATGTTATCGGATACTTACTTGGCTTTTGATCATTGTTCACTGAACTTTTTAAAACTGAAATACAAACTCATCCAGTTTTTTTGCAACAAATCAGTGAAGCAACGTAAGTCTTTCTGATACAAATAAAACCCAGGAAGCCAGCTCCGTCACAGCCAGGCCTGCGGCTTGGGAAGACCCGGGTGTGGAAACGGGAGCCCTGCAGTAATGTGGGCATCCACAGCCCACACCTCCACTCTGCCTCTGGGGACACGCATTCTGCTTCTTGTGGTGACTGACGTTAACCTGTGTTCCTTTGTCCTTTTTCAGCACCACTGATAAAACCTTCTTCTTTCCCAATTCTGGGTTTGAGATCAGGAGTGGAAGTGAAAGGAAGTAAAGAGTCAAAGGAAAAGTCATACCAATCATAAAGATAACAGGGAAGGTGGTTATGGAGTGACACAGGCTAACTCCTCAGTCGTCAGGACACCGATACGCTCATTTTGGGTGTTCTGTCAACTTCCAGGGCGCCCCACCTTGCTGTTGGCACTCCTTACAATGGTTGGCCTACGGGGATGGGTGCCATGCCAATAATATTTGCCTTCTCTGCCAGTTCCTACTATTTCAGAGAAAAGAAACAGTACCAGGGATTAAGTGGGCGCTACATCATGGAACCCACAAACTGTTTCCACAGAGGTTACTTGTACCTTTACAAAAACAGCGCAGTCAGAAGGAAAGCTTGCTTCTCTGCCAAACATCCAGACACGTACGTTTACTAAACAACTGCTACGCACTTGAAAACAAACTGTGGTGCTTTTTCAAATGGGTCGTAGGGCAAAATTCGCTCTCAGGAAAAGCAGGGTTTCACATGACCATGTAAGTACAATTTCAATTCTCTCCATTCTCAGTTTACAAATCATCTTCGGTGACTGTGACCTCAATGTTTCTATTAAAAATTGATGCAATAGAAGTTCCGCTAACCTTTATAAACATGTTTACAGAGCTTTTTTCCTCTTCCCAGTGTCGAACTTCTCACCACTTCAAACCTCAGAGAAGGGGGTGGGAGGGGGGTCCTCTGGAGGAATGACATCACAGAGGACATGGTTAAATTAAATTTGATGAAACTTAATTTTCATCAAATTAAATTTTCCTTCATTTTGGTTTATTTTAATTTAAAAATAATGTTAAGATATAGAAAGCACACGGTTCCAATAACACATGCATTTATTTAATGTGTGTTTTTTGTCTTCTAGGCACTGGGATTGGTCAGTGAACAAAACTGAATGAGGACCATGCCTTTGTGCCACTCCAGTCTAGCAGGTGGAGACACCAAAGAACCGATGGAGTGACTTGTGTGCCAAATTAGAATGAATCCTGTGGAAAGAGTGAAAGCGAGAACGAGAGGGGTTGGGAGTGGGACGGTTGCAATACTAAATAGCACAGTCACAGGAGGCTCCACTGGGAGAGTGACATTTGAGCAGATGCTGGGAGGTGAAGGAGTTAACCATCCAGACATGAGAGCAGAGCATTTGAGCACAGAGAGGCAGCCAGCGCCAACTAGAGCCGGATCGGGCCTGCAGCGTGTGAGGGGCCGCAAGGAGGCCCAGGTGCATGAAGGGAGGGGAGAGAGCATGAGGTCAGAGAGGAAACGAGACAGGAGATTAAAAACTATTGTAAATACTCTGGGAAAATGGGAAAACATTATAGGCTTTTGAGCAGCAAAGTGGCATGACCTGACATTCTCCCAGGGTTACTCTGGCTGCCAAGACCACACTGGGCAAAGGCCAATGCAGGGGCACCTGTAAGAGGTGGGCCGAGTCTCACAGGCAGAGGGAGTGGAGACTCAGACCACAGTGGTGGCCATAGGGATGGTAAGAAACTATCTGCGTCTCACATGAGAGAATTCCAAAAAATTTATGTAGATACCTCCTCCAAGGAGATGGCGCATAATCCTGCACCTTCAGTGTGGACTGTGTACGTGACTTCCCTCCAAAGAGGACAGTATGGCAGTGGGGGGACGATCACTCCACAGTGCTCCCTGCCCTGGCTCCTCCCTGTGCCACTGGCCTCACGAGTCTCACCTGCAGCTACATATTAGATTTGAGCCTTCCGGTCATTTCCCCATACTCTGTTTTTTGGATTGTTTGTTCTTTTACAGTACTTTGATTTTGCAGTTTTGGCTTATGAGGGAGTTTGCTCAACATGAATCCAAAAATGCTTTTGCTTACACCACTTCTGATAATTAAAAACAGACACAATGTAAGTATCAATGCTGACTATTTCAGAACAAACTCAAACACACAAATGGTGAAAAGTTAAAAGGAAATTTTATCTTAATCTTGAAACAAATAAATATATATATGTTGTATAACATTTTATAAGATTGGTTTCTAAAAGAAGCAATAATTCTTATTAGGTAGTAACCTTTGCATTTAATTGTATTTTCTTTCTAAAAAATTACATACATTCCTCCTTAATTGTTGCATTTTTCTGACAAATTTGATCAGTATATATCGTCAGTTTAGATAAGGGAGCTCTCAAAAAGCTAGTTTCCCTACTTTGCATGTAGGCTTCATAGTAAAGGCCCTCAAGTAAGAAAGTTATTCTACAGGTAGGTAAAAAAAAGTATTTTATTTTTACAGTAATTAAATGTATATCCTCAGAGAATATAAATGATTTCTCACATTTCACTATTATGGATCAACACAAGTTACACATACTTGAGTACTTACTGAAATGTTTTGTTTGGTTAGCACAGTCTCTCACATTTTACAGAAAACAATGTGGAACTTTCTAGCAGATAAAGACCAGTCAGGTTGTTTCATTTCAATGCTAAGACTGAGGTTGTTTGGTGATTTAAACTTTAAACTACAATTGCCTCACTATATGCAATTTTTTAAAAAATCTACTACAATTTTGTGCACGCTTAAGAAATCATAAATCCTAATATTTGTTCTGGACTTCTGTTGCTCATAGCAACAGAATTTCTCCTGCTATGGAATGGAATAATGAGTCTGTTGTGGATTAAAGACTACTCCATGTCTGCCTCCAAATATAGGCTTTGGCAGTTAAATGTAGTTACTCTTTGAACTTTTGTATTTTCTAGCTTCGAACAGGGTTGGGGAGAGACCCTTGAGAAATGTTTTCAAACAGTGAGAAATCCTTATCCTGAATGCATTCATACCATTAATACATGAAGGTGTTGGAGAAAAAATATGGTATACAACTTAGTAATTTTTCATGCATTCAACTGGTGGTGACCTACCTGATGTGACTTAGAAACCAAAATGATTTATGTAGCCAGAGTGCTCTCTCTTTGAGGGGAACTGGCATGTTTTACACATCTCTGTGGGATCCCACACAGGGATGAGCCCTAACACAGCAGGCCGGAATGGGGCCGGGTAGCTGAAGAGCAGGAAGAACCATGCCTCTGGCAAGTGCAAGTTCATAACCACAGTTTCTCCAGGTTAAAGGAGCCACTGCACGCCCAGGGGATGCTCCTGGTCACAACACTGGACTTACACCAACAACAGGGACTGCTGACAGCGCCACGCCTCTAGATCTTACTCCGCCTCTTACTGAACCACCACCAGCACTTCCTTGGTTTGAGGTGTGTGATTACTGTCTCATCTGAAGATTGCCACAGCCCACCCAGCCTGACGTGAAGGGGACAGGATCGCCACACAGCAGGCATAGCAGCAGGCCACCCAAATGGAGGGGTCAGATTAGCGATTAACCGTGAACTTGCCAAGTATAGATCCTAATATGGAAACTGGAACCATGATGCCATTCCTCAGAGGAAACCGATAAATTCTGAATTTCCCTTTTATGTGGAACAGCTGTAGCTTTGTCTCTACAGAGGAGTGTGTGGTAAATCTCTAAGCATTGCTAAATTCACTCTTACTGCTGTTTCGGGAAGAATTAACACCCATCCAAGGAGACAGAAACACATTTCAGATGAAATAAAATACCATGACCTTAATCTTGTGGAAGGTCCTGGCTAGCTAAGGAAGAAAGGAGAAAATTTCTTTTAGAGCACTTTATGCTTCTGATGGTACAGAATCAACAGTTTTGGAAGCTTAATGCCTATTTATCAAGAAAAGAGATCAGAATTCACTGAATTCTAACTTGTAGAGAATTCTGTAAGAATGAGAGACAGTTCCGTTTTCAGGTCCATGGTCTTAAATGCATCTCCTCTTTTAAGGACCCCGGTAGTTTTAGAGATGCACTAGAAAGCAGAGTGGCTTCTGTTTTCATCACTTTTGACAACATGGAGCTTTTTATCATTAAAAACATACCTACTCCAGACTATGTTCTTGAGATAAACAAGCCCTTCAATGGCTTCCTTACAGGGTAGCCATCATTATCAGGTTGCTGGCTCTTAATATCAATTAGTGGAAAACCAGAGGGTAACACTCTCAAATCCCTCACTGAGCCAGATCAGGACAGTCCTAGAAAAGGCTAGAGCTTTAAAAGCATTTGACTCGGGTTATCCATAGTTAGTTATGACATAGCCCGTGTGCACACCTCCTTCTTTCCACCATCTTCACACCTGGCAGGAGCCAAACCAACACTATTGTAAAAGCCACAGTGATTCACACCAGGTATGACTTGTCGCATCTGGAGGTGAGAAGGGTAGGGTTAAACCCCTCTTCCTCTTCCTACAACACCAAGGGCATCCAAAACTACCCACTGCTTCACTGTCCTGGAAATATTTAAAATGCTTCTTTGGTCGAGTCCCAAAGTATTACATCACCCTTTGGGTTGACAACAGACTGGTAGAAAAAAAGACAAGAACAGTGGAAAAAGTGAACGTCCCGAGTGAGCAGTCCATCTTTTAGAGCTATTTTTCACCTACAAACGTCATCCATTCCCCTGATTCCACTACCACCTTGATGCTGATGACACCAAAGCCATATGTCAACACAGACCTCTAAGCTCCAGACCCATTCCTCCAACTATGTAGTGAACATCCTCACCGGGTTTTCTCTTCGGCAACTCACCCGAAATAGGTCTACATCTTTCCCCAGAACTTGCTCTTTTCCCCTTCCCCCTTCCTCATCTACCCTCTCATCCAAACCAGAAACCTAGGGGCCATCTTTGACTTTTCCCTCTGCTGTACCCCTAAATGTTATCCATCTCAGGTGCCAGTCCTTGTCTCGGCCTCTCTGCCCTGCTATTGCCAGGTTTCATCATCGATTGCCTGAACCGGCCCATCTCCACCAATCTTTGCTGCCTCAAATCCATCCTCAAGAAAGTAACCACTTAGAACCTATTACGTATTAGACCCTGATGTTGATACTTGATATAAATTATCTAATTTATAATTTATGGTCTTCACAAAAACAATGAGATAGGAAGGATCATTAGTGTCTCTATTTTAGAAATACGGGAACCAATTCAGAATCCTTTGTCCAAGAACCCACAGCTAATCAGCAGCCAAGCCAGTGTTTATACATAGGATCAGAGCACGCATTCTCAAATAGCATTCCACACTGCAAAGGTTTGTCAAATTTGAAAGAAGAACCCTAACACTGATACTCAAACTTTATATGCCCATCTCACTGATCTTCAAACAACTGCGCAATATAAGGATTTAAAACCAAAACAACACTGTAGTGTAAAGCTTTGCAGAGAAGGCAGTAAAAGCAGTGAGCGCGGGCTCACACTCTGGAGTGAAGGCCGCCTCGAGTCCCACCCAGGCTCTGCCTCAGAGGAGCTGAGTTTTCCGTTACTTTTTTACTCCCTCAGGACTTCAGTTTTTGTATCTGTGAAGTAAAGAGCGTGATACTCCGCATTTTGTAGGGTGCATATGGATATTAAATAGTATAATGCTTGTAAAACCCTTAATAAAGATTTAACAAATTCCAATACCAGTACATAAAGAGCATAAAAGCAAACCAAGAAACAAACTACAAAAACAGAAATCATTACTTACAGAAGCCAGTAACCGGCCGTCCTCCTTCATAGCGAGATAGCGGTTGGCACACACTCCTTTGATAGACACGACCCCTCTCTCTTCTGCTTGCAGTTGTAGTTTGACTAGAAGTAATGGGGAAAATTGACCTTTGTAGCATCATAGGAAAAGCAGCCAACTACATGCAATATAAAAACAGGAGACACCCCAGCAACCAGGTAGTCCACTCTGGAAGACTGTTGTGGGGGGACCGGGGAGGCGGGGTGAGGAGCAGATATCAATTAAATTCTATGAGGGTGAGATGCAGGTCCACTAGAGGGGAGCACCTCCTGACCCCCTTCTCACTACAGTGTCAGAGAGTAGAGGAGTGACAGAGTGGAGAATTTTTTCCTTTTATGTGCAATTAGCCTCTACTTGGCTAGATAATTGCTTAATGTTTTTAAACGGGTTGTAGGAAAACAAAAAATAGATATTACTTTAGTATAATGCTAATGTCACATAGACAAGGCATCCAGTTAATTCAAATAGAAATGAAGTTAAAATTTTCTGTTTTGCTCTTTTGCAAATTTCCAATTTGAATTTTCCTGCCTAGAACAGCATTCCCCAAAATGTACTTGGCTAACAGAGGTTACATAAAAAAAACAGTCTCTGGAGCCAAATAAATTTACGAAACAACTGTGTTGTTTACAAGAAAAGCACTTTAGACACAAACATCCAGGCAACTTGAACGTAAAAATGTGGGGGGAAAATAAAATGCACACCCTCAATGTAAGAATGCTGATATGGCTATTTTAACATCAAATAATGTAGACTTCAAGGCAAGTAATATAACTAAAGAGAACAGTGTTATTTCATGATAAGAGGGTCAGATACATCAAGAAGACATAATAATCTTAACTGAGTAGCACCTCTTAATAGAATTCTGAAATATCTGAAACAAAAATTGACTAAAAAAAAAAAATAAGAATATATGAATAACATTATCAACCAACTTGACCTGACTTATTTTAGATCAGATAGGTTTCATTCACCTGAGACTTTTTTTTTAAGATTTTTAAATTGATTTTTAGAGAGGGGGGGGGAGAGAGAGAGAGAGAGAGAGAAACATTCATGTGAGATCTAAACATCAATCAGCTGCCTCCTGCAGGCCCCTACCAGGGATCGAGCCTGTAACCCAGGCACGTGTCCTGATCAGGAATAGAATCAGCGATCTTCAGTGCATGGGGCGATGCCCAACCAACTGAGCCACACAGGCCGGGGCTCACCTGAGACTTTATTTTCCTTTTAACAGCATAATTGTTTGAAAACTATGCTAAAAATTTAACCCTGCCCCCTTTATCTCAATGTGTTGAGATTTTACTCCCAGCAACTGTTGACAGTTTGGCTCAAATAAACGCACAAAAATTACTTATAGGGCTGCATGTTTCTTATGTTGACACGGCTAAAGAAGCAATGTCCTCAGTGTCATAAGGCTACAGAAAAGGACACAGGGATGCTCAGGTCTAGGCTAACTTCTGAAGGTCAAGTAGGAGATAATCTAATGAACAAGGTCCAGGGTAAGGAGACACGGGGGATGGTACTGCAGGTAGAATATCGTCCCAGGACTGAGACACATATAACAGCCAGGTCCTAGGCAGCCAGAGCCATCAGCATAATCCAGCCTGAGCAACCTCAGGCCCAGTAATCCAATTTCCTCTCCAATCAGTTACAAGGGAGAAAAAGGATGGGAAGAGGACCTGTGACTAAAATGGCTTAAAACTCGCATATTTGAAAAGGCAAAGCTGAAGTATTTAAGGATGCCTAGCAGTGTGATGAAATTTAAATTCAAATAAGTGATTAAAATAAAAACCTGTACACTTTTATATGGGAGGCAGGGACCAGGATTGGGACAGGGGACACAGGCATTGGGGTTGTGGGCAAAGGTTCCATTTTCTTTCTCTCTTTCTTTTTTAAAAAATATTTTTATTGATTTCAGAGAGGAAGGGAAAGGGAGATAGAAACATCAATAATGAGAGAGAATCATTGATCGGCTGCCTCTTGCACACCCCACACTGGGGATCAAGCACGCAACCCAGGCATGTGCCCTTGACCAGAATTGAACCCAGGACCCTTCAGTTCACAGGCCGATATCTATCCACTGAGCAAAACTGGCTAGGGCTCTTTCTTTTTTTAAAGAAGGAGATTAACACTCAGCTTGCTGTTTCAGTTATGTGCCACTAGGTATTTTATTTTTAAAAAAATTTTAATCAATAAATATATTTTTATTGATTTCGAAGAGAGATAGAAACATCAAAGAGATCAAAAGAGAGTCATTGATTGACTGCATGCCCTCCTCTGGGGATGGAGCCTGAAACCTGGGCCTGTGCCCTGACCAGGAATCAAACCCTGACCTCCTGGTTCATAGGTCAATGCTCAACCACTGAGCCACACCAACAGGGCCAAAAGTTCTATTTTCTGACCAGAGTTATGGTTACAAGAATGTTCACCTTTAATAATTCATTAAAGTACAAATCTGTTTTATGTGGTTTCTGTATCTATGGTGTGTTTTACATTTTTTAAGTTTTTTGAAAAAATTTTAAAGGACTACACTAAAAGACCAAAAATAAATGGGACTTCAGACAAGATTTCACCTGGGTCATTTCAGCAAGCTGGAGACCACCCAACATATTTAGTTTATGGATGCACAAAAGTCAACAATTTTGATAAACAAAGACTTCTGGTGGCTTTCTAATGTTGATATTAAATCCAGTAAGAGATGAAAATAAAAAATAAATAGTGTACTATTAAAGTTCAACTTTTTTTTTTCCTGTTGTAGCATAAAAACAAAAGCTATCAAACCATACAACTGACTAATCTCATCATCAGGCAAGATCTTAGTGGTCAATTAGTCCCATCATTATGCAATTACATCTTAAGTCCCATCTGCAATATCCCTGAGAGGCAGCTGTCTTAAGTTTTAGTTGAAAATCCCCAGCAAACGAGAATTTACAGTCTCTTCAAAATGACTGAGGGTCTGTAAGCAAAGGCGAAGAGACTCTGATCACCATAAGAAAACCACTCACATGTTCAAGTGCTCAGATCCCTGGCATGCGACACGTGCAGTGACACAGTATAACCCAAAAGCCAAATTATTATTTCAGTGTTACTGCCATGCCTCAAAACAGAACTCCTTTTTTGGAATTTTCTTCAGAATTTGCATGGTTTCCTTTCGACTATGCTCAAGGATGATGACTCTTAAAATCACAAATACCAGACTGTAGGAGCTGAAGAGGACTTCAGACAGCATCCAGCGCACCCTCCTCATTTACAAATAAGGAAACTGACATCTAGAAAGGTTTGTCCCTGGTAAAAAATACAGACTTTGGAAACAGTAAAGTCAGCATTCCCAAGGACGGTGAATACCTTTATTCATTCATTCAATAAACATGCACTGGTGACAGCTATGTGCCAGGATCTGTGCTTAGCGACAGGAAGCACAGAGGAAAACACAGCATCTTCTTGAAGAACACCCAGTATTGTTGAGGAGATGAGGATGGCACACAGATAAATAACTAGACAGGTTCAGTACTGTAAGTGTCGCCAGAGAAGTGTACGCAAGCTATTGTGAGCACTCGAAAGGTACACCTAACACAGCCCCAGAGATGGAAGGCTTCCTAGGATCAGTGACAATGGATGGAGACCAAAGGAATCCACAGGAGTTTGTCAGGAAAAGAGAGTAAAACAACAAAGGACTTTAAATGTATAACTTCCAAAAGAAAGGAGCAAGGAAGCCATGCATCCCAGGAGCAGCAGGTACTCAGGTATGGTGAGCACAGTGTGAGGGTGGAAGAGGGTGGCAGGGACACCAAGAGGCTTTGCATACGTGTTAAGGAGTCTGATGTGTGAGAAGGGATGGGAGGACGAGAGCGTGTAGGGAAACAGCTGGGATGGAGAGAAAGGAACAAAGGGAATGAGGGAGGGAAGGGTGAAGAATGAGTCCTGGTCTCTCTGTCTCAGCACTGAGACATTATGCCTGGCCGGTGTGGCTCAGTGGTTGAGCATTGTCCTATGAACCAGGAGGTCACGGTTCAATTCCTGGTCAGGGCACATGCCTGGGTTGCAGGCTCATCCCCAGTAGGGGGCGTGCAGGAAGCAGTCGATCAATAATTCTCTCTCATCATTGATGTTTCTCTCTCTCTCCCTTCCTCTCTGAAATCAATAAAAACATGTTACAAACAAACAAACCCTACCTGGGACATTACTGAGACAGGAAACCCAGGAGGAGGACAAGTTGGCAGGAGAAGACAATGAGATGTGTTCCAATGAGACACACTGAAAGTCTGTGGAAAGTACAGGTAGAGAGTTCCAAAACACAGGAATCCGGAGCTCAAAAAAGAAATCTATGCTAAAAAGATCTGGTGACCACGGCAAACTGGCTGCCTTGGGCACACAGGCTGCACCTAACCCAAACAGGGAGATACACAATGGTTGCAGGGTGTGCAGCAGACACAAATTCAACGGCAAAGGACAGGCTCCTGGGAGCACCAACATTTACGGGGTGAGAGCCGGGAACGGAGTGGTCAGCTCAGGTCCTGGCAGGAAGGCCGGGACACACACACCTGAGAGCTGCATATACACAGATTTGGAAACTAATGGACAAAATTGTTATTCTCTGCATTGTAGTTTTCCACATTCAATATCAAGAGCCTAAATTCAATGTGATATTCTGTATTGGGTCCTGGGATAGAAAAGAACATTAGTGAAAGAGGTGGTGAAAGCCAAGTAAAGTCTGTAGTTAACAGTCATGCACCAGTATTAGTTGTTTTTGTTTTTCAGTTTTGACCAACGTGCCAAAACAAAGTGCCGTTACGTAAGAAGCTAAGCTCTGGGAAAGCTGGGTGAAGGGGACGGAAACTCTCTGAAAAATCTTTGCAATTCTTTGTAAATCTAAAATTATTCTCTTTTTTAAAAAAATATGTCTTTTATTGATTTCAGAGAGGAAAGGAGAGGGAGGGAGAGACAGCAACATCAGTGATGAGAATCATTGATTGGCTGCCTATTGAGGGTCCAGTTCGCAACCCAGGCATGTGCCCTGACTGGGAATCGAACTGTGACCTCCTGCTTCATAGGTCGATGCTTAACCACTGAACCACACTGGCTGGGCTAAAATAGTTTAAATATAAATGACAGTAATACAGTATGTCTGAAATGCAAATTTTCTTGCCATAATTATTATACTTCTAAGCCATAACATTTAATTTCTGCAATTAAAAAAATTGAAAATGTACAGCTGATTTATGTCCAAGACAGAGCTTTTACAAGCAATTCCAATCCATAAAAACTTACAGAAATCAATTTCCTCCAATATTACCTCTTCTGGATTTCATACTTCAAGTCCCCAAATGCACGTTTGGGCTGGCTGAGCTGCAGACCAGAGCAAGCGTGACAGCTGAACACTGAGGACATCAGACGATTCCTGGTCCTAACACAGCTGCTGTTTAAGAATGGCAAAGGTTTCTACATCTATGGTGGCATCAGGTAATGACACTGATAGCAAGAAAGAGGGAAAGGCATTCGGCATCTTGTGATGCTCCAGACGCTCCAGCGGCAGCAGCGCAAGGTCAGGGCAGAGCTGCCCACGGGAAACAGAACTTCAAAGACAGAGAGAAAAAGGAAACACTCCGCAGTAGCATCACAGCAGGTTGGCAGGTAGAGGAAACGCCTCCCTCACTTTTCCTGCAGCTGCCAGGGCTCCAGGCAGCGTGGGACTCTCGGTGTCAGGCAGAGGCCGGAAATGCTCTGCCCCCGAGGGCGCTTCTTGGCCTGCTTCATGGGGATCCTGCCGTTCAGGCGGGACAATTCCCGCAGCCGTTGGCAGGGGCATTTTCTGGCCAGGATAGCTGCAATGCTGACACCAGGACCCTGCATTGTTGCCACAAAGCCACAGGGAGCGCAGGCATCTTCCACCCACAGGAGTCATGAGCGCTGTACAAGTGCTAAATGGTCTTTTCTTCCCAGAGGCCAGCGGCTGGGCGAATGTTTCTATAAATAAGTCGGCCATGAAATGGTTTAAATGGAGACGAGATTGGGGGTTGCCAGAGGTGGCGATGGGGGGCGTGATGTGGCTACAAAAGGGCAACCTAGCGGCCCTTCCGATGGCGGTTCTGTACCTTGCCTGTGGCGATGTCGACACCCTGGCTGTGATGTGATGCCATAGGACTGCAAGATCTCACAACTGGGGAAAAGGTAAGCGGGATCTCTCTGTTTGATTTTTCACAAGTGCACGTGAACCTACCATTACCTCAAACTTTAAAAAATTAATTACTAAATGTCAACCAACTGACGTTCAAAATCTGACCTAGTTTACGTTATAACTAACATTTGAAATACATGTTTGAGAGACACAGAATTTCTGGAGAGAAAAGAATACAAACCAACTAATGTAAAGAAGACAGACTGCTCCAGGTAATATTTTTACTGTGACTTCAGTTTCCAGGCAGCCTCTGAACGCGTCCATCAGGAGGCAAGGGCAAGGGGGCAGAGGAAAGAAGGATGAAGCTCAAATCTCACTTCTGCACCTGTCTGTCACATTATTGAAGAATTAGGTGGTGGAAGGAGGATATGTAAAGACAAGACAAAAAGATGTTTTGTGCCTCAGATGGCTGAATGGATACAGGTTGTTATGTTTTTCACTAGCAAACAACTCCAGAACTGCTCTGGTGCCCCCGGAACATGTGATCACTGCCCATTTCTCTGTATTTCTTACACTGTTTACTGAATAAACAGGCCCTACAGCCCCGCAGGCAGGAATCTGTGCCACTTATGAGAAATCTTGAGCATCCTGGACTGGAGGTGGGAGTCCCAGGTGTGAGAGGGCCACTTTGTTGTCTGTGGAGACCAGCGCAGACAGGCCTGGGAGGGAGTCATATCCTGGTATGGAACAAACCGTGGGATGCCTGACCTTCAGTCAGGGCTGGCCACTGCAAGAAGCTGAGAAATGCTTTCACTGAAAAACAACTCCCGAGGCGTTACATCTCAGTTCTATGTACAAATCAATTCTAGAAGCATCCTATACCACCCCTTTGGTTTGTCTCAGAGTAAATGGACTTCAGCATTCAAGGAACCGTGGAGATTCTTGTGCAAAAAGGGGGGTAACAAGCTCCAAGGCCTACAGGGGCCATGCCAGGTTCATGCCGCGTGGAGCAGCCTGAGGACAGGATCCAGAGGAGCAGGGGACTGTGGGGTCTGTGCTCAGCTGCAGAACACACACACCAGCCCATGGGCCCGCCACCACCCAGCACCAGCCTAGGGCAGAGATGTAAACTCTCTCTCTCTCTCTCTCTCTCTCTCTCACACACACACACACACACACACACACACACACACACACACACACACAGTCTGTGATGGAAATCTGGCCGGAATACCCTGAAATGAGAAGCAGCTCAGATCAAGATTAACAAGCAAAATAAAAGCTGCCTCAAGCAAGCATCTTAGCATGCCCAAGCGATGGAGGGTGGCCTGACTGCAGCCTCCTGCTGCCACTTCTTTCTGTCCTTCTGCGAGGCTTCTTGGATGCCTGCGAGAGCCTGAGTGTTCTCTCCAACGTCGTGCTCCACGGTGATAACGCAACCAGCTTGGTTGGCCGCACCGAACCCTGGGGGTGAATGCCTACTCAACAGGCTGTTTGTGTTCCCCACACTTCCCTCTGGATCAAGCAGTTCACATTCATCTACAGAAATCACACAATCCAGGCAGCTCCAGAACAGAAAACAGAGCCACAGTGTGTGCCCAGAAAGGAGGAACTGGGGCAGGGGAGAGTTAGGGCCCAGGGAAGGGGGAGGGCAGCTGCCCAGGGTTCCAGCCATTGACCTGCCCTCTCTTGGTCATTCGATTTGACTGGAAAAATCATTAGGAAAAGACCTTTCGGAGCCGGCTGAAGACAAGAGCAGGTTTTGCTTGACTCTCATGAAAATAGCCGGGCAGCATGTCCCTCAATCAATGACAAGCATTGCTGCAGCCTCTGCTCTGGAAAACCCTGGTTCCAGCCAAGAGCTCAAGGCCCATCTCCAAGACTTCTGAGGAGGCCTCCTGAGGAAAACTCTCCCTCTGGCACCCTGCGTGGCAGAGCCGCCTGGCTCAGGGAGGCTGGAACCAGCTCTTCCGCCTCCGAGTCGCCAGGAAGAAGCAGGGGGTGCCCTCCGCTGTGTGGAGAATCCAAGGGGATGAAACAGGGTCTCAGTAAGATGGGATCACGGCTCTAGCCCAGAATGCAGCTGCGGTGAAGTCCAAGTTAATAAAGCTACGTGGACCACTCGGAGTTCAGTTCTTTAAAACAGGGCACTTGACACTGGGGCTGGAAGCTGGTGGGGTGGGAGATTCTTTGAAAATGCCTGCCGTTTCCTCACAGAGTATCCCAAATGCCGAGGCTGCGCACTGTCACAGGTCTCACAAAAAGACAATGCCTTTGGAATGGAAATGAACAGCATGGAAACCATGCCTGGGAACCTCAGCATATGCCCTTACCCTTCCAGAGTGAATGCCTTTCTGTGTCTGTCAGTTTAACATGCTGTCTCCTCACATGAGCAGAAAGCTAGTCATTCAATGTCCTTCCCAAATTCCTAATGCATCCATCCACAGAAGAAACAGGTCTTCTCGATGTGTGGCGCGACCAGCTCGACCAGTGATGGGCAAACTGTGGCTCATTGGCCCCTTGAATGTGGCTCTTCCACAAAATACCACGTGCGGGCACACGTACAGTGCGATTGAAACTTCGTGGCCCATGCGCAGAAGTCGGTTTTCGGCTCTCAAAAGAAATTTCAATCGTTGTACTGTTGATATTTGGCTCTGTTGACTAATGAGTTTGCCGACCACTGAGCTAGGCCCTCAGTCATCTCACCCTCTGCTGAGTGTCTAGCAAATGTCATTAAAAAATAATTCATGAAACTGTCCTCGGTATCTCCATTTCATACATAGGATCATGCATCCTTTTATTTGACTCTCTTGATGTTATCCATTTTAGTTTATAAAAAGGATGAATTTAACTTAGGTTTTGCTTCTCTTCATCTAACAAACCCTGTGAGGCACTCCCTGAGTGGGGAGCAGGGCACTAGAACATAGTCCCCACACCACCCATAACAGTGAAGCCAGACTGTGCGGATGTGTTAGCCAACTGAATCAGGAGCAGTGCGATGAATAAAAGACAATTCAAGTTTTTAAAAAATTGAGGGATTCCACTAAAGGGGTCTAATTTCTAACCCCCTGAAACATCCAGTGCCCCGCACCGCCTACCTAATTCTCGAAAACACGAATAGCAACAACCAATCCCTTCCACTCTGCATCTACGCTCCAGGATTTTTGCCCTGCGGCCACTTTGGCTCCCCGTTCCCTCTGTGTTCTATGACATTGGCAATGGAGAAGGACGTAGACTCTTGGATTAGGTACCTTCTCTCCTCATGCTCTGGTTCTGGAGGGTGGGTAATATATGATATGGAGTAGGGTCCATAAAGAAAAGCCTCAGAAACACAAGCAGGAAGGTTAGGCTTCATGCGGTAGGAACTATAAATAGACTGCATGTTCTTTTTTTTTTTTTAATACATTTCATTGATTTTTTTAGAGAGGAACGGAGAGGGAGAGAGAGATAGAAACATCACTGATGAGAGAATCATTGATCGGCTGCCTCCTGCACGCCCCCGACTAGGGATCAAGCCCGCAACCCAGGCATGTGCCCTTGGCTGGAATTGAACCTGGGACCCTTCAGTCTACAGGCAGACACTCTATCCATCGAGGCAAACCAGCTAGGGCTGGACTGCACGTTCTTCAAAAGAAATGCATCAGACTGAAAATGGTGTTTAAAGAAAACTCATCTGAAAGGTACTATAGGTGTTCATGTGTAAGATAATAAGGACATGGACTCTGAGGGTGGCACTAAGGGTGCAGAACCAAGGAATAAATGCCAGGGTTTCATGAAGTCTGGATTTGGGTTGGTTCTTTAAAAAAAAAAAAATGTTTTTATTGATTTTAGACAAAGAGGAAGGGACAGGGAGAGATAGAAACACTAATGAGAAACATCCCCTGTACTCCCCCTACTGGGAATCGAGCCCACAACCTGGGCATGAGCCCTGACCAGGAATCGAACCTCTTGGTTCATGGGTCGAAGCTCAACCACTGAGCTAAACCAGCTGGGCTGGATTTGGGTTTTTAAAACAAAACAAAAAACAAGAAGGAGAAATAAGTTGCGTTTAGGTTTTCCACTCAGAAATAAATAAATAAATATATATATATATGAAAACTGATGTAGAATAATCTGGAGAGGAAATTGATGAAATTTATGGCCCAGCACCAGCTCCAAGCTCATCAAAGAGAACAAGGAACTGCTCATTTGATTGGAAGTGAAGTTAGTAGATTCAAGTTCACAGAGCAACGTTCACATGAAGGTCTTTTCCAGACAGCAGGAACTTGGGCCCTGGAGTGGCTGATTTATTTTGGTGGTTCCAGGGAACCCGGCCTCTTGTCAGTCACACCTCCTGTAATTCCTCCCATATTGACTCTAATCTTGGGCCACGCTGACAGAATTTGATCAGTGGAGATTAGCAAACATGATGTAAACAGTGCTTCGACATTGGAGCTTGCACCTCTGCTCCTGAGATCCAGCCATTATGTAAAGAGGCCAAAGCTAGTCTCCTGGGGAGACCACAGGGAGAATGAGAGTCTCAGGCCCCCAGGATGGCAGATAGGCACATGGCGCCATTTTGAGAATATCTGCTCAATGCATTTTGGTTAAGGAATCAATCGTAGGCCCTATTGGAAAGCCAGTTCCTCACCTCAGACACCAGCGGTGTCTCCCAGAGCCATGCTCGGAGTCCCCGCTGGCTCAGGGAGTCTGGCCTCCTGTGTCTATCACTCTAGGGTCACTCGGGCCATCTCTGGAGCCAGGCCGGGCAGGAAGTGCCCTCTTTTCTGGGTACGTACTCTTTTCCCAGGGCCATGCCCACTTCTGATGACATTTTCAGCCATTCCCCAAAACTCATTCTTTGACCCTCCAGCAGAATTTGACTCAGGCATTCTTAGAGTTTAGCTCTTAGAAACCATCTAGTGCAGACTTTTCAGTTAAAGGCAAGGAAGCAGAGCCCATGGTCAACTCTGGACCTGGGCTCACAGGTCAGCAGGCCTCATCCTCCTCTCTGCCTGGGTGCTGAACCTGTGAAGCGTATGAAGCATGTCACGATGTCATTTCCTCATTCACCCTTCTCCAAGGACTAGCTGGTTGAACTGATGCTAAAATTGTGCCTTGTTCCAAGCAATGAGTTGTGTGAGGATGGAGGGGGTGGGGGACAGCAAGGGATAATTAATACCAACAGGTAAGAAGTCTTATCTTCCCAAAAAATATCGGCTCATACTATGGCTTCTTCTTCCTTCTAATAAAAGGACAAAGAGTTCATTGCTATAATTTATGAAGGTAAAGAAATGTCCCGAGAGTGCGCAAGTAGTAAAGCAAATAGCTTCTGGCTCTAGTATTCATGCTTCCCTCCCAGAAAAGGAGCCTAAAATCACAATTACTGAATATCTTTCCTTCCCCAGGGCCAGGAAAGCACGTCACTGTGTTTTCTTTTGCTCCTTGTCAGACTTGGAAGCGCTCCCCCCAAACAGCGCCAAGCGCCCCACGCAACTAGTTTAAATATGAAAGTCTGTTTCAGCCGAAATCTTCCCTGCGTGTTCTCGAGTGGGTGTTTGGTTGTTTCTCTCTCTTCCTTTTTCTCTTCTACTCTCTGCCTCCCTTACCCTGTCTGCTCCCCTAGCTCCATTCATCCTTTCTGCTCCCTCCAGAAGCTGTGCGAGGCTGTCTGTGTGAGAGAAGTCTGGCATCTAGGAAGGCATCCACCAGTGATTCTCTTGGAGAGGCTCTGAACTGAAATCTCTTCCCTCAGGCCTGGAGGGGAGTCTAGGCCTCCCGAGTAAAGCGTTCTAAGACCAGAAACATAAAACATGGCTCATTCTGCTCAACTCTCAGCTTTTTACTGTAACGACGTATTTTCCCCAAGCATTTCTAAAGCATTCTACTTTCTATCTCTCAGGGAATGGCGATGGTCTGGGCCTAGTCTTCCATCTGGGCAATATAAGAGATTAACGCCTGCTTTGCCTTTTGTTCAGATTCATGGAAAGAACTTTTAAACAAGGAGGATGCTTTATAGATCACGTGTTCCAACACTGATGTTTTTAAACACAGAAAACAGACTCCCTACCAAAAGATATTTTCCCCTCGCAACACTCAAACGCTAAGGGCTGCTGGTCACCACAGGCCATTGCATCCACACTGGGGTCCAGCCAAATCTTCTGTACAACCATTTCAACTGGGGTCAGGCCTCTCCCCACTGGGTGTGTGAAGTCTTTTCCTGGCTTCCTTAACGGCATCTACGACGATTACTTTCCCGCTCCCAGACCAAAGTCTTTCCTCCTTCAAGGTTCATCCCCTCTCCTCCTCCACTGACAGGTCACTGACGGGTCACTGTCACTCACTGAAACTTTGGGATCTGGCACCTGACATCTCGTCATCATCTTGAAAGATTTCACATTCATGTTGACGATCCACCAACAGCCTGGCCTCAAATTCTCGGTTTATCCAATCCAGCGACCTGCACTGCCCACTCTCATGGCCGTGTCATTATCCAGAGATGTTCATTCCCCGTAAGCTCCAATGCAACACACCCTCTTGACCGTCCATTGGCTCATTCACCTATGACTTCACGGGTGCTGACCCAGTGTTTATCCACCAATCCGGAGCCTCTGAGGCTTCACTTCCTGATCAGCCTAAGCTCAGAGGCATCATTCAAGTCTCTTGCTTTTTCATCCCAGCACTTCTAAAGCCCAGCCCAATAGAGCCAGCTGCCTTCTCCGCTCCCGCACTTACAGTGAACAGACACAGTGGAATGCACCTGGGAATGACACAGTCATCTTGACAGGTGTGATTAGGAATGTGGGGCCCCCACCTTCTGGTGAGCCCTCAGAAAGTGCTCAGCAACCGTGGGCACTTTCCAGGTCTCCTTCCTCTCCCATTCTCCACAGCAGCCACATAAACTGGCCCCATGCTCCATGGCTGCCCCGTCCACAGCCACACCTCTCTCCCTCTTACTTCAAAGGAAACATTGATCACACAGATGTCAAGTCCCTCAGTGTTCCCAAACCTGAAAGTGTACCCACTCATACCGTGCCAGCCATGCTAAGCTCACCACATTTGTCCGTTTGTTTGTTTGTTACAGCAACTAAGTCACCATTTGGTGGTGCCATTTCTGCTCTAAATTGGCACACTGAAATCTGTGTACTGGGTAGTATTCTGGCATGGCCTTTAGCTTCCCAGTGGGGAGGCACCTTGCCCCTAAGGACATAGAAGTCAAAAACAAGACCCAGTCAGGAGACCCAAGTGTCCAGGGAGCAGGGCCAGGACATCTGCAGTGCAGGGAAGGACCCCACTCATGGCTCGCCCAACCCCATGCCCTCATATCCCAAGTAACTATCAGCAGTGCCCATGTGGATTCAGAAAGGCAGATTGGCATCTGCTGGCCACCTTCCCTTCCTTCTACCCCCCAGGACTTGGCAGGGGGTTCAGACAGCCCCCCCCCCCCCCACTGAAGTGCCCCTGGTTCTGTTGCTGCCCTGCTGCTGATAATTGGCATTTTCCTCCACAAGGAAAGAGGATGAGCAACAGACATTTCCAACCACAGACCAGAATAGGACTCAACAAAACTAGCCTGTCCTACATGATCAGACTGCAGCCTCCACGCCCCTCCATGGCCGGGCCTCAGCACCAGGCTCCAAGGCCAGGTCAGCTGTGATGAGAACTGGAGGCCTGTGGAGCAGATGGCAGCTGGCAGAGACCAGGGACAGCAGTGACCCTTTCTGGGGCCACAGGCAACCGCAGCTGACACCTCTCCACGTGTGAGTAGCACTGTGATCTGGGTGGGAGTCGTTTTTGTTTGTTGGTTTGTTTGTTTGATGATGTCCTTTCTTCTGGAATAGGACCAGTATCCTTGCTTTCAGAAATCCTCATAAAGCAAAACTAACCTGCACATACATGTCAGGGGAAGGAAAAGAACCAGAAGAAAGAGGCTAATGAAAACCAGTGTGGAGGAGGTTCCTCAGAAACCTAAAAATAAAACCACCATACGATCCAGCAAATCCACTTCTGGGTGTTTAGCCAAAGGGAACAAAAATTACTATCTCAAAAAACATCTGCCCCTGCATGCTCACTGCAGCATTACTCACAACAGCCACAACCTGGAAATAACCTAAGTGGCCACCAGTGAATAAATGTACGAAGAAGATGCGGTATCTGCATACAGTGGAATATTATTCAGCCATAAAAAGAGGGAAATCCTGCCATTGGAGGGGACATGAACGACTTGAAGGAATTATGCTAAGTGGCAAAGACATATACGTACATGTGGGAGCTATTTCAAAAACAAAGCCAGGCCTAGGTGGTTAAGTTAAAATGGGGCTGTTAGGATGGGTCCTAACCCAGTCTGACTGGCGTCCTTACAAGAATAGGAACTCTGTGTGTGTGCACAGAGGGATGGCTATCTGCAAGTCAAGGACAGAAGAAACCTAACCTGCGGACACTGTAATCTTGGACTCCAAGCCTCCAGAACTCTGAGAAAACACATTTCTGTTGGGATCCTCGGTCCATGGGATTTTGCTATGGCAGCTGCGGCTAATACAGACGGTCAGAAGGTCGGTCAGAAAGTAGCTGCATCAGGACAGAACCAGAGCAGCTGCGGCAAAAATGCTGAGCCCGCACATGTGTGAAAGTCACTAGGACTGATATGCACGGGGCTGGAGGGAGGACGAGGGAAATGAAGACTAGAAATGTATTCCATGATGGAGCTGCTGGCAAGGAAGACAGAGACAAATATAGGAAGCCAAAAGGGGGCACATGATTCCAAGGAAAGAGTTTATTCTAGACGTGTTTCTGGATGTGTCTAAATGCTCTCTTGACATCTGTCTATCTTGATCTTTATTTCCTCACATAGTATAAACTCAAACATTATTGGTTGACTGATGATCTCACTTGGTGAAGAAGATTAAAATAAAATAGGTCTAAGTTTTTAATCTTATACCACATGCCCTTAAACAGCAAACCTATCTTGAAGTTCCTGGAAAGAGCTTAACTATATACTATAGATATATTTTTAATTGAATTTATTGGGGTGATATTAGTTAATAAAACTATATATGTTTCAGGTGTGCAATTCTAGAATACATCATCTGTATATTGTATTGTATGTTCACCATCCCAAGTCAAGTCTCCTTCTGTCACCATTTATCCTGCCTATATCCTCTCCTACTTCTCCCACCCTCTTCCCCTCTATAATCACCATGCTGTTGCCAGTGTCTTTGAGCTCCCAGACAGGAAGGGGGTTGCAGGGCTAAGCAAAAAAGGTGAGGGATTAAGCAAAAAACAACCACCACACATCTTTCTTACAAAATCTTTCAGTTACTCTCTGTGCATTTCTGCATGCCCTAGCTCCTTCTGCATTTTAATCTTCCAGACCCATCTTCAAGGTTCATTCCATTCTTATATAGTTTTTATCCTCAACTACATCCTACTCTTTTCTATTTTTGTATGTGCCATTTAAAAATCTTTGAGTTCTTCAGAAAGCAACACCTAAATATTAAGGAATTATTTTATACTAAATCATGACATCTTTTTTCCTAAGTAATAAAATAATGTAATAAAGGGGCGGGAGAAAAGGTGGCAAAGCCTCTGAAGAGAGCTTCAATTATTTGTTAAAATCAATATTTCTGTTCAAATTTCTGCTACACTGTCCTTCTGGAATTCTGGCCATGAACCTGTATTCTAAACACTGAGAAGTGTGCAACGCACAATTCATTATGTGCTGTTGTCACAGACAGAGATCATGTTTTGAAAGCCAAGAGCAAAAACTGTTCTTATCAGTAAGATGAGGACAATGATATTTGCTTCATAAGTTTGTAATCGAGATTAAACATATTATTTATAAAGCTGACATACAGCATGTTTTCAAAAATTTCATTCATTCATTCATTCATTCATTCAATAACTATTCAATAAATACTGACGTCCTAGGAATACAGTGGTGAAGGCCAAACAACTGGCTCTTTCCCTACTGCAAGGGACAGGGCCTTTGCTGGTCACTAGGGCAATCTCCCTCGGTGTCCAGCCAAGACTGGACAAAACGAATGACAACTTCACAGCCTTAATACCCCTTCCAAAATGATCTACACCCCATCCTGTAACAGCTGAAGATGTTCCTGTCATTCATTATTTCTTAAACCAACACTGCTGTGTATGTCGTCCGAACAGATTAGCATTCTCTATGAAACCAGTTAGCAAGATTGTCTTCCCAATTTCATTTACATTGCTTTCCCATTATAAAATTATTGAGTTTAGAGCAATGCATGTAAGAACTCCTAAACTCAGAAACACATTCAAAATAAAATATTTCTCTTTTCATAATTTTTTGACAAATGTCTTATTCCAAAAAAGATAAGAAAATAAAACCAATCTTATATTTAAAGATTAAATCTGACTCAGAAAAAGGCTCTCCAAACTTTTGTTTTTAATAAGATGAAAAGTAACAAAGGAGTTCTAAACATGCACAATGCAAGATTATACCATTCCAGAACTAGAATTTCTAGGACCAAAGGAACCTTCCTCTCTTGTGTCGCCATCCAACTTAAGTAGTCATTGAGCCAGTAGTAAATGACACTCCCCACAATGCACGCGCGCGTGATTCTGCGCGCGCGCGCACACACACACACACACACACACACACACCACCTTCAAATGAGCCAAGACTAGAAATAGCTATGAGAAAAAAGGTCAAATGACATAAAAGAATTTTTAAAATCCAGGCAAGAAAGAAACAAAATTAATTTAAATACACATATAAAGATATAAAGAAAATGTACAGCAGGTGTTAGATTAAAAGATATACTAATACTACTAGGCAATAGAGAGGTTAATTTCATTTTTAATTCAAAACATAGACTGTTTAGCAAGTGATAAATTTCAAAAAGTAATGTTTTAAATGAAGGTATTATTTGGCTCTGTTCCTCTCTTCCTTTCCTATTTATGTAATATCCACCTAAAAACCTACAAATTGTTTTCTATTTGCAAAATGATTCAGCTTAGAGGGGAGTCACTGGGCGATTTCTCCCACCCATCCTTGCAGACATCACATCACAAAGACTGTGACTCACTTTGTCACACAATTTCTGTCCTTTTAAGAGTTTTCAGATTGTTGTGATGAATACTGGTTGGCTCATAAATCTGAATGAATTGTAGGCTGAAACTATTTGTGTCATTTCCTCACAGCCAAAAAGGAAACTAACAATGGTCCCAGACAGCTCTTAATCCCAATTTGTCAAATGATTCAACATTTGGTTTGAGACTTGAGAGAGAGAGATTTACAGATTAAAGTGTTTGATTTAAGTATGAATTCTTAGACCTTCATTCCTGAATGAGAGGATTATTACTAGTTCTGGCATTGGCTAGAAATACCAAGGTTATTCAATAGCTGAAAAGAAAACCTTCCACATAAAAAGTAATCCTAACAAATGATTGTGTTTTACCGTTATTGCTTAAAGGGGTCTGCAGAGAGAACTACAGGGATGCCACATTCCATGCATCCACTCTTCATGCCCTAAAGTGAAGTACTTATGCTCATTATTTACAGTCCTAGCTCATGCGACAAACAAATGGGACCTCCTCGTGGGTCTCCAGCTGGTCCTTCATTCAGCATCGGAGCCATGGGCTCCTGGGGTGAGTAGTTTTGTCTCAGCCCTCAGCGGAGAGTAAAGGACTGCTAGGTAATGCTGTTTGAATTTCTTTATAAAAAACCCTTACTAACTAGGAATTTCCAATTAAATACGGGGGCATGAAATTAAAACACATCAAGCTCTTTGACTTTTTAGATAGCACGCATGGGAGGAAAGACGGCCATGGGATGGTGGGAAAGAATGGGGCCCAAGGCACAGTTTGGACTGTCAGGAGAGAAAAGGATTGAGAGGACTTTCAAGTTCAAGGAAACAGCCTGATTAAAGGCTCAGAGGGGAAGGAGAATGTGAAAAGGTCAGAAAGGAAGTTCAGACCCAGCCAGTTTGGCTCAGTGGATAGAGCATCGGCCCCCCGACTGAAGGGTCCCAGGTTTGATTCTGGTCAAGGGCATGTACCTCAGTTGGCGGCTCAATCTCTGGCCCTGGTCTGGGCACATGTGGGAGGGAGCCAGTCAATGTGTCTCTGTCACATCAATGTTTCTTTCTGTCCTCCACTCTCTCTAAAAAATCAAGGGAAGAATATCCTCATGTGACGATTAACAAAAAAAGAAAAGAAAGTTTAAATACTTGGCTCATTTATTGGGCACATGTTGAACTTAAACATTCTGAATGAATTGGCTACACTGCAAGTATGTCAAACTAGGGCCTTTGGACCACATGCTTTGTTCAAATAACGAGTTTGACATGCTGGGGCTACAGGAAAGCCAAAGCCCAAAAGGAGAGACCGGAAAACAGATGGGTGGGAGAGAAGAAACCAGGTTGGTGTAGTGTAACAGAGCCAAGGAATTCCCAAGACGGGGCCAACCATATAGTGCCAAGTGTCAGAACGAAGGTGACAAATTGGATACAGTCATGTAATGGAACTGGAACATGCTGGCACCCAGAATGACTTAAGTAGAGTCTAGAGTTAAAAAGAGAAAAGCTGATGAATTTGAGGAGGAGAGTACAGGATTCCAGGACAATGGCCACAAAGAAAGAATGAGTGAGCAATGCACGCATACCTGAGGAACTTGACATCACACAGGATGTCATAAAACTCTGAAACTCTTTTTAACGAAAACAGAATTCCTCACGAGAGTTTTCCACTATACTGAGAAATGATTCATCTTTCTATAAATTACCCTAAGAAATGCTAACAGCCAGTCTCTGAGATTCCCAAATATTTCACAAATATAGCTGTTACATATGATCATCTTCATTAAGACTGACCAGGTGTCTCCATGTACTTGTTACTACACCAAGAGAATGATGAGCCTCCACGAAGCTGTACACAGCAGGGCCCATGAGTAGTGACTCCACAGGAAGGTCCACACAGAGCGTTTTCATCCCCCGCTGACATTTAGTGACACTCCCTGAGTGAAAGGCACCAGCCTTTTAGGACAATATTTACATGGAGAAGTCAGGGCTCTCACCCAAAGGTGCCAGCACCTTCTCCAGGTGCCCACATTATGAACAGAGACTAACCCACTCACAGAATGTAGCCAGATCATGACTACTCTATACAAAGTCCCTTGAAAAAACATACCTCTTTCTTGGCTAATTTGAGTTATTGTTTAATTATAAATTTTAAATTAATGTATATCTTAATTATAAGTTAAACCAGGAAGATTCCTGTCAACAATTCAATTATACTGGGAATATAACACTTAATATTCATATGCCTCCTCTTCATTTTTGATCTCCAGAATATCCTGAAAAT
Organism: Corynorhinus townsendii; assembly: GCA_026230045.1. Classification (NCBI taxonomy): domain Eukaryota; kingdom Metazoa; phylum Chordata; class Mammalia; order Chiroptera; family Vespertilionidae; genus Corynorhinus; species Corynorhinus townsendii. Next base: position 132,206,486 of record JAPDVU010000006.1, read on the forward strand.
CTGTGAACCTTTCATTCTGGAATTCTATGGGATAATCCAGTGTAGAAGGTAGGTCAATATGGAGAAGTAAGTAGCTCTTTGAAAATACAAAAAGACACACACTGGATTTCTGTAAATGAATGAGTAAGCTTTAAGGACACACTGATCAACTCAAAAGCCCCCCTGTGCAGGAAGAATGACTGATGGGATGAGACATAAATTAAACACTGAATATTGGCTGTCTGTTGCCTCCAGGCCAAATTTCCTCAAACTAAAAATATCCCTTAGGCCTTCAGAAGGGATTTGTCTGGCTTCTAAGAACCATAGTCCATGGCTCAATGGGTGAGGTTCCCTGGGAGTCACCACTTTGTAGTCCCCTTCCATGGTCTGTGGCTGTAAATTACCTGGCTTAGAGGGAGAGTTTGAGAGCAAAAGAGAATGCAGGAGCTGACCTAACAACAGATACAACAAGGGACGCTGCACTTCCTACCGATACAATGAAAATTCCACACTGATAACTGTTGTTCTGCATTATCTTCTAAACTACCGAGCATTAACTATTAGGAGCACAGATGACATATAACTCAAGTGCAAAGCCAGATCCCAGAGTGCAGAAAATGACAAGCTCAACAACAAAACAGAACAAAGTATAGTTGTTTGGATAGAACGTGATAATGAGTTTTAGGTTTGGGCCTCAATGCACTGATCTGCTTGCTCTCACCTCTTCCCAGGCCAGCCTTCTTACAGACGCCTGTGTGCTTCAGGACGAGGGGGCCCAAGCAGGGCGTGTGGGAAAGCAGCAAACACTGGAACTGGAAAAGCACGCAGAGGTCATGGCACATGTGTAGTCACTGTCCTGTTGTACAGGCATCTTGTCAATAACGATTCTAATAATGTGAGGCCTTAAATCGCCATTTCTAATGTCACTGGCGGTTTTTCTGAGAATCTCCATGGAGAGGAATAGGTCAATTTTACAATGATAATGTACAAAGGATGGTTCTTGTTTTGATTATTACCTCTGTAACATTTTGTTTTTAAATTGAACTCACAAATCATGGCCATCCATTTAAAGTGGTATCATAAATCAAAAGGAGACTTCTTAGAAGCCTGTTGTAACACCACCATCAAAGTCTAATTACATAATGGCCACTTTATAAACACAGCGACAGCCCGCAGGCATGTCACAAGGGGATGCTGCTTCCTCTAGGCTGAAGTCACTTGGCATCACACTCATCTTTCAAGGCTCCTAAGGTGTGGTAATATCTATGACTCATGAATTGTCCTTTTATTGCTACACCGATTATATGATTTCCACCATAAGATGAGCTATTAGATTCTTACTTCATTTGTTTACTGCACGCAAATAGCATCACATTAAATGCCACGTTTACTAAGGCAAATCAGCGGGATCCACTTGCCAGATATGACCTACCAGTAAAAAGGTGGGAGGAGAGAATCTAGTATCACGATCTCAATGGTTCCATTTACATAAAGGAAGAGAAATAAAGATGGGTTTATCTACTGCCCCAGGAATCCAACCAGAGGCAACCTGTGGACTAGGAAGAGGGGCTTGCTTTGTTAGTACCCTGAAACAGATGACCTACAAAGGGGGACCCAGAGGGTGCTCACTCTGACTGAATGGAAGAGAGCAATGCAAGGGGCTAGGTAGGCAAGAAGCTCGTTTAGAGGACCAAAGAGAAAATCGGCAGGTGAATCCCGATATCCTCTTCTTACAAAATGAGATCGGTGAACCAAAAGATCTGAAGCCTCCCTCTGAATGTCCCAAGCACATGTTTTGACAGTCGGGGCTGCGCGGAGACTGTACCATGGTAGAGGGCAAGCAGGGTGTCAGGCCCACCAGGATCCATCCTGGTCCATAGGAGTGGGGAGTGGGCAGGGCCTCAGCCTCTCCTGGTCTCAGTGTCCTCTTGGGCCTGGAGGCAGAGGAGTGTGGCAACAGGCAGTCGCCTCCTGGGAGGAGCCCAAGGGTAGATGCAGCACTTCTAACTACCTTCACTTTTCCCTCAAGAAGAGCATCTGGAACATAGTTAATGCTACACAAGTAGCATACATCTCACTACTCCAGCACATGTTGTACGTGCTACTTGGGATAAAATGTTCTCTCTTCTGAATGTCTTCACAGGGTTCACTGCTGTAGAGAATACACTGCACCTTACACATCCCCATGGATGTTTGGAAGAGGCCTACCAAAATACCCGGAATGCCCAGGGGGAGGCGGTGTGTGGCACGCACTGGGGAAGCAGACTGTCACCAGAACTTGCTTTCACCAAGACCCTCACGTCAAAGAAGGTTCTCCAGGACCAGGAGCAAAGGCAGGAAAATGGACCCTTTTGAGTGAAATAATGCAAGTGAGCACCGGGGTCTGAAGCAAAGATGAGCTGCAGCTACACGGAGAAGTTAGAAACACTGAGTTCAGTCATCTACTACCTCCCCTTTCATGTCTGCCTCTGTCCCCTAGTCCTGTCTCCTCTTCAGTACCTGAGCCACAGCCCCCACACCTCACCAGCACCCCACATGTATGCCAGTCAGTCTTCAAAGCATCCCTCCAAAATTCCGGTCCTTCTGGTCAGCTTTTGGGGAAGAAATTACATCACAATTTAAGTCACACTAGAAATTAAAATCTGAGAACAGCCAAACTCTTCCTTTCAGAGGTGTTTGCATTTTAGGGGACAGCAGGACAGAAAGCTTTAATCCCAAAGAAATCAATCCTCAATGATGGGTTTACAGGTCAACTGGATAACACAGAAATGGGGCCATCCATGGGCTTTTCAGGTCTAGACATCTGAGCCATAATCCATGGGAAACTGTGGCAACCACTAACACTTGTCCATGTATGTTGGTCAGTTGTGTTTGCTCTGGGGACTGGAGATGTGCTTAAGAGCATATTATAGCATATCTACACACATTTTCTCTTAAGTCCTCCTGCTTTGGGCAACTACTGACATGCCAGCAAAATATGCTGAACTTTAACTTACATCCATGCTGAGCTACACAGAAGTGGCTGAAATTCCTCATTTTCAGGTTTGTATTCTTGTCAGTCTATTGCCTGAAAAAAGGTGGTCTTAAAAAAATCAGTACTCACCACATACCCGGATGAGTACTCCACTCTTTTACCATCTGTCCTTAGCTAGTTATCAAGTTGGCAGGGTTTCTCAGCCATAGCACTGTTAACATTTGGGTCAGAAAATGTTTTGCTGAGAGATAGGGAGGTACCTGTGCACTGTCAGATGTTCCACAGTGTCCCTCGCCTCACCTGTGAAATGTCAGTGGCACTTTTTGGGGTATGACAACCCAAAATGTCTCCAGGCCTTGCCAAATGTTCCCTAGGGGCAAAATCACCCCCATCTGAGAACCACTGAGGTAAAATAGATTATAAAAATGACAGCCCAATCCACCGCTGGGAAGAAAACAGTAGTTTCTACAGTGGTGGTGAGGTAGTATGCAATTCAGAATTATCCTAACTCATGAACCCCTAAGTATTATTCTAATGGAAAGAGGGCACCGGAGGCTTCAAAGGAAAAAACTGATTCAGCAACTAAGACAGTGTCTGAGGGGAAAAAGAGGTTAATGCAAGGCCCAATAGAACCTAATCTGGAGGAGAGTTTTTCTGTCTTCTAGTCAGACAACATGCTCATTATTATTATTATTATTATTATTATTATTATTATATATTTTTACTAAACAGTTTGTGTTACTGGAAAATGGTAAAACTGATTGGGACTTATATGCAGCTTATCCTCATCAGCTGAATCAGCCCAGCAGACAATTGTGGAACAGGCTTCAAACCTGCAAGTGACCAACATAGAGAAACAGCACTAACCCATATATTGGCTTACAAACATCTTTCAGTTTGACCTGATAATGTAAGTGATTGATAAAATTTTTAAATTATGAAAAAAAAAGTAAAGACCTGCATTTTTTGCTTATTATTACTTTGGAATCCATAAAGACCCAACTACTTTAAAAGGACATTTCCCGGCTGGCCAGAGTGGCCCGTTGGTTGAGCTTCAACCTATAAACCAGGAGGTCAGGGTTAGATTCTGGGTCAGGGCACATCCCCAGTGGGGGGTGGGGGTGAGGAGAGCATGCAGGAGGCAGCCAATCAATGATTCTCCTCGTTGATGTTTCTATTTCTCTCTCCCTCTCCCTTCCTCTCTGAAATCAATAAAAATAAATTTAAAAATAAATACATAAAAATAAAAGCAAATTTCCCTGTCCTTTGTAAACCCAGGTTTGCTTGCACAGCTTTCTCTCCCCCTTTCTTCCCCTCCCCCCGCCGCCCCCCCCCCCCCCCCCCCCCCCCCGCCTCCCAGGTCCACCCACCCTCATTCCAGAGTGACTGACATTCATTAGCTTCATAAAATAAAGACCTTAACTGGAGCTCTAGGCTCCTGCTGGCCTTTTCTCAGGCAAATAGGGTATCAGATTCCACCTGAGTCCCTGAGGGAAGGAAGCCAGCCGCCCAGCTTTTAACACAGGTGTTTTACCTGCACCTGCAGGATGGCTGTTAACCTTTCTGGACCCTATTTCTATCACACCAAATTCCAGCAGTGTTGCTAGTCAGCCTGTTTCATGCCCTTTTCTCCCTCTGCTCTAGACCAGTGCGTCCCGGTCAGCATCCCCTGGGAACTCCTTAGAAAGGCAAGCGATCAGGCCGGCGTCCAGACCTACGGAGTCCGCAACTCGGGAGTCGTTCCGCAATGTGTTGTGACAACCGCTCCAGGTGGTCCCCGGAGGGAACCTAAAGTCTGACGACCAATGATTTCGGTTGTTTCTATAACCACAGACAGATCATTTTTACAGCACACAAAAGTGTAGCCTGGCAAATGCACTTCACGGGCTCCTCAACCCTGATGCAAACTCCATGTTATCCCCGCTTCAGGGGCTGGCCACGGCTCAGGGTCCCGAAGCTAATCCCTGCAGGTGGAAGGTGAGTTTTTGTAGTTTTTCTCACCGTTGAAACAAAGGTCCGTCGCATTTCATTAGCCAAGTCTCTATATTTTGCTTTTTTAGCTTTTGGCAATTGGGGGCGGGAGGAGGGGGGAGCGGGAGAGAAGAAATGGATGGGTGAGAGCTGCGTGCCAGCTGCTTGGGTCCTACGGGATTGGGATTTAAGGGCGCGATTCGGAAAGGTGTTCTTCCAACAAAGGACGTTTCATTCGGCCGCGTCCCCTCGGTCTTCTGCCGGCGGGACTGCGCGCGTGCGACGGACAAGGAGTCGGGACTGGGGGGCGAGACACACCTCTCCTCACCGCTGGCATCCCCGACGCAACAAGTTGTCCGCGAGAAGGGAGCCGGCCGCGCGCCCTGCGGCTCCGCGCCCTGGGGACGCGTTTACGCAGAAATTGGCACCCCTAACACCCGGGGGCGCGTAACCCGACACCGCAGCCCGGGGGAGACGGTGGCGGGCGGTGAACCCGAAACCGTCGAGGGCTGCGCGGAAAGAAACCGCAGTCGCCCTGGGTCCGAGTGAAAAGAAGAGGCGCAGAGGCTAGGATGGAACGGAGGGGGGCACCCCAGGGGATGGAAGTGGGGGGCTGAAGTGGAGAGAAGGGTGCAGCCCAGGAGATGGAAGTGGGGTTGGGGGCAGAGGCTGGCATGGAGCAAAGTGGGAGCCCCAGGAGATGGAGGTGGGGGGGGGGCACAACTCACTGTGTGGGTCGCTCTTCTCCCGGACCCCGTCCACTCGGCCGTCGGGATGGATGCGCAAGAAGAAGCCCCCGTTTTTACAGTACAGCCGCTTGGGGTCCTTGAAGTGGCCAGGCGGGAAGGCGCCGCTGCCGCCGTCGTCCGGCAGGGTGGGCATCGTGGTGATGCTCCCGGCGGCCATGGCCCCACCAGGGCTCTGCCGGGGTCCCCGAGCCCCTGGCGCCGCGCGAGGAGCCGCCGCCCCTCGGCCCCGGCCTCGGCCTCCGACCCGCTCCGAGGCGCGGCCCCGGCCCCGGCCTCCCAGCCTCCCGCCCGGCGGCCCGCGGCCACGGCCGCGGGCCCCCAGCCTCGTGCCACTCGGCCCTGCCCTCTCCGCCGGCCCTGGTGCGCGGGGAGCCGGGCGGCCCGGGAGCGGGGATTTGGGGCTCCGAGTCTCCGCGGCCGCCACTCTCGGGAGGGCCGCTTCCCTACGCTGCAGCGCCCGGGATCCGGTTGCAGCCCCGGGCACGGCGTCCACCGTCTGGCACGGCCGGGCCGCGGCGTCACATCTTCTACATCTCCACCCCCGACACCCACCGCCCCCACGGGCCGCTCTCCGCCCTCCCGGCGCGCCGCCCCCTGCCCGCTCCGGGCTCGCTGGGCCGGGCGCTCGCGCCGCAGCACGCAAGCGCGCGAGGTGGGCCCCCGGGGGCCCGAGCGCCGTCGGGGCGGGGAGGTGCGGGGCGCGCCGGGGGCTCCACCCGGCTGGTTCCCCCCCCCCGAAGTCGCCCCAGCCCAGCCCCGAGCCAAAGAACCACGTTAGGTATTTCTGCGCACTGAGGAGCTCTTGCTGTGCAGCCAGCCGTGACTCAATCTTTAAAGTTTAAATGCAACTTGTTTCCTATTCTTTTCCAGGACCAGCGTTTCAGTGCAGAGAAACTATGTCCACCCCGAAGAAGTAGAGAAGTCAGAATCGGGGTGGGGTCCTGTGTCAGAATAGGTTTTGAGTGTCTCTAATCACCAAAAGAGAGCGGGTATGCGCGGGACACAAGCTGTTAAAATTGAAGGCACAGGCTGAAGTCATTTACCAACAAAGGGAAGAGGCCGGAGGAGGGGAGCGGGTTGGCTTGCTAAGGGGAAAGGTTTTCTTTCGCCAGTCTAATGAGAGTTCAAGACTACGTGGGGAAATGAAGATCCTTATCGAGATAGCCTGGTGTTCGTGTCTTTATTCCAAGTGTCACTAACCATTGCTAAATCGGTAGGCATTTCTGGGAGACAGGGTAGTTTTGTGAAAATCCTGACTACAGAAATAAAGTTAGTAGCATTTTGGTAGCTTTCGGTAGAATATAGCAGGCACTACAGATTAGGAAAATATCCATCCATAAACCTTTATATACTGAACGCCCACTATGTGCAAAGAAAGCATTGGTGCAGTGGGAGATGCCCAATGAGGTGGGACCTTCTGGCACAGTGAGGGAGACACTGGGGGCATGAGCAACACGAATACCGCTAGGGAGTGTCAAGGGGAAGAAAAGGAAGTGAGATTCCAGCAGAGGTAAGTAGGCTTGGGGACAAGTAGGAGTAGGGAAAGCTTCCAGGAAGAGGTGAGGATACAGAAGTTCCTCTACTCAGGAACATGTTTGGTTTCATGAGTGCATTTGTTCATAAGTCTCCAAGAGGGGCTTACCTCTAGATGCATTTCTAGGAGTAAGAGTTGATTCTTTGGAGCTTTAAATCCAGGCATACTCTCCTCTGGGCTGGTGTATGTTCTCTGACATCACTCTCTAGAATAGGCAGGTTTTATCTGCATTGAGAATCTTTTAAGACAACTCCCTTCCAGGTGATCTCTGTAGGCATCCCAAGCTTGCTGCTACTGTAGCACCTGAGGAAGAGAGTGAAGAAATAAAATGGAGTCACTACAATCAAGCTGCTAAATTACTAAAATAAAGTAATTTATTTTAAATTAAAACAGGAATACTCTTTTAACTAGCCTGGGAACTTAAACTCCTGAACTTTCCAGTCCCCTGTCATCAAACCTCCCGATAGCCTTCTATTACCCCCTGAAGAACTAAGGAAAGATTGTTCATGTATCCAGACCACCTGACATCCATTATCCAGACAACTGGTCATCTAGAACAGTGGTCGGCAAACTCATTAGTCAACAGAGCCAAATATCAACAGTACAATGATTGAAATTTCTTTTGAGAGCCAAAAACTGACTTCTGCGCATGGGCCACGAAGTTTCAGTCGCACTGTATGTGCGTGCCCGCACGTGGTATTTTGTGGAAGAGCCACACTCAAGGGGCCAAAGAGCCGCATGTGGCTCGTGAGCCGCGGTTTACCGACCACTGATCTAGAGAATCACCATCTTGGACCAGTCTAGAGTCTAACAATGCAGGACTGATTCTTCTCAAGAATGTAGGTTTTAATTTATGATAAGAACTCTTAGCTTTTTTTCTCTTGTTTGTAATACTCTGGGTTTTGCCTACTTGTGTTTCTGGTTTGTAAACCCTAAGACCCTTGAATAAGTCTTTATCATTTATTTCTAGCCAAAGCCTCCAGACTCTTCTTGAGTTCATTCAACACGCTCATCAGGTTACCAATGATCTTGAAATAAAGCAGATTTAAACAAGCCTTGAACTCTTATGTTGCAGAAACCTGAGTCTTCTAAGAGCAATGGGATAATAAGACCTAAGTCAAAGTATTTTTTAACAGGATGTCTGACAGTAAGGCAAAGGTGTAATGGTCACCATAACAAAAAGGTAACTTCAGACCGAAAGACAAAGCAGGCAACTCCATAGAATATAACAGAATTTATTATAGAGTATTTTACTTAAAGGAAGATTGGGTAAGAGCAGGAGAGTTGACCCAACAATTTTGTCCAGTTCTTACACTATAACTCAGGTACTAGTGATTGACAAGGCAAAGGGACAAAGAACGCAGTAGTGCCTCCTGGTGGTCATCCTATCTCCAGTTTGATATTTATATCCATTGTCATGCCATTCCATATGTTACTCACAAAAATATTTATGGCTACATTTTAAGAAACAGATAATCATCAATTAGCAACTAGAAAGTTTTGATATACTTGCTAAGGACAGTGAGATTGGTCAAAGGTCACAGCCTGATAGGACACAAATATGGAAATGGTTTTTGTTTTCATCTACACTTATGCACAATAGTATCCAGAAATTTTGGGAATAGATACAAACGATTAAGTAAGTAATGTGTATGCTAATGGCCCACAGATCTTGTGGAACTGCATTCCATGCACAATAACCCCTTGTTTCCTAGTCCGATCAAAACCATGAGAGGAGATGTCACAAGAAATAATTAATTCAGCTCTGGGTATCTAGGTTTCCAAGACAAACAGTATTAATTCCAAGGAGACATCATTAAGATACTTGTCTCAAGTTCCTACCCAGCCCCCTCCCAACACACTCTTGTACTCACACAGACACTATTCTTTGATGCAATCAACTCACTCTCAGCTGAACCATGAGCACTCAAATTACTTACATTCTCAACTTACCCAATTATAAGGATGAATTGGAAAATAATGATAATTTTGAAAAACAGAACCAATAGGAGAAATTTTGTAAGATGATGAATATAAAACTCATTATTAAAAAAAACTACTAGGTTCCAGTGATGACTATTTAGGAACTATAAAGGAAAGAGGAATTTTCCTCTTAATACCAAGATAAATTATGTTGGAATTAATAGTAATTGCTCATAATCTAAATAATGAAAAAATACAAAAATTTAGTGACAGCTTTAAAAAAAACTCATCAATGTACCTGGATGGAGGCATATAGTAAAATAATGTAAAATTTTCCCATCCATATTTAAAAACTTTAAACAATACTAGTTCAAATTCTAACACAATTTTAAAACTGTACAACAATATTATGAACTCCATTTGGGTAAATAAACATGAGAATAACAAATTCACTTTTTAGATTGTAGGGGCAAATAGAAAAAGTTTTAAATGGACAAAAAGAGGTCCTTAGGCCTTCAGCCTAGACGGGAAGTCCCATCCGGGCTCCCCTGGCTTCCAGGCTTTCGGACTCAGTAAGGGAAACCGCCAGCTCTCCTGGCCCTCAGCTTATTGATGGCAGACTGTGGGCTCACTGGAGAAGGGCTCTGCTCAGAATGGTAGGAGTGCCTTTGCGATGATCACACCCTTCCCTCTGGTAGAAATTAGATTTTACAGCCTTTACTAATTACAGGCTAGTGGCTCTGGTGACCTTCCAATAGTAAACTGCTTGAGATAGCAGCTGGAAATTAGGGTGGTAAAGTAAATCCAGAAGAGGCTCATCAAAATTTCTTGCCTATTAAATGAAAATAAAACATCATATTTGTCAAGTTCATATTTGTTAAGTGAAAGGAAACACTGGTTGATTCTTGTATGTGTCCTGACTGGGAATCAAGCCCGCAACCCTGGCATATTGCAATCAATGCTCTATCAACTGCTCTACCCAGCCAGGGCATGATTTTACTTCTTAAATAATAAGAGTAATGAGGAGAAACTTGCCCTTCCAGATGTTAAAAGGCATTATAAACCTGTTAAATATAAAACATTGTGGAACTGATGCATGAGATGATTGAAGAGTCAATGCAATTTAATCTGATTAATTTTTCAGAGTGTATCTGGACTGATTATATAATAAGCTACCACAAAACAATATTTTAAAAATTTCAGTATCACTAGTAATAGAGAATGCATGTCAAGTAATAAAAAAAACTCCCCCAAAAGAAGAGCCCAGCACCAAATGGTTTGATTTTCAATTGCTTCAAAAAGAATAAATTATTTAGGAATAAATTTAACCAAAGAAATTCAAGATTTGTAAAGTGAAAACTACAAAACATTGACTGAAATTAAAGATGTAAATAATGGAAAGTTATTCATGTTCATGGGTTGGAAGACTTACTATTGTTAAGATAGTAATACTCAAATTGGTCCACAGATTCAATGCATTCTCTGTCAAAATGCCAATTTCCTTTAATATATATATACTAGAGGCCCGGTGCATGAAATTCATGCTGGGGGGGGGGGTGTTGTCCCTCAGCCCAGCCTGCAACCTCTCCAATCTGGGACATCCCTCTCACAATCCAGGACTGCTGGCTCCCAACTACTCGCTTGCCTGCCTTCTTGATTGCCCCTAACCGCTTCTCCCTGCCAGCCTGATCACCTCCTAACCACTCTCCTGCCAGCCTGATTGATGCCTAACTGCTCCCCTGACAGCCTGTTTGCCCCTAACTGCCCTCCCCTGCAGGCCTGGTACCCCCAACTGCTCTCTCCTGCAGGCCTGGGTCCCCCCCAACTGCCCTTCCCTGCAGGCCTGGTCAACTCAACTTCCCTCCTCTGCCGGCCAGGCCACCCATAACTGCCCTCCCCTGCAGGCTTGATCGCATTCAACTGCCCTCCCTTGCAGGCCTGGTCCCTCCCAACTGCCCTCCCCTGCTGGCCATCTTGTGGTGGCCATCTTGTGTCCACATGGGGGCAGGATCTTTGACCACATGGGGGCAGCCATCTTGTGTGTTGGAGTGATGGTCAATCTGCATAGTACTCTTTTATTAGATAGGATAGAGGCCTGGTGCACGGGTGGGGGCCAGCTGGTTTGCTCTGAAGGGTGTCCCAGATTCGGGTGGGGGCTCCCTTGGGGTGTGGGGCAGCCTGGGCAAGGGGCCTGTGGTGGTTTGCAGGCTGGCCATGCCCCCCCAGCAACCCAAGCGGAGGCCCTGGTATCTGGGATTTATTTATCTTCTACAGTTGAAACCTTGTAGCCTGGAGCAGAGCCAAGCCTTCTGCTCCCTCCGTGGTGGCAGCCATTTTTGTTGGGATTTATTTATCTTCCATAATTGAAACTTTGTAGCCTTAAGCAGAGGCCAAGGCAGGCCAGGGTGTGTGGAAAGCTTGGCTTCCTCCATTGTGGGGGAAACCCAAGCCTCCCTCCTGCTCTCTGTGGCCACAGCCAGCTTGGTTGGGTTTATTTGCATATTCACTCCTGATTGGCTGGTGGGCATGGCTGGTGGGCGTGGCTGGTGGTTGTAGCAGAGGTACAGTCAATTTGCATGTTACTCTTTTATTAGATAGGATATTTTATTGATTCAGAGAGGAAGGGAGAGGGAAAGAAATATAGATATGTCAGTAATGAGAGAGGATCATTGATTGACTGCCTCCTACATGCCCCCTACTGGGGATCGAGCCTGCAACCCAGGCATGTGCCAAACTGTGACCCCCTGGTTCATAGGTCGACACTCAGCCACTGAGCCACACTGGCTGGGCAGCCAACTTCCTTTTTTGAGGAAATTGACAAGCTGATCCTAAAATTGATATGGTCATGCAAAGGACCCAGAATAGCCAAAATAATCTTGAACAAGAAGAACAGATTTGGAAGACTTGATTTCAAAACTTTCTACAATGCTACAATGTACAAGACAGTAAACACATGAAAAGATATTCAACACAATTACTCATTAGGGAACTATAAATAAAAAACCACAATGAGCTATTATTTCACACCCATTAGGATGGCTATCATTTTTAAAATAAAAAGAACATTTTGTAGAATAATTGAAACCTCCATGTATTGGTGGTGGAAACATAAAAAGATGTTGCTAATGTAGAAAAGAGTCTGGCAATCTAGCAATTCCTCAAAAATATTAAACATACAGTCACCATATGACCTTTCGCACTCCCTGTCTTTTCCTTCCACTAGAAACGTGGTGGTTCTACTTGCATCTTGAGAGAAAATCTCTGCAAGTATTCCTTCATCGGGTTTTGCCTTGTTCCTCAAAGTGGGACTCTTAGGCATTTTAGTTTCCAGTTCTTTATGGAAGGTGAAACCAAAGTACTTACAGAATAGGAAGGATGAGGACCAGGAACAGGCCACCTCATGGGACATCAGAAGCATGGGCTGGTTTGGTGCACAGCCCCAACACGTCCACAGGGCACACTGAGGACCCTCCGCTGGTAAGATGTTCTTGGACTTTCTCATGCTGCTAAGTCTTATCATTGCTTTCTTATTTTTATAGGTTTTATTTCTTTAAAATTAAGGAATATATATATTTTAAAATATATTTTTATTGATTCAGAGAGGGAAGGAGAGGAAGAGAGAGAAACAGCAATGATGAGAGAGAATCACTGATCGGCTTCCTCCTGCATGCCCCCGAATGGGGATTGAGCCCACAACCTGGGCATGTATTCTTGACTGGAATTGAACCCGGGACCCTTCGGTGTGCAGGCCAGTGCTCTATCCACTGACACAAACCGGCTAGGGCAATGAAGGAATATTTTTAAAGATGAACTTAAGACTATTTTATTTTTAAAACATCTTTATTAATGACTTGAATTAGATTTTTTTTCATTTTTTATTATTCGTTTTTAATTAGTTCAGAAGCCCATAAATACAGTATCTTTCTAAAAACTGAAAGCAGAGAGAAACCAAGATGGCGGCATAGGTAAGCACCTAAACCACTGCCTCGCACAACAATTTCAAAACTACAACTAAAAGACAGAACGGACACTATCCAGAACCACAGGAAAGCTGGCTGAGTGGAAATTCTACAACTAGAAGGAAAGAGAAAAGCTCATGGAGAATTGGAGGAACAGCAAAGGCTTGAGGTACAGCAAAGGGTCTTTGTATGTGCAGAGAGGAAGGGCGGCTGAGAGCCTGGCTGACTTTCTCTGGTGGAAGGGGGAAGGAAGCCCCTGACTGCACTGAACCCCAGTTCCGACTGCACTGAACCCCAGTTCTGGGTGAAACTCCGTGGACCCAGGCTCATACAGGGGAAGTCAGGACTGTCAGGTAGAGAGAAAGGCACTCGGAGATTCGGAGACCCAGGGGAGACCCGGGGAGCCCTGGTGGGCAGGGGGCTGGAGGCGCGCGCGCAAGTGTGCACAAAGACTGTGGAGGTTGCCATAGGCTTTCCCTAGCAGAAGGGAATCGGAAGCTCCTGACTGCACTGAACCCCAGTTCTGACTGCACTGAACCCCAGTTCCAGGTGAGCCCCTGGGGACCCACACTCTTACAGGGCTGGGCTCTCGGGTGGAGACTCGGGAGCCGGGGAAGGCAGAGGTCTGGAGGCACACGCGTGCAAGGGCAGGGCTCAGGGGAAGCCAAGACTGTCTGCTCCGTCCTGAGACTCCACCCCATCCAAGCTGAGCACAGAGGCTTTTGCAATTTGGCAAGTCTAATCCTATAAGGCTGTCTCCAGCACCGAACTTCTCCCAGCGTAGGCACAGCTGATCCTCACAGCCAACTGGCCTGGAGGTCAATTCCTCCCAGTGATACCAACAACAATCAAGACTTAACTACAACAAGGCTGTACACACAGTCCACAAAGGGGTGCACCAAGAGTGTCCACCTCAGGTTAACTGGGAAGGCCGACCCACTGGGCCATATAGGAAACCTAGCACACAAAGCTAGCCTACCAACTCAGGGAAGCAGTGAAAATGTGGCGACAAAGAAACAGATCACAAACAAAAGAAATGGAGGAAAACAAACGACTGGATATAGAATTCAAAACCACGGTTATAAGGCTTTTCAAGAATATCCTAGAAAAGGCTGATAAATATAATGAGACCCTCGAAGATATGAAAAAGGACCAACTAGAAATTAGACATACACTGACTGAAATAAAAAATATTATACAGAGACCCAACAACAGACTAGAGGAACGCAAGAATCAAGTCAAAGAATTGAAATACAAAGAAGCAAAAAACACTCAACCAAAAAAAGCAAAAAGCAAAAAAAAATCCAAAAAGTTGAAGATAGTGTAAGAAGCCTCTGGGACAACTTCAAGCACACCAACATCAGAATTATGGGGGTGCCAGAAGAAGAGAGAGAGCAAGATACTGAAAACCTATTTGAAGAAATAGTGACTGAAAACTTCCCCCACCTGGTGAAAGAAATAGACTTACAAGTCCAGGAAGCACACAGAACCCCAAACAAAAGGAATCCAAAGAGGACCACACCAAGACATATCATAATTAAAATGCCAAGAGCAAAAGACAAAGAGAGAATATTAAAAGCAGCAAGAGAAAACAGTTAGTTACCTACAAGTGAGCACCCATACAATTGTCAGCTGATTTCTCAACAGAAACTATGCAGGCCAGACGGGAGTGGCAAGAAATTTTCAAAGTGGTGAATAGTAAGAACCTACAACCAAGATTACTCTTACCCAGCAAAGCTATCATTCAGAATTGAAGGGCAGATAAAGAGCTTCACAGATAAGAAAAAGCTAAAGGAGTTCATCACCACCAATCCAGAATTATATGAAATCCTGAAAGTATTCTTTAAGAAGAGGAAGAAGAAAAAAGTAAAGATAAAAATTATGATCAACAAATACATATCTATCAACAAGTAAACCTAACAATCAAGTGAATTAAAAACCTGAGGAACAGAATAATCTGGTGAATATAATAGAATCAGGGGCATAGAAAGGGAGTGGACTGATAATTCTCAGGGAGAAGGGGATATGGGGGTGGGGGTGCGGGAAGAGACTAGACAAAAATCATACACCTATGAATGAGGACAGTGGGGGGGAGGTCAGGGCAGAAGGTGGGGTGGGAACCAGGTGGAGGGGAGCTATGGGGGGGGGAGGAGAAACAATTGTAATAATCTGAATAAAGATTTATTAAAATATATATATATAAATAAAAAAAATAAAAACTGAAAGCATTACAGATAATGGACTCTACCCCCAATCCCAGTCACTTGCCTCTTCTCCCTTGTCCTTATTTGGTATGTATCATTCCAAATCCACCTGTGTGCATTTATATCCATGTGTTTAGCCATAGGAAAGATTGAGCATTGTTTTGTAGGAGTGTGTGTCCGTGCATAATGTTGTCCTTATCTTTCAGCTCCTTGCTTTATCACTCAATGTATATCTTAGAAATTTTTCCATGTTACTTAAGTATGAGCTGCGTTGTTCTCATTTTAACTGCTATAGAGAATTCCAGAGTAATACATCCATTCCACTGAGGCATTCCCTGACTGGTGTACATGCAAGGTGGACACAGGTCTTCGCCATTATGCCCAGGGTTACACCAACCATCTTCATACTTGCTTCACTGTGCATATATTTAAGTTTTTCTCCAAAGTTATAACTAGCAATAGATTTGTTGGGTCCCTGCTTTTTCATTTCTTAGAGACACTACTAAATTCGCCTTCAAAGTGACTATACTGAGTTATATTCCCACCAAGAGTGCTCACACCTTCAAACATGTGCCATTCTCACCAAAATTTTAGCATCATGAAACTGAGAATACTACATAGTTAGTCGCATTGATAATAAAATTAAAAATTAAAATCCTTCCTACATGTTAGAAAGGAATAACATAAAATTAGTAATAACGTAAATACAAGGAAAATGCTATATCAAAGTTTTTTTTAAAATAATAAATTGGACAAGTATAGCATGGTGGAATCTGGCTTGGGAAAATGTCACATAAAAAAGATCACATGCAAGTTAAATATTCAAAGGCCTAATGACAGGCCTGCAATCCCAATGTAAAACTATACCTCCAATTGTCTGTGACCTGAAAATAAAGGAGAGCATTTCTGCTGGTACACTGAACAACAACACGTGGTTAGTAGACACCAATAGAGCAAATAATTGCAGAACAAGCTAACATAACGGGGCTTCATAATTGTGCCCAGATGATAGGAAGTTACAAGTCCTCTGAACTTTGAGCAGACCACATCTGGAACATTTACATCACAAGGGGATATTTTCAAGACAGGGCAACACTGATTACCATAACCATGTATTGCAATCATCATGCAAGTTCCTATGTGTCATCAGCTTCTTTTATTCAAAGACTGAGTACGAGTGTGTTCTAGAAGGAAGTTAGAGCAACCCTCTTCCTTCAGTTCTCCCAATAGAGTATTCATGCATGATGGACTCTTCCTTTGCTAGCCTTTCTAGATTCAGAAGACCAACTAAAATCCTTCCATCTCCACAGTTTTAAGATTCTTTATCTGTCCTTGAAGATGCTTATTTCCCCAGATATGTTCCCAAACATCAGTAACTTCAACCTGACCATAAATGGTCAACAGCAAGGCATACTAGATTTATAATGATCATCAACTCCAATCCACCAACACTGGCTGATTATAGCCAGCATGTGTGTTCAGAGGAGAGGACTGAGTGTTTGTTTTCTTTCGTCACTGAAAGAGCAGCAGCTTTGTCTGTAGCCCAAGTTTACTATCCTCTCAGCCAAAACGATGACTTGTAACTCCTCAGCCAATGACCTCAAGCCTGACATACAGCAGTCATCCCCTGAGATTAAAAAGGTCATTTAAACACCTCAGGCCCTAGTCACTAGGAGGATACAAAGTTCACCTCAAATTAGTATCCTTAAAGTTAAGGTCTTCTCACAAAAGTAATATAGAAGGAATGAGTAATGATGTTTTTAAAAGCTGGAAGAGTTGACTGGATTTGAAAATTTCAATTTTTCCCCAATATTTCTTCTATGATAGGCAAATACACTTCACTAATTTAAACTCTCCAAAACACTATGCTGTCTGAAAAGCTAATATTATTATTAGTTTTCACAACTATGTGAATGTTCATGATGATAAGCATCAAGAATATCCCCAGGTAGCAATTATCATTGCTAACATTTTGCTAGTACATGAGTTCCCCTTATCTGAATGGGATGTCTGCCAAGACCCCCAGTGGATGCCTGAAACAGTGGATAGTACCGAACTCTTCATATACTGATTTTTCCTACACATAGGTACGTAACTATTATGACATTTAATTTATAAATTAGGCACAGTAAGAGATTAACAATAATAACTAAAAGTAAAATAGAACAATTACAACAATATGCTGCAATAAAAGTTATGTGAATGTGGTCTCTCCCTCTCCCTGATAACTAATCTGACAACCCAGGTGGCTACGAAGTGAATAATGGAAGGGTTGCCTACAGAGTGTGGATAACTCTGGACAAAAGGTATGATTCACGTCCAAGGCAGAATGGCACAAGATTTCATCATGCTATTCAGAAAGGTGCGTAATTTTAAACTTACAAATTGCTTATTTCTGAAATTTTCCATTTTATATTTTCAGACTGCGGCTGACCATGGGTAACTGAAACTGCAGAAAGTGAAACTGTGGATAAGGAGGGACTTTATATCCTGCATGGATACATGGGTAAGGACAGAGATGTAGAAATAGTTTGATTTTTGTTTGTTTTTACAAAATTTGATCATACTGAACACACTTTTGAAACATTATTTTCCATTTACCAGTGTATTATGAACATTTCTATATGTTATTATTTTTCTATAACTTTACTCTTAAAGTCATAATATGATTCCACTGCATGGATATACCATAATTTATTTAATCCACTGTCTGTAGACACTTAGGTAGTTATCACTGTTTAAATTATCTTGCCGCATAATTTTGATTATTTTCTTAGGAAGAATTCCTTGTTTTTATTTCCTTCTGATTTTCATTTTACAGGACGCATTGCACTTGTAATTATTTATGCAATGTCTATAAATTGATGGAATGTACATAATTTCCAGCCCTTCATGACACTCATAAATACTTTTGATTAAATAAATGAATGTTTTAAGACTTTGGGGTACGTCTTATCAAGTTGTCTTGAAAACGTTGCGTCAATTTATACTTTTTCCAAAAGCATAGGGAAGTCTCTTCCACATTCCCTCTACCTTAGGAATTGTCTTAATTGCAATCTTTAGACAACTTGGCATGCAAAAAAATGGCAGTTCACTGTGGTTTAATTTGGATTTTTAAAATTATAATTGAAATGAAACTGTTTTTCATGAGTTTGTTGGGCGTTTACTAGTATATTTCTTATTTTATGATTTGTTGGGTTTAGGTGTGGAAAGTGCTAAGGAACAGTCATGCAGTGTTAAGGAAGTCATTTCAATGTTATCTAGAAAGTGACTAAATCACCACTGTTCAAAGCGACACTCACTGGTGTAAGTTGCCAGATTCACAAGCAGTCGCTTGCGGCTATACCAGTAAAAGCATGCAGGATTTTGACTTTCAGTCTGGAAAGGAAAGATTCTCACCTCTGCACAGAAGTGCAGCGTAGGGGTCCCTATAAGCTGGATATTTGGGGGAATAGAAAGGAAATCCCAGTTAAGCACACTTGCCTTTTAATTGTTCTTTTCTACTCATCATCCTCTGTATGTAATATACATCATTAAAGGACCAAAGATAAAATATACATGGACTGTTTTCCTTCATCAATTATTTTTAGTGCTTAACTTTGTTTTTCCTACTAATGTACTTGTCTTCCCTCATTTCATTCATTTCTCTCCCCCATTTCCTGATCCAGTTAGACCTAAACCCCAACATGCAATCCTGTCCACCTCACTTGTATTAATACTCTTTATGACATCAGTGTGTAGGCTGCAAAAAGTACCTAACTTTTAAAAAATTTATTGATTTGAGAGAGAGAAAGAAACATCGATCTTGTTGTTCTACTTTATTGATGCATTCATTGGTTGTTTCTCGCATGTGCCCTAACCAGAGATTGAACCCATAACCTTGGTGTATTGGGACGATGCTCTAACCAACTGAGCTACCCGGCCAAGGCAAAAGAACCTAACTTTTGAGGGGAGTTAGTCATGCGATTTGTGTGGTCCTGTCTTCACTAAGCCAACAAATTTTAAAAAGCTCAAACTACATCATTCATACAGAGCAAAATGATACATATTTCTTTATTTTTTGCAGCTAATGAAGGGTATCAAATCTCTTGAGAATCCACAATCTACTTCACACCCACAAGTCATAGGTCATGGCTTCTGCTGGGCGGTGGCGTCAGTGCACAGGGTCAGCTCATTCTGAGGGCTGCAGAAGATGTTCTTGTGTAATGACAACATCTTCAAAGAGTAAGTGTAAGCTGATACTTCAAGTAAAAGTGTGCTTTCAACATCACTGTTCACACACAAAATGAAGAGGAAGGATAATAGCAATTTGTGATACTGAAACTGAACTCAGAGCCATAGCAGAAGGAAGGCCTATGTGTGCAAGGCATTGACATTACATAGTTGAGACAGGCTGTCCTGCCCAGGGTACCTCAACGAGGCCTGTTACTGCCCAACCCTCAAGGAGACTCTGGGTTCACTCAGGAAATTCTACCCTCTTGCCTTGACCCATTAGTTCTTTCAACCTCTGAGACCATTTCGCACCTCTCCTTTTTTCTCAAGCTTCCAGCAAACCTCCACTCTTAGCTGACTCCTTGCTTTGCTTGTTTCACGGAATCAATCAGACTAGAATTACCTCAACTTCCCACCATCAAACAGCCAGCCTGCCTCTCTGTGTCTGCTCCCCTGCGTTCCACCTGGCCCCTGCCCTCTGCCCAGCTCCCCTGAGCGTTGGCGCACATTTCCTCTCCTTTGCTGAAGGACTTTTCTCCAGCTTCACTTTTCCTCCTTTCTACTAGTCATGCCCATCAGCATAAAAACATGTAGCTCCTTCCCATCTTCAAAGGAACCCCGCCCTTGTCTTGACCCCACACCCTCCCCCGATACTAGCCATTTTCTGCTTCCCTATACAGCAAAATTCCTCAAGCGTTGTCTAATAGTTTGGTCTCTTCCACTTCCACCCATTTGTTCCTCTGTTTTAAGCCTTTGTTTTCATCTAGTGCTTAAGCAACTGTATGACAACAAAAGTAATTAGTACAAAAAAGACTTCACCCACATTCCACTAGCCTAAGACATCGATGATTCCTGTTTTATTTGTGCTCCTTCTTATAATTGCTCATTGGCTAATGTCCTTTTTTGACCTGTTGCAATCAGAATCTAGGAATATTTTTACTATATTCTACTCCCCTTAGTTAACATGATCATTCCCTGTCTTTCTACATTATTTACACAATTCATATTTTAAAATTAAATTTTATTAAGTGGATATGTTTGTTTCACTATCCACTATTTGGGGTCATTCAGATGGTCTTTTTCCATTGTTACAAATGCTGCCGTGGTTAAGAACCTCGTGCTCATAACTTATGAATAACCTTTGGCTGAACTTAATATACGTATATTGTAGAGTAGTCGATTAAAATGTGGTATAACTATCTTATGAAGTAGAGGTTGGTATTCTTCCACAGGATACCCCCTTATATGTAGTTTCACTTTTGGTGGTTTTAGTAACCCACCATCCAGTGTAGTCCAAAATATTAAATGGAAAATTCCAGAAACAATTAAGGTTTAAATTGCATGCCCACCATTCTGAGTAGTGTGATGAAATCTTGCATCATCCAGATTACTCGTTCAATGCTTCTCCCCTCCTTCCATTGAAATAAAATCTTTAGGACATTTAACTACCCACATCCTCCCTATTACCCAAATTCTGAGTTTGGATGAGATCATTATAGGATTTCAATCCCAGACTGTTACCATGTTTTCCTTCACAGAATATCTCTCCTGTTTCAAAATCCTTCGCAGAGTGTCATCCCCACTGAACTACCATCATCCATTTAGATTCCATTGTAAATGTAAGATTCATCGCTCATCAATGGTTCTTGAACTTTTCTTCTGTCATGATATTTGATTTTCATTTGTTTAGCAGGGGTGGGGAAACTTTTTGCCACCAAGGGCCATTTGGATATTTGTAACATCATTCGTGGGCAATACAAAATATCAACTTAAAAATTAGCCTTCTATATTTGGTCAAACATTTAATTAACTCACTCCTAATGCCTTGGCAGGGCCAGGACAAATGATTTATTGGGCCTTAAGTGGCCCTCAGGCCAGATGTTCCTCACCTCTGGTTTAGAGAATTTTATCAAAGGGTCTACAGATAGAATATTTTAAGATCCCTTATTTTTATTGTTATTATTTTTCTTATTAACAAAGCAAGACTTACAAGCAATGCAATACTGACAAATGTATGAGAGAGAAAAAAAAGTTGTCTTCTACCCTCTCAGGTTCTGCATCTGGGGGCTTTCTAATTAAACTAACAAAAGAAAGATTAACAGGAGAAAAACTGTATGTTTATTGATCTAAATATTTTTATGTGTAAATGGGTTTCACAGAAAAGAGGTGAAAACCCAAAGAGGCAGTAAGACCTGGGGGATTATGTACCATTTTAACAAAGGGTGATAAATTGTGGAGAAGTGACTAGACAAAGGAAAAGGGGGTTTGGGACCCTCCCAGTGGTAAGTTGTGGGAAGATGACTAGGAGATATATGAGAAATAAGACTTCTTCAGTAAGAGTGGTTATGCAGAGAAGATCATAGCTCTCCTCTTCCTGAAGAGAAGACACTTTTATAAATGGAAATTTTCATCACCTTCACATGGGGATATTTATGCCCTGCGTTTAGACAGGAAGCAGGAGGGCAGAAAGTCCTCCTTGTGTCAGCTACATCTCAATGGCCTTCAGCTCGAAATAATCGTATTCCAAAGTGCTATATTGGAGGTGGTATAAAGCAGGACATAAGAGTATTTATAACGGAAGCCAGCTGCATGGGGTGTGAGCTGTGCAGTCACACAGAGCCCTGCACTCAGAGGATCCTGGACTTGTGATAATGGGAATGGTGAGCCGACCCTGGTTTTTTCCCCAGGGTCATGTCTCACGACGCCAAAGAACGAACTTCGCGGACCAGAAGATTCAAGGAAAAGTGTGACAAATTTATTGCAAGCGATTCAGACTCCCCTCACAGGGAGCGGGACCGATAACGAGTGGCCCAAGAAGCCTTGTACTCTGGGGATATGTATTTGCTACAAGCCTGCATTCTATAGCTACCTGTGTCGCTACCTGATTGATTCCCTCATTGTTCCTGCCCAGCAACGGACCTGAACTTTTCCAGTTCCTACGTGTCCGTTCACCTTATTGCTGCAGACCCTCCCACTCTGAGTCCAAACACATTTTGTCGTTGCTGCTTGGTTGGCTCCTGTGGTCAGGCTGCTCCAACTGCCATGCCTGCCCCTGCCTGCGCTCCACCTGCCTTTGTTTCCCACTGGGCCCCTGCCTGCCTTTCAAGCTCTCTCTCACTTGGCTCAGTGCTTTGCTGTCACCATCTTGAAATTAAGAAAAAAATTTTTTTCTCTACCCTTTCGACTTTTTGGCTGAGGCCCCTGTAATAAAGACATTTTAAAAAGGAAAAAACAACCAAAAAAAAAAAAAAGGGGGGGGGGGAGGAAAAAAACCAAGTTTATTAAAATACATACCTCAGCCCTGGCCAGTGTGGCCCAGTGGTAGAGTGTCAGCCGGTGCACCGAAGGGTTACAGGTTCGATTTCCAGTCAAGGGCAGGTACCTGGGTTGCAGGCCATCCCCAGCCCTGGTCTGGGCATGTGTGGGAGGCAACCCACCAATGTGTCTCTCTCACATTGATGTTTCTCTATTTCTCTCTCTCTCTCCCCTTCCCTCCCTTCCACTCTCTAAAACTCAATGGGAAAAATATCCTCAGGTAAGGATTAACAATAACAACAAAAATGTATATACCTTTTGTACACATGGGAGATAAGGAAGAAAAATGAGTAACTCTTCAGATGGCCCAAGCCACCACCTTAAATACCAATTTAA